>CM057453.1:1572730000-1575542500 GCA_016271365.2 Neoceratodus forsteri | reverse complement strand
CTTCTGAATCGCCAACTCACCAGTGTCCATCCATGTCCCCTAGTTACTGTGCCCTCATTCCTCATGTACACATCCTTACTATCCCCTCTGCTGATTCTGTGCAAGAACTTGTATGTCCAGTTTAGCAAATCCCCTCGTCCCTCTTCTCCTCCAGTGTATACATGTTAAGTCTGCCAACCTTCCCTCATACAACCTCCCCTGCTGCTGCCCCTGGATCATCTGTGTGGCCCTCCTTTGTATGGTCTCTATACTTTCCATGTTATTTATTGCGATGTAAGCTCCAGAACTATGTGCAGTACTCTAGGTATGGCCTTCCCAGGGACCTGTACAGGGGCAGTATCATCTCAGTCTCCCTGCTATCAAATCCCCTTCCTAGACATCCCAGCATCCTGTCTGCTTTTCTGTATGCTTCGTTGTACTGAGCAGTGGACTTAATCACTAATAGTGACCCCCAGGTCTTTCTCTTCTCAGTTGTCTTTACTACCGTCCCAGTTATCCGTTTTAGGGTTCTTTCTTCCAGTGTGCATCCACTTTGCACTTTTTTGCATTGAACTTCAGTTGCCATAATTGGGCCTATTTTCCTAGGTCTTTTAATTGCTCTAACTCTCTCCTCAGTGTCCACGCTGCCGCAGGTCTTAAGTGTCTCATTTCACAACCACCACGGAGCAGTAAGGAGGACACCCAATGGAGGAAGTGTGTTTAACCAAACCTCTTCTGTTAACCCTTGCTGTGTCGTGCACTGATATATCAGTCCAGAATTCCTATACATTCTAATTCTGTCAGCAGCCTAGGGGGTTAATGCAAACTGCTGATTGTTGACAATGTTTTGAAAACACTGTGTGGGACTGGGAAGGCAAATCAGGAGGAGGGAGGACTCTGCTAGTGGGAGGGTAGAAGGAGGGAGATGGAGGTCGCAGGCCAGTGCTATTGGTGGGCAGGGAGGACACAAGGCTTCAGCCATCCAGTAAGGCAGCTGTAGTTCACAAAGGGGGAACTAACGTGCATTTGTAGTCCTTTCCTTTGTTTCATTTCACAATCGCCACTGAGCCAGACCTAGGAAGGAGGAGGACACCTAACTGAAGGAAGTGTGTTTAACTAAGCTTCTTCTGTTAATACAAACTGTTAATTGCTGTCAATGTTTTGAAAACACTGTGTGGGACCAGAAAGGCAAGTCGGGAGGAGGGAGTATGCTGCCAGTGGGAGGGTAGAGGGAGGGTGATCAGTAGTCCTAGGCTGGTGCCATTGGTGGGCTGGGAGTACACGTGGCTCCAGCCAGCCAGTAAGGTGGCTGTAGTTCACAAAGGGGGAACTAAAGAGTATTTGTACCCTTTCCTTTGTCTCATTTCACAACCATTACTAAGTGGGACTGAGGAAGGAGGACATCTAACTGAGGGAAGTGTGTTTAACTAAGCTTCTTCTGTTAATACAAATTACTAATTGCTGAAAATGTTTTTAAAACACTGTGTGGGACTGGGAAGAGAAATCAAGAGAAGGGAAGCTGCTGCTAATGGGAAGGTAGAAGGAAGGAGATTGGAAATTGGGAGGTTGTGAGCCGCTACCACTGGCAGGTGGGGAGGACACGTGGCTACAGCCAGCCAGTAAGGTGGCTGTAGTTCACTATAAAAGACCCAGAGATCCAAGCAACCCCTAGTATGAGTGACCCCAAAGCGTGAGTGCTATGAAGGAGGAGTGTGGTGTCCATCTAAGTGACATTTTATTTATTTATTTATTGAAATGTTTCACCAGGAAAGGCACACTGAGCAACAAGATGCTTGTTCAAGCCATCAAGAGATTTGCTTTTTGATGGGTTGAGAGCTAGTAAGGCATTTAGGGTGTCAATTGGGGAGATCACTGCAAAGCAGAAGGTGTTAGGCCCATGAGGTTTCCTAGGTTCAGGGGTAGGACAGGGTGGTGCAAGAGTGGGTAAGGATGAGAGCAGAGCAGTAGCACACGTGGAGAAGTAGGAGTTGAACTCAGTGGCGACTGCGTGAGTATCCGAGAGAAGAGTATTATTTATGGATAAGAGGGGAGTGGGATTGGCGACGGGTGGTGAGAAGAGGGAGTGAATGACTTCCAGAATTTGGATGGTCGAGATATACTGGATTAGAAGGAAGAGTTAAAGTTGTTTTTTTTTTTCTTTGTTTAACCAGGCGTGGTATTCTGCTTTAGCTAGCCGTGTTGCTCCAGTACATTTATTACATAGCATGCGGTAGGTGTTATAATTCCATGGGAGGAGGGATGATTTGTGAGCTTGCCAAGCCTTGTCATGGGCTTTTTGGCAAGCTATAAGTTCAGGTGTGATCCATGGTAGATGGTTTCCCCGGACCCTGGTGCAACTCAATGGGGCATGGCTGTCCCAGAACTTGAGGAACATACTTTGAAAGTGTAAGAGGGCATCATCGATTGAGTCATTTATAGTGGAGGGGCCTCAGTTAGCTAGGGCTAGGTCTTCTAGTAAGGGGGTGATATTGAGAGATTTTTAAGAGCCTTGGACTAGAAACTTGGGGGGTTGAGTTGGTGGATCTTGCGGACTAGATAGATAATCTGGTCATCACTCAGCAAGTCAGGTAGTAGGCCTGCTTTAAGAATCTGGTGGGGGGGGGGGTGAGAGCCCAGTTGATAACTGAGTGGTTTCCAGATTTGAGATCAAGGCGGGTGGGCTCAGTGATGATCTGTGAAAGGTTTAATGCCACTGTATCAGTACAGGCTTTGTTGAGGGATGGAGTTAACCAGTTGTGGTTGAAGTCACCCATAATATAAAGTTCACCTGATGGAGTAAGAGAGGTGATATGTGTGATGAGGTCTGTGACATTTGCAGTTGGAGTGCCAGGCAGGCAGTATACTCCAGCAATGTAAATAGAGAGCGAGAAGGGGAGGGTCAATTGTAACAATAGCAGCTCATAGGAGCGTGGCTCAGTCTTAGCTAGGACTACTGAGAAATGTAAGTCGGCGGCTACAAAGATGGCAACACCATCTCCTCTGGTATCATAATCCTGACGTGCAATGGTGTAGTCTGGGATAGCAATCGAGGAATCTGACATATTATTGTTTAGCCATGTTTCAGAGAGGATTATAATGTCAAGGGCATAATGGACGGCCAGCACTTGGGAGTAGGTCAAGTTTGAGGGCTAGGCTTCTAATATTTAGATGCAGGAGTTGTAGACTGTGGGGAAGGGAGCCACCAATGAGATTTATGGTAGAAGGCGCATCAGGGGATGGGACCACTGAGTTAATTAGGGGGGATATGTGCAGGGCCTGTGTTCAGATGTATGTTGCTCGCTGCGAGGAGCAGGGAGGTAATAATTAAGAAGTGGGAGATTAGTTGTAGATACCTAGTGGTGAGCGAGCACTGGTGGTTGGCCGCGAAGTAATTAGCTGTAGGATAATCCAGGAGTGAGAGAGGGGGAAGAGAAAGGGGCAGGATCAAACTGGGGAGTGGGACCAAGTTGGTAGGTGTGAAGAGAGAGTCACAGAGAAGAAGGAGTAAAAGATCTGCGCAAGGTTTGGCGTATTGGGAGGCAGTGGCATAGCGGGGGTTAATGTTGTGTTAGAGAAGAGTAAGGGGCAGCTGAAAGCTATGATAGTATGTAGGAGCAGGTTGCCGGGAAGTGGAAACATTTCTCTAGGTCTCTAGGAGGAGGCAGCATGTTGGTAGCTCTAAGGCATCAGGGGAGAGAAGCCAAGAGAGGGACTTACAGCAGTATGGTTGGATGATGAGAGGGCTTGGGGAGCCAATGAGTGAGGGGATCTGGTTTAGGGGCAGGGAATTAGCGTATTTAAAGAGGGTGGTGGGGTGGGGAGGGTGGGAAGACAGAAAACCGGGTTGGAGATGTCTCCGGTAGCAAGTAAGGCTGAATTAACAGTGCAGGTCCTTGATGTTTAGAGCAGAATCAATGAGGGTTTCGGTGGTGCCTGCAGCGCCTAATGGGTTGCTGCAGTTCCCTCGTTTGCTTCAATCAGGTCTTGGAGCGGTTCCCAGGGAGAGTCAGGCTTCTCACCTGGTTTAGGAAGCTGGTGGTTGGGCTGTGCTTGCAGGCTAGTGTCGGTGGCTTGGATCGGTGAGCCGTGGCAGCAAGGGGCAAGTTATGCCCGAGGAGGGCTTCCTGAGGGAGGGAAGGAAGGGTAAAAGATTAAATACAGCTCAACAAAGGCAGGATTAGTGTAAATTGGGGGGGGGGTGGAACAAAAGAAGAGATTAAGATAGTCTGGGGGTGTGGGTTCACAGCAGACTTCCCAGGTGGGGGGTCGGTGGGCTAGCACCAGACTCGTGACTTCTTGTCTGTTGTGTAGCTTGGGACTGAACAAAGAGCCCGGGAGAAAGTGCACCAAAATGGTGGAGCTGAGTTCAGTTGAATTTAGAATTTTACAGGGACTGAATAAGGGGTTGCAGGCAGCTGAGGGAATCCCACCACACAGCTGACCCGTTTCGGAATTTAGTGGTTTAAACACAATGCAAGATTGGTCACTAAATTACTCTCCCTAGTCACTTAACACTGTAAAATCCCCCAGTTTCACTGATCGCACTCCCTAGTCACTTTACATGGTAAAATCCCCCAGTTTCACTGATCACACTCCCTAGACACCTAACATAGTTAAATCCTCGCTATCACACAGTACACAGTTGAATCCCCACTATAAATGAAAAAAAAATAAAGCACTTGGATAAAAAACCAGGTTGGAGATGTCCCCGGTAGTGAGTAAGGCTGAATTAACAGTGCAAGTCCTTGATGTTTAGAGCAGAACCAATGAGGGTTTTTAGTGGTGTCTGCAGCATCCAACGGGTTGCTGCGGTTCCCCCGTTTGCTCCAATCAGGTCTCGAAGCAGTTCCCGGGGATGGTCAAGCTTCTCACCTGATTTAAGAAGCTGGTAGCCAGGCTGTGCTTGCAGGCTAATGTTAGTGGCTCAGATCAGTGAGCCATGGCAGCAAGGGGCAAGGTATGCCTGAGGAGGGCTTCCTGGTTTAGGAAGCTGGTGGTTGGGCTGTGCTTGCAGGCTAGTGTCAGTGGCTCGGATCGGTGAGCTGTGGCAGCAAGGAGTGAGGTATGCCTGAGGAGGGCTTCCTGGTTTAGGAAGCTGGTGGCCGGGCTGAGCTTGCAGGCTAGTGTCAGTGGCTTGGATCGGTGAGCCATGGCAGCAAGGGGCATCGACAGAGTGTCTGCAGGGAGGACCAGAGGCCACTGGCCATGCTGCTCAGCAGAGGGCAGGCAAGGTAAGAATGGGAGGGGGTAGTACTAAGGGGAGCATTAGGGGTTGAGGATAAAGGAGTAGGTCATACTCCATATTTTGGGTAAACCTATGTAGGAAGTACACACAGGGGCGGTAATACTGCACCCCAGCTAGAATAATCCTCCAAAGGGAATACAGGAGAGTATAGTACTTCCTATCTAGAGTACAATCACAGATTAAGGGAACAGAAGGACTGCAGTTAAACATTATCTAGGGTAAGCCAACAAAGGAATCAGAAGAGTTGCAACTATACCCTATTTGGGGTAGGCCCAAGTAATGTAATTGTGGTAGGAGGGGATTGTTAGGTACAAAGAGGAAGAGTCCACTGCATCTGTATAATAATGTGAATAGGACTGGAATACATAGCATGTGGTGGGGGAAACATAAACAGTCAGCAGGAGGACAGGAGTAGGGTGGTGTGCTGAAGGGGACATTGGGCAGCAATTTTCTTGGGTGCATTGTGAGAGGTAGATGCCTTGGGTCCCCTACCTCAGATGGTAAGGAGATCTAGGGGTATGAAGAGTGGTAGGAGGTCATAAGAAAAGGGACTGGAGTGGGCACACCTAGTAAGGTGCCAGTATGGAATAGATTCCTCCTACTGACTTGGGTCGAGGAATGGAGGAAAGGAGGTAGGGGAAGAGATCCAGTTCAGATCAGGGGGTATCTAGGGGGTTAACCAAGTAGAGGAGGGTGTAAATGTGCACAGTAGCAGTGGGAGAAAGGGATGATTGACTAAGGAGGGGGGACAGGGCGATGGGGGAGGGGAAAGTGAAAAGAAGGACCGGAAGGACTGATGCAAGGAAAATGGGGAAGAGGACAGAGCAGAGGGAGGGAAGGTAAGGGAAATGTGGAGGGCAGGAAATCAGACTTGGGGAGAAGGGAAAATTGGAGAGTAAGGCTGTGTGGGACCAGACAGGCAGGGTAGGATCTTGAGGGACAAGAAGTGGAGTGGGACAAAAGAGTGGGAGAAAGAAAGAGGAAAGGGGGAGGTAAAGTTGTAATCTTGGGGGACTCGATAGTAAAGGGAATATGCTAGGGGGAGAAGGAAGATCCATAAATGGGTGGAAAGGTGGTGTGCATGCCAGGGTTGACAGCAGAGTGGGTGGGGCCAATTACTGCTGAGTTTGTGCAGGAGGTTGGGGTAAGCCTCTTGTGGTTATCCACCTAACAACAAATGATCTAGCTGGAGAAGAGGTAGTGCAGGAGAGTTCAGGGTAGTGGGGAGGATCTGCAGGGAGGTGACCAGATTGGTAGCCTTCTCTAAAGTACTACTGGTACCTTGAGCCAGCACAGCTAGGAAGAAGAAGACAGAAGATTTTAATGGTTGGCTACAAGAATGGTGTTAGGAGGAAATGGCTGTCTACAAGGATGGTACAAGGAGGAAGATTATTGTTGCACTGGAGGTTGAGAGGGGACCTGAAGGGACAAAATCCTATACACACCAGATAGGATGCACCTTAGCAGACAGGGTTCCAGAGTCCTTATGGGCAGACTGGCTGAGCAGATAACCAGGGGCCTTAATTTAAATTGATAAATTGGGTAGAATGGACCTTCAGGCCCAGAGTCTCAGAGAGGAAGAGGCCATCAGGCCTCACCCCAACCTGGGCAGACTGATTTGGGAATAAGAGTTGGAAGGGGGGCAGCAACTGGTTGGGAGCTGAGGGGCAGGGTTTTGCAGGTGGAGGAAGACTGGTTACAAGATACAGCAACATACAGAGGAAATTATATCAGGGAAAGTAAAGGAGAAAAGGGGGGAACAAAGGGCGAGAGGAGGAAGCGCATGAAGGACAGCAAGAAGGAAGACAATCAGGCGGGGGAGCTCAGAGTCATGGTGGAAGGTGGTGTCTCTGAATGCATGATGCCTTGGTAACATGATGTATGATCTGCACACATTGTTAGCAGAAAGGAGAGTGGACATTGCGGTGGTCACAGAAACTTGGCTGCTCCAAACCACAACTGAAACCTCTTGATCCCTGTGTATAAGCTGCACAGAAGGGACGTGGGAGTAGGGAAAAGGGGGAGTATCATATATGTAAGAGAACGAATAATGTATACAGGGGAGAAGTCTGAAGGGAAGGAGGCAGAGGTACTGTGGGTACAGTTGCAATCCAGTAAGGGAAAGAGTGTAAGACTGAGGGTAGTTTACAAATTGCTTAACCAGGAGGAGGAACAGGGACAGGGAATTGGGGTCCATAATAAGGGTGACTGCTGGGAAGGGGAGGTGGTGATTGTCGGGCACTTTAACCTGCCTAAGGTGGCTTGGAAGATCCCCACCATGACCTGCATAAGGAGTCACGTAATACTGGATGCGGTGCAGAGTGGATTCCTGATCCAGGGTGTCATGTCATAGGGAGGGAGCAATCCTTCATCTAGCACTGATGAATGGAGACCATGCCTGGGATATCCAGGTTGAGAAGCCCTTGGATGGGAATGACCGCCACATGTTGTGGTTCAAGTTAGACATGGGGAGGGAGAAGGTATCCACAAAGACCAAGGTCCTAGACATCAGAAGGTAGGACTTCAGACAAATGGGGGAACTGCTAAAGGGTCAGCTGGCTAGCATTAGCGTAGGATGGGGGTGGATCAGAAGTGGTTAAAGAGGGAACAGTAGCAGCCTCAAAGGAGAGTGTTAGGCTAAAGGGGACAAACTCAAGGGCCATAGCGTCCAGCTAGTTTACCCATGAAGTAGCCTAGGCACTCAGGGGCAAGATGACCACCTACAGGAAGTTAAAAAGAACCCAGAGGGAGGAGGATAGGGAGGAATACAAAAAAATGCTAGGAAGGCAGAGAAGGTAGTCTGTCTAGTCAAAGCCAAGAAAGAACTGCAGCTAGCAGACTTGATTAAAAAAGGAGAAAACACCTTTTTTAAGTATATTAGTAAAAAAAAGAGATAAGAAGGATGGCAAAGAAGGGCTTGGGAGGGGTAAGTGGAAAAAATGAGGACAAGGCAGAGATGCTGAATTAGTACTTCTGTTTGGACTTCACAAAAGAGAGGGATGGCCCAGTACCACAGGGGGACAGGAAGGAGGCACAGATGGAATGATATGTGAGGACAGGGTGAGGAAAGCTTTGTTGGCCCTGAGGGTAAATGAACCCCAGTCCCAGATGGCATCCATCCAAGAGTGCTTAGGATACTAGCAGAGGAACTTGCAAGCCCCCTGGCTAACCTGATCAATAGTTCACTTGAATTGGGAGTTGTACCAATGGACTGGAAAATGGCTCATGCGATGCCAACTCCATAAATATGGACCCTGGGATGACCCAGGCAACTACAGACCAGTCATCTTGACCGCAATCATGTGTAGGCTCATGGAGGTCATACTTAAAGAAAGGCTGGTGGGTTACCTGGAAGATAATGGCCTCCAGGACAAGTGACAACATGGGTTCATGGCTGGGAGATCCTAACAAACCTGACCTACTTCTTTGACTGGGTCACTGGAACAGTAGACAAATGCCAAGTGGTTGATATCCTGTACTTGGACTTTAGCAAGGCCTTTGTTGCTGTGCCCCATAGGAGACTGAGCAGAAAGCTGGAGGATCTAGAGGTAAGAGACAAACTCACTGGATGGTTAGCTAGCTGGCTGAAAGACAGGACCCAGTGGGTGGTAGTGGGGGAAGTTTTCAGGTTCTAGGGTTGCCACCAGCAGGGTCTCATAGGGCTCACTGCTTGGGCAGGTGCTGTTCAATGTTTTCATTAATGGTGTTGGAGAAGGCATAAAGAGCAAACTTTGCTTGTTCGTGGATGAAACCAAGCTCTGTGGGAGGGTGGATACAGTAGAAGGGATACAGGACCTAGAAGAAGATCTGGTCAGACTTGAGAGGTGGTCCAGAATATGGCAGCTTGGCTTCAATGTGAGGAAGTGTAAGGTCATGTGCATTGGAACCAAGAACTCGAAGATGGAGTACAGTCTGTGAGAGGTCTTGGTAACCAAATCCAAGGAAGAGAAAGACCAGGGGGTGTTGATCACTAGTAACCTGAAGCACTCCTCACAATGCCGGGAGGCAGATACAAAAGCCAACAGAATGTTGGGCTGCATTGACAGGAGGATCAGCAGTAAGCAGGAGGAAGTCATACTGCCATTATACAGGTTGCTTGTGCAGCCGCACCTGGGGTATAGTGTGCAGTACTGGTGTCCTAACCTGAAGAAGACACTAATCTGCTGGAGGTGGTCCAGAGTAAGGCAACAAAGATGGTTAAGGGTCAGCAGGGCAGGACATACAAGGAGAGCCTGGACACCCTGAATGTGTACTCCCTGGAAAGTGGGGGGGGGGGCATGACTGAGACCTTTAAGTATCTAAAGAGCATTAATGACGAGGACAAGGAGAGCCTTTTCATGTTCAGTGAAAATAAAAGCATGAGTGGGCATTGCCTTAAGCTGGAGGGGAAGAGGTTCAGGAGGGAGTACAGGAGACACTTCTTCATGGAGAGGGTGGTTGTAGGGTGCAACAGGCACTCTGAAGAAGTTGTGTCACTAGAAACAGTGAAATGCTTCGAAAAGGGTTGGGAAAGGGGAAACGGTAAGGTCAAGGCCAAAATGGGAATGTATGCAAAGGAGGGAATATTATTTGGGGGGGGGGTGGAGTCCTTAGCTGCCACTTGGAACTCCGCAATACAAGCAGACTTGATAGACTGCTAGGCCTTATTCTGCTGGCAGTTTTCATATGTTCCCATGTTCATGTCATCAGCAAAGAGACACATTATTCCAGATTCCCGCTCCTATATTGTAAAGAAGACATACAAGAGCACTGGTTCCAGAACTGATACATGTGGTACCCCACTCATGGCTGCCCTGAAATCTAAATGTGTCCAATTAATGACTACCCTCTCCCTATAGTAAGTTATGATACGTAATGTTGTATGTTATGTGTTATGCTGCTGTTAGGGTTTCCATCAGTCAATAGAGCACTTTTATCTTGACAGTTTAACACCCATTCCTGTCGTATAAATGCTAAATTATGTCAGACTAGGATATTAAAAAAACACTTGCATGTATGGTGGAAAATAGAGAAATTCCAGTTTCCTGCAAACAAATTCAGTCTATTACATCATTTTCCCAAAAAACTTAAACTTCAGCAAAACACTCAGGGTGGGATATTCAGACTGCGCCAGGCTGTGGCAAAAGCCTGGGCGCAGCGTAACCTGGCTGCGCAGGGGCCTTGACAGGGTGATATTCAACGGAGCTACGCCACGGCACAGCATTGTTGAATATCGCACCTTGGCCACCCGCAGTATGCATGGTGCAGTGGCAGTGCGCCAGTGCAAGTGGCCAGAGTGGAGCAGGAGGGATGCGTTAGCATAAGTTCCGTTGTGCTAGGCGCAACAACAGCGATATTAAAAAGTGCACATGTAAATGGAGCCATAATGTATGCAAGGTGCAAATGGGGCCATTTGCATGTCATTATGGCCCCATTTGCATGCAGGTGCCCCGATCCCCGGTGACTTGTGCCTGGCGCCCTGCTAGGCTGCAGTCATCAGGGACCAATGCACCCTGCACAAGCGGAAAGGCGCCCCACTGCCCGATCATGGGCATTTGTGAAACATAAACATCCTATATCCCTGGTGGTCCAGTAGACCGCTCACAGCCCGATCGTGGGCATATGTAGAAGAATAAAGTGTCCTATATCCCTGGTGGTCCAGTGGACTGCTCGCAGCCCGATAGTGGGCATATGTAGAAGAATAAAGTGTCCTATATCCCTGGTGGTCCAATGGACTGCTTGCAGCCTGATCATGGGCATATGTAGAAGAATAAAGTGTCCTATATCCCTGGTGGTCCAGTGGACTGCTCGCAGCCCGATCACGGGCATATGTAGAAGAATAAAGTGTCCTATATCCCTGGTGGTCCAGTGGACCACTTGCAGCCCCATCACAGGCATCTGTAATAAAAAGTAACACTCCAAAGCAACACTGGTGGTCCAGCGGTACCCCCCTCCCCACCCGCCCACTGAGCCCCACGTGATCCCCACAGTCAGTGGTGGGCGGCAGCACCACCTGCCTGCCACCCCACATCCCGGCGATGACACCAGGCGGTGGGGCTGTACGCCATTGGTCCCAGCATGAGCCAATGGGCATACAGCCCGATACCGTGACACAGTCCAGATATGTGAATGGATCCATTGACATATCTGGACTGTAACTAATCATATGGCTGCACACCCATTGGCTCATGCTGTGGACCAATGGGCGTACAGTCCTACTGTACAGTGTCAGTCGGCGGGCGGCAGGCGGGTGGTGCCTCCCCCGCCACTGACCATGGGGAAGCAGGGCGGTGGGGCTCAATGGGCGGTGGGGGGAGGGGTACCGCTGGACCACCAGGGTTGGTTTGGAGGTTATTTTTATTGCAGAAGCCCACAATCGGGCTTCGAGTGGTCCACTGGACCACCAGGGATATAGGACACTTTATTTTTCTAAATATGCTCGCAATCTGGCTGCAAGCAGTCCACTGGACCACCAGGGATATGGGACAATTATTATATTCTACATATGCCCGCGATGGGGCTGCGAGCGGTCCACTGAACCACCAGGGATATTGGACTATCCTTTTTCTACGTATGCCCAATGACCGGGCATGGGGGTACCACACGAAGTGCTGCCAGCCAGGGCCACCCACAGTGCAGCTGCCTTGTTGCACCCTGCAATATGGCAGCTCACCTGTGGGTGGCCAGCTGTTCTTTCCTTTTTTTTTTTTTTTGCTCACCTGTGTGTGGCGCGGGTGGGGTTGATAACATGGGCTCAGCACATCCCGGGCTGAATATCAGGATGTGCGAAGTACGCATGGGCACGCCCCCCCCCCCACCTGCACCGCATACATTACTGATGCACTCCGGCGCATCTGGATTTGTGCCAGGCTAAATCCCTGTTTGAATATCGCACCGGGATGCATCAGTTGGTTGCACAAGGCACAACTGTGTTGCGCAATGTGCAACCCTTCTGAATATCCCGCCCTGAATGCCTTTTTTTCTCTCAGTACCTCGAAATCAGACTGTGAGTAACCTTCAATTACTGAGAGGGTAATATAAAGACAGTTATAACTGATTAAAAGTTATGCTTCAGAAGGTTTACTAATTTGATTAAAATTGTTCTTTAGACTGAGCACTAATTAGCCTGGTCTTTTATGCTTGTTCTTTACACCCTGACATGGGGAGACTTCTAGCCCTGTCCTTGTAATTTTCCATAGAGACTCTTCTCTATTTCAACAAAATTGGAACTAGTGCCTGACATCATTGGGAACTTGTAAATCAATCAATCAGTCAATCACTTTATTTAACCAGGCATTATCACCATTGAGCAAGCTCATTTTCAAGGTGGCCCTGGGCATTAATACAATATAGTACACTTCATAAGATTACAATTACAGTGGACAGCGATGCAAAAAACCCCCCAAAAAAACATTGTTAAGGTGCCGGTCAATATGCGCCTAAATAATTAACATGCAAAAGTACATAATGATAAGCTTTACTGGAATGAGAAGAGACAATAATCCCATATAGTGTTCGCTAAGTAAGAGCTCATACCTAAATGATAAAAAATAAGGAGGTATTAAGGAATATGGTAGAAATTGGGGTGAAAGAGTAGGCAGCCAAGAGGGAGGCCAGAATAGGTAAAAGGTAGAGAATAGGCAGGGCCATCTCGGATTAAGGGAACTAGGCTTGTAGGTCCTAGGTTTCAGTTGTTAGGAATGTGGGGTGGATGAGATACTTAGGCGTAGGATTTCAGAGTGGCACCCAGAGCTTAGGGGTCATAGGCGTCTGAAACAGTTGCATGATTCCTTCAGATAATCCATTAATAGAGCTTTGAATGTGAAAATGCTTGGAAGTGAGGATAATTTTAAAGATGCTTGCTTAGTGTTCCAAAGTGATGTAAGTGAGAAGTTGATTGCTGCTGAGCCAAGGGTAGTTTTCACTCTAGAAATCTGGAAGCCGATTATGGAGAAGCGTCTCAGGCCATAGGAACTTTTAGCCCATTTGAAGAGGTTTGAGATGTATGCAGGGAGGTTATCAGATAATGCTAAAAAACCAGAGGAGAGCATTCCTTTTTCTCCTAGTTGAGAGTGAGGTCCATCCCGAAACCTGGTATAGACGACAGTGATGTGTACCACAGGGTAGATTTAGGATAAATCTTAAAGCCCGGTGGTATAGGGTGTCCAGTTTGTTTAGCATCGTTGATGGGCAATGACTGTAAAGGAAGTCAGTGTAGTCTGGTATAGGTAGGAATGTAGTTTGTACTAGTCTCATTCTGGCTTCTAACGTAAGTAAGTAAGTGTTTAACGTGATAGAATAAACCTAATCGCTGTCTTAGTTTCTTCAAGGTTTCATTTAAGTGGCACAGAAAGTTAAGCTTATTATCCAGCCAGAACCCTAGGTATTTAAAGGTAACAACTACTACAAGGGGTTCATCTAAGAGTGTTCGGATCCGTGTGATATGTGGACATCCGAAAGTAGACTTTGGTGAGAGAATCATTGCTTTAGTCTTTTTGGCGTTGAGGAGGAGCTTATGAGTGATAAGGTTGTATTGGAGGGTGACAAAGTCTTTCTGTAAGTACTCATGGACCAAATCCAAAGATGAATTTGTGGTATAGAGTACAGTATCATCTGCAAATAAGTGCACATTGGCTGTGCCCAGCTGCGAGTCCAGATTATTGATGTATATTGCAAAGAGGATAGGGCCCAGGATGGAGCCTTGTGGGACTCCTCGTAACAAGGATTTTTGTGGGGACAGATCTCCTATAGCTTTGACTTGTTGTAACCTATTGGTTAGGTAGCTGGTGAACCATTTAATGGCAGAACTATCAAGCCCGATGTTATTCAGTGCAGTAAGCATGATGGTATGATCCACAGTATCAAAGGCCTTACTTAGATCAAGGAAGAGGGCAAATACACGCTTCTTAGAGTCCAAGGCCATTTGCCAGTTTGTAGTTACTTTGGCAAGAGCCGATACTGTACTGTGTTTGGCTCTGAAGCTGGACTAAGCTGGGTTTAGCAACTTTTCTGAATCCAAATGTTCTCTAAGTTGGATGTTGACAATTTTTTCAAGTAATTTAGAGAGGACGGATAGTATAGAAATAGGCCGGTAATTATTCAGATCACTCGGATCCCCAGTCTTGAATAATGGTAGGATATGGGCAGTTTTCCACGAGACAGGTAGCTCACCTTAAATAAGAGAGGTGCTGAATAAGTGTAATGGGGGAGGTCAGATAGGTATGACCAACTTTTAGGAAGTAAGGTTCAATATTATCTGCACCCGCACTCTTTTTTTGCATCCAGAGAAAGGAGGAGGTCCTCCACTTGCTTGAACGTAATTGTGAGGAAGCTCAAGGAGCTGGGATGTGGTTGGTTATGGTTGTGGTTATCAGTGAAGCCAACAGTGTAGTCTCTTACCGGGCTAAGTTTGCTGATAGGTGAGGTGTCAAAGGCAAGCCCTGCAGTGGCAAAATGATCATTAAACTTCTCTAGTATATCAGCTTTTTCCGTATAGGTGGTACCATCAGACACAATTTTGTTTGGAAGGGGTGTTGCAGTGGACTGACCTTCAACTTCTTTGAGGATGTTCTGAAATTTGGCAGAGTTGTTTTTATTGTCTTCTAGTTCT
This sequence comes from Neoceratodus forsteri, assembly GCA_016271365.2. Classification (NCBI taxonomy): domain Eukaryota; kingdom Metazoa; phylum Chordata; order Ceratodontiformes; family Ceratodontidae; genus Neoceratodus; species Neoceratodus forsteri. The sequence continues at coordinate 1,575,527,687 of CM057453.1, read as the reverse complement.
TTTTGGAAGTACCTAGCTTTTTCTGACCTAATTAGCTTGGTACAAGCATTCCTAGTGGTACGGAATGCTAACCAATCGGCCTCCAAGTGGGATTTCCTCGCTTTTTTCCACCAGTAGTCCCTATCCCTAAGTGCTTTCTTCAGGATGGGAGAGAATCAGCCAGGAGTTTTAATTTTTTATTTGATCAGTCTTAGTGGGACATGTTTGTCTATTAGCCCCAGTAAGAGGCTGTGAAAGATGTTAAATGCCTCGTTAAAGGTGGGGGCTAGATAGAAATCCTGCCAATGAATGTTGCTTAGATCTTTCAGGAAAGTGTACTGACAGAACATTTTCAGGCATCTTTTCAGTTTGAATTTGGAGGCCGTTTTTATTTGGGAAGGATTTCTGATGCAGGCAGTAGCACAATGGTAGCTTATATCGTTGAAGAATATTCCAGTATGCGAGGTGTTGTGAGGTTTGTTTACTAGCATTAGGTCCAGGAGGGTGCTGCACTCAGGTTTTTTTCTGTTAGGTCTGGTTATAGCAGTCGCCATTTGTAACAGACCATTAACATTGCATAGATCCTTCAATTTCTTAGAGCTGTCATCATTCCTATTTATATTGAAATCTCATTAGAATACACTCCAGTATTAGCAGAGTCAAGAAGGTTTTTGAGAGGTGTGGCAGAAGTGCCCAGCCACCAGACGGCGGTCGGTGGCATGCTGCCATAAGAAGTGATTTCTCGCTGGAAAGTGATAATTTTAGAGCCAGGCATTCAAATTCCTTAGCCCTTGAGGTACAGTCAAAGACTGTGACTGTGAATTTGCTTTTGACATATATTGCAACCCCTCCCACTCTAGTCGGTCTATCACAGCGGTAGATGAAGAAATCAGGAGATGCATGTAGAGCCCAGGTCTGTATAGAGTCAATCTTCTTTAGCAAACTACAGACATTGATATGGAGAAAGCTAATCCCTTTATATTGAAGGAGGTCCATAGGGGCATCCAGAGAAATAGGTGGGCCTGGGTTTAATTCAACATTTCCCGAACAGAGTAGGAGAAGCAGTAGTAGTTTTTTAAGGCGGTGTCTTAGCCTGCTAAATAGTCTTTTGTTACTCCTTCTAGCGTACATTGATTTAGCGGTGGCTGTGTTAAGGGCAGGATTGCTATGTGCTAGGGATAAAACATAGAGTACTGTTAGGGCTGATACCATCCTTGGGAATTGCATGTGTTCTATAGTTATGGCCTGGTGGGAGGAGGGGCATGACCATAGAGGAGACGTCCCTGATGTAGGATGCCATGGTCTAATGTGGGAAGTTATATCTTGGTAGATGATACAGGAGGAAAACTGGCCTTTGTCTGAGTTGCAAACAAAAATTTTGGGTACAGCATAACTTAGTAATATAAGGCAACTATAGCGAAGGATAGGCGCAGATGGCATTCTTAACGTGGAGATATTTCCTTTTACCTGTAATAAATACAGGATTTGCAACAGTTCCTTGACAGGGCCAGGGAAATCAGTGGTTCCTGTGGGAGGATGGGGGACCAGTGAAAATTAAGGCCTAGATAACCGATGAAGCGTGGCTGGCAATAGCCAGTAGGAGTGAGCTAGAAAGCCAGGGCGGGGTTTATGTGTATTTAATCGGGACCGGGGAAGAAGAAACAATTGGCAGCTAGGGCTCCCTTCCTGTAGGTAATCAGTCCCTGAGGGCAAGTCCGTACCTGAGTTTCTGTGAGGGGCTAGTGGCTTCATACCTGGACTGTGGGTGGCAGTCTGGCAGGTCGGGTACATCAGAGAACCACGGCTGTGGCTCTCAGACTACCTGCGTTTCTGTGAGGAGCTGGAGGCTTCACACCTGGACTGCGGGTGGCAGTCTGGCAGGTTGGGTTCATCAGAGAGCCACGGCTGTGGCTCTCAGACTACCTGCATTTCTGTGAGCGACTGGTGGCTTCACACCTGGACTGTGGGTGGCAGTCTGGCAGGTCAGGTTCATCAGAGAACCATAGCTGTGGCTCTCAGACTACCTGCGTTTCTGTGTGGGTCTGGTGGCTTCACACCTGGACTGTGGGTGGCAGTCTGGCAGATCGGGTTCATCAAAGAACCATGGTTGTGGCTCTCAGACTACCTGCGTTTCTGTGAGGGGCTGGTGGCTTCACACCTGGACTGCGGGTGGCAGTCTGGCAGGTCAGGTTCATCAGAGAACCATGGCTGTGGCTCTCAGACTACCTGCGTTTCTGTGAGGGGCTGGTGGCTTCACACCTGGACTGCGGGTGGCAGTCTGGCAAGTCAGGTTCGTCAGAGAACCACGGCTGTGGCTCTCAGACTACCTGTATTTCTGTGAGGGGCTGGTGGCTTCACACCTGGACTGCGGGTGGCAGTCTGGCAGGTCGGGTTCATCAGTAAACCACGGCTGTGGCTCTCAGATTACCTGGAAGGAGAAGGCAGAGGAGAATTAAATAAGAAAGTCAGAAGGGGTGGGGCTGCTCGTGGAGCTAAAAAGAAATGCAGACTGGCTTAAATGTGGGGGGTGTTGCAGACCAAAATGTTAGGCAAGGTGCCTCCAAGTCTGAGTGAGCAATACCAGGGCTATTTAAAACACAATACTAGCGTACAAAGGTGAAGGGGGGTTTCAAAGGCCTGAGCTGAGATCGCGACTGTTCTTATCAGGAACAAAATACAGGCATTTACATTAAATCAGAAAACTTCAGCTGTAAAATGCAAACAAGACAGTTTTAACAGAAAACATAATCTAGCACAATATAATCAAACATTAACAGTGCAGAGATATATGGAGCCAGTCAGAGTGCTCATGGGGCTGACTGCAGCCAGTGGGCCACAGCAGTAAAACACTCTGGATTTAAACCAACAACTGTCCTCATGTAAAGAAAGCGAAAATTGGTAGCTAGGGCTCCCTTCCTGGAGGTAATCAATCCCTGAGGGCAAGTCCGTACCTGCGTTTCTGTGAGGGGCTGGTGACTTCACAGCTGGACTGCAGGTGGCAGTCTGGCAGGTCGGGTTTGTCAGAGAAATACAGTAAATACAGACTTTTCTTTTGGGACATACCTGGCACAGTTCTCATAAAACAGTGGTTCCTACAGTAGGAGCCAGGTGGTGAGCGATATGCTTTAGTAAACAACATTAAGAACCTCCGTGATACATTAAGCAGGTTTGCTGACTTTTATTTGCAGGTATTGGGTCTTTTGTTTTAAGAAAACTGTACATCTATCTTACTTCTCCGATGTAAGGAGTGTAGATAAGGATCCCAAGATGGTGGGAAGAGGGCCTGAGCACTATTTTCTTTTATATCTATGCTATGCAGGAACAGCAATGTTAACTTTCAACAGTTAATACAGCTTGTATTAAAAGTTTTAAATATAATGGAAATATGTGTAACCCTCTACAAATGAGGGTTCCCAAAAAAGTCTTCCTCGAGCTTGCCTAAATGCTCACTGCCAGGCTGGTGTCCTGCAATTTAGCAGTTTAAATGTGATTGCCAGAGAGTGCCTGTATAGCCTTAACGTACTGTTTCTTTAAGAGCTGCCTGGATTGCAGTCATAAGTAATCTGAGAGGGAGCTCTGCTGAAATATGTAACTATTTGCTGAAAATCATTTAGAGTGATAATGATAATGATAATGATAATGTAGTTTGCCTAACCTGCCTTCTTTGCAGCAAGGATTGTTTTGTTTATCTCCACTATCTTGGTCCTGGACTGCGAATTGGACCAATTAGTTCTGGTGGAACCTAAAATGGAGCTGGACTATAGGAGCTGTCTGAAGTCAAAATATGTAGGAATTGTAGTTTTGGACTTTTGGCACCTTTTTTGCACCTGAAGGGGGAGCTTTTTTTGTGACTGACAGACAGATTAGCCAACCAAACCTTTTGGATTCTGGGGAAAGTCCCTGACTTGCTGGCAGTTGAATCAGATCTCAGTTGGGAGCTGAGCAAGCAAGATCTTGAGACAGTCAAGCAGCCGTCTGAGTAGTTTCATGTGGGAGAACTGTGGAAAGTCCTGAGTTGCGGCCTGCATGTCTGCCTGCTGCCCCTGAGAGGGAGAGAAGAGAATTATTTTGGACTAAATCCAAGTATGTGGGAATGAAGTAGGCCACTGATTTTTTTTACCAGGCTCATACCTTAAGAAGACCGAAGATTTTGCTGAATGCGATCGCCCTGTCAGGATTTCCAGCTGCTTTTGAATCCCCATTTGTGCAGAGACATTGCGATCGTGACCCGGAGAGCGGTTTGCCTGGTACTGTAGAATTTCCTTACATGTAAATGTGCTGTGCATTGAAAGTGGGTCGTGATTTGGTTCCCCACTGTGTGAGCTGTGTTCTGCTTGCTGGAAGCTTTATCCAGCCTAATCGGACTGAATCTGCATTCATCTCCATTCGGCCTGGGCCATGCCACGCTGGCCCTTCCAGACTACCCCACTGCATAGAGAAAGCCACCGATGAAAGACCTGCCTGGGGATCAGCCCCCTGCTCCATGCTTGAACAGGAATGACGCCTCGGTGAATCATGTGGGCCCTGCTTCTCCTGACACTCCAGATTAACCACATGCTGTCTCGATTTTCAGCAAGCCTGTGTCCAGTCTTGGGTATCGTGAGTAATCATCAGGGTAGCTCCCTGGAACAACAGCTTAATCTAAAAGTATGTCATCTGATTGTCTTGTTGTTTCTTTTCATGAACTGAGCCCTCCGGCTCTGGATTACAAATAGTGTGTGTTGTGCATGTTGTTTTCTTCCATCACAGGGCCCCAACCAGCTGCAATGTTCCTGGCAAGCCCACCATTCTCCATCTGGGTACCCAGAGTGTGTGACTGTTTATGGACCCTGAAGTGCATGTATAACTGTTTGATTGATAGAGCCTTTTATGCAAATTAACCTGATTACACCCCTCCCTTGTTCAAGTCCCTTAAATAAATCAGATCTCTTTTTTGCATTTACCCTGACTGTGGTTCCAGTTTGTGCAAGAGTACTGTACTGCTGTTATTTGCTTTGTATAACCTTGTTTTACAGGGATTCCCCAGGGCCAAGCCAGAGAAAAGCTCTGGTGATAAGTGCAAACAGTGTGGGTACTGTGTGGTGTATCAAGGGTATTGTGAAAGTGATTATTGTGTAATGTTCTGGCCACTAGTAAGGAAAAAAAAGGAAAGAGGGGAGTTACAATGTCCCAGAGGGCTGTGCCCAGTTTAACTTGACCACTACCAACCCTGACCTCTGGGTGGAGGCACCCATTTCAGAACTCAGGCCCCTTAACCTGCTACTAGCCAAGCAGGCAGGGGTAGTAGCCCTTGGGATAGCGCCACCTAGGGGTTACATATGTTTTTACTGTGTTCTTAGAATGTTGGTTTGTCCCCCTTGGGACAAAAGTGTGAATTAATAAATTCTTTATTCTTATTACCAATTATAAAGCTTATTTAGGCACATATGGTACAAAGGTAGATGGATTTAACTCTGTATGTGTAAACTATCCCATAAAGCTCTGTGCTGCAGATAGCTTGTGAATTTAAGTTTTATGTGTAATCAATACAGTAAGTTATGACAGGGGGTGCATTATGGTGTGATAATGGCCCACCTCAGGTGGGTTGAAGCATGAGGCAAAGCTGAGGGCTTCCACCACCCAACACGCCCACCATAATGCACTCCCTGGAGTGCCTTGTTGTGATTAAGAAATGGGTCCTTTTTAGTAAATTGGATGTATGTTTTAAACATTTTTGTTGAGCTTTCAGCTGGGCCATTGTGCTGGGATAACGACTCAGCTGAAAGTACCTCTTGGCCAATCAGGAGCCACCATTCTTATCAATTTCATAATAATGGTTATCAACTGTACTTCCCCCCATGATGCATTTCTTGCGAAGGTACAATATCTCTAATATGCCTTTTGTATGAGATGAGCTGTATGATATTATGATGTAACCTTCACTGCATCCTTTGTTGTAGTTTCTGCTCACAAACATAAATAAAAAGCAAAACAAAAACCTTGAACTTCGGGACCTTTCACTTTTTAGGTGCCAAAGCTAGTGTAGCTTAGAAGCACTTCTTGTGGGTGTGCATGTTCTTTTCTGCATTTAGTCAAGTTTAAAGTTACATTCACTCTGAGTGATTCAGCTGTATCATGTCATAGCTGATGTCAGTGATAAGGCTTTTTGGGCTTGGTGTAGTATTTCAGATATACACAAACCTGGGTTTGATCCCCCATTATGGCCCATTTTTCTTTCCAACTACAATTTATATAGTATGAGAAAAATATTTAGATGTCAGTGATACAGCTTAAGCATAATCTGAAGTAGGTTTTCAGAACACTGAACTGTTACTTCTATACTGCAGTAAACTTAATTAGTTCTGGCTAAGACTTTGAGGCTTGTCTGGGTTTGACTGCAACTTGGTGGAAAGCAATACTTTCAGTTGACAGCGAGCTCATTACTAAATGCCTCTGCAGCTGTGTATGGGGAGTGGAGTTCTGCACTCAATGCAGGATGTGCTTACCCACAGCATGTATATTTGTTTAGACATCTCCTTTCCCACTATGTGGAATGATTGCATAGTGACAGAACATCTGGGTAGTAGATGACAGGGGATCTGGATTTGCTTCCCAGAGGGGGAACATTTTTTCTTTCACATTACAATTTGTTGTTAGCATGCATTTGTGTTTCAAAATGTTCTGTCCCACCATGTGGAACAATAGCTCAGTGGCAGAGCACCAGGACAGTAGTTGGGAGGGGTGGAGAACATTTTTTCTTTCTCACTAAAATTTATGGTGCTAGCATACATCTCTGTCTAGAAACCATCATGTAGAATGATAGCACAGTGGCAGAGAACCAGGACATTAGTTGGTGGCCTGGGTTTGATTCCCTGTGGGGAACAATTTTCTTTCTCACAACAATTTATGTTGTTCTGTTGCATCTACTGTATGAGAGGAACTGTTGGATGTCATTGCTGATATCAGCAACAGGGCTTTCAGGGCTTGATGTAGGTTTTCAGACCATGGAACTGTTAGTGACCCAGGAGCAAAGAACATGGAAAACATGACTGTACAACTCTTATCAAAAGTAATCAATTACAAGAGGGAGTAATGGAGACTTACCAATCATAGGCCATGAGACTTTCTTTTAAGAAAAGATCTTGCTGAGTAAGTGTTAAATATTTAGATTTTGTATATTGGGTGGGGTATGCTTGTTTATTCTGTGTGTCTGTATGTGTCTGTACTGTGCAGCACCTGTGTATACACTTGTCAGCACGTACAAAAGAGCCAGCCACATTGCAATGCAGTAACCTGCAGTAAATGACATGTCACAAAATACGATATGACAAAAGAGCTTAATTGCCATTGAATTACACTGTTATTTTACAAGCAAATATAGAGAACGGAATATTCTGAAATTCTGTTAAAGGTGGATAAAGCTATGGAGCGAGATGGGATACACCCAAGAATACTTAACTCATTACCTCCTGGGTGGCCATTTTGTGTCAGGTAAACAATGGATGGTTCGGACAGCATATGGAGTTATTGGAGGCAATGAGTTAAGGAACTTGGCAAAGAACTGGCATCCCCCTTATCAGTGCTCTTCAACAAATCATTGAAGAGCGGGGAGGTTCCAGAGGACTGGAAGAAGGCAACAGTAGCGCCACTCCACAAGAGTGGAAGGAAAAGTCAGGAAATTACCATTCAGTTGGTCTAACTTTAGTCATGGGAAAACTGACGGAGTTCCTGCTGAAGGAAAGGATTGTAGCTTTTTGGTAGGAAACTGGTCAGCTTGACACAAAACAACACGGTTTCATGGCAGAGAGGTCCTGCCAGACAAACCTGCTAGATTTCTTTGATTGGGTCACCAGAACAATGGATCCAGGGTGGGGCAGTGGATGTGGTTTACCTGGACTTCAGTAAAGCTTTTGACTCAGTTCTGCACAGGAAACTAGTCAATAAATTGGAGAACATGGGGGTTGGGCTTAAGGTAACAGGCTGGGTCAGAAACTGCTTAAATGGGAGAACAGAGGGTATTAGTGAATGGCACTCTGTCAGAGGAGGGTAGGATGACTAGTGGGGTTCCACAGAGCTCGGTTCTAGGGACGATCCTCTTCAACATATTCATCAGCAACATTGCTGATGGACCGAAGGGAAAAGTGTGCCTGTTTGTAGATGACACCAAATCAGCAACAGGGTTGATACACCAGAGGGGCAACAAAGCATGGATTCTGATGTCCAAAACCTGGAGGAGTGGTCAAGGATATGGAAATCAAAATTCAATGCCAAAAAATGCAAAGTCATGCACCTGGGAAAACATAACCCAAGGAAACTGTACTTGATGGGAGGGGAGCAACTAGTGGCTAAAAGGCAAGTGCGAGACTTGGGGTGATCATATCAAATGACCTCAAGGTCAGCAAACAATGTGAAAAGACAACACTAAAAACTAGTGGCATCCTAGGATGCATAGGAAAAGGCATCACAAGCAGGAGGCATGAAGTGATCATGCCTCTGTATCCATCCCTGATAAGACCCCACCTGGAATACTGCATCCAACTCTGGAGGCCACACCTCAGGAGGGACATAGATAGGCTGGAGTTAGTACAGAGAAAAGCAATAAAGATGCTGCAGGGCTTGCATCAGAAACTGTACAAGGCAAGACTTGATTAACTCAAACTGTACTCTCTAGAGCAGCACAGGAATCAGGGGGATACGATAGAGATAGGGGCCATGATATGAGACTGGAGGGAGGAAGGTTCAGGAGGGAGATGAGGAAACACTTTTTTACAGAGAGGGTGGTGGCTGGGTGGAATGCGTTACCTCCAGAAGTGGTATCCAGTAGAACAGTGGACTGCTTCAAAAGGGGCTGGGACAGGGCAAGGAGGAGGGTCAATGAAGGGGAAGGGTGGAAGGGAGGGGCAGCTGCAGAATAAGGGGTGCTAGCTGCACATTCAAGCAGACTTGATAGACCTCTAGGCCTTTATCTGCTGGCAAATTTCGTATGTTTGTAAATACCTTAAAAGCAACAACAAGGTTCAGGTGCAGAACCTCTTTCAGGTAAAAGACTACAACAGGACTAAAGGACATGACCTTCGCCTAAAGGGAGGAAGGTTCAGGAGCAACATGAGGAAATTCTTCTTCATGGAGCATGTTGTCGAACCGTGGAATAACCTGACAGAGGGGGTGGTGGGAGCAAAGAAGGTGGGAGAATTCAAGCGGGCATGGGACAGGCATTGTGGGATACTCAAGCAGGCGGTTTAGTGGGGGGGGGCTAGGAAACCAAGGGCAGACTTGATGGATCATATGGTCCCCATCTGCCGACAACTTCTATGTTTCTATTATTTCTATGTTTCAGAATGCTACAAGATTTGAGTCATGCTGATGACAGGAGTCATTGCTTTGTCAGATACTGGAAAATCACTTTAGTTGAATCTGACGACATTTATCATGCTTTTGTTTTTCTTTAATTTATTTGTTGATGACAATACAAGGGTTGAAATTATTGTAAGTTCCGAAATCACTAGCTGGCAGGGCTAGTGACTGAGAAAATATACTGGTCCCACAGACATTCAACTGGCCCAGCTGGTGTACATTTGGAAATGTGACATCCTATAGCTCTAGGCAGCAGGGCTAATTAAAATAACAGCTGACTCTCCCAATACAAAATATAGCAGTATTTCCTGGTACCAGTTTCAAACCATACCAATATTACAGACACTTTCAAATACAGTTCTCAAGAACAGCATATTCAGGCATCAGCCAAATATGTTGTATAATTATATACTTCTACCATATTGAGTTGCAATTCAAAGTGCAGATCTTTTCTCCCTTAAAGGTGATAAATACCCTTCTACTTCCTGAATACAATCATTTCAAGGTTAAAATGATCCAGTTTCAGCTCCTGTCTCGTATTTGCTTGCCTCAGGCATGTCTGAGGTATAGACTATACTCCAATGATGTTGATACAGATCTTCTTTTTAGTGATGCATGTTTGAAGATATCTTAAAGGGACCCCGGCATTGTTCGCTTGCCACAGGCATGTCTGAGGTATAGACTATACTCCGATGATGCTGATAAAAATCTTTTTTTTTAATGATGTATGTTTGCAGATATCTTAAAGGGACCCCTGACATTTATAGAACAAAAATCATTTTTAAAACCAAATACAGAACTGAATTCCCACTGAACAGAAATGCACTCTAAAAAGACAAAGAACCTCAGCACAAAAGCACTGAGGCAAGGGTTATCCAAAAAGGGCACTGACCAAAAAAGCCAGGTTTTAAAGAAATACAAAATCACATATACCCCCATAGTGCAAAGCATCATGGGACGTACATGTAAATCACCACAAAAATGTTGGCTGGTTCTGTTTTAAGCAGGAATGCATGGTGCCAAAGGGCCTCTCTCACAATCTGCAAAGGCTCAGAACAAAAGACACAGACATGCATTTCATCCTACTCAGGACTCATCAGTGTACCTCATCTGTATCTCGCCCCAGGAGGAAAAACAAGCCGCCCCTCTGTGGTCTTACTGGTTTGGGTCACAATGGGCCCAAAGTAAGACAGCAAACTAAAAAGGCAAAGAACTTCAGCACAAAAGCACTGAGGCAAGGGGTACCCAAAAAGGGCACTGGCAACAAAGACAAGTTCCAAATAAATATAAAATTGCACATACCCCCATAATGCAAAGCATTATAAGATGTATATGCAAAGAAATTCAGTCTGTCACAACATTTATTCCCCTGCAAAGAGTGACAAAGAAAAAAAACACCATTTTTGTGGGATCACACTAAAATGTATAATAGTAATCATCTGTTTTCGAACAAACAAATAATGGAATGGTGTCCTTTTAAAGGACTCATAAATAGGGGTATCTGAATCTGCCTAACAAAAACACACCACTGTAGGTTAGACGCTTACCTATGTAATGCTGTTCTCCTTTTGCCTCAAAATGTTATTAATCCATGGTCCCTAGGATCCAAAGGTCTCCGTAACATGTAAACAACCCCCGATTGCTATTCAAACCTACTGCCTTAGCAGCTGCCTAAAATAGCATCAACATGCTTATGGGATCTGCTCTGGTGAATTAATACAGTTTGTATGGGGACTTTATTAATTAACTATTGAAATAACATTAACAAAGTGCTTCTCCTTCAAATCCTTTACTGTGCAGGTGTAACAGCCTTTTCACTTATTTGCTAACTTCACTTAATTGTTCTAAGTTCTGGTTTTAATTATTGTCTTTTTGTAGTTTTATTGCTTCTGTCTTGTTATTTTATGCTGTATTTTAATTGTTTTGTAAGGGCGCCCTGGGTCTTCGGGGAAGGATGCCCTAAATAAATAAAATTTACTACTAGTATTACTACTGCTTAACTGCATAATGGTTTTACAATGCGATCAATAAATCATTGATCACAGGCAAACTCCCAACCCAGTCAAAACAGGCAAGAGCAATCCGCCTTCCAAAAGTACATACACCTCAGGCACTGGATAAAGTCTTCAGGAACATCTCCTTGACTAGTGTGTTCTTCAAATTGTGTAGTGTGAATCTGCAATCAGATTTTGGAATATGTGGAAAAAGAAATTGATGTATACCAGTTTGGGTCACTGAATGGCTACTCCACCACTCATGTAGCATTAAAACATTCAGATGTGTGTGTGTGTGTGTGTGTGTGTGTGTGTGTGTGTGAGGGCCTGGGTGGGTGGAATCAGTGAGGGCTGTCTTAGCTGGCTATAAAAAAGCCTTCAACCTAATCGATCACAATATTCTGATGAGTACAGTGAAGCTTGCCAGATTCTGCAGGGATCCATGACATCACAGCGACAACTTTTTCCCCGACACAATACTGCAGCGACAGATTTATGTTGATCACAAGTTGCGGTCAGCATAAATCTATTTGGAAACTGTCAGTAGGTCCTGTGATTTCCAAATCCAGACACTGCCAAAATGACCAGTTTTTCTGAAATTGCTTTGAATTAGATAGTACTGTATCTCTGAAAATGCAATTTATAGTGATATTTCATCCAACTTGCTGCTTTTCCCTCTTTTGCCTTTTCAGTCCATAAACAAAATCTATATCATCTCCACAACTAACATTTTATGCAGATTTTCACATCATAAGTTGGTGCATTTTAAATGTTCAGAGAGGCTATAGCGTGTTAAGAGACATTTCAAAGTTCTTTAACTTCAGATAAAACTCAGCACTGTTGGCTTAGTATTTAAATGGTTGAAAGGTGTCGACGCTAGCGCTTTGTTATGGTGAATAGGAAGTAGTTCACATCTTTGCTCTAGTCCCTTAGTTTCTGTTCAGTTTTATAGTAATCTGGCTTCTTGTAGTGGTGCAACCATTGATTTATTCCATAAAGGATATTTTTAAAAATTAATCTGCTTTTAAAGTAGATATTTAGATGCTATGGAATACCTCTCAGGAAACAGTGGACCCACATTTTTCAGCATCTGAATTGTTTAGTGTCTCTCTCCAAAAATGTACCATTGACTTACATACATATCTATATCTTTAGTAGCTCTAGTAATTCACTTTTTACTAGATGTTGTGGAAATCTAGTCATTGGAATTCTGCAATCTGTGATGCTATGTGTTGGCAAAATGCTGCAGTATAATGATTACTGATAAGAAACCTATAGCAACTGTTATGTCCGGAATTATCCAACATTGCATAATTTTTATCACAAAATTTGAGAAATTCCATATCCAGAATTTGCTGGCACTAGCTATCACTTGGGATGCCAAGGATCTGGCTGTGGGAATGAGCAGGGATTATCAGAGGCCTCCTTGGGGAAAAGGACAGAGCATCCCAGATGATGCACTCTTCCTCCATGGAGCATCCCAGAGGATGCACTCCTCTTACATGGAGCATCCCGGAGGATGCACTCCTCCTCCATGGAGCATCCCAGAGGATGCACTCCTCTTACATGGAGCATCCCAGAGGATGCACTCCTCCTCCTCCATGGAGCATTCCAGAGGATGCACTCCTCCTCCTCCATGGAGCATCCCAGAGGATGCACTCCTCCTCCATGGAGCATCCCAGAAGATGCACTCCTCCATGGAGGAAGGGGGGACAATCATCTGCTACATTACTGCCATCTAGGTGACCTCAGGTGGTATTGGAGTTGGAGAGCTGGCAAGTTGGTGAGAATGTAGTTGACACAGGTGCAACAGCAGACTTATGTGTGCATGCCTATGATGTTCCCTGGTGTCGGATGAAACATCAGAGAAAGCACCCCAGTTCAAAGCTGGATTAAAGTTGGCTTTTGGGCCCCCAAGCTCTGATTGACTTGTCTCACAATTGGTGGGGGGGTAAGCTACAGGGACAAGAGGAGGAGAGTGGTACTGTATGTATCAGAGAAGGTGGGGTGATGGACATAGAGGTGAGAGTAGGAGGATAGGGAGCAGATAGAAAAGCAGTGGTATAAATCAGTAGCAAAAAAAAAAATGTTTTACCAGGGAAACATACAGAGACAAAGTACACAATGCACCTCATTTACAGATTCACTTTTTACTTGATGTGAGGGCAAATAGGGTGAGGGGGTAGCAAACATTATCGGTCAGATTAGTTGAACCGCAGGGTTCCTTTTGCCATCACCTTCTATGTTTCTATGACTGATTTGGGGATCAATTGGACAGTAAGTAACAATATTTAAGAGTTATGAAAACAGATCATAAATAGTATTACACAATATTCAAAGACTACAGAAACAGAAATGCTGGCAGGTACTGTACAGTATTATATGATAAAAATGGCAAAGTGCAAAAATTATATTATCTATAAATTTACAATTTAACTGTTTATAGAAAATCAAGGAAAGCTGTTACAACTATTTAGCCATGGCTCATTTTTAATAGTGTCCTTTATGATAGCTCACTTATTTATTGTAGGTACAAAAGGTAACACCTTATATATAAAGGTCACACAACGCCTACAAAAATATAAATTAATTCTGTCACCTTTGAATTATATAGAAGTAAACACAATACAATTCCATCATTACATCATACATACTGTAGAAACAAATAATCTGTTGGCAGAAAGATACCAATGGTCCATTGAGTCTGCATATATTATACTACTGTACCTCATCCTTGGACCTAGTGGCCTGGTGGGTTGTCCCCCTCTCTCCTCCTCCTCTTCACACAAATAACAACCCCCTGATTCCCCAGTGGGACTGTGAGCACTCTTGTGCTACTTATGTCATGGCTGAATACTTTTAGGGTGCCAGCGCCACCACTTCCACCAGTTATCTGTTCCATGGCCCAACAACCCTCCAGTGAAGTAGACCTTCCTTGCATCCCTCCTGACTTTACCCCCACTTAACCTCCAATTGTGTCCTCTTGTGACTGTGTCCCTATTTCAAACAAACAGGTCTTCACTTTACACCTTCATTATACCACTCAGAAACATACATGTCCCTATTAACCCCCCAAATCTGGTCTCCAGCAAGTACTTGTTCAGGGCCTCTAACCATTCCTCACAGCACTTGCCTTGTTGGCTCTGGCTGATTTTAGTGACCCTTGTTTGCACTGACTCCAGCCTGTCCGTGTCCTTTCTTATGTTAGGGCTCCAAAACTGGGGCCAGTATTCCAGGTGAGGCCTCAACAAAGATCTGTTTAGGGGAAGTATCACTTCACCTGCTATTAAAACTCCTCCAATACAGCCCAGCATGCCTTAGTGCACTGGTTGGTTTGCTTGAGGCAGTTATTGATGACGAAATGCAGATCCTTCCTTTTGTTGTGGTGGTCAGCCTGATTCCTCATATCCAATACTCTGTGCATGGGTTCCTTTTCCCTAAGTGCATCACCTTGCACTTCTTGGTGTTCAATCTCAACTGTCAGATCTATGACCCCCCTTCCAGTGTCTCTTTAAGTCTTTCTGAAGTATTCTCACCCCTTCCTTGATATCTGCCCTGCTGCATGGTGTTGCATCATCAGAGCAGAGACATATCTTGCCCTGGATAACTTCCCCTATGTCACTAATGAACATACTGAATAGGATGGCTCCCAGGATCAATCCCTGTGGCACTCCACTTGTGAATTCCCCATCTTAACAACATACCAGCATTGACAGTAAACAGTATCCAGCATTCAAGTTAAGTAGTTCAATGTCAGTGTTTATCAGGTCATATGGTGGGTCAGAGATGGGAAAATTCCCTGGTTTGTGAACAGGGGCAAGCAACTGGGTAGGGAGTCAGAAAGGGGGTGAACAACCTTCCAGAACTTATCAGGGAAGTTAAGGTTACTCTGAAGGTTTGTGGCAGAGTAGCTTGAATAGAGGTGTTTGGATACTGCAGATATGTAAATTATGCCATTATTTGGTTCCGATACAGATTAACACCAGATATTTTGGTTGGATCGGATAATGATTATCTGGTTTGATTTTTCAATTATTCTCTTTTCCAGCATCATTTAATGTGACTTGTTCTCTGCCATTCTGGTCTGGGACTTTCAGATTTGCCCATGATAGTAAGTCTGTCAGCTGTACAGATGAAAGGCTGATGAGGATGTTCATCACTTACAGTAGCACCTCATCTCCACATTTGTCCTCTACACCCATCGTGCTCTACATCCAACATACTCACACTACCACCACAATAAAGGTGCTAGCAGGAGCTATGGGAGATTTAAAAAAAAACCTGCCTGCTTTAGGGCTGTCCCTTTAAGACCTCAGGCGTGCTCTCCTTGCAGAGGCTATTTATAAGGCACTCAGGGGAAAGTGTTTTTGAGACACACATGGGAGCCCCATAAAAAGGGATCAGGAAAGGGAGTGAGAAGAGATTAATAATAATAATAATAATGTTACTTGTTAAGTGTAATTCAAATACCAAAGCGCTGTACAAAAATAAAAGGATATAAAAACTTTAAAAGAGTAACAATTAAAATCCAGTCATATCAAATCAACTACAGTCACAGCCAAAGACATGGCCAGATATTTCCTGAAATTTCTGTGATATTTCTAGAGAAATCTCTTGCTTTCTCCATTTACGCAGTAGGTGCAGCAGAGAAAAACTCTTTAGAAATTTCGCGAAATATCCGAAAATATCTAGCCATGTCTGTAGCTACTACTGCAATTAATCAGAGTTAATAACAAAAGCAAGATTAAATAAATGGGTTTTCAGTGCTATTTTGAAGCTCTCCACGGTCTGGCACTCTCGAACCCAACAAGGTAGAGAATTCCACAGGGTAGGTGCTACGAAAGCAAACAAACGAGCACCAGATGTTTTCAATTGCACCCTGGGAACCTCTAGCAATCCCTCGTTGGTGGAACGGAGAAGGTGGAGGGGGTGGTAGGGGCAGAGAAGCTCTTGCAGGTAACTCGGACCCTGTCCGTGTAGGGTTCTGAGGTCAGTAAGCTGACCTTAAAGGTGATCCACCATTGTAATGGCAGCCAGTGCAGTGCATACAGCACAGGAGTAATATGGCTAGATCGAGAAAGCACAGTCAGTAACCTGGCTGCCACATTCTACACTAGCTGCACATGATGGATATCAACCCCTGGTAGCCCTAGGTAGAGGGCATTACAGTAATCCAAGCAAGAGGTCACAAAGGCATGGACCAGTGTTGGAAGGTCACCAGGCGGAACTAGGTGCCTAATCCGAGTGATATTCCTCAGATGATACTTCAGGGTCAATCCCTCGTCAAGAATAATTATGACGCCCAAATGATGCACCCATTCAGAGGTCCTTAGTTGGCAATCACCCAGTATCAGACCAGATGATCACCCTGCTGAAGGCCCCTCTACTCGACGACCCAGGTCCACAACCAAAACCTCAGTCTTGTCAGAATTCAGCTTCAGCCAGTTGACACTCATCCAATCTTGGATCTCGGATAGGCAGGTGTTAAATATCGAGAGTGCAACACCCTGGCCGGATGCAAAGGACATGTACAGCTGAGTATCCTCCGCATAGCCGTGAAAACTCAGCCTGTACCGCCTTACAATGTCCTCCAGTGGCAACATGTAGACTGCAAACAACATGGGGGAGAGCACTGAGCCCTGTGGGACCTCACATGGCAGGGAGAAAGTATCAGAGGAATAAATCCCTGACACTACTCT
Organism: Neoceratodus forsteri; assembly: GCA_016271365.2. NCBI lineage: Eukaryota > Metazoa > Chordata > Ceratodontiformes > Ceratodontidae > Neoceratodus > Neoceratodus forsteri. The sequence continues at coordinate 1,575,510,682 of CM057453.1, read as the reverse complement.
CTGAGACCTGCCAGTCAGGAAAGAATGGAACCATCTAAGGACTGTACCAGACAGTCCACAGACCAACCGTAGGCGCTCAAGCAGCACCCCATGGTCCATGGTGTCAAATGCCACCGAGAGATCAAGGAGGACCAAGATAGTATGGCTCCTCCAATCTCTCACAACAAGGAGGTCATTGAGCACCCGAACAAGGGCAGTCTCGGTACTGTGCCTTTTCCTTAAAACCAACTGGAAGGGATCATAGATGTCATGGATGGCAAGATGATCCTCCTGCTGCAGTGCAAGCACCTTCTAAATAACCTTACCCACAAAGGGAAGGTTAGAGACAGGACTGTAGTTGGCAAGACAGTCCAGGTTGAGAGAAGATTTCTTAAGAAGGGGAGTCACCACTGCCTCTTTCAAAGAATCACTGAACTCCCCAGTCTCTAATGAGCTCTGGACTATCTTTGCCATCTGGGAGTAGCTGGGAGGATGGCAACAGCAAACAGACTGACCACTGCGAATCTGTTGTGTTAAATTGTACATCACACTGAATACAAACTCTTTTATTTCTCTTTTGTGTCTTTACTGAAGTAAAGTTGAATTTATTCCCTTCAAAACTTTTTATATGTAGAGGTATCCCAGAAACAGAAAGGGTCTTACTGTCATTGTTCTAGTAGCTTCTTTGGTATAGGTGAACTTCACCAGAATAAAGAAACAAGGTTTTGTGTTTAATTGACAAAATCACATGATTGAGAGATCATATTGCTGTGTTATAAAAACTTGCCCACTACGGGACCAGATTAGAGAGGTTGGTCAGTACCTTCTGGCCAAGTGAGGTGAGAGGAGGTGTGAGTGTTTACACACAGTATTGCGAAGAATATTATATATACAGAGAACAGCAGGGAGCCTGAAGAAAGAACTGCCTGAGTTTTTGTTTTGCCTTTATTTTGGTGTGAAAGTTTGAACACCCATTTATTTCTTTTCTGTAAATATTTTGAATAGTCATTTTTTTTATTATCATTTTGGAAAATAAAATGATAAATGCAACACCAGCGTTTTTTATGCACCATATTTGATGACTGAAGTCTTTTATTGAACCCGCATGCTTACATTGATGTCAGAAGTGGGATTTCAACCAGGTGCATCGAGGCTGCCTGGGAGGCATACCAGGGGGTGTTGCATCACAAGCACCCTAGCAGAGGCAAGAGCGTAAACAGTCAGACCCAAGTGCATTGCATCTCACAAGGTCTGTGAGAGAGAAGACTGGAGAGCCCTTGTTGCCAGGATTGGGCTCTGGGACGAGACCAAAGATGCAGAAAGCAGAGGAGAAGAAGAAGAATTGGTATCTGCTGCACCTAAGCCATAAGAGAGACCGGTACCTCCTGCACCTGATGACCTTAATGAACTGTTGAAGTGGCTGTGCATGCGCCAGATTGATATGGAGATCCAGAGGGAGGAAGACCGAAGACAGAGGGAGGAAGACTGACGACTGAGGGATGAGGACTGAAGAATCCAGGCAGAGGAGAGGAAAAGACTGGACCAGAAATGGAATGACACCTTGAAGGATATCCAGGAGATGTCACAAGGACAGGAAGAATGAACAGTGCATAGAGACATTAAGCTGACCAAACTGACAGAAAGTGACGACATAGAAGCATATCTCACTACCTTCAAGAGAGTGGCTCAGACTTGCAACTGGCCCCAGGACCAGTGGGTAATAAGATTGGTACCCTACTCATCTGGAAGGGCACAGTTAGTATACAGCCAATTAAGCGTGATGGATGCTGCCACTTATGCCAAAATCAAAGAAGAGATATTGCGGAGGTAAATGTCAGCACAGAAACCTACCATCAGCGATTCTGTTCATAGAAAATGTTCAATTATGACACTCCCAGGGAAACTTATGCAAGATTAAAGGATTATTGTGCTAAATGGCTGCAACCAACAACCAAAATTGTTGACCAGATTGTGCAGCTTATCACAATTGAACAGTTTATCCAGGTTTTGGCTTTCAAAGTTCAAGTATGGATAAAAGAGCACAAGCCTGAAACTGCAGAGGACACCATAAAACTGTCTGAGGATTATCTAGCAGCCAGGACTTCCCGATCCAGAGGACAGCCACATAACCAAGGAACCTCTGCAACTCTGGTAAGACCTTTTTATTCCCAAAATACACAGTCAGAGTCAGAGTCAGAGACAATCACAATATGCAAGAAGGGATAGAGGGGGTAGAATCCTGTTCTCTGAACTGATTTGCCATGGCTGCCTTGGGAAGGGACACATTGCAAGGAACTGCCCCAATAAGAGACAGGAGCTGACACATCTGGCTCTAGCAAACATTGGCTATGTGGAGACAGTAGGTATAGGTGATCAGTAGACATTGGGATTACTAGACTCTTGGAGCAGACAAACCCTGGTGAGAGCTGACCTGGCCCCTGATTGTACAGTAACCCAGCAGGACACCACTGTTAGATGTGTCCATGGTGATATGCACCAGTATCACAGCCCATGTTGAACTGAAAGTGAACAATGCTTGTTGTAAAGTACTAGTTGGGCTAGTATCCTGGCTACCAGTCCCTGTCATCACAGGGCAAGATTTTCCACCTTTGCTACCTTGATGAGTAATCATCAGACTTTTGTGGAGCGAGTAAATGTGGTAACGAGAGCTCAAGCCAAAGCCCAACTAGACTCTGTTTTTCCCTTTGAAGAGGACTATTTCGAGACTGGGGACAAAGGTAGAAAGTCTCGGAAGGAAAGAAGGGAGAAAAAGGTTTGGAGAGAACAGCACTCTGATGGGAAACTGAATATGATTGTTAAGAGAAGGTGTGGCCCTCAACCCCCAGAAACAGAAGACAGACTCCCTTTAGTAAATTTCCATTCATGATTTAATGTTGTATTCACTTCTTCAATAGAATGGTTTCAGTTTATATATATATATATATATATATATATATATATATATATATATATCAAGATTTCTCATTCCCTCAAAACTTGTTTGCACAATACCAGCTTCTTTAAATATTTTCTAGCTCTCTTTTAATTTTTCTCAAAAGTATTATTAAAATAAAAATAAAATAAAAATTATGTTTCAGGACCATCATGTCCCTTCATCAGACCACAGAGCAGCTCAATATGCTGGCTGTGAAATTAACTAAAACAAATACTATCAGTGCTGTCTCTGTTAGTCTCTGCATAGAGAAGTAAATTATAATTCTTACACAATAATGAACTAAATTATTCCAGGTGGGGACAAACCTCTATAAACATTAGAATCCTGGCTTGGTTTCAGCTCAATGGATCCAAAAGAGAAACTGCCTGACCCAATCCCTAAAAACAAACATCGCATTGTCAGCTACTATAGTGAGTCTCCTCAGTTAGTTTCACCAACACAGCCTGCTTAAATTAAATCGTCAGCTTCACTCCATATGTTTTTATATCACATATTTCATGCCTTAGAAAACTTTACTTTTGATACTTTGAATGCCTGTTCAAAAGAGTGCCACGTCTTTTAACAGATACACATATTTCAAAACAGTAATGTGGATTAGTGAACTTACTGCTACGTCGGGACAGGCAGGGATAAAATCCTTTTAATGTGCATTTTAAATTGCTACCCGTGCCATTAAACAGAACGCCACCATGCTCAGGTGAACTGAACCTTCTTCCCAAAAGGCATGGAAGGGGCCCGGCTATCTAAAGAGTGTGCGCAGAGCGTGAAGAAATCACGCCCACACATGCACCCTTTGCAGACGGTCAGTTATGAAACTACCAGCTGACTCTAAAAGGAGTAAAATCGGCAGTTCCCCTTACCATCTTAGTTTACCATCTACACCCTCTAAATGGCAATTTCCATAATATTTGGTTAACTTTCTCAGTCGTGGGGTTAGAGAAACTTAATATACAATTTCCACAGTAATACAGGACCGTGCTTCTTAGGGATATGGAAGTTTGAACAAAATATGTGTTGAATCAGATTTACTAAAGGAGGTCTGCCTTCTATTTCTGGGGGTTGAGGGCCACACCTTCTCTTAGCAATCCAATTCAGCAGTTCCATTAGTGGCATCCCCCATCTTCTTCAGCACTGTTTGGAGAAGAAATAATAAAGAAAAACAAGGGGACCAATGGAAACTTTAATTTAATCCATATTAAATATGATACCAGGACTGTCTAGTAATAACCTTTATGAAGAACAAATAGCAGATGAGTCTTTGCAGCCCTTATTGTTACAGGTATCTACAGAAAAACAACCAGGATAATCATATTTCATGCAAAGAAATAAAATGTTTTATAGAGTTTCTGTAGATTTACCAAATGGTTCTGAGACTGAACAATTGATGGTGCCCCAAAAATACAGAGAGCAGGTGATGTTCTTAGCCCATGACATTCCCATGGCTGGCCATGAGGGAAGGGATAAGATAGTTAAACGAATCCTGTCCAGGTTTTGTTGGCCAGGAATCCACCAAGATGTACTGTAGCTGCTTACTGTAGAGCTTGTGCCAAATGTCAACTGGTAGCACAAGGGGGGAAGAAAGACCAGGTGCCCTTGCAGCCCATTCCATAGGTCACAACCCCTTTTGATCGAGTAGTAATGGATGTGGTAGGGCCTTTGCTTAAAAGTTCAAAGGGCAATCGGTACATCCTGGTCATATGTGATTACGCCACCCGGTACTCCGAGGCTATCCCTATGAGGATGGTAGCAGGTCCTTGAGTGGCCGAAGAACTGACCAAGGTATTTAGTAGGATGGGGATTCCCAGGGAGATACTGACAGATCATGGCAGTAATTTCACCTTGGTCATATAAAGAGAATTGTACAGATTGTTGAGGGTAACAGCACTCAGAACCTCACCATACCATCCACAAATGGATGGATTAGTGGAGAGATGTAATAAGACTCTGAAGATGATGCTCCAGAAGTACGTCCATGAAGAGGGTAGAGACTGGGACAAATTTCTCCCCTACCTCTTGTTTGCACATAGGGAGGTGCCCCAAGCCACCACGGGATTTTCACCATTCACTTTGTTATATGAGCGCAATCCAGGGGAACCATTGGATGTGGTCAGAGAACACTGGGAAGTTGGGAAAACTGTTGGGTGTATAAATGTTGATCACATGTTGTCACTGAGGAAAAGGTTGGTAAAGTATGTAACTCTGGCCCACAAAAATGTGGAACAGAAACAGCAGACCCAGAATGTCAGGTGTGATGTGGGGCTCAAAAATAAGCAGTTTGAACCAGGGGAGGAAAAAGTGCTGTTGTTGTTGCCCACCACCAAGAATAAGCTATTGATGCGGTGGCAAGGTCACTATAACATTGTCCGACAGATGGGCGTGGTAAATAATGAGATAGAGATGCCAGGGCATAGACCTCAATAACGTATTTATCATGCAAACTTGTTGAGAAACTAGGAAGAAAAACCTAAACCTGAGTTGAATTGCTATATACAACCAGAGCAGGACAAAACAGAACTAGATATAGCATATGAGCGTCTGGAGCCACTGCATGAAGACACACCCATTCACAATAACCCAGACTTTACGCCAGCACAGCACCAAGAGATTGACAGTCTCTTGACATATCACAAAGGTACTTTTACAAAAGCCCCTGGAAGAGCAAGGTGGGTGGTCCACGAAATCAAGCTTTCCCAGACTAAGCCCATACATCAAAAACCGTATAGGCTTCCTGAAAAGGTTAGGCAGGAGGTAGTGGAGGAAGAAAAGAGAATGGAGCAAACCAATGTTATTGTACCATCATGCAGCCCATGGTCTTCACCTTTGGTGGTGGTTAATAAAAAAGAAGGTGGAGTAAGGTTATGCCTGGATTTTAGACGCATAAATGCTGTTTCTGAATTCGATGGGTACCGCATGTCCCAGATTGATGATTTGTTGGACCAAATAGGATCTGCTCAGTACATCGGTACACTTGATTTAATGAAAGGGTACTGTCAGATCCCTTTGGCACCCCAGGCCCAGGAATTAACAGCTTTCTGTATACCACTTGGATTGTATCATTTCACAACAATGCCATTTGGACTGCACGGGGCTCCTGCTACCTTTCAAAGATACATGGATCATGTGTTGAGGCCCCATAAATCTTATAGTGCAGCATATCTGAATGATGTGGTGATCTATAGTCCAGATTGGAATACCCATTTGGTACATTTGAGTGCAGTCATCCAGAACCTTAAAGACGCTGGTTTGACTATTAATCCAGCTAAATGTGCCATTGCAAAAACCAAAACCCATTATCTTGGTTTCATTATTGAAAATGAAGCCATAAAACCTGAAGTTAGCAAGGTAGAAGCTTTAGCCAATAGTCCAGTGCCCAGTACCAATAAACCTGTACGTTCATTCTTAGGCCTGGCCAGTTATTACCACTGGTTTATTCCAGACTTTTCTACCATTGCCATACCTCTAACAAATGTCACTAAGAATTGTTTTCCCACTAAGGTTACATGGACATCTGACTGCGACATTGCTTTTAAAATGATAAAAGCTATTTTATGCTCTGCCCTAGTTCTTCACAGTCCAGATTTCTCCAGACCATTCGAGGTTCAAACAGATGCCTCTGACACCGGCATTGGAGCTGTTCTTACCCAACATGACAAACACAGGCAGCATCCTATCCTTTTTCTAAGTAGAAAGCTCCATGAAAGGGAAAGAAGGTACTCAACGGTAGAAAAGGAGTGCCTGGCCATGAAATGGGCCATCGAGACTTTAAAATACTGTCTTTAGGGGAATGAGTTCACAGCAGTGACAGACCACAATCCACTGTGTTGGCTGAACCTCATGAAAGACAAAAACATGAGGATCATGAGGTGGTATCTGTCTCTACAACCCTACAAATTCACAGTAAAACATAGGGCAGGAACCCAGCATAAGAATGCAGACTTGTTCTCCAGTTTTGGTGCAGACAATACTGTTTCAGGAGATGATTGATGTTCTGTATGCAATGTTTAAGTAATTGTTACAAACTGTAAAATGAATGTCTCAGTTTATGTATGAACACACCTTAGGGAATTGTAGTTAATTGGAACAGCATTGTTTTGTTATATCTTTACCTAAATTATCTTTTTGGTAATTGTTCCAATTTTGTTTAAGGGTCCCTAAGGGGAACTTCTGGAGTGTGTGGGCGGAAGTTCCGACCCTTCCTAGGGTTATAGGGCTAGACAACATAGTGATGTTGCCCTCTTGAATGGGGAGGAATGTGGGAAGATGAGTCATTTCAACTTCAAACTGCATTAAAATCCAAATTTTCTTTCACTCTGTCCTGTCCCCTTAGTCTCTTCTATCTATTCTAGATTCTTGTCAGGGTGGCCAACCTGACAGTTCTTCCCTCTTTTCTGTACTGTCCCTTTATTTAGCTATACTATTAACAAACTGCCACATGAAGTAGAAAGTAAAATCCCATATTTGTTTTTGCAGCCTTCTTGCTGTATGACACTAGTTGTTTTCAACACTGGAAAGGCATTGGATGAGGTTCATACCTCAAGAGAAATACCAAGCTGAACCCCTGTTAATAATCATGAACTAATGTGTGCACGATCGCACTCCTGCACAAGTGCACTGTCGTGCTGAAGAGTGCACACGATTGTGTGGGCTGTATGCGCACCTTCATGCACTAAAATAGAAAAATTGTTGTAGAGCTCTTAAAAGCAGGACTGTTTGCTCTCTAGAGTATAGTAGAGCAAGCAAGTCGCTGCAACACTGAAAGCGAGTGCTCTGGTTGTTGCTTGTTGCTAACGGAGTAGTAAACACTCCCCGTAGCCGCTCGCTGACTTCACAGTGCCTACTCCCTGTACAGCACAGAAAGAAGAGAATTAAGTGCTGTGGATATCGTGCACTGTGTAACATAAGGAAATAAATAAACAGAGTGGGGAGTGACAAAACTGAAAAGTATGCCAACGGCTGAAATAGCAAGCCATCAAGGAAATGAATAACTTGAATAAATATGGAAATACAGTCCTAGCCAGTAAAGTAATCATGTGTATGACACTAGGCTGCTTTTGGCATGTTGTACAGATGAGAAAAGAAATGCATATGAATTTAAAGTAAAAACAGAAACTGAGCCTGAAATAAGACAAAAGTAAAAAAAGTAAGGCTTTGGAATTACAGTGACACTCTGACTTTGCAGGATAAATTGAGCGGGAGTGCGCCGCTACTCTGTTTATCTCTGGGAAGGCTGGAGTTCCTTTTATTATAGCACATTATGAATTTTTTGGTTCTTCACCTGTATGAAGGACAGGAATTGAGAGATGTCTTCTATAGGGCTGGCAGCCCACAAAATGACTGCTGATATAGAAGGATCTGTGGTGAGGTCACAACAAGAGGATTAAGAGCCCTGATGATGCTGAAGTTATTAATTAAGGTGTTTGTAGGCAACAGAAGATCTTTTTATATGTAGAGGTATCCCAGAAACAGAAAGGGTCTTACTATCATTGTTCTAGGAGCTTCTTTGGTATAGGTGAACTTCACCAGAATAGAGAAACAAGGTTTTGTGTTTAATTGACAAAATTACATGATCGTGAGGTCATATTTATTTATTTTTTATTTATTAAATTTTGATAAACGGGTAAGCCCGCCGGGCCCTGAAGGTCCCTTTTTCAGGGGCGACCCGGGGAATTACATGGAATAATACATGGAGTAGCATACAGCACAGGTACATTACACTAGACAGCGAGGAACATAATACATAGTAGTTTTTTAGCAGTTACATTTAAGAGGTAAGACATAGTAGGTTTTTAGCAGTTAACATTTCCTGTGTAACCTCTACAGATGGGGTGCAGTGCTATATAGATGGGGTGCAGTGATAGTCGCTATTTCCATATGAGGGAGAGGGGTGGGCTTCCACTTAGGAGCCTTTCACTTTAGCAGTTGCATATGGAGGTGACCATCATATGAGCCTTCAGCCTTGTGCGGAAGGTGTGGGTAGAGGTAGCATCCTGAACATCAGGGGGCAGGGAGTTCCATAGGGTGGGTGCTGTGATGGAGACTGACTTACCCCCCGCCTTGGTTCTAACCCTTGGCACTGCGAGGAGGGTTCTGTCTGTTGTTCTGAGGAGCCTATGGCTTCTCTTTTGGGCAATGAGTCCAGTGAGGCTGGGAGGAGGGGATGGGCTGAGTAGTTTATGAGTGTGGCAGAGTAGGGGGTATTGGAGCTGGGCCTCCCAGGAGGCCAGTTCTAATTGAGGACAGAGTGTCACATGGTGAGCCCGGGAGCCGAATAGGGTGGCGAAGTGAGCCACCTTGTGATAGAGAACTTGTAGTCTGTTCACCTCTTGTTTGGCAGCTCCCTGTATCACCAGGACTGCATAGGAGAGGGTAGGGAGGAGGATGCTTGTGGCGATGGAGGCCCTGACCGCGGGTATCAACTGGTCTTTCAACCTATACAAGGTCCCGAGTTTGGCGTGAATATTTTTGGTTACCAGGTCGACATGATCCTTGAGGGAGAAGCACTGATCCAGGGTGAGGCCAAGGTATTTTATCGATTCAACCACCTCAAGTCTTTTTCTTGATTTGGTCATCAGCCTGAGATGTGGGCTTCTGTCTCTGCCGAGGGTTCTTGGGCCAAATAGCATGGCCTTGGTCTTGTTAGGGTTAATGATCATTCTGTTGGTGACAAGCCATTGCTCAAGGGAACCCAGGTCTTCCTGTAATCCGGAGCAGAGATCTCCCAGATTAGAGAAGGGGTGGTATATGACCGCATCATCCACATACTGTACCACTGAGCTACCCCCACAGTGTTTACTGAGATAGTTTGTGAAAAGAGAGAACAGAAAAGAAGGGGGCCAAGGATAGATCCTTGGGGCACCCTATCCATTAGGGGGAGAGGTTCCGACAGGGAGTCTTTCCATTTTACCCTCTGTGTCCTCCCTGTGAGGTAGCTGTTGAACCACGATAGGGAGTGGCTGTCTAACCTGACCTGGCTCAGTTTTGTAAGGAGCAGATTGTGGTTTACAAGGTCAAAAGCCTTGGAAAGGTCAATGAAGACTGCCCCAGTGGGGGATCCCTTGTCCTGTTCTCTGAGAACATCAGTGGAGAAGTTGATAAGAGCGGTGTCAGTCCCATGATTGGTTCTGAAACCGTGCTGGGAGGGGCAAGTAAATGGCGGAGCTCTAGGTAGTCCCAGAGTTGTCCGAAAATTAGTCTCTCTTGAATCTTATCAAGACTAGACAGCAGGGAGATGGGCCTGTAATTGTTGGCAGTCTCCCTTGAACCACCCTTGTGGATGGGGACTACATGAGCCAGTTTCCACTGTTCTGGGATGGCACCTGCGATAAGGGATCGATTGAGGAGCCAGGTGAGGGGCCTGGCGAGTGCAGAGGCCCCTTCCCTTAGTATGCGGGGGGAGATGCCATCGGGTCCCATAGCTCCCAACATTTTGAGGGACTTTAGTAATGGGAGGACTTTGTTTGGTCTTACAAGCCGGATGTGGAAGGTTGGGCAGTCCAGGCTTTGGGGGATGGATCATTCGAGACTGGGAAGAGGGGTGGCAAGTCCGCTTTGAGCAGATCCAGGTTTGTGAACTGGCGGTTGAGAGCCATGGCGATGTTAGGGTCGTCGTTAGTTAACTGGCCATTGACCTCTATGGGGCAGTGAGCAGTCTTCCTGCTCCCATTTATAAGCCTGTTTATGTGAGCCCAAAAGAGTCTAGGGTTGCCTAGGTTCTTTTTCTGTAGATCAGTGAGGTAGTCTCGTTTGGCCACTTTGATGGCAAGTTTGCACTTATTTCTCAGCGTCTTGTAGCGGTTTAGGTCAGCCGACAGGGAGGAGAGCTTGTATTTTTTCTAAGCAGTGTCCCTAGTTTTCATCAGTGTTTTCACATATTGCTGTGTTATAAAAACTTGCCCAATAGGGGACCAGATTAGAGAGGTTGGTCAGTACCTTCTGGCCAAGTGAGGTGAGAGGAGGTGTGAGTGTTTACACACAGTATTGCGAAGAATATTATATAAACAGAGAAGAGCAGGCAGCCTGAAGAAAGACTTGCATGAGTTTTTGTTTTGCCTTTATTTTGGTGTGAAAGTTTTAACACCCATTTATTTCTTTTCTGTAAATATTTTGAACAGTTATTTTTTTTATCATTTTGGAAAATAAAATGATAAACGCAACACCAGCGTTTTTTATGCACCATATTTGATGACTGAAGTCTGCTACTGAACCTGCATGCTTACATGGAGGATGACTCTCCTGCCCTGGGGGTGGGGGTTCAGATCCTGGGCAATGGTGGCTCCTGGTGGTGACTGGGGCACAGCAGCCTGTGGGTCTCACAGCCAGGGGATTGGCTGCAGTGGCGATCCTGTGGATGCGCTCAGAAGCGAGAATGCCCGCGATGGACGCCCTGCATGTCTGAGCCATTGGGAAGGGGAGAACAAAGAAAAACAGGCTTCTGGCCTTGGTAGGCAAAGGTGGGTCTAGTGAAAGACTACCACACCCAACGCCTGAACCTCCAGCCTGCCTGCAGAGCTGCCTCACAAGGCCTGGTCTGCCCACTAGAGTCCAGAAATGTCACCAATAGGAGTTAGTGGTCCTTACCCGGGGTGCTAAGATCCGGGAGATTGGAGGCCTAGGATGAACAAAGTGGAATCCCCTCCCACTGGCGGTTAAGGCTGGGGATTTTAGGTGGGCAGGATACAGTCGGTCGAGTGCCCCACTGGAGAGAAGCCAAGGCCCCAGTGTGAGAAGCATAAAGACAGTTGACAAAAATATATATATTTTTGTATATTTGTATTGATATCTTCTCCACAATAAAATTTATTTAAAAAAAAACAGTTGTGACAGACAAACGATTGGCTGTTTATCATTTTAATTTATGTTCTGAGCTAAAAAGCATTGTCCTAGTTTTGGTAGCATTGATTGTAGGTTTTTGTTGAATTAAATCATACTAAATGCCACAAAAAGTCTGTTGGAGAAAATGTTTTACTGTACTTCCATCAGAGTCCATCAACTAGTATACAGCATTGTATTTTGGCCTGTAAGTGAATCACAATTTTTAATGAATGATTTACCATATCATTCATACACACTGAAAAAAGAAGGGGTCTGAGAACAGACCCCTGAGGAATATCTTTACTTACTGAGGATTAAGAAGAGAGGGAACCCTGAAACAGACCCATTGAGAATGACCATATAGGTAACTCTGGAACCATTTTCATTTTGAAATCATAAGATGGTCAATAGTGCTAAAAGCAGGGCCCGGTGGCACTGAGGGTTGAGGTGCTGGACACCACATCTTGCGCCACACCAGCAACCTGGGTTCAGGAATGGACTTGGATCATTGGGGTTTGGCAGGGGAGGAGTAGGATTGAGCATCTGGAGGACAGCTCTCTTCTCCTGGAGTAGGTGGGTTTCTCCTCGTGCAGCACTGGCAACCCCTGGGAAGCTGGGAAGAGTTGCAGTCTGCGTGGGGACACAGCAGGGGACTGGGCGGTGGCGGGGGTCTTTCACCCAGGTGTAAGAAGCATGCCTGGCATGAGCAGGATGCCATGCACATCTGCACCCAGGCAACAAGCAAGAAGGAAAAAGTCCCCTGTATCTTGGATAGGCGATGGCATCCTCTGGTGTCCTGTTGTTGTGGTAGAATAGAAAACTCTTGCAGGCATTGTGTGTTTTTCTTTTCACTCTATACTATCTTCTTTCCTTTTCTGACTATCCTTTCCCTTTTTCATATCAGGGTGGCCAACCTGATATTCTTAGTCTTTTCTTTTCTATTCCCTACTTATTAAAAGCCTGTAAAATAAAAACCCCTGCACAGGAAGCCTTTAACCTGTTATTGTCTGTAAAGCCAGGTTTTGTTTTGTTGTTGAAAAATGTGTAAGGGCTATAGACTGAAAAGCCCCAGAGCGATGTTCACATGATCGTGAAGGTAGTAGTGTGCAGAACAGTGCAGGAAACAAGCGCAATGCTAGCACTTATAAAAGTTTAAAAATGTTTAAAAACATTTCCCCTGTAAGTTAAGTGGCTCTAGGTTTGGAGAATGAGTCAACTAAGCAACAAACAAGTACACTCGATTCTCGAGTGTTTTAATGCTCTGGGCTATGCTCCAAGTGAAGGAGTCTGTGCTGACAAGGTTATTTGAGATAAGAAAACAACAGGGAAGTTAAGGAAAATGAAGGGGAAAGAGTAAAATGGTGTTGTTCATATGGTGCCCATAAAAGGAGGTGGACTGTGCTTTGGACAGCTAAGGAGGTTTACTTAGGCTGTTTGTTTTAAAAGCAGGGCTAGACTGAAAAGTTTTAACCAAAGGGTTTCAGCAGTAAGAGACTTATTTACAAGTGGAAGGAATTACGTAAAAAGAAAACTGAGACTGGAAGCAATGTTTTCAGGAGACTACCAAGTGAAATTAAGCCCAGAACATGGTTATTCCTAGGTCTTGCAAGGATAAATGGATAAAGGGGCATGCACTTATCTGTTTATTACTTCCAAGACTAGTGATAATTCACAGAGTATTTGTATGGTTGCAAGCAAAACATAAGCAGTTAGAATGAAAACAGAATAAAGTAAAAGTATATACCAGGGATTGTAGTGTGTAGTAGGAGGTCCTGCTTTAGGACTGGCAGCCCCTGAAATGCCTGTTTATATAGTACATGGGGAGTGATGTCACACAGTGGGAGGAGCTACTGTAATGCTGTGGTGTCATCTGTGATGTCATCACTTCATAATTAAGAGAATTTTGCCTTGTTCCTTTTGGTTTATCTAGATATAAATTATCCTAGATAAGAGACATAAAGATAGCATTGGGCTACAAGTGCTAGAACTTGGTTTTAATCGATGTAATGGTTATAGAAAACATTTTTCTTGTTAATTAGATGATCACCTGACCTCTGATGTAACCTCAGGCTGATATAAAAAGGGTTCCACTAGAGGGCTAAGGTAGATAGGTGATCATTAGCCTTCTGACCACAAAGTAAGGAGGACCTGAGTGTGCTAGCTTACACACTAGAAAGAGAGGAAACTACAGGAGGTCTTTTATTGCTGATTTTTGGAGAAGAATGATATCCTGAAGATTGCATTAGTGTGATGGACTAACACTAATTTTCCTTTCTGATTTCTTTTTGATTTGGACTATTTTTTTCAAAATAAAATGATAAACGTGATTTATGTCTCTTGGTCTATTATTTGAACCCACATGGTTACAGCCGTCATACTCCCAAAGCCGGGTCCACTTCACTGGCACTCCTGATCCCCTCAACTACCTGGTGGGATGGGGCAGAACATCTGACCAGGCTGGTGGGGGAATGTCTATCCCCAATTTCCTGGTGGGGTGCACTTCAGGAAGGAGGTAGCACAGTAGACGGTGAGTGAGGATCACCTGAGATAGTTCTGAGTGGCTGGTGCAGAAAAAAGAGTTAATGAAAAACAGTAATGCCAAAAGCTTCTGACAGGTCTACAAAAATGGCTCCAGATAGCAGACCACTGTCAGTGGTCATCAAGAGGCCATTTGTGACCTTCATAATAGCTGCAATAGGTCTGTGATGCTATTGGAATCCAGATGGTGAGGAAATAAGAATATCATTAGAAATGAAGTAAGAAGTTGAGAAGCAATCATTTTTTTCCAAAATTTTAGAATTGAGAAATAATAGTGAGATAGGATGATTGTCAGGAAAATAATATATCGCACCAGATTTACAGATTGAGATAATACAGTCTGTTTTCCAGCTGCTAAGAAAAAAATCTAATTTGAATAGAGTTTGAACAAAACAGCAAAAGGATAGCATTCAATAGGGACACTGGGACAGCATATGAAAGCAGTCAAGAATTTATACCATCCAGTCTCCCTGCTTTCTGCTTTACATCTAACAAAAGTAGCTTTTCTAGAACATCAGCCACCTGAATTGAATGAAAGGAAAACTGATGAATTGAACAAAGAGGCACAGCAGGTACAGAATCAGATATATAATATGCGAGAGAGATCCTATGGAATCACAGTTGTGTCAGAGTAAATGAAATATTCATTAGATCTCACTGCAATACTGATAGAATGACATAGACATGTGTCACCCGACACAAAAAAAAGGATAGTCTAAATCTGACAATCCAAATGCCTGAGTCTTCCAAAAATTTCTTGGATTGTTACAATGGTTTCCTTTGGTAGCAGGAAGAGGTTTCCCAGAGTCCCCCCCCCCCTTCCTTTCATACCCTAGATGCTGCAACTATTAAAGATGTCTTCTCCTTCAAGTACCTCAGGGTCCAGTCCTCACTAAGATGATTCCCATTATTTTTGCCTATGGAGACATTGTTTACAGTGCTGCTCCATAGTCCACATAAGCTAGACCCATGCACTCTCACCCTATGCCCATGCAACTGGATCCCCTCTTCCTCCTTCCCTGCTTCCCACATCCTATAACCCTGTCCCTCCTCCATCACTTCACCTCTATCCCACTTGCCTAGGACAAAGCCCATGCGGCGGATATTCTTCACATTGTCATCCCATCATTTTCTCTATGCTCCCCCCTCCTCTCGATTATATGTAGAGCACTGGTTACCACCATAAACAGCAATGAGTCTGTTCTTTTATGTCTGTGCTTGTTCTTCTGTTTTAATACTGCTTACAACAATTACCAAAGATTTGTATAATATGCTTGTAAACAATTGCAATGTCGTCTAGATTTTTTGTATCCTAATGACGTGGAACCTCTGTAAATGAGCTTCTAGCTCAAAGGTATTGTACTCTGAGAAATAATAAATAAATAAATTAAATAAAATAGTCTGCACTCCCTCTTTCACTCCTTCTATTGATTTTCCCTTGGCAAACACTTGTGTACTCATCACTGTTCTCTGTACACCTCTCTTGATGCCAGGTTTTCCCACTGTGCCTTATTTATCTCCAAAGTTGGGTTTAGCTCCCTCCCCTTATATCATGCTTCTCTCCTCCCCCCCATCTCTTACTCCCTTCACAATGCTTGCGTTTGCTCTTTGCTCTCCCTCAAATAAAATCTACAGTTGACCAAGCTGTCTTCTCCTTCCCTTTCTTAAAACCTGGGTCTCTCCCCATTCACTCTGCTTGTTCCCTTCTTGCCCTGAAATCTGTCCTCTGTGTTTCTCTACTCACTCCTGCAGTTGTTTCTGATACTGGGGTGGACTTCTGTCAACAGCCTTCCTCCCTGCACTGACATTAGAATATCCCATCTCCCCCAATCAGTCACAACTCTACTCCTCATATTAGTGTTTTGTTGCTCTCAGTTTAATGTTCTTTGGCCTGGTTTGAAATATACTGCACGTTAATTTACAGTATGACACATTTTTATTCTGCAGTGTCTTCTTGTAGTTTTAATTACTTCCATACTGCTGTACTATTTTGTGCATTGTACCATGGATTTGTTCTGTTCTCTCCTACTCCCCCTACACCTAGGATGCATCTGGAAATTTGCCGATACCAGCTCAGCATGTCTTTTCTGGTAAATCATTTGAAACAAATAAAATAAATAAGTACTGATTTAAAATGGCTGACTTTGAAAGCCTTTCTTTGTTTAGATAAAAATTTCTCAGTGATTTATAGAAATTGCAGTGGTTAAGGAATCCGATTTTTTGGCAGCAAACCATGCTTTGTCCCTAAGCATTCATAACTTAACATCATAGTAAACCATGAGGCCCAGATATTCAAAGGGGCTGCACATGGTGCAACAGAGTTGCACCGGCGCAACCCCGCACTGCGCCCCGGTGGGATATGAAAAGGCGCCTGGCGCCAGCGCAAATCCCTGATGAACCAGGCGACATGTAAGTGTGCAGCACAGACCAATGGGCATGCCCAGCCACAATGTGGCACATCCTGATATTCAGCCCGGATGTGCAACATATGCCAGCGCAGCCTGCATTGCGCCGCATGGGGATCAAAGTTGAGCCAGTGAATACTGGGAACAAATCCCAGCCACCCAAAGGTGGGCTGCTGTATTGCAGCGTGCAACACAGCAGCCGCCCAGCCGATGGTGGCCACCACCTCCCAGAACACCATCCACCTTTACATAGCACCCTGGTAGTCTGGTGACACTCCCTCCCTCCCGTTACCCGATCACTTGGTGGCGTAGTTGAAAACATTCCCTGGTAGTCTGGTGGTGCCCCCTCCCTCCCGTGTCCTTGAGATGCCCGTCCACAGTGCTGTCGCCCCTGTCCCCGTAGTCTAAGGGTATCCCGCCCATTGCCACGATCGCGGTAATTCTCCGTAAAATAATTCCCTGGTGATCCAGTGGCACCCCATCCCTCCACCCACACAGACCTTGCCCACCCCACTCCCCCAGTCATTGGTGGGTGGCTGCAACCCACCCGCACCTCCAGACTACCACCGAGATGACAGGTATAGTATGGGCTTGCAGGGCATGCACAACACTGAGACAGTCCCAAATATGCAAATGACTTCATTCATCTTTGGGACTGTCTATCTGATGCTCTGCAAGCCATACTGTATCTGTCATTCGGCAGGTAACCAGGCAGTATGCGGGCGTTTGCAGCCACCATTGATGATGAGGGGGAGCAAAATGAGCAAGGGGTATTCTAATGGAAATGAGAAGAAGGGGGTGCCACTGGATCACCAGGGAATTATTCTATGGAGACTTACCGTGATCGGCAGTAACGGGCAGGGATTACCACCTAGACTACCAGGGACAGACGACAGTACGGTAACAGTGATCGGGGACACAAGAGGGAAGGGGGTACCATTAGACTACCAGGGAATGTTTTCAACTACTGCCACCAATGATCAGGATAATGAGAGGGAGGGGGTACCACTAGACTACCAGGGAAGTATTTAACAGAGATTTACCGTGATCATGGCAACGGGACAGGGGCTGCCCTGGGACCCCCTTCTGTGCACACATCATGCTGTGCAGGGCACCAGGCACAATTCGCCGGGCTACCCTGCGCAAGGTATGCAAATGGGGCCATAATGACATGTAAATGGCCCCATTTGTGCCTTGCATATATTATGGGCTCATTTGCATGCCCTTTGCTGAATATCACAGGAGATGTGCCCAGCGCAACTGCATTTGTACTGGTTTATCCCCATGGTCCCTATCCATGACTTGCGCCAATGCAGTGCCACTGTGCTGTGCACAGTGTGCACTGTGCAGTGTGCTGTCCGTGCAATATTCCATGGTGCTGTACCATGGCGCATCACCGTTGAAAATCACCTGGTACTGGACTCGGCGCATCCCAGTTGCGCTGCACCCAGGCTTGTGCCACTGCCAATCACAGTCTGAATATCCAGGCCACACTTTTTTTAAGAAGTGTGGGCTACACAAACAGAGGAACAGTCCAAAAAAAAGTCTGTGCATTGTCCACTGAAGGAATTAGTTCAATTCTTTCCCATGAAACATTTTTCTATGCAGACATAAATGATACACAATGAAAAGCCTTAAAACACCTACAATGAATAAATGTTGGAATACCCACAATGTCACTTTTAATAAAAAAAATCATATGAGGGTCACTAAGGGAGTATGAAAGGATGCACAGCAACTATAATGACTTAACTGATTTTAAAAGATAAGGTCTAATATATTGTAGTAGAGTGAGAAAGATTTTTATGTAAACAATAACCCACGACAGGGTGTGTGGTTACTGGGGATTAATCATCACCCCAGGTGTGTTGTGAGGCACCAGGCTACAGGCTGAGTGTCCTCACAGCACCCAAGGAGTTGAATAATCCCCACAACTGCACACCCTGGAGTAATATTGCACTTATAACATGGGTTCTTTTAAACAACAAAAAAATATGAAGAAAGCTTTTTTTTTTTGCTGTTTAAATAGCAAATAAAAGTAGTGTAATCCTGCCACCTTGTAAAATAGTCCCTCACAATTAATGCATACTGCAGTGGTGTTATGTACATAGAAATGTCACACATACACTACTGACATGATCTGTGACATTTCTTGTGCATAACACTGTGTGCTACACTGCCTACTACTGTTACTGTGGTGCTCCCCCCCAAATAAAATCCACATGCACACTACTGTCACACTGAGATAGAGAGAGAGAAGAGACTGCAGAACTCATGATTGTGCTCTCACTTTAGGCCTGTGTGTCTCTGTCTCTCTCTGTCATGCTGTTACACTTTAAAGATTGCCAGGACACTGACTGTATACCACGTGGAGAGAGACACAGAAACCAGACTGCAGATCTTGCAGTTGAAATGTCCTGAGTCTCTCTCTCTCTCTCTCTCTCTCTCTCTGTCTCTCTCTCTCTCTCTCTCTCTCTCTCTCCCCCCTCCCCCATTGTCGCACCTGTTCTACTCTGCTGAGCTTGCTCACTCCCCTCTTTCACTCACTCATTCCGTTTCTGCCGGCGCTACAGACTGGTCTTTTGTACTGCGCTCCTGCCTGTGTTGCTGCATTTTTCTGCCCACAGAGAAATCTGCAGCAGTCCACGATGAACTCCGCTGAGCTCACGCCTCCCCACTCCTCATTGTGTTTCTCCTGTTTCTAGGCTGCCCTTTTGTACTGGGATCCAGCCACTTTTGGTGGCTTTTTCTGCCCACAAAGAAATCCACAGCTGTCCTGACAGAGCTCCGTTAAGGTAGCTCACTCCCCCGTCTCACTCGCTCATTCTGTTTTTCCTGGAGCTGTAGGCTGCCCTTTTGTACTGGACTCCTGCCTGTGTTGGTGGCTTTTTCTGCCCACAAAGAAATCCACAGCTGTCCTCACACAGCTCCGTCAAGGTCTCTCACCCCCCCCCACTCACTCCTTCTGGTTCACCTAGAGCTGTAAGGCTGCCCTTTTGTACTAGGCTGCTGCCTCTGTTGGCGTCTTTTTCTGCCCACAAAGAAATCTGCAGCAGTCCCGACAAAGTTCCGTTGAGCTCGCTCAATAGCCTTCTTTCACTCACTCATTCGGTTTCTTCCGGCGCTGCAGGCTGCCCTGGTCTACTGGGCTCCTGCCTGCGTTGCTGCCTTCTTATGCCCACAAAGAAACTTGCAGGAGTTATAATACACCTCCGCTGAGCTTGCTGACTCACTCATTCTGGTTTTCCTGCCACTGCAGGGTGCCCTTTTGTACTGTGCCCCTGCGTGCATTACTGGCTTTTTCTGCCCACAAACAAATCTGCAGCAGTCCCAACAGAGCTGCGCAGAGCTCACTGACTCCTCCTCCCTCATTTGCTCATTGTGACGTCTCCGGGCACTGCAGGCTGCCCTGTTCTACTGGGCTCCTGCCGGCATTGGTGGGTTTTTCTGGCCAGAAAGAAATCTGAAGGAGTCCCGACACAGCTCCATTGAGCTCACTCAATCCCCCTCTGTCACTCACGCATTCCGTTTCTGCCGGTGCTGCAGGCTGGCCTTTTGTACTGGGCTCCTGCCTGTGTTGCCGCCTTTTTCTGCCCACAGAGAAATCTGCAGCAGTCACGATCGAGCGCCATTGAGCTCACTCACTCCCCACTCACTCATTGTGTTTCTCCTGTTTCTGTAGGCTGCCCTTTTGTACTGGGCTCCAGCCACTGTTGGTGGCTTTTCTGCCCACAAAAGAAATCCACAGCTGTCCTGAGAGATCTCCATTAAGGTAGCTCACTACCCCTGTCTCACTCGCTCATTCTGTTTCTCCTGGTGCTGCAGGCTGCCCTTTTGTACTGGACTCCTGCCTGTGTTGGTGGCTTTTTCTGCCCACAAAGAAATCCACAGCTGTCCTCACACAGCTCCATCGAGGTCACTCACCCCCACCCACTCACTGCTTCTGGTTCACCCAGCGCTGTAAGGCTGCCGCCTCTGTTGGCATCTTTTTCTGCCCACTAAGAAATCTGCAGCAGTCCCGACAAAGCTCCATTGAGCTCGCTCACTCACCTTCTCTTTCACTCACTCATTCCATTTCTTCCAGCACTGCTGGCTGCCCTTGTCTACTGGGCTCCTGTCTCCATTTCTGCCTTCTTATGCCCACAAAGAAGCTTGCAGCAGTCACAATACAGCTCCGCTGAGCTCACTCACTCACTCACTCTGGTTTTCCTGCCACTGCAGGGTGCCCTTTTGTACTGGGCTCCTGCCTGTGCTGGCACCTTTTCTGCCCACAAACAAATCTGCACCAGTCCCAACAGAGCTGCGTTGAGCTCACCGACTCCCCCTCCCTCAGTCGCTCATTCTCGTCTCCTGGTGCTGCAGGCTGCACTTTGGTACTGAGCTCCTGCCTGCATTGGCAGGTTTTTCTGCCCAAAAGAAATCTGCAGCAGTCCTGACACCAGTCCATTGAGCTTGCTCCTCCCTCTTCGCTCCACTCCATTTCGTTTCTGCGGTGCTGCAGACCGGCCTTTTGTACAAGCTCCTGCCTGTGTTGCTGCATTTTTCTGCCCACAGAGAAATCTGCAGCAGTCACGATAGAGCTCCGTTGAGCTCACGCACTCCCCCCCACTCACTCATTGTGTTTCTCCTGTTTCTGTAGGCTTCCCTTTTGTACTGGGATCCAGCCACTTTTGGTGGCTTTTTCTGCCCACAAAGAAATCCACAGCTGTCCTGACAGAGCTCCATTAAGGTAGCTCACTCCCCCGGCTCACTCACTCATTCTGTTTCTCCTGGAGCTGCAGGCTGCCCTTTTGTACTGGACTCCTGCCTGTGTTGGTGGCTTTTTCTGCCCACAAAGAAATCCACAGCTGTCCTTACACAGCTCCGTCAAGGTCTCTCACCCCCACTCACTCCTTCTGGTTCATCTAGCTGTAAGGCTGCCCTTTTGTACCTAGGCTGCTGCCTCTGTTGGCGGCTTTTCTGCCCACAAGAAATCTGCAGCAGTCCCGACAAAATTCCGTTGAGCTCGCTCAGCCCTTCTTTCACTCCTCATTTCAGTTTCTTCCGCGCTGCAGGCTGCCCTGGTCTACTGGGCTCCTGCCTGCGTTGCTGCCTTCTTATGCCCACAAAGAAACTTGCAGGGTTATAATACAGCTCCGCTGAGCTTGCTGACTCACTCATTCTGGTTTTTCCTGCCACTGCAGGGTGCCCTTTGTACTGTGCCCCTGCGTGCATTACTACAACTTTTTCTGCCTGGGCAACAATCTGCAGCAGTCCCAGCAGAGCTGCGCAGAGCTCACTGACTCTCCTCTCCCTCATTTTGCTCGTTATGACGTCTCCGGGCACTGCAGGCTGCCCTGTTCTACTGGGCTCCTGCCGGCAGGTAGTGGGTTTTCTGTGCAAAAGAAATCTGAAGGAGTCGACACGCTCCATTGAGCTCACTCAATCCCCTGTCACTCACGCATTCCGTTTCTGCCGGTGCTGCAGGCTGGCCTTTTGTACTGGGCTCCTGCCTGTGTTGCCGCCTTTCTGCCCACAGAGAAATCTGCAGCAGTCACGATCGAGCTCCATTGAGCTCACTCACTCCCCCCCACTCACTCATTGTGTTTCTCCTGTTTCTGTAGGCTGCCCTTTTGTACTGGGCTCCAGCCACTGTTGGTGGCTTTTTCTGCCCACAAAGAAATCCACAGCTGTCCTGACAGATCTCCATTAAGGTAGCTCACTACCCCTGTCTCACTCGCTCATTCTGTTTCTCCTGGTGCTGCAGGCTGCCCTTTTGTACTGGACTCCTGCCTGTGTTGGTGGCTTTTTCTGCCCACAAAGAAATCCACAGCTGTCCTCACACAGCTCCATCGAGGTCACTCACCCCCCACTCACTGCTTCTGGTTCACCCAGCGCTGTAAGGCTGCCGCCTCTGTTGGCATCTTTTTCTGCCCACTAAGAAATCTGCAGCAGTCCCAACAAAGCTCCATTGAGCTCGCTCACTCACCTTCTCTTTCACTCACTCATTCCATTTCTTCCAGCACTGCTGGCTGCCCTTGTCTACTGGGCTCCTGTCTCCGTTTCTGCCTTCTTATGCCCACAAAGAAGCTTGCAGCAGTTACAATACAGCTCCGCTGAGCTCACTCACTCACTCACTCTGGTTTTCCTGCCACTGCAGGGTGCCCTTTTGTACTGGGCTCCTGCCTGTGCTGGCACCTTTTTCTGCCCACAAACAAATCTGCACCAGTCCCAACAGAGCTGCGTTGAGCTCACCGACTCCCCCTCCCTCAGTCGCTCGTTCTATGTCTCCTGGTGCTGCAGGCTGCACTTTGGTACTGAGCTCCTGCCTGCATTGGCAGGTTTTTCTGCCCACAAAGAAATCTGCAGCAGTCCTGACACCAGTCCATTGAGTTTGCTCACTCCCCTCTTTCACTCACTCATTCCGTTTCTGCCGGCGCTGCAGACTGGCCTTTTGTACTGAGCTCCTGCCTGTGTTGCTGCATTTTTCTGCCCACAGAGAAATCTGCAGCAGTCACGATAGAGCTCCGTTGAGCTCACGCACTCCCCCCCACTCACTCATTGTGTTTCTCCTGTTTCTGTAGGCTGCCCTTTTGTACTGGGATCCAGCCACTTTTGGTGGCTTTTTCTGCCCACAAAGAAATCCACAGCTGTCCTGACAGAGCTCCGTTAAGGTAGCTCACTCCCCCGTCTCACTCGCTCATTCTGTTTCTCCTGGAGCTGCAGGCTGCCCCTTTGCTATGGACTCACTGCCTGTGTTGGTGACTTTTCTGCCCACAAAGAAATCCACAGCTGTCCTTACACAGCTCCGTCAAGGTCTCTCACCCCCCACTCACTCACTCCTTCTGGTTCTCCAAGCTGCAAGGCTGCCCTTTTGTACTAGGCTGCTGCCTCTGTTGGCGTCTTTTCTGCCACAAAGAAATCTGCAGCAGTCCCGACAAAGCTCCATTGAGCTCGCGCTCCCCCTTCTCTTTTCACTCACTCATTCCGTTTCTTCCGGCTGCAGGCTGCCCTTGTCTACCTGGGCTCCTGCCTATGTTGCTGCTGCCTTCTTGTGCTCACAAAAGAAACTTGCAGGAGTTATAATACAGCTCCGCTGAGCTTGCTGACTCACTCATTCTGGTTCTCCTGCCACTGCAGGGTGCCCTTTGTACTGTGCCCTCAATTGCATTACTGCCTTTTCTGCCCACAAACAAATCTGTAGCAGTCCCACACAGAGCTGCGTTGAGCTCACTGACTCCCTCAGTGGCTCGTTCTATGTCTCTCGGCGCTGCAGTCTGCCCTTTGGTACTGGGCTCCTGCCTACATTGGTGGGTTTTCTGCTCACAAGAAATCTGCAGCAATCCTGGCGTGATCCATTGAGCTTGCTCACTCCCCTCTTTCACTCACTCATTCCCTTTCTGCCAGCGCTGAAGGCTGGCCTTTTGTACTGGGATCCTGCCTGTGTTGATGCCTTTGTCTGCCCACAAAGAAATCTGCAGCAGTCACGTGAGAACTCCGCTGAGCCTCGGCTCACCACCTTCTCTTCATTCACCATTCCGTTTCTTCCGGCGCTGCAGGCTGCCTCTTTGTCTGCTGGGCTTCTACTAGTGTTGCCACCTTTTCTGCCCACAAAGAAATCTGCAGCAGTCATGATAGAGCTCCATTGAGCTCACTCCTCCCCACCGACTCACTCATTGCGTTTCTCCTGGTGCTGCAGGCTGCCCTTTGTACTGGGCTCCTGCCTGTGCTGGACCTTTTCTGACCACAAAGAAAGCCGGAGCAGTATCAACAGGGCTCCGTTGAGCTCACTGACTCCCTCTCCCTCAGTCGCTCGTTCTCTGTCTCCTGGCATTGCAGGCTGCCCTTTTGTACTGGGCTCCTGTCTGCATTGGCGGTTTTTTCTGGCCAGAAAGAAATCTGATGGAGTCCCGACACAGCTCCATTGAGCTCGCTCAATTCCCCTCTGTCACTCATGCATTCCGTTTCTGCTGGTACTGCAAGCTGGCCTTTTGTACTGGGCTCTTGCCTACATTGCCACATTTTATGCCTACAAAGAAATCCGCAGCAGTCACAACAGAGCTACGTTGAGCATTACCTCACTACCGCTCTCTGTCACTCGGCCATTCTGTTTCTCTTGGCACAGCAGACTGCGCTTTTGTATGGGGCTCCGCTGCATTGGCACCTTTGTCTGTCCACAAAGAAATCCGAGCTGTCCCGGAAGAGCTCCGCTGAGGTTGTTAGGTCTCCCTCTCTCTATTGCGCTGATTCTGTTTGTCCTGGTGCTGTAGCTGCCCTTTTTATGCAGTGCTCCTGCCTGCATTGGCACCTTTTCTGACCTCAAAGAAATCCGCAGCAGTCCTGACATCACCGGTGAGTTCACTCACTCCCCTTCACTCAGTAGCTTTCTGGTTGTGTTTCTCCCAGTGCTGCTGGCTGCCCTTTTGTACTGGGCTCTTGTGTTGTTGCGTTCGTCTGCCCACAAACAAATCCGCAGCAGTTCTGACAGAGCTCAGTTGAGCTTGGTCACTCGCCCCTGTCACTCGTCGATCTTAATCTGTCACAAACACTAATTTCCCAGAGTGACCGTGCTATTCTCTGGCCGGAGTGCAAAAACATATTTTAGCCAGGATGTGAAAAATGACAGCTGTAGTGTCCATAAGGAAGTGTGAAAAATGCCATTGTTGAAAATGTGGCTTGACAATATTGCAAATTTGCTAAGTTACAAGGGTGCGTGGAAACAGTTCAACAAATGCTTGTAACACAGTCATGTTATGGAGTTTTGTCACCAAATTTTCAATATAGGATTTTAAGACCTCTGGTCATGAACAGTGCCACTGTCATTTTCTTAATCTGTCCTGAACACTGGTTTCCCACAGTCACCACATTATTCAGCGCTGGAACTGTGAAAACACATTTCGGTCAGGATGTAAAAATGACAGCTGTACTCTTGTGACGGTGTGACAAATGCCACTGTTGAAAATCTGGTGTGACAATATTACAAATCTGCGAAGTTACAAGGGTGCATGGAAAGGCAGCATAGCGCTACGTAACACTGTCAATTGATAGGCTATCATCACCAAATTTTCAACATTGGCATTTTAGGACCTCTGCTCATGAAGAGTATCATTGTCATTTTCTTAATCTGTCCCGAACAGTGATTTCCTACAGTGACCGCTCTATTCTGCGCCAGAAGTGCCAAAACACATTTCAGCCAGGATGACAAAATGACAGCTGTACTGTTCATAAGTAGGTCTGGGAAAATGGCAATAGTGAAAATATTATAAATTCGTGAAGTTACGAGCGTGCATGAAAACTGCGCAGCGCACGCTCGTAACACATTCATTTTATGGAATATCGGGACTAAATTTTTAACATAGGTATTTTAGGACCTCTGCTCATGAACAGTATCATTGTCATTTTCTTAATCTGTCCCAAACAGTGATTTCCCACAGTGAACGAGCTATTCTGCGCTGGAAGTGCGAAAACACATTTCAACCTGGATGTGAAAAATGACAGCTGTACATCTCACAAGGAGGTGTAACAAAATGCCAATGTTGAAAATCTGGCATAAAAAAATTGCAAATTCGCGAAGTTACGAGTGTGCGTAGCAACTGCGCAGCGCGACGTCAGAAATAAAGTCATTTTTGATTTTTTTCCCACCAAATTTGAAACATAGGCTTTTTGAGAGCCCACCTCATGAACACTGGCACTGTCGTTTGGTTAATCAGCTCGGAAGGGTGATTCTGCGCAGTGGCTGCAAAACAACCTTTCGGGGCCGATTAACGCCATGACAGTTGAAGAATTCATGAGGAGGGGTCCCAAAACCCCCATGTTGAAAATTTGGTGCAAAAATTCCAAAAAATGCCCGAGATATGCAATAAAGTTTAAAAAATCCTATTCATGATATTGTACAGCTTACCGGCATTTCCTCAGTTCGCGGTCGGCTTTGAAGAGTGCAGACGTGTTCCCGGTCCACCGAAGATCGTCGCGCTGAGCACCAGAGGTAAGTATGGGGTAAGGGGTGGGGAGGCTGGGTGCAGTGGGTGGGTGCGGGTTGTGGGGGGTGCGGGCAGACTACTGAGGACCGTTTCCTTTATTTCAGGTAAAACACTACTGAGAAAACATCGGGACGCTTTAAACACTGCAGGGGCATATGGCATGCTGGAGTGGGCACCAGCGTGTCACGAGTCCGGGGACAGCTGTAGCCGAAGCGAGTTGGGCAACCCGTGGGCAAACAATAAAGGAGTTATTTCTGCCGACGAGTTGGGCACCCCCATCGCAAACAACAAAGGGAGTTATTTCTGCCGGTGAGGATTGGGCACCCTGCGGCACAAACAAAGGGGTGGGGGCATTTTTCCCCTAATAAAACTGTCAGCAATACCATGGCTGCATCGATGGAACTCACCTCAGCAGGAACCAAAGGAGAATGGTGACTGCTTTTAACTTGAATTTTGTATTACAAACTCATTATCGCGTGAGTATGACGATATAATGTGTGGGTTGGAACAACAACACGGAGGTGTACTATGGACCCGAGGAAAAAACCACAAAGGGATAAATAATGAAATTTAGACATGAAACAAATTGACCAAATAGATATAAAGGTAAGCAGTGGGCAGCACGTTCTGAAAAGGACACTTTTTAAAAGACAGAATAACATTAAAAGTTCAGGGGACTAACTCTGACAGTGCAGCTTTAAGCGAATGAAAACCTCTGCCGATCACAGGGCAACTAATTAGAGAGAGAAAGAGATGCGTACCACTGTGTTGCTGTGTCCTTACCCTGTCTGTCACCCTCTTGCTCTGTGTCACTGCGTCTGGTGCTGCTCCCTTCTCATTCTCGCTCACTCTCCATCTCTCTCCTGCTCTCTCTCCACAGCTGGGCAGAGCTCACATTTTTACAGTAGCAAGGAGCTCATACAACTGAGAGTAGATCAGAGCTCTTTCACATACTTCATTTCCATGCATATCTCCGACTTGCTGTCTACAGGTTGTTACCTGCCTTCACTCTGTCTCACCCCCAAACTCCTACAAAACCTCTACCAGTCTGTGAAGCTCCACAGCTGGTTACCCCCCTGACTTGCAGGGCACCACTCTGATGCTCACTGTGTGTGATGGACAATGTATGATTCCCGCAGGCATAGTGCTCCCACTCACGCTCTGTGTCTGTCACAATATCTGCTTACATGTGGGGGAGAGAGAGAGACAGAGAGAGCAAGACGGTAATCTGAAACAGATTTCCTTTTCTCTCTGTACTCAGGAGGGAAATGTACTGGGTGTGTACAGACAAGAGTATTTGGCAGAGAGGCACTGACTTTGCTCTGTTGGGTGTCTGCACAGTACTGACAGGATGCCCCCCACCCCAGGACACAGCAGTGTGTTCAAGGAGCTTCACCTCTCTTTCTCTCTCTCTGATGTTAATCTGTATCTCTTTCTCTCCACTGCTGCTGGACTGTTGCTAGACTACTCACACAGAAACCACCAGTGAGAAATACAGAAATGGAAAGAGACTTATTGTTACTGGCAGGTGTCCATGGAGCTGCACACTCGGGGATGTTGTATGGGGGGGGGGGCCTGGAAGGAGCTTCTCCTGTCTTCCTGTCTCTGTCACTCTCTCATGTCTCTCTGTCTGCTGCTACTGAAATGACACTGTGGCAATGTCAAGACCGCTGACACTCTCTCCCTGTGTCTGTCTCTCTCTCTCCCTGTCTCAAATAGGGCAAAACAGCAACTGTGCCTGCACAGTGAACAGACCATAAGACAGGCACTCACCACCATGGTTCCTGCTCTCATGCTCTCTCTGGTAATACAGGACAAGGTATTTTTTTTTTTTATTTATTGAGATAGTCAGAAAGACCTTTGAGTCAAAGACTCATTTACAAAGGTTCCACATCATGCATAGAGTAGAGAAGGGACAAAACATGGTTTACAGGTTGTTTGTACATTACAAAATCTTACCATTATTTTTTTTTAACATGGTTACACATTTGTTCAGTGGGTGAGCTACCCTAATAAATTTGGCAATTGACCAAGCATTTTGAATGGCATGAGTCAGAAAGCAGTGTGGGAAAAATTAGTAGATCCGCGGGGCAGGTGGGTGGGTAACCACAGAGACACAGCAAGAACAGTGCAACAAGTTTGAACAGTGCAGGCAGTCTTGGTGCACTGTGTTACAATACATGACAGCCTGCAGCTCTCGCTCTCTTAGCAAGGATATTAATGGCTGCTGCTCAGACTAGATTTCTGGCAGAATAACTAGATCAGGACCACTGACTGATCTCTCACTCCAAATGCTTCATCACTTGCTGTGTGTATATCAGGGATTAATCAACAGTCACTTGATGGCTCTGTACCAATTAGGTACCTGTCTTTCTCTACCATACGATATAAAATGTATTATAAAATGGCTTGAATCAAACAAGCAGTCTGATTAGACAAGCTGGTCAACTGACCATGCAGTAATTTCAATTACCGCACAGCTCAAATTTTAGTTTCTTTTGCCTGCTTTTTTAACTCTTAAACTCATTTTATAAGTGCAATATCACTAAATGACTGCATTTCCCAGGTGATTGAAGGCACTTGGCTGTACCTTGTACCTCACAACCCACCTGGGGCATGTGGTAATTAAGCATTATTGCACACCCTGTCGTGCATTATTGCTTACTTCTTGTCAGTTCATTAATGTGTTGAACTAAGCCCAAATAAGAAGCTATGCCAGTTAATTTAGATGAGGCAGAGTTGGGAATTCCATTTCATATTAAAATCTCCAGTTGCCACATTTTCATGATTTGAGACAATGGAAGAGATAGACAGTCACACGTATTTTTTCTTCACTTCAGGATTTAACAAGGGAGATTGCTAGCCTGGAAGTTAATAGAATTTCCAGCATGCAATACTCCAGAATCTTTGGGGAAGAATTTTTAGTCATTAACTTCATAGTAAAATTATTCAGGAATACACTACTAAACCACCATCTCTCTTATTACACTCCATCTGCCAAGGCTGACACCCCAAAAGGGATATTCAGGAATCAGTGACTTTTGGGCTCAACCAGGACTGGTGACCACAGTTAAATGTTTTTTAATCACCAGTCAAGGGGTGAATTACATCCATATTGGGTCCAGACTTCAAAAGATGCCATGAACAAATGAGATTCCTTTAGTTCATTTAACACATGGTTGATACAGCCTAATAAATGTGGCAATTGACCAAGCATTTTGAATGGAGAATGGAATAAGAGTAAAAAGTTATTTTAAAAGGCCAGTATAGCTCTCATACAAATAGTGATAAGACAATCAAATAATGAAATCTATTTTCTGCCATGTTCATATGACATTGGGACCCTTGGGACTATAGATGTATCTATATTTAAAGTAGGGATGTCTAGCTACTAAAATACCCGACCCTCAAGACTACCCACGGGTACCTCTAAAGTACCCTAAAACTACAGTACCTTGATGAAAACT
Source organism: Neoceratodus forsteri (assembly GCA_016271365.2). Classification (NCBI taxonomy): domain Eukaryota; kingdom Metazoa; phylum Chordata; order Ceratodontiformes; family Ceratodontidae; genus Neoceratodus; species Neoceratodus forsteri. Next base: position 1,575,480,567 of record CM057453.1, on the reverse strand, counting down.
GAGTAGTCTGACCTGTTCTACTACCCAATTACCCAATCCTGACCATAACAAAAATCATGTGAAAGACTGGTTTTGTTTTGGGACTATTACACTGTTTGTTAGGTGCCCCGAGCCATTATACCCATTGGGGGGCATTGCTGAGGCAGGTACAAGAGGTGCAGCTGTTCTTAGCAAGCCTGATACTATTTCCAAAAATTATACCCCGGGAGAGCACTGATGAGGCAGGTACAAGAGGCATAGCTGCTCTGAGCATGCCTGCTGCTGTTTCCAAAAATTATACCCATGGCGGGCACTGCTGATACAGGTACGAGAGGCGCAGCTGCTCTTAGCGAGCCTGCTACTGTTTACAAAAAATATACCCATGGTGGGCACTGCTCAAACAGGTACAAGAGGCAAAGCGCTCTTAGCAAGCCTGCTGCTGCTTCCAAAAATTATACCCATGATGGGCATGCAAGTGCGAGAGATGCAGCTGCTCTTAGCGAGCCTGCTGCTGTTTACAAAAATTATACTCATGGTTGGCACTCTCAAACAGGTACAAGAGGCAAAGCTGCTCTTAGCGAGCCTGCTGCTGTTTCCAGAAATTATACCCATGGTGGGCATTGCTCAGACAAGTACAACAGGTACAGCTGCTGAGGCAGTTACGAGACATACAGCTGCTGTGAGTGAGCCTACTGCTATTTCCAAAAATTATACCCATGGCGGGCATTGCTGAGGTAGATGTGAGAGGTATATCTGCTCTGACTGAGCCTGCTGCTGTTTCCAAAACTTATACCCATGGCGGGCATAGATGAGGTAGGTACAAGAGGCACAGCTGCTCTGACTAAGACTGCTGCTGTTTCTAGAAATTATACTCATGATGGGCATCAAAGTTACGTAATACAGCTTGCTTCCTGCTGCTTATGGTAGAGCAGGGATTACTACTTTCTGACTGAAAACTTGTCCAATGAGCTGCAACAGCCATGTAGTCAATTGTTTGGTTGCTGGTCCATATATCTGCAGTTATGTGAACCTGCTTCACCTCAGAGAGTTTCAACTGCTTAATGACTGCAGTACACACCAAGACATACAATTGTGGAACAGCCTTTTTTGAGAAATATGTATGACAGGGAATGGTGAACCATGGTTCAATCCAGTTCATGAACTTGAGGAAACCTTTTTGGGCAACAAAAGCAAAAGGGAGTTGACAATCAGCCAACAGCTCTGCAATGGCTCTGTTTAACAGCTGGCATGTTGGATGCTTGTGGGTAAATTTTGATGTCCTCGCAATACCTTCTTTTAATGTTAGTTGATGAGAATCACAAGATATTTTTAATTTTGGGGGGACTACATTTTTTACGCCTTTTTCATGTGGAATACTACTTTAGGATTTTGCAGTACCTGATAGTGTCAAAAGAAAACAATCTACTGTATGTTTGTCTGGGAAGACTGCAAGAACACATCAAGTGATTCAGTGTCAGTTCCTGCTTCCAGTTCATTGTCAATATGGTCACCACTACCAACACCTCCACTATCACCCCACACCAACCACACTGTCCCTTGCCCTGCCCCACTCAACTGGGTGTTTTGCCTTTGCATGTCATAACATTACTGATGTTCCAAAATTTCCCCTTTGCCACCATGACTGACACTCTTTTTGCACAGACTGTATACAGCTCGAGAGTTGTCTGTAGGGTCAATATAAAATAAATTTCACACTAAAGATTTACCCTTTGTGCTTTGTACCATGGTGCCTGGCTCTATTTTCTTGTACAGTCAATGGACCTGGAGGAAGCCCTACTCTACCATTTCCTTGTTGACATGAATTGTTCTCATTCATGCTCATCGTATTCTTACGTTTAGCATTTGATTTTTTTTTTCTGCACTTGCTTCTCATGCCTTATAGCAGAATCCTCTCCCACCCCCTCATCGAAACTACAGACCTCATTGCCACAAGATTCGGAAGAACTGGAAGTGCCGTCATTATCATGTGGGACATAGCCTGGGCAATCCCATTCCAAGTCCCCACTATCACCACCATCTTTATTAGCATTCACTGCCTCAGCATCTGACGTTATGTTTGAGGAGGATGCCTACTTGCATGCTGCTTCAGCAGCTGGAAGTATCCTAGCACATGTGGCAAAACATTTTGTACCTCTACAAGTAACTCCAGTTAGTTCTTTCTGAAACTCTACTATCATTTTATTGCTGACATGCTTTTTTGGTTTAGAAGGACATTTAGTGCCAGTCCTGGTGATATTATCCACATCATTAACAGTTGCACATGCAGCAGCACTGTGCTTCCAATTAGTAGACTTAGACTGGGAAATACAAAACATAGTAGACACAGCTGTGAAAAAAATGGATATTGTTGCACTAACTGCTGCAGAGACAGACAGTGTTGCTGATTACGTCACATACAGTAATAAATGACAGGGCTTGGGGGATCTAACAGTGTAATACAGCCTAAATTGCTTTCACTAAGCTGCAGAGAAACACACAGTGCAGCTAAGGTCACAGATAGGGCTCAGTGCACCTAACAGACAGTGTAATGCAGCCTAAATGGCTTTCACTATGCTGCAGAGACACACAGCTACAGTACGTCACAGTAATAAAATGACAGGGCTTGGGGCACCTAACACAAACACTGTAAATTACAGCCTAAATGTCTTTCACTATGATCAAAATCTTTTTTTTTTTATCCAATTGTTTACCCAGAAGAGGCACACTAAGCTGAAAGCTTGTTTATAGGTGCGACCTGGGAGCACAGGGAAGTTAAGTGACTTGCTTAGGGTCACACATTATGCAAGTGGGGGCTGTGGGATTCAAACCCAGGTCTCCAGATTTGCAGCTCAGAGCCTTAAACCACTGCGTTATACTGCCTCCCAAAACCAAAACCTTTAAATACCTTATAGACCAAAATGGCCTGTTTCTGCTGGCATTTTTGTATGTTCATATGAGTGGGGGTTGGTGGAGGTGGTGATCCATCTGTGCTAGCTATCATGGATGGCATAAGGGAAGTTTCTGTGTCACGGAGGGCTGGAAGGAACACCCTGTGGAAGTGACAGCACCCTCTGTTGAATTTCAAGCTCTTCCTGAACCAGTCGCACCAGCAGCACCCACACTGCCACCAGTTTTCTCTTGTTTTTAATACAAACAATACACAACAGGGACTTCAGGGGCTAAGGGAACACACACAAGATGCAACAACAAAGATAATTATAACAACATTACTGTGTACATGAAAAACTGCTAACTTCAATCAATATAGTCGAACTACTGTGACAAAAATTATTCAGTAAAACATACCTAACTATTTTACAGAACTAAAACTACTAACCAAAGAAAATAGGAAAAAAATCTCACAAAACACTGTCTACAACAGCACTAGTATTGCTAAGTCAGAAAAGATTGCCTAATTTGCCTTTTTCTTGCTGGAAGTTGCTGAAGCTAAGCTCCTCCCACCCCCACACGGCACTGCCTCAATACACAATACAGAAAACGAAGCTACAACTTTTACTAAATCACAAAAAATATCACAAATAATTGGTAATCTAGAGGCACAAAGTACAGTAGACACTTGATGGAGTGATTTGTTGGACAAAACTGCGTGTTTTAAATACTTTCCAAAGGTTTTTTGGGTGCAAAGATACAGAGCAGACTTAACTCCAACTGTCTCTTCCTCACACTGCACTGAAGTCAGCATATGCTTGGCAATACAGCTCACTGCAGCACCATGTGACCTCCAATCCCATGGATCCTTGCAAACTTTGCCTTACAGCCAAAATTCGCAGGCGAAGTTCACAGTTTCGCCATTCATGCAGTTCTCCTTTAAGGCGAAGTAGTTGTCTAACTCCGCCCACCTCTACCCATCCCTCGACCCACCCCACTCAGCACCCATCACACCTCCCACACTCCTCACTCTTCTAGAGAAGGTGCACACTCTCTGTCAACAAAGACATTCTTCTCCTTCAGCTGCAAACTGAGAAACAAGGTAAGTGCAGTATACAGTGCCTTCAGAAAGTATTCGCCCCTTTGGATTTTGTCACATTTTGTGATGTTGCAAACTCAAATTAAAATACATTTATATGGGATTTTTTTTGTCACGTATCTACACAAATTACTCTATAATGTCAAAGTGGAATGAAACTTCTGGAATCTTTTGTACATGTAATTTAAAATAAAAACCTGAAATGTCTTGATTTGATAAGTATTCACCCCCTTTGCTATGACACTCCAAATTGAGCTCAGGTGCATCCAATTTCCTTGTGAGATCACTCTAAAACTTGAATGGAGTACACCTGTGGTCAGTTCAAATGGTTGACATGATTTCAGAGGAAAGACACCTGTCTATATAAGGTCCCACTGTTGACAGTACATGTCAGAGCAGAAACTCTACCATGAAGACCAAGGAGCTGCCCGTAGAACTCTGTGATAGAATTGTGAGGAGGCATAGATCTGGGGAGGGGTATAAAAACATTTCTAGGATGTTGAAAGTTCCCAGGAGCACAGTCAAGTCCATCATTAGGAAATGGAAAGATTACGGAACCACCCAGACTCTTCCTAGAGCAGGCCGTCCTCCCAAACTGAGCAACCAGGCAAGAAGGACCTTGGTCAGGGAAGTGACCAAGAACCCAATGACCACCCTGACAGAACTACAGAGTTCCATGGCTGAGATGGGAGAACCTGTCCAGAGGACAACAATCTCTGCAGCACTTCACAGATGTAGCCTCTATGGGAGAGTGGCTAGATGGAAGCCACTCCTGAGAAAGGTCACATAATAGCATGCCTGGAGTTTGCAAGAAGGCACGTGGCAGACTCTGAGACCATGTGGCAAAAGATTCTCTGGTCTGATGAAATAAAAATTGAACTCTTTGGCCTGAATGCAAAGCGCTATGCCTGGCGCAAACCGAACACAGCTCATCACCCATGTAACACCATCCCTACCATGAAGCATGGTGGTGGTAGCATCATGTTATGGGGATGCTTTTCAGTGGCAGGGACTGGGGCACTTGTCAGGATAGAAGGAACAATGAATGGAGCCAAATACAGGCACATCCTTGAGAAGAACCTGCATCAGTCTGCAATAGACCTTGGACTGGGGCGAAGATTTACGTTCCAACAGGACAATGACCCCAAGCATACAGCCAAAGCAACACTGGAGTGGCTTCAGAACAAGAAGGTGGAATGTCCTTGAGTGGCCCAGCCAAGCCTAGACTTGAATCATTGAGAATCTGTGGAAAGACTTAAAGATTGTGGTTCACCGACACTCCCCATCCAACTTGACAGAGCTTGAGCAAATCTGCAAGGAAGAATGGGTGAAAATCCCCAAATCCAGATGTGCAAAGCTGATACAGACATACCCAAGAAGACTTAAAGCTGTAATTGCTGCCAAAGGCGCTTCTACAAAGTATTGACTGAGGGGGGTGAATACTTAAGTAAACAAGACATTTCAGTTTTTAATGTTTCATAAATTTTTGTTACACAGTATAAATATTTTTGCCCCTTTAAATTGTTGAGTATGCTGTGTGAATCAAGGGGGAAAAAATCATTTCAATGCATTAAAAATTCTGGTAGTAACACAACAAAATGTGACATAATCCAAGGGGGTGAATACTTTCTGAAGGCACTGTATGTATTTTCAATGCATTTTGAAGTTTTACTCATAACTTCATCATTTTTAAATATATTTTGTCACTGCATTTTAATGTGGCATTTTCAGGACCCCACCTCAAGAACAAGAGAGGTGGAAGTTTTCAAATCTGTATAGCAACTGAAAAATTTCACCAACCAGGTTCATAAGGTGGGAGTCATAAGAAGACTTATGTTGAAAATCTGGTGACAAAATATGTTAAAATGACACAGATATGAGTGAGTGTTGAAATTTTACAATGTTCAATCATGACTTTGGTCATTTTAAATATTTTGACCTCAAATCTGTCAAAATGTCAGGAAAAAAGTTATGAAGAAACATTGTTTTCAGGACTAGCTGTTGGCCCAGTGGATGGTACACCGTGCTCCAGTGCTGGTTAGCTGAGTTCAGGAGTGAGCTCAGTGAGCCAGCTGGATGGGCAAAGACTGGAAGGAAGGTGCTGTTGTGGGGCAGCACTCCCAGCTATGACTGATTCTGTTGGTACCTATGAGGCACTTGCTTGGAGCTATACCCTTTCCTTTGGACAGGAGGCTATGGGCTTGGGGGAAGGGATGGACATTAGGGTTGACAACCCAAAAAAACACCACACTACTGATTAGCGAAGACTCTCAAGACTCCAAACCCTGTTTGTTTATTTCCTTTAGACTTTAGCAAGGCATATGACACAGTCCCACACAAAAGATTAATAAATAAATTAGCCAGCCTGGGAGTGGGTCCCATGGTGGTAGCCTAGGTAAAACACTGGCTGGACAACAGGACACAGCGGGTAATAGTAAATGGAGTCCACAGTGAAGAAAGGGAGGCTACTAGTGGGGTACCGCAGGGTTCAGTACTGGGGCCGGTCCTTTTTAATGTCTTTATAAGTGACATTGCAGAGGGACTGGAAGGGAATAGATGACACAAAGATCTGCAACAGGGTTGATATGCAAGGTGGGGTGCAAAGGATGAAAAGGGACTTGGCAAGGTTGGACGAATGGTCAAATGTATGGCAGCTGAGATTCAAAGCAAAGAAGTGCAAAGTAATGCACCTGGGAAACACAAACCCAGGGGAAGAGTACACAATGGGGGGTGAGATACTGACAACAACAAAAATGGAAAGGGACCTGGGGTAGTCATATCAGATGACCTAAAGGTGGGCCAGCAATGTGAGAAGGCAGTAAGGAGGGCTGGGGGGATACTGGGATGCATAGGGAGAGGCATCACCAGTAGAAAACAGGAAGTTGTTGGCTCTCTGTACAGACAGTTGGTAAGACCACATCTGGAGTACTGTGTACAGTTCTGGAGACCCCATCTCCGCAAAGACATAGACAGGGTGGAGGCGGTCCAGAGGAGGGCAACCAAAATGGTGCAGGGTCTGCACCAGAAGACATATGAAGAAAGATTAAAGGAGCTTAACATGTATAGCCTCGAGGAAAGGAGGGAGAGGGGGGACATGACAGAAACTTTCAAATACCTCAAGGGAATCAACAAAGTCCAAGAGGGTAGCATCTTTCAGAAAAAGAGATGTGTGAGAACAAGGGGGCACAATTTGAAGACAGAGGGGAGCGGCTCAGAGGTAATGTGAGGAAGTATTTCTTCACAGAGAGGGTTGTAGATGCATGGAATGGCCTTCCTGAGGAGGTCGTAGAGTCAAAAACAGTGGGGGAATTCAAGAATGCTTGGGACAGACATAAGGCAATTCTAGTGGGGGGTAGGAGGAAGTAGGCTTTTGGTTAACTAGGATCTGCAGCTTATCCATTAGGTAGGGAAATGGGCAGACTAGGTAGGCCAAGTGGTCCTTATCTGCTATCAAATCCTATGTTTCTATGTTTCCGTACTTTGTGCGTGTCGCATTCTTAACCCTAATGGCTGAATTAACAGTTTTTTTCTGCAATGATTACATATTTTTATACACATTTTTCAGTGCAATAAACTATGTTAATGCAGACATTAGGGTTGAAGAAAAGAAATTGCAAAAAGTAAGGAAATGAAAAAATTAGGGTGTGGAGTCTCGGGAGTCTTGACAAATCAGTGATGTGGTGATCCTTTGGGTTTTAAACCCAAATGCCCACCCTCTACTCTACCAGCACCAAGCCTTATGATCCAAGGACATGCTACAGGTCCAGGCCTGTGCCCACAGGTCTTGTGTTTGGAGCTAGACAACTATTGCTCACCACATGGGATCTACAGAATCAGTAAGAACTTTCACTGCACAGGGCCCTGTGGGTCCTATTCAAAGCAGAAGATCATTCATAACTCTCCTCATACAGTGACCGCATGCCCCAGACCTGTAGCTTGCCCTTGGGTTATGAGGCTAGGGGCTTGGAGGGACACTAGGGTTAAAAATTACAAGGAACACCACACCACTGATTTTGCCAAGACTTCTAAGCCTCCAAACCCTAATTTTTTCATTTCCTTTCTTTCTGCACTTTGGCTTCTTCCACCTTGCTGTCTGTACTAACAGAGTTTTTTTTGTAATTGATTTTTTTTTTTGTGACAGTGGAATTGTACCGTCCTTCATGCAGGTCCTATGCCAAACAGGATAAACAGAATATTTGATATATTTCAAGCCCTGAGTCAAAAGACACATTCATGGCAGGATGCAGAGGGCCAGAAGGACCTGTACCAGCAGCTCAGCCTTTCTGGCTGTACAAAGGGCCCTGCAGGTATTGGGCACAGTCAGCCACCAACCTCCTTTATGCCAGGACAAGCAGAGACCTTTGGTACAGGTTGTTTATTGGAAGGTACCTGCAACAAACCCAGCTGCTTCTTTTGATAAGGCTCCTAAAACCACAGGAGGCTCCTCAGAAATAAGGATCTTCTCCAGACAGCCCTTTTGATATGATTAGTATGAACTTTCAATTATAGTGCTTTTGGGTTCACTCCCAAAGGAAATTCTGCTCACCCAAGGTTTTTTTTTTTTGTAGTAGCCTTGAATGGACTATAGCCAGTTGAAACATAGCCAAATGAAACTTAGCATAGCTCTGTGACATTCCTTTCAACTTAAGCAGTTTTTGTGACTTTTAACCCTTTCTGACCACCTAATGAATGTGTCAGAATCATCCCCCAACTAGGCCACACATTTATGTTACAAATCTATGTCTGTGTTACAATTTAGATTCCATCTGCTTGTGTGGCCTATGTGTCTGCAGACAGAAATAGTGTTGTGATTTCAGTATAGTGGATTTTCACCTGCAGCCAGAAGTGGGTGTGTAAGTCTTGCAGTGTGCATGTGTATCTGCAGCTGCAGAAGTACCAGACCTTGATGATGGATGTTGTTTGTGTCATCTGGAAATAGCTGCATGCTGTTTGTCTTCCTTGATGATGGCTGTTTGTGCTTTCTTGGGTGGTATTGTCCTTTTTCTGCTTGGGGGAGGGTTAGGTTAGGAAACCCTAACTCCACATTTGCCTACTTTTGTGGCATTAAAATGAGCCCTAACTAGTGTACTAAAACAGCTTTTTACAATTGTCATTCTTTTTGAGAAAAGTAATAAACAAAAATTACAACAATACTTCCAGCTGCAGAAGCACTGACCCTTTTGGGGCCTGTGCATCTTCAGCCACAGACAGAAATAGTACTTCTGCCTGCAGAAGCGCTGGCCCCTGTTGGGCCAGCACTTCTGCAGCCACAGATAAACACTGACACTGCAAGACATACATAGAACATCCCTAGCCACTTCTGGCTGCAGATAAAAATCTATGATACCCAAAGTACAACCCACTTATGGGTGCAAAAGTGCAGCCCGACTCATGCATGACATGGCTGTGCAGTTTGCATAGGGCATGAATAACATACAGCACCCTTATGTATGTTACCTTTAATATAAGTGTGGGCTGTATCATGCATACACAATCTGCATAGTGCACTTTGGTCCCCAAGCAAATCACCTATCACAGTGTTAAGTGCATCTTCAGAATTTGTGTAGCAGCCTTCGGGCCATATGCAGATCCTGTAGAAAAACATTCTGTGTGTACCAGCACAATCGCATTGCAACACATGTCCAATTTTTCAATATGTCTACTCCAAATTCTCAGAACTTATATTTTAAGCCTCTGCAACATCCACAGGAGTGACAGACTTCCAATCAGACATTTTAAACATTTTTTATGGCATTTGTGAAAATAAAAACACATTCAGAAGTGGAGTGACAGTTGTCACCCACTGTGTTTTTCTAAGGGCCTAATGAAAGTAAGATTTCTGAAAGTTTGGTACAAAAATGTTATGAGTTATGAGAAAAGTTGTTTTGGTAGAAAGTACCAATTTGTTTGTCGCAAGCTAGTATTCTTTGGTCACACTTAGTGGCAACCAATGATTTCTTTGTTCACACATAAAGGTTGACATCCAGCACTAAAAAACTACTTTTTTATGTGCAAAATGAGCTGGTATTCTTTGGTTGCACTTAGTTGCAACCAAAGAATTCTCATTTTACATATAAAAGTCAATATCTGGCACTAAAGGCACCTTTTTATATGCAAACATAAAATTATTTGTTTGCACTGTGTTATTAACCAAATAATTATTTGTTCAAACATAACAATTGGTCTACAGCAGTAAAACCTATTTTTTTATGTGAAAACATAAAATTCTTTGTTCACACTTTGTATGCAAAGAAAGAATTGTTGACTTGTGACAATGAAATCAAATGCCTCACTAAGCTGGTGACAAAAGAATTTTGGGGTGGCCAAAAAAACATAAAAAATGGCACACACATCATGCAAGGCAAACATAATGTATTAGGAAATCTTCTCCAGCACTCCAGACACCCCTGCATATCACTAAATGGCTTTATCATCATCACCCCCTGACAAAGCTGTTTGGTGACACACAGGGGTGTCTGGAGTGCTGGAAAATATTTCTTAATAAATGTAGTTTGCCTTCTAACCTGCATGGTGTGTGCATCCTTTTTGTTTTTCAATATGTGTAAGCCCAGTTTCTCAGTTAAGGGTAGCATCTTTAACTGTGCTTGGTGTGCACGGTATTGTTTTTTACCTAGCCAGAAAACATATTTCAGGATTATTTTTTTGTAAAAAAAAAAAAAAAAAATACCAGACTCTAGCTAAATGGGTCCCGTTTACCAAGGATCAGGTGTTTGTTTTTCAAAAATGCATAATTTTTATGTGTTTCTAATTTTTTTTCAACAAAGCAGAAACCCAAGATGGCATCAATCATGACAGTGAAATTCTTGTGAAAGTAAAACACATTTTCTCAGGAAAGTAAAACAGTTAGCAAAAGTAAAATTGGCTTTTCACATCAGAGGGTTACCTCTAAAACCCAAATGAGAATTCTCAGAAGCATTTCATGAAACAAAGTCCAGAATCTAGCTACATGGGTCCTGTTTACCTAGGTTTAGGTATGTTAGTTTTTCCAAAATGCTTCATCTTTGTGTGTCAATTTTTTTTTCAGCAAAACAAAATGACAACGTTCATGACAGTAAAAGTTTTTCTCACAAAATTCACATTTTCTTGCAAAAGTGAAAAAAGCTTGCAAAAGTAAAATTCTTCTTTCATATCAGAGGGTTAGCTCAAAAACCATACTGAGCATGCTCAGAAGGCAAATATCAAAATCTTGTAACACAAGAAGCAATAAATATTTTTTCACAAAACTTTCAAAAGGCATACACTTGGGGGCAGGCCCCTTCTACCCTAAACGTTTTGGATCAAAATTCCAAACAGTCTTTGCTCCACAGGTTAGCAAAACAAAAAGGCCAAAAAGTGCATTTTTAATGGCTTTTTAAAGTTCCAGATCTTGGAATCCAGAAGAGAGTCCATCATGAAACTTGCAAAATCTTAAGAACGTGCCATCTCGATCGCGCATGCAAAATTTAGTATAATTTTGCCAGATGGCACCAAAGTTATTAAGGTGCACAAAGTTAAGGTTGACATTAAACAGCCAGCTAAACCCAAACTATATTTTCTCTATTGCACAATTATAATAATAACCAGCTATCCTGGAAACCCTACTGAGCATGCTTAGAACCAAAATGTTTAAAACCTTATCATTTGGAAACTGAATAATATTTTTTCACAAAACCTTCAAAAGGCACCTTCTTTGGCCGAGCTGCTTCTACCCTGAAAATTTTGGAGCACAGTTACAGAACAGTTTTAGTCTAGACGTGAGCATAAAAGGCCCAAAAGTGCATTTTTTAATGTATTTACATTCCCTGGTTCTTAGAATTTGGACAAGCGGCCATTACAAAAATTGCCATATCCTAAGAACATGACACCCTGGCAGTGCATGCAAAATTACATGCAATTTTGCCAAACAGAGCCAAAGTTAAGGTGCAAAAATCAGGGTTTAACATTAAAGTGCCTACTCAACCCATGCTCAAAAGCCACATTTTGCAAACTTTATACCTAGAAATTATAAATATTTTTTTCATAAAATCTTTGAAAGCCACCTCCTTGGGCTGAGATGCTTCTATGCAGAAAATGTCAGAACAAAATTCCAAACTATTCATGTTCTAGACACGAGAGAAAAAAAAAAAGGCGTAAAGAGCATTTTTTTTCTTACTTTTACACTCCCTGAGTCTCAGAATTTGGATAAGCAACTGTCATGAAACTTGTCAAATGATACAAACCTAGAACAGGGACCATGCATACAAAACTTCATGAAAGTCATCAAATGGCGCCAGAGTTCTTAAGGCTCAAACTCATGGCAGTAATGGCTTTTCTCACAAAAGTAAAACACATTTCATAATGAAAGTAAAATGGCTTGTGAACGTAATGTTCTTTCGTAAAAGAGGGTTATCTCCAAAACCCTTTTCAGCACGCTCAGAAGCCAAATTTCAAAACCTCATAACTCGAGAACCAATTGATATTTTTTCACAAAACCTCTGAAAGGCACACAGTCCTTTGTTTCTACAGTATGTTTCCACCCTTGGGCCAAGCCCTTTCTACCCAGAAAGTTCCGGAACATTATTCCATACTGGTTTTACTACACAGGTGAGCAAAAAATGATCAAAAAGTGCATTTTTCAAGGCTTCTTAAAATTCTGGATCTCAGAATCCAGAGGAACATCCATCACGAAACGTACCAAGTCTCAGGAACCTGCCACCTAGGCCACACGTACACAGTTTAAGGCATTTCTTTGAACTGTGCCAAAGTTATAAAGTTGCAAAAATGTGGGTTAACATTTAACAGCCTGCTCAACACTAACTATACTTGTGCTACTCCATAAGTATAATATATATGCAATGGTCTGACTGAAAATATGCAATTTATCTTCAAATGTGGAGGGGGGGGCAGGATCCTAACTCATGACTGGAAGAGCTATGAGTGAGTTATGAAAGTCCTGCCCCTCACGCGTGATGAAAAACTGACTATTCTGAGTCAGGCTATTGTATATTCGATATATGAGACAGTGGTTTATTAGCTGTAGCTTTTAAATCTGCTGTTTGAAGACTGTTTTCCTTTCATTTTAACAGCTGGCTTCATTGCTACGCTATGCAATTGTGATGTCATTAGAATTATGAAAGCTGCCCTCTGATTGGTTCAGCGTTCCACTGTGATGACAGTAACTAAATATGTCACAACAGTAACAACATATTTTTGATACAGAAACATAGAAACACAGACAATGATAGCAGAGAAAGACCACTGGTACATGTAGTCTGCCCAGAGTTCCCTATTTGCCCCAGGACCTATTGTCCATGCAGGGTTTTATCCCTCCTAGGCCACCCCCATGCTTCCCTTCCTACTGCTACTGACCTGAGAAACCAGCAAACTCTTAACCTGAGCAATCAAAAAACTCTTTGCTCTGTCCCAGCCATGCTGGAAACTATTTATGGTCTTGGTGCCAACCACATTCTCTGGCAGTCTGTTCCACAGCACCACCACCCTTTCCGTAAAACAGATCTTCTTCATATTCCTCTTAAACATTCTTTCCTCAATTTCCAATCATGACCTTGGGCTCTTGACTCGATACTCATGCTAAATAGTTCCCCACAGTTCACCTTGTTTAGTCCCTTAAGGAACTTGTAGGTCTCTATCATATCCCCTCCCATGCCTGGTGTCCAGCAAATACATGTTCAGTGCCTTGAGATAGTCTTTGTAAGATTTGCCCTGTGTCCCCTGAATCATCTTGGACCACCTGCATCACTCCATTTCCCATGTGTCCCTGTTCTTCCATGGGTGAAAACTCCAGAACTGAGCACAATATTCCAGGTGCAGCCTCACCAGTGCGCTATAAAGGTAGTAGCAGTAGTAGTAGCACTGTACCTCCTTCTTCCTGCTGTCAATAGCCCTTCTGATACACTCCAGCATCCTATTAGCATTACTATAGGCCTCGTTACACTGGGTTGACTGCTTGAGGAGATCACTAGTAATGACTCCCAGGTCCCTTTCCTCTGCCGTAGTGCTCAGTTTAACTCCTCCCATCCAGTACTCAGTCCCATTTTCTTTTTTTTTTTTTTTTTTTTGTGACCTGTTCACTAATTGGGTAGCGGTTATTATTATGGTGGTCAGTGTTGCCTCCCAAGATGGAAATAATTATCTTTTTACATGTTGTCATGTTGTCATTACTGGTGTCACAAGCCAAGATATCACTTTTTTCTTGTCATGTTTATCGTCAATCCACATAAAGACAGTATACGGAACAACACAGTAAGTACATAGACATAAATATCAAGGCTATCTTTGCTTGCTTGGCACCTACTGTACTGTGAGAATATCACGATATTCTCTCTCTATATGGATGTATTCTCAATGTCACTCCTTCATTAAAGATGTCTGCCATCATTTCAGTCCGGGACTAGATTGCACTCAGCGAGTTCTATTTATAGAACTTTAACTGCAACTTCTTTAAGATGGCAGCACATACTACCATTCTGCCACATCAACCCATGCCATTGCATAAATCAAATTTAGCAGAGGCCTAATATAAAAAAAAATGTTTTTCTTGTGATCAGTGGCCCCTGTAACATTACTCATGGCTTCACCCATCATGATGTCATAGGGTCATGGACAACTCATAGAATATCTTACATATTTTTATGAGGCTCGTGTCACAGATAGATAGATAGATAGATAGATAGATAGATAGATAGATAGATAGATAGATAGACGGACAGACAGACAGATAGATAACTATAGCTAAATATATAAATATAGCATTTTCCATCCCATTACAGCTAATATTAAACCTGAACTAACTGACAGTGACAATTAATAAGGAAAGCAGTATCTACTCATGAGATGTTAACAAAATAAATTTAAGCAGTCATCAACAGTGAATCACACAGAAAAGCCCAATATACAGTATCTTATGATACATGCATGGTGGTCCCTATGGGATAACTGGTTCAAAGATATATCAGGCTACACTATCTGCAGGAGGGACAGAGGCATAAGAAGAGGAGGTGGAATAGCCATATACATTAGTTCAGACACACACAGCTATGACATCAACCTAGGTAATGAAGAGTTGTAAGTATTATCGGTTGAACTTAGTTAATAAAGCCACAAACTCGACTAAATTAATACTCATTTATAGACCTCCAGATTCAGATTTACAGAAGGACAAATTACTTATTAAATTACTCAAAGAAACTGCACAGCTTCAGGATACAATCATGACAGGGGATATACACATGCTGGGTATTGAGTGTGATAACTACACACACAAAACCACAAATGAAAAAGAGCTCCTTTACTATAGTCTGCAGTATAACCTATCACAAAATGTTAACAAACCCAACAAAGGAGAGGCAGTACCTGATGTAGTACTTTCCAATATGCAAAATACTGTACCATTAAAAATTGCACCCCTAGAGAACCACTTGGGAACAGTGACCATCTGATGGTCGTGTTTACTATAAATAGGAAACTGGTATTCAAAAATGGCAGTGTAGAGATAAAGGATTTAAAAATAACCAACTCTGATGCTAAGAGAAACAAAATATTTGTGTGGAATTGGGGAAAATGAGTTTGATATTCCAGTTAGAGATTAATGAAGGTCACCGCTCGACTAACAAGGGTCTTGTTAATTGAGCAGTAACCATCATTAATCTCTAACTGGCCTTTCATAAGTTTAAAAATATTAGAGAAATGTAGCCCAATTCATTTCAATGGGACATGCCCCCGCACTCTCCCTTGTCACACGTCATTATGTGCTTGAGTGGGGGGGGGGGCATGTCACCATGACCGGGGCACTCTGAAATGATCTAGCCACCTACCTCAATACAGAAATTATGAGTGAAATAACTAAGGTATGGGCTAATGTCAATTATTCAAACCAGGCTGGAATAACTATCGCTGGTGGAGTCACGTGATGGCAGCTGGCTGAATGGAAGCTTGGGCATAGAGCTCTCCCCTCCAGACGTCCTATCTGCCGGAATCAGCGGTTTTAGGAGTCCTATCTTAGCCAGATCGCGCTCACTGGGTCATCTAAGTTCTATCTATTGACCCTCAGGTGCATCCATGTCAGCATTTTGGTGTTTGTGAGGAGATGGAGGGAGATAAGAAGCAGGCCGCGGCTAGGCATACGCTGCCCGTGACCCCTGAGAAGCAGGCAAAGAAGCCGCGGAATCAAGCGGGTATCGGATCCGAAAAAGCCGGCGATAAGTCCCAAACGTCGGGTCTACTGACCGAAGACAAATTTCTGCAGGAGCTGGCCCCAATAAGATCTATCCTTCAGGACATTACAGCGGAATTGAAGTCGCTGCGGGGGGATCTCTCTTCCCTCACCATTGCAAGCAATTTCTTGGGGGTCAGCTCATCTGCGGATCGCCCAGGACCTCCCCAAGGAGATGAGAATCAAGAGGGCTGCGTTCCATTCTACAGTCCAAAAACTAATCGCAGCATCTATCCCATTTAGGATGGTCTATCCCGCTACCCTCAGAGTTACAGTCGGCAACATCACCCACGGCTATGACTCACCGGAGGCGGCCCAAAGAGACCTTGCTGTCAAGCTTCCTGACCTCTTCAAGTCAAAGGGCTGAAATATGCTGTGGACATTACGTCTGTGAAGTGCTCTGAAGGGACTCAGATCTGTGGTCTTTTGGTCATATTTTTTTTTTTTTTCTCTCTTTGTTTATTTTTTCATGGCTGTATACCTTGATGCCCCTGTCGCCCATCTCCCTGGCTGACTAGGACTTTTCTTACCTGCTCTGGTGGTCCATGGGTTCCTGCTGTGTGGTGAGATCCTGGTGGGCTGTGCAGAGTGAGGTAGGCCGCGACTATGGACTGGTTGGTCCTTTCCTGGAACTGTGTACCAGAGGTGGGGTTTCCCGGAGGTTCCAATTAGAGGTGTGGGACCCAGTTTGGGTCCTACTGCTATTTAGTGCCCCGAACATGCGGCCTGATCGATGATTAGCCTCCTACAGCGATCCATCCAGCTTGCGTTGATACTTTCTTTCCTGCTTTACTTCAAGGGGTGAGTAAATGTGGGGTTTTTTTGTTTTTTATTGGGGCATCTTTATTATCGAACCAAGCAGGGAGAAGCTGTGGGTATCATCGATCGCTATTTACCAAAGTGGCTTCTCTTGTTTGTTATTGCGATGGTAGATAGTGGGCGGGGAGGGGAATGCTCTCTGGCCCGGCTTCTGGTAGTAGCTAGTCGCGAACCTATGGATGGGGGTTGCTAACCAGGCCTGTTGGTAGATGTCTACTGGGACATGCTGTGTGGGATAGGAAGGTTTTTCCTTCAAGGAGATATTTCTCAGACAGTTATTTTTCTTGACTGGTTTCCATATATTGGGAGGCTCTGGATTAGCACTGGGGGTGGTTTCCAGAACTTTGGATCTCAAGTTAGTTTTGATGTCTTCCTGTTCTGGTACCACATTGAACATAGTTATTTGGTGAGGTTAGTTAGGGAGGTCTTTTGGGGGTGGAAGGAGGGGGTGGGGGTGGTCTAGCTTGTCAGCTCCAATCTGTTCAGGTCTGGACTCTAAGGGATGTTAATCTCGATAAGTTAAGATCTGTTTTTGGGGATCTCCGATGGCAAGCTGGGGGAGATGGGGGGGGAGGGTATCAGGGGTGATGTGTGCTTTTCCACCTGCTTTGTTTCTGTTTTCTCTAATGCCTGCTCCTTTACTATTTGGCTATTAGAATGGCTGTAGGAGCTATGAAAATGGCGTCCTGAATGTACGTGGGCTCAGAGAGAAGGTCAAGCGAACACAAGTGTTCAATCATTGTCTCTTGCTCCAGTTAGATGTGCTATTCCTTCAGGAAACCCATTTAATTAGCACTGAAGTTAAATGGCTATCTCGTTCTGGTTTTTTGCAAATCTATGCAGCAGGTGGAACTAGCTCTAGTAGGGGAGTAGCCATCCTTGTTAAAAAACATGTTCCATTCCTGACAGACTCAGTGATAGAGGACCCAGACGGGAGGTTTGTGTTGGTTAGGGGTTCTATCAATGGGAATATGATAGTCCTGGGTTCAATTTATGGCCCGGTCGGAGGTAGCCCTGAATTTTTCATGGCCCTTGCGGACAAAATCAGTGCTCTGCTGCCCTCACAGATAGTCCTGGGGGGAGATTGGAATGTTTCGCCGTCGCATTCTCTAGATAGAGACCCCCAGACTAACCGGCCGGTCACTTCCATGCAGAGGGCTCTGCAAGATTTTTCCCATATGCTAGGATTGTGTGACCCCTGGCGGCTTTCCTATCCCACTCTCCGAGTTTTCTCATTTTTTTCCCAACCCCACAGGTCATGGTCTAGAATAGATTATATCCTGATTAGTAAGACCCTCCTTCCAAGCTTCCTCCAATCTGGTATAGAGCCGATAATCCTTTCTGATCATGCGATCGTCTGGATTAAAGTTTTTCCAGATCCGAAGTTCCAAAGGGACACCACATGGAGGCTTAATACCCAATTGCTTAAAGATGCTGAGTTAGTGGCGCAGATAAAATCCCTAATCTCAATCTTTTTAATGGATAATTTGGGTTCTACTTCCAGATTTGATAGCATCTAGTGCTCCTTAAAATGTTATCTCAGAGGGGAGCTGATTAAGTTAGTGTCAGCGAGGAAAAAGGCCCGGCAGGCACGAGCACTTTCTCTAATGGGCAAAATTAAGGAACTGGAGGCTGCACATCCTCCTCCCTTGCAGTTATCTGCTCTGGAAACCCTTCTGGTGGCCAAAAATGAATACACAGATCTTCTCAAAGAAAAGGCAGAATACTGCATTATGAAAACCCAAATTAGGTACATTGAGCATGGGGAAAAAGCTGGGAGGCTCCTAGCTCTAAGGCTCCATGCTTTAGAGGGTTCTAGAATAATTCTGGCCTTGCAAACGTCTGCCGGTTCCATCAGTACCTCTCCTAGAGAGATTGTGCGGACTTTCGAAGATTATTACAGAGAACTCTATGCCTTACCTGCTTCCTCTGCTTCCCCTTCAGATATTACAGCATATCTGGCAGACATGGATATCCCCCAGCTCCTGCCGGAGCACAGAGAGGCTTTGAATGTCCCTATTTCCCTCTCTGAGATAGAGAGTACTATTGCTTCTATGGCCTTGGATAAGGCACCTGGTCCAGATGGATTCCCTGCCAATTTTTATAAGACTTTTTCCAAAGAGCTGGCCCCAATACTTCTTAGACTCTATGAGTACCTCTTTCTCTCTCCCGACATAGATCCCACACTCTTGGAAGTTACTATTATTCTGATTCTTAAGCCAGGTAAAGTACCTACGGATCCTGCGAGTTACCGGCCCATATCGCTTCAAAATTACGAGATGAAAATTCTCTCTAAAATTGTGGCTGAACGGATTAAAGGGGTCTGGACCCACCTTCTCAGCCCGGAACAAGCTGGTTTTGTACCTTCTCGATCCCCCTCTGATCACCTTAGGACCCTTTCCCATATCTCGCAATATGCGCGTACAGTTCAATTCCCAGTGGCTTTAGTATCGTTAGATGCTGAAAAAGCTTTCGACCGGGTGGACTGGTCCTTTCTCTGGGCTGTGATGATTAGGATGGGATTCCCGGTTCCTTTCCTACAGTGGATCCAGACTCTCTAAAAGTGTCCTTCAGCCAGGATATATTGTAATGGGCTGTTTTCCTCGCTCTTTCGGTTATATACTGGTACTAGGCAGGGCTGCCCTCTTTCACCCTTCTTATTTGATCTGTATCTGGAGCCACTTATTATTCAACTTAAATCTTCTCCACTGATCAAAGGGTGCCCCGTGCGCCAACAGGAGCTGGTTCTTTCTGTTTATGCAGATGACATACTCTTGCATGTTGCATATCCTGATGATTCCCTTGGCCACGCACTGGAGATTATTAAGCGCTATGGGACCCTTTCTCAATACAAGCTGAATATTTCTAAATCTGAGATTTTTCCATTAAATAACTATACATTTAAACAGGATCTCGCCAGTTTGGGCATGCGGTGGTCTCCCAGTTCAATTAAATACTTAGGGATTCATTTTTCAACAGATCCCTCTTTGCTTAGGAAGCTCAATTTAGAGGATCTCAAATCTCACATTCAGCAGGACTTGCAGCAATGGTCTATTCTCCCTATCTCCCTTTGGGGCCGGATCAATATTATTAAAATGAACGTTCTCCCTCGTATTTTCTACCCCCTGAACCTATTGACCCTTTGGTTGCCTATTTCTTATTTACAACAATTCCACGTAATGTTCTCGAAGTTTATTTGGAGGGGGAAGGGAGCTAGACGCTCTTTCCTCAAGCTGTCCCTTCCCAAGGATAAAGGGGCCTGCGGCTTCCTAACTTGCTGTTCTATCACTGGGCCGCCCACCTCGCTAAATTAGGGAGATGGCTGCCTGCTGACCTTGATCCCTCTTCTCCGATTTGGCTCCAGATTGAGAAGTCGATTCTGGCGGATTCTGGAATTGATCCCTACGCTATCTTTTATACTCCCCCTTCCGTACTTTCACAATGGATAACTGACCAAACAATTCTGGTATCTCTTAAGTCCCTCTCGCAGTGTTTATGTTTTGTTACTATTTCTCCAGGTAAGGATTTGGGTCAGCCGATTGTCCTTAATCCCAATATCAAGCTGGGCAACTCAATGATTACTTCTGGGTGGCTACCACAAATTAATGAAACTAACCTTGAGCATTTTTACGACCAAAGATCCCTTCTTGTCTCCGGGGACATTTTAGGTAAATATGGTATTCCCAATAGGAAAATTTTCAAGGTTTACCAATTGAGACATCTATTGGCGGAGAAGTTTGGCACTCACTATAGGGACTCAGTAGTCCGTCCCTTTCTCTCTCAGATTTCAACACTTGCCTCTAAACCCCATCCTATCTCGTCAATATACTCCTTTCTCCTTAATTATAAATTCTCAAAACCTGTTGTGGGCTCTGCTATTTGGCTTTCTCTTCCCTGATACTACTCTGGATTGGACCCATATTTGGAGGGACCTCCACAAGTTTCACACCAGGATAGATTAAGACTTACACAGTACTACATTGTGAATAATATGTACTACACCCCAAAAAATTATTTCAGCTCAAGAAGCTTCCCCTCCCTCTTTGCTCCAGATGTGAACAAAGCGAGGGGGATTTGTTACATGTCTTCTGGAGTTGTAGTAAGGTCGCCCCTCTGTGGTCCTCTATCAAAGATAATTTAGACCCATTACTAGGTCTCTCAGGTCTTTTTGGCCCCGAGGTCTGTATTCTAGGGGACTATGCTAATATAGGTAGTGTGGAGCATCGATATCACATAGCCATGGTGTCTATTGTGGTTAAAAAATTGGTTCTTAAACACTGGACTGATCAGCTGACCCTGTCCTATGCTGAATGGTTGACCAAGCTCTCTGCCTGTCTCAATGCTGAAAGGTTGATAGCTAGCTCGCGCAACCGTCTGGATCTGTTTCAAAAGAAGTGGGGCAAGCTATATACATTGTACCTTCATCAATGATTGTATGGCCTTCTCTCTGGCGCCTGCAGTGATTTTCCCTGTTTCTTTTATCTTGGTACAGCTACTTATTAGTACTTGAGGATTGGAATTTTTTTTTTTCTAGACTGGCTAATGTACGTAGTGGTTAAAGTAGGCATTTATATGTTTAGCACACTCACATTGGGGGGGTAGGGAGGATGTGGGAGAGTGGAGGGGTATTTGGGTGGATGGGAGGGGGAGGGTGGGGTCCCCTTTTCCCCCTTTTTTTTTTTTTTTCTCTTTTGATGGGGGTGTGTTGTATACACTACTGGCCTATCATTTCCTGTCATGTAATGCTGTATGGTTTCATATTTTTGGAAAATCAATAAACTTGAATTTCAAAAAAAAAAATATAAACTATCGCTGAGGGCAGCTACCACAATATGTGAGTAGCTGCCTTACATCGGAAACTTTGTTTAACTACAATGTACTCCGCAACTTAACACTCTGGCCTGGATATTCAAAGGGGTTGTGCATGGTGCAGCAATGTTGCACCATGTGCAATCCACTGATGCACCCCGGCACGATATTCAAAAGGGATGTTGTGCAGTGCAAATCCCGATGCACCAGGGCGCACCAGTAATGTATGCGGCACAAGTGCAGGGGGTGTGTCCATGCATATTTGGCACATCCCGATATTCAGCCCTGGATATGCAGCGCATATGCAGGAATTCATTCACATATCGGGACTGTGTAGTACAGTACGGTCTGAACACCCATTGGCCCATGCATACTGTACACTGTCAGACGGTGGGCAGCTTGTGGGTGGGGAGCTGCCACCCGCCGCTGACCGGGGGGAAGCGGGGTGGCGGATCTGAGTGGGTGGGTGGGGAGGGGGGTACCGCTGGACCACCAGGGATTTATCTTCATTTACGGAGCCCGTGATCGGGCTGGGATTCGGTCCACTGGACCACCAAGGAAACATTTATAATTACTAAGCCCGCAATCGGGCTGGGGGGGCAGGTCCACTGGACCACCAGGGATACATTTATAATTACTAAGCCCACCATCGGGCTGGGGGGCAGGTCCATTGGACCACCAGAGAGTTAAAATTTTTACAAAGCCCGCGATTGGGTGTTGGGGCGCGTTGCCGCTGAGGGGCAGGGGGTGTCGGTCCCTGACAGCTGCAGCCTGGCAGGGCACCAGGCACAAGTCACCAGGGATCAGCGCACCTGCATGCAAATGGGGCCATAATGACATGTAAATGGCCCCATTTGCACCTTGCATGCATAATGGACCCATTTGCATACCCACCGCTGAATATCGTGGTTACTGCACCTAGCACAACCACACTTGCACTGGCACATCCCCCTGCTCCTCTCTTGCCACTTGTGCTGGTGCAGTGCCACTGCACCATGAGCAATGCGGGTAGCCATGGTGCCATATTCAATGGTGCTGAGCCATGGCGCAGCACCATTGAATATCACCCAGGCCACGCCCTGGCGCATCCCAGTTGCACTGCGCCCAGGCTTGCACCCCTGTCTGGTGCAGTCTGAATATCCAGCTCCCTCAGTACAAAATTGGTTAAACAGTAGGAAATAAAAAGTTCAAATCAAGAGGATAACTTCAGATCGGGGCAGAGTCACCAGTGGAATTCCTCAGGGTTCTATCCTAGGACCATCACTCTTTTTTTATAAACTTTTTATTTATTAGACTTTTATGTTCTTACAGCACAATACTGCAATAGTGTATAGTGGAGTGACATTCTGTATAGAATTCCATCCCTTTCAAAATTCTGTTGTACCACATTTCAAAGGTCATGGAATGTGATTGTACCCTACTGTGGAAGAACAGCATTCTAGAACCTCTAGAGAATGCATGAGTCAGTTTCATTTTGAAAGCAAAAGAACTCACAAACACATATTTCACATAGTACTATATACTATAAAAAATACAGGATGAGCAACTCTGTGGACAACCATCATGCTTTGCACCTTGGGGTTCTGATTCCCATGGACCTCTCGAGCTTTGCTCTTGAGGTCAGCGGGAATCAGAACCCCTCTGTGACAGAACACACTGGTTGTGAATAGTTGCCCATCCAGTATTCTCTATTTATACATAAAATCAACGTGAGTGAGGTGCGCAGACCTCCACTGTAGATCTACAGGTACAGTACAGTTAATCCATTGAAAGGTTGCAGTGACTTAAATCCATGCACTAGAGAGACTTCTGAACAATTAAATTAAGGAGTAAATTGGAGCTAATTGTCCTGTAGGTCATTAGTACTCTCATCACAGTGATTACAAAAATTAAAGATTATAATAAATCAGAACCTCAGCTCACTTGCAGGAATAAGTATTTGTGGTAGGCTGAGTGACCACAGTACTAGTAGACATGATACACTGTGATTGTCTGGGCTCAATTAAATTGCTTTAAATTCCCACAGACTTAGGGAGAGGAATGCAACCTAGGGCAGGCTATCATGCAACCTGTGGGTAACAGTAAACAGAACAATTAGGATATCACCGAAGTTCACAAACTGAGCAGTGAACAAACTCACCCCATTACTGCTACTACTGCTGTACTTAGTTGTGTAGGATTTATGTAAGGCAAAATTAGTGAAGCAACATTAAATGTTGTTTAGGACCAACGCTCTTTAATATCTAAATTAGAGACATGACAATTGGAACAGCAGGATGGGCAGCAACATCTGTGGATGAAGCAAAACTCAGGGTCATAACAGAGTCAATAGATAACTGCTACATCATGTAAAGAAATGTGGACAGTCTAGAAAGGTGGTCAGAGGTTTCCGGCATGAAATTTAACCCAGGTAAATGCACCGTGATATATTTTGGGAAAAAGAATCCAAAGCATAAACTGTCAGTTCATGGGCATCACACTACAAAGCAGTACAAAAGAAAGAGACCTTGGTGTAAGCAGTCACAGAACTCACCCCCAGCTTCAAAAAAAACGGTTATCCAAACCAGATTAGGTGCATAAGACTAAAACAGTTTTATTAATAGAGCAGCAAAAACATCAGCAGAAACAGCGGATATAAAGTGCTAATGTTTCACCGATTAGCCTTTATCAAAGCATGCAGCCCATGGTGTCTGTACTCATTTTATATACACAGATATTTGGGTTGAAATAGCTGTGTGTTGTTCATACTCCCTGGGAAATACAGTATTGTGTATAATTATTTGTTTAGCATGTAAGATGTACCCTGACTGAGTGAATGGATGTAGTAATGCACTTGCACTTTAAAGTTTTAAAATATCACTTGTGTCACTTTAAGAGGGCTATTCACTGAGGGTCACATAATGCAATTAAATGTGTATAAAATGAGTACAGACACTAGGGGCTGTATACTTTGATAAAGCCTAATCGGTGAAATGTTAACACTTTATATCCACTGTTGCTGCTGATTTTTTGCTGCTTATGCACCTAATCCGGTTTGGACAACAGTTTTTTTTAAGCTGGCGGGTGAGTTCTGTGACTGCCTGCTGAGAATTGAAACCCTGTGTCACTAGGAACCCAGTTCTTAGGTGGTGGCTCTTTGCTTCACTGAGACCTTGGTGTAGTTGTACCAATGACTTAAGGTGGTAATTGTTATAAATTACTTAAGGTGGTTTGAAGAAACAAAAATAGTGGTTAAAAGAGCATGTCAGATCATAGGATGCATCAAAGAAATATTAGGAGCAGGGTGAGGGAGGTGCTAATGCCTCTGAGCAGAGCCCTGGTAGGCTCCTACCTGGAACATGCTGTACAGGTATAACATCCAAACGCTAAAGGGGGGATACGTAAAACTGAGTAAGTACAAAGAAGTTCACTAGTTAAAAATGATGGGCAAAGTAACTATGAAGACAGATTAAGATCTTTGAACTTACAGTATACATATTAGAAAGAATACAGAGGAAATATGATCATGTCCTATATGGCTAGTAGAGATAAGACAATGGAAAACATATTACACCTGAAAACCAAAACAAATAATGTCAACAACAGATCATGCACTCTTAAATATGAGGGGGAGCTATTTAAACCAGACAAAATGAAAAACTGGTTTACTCAAAAAATAATTGATGTTTAGAACACATTATCTCATGACTCTGTCACATGTAAAAAAGTGGATTGTTTTAAACTTAAGTTGGATAAATACATGGACAGCCACTATAAATCAAGATTAGATCTGCAACAGAAGACAGAACATTAATGAGGGTGACAGCCTACTTTTGTCTGTAACCTAACTATGTAAGTACAATATGTAAAATTGTACTGCATTTCAAGAGTCAGGCAGAATCAGGAGTTATTTACCTGACCAGACAGCTTGTGCTTCATCCAGACTATATTTTTCATCTATTGATGTTTACATAGATGATAACTACCACTAAATCATGATGAAGGAGGCTATGGCAAGCTGTTAGAGACATAATTCATAATCTCTGGCTGTATAGTAAAACACATACAGTACACTACATAGTGAAATAAGTATATCATATAGTGAAATATATACATCATATAGTGAAATGCATACATAATGTAATGAACCACATACACTAGCTACTGAAATATATACATCATATAGTGAAATACATATACTGTATACCGAAATACATATATCATATAGTGAAACACATACACTATATAGTGAAATACATACACTATCTACTGAAATCTACATACTGGGCACTGAAAATCTACATACACTATATACTGAAACAAATGTACTATGTACTGAAACATATACACTACCTATTGAGATACATATACTACAGACTGAAACATCCACATAAACTATCTACTGAAACAAATATACATTGTAACACATACACTATATATTGAAAAAAATCTGCATACACTATATACTGAAAAAATACTCTATATATTGAAATACATACACTATCCATTGAAATGCATACACTACACACTGAAAAAAGCATATGCACTGTGTACTGAAACAAATATACTATATATTGAAACATCTACACTTTATATTGAAATATATACACTATCTATTGAAATAAATACACTGTGCATTGAAAAATCTGCATACACTATATACTGAAACAAATACACTATATATTAAAAACACTTACCCTCTCAATTGAAAATTTTGCATACTCTATATACTGAGAGAAATATATTACATACTGAAATACATACACAGTATATTTTAAAAAACACATACACTATATACTGAAACAAATACACTATATGGTGAAACACATACACTATGTATTGAAATACATACTCTGTAGACTGAAAAATTCACATACACTATATACTAAAACAAATACACTATATACTGAAATGGACTACATTCTGAAATTACCCTTCCCCCCCTTGAATGACCTGGCTCTGCACTCAATTCTTGTTGCATTCAGGAACTGCTGGCTTGATGAGAGGATGTCTGCTGCAGACCATAAGGTAAACAAAACAGGGTCATCTCTTATTCTACTTCTTTATGGGGTTTTACATGTTGTTTTGCTTGCACACCTTTAATCAAATTTCAGAACATTGTGATGAGACAAGAAACTTTCAGAACTCATTTAAAATGATGTAGTTTATTCTTTTAAATAAAGTGCTGCCTTCATTTACTGTTAGATACATTTATATAGGAAGCTAATGCTGGATATTCCTAACATATACATAGGGGGCTGCATGCGTTTTTCCAAGTTAAATGTTTGATCAGATTTATGTGTAATTAATTACTGTGTTAGTCCAGCAACTTATCTGAGCGGAATGCTTGGGAAGCACTTCAGCTGTGATAGTGTAAGCCAAAAGTTGCATGCTGTGTACATACTGTTTATATTCCTGTATATATCTTTTGTATATAATCTGTGTGAATTTTTGATATTCTGTATTTTGCATCACTGTATTTCATATATATGTAACATCCCAACCCCGACAACTCCCAGGACGCATCTCGAATTGAGCGGTAGTCTGCTCAGTATGCCTTTCCTGGTAAAAGTTTTAAATAAATAAATAAAAGGTTTGCTAGTTTGTACTCTATGGACTGTGATTTGATTTAGTTTTTGTTTTTATTTTAATGTTTTGTTTAACAAAAGATTCTTGGTTAAGACTTCCAGTTGGGCTTCCAAGCAGCATGGCGGTGTAAACGTAGAGCTCCACTACACCCCCTACTAATCTTCCCGATTTGATGTTCTTAACAACAAACAAATTAAAATAAACAAGATCCAGATATCGGGGACATACGTAAGAAGCAACTTAAAGAAGAAAAATAAAAGAAACGGTGCAACTACGGGCAGCAGTGAGCAGAATTAAATTGAGCAGCAATGTCAGCCCAGGAGTCCTCTGATTCCAAAAACTCTCAAGCGCCAGCAGAACGGCAGGACCAGATGACCATATCAAATAATAAAGTGAGACACAAACGCATAAAGTTAGATACTATATACAAGGAGCTATTATCGTTTCCTGCAGAAATTAAAGATCTTTACGGACAGCTTCACAGAGATGTAGCGAGCCTGGAGCAATGAGCTGATGCATCGGAGAGACAGATAACAGCAGTAGAGAACAGAGTATACGACATGGAGAATACAATTCAGCTCTTACAAGATCAATGTGTACAATTGCAAGAAAAACAAGAAGATCTAGAAAATAGAGCTCACAGAAAGAACTTAAGATTAGATTGCATTCCTGAAGGCTCAGACGGTCAGGACATCACTGAGTTTACTATTACTTTGCTCAAAACAGCTCTTGAATTGCCCTCTGATATTCAATTATCATTAGAGAGAGTTCACCATGCACTGGGCCCACAGCCTACAGATCCGAATGCTAGGCCTCGATCTATTATTATGCGCTTTCTAAGCTATGCAGTCAAGGAAACAGTATTAACAGCAGCATGGCGAAAAGGCAAGGTCTTTTACGGACAAACCCATTTCTATGTAGATAATGACTACACTCCACAAACTATGCGTAATCACAGAGCATATGCAGACATCTTACCAGCTTTGAAGGAGGCAGAAATCAGATTTACGACACCGTACCCAGCCAGACTTGTGATGCAACTGCCATCGGGAAGGAAGGAATTTCATACTGCGGAGCACGCCAAAGAGGAGCTCCTTAAAGCGGGAATTCAAATAAAAACAAAATCCACATTGGGATTCCAGAGAGCTGACCCACTGCGCTGGCAAACAGTGAATTTGGGCAGAGCATGGAATGGTGGAAAGATAGCAAAGAGGGGGAACATTTCCAATCGCCTGGCAAATTTTCGCTGATCGGCAAGGGGAAGAACCTGACTGATAGAAGATGAAGATTGGCTTGGGATTTCTCAAGGGTCCTCTGGATAGAGGTCTCTGAAAGAGCATGACTGATGAAAGGGACTGGGAATTCAGTTATCTGAACTGGAATCTTTATTAGATGATAACTCTCTCACAGGAGGTTGGACAGAGAAAATGAACGCTTAATAAGTTTACCTGCAGAAAACTCGGCCACAACAAAGAAACAAGGAAAACTTTTGATCTGGCTGTTTGAACTGGCCCTGACGATTGCTCTGAAGGAAGCAATGGATATAACTCTAAAGGCAGATTATTGAGGGCTGTTTGATTTGTTTTCAGGGCCAAATTGATATAAGGGCCTAAGAAAAGCTGCCCTAGTTGTATACTACAGAATTTAGTTAATAATAAAACAAACAATTTACTTTTGTGGGGGAGGAGGCATCTCCAGACCTAACAGGGAAGCCCATTTCAAATCAAAGACAGACAGGCAGGATATTTTGAGTTAACAGTTTGATTTTTATTTAGCTTGTCTGCACATTTCCTTTTATTTTTATTAGGGGAGTAGTATATTCGCAGGAGGCCTGGGCATTTGGTATTACCAGATATCCTCCAGTGACCTCAGACTATCAGGAGGCACACTTAGGGAGTAAGTTTTTAGACTCCCCTACCTTGGAAGTCAATATTATTTGGAACACAGTGTATGTACATAGTTATCAAGAAAAAGGTCAGACATATACTGATAATTTGCTTCAGATTTCAAAAAGTTTGATAAGATCGCAGCAGGAGATGTTTAAGAATAATCTAGATGGGAAAGGCATAAAATGTTTAAAAAAGTGACGTTCAGAAAGATGGCTCAGGGGGGAACATCAGTATGGTGATCCTTCAGGATTTGGATTATTAAGATGGGGACAACAGGAGAGAATATGTTTCCATAAGGGAATAAGATGGCTACTCAGATAGTAAAAACACTCTCGCTTAATATAAATTGGCTTAACATCCCCATCAAAGGGGTTAGACTGTTCCAATATATTAAGAAACACCCCAGTGATTTTTATTACCTCCTGGAAATACACTTAACAGATATCGAACATGCAAAATTGAATTGGAGGGTAGGTTTTGGGTATATGCGTCGTCCCTCCCTAAAGGGAAACGATGAGGAGTAGCCATTTTAATACCTAGGACCTCTCCTTTTCATTTAGAAACACAGTGCATAGACTCAGAGGGAAGGTATATAATCTTAAAAGGTACCCTTTATGGGACAACAGTCACGTTGGTGAATGTGTATTTTCCCCCTTACATCAGGTTGTCTTCTTAAAAGATTTTTTGCAAAGCTTCTAGACATTATGCATGGCTGTCTTATAATAGGCGGGAGACATCAATTTAACTTTGACACCTCGGTTGGACCCCTCTGCACCTTCCACATACAGGCTAACATCAGCTCAAAGACTATTTAGCTCTCAATTTAGGGCATTGGGTCTAATCGATGTATGGAGACATTTTTATCCTCTTTCTGGGGGACATATGTTTTTCTCCCCTAAACACAATTTTTACTCAAGATTGGACTACTTTTTCATTTCAAAAGAACATTTGGACTGTTTACAAGATTTAACTATAGGACCTAGATTTCTTTCTGATCATTCTCCCCTAGTTTTGAGGCTAGATTTTAAAATACCAAGGAAATCCACTGGGTGGTGCCTGAATACATCCTTTCTAAAGGATAAAGCTTTTAGGGACAGCTTTAACTCAAAAATAGCTCAGGTTATTGCAGAAAATTTGTCCCAGGAGACATCCAATACAATTGTTTGGGGTACTCTGAAGGTTGTGATCGGGGGGAGATAATTGCATATTCAGCATACAAGAAGAGATATTGGGAAACATGATATGGTGAATTACATGAGAAATTAAGGGAAATACAAACAAAGTTTACCCCATTACTACAGAGGCCCAAACCCAGATTAATCAGACAAAGGCTGAGCTCCAGAAACTTTTAGACAAAAATACACAACAGGCACTTTTTTACTTGGAAACATATAGATATGAGGGAGGGCCAAAAGGGGTGAAAAATTTAGCCCAGAGGCTTAGGGGACATAGGACAGCCACAATCATAACATATTTAGTGGATCCAGAGAGAATAACAAGAGCTTTTAATTCACAGCAGATAATGCAATTGTTCCAGAAATATTATAGGCAGCTATATGAGAAACCACAAGATCCAGAATTTAATAAAATTGAGGAATTTCCCCCCCTTACATTAAGAAAGCTAACTAGGGAAATGGAAATCAGATTAAAAGCCCCTATCAGACCAGAGGAAGTCAGACGTGCTATAAAGGAAAGTAAATCATTAAAAACCCCTGGCCCAGACGGATTTCCATCCGAGTGGTACAAGACTTTTAGTAAACAACTGACCCCCTTACTACTAAAGGCCTTTTTAGAAATTCAACAGGAGAATCCACCTCCTCCTTCATGGGATTACACTAATATTTCACCTATATTAAAAGAGGGCAAACCAGCAGATCTGCCTACTTTATATAGGCCAATATCCATATTAAACATGGACTACAAGTTATTTATGTCCATATGGGCACATAGACTGGAGGAATTGTTACCCTATTTGATTAATTCAGATCAATCTGGGTTCATTTGAGCCAGAGAAACCACAGATAATATACGTACAATGATCCATTTGTTGGACCACTTAAATCAGTGACAGATACAGGCAGTGTTGCTCAGCCTTGACGCAGACAAAGCATTTGATCGTGTTAGTTGACCTTTTTTATGGGAAACTTTGCACAAGTTTGGATTTCCTGGGGAATTCTCTAGCATGATACAGAGAATCTATACCTCTCTGAAGGCAAATGTTAAAGTGAATGGACAGTTATCTTCAGTGATACAGCTGGGAACGGGAACTAGGCAGGGTTGCCCACTTTCCCCCTTACTGTTTGCCATATACATTGAGCCATTGGCTGAAGCCATAAGGCAACACCCTAATATTCAGGGGGTCCCTTTAGGAGGGAGGGAGGGATTTTACTATATCATTATATGCAGATGATGTATTATTAACACTCCTAGAACCAGAAAAGTCCATTCCTGCTACTTTACAAGTGATAGATAAGTTCTCAGAGATAGCCGGATACAAAATAAATATACAAAAAACAGAGTTATTATCTTTAAATTTCATCCCCTCTCAGTCTCTGAAGAACCAGATCCTCTGAAATGGAGAAATAATAAGATTAAATATTTAGGTGTAAATATTCCAGAAATTGGAACATTTGAACTGTTTAATTTAGAGCCCCTATCGATAGAGAAAGAGAATTTAGTCGGGAATTGGACACATCAGATATTCTCTTTTTCAGCTCAAATACAAGCTATTTGGATGACCTTATTTCCTAAGATATTATATTATTTCCAGACTTTGCCGATTATTCCAGTACAATTCTACTTTGCATCCTGGGCTAGAATCTTTTCGAGGTTTGTGTGGGCTAGGCAACAGCCAAGGGTCAGATGGTCTCTGTTACAGTTACCAGTGGCAAAGGGGGTTGTAATCTTCCAAGCCTTAGAGATTACCATAAGGCAGTAACATGTAAAATAGTGATAACATGGCTGAATCCTCAGGTAGAAAAAACATGGAAATTTATTGAATTTATACTAAATGATTTAGTAAATATTATCCCTATTATATTTGCCCCCCAAAATGCTTATCCACAGTTACAAAACTTTACATTTGGAACCTGTTACACGTTAAAGGCTTGGTTTGAGCTAAGGGCGCCTACTACATTAACTGAAGTTTTTGGTTATTTTAAACTAATAGGTACAGAAAGTGTATCTTCGGAGATAGGAGCTATTCGGGTCCATCAAGAATGGCAGAAAAAAAGGTCTGCTTTTGTTATATCAATACCTAGATGTAAATGGAGTATTGCCTTTTGCCACACTACAGGCAAAATATCAACTTCCCCATACACGCCATTATAGATATTTACAGATTCGGTCATTTATACAGAAAGAATTAGCATTAAATACTCTGCTCTCTCTCATACCTATGCTGATGTCCCTTTTAAGGGACGCAATGAAGGCAGGGAACAAATTCATTTAATTGGACAAATATATAAAGCAATAAGAGATTTTTGGAAGGAATCCACTGAAGATATCTTAGGGAGATGGAATAGAAAATTAGGGACTCAGATAACTTATGAGAAATGGTTGGAACCTATTCCTCACTCGATGAAAGTATCACAATCATCATACTGGTCAGAACATATATGGAAATGTCATAGTAGATATTTTTAGACCCCTGACAAAATTGCTAAATTTGTATCTATGAGGTATGGCCTTTGTTGGAGAGAATGTGGAGAAAAAATGGCAAATATAAAACATATTTTTTGTACCTGTCCGAAAGTTACTCAATACTGGTTAGATATAAAGAAGAGTATACAAAATATTGTGGGACCAGAAATGAATTTATCCAATCAGATGATTTTGCTATACATTGGGGAAGACGGAAAAGTTCCACCAGGTGGAAATGTTATACCTGTACCTGGCAGCAGCTAAAAAGGTTATAACTCACCTATGGCGAATGGCTAAAGTACCCACCCTCTCTGACTGGCATTCATTGATGACTGAGATATATTATCTAGAGAGAATAGTAGCTTCTAGAGCTGGAAGGATGTCATGATTTGAGCTCCAATGGAGACCATGGGTTTTCTATATCTCACCTCTAGATGAAACATTTGTTCCCTGATAGAGCCATTTGAAAGTGACCAATTTTTGTAAGATATGAATTTTGATCAAGTGTCATTTGATATAACAGAATAATGTTATAGAAACATGATTTGCCAACCGAAGAACATTCCATGTATTGTAAGACAAAAGAGCAATACTGTATAGATGAACTCCTGATGGCATATATATATATTATATATATATATATATATATATATATATATATATATATATATATATATATATATAAACAATAATAAATAAAGAATATTAAAAAAAGATCCTTGGTTAAGAAACAAAAATACATGTTTTTGCTGCAACCCTTCAGTGTACAGTTCTCATCAGGAGTTTAGCTGGCATATGCATATAATTTGCATTGTTTCTATACTAAATAACTTTACTGTGATGCCTCACTGGAGGAATTCACAGTCTGTTTTGGGTTTTGAGCTTATCAAACTGTGTTTTATTTTTTTTTTCCCATAGAGATTTTTATCTCCTTAGTCCCCCTGGATCCCCTTTGCCCACTGACATCTCCAGCCCAATCACCCACCATCCCCAGGACGTGCTTGCTCTGAGATTCTCCCCCCAACACACACAAATACATCCCCCGTGTTGGGGACAGGAGGGGGAGGGCCATTGACAATGACACACATATTCAGACAGGAGCAGAGCCTGGATAGTAGTGCAGATTGGTTGCCATTGGGGGGTTTCTACCTTTAGTTTCATCCCTTGGCAGCTGGCATGCAATGATGCAATTGTCATAAAGGCACATGGTTGCTTTGTGCCTGCCTGAGCCCTCCCCCTTATGCAACTCCACTGCCCTGCCAGCCCTCCTCAGCTATGTGGATGTTGAAGAGCCAGGTGGTCAGACTTCCCCTCGCTGAGAGGAGCACATTCCCCGAGATGCTCAATCAAATCTCCCCCAGCTAACCCCTGTGCAACCCAGGTCCACCCCCAAAACTGGGCCACTGGCATGGGAGGCAGTGCAATCACCACCAAGCTGCTAGACCATCCCACCAGGCTGGGATTTTCTTATAAGTAAAGACAGCATTTAGATAAAAAAAGAAAAAAAACTATATTTTAGCTAGTTTGTTATAATAGTTTTAAGTCACAGCACAATGTTTTGAAATCAGATAATGGTTTTGCAAGCAACATACGATAAAACAATACATAAAGAGATAGATAAGATAACCCTTTTATGTTTACCTTCTGCATCTTAAGAGGCATCGGCCAGGATTTTTAGTCAGTTAGGGCCCCATTTTCAGAAGGTTAGCGTGCAGAGCTACATTACACTATATGGGAACAGCATGGTTGGATCAGTGTCATATTCAGCATCACCGGATGCTAACCTGATCATGTGCATGTGCATATGTACCACTACAGCCATGCAAATGAGTAATCCTCTCCTGCATACAGAGCACAGTGCTATATAAAAGGTTTCCTTAGTGACCATAAGTATCTCCCCTACATTTTATACTCAGCCTCTAGGTTTCTATTCACTAGATGCTTGATTTTGCACTTTTTGACTTTGAACCTGAGCTGCCATGTCCCGTATCACTCTTCAAGTTTTCTAAGGTCCCTACTCATTCTCTCCATCTACACCTATCAACGCTATTACAGATTGTGGTGTCATCTGCAAAAAGGTATATCTCCCCTTCCAGTTCTTCTGTTATGCCACTTATAAAGACACTGAAGAAGATTTGTCCCATAACCGAGCCTTCTGGCACCCTACTGCTCACTCTCTCTCACTGGGTGAGTGCCATTTACCTACCTTCTGTGGCTGCTTTTCTCAGGTGCAGGACTCAGGAGCGCACAACACTAATCTGAAAATGGGGGCCTACATATGACTGTAACAGGATTAGCACTGCACTGTGATAAGCATAGTTGGTACTGTTTTAAAAAGCATTCTTCTGTGCAGTGCTAACCTGTTAGTGTGGCACTATTTTTTTTTTTTTTTTGCACAGGATTACTAATTGCAACCAGGTGCCCATAGAACTGGGGGTTACTCTAATGCATGTAAGGTGTACAGGTATATTAAATGCTTTCTGGAAGTGCTAAGACACTGCCTGTTTGTTGCTAGTTAATGATTTTGGGAATCGTGTTTTAACTGTACACACGCAGCCTTCTAGGAAACCACACACACACACACACACACACACACTGTCAGTCCTGGACACAATAGCAAAATAATAATTCCTTGGTAGTCTGGTGGTCCCTCACTCACCTAATCCAGGTAGAGCTACAACATTTATTCCTCATTCCTGCTGCTATTATACTACACATATTTCTCAGCCTGTCTGGTGCTGGGGAAAACAAGTTTCAGCGTAAGTGACTGGATGGAAAATAACTAAACATTCTAAATCTTGTGTTGGGCCATCAGAGGGAAGAGGCTGCTAAAGAGTAGAACTTCAGTGAAGACTCTTGGGGAAAAGTATTGGGGACAATCTGGGCGCCTTATTCAGCAACCAGTGAGGTGACGCGGGAACCATGTACATGTTAATTTTGGTTGACAGTGGCTCCTGCCAATGGGGAGCTGCCAGAAAGCTCCCAGGGGGGAAAAAACTTTGTTTTCTAAGTTCAGTTTGGTGGAAGCCCCTCCACAGGGAGAGGGTTTCCAGCCCCTTGGGAGAAGGTGGGGATGTGGGGCTATGAGTGGGGCTGCCTGGGGCTGCTAACCATCTGTCCCCCACAGCTGGTTGCGCCTTCCACATCTAGAGAGAAATGATTTGTGGGCAGCTCTGCAGAGAGGGAGATCTGCAGTATTCTGTTGCTGCCAGAGAAATTGCACCACAGAAATTGTTCAGAGTAAAGGTTAAATGGACTGAGAAAAAGGATTAAGAAAATGGATTTGTGTCAAGAGGATGGTGAGAAAGCCTCTTCAGTTTTATCTGCACCACATTGGTGAGACATGGA
Organism: Neoceratodus forsteri; assembly: GCA_016271365.2. Lineage (NCBI taxonomy): Eukaryota > Metazoa > Chordata > Ceratodontiformes > Ceratodontidae > Neoceratodus > Neoceratodus forsteri. The sequence goes on along the minus strand of CM057453.1, from coordinate 1,575,444,314 downwards.
TGATCAAAGATTTTTGATGAGAGAAGTAAGAAAAAGTATAAAAGAGCCAGCCTGGTGGTGCTGAGGGTTGAGGCACTGGACGCCACACCTTGTGCTATGTCGGCGACCTGTGTTCGGGAGCGAGCCCGGGTTGTTGGGGGTCGGCAGAGGACGGATAGGATTGAGTGGGACTTCACAGTGCTGTAGGAGCCCCTGTTGATGATTGGGGGGGGGCCACTATCAATGCTGGTGTACATGGAGGGAGTGTGGAGGACATCAGCTTGTTGTGCCCGGACATCATTGCACATCCGCGCTCCAGTGGGCAATGGAGGAAAACGGCTGGGCATGAAAGAGCACCATGATGGCCATGCTTGACCCACCTGGAGGTCTGTCGTGGAATCTCACTGGTGGGGGGCCGTCTTGACCTGGCTAGGTAGGCATAGGGAGCCTCCCAGCAAGTCGGGAACAGCTGTACTGACCTACCATCAGCTGAGTGAGCCTGCTGCCCTCTGGACAGGTCAAGCCGGCGGCTGGATGCCTCCACCGCTCGCGCCACAGCAAGGCGGAAAAAAACATTCAATGATAAAAAGAAAAAGTGTAAAAGGTTCTGTCTGACCCTGGCAATGGCAAGGCATCAACAGGAAAAGGGAAAGACAAGGTTAAAGGACTGTTTTTTTAGCAGAGGAAACTATTGTCGAAAATGGACATGAAAACTGGATTTGAACCCAGGTTTTAAGAAGCTGACAAGACAGCCTCTTCTGTCTGGAGTCGACTAACACCTGCATGGTGAGGAAAAGGGACTTTCTTGATGTATTTCTGAAAGAGTTGCTGAACTTGTGTGTGAGCCAGAGCACAAGAGTGGCCACTATGTTGGAGCTGAAAGGCTGTGGGAGCAGGGGGATGAGTGGGTGCTGTCTGGATAGGTGCCTGCAGTCTGCTTCTGAGATGCAGCAAGACAGGAGCTGTTGTGTTAAATCCCTGGATTTTCAGACTCTGCACAGTCCCCCCACGCCCCGAGCCTGATATTCAAGACGGCAGCTGAGACTGCTTGACTACATACTGTAGCAGGTAATTGAGGAAAGAATGGAAATGATCTGAAGAATCCATCCTAAATGTGCCAGGTTGGGAGCTCGCTGACCCCCATCAAGTGGGGCTGCTGGTGGCAAGGGATTTTGGGTTTGTGCCTGGGTGTTGGGGTGCTCTGACCTGTGGGGAGCCAGACTGTGGGGAAGCTCTCATGTCTGGATCCCTTGTGGCTGGTGGGTCTTGTGTGATGACCTGCAGTGGGCCAGGGAGGCCCAGGCTGCAAGGCCTTGGGTCATACTGAAGATCCAAGCTACAGCTTCTACATCTTCAAGTGTTTAGCATCAGGCCTGGTTCTGCATCTGCTGATCCATCTACCCCAGGACTTCAGTCATGTGTGCCATCCTAGGACTAATACAGCAGAGCTGTGAGTCAAGGCAAGAATTGCCCTACACCTGGGGAATATATATACTGTATGTATAGTTATCTGTGTTAAAGTCCACTGGCACTGAAAGCCAGCTCAGGATTTAAAGCAATCAAGGAGAACATGCAGGTTGTTTGGTTCAGGTGGGTATGCCAGCCCCAGCCGACCACCTGCACCTCAGGCCTGCAGCTTGGTATTTAGGTACCCAGGGACAAAATTCAGGGCATCTTTCTGAACTGATACCAGTGGGTTTGGTAATACTTGCAGCAGTTAGATAGTCAGGTAGTTTGGTGGCTGCATTATCAAAAGGTGATTTGGGTTAAAATCAAAAAGGGATAATGCTGTTTGGGAAATTCTTTTTCTATTTTTACCGACTCTTTTTCCTCCGATCACCGGAGATGTGGCCTCTCTCAGGTGTCATCCCCAGTTCTCTCTTGCCCAACTCCCCCCCCCCCGGTCTCCTCCCAATGATCCGCTAATGCCTACCTCCGCCTGGTGAGAAACCTCCCTGGCTTACCCATAGGGCAGGGCCGCCACTCCTTCCAGTGCCCAAAACATCCAGTATCATCCAGGTAGAGGAGGCACGCAGAGGACTGGGACCCAGGTGGGTGGGGTCTAGCAGTGAGCATGGAGCCAAGGTGCATCATCGCCAACCACAACTCCAGGGTGTTTCCTTGTTCATTTGACTTACAATGGTTTTAAAAAGCCCTAAGGCAAACTAGTCAAGCTTTTTTGTGAGTGTTAGACAAGTTATCAACTTGCTAATCCCAATTTGCACCTGTAAAGCGGGATAGTACTGCACAGGGTCATATGATTGCTTGGTTACCAAGTCACTAGCCCATTTGTAAGTGGCCCTAATCCATCCTTGTGCACCTGTGTAAAGCAGCTGACAGCACCTTGCACATAGGCACATCGGCATGCTGGGAGGTTTGGGGGAGTTTTAGTTATCCATTAGTGCAACACTAGTTACTGGTTCCCCAAACCAGGTGTTATGGACTGTGCACTCCTACACTCCCAACACCTGGCCATGTCAGGCTACCACTAGCCCTGGTCCCTCCACTGATACATGGCATAACTGTCCAGGTGTCCAGTGCCCTACCCCTCAAATAGCATGCCTGTGTAATAAAGCATCTGTCCCATGTGTCCAGCAGACAGCAGACTCCCCATCACTGATCAACTGGGCCCCAATCAGACACTTGATAAGATCAGTAATTCCTTGGTACCATTTGCCAGATATCCAGACCAGGGTTCCCCACATGTCCAAATTAGTAGTCTGGCAAGAGCTTTAATTCCTCCATACCACATCCTTGGTGTTGAGTGATTCCTCTGCCCCATAAGTACAATATCAACCCCCCAACCAGCCCACCCAGTACCACTACAACTGCCCCCACTTGTCCCCAACCTATGGTGTACGGCGACCAGCACAGACCCTCCACGCACATCCACAGCAGCCACCAACTGAATGACAGTTCACAATCAGATGCCTACTGTAGTAAAAGCTGTTTCTATAGTGGGTGTGCGATCATAAACATAGAAACACTGAATTTGTCATCAGAAAAGGACTGCGTGGCCTACCTAATCTGCCTAGATGTTTCCTGCCTCATCATCCTCCTCACATGCTATCTGATCTCCATCGACCCTCCCACCGCTCTACCTCTTCTCTAATATACCGCAATGTCTACGCCACACATGCTTGAAGCCCCCGACTGTTTCCACCACTTCAGCTGACAATCTGTTCCAGGCATCTACCAATATTTTCTCACATCTCTCTTGACCCCCTTCCCAAGCTTCATTGCATTTGCCCTGGTTCTGGTGCGCTTTCACATTTGAAAGAGACTCCCCTGGACCCTATTCACTCCTGTAAGATACTTGTAGGCCTGTATCATGTCACTTTTCTCTTTCCTCTCTTCTAGGGTATACATTCTGAGATCCCTCTGTCTCTCCTCTTAGGGCTTATTATGTAAATCCTGCACAATTTTAGTTGCCCTCCTGTGGACTTCTATTTTCTTTCTGAGGTTTGTTCTCCAAAATTACATCACACTCCAGGTGGGGTCTGGCAACACCACCTCCATCCTTCTGATGGAGATACCCTCCCTACACACCCTAGCATCCCACTAGCCCTACCCACTGCTTTGTCACTGTGCTGCCTTCAGGTCCTCAGACATAATAACCCCAAGATCCCTTTCCTGTTTACTGACTGTTAATAACCCCTCCCCAACCTATACTAGGCTCTTGGGTTCCTGTGCCCTAGGTGCATGATTTTGCGCTTTTTGGCATTGAATCCAACTGCCATACTTTTTACCACTCCTCAAAATTCAAAGATCCTTGATCATTCTCTCCACCACTCCTGGGTGCCCACTCTATTGCAAATGTTGATATCATCTGCAAAAAGGCATACCTTCCCTTCAGTTGCTCTACAGTGTCCCCTATGTTCAAAAGGACTGGCCCCAGTACTGAGCCTTGTGGCACCCCACTGGTCACTCTCCCATCATTAGAGTGAGTGCTGGTAACCACTAACCTCTGTCTCTTATCCATTAATTAGCTACTGTACTAATTGAAGGCTACAGTCTGTAGTTCAAGGGCAGTGCAACAGGACACACCCATTCAGCCCATTTAAGGGCTGCTCTCTCCTCCCACTCACGGCATTTTTCCTTGCCCTCATCCACCCCTCCTCCTCCAGCATGCCTCTCTTTTCCCATGGGCTTCATCCTAAGGTACCTTTAGCCGAGGGAATCACTTCCACGGCACCTCAAGGGGTGTAACCCTCCTCTAGGGTTTCTTCCCTTCATACCCATACAGGGTGGTAGATCCCACGCATACAGAGGCAAACAGCCAAAGGTTATCTGTTACACAAGCACAAAACCAGGTGCACAGGCACATTGAACCCAATTAGCCATTTTGGATCCCACTCCTAGGCCATTCAGTTTCTTTATCAGCCTCCTGTGTGGCACAGAGCTAAAGGCCCAGCTAAACTCCAGATCAATCATGTCTACTGCTCTACCCTTATCTATTTCCCTGGTCATCCAAAGAAATCTACCAGATTCATTTGGTATGACCTTCCCCCTGTGAATCGGTGCCGTCTGTGGTCTTGCAGTCCACTGGATTCAAGATACTCTAAAAGTCTCTCTTTTAGTATGGATTCCATTAATTTCCCCATAACTCAAGTAAGACAGACCAGACTATACTTGCTAGCCTCCTCCCTGCTGACGCTCTTACAAAATGGGACTATGTCTGCTCTCCTCTAGTCCTCTGGAACCCCTCCTGTTTCCAGTGAGTTGTTGAATAAGACCATGAGTAGTGCAGCAAGCACCTCCCTGACTAGTTCCTTTAATACCTATGGGCGTATCCATCCGGTCCTATGGCCTTGTCCACCCTAAAATTTGAAGTCCCTTCAATAATACTCTTTCCTTTGAAAATGGACTTGTGTCCACTTCCCCCTCCAGTATTCATGCTGTTCCTTGGTGGACTGTCCCTGCCTCTCTCCACTGTGAAAACAGTAGAATTATCTGTTCAGGATGTACACTTTTTTCTGATCCCCTCTGTGCAGTCTCCCTTTGTCGTCATCCTTATCCTCAGAATCCCTCCCCTTGCCTTCCTCTCCTTGCTTATGTACCTGAAGAAAGTCTGGTCTTCTTTTGATACCTGGCCTTTGGCTATGCTTTCTTCTGTCTGAGCCTTTGATCCCCTCATTACCTTACCTGCGTCCCTCTGTTTTACCTGGTACACCTCTCTATCCTCATTCTGTGTTTCTTCATACCTCCTGAATGCCACCCTTTTACAAGCTTCCAAAGAAGGCTATTCTGATTCATCTCCCCATGTCAGTGAAGTCTGCCTTTTTTTTTTTCTAATTCTTTTTCCCCTCCAGTCACGGTCTGGGGGGCCTCTCTCAGGCATCCTGCCTGATTCTCCCCTGCCTGAAGTACTCCATCTGTGCCTCCTCTCTCCTCCTCCTCTACCCACTGTCTGTACCTCCGGCTTAACCCTTCCGGGGTGAGGCCTCCCCTCCCCTTTGGGCGCTCCTAGAGACAGACTCCAATGTGGGAGAGGATCTGGATGAAGGAACCTGGAAGGCCAGGTAGGGCCGGACTCAGCATTGGGGATAGGGCAGGTGCCATGCCGCCTACCCCGCAGACTGGGTTTTCTTTTTCTAATGGTCCCCAGCCCCTCCCCTTGCATGGAGCACGCCGATGCACTGGCGCATGGCAACCCTGCTGGCGTCAGCCACGCTAGCTACGTGCTTGCTTGGCATGCTAGAGTGCCCCCGGTCTCCACCGGGAGCCACTCGTATGCCAGAGCAACCCACCCTTCCTTCCCGGGGAGGAGAGCACCACAAGGGCACTCATTCTCAACCCTTCCCCTGCTGACACCTGGCGCCCCAGCTCGCTCATGAACCCAGGTCACCAGCGTAGCGTGAGGTGTGGTGTCCAGCACCTCAACCCTCAGCACCACTGGGCCAGCGCAAGTCTGCCTTCTTGAAATCCAAAACGTTTACCCTTGTGTGACTGGACTGGGTCCCGGGTTCCATGCTAAACCACACTATGTGGTGATCACTGGATCCCAGTTGCCCCTCCACACAGACATATGCATTCTGTCCCCACTTGTCATTATCAGGTCAACAATGACCTTTTCTCTGGATCAAGCACAAGCTGCCTGGGACCTGCCCCCTGTAGGGAATCCAGGATGCTTCTGCTTCTGGCTGAAGCAGCTGCTTGGGTGGACCAATCCACATCTGGCATACTGAAATCCCTCAGCAGCAGGACTTCACCTTTTGTTGCCATATTGTGTATTCATCCACAAGCTCTCTGTCCATTTCTTCCCCCTGTGATGAAGGCCTGACGATCACCCCTGTTCATATTGCTGAGCCTTTGCCAGGTTCAAGGGTGACCCACAGTGCCTCAGCCTCCCCCTGTCTACCCTGCACCTCTGTCACCTTTATACCCTCTCTGATGTACAGGGCCACAGTCTCTCCTTTTTCACCCCCATCTCTCCTGAACAGAGCATAACCCTGTACATCGATGTCCCATGATTAACAGTGTACCATGTCTCAGTTATTGCTGCTGTGTCCAGGTCTGCCTCTACTATCAATGCCTCCAGGTCTGGGATTTTATTTCCCAGGCTGCAGGCATTTGTTACTATGCCTTCCATGTTTTGTATTCTATCCCCTCCTTCTCTTTCTGCTGCTCTCCTGCTTCTTTCCCCCTCCCCAGTTGTCTTTCTCGTGTGGCCTAGAATTGCTTCCCACTCTCCTCCTGCTCCCAATGTCCCAGACTTCAACTCATTTTCCCTGCATGTTTTATTTGTGTCTAGGATTACAAGTACCTTGTGCTCCGGGGGGGGGGGTGATACTAAGTCACTTGTCCTTCCTGACTCCCCTTCCTCCCCCTGCCATTTTAAATGCTTGTCACTGAAGCATTCATACTTCTTACTCGGGTCACCTTTCCTGAGGGATGCAGGCCATTATCTTTATACAGGCTTGCATCCATCCAGGTGGGACCCCAGTCCCCCATAAAGCCATAACCCTCCCTTCCACATCATTCCTTCAACCAGGAGTTGAATTACTGGATGTGGAGTGCCCTAGCCTTTCCCCTGCCATGGACAGGTAGCACCTCTGAGAAGGAGACAGTGTTTTTTTTTGTTTTTTTAACAAAAGAGACACACTAAGTGGAAGCTTGTTTACAGGTGTGACCTGGGAGCACAAGGAAACATAGAAACATAGAAACTTAGACTTTGATGGCAGATAGGACCACTTGGCCCACCTAGTCTGCACATTTCCCCTACCTACAGGACAGGCTGCAGATCCTAGTTAACCAACAGCCTATTTCTTCCTACCACCCACAAAAATTGCCTTATGTCTGTCCCATGCATTCTTGAATTCTCTCACAGTTTTAGACCCCACAACCTCCTCAGGAAGACTGTTCCATGCATCCACCACCCTCTCTGTGAAAAAATACTTCCTCACATTGCCACTGAACCGCCCCCCTCTATCTTCAGATTGTGTACCCTTGTTCTTGCACATCTCTTTTTCTGAAAGATGCTACCCTCTTGGACTTTGTTGATTCCACTGAGGTATTTAAAAGTTTCTATCATGTCCCCCCCTTCCTCCTTTCCTAGGCTCAAGGGTATACATATTAAGTTCCTTTAGTCTCTCCTCGTATGGCTTCTCTTGCAGACCCTGCACCATTTTAGTTGCCCTCCTCTGGACTGCCTCTATCCTGTCTATGTCCTTGCGGAGATGGGGTTTCCAGAACTGGACACAGTACTCCAGATGGGGTCTCACCAACAATCTGTACAGAGGGATAACAACTTCAAGGAAGTTAAGTGACTTGCTCAGGGTCACACAATATGCAAGTGGGAGCTGTGGGATTAAAACCCATGGCTCCAGGTTTGCAGCTCAGAGCCTTAAACCACTGCGTTATACTGCCTCCTTGAAAAGTTCTACTTGCATTATGCTCTCCCCAACTTCCTGAAATTCTTTTGGATTCTAGCTACTTCCACTTTGTCTCCTGCCAGGTCATTCATCCCCAGGTGGATGGTAACATCCAGTTCCTCCCTCCTTGCCATTAGCCTTGCAATCCTATTCATCTGCTTCTTATCCCACCATGCAGTGCCTTCTGAAATGCACTTTACCTCCCTGTCCTTCCTGCTAGGTTCCCCTAACTTCACTCCTCGAACAACTGAGTCCCCCACCAGGAGAAACTTCCTCCTCCTCTTCTGGGGTTTTCTTTCCCCCTTTCCTAGTGCTGCATCCTGGAGGATCTTAACAAGGTGAAAGAGTCTAACATGTTTCAGTATAAGAAAAGTAGCAGGACAAGAGGACACAGCATGAGATTAGAGGGAGGCCAATTAAGGTGTAATGTGAGGAAGTTCTTTTTCACAGAAAGGGTGGTGGATGCATGGAACGGCCTACCTCAGGAAGTGGTGGATATGAATACAGTGCAGGGCTTCAGACAGGCATGGGATAGACATAAGGGAGCAATATAGATGAGTATGAATAGATAGGCCATTGACAGAACAAAGGCCAATGGCACGTTCATAAGGTAGAAAAAGAAATGGGCAGACTGGATGGGTCTTGCGGTCCTTATCTGCCATCAACTTCCATGTTTCTATGATCTGCCCATCCACCTTGGTCTCGGATGTGGGTGCCATTGTGGGGCTATCCTACTCCTCCAAAACAGCATAGGAATTGCTTAACCAGACCGGTTGAGGATGTGCTTCAGACACCTTCATGGCCACTTCCTTACAGTCACATAATGGTTCTTTTTATGTTGTCTTGTGCACACAGTGCAGACAACATGTTGTGGTGGCAGGTTTTGGAGGTGCTGTCATGTTGTGGCCAATGGCGTCACTGCTTTTTCAGGCTGGGCTCTGTGGCACGAATGAAACAGCACACTGTCTATGACAGCACTGCAAAAGCGTGCCACCAACTTGAAACAATTTTGCCGCTGCAGTGAGGGTGCTCCCCGTCATTGCAGGGTGTGCCTTGCCTGGTGTAACACTTCAATAAACATGGTTGTGGCTGTCACCGTCCATCTCTCACAATCCCCAGCAAGTCGACTTCGGGGGTGTCCAATCCCTCTGTCGGCACAGTTAACTCCCCCAAGACTGTGTGGCACACTGGGAGCCCACCACAGTGTGCCTCCGTGTTCAAAAGCCGATTGCGTCGGCATTTTCCTGCCCTTGCCCACTGCAGTGTGACTAACATCACACCGCAAACTCACGGGACACAATGGGAACCACCCCAGTGTGCCCAAAATTTTCCTTACACCTGTAAAAAAAAGAAAACAGTCCACGGTGTTCTTTCATTTTTATTATAACCTGAAACAAAGAAAATGGTCCATCACCGTCGGGTCCCCTTCCCCAACCTGCACCCACCCTCTGCGCACCCCACCTCCCCACACACACCCCTCACCCCATACTTACCTCGGAGTCCAGCGCTGATCATTGGTGGAGTGGGAACACGTCCTGCAATCTTCAAAGCCGACCGCAAACTGAAGAAATGCTGGTAAGCTGTATAATGGATATGGGGAGGGTGTTCAACTTAGTGGATATCTCATCCATTTTGCCACTTTTGGCTCCAAATTTTCAACATGGGGTTCTTGGGACACCACCTCATGAACTCAGTCACTGTCATTTCATTATTCGGTCCAGAAAGGTGATTTCACGGTCAATGCGCAGAATCACCTTTTGGGACAGAGTAACAAAACAACAGTGCCACTGTTCATAAGATGGGCTCCCAAAATGCCTATGTTGAAAATTTGGTGAACAAATTCCACAAAATGACTGTGTTACGAGCGTGCATTGCACAGTTTACATGCACGCTTTTAACTTCGAGAATTTTTGATATTTTCACTCCAGATTTCCAACATTGCCATTTCTTCACACGTCTTTATGAACAGTAGAGCTGTCATTTTTCACAGCCTACCCAAAAAGCCCATGTTGAAAATCTGGAGTGCAAATACCAACAAACACCCAGGGCATTAAGGCTTCCAACCATAATGTCCCACCCTGTAGAGACTGACAGGTATCGGGGGGGGGGTGACTTTGGATTTTTATCTGTAGTAGTCATGCCATTCCACCCTACCTTGCACCCTGTGACATGCATCAAGTTGTGCTTGGACTCTTCGGCCTCAAAGTTCACCCCATTCTCCCATACTGCACCCATTTCAACATATTTCCTTATAGAATTGGGCAAGCGTAAGACCAGATGACCCCAAGGCACAATGGGACACTTGTCGAAGTCTGCATGGTAGGGTGAGATGATATGGCATGAGCGTTATGGCAAATGACCCAAAGGCACACCTCAATGCCTGTCAGTCCCTGCAGGGTGGTGTTGGGTTGGCGTTACTTCCATACTTCACTGCCATTCCTATTATGTATCTCTCTTAACTCCTGCACTACCAATGTCAATGCCAGCAAGACCACATTCAGCACTGACAAATGCTTGTTTCCTTCTGTTTTTGCTCACTTCTTTCATGCAGATGCTGGTTGCCTTCCCTATGCCTTTACTTAATTTTCTCCACTGTTCCTCTACCCCTCTCTGACAATTCTCCCCTGCTAAGCTGATTCTGAAGCCTCACATTTTTTTTAAATCCAACTTACTAAAGTCCAGAACCATCGTCTTTTTGTGGCTTGCCTCTGCACCCATCGTAATGTTGAATCACACTGTACAGTGATCAGTGGTTCCCATTGGATAGTCCACTGTGACATGACTAGGCAATATCACAGCCTCCAGTAGGACAGGGATTCAGAGGAACAAAGGGAGTAAGCATGTCCCAAATAGGATAGCACCATTACCACGTGAATCATTTTCAACTCTTAGCATGCTAAGTCCATAGGGCAGGAAAGGTGCTAATGGGACATTTGCCGGCCCATATGGGCTTACTAACATCTCCGCAAAATGCCTCTGTGTATCACTGCATGGAGGAATTGTACAGAGCATTCCCAGCCTCCACCTTCTGATCACAATTCAGATGCCCCTGATATTATAATAAAATGATACCTGGCATCTAGTAGTTCCCCCCAGCCACATTCAGATAACCCCAATTAGTAAAATGATCCCTGGCATCTAGAATTTCCCCAACCCCAATCACTATTCAGATGCTTCTGATTAGTATACTAAGAGGATCCCTGGCATCTGGATCACCCTGATTGCAAGTCTGAGCCCTCCTCCCAATTCCACCCATTAAGGTCCTTCCACCCCTCTCCCCATGGTGGCTCATAAATTACCCCAGCGTTGAAGTCTCTCCCACTGTGACAGTGACAGGTCCCATCCTCTGCTCACCACCTCGGTTGACCACTTTCTGAGTGACAGGAGCGCACACACACCTACTATAGAAACAGATGTTTTACAGTGAGTGCGCGCCCTCCTTTCTCGGACAGTGATCAGCCAAGATAATGAGCTAAGACGCTGTACCGATCACAGTCACAGGGAAGTGGCTGCAATCTTGGGTAAATGGAAGAGCCAATGGGGAAGGGGTGGAGGGACCTAGCTGGATGGCTTTGGGAGGGGGCTCAGATTTGCGATTGGCAGATGGGGCTACTAGATGTCAGGGATCATAGAAAAATAGAAACACAGAAACATAGACAATGATGCCAGAAAAAAAATGGTACATCCTGTCTGCCCCATTTCCCATATTAAACCTCAGAAACTACTGTCCATACAGGGTACAAGCCTTCACTATCCACTCCCCTGTTCCCCTCCCTGTTATTATCAGCCTGAGTAACCATTATACCCTTCACTTTGTCACAACCATGCTTGAAACCATTTATGGTTTTGGTGCCTGCCATCTCAGTTGGCAGACTGTTCCACATTTCCACCATTTCTGGAAAATAAAACTTTCCAATATCCCTCTTGAACCTCCCTCCCATCAGTTTCTACTTGTGCCCCCGTGTCCTTGAACTGTTACTCCTGCTAAGCAGTTCTTCTCCGTTCACCTTTTTTATTCCTTACAGGAACATGAAGGTCTCTATCATATCACTCCTCTCTTGCCTGGTCTCTAGTGAAGACATGTTCCATGCCTCGAGCAGATCCTCATACGATCTGTCCTGTCAGCTCTGAATCATCCTGATCACCCTGTGTCCTTATCTTTCCTGAGGTGAGGTCTTCAGAACTCTGCACAGTATACCAGGTGCAGCCTCAACAATGATCAATAAAGAGGCAGTAAACCTCTTTTCTTCTACTATCAGAACCCCTTCTGGCACATCCTAGTATCCTATTTGCCTTACTAGATGCCTCACTGTACTAGCTTGATTGTTTAAGGGAGTCACTAATGATGAATGGGAGGCAGTATAGCGCAGTGGCTTCAGGCTCTGAGCTGCAAACCTGGAGACCTGGGTTTGAATCCCATAGCCCCCACTTGCATACTGTGTGACCCTGAGCAAGTCACTTAACTTCCCTGTGCTCCCAGGTCGCACCTGTAAACAAGCATTCAGCTTAGTGTGCTACTCCTGGTTAAACAATTGAAAAGAAAGAAAAGAAAGAATACTAGGTCCCTTTCCTCAACTATAGTGCTCAGCTCTACCCCTCTTATCCAGTACTCTGTCCTGGAGTTCTTGTCCCCTAAGTGAATCACCTTGCATTTTAATTTCAACTGCCAAACCTTAGGCCACCTCTCCACTCTTTACATGTCACTCTGCAGTTTCCACCTTCCCCCATCACTACCTACCCTCCCATGAGCTTGGTGTCATCTTCAAAGAGACACAGCCCCATATTCTTCTCAAACGTTGTTAATAATTGTTAATAGCTAATGGATGCTATAGTCTAAAAGCTGCACCCCAATTTGGTGCACTTTACAGGAACTGTGACTGTATCCCACCTCCAGCGCATCATGCTATTATCGAAAGAATGATTCTCCCAATCTTTGACTATGGTGATGTGGTCTACAGTGCAGCCCCAGTCACTACCCTTGCCAGACTGGACACACTCTTCAGCTATTTCTGCCATTACACTCTCGACTATCCTCCTTGGACTCATTACTGTTCTATGTATAAATCTCTCTCCTTTTCTTCTCTTGTGGACAGACACCATGCACACTGTGCCAGCTTTGTGAGAACATCTGGTTTATTTCCCTACCCTCCTATCTCTCTGCCCCCCCCAAAGCCATACCATCAGAAGCTGAAATGTTCAAACCCTAGCAGTTCCTTCAGTTTCCATAACCATTGGCAAAGCCACGTTCAGCCACCGCTTCCCTAAAATCTGGAACTCCCTCACCCTAGCCATTCACCAATCTCCCGCCCCTGGATTCTTTCAAACCACTTCAGAGGTCTCACCTCTCTCTCCTGCACTTACTCTAATTTTCCCTCTTGCTCTCCTATGACTTGTTTCCAGTTTAGGTACAGCTATAATTTAGCACTTTATGCTTCCACTCTAGGCATCATGCACAAATGTTTACAGCTAGTGTTGATTTAAACTGCTCTGTATTTGATTACCAGCATATGTTTGTGGCTCCTGACTGCACTGCATATGCATTGTCGATTGTTTGCTTGTCACTCAAGTTCTTACATCTTGCATATATTATTTCCAATGTAATTTGCAATTGTGTACCACTCTGCTCCACGTATGTTATGTATTTTGAACATGTGTGCTACCTAAGCCCCACTTGTAAAAGTTCTCCTTTCACCAGGATACATCTGGAAATTGGCTCCCAGCTTAGTATGCGGGGGACTAGACACCAAAGATCATTTTATTATAATAACTGGAGCCATTTAAACTGCAATCAGGGTGTAGAACCATTATATGCCAAGGATCATTTTGGTATACTACTTGGGAGCATCAGAAAGGTGACCAGGGGTAGGGTGACAATATGCACCATGGTGTGCTCAAACGAGGGCAGGATTTTTGGAAGCAGTAAACAGTACTGCAATTTCAGTTGTTAAGCACTTTCAAAACCTACAGCACTGTGCTCTGTATGCAGGAGGGGATCCCTCATTTGCAAGGCTTTAGTAGTACATATGCACATGCCAATGATCAGGTTAGCATTGGGAGCTGCTAAATATATGGTGACTGTTCAGTCATGCTGTTCTTCCACATGGCACAGTGCTTAAATGTTTAGCACACCGCTAACCTTCTGAAAATGGGGCTCTAATTGACTAAATATCCCCTGCCGATGCCTCTTAAGATTCAGAAAGTAAACAAAAATGGATTATCTTATTCTGTATCTTTATGTATTATTTTATGTTATTTTCCTTGGAAAACTTATCCAATTTCAAAACATTGTGATGTGTCTTAAATATGAATAACAACTGTAGCTAAAATACAATTTCTTCTTTCATCCGAGTGCTGTTTTTATTTACTTATAAAAATACAGTCTGGTGAGCTGGCTTAGTGGCTTGGTGGTAGCGGTACTGCTTCCCATGCGAGTGGACCGGTTTTGGGGGAGGACCTGGGTCAAACAGGGGGCTAGCTGGCCGGACAGATGATTAAACATCTCGTTGACTGCTCTCCTCTCAGAGAGGGGGAGTCTGACCACCCCGCTCTTTAACAGTTACCTAGGAGGAATGCTGGCAGGGCATCAGAGTGGCATAATGGGCAAGGCTGAGGCAGGCACAAAGCAGTACTTTCCTTTAATTGGATTGGCATCACTGCATGCTTGACTGCCCAGGGGATAAACCAAAGGCAGAAAACCTCCAGTGGCAAAATAATCCACCAACCAGCCACAGGCTTTGCACTACTAACCAGGCTCTGCTCCTGTCTGAATATGAGTCTCCTTGTGAATGGCCCTCTCCTTCCTGGCCCCATCACGGGGGGGGGTGCTTTGGGAGATCTCAGAGCAGGTAAGTCCTGGTGATTTTGGGTGATGGGGATGGACAGACCAGTGCACAAAGGGGTCAGTGGGTGACCTAGAAGATAAACATCTCAATGGAAAAAGAAATAAAACACAGTTTGGGAATCTCAAACTCAATAACAGTCATACCATATAAACAGCATAACTATGCGGCTTGACCGGGGCAGGTTTATTAGTGGAGACCAAGTGCCTGGCAAAGCTCTGTCCACCTTGCAATGCTCCAGAGATATGTAATGCGGAGGTTAGGAGCTGTGAGTGCCACCAGTGAAGTTATTCAGAACAGAAAGTGCAAATTATGCATATGCCAACTGGGCTCCTGACAAGAATTGGGCCCTGAGCAATTGCTACAAAATATATATATTTTTTCCTTAACCAAGAACTTTTATTAAACAAAACATTTAAATAAAAACCAAAAATAAATCAAAACTAACTCAGCACAGAACAAACTAGGAAAGCATTTGGCTTACAGTTTTACAGCTCCTGCAGTACTCTTCCCAGGCATTCAGCTTAGATAAGTTGCTGGACCAACACAGTAATTAATAACACATAAATCTGATCCAAATTTTAACTTAGAAAAATGCATGCAGTTCCCTATGTTTTATATTGTATGAGAGTGATATGTTAGGAATATCCTAAGTATTAGCTTCCTATACAAATGTATCAAACAGTAAATGAAGGCAGCACTTATTTAAAAGAATAAACAGCATTTTAAATTAGTTCTAAAAGTTTCTTGTCACATCACAATGTTCTGAAATTTGATTAAAGGTGTACAAGCAAAACAACATGTAAAACCCCATAAAGAAGTAGAATAAGAGATAGCCGTTTTGTTTACCTGCTGCTCTGTAGCTTTAGACAACCTCTCATCAAGCCAGCAGCTCCCTGAATGCAACAGGAAATGAGTGCAGAGCCAGGTCATTCAAGGGGGGGAAGGGGTCATTTCAGAATGTAGTCCATTTCAGTATATAGTTTATTTGTTTCAGTATATAGACCATGTGAATTTTTCAGTCTACAGTGTATGCATTTCAATAGATAGTATATGTGTTTCACCATGTAGTGTATTTGTTTCAGTATATAGTGTATGTGTTTCTTTAAATATACTGCATATGTAATATATTTCTCTCAGTATATAGAGTATGCAAAATGTTTCAATAGAGAAGGTGTTTTTAATACATAGTGTATTTGTTTCAATATATAGTGTATACAGATTTTTCAGTGCATAGTGTATTTATTTCAATAGGTAGTGTATGTATTTCAATATAAAGTGTAGATGTTTCAATATATAGTATATTTGTTTCGGTATATAGTGTATGTGCTTTTTTCAATGTGTAGTGTATGCATTTCAATAGATAGTGTATATATTTCAATATATAGTGTATTTGTTTCAGTATATAGTGTATGCAGATTTTTTCAATATATAGTGTATGTGTTACAATGTATAGAGTATTTGTTTCAGTAGATAGTTTATGTGGATGTTTCAGTCTGTAGTGTATGTCTCTCAATAGGTAGTGTACATGACTCAGTACATAGTACATTTGTTTCAGTATATAGTGTATGTGGATTTTCAGTACTCTGTATGTAGATTTCAGTAGATAGTGTATGTATTTCGCTATATAATGTAAGCATTTCACTATATAGTGTATGTCTCACTATATGATATATGTATTTCAGTATACAGTATATGTATTTCACTATATGATGTATCTATTTCAGTAGTTAGTATATGTGGTTCACTACATTGTGTATGCATTTCACTATATGATGTATATATTTCACCATATGATATATGTATTTCACTATGTAGTGTATGTGTTTTACTGTACAGCCAGAGCTTATGAATTATGTCCCAATGGCTTGCCATAGGAAGTGGAAATCTTCTGAGCTATTTGCGTGCTGTCCATACTTCATGAGAGTGAAGTTTGATCCAATTATGATATCACACAATGTATGAAGAAGTGTACCACCACCATTCAATGATCAGGTAGTGGTTGTTAGATACAGTATAATGTATTTTTAAATGTTATGGTGGTCAGTGTTGCCACCAGAGATGGAAATAAATATCATTTTAAATCCCCTGGGCACATGCCTCCCTCACATGCCCAGGATGGCAGAAAAAAAAGGATGCAACCAAGTAAGCAGAACAACCCTCTGACACATTCAGTAGGCAGTCCTGGCATATCTAACCTGTATTTATGTTCCAAATACAAAATATTCCTCTCTTCACCCCTTCATTCATTAGGTTATCTACAGTGAATCGGGGCTCACTGAGGAGCCCACTTCAGAGCTGCCCCTACAGGCCATTCAATGGACTGGGGCTCCCGTTCCCTGGGAAGTCATTTGTAGAGCCAGACCTAGCTGAGTTTCAATGAATGGGGCTCCTTCTCAAAAGGGAGCCCCCTGTAGAGCCCTGTATTGTGGCTATTCAATGGATAGTGTCTCCTGCTCACCAAGAGACCCCACAAGAGACATTCATTGCAACAAATCAACAGCTAGGAACCTTGCCCATTGAGCAGCCCCATGCAGAGTCACCCCTGGCCAGTGAATGGATTGGGGTTCCAGTTCACCATGAAGCTTCCTGCAGAGCCACACCTCGTGGTCATTCAGTGGACTTGGGCACTCAGTCACTGGGGAGCCCCATGGTAGAGCCATTTCATGTGGCAAGTGACAGATTGGGAGTTCCACAGTCAATGAGATCCTTAGTAGAGCCACACCAAGTGACTAAGTGACAGTCAGGGCTCCCCCTGCTGGAAAGCCTCCTTAGTGGATCCAGGACTAGCAGCTGTGTCAGAATCAGGACTCTCACACTTGAGGAACCACCCAGTGGAGCTGTCCTGAGCAGTTAAGTGACAACAAGAGCTACCACTATAGGGCAGCCCTGTGGGAGACCCACAGAGCCATGAAGGGTGGAGGGAAGCCCACCCAAGGGGCCAGGCCAGTTCCAGTGGTACAGTTCTGAGTTTGGTTGGCAAATGAGCCATAACTCACTTTGCCACCCAAACACAGCATGCACACTGTGCATGCACCCTCTTCACCAGTAAGGTACACACATACTGTGTGCTGGTTCATTGCCTGGTAGATTTTTGGACTTCTCAGCCCTCTCTCCTTATGTCTGAATGGAGAGTTCAGCTTTCTCCATAGATTTGAATTGGAAGTCAGCCAGCCAGTAGTTATGGCAACAAGAGGTTGCTTGCCAAATACCTTGGTGTCTAAAAATTAATAAATGTGAACTATGTTTAATGTCTGCTGTCAACCAAACTACAAGCCTTCATATGGATTTCTGATTTTGAATTTTAGTGTACATTGTGAGACTATAGGGGCTTTTACACTACTGGATCTGCACCGTTGCCAGCGGTGCAGATCAGTTGCACCAGTGTAGATCCAGCAGTGCAAAGAGATGCCAGAACATTGAAAGCTACTCTGTTGTGGCAAAACACGTTCCTTGGTTTGTTGGGAATGTGGAGTGGAGTGCACCGCTGCAGGTGTTTGTTGCAAGCATGTAAAACACTGCTTTGATTGCACCCGTGCACTCCTATTTACTAACCTCTTCACAGGAAATGCCCCCCAAACATGGCAAGGCCATCGGGAATGCTGCACAACCACAGCATGCATAAGAAAAGGACAGCAGTGGGAGTGGAGCAGCGCACGACAATTCAAGATAGTAACACTCCAGATAAGTGTAATGTAAAAGCGGCTTATGCTTTCTCCATGTGAACAGAGGGCTTCTGAGTGACAAAAACAAAGAAATACAGCAGATTTGGATTAAATTAAAGGTAACTGAGTGTTCCATCTCATACTGTATTTCAAACCGATGCTGGTAAATAATTTAAGTGAAAAGAGGTTGGATTTTAACACTAAAGCTAGCACTTTTAAGATAAATTTGAGGGAATTTATGAAGACACTATCAGCCTGTGATTGTTTTGAGGTACCTTGAAAAATGCTGTTATTAGAAAAATTATTTAAACAGCAACTTAAGTGTCTGGAAAGGGGTCATGACATGAGGCTGGAAGCGAGTAGACGAAGGGACAGCATGAGGAAGTTTTTCTTCACAGAAAGGGTGGTGGATGCATGAAACAACCTACCAGCAGAGGTGATGGGGCAAACTCAGTAGGAGAATTAACAAATGCATGGGATAAGCATAGGGGCACCCTCTGTGAAAGGAAAGAGAGGAAAGCCAGAGAGCAAGTAAGGTCTGTAGTTTCTGCAGCATGTAGAGAAAATGGGCAGACTGGGTGGGACAAGTGGCCCTCATTTGCTGTCAATTTCTATGTTTCTATGTGTCTATATGGGACAAGTGCTGGCTTTAATTATTTTATGTTCTGTAGCTGTCAACATATTGCTAACCTATTATTATCCCCTTTTCCCCAGGTGTGGCTGAGATGGATCTTTGACCCAGTCCACTTTCCTGGTAAAATGCAATAAATAAAAAAATCCAATAAATAAAACAAATACAATGAGACATGTCCCTTTCAGTGTGGGACAGTTGAATGGTATGTGCAGTACATCTGTGTCAAATTAGATCAAACAGTTTGATTGCTGTGCTACAGTAAACTTAAATCAGTCACTAGAGTGTGACAGCACACAACGGATATTCTAAAACACCAGAGAAGAATGCCTACAGCTTAAAGAAATGATAGCTAAAAATTCAAGAAACTGGGGCATCCTTGGGTTTGGTGCTGTGAGGTTAGCTGGCCAAAAGTTGTTAAAATTAGGATTGGTGACAAAGCCAAATTAATCCCTACTGAGCTGTCAGCACATAGGTGATCCCACCCCCCAACCCCGCCACAACCAAAACAAGACATTAACATTCATGTTTGTCTCTGTCCTGACACCTCAAACCCTTACTGTGACAGTCAGTCAGTGAAGCTTTCTATTGTGCGAGCACCACTGTTCGGACACCAGTTAAAGGAATGCTCTGTTTGCAACCTGCCAACTTCGGCCCTAGAACTGATCTTTTACCAACATTGAAGCAGAAGATGGCTTACTTACTGATCCCCAGTCAGACTGAAGCATGCTGTATACTCGAATCAAAAACTGGGTACGGTAGTGGCAGAATAGCAGGAGCCAACAGAGAGAGAAGGAAATACGGCACATGCAAATATCTCTTCAGAAACAGACTACTTCTTACTAACTGTGAAATAATAGAATGATAACAGTTCAGTTACTCAGATATATCTTCCTACAGCAACTGCAGCTCTTTTTCCACATAAAGGTGAAACCGCCTTTCATTTTCACTGAGGGAGATGAACCAGACAATTACTACTGAGTTATCAGTCTCTGTTGTGCAAACAAAATCTCACCAAGCAACAGATTTGCATAAAAGGGCTACAAGGGGAAAGGCAGAATGCAGACACCCTCTTTGTTAACTCACTGTTTACTTTTGGTACACTGCACAGAGCAAGGCAGCTCCATGACACTGCGCTTCATTTACTAAACTACTGGAATATGCTGTCTGCCCAATAGAAAACAACAAAGTCCACTAGACCCTTCTAAAGAACAGCATTAAAATGCAACAACCCCGCAGAGCTGGAGCAGAATTATACAACACAACTGTCTTTTCTGGTTTGAGCAGAGAAGCATTACAGATTGTGCACCCTGTGAGCAGCCTTCTGCCTTTACACCCTAATTTGTGTTTGGAAATCTCCAAAAGCCTTCTTCAGCTCTCCAAAAATTAGAAATATGTTTCTGTTCAGTCTCTTGTTGTACAAAGAACAAAACAACAGCAACAAAAATACACATGCACACATACCTCTTCTAGGGCTTCAGGAGGCTTTTTTCTTGCAGTTCAGCAATAGATGCTTTTGTGCACTTCAGCCTCCTCCTGTGCAGCAGTTCATTAGAAGCACAGATCCTCCACCATTTTCTGGTCACATGACCTGTGCTACATCTAAATGAAGAGGATCACCTGCTTCCAGATGGCCCGTGCAGTCCAAACCACAGCAGCTCTCTCTGTGATGATGAAAAGGAGCAGGAGTACGGATTCTGCTGTAACTGGCAGCTTGTAATGATCCCTAAGGGTTTGCATCCCACCGCTGTGAAGATGATGTAGCGATGGCTCACTCTTCTCCCATAGCAAGCCTGCAGTAGACAGAAGCTGCCCTGATGTTGTCACAGGCTGAAGGAATTGCTTTTTTTTTTTTTTGAGGTACAGCAGCAAGGATGCAAATTTCCCAGCTAAAAAAAAAGATCCTGGCTTCCTTTGTGTAACATTATACCTTATGTGATGAAATGGTTTCAACTGCTCAAAGAATAAAAAAATCTGAATTTGAAAATGATGTCCCATGGACTGCATTATTAACATTTTCAGTGTTACTAACAAGCCAACTAACTGCAGGCTTGTTCTCAGAATCACCCATCCGAGTGGGATCTATACCTACTAGAAGATTTAATACCATACAAGCATTAGAAAGAAAGCATCATGTGACCTCACTGGGGTTTGAACCCTGGACCCCTGAACACCCTCCAGGTACTCTATCATTTGATATGCAAGGTCATCTGGTTACAGAGACAATGAGGTTCAGTGGTTAAAGGGTAGGTCTGGGAACCAGAAGGAGACCAAGGTTCAAAGTGCACAGATCCACTTTTTCTCTGTATGACATTGAGCAAGTACTCAACTTCCCTGTCATTCAGTCAGTTGCCTGTAAAACTGGGTAGAAGCAGAGCCACCATGTAAATGAGATACTGCATCTCAGTTTAGGCTAGCTTGGGACAATGTGTTGTAAAGAAATAGAGAGGCTACCAGCTGGTCGCAGCAGCTGGCAGTTTTCCTGGACCCCCCCTCCCTGGACCTGGTCAGGATGAAGGGGGGGCCTCCTCTTGGGGGAACACTGGGCCTGGGTGATGCCCAGAAGGAGGTCCCCAGCAGACTGTTCTAGGGAGGGATGGCACAGCTGGAGATAGGGCAGATATTTAAAGAGCTTCCCTGGCACATCTCCCCCTCTCTCCTCCTTCTAGCAGATCTGGATCAAGCATCAATGCGGAGACCATTCTCAGTGAGGTAAGGGCCTAATCGGCAATTTCAGGAGGAGAGAGTATCAGTGGAGAGGGCACCCCTTCCAAACTAGCCCTCCCCAAATCCCTTAGTTCTCTTTTCCCTGCTGGGAGTACCATGGCCCACTGGGTTTGGGCCCCTCTTTTCAGTACCTCCCAGTGCTAACACAAGCACACATCCCATTGTGCAGCTGCAGCCATCACAGCGGGCGGACGGGACCACCGACTGGCTGCAGCTGCAGTAGCACAGTGAGGTAAGGCAAGCATAGCTGTTCTGGATCAGAAAGGGCTGTATTTGAATCCTCGAATGCATTATGGCTCCGGTATTCCTTCGCCTTTCCCTCTCACTCACTGACCTGTGGTCTGGAGCTCTGTCCTGGGGTACAGTGTTCCTTCTGGACATCATCGCTGTGCAGGCCTCTACAGATCACGAACAGGTATGGGGACCCACCAGCTTGCTCTCCTGTCCCGGTACCCGGCAGATGCAGCCGCATGAGTTTTTCCCACTCCTGGCAGTGCTGTGGAAAGTCATGCCACTCAGCAGTGTAGTCTGGTGAGGCCACCGCAGTCCTGGCCACCATACGTGGGAGCTTCTGCTTGGCCATGCAGTGCACTTCCTCCGCACTCCTCTCCGCCAACTCGTGGGAATGCTGTCATGTTCTCACAAGGACAGAAGTGGGTGGCCATCTTGTGGTTGGCTAGAGGTGGCTGGTCATCGAGCGATGCTCCTGCTGGATGGGATCCGGCCGGGCCATCTTGATACGCGGAGTGGCCAATGAATCTTGGTGCAGGCCTCCTCGCTGTTCCGGTTCAAGATATGGGTGCTCTGGCCTCAAGTGGCTCTCCAGTCAGTCAGGGAATGGCCCACCCCCCCCTTCAGTCAATCATGGGGTGGAGTGGTGGCTGGCGGTAAAGCCTAGAGGTTAGAGCTATGAGATGTGTAGGAGCTAGGTACATCCAACAGACCAGGGTTTGAATCCCACAACCTCCCCTTAGGCAAGCTGATGGCTCAGAGGGTTAGACCCTGGTCCCAGATGCAAGGGATGTGGGGGTTTTGGTCCCCCAAAAGAGAGTGTACATACAGAGTGACTTGGAGCAGATCGCTTTACCACCCTGTGCTCCTAGGTTGCCCCCCCAAAAAAATTCAAACTTTTGCATGCTTTATGCTACGTTGAATCAGTGTTTTTGGAGGGCCAGTGCAGGGTTCTTGGCTGGAGCCTCCCGCTGGGTGTTTGGGATGCCTTTGCCCAGGTCAGGCCCAGGTCCAACAATCAGGCAGGCAAAATCTAGGGTAGATTCCTAGTAGCCAGGGCTTGTGGTGCAGTGGCTGGTGCGCCTGCCCCAGGAGCGGCACAGTGAGTGGTTCGGCTACATGAGCCACTGCCCTTTGGGCCACTGGTGCATTGCTATCCTCTTGGGGGAATTTTTACAGGTTGTGGGTTTGGGTCCCAACACTGGCCTATTTAGGAATCTCATTGGTAGCCCGCTATCCGCCAGGGGGCTGTTCTACCCCCCTCAAAAAAAGAGATGATTTGTGGTCTTCCTTAAATATCTTACTAATGGGGTGTGGGGATGGGGGAGATTTTAGTCATCATAGCAGGTATGTCGGCCAGTCAGAAGACACTTCCAGTGAAGAGACAGGTAGCCACTGAGGAACAGATGCAGCAGCTCTACAAGAAGAAATGGGCCACCTGGCTGGAGCCATGCTTGGATGGGTTGGAAGTCGCAATGGTGTCCGGAGATTCAGCTTCAAAGAAGACAGCGAAGGGAGATGGCATGGCGAGGAGTGATAATGTGCCTCCTGTGAAGATCTCCAGGGCTGCAGGTAAGGAAGGCTTGGAGGGGCTTCAGGTAAGGGCCCAGATCATAAGGGAAGTGTTGGAGGTCATCCAAGAGGAAGGCTTGGATAGCGAGTCTGAGGTAGTAGAAGAGGGTGGAAGAGCTCGGGTGGAGGGACCCCACAGGTTC
Organism: Neoceratodus forsteri; assembly: GCA_016271365.2. Taxonomy (NCBI): domain Eukaryota; kingdom Metazoa; phylum Chordata; order Ceratodontiformes; family Ceratodontidae; genus Neoceratodus; species Neoceratodus forsteri. The sequence continues at coordinate 1,575,420,653 of CM057453.1, read as the reverse complement.
CTCTAATGATGCCAGAGCCAGCTGGGTTGTCACTGCAGAAGAACCTGGGTGACACTCTCACTAGGCTGGCAGCTAAGGTGAACACCTCCCTGCCTGCAGAGTCGGAGCCTTCCGTGTCCCCGCCTCGGCCATTGGTCAGCTCCTTCGTGGGACTGGACATGCCGGTTGGGATGCACCTGACGGACAAGGTCCACCAGCAGATTCAGAACTGGGAGTATGTATACATGTTCTCCCTGCTGAATTGGGAAGCAGAGCAAGAAGGGAGGTGGGGTCAAGGTCCATCGAACCTTTGACAATTGGACTGCAGCATTTCCGGTGTATGCTACAGCGGTCCTGCAAGGGGATGCGTCTCAAGGGTTAGAACTATTCAGTTACATGCATCATATTACTGTGATGTACTGGCGTAATGGGGGACTGGCATGGCTACAATATGACGAGGAATTTTTGCATTGGCGGCATGGGGACGCTTCGTGAGGCTGGGGTTGCCTCTATAGAAGTTATGCAGGGAGGCGGGTGCTGTGCACAGACAGCGGCTTGGCCCTACATGTGGCCTCTCCCCAGCAGTCAGAGGGGGGGCCCAGGCAGTTGTGTTACTCATTTAATCAAGGCAACTGCACCAGGCCAGCATGCCGGTTTCAGCACACATGCATGGCATGCACCCGCTAACACCCATTTGTGCAGTGTCCGGGGGTCCCAGTCCTCAAGGGGAGGATTTTGGGCCAGAAGAGGCAGAACACACAAACCCCAGGGGGATAAGCTTTCCCACCCCGGTGTGGGTGGGAAGGCTTAAGCCTTGGTTGGACCAGAACCCGGACAGACCAGCCACCGCCTTGCTTGAATAGGGTTTCACCGTGGGCTTCAAACTGTGTTACTCTGGCTCCAGTCAGGGTTTTGAGTCTGAAAATCTGAAGTCTACGTGCAATCCCCCGCAGGAGGTCCAGGAGAAGCTAGAAAAAGAAAGGCGGTTGGGGTGGGTCAATGACCCATTTCTGCCCCATCCCTGGCCCAATTTGAAGGTGTCGACCATTGGCTTGGTGCCTAAGAGGGTGCCAGGTGAATATCACATGATCAACCATCTGTCCTACCCAGAAGGTGGATTCCATTAATGCCCACATTGAATCAGCCTATACATTAGTGCAGTACGCATCTTTTCATGAGGTCATCGAGGTGGTGAAGGTGGCAGGCCCCGGAGCCTTATTGGCTAAGGCTGATATTGAGTCGGCGTTTCGGCTGCTGCCGGTGCATCCCAATAACAGAGTTCTGTTAGGCATGAAGTTTGAAGGGGAATACTACATTGACAACTGCATGCCAATGGAGTGCACAGTGGCTTGGGCAGTAGTCAAGCAATTCAGTACTTTTCTGCACTGGGTGACTATGCAGAGAGTGGGGGAATGAGGCAGTCATGCATTACCTCAATGATTTCCTGTTTGTGGGACCAGCCGGGACTCAGCAGTGTGGGGCAACCCTGGAAGCCTTCATCCTTATGTGCCAGGACTTCGTCGTTCCTTTGGCACCGGAGAAGGTGGTGCAGCCGACCATGGTCATTATGTTTCTCAGCATAGAGATCAACACTGAGCTCCCACAGTGCTGGTTGCCCATCGACAAGCTGGAGTCTCTCAAGGGGTTGCTCTGTAGGGTGGAGTTGGCCAGGAAGGTTACATTGCGGGAATCACAGCAGCTGGTGGGGCATTTTAATTCTGCAAACAGGGTCATTCCCATGGGGAGGTCCTTTATGCGGCACTTGGCCAGTCAGGGCCAAGGTTGCAAAAAGAAGCACTACCGGATTCGGGTGACGACAGAATTCCGGGAGGATCTCCAAGTTTGGAGCACCTTCCTGGTTCACTTAAATGGTGTGGCCCTGTGGCAAGAGCCAGTGGATGATGCATCCTTGGATTTGTCCTCAGATGCGGCTGGGGGATTGGGTTTTGGGACATACTTCTGGGGTGAGTGGTGTGCTAGTCGGCGGCCGCCAGAGTGACTTGACGTGGCACTGGGCCATCAAATCACTCTCTTGGAATTCTTTCCAGTGGTAGTGGTGCTGTGCATTTGAGGCCCAAGGTTAAAGGACAAGAGGATTCATTTTTGGTCAGATAATACGTGGGGGTGGTGTACAAACATTAACAGACAGCTCCATCCAAAAGGACCTATGGGGGATCTGATGCAGGTTTTTGTGTTAAAATGCTTACGGCTCAACATTCAATTTCAGGCTGTGCACGTACACAGGGTGGATAATAATGGTAGTGTGGATGCTTTATCTCGTTCACAGTGGCAAAGGTTTCAGGAGCTGGCCCCGATGGTGGAGCAGCAGCCACAGGAGGTTCCTCCATTCCTCTGGGAGGTGGTGATCATGAAGTTTGGCGATACATAGGTAATTCCATCGCACTCAGAACAAAGACAGCTTACTGCAAGGGAGTACAGCACTACCTACAGACACAGGAGATGGCTGGGTGGCTGGATGCCTTGCCTATCCTAGTGAATCAGCTCTATGGTTACAAAGTGAAGGCAAAGGAGCAGGGAATGTCATCGGGCTCAGTGGATCGGCATCTTGTAGGGCTCTCGTGGCTGGCTAGGGTCATGGGAGTGATTGACAACACTAGGACCTTTAAAGTGCAAAAAGTGCGGTCAGGGTGGAGAAGGTTGCTGGGGACCAGCACTGATGACAGGCAACCTATCACCCCAGCGAGCCTGGTTGATTTAGGAGGCATTACCATTGGTATGTTGGAATACCTATGAGGCAAGACTGTTTGAGACCATGTTTTTGGTGGCCTACTGTGTGGTCTTCAGGGTATCGGAATTGACTCAGCTGGCAAAGGCCTGAGGGCTGCCAGGTTTGCTGGCGGGAGTTGTGGTAGTTAAGCTGAAAAGTATCTATGTCCATCTCTGGAGGTCCAAGATGGAGCAGACAGGGGCTGGCCAATGCTTTAGGCTGGTGTCTCCCCTGGAGTGTCATGGCCGGTTAAAGACAAGGTTCAGGCATACATGCAAGCCTGCCCAGCACGGGGGGAGACATTCTTCCATCTTGACCATGGGAGGCCTGTGTTGGCTTATCAATTTCGATATATTCTGAAGCGTGCTGTGCGGCACATAGGACTGGAGACATGGGACTTCAGCACTCATTCTTTTCGGATTGAAAAAAGCAACGAATGCTTGGGGACAAGGGTTGTCAGATCACGAGATACTGTCACTGGGGTGCTGGAGGTCCTGGGCATTCTTGCGTTAAGTACGTCCTCACTTGAAATAATCTCCTCTTTTTCTCTGTTGCAGGCCCTCGGACGGTCCCAGGGATGTATGGATGTGTGGGTATTCTTTCATCCATTGGGCAGCAAAATGAGCAGCTGGCCAACTGAGGGAAAACCTGGGCATTCACCATGGCAGCACAGATAGCTTGGCTTGACACGGAAGTGATGTGCTGGGGGGGGGTGCTTCCATTGTTGCGAGAAGAAGTTGGCTGGTGAGGCATTCCAGATATTCTGTTGATTCACTTGGGAGGAGAAGACTTGGGCCTACACAAGACCATGAACCTCCTAATGGTGATGAGGGAAGATTTATGCACCATTAGAGACTGGTTGCTCCATACGTCTCTCATCTGGTCCCACCTGCTGCAAAGATCATGTTGGAAGCATGCCAGACAGCGGGGGGCACTTAACTGGGCATGCATCACAGTGAACAGGAGGATGAGAGCCATTATGGATTCTGTGGTGGGTGCAGTTCTGAGATACAGGGACATTTACACCTCCCGCTGGCCCATTTCAGTGGGGGAGGATGGGCAAGTGTAGGTGACAGATTTGGATAGAATGCTGGTAGCTGTTCAGAAAATCTTGGAGGATCATCTTGTGTGATAGGCTTGGGGCGGGGGGGGTCAGACAGGGTCCGGCCTGTGGCAGCTTTGGAGCAGCACAGACCTGAGGTATTGGGGGATATGGGGGACGAGCTCAGTTCTCATGAAGGACTCATTGTCCCCAGTTGACATGAGGCTGGGGGACTGCTAGAGTATGATCCAGGTGGGGGTCACGGTCCAGCCTCATCGGGTCACCACAAGGATAACAGGCGGCACCAGAAGTGGGGCAGCCACCAGTGTCTTGGCCATATGATCTTCTTCCCAGGAATTAGTGGCACGTCCCCCCAGCAGCACCAATGCTCAAGATGATGTGTTGTAAATCAAAAAACACATGGCTGCAGCCATTTCCTCCAAGACTCAGTGTATGTGTCTTCTTTTGGAAAGGGAGACATGGGAGGGGGTACCAGGCAATCAAGAGGCTGACAGCCAGTCACAGCAGCTGGCCATTTATCTAGGCCCCCCCATACTTGGACCTTGTCAGAAAGAAGGGGGGCTCCTTTTGGGGGAACACTGGGCCTGGCAACGCCCAGGAGGAGGTCCCCAGCAGGCCGCCCTAGTAAGGAATGGTATAGCTGGAGGGAGGAGACAGGGAAGATATTTAAGTTGCTTCCCTGGCACATCTCCCTGTCTCTTCTCCTTCTAGTGGATTCCCCACCCACCCGCCCTCGCAAAAGCAGGGAAGGGGGCCAGGAGAATCTGCCCCCTTTGACCTTCTATGGGTAACTGCAATAGGAGTTGGGGAGTGACTTTTCCCATTTTTGTCCCACTTAACATCAGGGTTTTATGTTTTTTTTGCCTCCTCCAAAGGGATGTTAAATTAGTTAGTCAACAGAGGCAAAGGTAGTGTTGTTCTGCAGATGAGGTTGTGGTTACCTGCACTGAACTGTCACAGCCATGTGAGGTGGCTTGGGAGGAGCGCAGATCCAAGGTATCTGGGGAACATAGGGGACGAGGCCAATTCCCACGAAGGACTCATTGTCATCAGTCAGCATGAGGCTGGAGGACTGCTAGATTATGACCTGTGAGGGTCACGGTCCAGCCTCATCGGGTCACCACAAGGATAACAAGCAGTGCTGGACGGGAGGCAGCCACCAGTGCTTTGGCCATATGACCTTCTTCCCAGAAATTAGGGGCATGTCCTCCCAGCAGCACCCATGCTCAAGATGATGTGTTGTAAAACAAAAAACACATGGCAGCAGCCATTTCCTCCAAGATTCAGTGTGTGTCTTCTTTGGGAAAGGGAGACATGGGGGGTACCAGGCAAAAAAATCTGAGCATCCTATGGCCACTTTCTCTCTTCAGTTGCAAACTCTGAAGCACGAACTATTAGAGGAACAGAGATTGATGGTCTAGCTTTAAGCACTGTCAAGCAGTGGAAGCAAAAATTTAGTTAAAAAGAAATAGTCAGACTTTGCTAGGAATTGTATGCCACCAATACCCCCCCCCCCACCATACCTCAAAGAGCTCAGTCAGCTGAGATCCTATCTTGACTGGCTAGCTTAGCTTGATTTTGCCATGGTCATATTCTTTCTCAATTTGTCAGTCCTACCTACCACTAAGAATATTTTTTTGGAAGGAAGGGCAAGGGTAACGTTCATCTCTAGGAACAGCACTAAGAGGGTTTAGAGCCCAATAAGTGTTTTTCTGAATTAATCATTTTTATGTTTCCTTGCGCTTACGCAACAAACATCTTGGAACAGTACCACGTTTGAGAGGTGTGTCAGGGATGAGCCCAATGCAGAGCACTGTACCGTGGGCTCGACCCCGACACACCAATGACCACTGAAGCCGAGTGTGATGGCCGTCAGAATTTCACAGCGAGGAACCGGCCGCACTTGAGATAAATGAACCGTATCAATGAGAAAGTGCGCTTCATTCCTCTCATTTGCATAGTTGGCATTGCAACTCTGCAGACCCTCTCTCTCCCTCCCACTGCTGCAATCTGCCCCTAAACCTCCGTTCCCCCACCAGCCCAGCATCTTTCATTAAACCCTCCCATTCCCTCCCACTGCTGCTGTCTTCCCCACTCCCGTCCCAGCCCCAGGCATCTAATCAAACCTGTGTAACCCCCCTACAGATGGGGGTTCCCAAAAAGTCTTCCTTGAGCTTGCCTAAATGCTCACTGCCAGGCTGGTGTTTTGCATTTTAGTAGATTAAATGTATTGCCAGAGGGTGCCTGTATAGCCTCTGTGTACTGTCTCTTTAAGAGCTGCCTGGATTGCAGTCTTAATTAATCTAAAAGGGAGCTCTGTTAGAAGATGTGCTTGTTTGCTGATCATTTGTTAGAGTGGTAATAATATTGCAGTTTGTTCTAACCTGCCTTCTTTGCAGCAAGGACTGTTCTGTTTCTCTCCTCCAACTTGGCCCTAGGGTTGCCACCTTTTGGGCAGCCCAAATCAGGAAAAAAGCACGTGACATGGCGTTTGGCAGCCCAGCGTGCGTGCCATGGGCCTGTGGCAGACATAAGACATAGGATACCAATCAGGATATTTGGGATGCTGTGTCATGTACCACTGCCCACCCAATGCATGCCTTAACTCAGCATTCCTTGCTGATTCACCCATGGAATAGCCTTAGAATTGCAGTCTATGTTCGTAACCTGTGGTAAACAAGCTGAAATCAGGAACCAGACAATGCAATGTCTTTGGACGGGAGGGGTTTTACTAAAACAAAAAGTTTAACCACCAAGTACATTTTCAAGCAACAAGTACATTTTCAAGCAATAAAAAGAGCAAAAAAAAACCCAAACAGATATTCATCTCTCAAAACTTTCTCACTGATACAGCTCTATGCTTCTCCCGCTCTGCAGCTCCATACCTCTCTCTCTCAAAACAGCTCTATACCTCATTTCTTAGCCTTGAAACTATACTTTGAGTTTGATTTAACAGCCTGCAAAAGGGACATAATGCTTGAATGGAATTCACATTTCATTCGATAGTTTACTGTGATCATCAGTTCAGTTTTTATCAATTCCACTCTGCAACAGTTTCATCCATCAGTCCACTTGTCCTTTAGGAGAGAAAACACTCTCTCTGCAAGAGCATTCGAGGGTGGGATGCTCATGATTCGTGCAATTACTGGTTACAGAGCAGGCAGCTCTGGTGCTTCCATAAAAATCTTTTGCCACTTTCCCCTGTGGATAGTTCCAGTCTACACAATTCTGGCATGAGGGGCCTGATGACCGAACAGTCTTGAAACAATTTGTCTGTATCTATGGATTCCTGCAGAGAAAGGGCAGTGACAACATTCAACAAATCATCAAAGGCAAAGGGTTCCTTTAAAGACAAGCAGGACATTTTCTTTAGGTAATTATTGTCACTAAAGTCAAACCGCTGAGCTAAGTATTTGACAGCAATTTCAAGGAAAAGGATAAAATCCTTCTCCAGCTTTTTACAGGAGACAACATCCATATCCTTCATGACTGTGTGGAGCTTCCCCCAAAAAGCTTGTCTGCCGCTCGAACTTCAAGTTTTTGTCTTAGTGAGGACATCACAGCAAAGGTTTCCATAGCTGTCAGTTGGGTCCTTTCTAGGGTGGCTATATGTTCATTGAAATCAACCAGAACTGTACCAAGAAAATACAGGTAGCACCGTGGCAGTGTTGGAAGTGTGTCCTCACCATGTTCATTGTCTGCAAAGTATTGCCAGATTTGGCGAGGTGTGTCCTCTCCTTGTAACAGGAAATAGGACTGCAGTGCAGCAAAAGATTTTTTACTATTCTGTCAATTGCTGGCAGCAATGACAGCCACCTGGTTGGCACATGCCTCAGAAGGGACTCGTATTCCTTGCCACAAAAATCAAAAAACTCTTTTAAATCTTTTGTTATTGTTCTGAGCCTGTTGTGGAGGAAACCTGCAGGGCGTGACCACTGGGGTAGATTGACTCTGTCTGTGTTTGGCAACAGCCTGAGTCACCGGTCTAGAGGGAACAATCTCAGGGGGTTCAGCCTCAATCATGACTTGACCAATAGGCAGTAAATGGTTATGGTGCATGGGCTTGACAGCTTTCGAATCATTTTCAGGCCGTACTTTGTACATGGGTAAGTCATCCAATTTGCCTACTACTGTACGAGGAAGATAGTGCCATCGGTCAGCAATTTTATGTTTACCATGCAGTCCCAAATTTCGCAGCAATACATGTTCTCCAGTTTGAAGCTCTTGGGTCTTTACTTTTTTATCATATGTTTCTTTATTGGCTAAGTTTCTCTTTGCAGCCATTGTCTGGGCTAGTTGATATGCCTGATTCAATTGGACCTTGAGTTTCTGTACATATTGTAGATGATTTTCAGCTCGAACCCCATCAGGACAGACCCCAAAACAAACATCAACTGGCAGCCGAGCCTCTATCCCAAACATGAGGCAGTAGGGAGAGAACCCGGTAGCATAATTTCTTGTACAATTATAGGCATGTACCAAGGTGCTAATCTACTGGCTACATTTAGGCTTGTCTTTTGGGTGAAGGCTGTCCAGCAGGGTGCAACTGAAGCGTTCTGGTTATGGGCCCCCCTGCGGGTGATAATGGGTGGTTCTGGACTTCCGCACCCCCATAGGGAGAGCATTTCTTTATTTAAGCGACTCTCAAAGTCTCTACCTTGATCAGAATGAATTCTCTGGGGGGCCCCGTAGTTGATGAAGAAATTTTCCACTAGCACCTTGGCCACGGTGGACGATTTCTGATCTTTGGTGGGGAAGACTTGGGCATACCTTGTAAAATGGTTCGTAACCACCAACACATTACCAATCTTTTGCTGATCGGGCTCCAAACTCAAAAAGTCTATGCAAACTAATTCCATTGGTGTGCTGGTGGTAATGTTGACAAGGGGGGCAGGGTCTTTCTCTGCAGGCAGCGACTACAAGTCCTTCCATGATGCTCAACATTGGCTCCCCCCCATCTTAGGTCAGCAGAATCAAGAACGAGCTAGGTCAAGGGTTCAGTCGATACCGAGGACGCCCATATGGTTGTGGAGGGACCTCAGCACCAAGTCTCTGAAAGCTGTGGGCAAGACCAATTGTTGCTTGTCTACTTGGCCTCCCCTGTCTACTGTCTCTCTCTATACAGCAACTGATTAATCAGCTTCAATTTGGGGCCTTCTTTAAATAGCAAAGCAGTTTGCAAATCAGAGGAGTGCAATTTGAACAGATCTTTCCCTGCACGGAGGGCTTCAAGGGCTGACCAAATCATAGGATCTTGGGATTGAGCCCACTGAATGAAGTCATTATCATACTGAGGTAGTGCACTAATATCTAGAGTGGAGAAGTGACAGTACGCAGCTGGTATGCAGGTATCAGAGGGGCCCAAGCAGTCTACTAAGCAGTCCACTGTGTCCGTAGACATCTGATTATCTTTATCAAACTTTCGACACAGTGCTCAAATGTCAGGTTTGGACAGCCTGACCCAATCACCTTTGAATGTGGGCCTCTGGGATAGGGTATCAGCATCTATGTGATTCAGGCCTGATCTGTATTCAACAGCATAATCATAGGTAGACAACGCAGAAAGCCACCGATGCCCGGTGGCATCTAACTTAGCTGAAGTCTGCACATAGGTCAAGGGATTATTGTCAGTCTTCACCAGTATCTTTGCCCCATACAAGTATTCATGGAACTGGTCAACAATGGCCCACTTTAATGCCAGGAACTCCAGCTTATGCACAGGGTAGTTTTTCTCGGGTGGGGTCAGACTTCTACTGGCAAAGGCCACCGGTCTCAAACCATTCTCACGTTCTTCATACAGCACAGTCCCCAAACCTTGTAGGCTAGCATCAGTATGCAACACATAGGGTCTAGTAGGGTCAGCATAGGCGAGGATGGGAGCATGGGTGAGCTGATATATTATTTCATGGAAAGCAGCCTCACAGTCGGTTGTCCAACAGGACCCAAAAAGTTCACACGGGTGGAAGTATACTCTTTCTGTTCCAGAGTAGGCCCCTTTGTTGTATTTATGGTTCATGGGAGAGTAGCCCCGGGTAAGATTTAGGAGTGGGCGAATCACCCAGAAGTAGTCCTTCATGAACCGCCGGTAGTAACCACAGAATCCTAGAAAGCGCTGTAATTCTTTCAGATTGTGGGGCTGGGGCCAAGTGGTCAAGGCCTCAGCTTTACTAGGATCAGTCTCTATCCCCTCTGTGGACACTATATGCCCCACATACTTCACAGATGTCTGAAAAAAATGGCATTTGTCGATGGACAGCTTAAGGCAGAAATCCTCCAGTCGATCTAACACTTTAAATAGTCGGCTCTCATGCTCCTCCAATGAACTTCCAAACACAATGACATCATCCAAGTACACCAGGCACTCCAACAAATTCATATCCCCCACTGCACATTCCATCAATCGTTGAAAAGTGTCCGGAGCACCCGATATCCTCTGGGGCATCCTCAGAAACTCATAGAACCTAGTGGGCAGATGAAGGCTGTTTTCTCACAGTCTTCTGGGGCCATGGGGATCTGGTAGTACTCACTGCGAAGATCCAGCACCGATAACCACTTGCTCCCATTCAAGCAGTCCAAAGCATCTTGTATACAGGGCATGGCGTATTGATCTAGGATGGACCGCCGGTTAAGGGTTCGATAATCTATGCACATTCTTACCGTCCCATTCTTTTTTCACACCACCACAATAAGCGAGGAATAGGGGCTTCTGGATTCTTGTATCCCACCAGCCGCAAGCATCTCCTGCAGGTGTCTTCTCACATCATCTATACCTGCGGGAGCTAGGCGCCGACACCTCTCGCGAAATGGCCATTCATCGGGCAGGCATATGTGATGGTCTGCTCCCTGGACACATCCCACATCCCACTCCTTCAACAAAAACACTTGGTCTTTTTGGGCAAGTCGCTTGCTGATTCTAGCCTTCCATTCAGCTGGCAACAGGGAGTCACCAAAGTCAAACAGGTCAGGGGTCACTCTATCAGTCGCTCCAGAGTGCTTGTTACTGGGCAACACTGCAGTGTCTGTGCAGTGTACGGTAGCTAGGGTACAGCCTCTTTTCACCCGAATCTCCCGATTTGACACATTGTGGATCTGAACCATTACTCATCATGCATAGGTATGAGCACGAGCAGGCAAGATACTGGGCCTGACCAACAATCCTTCTGGCAATTCTCCATCACCTGGCACATCCAGCGTCAGTATTCTATTCTTGACATCTTTCTTCAGGTGGACCTCCCTTTGAATGATACACTGGGCGTTAGGGGCCAACACCATTGAATTGGGATCCTTCTTCCACACAATCCCTACCGGTTCATCCGGGTCTACTTCCTCAGGATTCTATTGTGACTTACAGGCCCTCTTAATCAGGGCAGGAATTCTCAGAGCCCTACCAGTCCGGTGCCCCTGTTTCTCGAAGCAGAGTTGGGCCAGTCACCCAAACATATGAGCACTGGTCCCAATTAGAAGGGGAGCCCCATCATACAGTCCAGTAGGGGGACACACACACCAGCCACTGAGGTAGGAAAAGACAGCCAGATCCGAATATACCCAGAGTATGGATGCGACTTCTCACTCAGTCCCCAGACATGCAGGCCTTTCAAGGGTTGTAGGGGCACATCAGACAGGTGCTTCCTGTACCAATCTTGAAACATGATAGTTACTTGAGACCCACTGTCAAGCACGGCTCGGGTGGACACACCATTCATTTTTACTGTAGTTTCCATTAAAGGGCCCACCACCTCAGACCATTCAGGAGGGACAGCAGCAGAGGCCTGGACAGATGATTTAGCCACATAAGGATTTGAGTTAATACTTCTTGACCCCTCACTGTGGTCATTTCGGGCACTCCTCGACCATTGATTCATTACCTAAGCTCCCCTTTAAGCCAATTCACCTCTTTCTCTAAGTCCTTCTGGGACCAATATTCCCTCTTCAGATGGCCATCCCTGCCGCAATTGTGACAAATGACAGACTCTCAGGGCATCCTTGGGGAAAACATTGCAGGGGATGCTGGAGCATCGACGGGAGATGGTGATCTGCCTCCTGCTGGTAGTATGCCATGTCTCAAAAGTTCCTTTAGGGTGGCAGTCAATTCCTTGAGCTCAGCCGAGAAGCAACTCTCCATAGAGGACATCTGAGGATGCACCCCAACCCCCATAGCAGTCATGTCCTGACAGGGGCCAGGGTCTTGGTCAGCAGGGGATATCTCAGTGAACACAACTGGTTGTACCTTTCTGACTTCCTTCAGCAACTCCTCTCCCCACCAGTTAGCCAACAGCAGGGCATTCTTAGTGGCCTCCATTTTGGACAGGCTTTCAGGTGCCATAATCACTGGGGCTGCACTCACCCCATAATCACATTCTCCCTCTTCACATTCTACCTCTCGGAGTTCTTTTATCAACTCACAGTAGTCAGGTGGGCTACCCCTCCTACCCTGGAGCCTTAACTGGATGATCTGTAATTTAGAATGCTTGGCATGTTGCAGTATGTGCCCCAAACTCATACGGTTCAAATCACTGGCAGCTACCCCAACTTTCCTGTAAGCCTTCTGCAGAGCTCTTTCTAAACGAGTAACATACGCAGACAAGCTTTCCCCCTTCCATTGTTTTGTACCTTGGAACTTCCACATCAAAGTCAGTGGCTCAGTAGGTAGCACACTCGCCTCTGAGGCCAGGAGATCAGAGGGCTGTGGGTTCAGTGCCCACATCTGGCACTTGGGTTAATATCCCAGTACTGACACTGTAGTGCAGCATGAGAGGGGTGCTGCACTTCTGAGGTGCAGTCTTTCGGATGAGACATTAAACCGAGGTCCCATCTGCCTGGATTGGTGGTAGTTCAGGTGGATGTTAAAGATCCCATGGCATTTATCGAAAAGAGTAGGGGAAGTTTTATTGAAAAGAAACATAACATCACAGAAAAGGAAAAATGGCAATCACATAATGTTATACAAATTCACTAATAACAAACAAGCAATATAACAAAGTTTAGAAGGAAATGAAATGTTGCCAAAAAGAATCCACCTTATCCCTAGAGAATTTAACAATATCTCTAGTTTTAATTGACAATAAACCGTTCTCAATCTGTAAAAAGATGGTATTATATAATACAGTCTGTTGTTGCAAAACAAATTGACACCGGGCCTGCCATAAAAAATATTGAAGAAAGGAAAAAAAAACATTCAAAGTGCTTTTATGATATAATTTCCAGATCCCTGTATAATCCCCTAAAACTATGGTTTGGTACGTAACATGAGACAAAAAGGGCAAATTCCAATGTGTGGCAGTGTCCTGCCAAAAAAATTTACTATAGGGGCAAGTAACAAAAAAATGTACCATAGTTTCTTCACAGTTTATACAGGCAGGTCTTAAACAATACCGTTCTGATACGGGTTTACATTTTAAATTTCCTCTAACTCCCAGTCTCCCTTGCATGGAAAGCCAAACAATATCCCAAATATGCAGGGGAATCCTAAAATCTGTCAACTTCCAGAAAGAAAATATCATTTTAGAAGGTACACATTCTGGAAATAGTAGAACACTGCTTAATACATCAAATACAATAAAATTATAAAATGATTTTCTAGTGAGAGTGAGTAAAGTCGGAAAAGAAACTTTCCACTGATGCACCTTTTTTAAAGTGGAAATACCATATGATGGTAAAAGGTCTGTTAACAGAATCTTAGGCAGTAATGAGGACCATTTATCAAAATATCTAGACCAGATAAATTGAGTCCATAACTGTCAAGATAGGGTAGCAGGATTCCATAGATAGGTAAAAAAAACAAAAAAGAACAGGGAATGATTAAAAAAACAATAGGATTAACCATAGCCAAACCTCCTTTGGCAATAGGTAAATAAGTAATGTCTCGACGGACAGTGTTCAATCTATTACCCCAAAGCATCTGAAAGAAGAGACTAAATAATCTAGTTTCCAGATGCAGAGGGGGAAGAAAAATAAAACATAAAAAAATAAAGACAGGGAGCAAAAACTGTTTAATAACCATAATTCTCTTCTTCTTCCCAAATTTCCATCCCTTCCAGCAATGAATCTTAAATTCTCCAATACATAACTGTTTCTCCCAATTGAAAGTCGCTAAATCCCCTGGCCCAAACTAAATACCTAAGATTTTATGGGGAGAAGTGACAACCGGGATACCTGAAATATCTAAAGGAACTGGTAAAGTAGAATCTAGAGAAAAAATAAAGCTCTTCTCTATATTCAACTGAGCTCCAGATAAGTTCCCAAAATGGGTAAAAATCTGTAATACATTAGTCAAAGAAGAAATATCCTGTACTAGTAGCAGTAACATCATCTGCATAAAGCAGTAACTTTTCATGAGGTAATGAGGGTACAGGGGCCAAACCTAAAATGTTATTATCCCAAAGAATGTGCCTTATTACTGGGTCTAAAACGAAAGAGTAAAGGAGGGGGCTTAAGGGACTACCTTGTCTTACCCCAACAGTAAGAGGGATATCCGTACCAAAAAGACCATTAACCATTGACACAATAGTAGCTCCATTATACAGGGAAGAAATCCAGAACACAAAAGGTTCCGGAAAACCATAACGAAGTACTAAGGGAAATAGAAAGTCATGTCGAACTTTATCAAAGGCTTTGGCCCGATCCAAAGCTACAACATATCCAGAAATCTTGTTCTTACAGCTAACTTCAAACAATTCACGAAGAAAAACAAGTTATGTTGAATGCGCCTGTTAGAAATGGCACAAGTCTGAGCCGCATGTATAAGAAAATCAGCCACCAGTAATAATCTATTATTGAAAATTTTAGCCAAGATTTTGTAATCACTGTTCAATAAACTGAATGGTCTCCAATTAGATAGCAAAGCTTTATCTCCTGATTTAAATAACAAATAAAGTGAAGAAGTATTAAACCCAAAATATGAGGACGAGGAAGTCAACATAAAATTAAAAACCTTAGGTAAAAAATAAAGCATATAAGGCAAAAAAGTTTTGTAAAAATCATTGGGGATGCCATCCAACCCAGGCGAAGTACCTTTACTAAACTGAGATATAGTAACCTCAACTTCCTCAGAGGATATAGGTTGTATCAATGGGGTAATCATAGAAGTGGGAACCTGTGGCAATGGGGCCGTAAATCCGGAGAGATCAGGAGAGGGTTGCTGTAACTTGGGGTGGAATGTGTCACTAACAAATTGTTGTATTATTGTTAACATCCCTAAATCTGTTTTTACTACATTGCCTTCCGGTGAAATAAGATGAGACATAAGAGTATTATCCAATCGCTGTTTACAAGCATCAAAGGGATCTGAAGCCGGTGTTTTCCTAATTCCAAATTTAAACTCCATTTTCAGAGATTTAGCTCTGTCATATTGATAAGTTTTCATTTGTTTTTTTTATTTCCAGAATTTGAGAGGTAAAACTAGACCTATCACAAGGAGGAAAAGACATTAATTTATACAGCTGATTTCGTAAAAGAAGATATTTTAAATAGGTAGAATTAGCTTGATGTTTACCAAAGGAGAGTACAAGTTTCTTTAACTCCATTTTTGTATCCAGCCACCAATTCAATAAAGAATCATAAGAACAGATAACTGAGTCACGGCTAGCCAAAAAAAAGTTCAATCTGAGAAAGAAGGGAAGGGGAGTCTAGAAGAGACATATTAAGTCTCCATCTATTATGTATAGAAAAAATCTTAGGAGGGAGAGAATGTAAACTTAAAGTACAAAAAAGAATATTGTGGTCTGAAAACTCAGAAGGCTGTGATTTACAAAAATAGACAACAGATATTTAGAAACAAAAAACATGTCAATCATGAGTGGCATATATATATATATATATAATATATATATATATATATATTATATATATATATTATATATATATATATATATATATATATATATCTATCTCTGTGATAGGTAGCCCCAGTACCCGTAGGGTGTAATTTACAAAAAGCATCCATCAGTCCAGCCCCAGAAAGAATTTGTGCCAAAGCATTGGAGTCACAGTATATTTTTTTCTGGGTAGCTCCTGTCAGGGCAGTATCCAAAGTGCAGTTAAAATCCCCACCCCAAATAATATGTTTTTTTGAAAATAAAAAGGCTTAATCTCTTCAAATAGCTCAACTCTAGCTGATTTGACTTGAGGAGCATAAAGATTAATGACACGAAAAGAAAAATCCCCTAAAGAACCATTAAGCAATAATGCCCTTCCAAGTCTAACATCAATGAGACGAAAAATACGAAAGTAAGTGTTTTTAAATAGAATGCCTATTCCGTCAGCAGTTTCTAAACCAAATGACCAAAAAGAAGGTCCCCAATGCCAACATTTTTTAAGCAGTTCCACCTCAATAAGTGAGGATATATGAGTCTCTTGAACAAAAATAATGTCAACTTGAAGAGATTCAAAAAAGGAAAATAAAGAAATCTGTTTTTTATAAGATTTTAAACTGCAAACATTGAAAGACAAAAGCTGTATGGAGGCCATAAAAAGGTTTTAACCAGGCCCACTTTTCAAACTACTACTGGCCTTCCTTTTTTTCCCCTTTTTTTTCTTTAGAAAGCTCAGTAGATTTACTTTCCTCATCTTCGGTGACCAATTCTGATCTATGGGAGGTGCCTGACTCTAAGTCAGAGTCCCCAAAATCTTCCTGAAGAGGAGAAAAAATGTTGGTGGTAGGAATAGGACAGGGAGTAGGGACTTTCAGAGAAGACCTAGTGAACCTCCGCCCTTTAACAGCTTCAAACGTGGGGGGCATAGCAGGCCTATTAGAGGCCTTGTGTGCAGCACTATCGGAAGTAGAGCATAAATCAGAGACAGGAACAGGGTCTTGGTCAGGGGGTATCGTAGGCCTGACTTCAGTGGAAGAAGAGGCAGAATTAGTCGTTACTGGGGCTGATGCAGAATTAAAGGGAGTGGGATCAGTGGAAGAAAGTCCCTGATGTTTATCTTGGGCCTGAATCACTAATTCATCCTGATCCCAACCTGCAGTCCTATTACGTTTAGCCCAGGGGCACTGGGGAAAAGCATGGCCTTTATCATCACACAGATTACATTGAAAAATGTTCTCGCATAGGTCCATAGAATGACCATACATCCCATACAAGGAACGTTTTAGCATATCACAAGAGCTACTAATATGAGTACGAGACCCACATTTGTAGCATGCTCTGGGCTGTCCACTATAGAAACACACACCCCTATCCTTACCTAGAAAAAAACTGTTAGGTAAGTGGATAATATCTGCATTTACCTGAAATAACTTCACTCTGAATTTCCATCCACCCGTCCAGATACCCTCTAGATCTAACAGGGCCTCAGGTGGGCCTATAATGTCACAGCAGTTCTGCAACCAGTGATAAATATCACTAACATTTACCCCCTCATTCCTGAACATGACAGTGACATACCGAATTTGAGGCCTAGTGAGAGGAATGGCCAAAAAAGGCACCCATAAAGGTGAATTTTTCAGGGTTGAATATTTGTCCCAAAACCTCTCAAGACTATGATACAGACGAAAACTAATGTCAAATGAATCTTCCCCATAAACATGAATCAAAGCGTATAAATCAGAAGGAAAAAAAGACATAGAACCCCTAAGTAAAGTATTAGCCACGTAATATCTGTCAGGGTGAGAAGCAAGGCCACCTCTATACCGCAGTCTGACTGCATTCCTCCTGGGAGCTTGTTCCAATTTGTTTTTAAACAGATCTGCCATAGGTATACACTTAGATTGCTCCCTATTATTCATAAGAACAGAACTTTGCCCAGACTCAAAAGTACCCCCTGCCTTCCCTCTCCCCGAGGAAGTTCTGGGGCCGACAACGGCTTCAGGTTCCTCTGAAAAAAGGTGCGCACCAGTGTTACCAATGTTGTTTAAATTTAAATCAGTCTCTGTACCTGAGCTCAGACTGTTGGCATGCTTTGAAGAAACTGTTCCATCTTCCACCCAGTCAGGATCGGGAATCCAGGTTCCAGATGAAGTCCGTAACCATCCTGCACGAGACAGGGAACTCTTGGGTGACCAGTCTTTAAATTTTGCAGAGATAGTGCCCTGTAGTCCAAATTGATGCCGAACTACCTGCGAGGTAGTAGAAGAATGTTCTCTGTCCGAAAATGATGTCATTGCTGTGGTGCGCCCCCCTGCTCTACCCGGAAGCGCATTCTCAAAAAATGGGTTGGAAGAAACACTTGCAGCTATTGAAAGAGAGGTTCCTGTGTCTCCAAGGGGAAAAGCAGAGTCCACAGAACAACCGGAAGTAGAAAGTACATCCACCGACTCCCGTACCGGCGGCTCACTGGTTTCCTCCATCGCAACATCAGGTGATACATAGACAGACGCTTCCTGTACCAGAATAACAGCTGTTGCCTCCTGTATAGCTCACATAGCTCCAGGAACTGGAGCTTCCTCACTGACGACCGTCTCCATACCACACAGCACTGCATCTGCCATTCTGCAGATCAACACAGCCATCTACTGGCCACAGAGCGCCAGCAGAGTAGGGGTAGTTTTATTAAAGAAAAAACATAACATCACAAAAAGGAAATACAAATATAACCAAAGTACACTTTTATACAAAATGAATAAAAAAATCAACAACACAAAGAGAAGAAAAACAAAAGAAAACAGGTTTACCATCAATTACACACATATGAAATTTTGCCAGAAGGAATCAACTTTAGGTTTGGAAAATTTAACCATATCTCTAGTTTTAACAGAAGCTAACCCATCCTCAATTTGCAAAAACATGGTATTAAATAATACTGTTTGTTGCTGAAAAATAAACTGGCAGAGAGCTTGCCAGAAATAATATTGTATGAAAGCAAAGAAAACATTCAAGGTACTTTTGTGATATAAATGCCAAATCCCTGTATAATCACCCAAAACTATGGTTTGATAGGTAATATTAACTAAAAAGGGTAAGTTCCAATGTACGGCAGCATCCTGCCAAAAGTTTTGACTAAAGGGACAAGTAACAAAAAAATGAACCATAGTTTCTTCGCAATTAATACAGGTAGGCCTAAAGCAGAATCGTTCTGTAGTGGGTTTATATTTTAAATTACCTCTAACCCATAACCTACCTTGTACAGAAAGCCATACAATATCCCAAATATGTGGTGGAATCCTAAAATCTGTTAACTTCCTAAGAGAAAAAAACATTTTAGAAGGTATACAGTCTGGAAAGAGAAGAACGCTTTTTTGAACCTCAAACACAATAAAATTGTAAAAGGATTTTCTAGAAAGAGTAAGTAAATGTGGAAAAGATATTTTCCATTACTGTATTTTTTCAAAGTAGCAATACCATAGGATGGCAAAGAGTCAGATAACGATATTTTAGGAGGTAAAAGAGACCATTTATTTAAATATTTAGACCATAAAAACTGGGACCAGTATTTCCAGGCCATATTGGCAGGAGACCAAATATAAGAAAAAGATTCAAACAAAAACAAGGAGTGGTAGAAAACAATGGGGTAATCATGGCCAACCCTCCCTTATTAATAGAGAGATAAGTAATATCCCTACGTACCAGGTTTAATCTGTTGCCCCATAGCATCTGAAAAAAGAGACTTAAAATTCTTGTTTCCAGATGAAGAGGAGGTGGAAACACATAACTTAAATACAAAAAAACAGGTAACAACATTTTTTTAATAATTGCAACCCTTTTTTTTCCCCCAAAATTTCCATCCTTTCTAGCGGTGAATCTTAAACTCCCCGATATATAATTGTTTCTCCCAATTGTAGGTGGCTAAGTCC
Organism: Neoceratodus forsteri; assembly: GCA_016271365.2. NCBI lineage: Eukaryota > Metazoa > Chordata > Ceratodontiformes > Ceratodontidae > Neoceratodus > Neoceratodus forsteri. Next base: position 1,575,401,150 of record CM057453.1, on the reverse strand, counting down.
CCTGTCCCAAACCAAATGCCCAGAATCTTATGGGGAGAAGAAACAACTGGAATGCCCTTAATATCAGAAGGGACTGAAGGTGTAGGATGTAAAAGAAAAATAAAACTTTTGTTCATATTAATCTGGGCTCCCGATAGTGTACCAAAATTAGAAAAAATTTGTAATGCAGTAGTTAAAGAAGGGACATCTTTAAGTAATAAAGTAACATCATCCGTGCATGCAGTTATTTTTTCAATTGGTAAAGTACAGGAGGGTGCTAGTCCAATAATACTCGTGTCCCATACAATTTGCCTGATCACAGGGTCCAAAACAAAAGAATACAAAAGCGGACTCAATGGGCAACCCTGTCTTACTCCGACAGATATAGATATCTCAGTACCAAAAAGACCATTAACCATGGGGACACTAGTGGTGCTCTCATACAGGATAGAAATCCACTTTACAAAAGGTGTTGGGATGCCATACTGCAAAAGTATGGAGAATAAATAATTATGTTAAACCTTATCAAAGGCATTAGCTTGATCTAAAGCAACAATATATCCTGAGATTTGACCTGTATGACCAAGTTCAAATAAGTCTCTTAAAAGATATAAATTGTGTTGAATGCGTCTATGGGGAATAGCACAAGTCTGGGCCGGGTGTATAAGAGAATCTGCTACCAATAATAATCTATTGTTGAGGATTTTAGTCAAAATTTTGTAGTCGCTATTCAGTAAACTCAAAGGTCTCCAATTAGATAATATAGTTTTGTTCCCTGATTTGTATAGGAAAAAAAGTAATGAGGTACCAAACCCTGAATGAGCAGTAGAAGAGAACAACAAAAAATGAAATACCTTTGGCAGAAAATAAATCATGTAAGAAAGAAAAAGTTTATAGAATTCATTAGGGATACCATCCCACCCTGGTGAAGTACCCTTACTTAATTGCAATATAGCCTGTTCCACTTCCTGGGAAGAAATAGGTTGAATTAATGAGGTTACTTGAGAGGTAGGTACTTGTGGGAGTGGAGCAGTGAAACTAGAAAAATCAGGCAAAGGATGATCAGACCTATCCTGAAAAGAAGCACTAACATGTTGTTGAACGAGTATCAACATGTCCATATCCTTGTTAAGCAAGAGGCCAGTGGGGGAAACAAGCTGGGTCATAAGGGTGGCCTCCAGTCTTTGCTTACAAGCCTCAAAGGGATCTGAAGCTGGTGTATTCTTGGTTCCAAATTTAAATTCTAATTCTAAGGACTTTGCTCTATCATGTTGATAGGATTTCATCTGTTCTTTCAGAGCTTTAATTTGAGAAGTCAAATCACGCTTATAGTCAGAAGGAAAGGACATCAACTTACATAGCTGATTTCGTAAAAGAAGGTAATGCAAATAATGAGAGTTAGCTTTAGCTTTTCCAAAAGAGAGCATAAGCTTTTTTAGTTCCCTTTTTGTGTCCATCCACCAATTCAGTAAATTGGTGTAAGCACAAAAAACAGATTCCCTATACGAAAAAAAAGGTTTCAATCTGGGAATGAAGGGAAGGACTGTCAAGAAGTGACATATTTAATCTCCAATGATTATATTTTGAAAAAATCTTGGGAGGAAGAGAATGCAAACTGAAAGTACAAAAAAGAATATTATGATCAGAAAATTCCGAGGGTTGAGATTTACAATGAATGGGATGTAAGTGTCGAGAAAAGAAAAACATGTCAATTCTTGTGACGTAAATAAATCTATGATAGGTAGCACCATTACCCCTGGGATGTAATGCACGATAAGCATCCTTCATACTGGAATCAGCAAGAATTTGTGTCAAGGCATTAGAATCACAATATACCTTCTTCTGGGTGGCTCCAGACAAAGGGGTATCCAAAGTACAATTAAAATCCCCATCCCAAATAATATGCATTCTAGTAAAGAGAAATTGCTTAATTTCCCCAAATAATGCAACCCTGGCTGATTTAGTTTGTGGGGCATAAAGATTGATAAGGCGAAAAGAAAAGTCTCCTAGGGAGCTCTAACAGGACTAATATCAAGAAGTCGAAATATGTTAAAGTGGGTGGATTTAAAAAGGATGCCAATCCCATCCACAGGTTCCAGTCCAAAGGACCAAAACGAAGGTCCCCAGTGCCATCTTTTTTTAATACTGTCTACCTCAGCCAGTGAGGAAAGACGACTTTCCTGAACAAAGATAATGTCCACTGGGAGAGCTGCAAAAAAAGCCAAAATAGAAATTTGTTTTTTATATGACTTTAAGCTGCAAACATTAAAGGATAATAGTCATAAAGTGGCCATAAAAACCTAGGGCTGGATATTCAAACTGCGCCATTCATAGAAACAAGCCCATGAACTCGCATAAAACAGTTACGGGGGTGTGTCTGGGCAATATTCAAAGAGATTTAGCTGTTGAGCAACTCCTTTGAATATCACCCCCCAGCCACAGCCACTGTGCATGGCGCAGTGGAACTTGCGCCACCGCAAGTTGACAGAGTGGAGCATTCAACTTGCGGTGGCGCAAGTACCATTGTGCCATGCACAAAATCACGATATTCAAAAGGTGACATGCAAATGGGGCTATAATTCATGCAAGGCGCAGGGGGCCATTTGCATGTGATTATGTCCCCATTTGCATGCCATTAGCATGTAGGTGCGCCGATCCCCGAGGACTTGCGCCTGGCGCCCTGCCAGGCAGCAGCCGTCGGGGACCGACGCCCCCTGCAGCCCGATCGTGGGCATAGTGTACTCCCCCCCCACCAGCCCGATCGCGGGCATCAATGTGGCTCCCCACCCTCCTCCCGTACATATCCCTGGTGGTCCAGTGGACCGAAATGCCCGATCGCGGGCGATATGTATAATAATTCCCACCCCCCTCCCGTACACATCCCTGGTGGTCAGTGGACGAAATGCCCGATCGCGGGCAGTATATATAATAATTCCCACCCCCTCTGTCACATCCCTGGTGGTCCAGTGGACGAAATGCCCGATCTCGGCGGTATGTGTGATAACCCCGAACATAGCCCTGGTGGCTGGTGTCCCACCCTACCCACCCACGGCCCCACCACCGCTCCCCGGCGGCGGCAGCATCATCGCCTGCGCCCCACACGCTGACTGCCCGGTAGGGCTGCCGCCGGTGGTGCAGAGCAAGAGCCAATGGGTGCAGCCATACCGTATGACAGTCCAGATTTGTGAATGTCATTCACAAATCTGGACTGTCATGCTATGTATGGACTGCGCCCGTTGGCTCTTTCTCTCACCAATGACATGCAACTCCGAGCAGTCAGTCGTAGCGGCGAGCGGCAGGAGTGGGATGCTGCCGTCCGCCCGGCTGCCGGGGAGCGGGTGGTGGGCTTGTGGGTGGGTAGGGTGGGGACACTAGCCACCAGGGCTATGTTTGGGGGGTTTATCCACATACCGCCGCGATTGGGCATTTGTCCACTGGACCACCAGGGATGTGTACGGGAGGGGGTGGGAATTATTATACATACCACCTGCGATCGGGCATTTCGTCCACTGGACCAGGGATGTGGAACGGGAGGGGGTGGAATTATACATACCGCCCGATCGGGCATTTCGGTCCACTGACCACCAGGGATATGAACGGGAGGAGGGGGAGCCTACATTGATGCCCGGATCGGGCTGGTGGGGGAGTACACTATGCCCGCGATCGGGCTGCGGGGGGCACAGGGACTGGGTTGGGGCCAGCCACAGGTGGCAGCTGCTGTGTTGCGCCCTGCAATACAGCAGCTCACCTGTGGGTGGCCCTCGACTTGAGCCTTTTTTTTTTGGCTCAAAGTCCTGCAGGCGCAGGTTGGGGGTTGCGCTTGCACAACTCTGCACAGCCCGGCTGAATATCAGGCTGTGCAGTTTATGCATGGTTCCTCCCCCTCCAGTTCAGCATGCATTCATTTGCATTGCGCTGTTGCTCAGCATGTTTTCTGTGGTGCAGCTGCCTCCTGCTGAATATCGCAGAATGGAGCAAGTTTGGACTTGCGCAGGCGCAACCCTATTGTGCATGGCGCAACCCTTTTGAATATCTGGCCCCTAGTGTTCAGCAAAGTCCCCCTTTCAAGCTATTACTTGCTTTCCTTTTTTTCCCTTGTTTACCCCTTTTGTCTTTAGCCAATTCTGTGGATTTACTTTCTTCATCTTCCGTGACTATTTCAGATCTATGAGAAGTGTCAGATTCCAAATCTGAATCCCCAAGATCATCTTGTAAGGGTAAAAAAATAGTAGTAGGGATAGGACAGGGAGCAGGGATTTTCAGTGAAGACCTTGTAAATCTTCGTCCCTTAGCAGTTTCAAAAATGGGGGGGGGGCATAGTGGGCCTATCAGAAACACCATCCGTCTCAGAAACCTGATCTGGGGTTGAAGAAGGGCCAGAGTTATCCACAAGAGACACTGAATTTGGCACTGCCGATAGATGAATATCAGGAACTGGTGCAGGTTCACTAAGGACAGGAGTTTGTAATTTAACTTGAGCCTGAATTACTATGTCATCATGATCCCATCCTTCAATTCTATTTCTTTTAGCCCAGGGGCATTGATGAAAGGCATGCCCTTTCTCCTCACTGACCACTATAAAAACACACTCCTCTGTCTTTCCCTAAAAAAAAAACTGTTTGGGAGATGAATAATATCAGAATTCACCTGAAACAATTTTACTTTAAATTTCCAGCCCCCAGTCCAGATACCCTCTAAGTCTAATAAAGCCTCAGGGGGGCCAAGGATATCATAACGCTTTTGTAACCTTACCCCTTCATTTCTGAACATGACAGTGATATACCGGATTTGTGGTCTAGTCAGAGGGATGGCCAAAAAGGGAAGCCATAAGGGAGTAGTTTTTAAAACAGAATACTTTTCCCAAAATTTTTCTAAGCTTTGATTAAGTCTAAAACTAACATCAAAAGAGTCCTCCCCAGAAACATGTATAAGTGCAAACAGGTCTGAGGGAAGAAATGACATGGAACCTTTAAGCAGGGTATTAGCTACATAATATCTATCTGGATGTGTACCTAAACCCCCTCTATATCGTAGTCTAACTGCGTTCCTCCTAGGAGCCTGTTCCAGCTTATTTTTGAACAAGTCAGCCATAGGGACGCGAGGAAGGGTTTCAGGACCCTTATTTGAGCTAATCCTACTACTTGCTACAGCAGTAACCTTTGATTCCCCCGAGGATGTACTGGGGCCAGAAAATGCCTCAGAGTCCTTCAACAACAGGTGCGCACCAGTAACATCATATGAAGCAGAAGAATCATTGTCTATACCTGAGCTCAGGGAGGTGGCATGCTTAGATGGTAAAAATGAAACAGGTTTCCAGGCAGGGTCAGGCAACCAAGTCCCCATAGCATTTTGCATCCATCCAGCTTTAGATAAAGAGTCCTCCTCCAACCAGTCCTGAAAATCATTGGAATCTTGTGTTGGTAAACCAAATTGGTGTCTCAAAACCTGAGACGTAGAGGGGTGATGATCCGAAACAGCGTGGACCTCCGAAATCACAGAACCATCCGTTGCCATAACCGGAAGCGTGCGTTGCAAAGAACCATCCGTAGGAACAACAACAAGCGCGGGTTCAGAAGTTCCATCAGCAGAAACAAGGCAAATAGGACTTACGGATACAGTAGAGCATACCTCCCGGATCGGCATTGCACCGATTAGCTCCGGAGCAACAGGCAACATCTCCAGGCTAGAAACCTCATCCTTAGAGGTAGAAACAGTGGATTCCATGACAATCTGTGGAGCAATGCTAGCAGGAGCTTCCGTGCTAGCGTCCATCTCCTCACAGTGTTGCAGAGCTTCTGCCATGCAGCAGAGCTATCACAGCCCTCTACTGGCCACAGAGCACCAGCAGAGTAGGGGAATTTCCTTGGTGTCCTGGCTAAATTTCCCCTCATTCACTAAAAATTCCACCAACAGCTTAATCTGGTTCAAGGTCAGTTGGCATTCATCTGTATCCCCCTCCCCTGGGTCATGCCTGAAAATAGGCAGGATTTGTCTAGTGCATTTACCCAGTCAACAAAAATGAAATAAATAAATAAATTAAAATAAAAAGTTTCCCCTGACTTAATGTTCCCAAAATTGTCTTCAAGGGCTGATAGGTACTTCTGCGCAGAGGCCTCAGGGTTGTGGACCTCAAAAACTTAATGGCTTCAAGGGCAGGGCCCCTCAGACTTTCTATAATTCTTTTCTGCTTCTCAGCCTCCGCACATTGCCACTCGGGTATCAAGGGGCAACATGGTCAATCCAGGTCTCCCAGTCATCCTCTCCCTGGGGGGTAGGAAGGGTGCCCGAGAAGATTCTCAGTCTTCGGTAGGAGTCATAACTAATGGCGGGTACAGATATAGGGGCCAGCATTGGCGCAGGCACAGAAAGTGGGGTAGTAACAGGCGCTGGAGTGGGAGGGGATGTTGGGAAAGGAACACCTTCAGGTGGCAGGAACAGTTTCCTAAAGTCCTCCATGGTTTTCCCTTCTTCCAGCAACAACTTAGCAAATTTCTCCCAAAAAGTCTCAGTTAATGGTGGAAGCTCATCCTCCCTAGGGTCTTTACTATCTTTTGTTATCACTATCTAGGCAGCAGGGGCCATGTCTGAGGCAATAGTCTATGGCACTTTAGAGCTGTCCACCAGGTCACTACACTCTACTAAGGCCATGAAAGTTTGGGCGAGCAGATTAGCCTGTCAACTCACCACTACAGGGTTTTAAAACATTCATCTTTGGAGAGTATTCCCTCTACAATGTACTTATTGGTACCCAAGGGAATATTCAGTATAAGCATAGCATTTTGGGGATCAATCTCCTGCCCAGCACACAACCCCACCAACTGGTGTACAGCCACTTCTGTTGGGGTAGCCATTTATTTTTAAAAACAATTCGTAACTTTGGCCACTAGAGGACGCTAATCCCAGTGGTGCCTCCAAGATGTAACCCCTAGGTGGCACTATCCCAAGGGCTACTACCCCTGCCTGCTTGGCTACTAACAGGTTAAGGGGCCTGAGTTCTGAAACAGGTGCCTCCACCCAGAGGTCAGGGTTAGTAGTGGTCAAACTAGCCTAGGCACAGCCTTCTGGGACACTGTAACCCCCGTCAGTTTCTGCTAGTGGCCCACACAATACACAATAAGCACCTTCACGATCGACACTTAACATCAGGGTTGATTTCTCCAGTTCGACCCTGAGGACCCCCTGTAAAACAAGGTTAGGCAGCACAAATGACAACAGTAAAACCTAAAGCACAAACTTGAAACACAGTCTGGTTGAACTGCAGAAAAAAGGGTAGATCTGATTTATTCAGGAGGCTATAACAAGGGAGGGGTGTAATCAGGATAATTGGCTTATAAACTACATTACTCACACTATTATGCATGCAGTACAGAATCCCCCTCACACAGTCTCACACACACTAGGTACCCAGGTAAAGGCAGATGGGCTAGCCAGAATTGTTGCCCAGGAAAGGCCAGCGTCGCAGCTAGTTGGGGCCTTGTGATGGAAAAAACAACATGCACCTACCCAATTTGTAATGCGGAGCCAGACGGCTCAGTTCGTGAAGGAAAGGCACTAACAGAGGAATCAGATGACACACTTTGATTTAACAGAAGGTGCAGGGAGCTACCCTGATATTTCCTCACGGTACCCAAAACTGGACACTGGACGGATGCAATGGAGAGTGCTGACAGGTAGTCTGGATGGCCAGGAAAAAGCAGGACCCACACAGTGCAGCAAGGCATCGTTTCCGTTCAGGCGTGGAGTGGAGAGCTGATCCCCGGGCAGGTCTCTCATCGATGGCTCTTCTCAGTGCAGCAGGGTAGTCTGGCAGGGCCCTCGTGGCGAGGCCCAGCCACATGGAATCAACTGCAGATTCAGTCCGTTTGTGCAGGCTACAGATTTTAGCAAGCAGCCCACAGTTCACACAGTGGGGAAATATAGCACAACCCACTGTATTCAAACAGCACATTTATATGTAACGACAAGCAGCACACAGTTCGCACAGTGGAGAAAAACAGCACGACCCACTGTATTCAAACAGCACATTTATATGTAACGACAAGCAGCACACAGTTTGCACAGTGGAGAAAAACAGCACGACCCACTGTATTCAAACAGCACATTTATATGTAACAAGTTCTACAATACCAGGCACACTGCTCCCTGGTCCCAATCGCAAAGTGCAGGAGCTGAGAAGTAGCTGGAGTTCCTGACAGGCCGATCGCATTCAACAAAATCTTTGGTCTTCTACAGGTTAAGCCTGGTCCCAATTCAGTAGCTTACTTAAAAGCACACAGCTCGGATTTAGTTTAAAGCAATCCTCTCTCTTTCTCTGGGCCGAAAACAGGCAAGCAGGCCAGAAGTCAGGCCTTCCACAGTTCTCCCGTGCGAACCACTGTGCAAACTGCTGCTCGAACTAGAAGAGCTGTTGCTCTCTCAGCTTCCAACTTAGATCTGCCTTCACAGCAGGCAGCACGGGCATTTCCTTTAGCTCCAGAGAGGTCCGGTTGGCTGATTCAGCTGTCAGTCACAACATGCTCCCCCTGTTGGTGCAAAAAGGAGCCAACAGTCAAAAACTACTATTCCCAGAGGCTTGCTCCACATATCCCCTTAGTTGCAGGCTCCATTTTAGAGTCCCCAAGTACTGATTGGTCCAGTTCAGCAGTTCGGGGCCAAAATGGTGGAACCAAACAGAACAGTCCTTTCTGCAAAGAAGGCAGGTTAGAACAAACTGCATTATCATTGCTACTCTAAATGATTACCAGCAATTAGTTACATCTTTCAGCAGGGCTCCTTCTGCACAATCAGTGATTGCAGAAACGGAGCAATTGTCCAGGAGCCTGGGTGGGACTCGAGCAGAGAGACACTCAGCCCCCCCATTCAGATTAATTATATCTGCAATCAGGCAGCACTTAAAGAGACAGTACATGGAGGCGTTAAAGGCGCTCACTGGTAATACATTTAATGGCTACGGCGCCGAACACCAGCCAGGCAGCGATCACTCAGGCAAGTTCATGGAAGACCTTTCGGGAACCTCCATTTGTAGAGGGGTTACACAAGTTTTTTGGCAGTCTCAGAGTCCCCATACAACTGGCTGGCTAGCTTGAGTCCACAGTCCAAGGAATTATAAGAGATGTTGGTTGTGCTGCACTGTGCGAAACACTTCAGCCGCTTCAGCTGCAGTCACCTTCAGCTCTGTTTCATCCAGATTAGTTGTTCTGTCCACTTTGTCATCAGATGGCTGTGTTTGGCTTGCTGGATGGCCGTCTTGTGTTGCTCTGTGCTCTCATGCCTTGTTAGGTCATTCCGTCCGCCATGTGACACCAGGATTTCATGTCTTCAATATCTGCAGAAGGCTTTCAGTGTGTCGTTGCACTTCTCAAGCCAGTTGAACTCAGTCTTCCACACATCTTGCCACTTGCAGAGTCTCTTATTGTTGGAAGAAGATGCAGTCAGCGCAGATCGCTTTATTCTTTGAGCCCTGTTACTTACCTGTGCAGTTAACAAATGTTGCAAGTGCTTTTAGTATATATTCGGTGACAAACTGGTGCACTATGAGCCATCTTACTTGGAGGCACTATCACATGTGTACCAATCGTGGTCTGAAAGCACAACACAAGTTCTGTGCATGGCAGCCAAACCAAGCACCACAAGCCAGAGCCATTATGTCTACACGGGTTATGTAACATCACTGGAACAGCTATAGAGGCAGTGAACAGCATGGAATATAGGTTGTTCCATGATGCACCTAGGCCCTTGTTTTGAAAGCGTAATGCAACACACATACACTGCAGCCAAACAAGGCCTAAAACACGAAAAAGAATGCCTAAACTAAACGAGATTGAACAATTCACAACTTAAAAATGACATTGCTCATTAACCATGGCAGGCAGTGAACAACATTTATAGCCTTGGCAACATTTTCTTCCCATGTACTGTACCTTGGACCTTGCAGATGGTTGTTTGCAACCAAAACGTACAAACTGGGGAAGGCTGCTGGCCTGGCAGTACAGACTACAGATTCGAACAGTCTCAGACATTCCAAACCCTAGTCTGTATTGCTAGGTGCTTGCCCCACTTTGTACGTTCAGTTGCAAATGACCATCTGCAGGCCCAAGGTACACGGGAAGAATATCTGCATGGAGTAATGAGCTTGGCACTGTACAACCAGCAGAATTTACTTAATTGGTTTGAGTCCCCCATCTACCAAAATACAGAAACAAAAAGAACATAGCAAGGCTCCACAAAAGATAACAGGTGGCCACGACAACAGCCAACTAGTAGTACTAGTATAAGCAAAACACCAAATTCTAAAAGGAGCCACAGCTGGGCCACCACAGTTCTTTTCTAATTCTGGCAGTTGCACCTGTGATGGCTCAACGTACACAGTTATCATTTGGTCAACTGTCTCCAATTATATTAAAGCAGCAGTACTGCCAAGTCAGGCAGTGATTGATCAAAATTCTGCTTTTTGGCTGTAAGCATGCGACTATAGTTCCAGTTTCCTTATCTGTATATATTTTTCCCAGTCATCTTTAGTATTTTATTTTAGATATTTGCAATTTGAATTTTTGTGGTGCCACAATAAATCTGGCAGCTGACTAATTTTCAGCTGTGAATCTCTCACAAATCGCATCCTGTATTTTGGTTAATGCAGTGGGACCTAGTGCTGAACACTACTGAGACTCCTGTGTAGCACTGCCAGTCAAACACATGTGCAGTTGGCAGCAGAGGGGGTTCCAGTGCAGAATGTAAACAAAAGCAAAGGATAACTGAGCAAATTATGGGGGGCATAGTACAATGTCAGTGGGAAAGAGTACCAGGCACATGATCAGCAGAGCACAAGGAATACACTGACAGAAAAGCACAGACTGTATTTTTTACTACACAGTACTGCTGCTTTAAATAGACATGCACATCCACAACAAGACACTGCCGTGCCACCCAGAGAAAAAAAGAGCTACCACACAAGACTCGAATATTACATGCCATCATACAAATCTGTTCAACAGTTTCTAGGGGCATAAAAGAATGACTAGAGCATGCCCATGTTGATCAATTTGTGTTATGCAAAATAAAATTATGTTCAAAAAAATCAAATCAGGCTTGTCGTCTTCTGTTCAAAATGTCATTTGCTATCACATGCAGTGTGTGGGTCAATAAAAAAGGACTCGTATTTCTTAGGTAGAAGGTTAGGCAAAAGGTTAAAAACACAATGCAAAAAAACGACATTGCACTACCTCTAACAAAGTATCTTGATGTACACACAGACAGCCATTAATACCGGACACTACCAAACAAGAAGGCAGTGGCACAGAGGTGTAAACTAAGAAAGGAAGTGCAGAGTTCATTCTTAACAGATTGCATGTGCTCTACACATTAAGTTTGCACCTCTATGCCAGTCTCAGGAATCTGTGGTGAAACACTCCGCTAGCTCCTGTGTGACTACAGAGATCGCTGAGTATTTCACCACAGATCCTTGAGATTGATTAGCAGCAGCAGACAGCAGTGCTGAGCACACTGCAGTACATGACGTTGCATACCATTTTATTTTTGTCTTTGTCAAAACATCCGCTGTATATAAATGAAGGACTGATTTTCCCTTGACAGGCTGTCGTTATGATAAATTATCCCAACACTAGCTGACATGCCAGGAAACAACACACAACAGCGGGCTGCTTCACCTAGTGTTCCAAAATAATGCAGCCCTTGGGAGTCATGGTAATAGAGGCCATTACAACAAAGTTGGGCATTATAATGACTATTGTTATTCATGTATTCAAGATAAACTAACATTGCTTCTCTGCTGCCCAGACCTGACAACTGCATTTGTACAAACTGCAGAGATAGTGGAGAGTATCGGACCATCAGTGGACCTACGCTATTAGCGCTGGAGCAAGTTACGCTACTGTCTTAAATCAGTCGGGTTATTTTAGTAGTTTCTTTGAGTTAGTGGTCCCCCACAACCCGTTAAAAAAAAAAGAAAAACAAAGTGTGGGGCAAAGCCCCCAACTCAAACAATCTGACACAACAACATAAACAGTAAGAGCAAGCGCACGGCTGGTTTGGTACTCTCCACTATCGCCTCAAACTGTTACGGTTGCTTGTCTGTGTTTGCTGCTCTGATATATTTGCCCCATTAAATAACCTACCACTGGTGGAGGAGAAAGAATCAATCTTTCATCTAGGGATCTACTAGGACTGATAGACAAACCAAAAACAAAAAAAAACACAAAGGATAGTGTATATGTGTGTATGTATATATATTATATATATATATATATATATATATAACGTATTTCTTCAAAAAGCTGGGCTTGAAGACACTCAGACTCAAATCTTTGGAGCAAGCCAAAACAACAAATGTATTCCACTGTTCTAGATCTCTGCTGTCTGTGCATCTATGAGCCACTGAGCCCAGCTGTTTGAAAAAATGGTCTAATACAATGACATCAATTAAAGTCGCAACAAGAAAGGTAGACTCCATCCCACCACACACATACATTACATTTACTGTGCTACTATTAACACTCCTGAGCCTTCTTAATGGAGTGTGTAAAGTGTATTGTTGTGCTGCCTTCTTGTGGGTACCTTTATCTGACCTGAGACTGTATAGTATGGGAAAAAAACACTGGCCAGAAGCCCCTACCTGACAGACTGCAGAATTCACACTCCCCAGTAGTGACAGCCATGAACACAGCCAGAAAACACAGTCCTCCGTCCAGCAAGTGATGAGATTTCAGTCAGTGTAGTCCGGATTGATGATTCTGCTTCTGACAAGGATTATGCTGCCAACTGGTTTTGCCTTGCTTAGCAGCAATGATGACTTGCCCCCACACTCACAACACCAGGTGATTACAGTTCTTTTTCACCTAAGTTTTTTGTTCTGACAGAGAGAAGTCTCTGTTCAGAGGTTCTGGCAGTCAGGAGCAAGCCAGGCGTAGGTGAGCATACAGGCAGCTCCCGAATGGACAAACACCGGGCCTTCTACGCGTGTGGCAGGCAGAAAAAAATATTCCGATGGCGGTGAGCCGGTGACCTGATTCCAGCAACTGCCAGTGCCCAATTGGTTCCCGATCCTGCAGCCTGCACCGAGTGCCTGCCTTGCGCTCTTCCTTCTAATCCGATCTGGGAGGTCTCCGGTCTTCCTTCTTGTGGGCTAGCTTCATAGCCGTGCTGCTCCCTGCTCTCCAATGCTGCTGCCTGGCTCTTTAACTCATGGCATTTAAACATGCTGCCACCTGGTAGCCACACCTCCTGATGACTGCAGCCAATGTAGTCATCACGGACATCACCAGGAGGTCATGGTGCGGACCTGAGTGTGAACGGACAGCTCCATCCCCTGCCACCCCCCCCACCCACAGAAAGCCCTGGGATTTGGAAAAAGCCCACGAAAATGAACAAAGAAGGCTAGCCACTCAAGGAGTCAGATGGGCAACAAGCTGTGTGGCTTAGGGGCTAACACCATAATGAAAAGGTCAGATTAATTTGTGCTGTGACTACCACTAACTCCACGGCCGATGGCTGACCGTCTGTATGGCTGGAGCTGCTGATTTTTACAGAAGCCTGGGACTGGAGCAGTGAGGGAACTGGAAGGAAAACTGCTAGACCTGGAAGGAGGACTAGTAGGTAGACGTTTTGCTGTTTGAGGTGGTTCATGGGCAAAAAGCGGGACATTTAGCATCCCATAGTTGGGAGGGGCAGGAGACGGGATGGCACCTTGAAAAGCGGGACTGTCCTGTGGGAAACAGGACGAGTGGCAACCATACTTGGCCCGGGACTCTCAGAATGGGCCAATCAGTACTGTTGGGACTCTAAAATGGAGCCTGCCTACAGGGGCTTGGTGGGGTCAAAACTTGAAGGAATTGTGCCGGCCCACCGGCGCAGCGGTAGAGTTACCGCTTGCGGTGCCAGCGACCCGGGTTCGGGAACGGACTCGGGCGGCTGGAGGGCCAGCCGGGGGGAGGAGGATTGAGTGCCATGGGGCTGCTCTCCTCCTCCGGGTTGGGTGGGATGCGAGTCCCACTGTGATACCGCCACCTGGGTGACCACGGGTGGAGGTGCAGCGAGACAGCATACAAGTGGAGGGCGGATGTCTGCCGGGAGCCGAAGCGTTAGCACGTCGAGACATGCCTCACTCCTTGGCCCCCCTTGCATGCAGACATCCGAGGGGTCGGGACCAGAGAAAAGCGGAAAGAACCCTGCACTGGGCTCCTGTAGATGGGACGAGGCTGTCCCGAGAAAACCCTTAACCAGGCTCCACAGATGGGGCACGCGAGGCCTTCCGACACAGTCTCTAGGTGTGAGAGGGGGACTAACTGGGGGGGTCCCTCTCCTCCCAGCCTGTGGGGGGGTAAACCGTGGAAGGATGGGGAAGGCTAGCCAAGCACCCGGCTGGAGGTACCTGGGGTGGGACTATGGGAACTACAGCCTAGGAGATCCCCGAAGAAAGGAATCCAGCACAGTGCGGAAAGGGGCATAAAGAGGAAAAAAAAAAAAAAAAAAATTGTAGGAATTGTAGTTTTTGCATTTTGGCGCCTAAAATAAGCTGGAGGGGGAGCCCTTGTTGTGACTAACAGACAGATCATCCAACCAAACCTTTTGGATCTTGGGGAAATTCCCAAGCTGCTTGCAGCTAGCTTCAGTTCTGAGTTGGGAAGTGAAGAGATAACAGCTTGAATGATTCAAGTAGCAGCCCCGGCGTGGATTCGCACGGGAGAACTGTGGAAAGGCCTGAGTTTGGCCTGCATTTCTGCCTGCTATCCCTGAGAGGGAAAATACAGTTTATTTGGACTGAATCCAAGTTGTGAGAACGATTTAAGCCACTGGACTGTGACCAGGTTTTAACCTGAAGAAAACCGAAGATTTGCTGAATGCGATCGGCCTGTCAGGACTTCCAGCCACCTCTGAACTCCCGGATTGTGCAGAGACTCTGTAATTGTGACCGGAGAGCCTTTTGCCTGGTACAGTGGAATTTCCTTACATGTGAATGTGTTGTGTGCTCATAGTGGGTTGTGATTTGGTTCCCCACTGTGGTTTGAATTGTGTTATGCTTGTTGGAAGCTGCATTAGAATTTCCTTATGTGTAAATGTGCTGTGTGCTGCTAATGGGTCGTGATTTGGTTCCCCACTGTGGTTTGAACTGTATTCTGCTTGCTGGAAGCTGCATCCAGACCCATGGACTGAATGCAAAATCATCTCCACTGGTCCTGGGCCTTGCCCCACTGACCCAGCCCGACTACCTGCTGCACAGAGAAAGCCATCGACAAGAGACCTGCCTGGGGATCAGCCCCCTGCTCAACACTTGAACTAGAACGACGCCTCGGTGATTTGTGTGGGCCCTGCTTCTCCGGGCACTCCAGCTCAACAACCTGCAGTCTCAATTTCATCCTGCCTGTGTCCAGTATTGGGTATCATGAGTAAACATCAGGGTAGCTCCCTGCAACAATAGCTAAATCTAAAGTGTTGTCACCTGATTGTCTGGTTGCTTTTTCTTTCATGAACTGAGCCCTCCGGCTCCGGATTACAAATAGTGTGTGTTGTGCACATTGCTTTCTTCCATCACAGGGCCCCAACCAGCTGCAACATTCCTGGCTAGCTCATTGTCTCCCTACCTGGGTACCCAGAGGTGTGACTGTGTGGGGACTTAAAGCGCATGCATAACTGTTTGATTAATATAGCCTTTAAGCCAATCAACCTGATTACGCCCTTTCCTTGTTCAAGTCCCCTGAATAAATCAGATCTGACTTTTTCTGCATTTAACCTGACTGTGGTTCCAGTTTGTGACAAGAGTACTGTACTGCTGCTATTTGCTGTGCATAACCTTGTTTTACAGGGGGTCCCCAGGGATGAGCAAGAGGAACCAGCTCTGGTGGTAAATGCAAACAGTGTGGGTACTTGTATGGTGTACAAGGGGTACTGTGAAAGTGATTATCATATATTGCTCAGGCAACTAGAAGGGAAAGAGGGTGGTTACAGTGTCCCGGAGGGCTGTGCCCAGGTTAGTTTGACCACTACCAACCCTGACCTATGGGTGGAGGCACCCATTGCAGAACCTAGGCCCCTTAACCTGCTACTAGCCAAGCAGGCAGGGGTAGTATCCCGTGGAATAGTACCACCTAGGGGTTACACCTGTAAAAAAGAAAACAGTACCTCATCATCTCCCCAGTCTCCCTCCCATCCCCACCCTCCCATTGAGCACCCAGCTCCCCACACACCTTACCCCATACTTACCTCCGGAGGTCGGCGTTGTCATCTTCTGTAGACTGGGACATGTCTGCAGTCTTGAAAGCCAACTGGCAAACTAAAGAATCAAAGGTAAGCGCTGTATAATGGCAGTCAATGGGGGTTTCAACTTAGGTTGATAACGCAACCATTTTTAGGAATTTTGCCCCCAGATTTTCAACATGGGGTTCTTGGGTCGCCACCTCGTGAACACTGTCACTGACACTTTGTTACTTGGTTCCAAAAGGTGATTTTGTGGTCACTGAGCAGAATCACCTTTCCGGATGAATTAATGAAACAACAGTGCCACTGTTCATGAGGTGGAGTCCCAAAAAGCCCATGTTGCAAATTTGGTGAAAAAACTCCCACAAATGACTGCGTTATGAGTGTGAGTTGTGCAGCTTCCACGTACGCTCCTAACTTCGCCAATTTTTAATATTTTCACTCCAGATTTTCAACATTAACATTTTTTTCACACCTCCTTATGAACAGCACAGCTGTCATTTTTCACATCCTGCCCAAAATGTTTTCGCACCAGTGGCACAGAATGGCACCGTCACCTGCAAAATCACCTTTTGGGATGAGTGAACAAAATGACAGTCACACTCTTCATAAGGTGGGGTCCCAAAATTGCCATGCTGAAAACTTGGTGAAACAACTCCAAAAAATGGCCGAGTTATACCCAGTTGTTCAAAATTTTCTACGCACATATGTAACTTTGGTCATTTTCAATATTTTCACTCGTAATTTTCAATATAGCTTTTTTATCACACCACCTCATGACCAGTACAGCTGTCATTTTTTCACATCCTGCCCATAATGCGTTTTTGCACCTGTGGAATGGAATGCCATTTTCACACAGATTTGAACATTCTTACCCACAGGGTTCATGAGGTGGGGTGATAAGAAGACTATATTCAACATTTACGGTCAAAATATGAAAAAATGACAACGTTATGCCGACTTGTTGCAATTTCGGTATGCATGCTAGTAACTGCGGAAATCTTAAATATTTGCACCCAGCATTTTCATTTAAATTATTTGTACTCCTGCTCCATGGGCCTCTCTATCTGGAGGGAGCCCCAGCCCCGCTCGATATCCCAGCCAGCGCAACCAGCTACCCCCAGGAGCTTACCCTCCCAGCGAGGTGTTGGCAGGCCCACCCCACCAAGACCAGATCCAGTACAGGGTCGGCTACCGTGACTATTCAGGGGAGGAACCTACGAGCTCCCTACATCACCCACCATGAACTTTTTTCCTCCTGGTTTCTCCCCTTCAGGGGTGGAGTGTGCAAGGACGCCAGCAACAATGCCATGCATGCTCCCATGTGTGCACCCCATCAGGCGTCTGCCCTGCCTCTGACCCGATCACTGCAGTGTCACTGTGCCAGCTCCCAGACACCACTAGGGGCCAGGCATGCATGACAACTGATCGCCCCTCTCCCTGGAGAAGGAGAGTTGTCCCTGGGACACTCGATCCTTCTCCTCTCCGCCAACTCCCAGTAGCCTGCACTCGCTCCTGAACAAGGGTCACCAGCGTGGCATGAGGTGTGGCTTCCAGCGCCTCAACTCTCAGCGCCACTGGCCCAGTGATGCACCCCACATTTTCAACATAGCTTTCTTATTACCCGAGCTTCCATATTCAAATGCTGTCCAAAATATGACAGCTTGCCAAAACATAGTTCAGGCAGGCGTTTCCTCCCACCAGAAGTTCAACTAACTCAACACACATCTGCCACATAAACTATGCAAGGAAACATTCGGCATTGACAGATGCTTGTTTTGTTTGAAACTGCTGTGACTGTGGGTGGAGGGAATTGAAGAGAGGATATGGGAGAGCATTGTGGGGTCTGAAGGGCAGGTTTGGCAGCTTAATTGGCTCCATCATTGTGTGTGGAGTTCACAAGCATTCATAGCCCCAGCTGCAATTTTGTGACACTTCATTAATGCGGTTCCCATACTCGTTCTTCAGTGATAGACAGTTGTATCCCATAGTCTCAGCAAACTCTTTCTGGCCATATATTTAGTTCAATACATTTATATGTTGCCAAGACCTGTTATACAGCACTGAATGAGAAGGGCCACACCCCTTTTTAACTTGCACGCATGCTCTTCCTCTTCTATGCACATGCTTGAATGCTCCTAACAATCGCAGAAACAAAGCTGGCAGCTGAATGGGCTACACGAGCAGAAGTAGGAGCGACCAACTCTTAAGTATGTTTGTGGTTTAAAATGTTAAAAAAATAAAGAGAGAGTCAAGATATGAGCAGTATGAATACTAACTGAAATTTTATTACAGGGGCCAATAACTTTATTTTTGTCTTCCAATACAAAACCTGACACTGTTTCTTTAAAAGTATCTGCCTGCATTAAGTGCCATTGTGATAGCACACATTCAGAATCAATACATAACTGCTGTGCTATCTGTGCCAAATAACTATACTGTGAATACCAGCAAGCGCACATGGTTGGCGATGGCCAATGCTTGTTTGGAACTGCTGTGATTGTAGGAGGAGGGAATGGAGGATGGCAGGTGGGAGGGCAGAGTGGAGGGCTGAGGGTCAGGTCTGGGCAGCCTAAATAAGCACAATTTTATGGCAATTAATCTCCCACAGCCAATCAGTGATCAGGATGGCAGTACCTTTTATCCTGTGTACAGCCATCTCCTAGTGCTGGTCATCGGATGTGCTCATCCCCCCGTGGAAGCTCACAAAATAACAAGCAGTTGTCAATGCTAAATGTCTGCTTGCTGGTACTGGCATTAGTACTGCAAAAATTAGAGAGATGTATAAAAGGAATGGCAGTGAAGTACTGAACTAATGACAACCCCACCCCCAGCCTGCACAGACTGACAGGCATTGAGGTGTGCTTTTGGGTCGTCAGCCATAATACTCACACCATTCAACCTCACCCCACCCTGCAGACACTGACAGGTGTCACGGTGTGCCTTGGGGTCTTCGGCTCTTATGCTCACCCCATTCCATAAGGAAATAAGCTGAGATGAGTGTAGTATAGGAGAATGGGGTGAATGCTAGGGCCAAAGACTCCAAGGCACACCTCAATGCCTGTCAGTGGCTGTAGGGTGGGGGTGGAATGGCATAAGCATTACGGCTGACGACCCCAAGCCACACACCCCGACACCTGTCAGTCTGTACAGAGTGGGGCGTTATGGTTGGAACCCCTAATGTCCCAGGTGTTTGTTGGTATTTTCACTCGAAGTTTTCAACATGGGCTTTTAGGGACCCCACCTCATGAACAGTGGCACTATCATTTTGTTACTCAATCCCAAAAGGTGATTTCGTACAGCGAATGCACCATTCGGCGAAACAGGTGCAAAAAGACATTTTAGGCAGGATGTGAAAAATTACATCTGTACTATTCATGATTAGGTGAGAAAAGTGGCAATGTTGAAAACCTGGAGTGCAAATATGAAAAATTGGTGAAGTTACAAGCATGCGTAGAAACTGCATAATGCACGCTTATAACGCAGTCATTTTTTTTTAATGTTTTCACCAGATTTTCAACATGGCCTTTTTGGGACCTCCCCTCATGAACAGTGGCACTGTGATTTCATTAATCTGTCCCAAAAGTTGATTTCACACAGAAACTGCACCATTCTGCACCAGAGGTGCGAAAACATGTTTCAGGCAATATGCAAATAAGCATTTGTCAATGCCGAATGTTTGCTTGCTGGCATTGGCAGTGGTAGTGTAGAAGTTACAGAGCTGCGTAATAGGAATGGCAGTGAAGTATTGAACTGAAGCCAACCCCATCACCACCCTGCAGAGAGTGACAGGCATTGGGGTGTGCGTTTGGGTCGTCAGGCATAACGGCCACACCATTTCACCACACCCTGCAGACACTGACAAGTGTCACGGTGTTCCTTAGGGTCTTTGGCCCTTATCGCACCCATTTCATTAGGAAATACGGTGAGATGGGTGCGATATAGAAGAATGGGGTGAACTTTGGGGCCAAGAGTCCAAGGCATACCTTGATGCCTCTCACTGGCTGCAGGTTGTGGAATGGTATGAGCATTACAGGCAAGAATCCCAAGTCACACCCCTGATGCCTGTCATTCTCTACAGGGTTAGGCGTTATGTTGGAAACCTAATACCTCAGGAATTCGATTGGTATTTTCACTCCGAATTTTCAACATGTTTTTTGTGACCCCACCTCATGAACAGGGGAATATCAGTTTGTTAGCCGGAAGCTGCTTATGCACAGCGACTACGGCATTTAGCACCACAGGTGCAAAATCATTCCGAACAGGATGTAAAAAATGACAGCTGTACTGTTCATGTGGAGGTGTAAAAAATGGCAATGTTGCAAATCTGCAGTAAAAATATTTAAAAAAATGGTGAAGTCACGAGCGTACATAGAAACTGTGCAACGCACACCCGTAATATAATTAGGTTGGGGATTTTTACAGCAGATTGTCAACTCAGGCATTTTGGTGCCTCCGATCATGAACTGTCACTGTGATTTTCTTTATCTGTGCGAACAATGATTTCCCACATCAACCCGCATCTCTGCGCTGAAAGTGTGAAAACACTTCAGCCATGTTGTGAAAATGACAGCTGCTACTGTTCATAAGGAAGTGTGGAAAAATGCCACTGGTGAAAATCTGGACTGAAAATATTACAAAGTCATGAACTTACGGGGTGCGTGGAAACTGCACAATGCTCACTCATAACACAGTCATTTTATGGACTTTTGTCACCAAATTTTCAACATAGCAATTTTAAGACCTCTGCTCATGAACAGTGTAACTGTGATTTTCTTAATCTGTCCTAAACATTGCTTTCACACACCAACAGCACCATTGTGCGCTACATATGTGAAAACACATTTTGGGTGACATATGAAAAATGGCAGCTGTACTGTTCATAAGGAAGTGTAATAAAATGGCAATGTTGAAAATCTGGAGTGAAAATATTAAATTCGCAAACTTACGAGCATGCATAGGAACTGCGCAACATGCGCTCGTAAAACAGTCATTTTTAGGAATTTTTTCACCAAATTTTCAACATAGCCATTTTAAGACCTCTGCTCATGAACAGTGTCACTGTGATTTTCTTAATGTGTCCCATACATTGATTTTGCACATCGACTGCACCACTGAGCGCTACATGGGCGGAAACACATTTTGGGCAAGATGTGAAAAATGACAGCTGTACTGCTCATAAGGAGGTGTGGTAAAATGGCAATGTTGAAAATCTGGAGTGAAAATATTGAAAGTTCGTGAACTTATGAGCGTGCGTAGGAACTGCACAACGCACACTCGTAAAACAGTCATTTTTAGGAATTTTTTCACCAAATTTTCAACATAGCCACTTTAAGACCTCTGCTCATGAACAGTGTCACTGTGATTTTCTTAATTTGTCCTGTACATTGATTTCGTACACCGACTGCGCCATTGTGCGCTACATGGGCGGAAACACGTTTTGGGTGAGATGTGAAAAATGACAGCTGTACTGCTCATAAGAAGGTGTGGTAAAATGGCAATGTTGAAAATCTAGGGGAAAATATTGAAAATTCCAAACTTACGAGCCTGCATAGGAACTGCTCACACGCTATCAAAACAGTCATGATATAACAGTCATTTTTGAATTTTTGCACCAATTTTCAACATGGGGTTTTTGGGACCCTTCTCATGAATGATGTCACTGTTATGGTGTTATTCAGGCCCAAAACCCCATGTTGAAAATTTGGTGCAAAATTCAAAAAATGCCTGAGATATGCAATAAAGTTGAAAAACCCTATCTAGCCCATTATACAGCTTACCGCATTTCCTCAGTTCAACGATCAGCTTTCACAAGTGCAGACATGTTCCAGTCCACGAAGATCGTCGCGCCGAGCTCTGGAGGTAAGTATGGGGTGAGGGGGTTGTGGGGAGGAAGGGTGCGCAGTGGGTGGGTGCAGGTTGTGGGGGGCTGGGAGAAGCGCCGTGGGACCGTTTTATTTTTCAGGTAAAAAAAAAACGATGTGGGACATTTTGCCACGCTGGAGTGGGCTCCCAGCATGGCACAAGGATGGCTGGGGGCCGTGGAGCCGACGGGATTGGGCACCCCGTCGGCCAAATGATTAGTTGCCTCGCTGGGTGGGCTCCCAGCGTGGCACCCAGTACTCGGGGGTGAGGACAGTGGAGCAATGGGGATTGGGCACCCGTCAGCTATTCTATCAGTTGCCACGCTGGGGTGGGCACCCAGCGTGGCATGTGGAAAGCTTGGGGGCGCAGCACAAGTCGACCGGGGATTGGGCAACCTACCAGCTATATGTGTGTGCGGGGTGGGGGAGGGCAGCACGCAGTATGCGTGTGTTTCTGTGTGTGTGTGTAGGGGGAGCTGTGCATGAGCAGGCGATATCTTATCACTGCTCACTCAAGCGTAGCTCCCCCTTTCAACTGTATGCCACTGCATTTTGGAGCTTGGCATAGACAGCTCCAGCATGCATTGGCTTACAGGGGCCACGCCTGCCAACACACTGAGTGAATTGGAGGAGGAGGTGACACACCTCCGAAATCTCGGATGATGGCACTATGTTTCTTGCACAAGCGTGCAAGAAAACATAAAAATGACAGCTGTACTGTTCATAAGGAGGTGTGAAAAATGGCAATGTTGGAAATTTGGAGTAAAAATAGGCAAAGTTATGAGCGTGTATACAAACTGTGAAATGCATGCTGGTAATGCAGCCATTTTTTAGAGTTTTTTCACCAAACATGTAACATGAGCTTTTTGGGACCCCATCTCATGAACAGTGACACTGTCATTTTGTTAATCAGTTCCAAAAGGTGATTCCGTGCAGCGATCGTGAAATCACCTTTTGAGATCAAGAAACAAATGACAGTGCCAGCGTTTATGAGGTAGGAATTCCAAGAACCCCATGTTGAAATTTGGGACCCAAACTGCCAAAAATGGCTGAGATATCAACCTAAGTTGAAACCCCCCCAGTGACTGCCATTTTAGGGCTTACCATGATTTTCTTCAGTTTGCGGTCAGCTTTTGAAGAGTGCAGACGAGTTCCTGGTCCACAGAAGATCACAGTGCCAGACCTCAGAGGTAAGTATATGGTGGGGAGCGGGGAGGTGGGGTAAGCAGAGGGAGGAGGGAGGGAGGGATGGGGAGGGGTGGTGAGGATGACAAGAGACCATTTTCCTTTCTTTAGGGTTTCAAAAAAAAAAAAAAGACCTCGGAGGACGGTTTTCTTTTTTACAAGTAAAATAGTATGAAAAATAAATTTTGGCACACTGGGGTGGGCTCCCAGTGTGCCAGACTAGTGGAGGGGGGGGGATCAATGCCGACCAAGAGATTGGGCACCCCGAGATCAGCATGGGGGGCACATCCAATACCGGGAGAGGGCATCCCGGTGTCGGAAAAAGATAAAGAATTACTTTGGCACACTATGATGGGCTCCCAGTGTGCCACAATAGTGGGGTGGGGCATACTGACATGGGGATTGGGCACCCCGTTGTTGACAAAAGATATGTTCGGACTTGGGGGGCATGTCAACACAGGGGTTGAGGCACCCTGTTGTCAGCAAAAGATATGTTGGGGGGGGTCATCCGACACCGGGAGTGGGCATCCCAGTAATGGAAATATAATTAGTTTTTGCACACTGGGGTGGGCTGCCAGTGTGCCACATTAATGGGGGGAAGGGTATACATGCCAACACAGGGATTGGGCACCCCGATGTTGGCTTTGGGGGGAGTGTGTAGTGGGCAGCAGGAGCCACCAATTATGCAACGCCGCAGCATGGTTCATTTATTTATTTATTAATATGTTTCACCGGGAAAGGCACACTGAGCAAACGAGTTGCTCATAAGTCCAGCCATGCACATTACTGTGCACTGTAATGCGCGTAGTGAAATACCTGGTTGCCAGGAAGGGGATCTGCCACTCGACCAAAACTCCCGGATTGCAATGGCAGATTTCTTTCAAGTGCGGTGCTTGCTCTGAAATTGTCATCATTGGCAGCTTCCCTGTTGATTGGTGGCTGAGGGACGTGCCCCTGAGAGCATTCGCTGGATTAGCCACAACACTGCCATACCTCTGCAATGCTGTACTACCTCAGTATGTTTCTTGTGCACTGCTCGCGAAAGCAAACATAAAAAAGTAGAAACAAAAAAATAAGAGACAATTAAACTAAACCCATAATCACGTTAGGGCAATTCATTGCCATATAAATATGATTATGGGTATAGTAACTGGGGTAGCTTACTGTTGTTTGTTATATCTCACACTGGTTGGGCAGACAGAGCCACTCAGCTTCACTTCATGGTCCTCTCATCCAACCAGCACAAGGGACACTTGTTAAATGGTAAGAAACAACAGTTACAATATCCATTATCATATATTATTGTGTGGGGAGTCCAGTCACATGACTGCCTTGCATCAACACGCCAGTCAGGCGCTAGCATTCCCAAATACTAAAAAGGAAGCCAGAGGCATTTTCTGCTTAGTTTGGTGACAGTCCTCTCTGGGAGCAGTGAAGAGATTTCAGAACCCAATAAGTGTATTTTCTGAATAAATCATTTTTAAAACTGTTGTGATTTTTGGTGCATGGAGGGAAAGACAGAAGAGAGGGTGTTGTGAGGGGCTGGGGGTGTCTTTAGGCAGCCAAAATCAGAGCCATTATTGTGTGGGGTAGGGATGAGCAGATTTTGGAATCTGAAACCGGATTTAATTGGATTCTGATTCAAAAGCCCAAATTAGGATTTCCAGATTTTGAGTTTGAAAATCTTTATTCCAAAAATGGTATTTTGGAATCAGATTTGTGAATCAGAATCAGATTCCGATTTCACATCTGACAGTTTAGTTCAGCCTCCCTCCCATCCAGTAAACATGGCAGTATAAGAATACTTCCCTCTCCCCCCCCCCACCCTCTTCATACGTCCAGTGCATTGTGAACCATATCAATTACCTTAACAGCCTAAGTTCCTGCTGCCTGCTGCACTGGACAGGTCAAGGGCTGCAGATTAGAGGCCAAAGCAGGTAGAGATCAGTTGTTCAGGACAGGGGAGGTCCACATAAGTGGTTCTGGGGAATGGGGGAATGGCAAAATACAATAAATCTTTATCTTTTCTTCACTTACTGTAAGTTCAGCCCCCCTCCTGTCCCCAACAAAAAACAACTTTACTAAACGGATCCACTACCAGGACCCTTTTCATATAGATGAGGCCAGCAACCATCACTCACTGTCCCGCCACAAAGGCTGCCAAGCACTGACCATCTTTGTGACAGGGTTGAATAAGGCCCTGTTCCATTTGTTATGAAGAGTTAAACACAAGAATCTGTTCTATTCTCCCCTTTTCTGTCTCTTTGCTGTCTGGTTGCCCAGCCAAATGTTCTCATGAGACTCAGGAACTAATCACTCTGATGGTCTCGCAATTCTCTGCCTCGCTCTCTCTCTCTCTCTCTCTCTCTCTCTCTCCCTTCACTTGCTATTTCAGTCATTTCTCCCATTTTCTCTGCCCTTACATATCTGCAGTTATAAAAATATACAGTATGTGAATCTTTATGTGAAACTGTTAAGTGAAACTGGGATCCCTTGGTTTGAGAATGTATATACTGTAGTTATACTGTTGAAATGATAGTAAAAGCTATTTGGAATTTAGGGGGTAAACCTGAGATGCAGTTTGAGCGCCTCTCAGACTTGTTTGCAAACTCTTTTGCAGAGCTATCAGCAAGCGGCCAGCTTGGGACTCCGTTCTATTTGAAAGCCTACTCTACAAAGAAACTGACAAGAACATTTTGTGAAAAACAGGATGTCTCCTTAATGAGTTCAGGGTAAAGAAGTTAATTATCAGGCAAAGACTTGTTATAAAAAGAGCAGCAATCTTCTTCTGGGAAGATACTGAAACTTGGAATTAGCGATACCCTCACACAAAGGACTTTGTTTTCTCTGTTTTTACTGCCTTTGTAAATAATTATTCTGAACAATTCTTATTTTTTATTTTACAGTTATTGATATAATAAAACACTACTTGTGAATTTTACAACTGCTCTTGGTTTTCTTGTGCTTCATGACCTATGCCTCGATGACAATCTTCAATAGCCATTTTGCAGGCTTACTACGATAAGCTGGCCAGTTGCCAGCAACCCCCCCTCCTTCCTATATCCGGCCTAGTCCTCTTCCAAAGGATCCTATGAAAGGAAGGCGAGGTGGTCGGATCAACAAGAATGAAACCCTGGAAAAACCACTAAACACTGACACTATGTTTAAGATGTCTAGGCTTAGGAGGCAGTATAGCATTGTGGTTAAGGTCAATGAGCTGCAAACCTGGAGACTCAGGTTTGAATTCCATCAGACCCACTTGCATACTGTGTGATCCTGAGTAAGTCACTTAACTTCCTTATGCACCCAGGTGACACCTGGAAACAAGCTCTGGCTTAGTGAATTTTCCTAGTTAAACAATTTCCTCTTTCTCTTTCCCCTAGCGGTTCCCAGGCATCTGTGATAATTGGCCATCTCTCCATTCCCAGTTCATGTCAGGCAGTGAATAGCCGGATCAGGGGAATGTTCTCTCCTCTCCTCTGTCTCCAGGATACAGTGCTCTGGCAGTGAGACTCGGTCAGGTCAGGAATTCAGGATGGGATGGAGTAACAGAGTCAGACTGCCACCATTTATTCAGTTTGTTGCTCAACAGGGAGCATGCCCTAAGCCTGAATTATTGAAAAAAATATAATGTGATCAGTCATGGTGATGCATCAAGCAAGATGGGGAGCAGCAAGGTCACTACCTCTCACTCATCACCTATCATCACAGTGATGACACCTTGGTGAGCATGGAATAGTGGACAGGGGCATGGCAGGCACGGGCCAGTCACTTGCATGTGCAGCAGGTTTGGGATAGGTTGGGACTCGGGGAAGGGGCTCATTCAGACTGGAATTGATTTATTGGACTAGTGGACCCCCTCACCTGACAGTAGCCACTTCTGCACCAGCCAGCACATCAGTATGGGAGGAGAGAAACCCGGGGGGGGGGGCTTATATTATGTTGTACAGGAGGTTTCAGAATGAGTCAATGCAGAATCAAAATACCAATTCCATCTCCATTTCAGATTCTGATCCCTAATTGGCACTAGAGCCAGAATCAGAATTTCTGATAATCCAGCAAATCCAAGCAGATCAGATTTCATAGTCTGATCACCCCTAGTGTGAGAATTCCAGTCACCTGACTGCATAGTGCCAATCTGGTGCCATCAATCCTATATTCATGAGGGACCATGGAACATGATGACCATGGAGCAGGAGGATGGTGCCTGCAGGGGCATACACAGAGTAGTCCATGGGTCCCCATGACAATTTGCCCTTTTGGCACCTGGTCCAAGGTAAGGACCATCTGGTTTCACCCATTGAGAGTTGTAATCTTCCCTGGTCATCAATACTACCATTTTAATTTGTTGGCAGGTTCTAAACTAGGAACATACCCATTTTATCTAAATATTTTGAAATATAAGAAAAACCTTAGCTGGAGTAATGCTTAGTTGGTGGTATTACACAGTAATTAGGCAGTATTTTTATCTCCCTGCAACACACTATAGGTCGCATACCAAGGAAACGTACCGGCTCATAATGTTGTATGCTTAATAGCGCACAGCATTATGCCAAAACCCAGACCTGTGCGTTCTCTGTGTTGGACACTCCCCCCCCCCGAAGTTGGAAGAATTAGTGGGGGAGGTCAGGGGGGCAGAGCCCCTCACAGAAAGCAAGTTATCATTGAAAGATGCGCAACGCGATTATGTCACACAACATTCTACCGTGCATGGTATTGACCCCGTGCCCCAAAGAAATACTGTCAGCACCATATCTGGGGTACCTCAAGCCAAAGGTACAGAGATAGGATAAAAGTGTCTGTAATCCCCATAGGGCAACTACAACTTTAAGATTTCCTTACTACTCACACATCAAAGTAATCAGCTGTTGTTGGAGCTGACTTTGCAGCACTTGCAACAGGACTGGGAATCACTCGATCACTGCATCAGCTGAGCTGGAGGTGAGGCTATTATCCCAGCAGGACTGGTTCATGGTGAGGAATTATGCTTAATTTGTGAAGCTAGTGGTGTTAAGGACTTTTGGGGGAACTCCCTGTGGACTACAAAATGGCAGCCATTTTGTCACCTCTACCCCAAATGCCATGAGGATGTGGTCAAAGGGTAAGGGGCCACCCAATCAGGTAACACTGCCTGAGCAGAGAGCCACAATAGCTCTTGGACTTGAGATGGACATAACTCAGGTGTTTAAGGCCTACTGTAGCACTTCCCCAACTAACAGGGCAATTCAGGGAGTAGAGGAAAAGTGGTGCACCATGGACCAGAAATTATAGCAGACAGACCAGCAGGGAAGATGAATGTGAGCAGTGACACTAAAAGGAGAGGCAAAAGGGTAGGCAGGAAATGGCATGAGAGGTATTAAGGTAATTGGGAAATGTTTGGTAAAACCAGGGTCCAGAGGTCAGGGACATGCAGGGGCCAGCAGGAGTCAAAAATCAATTAGGGCACATGAGACCCAACTAGACTTAACTGCCATAGCAGAACCGTAGGCACCTAACAATAATGACTAGGACCTCATTGTACCATGCTACATTATCTACATAAAGGGCAGGTAGAAGGGTAGGGGAGAATGGGTTGCACAGTATATTAAAGAGGGCATACAGGCCACTATGGACACATAAATAGGAGACAAGGGAGACGTGGAGTTAGTCTAGGTACAGCTGACATTGGGGTGGGGGAGAAAAATAAAGAGTGAGCATAGTATAGAGACCAATAAGTCAGGGCAATGAGGATAAAATAAGGAAACCATCAGAGAGGTGGGCAGTAGTACAAATGGAACACTTGAATCTACCAGACGTAGACTGGGTAATCCTGGCAGCCAAGAGTGCCAGAAGCCAAGCACTGGTAGAGGTACTAGAAGATTGCTTTTATGTACAGTGGGTCAAGGAACATACCAGGGAGGAGGCTATGCTGGATTTGGTACCCTCTAACAGTGATATCATCGGGGATGGCAGGGTGATGGAGCTGCTGGGGTCCAGTGACCCCAGTTCAGTGTAGTTTCAGACTGACTAGGAGGCCCATCACTCCAACTTGAAAATGAGGGTCTTAGACTTTAGAAGGCAGACTTCACGAAAATAAGGGAGCTACTCAGGGGAAGATTGGCAGAGGTATGAAGGGTAGAGAAGGTGGAGGTCAAATTAGATATAAACAAGAGGGGAATAGCTGAAGCAACCAACACTTACGTTAGGCATGCAGGTAAAAATAGGAAGAACAGAAAACCATGCGGGTTACCACAGCATTACGGGAGGCAGTTAGAGCCAAGAGGGCAGCATTTACTTATTTATTTTAAAAAAACTTCACTAGAAAAGATACTGAGCTGGTAACAGCTCATTTCCAGATGCATCCTGGGGTGATGCCCCAAGAGAAGAATAAAATACAGGATGTGCAAATGAAAATACATAATGTAAGGTGCAGTGGTAGTAAAAATTAAAATACAATTAAAGTAAAAATACGTAACGGTAAGCTGGCCTGGTGGCACTGAGGGTTGAGGCACTGGATGCCACACCTTGTGCCACACTGGCGACCCTGGTTTGGGAAAGAGCTCAGGTTGCGAGGATCGGCAGGTGCAGGAGAAAGGATTGAGCATCCGTGGTTCTTTCTCCTCTCCTCTCCTGGGGGAGGTGCTCATCGGTACCTGCGGCTCTTGGTGGCGACGGGGGCAGAACAACTGCGATGTGCTCTTCCAGGTTCAGGAGTGTCAGCGGACATCTTACGAATGGGTACAGTCGCCCATCACGCGTGCAGGCGTTGCCTCCACCCCGGGTAACAGAACAAAAACACCTTGGAGGCTCCAAGGGAGGCAACGGTGACCCCAGGAGATGAAGCCCACATCCCACCGATGGACCACCTTCCACCAGGCTCCCGGGCCCTTGAACCAACCGCAGACCAACCATCTAGATTCCAGACAGGTCGCCAGGTAGGAGTGGTGGTCCCGCCCAAGGGTGCTTTTACCAGGGGGCCGGCTAAGTCTGTAAGCTTGGGATGGGAGTACTACTGCTGGAGGGGGTTTTAGGTAGGTAGTAGAGGCTGACAAGCTGAATGGGTACAACTGAGAGATGCCCTGGGGCCCCGGTGCAGAAACAAAGTTTAAAAAAAAAAGTACATAACAGTGTTCAGTCTCAATTTACATGCACATAGTCAGGGCAACACAAAACACAGATAAGTAACAATGCAAATTAAGGTATAAGTGCTATACAGTACTGGAAGCAATGTCAGGTAGTAACAGATTCCACCACCTAGACTGCTAAGGTGCGAGAACTATCAACACCAGTGCAAAAGGTGGGTTAAGGAGTAAAATATTACCAGATATGACTGATTTAGCCACAGTTTAGCCTAGGGTATTCCGGAAGTACAGGGAAAGCAGAATATTAGCAATAAGCATTAGGCATATGGGTAACACTAGGAAGTACAGAAAACCAATATGACTTATTGGAGCTGTGCAAACCTCCCAAAGTTCAACCATGCAAAATCTGAACCTCAAACTGGTAAAAGTTCCCCAAAGTTCTCTTACCGGCAGACTAGTTTGCTGTGGTTCAACCATTAAAAAGCATTAGGAAATGGGATAAAATACACTAACAAAATGCACTGGGCTGATGAAGCACCCAAAACAACAGGATGATGCAGTGAGACACATTGAGGGGTGCTGGGTTCAAAACACTGTGTCCATTCAGTCAGAGCCAAACATGGACAATGCTAGTAGTAAACAAGAGTAAGTGATGAACAATGCTCAGAATAAAATGGTTGTAACAGTAAGGCCTATGTATACCCACAAAATATCCGTACAGAATCCCACAGCATTGGTTACTGGTTCCACAAATTGTGTGCCCATTAATTTAGGACAGTGACACACATGGACAAGGCTTCCCATTATACAATTTTTTTCTCAAAAAATTACTTATTCAGCCTGTGCATGCCTGCCAAAAATTCACAAAAGATTAATCTGAAGAAGACTGAGTGAAGACAATTGGAAAGGCTTTGTCTGGAGTTCGATGGCGAAGCAGCCAGACACCCCCACTTACTGAGCTATATAAGCAGTTCCTCTCAACCTCATTGTGAAGCACTTTTTCTTTGCAGCCAAAGGCGCTGTTGGTCTGTGCTCTGAGTTGGTTGGGGCCTACCCCCCCCCCCCACTATCACCTTGCTGTTCCTGCTTGTCTGCTGGATTTATGTGTTTCTTTCCTGCCTCTGGTTTGTATTTTGCCTTTGGCTGTGTGTGCTTCTTCTGTCTTTGTTTCTTGTTTTCTATGTTTGTGTGTCTTTGGTTTTGTTTTTTCTGGGGGACTTTTGTTTATAAGCTCTTAGCATATTGAACCTGAGCTCCTACTATTTGCTCTGTTTCTCACAACTCTCACACTACTGCAATGCACCTACAATCATTATCTGTGTGTTTCAGCTCAACCATAGCTGCTCCATGTTGCATACTCGATTGTTTTCACCTGACTCAGATTTCTCTGAACCTAGCTATGCAGCTCAATCATACTCATTCTACTTGTCTCATTCCAGCAGCTTCATTGCCCTGCCTGGTTACACCTGCTTTCAGAAGCATTGTGTCTCCTTATTTACGTTTATTGCAGTTTTACAACTTAGTGTACTCCATTCAGATGTTGCTTCTATGTTTATTCACCCTGTTATACTCAGAGGTCACCTATAAGCTACTGCTGCAGCTGTTAAACTAACTTTAATATCTGCATGTGGTTCTCGGCCCTTCCATCACTTTATAGTTTGTCCTATGGTGGGGACTGGGAAGTGTTTAGGGAGTCGTGGCCCCATGTGGCTAATTATGTCTGTTCTAAATCCTGACTTCGCTGCCAAAAATCCTCAGATATTTGTCACCTTGATTTGGCTCGTACATGCCTGGCTGGCTTGCCCCACTATTCAGTGCTGTTTCATTGCTACTATGTTATGCAGACCTACATGCAGGTCCACTTATTACTACTCCATTTACTGACCTACGTGTAGGTCCACACTTGCTTACGCAATCGTTGCTCATTGCTTATGCAAATCATTGCTCCATGTCTACTGCCATCACCTCGGTTTCAGCCTCTAGGATTCTGCTGCACTCAATTCTGCAGTCAACCTTGCAAGGTCTCAGCACTCAATGCTCATTACAATCTCAGCACACCATGCTCACTCAGCTGCTCGCCAACTTTTCAGCTCTCATTCAATTTTGGCGGGAAACCAGCCATTCTGTTCTTGCGCAGGGTTCCTACAGCCAACAGTCTCACTCACCATTTAGTCCGCATCTTGAGCGTGTCCAACTTGGGGAGTGATCCTTCTCGACTGGCCCATAGCTGAGAATGTCCTCACCCCGGGCTGGGCTTTAGCTGTCTGCTACGTGACAGCAGCTCCTGGTGTAGAATTTAAGAATAGTGGTGAAGGGTGGTTACTACAATCTCCTTTGGCTCTAGCATTCCACTATAACGGCTATTCATTGGCTTTAGTGGTTTCCCTATCAAGGCACCTTCACTGAATTCTCCCTATGACAGCCTCTGGTTCACCTGGTTTGAGTTTAGGGCAGGTAGGCCCGATGAGTGCCTCAGCAATTGTTGCTCTCCTCCTCCTCCCACCTTGGTTGCATTTATCATTGCAGAGTTTTCTTGCAAACTTCCACGGCATTCCTGCTAGAGTTTTTGAGTGAGAGCCTTCCTCCAAATTGGAATATTTTCCACCTCCCTTTAATTGGGTTTTTCAAATTGCAGCTGTAGAGCTGTAACTAAATAGAATATCCCAAGCCTGGAGGGAAGGCGACCTAGGCCTCGGATCCCCAGAGATTTCCTCCTCAGAGGGTTTATTTTTGTCCTCTATTGCCTCAGGTCACAACTGTTAGTTAGCATAGTAGTGACCCCTAGTTTCTTTAGGTAGATTCCACTGTTAGATGGTGGTGGATGGTGTCCCCTGCCATTCCCTCTCTCCTTAGAGGATCCCCTTAATTCTCAATGTAAACCATCAGTATAATGCTATGCAACCTGGGCATTTCATTACATTATCAAACTGAGCATCTCATTACATTATCAAACTGTCTATGCTTCTCTACTACTACGTCACAGTTACTGCTACTACATCACAGTTACTGCTTGCTTATATGCTTCGTGTCACCTGATTCTTTTTGGGATATGCTTGTACATTTCTTTTTGGGGATTCCTAAGGTACCTTTAGCTATGGAAATTATGCCGTGGCACCTCTAGGGGTGGAACCCTCTCCGAGGGTTCCTTGCCTTTCGTACCCCCACAGGGTGGTAATTCCTCTGGAATAGAGTGTGAATGGCCCAAACCAAACTAACACAGTTGCATAAGCATAACACTGTACTGGCTGTGCAGGACATTGAACTGGAAAGGCTTTGCCTGGAGTTCGATGGCCAAGCAGCCAGCCACTTCCACTTTCTGAGCTATATAAGCAGTTCCTCTCAGCCTCATTGTGAAGCACTTTTTCTTTGCCCCACCATCCTCCCCCTTCCTCCTCCAGTGGCAGCACTTCTCGCCTTAGGATCCTTTCTAAGGTACCTTTAGCCATGGGAATCATTCCATGGCACCTCTATGAGTGGAACCCTCTCTGAGGGTTCCTTGACTTTTGTACCCCTACAGGGTGGCAATTCCTCTGGAATAGAGTGTGAATGGCCAAAACCAAACTAACACAGTTGCACAAGCATAACACTATACTTGCTGTGCAGGACACTGAACAAGAGCTGAGAGGGAGAACAGCTCCCAGCTGTCTTAAAGCAAGGAGTTGATTTAATTGAGTACATGAATTCAGTTAATAATTCAGGGGCATGTGGAAGTAGGTAGAAGTAAGTGTTTTGGTTCAAAGTCTTTGAGGTTGTTCTTTACTTGGTGAAACTTCTATTTGCCAGGGAGGTAACCTAGACTCAGGAAGAGCGAGGGGTCCTTGGCTGATTGTTTTTCTCAGTCCAGGGGTAATCCCACCTAGTCATCCCTCAGCCCAGCCACCCCAGGGCTTGTCTTCCTTATATACTGCATGGGTCTGACATCTCCTTTATAGGTACTGTAGCGCAACCACTTCCTGCCTAGTCCAGGTAGGGGGCGGTATCCTAGTAACACATAAAGTAAAGCCACAGTAGGGGAACAAAAAAAAAATTAAAAAAAAACATTTTTTAAGAGGTATCAACTAAAAAACTGAGTAAAGCTGCAGGAAGGAGAGCAAGGGAAGCAGTACAGATAACAGTAACAACAAACCAATTTAAAAGGAGGACTACTAAATAACTTAGAAAAGGGGTCAAGCTGCAAAACCACTGGGCAACAAATGAAAGGGACCTCAAATGAGAGCAAGGGAAGCAGTACAGGCAACAGTAAGGAGCAAGGAGAGCAGTACATACAACAGTATCAACAAACAAATTTAAAAAGGGACTACTAAATAACTTAGAAAAAGGGTCTAGCTACAAAACCACAAGGCAACAAACAAATGGGACCTAGAAGGAGGGCTAGAGAAGCAGACAGCTAGATAAATAGCAGATTAAGTGTAGTATTATGTGGGGGAGTGGTGCAATGCAATGGGTGCAGGGCAGCCATATTCAGGCAGACCTTCTGGATGCTGAAGTGCAGCCCTATCTGCACTCACCTCTCTGGGCTGAGGGAAGAAGTTGCCAGACTCAGAGCGGAGGTAAACTGGGTCGCACATACCTTCAACCCCGTCCAGAGACCACCTAGTCCAAGGCCGCTGCCTCAAATGATGCCAAGTATGAGGAGCACTTGGATGACAGCGGACTCAGGGCAGGTTAGGACTGTTAGGCAAAAACACATCTCAAAACCTATTGCACTATATAACGCGCATATGCTGCACTGGCAAATGGGGATGGCCAGTCTGAGGCACCCATACTTGTGGAAAGAACGAATATAGAGGTTAACCGGGAAGGTGACCTCAGAGGAGACAGCAGTGGACCCCAGAGGAGGAGGAAGTGAATCCTAGTGGAGGACTCTATTGTGAAGGGTATCCAGCTAGTAACAGGAGAGGGGGGAGGATAGAGAGGTGAGGTGCCTACAAGGTGCCATGGCATGGAGGGATAGGAGGAGGATCCTGGGGATCACTGGGAAGGCAGGATGGGAGGGAGAGCTGGATTTCATTATCCACCTAGGAACTAATGACCTGGCAAATGGGGAACCTAAAGCAGTTCAGGAGGAGTTTAGAAGATTGGGGAGGGGTCTCAAACGAGTAGCTACTTCTGTCACTTTTTCGGAAGTCTTACCTGTGAGAGGCATGGGCGAGTGTAGGGGTGCCCTCACCAGAAACTTTAACACATGGTTAAATAACTGGTGCAGCAAGGAAGGGTTCAGATTCTTTGGTGACTGGGGATCCACCTGGAGGGATGGGAATTTATTCAAGCCTGATGGCCTGCATCCATCTTAGAGAGGAACCCATATCCTCAATGAAAAGTTTAAATGCTACATTGGCAAGCATTTTAACTAACCAAGGGGGTGGCAGGCAAGCAAGAAGGGAAATTGATTGTCTGCACCAAAAAGCTAGCAAAGGAACAGGGGACTGGGGGGGTGGGACATCACAGCAATGCAAAGTGTAACAGATGGAGGAAGGGAAGAACAGAAGGGACTCAGGTACCCAAGGAGTGGATAGACAGTCAGAGGGCAGACTACAACAGAAAGGAAGAAGGCAGGGTGGGCCAGGCAAAAAGATCACCAGGGAAGGAGAAGTGTAGGATGACGAAACAGGGGAAGGAAGTTACATCATGTTGAGCCATGGGTGCCAATGTTGGAACCTTAGCAACAAGATGGAGGACAGGAAGCAGCTAGGGCACAGTCAGACCTGGACATTGTGGCCATCACAGAGACCGCGTGTAATGATAACCACGACTTGGAGATGACCATACCCAGCTATAACCTATACGGAGAGACAGGAAGGGCAGGAAGGGGGGAGGAGTGGCACTGTATGTGAAAGATAATATTAAGGCCACAGAGATCCAAGGGGAACATGGGGTGGTACTGTGGATTAAGCTTGAAAGAAAAATGGGGCAGCCATCCGTACAGCACTAGTCTATAGACCACCAACCCAGGTGGAAGAGACAGACAGGGCCTTGATGCTTGCCATCCAAAGAATGGCGGACAAGGGGGAGGTGGCGCTGGCTGGAGACTTCAACATGCCAGACGTGGACTGGAGCCTCGCAGCAGCAGTCAGGAGTAGATTTATCCTGGACTCCCTTCAGGAAACCTTCCTTAAACAGTTGGTCATGGAACCAACTTGGCAGAAGGCAATACTGGACCTGGTGCTCACAAATGGGGACAGTGTGACAGGGGTCACAGTGGGGGAGCACCTGGGGAACAGTGACCACCGGACACTGTGATTTGAAGTAACTGAATGGGCAGATCCCTGCCACACTAAACATGTATCCTAGACTTTAGTAGGGCAGATTTTGGGAGAATGGGGAAATGCTTGAAAGAAGCACTAGCTGGAATGGGGACAAAATTAGGGGTGGAGGAACAGTGGGCAGTGTTTAAAACAGGGATAGCAAGGGTAACACAATTACAGTAGTAGCACCGAATTTGCCAAGCAATTTTGTGAGATTCCCTATTTAGCCTTCACAAAATTTGGGGGGATAAAATCCTCTAAAATTCTTTTTGTTATATCTACAGAAAGAGGCCAGTTCCTATTGCAGTATTCAAGCATCATCTAGCGTATTCTCAACTAGACTATCAGATGGAAGCACCCTGTCCTGGTAGCAGTGAACACACTACTAAAGAAAAAAAAATCCCTGAGAAAAGGTTTCACAATTCTCAATAGAGATTTTTAAAAATCCTGAAAATTCCCTTGACGAATTACTACTGTATGCATTAAGCAGGTTAGCAAGGGGAAAGGAAAAGGAAATCCTTATGGCATTCCACGGAGGTAGCAGAGAAAGTGAAAGCCTAAAGGACTGCATTCAAGCAATACAGAAAGACACAGGCAGAAGGGGATAGGGAGAGGTACCAGGAGAAGTAAAGGGAAGAAGGGAGGGCAGTAAGGGAAGCCAAAGCTCAGACAGAGGAGCGCTAATTTGCGAAAACAGTGGTTAGAGGGGACAAAACCTTTTACAGGTATGTAAGTGAAAAAAGGAAGGGCTAGTGAGGCTAAAGGGTGAGGGCAAGAGTAGTGTTGAGGATGACAACAGTAAAGCAGACATTCTGAACAGATATTTCTGCTCAGTCTTTATAGTAGAAGGGGCAGGTAGTGGGCCAGAAGAGAGTACAAATGGGGGGAAGGGCACATAAATGGATACAAGTTCCTTTTCATGGGAAAGGGTCCTACAGGAACTGGAAGGAATAACAGTCGATAAAGCTATGGGCCCAGAAAGGGTGTACCCCAGGGTGCTGAGGGAGCTCAGAGAAGTGGTGGCGGAACCTTTAGTGACCCTGTTTAGCCGATCACTGGAAACAGGTGAGGTGCCCAAAGACTGGAGAACAACTGATGTAGTCCCCTTATACAAGAGTGGGTACAGAGAGAAAGCGGGAAGCTACAGACTGGTCAGCCTCACCTCAGTAGTGGGGAAGATTATGGATGCACTGCTGAAGGAGAGATTAGTGGAACACCTTGTGGCCAACAGTCTACAGGACCCAAGGCAGCATGGTTTTACTGGGGGGAGGTCATTCCAGACTAATCTCATTGAATTTTTTGACTGGGTGACAAGGGAGGTGGATCAGGTGGGGGGCAGTGGACATGGCCTATCTGGACTTCAGTAAGGCCTTTGACACTGTGCCCCATAGGAGGCTGTTAAACAAACTGGGCAATATGGGTGTGGGTAGGACAGTAGTGCGGTAGGTGGGGAATTGGATGGATGTCAGGACACAGAGGCTGGTGGTAAATAGCTGTCACTCCACAGAGGGAAGGTTGACCAGTGGAGTGCCACAGGGATCAGTGCTGGGTCTGGTCCTCTTCAACATCTTTATCAGTGGCATTACGGATAACACAGAAGGGAGAATTTCCCAGTCCGCTAATGACACAAACTGTAACAGAGTGGACATACTGGAGGGAGTGGATAAAATATGGAGAGACCTGCAGAAGCTTGAGGAATGACCAAGGGTGTGGCAGTTGAGATTTAATGCAAAAAAGTACAGAATCATGCACATGGGGCACAAAAAAACCTGGAAGAATATATCAGATGGGGGGGGGACACAGCATGCTCCAAGCAGGAAAGGGACTTTCGGGTTATCATCTCTGATGACCTAAAGCTTGGGAGTCAGTGCGACAAGGCAGCAGGTAAAGCAAATAGGACACTGGGATGCATAGGCAGGGGCATCACCAGCAGGAAAAGGGAGGTCATTATTCCACTGTACAAGACATTAGTGAGGCCACACCTGGAGTACAGTGTCCAGTTCTGGTGGCCTTACCTATGTAAAGATATAGACAGGGTGGAGACAGTTCAGAGGAGGGCAACCGAGATGGTACAGGGTTTGCATCACAAGTCTGACAAGGACAGGCTGAAGGACTTGAATGTGTACTCCCTAGAGGAGAGGAGAGGAGGGAAAGTGGGAATATGATAGAGACATACAAGTACCTCACAGGGAGGAACAAGGTGCAGGAAAACACTACTTTTCAGAGGAAGAGATGTTGCAGGACTAGGGGTCATGGGATGAAATTAGAGGGAGGTTCAGAGGTAACGTGAGGAGGTATTTCTTCATGGAAAGGGTGGTGGACAAGTGGAACACCCTGCCAGGGGAGGTGGTGGGGGCTGAAATGATTACAGGATTCAAGAATGCATGGGATAGGCATCGGGGGATCCTAGCAGTTGGGGGAAGGGGACAACCCAGTTCAAGAGAAGCTTGAAGAGACAAAATTACATGCACAATTGGGCAGACTAGGTGGGCCAAAGGCCCTTATCTGCCATCAGTATCTCTGTATCTATGTAACAGTGTAGCATCCCACTGTGTGGGCAACTGGTTCCAGAAATTGTTTGTTCATTAACTTGGGACAGTGCCACACATGGACAAGGCTTCTTGTTATGCAATGGATAAGTGTTGTACACAACGGTTTCATAGGCAACACTGCCTCAAAAGTTATTTATTTGGCCTGTGTAGGCCTGGCAAAAATTCACAAAACATTAAAGAGCAACTGACAGGATGGGGGCTGGCAACTCATGGCTAGAAGCTGCCTGCCCAAGGACCTAAAATACCCATAAATTAAATTGTTCAATGCAGGTCTTAAATAGTAAATTTACTGACAGGAAGTGCAGTCTCACTTCCATATCCATTGCTAACTGCTGAGCACCCGCCGCAGCCCCGCCTATAAAACCCCATTTTAATGACGCATAGTAGAGAAAGAGCTGTAGGGCTATAGATAGCATTGTAATGCTATTGGGAGCAGTAGCAGTCTTTTGGTGATACTTATACTATTTATAGGCAATTGCACATATCAAGGGGGCAGTATTACATGTATTTCCCACCTTAATATGTAAACTTACCTATAAATAGTATAAGTATCACCTAACAACTATCACTGCTATTGTTAGCATAATAAAGCTATCTATAGCCCTATAGTTCCTGCCTACCTTCACGTCATTAAAATGCAGTTTTGTGGACGGGGCTGCGTTAGGCTCTCATTGGCTAGCAATCGATATGGAAGTGAGAATGTGTTTATTGTAAGTAAAATTATTAATTAATCCCTACATAGAAAAATTTACTGTATGAGTATTTTAGGACCTGGGGCAGGCAACTCTTAGTCATGAGTTGCCTGCCCTACAGAGAATATACTGTCAGCTGCTCTTTAATGAAGACTGGGTGAAGGCAACAGTGCAGCATCCCACAGCGTGGGCTACTGGCTCCAAAAGTTGTGTGACCATTGATACAGTGCCACACATGGACAAGGCTTCCTGTTTTGCCATGTATACATGCTATATGCACTGGTTTCATGGACAATGTTGCCCCCAAAAGTATTTATTCCGCCTGTGTAGGCCTGGCAATAATTCACAAAATATAGAACAGTGGATGGGGGACCATCCACAACAAAGCTGTGTCTCGCTCAAGGGAGTTGATGATATCAGAGACCTCGAGACCGAAGCTTGAGAGGTCTCATTGATGTCATCAACATCCCGAGAGGGAAATAAAGCCTTAGTTGTGGATGGTCGCCCATCCACTGTTTTATATAGTATATGGGTTTTTGTTTAGCTTCACATAATTTTATTTATATAATTACTTGTGGGTGCTGCTCCTTTCCCACTGGTGCTCCTGCTCGCTCCCATTCCCACTACTGCCACTCAAGATTGGTCCTGCTGCTCTGCTAAAATTAGAAAAAAAAACAGTTTTTCCAAAAGGAAAGCATGTATGGCTCTAATCCATGTCCCGACTCTGAACTTAAAAGTTGGTGGCTGCGCTGCCCGGCATTTGCTAAATTGCGCCGCCATGTTTGTCTTTATTTTGTACATCAAGCCTAGTCTGAGCCAATCAGGTGGTAGGTCAAACTTAAAAAGTTGTTGTACTATCAATGTGACATCAGAACTATAATGCAACAACTTCTTTGACATTTGAACTGTCCTACAAGATTTCTGCAGTTGCTGAAATCAGTGCACAGTTGAAAGCACCCATATACTATATATTAATCTGAAGAAGATTGAGTAATGGCAACAGTTCAGCATCCCACTGTGTGGACTGCTGGTTCCCAAAACGATGTACCCATTGGGACAGTGATACACATGGACAACGCATTCTGTTATGCCATGGGTAAGTGTTATACACACTGGTTTCATGGGCAACATTGCACCAAAAATTATTTATTCAGCCTGTGTAGACCTGCCAAAAATTCATAAAACATTAATCTGAAGAAGATTCAGTGAAGACAATAGTGCAGCATACCACAGAGTGTGTATAGGCTACTGATTCCAAAACACTAATGGACACAGAAGCTCTCCCTATCCACCTCATCATCCTCCTCTGTCTTCAGCCCAAATGGAAGAGTAGGAGATTCTTCATCCATAAACCACGGCAAAAAGGGCTTTGGAAAAAGGGTCAGGTTGATTTTTTTTAAAAATGAGCATCTCTACATTTATGGTGGAAATTAAGGCATGTTCTCCTGTTGGTGGCAATATTGCCTGCAGCACCGAATATTGTATGTACTAGAAAGAGGAGGACCGCGGCATTCAGAAGCTACCTGTGTCAATGAGAGCCAAATGGTCTTTTTTTTGGTACCAGTACCATAGAGGCTCATCTCCTTCTGCTGGTGGCATGTTTTCATCCAGATAATCCTGCACCATTTTGTTTGCTGGCATCACTGTGTCGGAAAGTGACTTGCTGTGTTATCTCATCAAACCATAGTCAGTTATTCCCATAATGGTTTGTCATTAATGGCTGTCTTCTTGGGTGGGGAGGGGTGCACAGCAGCAGTAGCAGCAGAAGTAGCAGGCTGACTTGCAGACAAAAATGAGTGACTCTGTGACACTTGGTAGTAGCAGTGGAAACACACTGGGGTCCTCCTTTCTCCCTCTCCTCCACTTGGCCTTACCTGTCAGTGTGACTGCAAGGGATGATCATAAGTGTTGCTCTCCTGCCTTATTTATGTTCCTGGTCTTGTTTTGTGCCACACGTACAAAAACCAGATGGATAAGCCAGGCTTTATAGGACTGCCGATTCATACCATATTCTTGTGCATCAAAGTATGCCTCAAATGTGTCTTTATACTGAGGATCCAAGAAAGTGGCCACAATGTAGTGGTAATCTGTACGCATTTTTGAAATGTGTGTGTCATTCTAGAAATGCTTATAGTTTTAATGGGTTATAATGTTGTTTTTTCTACATGGAATTCATTGGAAAAGGGTCATTATATATATATCACTGTTGGCAAAAACAGAGAATACCATAGAACATTTAGGCTTAGATGACTATTGTTTTTACTATTAATTATTTCACCAGTTTAGCATCACCCGGGTCCATACAATTTATTGGACAATCTCTATGTTACTGAGTCTAGTAGTATTGTTAGTAAAGTTTTTTCTGATCCCATCCTATGAATATCCCAGATTTTCCTGCCAAATAAGTGTCTTTCAAGGCTTGGGTAAACTATAACCATTTTGATATTACAGCACTTTCTGAGACTTGGCTAAATGATAAAATCAAAGATACCAAGATAGCGTTTGATGGTTATTCCATATTTAGAAAGAACAGATGTGGGAAGAGAGGTGGGAGCTCCCTCATTTATGTTTCATCTAAATATAAGACTTTGGAATTCCAACCCCCCATCCCCCCAATACTGATGGCTGCAATCTTGTTTCAGTCAAATTAGTACTGGGTCATGAAAAAAACACTGTAATCAGTTCTATCTACATTTCCACCTGGGCTACAGGATAATGGACTTTGTTTGGTCTCGTCTCTTAAAAATAGTTCACCTAAAAAAAAGAGAATGGATATTGCTCCGAGACTTTAACATAAACTGGAGTAATGAACAGGCTAGTGAGGCCAGGGACATTTTCCAGGAATTGGGAGTTCAGATATTGATCACTGAAACTACTAGATACAATCACAGATTTGGAACAGGATCCACAACTGACTGGCTAGTGGTCACTCACCCTGAAAAGGATGTTGCTGCTGGAATTTTGCAAGACACAGTGTGTGACCACCATCCAATCCTTTGTGAATGGACCTCTAGGGGACC
Source organism: Neoceratodus forsteri (assembly GCA_016271365.2). Lineage (NCBI taxonomy): Eukaryota > Metazoa > Chordata > Ceratodontiformes > Ceratodontidae > Neoceratodus > Neoceratodus forsteri. The sequence goes on along the minus strand of CM057453.1, from coordinate 1,575,358,346 downwards.
TAGAAGTCCACCGGTTTATATTCGCTTAAGAAATCTGAGGGAACTCAATGTTGAGGCCCTGGAGCGTGCCCTTAGCAAAGAGGATTGGTCTTTTTGAATTCATAACCAATATTGATTTGGCATTACAGAAATTTAACCAGATTATTTATGAAATCTGTGACCTAATTGCTCCAACAGGAAGAATGAGAATCAGGGCTCATAAGATGAAATGGATCACCTCAGAGCTATTATAAATTATAAAGACTAGGGATAAGGCTTGGAAGAAATTTAAGACGCAAAAGGATAAAAGAACACTACAGGAGTGTAAAACTCTTGGTAATAAATGTAAAACAGCAGTTAGATGACGGGCAGCAATTTTTTTTTTTTTTTTTAGCTCAAAACAATTTAATGGCTCTGGAAGCAAAAAAGTGGCGGACAATAATCTTTTGGGCAGAGAAAGAAAATGTGGCTCTATTACTCTTTGGGTGATATTGGTCATACTAGAGAATTTGTCTCTAAAAATTCTACTTTTGCCACATGACTACTGATCAAGTAAAGGATTATATATTGCAGTATAATCCTTGTCTTAAAAATGGACCTGATAACATCGATTATGGAATTCTGAAACTAATCATTAATGTTCTTACACATCTGCTTGCTACAGTTTTTTACTTTTCCCTTTGTTATGGTTTTTTTCCCAGTCCTGGAAGCTATCCATGGTTAGACCTATCCATAAAGTTGGCTGTAAAGATATAATTTTAAACTACAAACCAATGTCTCTTCTCACTCCCCTTTCTAAAATATTGGAAAGAATAGTCTTTGATCAGGTTGCAATGTTTCACATACAGTATAAAGTATTAATAACTACCCGACATGGGTTTAGGGACTCACGTAATATAGAGACAGACTTGGTGAGGTATAATGGCTGTGTGCACAGTGCTATTGATAAAGTACACTGTACCAAACTGTTTTTGTGGACCTCACCAAGGCTTTCAACCTTGTTGACCATAGACTTTTATTAGATACTTTAGCTGAAACAAATTTCTCTTCTGAAGTAACACAGTGGTTCTCAAGTTATCTAAGTTCTCGGATCCAGAGAACACTAATCTCAGGTTGTATGTCAGATTGTCTTCTGATACAGTGTGGAGTACCTCAGGGCTCAATCTTGGGTCCCTTTTCTTATTCCTGAATTCTGTCACACAGTCCTGTAGATTTTCTGATGTAATTTTATACGTGGATGACACCGTTATTTTTAGTATGGGTCTAGTGTTGAGAGAGGTGGTTTCAAGAGTCCAGGATGATTTTAGTTAATTTCAGAACTGGCTTATTTCCTAGGAATTTGGTCTTAAACACAAAAAAAGACCAAGTCCATGTATTATTAAGCCCAAGAAAGGAGAAGGAGGAGAGTGTGCATATTACAGATCTGGGGATGAAGTAACCGAACGTGTTGAAAGCTTTAAATATTTTGGGGTGTCCTGGACTCAGTTCTCTCCTTTGAGACATGTATTTCTCATGTTGTTAAAACTATACATCAAAGACTGGACTTGATGTTCAGAATTTGAGATTTCCTAATTCCCAAACCCGCCGATTGCTAGCACATAGTCTACTATTTTCAATACTGGACTATAGGCTACCAATTTACATGGGTACCAATGAAAAGTTGTTGCCACGTTACCTTTAACATCATTTGTCATTTCTCATGACTACCCATCACTGTCAGTTATTTCAGGTGGTTGGATACCTTACCACAGAGGATGAGCTCAGCTTTTGTATGGGTGTAATGCTACACATATTTCATCTTGTGTTACCTCTCCAAACTGTAGATTTCTTTTTTAAAGGGCAGTGGATTCCCTGGGAACAAGGTCTCCGAGTACAGCCACTTTTAAACATCCCCAGTTGAAATTATCCTTTTGGCAAAGGTTCAGTTTTTTCAAAGCTCCGACATTCTACAATTCAATTACAACTGTCATCACTGATTGCTCAAGATTGTGCAACTTTAATGTGAGACTGAGAAAATGTCTGTTCTCAAGAAATAATTGCAAATGTTAAAGAGTGTTTTTTATCTTTCTAGTTTGTAAATTTGTTTTTAATCTACATTTTATGTCCCCAGTGTTTCTGTGAGCTGGCAGGTGGCTGGCTCCAGCCACTCCCTTCAGAGGGCTCATTTCTTCTTTTTTTTTTCCATTCATTTAAAGTTTATTGAAATTTTTAGAATACCAACATATAGATATGAAAAGGAAACATCAAAACAGGTCATAGAAAGAACCAAATGGTCAATTACAGTAACAACAACAACCCACTCACCCACACTCTCCCAGAGCACCCATCAGAAAAACCAAGAGACCCAAACAAAGTACACTAGAAAAAGAAGAAAGAGAAAAAAAGAACAGTGTAAAAAAAAAGGGGGGCGTAATATGGAAGTAGGAGCCTGGTGGCATATCCTTCTACTCAGGGTTCCGCCGAGCAGAAAGGAGGGCAAATAAATGTTCCGATCACTGCAGGAAGAGTTCATCCCTGTAATGCAGTCTGACAAATTGTTTCTCAACCATGAAGGCCTGGAGTATTTTGGTAAACCATTCCCTATAAGGCGACATTGTATCATCCCGCCAATGTCAAAGAATTACAGCTTTAGCCACCATCGAGATTAAAGCCATATGCACCTTGCAGGAACCTAACAGAGAAGGAGGACAGTCCCCCCAATAAACATATTTGAGGCATGAAAGCATCCTCCAGGCCCAACAAAGGGTCAAGAGAAGCCCGAATATTTTGTCAGAAAGAAACTATTAGGGGACAGTCCCACAACATATGTAAGAGGTTCCCAGTATCTGACCTGCAACGGGTGCAGGCAGGGCTGGCCCATCTACCCATCCTGAAAAGCCTAAGGGGAGCATAGTACATATCATGGAGGATCCAGAATTGGGTCCATCTATAACGATCATATTTAATATATTTATATAAATTAACCCAGATAGAGTGCCACTGCTTTAGATCTTGACTCCTACCTAAAGCCTGCTGCCAATAAAAAGATACATCGGAAGAAGGGATAGCCGCTGCCATTAGTAGAAAATCATATATACCAGAAACTGGGTGAGGCTTGGTGGCTAAGGCAGCAAGCCGGGATAAGGTATCATTCCCTTCCCCCTCCCATAGGCCATGACTAAAATGGGAAACTAAAGCCCTGGAAAGCTGTAAATATTTAAAGGGGTGAAGAAGGGGAATCAAGAATTTCTCCTGGAACCACCCTTGGAGTAATAGTGAGCCCTGTTCTATCAAAGAAGAGAAAGAGGCCTTCTGCTGAGGAGGACAGAAGGAAAGGAGAATTGGTCAGCCCCCAATATGGATGTTTGGATTAACTAGAACTGCCTGGGCTAGGGATTTATGCCAAGAGAGCCCCAAAAAAGTGTTCCACTTGACCTCGAGCTTTGAGAGATCACACAAAAGGAGGCTTCCAGAGAGCGGTGGAAAGATTGGACAATTTGACAAACAGGCTAGGAAGTTGAAGACCCACCTGCCTGGTGAGGAAGGCCTCAATTGACAGCCAGGGGGCATGTACCCCTCCCCCAGCAACCTGTCTGGGGCAGAGCTCCACTGCAGAAATTTGGTCCCATGTAGAGCCAGGTGATAGAGATAAAAATGGAGCAACTATAAGCAACCTTTTTCCTTTGGTAGTGTGAGCTCAGTGTAAGCCCTTCAGATTGCCCCCTTCCTCCACAGGAAATGGTTCAGGAGCCTTTGCAAAGAGAACCTAGTGCTGGGTAAAAAAAATCCCCAGCATGCCCAAAGGATAAATAAGATGGAATAAGACATTCATCTTAATAGTATGAAAATGACCTCAGAAGAACAAGGGCAGAGCCATCCACCTAGTGAGGTCAAACTTTATACTTTGCAAAAGGGGAGAAAGGTTAAGAGCAACTAGATCAGACAAATGGAGGGCTCATTTCTCGTTTTCTGGCTGCCAATCCCATCACCGGGAATGCCACCAACACCATCTCAGAGCCTGCCAGCTCTGTTTTCTCCCCTTCCCTGCTGTGGTCGCTCACGTGCATGTGAAGGCACACACATACAGCGATCCACAGCGCTCTCCCTATTCTTGCCACTCTCCACCTGCACCACCCTCAGGCCTCCACCCGGGGGTAGCCGTGCAGAGGGAAGGACTAGATTCCTCCCCAGGAGAGGAGAGCCACCTTGTGGCTGCTCAATCCAACTCCCAGCCTCCCCCCGCCAACCATAATGGCCCAGGCTTGTTCCCGAACCCGGGTTGCCGACAGCGCAAAGTGTGATGTCCAGGCCTCAACCCTCAGCGCCACTGGGCCAGCTCCAGTAGTTTATAAATGTATGTGTCATTTTATGTGCTTGTCACATGTTAAAATGGGCAGTCTCTGCTCATCTGCTGACAAGTACAAAAAAACAAATGATAAATGATAAAGAACTGTGACCTTATCCGTTCTACTAGACTGAGAGCAGTGGTATCCTCCTTTACCTCATACTGAGTTTTCATATGAAGAAGTCACATGTTAGTGAGGGCTAAGAGAGGGAGTAATTGGCTTACACCAGCTGCATCAGCACTTACAACCCTTGCGGCCTTCACAAAGGGCTTCTGCACAGTGTTGAGGGTCTCCATCAGGCATCACTGATTTGTGCTAATGTTTACCTCTCCCTTGATAATACCATGCTTAATGGTATACTGGTGGCTAGCCCTCTTTTGTTCTAGCAACCATTCCATCGTGTGAGGGGTGGAACTTTTTTGGCCAGACATGCACATGTTAAAACACGGGTTCCTTTCTCATCTAGGAATTTCTAAACTACCAGATTTATGTAGTGAGCAACACAAGGAACGTGTATAATCCCCATCATCAACTGCCTTTATGTGCTGAATGAATTATTTGAGGTGTGCAGAATGTCTAGTACAACACTGCATTTTTATTATCTGATACTATAATACCTAATGCTAATGATTGTTGTGTCAGAAAGTCAGCAAACTTCTGTTGAAGACGTGCAACAAGTTTTCTGTGCAGCAGTCACTGTTAAAGCCAGCAATACATAAAGCTGTCTGGTTGCAGGGGATGGGGGCCCTGGTGATGTGCAACTACAGCTACTGCTACTGCTGTTGCTCGCATTTAACCAGAGAGGAGGAGAAGGAGAACAAAGAAGGGAAACTGATCCAATGGGTAGTCACCGCCATGTAATCAGTAGTCTGACTACTGGTTTACATGCTACTGGTGATGTGAACAGATTGAACACATGATGCTTTCAGGGCATGTGACACGGACTTGTAGACACTCATACAAATCAGGAAGTGCCACTGTGGAAATTTAGGTATGGTTGGGCGCTTGATACCTTGGCAATGCAACTTGCTTTAGCAATAGAAAAACTGAGTTGCTCACAGAGGAGAAAGGGAGCAAGTTGGTGGCTATCATTTCTTTAATTGCTCATTAAAATGTTTGCCTCCGGTCTGATGGCATTATATTTCTGGCCCATCTGCAGGGGCTCGACCAGTGGGAGCTGAGTGTCATTTTTCCCTGGATGTGACAGTTGCCTCCTATTTTTGCCACCCTTGGGGGTGAAGTGGCTGGGGATTTGTGGTGGAACTGTGGGAGTCAGTGGGTTAAAGAACTTATGAATGGAAGATGCTGGAGTTGTGCATTGGCTACCACTTGAAAGACTTTCTTCTTCTTCCTCTCTAATCGGTCTCCTGATATTCTCCTCCACCAGGTCGTCGTCATCATTATGATCATCAGCTTCACTGCCTGGCTGTGCTGCTGCTGACGCTGTGCATTGGCATTTCTTCTCCTACTGAAATCTGTGGGACTTCAGCAAATGCCGTTTTATGGTAGCTGTTCCCAGCTGTGTTGCCTCCTTACCTTGACTCAGTCTGTCTTTACATAAAAGACACTACATGTGTCTGTGACTCTTTAGCCACTCAAAAGAAATCCCACACCACTAATGTCACCAGTTTAGTTTTTCCTCCTGGAACTCTCGGCCTTTGACCAATGAGTGGGCCAACGTGAGCAATTTCCACATAATCACCCACCCCCTCCTCCACCAGTTCTTCAGGGTCAGGGAATGGTTCTTCTTCACTGACCACGTCTCATGGGCCACCAGTTTTGCCTGTGTCTTCTTTATCTGCCGTCATTTCAGATGCTTGTTTTGTGGCCTTTCTTTTTTTTCCTTCACCACAATGTTTGGCAATTTTTGATCTCTTATGTGCACCTGCCCCAAATCAAACTTAACACCTATTCCACCACCTCCTCCTTCCCAGAACTGCTGCTATGACTTTTATTGGGTATATAATCACAGTCTGTGTCTCTGTCCCCAAGCTCTACCAAATCACTTTGCTTCTCCTCCTCCTCTGCCTGTGTCACTACCCGATGCACTCCTTTTTTATTCCTTTTTTAGGGCTGCATGGGCAGATCCCTGCAGTCCTCTTTGTAGGACTACAAGAAAAGCAGCTTGTGAATGAACAACTTCATGAGGTGTCAAAAGTCGCATCCACCTCTGTTCACCATGGCCCACTCTGTCTTGCACACCTTTTTTACCTACTGTGCCCTAGCAATTAACAGGAAGCTGACACTTGGGAGCAGAAACCAGAGGAGCAACAGCTGTGGCTGGCTGTAGTTAGTAATGGGAACTGTAGCACAGCAAGAGAGATCGTAGGTGTAGGCAACAGCAAGCAGCAACACGGGGAGCTGGAGCTGGCAGGAGAGAGAAGGGAGAGACACAGGAGCAGGATGTGTGCTGCATGTGAGGTATTAAATTAAATGCATCCCATGCCATGTGTGCTCAGAGAGCCACCCCCCACACACACACACATGCGCACACTTTCAGAGAGAGAGTGAGAGAGAGAGAGAGAGAGAGAGAGAGAGAGAGAGCCAGCCAGCAATGGCTACTATTTCACAAAGCTGGAGAATCTAAATTCACCTCCACCCCTTAACTCCTCACAAAGGAGATTCAGCCAGCTAAATATGTAATGTTCTTCCAGAAAATAGCTACTCACACTGGCCAACATCGGTATCCAGCACAAAAATAGCTGACATTTTTGTTTCTACATACAGTACTTAAAAATTCAGGGAAGGCTAACAGCTGACTTCACTGTGTTTAAAACATGCATACCCCTTGTTAGGGCTGCTAACAGCAATGCCTGTTTGAGGAGGGAAGGAGACAGAGACAGTGAGAGTGCTCTGCTTCCTCCAAATAAGTCCATGGCTGACCTCTCTGTTTTTGTTTTGGCATCAAAATTTACATTTGTTATCCAATTTTATTTACATGTCTAAAAAAGTGAAAAAGACAATAATGTTGCTCACATTGGTTCATTTTGACCAACACAGACAAGAGCCTCAGGAAGGGCAGCGATCACTGAAAATTCAGGATCAGGTACTCACGGGTAGCAGTTCTGAAAAACATGCCAGTGATCTACATGCAAAAATGTAACTACTGTAGATGATTAACCCAGCTGAAGTTTAATTTAGAAAAGATCAATAGAAAAAAATCAATTAAAGATCAACCATATTCGAGCACATAATTACTAGAGGAAGGACTCATGCATCTCTCATTAGTAATAATCTCATGCTCTAAGGCTGTGTAATTATGTGCTCCAATAAGATCGATGTTTCATCAGTATTTTTTCTTTAGATATTTTCTAAGTTTTTTGCAATATCTGAAGTTGCCTGTTTCCCAAGCCTGTTTCGTGCATACACTCCATTGACCCTGCATTTGCCCTGGTGTCTACCCAAGAGAACGGTCCTGTGGGGGTGGGAATGTTAAGATGCCTGCTTTCATCCTGAAATAACATATAATGTATTGCTCAAATAAAGTGCTCTATTAGCTGCGTGAATTATCTGAGGTGTACAGAATATATAATACGACATTTTAGCAAGTGGAAGTTTAACACATTGGCTGGGGAGTACAGATGCTCCCCGACCTGTGGAAACTCCTGTAATTGCAGGCTCGAAGGCTTCTGTGGATAACTATTACCCTGAATATGTTACTCTTTGGGACACATCTGTTCAGCTCCCTCAGGCTGTTCTGCTACCTTCAGGATGTTCCAGCATTATTCGAAAAGTTCTACAGTATTGGCTTCTTTCCCTCTTCTGTGACTCTACTGCCACCTTCTGGCCTGGCTACACCTTTTATGGTACTCCTAGCCATTTACTAATGACTGGTATTGTCCCCTCTCCTATGTTACCCTGCGTGGGAATCTGCGGTGCTGCTAGCATTCGTGGGGCCTAGCTGCCACTCTCTATTCCTTCGGCTAACCTACGTGGTGTTCAGCCGTTCCTCCTACCTGCATTCGAGCCTAGCCACTGCCTTGCCTTCGACTTCTAGCCTCCAGCCATGCACTTCAGCCATGCTCCCCATCATTGCTCTCTGAGCCTGCTTCAACTCTTCTTGCGGACAATATGGGCTTCTTTATCAAGCTTGGATACACTCCAGGATGTCTTTTCCCCAATCCTACTGCTCGAGTTCTGGACACTGCAGCTCCCCTTGCCTATTCACACTTTTCCATCAATCCAGGATCATCTGTGCTCCATTTTGGATTTCCCATTGGACAATTAGGATTTTACATCACTATCCCTGGATGCCTGCCTTGCTGCTTCACTTTGTTTGCTCCCTCCTCACTTTCCGGCTGACCTTCGTGTGGTCCAGCCCTACTGGTTTACCTTTATGGGGCTTCATTGCCTCTCTTTACTTTCCTCACTAGCTGACCTATGTGTGGTCCAGCTGTGCATGCTAGCTTACGTGGGGCTAGCTGCCATCCTGCACTTATCTTACCTTACTAGCAGATCTCGCCTGGTCCAGATATTCCAATGGATGCTTCCGACGGAGCTCTTCATTTATTCAGACTTACCTCTCCAATCATGCTCCTGCAGCTTCTGCTTCTATTAGACTATTCTGGAGTACACTAAGATATTCACCTTAATATCCCTTGGATGCTTCTTGCCAAGGTATTACACCTCCTTCGAGTTACTATTACCATCTCTGCCAGAACACTCTGCTGAATGCTATTCCACTATTGCCTTCCTCAGTTTAACCAGTCCCTAAAACATTGATCTACAGTCTTGGAATGCTTACCTCTGGTCGAATTATCATTTCATCCACCCAAGTATCTTCATTGCAATCCTGTCCAACCTCTTTCTTCAGGATAAGAAAGTCTACAGTGCCTTTCACAACTTTCAAAATTCTGCCTCAATCCATGTTACTACTCGGCACCAAACTGACTCAGGATATGCTACCATTTGCAATACCATTTATAATTTATTCCTTACTATGTCACTGCTATTTCTGCATTTCATGCAGCTCGACATTACTGTTTCTTTATCTACCAATGCTTTAGAACCTGCCTCGCCTCATCAGGCCAGAGGTTCACCACATCGTACTTCCAAGACCTGCGCCCTATGGGCCCGGAGGTTCTCTTGATCTTATATATTATACCTTAATCGTTTGCTCCATGACCTGCTTCGCCATCGGGCCTGGGAGTTAACTACTTATACTCTACACCTGCCTCGCCCAGCTTCGGGGCCTGGAGGGTCGCACATTCTGCTATACACCTGCCTGCCACTGTGTCTGTCAGCCTTAGCAGCACCATTCTACTGTGGACTCACGTCCAAGATCATCTAGCCATACATCATCTGTTCTTTGAATGCTTCTGCTTTGCTGCTTCAGTCATATGAATTGCTACTACTATTACTCCTACCAAGATTGCTTTGAAATTATCCAAAAGATATTAAATCTCAAGAATTATGCCCTACGGCTTCTTGGACCTTGTGATAACGCTACTTTATTCAACTTCAACCTTTTTGGCCATCTCCATTTATGACTCAGAAGCTCAACTATTTGTGCCTCGTCAGACTATCCTTACTAAGTCAGTTCTAATACTGTACCATTCTTGCTTGGACCGTAGTTATCTCCATCATTACGCAACTATTTGGATCACCAGATAAAACACAGAAACATAGAATTTGACGGCAGATAAGGACCGCTTGGTCCACCCAGTCTGCCCATTTCCCTACCTAATGGATAAGCTGCAGATCCTAGTTAACCAGCAGCCTACTTCTTCCTACCCCCACCCCCTAGAATTGCCTTATGACTGTCCCACGCATGCTTGAATTCCACCACTGTTTTTGACTCCACAACCTCCTCCTCCGGAAGGCCGTTCCATGCATCCACAACCTCCTCTGTGAAAAATACTCCTTACATTACCTCTGAGCTGCCCCTGCTATCTTCAAATTGTGCCCTTTGTTCTTGCACACCTCTTTTTCTGAAAGATGCTACCTCTTGGACTTTGTTGATTCCTTTGAGATACTTGAAAGTTTCTATCATCTCCCTCCTCTCCCTCCTTTCCTCGAGGCTATACAAATTAAGCTCCTTTAGTCTCTCTTCATATGTCTTCTGGTGCAGACCCTGCACCATTTTAGTTGCCCTCCTCTGGACAGCTTCCATCTTGTCTATGTCCTTGTGGAGATTGGGTCTCCAGAACTGCACGCAGTTCTCCAGATGTGGTCTCACCAGCTGTCTGTACAGAGGGATAATAACTTCTTGTTGTCTACTGGTGATGCCTCTCCCTATGCATCCCAGTATCCCCCAGCCCTCCTTATTGCCCTCTCACATTGCTTGCCCACCTTTAAGTCATCTGATATGACTACCCCCGGGTCCCTTTCCATTTTTGTCGTTGTTAGTATCTCACCCCACATTGTGTACTCTTCCCCTGGGTTTTTGTTTCCCAGGTGCATTATTTTGCACTTCTTAGCACTGAATCTAAGCTGCCATACATTTGACCATTCCTCTAACCTTACCAAGTCCCTTCTCATCCTTTCCACCCCACCTTTGTGCATCAACTCTGTTGCAGATCTTTGTGTCATCTGCAAAGAGACATACTTTCCTTCCAGTCCCTCTGCAATGTCGCTATAAAGACATTGAAGAGATTGGTCTTAATACTGAACCTGCGTGTACCCCACTAGTAACCCCTTCTTCAGCGTGGACTCCATTTACTATTACCTCTGTGTCCTATTCTCCAGCCAATTCTTTACCCAGGCTATCATCTTGGGACCCACTCCCAGGCTGGCTAACTTGTATATTAATCTTTTGTGTGGGACTGAGTCAAATGCCTTGCTAAAGTCTAGGTAGGCCATGTCCACAGCCCCTCCCTGATCTACTACTTTGGTCACCCAGTCAAAGAAATCTATTAGCTTCGTCTGGCATGACCTTTCCGCTGTGAATCCATGCTGCCTTGGGTCCTGTGCTCCTCTGGCCTCTAGGTACTCAACAATTCTTTCCTTCAGAAGTGATTCCGTCATTTTCCCTATCACTGAGGTTAAACTAACAGGTCAGTAGTTTCCTGCTTCTGCCCTGCTTCCACTTTTGTGAAGGGGAATCACATCTACCCTCCTCCAGTCCTCAGGTACCACCCCATCCTCCCACAATTTGTTAAAGAGGGTAGTCAGTGGTGTCACTAGTTCTACCCTTAGTTCTTTTAGAATTCTGGGATGAATCCATCAGGCCCCATTGCTTTGTCCACCTTCAGTTTTAAGAGTTCTTTCAGAACCCTTTCTTCTGTAAATGGGCTGGTATCAACTTCTGTATCCAGAGTGTTTCTATTGTTTGTTTTAGGTACCTCCCCCTCTTCATTTATAAATACTGAGCAAAAATATTTGTTTAGTATCTCTGCCTTTTCACCGTCACCCTCTGCCCACCCCCCTTCCCTTTATTAAGCCTCACTATCCTTCCCTTAGTTTTCCTTCGCTCCCTGATGTACCTAAAAACTGAGTTGGCTATCTTTTCCTCGGTTCGGCCTTTGCTGTTCTGACTGCCTTCCAGCTTCCTTTTGCTTTAACTGATATAATTCTCTGTCCTGCTCCTTCTGTGATGCCTTGTACTTTCTGAATGCTTTTTTCTCTTGAACCTTCACTGCCGCCTCTTTGAGAACCATAGTGGTTTCTTACATCGCTTTGTTTTGTTTATTTGCTTCACACAAAGGCTTGTTACCTCTGTGATGGCAGTTTTTATTATTCCCCATTGTTCTTCCACCCTCCTTCCTGCCCATTTGCTAGTGCATTCCTTAGGCACTCACCTATTTTGGCAAAGTCAGCCCTCCTGAAGTCCAGTACTTTTGCCTTTGTATGGCTTGACTCTGTTGCTGTGTTTATTGTGAACCATACTGTTCGATGGTCGCTAGTTCCCAGATGGCTACCCACTTCTACATCTGTGATCCTCTCTCCATCTCCATTTGAGAGAACCAGGTCTAAGATTGCTCCCTCTCGAGTGGGTTCCAATACTAGTTGTCTAAGGCATGCCCCTGTAGGGCATCTAGAATAACCCCACTCTTAGAAGTGGCTGCTGCAACTGCACTCCAGTTAACATCTGGCATATTCAGATCACCCATCAGCAATATCTCCTTAATCTGCCATTCTAAGTATACTTTCTATCATTTCTTGTCCATTTCTCCCCTGAGAGGGGGGGTCTATATACAACCTCTGTGCGGATTGTGGTGCCATTGCCTGCCTCCAAATTGACCCACAGTGCTTCTTCTCCTCCCTGTTTACCCTTTTGTTCTGTTGCTTTGATTCCTTCCCTTATGTAGAGGGCTACTCCTCCTCCTCCTCCTCTTTTACCCTCCCTGTCCCTCCTGTAGATAGTGTATCCTGGTATGTTTATGTCCCAGTCATGGTTCTGTGTGTACCATGTTTCTGTGACTGCCACGATATCCAAATGTTCCTCCTCCATCAAGACCACTAATTCAGGAAGCTTGTTACCCAGACTACGGGCATTGGTACTCATTGCTCTCCATTTTTTGATGGCTTTACCTTCTGTAGCAGCATCCCCACTGACCTTTCTACCTTGGTCTTTTTCTCATTTAGTACCCTGCTTTGTAGGGGGAGGCTGGGATTTTCCTGCTGCTTATCAGTGCCTCCCCCCTTGACTAGTTTAAAAGCTTGCCAATTAAGTATTTAAACCGATTGCCCAAAAGACTTGTTCCCTTCCTGAACAGATGCAGACCATCCTGCCAGTATAGGCTGGTGTCCCTCCAGGTGGAACCCCAGTCCCCAATGAAGTCAAACCCCTGTGCTCCACACCATTTTTTCAACCATTCGTTAAACTGCATGGTGTAAAGTACCCTCGCCTCACCCATGCCACTGACAGGCAGCACCTCTGAGAAGGATACTGTGTGTGCTACTTGTCTTAGGCCCCTCCCCAACTCTACTAAGTCCTTCTGCACTGCTCTAATCTCATGATGAGCCAAGTCATTTGTCCCTAGGTGGACAATGACGTCCAGCTCAGACTCCTGTGCAACTGTTCTCGTGATCCTAAGGCTGCGCTTCCTGTCCCTCCAAGCCATGGCACCAGGCAGGTACCTTACTTCAGTTTTCCCTGCTCCCCCCAGTTCTGTCCCCTAATAATTGAGTCCCCCACCAGGAGCTGCTTCCTTTCCTGTGGTGCCCTCTGCCTCCTTCCTGAGGGCCTCCTTGTGACAGTTGTCTGCAACCTCCTTAGTCTCCTCTGGAGCATCCATAGGGGAACTATGCTCCCCAGAATGGTGTATGGATTGTGGAGTGGAACAGTTGACTGGGTGTGCCTCTGTTCCACCACCCTTACCCTCCTTGAGCCCACTGTGGTCCAACTGCTGTGCTTTCTTCGCAACCTCTGAGGTAGTGGTGGTGGCTCTGGTGCTTCCTGGATGGGGGAGGTTCCCTTACTACAGTCCAGTGCAGCCTGAAGATGGGCAACTTCCTCCCTCAGGGCAGAGAGTTGTCTGCAAACAGGGCAGCATCTCAGCCTCCAGAAAGACTCCCGGAAGACTGCTGCCCCACAGCCATTACATTGCACTACTCCCCACATGTCTATCTACCTTGTTTAGTTGTTTTTTTTGTGTGTGTGTGTGTGATTGGTTTGTTATATAGAAATATATGTATTACATAATGTGTATGCTTATATTGTCAGTGCAGTGCAGTGTGCTAGAGAGGATATGACAGTGATATGCACCTTGCCCTCTTGAGGAAATGATGTCAGAATCCCAGGTATAAAGGAACTGTTCCCAGGGGTGAGAAGGGTTTGGGCCTAAACTGTGCCCTCACGAAACAATCAGCTAAAAGCTCTGACCTACTGCTGCGATGAGTGCCTTCCTGTCAGCAAGATGCCCTACACGACAATTTGACAGAGAAAATATCCTGCTAATCCAACAGAGAAAAATCCAAACATCCAAGTCAGACACAGGTAAACCTCCCCAGCCCCAAAACAGCCTGATGACTTGTGCTCTGAAAGCAGTCAGCCCCAAAACACGTCAGCTGTGCACAGGGACAGACGCAGTAAACAGTATTCAGTCCCTGTGGGTTTAAACTCTTCCTGCACTGAAAATCTTAACAATTGTAACAAAAGTAAAGCAAGGTTCACCTCCCTCTGTTGATTGAAAGACTGCCTTTTCTGATAATTCTAAGTTCCTTATTTCACCCTTCAGTTAGAAGTATCCTCCACCTGAAGAATATTAACTTTCCTAAGGAATCTGCTTCAAACCAAAGACAATTGTAAATTGTAAGGTTCACCTCCCTTGTTGTGAGCACAACTCGCTTTCTTGCAAATCTTAAGTCCAGTGTTGCAGCTTCCAGCCAGAGGTAGCTTCACCTGAAAAATATTAGGTTATCTGATGAGCCTGCTAAAATTAGTACTGTTATCAAGGTCTATAAGATTCTTCCAGAGCTACTGGCTGATAAGTAGCTGTGATGTAAGCACTTCCTGACACAGTCTGACCTGGCCTTTTACGGCACACAGAGATAAACAAAAGAAAAAACAGTTTCCACCCCCTAGGCACTGTCTGGGTCCAACACACAGCCTGTAACCTGCTCTCAATTCAGGACTTATGACAAATTCTTAGCCCAGTGAATAACTCACACTATTACAAATATTGCAATGTAAACAGTCAATCACTAACTCCAAGCTCTTCGATTTCGGAGCTTTACAATTTCTTCCTGCCTTTCGCTGTATACTTAACATAACCTATGCCATACTACTCCTCTGCTACTACGCCTGCATCATGCAGCTTTACTTACTACTACAACTGACCTATGTACAGGTCCACTTATTTACACTACTTGCTCACATTATCTGCTTCACCCTTACAGGGCCTAGAGATTCATCAAGACCGATTCCCTATTTTACAACCTATTTCCCCATCGGATCTGGAGGTGCATTTCACTTATGTCTCCATATTTGCACTAAGATCTGTACCTATTCACTTATCTGCTTCCACTCCATCAGAGATTCCTACTGCTCTGCACTCTCCAGATCACCCAGCATGCACCCTTTCTTATGCTTCATCACCAAAGCCTTCAGTTGCAAAGCTTGCAAAGAAGAATACGAACTACCATCCTCCTGCACTGGACACGGACACCTAGCCTTTTGGTTAACTGGTTCTCCTTGCAGAAATCGCCCTCAACTGCTGGAACATTTAACAATGTAACTTCGATACTTCAAACCATCATTATCGACCATGGATTCCACTCTACCACCATTCTGCTCCGGACATGGATTCTTGGACTTGGATTTGCTAATAGGATGCTGCTACATTCACCAACCGGAATATTCTGTACTTATTCAGCTTTGCTTCATGGATCAGCATCTCAAACTTTGGAACTCGAATTAGTTTAATATTGTTAATTAGGATTATTTTCCCTTAGTATGCCCAGAAGGACGGGCGGGCAGGTCAGCAGCCATGGGTCCTCAGAGGTTTTCCCCAAAGGGGGTTTTCCTCTCCTGCGTGCTACTGGTCATACTCTCCGCAGTTGGAGGAGATAATCATTTGATATTATTATTCTTTTTGGTGGGGTCTCATACTACTAGACTAAGCATTCTTTACGGTGGGCTACAGAGTAAGACCAAACCAATACCAAATCATTACACATTACTCATCAGCTCAAGCATCTAAGCACCTGGCATAAAACTATCCAGCTCATTTGTACTATAATTGCTGACTGTACAACAATGTTCAAACTACCTAAGCACTGATCATTTCAAACTGCTGCATATCTGACGAGCAATGTCCTACTTACCTATCTAGCCTCTGTATCCAAGCACAACCTTCATTATCCAATTACAGTACATAGCACAAGCACTGAGCTATGAACCACACATAAATGATAGGCTATCTCCTGAAGTTATGTGGGGGGAAGAGCTCCTCCCCCACATCCTATTTAAACTAGCAGGCTACATCTACACTGCTTAGAGCGAGTCGCACTCACCCTCCATCCTCCCCTGACACCTCCTCCTTCTCCGGCACTCTTATCCCACTGGGGGGGGGTCTCATACTACTAGACTAAGCATTCTTTACAGTGGGATACAGAGTAAGGCCAAACCAATACCAAATCATAACATGTAACTCATCAGCGCAAGCATCTAAGCCCCTTGCATAAAACTGTCCAGCTCATTTGTACTATAATTGCTGACTGTATAACAATGTTCAAAGTACCTAAGCACTGATCAATTTGAACTGCTGCATATCTGTTGAGCAATGTCCTATTTACCTATCTGGCCTCTGTATCCAAGCATAAACCTTCATTATCCAATTACAGTACATAGCACAAGCACTGAGCTATGACCCACACATAAATATATAAACGCTATACCAATGGCGGATGGTCAAGTGAGTCACAAGGCTGATTAGTTAAAAAGAAAGTTTCCATCTCTGTGGCTGTTGCTTAACTGTTACTGCTTTCCTGAGCTGAGTTGGACTCAGCTAGAGAAGAGGACTGCTGCAAGAGTAGAAGACACAGCTTCAGTCACCCATGATGACTGACACTCCTCCCCCTCTCTGGACAGTCATACCTGCTCTCAGTTCCAGTAAGATTCGTTCTTACGCACAGACTGGGGCACAATTCTTTTCAGAGCTGAACAAAAACAGGTGACTTTTTTTTTATATACAGTACTTGAAAATTCAGGGAAGGCTAACAGCCGACTTCACTGTGTTTAAAATATGCAGACTCTTTCTGAGGCTGCTAACTCCTTAAGTTAGAGGCTGTAAATTCCTCCCCACACCTTATCTTTACATCCAAAGGAGACTTGGACAGCTTTATTTGCAATGGACTTTCAGAAAAAGCTACTTACACTGGCAACAAAATGGTCCAGCATGAAATCGCACAGTCCAGTAGCAAGTTAGGCAAACGTGTGACGCAGCAAGCCAAGAAGTTACATAATTCACATCAACAAAGGGGATGCTTCTGTGATACTGAAAATGCCATAATGCCACCTTTAATTTTCCACATCCCTTTCAACCAAAAACCAAAACAGCAATGCCCATTTGGGGAGGGAGAGAGACAGAGAGAGAGAGAGAGAGAGAGTGAGTGCACTCTGCTCCCTCCCAACATGTGTGTGCCTGACCTCTCTGTTTTTGTTTTGGCATCAATATTTACATATGTTATACAATTGTATTCAAATGTGTAAAAAACTGAAAAAGATAATAATGTTGCTCACATTGGTTTATTTTGACTGATATAGACAAAAGCCTCAGGAGCAGCAGCGGTCACTGAAAATTCAGGATCAGGTACTCACAGGGTAGCAGTTCTGAAAAACATGCCAGTGATCTGTATGCAGAAGTGTAGCTAGATGATTAATCCAGCCGAAGTTCAATTTATCAGAGACTCTACCAGTCAGTAAACTCCATGACCCGGCACTCAAATAAACAAGCTCTCACCCCCTACTGGCTGGAGAGAGTTGTTACACATAGTTTTTATAATGAAGTAAAAACCTATGCAGAATTTGCATAGTCTTCGCTGTGAAGTATGGGGGGGGGGGCACTTTGCTGAGTCCCACAGGAGTGAAATTCATTAGACTTCATGAAGTGCATACCAGAGAGCAGGTCACATGACTGATTAGCAAAATGCAGTGCTGCTAACCTACTGACACTGCCGACTGAATATGTGCTGCTATGTAGAGGAAGAAAATGTTATTGACACTATAGGATTTAATCAAATGAAATACGCAATAGAGGGGAAAAATCCAAAAATAGATAACAGTCACCATCTGTGGTTGTGTCAAGTGAGGAGGACAGTGATAGCAGAATCCCTCTAACAGAAATAACTCAGTTCATTTTTTTAAGAGAAAACAACAACCAGTGGGAAAGATCAAAACAAAAAAATATAAAGTACAACAAATAATGCTAAACAGACAAGACAGGACAACAGAGGAGAAAGAAGGGTCAGAAGAACCACATTGCTCAAGCTGGATACTGAGGGTCAAGAAAGGCAAGCCCAAGAACTACTTACTGTAACTTGTCCTCATGTTATTAACTAAAGCACAGGAAAACATTCTGAGAAAAGGCTTATCCTTTGCCCCTACTCCAATTACTAATGCATTTGATGTCAGTGTGTATCTACAGTATGTGAACTTTTTAGGAAACTTCATTTGCAATGCTATTTTGCATGGAAAAATCAAATAGGCAATTCAAACATGGGTTGTGTGATCTGTGAGGAAGATTTAACACAGACCAGGGTGGATCTTCCATTTCTCATTGAGACCTCTGAAGGGACACTGTCAACCCTCTCTGCATCAAACTGTTTGCTGTTTAAAACCCACATTTTATGATTGGTTACATTTTCTCAAATTCATTGATGTCACTGTTGTTTTATCAGTTTTTTACAAAGTAGAACTGAAATGCATGATAACAGGGTAATTATTTCCAGACTTTTTTTTGCAAATCCTTGATCAACTCTTCATGCATACTTCCAAATATTAGAAACACCCCACACTATGTAGCATCTTACATGCAATAGTCTTCTCTCCTCCAAATACATAATGAGTGGACAGTCCGATGTGGGGGTGTTCCCAAGTCCAGGACAGATGCAGTGGAAGTTGATCAAAGAAAGTAAACAAATATGTTTTTGGGTGGTAATACCAGTCTGGTGGGCACTCTGCTTTTCTCTTTTGAAAATGAGACAGAATCAAACTACCAGCCTGTTATAGATAACTTGACCATTTTTGCATATTTTTGCGAAAAATTTTCAACATACAGTACCTTCTTTGGGACCCAACCTCATGAACAACTACAATGTCATTAGGCAGATCTGTCCCAAAAGGTGATTTTGCTGTCCCTGTGCAAAATCACCGTTTGGGCAGGAGTTGAAATTTTTCTCTGCCCTTGTTCATGACATGGGGTCATAAGAAGGTCATGTTGCTATTTTGGCATGAAAATATTAAAAAACAACAAAGTTATGAACCTACATTGAATTCTGCAAATGCAGGCTCATAACTGTGGTCATTTCCCATATTTTCCCCCAAATTCACAACACAGCCATATCTTTACACCACCTCATGGGTGTGACAGCTGTTATTGTACACATTCTGGCCATCATGTGTTTTTTTCACATCTCAAAATGTGATTCTGTGGTCCCTGCACAAAATCACCTTTTGGGCAGGAGCTGAACATTTTCTCTAGCCTTGTTCAAGAGGCAGGGTCATAAGAAGGCTATGTTCAAAGTTTTGTGTAATAATATTTAAAAGCAACAACGTTATTAGCCTACATTACATTTTGCAAACGCAGGCTCGTAACATTGGTAATATTCAATATTTTTATACATTTTCAACATAGCCATTTCTTTATAGCAGCTCATGACTGTGACTGCTGTAATTTTCCAACTCCTGCCCAAAATATGTTTTTGTGTTTCAGATGTTGATTTCGAAGTCATTGCGCAAAATCACCTTTAGACCAGGAGTTGAACATTTTCTGTCTTTCTTCATGAGGCAGGGTCATAACAAGGCTATGTTGAACATTTGGTGTAAAAATATTACAAAACAACACATTTATGAAACAACATTACATTTCGTGAATACAGGCTCATAACATTTATATTTTTCAATATTTTAACCCCACATTCTTCACCTGCAGCCCTAACGGCTCTGGCCAGAGTTTGTTTCTACAATGATTGCTCATGTTGCAACCCTTATAGTGCCACTTTGAGCGATTCCTACAATGTGTGATACTTTATGGACTGTTCAACCACTACTGTCATCTTCCTCTACACTTGTGGTTCCCACTGAGGCATAGGGTCTATGACTAAGCCCAAGCCACTTTGTTTTTTTATTGGGTGACTGGATGATCCCATGCCACAATCACCGTGGCTTCTCTGTTTCTTCATTTCCAATGCCTGCCATTGGACTCAGCCATTTGGGTGATGAATTATGAAGAGTTAAGACTGAATTTAATTTAATTTTTCTAGGATTTTATTTTCATCAATGGGATGCCACCAGGGAGTACCAGAGGCAAGGCACCAACCCATTCCCAGCTGGTATACACTTGCAGCACACTGCTCAGATCACACTGCAACAGTACAGCTGATGACTGCTTCAGAACTCAGGAGAAAGGAACTGCAGTGACTTTGGGAAAAGTGAAAAGCTTCAATCTGAAAACTGCTACAAAAAGAAACATCTGATTATTTTAAGGTATAGGTATGCCACCAAAGTGCCAACTACCAGAGGCCGGGCACCAGCATGCAGCCAGCTGGCACACATTTGCTGCCCACTGCCCAGCTCACACTGCAACACTACAGCTCAGGACAACACATACACAGGCTGCTTCAGGACTCAGAAGGAGGAGGAGAAGGAATTTTAGCTACTTACTTGAGGGAATATGAATTTTATTTGTACTTTTTTTATGGGATGCTACCAAGGTGCCAACTACCAGGAGCCAAGCACTGGCATTTGCTGCCCACTGCCCAGATCACACAGGAACAGTACAGCTAAGGACAACACACACACACACAGAGGCAGTTTCAGGATTCTGGAGGAGGAGGAAGGAACATCAGTAACTTACTTCAGGGAATGTGCAGAATTATTTATGTATAGAAACTTAGAATTTGTTGGCAGAAAAGGACCATACAGCTCACCTAGTCTGCCCATTTCCCTACTTGGTTTGTCAATCGCTACTGTTATCTGGACTGCCCCCCACACCCCACCCCACTCTGCTGTACAGCAGGGTGCTTTTATGTTTATCCCATGCACTTTTGAATCCCCGTACTATTTTCACTTCCACCATCTCCACTGGTAGGCTGCTCCACGGATCCACCACCCTCTCTGTGAAAAATGACTTCCTAGAATATACATATTTATTTATTTTCCTTTTTTTATGGGTATACTACCAGGGTGCCAACTACCAGGGGCCAGGCATTAGCATGCTGCTAGCTGGCACATGCTTGTTGCCACTGCCCAGATCAGACTGCAACAGCACAGCTCAGGACGACAGACACACAGGCTACTTCAGGAATCAGGAAGAGCAAGAAGGAACTTTGGCAAGGAATTTCAGCAACTTGAAGGAATGTGGAGAACTTTTTTTATGGGATGCCACAAAGATGACAATAACCAGGGGCCAAGCACCAGCATATTGCCAGCTGGCATACACTTGCTGTCCATTACCCAGATCACACTGCAACAGTGCACCTCACAAACACACACACACACACACAAACACTGCTTCCGGGCTCAGGAGGAAGAAACCACAGCAACTTGGGGGAACAGATTTAAAAACTGATACAAAAACAAAAAAATATATATTTTTTTAATTTATTTATGGGATGCCAATAAGATACCAACTATGAGGGGCTGGGCACTGGCATGCTGCCAGCTGGCACACTCTTGCTGCACACTGCCTAGATTACACTGCAACAGGACAGCTCAGGATGACACACATATTGACTGCTTCAGGACTCAGGAGGAAGGAATCCCAGTAGTTTGGAGGAATGTGAAGAGTGTCAATTTGAAAACTGCCACAAAAAGAAAACTGTTTTTTTCTTTATGGGATGCCACCAAGGTGCCAACTACCAATGGCCAGGCACTAAAATGCTGCCCACTGGCACACACTTGCTGCCCTGCCCATATCACACTGCAAGCAGCTGCTACAGGACTCAGGAGGAGGAAGAAGGAACTGCTGCAAGTAAGCCTGCAACTTGGCAGAATGTGTCAAGAGTCTTCAACTGCCATAAAAAGAAACATGAATGTTAATCATGAATTATTTAAACTTTTTATGGGATACCAGCAAGGTGCTAACTACCAGTGGACAGGCACTGCCCTGCTGCCAACTGGCACACACTTGCTGACCATTAAAATTAGTAAACAAAAGTAACTCATGAAAAAAATCACTTCCCAGGCTTCTGCCAGGGGCTTCAGTCATCTGTTTGTTTGCCTGCTAAAATGTTAGTTCTGCAGTAAAAAAAAAAAGTGTGCTGCACTACTGAGATTAAGCAGCAAGTGGGCAGTAGCAGACTGCCACCTCATGCCCCATCTACCCATTGCCCAGCCCCAAGCACACTCCTGCAGAGTCCAGTCTCCCCTCTCAGTTTCCTCAGGCAAGGCCCTGGTCCCAGAGGGTATACTGTTGCCGCAGTGACTCCCAGATCGCAAAGACCACCACAGCAACGGGAATCAGGCAAAATCCACCTGTTGCTGTGGTGATCTGTTCGGTGATTGAGACTGCCTCGCTGGGTGTTGCCCCCCCCCCCGGTCCAACTCCGACTTGGAGTTAGAATCCTAGAGACCAGGGGATTGGGGGGGCATAGCCCCTCTGATTGATGCACGGAGGCATCCCTGACACTGCAATGCTGGCAGTCGGCACTGCGGCTGTCGCAGTCACAGATGTCTCCATGCCGACTATCACTACAGCATGGGTAAACCATCCCAGAGGCCTGCTACAACACTGCTCAGCCTGTTTTTTATTTTTTCTTTTTCCTCCTAAATATACCCCTTCAGCAACTCCACTGTTTGCAGGACTAGTACAGGTCAAATGTGTCAAACTTTAGAAGATCTTTTGATTTTCTTTTGCTTTTTGAAGAATTTCCTAACTAATCTAACTAGAAGTGAATCACAGCCCTGCGTGAGCTTCCTGACACCCCAACGATGAGCGTGGGAGTGAGTTTCATGCTGGCTCACACTGTCGAGCCGAGTCTAGCTCCAAAACGAGGCTATGTCTCACATTACGTCTTAGTTAACTGTTTTAATTGCAAACTGTGGCTTGCAGTTTAACTGGTTCACCTGGTCTGCACCATTCTATATCCCCTAACAGTTTGCCACAGTCCAAAAGAATCAAACAACCAACGTTCAATGTGTCAAACTCTTTTGAAGAATCAAACTTGCAGCCCTGTGGGTTACCAAAGGTTAGGGGAGGCAGTTAGGGCTAAGACAGCAGCATTCTGAAAAGGAAAGCAAAACAGGAGCAACACAATAGAATATTTAGAGAAACTAAAAAAAGCCGACAGGGCAGTCAGAAATGCAAGGGCAAATACTGAGCTAAGAACTACAGAATGTTTCAGAGAGGAAGAGAAAGCCTTCTTTTGTTACATTAAAGAAAAGAGGAAAATAAAAGGGAATTGTCAGACTGAAGAGTGGGAATAGATGGGTGGAGAATGACAGAATAAAGGTTGCTATCCTGAATAACTTATCTTATAGCATATAGCTATCTTAGTTTTGCTCAGTTTTTACAGTGGAAGAAGGGGACCACTCTCAGATTGTGGGATCAGGGTCTGAAGAGCACAGAGAGGCAGACCAGGGGTAGGAATGGTGTCAGAGGAAAGAGTGCACAATTTACTCAGGGCCCTGAAAGTAAATAAATCACTGGGACCTGACAGCATGCACCCTAGGGTGTTGAGAGAGGAAACTCAGACAATGGTGGCACTACTGGCTGATCTATTTAACTGCTCCCTGGAAACAGGGGTAATACAAGTAGACTGAATGGTAGCTAATGCGGTACTGGTCCACAAGAGCGGGGACAGAGAAGACCTCGGAAACTTCAGGCCGGTATGCCTGACCTTGATAGTAAGGAAACTGATGGAAACCACTATAAAGGAGTAGCTGATGGAGTTCCTGGAGGCTCATAGAATACAGGATAAGAGGCAGCACAGGTTCATGGCAGGTAGGTCATCCCAGGCTAACCAAATCAAGTTTTTGTGATTAGATTACAAAGGCAGTGAAGGAGGATGAGCAGTTGATTTGCTATACTTGGACTTCAGCAACATCTTTAACTCTATACCTTCCAGAAGATTGTTATTAAAATGGAGGACCTGAGGTGGGGCACAAACTCACCAGACAGATACAGAGCTGGATGGGGACAGAATTCAGCGGGTGGTGGTTAGCAGGGAATTCTCAGGGGTCAGGGGGTTACTAGTATGGTGCCACAGGGATCAGTCCTTGTGTTGCTGCTGTTCAACATTTTCATATGTGACAGCACTTTTTGCTGACTGCATCAAAATCAGTGTTAGGATGGACACAGGAGGGACTAAGGGATGTAAAAAAGGATGTAGAATGGTTGGAAAAGTGGTCTAAGGTATGGCAACTTAAACTGAAAACCAAGATATGTAAGGTTATGCATACTGTTAGGAAACACCCTAGGACTGACTATTGTATGGGGGTGAGTATGGGTAGCAGAGACTACTGAACTGGGAATCATTATCAGCAACAACCCAGAGTCTTCAGCCCAGTGCACTAAGGCATATGGAAGGGTGAGCAGAATGCTGGGGTGTATATGTAGGATATTCAACAGAAGTAGGAAGGAGGTGATACTGCCTCGCTATACATTCACGGTGAAACTGCACCAGGAGTACTGTGCCCAGGTCTGGAGTCTCCACCTTAAGAAGAACAGGGACTGCTTGAAGAGGACGCAGAGGAGGGCTACAAAAATGATATAGGGTCCACAGGGGAGGAAGCATGAGGAGAATCTGAGAACCTGAACGTGTATTCTCTGGAGTCCATAAAGTAGAAGAGGGGTGTGACTGAGACCTACAAGTTCAAGAGGGGTATTAACAGGATAGACTGAAAGGACCATTCATGAAGAACGAAAACATAATAACCAATGGCTTGTGATGGAGGTTGGGGGGAGAGGAATATTCAAAAGGAATATTAGGAAGTACTTTTCCATGGAGAGGGTGGTGAATGCCTGAAACAGTCTACCAAAGCTGGTGATAGAAGCCAAATCAGTGACTGGATTTAAATATGGATGGGATTGGCACATGGAGATAGCAAAACTTAAGAAAGAAGTGAGATGGACAGCCAAAGAAAGAGGGCATTGAGACAACGGAAGTGCAAGACTCGGTAACTCTGCTCCACAGTTAGGTCAAACATGAATGCATTCCCCCCAAGCCAGTACTGTGACCCATCTACCTCTCTGACTGGATGGGGTGGGTATGGCCCAGGGAACTCCCATGTTTTGATGTATCTGATGTTATACTTGATAGAAGCCCCTCGCACTCAGCTGTTTGAGTTGCTTTACTTGCGACTGTTAGAGAGATGGCTGACATTAGAGTTGGCAGACTTGGGCACCTTAGGTATTTGAATAAATACACAGATGCTAGCCTTCCAGTCCTTGACTCTTTCCTCAGGGCCATGCCAAGATTCATTTGCAGAACAGGCTCTGGTCTGGGGACATCAGTTCATTAGTCCACAAGCGGGTAATTTCTGTAGACAGATTTCATGAGTAACCATCTCTATCCAGATACCTTACAAGTTTTCCCAGGATATCTATCTCCACCCCAACTATTTAGGCCAACCAGTATGCCAGCTGTATACAGCACTCTGCTGCAGCACGTTAACCCTATCACACTCCTGGTAGTTCTTCCTTTCACCATGGCATCTTACACTCTGTCCCTTTCCTTTCACTGTACAAGGTGCCTACAGATGGAATCTCACTAAATCTCATTGCAGGAGGGCCCAGTGGTTCCCTATCCCTATCTATGCTGTCCTAGGTTCCTTTCACAACTTCACTACAGGTGCTGTATGTCCCTTAAACGCACATTTAGGAAAACGGGCACAACATCAGCATTATCATGAAGAGAACACCACAGCTGAAGTCCAGTTAAAACATTTTATTACAAAAGTAATTTCATACTTCTGGAAAAGTAGGTTAACACCTACTCTTCCAGAAATTTCACATTGGAAATCCACCATTTATGATATTTACAAAATGGAGCATCTCACAGCCAGGCTACAAAATCAAGTCCCAAAACTGATAGATGGACTCCCTGGTTTCTTCTAATCTCTAAAAAAAGATCAGACATAGTGCCTTAGGGACAGGGACAGGAAGAGTATTTCTGATGAAGAATGGTTGTGAATTGGGAGTAGCAGGGGAATCACATTTGACATTTTAGTTGGGTCAGCTCTACATGATATGTTCCTTCCCCCCCCCCTTGAGAATTTTTGAACAAGGGAAGATAGAGACTATAAAGGACTGGGCAGCGGGGCGGGGAGTAATCTCAATAATAATATTATTATAAGAGCTCCTTTCCTCAGGGTTGGGGGGAGGGAAGAAATGCTTCACTCCTATGTACAAGGTTAAGTTTTTCACTATACATACTATACAAGATTTGTCTAAATGGAATGTTGCATCACATGAAGCCATTGTAAACTTTTCTAGCTACGACTGTATAAGCCACTGTCTGAGTAGATAATGATGTATGACTACTTCAAGTGTCTTAAAAGTTAAAATAAAAAGTAAAAAAAAAAACATTTTATTACAAAAATGAGAAACCACAGTTAACATACTGTGCATGCCTGATGCACTTCAAATGCCAAAAATCATTTATTTTTGTCATCCAAAACCTGTCTGTCGTGCACAGTATGTTAACTGTGGTTTCTTACTTTTGTAATAAAATGTTTTAACTGGACTTCAGCTGTGATGTCCTCTTCATGATAATGCTGATGTTGTGCCCGTTTTACAGGATGTGCTCTGAGATTTACAAGCGTGAGCACCATCATCCTAGTGTGCACGTTCTCTGTGATATGGATGTCCCTTAAACAGAGTGCTGTTTTATACTATGGGCACTTTGCTTAGCTTATACCAAGGTACATCAACAAGCCACCCTATAGTGCATACTACTTTATCAGAGACCAACCTTGGGGGGGTCTTCATCTCTCGCTAAACCTTCCTACAGCAGCCAGGTGCCAGAATGATCTTGCTGAACCTCACCCGTACCTTGACATGGTGCATGCCAGGTGAATCCATCAGCCTACCCTCCTGAGATCTTGCTCCATGGCCAGTTGGTTGTGGGTTCTGTCAGTTTACTCAGAGATGCATCTCCGACCTTATTCCTGCTGTCTCTCTGCAATACCTGCCCCTTCTTGTGTCCTTGAGTGCCCTGTGTTCTCATTCTTGGGTAGGTCTCCAGGGTCACCCTGCAATCAGGATGTCCCACAATGATGATCAAGGGAACCTATCACAGACCTGAAAGCCATCAGGAATTATCCATAACGGGATACCCCCTGGGGTTCCTCACTCTACTGGTGGTAACATGAAACTCTCAAGTTATTGCCAACATTTCTGATCTCTTCCCATGATTCCTAGCCAATTGTGAGCCACCTTAAGTGCCTGAGGCCCCGCCTTAGTAGTCTTCAGGGAGCTATGCAGTGACACATTGATACACTCGCTACAATATGGTGTCCAGGACCTCATGCCACTGTCAGGCTCCGAGACTGACCTGTACCTGTGCTTCCAGGTGGCAGCATACCTCAAGGTGTCTCTGGTGCCACTGGCCTAAGCCCTATGGCTAGCCACTCAGAAGACACTGGTGAGTGCCAGCCCCTGTCAAGCATACTGTAGTACCCCTGACACCTTGCTGGTGGTGCCTGGTTGCCCTGTCTGCTGGCATCTCAGACTAGGTGGCACAGCCAGCCTCTTACATGCACCCCAGAGGGCACCTGGAGTGTTGATGTTCCCTCCATCCCTACAGCATCTTAGAAATGTGCCAACTAGAACTCAGAACATAAACTAACTGGCACTACAAGGGCACACTACCTTTCAACAGCCCGTGACTCCTTCCACACCAGCTACACCCACAGAAGATAATACTAAGGGATTACTTCCTTGCTGGCTAACTCTGGTAACAACCACTTCACCCCACTGTAAGGAGGTGGTTGTTATACGGAGTTAAGTAGGAAATGGGCAGTCTGGATAGACTGATGAGTCTTTACCTGCCATTAGAATCAATGGGCCAGATTTTCAAAGGCCAGAGAATGAGGCAGGGCGCTTGCATCAAAAACAACTGACGCAAGGAGCAGGATGCATCAAACCTTGCACCAATTCTGATTTTCAAATGGTGCTTGTGTCAAAAACAGGTCTGCATGCACCAGAGTGGCTTGCCCCATGCTTGCCCCATACTTGCACCAAAAAAATGCCTGCGCCATGTTGGAAGGGATGCCTGCATCACTGAAATGATGCAACATCCCCTTATTTGGGATTTTCAAAGAATGCAAGTCCTGTCCTTGTGCTTAAGATGCCTGTCACTGTTAGACCAGCTACAGCTGGTCTAAGAGACACTGGAGCATATAAAGAGACTCAAAGCAGGTGGTCAGACCTGACTATGCTACTATTAAGGGCCAGTACTAGTTAGTTTTTGTTGACCGGGTAAGTGCACTAGACAAATCCTGCCAATTTTTAGGCACGACCCAGGGGAAGGGGATACAGATGAATGCCAACTGAACTTGAACCAGATTAAGCTGTTGGTGGTATTTTTAGTGAATGAGGGAAATTTGGCCAGGACACGGGGGAAATTCCCCTACCCTTTTTGATAAGTGCTATGGGATCTTTAACATCCACCTGAACTACCACCAATCCAGGCAGATGGGACCTCGGTTTAATGTCTCGTCTGAAAGACGGCACCTCAGAAGTGCAGCACCCCTCTCATGCTGCACTACAGTGTCAGTACTGGGATATTAACTCAAGAGCCAGATGTGGGAACTGAACCCACAGCCCTCTGATCTCCCGGCCTCAGAGGCAAGTGTGCAACCTACTGAGCCACTGATTCTCCTGCAGGACTAGTTTAGAACATTTTGGGGGCTTAGTTTTGGCCATTTTCATCTGCTTTTTTGTTTTACTTAGCTTGCATCATTCTCGTCCTTTGCATCATTGTTTACTCAACTTGCAAAATTTTTTTGACTCAGCTTGCACCATTGTTGTTACTCAGCTTGCACCATTGTTGTACTCAGGTTGTGTCATTTTCATTTCTTGAGTCATTTTTTTGACTCGGCTTGCACCATTTTTGACTCAATCTTGCACCATTTATTTTGGCTAGTCAGGCCATTTCTCGGCCTTCCTTATGCCATTTTGCTGATGCAGTGGACCTCTTGTGTCAATCTGGGGGACTCTGTCACAAAGAATGCTTTTTTTGCACAATATGGTGCACAGTATTTGGTGCACCTAGATCTGACTCAAGCTGGTTGTTTGACGCAGCTTGCGTGGATCTAAGGGCCCTTTTAAAAATCCAACCCTATGTAACTAAGTAAGGTCTCGCATTGCACCTGCATCATGGTATTCTGCAGCCTGCCTTCAAATCCTTTATCATTTTTTTTTTCAGTCAAAGCAAAAAAGGTTGGCAGTGGTATTACCTTTTATTAGACTAACACAGACTCATTAGACCAGCTTTTGAAAACATGTTTCTTCTTCAGGTGCTGTGTAAACTAGGTACAAGAAGAATATGTGCAGAAATTGTTGAATTGCTTGTTTAGTGATTAATTTATTTTTATTTTTTCCCAATTGTTTTACCAGGTGAGACACACTAAGCTGAAAGCTTGTTTACAGGTGCAACCTGGGAGCACAGGGAAGTTAAGTGACTTGCTCAGTGTCACACAGTATGCAAGTGGAGGCTGTGGGATTCAAACCCAGAGTCTCCAGATTTGCAGCTCAAAGCCTTAGACCACTGTACCATACTGCCTCCCATCCTATTTGTCCTGTATTTATCTTGTTCATTAATTTGTATCAATTACATTTATTTTTTTCCCCTGGTTTACTCTGTAGCCCTTGGGATAGGGTGCTTTAAAAATGAGACTGCCTTGCCATTGCCTTGCCTTGCCCTCTACTCTGAGACTAACACACGATTACAATCTTACTGCATTCATTTGGAATTGATACATGGTACCCAGAACAGGCCAACTGAGATGTAACATCTTGATTCTAGCAGGGTCCTATCCTGCTTTTATTCAGTGTTTACACTCAGCTAGGTGTGCTGCAGCACAGGAAGGTAAGTGACTTGCTCAAGGTCATGTAGAGAGTTGGTGGCAGTGGTGGGATTCAAACCAGAATCACAGCTCAGTGTTCTAACCACTGCTGCACTGCTTTCCATTACTTTCCTCGTTTGTATTTTCCCAGTGTGGAGGTGAAAATCACATGACCTACCTCCTTTAATCTAGGATAGTTCTTTAAGGTTAGCATGAGAAACTATCTATCTGGTAATATAATAAAGATGTGAAATTACACTCACCCATATTGTGTTTTAAGTATGTCTTAAAGATCTCGTAAACCCAGTTGCTACTTCTACTGGGTTTTAACTTAGCAATGCAGTGGGTAAACTGTCTGTTGCACCTACAGTAGTTTTGAGTGACAGTGCATGTGCACAGTGCGTACTGCATGTATGTAAGGCAACCCAGACATCTAAGATTGTAATTTAAGGTCAGAAGGGCTCCATCACGTTCCTCCGCTATGGTTTCATAAGTAGGGAAGAAATAAGTATGTTGTGCAAACTTGTACCAATTTGTAAGGATTTCCTACCCATGTGGTAACTGCATGTGTTAACAAACAGATCTGGAAATTTGCTCCTGCTGCTGTGGTAGTTCACCTTGATCAGGACTACCTTAAAAACCAGCTGTTCTAGCTCACTGCTGCTTCCTAGTAAAATTTAAACTAATGAAGAAATTATGAAGAGTTGGACCACTTCTGATGACTGCTGCAATACAAGAAAAAAACAGGATCGGTTTATATGCTGTACATACAAATGGAAAACATTTATTTGCACTGATGATAGTTTTTGTGCTGCAACGTTACTCCACAGGTAACAAGTTGTAATGAACTTCACTTTGGGAGACAAATGAATGTCCTCACAGGAAGTTGTGCCTAGAATACTTACATGATTAGTAAAGCAAACTGTACTGAAGGGATTTAACTTCCTTGCAAACCATAAGCATGTTTGCAATCCAGAACAGAGACATCTATTTTTCTAAAAGACCATTGCAGGAATCAAGAAGGGGACATGGGGGCTGGGTCAGTATTATAGTCCCCCATGCTGCCTCAGTGACTCGTAAGCAAACAGGCGTCCCACCCAGGAAGGAGGCCAGGTGTACTGTGGAGGTTAGTCCAAGGGCAGACATACATTTTTTTTGCACTGCGGCAGATAAGTGAAATCAATGCTAAATTCCTATGTGGACACCATCTTTTACAGTTAAATTGTTTATTGAATTTCATATATGTATAATGAATACAGTAAATGGTACAGTATACAGACAGAAGAATTCATTATATAATGTGTGCTGCAGGCAATAATTTGGTTGACATATTATAACTGCAATAAATATTATAATAATTATAAAACCTGCACTCGAAAAGCATACTTTATGTATATGATTAAGTCCTTACAAAGATAAATGCCATGTACTGTAAAGAACAAAAGACCAAGAGAAAAAAAAGTAAAAATCTAATCAAGGTAATCAAATTACATTACAAACAAAAAAAAGAGCTGCATGAGAAGTTTATTATAAAAAGTGGTCTATATCTATGAGATGATATCAGGGTAAGGAATCTGATAGTGTATATCACCTAGATGTTTGAAGAAAATTTAAATAATCCTGCCAACAAAGACTGAATTAATTTAGTCGGTCCTGTGTCAGGTAGTAGAGCCGTTCCAAGGAGGCAGTATGGGTTAGACTGTTCAGGATATCAGTCAAAGTAGGTGTTAATTGAGATTTCCAATGCATTAAAACCAGTCTCTTAACTTGCATAAATAAAATATGTAACCATCTATGCTAATATTTTGTTAGTTGTATGTCTTTGTTTATGACTCCTAGTAAACAATATTTGGGTTCAAATGGGATAGGGCGGCTTATAATTTTGGAGGCTAAACTATGGATGGACTGCCACCATTACAGTGTAGAGATTGGTTTACATGACCAAAGTATATGTAGAAGATCACCCTTTGATGAATTGCAGTGCCAACAGTTATTGTTAGGTAGTAAACCCATTCTGTGCAATCGAGAAGGGGTTCTACACCATAAGTGTAAAATGTTATATTGAATAAGCATGCTACGGGTATCTTTAAAGGTGTTGTGGAAAAGCTTCCAGCATTCAGTCATTGAGAATCTAATATGTTATCATTTAATGCAAGGTTCCAACTATTTCTGGCTAGGAGAGATTGGTTCGGTAATATATCTCTGATTTGTTTGTAAATTCTGCTAATTAAGCCAGAAGAGATTTTGGTCCATAAGTTAATATATGTGACAGCTGGGGTGGGCTATTAATTTGTTGTATAATCGGGAATGTGGCTGAGCGAATCTGTAGATACTTCCAGAATTCTTGTCTAGGAATGTTCCATTTTGTTTGTAGGTTACTAAAAGAGTTTAATGTATTACCATTATCAGTCAAGATATCATTTAGAAAGAATATGTTCCTATGTTTCCAAGAATTACAATATATTGGTTTATTCCCTAACGTGATTTTCGGGTTTCCCCAGATAGTGGTATAAGATAAAGGAGTAGGATTAGTTTTGAGCCACTTATACATTCTAAACCAGTAATGGATAGATGCGGTGATTGAAGGATGTTTTTTAATTTAGAAGTTGGGATAAAGTAAATAAAGCTGGTGGGGATCTGTCCTGGGGTTAAGGAAGCTTCCATGTCAAGCTATAATGGGGAATTAGAATTAGGTTTGGAAAACCATTTAATTGTTTGTGAAGCTCTGAATGCCCAGAGGTAGGCCAGAAACCAGGGTAGTCCAAAACCACCCTGAGACCAATGAGAGCGTAGTTTAATACGGTTAAACCTTGTTATGTGGCCTTCCCATAGGAAATCTTCTATAACTTTGTCAATGTTGTGAAGAAGAAAAGGAGAGATTTTGAGTGGAATGTTAGAGAACAGATAAAGAATCTTAGGTGTGACGTTCATCTTTATAGTGGCTATTTTACCAGAAAGAGATAGGTTTAGATTTTTCCACTTAGCTAGATTCGTTTTGATATCTGTTAATAAGGGATGAAGATTTATTTCCCAGATTTTATCAAGATTAGGTAACATTTTTTATCCCTAGACAGGTAATACCTTGTGGAGCCCAGCGAAATCCAAGGGGGTTGTTTGTGGAAGGGTCACAGTATTTATTTAATGGTAATACCTCGGTTTTTTGGTACTTAACTGATAGTCCAGAGAGTTTAGAGAATAAATTAAGTATACGGGTAAGTGGTTGTGCAGACAGTTCTAGATTGTCTAATAAAATGAGCATATCATCTGCATATGACAATGATGTATATTGTGTATGCCCAATAAATATACCTTTAATATCATTATTTTGTCTTAAAAAAGTAGCCAGGGTTTTGAGAGCTAAGATAAAGAGGGATGGGGAAAGTGGGCATCCTTGCCTGGTACCCCTAGCTAGTTTAAATGGTTGGGATAATGTAGAGTTAGTGAGTACCCTGGCTTGGGGAGATGTATATAGAAGTTTGATCCAGGAACAGAAAAGGTTACTGAAACCAAAACGCGATAGCACAAAGTAAAGAAAGTTCCAGTCTAAAGAGTCAAAAGCTTTTTCAAAATCCACAGCAATAACTGCTGCAGGGGAATTAAGAGATTTGGCTTTGTACATTAGATTAAGTAGGGAGCGAAGATGGCCAGAACCTATCCTCCCTTTGACAAAACCCATATGTGATCACAGAAACATAGAAACATAGACTTTGACGGCAGATAAGGACCACTTGGCCCACCCAGTCTGCCCATTTCCCTACCTACTGGATAAGCTGCAGATTCTAGTTAACCAACAGCCTACTTCCTGCAACCCCCCACTATAATTGCCTTATGTCTGTCCCATGCATGTTTGAATTCCCCCACTGTTTTAGACCCAACGACCTCCTCAGGAAGGCGGTTCCATGTATCCACCACTCTCTCCGTGAAAAAATTTCTCCACGCTACCCTGAGCCGTCCCCTCTATCTTTAAATTGTGCCCCCTTGTTCTTACACATCTCTTTTTCTGAAAGATGCTACCCTCCTGGACTTTGTTGATTCCCTTGAGGTACTTGAAAGTTTCTATCATGTCCCCGTCCCTCCTTTCATCAAGAGTATACATATTAAGCTCTCTCAGTCTCTCTTCATATGGTTTCTACTGCAGACCCTGCACCATTTTAGTTGCCCTCCTCTGGACTGCTTCCATCCTGTCTATGTCCTTGCGTAGATGAGGTCTCCAAAACTGCACACAGTACTCCAGATGGGGTCTCACCAACTGTCTGTATAGAGCGATAACCACTTCCCTTTTTCTACTTGTGATGCCCCTTCCTATGCATCCCAGTATCCTCCTAGCTCTCCTTACCGACTTTTCACATTGCTTGCCAACCTTAAGGTCATCTGATAAGACTACCCCCAGGTCCCTTTCCATTTTTGTTGTTGTTAGTACTACCCCTGCTATTGTGTACTATTCTCCTGGGTTTTTGTTTCCCAGGTGCATTACTTTGCACTTCTTTGCATTGAATCTAAGTTGCCATATGTCTGACCATTCCTCCAACCTTGCCAAGTCCCTTCTCATCTTTTCTACCCCTCTGTGTATCAACTCTGTTACAGATCTTTGTGTCATCTGAAAAGCATACCTTTCCTCAGACCCTCTGCAATGTCACCTATAAAAGATGTTAAAGAGGACTAGACCCAGTACTGAGCCCTGAGGTACTCCACTAGTAACCCCCCTTTCTTCAGAATGTGTTCCATTCACTATTACCTTCTGTGTCCTGTTGTGCAGCCAGTTTGCTACCCAGGCTACCACCCTGGTACCCACTCCCAGACTGGCTAACTTGATTATTAATCTTTTGTGTGGGACTGTGTCAAATGCCTTGCTAAAGTCTAGGTAGACCATATCCACAGCCCCTCCCTGGCCTATTACTTTGGTCACCTAGTCAAAGAAATCAATTAGATTCATCTGACATGACCTTCCTGCTGTAAATCCATGCTGCTTTGGGTCCTGTGCCCCGCTGGCCTCTAGGTACTCAACAATTCTTTCTTTCAGAAGTGATTCCATCCATTTCCCTACCACTGAGGTCAAACTTACAGGTCTGTAATTTCCTGCTTCTGCCTTGCTCCCACTTTTGTGAGAGGAATCACATCTGCCCTCCTCCAGTCCTCAGGTACCACCCCATCCTGCCATGATTTGTTAAAAGCATGGTCAGTGGTGTCACTAGGTCCTCCCTTAGTTCTTTTAGGATTCTGGGGTGAATACCATCAGGCCCCATTGCTTTGTCCACCTTGAGGTTTAGGAGTTCTTTCAGGACTCTTTCTTCTGTGAATGGACTGGTGTCAACCCCCCTACCCAGAGTGCTTCTTTTGTCTGATTTAGGTAACTCCTCCTCATCTTCTTTTGTGAATACTGAGCAAAAGTATTCATTCAGTATCTCTGCCTTTTCACTGTCACTTTTCACTTTTCTTCTGCCCACCTCCCCTCTCCTTTATTAATCTTCACCATCCCTCCCTTAACCTTTCTATGTTCCCTAATGTACCTATAAAAGGTTTTATCCCCCTTCTTAACTGAGTTGGCTATTTTTTCCTCGGTTTGGGCCTTTGCTATTCTGACTGCCTTCCCCACTTCTTTCTGCTTTAATTGATACAGTTCCCTGTCATGCTCCTTCTGTGATTCCTTATACTTTTGAATGCAGCCTTTTTCTCCTTAACCTTCCTGCCACCTCTTTTGAGAACCATAGTGTTTTTACTCTGCTTTGTTTTCTTTATTTGTTTCACACAAAGCTTGTTGCCTCTATGATGGCAGTTTGATTTTCTCCATTGTTCTTCCACCCTCTTTTTGGCCATTTGCTAGTGCATTCTTCAGGTATTCACCCATTTTGCCAAAGTCAGCCCTTCTAAAGTCCAGTATCCTTGTTTTGTATGGCTTATCTCCATGGTTGTGCTCACTGTGAAGCACACTGTGCAGTGGTCGCTTGTTCCCAGATGTCTACTGACTTCTAAATTTGTGATCTCTCATTTGAGAGTACCAGGTCCAGTATTGCTCCTCGAGTTGGTTCCAACACTAGCTGTCTAAGGCCTGCCCTGCAGGGCATCGAGAATGACCCTGCTCTTGGATGTGGCTGCAGTACATGTCATCCAGTTAACATCTGGCATATTCAGGTCCCCATCAACAGTATCTCCTTTTTCAGCCATTTGAGAATGTCCTCTATCATTTTCTTGTCCATTTCCTCCCTTGAGATGGGGTCTGTATACAACCCCATGGATTGTGATGCCATTCCTGTCTCCAAGGTGACCCAGAGTGCCTTTTGTCCTCCCCTTTACTTTTTAGTTCTGTAGCTTTGATCCTTCCCTTATGTATAGAGCTACTCCACCTCCTCTTTTACCTTCCCTGTCCCTTCTGTAGATTGTGTACCCTGGTATGTTGACATCCCAGTCATGGTTCTCTGTGTACCATGTTTCCGTGACTGACACAATATCCAACTGTTCATCTTCCATCAGGGCTACTAGCTCAGGAAGCTTGTTTCCCAGACTACGGGCATTGGTACTCATTGCCCTCCATATAATGTTGGCTTTATCCTTTTATCCCCCATCCCTGCTCTTATTGCCCTTGTCTGTTTTTCCATTGACCCCTGTCCTGCCCTGTGTTGAGCTCTGTACCTCTGTGTTTATCTTACTACCTGCCATGTTTTGTGGGGGGAGGCTTGAAATTTCCTGCCTCTTATCAGCACCTCCCCCCTTGGCTAGTTTAAAAGCTTGCCAAGGAAGCATTTAAACCTGTCACCTAGGAGCTTGGTTCCCTTCGTGGACAGATGCAGACCATCGTGCCAGTATAGACCTTTATCTCTCCAGGTGGAGCCCCAGTCCCCAATGAAGCCAAAGCCCTGTGCTCTGCACCAGTTTTGCAACCATTCATTAAACTGCATGGTGTGCAGTACCCTAGCCTCACCCCATGGACTGGCAGCACCTCTGAGAAGGTTACCATGCTTGCTACCCATCTGAGGCCCCTCCCCAACTTCAAAAATTCATTCTGCACTGCACTGATCCCATGCCTAGGTAGGTCATTTGTCCCAAGGTGGACAATGATATCTAGTTCCCTCTCCTATGATGCTGCTTCTGCAATCCTGAGGATTCACTTCCTGTCCCTCCGAGCCATGGCACCAGGCAGGCACCTTACTTCCTTCTCCTCTCCCTTCCCCAGTTTTACTCCCCTAACAATGGAATCACCTATTAGAAGCTGCTTCCTTCCCCTGTGGTGTCCCTTGCCACCCTTTTGTGGATCTCCCTTGTGGATGTCCTCAGCATTCTTCTGGGTCTCCTCTGAGGGTGCCATCATAAAGGAGCCTTGCTCTGCCAGAATGGCATATGATTTGTGTAGAGGTACAACTAGGGGGCTTCATAGAAACATAGAAACATAGAATTTGATGGCAGATAAGGACCGCTTGGCCCACCCAGTCTGCCCATTTCCTACCTAATGGATAAGCTGCAGATCCTAGTTAACCAGCAGCATACTTCTTTTACCCCGAATTGCCTTATGACTGTCACATGCATGCTTTAGAATTCAACCACTGTTTTGACTCCACAACCTCCTCCCGGAAGGCCATTCCATGCATCCACAACCCTCTCTGTAAAAAAATACTTCCTACATTACCCTAGAGCCACCCCCATCTTCAAATTCTGCCCCTTGTTCTTGCCGCCTCTTTTTTGAAAGATGCTACCCTCTTGACTTTGTTGATTCCCTTGAGGTACTTGAAAGTTTCTATCATGTCCCCCTCTCCCTCCTTTCCTCGAGGCTATACATATTAAGCTCCTTTAGTCTCTCTTCATATGTCTTCTGGTGCAGACTCTGCACCATTTTAGTTGCCCTCGTCTGGACAGCTTCCATCTTGTCTATGTCCTTGCGGAGATTGGGTCTCCAGAACTGCACACAGTACTCCAGATGGGGTCTCACCAGCTGTCTGTACAGAGGGATAACAACTTCCTGTTTTCTACTGGTGATGCCTCTCCCTATGCATCCCAGTATCCCCCCAGCCCTCCTTACTGCCCTCTCACATTGCTTGTCCACCTTTTAAGTCATCTGATATGACTACTCCCAGGTCCCTTTCCATTTTTGTTCTTGTTATCTCACCCCCCATTGTGTACTCTTCCCCTGGGTTTTTGTTTCTCAGGTGCATTACCTTGCACTTCTTAGCATTGAATCTAAGCTGCCATACATTTGACCATTCCTCTAACCTTGCCATGTCCCTTCGCATCCTTTACACCCCACCTTGAGCATCAAATCTGTTGCAGATCTTTGTGTCATCTGCAAAGAGACATACTTTTCCTTCCAGTCCCTCTGCAATGTCACTTATAAAGACATTGAAGAGGACCAGTCCTAATACTGAACCCTTCGGCACCCCACTAGTAACCCTCCTTTCTTCAGCATGGACTCCATTTACTATTACCCTGTGTCCTATTCTCCAGCCAATTCTTTACCCATGCTATCATCTTGGGACCCACTCCCAGGCTGGTTAACTTGTATATTAATCTTTTGTGTGGGACTGAGTCAAATGCCTTGCTAAAGTCTAGGTAGGCCATGTCCACAGCCCCTTCCTGATCTACTACTTTGGTCTCCCAGTCAAAGAAATCTATTAGATTTGTCTGGCATGGCCTTCCCGCTGTGAATCCATGCTGCCTTGGGTCCTGTGCCCCTCTGGCCTCTAGGTACTTGACAATTCTTTCCTTCAGAAGTGATTCCATCATTTTCCCTATCACTGAGGTTAAACTAACAGGTCTGTAGTTTCCTGCTTCTGCCCTGCTTCCACTTTTGTGAAGGGGAATCACGTCTGCCCTCCTCCAGTCCTCAGGTACCACCCTATCCTCCCATGATTTGCTAAAGAGGGTAGTCAGTGGTGTCACTAGTTCAACCCTTAGTTCTTTTAGAATTCTGGGATGAGTCCCATCAGGCCCCATTGCTTTGTCCACCTTCAGTTTTAAGAGTTCTTTCAGAACCCTTTCTTCTGTAAATGGGCTGGAATCAACTTCTGTATCCAGAGTGTTTCTATTGTTTGTTTTAGGTACCTCCCCCTCTTCATTTGTAAATACTGAGCAAAAATATTTGTTTAGTATCTCTGCCTTTTCACCGTCACCCTCTGCCCACCCCTCCCTTTATTAAGCCTCACTATCCCTCCCTTAGTCTTCCTTCTCCCTGATGTACCTAAAAAAGGTTTTATCCCCCTTCTTAACTGAGTTGGCTATCTTTTCCTCGGTTCGGGCCTTTGCTGTTCTGACTGCCTTCCCAGCTTCCTTTTGCTTTAACTGATACAGTTCTCTGTCCTGCTCCTTCTGTGATTCCTTGTACTTTCTGAATGCTTTCTTTTTCTCTTGAACCTTCACTGCCACCTCCTTTGAGAACCATAGAGGTTTCTTACTTCGTTTTGTTTTGTTTATTTGCTTTACACAAAGTCTTGTTACCTCTGTGATGGCAGTTTTTATTTTTCCCCATTGTTCTTCCACCTCTCCTTCCTGCCCATTTGCTAGTGCATTCCTTAGGCACTCACCCATTTTGGCAAAGTCAGCCCTCCTGAAGTCCAGTACTTTTGCCTTTGTATGGCTGGACTCTATTGCTGTGTTTATTGTGAACCATACTGTTCGATGGTCGCTAGTTCCCAGATAACTACCCACTTCTACATCTGTGATCCTGTCTCCATCTCCATTTGAGAGAACCAGGTCTAAGATTGCTCCCTCTCGAGTGGGTTCCAATACTAGTTGTCTAAGGCATGCCCTCTGTAGGGCATCTAGAATAACCCCACTCTTAGAAGTGGCTGCTGCAACTGCACTCCAGTTAACATCTGCCATATTCATATCACCCATCAGCAATATCTCCCCTTAATCTGCCATTCTAAGTATACTTTCTATCATTTCCTTGTCCATTTCCTCCCCTGAGAGAGGTCTGTATACAGCCCCTGTGCGGATTGTAGTGCCATTGCCTGCCTCCAAATTTACCCACAGTGCTTCTTCTCCTCCCTGTTTACCCTTTTGTTCTGTTACTTTGATTCCTTCCCTTATGTAGAGAGCTACTCCTCCTCCTCTTTTACCCTCCCTGTCCCTCATGTAGATAGTGTATCCTGGTATGTTTACGTCCCAGTCATGGTTCTGCATGTACCATGTTTCTGTGACTGCCACGATATCCAGATGGTCCTCCTCCATCAAGGCCACTAATTCAGGAAGCTTGCTACCCAGACTATGGGCATTGGTACTAATTGCTCTCCATTTTTTGATGGCTTTACCTTCTGTAGCAGCATCCCCCACTGACCTTTCTATCTTGGTCTTTTTCTCATTTAGTACCCTGTTTTGTAGGGGGAGGCTTGGATTTTCCTGCTGCTTATCAATGCCTCCCCTCTTGACTAGTTCAAAAGCTTGCCAATGAAGCATTTAAACCGATTGCCCAAAAGACTTGTTCCCTTCCTGGACAGATGCAGACCATCCTGCCAGTATAGGCTGGTGTCCCTCCAGGTAGAACCCCAGTCCCCAGTGAAGCCAAACCCCTGTGCTCCACACCATTTTTTCAACCATTCATTAAACTGCATGGTGCAAAGTACCTTTGCCTCATCCATGCCACTGACAGACAGTACCTCTGAGAAGGATACTGTGTGTGCTACTTGTCTTAGGCCCCTCCCCAACTCTACAAAGTCCTTCTGCACTGCTCTAATCTCATGATGAGCCAAGTCATTTGTCCGTAGGTGGACAGTGATGTCCAGCTCAGACTCCCGTGCAACTGTTCTCGTGATCCTAAGGATGCGCTTCTTGTCCCTCCAAGCCATGGCACCAGGCAGGCACCTTGCTTCAGTTTTCCCTGCTCCCCCCAGTTCTATCCCCCTAATAATTGAGTCCCCCACCAGGAGCTGCTTCCTTTCCCTGTGGTGCCCTCTGCCTCTTTCCTGAGGGCCTCCCTTGTGACAGTTGTCTGCAACCTCCTTAGTCTCCTCTGCGGGTGCATCCATAGGGGAACTATGCTCCCCCAGAATGGTGTATGGATTGTGGAGTAGAACAACTGATTGGGTGTGCCTCTGTTCCACCACCCTTACCCTCCCTGAGCCCACTCTGGTCCAACTGCTGTGCTTTCTTCGCAACCTCTGAGGTAGTGGTGGTGGCTCTGGTGCTCCCTGGATGGGGGAGGTTCCCTTACTACTGTCCAGTGCAGCCTGAAGATGGGCAACTTCCTCCCTCAGGGCCGACAGTTGTCTGCAAACAGGGCAGCATCTCAGCCTCCAGAAAGACTCCCGGAAGACTTCTGCCCCACAGCCATTAC
Organism: Neoceratodus forsteri; assembly: GCA_016271365.2. Taxonomy (NCBI): domain Eukaryota; kingdom Metazoa; phylum Chordata; order Ceratodontiformes; family Ceratodontidae; genus Neoceratodus; species Neoceratodus forsteri. The sequence continues at coordinate 1,575,317,170 of CM057453.1, read as the reverse complement.
ATTGCACTACTCCCCACATGTCTGTCTACCTTGTTTAGTTTGTGTGTGTGTGTGTGTGTCTGTGTGATTGGTTTGTTATATAGAAATATATGTATTATATCATGTGTATGCTTATATTGTCAGTGCAGTGTGCTAGAGAGGATATGACAGTGATATGCACCTTGCCCTCTTGAGGAAATGATGTCAGAACCCCAGGTATAAAGGAACTATTTCCAGGGGTGGGTGGGGTGAGGGGTGGGAAGGGTCTGGGCCTAAACTGTGCCCTCACAAAACAATCAGCTAAAAGCTCTGACCTACCACTGCGATGAGTGCCTTCCTGTCAGCAAAATGCCCTACACGACAATTTGACAGAGAAAATATCCTGCTAATCAAACAGAGAAAAATCCAAACATCCAAGTCAGACACAGATAAACCTCCCCAGCCCCAAAACAGCCTGGTGACTTGTGCTCTGAATGCAGTCAGCCCCAAAACACGTCAGCTGTGCACAAGGACAGACACAGTAAACAGTATGCAGTCCCTGTGGGTTTAAACTCTTCTGCACTGAAAATCTTAACAATTGTAACAAAAGTAAAGCAAGGTCCACCTCCCTCTGTTGATTGAAAGACTGCCTTTTCTGATAATTCTAAGTTCCTTATTTCACCCTTCAGTTAGAAGTATCCTCCACCTAAAGAATATTAACTTTCCTAAGGAATCTGCTTTAAACCAAAGACAATTGTAAGGTTCACCTCCCTCTGTTGTAAGCACAACTCACTTTCTTGCAAATCTTAAGTCCAGTGTTGCAGCTTCCAGCCAGAGGTAGCTTCACCTGAAGAATATTAGGTTATCTGATGAGCCTGCTAAAATTAGTACTGTTATCAAGTCTGTAAGATTCTTCCAGAGCTATTGGCTGATAAGTAGCTGTGATGTAAGCACTTCCTGACACAGTCTGGCCTGGCCTTTTAAGGCACACAGAGATAAACAAAAGGAAAAACAGTTTCCACCCCCTAGGCACTGTCTGGGTCCAATACACAGCCTGTAACCTGCTCTCAATTCAGGACTTATGACAAATTCTTAGCCCAGTGAATAACTCACAGTATTACAAATATTGCAATGCAAACAGTCAATCACTAACTCCAATCAAGTCAGCTGTGCACAGTAAACAGTATGCAGTTCCTGTGGGTTTAAACTCTTCCTGCACTGAAAATCTTAACAATTGTAACAAAAGTAAAGCAAGGCCCACCTCCTTCTGTTGATTGAAAGACTGCCTTTTCTGATAATTCTAAGTTCCTTATTTCATCCTTCAGTTAGAAGTATCCTCCACCTGAAGAATATTAACTTTCCTACGGAATCTGCTTCAAACCAAAGACAATTGTAAATTGTAAGGTTCACCACCCTCTGGTCCACCACCCGCACCCTCCTAGAACCCACTGTGGTCCAACTGCTCCTCATATTGGCAACCTCTGAGGCAGTGGTTGTGGCAGTGGTGCTCTTTGGGTGGGGGAGGCCTCCTTAGTCCTTGCTAGTTCAGCCTGGAGGTGGGCAACCTCCTCCCTCAGAGCTGACAGTTGCCTGCAAATAGGACAGCAATGCAGTTTCCAGAATGTCTCCCGGAAAACTGCTGCCCCACAGCCAGTGCATTGCACCACTCCCCACATGTCCATCTCCCTTATAATATACAATATGTAATATATATACATATTTTTTTTTTTTTATTATTTGTGGTGTGTACCTACCCTTTATGCACTGTGCTGGGTTATTAAGAATGACAGTTCTGCCCCAAGACCTGTTGAGGAAGTGATGTCAGAACTTGCTATAAAGGAATCTGCCATGCCAGGGGTGGGGGAAGGGGGTGGGTAGTCCACAGCCACTGGTGACTGTTAGAAACAATCAAATACACAACTGCTCCACCACCCTGGTGAGTACTGCCCTTTATAGTATTTCAACTAACACCACAATTTACTAAACCACTGCTCCTACACAAACTACTCTACTGAGTCCAGGGATAACAAGCATTTGTCAATGCCGAATGTTGTCGCACTGGCATTAGCAGTGGGAGTGGCATAGCTAGAGACACATAGTGCTTTGATTTTGTGAATGTGTCTCAAAAGGTGATTTTGCACAGCGAGCACGTTATTGTTCGCCACAGCCGCGGAAACACGCTTTGGGCAGGCTGTGAAAATGGCAGCTGGACTGTTGATAAGGAGACGCTGCACAAATGGCAGTGGTGAAAATGTGACATGAAAATATTGCAGATTGATGAAGTTACAAGAGTGCATGGAGCACTGCGCAGATACCGCCTTTCAACACAGTCATTATGCGAGTTTCGCACAAAGGTTCAACATAGGCATTTTAGGACCTCTGCTCATGAATAGTGTCACCGTCATTTCCTCAAACTGTCTTAAAACTGATTTTGCACGCGGCCGTGCAATTCTGTGCGGACGATGTGAGAACACATTCAGGCAGCTGGAGTGTTCATAAGGAGGTATGGAAAATGCCAATGATGAACAGCTGGAATTGAAAGTACTACAAAATTCAAAAAGTCATGAGCGCGCGTGCAAACTGTGCAATGCCCGCTCATAAAACACTCATTTTATTGACTTTCGTTCCCAAATTTTCAACATAGGCATTTTAGGGCATCTGCTAATGAACAGTGTCACTGTCATTTTCATCATGTGTCTCGAACATGAACTTTCCACAGCGAGCACGCTATTCTGCGCCGGAACTGCGAAAACAGATTTTGGTCAGGATGTGAAAAATGACAGCTGTACTGTTCATTAGGAGGTGCAGAACAATGGCACTGTAGAAAATCTGGAGTGACAGTATTAGAAGTTTGCGAACGTACGAGCGTGCGTGCAAACTGCACAACACACACTTGTAACACAGTCATTTTATGGAGCACTGCCACCAAGTTTTCAACACAGGCATTTTAGGACCTCTGCTCATGAAAAGTGTCACTGTCATTTTTGTAATGTGTCCCAAACACTGATTTCGCATAGCGAACATGCTATTGTGCGCCGAAAGTGCAAAAACACATTTTGGCAAGGATGTGAAAAATGACAGCTCTACAGTTCACAAGAAGGTGTAGTAAAATTCCAAATTTGAGAATTTGGCATGAAAATATTGTGAATGCGCTAAATTACGAGCGTACATTGCGCAGTTGCTATGCACCTCGTAAAACAGTCATTTTATGGAGTATTGTCACCAAATTTTCAACACAGGCATTTTAGGACCTCTGCTCATGAACAGTATCACTGTCATTTTTGTAATGTGTCCTGAACATTGATTTCACACAGCAACTGCGCTATTCCATGCCGGAAGTGCGAAAACACATTTTGGCAAGGATGTGAAAAATGACAGCTGTACGGTTCACAATTAATTATTTTGGGGATATGTTATTCTATACGGTTTGCCAAAATTTTAGCAAAGATTTTGCCATCTGTGTTAAGTAGGGATATAGGACAATAATTAGACGGGAGTGTAAAGCCCTTGTCTTTTTTAAGGAGGATAGTGATAATTGCGTCTGTCATAGTTTGAGGTAGATAACCTTTCTTGGAAGATTCATGAAATACATTATACAACAAGGGGCATAATTGTCCCACCAAAAGCTTGTAAAATTCAACTGAAAAACCATCTCCACTGGGAGATCGTCCAGATTTTAGAGAAAAAAGTGCCTTTTTTACTTCTTCTGTAATAAAAGGTTTATCTAGGGAGCATGCTACTTAATGAGAGAGACGTGGAAGTGCTAAGTTATCAAGAAAAGAAATGATATTCGGGGGTGATGTTGGGGAGGAAGAAGAATGTAGATTTTTATAGAAGGTTGCCATAATCTTGTTAATGGAGGAGTCGTCTGTTCGAATTTTCCCTGCCTGATCTTTTAAAGCAGCAATGTGTCTCTCCATTTGTTGCATTCTGAGTCTATAGGCTAGTATTTTGCTCCCCATTTCCCCTCCTTCCCAATATTTCTGCTTTATTCTTAATAATGCTATTTCTATTTTTCGAGAGATTAACTCATTGATTTGCATGCGGAATTGCAGAATTTCGTAGTGCAGAGGAGAAGTCAGGTCAGGGTGTTTGTTTTGCTCTTAGTAAATTTTCAAGGTTATTAAGTTGTTGTTCTCTGAGTTTCTTTCTGTGAACTGCAAAACTAATTATTTTACCACGGAGGGTAGCTTTAAGGGCTTCCCAGGTAATACCCATGGAGGTGTCTCCGGGATCATTGAATGCTATGAATTCTTCTATTTGTGTTTTAATCCAGATTAGAAATTCTTAGTCTTTAATTAGTAAGGGGTCTAATCGCCAAGAAGGGGATTTTAGAGGAGGGAAATCCCATGTAAGTAAAAGTTTAACCGGGGAATGATCAGATATGAGTAAGGGGAGAATAGCAGTCTCTATTACATTAGTCTTAACTGTGGGGGAGGTCAACCAGTAGTCTATTCTACTGTAAATCCGATGGCTGGAAGAGTAGAATGTATAATCCCTATCTCTGGGATGTAGAATCCTCCAAATATCTGATAGGCCCAAATCTTTCATCACTTGGGACACTATAACTGTACTATTAGGGTAAGCCTCATGTGAGCCATTGCTCCTGTCCATATAGGTATCCAAAGTAAGGTTAAAATCCCCCTCCAAACAGTAAGGCTGAATTGACCAGATTTTGTGAAATCAAAAGTTGAATCAGTTTGTGAAAAAACTGAGGGTCATCGGAATTTGGGGCTTAAATAAATATTGACTATAGACAGTGGACCCTGAGGGAGTATCAAAGGTTGTGACAAGCCATCTGCCATCAGGATCCTTCAAAATATTAGAAGGTTTCCATTTCAGGTTCTTATGAATTAACGTAGCTACGCCTCCTTTCTTGGAAGGAGCAGAAGCCGTATATACCTGACCGACCCAATCACATTTTCATTTTGAATTATCTGCATCTAAAAGCTTAGTTTCTTGCAGAAGAGCAATCTGTGCTTTATGCTTTTTGAGATGGTTGAGAACTTGTTTACGTTTACTTGGCGCATTGAGTCCCTTGACATTCCAGGTATATAGTGTTAGATTATCCATCAGGATTTAGATTATCTAGTCTATAATGGGGTAGATGAGGGACCAAGGGACTCCAATAGCCAAGTTCACTTAGTAAAGTTATGCAGATCAGATTAATATGTGTGTTGATTGTAAAGAAACTATTGACAGAATTTTTTAAGATTATCAAGAAGGAATGGCATACAAAATTTTCCAGATTCCTTTCCCTGCAGCTCTTTGCTAACAATACAACCATGATACTTATAAGTATCCGAACTTTGTAACAATATAACATTAAAGTCATCTGAGATGAGCAGAGAAGGGAAGGTCAGTCCAAAAAAGGAAAAGAAAAATGGACCAAGACCACTTCTCAGTTCTCTAGGACGCTAGTTAACAGCTCAGGATATTGGATAATACTAAAAATAAAGTATAGTCCAATATTCCCTGATAACAGTTTGTCTAACGAGAGTTGTATAACAATACTAAAATGTTTATAGTTTAACCAGCATTGAACCCTAGAGCAGAGTAATAGATATCGTAATTATCTTACTCTTATAGATCTAGAGTTAATAGAGTTACAGATAACATTAACTAATCTGCCATCATCTCTATTATAAAAGAGACCAGTAACAAGTTAAGGATATGAGACTACAGCATAGGGTTAAAAAAAAGATTATTATCTGTTCTCCTTAAGTAATATAGAGCTATCCTGTTATGGAGGATTAAAATAAATGAAACTGTTGTGGACCTGAAGCTATTATGGGCTCTAAGAAGTACTTGCTTTAAAATTAGTAACCAGCGACTGCTGTAGTATTAAAAAAAAAAAGGCAGTAATAAGGTTAATAAACTTAGAGGATATGATGCCTGTGTTGACTGGATTACAGGAGTTGCGACAGGCTAGAATGATCAAAATATAAAAGAGGTTCATTTGTATCGAACAGTAGGAAAATTCTATATTGGAGTTAGGTCAATCAGGAAATGTACAAATATTAAAATATAAGTGGCCTCATAAGTACTAGGCATAGCAAGTAGGTATGAAAACTTAATGTTATAAATGACATCCTGTGATTAGGTTTAATATTATCCTTTGTCCAGCAGGGGGAGTGCCTCCATTAGATAAACAATTGAGAACTCAAAATGCAGAGCTACTGAAGTCAAGCACTGATAGAACCATAGAGACATTGTCTGTTATTGTCTCATAGGATATTGTGGGAAAAGATATTATAAGTTATAGCATAGCTGGTTCATCATAGCGATAAGCGCTGAACAGAACGAGCAGCCCAAAGTTCACAATCGCGGACCGCAGCACACGTCTATCCCGTCACCTCGAGTCTGCCATGTGTTCCACCCTTCAAGCACAGCCGTGGGCTAGATCAATATTGATCCAAGGCATAATGTATTGTAAGGTGACCTTCAACATTTACCAGAAGGTGCTAATCAAAATCGGTCGACAGGCTCAGCACAACGTGGTAACCACAGATACATCAGACCATCTGCAGGCAAGCCTTGTAGCCGAATACTAAGAGACACCAACTCGTGCAGCATGAAAACAACCTGTATGTGCATTCATCAAACAGATACATATATATTATGTATGTGGTCAGATGTAGATGCTACAGTAGGGATAGACTAACTGCACAGTAGAGCAGTAGTGACTATCCAATCATCGGCAATCTACGGGTAGAAGCACTACCAGTTTGCCATTCGATATAACGCTAGGTAGTAGATGTTGGAGTTATTAAAGACACAGACAATCACTGCGAGTGGGTTTAAGGGTGTAGTATCTCCTTTATTTTTGCCCTTTCTGCGATGCTTCTTTTTCCGGGACTCATTAATTTTGAAAGGTAAGCTTTCTCTGCTCCCAGCCCAAGAAGCTTCCACTGGAGTGCAGTCCATTTCAGTTCCCATAGAAGTGCTCATTTCTGTGGAGGAATTTCCACCAGCACAGTGAGAGGAGGTAAGTCTTGCAGCAATGCAAATTTGTTATGCACTGGGATATTGGGAATGATTAGGTTTGTACAGTCGGGTTTGGGTATATTTCGGTGTGTATCTTCAGGACTATAGCATCATAGTTTTGAGTGCCCTATACCGAAGGATAGCTTTTCTTGTACCCAATTAGATTGCCTTCTGGGTGGCATAAAGAGGGAGTCTGAGACAGCAGATTCCTTCCCAGGGGTTAGAGTATTGGGAGGCGCTTCAGTACCAGTGTCGGTGGCAATCGAGGATGCAGATGAAGGTTGAGCCACTCAAGTAACTGGGTTTTCAGGGTGAGTTGCGACATGACTGTGTAGGAAAGACATTAGGGACTCTGGAGTGTGAAAGTCCTTGTGGGAATTTCCAGTGAAGATCCTCATAGTCGCAGGATACCTAAGTGAAAAACGGAGGCCTACCTGATGCATTAGTTGTCTAGCTTGGGTAAAGGCTTTACATTTAGCAGAAAGCTCCTTTGAGAAATCATGGTATATGTGGATGTTATGTCCTTGCCAGGCGACTTGACCAATTTCTCTCGACTTCTGCAGGATAAGCTCTGTATCGGCATAATTGAGGAATCTGGCAATAATTGGTCTAGGCCTGTGTCCTGGAGGAGGCATAGGGCCTAGTGATCGATGGGAGCATTCTATAATTAGGCTATCGGTCTGAAGATTAAGAACTTGCTGTAGCACATGTAGTAGGAATGCAGTTGTATTTTTGGCTTCCATTTCCTCGGGGAAGCCAAATATCCAGAGATTATTTCTTCGATTCCTGTTCTCCATATCGTCTACCTTAGTTTGCAGCTCTTTGATCGAACGGTCTTGTAGTCTGTTAGTAGTTTTTAACTTCTGTATTGATTCTTCATTAAGGCAAGCTTTATTCTCTGTGGAAGCAAGCCGAGAGTCGATAGTTTTCATTGTCTGAGTGTTTTGCTGGGCAGCATTTTTCAGATCTTTCATATCTGTAGATAACTTAGTGAACATTGCTTTAATTTTGTCAAGAGAATTCAGCTGCTTGTCGAAGTTAGCCATGATGCTGGGCCTGTAGTCAGAGTTCCAAAAGTATTGCAGGAGCACTGTGGATAACGAAGTTGATCTGAGCTAAAATAGCCTTGCAAATTTGCTGTAGAGATATTTATCCATATATTCTCATTGGTAAGGTTACCTATCTGACTTAGATGGCTGGAGATGATGTTAGATTGTTATAGGTGGTAAGGAGCTCTAGAGTCAGATATCCATCTTGCTTGGTGCCAGGCCACACCCCCTGGACACCATCTTTTAGACCACATGAGAGCAAGACTGTAAAGGACTTCCTGGGATGTTCAAAAAGTAGAGTGTACAACATGCACACTTCTCCAGAAGTAGAAGAATGGGTGAATATCATTTTTGGGCAGAGTAGAAATAGAAACAGTGGCAGATATATTTAGAATGGGCTTCTCCACAGTGGTTATGTATGCAGTACAGCCTGCTGGGAAGAAGCATTCTTATCAGTTTCTGCCTGTGATATCTTACAGGATCCTGTAGAAACACAATATAAGCCAATGACTATTACTTGAATTTGTCATGCAGGAAACTGGCATCTTTATCACAGTGGGCTTCATCCTGGTGGGTGGCACTGTATAGAAGAAGTGACATGGTAAGGTAGAGCAGAAAGAGTCATTGAAGTTTTTGCAAATGTATTTTCCAGTGGAGAGGGTAACCTGCTAGCCCCTTTTTTCAATCAAGCTGTGTGGCATAACGTAGGAATAGTATGATAGAAACATAGAAACACAGACAATGTTGGTAAAAAAAGACTGTTTGTCTTTCCGGTCTGCCCATGGTTCCCTATCTAACCATGGGACCTATCTGTCATCCAGGGCACTATTCTTCCCGTTCCTCCACCCTAATTTCCACTCTGCTACTATCTCCCTGAGTAGCCACAATAGCCTTCACTCTGTCCCAACTGTGTTGGAAACCATTTATGGTTTTGGTTTGTACCACCTCAGCAGGCAGACTATTCCAAGGTTCCACCACCCTCTCTGTAAAGTAATACCAGAGGTGGATAGGAGCAAGTCTTGGGTTGTTATTGACCAGAGGGTGGAATGATGAGAATATGAACCACATCTTAAACATGATATAGTTCTCTGACCTGTGAAGTGCCGATAAAATAGTTTGTTGTCCATGATGATCTAGCTAAGTTGGACACTGAAATCATTGGAGATAGGTGGCTACTTTAGCATAAAAAAGCTTTGTGCTACTCAAAGTAGGTGGTTGACCATAATGGTAGGGGGATCTTTCTCAATGTAAAGGTAGGTATGCAGTTCTTAAGGCATGGAAGAAAAAGATTTATAGAGGATGTCCCTGAATATACTGAAATCTGCCACAAACTCCATCCAGGACAGTTACTGTAGGTTTTTATGAAGCATAGTATCTTTAGTCTTTAGGATTACAGAATGTTGCCACATGATATTATCTGATTTTTTTTATCCCACCATGGGAAAAGACCAGAATGGTGATAAGGTTATTTTCTTCGATTTAGTAAAAGCATTCAACACCATCTCTCACTCACTTCTACTCCACAAACTCAGTTCAAGCTGGTCTTTCAGTCCCTGCCACCCACTGGTTCAGCTCCTACTTTATAGGGAGATCTCAATCTGTGAGGCTAGGAAGAGCCATACCCCCTTACCACCTGAGTCCCCAAGGCTCCGTACTTGGTCCACTTTTATTCTCTATATTTGTAAATGACCTCCCCTCTGCCTGCTCCTCTGCGTCCATACACATGTACGCAGACGACACTGTCTTATTTGTCTCTGGTTCTTCACCAGCTGAGCTAGTATCCAAACTCCAACCTGATTTCGACTCAGTCCAGGAATGGTTTCAGTCAAATCAGTTATCTCCAAATGCCAAAAAGACAGTCTCTGTGTGCTTTGGTACTAGACCAAGACTCTCTAAATTCCTGTCCCTCCCTTCCTCCCACATCCTAGATGGCATCCCAATTGACGATGTACCTGCCTTCAAATACCTTGGCATCTGGCTTGGCCGTCACCTCCATTTATCCCAGCACATAGACGCCATTCATAAAACTTTCCACCCTAAACTGGGTGCCCTCTTTAGGCACAAGAGCTGTATCCCCCTCCCTGCTCGACGAGACATCCTTACCAAGATGATTCTCCCCATCTTTGACTACGGTGATATTGTCTATGGTGCTGCCCCTAAATCCGCTCTGCCCAGACTGGTTCCTCTCTTCCACTCCTTCTGCTGCTTTGCTCTTAACTGCCCTACCCGCTCCTTCCCACCCTTCCCTGGAGGATCGCTGTCTGTCCAACTGTACCTCCTTTACTTCCAAACTCTGGCTATCCTTCCTACCCCCTATCTCGACTCCCTACTCTCTCCATTCACCCCCTCCTCCTACTCCATCTGAAACTCTGGGTATCACTCCCTCAGGCTCATTTCCTGTAAAATTCTTGCTGGACAATCAGCATTCTCTTTTCACTTTCCTAAACTCTGGAATTCCTTCCCCTTAAACATTCACTCAGCCTCTTCAAAACCCTCACTAATCTCTCTTCTCCAGTCCCACACCTCTCCCTCCTGCCACTGCCCTTAAGTGTACGCTGACCCTCCCTCCGTTCCCCTGGGTCCAAACTACTGTGACTGTATTTTGCACTTATTGTATTCACCTACTTGAACATTGTATGAACTCAGGTTACTTAACTGCTACCACTGTATATTGCCTTTATTGGAGATATCTACATATTTCTGTTATATTCTGTATATTAAATCCACCTCTGTACTCATTATATTTCTCTGTATGTCAGCCTGTGCAATTGGGTATTGTTGTAGGACTGATTGGTTGCATATTTAGCAGCAAAGGAAGCTGAAGAGAAGGTGGCTAAAAATCAAGCGAGACTGGTCCTGGAAGCAGTGAAGTACCATATTCACAGCAGACACTAGAAGGGCAGACTGGAGAATGGAAGGTCCAGAATGCACAGAATCCAGACAAGATGGTCCAGAAAATACAGAATCTGTAGCTGGTAATATACTAAAAGAAGGCAAGTGGAACTCAAAAGAGGAGACTGGCTTCAAGATTTGTTAAGGAGCCACATAAGATGGGTGTGGGCTGCCTGCAGTGAAATGAAAGTGCCTCAATTCACAGCCCACTAGAATCCACTGAGCAGAAGAGGAGGAGGAGGAGGATACCTGGTCCTGGAATGAAAGCTACAGTGCTATGAATATGATCATGGGAAAGGGACACAGGATGGAACTAGGAGGCATGCTTGGAAAGCGGTGCCGTCAATAGTTCAAAACAGGTTGCGTTGCCTGAAGCATTGGTGTATAAGACCAAGCCAGACTGCAGAAGACCATAGAAGTATCCTGATTAGTGTCCTGAGCAGGTGTCATTGCTCAAGGAGAGTGCTGATGCTCGAGGAGAACTGGTCCTGGTATGGGAACAGAGACCACTGTTGGAGGTCATCCCATGGAGTCTTTAAGCAGGTGGGTGTCAGACAAGTAGCCTACTGTTGGCAGTGGTCAGCAGTGGCAATCAGTAAAAGGTCAGTAAAATCTCAGTTAATGCTAGTCTGAAGAGGTGAGGATCCGCAACAACCTAGGAAAAAAAGGGAGGGTGAAATAGAAACATAGAAACACAGAAACATAGACTTTGACGGCAGATAAGGACCACTTGGCCCACCCAGTCTGCCCATTTCCTACTGGATAAGCTGCAGATTCTAGTTTACCAACAGCCTATTTCCTGCAACCCCCCACTATAATTGCCTTATGTCTGTCCCATGCATGTTTGAATTCTTCCACTGTTTTAGACCCCACAACCTCTCCAGGAAGGCGGTTCCATGCGTCCACCACTCTCTCCGTGAAAAAGAATTTCCTCACATTACCCCTGAGCCGTCCCCCCTCTAACTTTAAATTGTGCCCCCTTGTTCTTACACATCTCTTTTTCTGAAAGATGCTACCTTCCTGGACTTTGTTGATTCCCTTGAGGTACTTAAAAGGTACCCTCCCACTCCTACCCACCCCCCCACACACATGAAAAAGCAATAGAAAACCAACAGGATGCACATGAAAACCAGCCATGCAAGCCAGCAGCTGATTTAGACCACAGTGGAAGAAAGAGGGAGTTTAAATATGATTCCAATAAACAGGAAAAAGTTCCCTGTCCACTGAACACAATGCTTAGTCTTTTAAATAAATAAAATGCTGTCTTTTAAAACAACAAATAGGGCATTATTCCAACAGTACATGACATGTCTCCATAATTAATACTGCACTAGAAACTTCCAGCTTAAATATTGAGATTTACATTTAGGTATACAAGTAATGTCAGTGATATCATTCATCGGAACAAGAACATGTTTTGTTTATGTAATCAGTTGACTTTTGAAAGCCTGACTATCTGAGTTTATTAATTTATTCCACAGCTTAGTTGCCACGCTAAAAAAAAAAAGATTCTCTCCCACTTTCTCTTTAATTCTGCTCACTCATGACAAATTGTCCTGTGAGGACCTCAGATTTAAAAGTTCACCACATCTGCTGGTAACCAAATATGATGAGCTGGTGCCACAGTATGAATCACTGGTAGGAACAAGCTTAGTGCTGATGTTTGGTATACAATGGAAGCTTTGCTCTGTTGATGCTGGAGCTTTAGCTGTGCAAGTGGAATGCTTATGCTTAGCACAGTACTTTGGTGATGAGCTTGAGCTTGGGTAGTTTAAATAATTAAGGAATGATGGTTGTGGTCATTCACGCTCTCTGTTCCCCTTACGGGGACTACCTCTTTTCTGGAGTACAATAAAGGTGCCACAGGAATGGAGTTCCCTTTAGCTAAAGGTCCCTTAGGAAATAACCAAAAGGTCCAGGCTGGAGACAAAATGAAAATGACCGTGGCTCAAAATTACTGAAGAAGAGAGGGAACTACCTAGCACTAAATGGGATGTAGATTTTTTAATTCATTTAGCTTTTTTTAAATCAGGTTAGTACACTAGATAAATACATGTCTATTTTCAGGTACGACCTGAGAAGTTACAAAGTTAGCAGGCTGGCAGAAGGAACACAGCACACAATACAATAATGCAACAGGCTTCCGGAGGACATGGTAGGGGCCAAAACAGTGACGGAATTTGAGATGGCATGGGACAGGAATAAGGGGCTGTGTGGAAACATGAAGGGGGCTGCAGGGAAGGGGACCGAATAAATGTGGTAGGAATGGCAGGCTAGATGGTCCAGAAGGTATTTTTCTGCCAACAAGATTCTATAACTCAAGAGCCAACTTAATTTACAAAGTACTGGAAATGAGGTAAATACCAACAAAGGCAAATAAGTAGCATCAAATGAAATATAGCCACAGACCATAAATAGTTCCTAGTAATGCAACAGCCGAAGGACTGGAGGCACACACAGCAATTCTGTCACACACAGCAGTCATACCAGCAACATAAAATCAAGGCAAAATCATACAAAAGAGTTGAAAAATATAGATTATTAAGTGAAGCGCAGTTGCAGGCAGAGTTAGCCCTCAGGTAACCCAAACAGATCTCCTAAACAGAAAGTGGGAGGAGGAGCTGCAGACCAACAGTGGTAGTGAGTCCCAGAGCCTTGGAACAAAGGTAGCAAAGGCCTGATCCCCCATGTTGGCTTTAAGGACAACAAGCAGAGGTTTATCATTTGACCTGAGGGAGTAGGATTGATTAGAGAACTTGAATAAGTCAGCAGGTGGAGCAGCGGTGGCAGATCTGATAAGCTTACCTGTTAAGCATTCCAGAGAAACAGGTGGCTTTTATTTGGGGATAACCATCCAAGTTTGCCATAAAGCTCACAGTGGTGAGTGAGATGACTTGTGGACAAGGATAGGAGCTACCACCCAACTCCAACCTCACAGCAGTATCAATATTGGTACTAATATTATGACCTTTGCATGCAGAATAGGAAAAAACACCTGTGAAGGAAATCTCTGGAGAACCAAGGCCACAGGTGGCCATTCCTCCAGGCTAACTAGCAATTTATATTCTGAATTACTTGAGGACTCCAGGAATTATGACCCTCCAGTAAGCTGCTCATTAAATAGGGAACTGCTTGTCATCTTCTTCTGTTTCAGTGACATTATAGTCCCTCATCAGGGTGAACAGGGCTTGGCATGTGACTAAAAAAGTCAACACGCAGGACAATGTCACCCTTGGAAAGATGCAGGCTGGGTTGCACAGTCACTAAGAATGTACCTCCAGGAGAATAAGATGAAATACAGTATGAAACAGCTGCTTCAGGTGTAGCTTCTCCGTCCCCTCCTCTGAGTACAAGGCCCATGGGTGAATCACTGGACCCAGGCCCTTGAGGGCCTCAGCCTGGATCTTGATGGTATGCCGATGGAGCAAAGGAGCACTTGAGGATCTCTACCCAGCCACTGAGGGGATGAAATGTGAGGAAAGAGCTAGCAGTAATGAGTCACTGGGTATGTGTGCCTGAAAGCAAGTAGTATTACAGCAGGATTCAATGAGAGTAGGCCAGCATAATAAAAGAAGATGAAGCCCTGTATGTGCAGCGTAAACTGAGTGTTAATCTTCAAGGAGAGGAGCTGAATGGCCACCTGACAAATTGGTAGGCTACTTACAGGGAGCAAAGCAGCAGATTAAGGCTCACAATCAAGGGGCACAAAGTACGGAAGGGCAAAGCCCGGCCTTGGCACCCCTCACACACACTGGACAAGTAGGCAGGGCCAATAGAGGCACATAGGCGGAAAACAATATGCCACAGCTGGGCAGTTACTGTCAGAGCCCACAAAGGGAAACCAGAAGCAGTGAGAAGTGTATCAAAACAGACATGGGCATGACCAAATGAAGAAGGGAGCACCAAGTCTGGCAAGGAAGGAACCAATACACAGCAAATGCCCACAGAGGCACTAAAAGCATCAGTTGCAGGTAGGAATGGGAAACAGAAGATGCAAGGGCAGGCACAGCAGAGCACAGAAAGGAGCCCACTGAACCTGAAGGGAAATGGGAGGTCTCCAGCAGAGGCTGGAAGCAGAAACTGGGCACACAGAGTGCAGCAAAACACAGAGTACTGACCATGGCCACACAGCAGAAAGTACATAGAAAAAGAGTAAGAAAAAAGAGAAACGCTTTTGAATGCCAACCTTTTTGTTCAGAAGGAAAATATTTTCCAGCATCAGGAAACATAGCTACTAGTGTTACAAGATGAACCCAATTTCCTTTATGAAGGCGGAAGCAAGACCTGTATCTGGTATGGGATTACTGTTGCATGCACTGCCGAATCTGTAACCCCTGGATCTCCACTGGTTCCCAGAGTAGGTATCCGGGTTCCTTCAGTACCTAAGAATTGATTTCTAGGCTTCCCCTGGCTCCCTTGTCAATCAAGGGCACTGATGCCATGGCTGGCGGGGCTGTCTGCGGCAGCACATTTGCTGAGCTACAGTGCTTTTGAGAGAGAGGTCTGCAGAAAGAGCAAGCTGAGACAGCCCAGTGGCGTAGAGGGTTGAGGCACTATGTCTTACTTCGCACTGCGCCGTGACTTGGTTTCGGGAACGACCTCAGGTCATCAGGGTGCTGGCACAGGGAGGACCGGGAGGGAGCAGCCCATGGCAGCTCTCCTCTCCTCTCCTGGGGAGGTCATCACCCCCATAATTCTGCTGCCACTGGGTTTGAGGTCTGGTGGCTGTGTAGGTGGAAGGGGGCAGCAAGTTGGGAGGTCTCAGGATGCAACATGCGCGTGCCTCCACATGCACGCATTCGCACCCGAGAATTGGGATGGGGCATAAACGGGGACAAAAACCAATAAAATGTAAATAAAAAAAATGTAAAAAAGAAAAAAATAAGCCAGGGAGAGAGGCACTGCCTGCACCGATTTTTGTCTGACCACCTAATTTCTTCTGGAAATAAGGGGAATCATATTGGCCCACTTCTGAAATGACAGAAGCCACTGTCTACATCTAGTCCATGATACTTGCGAGTACTTTTGTGACTTAGTTCTCCCAAACGCTGCAGTGAATTAAAAGATCTGCACCAGAAGGTAATTTAGATACTGAGTATCATCCATTATGATAAGTGTGACACATGGTATCTTGGGCACTCCTACAGTTAGATTAGTAGACAATGTAGATGTTGGTGTGTGTATGTGTGTGTGTGTGGTGGGGTTCTTTCTGTTTCTAGTTGAGTTTAGTTTATTCATTTAATAGAGCACTCTATTTCATTGTGACTCTAGGTGCTGTACAAATGGTCAAGTTCTATAAAGATTAAAACATGCAATAAAAATACAGTATTAAAATTAAACACTAAATGGAGTGAAAGGCATAATGAAATAGAAAGGTCTTTAGATCCTTTTTGAAAGCACTGACCGATGGGCCTTCCCTGAGCAAATGAGGCAGTGAGTTCCACAGGGTCGGCACCATAAAAGAAAAGGCCTGGGCACCTGATGACTTTAGGTGGACCCTGGAAATCAAAAGGAGGCTCTCATCGCCTGACTGGAGGGGACGAGATGGGCGGTAGGGCTCTAGGAGGTCTTGCAGGTAAACAGGTCCCAGTCCATGTAGGGCCTTATAGGTCAGCAACCCAAATTTGAGGGAGATCTGCCACCTAACAGGGAGACAGTGCAGAGAGTGCAGCACAAGTGTAATGTGACATGACCTCGAAAGGCCAGTCAACAGCCTGGCTGCTGCATTCTGCACTAGCTGTAGGCGGCGAAGATCAACCCCCGATAACCCAAGGTAAATGGCACTGCAGTAATCAAGCCGTGACGTCACAAAGGCATGGACTAGTGATGGCAGATCACACAAGGGAATCAGGTGTCTAATCCTGGCAATGTTTCTAAGATGGTAAAAAGCACCCTGGACCACGGTCGACACCTGAAATTCAAGTGTTAGGCCACTATATAGCACAACGCCAAGATTCTTCACCTTAACAGAGGTTAGCTGCCGAGAATCTCTCAGCATAAGCCAGGTGACTCGATCAGCCTGTACTCCAGCCCTTGGGTGACCAGATTCCACCACCAGTACTTCTGTCTTTTCCAGATTTAACTTCAACTCATTGGCACTTATCCAGTCTTGGATTTAAGCAAGGCACTGATGGAAAATCAAAACTGCATATTGTTGTTCCGGCACAAAAGACAGATACAGCTGAGTATCATCAGCATAGCAAGAAAGCTCAGCCTGTACCATCTTATAATGTCCCCTAGAGGCAGCATATACATCTCAAACAACATGGAAGACAAAATGGAACCCTGTGGGACCCCAGATGGCAGGGGCAGTGGTTTGGAGGAAAAAGCTCCCAATACCACCATCTGCGTCCTGCCACTGATAAAAGAATGGAACCAGCTGAGGACTGCACTAGACAGTCCACAATGAACCTTCAGGCGATCCAAAAGCACCCATGGTCCATGGTGTCAAATGCAGCAGAGAGGTCGAGGAGAACAAGAATAGAACGCTCTCCTCTATCTCTTGCCACCAGAAGATCAATAAGCACCTGAACCAAGAAAGTCTCAGTACTGTACCTTTTCCTAAAACCTGTCTGGAGAGGGTCGTAGATGTCATAAGTTCATAAACGGGCCTCCAGTTGTAGAGCCACCACCTTCTCAATAATCTTTCCCAAAAAGGGAAGGTTAGAGACAGGTGTACAGTTCGCTAGGCAGTCCGGGTCTAGTGATGGTTTCTTCAAGAGGGGTCTCACCACTGCCTCTTTCAGAGGCTCAGGATAGACCCCTCTCACTAAAGAACAACAGACTATCCCAGCCAGGACCGGGCTGATGGATTCAGCACAAGGCAAGGAGGCGTGTCTGGCCCAGATCCAAACTACAATAGATAGGCCTCAACTCCTGGATGACCCTCATGACATCCATGACCACCAACTGGTCATAGTCAGACCAGATAAATGGAATGCGTAACAGTCCCCGGCTCGCCACTGCATGCCCCAGTAGAAGGTGCCGCCTGGATCCCAGATCTGATAGAGACGATCTTATCAGCAAAAAACGGAGTGAACTCATCATGCATACATTGTGAAAAAGCTCTAACGTACTGAAGACAAGCCGGATTACACAGCCTGTAGACAGTCCATAAGAGCTGAGCTGGTCTGTTGACTGCTGCAGCAATCTCCTTCTACAGGGAGATGGGAGGCCTAGGAAAGATTATAAGGTCGGAACACTCAGAGGAATAAGGTGTCACAATTGTCACTTAGCAGAGGGACTGAAGGAACTGTAAACAGTACAGGGAATAGTTTGATTTTTGGGGCCAGTGAGGCATATGGAAGGATGTAAAACTTCAGAGAGACTTATGACACCTTTGCTGGAGTGGGGGGAGGATGGGGGTCGAAGTGTTCGTTACAGGAGGGAGAATGTCAGTCTCATTTGAGAAAAGCTATGTGTAGCACTGCTTTTAAAAGACTACCTTGTGCTCAGAAACACATCTGAAAGAGCACAATGAATTTTATGTTATCTGCAAACTAGCAAGCAATGGAACCAACCTCTATAACTAGCAAATAAAGAAAGATGATTTTCATACATCATCTGTGGTATGCAACCTGAATTCCATATTTAAGATCGTGACTTCCACCTACTGAAGACTCAACTACCAAAGACAGCCTGGGGCATCCAGAGCAGAAAAGTTATGGGACTGGACTGGCAACCTTAAAAAAGGTGAACCTTACCCTGGAGGGTGCAAAAATAAGGTGGCATACAGTTACCAGGCCAAAATGGAGAGCTTGCAACCCCCTTCCCCTGATCTGTCCCATAAAAGGGTGGTAGTGTACCACTGGGCCTGAGTGAACGCAATTGTCACATACAGGTCACACACTGGCTTGGATTTGTCACTGTGTGAAGAAAAAGAAAGGAGGACTCAGTACAGGTACAATAGAACTGTTTGCAAAGCAGCAACATACTGTAGCACAAACATATCAGGGGCTGACAGTACCTGCACTGCAGGACTTGTGTGTGGTTCAAAAGGAGTGTCATCTGAAGAGTCACACACAGCAGACTTGGTACAGGCACTAATGGAAGCTGACTAAGTGGAAGCAGGTGTGGCAGAGGGTGAGTTGTCAGAGCTATAGGAGTGCCCAGGAGTCAAGCAGAAATCATACCAGTCGGCACTGGAGAGGCAAGAACTGACTGCAAAAGGGAGACCTCAGAGACAGTGGAACTGCAGGGGCTAAAATTGCAACAGCATTTTGAGCTGTAGAAAATGAGGATGGAGCAAGACACAGCAAGAAGAAAAAGAAAGGAAAATGAGGCAGAAAGGTGACTAAAACTGGCAGAGAAGGAGATGGAACTTCAGCATCAAATGGAATTCACAAAGCAGAAAATGTCAGACCTAGTGAGTGGTAACACGAATGAGTTAGCCTCAGGTTCTGTAGTCACTATTTAAAATTAGTTTACTGGTACAACTTAAAGCAAATGATAATGTTGCTACAGTTCTGAGGTCTTTTGAGAAATTATGTAAGCAATATAAATGTGGAGAGAATACCCAGGCCACTCATCTGGCACCCTTACTGACAGGAAAAGCGCTAGAAGTTTATACTAGGTTAAGTGACAAATACTCCAGTTCAGATCAAATCTTAAAGAATGCTGTTTTAAAGAAGTATGAAGTGACAGAAAATTACAGACAGAAGCTGCAAAACACATGAAAACAACATGATGTTAGCTATGCTGAATTTTCTGTTAAAATGTGCATGCATTTTGATAATTGGGAGGAAGGTTCTGGGGAAATTCCTTTGAAAAGCTTTGTGATCGTATGCTACTGAAGCAGTTCTTATGCATGCATGTACCTGCATGCACAGTAATCATTATGTTACAAAGAACCACATTTCATTGTAAATCTGTAGTGAAAGGGTGAGAACAACCAACCAGGAAAAGGATAAGAAGTTTGTGTTAAAGGGAGAAATAAGAAACCATAAGCATTGTACAACAGAAACTTTACATCATCCCAGCATTAAGAGAGCCTTAACTCCCACTTGGAGAGAAGAACCTAGCCTGTGCCGGGGGGTGGGGGGATTCGATGGTCCACAAAGTTCCCTGGAGGAAAATACATGACGAACGGTGACAGCAAACCCAGATGTTACTGATGCAGGGAAAGAAAGGGGGAATTATGGGTCTCCCTTCCACCACCCTCTCATATGCTTGAAAAGTGACTTGGTGGGCCCCCCAGATCCATTGATATTTGGTTAGAATCCCTGCATTCCTCTGTGATACCTTCTCAAGCACTAACAGCTGCCCCATGGTGAGAACACATTTAGCTACAGTGGGGACTACTGCAGATCTCTAACTGTACAATGGAAGATGCTTTGCCACCACACTGACAGCAGTCATCCAGTTAAGAACAAGAGAATGTTTAGGTGGCCATGGAGTGGATAGCCCCAGCAGGAAGAGTGGGCCATCAAGCTGAATCTCTTGACTGATGACGGTGCTGCATGCCTGTTTCATCTCCTCCCAGAATTATTGCTTAATGCTGGGGCATTCTCACAGGGTATGTAAGAGGTGGGCATTGCTTGCTGGTACTGCCAGCACTTATCTTGAAGTAATGCCAAACTGTGTAATGACACTGGCAAACAATACCACTTAAACAGCGCCTTATTCTGAATTAGGTGGCTTC
The DNA here is from genome assembly GCA_016271365.2 of Neoceratodus forsteri. Classification (NCBI taxonomy): domain Eukaryota; kingdom Metazoa; phylum Chordata; order Ceratodontiformes; family Ceratodontidae; genus Neoceratodus; species Neoceratodus forsteri. The sequence goes on along the minus strand of CM057453.1, from coordinate 1,575,296,644 downwards.
TGCCATCCCTATAGGCCACATGAGCCCTGTGCAGGCAAGCAGCCCACGCCTCGCTGCTGACAGTGATGCCCAATTCCTGTTCCCAGGCCCACTCGGCCCAGCCTGTAGTGACTGATACAGTTGTGTGTCACGTAAAGTGTAGTACATGTAACTGGCTTTTCCTTTGCATAGAGTAGTACCAGTATCTAGCAGCTCCACCGTGGCTTTCATCGCCACATATGGGTGTTTTGTGACCCCATGTGAATTATTACTTCTAATCTGAGGGTACCTCCAGGAATTTTGTCTGGGTATGCTGTACCTAATTTGCAGTTTGTCAAGTGACTCAATGGGTGGCAATCTTCTGTCATGAGATCGCACACCATCAGGATACCATGCTGCACCCAGGTCATCCACCTGGGGGAAGGTCCCCAGTGAGTAGTGCTTGGTTACTCCACAATGGTTCAAGAGGAGGTGGGTGGACCAGATCTCATTAGTTTATGGAGCTCTCCCCATGCTGTTTTGGAGAACTCAATCATAGGGTGATCCCTAAGGTGATGTGGAAATTGGTGCATATACAAATATATAATCTATATATGTTGCTGCCAGTGGGGTCAGTGACAGGGCTTTCTCTATATGTAGCAAAGGAAGAGAAGCATGGGTCACTAGAGAAAACCACCAAATCAGATGGGTCAGAGAAATGCAAGAAAACCTGGCCCTGCTGAAACCAGGGTAGGCCCCGTCCTCCTCTAGTCCAGTGATTCTTCAGCTTGATCAGGCTGTAACGGGGTGCTTTACCCTCCCAAAAGAAGTCCCTGATTGCGCTGTCCAGTTTCTGGTAATTTCTTATGGATGTATACAGGAAGCTGTGATAGAACATGTGTGATTTGTGGGGTCAGTAGCATCTTAAATGCATCCATCTTACCTGCCAGGGATAAACTGAGCAACTTCCATCTGGCCAGCTCATATTTTGCAGATTCCAATACAGAACTGAGATGGGTCATCGACACTTTGGTGGGAGGGGGTGGATGGTGATCTGCAGGTAGGTGATACCCTTCAGGACCCACTTTAGACCTTTCCCCTCAAGAGGGGAGTGCAATGCATGAGGAGTGTAGTGAAAGGACCTCTGTCTTGGTCTGGTTGACTCATAGACCAGAGACCACCAAAAACTGATACAACAGCTCAAGGAGGGGATCTAGGATGGAAGCCCCATCTTCCTGCAGGATAAGTAGATTATCTGCATATTCCTTTCTCCCACAGGAAATCCTTTTAAGAGTAAGATAGTGGCATACGGCTATGGCCTGGGGCTCAATACCAAAAGAAAAAGCAGGGGGGACAGTGGGCATCCTTGACGCATCCTCTTCTGAAGGTGGAAGGATACCGAGCAGAGACCATTGGTTAAGACACTGGCATTGGGAAGCTGTACAAGAGCTTTATCCACTTAAGGAAGGCCGGGCCTACTTCCATGCATTCCACAGTACTCAGCAGGTAGCGCCACTCAACAAAGTCGAAGGCCTTCTCAAAATCGATGGCAATGCCACTGCTGGTCTTACCAAGCCACAGGCTGTGTGAATGAAGTTGAGAAGAGTCCGGAGATGGTCTGAGCTTTGTCTTCTCTTCAAAAAGTCAATCAGGGACAGATGGATGATCCCTTGCAGAACTGACTCCAGTCTGGCAGCCAGATCTTAGCCATCACTTCGGCATCAGCGTTTATTAGGCAGATGGATTTGTAGTTGTCTGGTAAAGAGCCATCCTTCCAGTTTTTTTGGAAGCACCATTATATCGGCTTCCCACAGAGTGGGTGTCAAGGTGTGGTTATGAAAGGTCGACTGAAAGACCTCAAGCAACGTTAGACTGATCTCTTCTACCAGCAGGTGATAAAAATTCACCGAGACGCTATCCCATCTGGGGCTTTTCTTCTATTCAGCAACTGTATAGCAGTCTGTACTTCCTGTAGAGTAATACATTGATCCAGGGTAGCAGTGTCTCTGGGAGTGATTCTGGGCAGAGGGAGCCTATCAAGGGATGCCAGAATGTCTTCAAGTTTAGGCAGACTAAGAGAGGCATAGCGCTGTGTATAGAACGATTGCATGACGAAGCTGATAGTAATGGACTCCGTGCTAACTCAACCTGCTGCATCCCTGAGGCTGGCAATGTGTGGTTCAGCCTGCCTAATTTTAATACAATAAGCCAGTATTTTGCCTGCTTTGTCTCCCACCCCCAGAAAGCATGTCTCAACTGAAACACGGCCAGCTCAACTTTCCTGGTTAGAAGCTAATTTAATCTCATTCTGACCCTGGTGAGGTGCGATAAGGTATCCTGGGTGGGAGGGTCTTGTTACTTGTATGTAGACTCCAAACCCACAAGTTCCATTTCCAGTGAGTGGAGTTTGGCACCCCATTCCCTGCGCCTGTGTGCTGCATAACTACTAATGATGATGCTGCATACGGTGGCTTTGTAGGCTTCCTGTAAGGCCGGCTGTGAGGTGTGCTCCATATCATTTTGCATCAGAAAAGCCAGTGTTTTCTCTTCTGCCCACTGTATAAGCTTGGGGTCTTGCATCAGGAGTGGGTCCAATCTCTGGTTCTGTGACCGTGGGGGCGCTAGGCCCCAGATCATACTGACATCAACCGGCATGCTCCGATACCATATGTGGATGAATCTTCATGGCCAGAGTATTATGAGTGATTCCTGGGGATTCGAATCACAAGTCAGTCCAGCTAGAGGTTATATGGGAGGCTGAGAAACATATGCAGTCCCTCTCTCTAGGATTCTATAGTCTCCATATGTCTGACAAACCGAATACTAACATAAGTTCTCTCAGAGCACCTTGGGTGCAGACATGAGGTTCTGGGTGACAAGCTCTAGTGCCCAAATTAGCCTCCGTCATTAGGTTGGAACTGCCTCACATGAGGATAGGCCTGCCCTATGGGGTGAAATGGGAAGTGGTTTTGGGCAATGAGTGGAAGAAGTGTGGGTTGTCGATACTAGGGCCACAGACATAAACCAAAGTCAAAGAGCCCAGTGGCATGCATACTTCTATTAGAAGCCAACAGCCATCTTTAACTGATTGTGTCCAATCTATCTTCCAGTGGAGGCTCTTATGCAGAAGACTGGACACTCCTCTTTTTTTGACCGAAGCCATACTGTGGCCTTTGGCTCTCACCCACTCCTGTTTCAGCTTTGTGTCCTCCAGCTCGGTTAAATGAGTATCCTGTAAGAATGTTACCTGGGAGTGGAGACAATGTAGATGGGAAAGGATTTTTTTTTCCTTTGATCAGGAGTTAAGGTCCCTAACATTCCAAGTTATCACAAGAGTATCCCCCAATTTTGTAAGGACACTAACAATGCATGCACAAAAAGGCAATTAATAACTCCCCTTAGATAGGGTTGTCAAAACCTGTCCCATATGGGAGTAGATTAGCTGTGGGATATGCATCCCACAGCCCTCAGTAGAATATAGTCATCTATGACGCTGGAGCCCAAATAAAGCCAACAAATAGACACAATGCATAGAGACAAGAAACATGGATGAACAACGAAAAACACCTCACATGTTCGTGAGAGTCAAGTGGCTGACTGCCATCTATGCTGTAGGTGGGTTCACTTCCCACTCCCTCTTCTCTGCTGATTAGAAAGTCCGCCTCTCCACTTCAGGTACCAAATGAGCGATCTTGGCCCCAAGAAGCAGACTCCATCTGGATTCTCAAGCTACTCATCTATACCCACCGATTCCCCACCCCACTCCCCACAGCCATGGGTCAGACGGGATATAATTACGGGTGCCATCGGTTACCAATCCAATGGCATTAGTAGGGCTTATATGTGAGATAGGGTCCCCGCATTAATCAGAACACTGCCAAATGAAAACCCACCCTCCTCCTGGTTGTACTGTCATGTAGCGCAGCTATGCAGATGAATGAGACATTTGAGCTGGCATTCCTGCTCTTATACCTCCACAAGTGCACACTGCTTCATAATGCCTTCGAAGGAGAGAAATGGCAGGAAACTGTGACCTGCGGTTTGAGCCTATAATGCTGCTCCCCAAATTGTTGTGGCCACTTAACCATTTGGCTATGATGGGAGTATAGAAGGGGATAATATCTAGATGCAATTGGTGAGGGCAGTGTAAAAAAAAGTGTTTTTTTAAATTAATTGTTTTATTTTTTTATTAAAGTCTTTGGTAACCGGGTAAGGCCCACTAGGCACAAGTGCCTGCTTTCAGGGGCGACCTGGGAGCACTGGGTGGTTAAGTGACTTGCTCAGTGTCACACAGTACGCAAGTGGAGGCTGTGAGAATCAAACTCAGGTCTGGTCTGCTGGATGTACCAAGCTCATTCACACCTCATTCCTCTAACCTCTAGGCTATACTGCCAGCCTAAAATACAGGACACAACCTGCTGTGCAGAAAAGAAAATAAGAGACAATGGTGAAGACAGTGTCACAGTCCCAGTATTCCTCAACCCCACAAAGCCTTTCCAAAAACCCCCTGCCACCCACCAATTTCCAGACATTACCTCACAGTAAGAGGCAGTCCACAGTGACATTTTGTTACGTACACCTGACAGGACCAGCGAGTGATCATCACAAAGTCTCATCTGGATGTATAAAAAACTAGTCTCTCACATTTTCCCTCCTGGTGCTTCACAGATGATGGGAACATCTTGGATGGTGGGTTCAGGTGCCATCACTGGGACCATTGGTGGGTGACAGTCATTGCCACAGAATCACTGACCAGTAGATTGGTTACCGCAGACACCACGCCAACAACATCCACCCACGATTTGGGTCTGGGCGGATGATCTTGGGCATTGGAAGACGCTGTGGCCTCTGGTAAGCTGGGTATAGGAGAGGCCTGTGCACCCTGAGGCTTACTAGGAGAGAAGCGTAGCGGTTTCCACCAATCAGGAGAGAATGCATCGATGACAATGCAAGGGACTCCTTATTTCAGCTACGGACACAGGCCCAAGCTGGCAGTTCTTTTACGGCTTTTTTCTGTTACAATGCTTTGAGCAGACCACTGGTTGCCATGGGTCAGCTTCCATGGGCACAGGCTGCAGTAGTGGACTGTAGTTTTAGGTTGTAGGGTAGAGTGACTCTGGCGCTGGGGTGGTGTCTATTAGCTGAGCATGGCCTACCCCCCAATCCTGAATGATTTCTGGATTTAAATTTGTAGAAGTCCCTGTGGGGCCACACTTTAGTTATGTATGCTTCTGCTACCTCCCCTGCTTTGAAATTCTGGGATACCCCATTATGGGTTATTCTGAAGTGTGCCATATATCAGAGGGTTTTGGGCACCAGAGTTCCATTAGAGCTTTCTGTGGAGGGGTGTAAGCTCTGCGCCTCTTTGAGAGTTCTAAGGAGAAGTCCAGAAAACCTTGGATATGGTGCCTCTGCCATGAAAGTGTGCCCTTCTGTCTGGCCCGCTGGAGGATCCACTCTCGATCTGTATAGTCAAGGAAATGAGCCAGCAGCGGCCAGGGCCTTTCACCTCTCTTGGGAGCTGGGGCCAGAGATTGGTGGGCCCAGACTACCTATATGTTGGGTAGGTAGTCTGGAGAAAGCAAAACGTGGAGGACATGCTGCAGAAATGCAATGAAATCCTTTCCTTTGTATCCCTCTGAGAAACCAATGAATCAGAGGTTATTTCTTTGCCCCCGATTCTCCAGGTCTTGAACATTATTCCACAAAAGATGTATCACCATGTCCTGCTCTCTCACATAGACTGAGAGACAGAAGTTTTTTCCAAGAAAGCAATTCTTTGTTCTGCAATGTTCAGTCTCCCCTCTGGATGAGATCTGAAGTGGTGTACTGTGCTGCTAATTCCAATTTGTTGATCTGTGTTACCAAGTGTTCAAACATACTTTTTATTTTAGATAGAGCTGATGGAGTGCAGCTGGAATCAGCGGCACCATTTTGTTTAACCAGGATGAGTGATGCAGCAGAGAAGATTCACTCGACAAAAACTCCCTGACAACACTGCCGATTCAAAAAAAAAAATGTACCAGGATGCAGCTGAGAGGTAGTATGATGGATTGATCATATAATTGTAAAGGTAAGCCTGATTCAGAGGTGGAGTTTTGCAGATTGTATCTAGGGGTTCCTCAGAGGAAAAAGATTAACAAGCCATTTTGTGGGTGCTTGGCTATGCCCCCACTCATGAACCACATTTCAGAGGTGTGTCACTGTCAGGCTGAATGCGACTCAGGCTGCAATGGATTCAGCAGTGACAGCCCAGTGATCAGCCAGGCTAATTGTGATGTGGTTTTCTGTTTGTGGGGTGGAAACTTCTCATAGTCGAAAGGAGCCAACTGCTCCATTCACAAAGTGGCTGACTCCTTTCATCTGCAAAAGCTCACCAAGCTGTAGCAGCGTCCACACTAGGGTAGGGCACACTATGGTGATTGCCTTACTGCAGAGAACACTATAAAATGAAAATCTCCCTGTAGGGGTGAAACTGAGGTGCAACAGTCAGGAACGCCATTCCACCTCCTCACAGGTGTCAGCAGCTGCGGAAAACGTTCCTTTCTCGTTCATTTCCCAGATGAGTTCTTTGGGCCCTGTAGAGCAAATCCTTCTTTAACCGCCATCACTGCCAAATTAGTCATTCTCTGTCACTGGACAGATGACAGTTTCCCATCATTCTCTGAATGGCAACAGGAGCTCCTTCGAGCTCTGGCAGTGGAGAAACACATTGCTAAACGACAAGGGAGGCTTGAGAGGTACATGGACTTCTGTGGTCCACTGAAAGCTCTTATTTAAGGGGCCTCTAAATGTCCCCAAAGGGATCCCCAGGTCTGTATACTGCCAAGTCCATAGGGGTTCCCCTCCCCTCCTCTCTCATTCTTGTGCCCTCTTTTTCCCTTATCTTTAGTGTTTGTTTCACCTCTTTTTAGATTTGTCCCCCTTGGCTCTTGGCAGTGCTCTGGGTTGGGGGGGGGATTGGAGTGAGGTGGGCTAGGGTGGGGTTTGGGAGGGAGGATAGGGGTGGGATATTGTTTGTGTCATTGTTTACTTGTGCCATTTATTGCTGTTGTCGATGCTACATTTTATCTTTGTATTGTGAGTAGCTGTCTTTTGACGTCTGTATGGTTTAAATTTAATAAAATATATTAAATTGTAAAAAAAAAAAAAATCCTCTCTCAATACCGAAAAAACACTCTTTTCAGACGCCAGCCCCTTCATGGCCTAAAGATGGGGAATCCCTACAGAAACTTAGTAAAGTTGGCATGTGACATGACAGTCCCATTACGACTACACTAACTAATCTTAGGTTCACTGTCCGGATATGATCCAATCACTGAAGGAATTCTGTAGGTGGGTCATTTACATTGCAGGCCCCAAATGTATGCTGGCTTAGCTGTTTCCACTTTACACCACTGAGGGAAGACAGATCATTACATACAACACCAGACCAGACCAACCCTATACTCGCCACCGCAAACTGCACCGGAGACCCTGCTGTGCCAGTCTACCAGAGTCTACGACAGTCACGGCCACTGCTGTTTCTGACTGCTGTAACTGCTCCATGCTGAGCCTGCTGCACTGAGTTGTAGCAAACTGAGGAGAATGAATCAAAGAGCTGAGACAAACAAGCGATTAACTCAACAACTGTAAGTATCAAGTCATCATCATTCAGCAGCTCTTGCTCCACATTTATTTGGAAGGGCACCTGGGCCTGAGGCACAAGTTTGTGATACTCTGTCTGTTGTTTCAAGGAATGACCTAGTCTGGAAAAAATAAGTCCTGCCCACATGGCTAAGTGATAGTGTGTGGGTGTGTGTATGGGGGTCTTGAATCCAATAATTTCCAGCCAGTTTGTTTGTGAAGAAAATTTGTTTAATTTCATGCAGTCTGAAATGGGGGAGGAGGGCTCAATTCAGCTTGGCATCTGAATTGTTGCTAGTAGTACAAGGCCCAGATGGGGAGGGGCCAAATGTGGCTTGGGCCTTGGGCATCTGAATTACTGCTAATGCAAAGCTGAGACCGGAGTGGGAGGTGCAGATCTGAATATGACTTGGGCTTTGGGCATCTGATTACTGCTAGTAATAATGCTCAACATTTTGTCCCCCTAATTCTAGCCAGTTTGTTTGTTTCCCCTCTGGGGTAAAAATGAGTTTCACTTTCTGTAAGGCCAAGATTGGGGGGAAGGGGGCTTGAATATGACTTGCGCTTTGGGCATCTAAACTGCTGATAGTGCAAGGCTGAGAATTTAGGGGGATGCTGCTCTTGAATTCGGCTTGGGCTTTTGGCATCTGACTGCTGCATGTAGTGTAAAACTGAGATGGGGGACTCGAATTTGTCTTGGGTTTTGGGCAGTAATAATGCTGCTTGTAGTTCAAGGTCAGATGGGGGGGCTGCAATTTGGCTTGGGTTTTGAGCATCTGAATTGCTGCAAGTAGTGCAAGGCCAGATTTTTTTGGGGGGGGCTCCATTTGGCATGGGCTTCTGATATCTGAATTGCTGCTAGTGAAAACGCTGCTAGCAGTGCAAGGTCAGATGGGGGGTCCAATGAGGCTTGGGCATCTGATTGCTGCTAGTGCAAGACTGAGACTGAAAGGGGGTGCTACTTCTGAATTTGGCTTGGGTTTTGGGCATGCGATTGCTGCTAGTGCAAGGTCGAGACTGAAAGGGGGGGTACTGTTTTTGACATTGCCTTTGGCTTTGGGCATCCGATTGCTGCTAGTGCAAGGCTGAGACTGAAAGGGGGGGTACTGCTTTAGAATTTGCCTTGAGCTTTGGCATGCGACTGCTGCTAGTGCAAGGTTGAGACTGAAGAGGTACTGCTTTTGACATTGCCTTTGGCTTTGGGCATCCGATTGCTGCTAGTGCAAGGCCGAGACTGAAAGGGGGATACTTTTTGACATTGCCTTTGGCTTTGGGCATCCGATTGCTGCTAGTGCAAGGCTGAGATTGAAGGGGAAGGGTGCTGCTTTTGAATTTGGCTTGAGTTTTGGGCATCTGATTCCTGCTAGTGCAAGGCCAACACTGAAAGGGGGGGTGCTGCTTTTGAATTTGCCTTTGGCTTTGGGCATCTGATTGCTGCTAGTGCAAGGCTGAGACCGAAAGGGGGGGGAGGTTGCTGCTTTTGACTTTGCCTTGGGCTTTGGGCATCCAATTGCTGCTAGTAGTACTGATTTGGTACATTTTTGTTTCCCCGAATTCCTGACAGTTCTGTGGGGTAAAAGATATTCTGCACACCCCAAAATGGGGGGTTGGGGGCTGCTCTTGAATTTGGCTTGGGTTTTGGGCATCCATTCTTATTGCTGCTAGCAATAATGCTATTTTGTTTCCCCCTAATTCCAGCCAGTTTTTGAGGAAACAGTTTCTGCACAGCCGAGACTGGGGGGGGGGGGCTGCTCTCGAATTTGGCTTGTGCTCCTTATATACTAGTGCTGCACTTTATGTGTTGTTTCAGCAACTTTAAAAACACAAATGGGTCCCTGCATCACTGAGACTAATTTTTATTTATTTATTTTATTTATTAAATTCTAGGATTACAAAATACCTTTGAACCAGAGGTTCATTTACAAAGGTTCTGCGTCCAGAGCAAGTGCAAACAACAAACAAATAGGTAACAAAAAGGTGAAGAAACAGACAACTAGGAGATGCAATAATACTTGTGGTATCAACAGAATTAACTAATCAATTGAGAAATTAAAATGAGGGTGAAGAGGCTCGATGCAGTCAGAGAATGACATTGTCAAATCGTGCATATCATTGCAAGAAGTGCATGGAGAGGACAGCAGGAAGAGGAAGAGGAAGGGGTATAATGGGACAGTAGAGACAGACTAGGTGGAGCAGCCGCAACTGCAGTGATTAGAGAGATGCTGGTGCAATATGACCTAGTTTGTTCTCAGCACAGACCTCAGGCGGCAGCCCATTCACAGGGGAGGGAGCCCTGCAAGTGAAGGAGCGTTGGGCTTGAGATGTACGGCAGAATGGAACTAGAAAGGAGGATTTATTTGTGCTGCGGGTACATCGAGTGTGAAGGAAGGTTAACATAAGGCCATATGTTGCAGGAAGGGTAAGGCTGAGGAAGATTTTTTTAGAAAGGAAGCAGGTCTGATAGGCAATCCAATCTTGTAGGTGGAGCCACAAGGATTGTTTGCAGAACCCACAGGTGTGCGTTCCTTTTCCTGCTCCTGTTACAAGATGGCAACACTTATTTAGAGTGGTTCTGATTCTTTTTAGTGTAGTGTCAGCAGCTGATCTATAGAAGATTGGGCCATAATCAATAATTGAAAGGACTGCACTAGTTACAGCTACCCACACAGCATCCGTAGTAAGGCAGTGGCAGTGGCAGTAGAGGATACCTATCCTAGAATTGATGGCTTTGGAGATGAGGTTGACATGAGAAGCACAGGAAAGGGTACTGTCCAGTGTAACTCTAAGATACTTAAACTCCTGGACTTGGTCGAGAGGGTAGTGCTGCTTGTTCAGGATAGTTTTTTTTTTTTTTGATACTTTTTTCCCCGGGTCACCAGTTTGCTTACCTCACACTTCCAGGCATCCTCCTGAGGTTTTTTCGGCCGCCGTCCCAAGGACCCCCAGTTCGGGCCCATGGCATACCCCCACGGCTTGCCCCTCATGGCGGGGAGGTGGAGAGCTCCCCCCACACTCTCGCACCAGGACCGATCCAGTAGAGCCACACACCGGGCGCCGAAAGCAAGTCCTCTTGAGACGGCCATCAAGCCGCCATGCACTGGTGCCCATATTTCGCTTTTCTCCCGTGGTCGCCTGTAGCATGCAATGACACCAAGGGACAGGAGCGCGACGCTACCGGATGCCTCTTCCCGCGCCTGCCACAATACTCCCCCACATTCACTCCCACTCTGCCCATGGTCTGCAGTTTCCAGCCATCGCTAGAGGCCACTAGGCCATCGGGTGTTCCCCCTCCCCAGAGAAGGACAGCAGTCCAATGGATGCTCGATCCTTCTCTCCCTGCCGACCTCGACCACCTAGGCTTGTTCCTCGAACTCAGATCGCCAAGGGAAAGTAGGTGTGGTGTCCAGCCTCAACCTCAGTGCCACTGCCAGCCCTTGTTCAGGATAGTTAAGATTGCTGATTTGTGTTTGCTGTGAGCATTGGTGAACATCATGGCTTTGGTTTTTTTGTAGTTCTTTGGGGCATCCTATTCTCTAGAAAAACAAAAAAGGCGAATTATTGTATAGTGTATGTCTGTGGGCCTGGAGCAACAATTCAGTGGAAAAACATCTCGACTGCAGGATGATGCCCATCCCCTCACATGCCCAGCACCGCCAACTGTCCATGCCCCCAAAGTCCAGTGGCATAGGACATAGAAACATAAACATAGAATGTGTTGTCAGAATAGAACAGGTAGGCTCATCTAGTCTGCCCTGTTTTCCCTGCCTGTTACTACACCCTGGACCCTAGGTGACCCTCCCTCCTGCATTTCCTCTGATTCTTATGCCCATGTACCTATCTCATGCATGCGTGAAGCTCTCCACTGTCTTCAACACCCCCACTACCTCTGGTAGGCCATTCCAGACATCCACCACCATCTCCATGAAGAAGTATTTCCTTACATTCCTCTTAAACTGCCCCTCCCCCCAGCTTCATAGAATGCACCCATTTTCTGGTGCTCCTCCTCTGAAAGAGACCCCTCTCCTGCACCTTGTTTACACCCATGAGGTCCTAATAGATCTCAGTCATATCCCCCAGCACCCTTTTCTCCTCAGCAAGTACATGCTGAGCTCCTGCAGCCTCTCCCATATGGTTTTTCATGCAACCCCCGTGCCATTTTGGTGGCCTCCTCTGGACCGCTTCCACCATACCTCTCAACCTTTTGTCCCCCAAATGTGGAACATTGCCTGTCACAATGTGGAACAAATGGGCAAAATGTGGAACTCTTAATCAAATCTTTACCTAAGAAGCTCAAAACACTATTAAAATGTTGCATTTATGATGAGAATGGCTGTTATTAATTGAATAAGTTATTTTTCCATAATTTACTATGGATATTTGCTTTAAAATGTTGACTCTGAATGTGGAACAAGTCCTCACAATGTGGAACAGGGACCTTTTCTGAAGTAAAATGAGGAACGTTCCTCGTAATGTGGTACAGTTGAGAGGTATGGCTTCCACCCTGTCTCTGTCCATGTGGAGGTGCAGCCTCCAGAACTGGACACAATACTCCAGATGGGGTCTCACTAGTGAGTGATCTAGTGGCAACTCCACCTCCCTTCTCCTGCTAGAAATCCACCTCCCTATACAACCCAGCATCCAGCTAGCCCTGCTTACTGCTGTGTTACACTGCCCAGCCACCTGGAGATCATCACATATGACTACACCAATGTCCCTCTCTTGCTTGGTGACTGTAACTACCTCCCCACATCTTATACACAGCTCCTGGGTTTCCCCACCCCAGGTGAATGACTTTGTACTTTTTGACATTGAAACCCAGTGGCCATCCCCAGACCACTTATGTAGTTTCCCTGAGATCCCTTTGCATTCTCTCCACCCCCTCATGGGTGTCCACCCTTTTGCAGATGTTTGTGCCATCTGCAAAGAGTCACACCTTCCCCTTCAGTTCCTCAGCAATGTACAGTAACTTATGACAACACTGAAGAGGACAGGTCCCAGTACTGATCCCTGTGGTACTCCACTGGTCACTCTCCCTTCCCCCGAGTGACTTCCATTTACCACCACCCTCTGCCACCTATCTTTCAACCAGTTAGATACCCAATTTACCACCTTCTCCTCAGCTCCCAGGTTACTATGTTTCCCTATCATTCTTTAGTATGGTACAGTTACAAAGGCCTTCCTGAAGTTCAGATAAATCACGTCGACAGCCCTCCCGAGCCACCTCCCTGGTTACCCAGTAAAAGACATTTACTAAATTTGTCTGATATGACCTGCCCGCTGTGAATCTGTGCTGTCGGTAGTCCTGCAGCCCACTGGCCTCTAGGCACTCCATCAGTCTCTTCTTCAGCAGGATTTCCAATAATTTTCCCATCACTGATGTGACACTGGCAGGGCTGTAATTGCTAGCCTCCTCTCTGCTGCCACTATAGTGTAGAGGGACAACATCGGCCATCCTACCATAGGTAAATACATTCAAAACCACTCCCCTCAAAAACACCAACAAACTGATACAACATGCACACAAACATTCAGCACTGACAATGGGAAGGCTTTAAGCCTGAGGTTCAATGAGCGGAGCAACTGTGTCACTCCCCCCATTGGGCTTTAAAAGGTCAATCATCCTGGGCCTTCCCAGGAATCATTTCTCATTGCAGCCAGAGGCGCTGCTCTCCTATGCCTCTCTCTGGATTTCTGCTGCTTTTCCCCTTGTTTCTGCAGCTGCGCCCGGCTGCCTGTTTGTTCCTCGGTGCCTTCTTTGGCTCATTTCCTCGTGCCTACTCTCTCTCCCATAGCTACCGCTGCTTGATTCCTGCCAGCCTCATACCTCATTCGTTCTCCCCCTCCCCTTCTCTGCCCATACCTTTTTCATCTGTGGCTGGTTCTTTTGTTGTTGTCCTGGGTTTGCTTCTGCTTCCTGCCGCTGCTTCTTTTTCTTACGGGCGCTTGCCTGAGCCATCACCCACTGGCTCCCCTCCGCTCCTTGTTCTTCCTTTCACCTCATGGCTGCCGCTTGGCTGCCCTATTGCGCTCTGTGCCCTCACAACCAAATGCCTCTGTTCTCTGGTCCCAGTTTTTGGGCCTTTCTTTTCTCCCTCGCTGCCCCTTTCTGTGCCGGAGCTTCTGGGATGTCCATTGCTCGCCTCCATGTCACGACCCCTTGTGCCTGGCATTTTCCTGCTTTTTGCTTGACGTTCCCATTGGGATCTCCATACCTCACTCATTTGGGGCCTTTTCCTGCCATGCTCCTCCTTGACCCTCTCCACCTTTTACATCTTCGTTCAGGGACACGGATTCCTGCTATTGGGGACACATTCCCTGACTCAGGGACATATTATGCCTCTTCATTATGGCTGCTCTGCTTGTTGATCAAGTATGAGGTTTGTGTAGGCTGCATACTTGGCTGGGGAGTGTATCTGTCCTTTTACTGTGTGTCATTCCTACATCCTCACATTCCCCATGTTCAGTCACTGTACCTCTCCTCGTATGTGGGGCAGTGCATTGTTTTGTAGCACCATCGGGGATGTCCCTGCACATCAGGGGTAGTTGTGTGGTATGCTCCTCCTGTTTTTGCTGATTGCATGCTGCGTCATGCCTGGGATTTCAGTTCAGTTCATCTCTGCCATTCTTTGCCATTCATGGTTCATCAGTTGTTGTCTATTTTTCCGCCTTCGTTCTGCCTGTATTCAGTTGCCCTTGCTCCTGGTTTCTCTGTGCTGCACTTTGTCCTGGCTGTGCTTCCCTTTGGTGGGCACTCACCCTGTGTATGCCCCAGTCGACTCTGCTCCTTGCCCTCCTCCTCTAGTTCCCTCCTCCCTCTGTTCTGTTCCTTCTCTGACCTGTGCTTTCTTTTGTTTTTTTTTCCCTCTCCTGCCATCACCTTCCCTACTCGCATCCTCCTCTAACTTTAGCCCGTGTGTGTCCAGGTTCATGGGTCCAGGTATCATTCACTCATTCTGACCTCATGGTTCATCTATTTACATCACTTAATCGAGCATACCTATCATTGAATCCCATGCTACCTCATCGAGCTGCTGCTCCCCTGCAGTCATTGTCACCACCCGTCTTCTCATGCCCATCTGGGTATCCCTCGCTCATCCAACCTTCATGTAGGTTTATTCCGTCACATCGACTACTCAAGCATAACCCTCTAGGGTCCATGCTACCTCAACATTGACCTGTTCTCCACTCAAAGACATGCCTTCATGTCCATTGCCCCTTTGCTAGGGGCTGGCAGGCTGCTCTCCATCATCGTTCAAGGTTCATTTTCATGTTTCATCTTCAAACTTTCAAGCGTTCAATTCATGTCTCACCTTCAGCCATCCAAGCCTTCAAGGCTTCTTTCCATCATCGTAATTCCTCTCTCGCTTTCGAGCGTCTAGTTGCAGACATCGCCCGCATCCCTAGACAGATGTTCATTTAGAAGGACTGATTATCATACATCGTCCATTTCATACTTCACCTTAACGGTACCTGCTTCCATGGCTACACCCAATCATCATTCCTCTTCCTCTTAATATTCCACCTTAACCATACTCTTCTTATTCCTCTCTCGCTTTGAGCATACAGTGGCATGAAAAAGTATTTGCCCCCTTTCTGATTTTCTCTATTATTGCATATTTGTCTCACTGGATGTTTTCAGGTCTTTAGAGAAAATGTAATATTAGATAAAGGGAACCTGAGTGAACAAATAACACTTGTTTTTTTTTTAATTTCACTTATTTAATGAAAAAAAGTTAACCAACACCAACTGGCACTGTGTGAAAAAGTAATTGCCCCCTTACACTTAATAACTGGTTATGCCACATTTAGCTGCAATGACTGCAACCAAACACTTCCTATAATTCAATATCAGTCTTTCACATCGCTGTGGAGGAATTTTAACCCACTCTTCCTCGCAGAACTGCTTTAATTCAGTAACATTTGGTAGGTTTTCGAGCATGAACTGCTCGTTTCAGGTCCTGCCACAGCATCTCTATTGGGTTTAAGTCTGGACTTTGACTAGGCCACTCCAAAACTTTAATTTTACTTCTTTTTAGCCATTCTGATGTGGACTTGCTTTTGTGTTTTGGATCATTGTCTTGCTGCATGACCTAACTCACTTCAGCTTCAGCTGACGGAAGGATGACTGGACATTCTCCTTAAGAATTTTCTGGTACAGAGCAGAATTCATGGTTCCTTTAATTATGGCAAGTCATCCAGGTCCTTAGGCAGCAAGCATCCCCACACCATCACATTACCACCACCATGTTTGACTGTTGGTATGGTGTTCTTACTGTGGAATGCTGTGTTTGCTTTACGCGAGACATTATGGGATCCATGTTGTCCAAAAGTTCCACTTTGGACTCATCTGTCCATAGAACATTTTCCCAAAAGGCTTGTGGATCATCCAGGTGCTTCTTGGCAAATGAGACGAGCATTTATGTTCTTCTCGGTTAGCAGTGGTTTCCACCTTGCTACTCTCACATGAAGCCCATTTTTGCCCAGTCCTTTCTGATTGTGGAGTCATGAACACTGACCTTAGCTGAGGCAAGAGAAGCTGCAGTTCTTTGGATGTTGTTTTAGGATCTTTGAGACTTCTTGGATGATTTTACACTCGCCCTTGGAGTAATTTTGGCAGGCCGCCCACTCCTGGGAAGGTTCATACTGTTCCACGTGTTCTCCATTTGGAGATTATGGCTCTCACTGTGGTTCGATGGAGTCCCAGAGCCTTAGAAATAGCTTTGTAACCCTTTCCAGACTGATAGAGGCAACAAATTTTTTCTGATCTTTCAGGAACTTCCTTTGATCATGGCATAATGTGCTTGTTGAATCTTTGTGCTGGCAACGTGACTCTGATGGTAAGGGCCAAAATAAGTGAGGTTTATATTGAGCAGGGCTGGCTGTAATCAAGCCTGGCTGTGTTCAATCAGCTGACTCTAATTATCCCTTTAATTGGGTTGATTTAACTAGGGGCAATTACTTTTCACACAGTGCCAGTTGGTGTGATTAACTTTTTCATTAAATGAAATAAGTAAAAAAAAAAAAGTGTTATTTGTTCACTCAGGTTCCCTTTATCTAATGTCATATTTTGTCTAAAGACCTGAAAACATCCAGTGTGACAAATATGCAATAATAGAGAAAATCAGGAAGGGGGCAAATACTTTTTCACGCCACTGTATAATTGCGGAGACATTGCTTGCATCCCTCAACCGTTGTGCATTAAAAGGACAGAGTGAGAGCTTCCTCTAAATTGGACTTATCCTCCCTCCTCGATCTTGACTTTAAACTACCGCAATTTAACAGTCACCAATTAAACCATCTTCAGCCTGGAGGGAAGGCGACCTAGGCCTTGGATCCCCAAAGATTTCCTCCTCAAAGGGGGTTTTCCTCTCCTCCGTGCCAATAATCACAATATTAGACAGAGTTAGTGATTTCATAGGTTCCGCTTGTGGATGGAGTCGGATGGTGACCCCGGCATTCCCTCTCTCCTAAGGAAGTCTACCCTTCGACATCTTGTCAGCTTCCTTTCATTCCTCATCCTCACCTTTTCTCATCTAATCCCATCATTCCTACCCACGTCTGTCACATTTATTTCCCTTCTAGATATCTTCTACTTCTCCCCTCTTCGATGCTCGACACCCGATTGGGTATTCTTTTTGGGCTTCTTCCTAAGCTACCTTTAGCTAACTGAATCATTCCCACAGCACCTATAGGGGGAACCCTCTTCTAGGGTTCCTTGCGTTGTACCCCTACAGGGTAGTATATCCCACAGATAGAAAGGCAAATAGCCACAATGTAATCAAAGTTACACAAGCATCATCTCATCCAGTTTCATAAGCACAATTGAATGGGAAGGCTTTAAACCTGAGGTTCAATGGGTGAAGCAAATACATCACTCCCCCCATCGGGCTTCCTGGGCCTTCCCAGGATTCATTTCTCATTGCCCCGCCATCCACCCCTCCTCCTCCTCCTCCTCCTCCTCCTGTGGCTCGTCTCTCTTACCTGTGAGCTTCTTCCTAAGCTACCTTTAGCTAACGGAATAAGTCCCACAGCACCTATGGGGGGGAACCCTCCTCTAGGGTTCCTTGCATCATACCCCTACAGAGTGGTATATCCCACAGATAGAGAGGCGAATAGCCACAATGTAATCAAAATCACACAAGTGTCATCTCATCCAGTTGCGTAAGCACAATTGAAATGCTTGTTAAAGATTGTGTCAGAGGATTATTGACTGCATGACAGATCACCACAAACTGTGACTCAGGGTGCAGAGCTGGTTGACTTGTACGTGGCAGGGAGATTTCAGACAAAAAATACTGTGAGGGAGTGGATGTCTAGCAAGTAGACCTACTGGGGAATAAACTGGCACTCACAGGGGCACCCAACAACAGAGCCATACCACTACTCCAACTGATTCCGACCCAAAGAGAATAGAGAAGGAGGAGAAACAGTGTTACCTATGTAACAAAACGGCATTTAGCAAGGCACTGCCAGAGAAATTAAAATGCTCATGGGAGATCTGGGAGACAGTCTTTAAACCAGAAGGGTGTGCAAACAGCAAACTGCTCAGTCAGATGCCGTTCACTTAATTCATTGCCATTTATGCAAAATGTATTGGTAAATGGGGCCTCAGCTACATGCTTGCACGATACTGAGGCAAGCCTGTCACTTGTTAAGCAATCATTGGTGTTAAAGGGCCAAATTCTGACAGGGGAAACTGCTAGAATTAAATCTGTTACTGGGGCCACAGTGGTGGTAGCCATAGTTAAGGCTCCACTAATATAGGAAGGTATGAGGGATCGCCAGAAATGGAGTGCTTGAAGACCTGTCATTCTGGGTAGTGATCATGACCCTTGTGGAAATACTGCCTGCATTGCTACAAGGAGCGAAACTCAGGGAATGACAGCACGTGGACTGCAGACATCTGTGAAATTTCTGTTCTGCCCTGCACTGATCAGGAGCATAAGAAGGAAGGGTAGATAAACAGCACAAAACTGCCCCACAATGGCAAAAACAGTCTGCAGACTGTGAGATGGATGTGCTGATATGGCAGCACAAAACTGCCCCACAGTTGCAGAAGGAGCCTGCATATTGGTAGGAGGAGGAGGCACGATCAGAGCATCAGGGGGTCATCCACAGCCACACAGAGAGAAAGAGAGAGACAACAGGCTGTGAGGATACCCCTCAGCTGCAGCAGGAGACAGCTGTTGACTGTGACAAAAAAGAAAGTGGGGGTGGGGGTACAGGGAGAACACTTGGAAGTCAATGTGTTAGGAACACAAAGATCCCCAAAGATTCTCTACGGAGGAAACTCTCAACACAGATAGTGCACCGAACTCAGGGTCAGAGGTTCAGCAAGTTTCCCTACAGCAGTCAGGATTGAAAGTTGATAGCACAGCAGACAGCCAGAGGTGCCTGATTGCCACATGCACTCTGCAGGCTGATGCCCCATAGAATGAACTACAGCCAAGCACAGAGAGATCCGGAGAGTCGGGCAGTGTGTCCAGATACTGTATATAATACAGGCCCTGTAGCAGGATCCAAGTTTGAGTAAAATAATGGCGTTAGCAGAGACTCTTAACAGCAATGAGAGAACATCGCAAACTGGATACTTGAAAGTGCAGGACTGGTTACTGGCGAGGCCAAGGTGTGCAAAAACAGGAGCAGGAAAGGGGGAATATTCCAACAGATATAGTGCCACAGGAATACAGGAGACAGCTGCTACATTCCAATGTCCGGGCACCTAGGAACAAACAAGACCCCAAACTTCCCCACACTATCCCTAGGAAAATGGCTTGTTAAATTGCATGCTAACATGCATACCTCTATCCTTTGCAGACAAACACCCTAGAGACTGGGACAAATGTTTGCCCCCGTTCTGTCTACAGAGAAGTGCCATAGGATTCTCACCCTTTGAGCTACTCTATTCACACAAGTTAAAAAGCCTACTGGATCTGTTTAGGGAGGAAGAGACTGGGGAAGCCCCCCACAAGCAAGAAGACAATTTTGGAGTATATACTGAACTGCCAGGGAGGTTAACAGAGTACATAGACTTTGCATAGGAGAATCACTTGTGAGCCTAGAACAAGCAGAAAACGATACTATCCAGATGTGAGAGCTTGAGCACATCAGATTGGGCAGAGATTAATAGCAATCATTCCAGTAAAGCACAAGAACCTGCAGGCTGCCTTGGAGGGCCATATTGTTGGGACTACGAAATAGAATAATGTGAATGATGTGCTCCAGCTGCCAAGCCAAACCCGAAAATGCCAAACCTGTCATGTAAATGTGGTCAAACCATACTAAACTGTGCTCAGGCATCCTCTAAGGTTCTGTACTGCGCCCCATACATGTCTGCAATTCCTTAAATGACCTCCCGTCAGCCTGTTCCTCTGCATCCATCCACATGTATGTGGATGACACTGCTGCTTGCCTCTGGCTCCTGTGCTGCTGACCTTGCTTTCCATCTCCAACAGGATTTCAAGTGTTCAGCAATGGTTCTGTTCCAACAGTCTATCCCTCAATACCAAGAAAATGGTTTCCTTGCTTGACCTTTGGCTCCTGCCAGAGGCTCCCCACCCCCTCCCACACTGATGGTTCTGCGCTTGAGAATGTTTCCTCCTCCTTTACATACCTGGGGTCTGGTTGGGCCATCACCTTGACTTCTCGATGCAGATTGATGCCATACACTTCAAGCTCCACCCAAAACTGGGTGTGCTATAGGACAAGGCCAGAATCCCTTTCTCTGTCCGCCAGGATCTACTTGGTTTACTTGGTTGTAAGGGACAAAAGAAGGCAGTGGCCCATCGAGATTGTCCCCCACCACTATGGTGGGATAATTAAGCCCAAGGGCTATTTGACTCCAGCCACTGATCCAGACCTCTTTTAAAGGACTGAATAGAGCTGCTATCCACCAGGCTTGTCCAGGCCTACAAGCTTCTCAAACCCCATGCTCCACCAAGCATTGCCGGGACCATAACCCTCAAACACAACCCAACGAACCTAAGGACCTCAGATAGAACACTATTAGAAGTCCCTAGGGTAAGGACAAATGCTGGCGGAAGATCCTTTTCCTCCCAAGCAGCCTGCCAATGGAACAAGCTCCCTCCCAGGTCCAGGCCTCCTCCTCACTCATGAACTTCCACACTAGGCTTAAGTCCCATCTGCTGACCTCAAGCGCATGCCACTGTCATGACACTTAAAGCTCCTAAGGTACTCCCCTCCTCTCCAACTTCCGTCTCCTACCTTAACCTTCCTACTACCTGCCTTATACAGACTGCTCGCCAGAGGCCACGTGTAACCCCAGAATAAACTATATGCAAAGTACTACCAATTGCTTACATGTCATGATGATAACCATGCCTGCACCCATGCCTGCATCCACTGTGCACTGCTTTTCTTTCACCATACCTGTAAGCCATGCCTGCATCCACTGCTTTTCTTTTACCATGCCTGTAACCATGCCTGTATCCACTATTTTTCTTTACTGTACCCACCTCATGATGTAACTCACAATGCCTTAAATGTTCTTTATGTCCTTGTTCATTCTTATAACTTGTATTGTTATCCCGGGTCACCCCTGAAAAAGGGACCTTCGGGGCTCAGTGGGCCTACCCTGTCACCAAAATTTAATAAATAAATAAAAATAAATAAAATATTGTGGTAAACTATTCCACAGTCTTGGTGCTCTTATCGTAAAATAATTTTGTCTTTTATTTGTTCTTGATTTAGCCACATCAATCTGTTTATTATGAAGCCTTGGGGAACTCCTTCTATTAGAGAACTTTAAGCTGCATTGACTCATTAAGTCCTGAGATTTGGAAATTTTGTATTATAATAGCAGGTCACCTCTTGTACATCTTGTTTGTAATGAATGTAATCCAGTTTCCTTCAGTCTAGTGTGATAGTTGCTATAAGCAAGTCTAGGTACTAGTTTTGTTGCCCTCCTCTGAATTCTCTCTACTTCATCTATATCCTGTTTGAGATAAGGGCTCCAAAAGGGAGGCCCATAGTCAGAATGGGACCTGATATGGGTCCTAAAAGGGGAGATGATGCATTCCTGGGTCCTAGAGACAAATATTCATTTAATTTGGGTCAATAATGCATTTGTGGTTTTAGATACCTTGATGCAATGATCCGTAGAGGTTAGTTTGTCATTTATAATGACTCCCAAATCCCTTTCAGATGTTGAGATTTTAAGGGGTATGTTATTTAAAAAATAGCTCTACCTTGGGTTATTCTTTCCAAAATGTAACACAGTGCACTTGTTGGAGTTAAGCACTATCCCATTATTAGTTGCCCAATCTTCAATAGATCTTAAATTGTTACATAGAGTGGACCTGCTTAAAACTGTGGATACTACACCCCCTAGTTTAGTATCATCAGCAAATTTTAATAAAAAATTATCAGCATTGACCTGCATATCACTAATGTAAAGACAGAATAAAGTAGGACCAAGAACCGAGCACTGAGGGACCCCACTGGTAACACAGCCTACATTGGAGAGAGTACCATTAATCCTAACTTGTTGCTGTCTGTTGGCCAACCAGCAAGAAACCCATCTGACCAAAGTCGGGGAAAACCCCAGATACAGCAATTTGTCTACAAGTTTGCCATGGGACACTTTATCAAAGTCCCTACTATAGCTAGTTATGACTATGATCCCCTCTATCTTTGATTATGGTAACATTGTCTACATTGCAACTCCCAAGTCCATCCTGGCCAGATTTGACCCCTCACTTCTTCCTTGTACTCACCACGGCTCTCTGTACTCCTTTCTCCCCCTCCCTCCCTTCCCTTACTGCCAGTTGTCTAAGCCACTGTACTTCATTCTCCGCCAAATTCTGGTTTGGCTCTTTCCTCCCTACCTTTCTACCCTCTTATCTTCTCCCACTTCCACCTCCTAGTCTCTCGGAAACACTACCTCTGACTCCCCCCCTCCCGTGGGCCAAGCTGCATTCTCGTATTGTTTTCTTAAGCTCTTTTCCTCCCTTCCCTATCCTCTGCTCAGCCTCAACCTCTTCCTCCCTCAGTTTCCTTCTCCATATCCTTCTCCATGACTTTACTATTTCTTCCTGCAACTGAACCTGACAGCTACCCTTGTGTTTCTCTTCTCCCCCCTCCCTGTTGGTCTGCTCCCCATGCCCCCTCCCCTGAAGAGAGCAGTTTACTTCCCCCAGGTCCCTAGTCTGCATGGCTTTGTACTGTTCCTCTTCACTGACTCACCTTGGTAATGTTTAGCTCCTGTACCTGCCCTAACACACTTGTACTGATAGATCCAGCACCTTCACAGGCTGGGTGGTATCATACTGCTCCCTTCTGGATTTGCTCCTAGTACTCTGTTTGCATTTTAACCTTCATACATTGTTTACATACGTATTCTGTGTTAGCACTACTCAGCCTGTACACTGTGACTCCATAACTGTCATGCATTTTGCCAGTACTTTATTTTGTTAATCTTGTTATTGTAATGTGCTTTTATTGCATTGTATTTTATTTTTCACCATTATTCCTTCATTATTATTGTTATCTTCACTTTGTCTTTCTTGTATTTTGTACTCCCTAGTCCCCCTTTCTCACCAGAATGCATGTGGAAATAAGTTACCATCAGCTCATATTGTCTTTCCTGGTAAAACTTCTGAAATAAGTAAGTAAACAAAAAGCATGCCCAAGAGGACCTGGTTTTGGCAACAATATGTTACCCAGCTGAGGGCAAGGAGGATCCTATAATTTATCTGCTCAAAGAAAGCAGAGGCAAGACTTCTGTGGATGTAGTCCAGCTTTCTACACAGTTGAACCAGGATAGGGGAAGTACATTGCAGGGGTGATGCAGAACTTTCAGGCTCTGTTTACTTCAAAGCCAGGGTATGCTAGACTGGCGGAGTATGAGGTCAAGACTGTCTCAGGCGAGCCTGTGAGTCAAAGTGAATACAGGTCTCTGCCAGTGTATGAGATCAGATGCACGAGGAGGTATCAAAAATGAGACAGCTAGGGGTGATAGAGGAATCAAAAAGCCCCTGAGCTTCTCCAGTAGTCTCGATCCCTAAAAACGATGGTACAACCCAGTTCTGTGTGGATTACTGCAAACTTAATTCCAATAAGTAACTCAGGCAGAACCTATGCCAAGAATCGAGGAAATCTTGAAACACCTAGGGGTTGCCAAGTACCTCATTACCACTGATTTCACTACAGGGTACTGGCAGGTGCCACTGACAAAGGAGACCCATGAGCAGTCCACTTTTACCACACCCTTTAGCCTGTTTGAATTTAAGGTCATGCCCTTTGGGATGAAGAATACTCCAGCAACCTTTCAAAGGTTGGTGGACAAAATCCTGAATGAGCCTGGGGAATCTGCAGTTGCTTACATGGATGACACTGCAACTTACAGGCAGACCTTGGTGGAACATGTTGTGCATATTGGGGAGGTACTCTCCTGGCTGCAAAATGTAGGGTTGACAGTAAAAGCGGAAAAGTGCCATTTAGGCAAGTCAGAAGTGATTTACCTGGGACTCCTTGTTGGGGGTGGAAACATCAAACCTGAAGCAGCAAAGGTAGAGACCATTGGGCCAGACCCACCACTAAAAGGAAAGTGAGAGCTTTCCTGGGGGTGGTAGTCTACTACAGGAAATTTGTGCCAAACTTTAGTCATGTGACTACACCTCTAACTGACCCAATAGCCAACCCGGCACCAAACAAGGTGATTTCGATGGAAAACTGTGAGAAACCATTTGAGTAGCTCAAAAATGCCTAATACCAAGCTCCAGTCCTTGTTAGTGCAGACTGTGAGAAGGAATTTACAGTCCACACTGATACATCAGACTGAAGTTGAGGAGCAGTACTCAGTCAATGGGAATGGGTGGGGGGAGAATCCCATTGCATATTTCATCAGAAAGCTGAATTCCCAGGAGCTGGGGTATGCTACAGCAGAAAAACAGTGCCTTGACATTCTGTGGGCTCTAAACAAAATGGAACCCTAACTCTGTGGACATCACTTCCACATTATCACAGATCACAACCCTCTGAAGTGGCTTAATCAAATGAGTGGTAAGAATAACAGACTATTAAGGTGAAGCTTAGCAATGTAAGCCTATGATATGACTGTTAGCCATCGCACAGGAAAGGCAAACGTAAATGCGGATGCACTGTCATGAACCCTAGATTAGGAGTCAGAATAGACCTGTGATATGCATAGTTCGAAACAAAAAGTACATGAGTTAGAAGACCCAAGCCTTTTTATATTTCATAGGAAGGGGAGATATGTGTACCAGAACAAAGGAGATATATGACACATGGTGTCCTGGGCAGCCCTATAGTTAGATTAGTAGGCAAAGTAGACATGCGTTTTTCATTCTTACTATGTCTACAGGGAGATGGGAGGCCTGGGGATGTTTGCAAGGTTGAAACACTCAAAAGAATAAGGTGTTACAATTGTCACTTAATGAAGGGACAGCAAGGAACTATAAACAACCGAGGGGGCCTGGTTTTTGGGACCTGTGAGGCATATGGAAGGGTGTAAAGCTTCAAAGATATTTTCACACCTTTGGGGGGGATGAAAAGTTAGTTATAGGAGGAAGAGAGTAAGTCTGATTTGAGATAGGCTGTGTTTATTTATTTATTGAAATGGTTCACCAGGAAGGCACACTGAGCAACAAGTTGCTCATCTTCCAGTGTGACCTGGGGTGGGAGTGGGGGTAGGGGAACATGAGGATAGTTTACAGAGATTTAGTACACAACATAAATTTATAGTAGATTACATTAAAATAATTTGAGCAGACTGTACAGGAGTAATGAAATAGTGGGATGCTAACAGTTTTGAACTAGATAGATACTATGCCAGCACTTTTGGAC
This sequence comes from Neoceratodus forsteri, assembly GCA_016271365.2. Lineage (NCBI taxonomy): Eukaryota > Metazoa > Chordata > Ceratodontiformes > Ceratodontidae > Neoceratodus > Neoceratodus forsteri. The sequence goes on along the minus strand of CM057453.1, from coordinate 1,575,271,234 downwards.
TAGATAGATACAACACAAAATAACATCTAGGCATATGCTAAATGACACATAACCATGTAGCTATAAAATGGGTGAATAGAACTGTTGTAGTATTTTGATCTACGGAAGTTAGTGAGGAGTAAACACGGGCAGAACAGGTTGGCTAAGGTATAACAGAAGTGCAAGTTAACTACAAGTGGATTAGAGGTTAGAGGTCAGCCATAGCTAGGGCTATGTACGGGGGAGAAGGGAAGGTGAGGTAGAGGTAGGTATGTCGGTAGGCAGAGAAGTGGGGGAGGGTGGTGGAAGGGGATGGAAGAAGAAGGAGAAGGAAGAGGTAGGAGGAGAAAGGTCTGCTGTGGCCTGACCCCTCCAGTATGCTGAGGACCCTGCCTGCACAAGGCAGGGGTCAAGCACGACAGGAAGGGAGCAGATTGTGGCAGCAAGAGGTAGTGTACGATAAGAGGGAAGCAGGTTGTAGGCAGCAAGGGGGAATAGGCTTCAGAAGAACAGAAGAGAGGGTGAAGGTGAGAGAGAAGAGGCCGAATCCCAGCCCTTCAGGATGTGGAGAAGTGGAGGGAAGAGTTGGGTTATTGGTGTAAGGATAGGGTAGGGACTGGCCCTTGGTACAACTCTGGATGATTGAGAAATCACAGTAAGAGAACAATGGAAGGTCTGAAGGGAAGGAATTGGGGGAAGGGAAGGAATGCTGGTTTTTAGGTGGGTGGGGGGTGGAGCTGCAGCAGGGGCATTGTATGGGTACTGAAGAGGAGTACGGTTTGTCAGGGGCTTACATGTAACATTGTTTTTCTACATTTGTACCCTGAGCTCAGAAAAACATCTGAACGAGCACAATGAATTTTGTGTCCATCTGCAAACTAGCATGTACTGGACCCAACCTCTATAAACAGCACATAAAGAAATATGATTTTCATATAATATCTGTAGTGTGTTGCCTGAATTCCATATTTAAGACCCTCACTTCAAGTTCTGCCTACTGAAGACATGACTGCTGAAGGCAGCCTACAGCATCCAGAGGAGAAATGTTATGGGACTGGATTGGCAACCTTCAGGAAGATGAACCTTACCCTGGAGAGTGCGCAAATAAGGTAGCATATAGTTGCCAGGCCAAAGTGAAGAGTCTGCAACCCCCCACCCGGTCTGTCCCATGAAAGGGTGGCAGTGTACTATTAGGCAACAAGCTTGAGAGTGAACACAACTATCACAATATGTTTTCTTGTAGCTGACATTTCCAGTTTGGAAATTCCAAGCATTCTTCTATAGTTGAGTTCCAAGGGGACAGTAATCCAACAGCCTTGTTGCTCGCAGTCCAGGAACAAATGGAGGAGCCAGGCACAAGGGAAGTAATATAATGGCTACTTCAGGATCTGTGGAGTGCAGTAGGTGGATAGCTGGGCACCTTCAGAGCGCCCTTTAATTAAGGGTCGGGTTCCTTCCAAAGTGCAGGTGTCCTGCTGTGCCAGGGCAAATACTCAGTGTTGCAGTATTTGGAACTGGGAACAAACTGTAAAGTTACCCAGCTATGTGGTGAGGCCTCTCAAAGTGTGCTTGAGTTAATGATCAAAACTTGCCGTACCTGGGTTAAGGATGCTTTGGGGCAAATCCTCCTGTATATTCATGTATATTCGTGTAAACTATGCCCCTGGGATCTTTCCTTTGGGCAGCATGGCAAAGAAAAAGCAGGTTGTCAGGAACCTGTTTACACTGTAGTCTCCTCGTGGGAACTAGAGGTCTGCTATCCAAGGTTCAACATCTAAGGCAACAATTACCTGTTTTGACATGAGTTATGGGTGAGTGTGAAAAATACTCCTGTAGATCCTTCCAGGGCTGCTGTAATGTAAATGCTATGAAGATGTGCAACACTGAATTAAGGCCAACTACTTGACTCTACCAATGTTTCTGTACATTCTTGTGTGTTTTATGTGTGTTCCGTGAGTCCCACCTCGGCCTGGTATTCTTTTGGCCTTAACTCCCCAGACCTGGAGTACACCTGAATGTTCGTGTTGGGCAACCTCCCTTGGAGCTACTGTATATCCAGCTGCAAACCTCTAGTGGGATTGGGAGCTACATACCTATCACACATTATCATGTAACCTTTGGGCCTATATTCGAAGGTTTTTCAGGTCATTTGCATTTACACCCAGGTAACAGGTGTTACTGATTGATTCATTTTCATGTTTTGCATACCAGCATAGCCTTATCTATCTGAAACACCCTCCATACAAGAGGTCCAGTGGTTGGAACAGAAGCAGATGAGTAAATACAAGTTACAAGTTAATTGGTTTACAATCATTACACAAACATACTCAGTTTCCTATTAGAAATCCCAATAATAAGGGTCCAAGACCATTTGTTTACAAAGCTTCAAGTTAACCTATATAAATCACCATACCTTGCTTGTGTGCACTTTATTTAGTATCTTTGTTGTCTGTCACCTGCTTAAACAGTACTTGACAATTTTTTTTTAATTGAAGGACTTTTCCTATGTTTCCAAGGGGCTGTAGGTATCACTTGCCACAACACCCCCCCGGTACTTAACTACACATCATTAAACATCCCTTGAATGCTCGAGTTTTTTGTAGCCACCATGTGGCTGTTCCTTCCTATCCCAACCAAACTAAATTAGTTGCACACCAGGAAACAAGAGCAGACCAAACTTTTAAGAGCACAGAACTCACAGTTTATTCAGCATCTCCTTGAAGGCAGTGGCACAGAACCCCAGTGCTTTGGGCCTCCCATGTAACCCTTCATCAGGGAGTGTGGAGCACAGGTACTACTATTGCATTTAAAGTGCTGAATAAAAGATACAGTGTCATTTACTCCAGACTTGCAGGATCAGAGACTTTTGTGAAGTACAGTCTACGTTTAAGATAAGCCATGGGGTGGAGAGGAAGAGGGAGGAATAGGGTAAAAAGACAGTATCCTTTGTAAATGGACATTGGTCTACATTACCCCAAGGGTTTCATACACACAGCCATGCGTAGAAAGAGAACCTCTGTGCGCAAACACTGAGGCAAGGGTTACCCCAAAGGGCATTTGGCTGGGAAGCCAAGTTTCAGGAAAATACAAAAATTGCAATTCTGCTTAAAGTTGAACCAGCATAACATTCTGTGGTGATCTGCATATGCAGCCCGTGATGCTTTGCATTGTGTGGGCATGTGTAGACAGTGTGCTTGAATGTGGAGAATGAAGGGTAGAGCTGCCAGAGCTGATACATGGGGGAGTACAGTAGCAAGGGCATAAATCAGAGTCGAGGGTGGGGGGGGGAGAGTCAGCAAGAGAAAATCAAAATATGCATGGCTAAAGAAAAAGCTGATGTGTCAAAAAGGGCTGGTACACAGTACAAGACATTTAGACGGGAAGCACTTAAGTGGGATGACAGCTTAAGTGGGACATCTCTTGGGGAACAGATTTGTTATAGTGTTAAGTATACTTGCTCCTTTTGGGTTAATCGGGACTCCATTAAATTGGAGTGCCACTTTAGTGAGACACCAGACAGCTGAATCAAAGCAGATTACAGCCAACTACCATGACATCACAGTGGCATTTTCTGCATCCATTAGTCATAACTGTCTGTAATCCACTGTAATCAGCTGGTAACAGTTAAAAGTCTTTCTGATAAATCCAGTTCTGTAACTTTATCTAACAGGTCAGCTCCCTGCTCACTCACTTTCCCTCACTTCCTTTCCAGCTGCTGTCATGTCTCTCCTGTGGTTCTCTCCTCCTAGGGTTCGGGTGGTTGAAGCAAAGCACAAGCATTAAAAAAAAAAAAGAAATAAAACACACCCTCAGAGACACACACAGCTCTGTTGTGTGTGCCAGTTCATTGCAAGGCCAGTGAAAGATGCACCCCCCCCCACATTCCTGACAGAGGCACCAAGCATCAACAGACACAGAGAGCCCGCAACAGCAAGCAACATGCACCTACTCTCCCCATCCAGCTGTCCTGTGCCACTGTGCTCCTTGTTGCCAGTCCCGAGTCAGCTATCTGTCAGATCTGTCCTGTGCCTTGTGCCCAACAAATCGCAGCAGTCCCATACAGCCACTCACAGCATTGTGTGTGAATGGGCAACTGCACAGTAGAGAGTAAACCGGGTAAGAATTCTGTGCCGTCTCGTGTCTCCTTTAGTTCTCTCCTTCTAGGGCTTGGGTGATTGAAGCAAAAAGTACAAGAAGATAGATGAGCTGCAGATAAGTGCAGATAAGTGCTAGTTCTTCACTTGATGTAACCCCCCACCATTCTAGCGCCATACACCAAAATGGCAACTTCGGTTTTCTGGGACAGCTGCTTAAGTGGGACGATCAGTATTCCACCCAGCCATCCCACTTAAGTGGCTTCTACTGTATTAACAAAGATAATACATGTAATAAGGCTGATCAACACTAAAACACTCAACAGACTATAACAGTAACCTAGAAAGAATCAATGCAAATACTGTACATTCATAATACTTCATGATACCATGAGGTATTACAAACGTATTTGCATTGACCCTTTCTAGGTTTCTGTTTAATATTTATTTTAATTTGTTAAATAAATTATAAACGTGTTTACTGACTCTGTGTATGGAACCATTGGGATATTATAGACAAATATCCATTTATAAGTGGTACTGTCTCTTTACCCAGTTCCTCTTTCTTCCTCCCCACCCCATGACTTATGTTAAGCATAGGATGTACTTCACAAAAGTCTCCTATACTACAAGTCTGGATGTACCAGTTTGGTTTTCCCAGTCTGACTCCAGCACCTCAGCCCTCGGCACCACTCAGCCGGCCTCATGCCATGGGATCTTTAATGTCCACCTGACCAACTACTAGAAAGGGCAGATGGGACCTTGGTTTAAGGTCTCATGAGGCAGATGGTGCATCGGACAGTTCAGTGTCAATCAAACACCATGCTGGAGCATCACATGGTTACTTTCAACCAAGGGGAGAGTGCCCCTGCACAGCTACCAACACTACTGCCTGCAGCACCCATTTTTTCTTGGAGATCTCTCATCCTACTACTACTAAACACACCCAACCCAGCTTTGCGGTAGGGATTTGGAACCCCCTTTATAATGTGTTATAACTGTAATACACTGCTGCCATCTAGCACGGACCCCCTTGCAAAAGACAGTGTCATAGGGCTCGCTTAGCCTGATGAAATAAATACAGTGAACTGCTGCAGCTGAGTGTCAAGCTCCACACAGTTAGGTAGTAACATGTAATGCACAAAGAGTGGCATGCGTCCAGGGGTGTAGGGTGGTTCAAAAAAGTGATGGTGCACTGGATGACATTTTATAAACATTCTGGGGTGACCCCTATAAATGCTAGGGTTGTGGGTGTTCTGTGGTGCATTGCGGGTATTTTTAATACAATTTTGTAGAAAATATATTCTGCAGTCATCATAAAACAAAGTATCTGAAACACTTTTGACTTATGTCCAGGTAAGTCCCTCTTTACTCCATCCCATGGCAGTAAGTGCCTGGCATCCAGTAGCACACCACTCACTATATGCCATCCTGTGCCAATATGGCCCTGGCATCCAGTGGTACTACCTTCCCTCACCCCATGCATGCCATTAAGTCCCTGCTGTATAGTTGTCTCTCCCTCACCCATTCCATACCTAGACAATCTGTGACATCAAGAGATAACTCTCTCTCTCTCTCTCACTCTGTCCTATGCCAAGACAGTTCCTTGTATTAAAACTGTAAAAAAAAAGGTTTTAGTAAAACAGTCATTTCATTACTCGCATCTCCGCTGCAGCAAGGACTGAAATGGTTCCCAAAAAATAAATGATAATTTCATGAGGCAGTAGAGGTTGGCAAACATTCCATCCCTGGATTTACTCTTCCTGTGTTAGTTAAAGTAATCGGGGAACGTCTAAATCAGTATGCACAGGGGAATAACAGCGGTGATGTAATATCAATTAAGTAATTTTTGGGTGACTGATGTTACAGAGCAATTATGCTTTCAATCTGCAATCAAGTTGTTTCATCAACTTTTGATTTGTTGGCTAAATTATGGCTCCTTGTGATTTCTGTTTTGTTTTGACAGTCTGGGGGAGAAACTTAATATTTGTTACATAATAAAATGGCAACTTGCCCTGGGAAATTAATATTTTCTGCAGCTATGTAATAGCAAAGAGATTCACTGTTCATCAATGAAAGATTAACTCAATAACATTTAAATTGGGGGGGGGGGACAAACAAATGACTAAATTGTATGATTAACTTCAAGAAATAACTTCAGTTAAGAAATACCAGAATAATGCTCTTGTTATACTATGATTAAATAAAACTAGAGTTCTACTGAAAGTTGATGAGTAAAGTACAAATAATAAAAACTTTTTAATTTTCTAATGTACAGATTTCCTGACTAGGCGTCAGGCAACTTACTATTGAGAATTATGCTACAGCATGTTAATCAGTCAGAATCTATAGCGCTTTGCTGGTCTCTAAGAAGATAATCAAAGCATTGTACCAGCATACCAAGCAATTACCTGATTCCTCAATGAATAAATTAAACGGTTAATGGCCAAGTAGTTTATTATTGTGAGGAAGCCAGGTTATTCTTCAGTTTACTAGCGCAATAATCGGATTACTGCGATCATATTACAAGCAATAATACTTTGGGGAAAAGAAGAATGTTCTTTAGAACTGGGGTTAGAAAACAAGACTGGAGGATGGGTTCCTGTTTTACATGTGCAGTTTCGCCTGCAATATCTTGACCCAGTAGGAAGTCAGAATGACTGCAATGGAAAACTAAAGGGGAGGAGGGTAGGGTAATGCATTTGGGGTTTATGACTAAAAACACAGGGACCAAATATCATTTGCAGTCTGAGAGTGACACCAAATGGCCAATTTGTGCCTGCATTATTGAAGTGCTCCTGAACACTGTCACATAAAATGGAACGTATGCCTCACATTGGAGAGGTGTCCTCCCCAGTAAATGAGTTACAACTGTCACAAGCTTCTCAACATTGTGCAGTGTTTCACAGTCCTGGGCTGGGAATTAGATTGTCTGGCAAGGAAGTGCTCCCTCCCAGTCAAGGGTTTCCGATGGTCTTTTAATTCCCACTCTCCCTAGCTCCCTATCAGTAAGATTTCTGGTGGTCCAGATGTACTCCACCACTGATCACTCTGCCATGTTCAAATACAAATATACAGGCAGCATGGCCGAGTGGCTATAGGACAGGCTCTAGAACATAGAGCTGCAAGTTCAGATCCCACCAGAGCCACTTAAACACTATGGCACCTTCAGCAAGATACTTAAAAAACCTTTTATTGCTACAGATCTCCCAGATGTAAAACTGGATAGAAGCAGACACACTCAGAAAACAAGATACTGCATGGCATGTCACCTACTCCATCCTGAGTAAATAAATGTAAACTATAAACTGTTTGAGCTGTTCCCACCATCATCCCACTTGCTGTACTCATTGCCTGTTGGCTTGATGGCCACCATCTGAAACACAGGCTGACTCTGGGCCAGGCTGACACAAACGTTACTCACTTGTACAACTGCAAGCAATGGGAGTAATCACAGGGATGTACAAGAAAAGGGGGCCTACAGGAGCTCCAATATACTGGAAATAGCCTGTGGGCCACTTGCAGACTAGAGACACTGCCCCCTCTCCAATGGCTTTTGTGGACACAAAGGACATGCTTGTGGCCCAAATAAGATAGGAAGATGTGTAGCAGTGTGAAGCAGTCACTGAAATCACCTTGCACTGGTGCACTGTGACACAAGTCCCACACCATGACTTGGGCTCAAGCCTCAAACACTTGAACTCCAGTGAAGTGCTTGGGGGTGTACTGTACTGACAGGATAAGTCATCCTCTGGATGAGACTTTAAAAACTGAGGTTCCTTCTGCCCATCTGTATTGCTGTCCTGTGGGTGCCCAGGTGGAAGTCAAAAAACCCATGGAAGCTTTCAAAATAGTTAAGAATCTTCCTTGGTGTCCTGGAAAATACTCACCTTCCCAATAAAATGGGGTCCAGTAACACTCCATGGCTATGCATAGACGTTTTTATTTTTTATTTATTTTATTTTATTAGTCTCTAGGATTACAAATACCTTTGAGCAATTGCTGCTCATTTACAAAGGTCCCACATCAAAGGATGGAGGGAAAACATACATACAGAGGTAGACCATGGTTACAGGTATAACACAGCAAAGGCAAGGCTTTAAATTTAAAGTACATAAAGGAGCGACATTATGAGCCAGTTTATGAGAGCAAGATATTTCAGTGCAAACAGTACATTACGTAGAACAGATAGTGATTGTAGGGTAGTAGGGTTAATGAAAGGCGTGGGCAGGCTGAAGGGCCATTGTCATAGGGTGATGGAGGGGTAGCATAAGTGCAGGGTAGGTAGGGGTAGGGGGACCCAAAATCTCAAAGTGCCTACAAGAGGGGAGGCACTTTGAGATGGTGGGGAAGGGTAGGGGTGGGAGGAGGGAAACAAGTGACAGGGGAGAATGCTGGGGGGGGTAACAGGTCACCTTTGACTGAGGTGAGAGAGGAGGCTGCCACTAGGAGAAGCAGTCACATTGTGTGGTTGATGTTAGGTATAGTCAGAGTTGCCTTTTAAAGGGTTCAAGTGTTGCAGGTGTAAGTACTTCATTGTTGAGGGCATTGTACCACTGAGGAGCTCTATGGGTGAATGACCTTTTGGCCCATTGTGGTCCTGCATCTAGGGACCTGGAAGGTTTGATGTTGAGCACTGCGTGTATGTTGGGTACTGCTGTATGCAGTGAGGAGCCTTTGAACACTTGGCGGCATGAGACCCAAGAGAACCTTCTTGGAGATCAGGCATGTCTGATACTGGATTCTACTATGAAGTGGAAGCCAACCAGCCTGTGTGTACAGGTCACAGGTGTGAGTTAAGCGGGCAGTGCCAGTTAGGAACCTGCAGGCTTTGTTGAATGACACCGATATCCTGCGCAGTGCAGTAGGGTAAGCAGAATGAGCAGAACCAATGCAACTACATAGAAACATATGTGATGGTAGCTAGGGCCACTAGGCCCACCCAGTCTATCCGTTTTTATTTTTAATTTTTGCCTTTATTTTTTGCTGCACACCCTATTAGGTCTACAGCACAATCTCCCCCTCCCTTACCCCTACAATTCGCTTGTGCCTGTTCAGGCATTTGTAAACCCCACCACTGTTTTGTATCCACCAACCTTTCAGTGAAGAAGTACTTCCCCACATCCCTACTGAATTCACCAGTCCAGTTTCACAGTGTGCCCCCCCCTGTTCTAGAGCACCCTTTTCTCTGGAAAATACCCCCTCCTGACCTTATTAACCTCTGTGAGGTATTTAAAGGTTTCTATCGTATCCTCCCTCCCTCCTCTAGGATCTACATATATAACTCCTTTAGTCTCTCCTCGTAGAGCATCTGATGCAGATCCTGCACCATTTTGGTAGCCCTCCTCTGGACCACCTCCACTCTGTCTATGTCATTTATTCCAGAGATGGGCCTCCAGAACTGGAAACAGTACTCAATGTGTGGTCCTACATGTTTAAAGTCACTACACAACCAGTCACGCACATTACCAGTAAAAGTGCTTTGAGATACAATGTGTAGGAAAAGCATGACTTAAAATGCAAATTCCTCTTCTACGAAAAAGTCCCCTGATGAGTCTGGCATCTTTCATAAATGCAAAACTTCAACTGAAACAGCTTACTGTACTTTAGCAACATGACAAATTCAATGCATTAAATGGGTACTTTTCTACTTCAACTGCTGATACAACTGAAAACCAGAATGCCACGAGGACTAAAGACTTAAAGCTTGCAGGAACATTTTAGCACATAAAGCGTTAACCTCTACCATTTTCCACAGCAAAATACTACACTTCTTCCATGGGGAATTACACGGAAGTATGCAACACCATGCCTTTTTTAAAACATATATAAAAAAAATAAACTATGACAAAGTCCCAATTCTGTACAGCACATTCACATACTGTAGTACTTATAAAAGTTCAAGCAGTCAAAAAGTTCAAGCAGGCTGAAAGATTTCTGTTTCTCCTCAGATGTGGACCCCTAGTACCCATCAAGGTTTAGAAACAACAAAAGGATGGCATACAGGTGGCAGGAGAAATCCAACAGGTGATATATTTTATTAAATAAACAAAAACAGTAGCCGGCTCGGTGGTGCAGAGGGCTGAGGCGCTGTTAAGTACCATACCTCTCACCACACTGGGGACCCAAGTTTGTGAACGAGCTCAGATTGTCAGGGACAGTGGGGGCTGAGAGAGGATCAAACAGCTGCCTGGCACCTCTCCTGTCTCAGATTGGGGTGGTGGGCCTTCCCAGCTTTTGGCTGCCACCAGGTGGAGGCCTAGTGGTAGAGTAGACATCCAAGAGGCAGACTTAGGTCATGGGAAGGTGGAGGGAGCCGTGGTTCTGGAATACATGCACACCTCCACGTGCATACATCCTCCAAGTAGCCACAGGCTCCTAGCACTAGAGGAAAGAAAGCAGTGGAAAAACTGAGCAGACCAAACTTCATGGGGGGAATCTGCAAAGGAACTAGCTGCCCCAGTTCAGAGGGAGGACAGAGATGGTCTAAGGTGTCCTGGAACGTGGCTGAGAAGCAGTGTGGTCTGGCTCTGGAGATTAAAACCTTTATTTAAAAAATAAAAAGGCAAACATTTGATGGCTCAGCATGAAGGCCAGATTTGCCTACATAGTGAGTCTCTCCTGCTCTCCTCCAATGAACTCATTTGTTAATCACCAAAGATGTTAATGCACCGACAGTGAGTTCAAATGTCTTATAAGGAACAGGCGCTGATGTTTTACATAGTTCTGTGGCAGAACTCTGTTAGTACTGCTCAACATGTTCTCCTAGAGGTGTTCAACATGGTATGTACCCACATCAGATAGACTTTAAGAACCAGAGCAGGCCAGTCCTATGAAAGAAACAGAAATCTCTGAGGAATATCAGTATCAACACCTATTACACATGTATGAAAATTTAAATGTTTCATACCCTTGCCAGAGAGCCCAAATGTTTAGCCACGCAGGGTATTTCTGTTTTCTTGTATATAGCAGCTGATTGCCCCCAAGCTGTCATCTTCTGCTATTTTTGGGTCTTCGTACCAGCAATGTCACAGCCTGATCTGTGGCTCCCCTCCCCCTCACCATAGCATCCAGCTGGGACGACCATGAAGCATGGCCTGAGAATGCCAGTGACTGACATTTAGACGGAACATGGTACGTGTTTTTTTCTCCATTTCCTCCCTTATTCCCACCTGCCTCCCACTTGGTGCCGGCCAGTGTCCCAGCAGGCCTCATTTATTTATTTATTTGAATTTTGTTAACCAGGTAAGCCCTCTGAGACAGTGTCTCTTTTTCAGGGGCGAGCCGGAGTTAATGAGACATACAGTAACAAAGTTTGTACACATACAGTAGATAGTAAAGAGAAGTATACAGGAGTATGAGGTAATATAAACACCAGTAGCAGAAAACTTGCAGCATATTACAAAGTGCGGCACAACAAAACTGTGCATCTACATAATTAGGTAAGGGACAACTGATATTAGTAACAACAGGCATTTGGGGAACAAGGACTAACAGCTGATTACAGGGCTATTTACTAAAGAAATAATGCTATGCTTAAGGGTGCCTTAGCAGAAATGTCAAGACCATGGGCTAGTAGATAGGTATTCTTCAAATACATCTGATGGGGGCAAATGGATAGGTGAATAAATAAGTGGGAGTATCAGGAAGGATGTATATTAATAACTTTCTGGTTACGTCTGAAGTTTGCCACAGCCATGGTGTGGGCTTTTATATAGTACTTGAAGGTAGCCAAAGAGTTGCAAGATATGATCACATTTGGTAGAGTGTTCCAGAGGGAAGGGGCAGTGTAGGAGAAGGCACAACTACCAGAGGCAGAGTGAGCTCTGGGAATTTCAAGTATGGGATTGGAGGAGGATCGAAGGGGTCTGGAATGCACCTTGTACTTGAAGACTCCTTCCAGGCGGGAAGGGGTAAGACCTTTCAACACTTTAAAGGCGACGCAGAACAGAGGTAGTTGTAGGCAAGCAGCAAAAGGGGGCCATCCCTGGGAATTTAGTACATCACAGTGGTGCAAGCTAGGTGGGGCACAAGCTATGAAACAACCAATTTTGTTATATAAAGCGTTAAGCTTGTTGAAATCATCAACCCCCAAGGAGTGTAAACCTGGAGTGCCATATTTCAGTGTAGACAGCAGGATGCTGCTGGTAATGGCCAGGCGAGCAAACTTAGATAGGTAGGGGAAGAGCCTATACATTGGCCCCAGCTTTTCATGAAGTGATCTGGACACCACCTCAACGTGGCTAGCAAAGGTCAGCTCGTGGCTGAGTGTTATGCCAAGGCATTTTAGGGAGCTAACTACCTTGAGTTGTGAACCAGCTACAGTAACTAACTGCAACTGAGTCATATTACCTGCCACTAGTCCTTTGGGGACAAAGAACATGGCATTTGTTTTTGTTTTTTGGCATTTAGTACCAGTTTATTTTGTTGGAGTCATGTTTCAAGTAGTTTGAAGTTGTTACCAAGATCATGGCTAACCTGTTGGCTGTTGGTAGCTGACCTGCACAAGACCACATCATCTGCATAAAGTTGTAGAAAGGCTCTGCCACAGTGATCAATATGTTTTATAAATAGTGAAAACAACAAAGGGCCCAGTATTGAGCTTTGAGGCACCCCATCTGAGATGAGTCTTAATTCAGAGAGGGAGCCCTGCCACCAAACTAGCTGCTTCCGGTTCGATAGGTAATGTAGACAGCATGCAGTGTGCCTCTGTATAAGAGGCAATCTCCCTGGCCCACACAGTGTTGCTGCATTTGCATAACCTACCACAGATCCTCCCTGTCTGGAAACACTGGCAGCACCATACTAGCCCCCTCGGCTGCCCGATCCAGCTCATGAGTCCACTCCCAAAGCCAGGTCACCAGCATGGGAGCATAATGTGCTACCCACTAAGTCATTGGTTGGTCCAGGTAGAGTTAAAATATGTCCATACCCAGCAGTACAAGATGGGCATCTATCTATTATGTGTGGTTCATTGCTCAGTGCTTGTGCTACGTACTGTAATTGGATAATGAAGGTTGTGCTTGGATACAGAGGCCAGATAGGTAAGTATGACATGGCTCTTCCAATATGTAGCAGTTTGAGTTGATCTGTGCTTAGGTACTTTGAACACAGTTATACAGTCAGTGCTTATAGTACGAGTGAGTTGGATAGTCTTGTGCAAAGTGCTTAGATGCTTGAGCTGATGAGTAACGTTGTTATAACTTAGTTTGGTTTGGCCTTACTCTGTATCCCACCATAAAGAATGCTTAGTCCAGTATTATGAGACCCCCCCGGTGGGATAAAAGCGCTGGAGAAGGAGGAGGAGTCAGGGGAGGATGGAGGGTGAGTGCGACTTGCTCTAAGCAGCGTGGGTGTAGCCTGCTAGTTTAAATAGGATGTGGAGGAGGAGCTCTTCCCCCACATAACTTCAGAAGACAGCCTATCATTTATGTGTGGTTCATAGCTCAGTGCTTGTGCTATGTATTGTAATTGGATAATGAAGGTTGTGCTTGGATACAGAGGCCAGCTAGGTAAGTAGGACATGGTTCTTCCGATATGTAGCAGTTTGAGTTGATCTGTGCTTAGGTACTTTGAACAGAGTTATACAGTCAGTGCTTATTGTACGAGTGAGCGGGATAGTCTTGTGCAAAGTGCTTAGATGCTTGAGCTGATGAGTAACATTGTTATAACTTAGTTTGGTTTGGCCTTACTCTGTATCCCACCATAAAGAATGCTGAGTCCAGTATTATGAGACCCCCCCCCAAAAGAATTATGATATCAACGATTGTTCTGTATCCGACTGATGAAGGAGTCAAGTAAGAAGACACCCCAAGAATATGAGTATCTGTATGATCACCTCCTCCAACTCTGGAGAGTGTGACAAGTAGCATGCAGGAGAGGAAAAAAAACCCTTGGGGGAAACCTCTGAGGACCCATGGCTACTGACCTGCCCGTCCTTCTGGGCATACTAAAGGAGAGTAATCCTAAATAATCTAATTGGCTAATCCAAACCCCAAAGTTGCAGAACCCAATCCAGAGAAATGGAGAACTGAAGATGTATTGAATTGTGACATGTCAGGAATACAGCAAGCATCCATCTAGTAAACCCCCAAGTTCGAGAATCCATGAGCAGGCCGGAATGAAATGGAGTGGCATCCATGGTTGAATTTGAAGTGAAGAGTCGCAGGTGGTGAAGCAATCCAGCAGGTGAGGATGGCTTTGCAGAGGAGATACAGGAATCAAGGTGTAGCATTCATGTTAAGAAGGAGAACTGTTGAGTCAAGTTCTGCATGGCAAGGTTAACAAATGAAGGCCGTGGCGATGAAGCACAAGAACTGGCATATGCTATGTAATAGGGAGGATGGAGCAGTAGGAACCTCCAATCCAGAGAGGGGAAGCAAGCATTAAATAGATAGAGAATGTAGTGAACATGTAGAAGTAGGTCAGATGTATTTCCAGCTCACAAGGAGTGCAGTAGGTTGTAATTGCGAGACAGTCAGGATGACCTCTAGGCCCAGTAAGTGTGAAGCAGGTAGTATGAGCAAGTAGCTTAAATAAGTGGACCTGTATGTAGGTCAGTTGATGTAGTAAGTAAAGCTGCATGAGCAGACATAGTAGCAGGGAAGTAGTATTGCAAGATTAGGTACATTATAAAGCGAGGGGCATGAAGAATGGTACAAGCAAGGGAATCAGAGACCTTCATGGATCCAAATGGTTGCGTAACAAAGTTGACATCTATGTTTCAAGCCAGAATGATACCTTAGCTAGAACTGACTTGTGAAGAATATCCTGATGAATCCTGAATAGTCGAGCTTAGAAGTCCTAGATGGCGATAACTGAAGAGGCTGAGTCAAATGAAGTAGCGTTGTCACAGGGTCTGAGAAGCGGTAGAGCGTAGATCAGGATAGTGAAGGTCTTCAGGAGAAGCTCAACTAAGTGTCCTGGAAGAGTGAAGCAGTAGTAAATCCATACGGCTGAAGTGGCAGGGCAAAGCATCCAAGAATAGATGATGAATGTAGAAACTTCCAGATGCGAGTCCATAGCAAAGGAGCTCCTGGGCTGGCTGACACGGCAGCACGTAGGCGTATAGTAGAATGCATGAATCTCCAGGCCCCGAGCCGGGCGAGGCAGGTGTAGAGTAGAAGTAGTTAAAACCCCCAGCCCGATGGGTGAAGGCAGGTCGTAGAAGCAGGCAAATATGGAGCAGCAATATATAGGAACAAGGACCTCCGGGCCCGTAGAGGCACAGGTCTGACTAAATGTGATGGCCAATCTCCGGCCCCGTGGGGTGAGGCAGGTTGCATAGCAGTGGTAGATAATGCAATGGAAATGTCGAACTGCATGCAATGCAGAGAAGTAGCGAAGTAACGAGGAATAAATTGCAAATGGTATGTAACTAGCGTATCCTGAATTAGTTCAATGGAGTAGTACTGTAGTTTAAAGGCAGACTTAGGAGAGTAGAACGGGCTGTACACCGTCGTATCTTGAAGATCGAGGATGTTAGGGACTGCAGTGAAGAGACCTCGGTGGAAGAGTTGGCAACCCGACGAGGCAAAAAGCATCCTGAAACTGTAGTTATTCAAAGTTCGAGGCATTACTTCAACCAAGGAAGATGAATATGGAACAAAGTCAGCAGGGAGTCTTGGGCGGAGATGGTGGTAGGAACTCCGGGGGAGTTAAAGTAGCATGGGGAGAAGCATCCTGGAGAATTAAAGCAAACATCTTAAAGTACTCCAGCAATAATCCAATTGGAGGCAGAAGCTTTAGGGAGCACATTTCGGAATGGTAGGTCTGAATAAAAAGCAGCTCCGTAGGAAGCATCCATGGAACGAAGGGGCTAGCCCAATGAGATTGGTAAGTGCAGCTAGATGATGGTAGGTTGGCTGATGAGCCATAC
The DNA here is from genome assembly GCA_016271365.2 of Neoceratodus forsteri. Lineage (NCBI taxonomy): Eukaryota > Metazoa > Chordata > Ceratodontiformes > Ceratodontidae > Neoceratodus > Neoceratodus forsteri. The sequence continues at coordinate 1,575,255,283 of CM057453.1, read as the reverse complement.
ATGGTACGGTTGAATGAGAATGACAACTGGTGAGTTAAATAGAATCAGTAGCTAAATCCAAGGCTAGCATGCAGCCGAACCCTGCAAGGTCGGCCGGTGAGGTCAGTAAAGAGTGGCGGCTGGCTCCACGTAAGTTAGCATGGTGGCTGGACCACGAGGTCAGCCGGTAAAACAAGCAGTAAGTGGCAGCTAAACCCCACGAAGGTTAGCAGGCTCAGCTGGACCACACGTAGGTCAGCTGGTAAGGTAAGTAAAGAGGCATTAGAGCCCCAAGAGTAAGCCAGTATGGCAGGGCCACATGTAGGCAATTGGAAAGCAAGGGGAGTAGGTAGAAGTCAAAAGAAGCAAGCAATGTGGCAAGCATCCAGAGACAGAGACATTAAATCCCATGACGTAGGCACTGGAACAAGGAGAATCGGACACCTGTGATATGGGAGCACTGACAAGATGAAGCAGGGCACAGTAGTAATGGTCAGATGTAGAATACATAATGAGAATGCAGCAGATCGATGGCGCAAAAGAAATTCCATTGTCTGGCTGAATGGTGATTTGATGCTGAAAGGCAAAATGCAGTTGAATATAAGGTGGAAGTCTCCGTCGAAGACGGCAGACTGCATATAGCGAACTCCCAAAGGTGGAAATACCTTGCTAGACGGTGAGAAGATGGGCAGTGCAAGCAGGTTCTGTAATAAAGTGGATGTCATGAAGACCTCCTGGCAGGAAGCATGATAAAATTGACAGCAAGTCATCCTGTCCCATAATCGCAGCCGTTCAGTAGCTTGGGCAAGCAGCTTCACATAAGCTAAGTGCCAGTAGCTTGCATGTGAGAAAGTATCCAAACCAGGAAGATAAATAATTCTGAGAACTAAAGTCAGGGAAGAGAGCCAAGGATTGCCATCATAGCCGTAGAAACTGGAGTTGGATAAAGTGGCATGCTTAGATGATCAAATACAAGCTGGCATACAAGGAAGGAGGTGCTGCCTGAAATCACTTCCATCGGACTACAAGAAAAAAGGGGCTAGGTGAATATACTTTGGCCATGTCGGTCATACACTACAGGAGGAGATCCCTGAATACTAGGCCGGAACATGGCCTACCGTGATCCTGAGTCGAGCAGTGCAACAGAAATGATTACTTGAGCTGACCCCGTCAAAAGGAAGGTCCAACCACACTACGGAGTAGTGAGGTACGGTAGGCAGGTGGTGTCACAACAGTCCGTTGTTGTAAGTCAGGCAGTCAGAGTCAGCTTAGCGGCAATAAATGCCCGTACGTGGAAGCACTGTCTGTTTGCCCATATGTCGTGGAGTGACTGTTGAGGGAATGAGAAAATATAAGCAAACATTGACCCAAACAGGTTGCCTGTCCATTGTGCATGGAGATCCACAGAAAGTAAGAGTCCAAGAGGGTTGTGGGATGAGCAGAGGTTGGAAGCGTGCGTGCAACTGAAGAGGCAATGCAGGTGTCCTCAGCGAATAAGTGAACCGAACTCCGCTCCGGATGGCAGCGGCAGTCGGGCAGCAGAGGTAGAAAGCGAAGCTAGGTGTAGAGGTCTGAAGCACCATGGGTAAGGGCAGCAATGCAGGTGGAGAAATGTAGGACTCGGCATTCACGTGGTAGCGGCTGGTCGGAAAAGAAGCAAAGGCAGGTAAGAAGGGGAATAAGCAAGGGCAGATACAAACGGTAGAGGCAGGAAAGAAATGGGACAGCGAGTGAGAGGAAAATCCCCCCAAAATAAAAACAAGGGACAAAAGGAAGACAACAAACCACAGGGGGGGGGAGGCAGAACAAACAAACAAATCGCAAATGAACAAAAGAGGAATGGGGGCAACAGAGTGGGGAGAGCAGCCGCACACCAGCGGCACCACTAGCGAGTGCGACTTGCTCTAAGCAGAGCGGATGTAGCCTGCTAACTTATATAGGATGTGGGGGAGGAGCTCTTCCCCCACATAACCTCAGGCAACAGCCTATCATTTATCCAACCCCAATATACCCCTCCCAAAAGAACAACAAATCACATATTTCTCAATTACAAATTACCTCCTGTAAATCAAAAGTGCCCACCCCCCCAGCAAGCACCCACTCAGCTCCTTCACTGATTATCCCAGCTAGTGCTAGGATTCAGCAAAGAAAAGTTGCTTATTTTTGGCCCTCTTGCACTAGGTTATTGAGAAAGATACATTACACCCCCTTCCCTAACCACAGCATCCTAGTGACAGTGGTAGTGGTCCAAAATCATGGGTCTAGTTGGACCAGCCTGTGTTAAAAATGTGGGCCAAAATTCAATTTTGTGGGTCCAAAATATACAAGGTTAGTTCAGCAGGTGTATCCATCCCAGACCAGAAAGTACAGAGGGGGAGACAAAGATTATAAATATACATGGCAGAAACATCTGATCTGCATACTATACTGTGTCTAAAGCAGTAGGCAGCTCTCCCTCACCCCCGACACCTCTCCTACATGCTGAAATCGGCCTTCGCCACTCTCCACTATAGCATTTCCCGCCCTCCTCTGGAGAGGCGCCCCCTTACTCCCTTACCCATTAGCTCCCTCCCTAGTAGCACTTAGACGACCCCATGTTATCATGCCCTGACATCTGGGCACACAACTGTAGGGCAGTACTCTTCCTTCAGTTGGAGCCTGACTCCGTCGTGGTGGTCCTCCTGCTGTTCCTCCCCCTCTCTATACTTGCTAAGCACCCTGCTGGCGTACTGCACTGCCTACACTCCCCCTTGTTTGTTACCTGACAATCACCCTGTTAGTGCACTGTTAACCTTGTGGTTACCTGATAATCTCCTGCCTCCCCATGCTCCCATGATACCCTGTGGTTGTAATGTCTTCTTTACCGTATAATACAAGATGCAATGCCTTCTCCACCATTTAATACACAATGTATTTGTATCATGTTTCTATTTCTGACTCTGTATCATGTCTCTATATTGTACTCTGGCTCCACCTGTATGTTACCATGACAGTGTACCATGTTTTCTGTATTGTAATCTCCCGGGTCGCATCAGAAAATAGGCACTTGTTGTCTAGTGTGCTTACCTGGTTAATAAAAACAAATAAACAAATAAATAAATAAATAGATCCAAAATCATACACACAAGTGATACTGATTCTGTCAGTTCCCCACCCCTCCATTAATGAATGAGATCTGTCTAACACACACACACACACACACACACACACATATAGTACTTCTGCCCCTGTTAAAGCTCATAGCGCTGAGCACCAGGCTTATAAAGCTGCTTTTGCCTGGCTGTGTACTGTACTTATTGCACCTGCCCCCAACCAGCAGGGGTGGCAGAACTGCAGTAGAGATCAGACACCTGCCTCACCGCATTGATTCCTTCCTTTCCCTGCACGAACTGCTCTAGCATTGCAGTATGTTTCTGCATGATGATCCAGTGAGTAGTGATCACTGTTAGACTGTAATGTAATAGCTTGCCACATTTCCAGCCAAACTGTGTGACATTAGGATTGGGAAGAACAGGAAGGACAGAGTGAAGCACAGCTTGTTTCAAATGTTACCAATCTGGGCTGGGCCCAGACAACATTGATGCTCAACAAACAGAAGCCTCAACTTATTTCAGCGGCTATTCCTTAGAATGGATTCTTCCCCCGTCTCCTGCTTAACCTCGTCAGAGTGCAGCCAGAGGCACTAACACTCCTCCACCCCCACCCCCACACTTCTGGCCTAACCCACTGATGCTCACGCTCACCTTGACCGGGGACAGTGTGGAGGACTCCAGGAGTAAGGGCTCACAGTTTTGGATTACAGTCAGCAGTAGTAACTACGACCTCATGGCCTAACTCACCAATGCTCACGCTCACCTTGACCGGGGGCACCAGGACTAAAGGCTCACAGTGTCGGATTACAGTCAGCAGTAGTAATTACCCCCTCATGGCCTAACTCACCAATGCTCATGCTCACCTTGACTGGGGACAGTGTGGAGGACTCCAGGACTAAGGGCTCACAGTGTCGAATTACAGTCAGCAGTAGTAATTACCTCCTCATGGCCTAACTCACCAATGTTCATGCTCACCTTAACTGGGGACAGTGTGGAGGACTATGGTCTCAGCCTGAAGACAGCATACTTCCAGCAACCAACCACATTCACTCACTCATAGCTGTGCTCATCTCACCATTCAAATACTGAAAGGCACCACAACACGACCAACCAGCAACCATCACACACATACATGTCAGAAATTTATCACATACACTTACTAATGACCCCAAATGTTCAGCATGTTAAGAAGGCAAACTCATCACTCAGAGAATTCTCAGGCATGTGCATACTTCATTTCAATTTCGACAAGTGCCACTGTCACCTCTCTGTCATTACCTGCCTCTGCAACTTTGTCCTCCTTACACAGAAACATAGAAAAAAAACATTTTTCCCCACCCAGTCCACGCAGATGTTCCCTGCCTAATTTGTCTCTGCAGACGATATCTGGTCTCCAGCAGCACTCCCTCCTCCCTGCCTTTCTAATGCACCCCTATGTCCATCACATGCATGCTTGAAGACCCCCCACTGTTTTTGCCTCAACCACTTCAACTGGTAGTTAGTTTCAGTCCTACCACACTTGCAGTGAATAAATATTTCCTAGCATCTCTCTTATCCCCCCTCCCCCCCAGCTTCATCATATGCCTTCAGTCCTGCTGCTCCCTCTCATTTGAAAGAGACTTCCATCCTGGACTCTGTTCATCCCTGTCAGGTACCTGCAGGTCTCTGTCATGTCACCCCTCACTATCCTCTCTTCCAGAGTGTACATTTTGAGATCCTTCAGAATATCCTTGTCAGCCTTCTCATGCAACAGCATCATTTTAGTTGTCCTCCTCTGGACTGCTTGCTCCATAATAGCCCAATACCCTACTCCCTGTCATGCCTTATTGCTTAAATAACCCACACTTTGGCAATCCTTTTAATTTTCTTTTTTGAACATACCCATTTATAAACATAATATCACACTCCAGGGTTGGTGGGTCGGTTTTGCAACAACCCAGGCCACTGTTGGATAAAGCCAAGAGATGCTCACAACCAACACACACCACGCTGTGTTATTGCTTATAAAATGCATGGCTGCTGCTGGGCTCTCAAAGATGATGCCAACTGCCCAAACCGTGGCCCACTGTAGGTGACTGCTGCATGACGGGAGGAAGGTACTGATGGAGAATAACCAGATTGGGCAAACCAGGCATGGTCTAATTATAGTGCCCAATCACTGCTGCAGCTGCAAAACCTTCTGTCATCTTCTGCCTCCCCTCCCACCCCGGCTACATATGTGGCTCATCTGCCTCCTAATTGTACTGTGGATACAAAAGCAAGTGCTGGTGTGCAGTCCCAGGTGGGTCTAGAACCGCATTCATGCTTACCCAACCCTCAATGAACAATCTGCACCTGTTTTGATACATGGTCTCTGTGGGAATGCACCTAAAACAAATTGTATGCATGTTTTCCACTTTTGGTATGTGTTACCGCTGTCACTGCGGCACCCTGCCTAGTGAAGGAGCCATGGAGGAAGGAGTGAGGTGTAGTGTGACAGGGTTAGTCTGCCCTTTGCCATCCCATGTTACTTTTTCAGGACCTGAGGGGATTTTGTCCATGGCTCTGGTGGGAGCCGAATCAGGATTTGGCATGATATACCATTTGGGGGTTGGCCTTTAAGGCTGCAGTGCAGGAAGACCTGCAAACTTGCAGTTAGCCCTTAATTAGATAATTGGGGGCAGCTGCACAGCTGAGGCTGCTGAATAGAAAGACCATGTCTCAGCCCTGGGAAAAGACCTGTATTCTGCTGAATGAGCAAGGGTGACAGCTCACATGAGCTCGGAAAAGAAGATCTGCCAGAAATTAAGTAAGCAGAAAGAAAAAGACATTGCAAGCTAGGAGCTGAACTAAGCTCTAGTGAGACACACTGAATGTGCAGGGGTATTGCTAAACCTGCAGCAAAAAGAACCGGACAGGAAATTGCTGAAGCAACAAAAAGAGAGGAACTGAGCCTGCTTGAACACTGGCACTGCTGAACTGATATTGAAAGACTGATAAGATGAAGTAAACCTGTTTGTTTTGTTCAAGTCAAGTTTGTTATAAAAAGAACAGTCTGGTCTTTGCCTGCTTCTGTTGATTAAGAAGACAACTGGCATTCTGTTGAATCTAAAGAGACAGTTTACAAAATAAATGACCACTCTGATGAACCTCGCAGACTGCTGACACCATCATTTTGAGTGTTCCCGTAGCCTAGCTGCCTGGTTATATGCTACCCTATCACAGGTGGTTGGCTTTAGTGGTGGGATAGAACATCTCATAGCAAACATGGGTACTGTAAGCTGGAGTTAGTCTACAGTGCCTGCAATGTCCTGCAAAGTCTGCTGAGAGACCTAAGAGGAGAACTGGAAACTGCAGATCCTAATAATCAGGTTCAAGTGCTGTTTGACATGACACTACAGGCAGGAGAAGAGGTCTGTGAACCATTCTTGTGGCAGTTAACCAGAAGGATCAACTAGACAACAGAGGGTGAACATGACCCTTACTCAGGGACTTTCCGGCAAGGTGACACCAGCCAAGAGTGCTACCACGGTGCAAGAAAGATGGATATCTTCTAGCGATGCAGCATCAGCTGAGAGGGCTAACATGATCCAGTGAGCCAGAGATCTGCAGGCATGGAGACACCTGAGTGCAGATGTGCTTTGTTTTAAGGGAGCCAGAGATGTCCACACAAGGTGGCAACATTAGAGGGCCTCAGGTGGTGACCCAAGGAAAAAAAAAACAAGGAAGAGGGGTGAAGGGACATTGGGGGTTAACCAAACAATTGTGTGTTGTCTACATGTGGGGAAACCATTAAAAGTGTTTGTTTCCAGTGTGGGAAATCCAAGCACATCTACAGTTTTATCCTAGTCAGGAAGGTGACTGTGGAATATAGGACTGCCGGCTACAAAACTGGACCCTGGGTTATTAACCCAAAAAACTGTCCCTGAGGTTCCCAAGTGGGACATGGGTATTAAAAGCGAAGTCCATGTCTATAATGGGGAAACAACAAATGAAAATATTTTTCCTAGCATTCCTGGGTGGCAAAGGGAGAACAGAAGTGTTGGAGATAAACCTTCTTATGCTTGTAGTAAAAGCAGCCTTGATGTAAATAAATAGACAGAAAGTGGTTATACAAATAAGGCTAATGCTAAAGGGTATACCCTTAACAGATTTATAAATGTGGTGTACTGCAATAATACCCAAATTCAGGGTGCTGTTGACCAAATGGTTGGGACCATGGTAGGTTTCAGAGGGTGGGAAGACTTTGGTATAGCATTTATGGGTCTGGGTAGACTGAAGCAAGAGATTCATGTATTCAAGGGGGAACCTAGTGTGAATACCTTACTTCTTCTACAGTTCACACATATAAATAGGAATATGTAAGTGACAGAAAAAGTTTCAGTCTGGTTACCTTGAGAGTTGTGAAGCGACAAACCTTCAGGCTGATGGGTCTAATTAATAATAACTGGCAATCAGATGGAAGTACCATGGTGAGATATGCCCCTTGATGGGAAAGGATTTACAAACCTAAAGTTTACCAGTGAGAATGTCCTCCAAGAAAGAGGAGGTGACCCAGATGTCAAGAAGGAACCCAGACCCAGAAGAAGCCAGTCAGAGAATAAAGGGTTTCCCCAAGGTAAAGGTATTTCCAGAAATCAAGTTATCTCTTGAGATGGAGGGAATAACTGAAATGTTTGAGAAATCCTTTCAGGAGACTTCAGCTGAAGAGGTAGGACTAGAACAAATGTTCCCAATGGCTGAACTTGAATTATTTAGCCCTGAGGGCATGGGCATCAGGAAGCATATGCAGTGTACGGTAGTGCGTACAGATCCTTCCACCGTCGGGCATCTTTTTGTGAGCTGCCAGGGCCATTTTACTTTATTATTTTCATCACCACCACTGCTATTCCTCACCAGGCTGCTTTCCTGAACTGACTGAGCTCTTTTTTCAGGTTTGACTTCTACCTGGCTAGTGGCTACATATTGGGGGGCTGAGAGGGAGGCAGTGATTTGCTGGTTTGAGGATCCACAGGGTCAGTAGCTGATTGGTAGCTGCCATGGCAAAGGGGCATACCCAAGGACAGTAACCAAAGCTATTGGCCAGTGGGCGAGGGGACAGAGGAAGAGTCAAACAGAGGCTTTCCAAAATACAATTAAAAAAAGATCCCTAAATGACTCCGTCCCCTTGAACATCTGCTTATAGGGCTTTGGCACGGAACCCTGGCAGTTTTAATGAATAAGTCTCCCTGGACTTCTGCTTACAGCACTTTGACATGGCATCCTGGCGATTTTGTATAGCATAGGATTTGAGGCGTCAGCTCAATTTGTTGACCGGAGGAGAAAGCAAGCGACCAGCAAGTGAATGGAGAGCCAGTGGAAAGTGAGAGCAGGCAGAGGATAGAGCAAGCTGTTAGGAGTCAGGACTTGGAGCAGTGCAATGGACTCAACCGTCATCGAGATTGGAGACTTCAGAGTTACTGAAGCAACTCACTGAAGGGCTTATAGTGTGTTGTGTTTATTTTTTTAATTTTATTTCAAGCAGTCTTCACTTCAGCTTTAAGGCAACAGTATCCCCAGCACTCCCATTTCAGTGCCAAGAATTCGGCAATACTGCAAACCCATGCTGAAATGGGAAGAGGGTGTACGTGTTGCTGCAATTGGGGGGGGGAATCTGCTGTAAGTTACAGCCTGTAATTTACCAGATATGGGGTTGAATGTGCTGCTGAAATAGGGGGGAGGAATCTCATAATTTACAGCCTGTAACTTTCACAAGTTTATCCTTAAGGTTTTTTTCTCAAAAAAGCTTGTGAAAAGTTACCAACCTGCCCCAGACTCTACTGAACAAAGTGCCAGATGGGGTATGAAGCCCTGTGGTTTTTGTAAAATGTGCAGCCAGGAGGGCGTGGCTTGGACGCCGAGGAAGATGGTCACCTAGACTGCCAGCTCAAATCCCAGCTAACAGAATTTGCAAGAATCCACAGTATTTCAGGGACCCCCTTCTTCCCAAAAGTTACACGGCGGTGCCTTAGCTCCCCGCGACTGCTCGACGTGGATCCTGTGCGCGACTAGTTCTCCGGTAATTGCTCTGTGGTGCCGGTCATCACGTGGACCGCTTTAGCTTCGACTAGGCCCTGCAGCAGCACTCCAGCGGGGACAGCCAACTACTACCAGTTATTTCGTGGTGGTGACCCAGCGACAGCACAATTAGAGGCAACTGCAAACTACTACTGGGCCGTTTCCACCACTACAGAATGGCCTCACCACAAAGCAATGGGCTGCTATTATGCTCCGCTCATGGGGGAACTGCCACTCAGCAGGTGGATGTCGGCGTGTCCCTGCAGCACATTACCGCAATGTTGGAAACCCTCTTGACTAGGGTCGATACCATATCCACCACATTAACTGGTATAGTAATGGAGGTTAAAGTGCTAAGTGACAAGATGAACGTTGTGGAGCAGCGGGCAGAAGACTTGGAAACAGACCGAGATAGATTCTGGCAGAGGCTCAGAGAGCATGATGAGAGACTGGCCCTTCTTTGGAAGAGAGCAAAGGATCAAGAAAACAGGGAAAGGCGCAACAATATTAGGATCTTATGATTTCCGGAGGGGGTCGAAGGCCAGAATGTTGAGGGATTCCTTAATGCTGAGATCCCTAAGATCCTAGGTGAGAGACGGATAGGCCCAATCGAAATTGAATGGGCGCACTGAATTCCCAGTGGGGTAAGATATCGTCAGGGACCCCCTCGGCCCATTATAGCCTATATCCTGAAATACTTTATCAAGGAAAAACTTCTAAGGGCAGCGAGAGACAAAGGGGAACTGCTATGGCGAGGGGCCCGAATATCTCTCTTCAGAGATTTCTCAGCGGAGGTCGCTGCTTGGAGGAAGTCCTTCCTGCCTATTAAAAAAACTGCTAGCAGAACATGGGTTTCAGTACGGATATAGAAACTTGGCTTACCTCTAAGTGTCGCGGGATGGCAGAGACATCGTGGCAGAAACTCCTCAGGAGATCGAGGATTGGGCCCATAAATATTGGTCCAAACTTAATATGAGCACTACAACTCCCAAGAAGCTTTGGGCACCAGGGCCTAGATCATGGAACCAGCAGAGGAACAAAACTTCACGACAAGCTCCCCGAGGCGACCAAAATTCCGGACGGACGGTGCTACTCCCAAGTACTCCCAAAGGCCCCCTTCCACCCCATCGCAGCACAGTAGCAAATGATGCATATTATAGAGTTACTCAAAGGGAACCTGTGCCCACATCTCCTCCTGCATTACCACAGAGAGGCACAACCTCCATGACCAGAGTATGGCAGCGCTCCCCCAGCGGACAAGGTTCCTCATCTGGCGATCTAAAGGAAGCGCCACCTGCTAAACAAGCTAAAGAGGAGAACCACAGTACTAGTCTGATGGAGGAGATTTCAGATGACATGCTTATTGAGGCGGTAGGCAATCCATCTTGGGCTGACTCATCTGCTGAACTGGAGTGCCTACAGACTTTCCCGGACAGCCCTGTGAGACCTGGACTACTAACATATGTCAAGGTGCTGTCTGTAGAGGTTTCCCCGAGGAGTCCATTGAAGGAACGAACTGTCAATGACTGAGTCTTTCTTTTTTTTTTGCCTTATCTCCATATGGGTTGGCTATAGTCTTTATTGGTTGCTGGGAACACTTACATGGGGGGAAGCTACGTTACCCACTCTCATATAAGCTGTTTGATTTAGGTCTTTCCGGCTCATCGCAGGAAAATCAAAGCCTCCTGCCCCCCCAACGACCTACTCGCTGACTTTACCCATTGTGCTGTTTCTCGCCAGAAACATAAATCATAACACATGGGACGTCTTGAGCGCTATACAAGGAGATGCAGCTCAAAGCCACTTATATTCGGGAACCTTAGAAAAGATAGATGTGGCATGACAGACCACACTAGCATCTGCTACAGGGCATCCCCTCCCCTCCCCCATTCAGCCCTTTCCCTTCCTTTCCCTCTTTCTTGGGATTTCCCTTCTCTCCCTCCCTGAAGATCTCTCGTTTCAAGTGTTTTGCTGGGGATGGAGAAGCATGCCCTTGGTAGGTTACTCTCCGCATCTCCCCAGTAGGTGATAGGTCAGAGCGGCTGAGTGCCGGTCCATGAGATTGGCACCTTGCATGTACACCTAATCACCATTAGTTTAATGCCTTATCAAGTATATAGGGTATTAATTGATGATTGTTGTAGTATTGAATTATTTCTCTTGTGTCAAGATTATTAGCACATATATATTATCCAGTTTATCAGCCTTTGGTTGGCAAGTTCAGTGTTATAACATAACTCTTTTTACCTACTTTGCACTAGGTACCTACTGAGTTTAGTACCAGCAAGCAGACCATCTCTAGCTAACCCCTGTTTAAATATCTCTTCTCCGTCACAAATTTTCCCTACTGCTTTCTCTATCCCTGCTGGAATAAAGAGGTGAGTACTGACCTTTTATCTTAGCTGGGGAATAGAATACAGAACACCAACATGGGGTTCACCTGGTATCATGGAATGTAAAGGGTTTAAATCACCCAATTAAATGAACTACAGTCCTCAGGCACTTACTTTCCTTGCAGGCGGACATTGCTCTAGTCCAAGAGACGCATTTCACTGCAAGAAATGTACTTTGGCTTAAAAAGGCATGGGTGGGCACTGTACTGGTGAGCTCGGCATCAAATAAATCTAAGGGGGTTGCCATATTGATTAAAAAGTCCTGTCCATGGGTGCAAGAACAGGTCATTACTGACAAATAGGGACGCTGGATTGTGGCGCGTTTCTCATACCCTGGAGGGCGGGTGGTGTTAGTCAATTTATATAGTCCTAACGTGGATGATTCAGAGGTATTGCTGGATCTTAACAAAGCCGTAGAATCCTTGATGGTCGATAGCCCGCATCTGCCTATTATATGAGGCGGAGATTTTAATCTTACCCTAGATCCCTTCCTTGACAAATCTAAGCCGACCCCTCAGACGCACCCTAAAACATTGAGGGCTCTGCAGGAGGTAATGGACGAATGGGATATGTCAGATGTATGGCAGAGGGACCACCCATCAGGACGTGATTATTCCTTCTTCTCTACAGCCCATGCAACGTCCAGCTGGATCAATGTCTGGCTGGCTAACTCCCATGCCGCTAAAGAGATTTCCTGTACTAAGATTCACAACATCTTGGTCTCTGACCATGCACCGGTCTCTTGCCATTATGCTCCCTCTGGACAGGGAGGGTCGGGCACCAGGTGGAGGTGTAATCCGCTGCTCCTCCGAGATCCTAAGTTCTACTCTATGATCCAGAAAGTGGCAAAGGACTATTTCTCTCTCAACCACGCGGATGACGCCTCTGCAGCTACAGTGTGGGAGGCTTTTAAAGCAGTGCTGCAGGGGCACATTATAGCATTCTCAGCACACCAAAATAAATCAAGGCACTCTGAACTGGCACACCTACAGGCTGAGTTAGCAGCGATGGAAGCCAGGTACAGAAATCCTACAGGAGGAAAGCCAGACTCGACTCTTCTCCGGGATATTGTTGGGTTAAAATATCGCATCAATAATATGCTCTATCAAAAATCAAAATGGGCCCTTCTTAGATCTAAGTATACGCATTGGGAAGGAGGTGACAAAGGGGGAAAATTGTTAGCGTATCAGCTGAGGAAACAGCAGGCGGCATCAAGGATTCATGCCCTTAAAAACGTAGATGGCCAGGTAGTCTCCTCACCTCAAAAGATTAATGGTTGCATGCAGAACTTCTATAAACGGCTCTACCAGACGCACTCCACTCTGGAGCCCGAGCAGCTGGGTGCTCACATAGCAGATTTCTGCACAGAGGTTGGAGTCCCTCAGATACCTGAGGATATCAAGCTGGTGTTAGAACAACTGTTCACAGAAGGGGAGGTAATGAAAGCACTATCCCAGCTGGCCAAAGGTAAATCCCTGGGGCTAGATGAGACGACAGCGGAACTTTACCAAACTCTTGGTGTGGAAATCAGTGCCCCCTTGCTCGCTGTACTACAGGAAGCTCATGAGAAGGGCATCCTCCCTCCCTCTATGAGGGAAGCGTTAATCACCCTGCTCCCGAAAAAATCTGATGACCTTCTTAACTGTGTCAATTACCGGCCTATCTCCCTCATATCCGTAGATAACAAAATTGCAGCTAAGGTGCTTGCCACGAGATCAGCAGATGCACTGCCCTCTGTTATTCACCCATCTCAAGTGGGCTTCACGAAGGGATGTGCGGCAGCTGGCAATATCAGGCTGGTACTAGACCTGAGATGGATAGCAATGCACTCTGAAGAACCTATGGCAGCTACGGCTGTGGACTTTACTAAGGCCTTTGATTCTGTCAAATGGTCCTATCTTCATGACATTCTGTGGAATTATGGGTTCGGTCCTTATTTTCGACAATGGGTCAGGGTGCTATACAATGCCCCCTCAGCTAGGATATTAACTAATAAGGATATATCCCCTCCTTTTCCCTTACAGAGGGGCACTCGGCAAGGTTGCCCCTTATCCCTGCTACTGTTCCTTGTGGCCCTAGACCCACTTGTATGGAAAATGCTGGTCACTAGGAGATCAAAGGTATAAGAGTGGGCCAACATGAATACCTAACTGCCGCCTATATGGATGATCTACTGATAACAGTGACCTGCCCAAAAGAATCGCTCCCAAAGGTATTGGAGGTACTAAATGAGTTTGCATAATTGTCTGGGCTGCAAGTCAACCAAAGTAAAACTAGCGTAACCCCCCTTAACGCAATCTGTATGATGTCCTGCTTGCAAGGCCTTAAGCTTGTTTGGGCCCCACAAAGTTTCTCCTATCTCGGTATTAAGATCCCGGCCAAATGGAATCGGTTAGCGCAAGATAACTTTAACCCCTTAATAATGTCACTTTCGGTTGAGGGGAAATCGATGGCGCTGGCTTAACCTCTCCCTCCCTGGCAAAGTTGCAGCAATCCGCATGCTGCTCCTACCCAGGGTAGCGTATCTGCTTTGTAATCTACCGATTGCCCTCCCTTGCAAAGTGTTCCACCAATTGGATAGGGTAATTTCCTTTTTCTTGTGGGAAGGTAAACCTCCCCCCCCCGATGGAGTCGCAAAAAGATGCAGGCGCATTGGACCAAGGGAGGACTGGGGCTCCCTTGGCTGCAAGGCTACCATTGGGCCTACACTTCAGCACAGGCTACCAAATGGTTTGTTCCCTCTTGGTCTGCTTCTCCGCAATGGGTCTTGCTGGAATCCCAATTGATGCAAAACACACCCTTGGGGACGCTTCTGACTACTGCCTCTGTTGACACCAGTAAGATCACTCCAGCTATGGCTGAAACAAAGCAGGCATGGTTTAAGATCATGGCATCCTCCAACACTCCCAAGGTGGCCAGATCTCTGCCATGTCAATATCTGGCATTGTGGCACAACCCGCTTATCACAGTGGTTAACAAATCGATCCATTGGCAGGAGTGGGACAGCAAGGGAATACATGTTATTCAGGACTTATATGCGGGAAACTCTAGGACTATGATGTCTTTTGAACAACTAAGGGCCCAGTACTCCCTACCCTCTCAGGACTTCTGGAGGTACTTACAGATTCGTAGTGCAATTCAAAAACTTAGTGGGGCAATTAAAAATGATCCTAAGTGGGACTGGGTATTAGTGCTTCATAGTAGAACCTCTTTACGCGGTCTGGCAGGCTAATTTTATACTATCTGGAGGGAGGCGCAGCAGGATCACATAGAATCATGTAGGAAAGCATGGAGCGAAGACCTCCATATTCCCATTACTGCTGAAGTTTGGTCTAGATGCTTCTGTTTGGCCCATACCGCATACCAAGATATCAGGAGCCAACAGATACGACTTAAGATTATCCTTAGGTGGTATCGCACACCCACAGTCCTCCATTCATGGGGCATTCTGCCTCATGCACAGTGTTGGAGATGCAGACAGGGGCCAGAAAACATTCTACACATTTTGTGGGAATGTCAGATCTTGACCAACTTCTGGCAGGCTATAGCAGTGGATTGCTCTGGTGTCCTGGGAGCCCCCATTGACACCTCTAACCCGTTGCTCCTGTTGGGGGACTCGTCCCCCTTAGACTACATGCCGAGACCGCATGCAAGCTGGCTTCTGGCAGTCTTCCTGGAGGCAAAAAGATTACTGCTCCTGTCCTGGAGATAGGTACAACCCCCACCTATTTCTCTTTGGCACTTGGCTATGGTTAGACTAGCCACATTTGAGAAATTCACGTATGCTAATCGAGGGAAGCTAGCTTTATAGTATCAGAAACTGGGATCGTAACTAAACTCTTCCCTATGTAAGGCCCCCTTCCCAATGCCGTGCAACCCCCCTATTGCCCCCAGGTGAGTTAGGACCTGGAACCACACCGGATATATCTAGGTTGTTCTGCTCTAGATGCCGGTACTCCGAACAGTGAGAGGTTTCTTAACATTCCAGTTACTAGCCATATTCTCTTTATTCTAGCATATGTCTCTTTTCTTCTCATTGCTGCTCTGCTCCTGTTGTGCGTGGCTGTCAGTTCACTGTGACAGAAGTTTTCTAACAAGTTAGTATATACTTTCCTGAGGGAATGACTGCTGAGATATCTAGTATCTGATTTACAGAGTTATTGGTTATAACTTTATAAGCTGGTACTATGTTTGTATTAGATATTTTGTAGAAGGAAACTATTGTATCCTTGGAGTTCTGGAAGATGTATGTATAACACGGTTTGTAGTATTTGTGCTATTATTCTAACGGATTGATGTCTATATCCTTTATAAGAAAACTCAATAAAAATCTTCTATGATAAAAAAAAAAAAATGTGCAGCCATATGGCTAAACAAGATAAATTCAAAAATCCGAGCAGTGGCAAAATGGAAACTATTAAAGGCAGGATTGACTGTAACTCTGAATTTGTTGTTTACCTATTACAGTGCTCATGTGGAGGTTTTTATGTTAGCAGAACTAAACGCAAACTGAGGTTCAGAATTTATGAGCACATTCAGGCCATAAAAAAACAAGAACCTCAGTTATGCCATAGCCAATCATGTACATAAAAATCCCAAAGTAAAGCATAAAATAATCGAAATGGGAATTGAACTGATTGGGAGAAATGTTAGGGGGGAGCCTTGAAAATGAGTTAGACTGTGCAGAACAGGAATGGAATTTTAGGCTTAATGCTCTAAAGCAGTGGTTCTCAAATGGTGAGGCCAGCCTCCCAAGGAAGGCCCCAAATTGTTCCAGGGGAGGCCCAGCCAAGTCTGAGAATTTTAAGTTTTGGCTGTTTTGTGTGAAAGGATAAAACAAATTAAATATGGATAATTGCAGGTGAATTTCTTTACTTATGCACAAATTTGTGACCAGGAAGTTCCCATTAAGCCAAAACTAATTTATAGGTGTGTATCTATATGTAAATTAATGCCTGGGGAAGGCATGCGGTGTCCTGGCTTGTTTCAACAATAGGTATTTATATGCAAATTGGTGACTGGGAAAGGCACACTGCATCAAGGCTTATTTCTACAATAGGTATTTATATGCAAATTAGTGACTTGAAAAGGCACACTGAGTCAAGGCTCATTTCTATAGTAGGTATTTATATGTAAATTAGTAACTGGGAAAGGCATAGTGATCCAATGCATGTTTTCAGGTGTGACCTGAGGTAAGGGTACAGGAAGTTACCTAACTGCAGGGTAAGAGAGGGAGAGATGAAGTGGCTAGGTTAGTTGTTCCAGATAGAGAGGAAACAGAGTAACAAAGGCACAAGAGTCAGAAAAAAGGAGTGACAAGTATAACCTGGGGTGCCGGGTTAGGGGTGGAGAGCAATAAGTTGAATAAAAAGAGAATACACTCAGTCAACTTTATTAGTTTCACTTCATTCCTGGTGTACTATGCAAAGTAGGATTTTTTTTTTCTGTGGGGAGGCCCTAGATTTTGTTCCAAATTTGAGGGAGCCTCAAAATCTTTTTCATGGCTTGGGGGAGGCTCACTATCACAAGGTGTGAGAACTAATGCTCTAAAGCATCCAGGATTAAATGAGAAATTTCAATTGGCTCCATTCCTTAGAAGAAAAAGAAGGAAGACATAAACTTGTTCTCTGAAGAATTCAACCCCCCCCCCCAACCTGGGACACCCTGCACACTTTTGTGCATATATTAAATGAAAGAAATGAATGAAGTCAGCAGTGTTATCTTAACTTAGAGTAATGTTTTTTGAGGGGGTAACGGGATGGGAATTGGAAGCATAGGACTCATGTACTCAGACCAGGAGCTAAGGCAGCGCAATGATGGCAGGAGGGAGTAACTTATACAGGCACACAGGAGGTAGTATCGCGCAGTGGTTTAAGGCTCTGAGCTGCAGACCTGGAGAACTGGGTTTGAATCCCACAGCCCCCACTTCCATACTGTGTGACCCTGAGCAAGTCACTTGACTTCCTTGTGCTCCCAGGTCACACCTGTAAACAAGCTTTCAGCTTAGCGTGTGTCTCCTGGTAAAAAAAGAAATGCATTTAAGAGAGAACATAAAAGTTGTTGCCGTTTTCTCATCTTTTTCTGTGTTGACTCTTTGCAGGTACACCTATACCTATGCAGAAATAAAGGCACCAAGGAGGGAATCAGATGCTTTATTTATCTACATGGTGTTTAGGCATCACATAGCAGAAAGAAAAACCTTTTTTGATAAAGTATGTTTACTCAAAGGTGTATGTAAATGTTTATTTTTATTTTTAAAAGTGAAATAAGAATTAAAGGTGAATGCACTGTTTACGTTTTCTAAGTGTAACCCCTAGATGGCGCTATCCCAGGGGCTACTACCCCTGCCTGATTTGCCACTAACAGGTTGAGGGGCCTGGATCCAATGGCGGGTGCCTCCACCCAGAGGTCAGGGTTTGCAATAGTTAAACTAACTTGGTCACAGCCCTCTGGGACACTGCAACCCCTTTCTTCCCACTCAGTGGCCCACACAATATATCAGAATTACCTTCAGTATACACTTACCCCCAGGACTGGTTCCGCACTGGGACTTCCTGTGAAATGAGATACAGTGCAACAATCACAGTACAGTACTTTAACATAGACAAATACTTCAGGCAGTATAACTTTACTGAAACAAGCAGCTCTGATTTATTTAGGGGATATAACAAGGACAGGGGAAATCAGGTTAATTAGCTTATCACTCTAATAATCTACCTTTATGGCTCTGTGCACAGGCCTATCTCTATCAGTTACTGTCCTGGGTACCCAAGCCCTAGTGGCTAGTCCAAACTGGTGGCAGCTGGTAGGGGGCCTTTCACACAGAGAAAAGGAGAATTAAACAGTCAGCAGTACAGTAATTCCATTTGGATTTAATGTGGCAATTCAACAGGAGCGACCCTGAATTAGTACTACGACCTCCAAATAAGATAGGGTCCTTCAATGTCAGCAGGCTCACTTGAGGTACATAAACCTCTTCACACATCCATATAAAAGAAAGCACTATACCAGGCAGGCTGCATCTGTATCCCGATCGCAATTACTGCACAATACCCGGAGAACACACAGCAGATTCAGTTCCTGACAGACCGAGTGCAATTTTCAGCAATTCTTCCAGTCTTCTACAGGGTGAGCCTGGTTTCTACTCTTCAGAGATCCTTTGATTCTTTTCACAGGCGGATTCAGTCCTAACAAGCTGTTACACAAGCTGCAGACCGAACTCTGGGCCTTACACACGTTTTTGACTAAAACTGCACACTGAAAAAGCACAGGGCTCCTTCCTTCTTCACTGCCAAAGCTCAACTGAAACTCCAACCGACAAAACCGGGCACTTCCTTTGAGTTCCTCCCAGTTCTTGACTGGATTGGCTGTCACTCACAATAGACTGCTGCTGTTGGTCCAGAAAGGTGCTGAAGTCTAAACTACATCTCCCAGAGTCACTGCTCATACAATCCTCTTGTGGCTGGCTCAGATTATGAGTCCAAGTTCTGATTCGTCCAAGGCACCATTTTAGAGCTAGCTTACCCCACACTGATTGGTCCAGTTCAGCAGTTCAAAACCAGAATGGGGAACTAGGCAGACACTGTTCTGACTGCAAAAGAAAGTAGGTTAGACAAACTGTAATTTCATTATTACTGTAAATGATTTCTGGCAAACAGTTACATCTTTCAGATAGGTTCCCTTTGCACCTAGTGACTGCAAAATGGAGTGAATTGGCAGCAGCTTGAGTGGTACTCAATCAAAGAAACACACAGTCCCCATACAACTAATTATGTCTGCAAGCAGACAGCTCTTAAAGAGACAGTACCAGAGGTTCTAAAAACACTCACTGATAAATGGCTTAAGCGCCAAACACCATTCAGGCTTGGAGCATTCAAGCAAGCTCCTGGAAGTCTTTTGGGAACCTCCATTTGCAGGGGTTACACCCTTCCTGGTTTGGGAAAGCTTGACGCCCGCGATGCAAGTACTCTAATAAGTTTTAACTGCAACCGTATACATTTGCATTAGGCTCACACATGTAATCATCAGTCAATATATCATTTTACCAAGAACACATTTCTGAAACATTGCAGTACGTCACTCTTTACACAGTATTACACACACATTGTACCATAACTCAAGTTATTACCTCTTGTACATGAAACCTGAAGAGAGGGGGCCCTTTCCTATCAGTTACCTTGGGGCTGGACGGGGCAAGGGCACCATACTTAGAGGGCAACACAAGTAACTTGGAGTTAGCACTGACGCTCAGTTTGGGCAATGAGCTCGGGGACACATACACTCCTTTATGGACAACATTGAGAGGCAAATCCACAGGCCTCCCAAGGGAATCATAACTGAGGTGCACCACAGGCTTTACAGCCCGACCAGTCTTTCTAGGGGGAACTGTTACAGTCTCTGCACTCTGAACCTCATTTTCAGCATTGTCCTCACTTATCAGGGAGTCTCCTGGGGTAGAGAGGCTAGAACTTGGGGCACTTTCAGCTCCAGGAGTTACAGTTTCTGAGTCCACAACATTTGGCTCGCATGGAGCTTTCGGACACTGGCAGTGGACTGTCAGGGCACTCAAAATACTCTTCTTGTTCGGTGTATCACCAGTCTGCCCCAATCTATCATTTTCCTCCTGAAAACTCAAACAGTTCAACCATGCACAATGATTCCATTTCATCTGATCTGATGCTTTGCACTTCACTTTGTGGGAGCAATGGCTCCAGGGATGAAGCTGGGGCTTAGACAGTCCAGAAGGCCCAGCTTTGTCTCCAGTATTGACTAGGGATTGCCCCAAACAATTGACTCAGTTCGTAAGAAGGATAGTATTCAAAGTCACTCTCACTTTCTTCTGATATGGACTGACAGTCATGCTCAACTGGGACTTGTGCAGGGGAACACTTTAACTCTGCTTCTGTAGGTGCAGACTTCCTTGATCTTTTCTTAGCAGCAGCTCTAGTCACTGGTGGTGATGTTAACAAGGGGGGCAGCCCTCTGGGGCAAAGCTTTCCTCTGTAAGCAGCGACTACAAGTTCGAATGTGTTGCTCCACATCAGCCCCCATCTTAGGCCAATAGAATCTGGATCTCACCAAGTCAAGTGTTCTGTCTATACCAAGGTGCCCCATGTGGTTGTGCAAGGACCTCAGTACTGAGTCTCGAAAGGCAGTGGGCAGCACTAGTTGTTGTTTGTCTACTTGTCCCCTCTGTCTACTGTTTCTCTGTATAACAGTTTATTGATCAGTTTCAACTTAGGACCTTCTTTGTATAACAGTGCAGTTCTCAAATCAGTGGGCGTAATTTGGACACATCTTTTCCTGCATAGAGGGCTTCTAAAGCTGCTTTGATCATGGGATCGCGGGATTGAGCCGCGAATACTGTCATTGTCCAGCTGAGGCAGTGCACCAATGTCTATTGCAGAAAAGTGGCAATAAGCAGCAGGTATGCAATTCTCAGAGGCTCCCAAGCAATCCACCATGCAGTCCACTGCGTCCGTGGACATTTGTTCCTCCCTGTCAAACTTCCGGCAGAGTGCCCGAATGTCAGGTTCTGCCAATCGGACCCAATCATTCTGGGGAACAGGCCTCCGGGAGAGAGCATCAGCATCTATGTGGTTCAGACCTGCTCGGTATTCGAGAGCATAGTTATATGTAGATAATGCAGAAAGCCACCTATGGCCAGTGGCATCCAACTTAGCTGAGGTCTGCACATAGGTCAAAGGATTATTGTCAGTTTTTACTAGTATTTTAGCCCCATACAAGTACTCATGGAATTGGTCAACAATAGCCCACTTCAAAGCTAGGAACTCTAACTTATGTACAGGATAGTTCTTTCGGATGGGGTCAGGTTTCTACTGGCAAAGGCCACTGATCTCAGGCCATTCTCGTGCTCTTGGTACAACACAGCCCCAACCCTTGCAAGCTAGCATCAGTGTGCAGGACGTAAGGTTTTCTTGGATCGGCACAGGCCAGCACTGGAGCATGGGTAAGTTGATATATGATCTCATGAAAAGCAGTCTCACAATCAGAGTCCAGCGGCCCCAAATACTTCACTGGATGAAAATACACTCTTTCAGTCTTGAGGGACGCTGACTTTTGGTATTTTTGTGGGTTGGGGGATACCCTTGAGTAAGGTTAAGTAAAGGGCGGATCACTCTTGAATAGTCCTTGATGAGCGCCGATAATAACCACAGAATCCCAGAATCTTTGCAGTTCTTTAGATTTTTGGGCTGTGGCCAGGTGGTCAAGGCCTCAACTTTACTTGGGTCGGTCTGTATTCCTCGAGGATACTATGTGTCCCACATACTTTACTGATGTTTGGAAGAATTGACACTTATCAATGGACAGTTTAAGGCCAAAGTCCTCCAGTCGGTCCAATACCTTAAATAATCTGCTCTCATGTTCCTCCAGTGAGCTGCCAAACACAATAACATCATCTAGGTATACCAGGCACTCTAGTAAGTTCCTGTCCCCACTGCACGCTCCATCAATCGTTGAAAAGTGGCTGGGGCACCTGAAATCCCTTGAGGCATCCTCATGAATTCATAGAAGCCAAGCGGACAGATAAAGGCTGTCTTCTCACGGTCCTCTGGGGCCATCGGGATCTGGTAGTACCCACTGCGGAGATCCAGCACAGAGAACCACTTGCTCCCGTTTAGGCAGTCCAAAGCATCCTGAATGCGGGGCATTGTGTACTGATCATGGATAGTCCGCCGGTTTAAGGTGCGATAATCCACACACATCCTTACTGTTCCATTCTTTTTCCTCACTACCACAATGGGGGAAGCATAAGGGGCTTCTGGATTCTTGTATTACACCAGCAGCTAACATCTCTTGCAGATGCCGTCTCACATCATCTATGTCAGCAGGTGCCAGGCGTCGAGACCTCTCACGAAATGGTCTTTCGTCATGCAGCGGATATTGTGTTCAGCTCCTTGCACGCATCCTACATCCCATTCCTTTAAAGAAAACACCTGGTCTCTCTGGGCAAGCTTCTCACTGATCCTCACTTTCCATTCAGCTGGCAGTGGGGAGTCACGAAATCAAACAAGTCAGGCTACTCTGTCATTCTTCCTTGAACTCTTGCTGCTGGGTAGCACTGCAGTGTCTGCACAATGCACATTAGCCAGGATGCAACCTCTGTTTACTCGAATGTCTCTTTCAGACACATTATGAACTTGGACCATTACCCTTCTGGCATAAGCATGGGCTCTAGCGGGCAAAATACTAGGCTTGACCAGCAGTCCCTCTGGCAATTTCCATCGCCTGGTGCATCCAACATTAATATTTTATTCTTAACATCCTTTCTGATACGGACCTCTCCTGTAAGGTACACTGGGCATTTGGCGCAGGATCAGAGACTCAGGATCCTTCTTCCATACAATTCCGACCGTTCCTCTGGTTCTGTTTTTCAGCATCTCTCTGTGCCTCATAGGCCTTCTTATTTAAAGCCGGAACTCTTAAGCTCTACTAGTCTTTGACCCTGTTTTTCATAACACAACTGTGCCAGCCTTCCAACATATGAGCATTTGTTCCAATCAACAAAGGGACACCATCATACAGTCCAGTGGGGGGACACACTAGGCTAGGGTCTCTACTTGTTCGGCCACTCCAGCCACGGAGGTGGGGAAAGACAGCCAAATTCGGATATACCCGGAATAGGGTAGGCCTTCTCACTTAACCCCATACATGCAGTCCTTCTAATGGTTGTAAGGGTACGTCTGACAAATGCTTCGATACCAATCCTGGAACATAATTGTCACTTGGGAGCCACTGTCTAATACAGCTCTTGTAGACACTCCATTCACCTTTACAGTGGTCTCCATGGAGGGACCCACTATTCTGGACCAGTCTGGAGAAGCGATAGTGGGGCCTGGGCAACTGACCTTGCCACAAAAGGACGTGAGTTAGCATTTTGGTGCCCTCACTGGGATCATTTCATGCACCTCTTAACCACTGATTTGTTCTCCGAGCTCTCCTTGTAGCCTATATGCAACTTTGTCAGTGTCTTTTGGGGACCGCATTCCCTTTTCATGTGCCCATCTTTCCCACAATTATAGCAAAACATACTTTCTGGAGTTTGAGCTGGCCGGGCGCCACACTGGGAGCCAGGGCGGGGTATTACTAACTGGAAACCTTGGTGCCATCTTCTGTCTGTGGCGTGATAAGCATTTGGAGACATCTCGTCAGTTTCTCCACTTCCATGGTCAAGGAATCGAGTTCGGAGCTGTTATCAGCAGGAGATACGTTGGTGGGTACCCCCACCCCCATAGCAGATGCAGTCGGATATAGGTCAGGGCCCGTACTTGCAGGCGTGGCCTTCATAAAGGGACTGTTTTTGAATTCCCGGATCTCTCTCAACAGTTCGCCCCATTGTGACATATCTTTTTCCTTGTCAGAGCACTCATTGACTGTCAACCTCTGCCCCTGAACTTCACTTAATGGGTCACCCTCAGTCACTCGGTCGTAGCCACAGCTGTTGGGGCAGGTCCCTCCTGAGGTCGCCTTTTCAACTCCTCAATTTCTCTCATTAACTCATCATAGGAGGGGGATTCCAGTCGATTTGCCAGGCGAATTGGAAGCAACAGCAGTTCTGGTGAAGGGGGCAGACTTAGGATTCTGTCCAGTCTGGTTCGTCCAGTTCAATCGCTGGCAAACTACCCTTTCTGAGGCATTCTTGCAGCAATTTTTCCAGCCGAGAGACATACACAGACAACAACTCCCCTTGGTACTGTTGTGCATTTCTTACTCTCCACCATAGGTCCTCATCAGAATCTGGGCTCCCATACACATTCTCCAAGGCCTCAAGATAGGCCTGTGCAGTCGCTTCAGGGTTACTGGCCCGTTTGCTGGATGGTAGCCAGGGCAGGACCTCGGAGGCTCACTAACCCTCTTCGCTGCCTTCTTCCGAGCATTGCCATTCTAGCACTTGGGGGCAACATAGTCTATCCAGGTCTCCCAGTCATCCTCCCCTTGGGGGGTGGGGAGGGTGCCAGAGAAGATCCTCAACCTTCGGTAAGAGTCGTGACTAATGGCAGGTGCAGAAATAGGAGTCTGCATTGGTTCAGCCACCATTACAGGCACTGGAGCGGGAGAGGGTGTTGGGGAGAACACCCCAGGTGGCAAGAATAGTTTCTTCAAGTCCTCCACAGTTTTCCTTCTCCCAGCAACCATTTAGCAAATTTCTCCTCAAAGTTTCAGATAGTGGTGGGGGCTGATTCCCCGGTCTTTACTGTCCTTAGTTATCACTCTCCAAGCAGTGAGGGCTCCTCTGGGGTAATGGTCTGTGGCACTTTTGGAGCTATCTATGGGATCCTTAAACTTACTAGGGCCAGGAAAGTGTGGGTGAGCAGATTAGCATGCCGACCCACCACCACAGGGTTTTGTAAACCTTCCACCTTGGAAAGTACTCCCTGCACAGTGTCCGTATTGATACCCAGGGGATGTCCAGGATAAGCATAGCATTTTGGGGTTGATCTCCTCCCCAGTACACCACCTCCACCAGCCGGTGCACAGCCACTTCTGTCGGGTACCCATTTTTTTTTTAACAGTGGTTCAGTAAATATGGCCACTAGAGGACACACAATCCCAGCGGTGAGCTCCAAGATGTAACCCCTAGATGGCGCTATCCCAGGGCTACTACCCCTGCCTGATTTGCCACTAACAGGTTGAGGGCCTGGATCCAATGGCGGGTGCCTCCACCCAGAGGTCAGGGTTTGCAATAGTTAAACTAACTTGGTCACAGCCCTCTGGGACACTGCAACCCCTTTCTTCCCACTAGTGGCCCACACAATATATCAGAATTACCTTCACAGTATACACTTACCCCCAGGACTGGTTCCGCACTGGGACTTCCTGTGAAATGAGATACAGTGCAACAATCACAGTACAGTACTTTAACATAGACAAATACTTCAGGCAGTATAACTTTACTGAAACAAGCAGCTCTGATTTATTTAGGGATATAACAAGGACAGGGGAAATCAGGTTAATTAGCTTATCACTCTAATAATCTACTTATGGCTCTGTGCACAGGCCTATCCCTATCAGTTACTGTCCCTGGGTACCCAAGCCCTAGTGGCTAGTCCAAACGTGCGGCAGCTGGTAGGGGCCTTTCACACAGAGAAAAGGAGAATTAAACAGTCAGCAGTACAGTAATTCCATTTGGATTTAATGTGGCAATCAACAGGGAGCGACCCTGAATTAGTACTCACACCTCCAAATAAGATAGGGTCCTTCAATGTCAGCAGGGCTCACTTGAGGTACATAAACCTCTTCACACATCCATATAAAGAAAGCACTATACCAGGCAGGCTGCATCTGTATCCCGATCGCAATTACTGCACAATACCGGGAGAACACACAGCAGATTCAGTTCCTGACAGACCGAGTGCAATTTTCAGCAATTCTTCCAGTCTTCTACAGGGTGAGCCTGGTTTCTACTCTTCAGAGATCCTTTGATTCTTTTTCACAGGACGGATTCAGTCCTAACAAGCTGTTACACAAGCTGCAGACCGAACTCTGGCCTTACACACGCTTTTTGACTAAAACTGCACACTGAAAAGCACAGGGCTCCTTCCTTCTTCACTGCCAAAGCTCAACTGAAACTCCAACCGACAAAACCGGCACTTCCTTTGAGTTCCTCCCAGTTCTTGACTGGATTGGCTGTCACTCACAATAGACTGCTGCTGTTGGTCCAGAAAGGTGCTGAAGTCTAAACTACATCTCCCAGAGTCACTGCTCATAAAATCCTCTTGTGGCTGGCTCCAGATTATGAGTCCAAGTTCTGATTCGTCCAAGGCACCATTTTAGAGCTAGCTTACCCCACACTGATTGGTCCAGTTCAGCAGTTCAAAACCAGAATGGGGAACTAGGCAGACACTGTTCTGACTGCAAAAGAAAGTAGGTTAGACAAACTGTAATTTCATTATTACTGTAAATGATTTCTGGCAAACAGTTACATCTTTCAGATAGGTTCCCTTTGCACTCCTAGTGACTGCAAAAATGGAGTGAATTGGCAGCAGCTTGAGTGGTACTCAATCAAAGAAACACACAGTCCCCCATACAAACTAATTATGTCTGCAAGCAGACAGCTCTTAAAGAGACAGTACCAGAGGTTCTAAAAACACTCACTGATAAATGGCTTAAACGCCAAACACCATTCAGGCTTGGAGCATTCAAGCAAGCTCCTGGAAGTCTTTTGGGAACCTCCATTTGCAGGGGGGTTACATAAGAATCTCAAAATAAAATGTAATAAAAAGGGGTTAAACACACAGGCTAATAGAAAACTGTGTTAGTTTAATTTCTATTGGTTAAACACTAATTGAACAATTAAATGCTTTGAATAAATGCACTTCTTGAATTAACTGCACTTACCTCTGATGAAGCCATGAAGGCAGGGTGAAATGTAGGAACGTCTCAGTAGCAGTGTTGTGGCACTGTTGCTACTTGCCTGTGTTTTTGTGAACTGGATCAGAATAAAACTGTTTGAGTTACTGTAACAACAGTTTGGACATTGCTGTCTTTCTGCCTGGTGAGTGCAACTGCGGCAGTTAACTTGAATATCATACAGAAAACTGTTCAAAGCTAGTCCCCATATTCAGAGGAGGTGAACCAAATGTACTTTCAAACTATTAACCAATAGCTATCTTGCCCATACTATCAAAACTTTTGGAGCGGATGGTGCACAAGTAGCTATATAAATATCTTAAGAAATATTCAAAATTGACAAAATACCAGAGAGACGGAAACTAGAACTGTTTGTGCTCCGGACTGACTCTTTGTGGTCCCATGGAAAATTTAAGGTGCACTATAGCAGGGCACTAGACATATTTGAAAAAGAGGGTTCCTTCACTTGCAGTGCAGGGCACCAATTTCTTTTTATTTTTTATATATATGTACTTTATGGATTTTCCCTTTTTCTCCCTAACCCGGGCCCTCAGCAGACATGCACGTGCACATGCGTGGAGGCAAACGTGCACGCCGGGCACCAGCTTGGCCCCTTCCACCCCTGGCTATTGCCACCGCCCCCTCATGCCTACGCTTCCCACTGGACCTCCACCCAGTAGGAAAAGAACTACGGAAAGTGCAGGCATCCATCCTGGGAGGGAGAGCTGCCTTGCAGCTGCTCAATCCCACTCCCCATAGACTCCTCGATGATCCCGGAGGCTTTGGGCACCTACAAAATAAATTATACAGATAGTGCAGGGTAAGCATCAAACAAACAAAATACAAATAAAATTATTAAAACAGTATAATAACATTTCAGCTATAAAAGTAAAAACAATAGACAATATTATTAAACTATAATCTATGAAAGCAAAAGGTTGGTGTATAGCAGTTACATAGCTGCTTCAAGGAAGACCTGCATAAACAGGTAGGTCTTTAGCCCCTTCTTGAAGGCCTCAACTGTCCAGGCTCCTCTGACACTAGCTGGGAATGAATTCCACAGGGTAGAACCGGAGACACTGAAAGCACGGTCACCAGAGGTTTTAAGCCTAACCCTAGGAATGTCAAGGAGCCCTCTAATTAAGGACCGGAGGGGGAGTGGGTTGAGGTGGCAGGTGAAAGGAGCTGAGTTAGATAACTAGTGTATGGATATGCAAATCAAAAAGTATTTGACAAACTGGACATAATGTACAACCGACTGGCAAGGTTTGTCCTACATTGTTTAAGCAATAAACCACTCCAGAGTGTGGGTTATGCTGGGATTTACTCACGCCTGGTGTGGTTTGGTTACGAGGCCACAGGCCAAGTGACCAAATCCACACCAGGCGTGAGTAAATCCTAGCATAACCCACACCTTGGAGTGGTTTATTGTGATTATATAATGGGTAGGAATGAAAGATTAAAAAAAATATATATTAAATTGTGTTTTGTTTAAAAGAAAGGGTTTTTTTTCATTGATTTTCCATGTAATATTCTTCCTCTGTTTATAAAACAGTTACCTGTTGCTAGGTACACACACACACACACACACCCCTATTCCTGTCTCTGCTTGCTACAATGCTATGTGTGTGGGGGTTGGGTTTTTGTTTTTTTGCTTTATCAAAAAGACATCAGCAGACTAGATGCATGGGGTGCCTGCTGAGATGGACCGAGACAGAATGACACTGTATGGTGAGAGACAGCAAGTGAGCACACTGTATGGCGAGAACAGCAATCCTATTCCTAAAAGTTAAGTGGGACCTGAAGTTTTTATTGAGGGGGTAACGGGATGGGAACTGGAAGCATGGGACTCGTGTACTCAGACTGGGAGCTAAGGCAGCGCAATGGAGGTGGAAGGGAGTAACGTATATAGGAGCCAGCACTGACCGGATGGAGGGACCATTAGAGGAGCTACCACTGTGTGGATATTTGGGTGAGGCGGATGGTTTAACAGTTGAGTGTCACATTTTTTTATACTATCTGTGTTATGCTCCAGTTGGAAATGTGTTTGTTTTTTTAAAAACGAGGGCTAAAACAGAGAAATCACTGCTGAAAACCTGAGCCGTGAAGCGCATTCCCAGTATCACGGCTTGGCTTTTCGGTCATGATTTCTGTATGTTTTCGGCCTCATTTTTAAAATCAAATACCTTTCTGACTTGCACATTCCTGAAACAATTAAAACAGATGATTACTTGAAGGGTGATGGTGCAAGCCGAGTAGGACGCTCACGGGGCTTCAGTGCTTATGGCCAGCATGCTGTCTGTAAGTTGAGAAATGGCTTTTTGTCCTGGGGTTGTTAGATTTCTAAGTGATGGGGCTGATGAAGATGGCTGGATCTTTACCCGTGAGTTATACTGGGATTTACTTGTGGGTAAAAGACCCAGACAACCAATCGTGTTTTTAGTTGCAGAAGTCCCATCGTATAATCTTATACAACTCATCTTTGCCTTATGTATCAAAAACTAAAGTGGGATAGTGTAACATTATACTACAAAAACAATGGTCATCCCTGATTTACGAGTTAAATAAAATGGGATAATGAAGGAAAACTTGCATTTTGTTGAGAAAAATTATCATAGATACCTATTGAGGGACATTATTCACAGAGGAGCTGTCATTCCAACAACCCAAAACAAATACAAACAAATGGCAATGCATGTTAATATGGCCAAATTGCGGAATGAAGTATCCCCCACAATAAGAAATATGTCTAAATTAACAGCTTTCATGCAAGCTTTGAATTTACAACTAACTGAAAGTTGCACTTGTGCAATTTGATTATGCAAGCTTGCTTGCTTATAGAATTGATATCTAGAACTGTACATGTCTGGTTGATTATGCAGTACATAAAGGCTGTGAAAGGACTTCCTTCAGTGTCAGCTACACAAGGGTTACATAGGAACTTCCATCAACTGGGTCCCTAATATTTTAGACACAGCAGATGCAACATCTTTCTTTAAAAAAATTATGTTTAATTAATTATTCGTATTCAATAGAAGTATTAGATAGCAAAATTCTATGACTGTGAAATTTCTAGTGAGCCATTGATAACCCTAATATTTTGGACACTGTAGAGGCAACATCTTTCTTTTTTTTTTTTAAATCACGTTTAATTAATTATTTGTATTCGACAGAAGAAGCACTAGGTAGCAAAATTCTATGACTATGAAATATCTAGTGAGCCTTTGATAACCCTAATTGTGGGATGACTGTTTCAATGTCCATTATTGTTGTCTTTAACTTACTGTATGGAGAATGTCCAATTGTAAAATTTCAACTGCACTATTGGAATGTACGTAAAGTACTGTTATTACGTTGGAACTTGTTTGCTCCTGTGTTGAAATGCAGGATGACCTTCTAAAATAGGTCCTTTGGACCTAAAGTTTCTATATCCTGTCAAAAAAAAATGTTATTCCTACTACATTATTGCAGGTACATCCTGGATTCTGCCAAGGTTTTAATACTGCTCTTGTCAGTCAGTGTTGCTATGGCAAAGAGATCATTTAGTGCACTGCAAAGACTAAAGACCTGGTTGCTGAATAGTTTGGATGAAAGTTGGCTTACAGGTTTAGCATTGCTGCACATACATCAGGACATCCCAGCTGACACAGACCAAGTACTGAAGGATTTCAACCCACGTAATTACCATCAGATTAATTTTGTGCCAAACTAACCTCTAGCAATGGAGCTAGTTTTTCTGAGTCTATGCTGTGCTTAGGGAGATCTGTCGATTTCACTGTATATTTTGTAGCGGAGTGACAAGGATAATTTGATTAGAACTTGTTCTGGTGACTGGGTGATTTCCGTTACGCTGGGAATGAGTAACTACATGAATGATTTCTGACTGATCTGGGTGCTCAGCTTTTGATGTGTCTGTTTTTTGTTGCATCTTGGTATTTGATTTGTAGTCATTTTTTAAAATGTAGACTGTTTGGTACAGAGTGGTTTAAGGGATTAAGGTAACTAAACCAAAACCACAGCACCATCTAGCCCACCCCAGCCCTCTGATACTGTTGGGGGCATGTAACAATTTTGTTGTTCTGTTGCCTTGGTGATTTCAGTTACTTTGGTTGTGAGTGAGTATGTGAATAATTTTGGCTGGTGTAGGTAATTGGCTTTAATGCTTAGGTGAGTGGATAAAGTGTACGAGCACAAGTACTAGTGTGAATGGACCTCTGTAGGGCTGCCTACCTTGATGTGGTACAGAGGCTTATCACAATGTAACACTGTAACTAAAAGTCAGTCTGCTAGTCTGACACTGTTGGTGTTTGAAAGGCTTTCTATCTGTATTGGAATGTAAGTATTTGCCTTACATCTTTTCACTTCATATTTAGAGTATAGGCTACAGATTAAATGCTGTGGGGTCATCGGGATAGGGGGTAGGCAATGGTTGAGGGGGGTAGCAGCGTGACAGCTCTGTGTACAAATTTGAAATCCCTGGCTACACCCCTGCCTGAGGGAAGCCACGAAAGTCTTACATACAGAAGTGGAATGAATGAAGAGCAAGGGAACCCCTTTCCAAGGCAACAGAAGCTGAGTATTATAAGGATTCAGGTTAAGTACCAGCTTCGTGGACTTACAATAGGAGCCCAGGAAGATGGAAGTTTATATGTTCAGGTTAGCAACAGAAATTGATAAACTCAGGTTAGTCAAAGCGGAATTAGGTGAGGAACTGATGCAAAACCAAGAAGAGTTAAGAGACACTCAGATGTCCTCTTTCTAGGTACTGGAACAAACAGAAAAGGAGAAGGCTGAAATGGTAATCCCCAAATGGGAGACCCTGAAAGTGAATATCAAAATTCTCATGGTTGCCATAGAAGAGGTAAGTGAGGAAATGCAATGGAAAGGTGAAGAGAGAGCTGAATTAAAAAGTACATATTCCAGGGCAATACAGGAAGAGATTCTGTAAGTTCAGAAACTTTTTGTGTCAAAAGTAAAAGTGGTTGAGAGAAAAGTGGAGTCTCATCAGGACACAAGGAAAAGGACAGAAGAGATCTGCAAACATCCTAAGAAAAGCTAGCTGAGGTAACACTACCAGTGCAGAATGTCATCGCGGAGGCAGAAGGACGAAGCACTGAGCAGGTAGAGGATTCTTGAAAGACAGAAGGTGATCAGACCTGTGCAAAGGTCAAACCAGACCTGGTTAGGAACCATGCTTAGAACAGTGCCACAAACAAGGAGACAGATTTCACCTCTACAGAAAGTATTGCTACAAATGCCAGAAAAAAAAGAGTTCAACTCTCCAGGTCAACTGACCTACCCGGAGGTCAAAATCAGAGTTGTTAACAAACAGACTCCAACCATTACTATTAATAGGGTAGAGAAGCCTATCTGTACAGAAGGTCAAGAGACATTCATGGAGGTCAGACTAGTTTGGTTTAAGAATCTAACTGCCATTAAGCAAAAATTTGACAAACCATTAGCTGAACAAAAAGAGGATACACTGGTTAGAGTGGAACCTGCAGACCACACAGGGATTTTACAATACCAAACAATGGTCCCCGGGTTAGTGCAATCTGAAGTGCTAAGACTGGCTCATGAGCCTACTGGTACAGAATGTCTGGAAAGGAAGGAAACCTTGGGGCAAATACCCACTCAAGGCTACGAGTCAGGACTGGCTAATGAGGCAGCTAGCTATTGTGCCCCTTGTCCTGAACACCCCGTGAGTAGCCTAAAGATTAGGAAAAGGGTCCTCCTGTGTGCAGAGAACAAAACTGTTGTTCTAAACAGTATCAGAGAGACCCAGTTGAATAGATATGCTGAAAAACCCTCTGCCTAGGAAGGGATGAGATAGAGTAGGGCAGGAACACCCAAGCAACTGTAACTGATAAGGACGTGACTGTTATAAAGGAAAAGTGTGCCCTGATTAACTGTAAGACAGGCCCAGTGAAACAATTCTCACAATATTCAAAGAGCATGTTGTACAAATTTATGATGCAGGTGTTAATATTTGAGACAGCATAATACTGTACTTGATGTGGATAATGTGGTAGGTGCCTCCAACATCCAGGGTGTTCTTGCTGTCATAAACGCACTCAGCAGGTCAGGCCCTCTGCTCCCACAGTGCCAACCTCCGAGCGCAGTAATGTGAACAAGTAACAGACAGGGTAATCCTCCTGTCTGCTTGTGGGTCTGAATCACCTTTGGTCTCAAGGACTGGGGGGATTCAAACTGTGAACCTTATGCTAGCGTACCCAAATGTACAGGCTCAGATAAAATTCTCTTTGGGGGATGCAATACATCTTTCGCCTAAGGACACCTAACCAGGTATACAAAATGAACCCTTAAAACTCTATAAAAGACCTTAGGTATATTCTTACCTTTTCCCAGTTTAGTAACACCATCAAGCTTTTGAACAGTTTTGCCAGTCTTAACCCTCTGTACATCACATGCAAAAGAAAGAACTTGGAAGACCCAGGCAGTATCTTTCAAATAAAAGGTTTACTTAACAAGCATTTGTCAATGCCGAATATTGTCGCACTGGCATTGGCAGTGGCGGAGGTGGAGAGGCATAGCACTGTGAGTTTGTTAATGTGTCCCAAAAGGTGATTTTGCACAGCGAGTACGCCACTGTGCAGCAGAACTGTGGAAATGCATTTTGGGCAGGCTGTGGAAAATGGCAGATGGACTGTTGATAATGAGGTGTGCATAAATGTCGGTGGTGAAAATGCGGCATGAAAATATTGCAGATTGACGAAGTCACAAGGGTGTGTGGAAACTGCATAATGCACGCTTGCAACACAGTCACTGTCTGGATTTTTGCCACCAAATTTCAACATAGGCATTTTAGGACCTCTGCTGATGAATAGTGTCACCAACATTTCCTCAAAGTGTCCCGAAAAGTGATTTCGCACAGTGACCATGCAATTCTGCACCGGACATGCGAAAACACATTTCAGCCAGCTGTACTGTTCATAAGGAGGTATGGAAAAATGCCAATGATGAACAGCTGGACTGAAAGTATTACAAATTCATTTGATTGACTTTCGTCCCTAAATTTTCAACATAGGCATTTTAGGACATCTGCTAATGAACAGTGTCACTGCCATTTTCATAATGTGTCTCGAACATGGGCTTTCCACAGCAACCGTGCTATTGTGCGCCGGAACTGCGAAACCAGATTTTGGTCAGGATGTGAAAAATGACAGCTGTACTGTTCATTAGGAGGTGCAGAACAATGGCACTGTTGAAAATGTAGATTGAAAACACATTTCGGCCAGGATGTGAAAAATGACAGCTGTACGGTTCACAAGAAGGTGTGGTAAAATGCCAATGTTGCTGAATCTGGCATAAAAATATTGCGACTACACTAACATAGAAGTCGCGTTGCATGAAAGTTACCTTTCCTGCGCTAAATCAAACAGTCATTTTGGATTTTTCCTACTAAACTTGCAACACAGGCTTTTTGAGAGCCCCTCTCATGAACAGTGGCACTGTCATTTCGTTACTCAGTCCCAAAAGGTGATTCCATGCAGTGACTGTGAAATCACCTTTCGGGACCAAATAACACAATGACAGCGCAAGAATTCATGAGAAGGTGTCCCAAAAACCCCATGTTGAAAATTTGGGGCCAAAATTCGTAAAAATGCCCGAGATATGCATTAAAGTTGAAAACCCCCTATTAATTCCATTATACAGCTTACTGGCATTTCTTCAGTTCGCGGTCGGCTTTGAAGAAGTGCAGACGGTTCCCGTAAACCAAGATCGTCGCACGGACTCCACAGGTAAGGTATGGGGTGGGGGTGAGGGGAGGCAGGGCGCAGAGGGCAGGTGGGGGGCATCGAGACTACGAGGGACCGCTTATTTTACATGAAAAAAAACACATCGGGATAGTTTTTTGCAGGAGATTTGGCACACTGGGGTGGGCTCCAGTGTGCCACCCTAACTGTTTGGGGGTGTCTGTAGCCACGGGGGATTGGGCACCCTCATCGGCACACAACACGGGGGGCATGAGTAATGCCGACGGGGATTGGGCACCGCCGAGCACAAAGAAAGTGGGGGCGAGCCAGGGGATTGGGCACCGGCATCAACAACTGGGGAGTTATGCCAATGGGGAGTGGGGTCTCTTGCCGGCACACAAAGAAAGCGGGGTTAACTGACACGGGATTGGGCACCCCAAAGTCATCAGTAGATGGGCAGCGCCCGTCAATTATGCTCATAATGTCGGCGAAAGCACGAGGAAGGGTCCGCTATGTATGACGAGCTTTGCTCGGATTGTAGTGGACGTTTTCCTAGATGTGCTCGCCACATTATGTATGCATGGTGTGGCGCTGGCATGCAGGCTGATTTGGAAATGAGGGATGCACCTGCCGGTGTGTGCCCTGCATTCGCCCAACAGTGACCCCGCCTCCAAAGCTGCACTGTCCCAAGATGTTAGCTGCGCAAGTGCGCCAACATAAAAATGGATAAAAAATATGTTAAATGTAAACACAGAACAATGTATCAAAAAGCATACAATCATTTAAAGAAAAACAAAGAAAACTACAGATAAAATCCTACCAAACATACAGTTAGATACTTTTCTATCTAATGTATTATCTCCAAGTGCTTATCAGAGAGTTGTGTGTTTCTGTCTCCCAAGATGGAATATATCTCTAAGATCAGACACAAGTCCTAGGTTAAACTGTCTCTCTCTCACACACACCCCTTTTATGATGTCATCTAGCTCCTCCTTTTAGAATATAAAATATATACAAACAATGATCTTCCTGTCAGGAGATATTTTAAATACTGTGACTTCAGCAAAAACTGATTTCCCAGATTATGATAGTCTTTAATCAAGCATTTCCTTTGATCTTGTGTGGTTCCTGTTCCCAAGGCAGGTCAAAGATTTTACAACTTTTCACCATAGTG
The DNA here is from genome assembly GCA_016271365.2 of Neoceratodus forsteri. Classification (NCBI taxonomy): domain Eukaryota; kingdom Metazoa; phylum Chordata; order Ceratodontiformes; family Ceratodontidae; genus Neoceratodus; species Neoceratodus forsteri. The sequence continues at coordinate 1,575,219,519 of CM057453.1, read as the reverse complement.
GGATAAAACGTTTTTCCTCTAAGACGTCATAAAAGTTTACGAGCCCTATATCCTGGCAGCTGGGTCAGTTCTAATTAAGACAGTAAAACAGGAGACCCTTAATTAAGTCTCTCTCTAGTCTTTTAATTACCTCCTGGTTTCAAGTCACTTGACTGTAACTGAAACCGGGGGGGGGGGGCACCCATAATACAGGATGTCTCATGTGAGACACTCACATACCACATTCTATATTACAAATATCATAGAACAATCATAACCAGCTGGCCAAGTGTCACAATCTTCCCCACCTAGACTGAATTTGGGGGCTCTATCCCCTCTATGGGATGAGCTTCCCAAGTCAGTTCACTCCTCACACAGACACGATAAGCCATCTGTGTTCTGACTGGTTGCTCCAGCCCTATGCAAGATTGTCATGTCATATCCTTGCAAGGCAAGACTCCATCTTAATAGTCTACCATTAGTTTTTCCTATTTGAGTCAGCCAAACCAGGGGGCTGTGGTCCGTTTGTGCCTCAAAATGCTGCCCATATAAGTATGGCTCTAACTTCTTTAGGATCCACACTATGGCAAGACATTCTTTTTCCACAGTATGCCTGCTCCCTTGGAAGTAACTTTTTACTCAGGTACACTACTGAGTGATCTTTCCCTTGGTTGGATGTCTGACTCAGTACTGCCCCAATACCCATGTCTGAGGCGTCAGTCTGAACTATAAAGAGTCTGCTATAGTCAGGACTTGTCAATACAGGAGCACTACACAGTGCCTCCTTCAGTCTGGTAATGGTTTTTCACAGGCTGGTTCCCAGGTAATTTTCTTAGGCATCTTTTCCTTTACCAGGTCTGATAGGGGAGCAGCCAGGGCACTGTAATTGGGTACAAATTTCCTATAGTACCCTGCTGTCCCTAAAAAACTCCTGACCTGCTTCTGCGTTTTTGGTCTGGGCCATGCCTTGATCACCTCTATTTTCACTTGGTTAGGATGGAGCTGTCCCTGGCCTATAACATGCCCAAGGTATGCCACTTCATCCATGGCCACCTGGCACTTCTCAGCTTTGACAGTGAGCCTGGCCCTCTGTATCCTACCCAGCACTTCCCTAAGGTGGGGCAGGTATTCCTCCTAGCTAGCACTAAAGATGGCAATGTCATCCAGGTACACCACGGCGTACTCCTCAGCACCATTTAACACCTGGTTCACCAACCTTTGGAAAGTGGCCAGGGCGTTCTTCATTCCGGAAGGCATTACTTTAAATTCAAATAAGCCTATCAGAGTGATGAAGGCCGACCTCTCCTTAGCTCTGTCAGTTAACTCTACCTGCCAATACCCCTTTGTCAGGTCAATAGTCGTAAGGTATGTCGCCCCTCCCAACTTGTCCAGGAGTTCATCCCTCTGGGGCATAGGGTGGGCGTCTGACTTCGTGACTGCATTCAGTCCACGATAGTCCACACAGAAATGAGTAGAGCCATCTGGCTTGGGAACAAGGACTATGGGTGAGGACCAGGGGCTGTGGAATCTCTGGATTACCCCTAGATCCACCATTTCCTCCACCTCCCTTGTAATGTCCTTTTGGACAGCCTCTGACACCCGATATGCTGTCCGCCGTATGGACGTCTGTGTCCCTGTCTCCACATCATGCGTTGCTAAGGGTGTTAGTCCAGGCTTGCCACTAAACAGTGGCGCAAAGTCTGTTAAAACCTCCTTACTTCCTGGATCTTGTCCGGGGCCAGCTGGGGAGACAATTTAACTGCCTCCACAGAGGACTCCCACTTGCTTTCCTCCAGCAAGTCCAGAAGGGGGTCTCCTTCGTCTGTCCCCTCCCCAGGATTACATACTGCAAACATCATGTCAGCCCTACAGGCATATGGCTTCATCATGTTGACATGGTACATCCTTTCTGCATGTCTTCTGTCAGGTAACTCTATGATACAGTTCATGTCATTTACCTTTCTAACTACTTTTTTTACGGTCCTGCCCACTCAGCCTGCAGCTTGTCTTTCCAGACCGGAATAAGGACCATGACTTCCTGACCCACCGTGTATGAGTGAGCTCTGGCTCTGCGGTTGTACCATACTTTTTGTTTCTGTTGGGCAGCTGCCAGGTTGCTCTGGGCTGTCCCCATAAGCTCCTTCTGCCTTTCCCTAAACCTAAGGACTAATCCACTATGGGAGTTCCCTGGGTGGCATGCTTGCCTTCCCAGTCCTCCCAGATCAAGTCTAGGGGCCCACGTACCTGGTGTCCATATAAGAGCTCAAAGAGGGAAAATCCTGTCGACTCTTGGGGCACCTCCCTGTATGCAAACAACAGGTGGGGAAGGTATTTCTCCCAGTCCCTCCCATGCTGTTCAGCAAACGCTTGGAGCATTGACTTCAGGGTACCATTAAATCTTTTTGCAAGCCCATTGACTTGCGGGTGATAAGGTGTTGTGTGCCTGTGCACCACCCCACACTTCTCTCACAAACATTTCATTATATCCGACATGAAGGAACCCCCACGATCGGTGATAATCTGCATAAACCCAACACGGGAGAAAATCCCAAGTAAGGCATCTGCCACTTTGTCTGTCCTCAGTGAGGATAGGGTGACTGCCTCTGGATACCGGGTGGCATAATCCACCACAGACAGGATGAATGTCTTTCAGGAGGAGCTGGGGGTATTTAAAGGCCCACAATATCCATTTCCACCCTGTGTAATGGCTCGTCCACTATGGGAGATGGAATTAGGGCAGCTTGGATTTTCTTACCCACCTTCCCTATTTCTTGACACCGGTGACAAGACCTGCAATACTTCTTCACCTACTGGGTGAAGTTGGGCCAATAGAAATTGTGGGCCAACTGCTGCGTAGTGTGCGTGATTCCCAGATGACCAGACAAGGGAATCGATCAATCAGTCAATCACTTTATTTAACCAGGCATAAACACCATTGAGCAAGCTCATTTTCAAGGTGGTCCTGGGCATAAATACAATACAGTACACTTCAGAAGATTACAATTACGGTGGACAACGGTGCAAAAAAAAAAAAAGGAAAAACATAGCGTGTGCAATCTTGAGCAACTGCTCATGATACCTCTAGGGAATGACAAGTTGCCTGCCTATCACCCCTCCCTCTGTCTTCACAGCCTGAGCATACATCAGTCCATTTTCCCGATAAACCTTATGTTTACCGTCACCTCCCTGTGCTCCGTCAGAGTCTGCCCAAGCCCTCAGCTTCTCTAGACCAGGGTCACTTTTCTGAGCAGCTGCAAACTCCTTACACATTCCCAAGGCATGGGACAGGTCCCCTTCAGTCTCTAAACTAGGGTCCCTAGCACTAGCGTCAGGGCACTCAGGATCACTGTCATCCCTAACCCTCTGACAATGGGTCACCCCTCCTTCTTGGGAGTAACCCTCTGTAGCTGTGTGGTTAACTGCTACTGGGGAAATTTCTACCCCCTTTTCATTAGTCTCCATATCAGGAGACACAGGCTGGGGAACCAGCCTCCTAGTGGTTTCCACAATGGCTTCTGTGGGGTCCAGGGAACTAAGATTTTCCCTTGCCACTTGGCTACTGGTAACTGCACACACAATCCCATTTGAGATTGTTGCCAAGGATGACGTCAACTGCTAACGTTTTGGCTACAGCCACCTGTTGCACAGTTCCCCCTGTTTCACCCCAGTCTAGGAGAACACTGGAGAGGGGCAATGTTTTCTCCTCACCAGTAAAGTCTTTCACAGTTACAAATGCATTGGGTGTAAGCTGACCAGGCTCTACCAGATCCCCTTTTACCAATGTCAGGGATGCCTCTGTGTCCCTTAACCCTTGTGTCTGTACACCATTCACCGTAACTAGGTGCACGTGTTCCCTCATGTTTGCAGGCATGCTTCCAGGGACACACAAACAACTTACTTCTTTCCTAGCCCCATGTTGCGTATTGCTTGTCCTTTTGGGACACTGTGTGGCAATATGCCCAGTTTCTTTACAAACCCAACATTTGTTTCTTTTCTCAGAGAACTCTTTTCTTTGAAACCTGGGGCTAACTGGTTTCGGTGGAGGCAGTGAGAGTTTTAGCTGCCCTGAAGGCATGCTTTTCCCTTTCTGCGCTGCCACGACTGCCCCATTCACTCTCAGAGCAGGTCTGCTCTTGGCATAGTGGTCCGAGAGTTCAGCAGCCTCTTGCACTGTTTTGGAATCTCGGTCCTCCAGCCAGGTTTTCAGCTCTGCTGGGCATGCCCAAAAAAACAGTTCTAACAAAATAGCATTTTTTAATTTTATCTACTCAATTTTTATTTTGCTTCAATTCCTTCCCACCAACGTTTTAAAAACTGACATTGTTTCATGGCTAGCTCCTCGTAGCTCATATCAGAGCTTCTCCTGAGCTTACGGAATTTAGCTCTGTATGCTTCTGCAGTTAAATAAAAAAATTTTAAAAGTGCAGCTTTAAGTTTGCTGTAATCATTACTGTCCTCATTGTCCATTTGACCCAATGCATCCCGAGCTTTCCTGGTAAGTAGCGGGGAAAGCTGGAAGCTCCATGACCCTCTAGGAATTTTTGCCTGAATACAAACTTTTTCAAAGGAATTTAAAAAAGGCATCCATATCCTCCCCCTCTTTAAATTCAGCTATCAATTTGGAATTCAATTTGTAACCCAGTCCTGTAGTTCCAGTTAAACCCAAGCCACTTACCTGCTCTGGTCCTGGTGGCTGGAGTCGTAACTTCTCCAGTTCATGTCGCCTCTGGTGCTCATGCTCCCCACGGTCTTCCTCTCGCTGTTCACGTTCAGCTTCTCGATGTTGTCACTCCCTCTTCTCCTCTGCGGCTCGCTGGTGCTCACGCTCTTCACAGTCAGCCTTTCACTGTTCTCGCTCCCTCTTCTCCTCTGCGGCTTGCTTCTCTCACTCAGCAACTCTCTGGAACTCCAGCTCCATTCAGCGCAACTCAATCTGAAGCCTGAATGCTTCTGGCTCCAGAATGCTAGTGACCTTCCCCTGCTGCTGTGGCCCTTCGCTTGCACTGGCCCTGGTGTCATCCTCACCAGATCTGGACACTGCAATGGCTGCTGGCCCCTCCACACTCAAGGTTTGTTTCCTTACAGTCACAGTCAGTGACTCGATGCTCTGGGAATCTGCTGCCATCAGGGCATCCATGAGGTTCCACTTGGTGGCTTTCCCCTCATACAGGACTCTTTGTCCTGGCATAACTGCCTCAAGTAGTCTGCAGTGTGCCGGCTGTAGTTGGAAGCCATCTTCTTCTTCCCTAACTACGGCTACTCTAACTTGCACTTTAGAAAAAAAAATTAAACACGTAAGAACTTGACTGTAAGCAAAATTATATCGTTCTGTTTCCTTTTTTTTTTAAATAAATTACTGCCTTATTTTGCACATGAGCTGTGCAGTATTAAGTTGACACATTGAACGGTTAAAGCTTGTGTTACCAAATTTATCCGCACTGCTGGCAACTAAATCTGTCACAAATGCACTCAGCAGGTCAGGCCCGCTACTCCCACAGTGCCAACCTCCGAGTGCAGTAATGTGAACAGGTAACAGACAGGGTAATCCTCCTGTCTGCTTGTGAGTCTGAATCACCTTTGGTCTCAAGTGCTGGGGGGACTCAAACTGTGAACCTTATGCTAGCATACCCAAATGTACAGGCTCAGATAAAATTATCTTTGGGGGATGCAATATATCTTTCACCTAAGGGCACCTAACCAGGTATACAAAATGAACCCTTAAAACTCTATAAAAGACCTTAGGTATATTCTTACCTTTTCCCAGTTTAGTAACACCATCAAGCTCTTAAACAGTTTTGTCAGTCTTAACCCTCTATATGTCACATGCAAAAGAAAGTACTTGGAAGACCCAGGCAGTATCTTTCAAATAAAAGGTTTACTTAAAAATGGATACAAATATGTTAAATGTAAACACAGAACAATATATCAATAAGCATTCAATCACTTAAAGAAAAACAAAGAAAACTATAGACAAACTCCTACCAAACATACAGTTAGATACTTTTCTGTCTAATGTATTACCTCTAAGTGCTTATCAGAGAGTTGTGTGTTTCTCTCTCCCAATACGGAATATATCTCTAAGATTAGACACAAGTCCTAGGTTAAACTGTGTCCCTCTCACACACCCCTTCTATGATGTCATCTAGCTCCTCCTCCTTTTAGAATATAAAAAATATACAAACAATGATCTTCCTGTCAATAGATATTTTAAATACTGTGACTTTAGCAAAAACTAATTTCCCAAATTATGACAGTCTTTAATCAAGCCTTCTCTTTGATCTTGTGTGGTTTCCTGTTCCCAAGGCAGGTCAAAGATTTAACAACTTTTCACCATGGTGGGATAAAATATTTTTCCTCTAAGACATCATAAAAGTCTACGAGCCCTATCTCCTGGCAGCTGGGTCAGTTCTAATTAAGATAGAAAAACAGGAGCCCCTTAATTAAGTCTCTCTAGTCTTTTAATTACCACCTGGTTTCATATCACTTGACTGTAACTGAAACCTGGGGGGAGGGGGCACCCATAGCACAGGATGTCTCATGTGAGACACTCACATACCACATTGTATATTACAGATATCATAGAACAATCATAACCAGCTGGCCAAGCATCACACTTGCCACATAAAATGTTGCGTAGGCGACTACCCCATGAGATGGCAAACCTTTTACAGGACAAGTGGGGAGTTCAAGCACATAGTCCAAATGCTGTGCTTCAGTCTATGTTAATTGGAAATGACAGGCTGGACACAGAGCTGACAGATTTGCCAAAATAAATTGGGCAAATGCACAGTACACTCAGGTTGTACTGTATACACAAGGTGGTTATGATACAGAAATATCAGCCAGGGGAATGTAGTATGGTGCACCATTGTGCAGGCAGAATGCAAAGCATGGCATCTTTGTCTTCTTGGGAAGGGAAAGCACTGATGGCCCTTATCCAGTCTGCATTGAGCATGACTCTGTAGGACTGGGATTGTGACAGGGTCAGTCTGCCTTTTGCCCTTCCGTCATTTTTTCAGGACCTGACAGGGTTTTGTCAGGGGTTCTGGTGGGAGCTAAACCAGTATTTGATAAGCTATGCCATTTTGGGGTTGGCCTTTTAAGACTACAGTGCAGGGAGACTGGCAGACTTGCAGTCAGCCCTTAACTGGATAACTGGGGGCAGCTACAGGCTGAGACAGCTGAATAAAAATAGCATGTCTCAGCCCAGGTAAGAGAACCGTACCCTGCTGAATGAGCATGGGTGAGAGCTGATGTAAGCTCTGGAAAGAGGGTCTAACAGAAACTAAGCACGCAAAGAGAAGAATAAACTGCCTGCTGGGAGCTGAATTAAGTTATAGTGAGATACACTGAATTGTGCAGGAGAGAGCTAAACATGCAGCATAGAGAACTGGACAGGCAATTCCCAAAGAGGCAAAGAGAGGGGAACTGGGTCTGCTAAAACTCTGAGTCTGCTGAACTGATGTTGAAAGACTGATAAGCTAAAGTAAGCCTCTTTTGTTTTGTTCATCTCAAGTTTTCTATGAAACTAACAGTCTGTTTTTTGCCAGCTTCTGTTGGCTAAGAAACATGGGCCTGAATATTCGTAGATCCAGGTTAGGGCCCACTAAATATTTGCTACCAGAAAAAATTAGTACTTGGAGCAAACCAGTGGTATATTGGAACATGCTAGGACACTTTGCACGTGCTAAAGGTATGCTCCAATATACCAGCCAATAGAGGTGCAAGAGTAATGAATAGTATTTACGGAATACCATGAATAATGCACTATTCATTATTTGGATTCAAATAATGAAAAGTGGCATTATTTGTCCTCTGCCTATTTGGAAAATACTATTAAAAAAAGAAAAGAGAAAGAAACCTCCCCCCATCCACAATCCAGATCATTAAGACCAAGCCCACTATCCCCACACCCTCTGTTAGTAACCCAGTCCCACCCATTCTCCCCTTCCCCACCCAGCATTCACAATTTGATATTTTAGTTGGAAAAACTCCTACAATGGCACAACCCACAAGCCTCCACAGCAGGCTGTCATCTAAGCCCTTGTTTGTGCTTAAAGAAAATTAATTCCCCCTCGGCTGACAGAACCCACCACCCATACTCCCCCCACCCCAGCACACAATTCTTGCCATGCATCAAGCCGACAGTCATAAACTCGCCTCCCTCCATGGAAGGCCACCTGTTACAGAATGAAACCACTCTCGTGCTTCCTGGCTCTGAGTCTGTAGAGAAACAATCAGCTGATCATTTCACTATACAGAGTGAACGCCTTCATTCTGTAGTGGGTGGTCGGCTGTGGAGGAGGGCAGGTTTGTGCCAGTTGCCTTGATGCACGGCAAGAATTGGGTGCTGATGGGGAGGAGGGTGGTTGATGGGTGCTACCAGCCGAGGGGAGGCAGGGAATTGAGTGCAAATGAATGCTTAGAAGGCGGCCAGCCTTGGAGACAGGTGGGTAGTACCAGTTGCCCATCGTGGGAGTTTTTCAACTAAAATGTTACGTTGTGGGCACTGCAGAGTGGGACTGGATTAGTAACAAAGGGTGGGGGATGGGGATTGGATTAGTGATTTGGGCTCGGGAGGAGGGTTTGTTTGTTTATTGCATTCCCCAAATACCCAAATATAGAAACATAGAGACACAGACTTTGATGGCAGATAAGGCCCGCTTGGCTCACCTAGTCTGTCCATTTCACTATCTATTGGTTAAGTTGCAGATCCTAGTTAACCAACAGCCTACTTCCTCCTACCCCCCACTATAATTGTCTTATGTCTGTCCCATGCACTCTTGAATTCCCCCATTGTTTTGACCCCACAACCTCCTCAGGAAGGCCATTCCATTCTTACACCACCCTCTCAGTGAAAAAATACTTCCTCCCATTGCCCCTGAGCCATCCCCCCTCTATCTTCAAATTGCGCCCCTTGTTCTTGCACATCTCTTTTTCTGAAAGATGCTACCCAAATATTTGGAGCCCAAATAGAATGTTCATCCCTAATGTTCAGGATAAGGAATTTGCACATCCCTACCAGCCAATAACTACCCAGATTGCAATCACAAACCCTGGCACCCTACTGGCCATCAGAGGTGTGTGACAAATAGGCTGCCATGGGGGACTGGGATTGCAATTGGGCTGTTAAAGCCCACTAATGGTGATTACTCCTCTGGAGCAATCTGCCATATTGGTATCTTAAGTTGCAAATGACCCCACAGCACTAGTAAGGTGCTACGGGGTAATTTGCATCTCATTAGGGCCTCATTACAGGCCCAGGTCACACACTGTTTGAGACCACACACCATCTATGTGCTGTCATCTGTTCAGTATGTCTGTCCTGGTATACAGTAACGTGATACTGCTCTACCACCTCCCCGGAGTCTAGTGGTCCTCCCACCCCCGAACATCACCGACATATAGGCCCCACCAACACCCGATGGTATAAATATCAAAAGACTCTGGCGGCTAATGGTCCCCCTGCCCCTGAACTCCCATCGGGGCACACCTCCATTATTACCTGGTGTTGTCCCCCACCCCTCTTGCTTGAATTTCCCCTGCCTGACCTACCCTGTCCCCAGTGCCACCACCCCCAACAGCCAGCACAGAACCTCTGTTCACCTACACGGCTGACTGCCAACTGACAGTCTGCGATCATGCTACTGTAATCAGCAATGATTACAGCAGCATGAGCAAGAACATCGCCAGGTAAACAGGATACACTTCATTAACATTAAAGACAACTATGATTACAACAGCACGAACAGGAACATGACCAGATAAACAGGATACACTTCATTAACATTAAAGACAGCAATGATTACAACAGTGTGAGCAAGAACATGACCAGGTAAACAAAATACACCTCATTAACATTAAAGACAGCTATGATTACAACAGCATGAACAAGAACATGACCAGATAAACAGGTTACACCTCATTAACATTAAAGACATTAATGTTTACAACAGCGTGAACAGGAACATGACCAGATAAACAGGATACACCTCATTAACATTAAAGACAGCTATGATCACAACAGCGTGAGCAAGAACATGACCAGGTAATCAGGATACATCTCATTAACATTAAAGACAGCTATGATTACAACAGCATGAACAAGAACATGACCAGATAAACAGGTTACACCTCATTAACATTAAAGACATCAATGATTGCAACAGCATGAGCAAGAACATCGCCAGGTAAACAGGATACACCTCATTAACATTAAAGACAGCAATGATTGCAGCAGCAAGAGCAAGAACATGTCCAGGTAAACTGGATATACCTCATTAAAATTAAAGACAGCAATGTTTACAACAGCGTGAACAGAAACATGTCCAGGTAAACAGGATATACCTCATTAACATTAAAGACAGCTATGATCACAACAGCGTGAGCAAGAACATGACCAGGTAATCAGGATACATCTCATTAACATTAAAGACAGCTATGATTACAACAGCACAAACAGGGACATGACCAGATAAACAGGATACACCTCATTAACATTAACGATCGCTATGATTACAACACGAACAGGAGCATGACCAGATAAACAGGATATACCTCATTAACATTAAAGACAGCTATGATTACAACAGCATGAACAGGAACATGATCAGATAAACAGGATACACCTTATTAACATTAGAGACAGCTATGATTACAACAGCATGAACAGAAATCTGACCAGATAAACAGGATATATCACATTAAAATTTAAGACAGCTATAATTACAACAGCATGAACAGGAACATCACCAGGTAAACAGAATACATCTCATTAACATTAAAGACAGCTATGATTACAACAGCGCGAACGAGAACATTACCAAGTAAACAGGATACACCTCCTTAACATTAATGACAGCTATGATTACAACAGCGTGAACAGGAACATCACCAAGTAAACAGGATATACCTCATTAACGTTAAAGACATCTATAATTACAACAGCGTAAACAGAAACATGACCAGTTAAACAGGATACACCTCATTAACATTAAAGATGGCTATGATTACAACAGCACAAACAGGAACATGTCCAGGTAATGAGGATATATCTCATTAACATTAAAGACAGCTATGATTACAACAGCGTGAACAGGAACAGGCAAACAGGATATACCTCATTAACATTAGAGACAGCTATGATTACAGCGGCACGAACAGGAACATGTCCAGGTAAAAAGGATACACCTCATTAACATTCAAGACAGCTATGATTACAACAGCGTGAACAGGAACATGCCCAAGTAAACAGGATATAACTCATTAACATTAAAGACAGCTATGATTACAACAGTGCGAACAGAAACATGATCAGGTAAACAGGATACACTTCATTAACATTAAAGACAGCTATAATTACAACAGTACGAACAGAAACCTGACCAGATATACAGGATACACCTCATTAACAATAAAGACAGCTATGATTACAACTGAACAGTGATGTGCTCATCATCCTGCCATGAGTGTCTCACCTCAGTGATGTGCTCCTCCCCCTGCTGTAAGAACCTCACCTCAAAGATGCACTCATCCCTCTGCCATGAGTGTCCGACCTCTATGATGTGCACATCATCCTGCCACAAGTGTCTCACCTCAGTGATGTCCTCATCCCCCTGCTGTGAGAATCTCACCTCAGTGATGCACTCATTCCTCTGCTGTGAGTATCTGACCTCAATGATGCACACATCACCCTGCCAAGAGTGTCTCACCTGTGATACACTCATCCCCCTGCTATGACAATCTCACCTCAGTGATGCACTCATTCCTCTGCTGTGAGTATCTGACCTCAATGATGCGCACATCACCCTGCCAAGTGTGTCTCACCTGGGATACACTCATCCCCCTGCTATGACAATCTCACCTCAGTGATGCACTCATTCCTCTGCTGTGAGTATCTGACCTCAATGATGCGCACATCACCCTGCCAAGTGTCTCACCTGTGATACACTCATCCCCTGCATGACAATCTCACCTCAGTGATGCACTCCATTCCTCTGCTGTGAGTATCTGACCTCAATGATGCGCACATCACCCTGCCAAGTGTGTCTCACCTGGGATACACTCTTCCCCCTACTATGACAATCTCACCTCAGTGATGCACTCATTCCTCTGCTGTATCTGACCTCAATAATGCGCACATCACCCTGCCAAGAGTGTCTCACCTGTGATACACTCATCCCCCTGCTATGACAATCTCACCTCAGTGATGCACTCATTCCTCTGCTGTATCTGACCTCAATGATGCGCACATCACCCTGCCAAGAGTGTCTCACCTGTGATACACTCATCCCCCTGCTATGACAATCTCACCTCAGTGATGCACTCATTCCTCTGCTGTGAGTATCTGACCTCAATGATGCGCACACCACCCTGCCAAGACTGTCTCACCTGTGATACACTCATCCCCCTGCTATGACAATCTCACCTCAGTGATGCACTCATTCCTCTGCTGTGAGTATCTGACCTCAATGATGCGCACATCACCCTGCCAAGAGAGTCTCACCTCTGATACACTCATCCCCCTGCTATGACAATCTCACCTAGTGATGCACTCATTCCTCTGCTGTGAGTATCTGACCTCAATGATGCGCACATCACCCTGCCAAGAGAGTCTCACCTGGGATACACTCATCCCCCTGCTATGACAATCTCACCTCAGTGATGCACTCATTCCTCTGCTGTGAGTATCTGATCTCAATGATGTACACATCACCCTGCCAAGAGAGTCTCACCTGTGATACACTCATCCCCCTGCTGTGACAATCTCACCTCAGTGATGCACTCATTCCTCTGCTGTAGTGTATCTGACCTCAATGATCACACATCCAAGAGAGCCTCAGACCTCAATGATGTACACATCCACCCTGCAAAGATGTACACATCACCCTGCCAAGAGTGTCTCACCTGTGATACACTCATCCCCCTGCTATGACAATCTCACCTCAGTGATGCACTCATTAAACATAGAAACACAGAAACATAGAATTTGACGGCAGATAAGTACCGCTTGGCCCACCCAGTCTGCCCATTTCCCTACCTACTGGATAAGCTGCAGATCCTAGTTAACCAGCAGCCTACTTCTTCTTACCCTCACCCCCCCAGAATTGCCTTATGACTGTCCCATGCATGCTTGAATTCCACCACTGATTTTGACTCCACAACCTCCTCCGGAAGGCCGTTCCATGCATCCACAACCCTCTCTGTGAAAAAATACTTCCTTAAATTACCTCTGAGCGCCCCCTCTATCTTCAAATTGTGCCCTCTTGTTCTTGCACATCTCTTTTTTTGAAAGATGCTACCCTCTTGGACTTTGTTGATTCCCTTGAGGTACTTGAAAGTTTCTATCATGTCCCCCCTCTCCCTCCTTTCCTCGAGGCTATACATATTAAGCTCCTTAAGTCTCTCTTCATATGTCTTCCAGTGCAGACCCTGCACCATTTTAGTTGCCCTCCTCTGGACAGCTTCCATCCTGTATATGTCTTTGTGGAGATTGGGTCTCCAGAACTGCACACAGTACTCCAGATGTGGTCTCACCAGCTGTCTGTACAGAGGGATAATAACTTCCTGTTTTCTACTGGTGATGCCTCTCCCTATGCATCCCAGTATCCCCCCAGCCCTCCTTGCTGCCCTCTCACATTGCTTGCCCACCTTTAGGTCATCTGATATGACTACCCCCAGGTCCCTTTCCATTTTTGTTGTTGTTAGTATCTCACCCCATTGTGTACTTTTCCCTGGGTTTTGTTTCCCAGGTGCATTACCTTCACTTCTTAGCATTGAATCTAAGCTGCCATACATTTGACCATTCCTCTAACCTTGCAAGTCCCTTCTCATCCTTTCCACCCCACCCTGTGCATCAACTCTGTTGCAGATCTTAGTGTCATCTGCAAAGAGACATACTTTCCTTCCAGTCCTTCACAATGTAAACATAAAGACATTGAGAGGACCGATCCTAATACTGAACCCTGCGGTACCCCACTAGTAACCCTCCTTTCTTCTGAGTGGACTCCATTTACTATTACTCTCTGTGTCCTATTCTCCAGCCAATTCTTTACCCAGGCTGTCATCTTGGGACCCACTCCCAGGCTGGCTAACTTGTATATTAATCTTTTGTGTGGGACTGTGTCAAATGCCTTGCTAAAGTCTAGGTAGGCCATGTCCACAACCCCTCCCTGATCTATTACTTTGGTCACCCAGTCAAAGAAATCTATCAGATTTGTCTGGCATGACCTTCCGCTGTGAATCCATGCTGCCTTGGGTCCTGTGCCCCTCTGGCCTCTAGATACTCGACAATTCTTTCCTTCAGAAGTGATTCCATCATTTCCCTATCACTGAGGTTAAACTAACAGGTCTGTAGTTTCCTGCTTCTGCCTTGCTCCCACTTTTGTGAGAGGGAATCACATCTGCCCTCCTCCAGTCCTCGGGTACCACCCCATCCTCCCATGATTTGTTAAAAGGGTAGTCAGTGGTGTCACTAGTTCTACCCTTAGCTCTTTTAAATTCTGGGATGAATCCCATCAGGCCCCATTGCTTTGTCCACCTTCAGTTTTAAGAGTTCTTTCAGAACCCTTTCTTCTGTAAATGGGCTGGTATCAACTTCTGTATCCAGAGTGTTACTACTGTTTGTTTTATGTACCTCCCCCTCTTCATTTGTAAATACTGAGCAAAAATATTTGTTTAGTATCTCTGCCTTTTCACAGTCTCCCTCTGCCCACCCTCACGCCCCTTTATTAAGCCTCACTATCCCTCCCTTGGTCTTCCTTTGCTCCCTGATGTACCTATAAAAGGTTTTATCCCCCTTCTTAACTGAGTTGGCTATCTTTTCCTCGGTTTGGGCCTTTGCTGTTCTGACTGCCTTCCCAGCCTCCTTTTGCTTTAACTGATACAGTTCTCTGTCCTGCTCCTTCTGCAATTCCTTGTACTTCCTGAATGCTTTCTTTTCTCTTGAACCTTCACTGCCACTTCCTTTGAGAACCATAGTGGTTTCTTACATCGTCTTGTTTTGTTTATTTGCTTCACACAAGGCTCGTTACCTCTGTGATGGCAGTTTTATTATTCCCCATTGTTCTTCCACCCTCCTTCCTGCCCATTTGCTAGTGCATTCCTTAGGCACTCACCCATTTAGCAAAGTCAGCCCTCCTAAAGTCCAGTACTTTTGTCTTTGTATAGCTTGACTCTATTGCTGTGTTTATTGTGAACCATACTGTTCGATGGTACGCTAGTTCCCAGATGGCTACCCACTTCTACATCTGTGATCCTCTCTCCATCTCCATTTGAGAGAATCAAGTCTAATATTGCTCCCTCTCGAGTGGGCTCCAGTACTAGTTGTCTAAGGCATGCCCCCTGTAGGGCATCTAGAATAACTGCACTCTTCGAAGTGGCAGCTGCAACTGCACTCCAGTTAACATCTGAGGAACATCATTCCTCTGCCATGCGTCTGAACTCAATGATGCGCACATTACCCTGCCAAGAGTGTCTCACCTGTGATACACTCATCCCCCTGCTATAAGAATCTCACCTCAGTGATGCGCTCATCCCTCTGCTGCGAGTGACTGACCTCAATGATACGCTCATCCCTCTGCAGTGAGTGTCTTACCTCAATGATGAGCTCATCACTCTGCCACAAGTGTCTCACTTCAGTGATGTGCTCATCCCCCTGCTGTGAGAATCTCACCTCAGTGATGCACTCATTCCCTGCCGCGTGTGCTTCACCTGTCACCTAAGTGATGAGCTCAGCCCCCGCTGCAAGTGTCATACCTCAGTGATGTGCTCATTTCTCTGCCATGAGTGTCTGACCTCAATGATGTCCTCATCCCCCTGCCGTGAGTGTCTAACCTCAATTATGCCCTTATTCCCTGCCATGAGTGTTTCACCGCATTGATGCATTCATTCCCGGCTGTGAGAATCTCACCTCAGTGATTTACTCATCCCTCTGCCGTGAGTGTCTGACCTCAATAATGCACTCATCACCCTGCCATGAGTGTCTCACCTCAGTGATGCGCACATCATCCTGCCACGAGTGTCTTAACTCAGTGATGTGCTCATCCCCCTGCTGTGAGAATCTCACCTCAGTGATGCACTCATTCCTCTGCCATGCGTCTGACCTCAATGATGCGCACACCACCCTGCCAAGAGTGTCTCACCTGTGATACACTCATCCCCCTGCTATGAGAATCTCACCTCAGTGATGCACTCATCACCCTGCCACGAGTGTCTCACCTCAGTGACGCACTCATCCCCCTGCTGTGAGAATCTCACCTCAGTGATGCACTCATTCCTCTGCCATGCGTCTGACCTCAATGATGCGCACACCACCCTGCCAAGAGTGTCTCACCTGTGATACACTCATCCCTCTGCTATGAGAATCTCACCTCAGTGATGCGTTCATCACCCTGCCATGAGTCTTACCTCAGTGATGCACTCATCCCCCTGCTGTCAGAATCTCACCTCAGTGATGCGCTCATCCCTCTGCTACGAGTGTCTGGCCTCAGTGATGCGTTCATCACCCTGCCACGAGTGTATCACCTCAGTGATGCGCTCATCCTTCTGCTGTGAGAATCTCACCTCAGTGATGCATTCATCCCCCTGTCATGAGTGTCTGACCTCAATGATGTGCTCATCCCCCACCACAAGTGTCTCATCTTAATGATGCGCTCATCCCCCTCCTGTCAGAATCTCACCACAGTGATGCGCTCATCCCTCTGCTGCGAGTGACTGACCTCAGTGATAAGTTCATCACCCTGCCATGAGTGTCTCACCTCAGTAATGCGCTCATCCCCCTGCTGTGAGAATCTTACCTCAGTGATGCATTCATCCCCCTGTCATGAGTGTCTGACCTCAATGATGTGCTCATCCTCTGTCATGAGTGTCTCACTTCAGTGATGCACTCATCCCCCTGTGAGAATCTCAATGATGCGCTCATTCCTCTGACACAAATGTCTGACCTCAGTGATGTGCTCCTCCTCTTGCTGCGAGTATCTCACCTCAGTGATGCTCTCATCCCTATGCCATGAGTGTCTCCCATCAGTGACTCGCTCATGCCACTCTGTGAGCATCTTACCTCAGTGATGCGCTAATCCTCTGCCATGAGTGTCTCACCTCAATGACGTGCTTGTCACCCTGCTGACTAGAGTGTAAGATTCCAGAGCTTGCACAGACCTCTTGGTCTCCCAGGTGACATCAGAATACCGTACCACTGTATAACTGGGCTGGAACATTTGGGACCTTAAGAGAACTTGCGGCACTTTCAGATAGTAGAGGCTGTAGCATTTTACCTTTACCATCTACGTCCATATCTGGCCATTTGTAGGAAATTTCCAGCACATGGATGGAGCTGGTAAACCAATTACAAATACTACACTTAAAACAACACATATAAATATCCAGAAATTGTTGTCCAATGTTTGGTCATATGCAGCAGTCATGGAGCCACTAAAAATCTAGCCCTACAGGCAAAAAAGGGGGATAATCACATGAAAAAAAAAAACATATCTTTAAAGGTTAAGGCATATACAGTATATCTATCTATATCTATATATGTTCAGATGTTCATCAGATATAAAAAAGCAAACAAGATTTAAGCTGTAACATGTTTAAACTGCTTCATTTAATATCACTTACCTTGTAAATTTCTCACTACCATCTTCTTGCAAAGTTGTCTGAGGCAGTAAATCCTTTGGCAATGTCCCGGTTAAGACACTGGATCGACTGTTAAGTAAATAAGGGAAAAATTACCAATATTGGATTGAGAGGTTTCAGAACATGCCACCACATCAGTTCTTGCTGTACACAATGAGTCAGTGATGCAACGACATAGACAGCCCCACTCTAGTTCATTTACAGCAATAGTTCTTAGACCCTGTCCAAGTGAGCCTCCCCAAATCCATGGAAAAGATTTTGAGCCCCCCAAAAACTGAAATAATCTTGGGCCTCCCCAAAGAAAAATAACATACTGTACTTTGTACAGTATACCATGAATAAATTGAAACCCCTTTGAGTACTTGGCTCACATTCAGTCCTTTGTCTTGTACTAACGTGGAACCTTTGAAAAAGAGCTCCTATGCTCAAAGGTGTTATCTGAATAACAAATAAATAAAATAAATATTATTCAGCTTATTGTAACTCCCCCCTCCCTCCACAGGCCAGCCTACTTGCTCCTCTAGTTTCATTCTTGAACCATTGTTACCTCTTGTTGCAGCACCTTCACGGGTCAGACTACTTTCTCTGTTTCCTCTGTATATGAAATAACCTTCCTACATACTTTGCCTCTCCACCTCCTTCCCTGCTCCTAAGCAACTTCTCTGAGATTACTTTGCTCCTTCTTGCTATTGCTCTTAGCACTTCTATGCCCAACCCTTGTATTTGGGCTGTTCTACCATCAGTCTACAAATTGGTCAATTATTAGTTTATTGTTCATATTCTTTTTGCACTATTGTTCACTGTGTATTTCTTGATTGTTTTGCAGTTACCTTTTGAAATGTATTCACTCCCTACCCTTCCCCGGGTACACCTGAAATTAGCCTTGGCTCATTCACCTTCCCTTGTCACCTATTAGTGAATAAATACATACAATTCACCTATTATTATTCTCTTTCAGTTTGCTTAATCTCTTCACACAAAATATATAAAGCTCAAAATTTAAATACTGTACTTTTTCAGACTTGCTTGAGCCTCCCCTGGAACAGGTTGGGGCCTTCCCATGGAGGCTGGCCTCACCATTTGAGAACCCCTGATTTATAGGAATACTTTGAAGCAACGGGTCATGTTAACAAGCATTTGTCAATGCCGAATGTTTGCTTGCTGGCATTAGCAGTGGAAGTGCAGGAGTTAGACAGATGCAGTATAGGAATGGCAGTGAAATATTGAACTGATGCCAACTCCACCCCCACCCTGCAGAGATGGACAGGCATTGGGGTGTGCTTTTGGGTCGTCACCCATAACAGTCATGACATTTCACCTCACCCTACCCTATAGACACTGACAAGTGTCGAAGTGTGCCTTGGGGTGTTCAGGCTTTACACTCACCTCATTCCATAAGGAAATATGCTAAAATGGGTGCAGTATAGGAGAATGGTGTGAACTCTGAGGCAAAAAAATCCAAGGTGCATCTCGATGCCTGTCACTGGCTACAAGGTGGGGGTGGAATTGAATAGCATGAGCATTACTGTTGACAATCCCAGGTCACACCCCTGACGCCTGTCAGTCCTTACATGGAAGGGCGGACACCTGTCAGACCCTACAGGGTAGGGCGTTATGGTTGGAAACCCTAAGGCCCTGGGCGTGTCTTGGTATTTTTACTCTAAGTTTTCAACATAGGCTTTTTGTGACCCCACTGCATGAACAGTGACTATCAGTTTGTTAGCAGAAAGGTGATTTTGCACATTGACTGCGCCATTTAGTGCCATAGGTGTGAAAACACATTGCCAACATGATGTAAAAAATGACAGCTGTACTGTTTGTGAGGAGATGTAAAAAAATAGTAATGTTGAAAATCTGGAGCGAAAATACAAAAAAACTGGTGAAGTCACGAGTGTGCATAGAAACTGCGTAACGCACACCCATAATGCAATTACTTGGGGGAATTTTTGCACCAGATTTTCAATACAGGCATTTTTGGACCTCCACTCATGAACAGTGTTACTGTGATTTTCTTAATCTGCCCTGAACACTGATTTCCCACAGCAACTGCGCTATTCTGTGCTGGAAGTGCAAAAACACATTTCGGCCAGGATGTGAAAAATGACAGCTGTACTGTTCATAAGGATATGTGGAAAAATGCCAATGTTGAAAATCTGGAATGAAAATATTACAAATTTGTAAAGTTACAAGGGTGCTTAGAAACTGCGCAATGCACATTCATAACACAGTCATTTTATGGACTTTTGTGACCAAATTTTCAACATAGGTATTTTAAGACTTCTGCTCATGAACAGTGTCACTGTGATTTTCTTAATCTGTCCTGAACACTGATTTCCCACAGTGACTGCGCTATTCTGTGTCGGAAGTGCAAAAACACATTTCAGCCAGGATGTGAAAAATCACAGTAGTACTTTTCATAAGGAGGTGTGAAAAATGGCAATGTTGAAAATTTGGAGTGAAAATATTACGAATGTGTGAGTATGCGTGGAAACTGTGCAATGCACGCTCATAACACAGTCATTTTGGGGAATTTTTTCACCAAATTTGCAACATAAGCTTTTTGAGAGCCCTCCTTATGAACAGTGACACTGTCATTTTGTTAATCTGTCCTGAAAGGTGATTCTGCACAGTGACCGGAAATCACCTTTCAGGACCGAATAACCAAATGACAGTCACTGATTCATGAGGTGAGGTCCCAAGAACCCCATGTTGAAAATTTGGTGCAAAATTCAGAAAAATACAGGATATGCACCAAAGTTGAAAAACCTATTTATGCCATTATACAGCTTACGGCATTTCTTCAGTTCGCTGTCGGCTTTGAAGAGTGCAGACATGTTCTCACTCCACCGACGATCATCATGCCAGCCTCCAGAGGTAAGTTTGGAGTGAGGGGGAAGTGTGGGGAGTGAGGTACGCAGAGGGTGGGCGCTGGTTGGGGGAGGGGGGCAAGAGTGTCAACAAGGGACCGTTTTCTTTTGTTACAGTTTTTTTTTTTATTTTACATAGATGACGTGGGACTTTTGCCATGCTGGGATGGGCTCCCAGCATGGCACCTGGAAGTTTTTTGGGGGCAGTGCAGCCAACGGGACATTGGGCACCCCTGTTAGCTATACAGAGTGGGGGGGACACATGAGGACACTGGACTTTTGTCACGCTGGAGTGGGCTCCCAACATGGCACCTGGAAGTTTTTTTGGGGTGGGCACTGGAGCCGACGGGGATTGGGCACCCCCTTGGCACACGACAAATGGGGGGGTGCATACAACGACCGCTACCATCAGTGGTGGTGACGTGTAGGCAATTTGCATACTGCTGACTGCACGGCAGTATACAAATTGCCTACAAGTTACCACCGCTGATTGTAGCGGTCAGTTGCCTTCAACTGTACGCCACTGCATGGAACTGCTGTCATAGACAGCTGGGACATTCATTGGTGTGGTGTGGACATGCCTGCAAAAATGCTCAGAGCATTGGAAGCGGGGATGCCACACCTACGAAAACTCGTATGGTGGCACTATGTTTCTTGCACATGCGTGCAAGCAAACAGAAAAAGTTTTTTTTACTAAATGCTCCTTATTATGCCCTTTTTTGCAGCTCCTGTATGGAGCCATTCTGTTCATTTTTTCTCCCAATTTTGAAGATGGTGTCACATTTAATTTTTTGTCACGTTGTCAGAGCTTCAGATTTGTGGCCTGTAAATAGTCCTGATTTCCTCAGTGTTCCATAGGTACAGGCCACAGTGTCTGTTGTGTGCTGCTTCTATTGAGTCACAAGCAAAGTGATGTTAACTCAAGGGGCCTAATACACAACTGCAGTCTGTGGGGGGGTGCACAAATGTAAGACAGCTGTGATTACAACAGCGTGAACAGGAACATCACCAAAGAGCTCACCTGGTCTGTTGGCCCGGAAAATCACCATATACAATGCCCCAACTTAGCTGCCATAGGAGCAAATCTGAAAGTGGACAAGACAATGGGGCCAGACAAGATAAATTCTAGGATACTGAGGGAGCTCAGAGAGGTGCTGACTGCACCTCTGACAGTCCTGTTCAACCACTCACTGGAGATGGAAGTGGTCCCAGAAGAGGAGGGTGGATGTAGCCCCACTCCACAAAAGCAGGGAAGAGGCTAGCAATTACAGGCCAGTCAGCCTGACTTCGGTGGTGGGGAAAGTAATGGAAATCACTACTAAAGGAAAGGATTGTGGAATATCTTGAATCCAGTGGCTTGCAACATCAGTGGCAGCATGGTTTCACTGGAGGGAGGTCATGTCAAACAAATTTGATAGACTTCTTTGACTGGGTGACCAGAGAATTAGATTAGGGTGGAGCAGTAGATGTGGCCTTCCTAGACTTCAGTAAGGCCTTCGACTCCATTCTACATAAGAGACTTGTAAACAAGCTGGACAGCCTAGGAATGGGACCAAAGGTGGTGAACTGGGTAAGAAACTGGTTGGGGGGTAGGTGACAGAGGGTGGAGGTAAACAGAGTCCACTCCAAGGAAGGGAAGGTGACCAGCGGGGTGCCACAGGGACCAGTACTGGGACCTGTCCTCTTTAAGGTCTTTATTAGTGACATTGCAGAAGGGGATAGAATGGAAGGTATGCCTTTTTGCTGATGACAGTAAGATCTGCAATAGGGCTCTAAGGAAGCGTGAGGAGTGGTCAAAAGTACAGCAACTAAGTTTCAATGCGAAGAAGTGCAAAATCACTTACTTGGGACCCAGAAACCCAGGGGCAGAGTACAAAATGGAGGAAGTGGTACTTGCGACCACTAAATATGAAAGAGACCTGGTAGTGATCATAACTGATGACCTAAAGGTGGCCAAACAGTGTGACAAGGCAGTAGGGAAAACAGTGGGATGCTAAGATGCATAGGAAGTGGTATCACCAGCAGAAAGAGGGAGGTGGTGATACCGCTGCATAGATCACTGGTGAGACCTCACATGGAGTACTGTGTCCAGTATTGGAGACCACATCTCCAGAAGGACAGAGACAGAGTAGAGGCAGTCCAGAGGAGGGCAATCAAAATGATGCAGCGTCTGCATCAAAAGCCCTGCGAGGAGGAACCGAAGGACCTCAATATGTACACACTGGAGGAAAGAAGAGAGGGGATATGATTGAGACTTTTAAAAACCTCATGGGCATAAATAAGGTTCAAGAGGGAAGCCTTTTTAAGAGAAAAAAAATGCTCCAGAATAAGTGGTCTTGCTATGAAGCTGGAGGGGAGTAGACTCAGGGAAAATGTAAGAAAGTACTTTGTCACAGAAAGAGTGGTAGATGACTGGAGCAGTCTTCCAGCAGAGGTCGTGGGGGCAAAAACTGTAATGGGATTCAAGAAGGCATGGGATAGGCACAGGGGCACCTTAGCGCCTGGTAAGGAAAGTGGGGGAATAGCCACAGATCAAGTAGGGTCTGTGGTGTTACAGTATGTAGGGAAAGTGAGCAGACTAGGTGGGCCAAGTGATCCTTATCTGCCGTTAAACTCTATGTTTCTATGTGTCTCCCGCAGCAGTGAAGTCACAGTGCAAATGATGACTGGTAGACATTTTTACTTACAAACAAGGTGTGCTGTGCATACTCCTCCAGACAACAGTACAGTGTAGGAGATAGCCCTGTATCTTGGAGATCAGAGACTCAGAAGACTTTGGGCAGTACAAAAAGCAGTGCCTTGTGATGCACTGCAGTGTTGATTACTGCATACTCCCTGTGCCACTGCATACATATCTGTATGTCTGCTGTTTGTAGATGGTGAGCTGCCCCTGGTTCTGGCCTTGCATGGGTCCATTGTGGATCCCAAGCAGCCATATTTCCACCAATTTCATACCTATATCCAGCATTATGGCTGCTACATACCACACATTGTCACTACTGAAAGCTGTGTTATGGGGCTTTAAGTTGTAAGTAGAGCTTTTGCAAACAATATGAAAAAAATATTATGAAAGAATGCTTATATCCCATCAAGACCGCTCCCCCCGACTATACAGTGGTATTACTTGTGCAATCCCTAAATACATTCTTTTCTGAAGTATTTCCATTCTTTGTGTGTCCACTACATTGCTGGGAAGTTAGCTCCAAATTCCTGCTACCCAGTGTCAAATAATACTTCCTCATATCTCCCCTGAATATTTCCCATTGTAACTGCTTGTTGTGCCCCCAAGTTGTGGATTTGTTTTCTTTCTGATATGGTCCCAACTTCTGAGGCAAACTTATTTTAATACACCATGTAGTGCAATTAGGTCTCCTCTTTTCTCGACTAAACATGCGTAATGTGCCCTTCATATATTCCATGCAGCTTTCTCCCATCTTCATTCTTTCTTGTTCTTTAAATCTTCTCCCATCTGTCCATATCCTTCCTACTGTAACAACACCCTTTTTGCAGTAGGGGGAGTTGGTTTGTTCACCAAAACATGCGAGTTGGAGACTGACACTCTGGGATCATCCCTGAGGAGATGTGGAAGGTTTCCCTAAATACATAGAGTAAGATCCTGGTTGGGGGGGGTAGTGCTGGAAACAGGTCAGTGCAGTGACAGTGCACCTGAAGATGGTAGGCAAGGCTGCAGCAAAAAGGAAAGCAGCCATATAAGGAAGGATCTTCATCTCTGGGGTATATGGAGGGATGGGAGGAGCCAAGACCCTCGACAGCAGCATTGTTGGCTAACCCAGGGAACAGAGGTCCACATGGACTGGTCAATAGCATGGAACACACACAGCTGTGTGGATCTAATCAAGCAAACAGCTGCTTGTATTAGAGCAGGTAGGGTGTCAGTCGGTGACCGTGTGGAGAAAGGCACTGGAGCCCCAACTGTCTTCCCTGGTAGACAGTGAGCTTGACAGTTGGATGCATGCTTTCATGTTGTGGTCTGCGAAACAAGCCCCTTGTTAATGGGGTACTTTAGCACTGGATACAGCTGCCAAATATAGCTGGTAGTCAGAATTCAAAAGAATACAACTAGCATTCAGTTCATTCAACTGTTGACTGTGAGTTGGTGCACACCCCTAGTATATCAGAAGGGGTTGAAATGGAATTATAAAATAGTAGGAAAAGTCCTCAAAGCTGATTGTGGAGAGCCAGATTCAGCTGTAATGTTATCCCAGAACATCACAGCTGAAACTAGTGCCTTCCAATAGCTTACTGTGGTTACCAATGTACTATCCTACTGCCTTTTAAAATGCCTTGCTTGCCTCACCTGTCATGGCCGCCTTCATCCATGCCACTACAAGACCCATCACAATCTTTGCTCCTGCCTCCTAGTTCTCCTGATGAAACACCCCCTTGTGTACAGGTTTGCCAAACTCTTGTAGCTGCCCTCCCACTCTGCCAAGCTTCTACATACTCTGCATGCTGTCCTCTGCTGCACTTAGTCACTTAGCATGTCTTCACTGCTGACTGTAACAACACCCTTTTCAACTCACTATTCAGCATGACTTCAGCACTCCCACACTCTAAATAACCACAGCTGCTGGCCTCAGCTACAGAACCAAAACCTCAATCAAGACTTGACTGCAGCCACTGACTGCTGCTACACAAACTAGGCCCCAGACAATTACTTTAACCCCCAGAATGGACTGCAGAAACGATGCCCCAGTAAGGCAGTTATATTGCCCTCTAGCCATGGCTCCCTTGAAGCCACTCAGTGCTGCTTTACAGCTCTCCCTCCCACCTGCTCCTTCTTCTTTTCTTAAATTAAAACTCAGCTTTATTGTGATGTCTCAGAACAATAAAAGTTAATATGCAGGCTCAGATGGAGGACGCAGCCCCTCCTCTTTGCCAAACTACAGGTATATTTGTATGACAAACAAGTACA
Source organism: Neoceratodus forsteri (assembly GCA_016271365.2). Lineage (NCBI taxonomy): Eukaryota > Metazoa > Chordata > Ceratodontiformes > Ceratodontidae > Neoceratodus > Neoceratodus forsteri. The sequence continues at coordinate 1,575,194,100 of CM057453.1, read as the reverse complement.
ACTTGTACTGGTAAACACAGGTATTACATCTTCTGAATAAAGACTTCCATCATCAGTTTGCAATAATAAATGAGTTAACAGAGAAACAGAAGATCATTGCCAATAGTGAACCAACAAACATGACTGTTTAGGTCTGTGTTATATGTGTGTAAATTGTCCAGTGTCTAAAATGGTCGGGATTGTTTTTACGTCTGCCCAAAGCTGAGGCAGCCCCCCTCCCCCCAGTACTTGATTTTACTCTGCATAGAGATGGTTGCATTTTATTCCTTTGCCTTCCATCCCTCCTCCCCCCACCAACACACACACACACACTACACACACACACACAGTCTAAATTCAGTGTACCCTCATTTTGTTGGGATTCCCATCTGGACCCGAGTTCTGTGAGCTTTTCTAAAGTCAACCTGAGGGTTACAGTGACATGTTCTAGCCTGTTAATATCTCCAACTCTTTTTCACCAGGAATTACATGTGGAGGCTGTGTTCTGCAGCCTATTAGTCATTATTCCCTTTAGATCTCCTGTGCAGAGTATTCTAAGTAACCCTTGCTGTCTACGGTTCCCTACTTCCATAGTTTTATTCCCCCAACACCAGATATGTAAATTCAAATGGGATGGAATTATCTCACAGCTTAGATATGATGGTATTCTCAGGCATGCCCAGATGACATGATAGTGGGTTGCGACTTCCTAACACACCCTCCATCATAAATTCAAACTCCCTGTCCCAACATGTTGCGTGATGGAAGGAGTATGGAGGAACTCTGACAAACACATTTCTGGCTATCTTCTTGCCAACTTGGAGAGAACACTCCACCCTTTCTTCCACTTACATTCTTCCTCTAAGATGACTTTCTCTGACTCCTTATCCCACTGTAGGTGCATTTTGCCAGGCTCTGGGTGTTTCTCCCCCATTAGGGCCTTAGGCTCTGTAGACTGCCCCTCCCTCCCTGTTAATGTAGTTGTAACCCCCCTACAAATGGGGGTTCCTGAAAAGTCTTCCTTGAGCTTGCTTAAATGCTCACTGCCAGGCTGGTGTCCTGCATTTTAGCAGTTTAAATGTATTGCCAGAGAGTGCCTGTGTAGCCTCTGTGTACTGTCTCTTTAAGAGTTGCCTGGATTGCAGTCATAATTAATCTGAGAGGGAGCACTGTTAGAAGATGCACTTGTTTGCTGATCATTTGTTCTAACCTACCTTCTTTGCAGCATGGGCAGTGCTGTTTGTTTATATCATTTTGGTCCTGGACTGTAGAATGGGCCAATCAGTACATTTGGGGCTCAAAAAATGGAGCCTGCCTACAGGGGATTGGTGGGGCCAAAACTTGTAGGAATTGTAGTTTTGGGCTTTTGTTGCCTAAAATAACCCGGAGGAGGAGCCCTTGTTGTGATTGACAGAGATCAGCCAACTGAACCTTTTAGATCTTGGGGAAAATCCCACACTGCTTGCAGTTTTAGTTAGATCTGAGTTGGGAAGTGAAGAAGTAACAGTTTGAGATAGTTCGAGCAGCAATCCATAGTGGATTCACATGGGAGAACTGTGGAAAGGCCTGAGTTTGGCCTGCATGCCTGCCTGCTGTTCCCGAGAGGGAACTTGTGCTTTTTTTTTCCGAACTGAATCTGAATTTGGAGAGCGAATTAAGCCACTGAATTGTGACCAGGCTTTAACCTGAAGAAGATCGAAGATTTGCTGAATGCGATCGGCCTGTCAGGACTTCCAGCTACCTTTGAACTCCCGGATTGTGCAGAGATTCTGTAATTGCGACTGGAGAGCCATTTGCCTGGTACAGTGGAATTTCCTTACATGTGAATGTGCTGTGTGCTTATAGTGGGTCGTGATTTGGTTCCCCACTGTATGTCTGAACTGTGTTTTGCTTGTTGAAGGCTGTATACAGCTCCACGGACTGAATCCATATCCATTTCCATTTGCCTTGGCCCTGCAACACTGGCCCAGCCAGAGTTCCTGCTACGCAGAGAAAGTCATCAACGAGAGACCAGCCTGGGGATCAGCCCACTGCTCAACGCCTTGAACAGGAACGATGCCTTGGTGATTCATGTGGGCCCTGCTTCTCTGGGCACTCCAGCTTAACAGCCTGCAGTTTCGATTTTGTGCTGCCTGTGTCCAGTATTGGGTATCGTGAGTAAACATCAGGGTAGCTCCCTGCAACAACAGCTAAATCTAACAGTGTTGTCATCTGATTGTCTTGTTGCCTTTTCTTTCACGAACTGAGCCCTCCGGCTCCGGATTACAAACAGTGTGTGTTGTGCATGTTGCTTTCTTCCATCACAGGGTCCCAACCAGCTGCAATGTTCCTGGCTAGCCCACCATTTTCCTACCTGAGTACCCAGAGTGTGTGACTGTGTAGGGACTCTGAACTGCATGCGTAACTGTCTGATTAATATACCTTTTAAGCAAATCAACCTGATTATGCCCCTCCCTTGTTCAAGTCCCCTGAATAAATCAGATTTAACTTTGTTTGCATTTAACCTGACTGTGGTTCCAGTTTGTTCCAAAAGTATTGTACTGTTGCCATTTGCTGTGCTTAACCTTGTTTTACAGGGGGTCCCCAGGGTCAAGCTAGAGGAACCAGCCCTGGTGGTAAGTGCAAACAGTGTGGGTAATTGCCTGGTGAATAAGGGTCATTGTGAAAGTAATTATTGTACATTGTTCAGGCCACTAGAAGGGAAAGGGGGGGGGTTACAGTATCCAGGAGGGCTGTGCCCAGGTTAGCTTGACCACTAACAACCCTGACCTCTGGGTGGAGGCACCCGTTTCATTACCCAGGCCCCTTAACCTGCTACTAGCCAAGCAGGCAGGGGTAGTAGCCTTTGGGATAGCACCACCTAGGGGTTACATCTTGGAGGCTCGCCGCTAGGATTTTGTGCCTTCTAGTGGCCAAAAATTATGAATTGTTAAAGATTAATGGCTACCCCAGTGGAAATGTCTGTACACCAGTTGGTGGGTGGTGTACTGGGCAGGAGATCGACCCCCAAAATGCTCGCTCATACCAGATATTCTCCTGGGTACAAGTAAGGACACTGCAGAGGGATCACTCTCCAAAGTTGAATGTTTAAAGAACCCTGTGGTGGCGGGTCAACAGGCTGATTTGATCACCCAAACTTTCATAGCCTTGGTAGAGCGACCTCATGGACAGCTCTAAATTGCCACAGACAATTGCCTCAAAAGGGGTCCCAGCTGCCTGGAGAGTGATAACAAAAGACAGTAAAGACCCTGGGGAGGATGAGCTCCCACCATTATCTGAAACTTCTGAGGAGAAATTTGCTAAGTTGTTGCTGGAGGAAGGGAAAACCGTGGAGGACTTTAAGAAACTATTCCTGCCACCTGGGGGTGTTCCTTCCCCAACACCCCTTCCCACTCCAGCACCTGTTACTGCCCCACCTTTTGTGCCCATGCCAAAGCTGGACCCTATATCTGTACCCGCCATTAGTCATGACTCTTACCAAAGGCTGAGAATCTTATCGGGCACCCTGCCCACCCCCCAAGGGGAGGATGACTGGGCAATCTGGATCAACTATGTTGCCCCCTTGGTACCCAAGTCATAGTGTGCGGAGGCTGAGAAGCGGAAAAGAATCATAGAAAGTTTGAGGGGCCCCGCCCTTGAAGCCATTACATTTTTGAGGTCCACCAACCCTGATGCATCTGCTTAGAAGTACCTATCTGTACTTTAAGACAATTACGGGAGCATTGAGTCAGGGGAGACTTTGATGTGGAAATTCCAAGGTACCAAACAATGGAAGGGGGAAGTTTGTCTGTGTATGTTACTCGCCTAGAAAAAGCCCTGCAGAAAGCTTACCGGAAAGGTGAGGTAGCCGCCAGTGATTTGAACCGTGTGAGATTGGGGCACATACTGCAACATGCCAAGCATTCTAAACTGCAGATCATCCAGTTAAGGCTCCAGAATAGGAGAGGTAACCCACCTGACTACTGTGACTTGATAAAATAACTCTGGGAGGTAGAAGGTGAAGAAGGAGATTGTAATTATGGGGTGAGTGCAGTCCAAGTGATCAAGGCATTGGAAGGTCCTTCCAAAATGGAGACCACTATGAGTGTCCTGCCGTGGGGGGAGGAGGAGCAGCTGAAGAAAGCCAGAAAAGTACAACTTGGTGCGTTCGCTGAGGTATCCCCTGCTGACAGAGACCCTGGCCTCTGTCAGGACATGACTGTTATGGGGGTGGGGGTGCACTCTCAGGCATCCTCTACTGAGGGTAGCTTCTCGGTGGAGCTCAAGGAATTGACTGCCACCCAAATGGAACTTTTGAGATGTGGTACGCTACCAGCAGAAGTCAGATCACAATCTCCCGTCGATGCACCAGCATCCACTGCTATGTTTTCCCCAAGGATGCCCCAAGAGCCTGTCATTTGTCACAGTTGTGGCAAGGATGGCCATAGGAAGAGGGAATGCTAGTCTCACAAAGATTTAGAGAAAGTGGTGAACCGGCTTTAAGGAGAGCTTCGGAAAATGAGTCAGTGGTCAAGGGGTGCACGAAATGACCGCAGTGAAGGCTTCGGCCATCCTAACCCAAATCCCTCTGTGGCTAAATCATCTGTCCAGGCCCCTGATGTTCCTTCAGACTGGTCCAAAATAGTGGGCCCTTCAATGAAGACTACTGTGGCTGTGAATGGTATTCCTACTCGAGCTGTGCTCGACAGTGTGTCGAAAGTGGCCATTGTATTTCAGGACGGGTATGACAAACACTTATCTGATGTGCCATTACAATCCCTGGAAGCTCTACATGTGTGGGGGCTGAGCGACAAGTCTTACCCCTACCTAGGATGTGTCCGCCTCTGGTTGTCTTTTCTTGTAACTGTAACTGGTGTACAGGAGCAAGTAGAGACACTGCCTGTAGTGTGTCCCCCCCCCACCAGACTGTATGATGGGGTTCCCCTGTTAACTGGAACAAATGCCCACATGTTTGGGAGACTAGCACAGATTTGCCATGAGAAGCAAGGGCAACTGACTGGATGGGCACTAAGAATTCCAACCTTAGTAAAAAGGGCATATGACTTACAACAGAAACCCAATGAAGAGGACCCAGATGAGCCAGTGGGGATAGTGTGGAAAAAGGAACCTGACTCCTTGGTATTGGCCCCCAACATCCAGTGCACAATCCATGGAGAAGTCTGCCTAAAGAGAAATGTAAAGAACAAAATATTAATGTTGGATGTACCAGGTGATGGAAAGTTGCCAGAAGGATTATTAGTTAAACCCAGCATCTTGCCTGCCCGTGCCCATGTCTATGCACAAACAGTGATGGTCCAGATTCGAATTGTGTCAGATTGGGAGGTCCGGGTGAACAGAGGGTGCACTCTAGCTACAGTACACTGCACAGACACTGCAGTATTACCCAATAACAAGTACTCTGGCCAAAAAGAGAGAATGACCCTGGACTTATTTGACTTTGGTGATTCCTCATTGCCAGCTAAATGGAAGGCTAGGATTAGCAAGAAACTCGCCCAGAGAGACCAAGTGTTTTTGTTAAAAGAATGGGATGTGGGGTGTTTCCAGGGTGCAGAGCATCATATACGCCTGTATGATGACAAGTTATTTCGACAGAGATCCCGACACCTCACCTCAGCGGACACAGAAGATGTGAGGAGACACCTGCAGGAAATGCTCGCTGTTGGTGTGATACAGGAATCAAGGAGCCCATATGCCTCTCCCATTGTGGTTGTGCATAAGAAGAATGGGTCGGTGAGGATGTGAGTTGATTATCGAATCCTGAACTAGTGGACCGTCCCAGATCAAAACACCATGACCCATATACAAGATGCCCTGGATTGCTTGAATGGGAGCAAATGGTTCTCAGTATTGCATCCTCGCAGTGGATATTACCAGATTCCGATGGCCATGGAGGACCATGAGAAAACCGCCTTCATCTGTCCTTTGGGGTTCTATGAATTCCTGAGAATGCCACAGGGGATTCCGGGTGCCCCGACCACCTTTCAGCGACTGATGGAACGTGCAATGGGAGATATGAACTTGCTGGAATGCCTAGTGTACCTTGATGATGTCACTGTGTTCGGACGCACATTAGAGGAGCATGAGACCCAACTGTTTAAAGTCCTAGACCGATTGGAAGACTTCAGCCTCAAGCTGTCCATTGACAAGTGCCATTTTTTTTTTCAAACCTCTGTGAAGTATGTGGGGCACATAGTATCTGCAGAAGGGATAGAGACCGATCCTAGTAAGGTTGAGTCACTGACTACTTGGCCCCAGCCCCATAACTTGAAAGAATTACAACATTTCCTGAGGTTCTGTGGCTACTACCACAGGTTCATAAAAGACTATTCCAAGGTAACTCGCCCGCTCCTGAATCTCACGCAGGGTTACCCCCTCACCAACTGTAAATACAAGAAAGGGGCTGTCAAAGAACCCGAGAAAGTATACCTCCGAACAGGTGAAACGTTTCGGCCCTACTGGACACCTGAATGTGAAGCAGCCTTCCCACTAAGTCATATACCAGCTCACCCATGCCCCCATCCTAACATACGCTGACCCTACCAAGCCCTATGTGCTGCATATGGACAATAGTTTGCAGGGCCTAGGAGCTGTGCTGTATCAAGTCCATGAGGATGGTTTGAGACCTGTCACTTTTGCCAGCAGGAGCTTGACCCCATCAGAACAAAACTATCCTGTGCACAAGCTGGAGTTCCTTGCCCTAAAATGGCCATTGTTGACCAGTTTTATGAGTACCTCTATGGGGCAAAGATATTGGTGAAGACTGACAATAACCCGTTAACCTATGTACAGACTTCAGCTAAGTTGGACGCCACTGAGCACCGGTGGCTCTCTGCTTTATAATCCTATGATTATGCTGTTGAATACAGGCCAGCACTGAACCATATTGATGCTGACGCTCTGTCACGAAGGCCAGTCTCCAAGAGTGACTGGGTCAGGTTGTCTGAACCTGTCATCCGAGCATTGTGCCAAGTTTGATAGAGATTAACAGATGTCTATGGACACAGTGGACTGTTTAGTAGATTGCTTAGGCCCTTCTAATACCTGCATACTGGCTGCCTATTGCCATTTCTCTGCTCTAGATATTAGTGCACTACCTCAATTTGACAATGACAGCATCCAGTGGGATCAATCCCAAGATCCTATGATTTAGCCAGCACTTGATGCCCTGCGTGCGGGGAAAGATATGTCTCAGTTGCGTTCCCCTGACTTGTGAACTGTCCTATTGTTTAAAGAAGGCCCCAGGTTGAAGTTACACAGTCAGTTGTTATACAGAGAGACAGTGGATTGCAGTGGTTGAGTAGACAAGCAGCAATTTGTCCTGCCCATGGCCTTTAAAGATTTGGTACTGGGGTCCCTTCACAATCACATGGGACACCTCGGTATTGACAGAACTCTTGACCTGGTATGATCTCAATTCTATTGGCCCAAGATGGGGACCAATGTTGAGCACCATGTAAAGACCTGCAGTCGTCCCCTGCAAAGGAAAACCCTGCCTCAGAGAGCTGCCCCCTTGTCAATATTACTACCAGCAACCCCATGGAACTGGTCTGCATACACTTTTTGTGTTTAGAACCTGATCAGCGGAATATTGGCAGTGTGTTAGTGGTTACGGATCATTTCACATGGTATGCACAAGCTTTTCCAACTAAAGATCAAAAGGCCTCTATCATGGCCAAGGTGCTAGTGGAAAATTTCTTTGTCCACTATGGTGCCCCCCAGCGGATCCACTCTGACCAAGGCAGATACTTTGAAAGTCGGCTAATCAAAGAAATGCTCTCTCTGTGGGGGGTGCGGAAGTCAAGAACCATCTATCACCCAGAGGACCCTCAACCAAACGTTTTAACCGCACCCTTCTAGACATGCTGGGCACCCTCCACTCAAAAGACAAGCATAAGTGGAGCCAGCAGATTAGCACCTTGGTACACGCATACAATTGCACGAAAAATGATGCTACTGGGTTCTCCCCCTACCGCCTCATGTTTGAGAGGGAGGCTCGCCTGCCAGTTGATGTCTGTTTTGGGATCTCTCCAGATGGGTCCGAGCTGAAAACTACCTGCAGTATGTACAGAAACTGAAAGCTCAACTGAACCATGCACACCAACTGGCCCAGACAATGGCCGCCAAGAGAAATCTCGCCAACAAAGAGAGGCACGATAAGAAAGTAAAGGCTCAAGAGCTATGGCCCGGGGACAGTGTGTTGTTACGCAATTTGGGACTGCATGGCAAACACAAAATTGCTGATAGGTGGCACCATCTCCCCCATGTAGTCACTGGAAAATTGAATGATCTACCAGTGTACAAGGTGTGCCCAGAGAATAACTCCAGAGCGGTCAAGACCATGCACCGTAACCACTTGCTGCCTATCGGCCAAGTTACTATTGAAGCTGAGCCAGCAGGCATTGCTTCCCCTGGGCCAGTGACTCATGCTGCTGCAAAAAACAGACAGATTCAACCTACCCCAGTAGTTACAGAGTTAAGGTTTCCCCCGCAGCAGGCCCAGAATGACAGTGACTGTCAATCCACCTCTGACGCTAGTGAGTGTGACAATGCCTATTACCCCTCCTATGAACTGAATCAGCTGTTTCGAGGTAACCCTATGACTAATTGTGGGGATGAAGCTGGGCCTTCTGGACTGCCTAACCTCCCCAGCTTCGTCCTTGGAGCCAATGTTCCCTAAAAGTGAGGTGCAAAGCATCACATCTGAGGTTGCGGACTCTGTTTTGTGGAACTGTGTGAATTGCCTGAAGAAGGGGTTGACGGTCTGAGTCTCCCTGGTGACACACCAGAACTTGAACAACAATATGAGAGTACTGACAGCCCCCCTACAGTGCCACAAAGCCTAACTGTGCCAGAACCTTTTCTAAATGAGCCAAGTGTTGTGGAAACAGAGCCTACAGAGCAAGGACCTGACAGTGCTCCCAGTTTGGACATTCCCATCTGTGCAGAGGCACCCTCATGAATGACAAAAGCTCCAAAGTTAGTATTGAAAGTACAGAGACAGTGGCTGTTCCCCCCAGAAAGACTGGCCGAGCTGTCAAGCCAGTATTGCGCTTCAGTTATGAGTCTCCCGGGAGACCAGTGGATTTGCCTCTCAATGTGGTTCACAAAGGTGTTTATATTTCTCAGAGCTCACTACCCAAACTGAGCTTGGTGGCCAATTCTGGGTTGACTGTTCTTCCTTCTCAGTATGGTGCCCCTGCCCCATCCAGCCCCAAGTTAGCCGATAGGGATGGACCCCCTCCATTGTTTAATGTACAGGACGTTATGACATGAATCAGTATTGTGACATCACAAGTATGTTGATCATAGTGGAATCAGTATTATCTGTACGAAACATGCATAAGTATTGTCCTTATGGATATAGTATCAAGAAATGTAGTGAATATGTATAGTAAAGTAATAAGTTTATGTTAACTGATGTATGATGGCACAGACTTGATGCGGAAGCCAAGTTTTCTCCAGGCAGGGAAGGGTGTAACCCCCCTACAAATGGGGGTTCCGTAAAAGTCTTCCTCGAGCATGCCTAAATGCTCACTGCCAGGCTGGTGTCCTGCGTTTTAGCAGTTCAAATGTGATTGCCAGAGAGTGCCTGTATAGCCTCTGTGTACTGTCTCTTTAAGAGCTGCCTGGATTGCAGACATAAGTAATCTGAGGGGGAGCTCTGTTGAAAGATGTAACTATTTGCTGAAAATCATTTAGAGTGATAATGATAATGTAGCTTGTCTAACCTGCCTTCTTTGCAGCAAGGACTGCTTTTGTTTATCTCCACTATCTTGGTCCTGGACTGCCAAACTGGACCAATTAGTACTGGTGGGACCTAAATTGGAGATGGACTACAGGAGCTGTCTGAAGTCAAAATCTGTAGGAATTGTAGTTTTGAGCTTTTCGCACCGTTTTGCACCTGAAGGGGGAGCCTTTGTTGTGACTGACAGACAGATCAGCCAACCAAACCTTTTGGATTCTGGGGAAAGCCCCAGGCTTGCTGGCAGCTGAGTCAGATCTACGTTGGGAGCTGAAGAAGCAACAGCTTGAGACAGTCAAGCAGCCGTCTGAGTAGTTTCGCATGGGAGAACTGTGGAAAAGCCTGAGTTGTGGCCTGTATGTCTGCCTGCTGCCCTTGAGAGGGAGAGAAGAAAATTATTTCAGACTAAATCCAAGTTTGTGAGAACAAAGTAAGCCACGGATTTTTTACCAGGCTCATACCTGAAGAAGACCCAAGATTTTGCTGAATGCGATCAGCCTGTCAGGATTTCCAGCTGCTTTTGAATCCCCGGTTTGTGCAGAGACTTTGCGATCATGACCAGAGAGCGGTTTGCCTGATACAGTATAATTTCCTTACATGTAAATGTGCTGTGAGTTGTTAGTGGGTAGTGATTTAGTTCCCCACTGTGTGAACAGTGTTCTGCTTGCTGGAAGCTGTATCCAGCCCAAAATGGCCTGTATCTGAATTTGTCTCCATTTGGCCTGGGCCAGACTACCCGCTGCACAGAGAAAGCCATCAATGACAGACCTGCCTGGGGATCAGCCCCCTGCTCCACGTTTGAACAGGAACGATGCTCCGGCAAATCGTGTGGGTCTTGCTTCTCCTGGCACTTCAGATCAACCACCTGCAGTCTCAATTTTTGTCCAGCCTGTGTCCAGTCTTGGGTATCATGAGTAATCATCAGGGTAGCTCCCTGCAATAGCAACCTAATCTAAAAGTGTGTCATCTGATTGTCTTGTTGTTTTCTTTTCACGAACTGAGCCCTCCAGCTTCGGATTACAATTTGTGTGTGTGGTGCATGTTGTTTTCTTCCATCACAGGGCCCCAACCAGCTGCAATGTTCCTGGCTAGCCCACCATTCTCCATCTAAGTACTCAGAGTGTGTGGCTGTTTATGGACCCTGAAGTACATGTATAACTGTTTGATTGATACAATCTTTAAGCAAATTAACCTGATTACGCCCCTCCCTTGTTCAAGTCCCTTAAATAAATCAGATCTAACTCTTTTTGCATTTACCCTGACTGTGGTTCCAGTTTGTGCAAGAGTACTGTACTGCTGTTAGTTGCTGTGTATAACCTTGTTTTACATGGGTCCCCAAGGTCGAGCCAGAGGAAAGCCCTGTTGGTAAGTGCAAACAGTGTTGGTACTTGTGTGGTGTATCAGGGGTATTGTGAAAGTGATTATTGTGTATTGTTCTGGTCACTAGTAAAGAAAGAGGGGGGTTACAGTGTCCCGGAGGGCTGTGCCCAGGTTAGTTTGACCACTACCAACCCTGACCTCCAGAAGGATGCACCCATTTCCGAACTCAGGCTCTTTAACCTGCTACTAGCCAAGCAGGCAGGGGTAGTAGCCCTTGGGACAGTGCCACCTAGGGGTTACAGAGGTATTCATCCAACACTTGTTGCATGGTCCAGTTGCTGGCTGCCATGCTACAAATAAAATTACCAGGACAGGATCTGAAATTAGAATATTCCCCAGGGATATCCCCCACATATGGGGAACCAATTCTAAGGAGAGGAAAATCAAGTTGATGCAACTATTTGCATAATGTGTGTTAAGGATGGAAGGAAAATCTTTTTTCACCTGGATGCAGGGTCCTCCAGATGTCCTGGAGACCCTGGGAGTGGCATGCATGGAGGAACTGAGCAGCAACAAATGTTTTATTTTGGGGTCCCAGACCTGTCCGATCAGTGGTTGATTCTGGGGCAAGGGTAACATCACCTCCCAGTATTACCCTGGGATGTGCTGCTGGTAACAAGCTGAGGATGGAGGTGTAAAACTGTAGGTTTAAGGAGTTTGGAGCATACACTGAGCCAAGTATCAGAGGGAGACCATGATAAGTCCTCTCCACCAGTAAATATTGCCCTTCTGGGTCAGGAATAATCTTATGAGCTCCAAACTCGACCCCTTCCTGATAAGGACAGTTACCCATCACTGTTTTGTGTGAGTCGAACTATGATACACAGTTCCTACTCTCATACAATGTAGACACTCTGTCACCAGTGCCAAAAGGTAGGTCTCCTGGACAAAAGCTATTTTTCAGGCCATGTCACTAAGTTTAGTTAAAACCCTATGTTTCTTTTCTGGATTATTTATCCCACTAAGGTTCCAGAAGAACAGCTTATGGCACTCGAAGGAAGCCATATGGCAAAGGGGGGGGGGGGGTAAAGGCATGCTAGTCTCAGTATTTCAGGGGCCCAGGAAAGGCAAAAATCTGCTGCCCCCCCCATGTCTGGGTGGTGGCATTAAGTAAGCACAATATTTAGCCCACCACAGAAGTACCATGTATAGATAAAGGCAAGTACGGTATCACAGTTCACTGAACAAAACATGGAAAATAAAAACAAAAGACACTATACATAGAGCGGTTCCAGCTGACTGAGGCAAGGCAGATGCTCTCTCTCTCTCTATCAAAGGGCAACTGCGCCAGTAGGCAAACGCTCCCACGTAGCCTGAAGTGACCTAGGTTGGGAGATTCTTGCAGCCCCCCACTCCCAGAGTTGCTAAATTAAAATAATGCAGAGCAAAATATACTACTGTTCACAAATATCACATGAGATCCCAGGATTTGAGAATTGCACTACTTAAAGAACATTTAGGCAGTTACCAGGACTCCCTTAGAGAGTTTGTGAGGAGCTGCAGAAAATGCTCCATGTGATTCATGTTATTGCCTGCGGCCTAGGCCTGTTTCTGTGTCCCACATTGAGTACAGGAGAACCCGAGAAACCAAGTAGGGCAGAGAAGAAGCAAATGCAGGTAAAAGTTAGACATTTTTTAAGTCCAAACCAAGTCATCAACTCTCTCCCATTAAGTTAGTACAGCCACAGCTCAAAGGGCCAGTTCCAAAGTCTCAGAGGCGTGTCCATGCTGACAAGTTGAGAGGTGGTTTCATGTGAAGTTAAAGTCCAGGTACATGCAGCCATAATACACCAGTTAAGGGGAAGTAACAATTAACTGAGAAATGTGGCAAACGTGCCTCAAATAACAAAGTGAAGGCATTCCTGCTTGCTCTCTGTATTCGAGCTGTAGAATACAGAGGCTGCCCAAGCACTGCAGCAGCCGGCCTTCTGTCGGGGGGGGCCCTCCCCCCACTGGCCAAGAAATGGCAACAGGATGCCTGTCCTGGGGTGTGGTCAACAGTCCCTGGACACATCTTGGGATAGGGCATCACCGTGTGCCCTCCGGGGATTGGAGGGAGGAAGAGTTGAGACGATAACTTGGACTGCTGCCAAGAGTCCTGTCCTCTGTCTCCTCTCTCCTTCAGATCAACAAGAAGCCCAGGAACACTGTACAAGGTTAGGTGGCTGGGGGTCTGAGGGGAGAGCAGAGGATCTGGCCTGGGGAGCAGAGGGAAGGTACAGCCAGGTGGGCCTCAGCTTTATTGGCTGTTTGCCCAGTAGTCTGGGGGATATGCCCCAGCTGGCAGTGTAGCCCGTGGCAGTGTAGACCCCCATCAGGCCTGAGGAATGCAGCGGCATCAGCATTGCCTTGCAGGCAGCTGTGGAGGCAGAAGGCCATATTGCTCTGGAGCACGGAGCAGCTGCGAGCTCCCCCAATGTGTGCAGCGCCACCCGACCTCCTGTGCCAGTCCAGCAAGCTCTCAATTTTAAAAAATAAATAAATATACAAAATAAACAAATACATGTTAAATAAAATTTTCCTTCAATACCATTAGCGGAGCCTTTACCTGGGGTAGCGGTTCTTTTAGCAGGGTGAGATTTCACCCTCTCAGTAATGAGGGTTGGTTGTCACACTTGGATCCAGAGGCAGGGGTGGCGGCAGTGGACGAGCAGTGAGGAAACCCATGGCCAGTCCCTGGTCTACTGCTCAAACAATTTTGTGCCGGTCAGCCACGGAGTCCATGTCAGGCCAACGTCTTTTGAGAATGACTTCTCCCCGCGCCTATGCCTCCTGACTAGTGGCTTTCGCTACTTCGGCCCAGCCACTTCCGAGATGGGATTCCGAGATCTTGTGTGAGCCATGAGCATAGCGGCCATCTTGTGGGTGGAAGCCCAGCATTGCAGGGGAACAAGTCTGTGCACAATCTTGCTCTCGCTGCGAGAGCCGCGGCCATCTTGGGGATGCTGCGAGGACGCTCAGCACTAAGAGGGCATGATTTCACACGAGCCGCGAGTTTATCAGCCATCTTGAGAAGGGTGTGAGGGTGCATTTCTTCCCACAAGATGTCGGTGGCCACTGCAAGCTGAGGCCAGGCAGGCACCACCAGGACCCCCCCTCCCTTCATGCCCCCTGGTTTTCTTGGCAGCAGTCGCTCTGGTTAGGACACTTGCGGCAGCTTCCTGGGGGTTGCATGTTGAATGCAGGCAGGAACACGCAGTTCAGTTCCATGCCGGGGAGGGATCCTACCTGCCCCCACCCATGGCCAATTGGCCCTGTGGACTGGAGCAGCAAGGTCAGCCTGAGTTTGCAGCACAGTGGTATTTATCCCTGTCTTTAAAAAAAACAAACAAAAAAACTGAAATATATAAATAATACATAAAACAAACAGACAATAATTTAAAATATGGATAGCAATTTTATAGCGCAGAGTGGTTTCACTGGGGCCGGGTTGGGCACCCTCCATTTCCCCAGGCGTCTTTCCTTCTACCTGTCTGAGAAGGGATTTATGGGAAGGGGGGTGACTGTTGGTGGGATCACACTGTGTGGGAGTTATTAATGAAGTTTGTAGGGGGGGCATTAAGTTGTCATTACAGATGATGTCTTCAAGGAAGAGAAATCCATCATCCAAGGCGTTGGCTGCAGCAGAGGAAAAACTTTGCACCTTATACAAGAGGAATGGAGAGGCGTCGCTGGAAGCATGCTTAGAAGGGCTGGAAGAGTCATCAACATCCCCAGGGAAGAAGAGGGTAGGAGGAAGGAAACCAGTACCGCCAGCAAAGGCTCCCCAAGCTGAAGCTAAGGAGCAACCTGAAAGGTCACTAGTAGGGGTCAGTCAGGTAAGGCATGTTTTGGGGGCAGTTAGGGGAGAAAACTCCGACAGTGAGCTGGAAGGACCATTAGATGCTGGTGGGGTGGAGATGAATGGGGGTGAGTCTCCAGGGGCTCCGGACTTAGATGATGAGGGAGCTGGTAGCGAGCAGCCCAGGGCTGACGCCAGCCTATGGGCAGTGACTGGTGAATGCTTGAAAGAGTTAGTCAGGGTGGTGGTGGACCTGGTGACTGAAATTAAGCACAAGTCAGTGCCAGGTCCATCAGGAGGGGATGGCACAGGAAGGACGGGCTGGCACTAGACAAGCCAGCACCGCCGCCACCAGAGAACCCTTACACGGGGGGCTGGACTCCCTAGTGGGTACTCACTTGATGGATAAGATCAGGCAGCAGATCACAAACTGCAAGTAAGCAGCTATCTTCTCCATCTTAAACTGGCCCATGGAGCACATGGACGGCAAGAAGGAGAAAGATAAAGAGGATGACCAGGAGCACAAGAAGGTTAAGGTCCCGCGCACATATGACAATTGGGTGGTGGCTTTCCTACTCTATGCCACTGTCCTATTGCAAGTGGACAAGAAACAAGGGGTAGAGATACTCAATTATATGCATAAGATTTCCTTGATGCATCGTAAGAAAGGGGGCACAGCTTGGCTGGACTGTGATGAAGAGTTTCATCGCAGACGGCACGTGGACACAGCATTGGGCTGGGGCAAGCTAAATATGCCACTGATGGTAGATGTGAGGAAAGGGGGTGGAGTGCAGCACACAGACAGTGGGCTGCCCATTAGAGCTCCAGAGCAGTGAGTTGCGGATGGCTCGTCCCACCAGTTATGCTACGCATATAATCAAACAGCCTGCACATGCACCAGCTGCCAGTTCAAACATGCATGCATGGCCTCCCTTTCTGCAGTGCTCTACAGCGCGAAGGGGGAAGGACTGGGTAGGGAGGATGAGGCAGGTTTGGAAAGCCTCAAGGTGGGAGGTCTCCCCACCCTGGTTCAGATAAGAAGGATTCAACTGTGGTTGGACCAGTACCCGGCCAGAGCAGCCATCAACTTTTTGGAAAGTGGGTTTTTGGTGGGCTTCAGGATCCCGTACTCTGGCCCCCTGAGGGCATACAAGGTGCAGAACCTGAGGTCTGCCAGGGAGCGGCCACAAGTTGGCAGGGAAAAACTGGAGAAAGAAAGGTGGCTGGGGCAAGTCAGCGGTCCCTTCACTAGGCCACCATTGGAGAATCTTAGGGTGTCACCTATCGACTTAGAGGCCAAAAAGACCCTGGGGGAATTTCATATGATTAATCATCTGTCATACCCAGAGGGGGACTCAGTGAATGATCTTAACAATTGTCAACACACGTCAGTGTATTATGAGTCCTTTGACAGGGCCTTAGAGGTGGTGCAATCAGCTGCCCTGAGGCACTTATGGCAAAGGCTGACATCGAGTCCACGTTCCATTGCTGCCAGTGCACCAAGAGGACACGTTGCTGTTGGGCATGAAGTCTGAGGGCAGTTACTATGTGGATAACTATGGGCTGTGCGGTGGCTTGCATGGTATTTGAGCAGTTTAGCACCTTCTTGCATTGGGTCAGGCAGCAGGTAGTGTTGACATAGTGCACTACCTCGATGATTTTCTGTTTGTGAGTCCAGCAGGTTCTCTGTCCTGTGCCCACCCACCTGGCCCTCAAGATTCGGGGACAGAGGTAGGCAAGGAAGAGCCCCCTTTTTGACCCATTAGGGGTGACCGCACTAGGGGTTGGGGAGTGACTTTTCTTGGTTTTCTCCTATTGGTTTTTTTTTCCTGGGTTTTTCACCTCCTCCAAAAAGGGATGCAATGACTAAGACAATAAAGAAATAAAAATAAAATGTTGTTTATCAATAAGAAAATAAACTAGTTAAATCATAGTACTTAATCACCAGTCAAAGAATATGGTAGGTAGTAGGAAGCAGGTATTAGCAAAACTAACGGAATACGTGTCAAAGCTTGATATGGTATTGCAAACTGTCACAGCCAGGTAGCAGGGCAGAGCAGGAGGAGCACATGAGGAAGGTAGCTGGAAAGTAGGGGACGATGGCAGTTCTCCTGATGGTGTCGGGGCCCCCTGGTCAGCGTGAGGATGGGGATTCCAAGACCTGTACCCACACAGGGAGTTTAGGTCCAGCCTCAACAGTACATACTGCAAGGTCGGCGACACCAGATGGGGGGCAGCCACCAGAACCTTGGCCATGTAACCTATCTTGCTACCACTGAGGGATACTTCAGCACTCACCAGAAGGGATTTCCCAGGTTGATGGGTGGTGCTGGTGCCTGAGATATGACGCATCCTCCCGGCAACTCCCACTGCTCATTGGTAATAAGGTTAGATAGATAGATAGATAGATATTTTTATTTATAGAGTGCCCAATTCCTTGGACTCTGGGCGCTGAACAATAAAAACACAATTCAATATTTTAAAATCACCAAACATACATAATAAACTCAATGTAAATACAACATTTCATTCTATCAATAAAATCACATTATAAAAGCTAATTCAAACAGGAACATTTTCAATCCCCTTTTAAAGGCTTCTAATGATGGGGCCACTCTTAGATAATCAGGCAAGGAGTTCCACAGGGTTGGTACGGCCACTGCAAATGCTCTATCTCCTGAGTGCCACATCCTCACCCTGGGAACCCCCAGGAGGCCTCCCTCGGAGGAACGGAGCATCCAGGCCGGATGGTAAGGGTCAAGGAGATCTTGTAGATAGGCGGGACCCCCCTCATGCAGGGGTTTTATAGGTAAGGATAAGGTATTAATCTAGAATATTAATAATTATAATGTGCATTAAGATAGTCAATAACGATTAATATTAATATCTAGATATTAAATAAATGCATGGCTGCGGCCATTTCTTCCAAGATCTGTGTGTGTGTCTTTCTTAGTGGAGGGGGGGAATTGGAGGCCTACTGGACAATAGTAAGGCAGATTTAAAGTTCCTTCCTACTCACTAATGATTGAACAGTCTCAGTCATCCCCATTTTGAGCTGCAGAAACAGTAGGAGCCATGTCCATGTCTTCAGATTGGTGCTAGAGGCTGGAAAGGTTGGCACCCGGGGACACAAGTGTTTGCTACAAATAGGCATCTGCATCGGCTGGAGAGGAGAAGAACAGCTTTTGGCCATTGTAGTTTACTGACAATGTGGCTAGATATAGTAGGGGAGTACATGATCCCTGATTCTGAAGCCAAGCTTTGAAAGTCAAGCTCCATTCACTCCGACCTCTCCTAGTTCTGTTGTTTTTTTCAAAATCAGCCTTTTAACCTTGATGCAGTTGAGTAAAAGATTAATAGACATGGGCGGCTGGCTGTGGGGCCTGTGGTGCTACCATTCCATATTCGGTGTGCCCAGCCGAGTTCAAAATCAGACTCCGTCGGTTCAAGCTGTAACCACTCCAAAAGGTGCTGTCAGAGATAAGCTACTGGGTCCCAGTCCCAGAAGCTGCAAGTTTTTCCATCGCACTCTCCCTTCCAGGCCTTGACTTTGCAGAGAAGCCACTGGTTGTCTGCTGATGGTCAGCCATGGTGTGCTGTATTGCTTCCAGGTCTGTGACTTTGTGCTCCACAGTGGTGACCTAGCACATGAGCATTGTGACAGACTGCTGTGTCTGTGATCATGCAACAGATTGATTCAACAGTTGCAGTAATCTGCTCCATCAACCCCCCCCCCCCAGCTTTTCTGTAGCAACTGAAGGAAGTGTTGGGGGGAGGGGCGAAGAAAGTGTAGCCATCTTAGGTGCAAGGTGAGTTGGGCAGGGCGGAGAAGTCAAGCTGTCTTTTTTTCTCTTCTGGAGCGATGATGATGCTTCTGCTGAGATGGCTCCAGTAAGCATGCTTTGGGGGCTCTGAATTGGGTATTCAGTGGCGATGCAGGGCCACAGATCAGTGGTTGGAGGCAGATGTTGAAAGATGTGGCACAGAGGAAAGGAGCTAAGCAGCCATCTTGATGCCATCTGTTGTACCACCTCCAATAGGCCCCGCGCCATTTTCCCCACCATCTTCTCCAATTTTTCCATAGTAGCACTGACTTTCTGTAGTTCATAGAAAAGGAACCTGGGTGTGATCATGAACTTTTCATCCACCTCATCATCACTCTGGTTGCTAAGATGGCCCGAGGAAATCGAGGCAGATCTACGGCTACTCAGGGCATGAGTGCTGCGAGCCTCCAAGGCTGCCGAGAGCTTCATATATTCCAACAGAGGCTCTTTAAGCTTGATTTGCCACCATTCATATTTGTTGTTGATATGTCTATTGAGTTGCAGTCCAGAATCTTGTTTTTTGTGGTGGATTACAATACATTTTGTCATCCAGGAGTTGAAGCCGAGAAAGCTTATGTCTTGATGGGTGCAAGGTAGAACCAAACCCATCTTCTCCATCTAACAAACAGTGGTTTACTGCAACTTCAGCAGTATGGAGAGTGAGGGGCAGAGGCAGAATAGCAGATGGCAGTGCTGTACAACAGTACCATCTACTGGCAATAATAGGCAAAGCAAGAACTATTTTTGTTTTCCATGTTTTTAGTTTTTTTTAACTGAACAAAATCAGGTCAATTTTATAATCTTAGCAAAGCATTTCAGGGCATTTGTCAAGTTAGGATAACATTACTTATTGTGGGCCTTGTGCCTCACAACACACTCATACCATGCCCTTATTCCAACATGATACACCCTGATGTACCTTATTGCTTAGATAAATCGGGGGGGGGGGACCAAACAAGTTTGGTACAGAACAGAAAATCACTGGTGGGGACCATTTGCAAATTCCCTTACAGATCACTGTATTTTTACACCTTATTTAAATTTATGTAATCACAAGGAGGATGTGCTAAGATGAAACAATAAGTTCATTTTCAGTCATGTCAGATTGTGTGTGTATGTAAGGATTCAGGAGGTTGTATAATACACAGTACATCAGCATGGGATGAAAACAGTACAGGAATGGCAAAAATAATGAAAAAGAAATCACAGCTCTGATAAGGCACAATAAGAGAGAATCTTAGCAATTCAGTGACTGAGACTGAGATAGAAAGAGCAGTGAGGGCAGCCCAGGAGGAAGAAACAGATAGGGAGCTGATGCTAGCCATCCAAAGGATGGCAGACAAGGGTGAGGTAGTACTGGTTGGAGACTTCAGTATTCCAGACGTGGACTGGAGCATCCCAGCAGCAGCATCAACTAGGAGCAGATTTATCCTGGACTCCCTTCAGGGTGCCTTCCTCAAGCAACTGGTCATGGAACCAACTTGGCAGAAGGCAATACTGGACCTTGTGCTCACAAACAGGGACAGTGTGATGGGGGTAACAGTGGGAGAGCACCTGGGAACAGTGACCACCAGTCACTGTGGTTTGAAATCACAGAAAGAGCAGAACCAAACCACACAAAAACACGTATCCTGGATTTTAGGGGGGCAGAGTTTGGGAAAATGAGGAGATACTTGAAAGAGGCATTAAGAGGAATTGGACAGGAATCAGGGGTTGAGGAACAGTGGGCAGTATTTAAAATGGGGATTACAAGAACAACAGAATTATGCATTAAGCAGGTTAGCAAGAGGAAAAGGAAGAGGAGACCATTATGGTTTTCCAAAGAGGTAGGAAAGAAAGTGAAAGCCAAAAAGATTGCATTCATACAATACAAAAAGACACAGGCAGAAGGGGATAAGGAGAAGTACCAGGAGAAGCAAAGGGAGGCAGGGAGGTCAGTAAGGAAGCCAAAGCTCAGACATAAGAACACATTGCAAAATCAGTGGGTAGAGGGACAAAACCTTTTACAGGTACACAAGTGAAAAAGAAAGGCAAAGGGAGGGATAGTGAGACTGGAGGGGAGGATGGGGCGCGTGAGGATGACAACAGTAAAGCTGACATATTGAACAGGTATTTCTGCTCAGTCTTTACTGAGGAAGAGGAGGTAATGGGTCTGAAGGGAGTACAAGGGGTGAGAATGGTGCAGAAGTGGACAAGTCCTTTACACGAGAAAGGGTCCTGAAGGAACTGGAAGCAATAAGAGTTGATAAAGCAATGGGGCCAGATGGGGTGCACCCCAGGGTCCTTAAAGAACTAAGAGAGGTAGTGGCTGAACCTCTGGCTATCCTGTTTAGCTGATCACTGAAAACAGGGGAGGTACCCAAAGACTGGAGGACAGCAGATGTAGTCCCCTTATACAAAAGTGGGAACAAAGAGGAAGCAGGGAACTACAGACCGGTCAGCCTCACCTCGGTAGTGGGGAAGATCATGGAAGCACTACTGAAGGAGAGATTGGTGGAACATCTGGTTGTCAATGGACTACAGGACCCAAGGCAGCATGGTTTCGCCAGGGAGGTCATGTCAGACCAACCTCGTTGAATTTTTGACTGGGTGACTAGGGAGGTGTATCAGGAGGGCAGTGGACATGGCCTATCTGGACTTCAGCAAGGCCTTGACACTGTGCCACATAGAAGACTGTTACACAAACTGGGGAATATGGGTGTGGGCAGGACAGTAGTGTGGTGGGTAGGTAACTGGCTGGGTGGCAGGACACAGAGGGTGGTGGTAAATGGCTGTCACCCACAGAGGGAAGAGTGACCAGTGAGGTACCACAGGGATCAGTGCTGAGACCGGTCCTATTCAACATCTTCATCAGTGACATTAAGGACCCAGAAGGCAGAATTTCACTGTTTGTTGATGACACAAAGCTCTGTAACAGAGTAGACACACCAGAGGGTGTAGACAGAATGAGAAGGACCTGCAGAAACTTGAAGAATGGTCAGGGTTTGGCAGTTGAAATTCAATGCAAAGAAGTGCAAGATAATGCATATGGGGCACAAAACCCAGGCACAATATATCAGTTGGGGTGAGGATATAGCATGCACCAAGCAGGAAAGGGATCTTGGGATTATCATCTCTGATGACCTCAAGGTAGGAAACAGTGTGACAAGACAGCAGGTAAAGAATAGGATGCTGGGATGCATAGGCAGGGCATCACCAGCAGGAAAAGGAGGTCATAATTCCACTATACAAGACACTAGTGAGGTCCCACCTGGAGTACAGTGTACAGTTCTGAGACCATACCTACATAAGGACATAGACAGGGTAGAGAAGGTTCAGAGGAGGGCAACAAAGATGGTGCATGGATTGCATCACAAGTCCTATGAAGACAGATTGAAGGAACTGAACATGTACTCCTGGACGAGAGGAGGGAGAGGGATATGATGAGACATACAAGTATCTTACAGGAGGAACAGAGTGCAGGAATACACTATTTTAAGCGAAAAGATGTTCTAGGACTAGAGGGCATGGGATGAAGTTGGAGGGAGGACGATTCAGAGGAAACGTGAGGAAGAATTTCTTCACAGAACGGGTGATGGACAAGTGGAACACCCTGCCAGAGGAAGTGGTGGGGGCTGAAACAGTCACGGGATTTAAGAATGCATGGGATAGACATAAAGGAATTCTGGAGGTCAGGGGTAAGGGGCAACAGACTTCTAGGAAAACATAAACTGAACTTACAAGCTCAAATGGGCAGACTGGGTGGGCCATAGGCTCTTATCTGCCGACACTGTCTATGTATCTATGATTGACAAAAATGTGTTTCTCTCCTACAGCACTGCAGTGAATCACCCTATTTATCCAACAGATTGAAACGAGTAGGTGCCCTGGGAGTCAGATTAGGTATGTGCACAACATTTATTGATTTATTTTAGATTTCGGAATTTATCTCATCCTCACTATCGCTCAGCACTTTTAAGACTCAGCTCCGCCTAACACTCACTGCCTCCAACCTCTGTGACTGTTGTGGCTAAACATGTCTTTTGGTTCCATAACTGAAGATGCCCTTTTGGATCCACATCTACTCCTGCACTTTGCCAGCAGCCCCCCCCCACCCCATCTTCACCTCCCCTGCTGGCCCATGACAAATGCCACCCGGCTGCACTACCTCTATTCTTACCCGCCTTCCACCTCTCCTCTCTCTGTTCCCCCCAAATCTACCTCCCCTTTTCTCCCATCCACTTAGTCTTCCAGATTTTACCCTCCTCCTTTCCCTTTCCCTTTCCCCTCCCCAAAGTTTCACCTTATTTTTCTTTTTTACTCTACAAGACTATGTATTTTTTTTTTTTATTTTATAATCTGTTATCTTTGCTTATGTTTGTCTCAATTGTACCAATGACGTGGAACCTTTGTAAAAGAGCCTCGGCTCAAAGGTATTTGTAATCCTAGAACAAATAAATAAATAAAATAAAAAATAAAATAAATAACCTTTGAGTCAGAGACTAATTTCCAAAGGCTCCACGTCATAGGAAAACATATGAGACATACAGGAGAAGCAGCAGTGTAGTACAATACATACAAGTGAGATACAGTGCATAGGGCATCATGCATGTGCAAGGTTTACAATAACAGTTGTTGTATTACAGTGAGCAAAATATTTAGCCTATGCATTAGATACTCGATACAGCAAGGAAACTAGGCTAGCGACATGCCAGAAATGCAGGCCTGATAGTGCATAATGTGTAGTCTGAGGTAAGACTTTGTCAAACACTATGGGTCTCAGAGGGGAGCTTTGTGCAAGTTGTCCCTTGAGCCAAAACCAGGCCTAAAAACAGCAAGGGGGGGGGGGGTTGACCTATTATGGGCAGTTGCATGTGCGGGAGGCCAGAAGGTGGCTCTTCAGGGCAACCTTGAAAGGGCCAAGCTTAGCATGGCAGGTGATTAGAGTGGGCAGGGCGTTATACCAGGTGGGGGCCCTGACCAGGAACGATCTTTGTACCAAGGTTGTTTTGACCTTAGGGACAGTAATAGTGGTTTTGTCTGGGCTGTGAGTGTTCATGGAGGGGGTGGAGGTTGTTAGGGCAGCCGATAGGCCCGGGGGGGTTTAGGCCAAGCAGAGATTTTTTAGCAATGAGGCAGGCCTGGTATTGTACCCTTTCGTCAAAGTTAAGAATCTGGGCAAGGGAGTAGAGGGTGCAGGTATGGGTCATTCGGTCAGCATCAGTTAGGAGTCTGCAGGCTTTAGTGATCACTACCTTTAGTTTACCTATGGCTGTGGCATCGGCTGCAGAATATACCAGCAGGCCACAGTCAACTAGGGAGAGGACCGATGATGTGATAGTTAACCTCACGGCATCTGGGGGAGGCAGGCTCTGTGGCAATAAAGGAGACCAACTCTTGCGTTGGCGGCAGACGTTAGGGTGCTGATGTGTGTGTGGAAAAAGAGGGCTGAGTCAAAGATAACACCCAGGTACCTGTAGGATGAGACCTGTTCCAGGGTGTAGTGTGAGCTGGATTGGATGGACATTTGGGTATTTTTTTAGCTTACTTTGGTGGTGGGCAAACAAGAGGGTCTTTGTTTTTTTAAGATTCAGTATCAGCCTATGCTCAGTGAACCAGTGTTTCATCTGGCTGAAGGCAGACTGGAGAGAGGTCTGTAGGACCAATGGGTGGGAAGTGCAGGTGACTGCGTCATCTGCACACAAGAGGATTTTTTCGGTACATGAGGCGGAGAGAGCATTTAAAAACAAGCTGAAAAGTAGGGGCCCCAGGATGGAGCCTTGTGGGACCCCAGAGCAGGTGGGGCATGAGCCAGAGATAGTGTTGGTGATCCTGACACATTGGGATCTGGAAGACAGGTAACTGGTGAACCAATCACGTGGTCCTTGACAGAGACCCAATTGTGTGAGGGTGTTGAGCAGGAGGGGGTAGCTGAGCATGTTGAACACCTTGGATAGGTCAATGAACACACCTGCGCAATGTGTCTTTGGTCAAGGGCATGGTGCAGGTGGTTTGAGAACTCCAGGAGGACTGTGGTGGTGCTATGCCAAGCCCAGAAACTGTGTTGTTCCTTGCATAGCAGGTTGTGCGTATCTAGGTAGCTCGACAGTTGGTCCACCACAATTTTTCCAGGGCTTTGGAGAGTGGGGGAAGAATGGAGATGGGGTGGTAATTACCCAGGGATAGGTGGTCATGTCCTTTGTGGATAAGGGTGACTACTACTTTTTTCCAGGCTGTTGGGAACTGTCCCAGACAGAGGGAGCAGTTTAGAATAGCAGTGAGGGGGGCAAGCAATACATTCAGAGTGAGTCAGAGCAGTTTAATGTCAAGTGGATCATTCAGGAGGCTGGTTCCATTTAGGGCCTTGGTAAGGTATGGCCTTGTCTCATGTGGAGAGACAGTCTGGAGGTAGAAAAGTAGCTGTGGAGGTGGGACTGAGCAGCACTGGGTACTGGGTCAAAAAAGTCTGGGGGCAGGACAGAGCTGAGGTTCATGAAACTGTTATTGAGCATATCAGTAATTTCTTTTGGGTCTGTGGTGACTGACCCATTCTTAGTGATTTGGGATGGAGATGGTGTCTGTGACTTTCCGTTCAGGGAATTTATATTATCCCAGAACTTGCGCGATGAGCCCCAGGAGGTAGTAAGGACAGCTCTATAGTGTTCGGCTTTAGCTTTACGAACAGCCCAGGTGCATTTGTTTCGGGCAGTTCGATATGCCTGCCTGTCTGCCAGATTTCACCAAGTCATTGACTTTCTGCCATGAGTCATCACAACT
Source organism: Neoceratodus forsteri (assembly GCA_016271365.2). Taxonomy (NCBI): domain Eukaryota; kingdom Metazoa; phylum Chordata; order Ceratodontiformes; family Ceratodontidae; genus Neoceratodus; species Neoceratodus forsteri. The sequence goes on along the minus strand of CM057453.1, from coordinate 1,575,168,638 downwards.
TTTAAGAAGTTGTAGTAGGGAAGGTGTTATCCAGAGGGCATCGTGTTTCTTGGTGGCGGTTCATCTTAGGGGGGCAAAAGTGTCACAGGCACGGGTGAAGGATTCATAGAAATAGGAAACAGCAGCATCTATACTGATGGCTTGGTAGATAGGTGACCAGTTACATTCCGCAAGATGCTGCTTAAGGTGGTGGAGTTTGTCCTGGGGGAGATGGCGACGGAGAGAGGTGATGGGAGGAGGAGCAGGTAGTTTGCTTGAGCAAGTGCAAAGCACAGGGAAGTGGTCACTAAGACAGTTTGGGAGGACTTTAACATCCCCTATTTTCCTGCGTCTGTTTGTGAGGATGACATCCAGGAGAGTGTGGGTGCCAGTGGAGGGGTTACATCTGGTGGGCTGGGTCACTAACTGGTGGAGGTCAAGGGCTGTGAGTGCACCAATGGATGAGGCAGCTGCAGTGCTCAGCCAGTTCAAGTTAAGATCTCCTAAAAGAATGTGTTCAGACTTGTGGTTGAGGCTAGAGATATACTCTGTTAGAGAGTGGAGGGGCATGAGCCTGTTTTGGGGGGGAATGTAGGCTGTGGTGATTATAAGTGGTGCCTTGGATGGGTCAGGGGTGACTTTTAGAGACAGAGCCTGGGCTCTGTGGTCTAGGTTAGGCGGTGGCATGGCTTGGGCCAACAGATTGTGCTTTGCATAGATAGCACGGCCACCACCCCTCTTGCCCACCCTGTCTAACCAGAAAAGAGAGTAGCCAGGGAAGGAAACTATAGCATCTGGAGTGGACTTGGATAACCATGTTTCCACTAGAGCTTGGATAGCGGGTTGGCAATTGGCTATCCAGCATTGAAGTTCAGCCATTTTTTTTTAAGATGCTACAGATATTCATGGACCATATGTGGAGGCCAGTGACTGGGTGTAGTTGCTGCTCAGTGGTAGACCTTGGGCCTGGATTGTGGTGAATGTTTCTGGATAGGAGGAGGAGCAGTGAGATGACCCTGAGGTTGGGTCTGTGGGTGCTTACCCTTTTGGTCAAGAGGCTATGGGGTCTAAGAATGCCCCCTATGCATGGAATACTGAGGGACCGCAAGGCAGGGATAGCGGGGCTGATTGCAAGCCAGGACAGTCGTGCCTCGGCCAGCAGTAGTAGTGTATGTGTGGGTGGTGGGTGAGCTGCCAGCACTGGGGAGGGCAGTGTACTGTGGTAGTGTGGGTTGGTTTGGAGCAGAGGTGCTCCTGGGTCTAGGGTGGGGGGAGATCCACAGTATGTAGTAAGGGACAGAAGTAGTAACAGGAGAGGAGACATAGTGCTGAGGTGGGCCGAATGTCTATGTGAAGTGTAAGGGGTTGTTTTCTGCATACCCTGAGAGAGAGAGACTTTGTGGCTCAGTGGTAGAGCTGTGGACTTTGGTGCATGGGGTACCAGTTTTGAGTCCAGGAAAGGAGTACTCCCCAAAACACAGGCTAGAGGGCTAAAAATATATTTTGGCATTTAAAAGCATCACAACAGTGATCCCAGAATATCTGGCCGAAAGGTTAGAGTTTAGGGATGTTAAGCCCTCTTTAAGGAATGCGGCCTATCGAGAGTTGGTAATGCCTAGAGCAAAAACTAAACATTCTGACTTTTTCTTCAGCCAGCTAGTCCCTAAATTTTGGAATATGATGCCCTTGAAATTTCATTTGTACAATAGAAAAATTCCGACACGAAAAGTTGTTAAAACCTGGTTTTTGGAATCACTTTTTGCACAAAAAGAGGCTTGCTGTGGTTAACTGGTTATAATTATTAGAAATGTATGTTAATGTATGTATTTGGTGTGTTGAATATTGTATGCTTGTATTTATTGTAATTGCTGCAACTTTATTTTTGTACAACCAAGGGTCACCATTTTAAACGAGTTTTACTCAATGGTCTAACCCATTTAATAAAATGAAATGAAATAAAATGAAATGAAATGAATATAACCCCTTAAAGCTCCCAGTAAGTTGTAGTCCAATCTCCGTGGTGAGACAGTGTGATACAGCCTGTATAATTCTATCAGCCCACTTCAGAGGGCAAAAAAGGTAGAGTCGCTGAAGAAAGAACACCCCTAGCAACCGTTGTGCATGGGGGGGGAGGTCTATAATTACCTCTTGTGCCCCTCCGGTCCATCCAACCCTGGTTTGAGTGCTGCCGGAGGCAGCTGGTGTCTATACTGGGAGTGGGGGATCCAGGGAGGCCTTTTCTGCCCCTCCAGTCCGTCCGACGCTGGTTTGAGAGCTACTGGAGGCAGCTGATGTCTGTACTGTAACATTTCTGTGATAGCGGGGTTCCCAAAGGCTCTATTCTAGGCCTGTTAATGTGTCTGAGCTGTGTGAATTACCTTGTCTTTTTTATGGCAGCTCCAGCATTCAGCTTTATTTATTTATTTAGATTTTGTTGACCCAGTAAGTCCACTGGGCCTAGAAGTCCCTTTTTCAGTGGCGACCAGGGGCGGCGGGGGGATACAGATGGTAAGCAACTGAGACTGAACCTTGAACCAGATTAAGCTGTAGATGGTATTTTTAGTGAATGGGGGGAATTTGGCCAGGACACCAGGAAAATTCCCCTAATGTATTGCTGGCGGTAGGGGGAGCTGCTGGTGCTAGTCTGCAGAATGGCAGACTACGATCAACACTCTATGGAGACAGACATCATGACTGAAATGGTTGAGGAGCTTACTAGTGTACAGCAGGCTTTGCCTCAAGAGAATTCTAAGGAAACGGCGCTGCCTGTGGAGGCGGTTGGGGATTTGCAAGGTAATGTCCGTGCAGCGGAAGTTTCTGACGTGCGGTTCTGTTCAGACCTGCCAACTGGAGGATACGTTTTGGAGATTTGTCCGGTACAGGATTTTCCCCGGAACAAGCCACAAGGAGAAGAATGCAATTCTGTACCGGGACCTTCAATTGTGACAACTACTTACCAGCCTCCTCGCTCAGCTGCTGTCACTGTGATGACTCACCCGCAGGATGCCTCCTGTTCTGGAACGCGGAAGTTGAGTGCAGCTGACGGCTTCTTTCCCTTGGCTGATTGGAGTAAGGATTCAGCCTTGGTGGATGCAGGTTGGGAAGTGGCAGGACGGTCACTGGGTGCCAGATTCAAATTGGATTTCTTTTATGCCAGATACACTTCAACCTTCTGTGAGTACAGATTTTCCACAAGCAGTGGTGGTTACGTCTTCAAGTACATCCGGTGACTGTTTAAATTCCTCTCTTTTACCTGCTGCAGCGTTAGACGATAAGACTGGGTCAGAGCAGCCCCATGCTTCCCCCCCTCCTTCCCCAAGATGTGGACAATTTCATCCTGGTCCCCGTTTTTCAGATCTATTTCGTAACAATAGGCTTGAACAGGCCCCCAGGAGAAATGCCGTTCATTTACGGTATGGGGGAGGGCTTCAGGATCATCCTGATCATTTCTATGTGGCAAGGAGGTTACTTAAAAATTCAATGAACTTCCAAGCAGCTGATATATATGCCCTTATCAACGTTAGGGGGGAGGACACATTCGATGTCAGTTTCCGATCATTTTCAGGACTTGATAAGTTTTGGCAAAAATATGAATCATTGAAGACTACTCCATTATGGACTCCATTTTGGGCGATTCCCATCACCAAGCCATTATTTAAGACAATTAATATCATGTTTCGTAATGAAGGTGTAAATGTGGGAGACATTTTGTATTGGTTAGAGAGTAAATGTACTGTGCTTGGCCCTCCCGAACCTATTATTGACGGAGAAGGAATTTGGACTGGAAGCTGGAAATTTAAAATAAAGTTACACATTGTTCGGGATAATGTTCAGAATATTCCAAACAGTTTTTTTCTGGGAAAGGATAGGGGGTATGTTTCTATCTTGGTCAACCGAAGGCCTGCTACAAATGTGGTAGTGCTAGGCATTTGAGTAGTGCATGCAATAAAATTAAATGTGCTCTCTTCGGGGAGTTAGACCATGACAGTGGGACTTGCCGTAATGTATTTCGTTGTAACTTACGTGATGCACTAGGCCATGTATACCATCAGTGCCCTTATGCTGGGCAGAATAATCAAGGGGGTCTTGATAAGGAAACCTTGTTTTCTGAAGCTCAGGATAGATTCAGGCCTAGTTCTGAGGGGACTATGGCCTTTGAGACAGACCCTCCCACTGCAGGCCCTTCAGGGACTGCTGAACCCCAGCCCTCTACCTCAGATCCAAGTCCTGAAACACAGGCCAATCAACAGCCTAGTGAGACTCTGACACATTCCCACTCCCATGCTTCGGGGGTGCCCCCCTTCCCTGACACTGAGTTTCAGAAAACTCATCCTAAAAGAGTCACGAGGTTTCATGCAAAGAAACTAGCTCAGACTTCTACTCTCCTTATGCACAGCGCTTATCAGATTTTGCAAGACCAGGAAGGGGACTCGGAGTCTGATGTGTCAGTCAAATCAGGGGCCACATCTGGCATGGATTGTGATGATGAAGGAAGTCCTGAATTATTAGAATCTAAGGAAAAAATCAGGGCGTAAATACAAAAAAGACAAAATATAATACATTTCTCTGGCTTCTTTGACCATTCTTTCACTGAACACCTGCAGCATTAAAAATTCGAGGAAGCGTTTAGGGCTTTGCAATTTTGTAAATCATATGTTGCAGACATTCTGTTTTTGCAAGAGACCCAATTTTCCTCCTTATTTGATGTTACTTACACCAAAAAATTATGGGTTCAAGGGCCTTCTTTTTGGTCCTTCGGTCCCAATGCTGCAGATGGAGTTGGGATACTCTTTTACCATACTCATGTCCAGGTTATTCGGTTGGTGGATATTGTTCTGGGCAGGGTACTGTTTCTGGACTCTTTATGTAAGGGGTATTCCCTTTGCCTTATTAATACCTATGCTCGACAAGTTAAGTCAGCCAGGATTGATTTATTCCAAAATATTGAACAATATCTATTTACACCTCGACACATCATCGGGGGGGTAGGTGATTTTAACTGCAGTCTAGATTTGAAATTCAAGAACCAAGTACAACAGAAAGTGTACTGTGACTCTCGTGCCCTCCACAAAATCCTGGTGAAAGCTACTCTTTGGACAACTATAGGTATCTCCATCATGGTCTTGGACCTACCTATAGACATAGAAACATAGAAACATAGACTTTGACGGCAGATAAGGACCGCTAGGCCCATCTAGTCTGCCCATTTCCCTACCTACAGGATAGGCCGCAGATCCTAGTTAACCAACAGCCTATATCTTCCTGCCCCCCACAAGAATTGCCTTATGTCTGTCCCATGCATTCTTGAATTCTCCCACAGTTTTAGACCCCACAACTTCCTCAGGAAGGCTGTTCCATGCATCCACTACCCTCTCTGTGAAATAATACTTCCTCACATTGCCCCTGAACCGCCCTCCTTCTATCTTTAAATTGTGTCCCTTGTTCTTGCAAATCTCTTTTTCTGAAAGATGCTACCCTCTTGGACTTTGTTGATTCCTTGAGGTACTTGAAGAGTTTCTATCATGTCCCCTCTCCTTCTTTCCTCAAGGGTATACATGTTAAGCTCCTTTAGTCTCTCCTCATACAGCTTCTCTTGCAGACCCTGCACCATTTTAGTTGCCCTCCTCTGGACTGCCTCTATCCTGTCTATGTCCTTGCGGATGGGGTCTCCAGAACTGGACACAGTATTCCAGATGGGGTCTCACCAACTGTCTGTACAGAGGATAACAACTTCCTGTTTTCTGCTGCTGATGCCTCTCCTATACATCCCAGTATACCCCGGCCCTCCCTACTGCCTTCTCACATTGCTTACAACCTTAAGGTCATCTGATATGATTACCCCAGGTCCCTTTCCTGTTTTGTTGTTGTTACTACCTCCCACCCATTGTGTATTCTTCCCCTGGGTTCTTGTTTCCCAGGTGCATTATTTTGCACTTTTTGCATTGAATCCTAGCTGCCATACTTCTGACCATTCCTCCAACTTGCACAAGTCCCTTTCATCCTTTCCACGCCCTTGTGTATCAACCCTGTTGCAGATCTTTGTGTCATCTGCAAAGGCATACCTTTCTTCCAGTCCCTCGCTAGTACCACTGATAGAAGACATTGAAAGGACTGGACCCAATACTGAACCCTGCGGTACCCACTAGTAACCGCCCTTTCTTCAGAGTGGACTCCATTTACAATTACCTTCTGTGTCCTGTTGTCCAGCCAATGTTTTTGCAGGCTACCACCCTGGGACCCACTCCAGGCTAGTTAATTTGACTAATAATCTTTTGTGTGGGACTGTGTCAAATGCCTTGCTAAAGTCTAGGTAGGCCATGTCCACAGCCCCTCCCTGGTCTACTACTTTGGTCACCCAGTCAAAGAAATCTATTAGATTGGTCTGACATGACCGTCCTGCTGTGAACCCATGCTGCCTTGGATCCTGTGCTCCACTGACCTCTAGGTACTCAACTATTCTTTCCTTCAGAAGTGACTCCATCACTTTCCCTACCACAGAGGTCAGACTGATAGGTCTGTAGTTTCCTGCCTCTGTCTTGGTCCCACTTTGTGAAGGGAATCACATCCGCCTTCCTCCAGTCCTCGGGTACCACACCATCCTCCATGATTTATTAAAAGAGTAGCCAGTGGTTTCACTAGTTCCTTCCTTAATTCTTTAGAATTCTGGGGTGAATTCCATCAGGACCCATTGCTTTGTCCACCTTCAGTTTTAGGAGTTCCTGCAGAACCCTTTCTTCTGTGAAAGGACTGGGATCGACCCCCCTATCAAGAGTGCTTCTGTTAATTGGATTATGCACTTCCCCCTCCTCTTTTGTGAATACTGAGCAGAAATATCCGTTCAGTATTCCTGCTTTTTCACTGTCCCCCTCTGCCCACCCACCATTCATTCTATTCAGCCTCACTATCCCTCCCTTTGTCTTTCTACGCACGCTGATGTACCTATAAAAGGTTTTATCCCCCTTCTTAACTGAGTTGGCTATCTTTTCCTCAGTTTGGGCCTTTGCTATTCTGACTTCCCTCCCTGCTTCTTTCTGCCTTAACTGGTACAGCTCTCTGTCCTGCTCCTTCTGTGTTTCCTTATACTTCTGGAATGCTATCTTTTTCTTCCTGACTTTCACAGCCACTCTCTTGAGAACCATAGTGGCTTTTTTTTCGTTTTGATTTGATTGGTTTCACAAAGGCTTGTTGCCTCTGTGATGGCAGTTTTGATGATTCCCCATTGTTGCTCCACACCTCCTTCTAGCCTGTTTGCTAGTGCTTTTCTGAGGCACTCTCCCATCTTGCCAAAGTCAGCCCTCCTAAAGTCCAGTACCCTCACTTTTGTATGGCTTGACTCTGTAGCTGAGTTTAACGTGAACCACACTGTTTGATGGTCACTTGTCCCCAGATGGCAACCCACTTCTAGATCTGAGATCCTCTCACTGCCCCCCATTTGAGAGTACGAGGTCTAAGATTGCTCCCTCACAGTGGGTTCAAACTAGCTGTCTAATGCCTGCCACCTGTAGGGCATCAAGAATGGCCCTGCTCCGGATGTGGCTGCAGCAAATGTGCTCCAGTTAACATCTGGCATATCTCAGGTCTCCCATCAACAGTATCTCCCTTTCTCTGCCATTCTAAGAATGCTTCCATCATATCCTTGTCCATTCCTTCCCCTGACATGGGGGTCTGTACAACAACCCTGTGTGGATTGTGGTGCCCTTTCCAGTCTCAAGGTGACCCACAGTGCCTCCTCTCCTCCCTGTTTACTCTTTTTGTTCAGTTGCTTTTATCCTTCCCTTACAGAGAGCTACTCCTCCTCTCTCTTCCCTGCCTGTCTCTCCTATGGGTTATGTACCCTGGTATGTTAACATCCCAGTCATGGTTCTCTGTGTATCATGTTTCTGTGACTGCTACGATATCCAGGCATCCTCTTCCATTAAGGCCACCAGCTCAGGGAGCTTGTTGCCCAGACTACGTGGCATTGGTACTCATTACCCTCCATTTCCTGATGGCCTTACCCCTTTGCCCATCCCTGTCCTTCTTGCCTTTGTCACTTTCTCCATTTACCCCTGCCCTTCTCCCTATCGACACCTCCATGTTGGTGTTTGCTGCACTTACTACCGTGATTGTTTGGGGGGGGGCTAGGATTTTCCTGCTCCTTTCCAGTGCCTCCCCCCTTGGCTAGTTTAAAAGCTTGCCAATGAAGCATTTAAACCTATCACCTAGGATCCTGGTTCCCCTCCCGGACAGATGCAGCCCATCATGCCAGTATAGGCTTGCATCACTCCAGGTGGACCCCAGTCCCCCAATGAAGCCAAATCCCTGAGCTCCCACACCAGTTTTCAACCACTGATTGAATCCCATGATGCAGGACACCCCTAGCCTCTCCTATGCCATAGATGGGTAGCACCTCGAGAAAGGTTACCGTGCATGCTGCTTGACTAAGGCCCTCCCAATTCCACAAACTCTTCCTGCACTTCTCTAATCCCTTTCTCAGCCAGATCATTTGTCCCTAAGTGGACAATGACATCCAGCTCCTCTCCTGTGCAGCTGCTCGGCAATCCTGAGGATTCGCTCCCTGTCCCTCCAAGCCATGGCGCCAGGCAGGCATCTTACCTCCCTCTCCCCTTCCTTGTCCAGTTCTACCTTCCTAACAATGGAGTCCCCCACCAGGAGTTGTTTCCTTCCCCTGCCACCCTCCTGTGGGTCTCCTTTGTGGAGGTTCCCAGCATCCTCCTTGGTCTCCACTGTAGGTGCCTCCATAGAGGAACCACACTTTGCCAGAATGGCATAGGGATTGTGGAGAGGTACAACTGGAGGATGTGCCTCTGTTCCACCACCCTCACCCTCCCTGAGCCCACTGTCGTCCAACCGCTCCTCTTTCTTGGCAACCTCTGAGGCAACGGCAGTGGCACTGGAGGTCCCTGGATGGAAGAGGAGGTCCCACAAATCCTGGCCAACTCAGCCTGGAGATGAGCAACCTCCTCCCTCAGCCCAGACGAAGTAGTTTCGCGACTAGAATCGATTTCGTTTTCACTTCCCGATATTTGTTACCTACTACTTTTTGTTTGTTCCCATGCAAATTTTCCAACCATATGTTATTGAAGGTTTGTCTCAAGCTTTCCCAAATTCCTCCCCATTTCCCTGCCATGCCCATTAGATGGAAGCTGAATCCAGCTTTGCTGGCTCAGACTTCATTCCAAACCGCTCTTGCAAATATTTTTGCATGACAGCAATCAGTAGCTGGTACATAGATACATAGACAGTGTCGGCAGATAAGGGTCTATGGCCCACCTAGTCTGCCCATTTGAGCTTGTAAGTTCAGTTTGTTTTCCTAGAAGTCTGTTTCCCCTTAACCCTGCCCTCTAGAATTCCTTTATGTCTATCCCATGCATTCTTAAATCCCGTGATTGTTTCAGCCCCCACCACTTCCTCTGGCAGGGTGTTCCACTTGTCCACCACCCGTTCTGTGAAGAAATTCTTTCTCATGTTTCCTCTGAATCGTCCTCCTCCAACTTCATCCCATGCCCTCTAGTCCTGAAACATCTTTTTCACTTAAAATAGTGTTTTCCTGCACCCTGTTCCTCCCTGTAAGATACTTGTATGTCTCTATCATATCCCCTCTCTCCCTCCTCTCCTCCAGGGAGTACATGTTCAGTTCCTTCAACCTGTCTTCATAGGACTTGTGATGCAACCCATGCACCATCTTTGTTGCCCTCCTCTGAACCTTCTCTACCCTGTCTATGTCCTTACGTAGGTATGGTCTCCAGAACTGTACACTGTACTCCAGGTGGGGCCTCACTAGTGGTCTATATGATTCCTGGGGAGATTGGTTGGTAGCCACCAAACTTGAATTTCAGCATTTTTCCAAGACTTTTCATAAAACAACCCAGATGGAGGATTATATTGCTTATTTGGGTTATAGGGCTCAGTTCTATAAATTGCAGTCCCTCTCTACTTCCTCAGACGTTTGCATACAGGAACAAATTGCCTCACTTAAATCCAGGATGAGACAATTCCATTATGGGAAAGCATGTCAGTTACATGATGACTTATCCTGCGGTCTAAAGACCACCCCTGTCTCAGACTCTTTCTTGGCCTGCAAACAGACATTAGAAAGGAAGATCATGGATGGCCTATAAAATTCTCATGGTGTTCTAAAATCCACTAATGTTGAAATGTTACAAATAGTGCAGGACAGTCTACAGGACCAACATAGGCAAGCTTTTCAACCCATAAGCTCATGGGATAGGCTTTTTGATTTTTCTCTCCGATCCTGACTCCTCATCAGTCTAAAGGAATTAGATTTACCTATATCTCAGGCCGAGGGCAGGTTAGAAATTACCGGCTGAAGGAGGGATTTCACCTGGCCCGGATGGCCTTATAAATGACTTCTAAAAGTTTTTTTGGGATGATTTTAGCCTCATACTGACCCATGTTTACAATTAAATATTAGTCTCTAACACTTTGCCCTTAGGCTTTTCTGACGCCCTGACCATTTTTTTATTTAAAAAGGGGGACAGACACGACATTAGTAATTGGCAGCCGATTAGTTTATTGAATACAGACTATAAAATCTTTGCTGCCATTTTGTGTCACAGACTCCAAAAAGTATCCACGACTCTTATTCATCCTGTGCAGACCTGCTCTATCCCTGGCCGCAACATTCAGCAAAATGTAACTTTACTAAGGAACGTGTATGTGAATGCAGTTGGTTGCAGAAGCTCTCAGGGTATTTATTGTCCCTGGACCAAGCTAAAGCTTTCGACAGAGTATCACATGATTTTCTATTTCAAGTCTTACATCGCTATGGATTCTTATTGCAATTTAGGGCTTGGGTTAGTCTTTTATATAATAAAGCCAGAAATGTTCCTTTGGTTAATGGTGTAATGGGGGAAGGCATAACATTTTGCAGGGGTGTTCGTCAGGGGTGCCCAGAGAGCCCTTTGCTGTATACCTTTGTCTTGGATCCTTTGATTCGGAAGCTCCTTCACCATTAAAATATTTTAGGGCTTACCCCATCTATAGAAGTCCCAGCACAGTTACTGACAGTTTATGCTGATGACACATGTCTTTTGCTTCGTGATAAGGATTCTGGTTTACTTGCTTTAAATATTTTGGTTCAGTTTGGCACTCTTGCTGGCACCACGGTAAATTATGAGAAGAGTGCATGTATTTTCTTAGCGCAGGGGCTTTTTGATTCCTCCATAGGACGGCTATCGATTACCCCTGGCCCGATCAAAATTCTGGGGTGTTTCTTTGGTAATGGGGATCTTGCCGACCTCAACTGGAAACATCACATTGAACTGGGGGAAGGCAAGGTTCAATTATGGAAATCTTGGTCATTTTCGAAGCAAAAAAGAATTATGATTATTAAGAAGTTTCTTCTTCCTATGTTTTTATATTTTAGTTCAGTTTTTCCCTTGCCTAAACAATATGACACTCGTTTATATAGTATTTTTTTTTTTTCAAATGTTATGGGAAGCCGCTAAACCCTGTTAAGCGCGGATTTTACTTATCTAAAAGAATAAGGACGACGGCCTTGGTATGATTAACTTTAGTCTTATTTTTCCTTTTTCATTAAAGCTAATTTTAAGGAACCTGTGCAATATACATCACACTCATGGGATTATTGGACGTATTTTTTAATCCAGGAATTTTTGGCCAGCTGGTCTACTGAGGCCCCTATCATTAAATGTTCCTCGGGTGCTCCTTCATTTATTTTTTTGGTTGCAGCTAAGTTACGGATGTGGAAACTTGCTCAACCAGAGCTGCACTGACTTTCCCGAAAAGCTTTGTACATTGATATGATGACTAGACACTTTTTAGTAACAGTTGATTTTCCAAAATGTTTCCCTTCCAAAACGTTTTTGGCTTTAAGAGTATTAAATGACAGACGAATTCCCGCGAAAATGTGGGATGTTACTTGGCTCAGTTGTCACTGGAGACTGGGAGTCAAGGGCGATTTAAAACATAAAGCTGTGTCTGAAAGGCAATGTATCCGCACTGAATGCAATGGATTGGAGGAAACTATGGAACACTTTTTTCCTTTTCTGTCATTATGCTAAACTTTTCTGGTCAGTCTTGCTCACTAAGTGGGGATGGGGGGTATCTTGTCATGTGTCATATGAGTGCTTGGTGCTTGGGGATTATTCTGTTTTTTTTCACGTTATCACCCTAGCACTTTGAATGTTATTTTTTCCTGCATTAAGTTTTATATGTGGCAGACACGATGTTTGTTTTCTCTGCAGCACACTTATACCCTGCCTTCAGTTGTGTTGCAACATATTGAATCTGCTCTGTTGACTCAGAAGGCTTTCGAATCAGGACATTTGCCAGCGCATAAGTTTCATGAATATTGGAAACATGTCTACTGGATTTAACCTTCCTAGAGACTTTTTGTGAAGGGAATTCAAGCTGCATTGTTTTCTTAATTCTCCTTATTCTTTAGCGTCTAATGAGTCGCTTTTATTTGTGCTTTTTTTTTGATATGGTTTCTTTTTTGATTCAGTTGGAGATGCTTGTAATGATGTTTTTTGTTTCTTGCAATAAAGAATTCCCCTGCTCTGCAGTAGGGGGAACCCTTATCCGCCTGTCCAACATGGCGGACGTTCAGTCTGGAGAAGAAGGAGCAGCAGGCAGCAGGGTTGAGATGGCTACTCATGAAGGAGGTTCACCTAGCAGACAGTAAGACTTGGAACAGATCCCTTCTACCTCTTTTGGCAAAGACATACAGAGTCCTTACTCCCAGCAGGTACAGAGCTCTGTCTCCTGCTCTGACAATGGCACTACTGAAGTTGTCCTCCCTCGTGATGATGTTGCTATGGACTGTGATTTGACTACATTAGCTCAAGAATCACTTTTAAAGAAGGCACTTCACACGAATAGAGCTTACCTGTTGAAACTGCTAGATGAAGAGGATAAGTCTGTACAGCGTTTGGATGATGTTTCTTTTCACAGGGAGACCTACTCACCAGAGTTTTCTATTCCTTCTCAGTTTTCTCCAGCAGTTGCAGAAAACCCACTTCAGGTTCCTGAGTCTGTTCGTTTCATGGAACCCTCTGCCCCACCTCCGTGTGGCTCACAGAAAAGCCACTCAGATGATTCTGCTTCACCTTCTGATAATTGGATGCCTGCAGCTGCTCTGCGAGGGGCTGGATGGAATCGTACCACTAAACAAGCGGAATGGACTTCGCCTCACCCGGTTTCGGCTGAGGACATTAAACACACTTGTAGCCTGAGTAATAACATTGACATGGTTTCTTTTCCTCAGACTTCTGTGCCGTTGAGCATGGCTTCAGCAATGCTAACTGATGATGCGAGTATCTCAGCTACGCATACGGGTACTGCTGATTCTGATTCTCCACACTGCAACCTAGTCCCAGGACGCAAAGAGGAGCCAGATCCACAGAACTATGAGACTCCACCCAAAAAGCTTCATATGTCTGACTTATTTAAAAATATGGGTGAGCCTGCACAACGGCATAATGTTGTGCGGCTTAAATATACTGGCAACCTTGATTTAGCACCCGATAGAAAGACTTTTTTGCACAAAATGTTGAAACAGGGTATGGAAATTCAACCCAATGAACTGTTTGCTGTTATCTGTGTGAAAAGGGAGTCTATCTACGATGTTAGTTTTAAGACATCTCTCTTTAGAAACGTTTTAGGCTATGTATCCACAGGTTTCCAATTCCACTTCCTGGCAACCCTTTTTCCCCATTCCACTGAACAAACCTGCAATAAAAATGATTACTTTATTATTTAGGAATGAGAGTGTGAACATCTCAGATGTGCAATACTGGTTAAGACAGTGCTGTACTATTTTGGGCCCCCATTCCTATTCTGGATGATGATTTGGTCTGGACGGGTAACTGGGAAGTTAAGATTCAATTACAACACACTGAGCGGTGCACTGTCCATCTTCCTGGCAGTTTTTTTATAGGGAGGGACAGAGGCTTATGTTTTTATTAGGGTCAGCCCAGAACTTGCCATAAATGTGGGTCTCGCACCCATCTTAGCTCGGTGTGTGACAAGCCCCGGTGCAATTTGTGCCTGGAATTTGGTCACGTTAGCTTGGGTTGTCCCAACCCCCTCAAATGTAATCTCTGTGAGGAAGAGGGCCACTCCTATCAGGGCTGTCCTTGGGCGGAAAGGAATAGGTAGGATAGGGCACGACAGGACCCAGTGCATCTCCTAGAAAAATGCCAAGCTCAGGAAGCCAGGAAGAAAGATATTACTTCTCCTTTGCCAGTAGCAGTCACCCCTCCACCCCCTTTTCTCGAACCTTCTGTTAGTGTGGTCCCTTTGGAGCCCCCTTCTGCTTCGGAAAGAGGTTCTGACACTGGACCAGGAGTCTAGTTCCTTGAGTCTAGATCCTCCTGAAACTAGTTCAAGTTCTATGCTACCCCTCTGCCCCCTGAGCATTCTCAATTTACCCACGTCACTTCAAAGAAAAAAAGGAGTAAACGGAAAGCAGAATGTGCCCCCCCCCCATACCTTCTTCTGTGATGACTAGGAATAAGTTTCAAACCTTAGCCAAAAGGAGGCAATGGGGAGACATAATGGGGGGGGGGACTCGGACTCCTCTTCTTCTGCTAAGGCGGATTCCTGCCCTGACTTACAAGAATTTTGTTCTGCTAACCAGACAGTGTTAAAGCAATGGAAGATTCCTTGAGGTTTTTTCCTTTTTTCTCTGTGATTTTCTTTTTTTTCTCCGGTAATTCTCTATGGAGGGTAGTCAACAACTTTCTATTTTAACTTTAAATGTTTGCAACATTAAGAATTATAGAAAATGGATGACTATCCTTCAGATATTAGAAGATCTGCCAAACAACGTTCTTTTTTGCAGGACACTAGATTGAAGACTCTGCTGGATGTACACCAGGTGAAACATTCCTGGCGCCAGGGTCCTTTCTTTTGGTCCCAAGGTCCTGAGACTTGTGATGGTGTGGGGATTCTTTTCAGAGATTATGGTTTCACTATTCAGAGGGTATTAAATATTTGCCCGGGGAGAGTTTTGTTGTTAGATGGGTGCATGGGTTCTGTACCTCTCCGGTTTATAAATGTTTATGCACCCCAAAGTATTGCATCCCGCTCTGAGCTCTTTAAACTTTTCCAGCCTTATTTACATACTAGCAGGCATGTAGTATTGGGTGGTGACTTTAACTGCCCTTTGTCTTTAGTGGATAAAGGTGGCCATACTACAAAACTTTTTGGGGACACTGACTGTTTAAATTACATCTTAAAAATGGCTAATTTTACGGATAACTTTATGCAATTACACTCTAGTAGTGCTAGAACATTCACAAAAGGTACGCTGGCTACGAGAATCGATTACATCTTTCTCTCACACAACATAACTCGCGTTCAGGCTCATACTGTCCCCTGTGAAACTTCTGACCAGTTGGCTGTTTCAGTACTTTGTGCATCCTTTTCTTCTACTACCTCCACTACATCTCAGTTTCCTAGGTGGATCCTTAACAGTCAACTTTTATCCATCCCAAACATTGACCATAAGTTTTTTTTTTATTATCTGCCCGGTACTCAGTATTGGAAGCCTTTGATTCTGTTCGGGAATGGTGTGTAGATACGAAACAGGAATGTCAATCATTTTTTCTGCAGGCTGCACAATCCTCAAAAACTAGATATTTGTATTATTTAGTTCTCAGAGAGCAGTTATTTAGTTTGATTTCATGCTCTTATGAGCAGGGTCTGGATCTGTCCTTGGAAATACGGGATATTAAAGCTGAAATGGCCCAGATACAATATAATTGGGCAGAATCTTTAAAAAAGGAAGCCCAGTTTCGCACACAAGGCTCTAAGCCGTCTCTGGATATTCTCAAAAGTTATCAGGACAGAGTATACAGGACTAAGTTAGATCATGTTTTGGATCCTGATTCTAATTTGAATTGCTCAGACCCTGACCGAGTTCATGGCTTAGCACAAAAATACCTTATTGATATGTTTGGGACTCCTTCATCGGCAAATTGGAATGGCAATTTTTTTAGTCATTTTGATATTCCTGATTTACATCTGAACCTAGTTGCTACACTCTCTGCTCCTATTACTCCAGAGGAAACACTCAAGGCTTTGTCAGGGTTGAAGAAAAATTCTGCCCCCAGTCCAGATGGCTTGACGGTGGAATTTTATTTAGCTTTTGCTACCTATCTAGCCCCCATACTGACCGATGTTTTTTCGGATATATTGTCATCCCATTCCCTTTCTAATGAACTAGCTCAAGCCTTGGTCATTTTACTATATAAAAAGGGAGATAAACATAATCTCAAAAACCGGAGACCTATTAGTTTATTAGACGTCGACTATGAAGATTTTAGCGACCATACTCTTACGTAGATTGTCCTTGACTGCAGAGATAGTTATTTGCCTGGTACAAACTTGTGCCATCCATAAAAGGTCTGTTTTCCACAATTTAGCATTTCTAAGAGATCTCCTGGCCTATAGGTCTGAGGGTTCTTCTCCATGCCTTATTCTTGCCTTGGACGAGGAAAAGGCATTCGGTAGGGTGGATCATTTTTATTTACTTAAGGTTTTACAGATCTATGGTATACCGGTTGTGTTTATTAAATGGGTAGCTTTGCTTTTTGCTTCCTACTGGATCAACCCTTTTATTAATAATAAATTCGGACCTCCCTTTCTTGGGCTGAAAGGGGTACATCAGGGCTGTCCCCTGAGCCTGCTATTGTATGTTTTTCAGATAGATCCTCTTCTGAGGAAAATTCTGATGCATATGGATATCCCAAAATTTAGGTTTCCTAATGGTAGCTTTGCCCCGAACATCGGTGCTTATGCAGATGACTTATGTATTTGCACTACCCCTGCTGTGGACGTAGGCGCTTTGCTCAGCTTGTTTTCTGACTTTGGGACTATTTCTGCTTCCAAACTGAACTTTGAGAAAGGCAAGGCCTTAATTGTTCCCCCCTTTAGTGCCCGAGCTCCTGATTATCATACTACTTTTGCTAATGTTCCTGTTTTACTAAATCCGGTACGAACATTAGGCTTATAATTTGGTAGTCACGATGATGCCACCCTGAATTGGATGAGTGCCTTGCAAAAGGTGGAATTCACCATGGCATCTTGGATGAATAAAGTGATTTCGAAACGGAAATGAGTTTTCTTATTATACACTCTTATAGTGCCATTTTTTTTTTTTTGCATGTTGCACACGTTTTTCCTTTACCTGCACAGTTAGAGGTAAAACTGATGAGCATTTTTTTCGTGGCTTTTGGGGGAGTAGGTTAAATCCCATAAAGAGGTCCCATACTTATCACGATTTTAGTTTAGGTGGGGTTAGAATGATTCCTCCAGTTTTATTTTTTTTCTCTATCTTTACATATCACAACATAGTGCCTCTATTGGCTGCAACATGTCCCTCTTGGCTACAGTAGTAGCGCCGAATTTGTCAAGCAATTTTGTGAGATTCCCTATTTATCCTTCACAAAATTTAGGGAAAAAAAATCCTCTAAAATTCTTTTTGTTATACCTACAGAAAGAAGCCAGTTCCTATTACAGCACTTAAGTGCCATCTGGTAGATTTTCAACTACACTATCAGATGAGACAACCCTCGCTGGGTAGCAGTGAACACACTTAAAAACAAAACAAAATCCCTAACTAAAGGTTTCATAATTCTCAATAGGGATTTTTAAAAATCCTTAAAAATCCTTTGACTAATTCGGTGCTACTACTGTATCTTTGGATCGCTCCTCCTCGCACCCCAGCGCTGCCGTGAACCCACAGCTGTAGCCCAAGGAACCCACCTTTGGAACCGCTTGCCCAGCAGTACCCGCCGAAGACTGTGCCTCGCTCCTCCAGGGTAGCCTGTTGTCAGGGGTCGCCCGCCGCGCGCTCGCCCAGAAGCGGAACCAGGGCCTCCGCTCTGGTACCTTGTGCCGCTAAAGCCGTAAAAGCCGTAAGGCCCTTTCCAAGCCCATCGGGGCTTCGGATCGCTCCTCCTCACACCCCAGCGCTGCCGTGAACCCACCGCTGTAGCCCAAGGAACCCACCTTTGGAACCGCTTGCCCAGCGGTACCCGCCGAAGACTGCGCCTCACTCCTCCAGGGAAGCCTGTTGTCAGGGGCCGCCCGCCGTGCTCTCGCCCAGAAGCGGAACCAGGAGTCCGGCCGCTTGCTGGTACCTTGTGCCGCTAAAGCTGTAAGGTCCTTTCCAAGCCCATCAGGGCTTCTGATCACTCCTCCTCGCACCCCAGCGCTGCTGTGAACCCACCGCTGTAGCCCAAGGAACCCACCTTTGGAACTGCTTGTCCAGCGGTACCCGCCGAAGACTGCGCCTTGCTCCTCCAGGGAAGCCTGTTGTCAGGGGCTGCCCGCCGCGCTCTCGCCCAGAAGCGGAACCAGGAGCCCGGCCGCTTGCTGGTACCTTGTGCCGCTAAAGCCGTAAAAGCCGTAAGGTACGTTTTTCTCCGCTTCAGCTGCCGGCTCTCTCTAGTAAAGTTTGTGGCGCTGCCTGGATTGTACCTGTTCAGTAAAAGCAGCTGTTTTCACCGCTAACTTTGACTGTTGGACTGCCTGCTGTGCTCCAGGACTGTGAGCGCCGTGCACCACTGTGAGCAGCCCACTCTCAATGCTCGAGGAGAGACTTTTCCCGGAAACAAATGGCAAGTGGTACAGCTCCTCCTGTGACCATTTGTCCTGTGAACTGTGCATCAATTTTAATGATTATTAATACTGAAAGTGTAGAGCCTTAGTATATCTGCCTGGAAACTGTAAAAACTGCTAAATAGTTCCCTCTGTTACCAATCTCCTCCCCTCTTCTCACTTCCCGCCCTTTTTCTTTGTCTGCTAAGCCTTTCCCACTGCACCTATACCACTGGTGCCATAGGTGCCGCTAAAGCCGTAAAAGCCGTAAGGTACGGCAAGTGGTACAGTTCCTCCTGTGACCATTTGTCCCACCGGCACTTTGCACCGGCTCCCCAACCGCCCCCCACCTCACCCACTCTGGTCGACCCTCTAGCTATATAGGACTCTGGTGGTCATATGACTAAGTGTCCTCTTTCCCATTGGTTCCTTATACTCTCTCACCACTGGGGATGATTGACCTACTCACTGCCTTCCAACAAGTAGGTTACTCACCACGCAAAACCGCCTGGCCTGAAACTGCCTCAGTTCTCTTGAGCTAACCTCGTGGTCTAAATCCCCCTTTTCTCCTCCAAAACTCCCACCTCCTTCTCCCCTCTCTCCTCTCTCTCGTGCCTCGCCTGCTCTAAATCTCAAACCTTACTTCGAGCTTTGTTACCCTAGCAAAACCTCTCCGCAATCCGCTTCTCTGCAAACTTAGCTCCTATCTCATAAGCGTGCATGCCACTCCTCCCTGCGGCCTCCACCCCTTAAGTGGCAGACTAAAGGTACTAACTATCCTGATCTGCCTCCTTTCCTTCTGGGCCTGAATATAATCTCTCTGTCACTACCATGTGTGACACACCAATACTCCCTCAACCACTGATTTCAGTTTTTCCAACTCACAGCCAACCACTCCTAAACCTGCTTGGCAATACCTTCTCTAATAAAGGATGCACTTATCATGTACTGCTTACCCTCAACAAACGGGGGTGGAAACATCAATCAATTAAGATTCACTACAGGTTAAGGCTAGAGTTCCTGGCATCTCTCTTGCTCCGGCTAGTTGGCGACGTAGAACTGAATCCAGGCCCTCCAAGCAACGGCGCTCCCATTAACTCAAATGGAAAGTCAAATAAAGGACTTTTAGTAGCCCATATGAACATCAGAAGCTTACAGAGCCATCTGGCTGAATTAGAAGCCTGGATCAAAATCTATGAACCTGACATCCTGTGCCTCACGGAAACCTGGCTAAAACCACGAATCCTCAATGCCCTGTGTGACATACCTGGATACTCTATTATCCGGCAGGACAGGCCCGGGTCTAAACGGGGTGGGGGCATTGCCATCTACCACAAGTCTCACCTCAGCATCAGAACAGCCCCTGCCCAAGACCCACAACTGATCTGTGAGTCAATGCATGCGATTTTGTCCCTTGGTGCAAAGAAACTGCACATAATTTGCCTCTACAACCCACCCTTTGGAGAAGTGGATGGTTTTCAGGAAATCCTCAAACTAACATCACAAACTATTAACATGAATGAAGCCATCATCCTCGGCGACGTGAACCTAAACTGGCTGGGTCCCTCTCACAGTGCCCTCGCATCTCTAGTCCATGGTTTTAACTTCCACCAGCTTATAACAGAGAACACTAGGATGGTAACCACGCAGTCTGGTACACTGATTGACTGGATTCTCATGAATAGACCTGAACATGTGACCAAGGCAGGAGTCCTGGCCGATACAATTACCGACCACTCTCCCATTTTTTGTCAATGGCGCTCGGGTCCGCCACCTTCTCCTCCCCCCCCCAGCCTGGTCACATTCACCAACTTTGCCCATTTGGATATCAACGCCTTCCTCCTTGACATATCTAACATTGACTGGTCTGAAATCCACCATGCAGAAAAAGTTGAAGATGCCCTAAAAGTGTTCCTGACAAGGTTCAGTGAAGTGCAGAATAGGCATGCACCGAAAGTAAAAAGAAGAGTCAGGGGAAAGCAAACTAGATGGCTCCAAAAAGATCTACTCCTGCAGCTACAGCACAGGGATAAACTATGGAAGCACTACAAAAGCACTGGCCTGCCCAGTGACCACTCAATATACAGGCAACACAGAAATTCCTGCAAAAAGCAGATAAGGCTTGCAAAAAATAGGTACTGCCAGAACCTACTAACTAGCTCAGCCCATGACCCCCGGAAATTTTGGGGCCATATTAAGACCTTCCTTGGTACACCACAATCTGTAACCCCCTCTGAGATGGTCCTCGACGGTACCCACTGCAATGACTCCTTCACCATAGCAAATGCTTTCAACAATATGTTCTCGGATCTCTCACCCTACACCTCTACACTACCAATGGCTCCCATCTCATCTCAGCCCACGGCTGTCAGTGAACTAGTAGACCTCTCAGCCTCTCAAACAGGGGCTCAAAAAACCCAGTCTTTCTACTTCAAAGAAACTAAGAACTATATCGGACAACACCAGCCCTGGATCCAACTCTCTGGAACCCCGCCTTTTAAAAACTGCTGCACATCTCATCTCCGAACCACTGGCTAAGATTTTCACACTGTCCCTCTCCTGTGGTACAGTCCCTGATCTCTGGAAAACTGCCAGAATTACTCCTATTTTCAAGAAAGGGAACAAAAATGAAATCACTAACTACAGACCGATAGCTATTCTCTCAGTCCTAAGTAAAATCTTAGAAAAACTTGTAGCCAACCAGACCCTTGACTACCTAGAATCTACAAAACTGCTCTGTGACGCTCAACACGGTTTCAGGAAGAACCACAGCACTACGACTGCACTAGCCAAATTCACCTCAGATACTCTCTCTAACATGGATGATGGTCGGCTAACAGGAGCTGTTTTCATTGATCTTACCAAGGCTTTTGACCTTGTGGATCACTCCTTGCTCCTGTCCACCCTTCAATCAATAGGTTTCTCCTCCCCCGTTTTAAACTGGTTCAGGAGCTATTTAACCGATAGGACCCAGGCTGTAAAATTCAATTCTGCAATCTCTGACAGCACCACAATCAATATTGGTGTACCTCAAGGCTCAATATTTGGCCCTCTTCTCTTTTCCCTATTCATAAACAACTTACCAAGCAATATTCCAGCCTGCTCCTCTCTTCTCTACGCTGATGACCTGGTCATCTATGCCAGCTTGCAAAATATTGACTACCTAAACTTGTCTCTAACCGCAGCCTACTACAGCATACAAAACTGGCTAAACTCTCATCGACTTATCCTCAACTCCAGCAAAACTAAAGTTATGCTCCTGGGCACCGCCCAAAAACTTAGATCCTGCACCTCCCCCTTGAAAATACTTGACCTAAATGGGATCTCTCTTGAGGTCGTCACCACATTCCGCTATCTTGGAATCTTACTTGACCAATCTCTTGACCTTAACCTTCACATTCAA
Source organism: Neoceratodus forsteri (assembly GCA_016271365.2). NCBI lineage: Eukaryota > Metazoa > Chordata > Ceratodontiformes > Ceratodontidae > Neoceratodus > Neoceratodus forsteri. Next base: position 1,575,146,662 of record CM057453.1, on the reverse strand, counting down.
ACAACCTGTAAAACCGTAAATTGAAAGCTTGGGGCTGCCTACAGAACCAGCTATATGTTAACGCCATCAGCCAAGCTGGCCATCGGAGAGGGATCCTTTTACCAACCCTAACCTACTGTGCTCCCATCCTGACTACTGCCCATAAAACAGCCTTGCAAAAATGGGACGTCACTTACAACAACGTATGTCGGTATGTTGCCAAGGCTCCGCGGCTCAAACATCATTTTCAACTGTATAGTGACTGTATAGTGACGTCAGTTGACTCTCCCCCACTGCCACCAGGCTATACTATCTTGGCTGTCTATGTGACTCTATTATCAGACTAGGTCAGCCTGCATCACTTGCTGAGCTACTTCATCCCGCTACCTCAATCCGTTAATTGAGATCGTCAGACAAATCACTATTGAGAGTTCCACGTTGTCACACCTCCAAAGGAACTGGGGCTTTCGGGCATGCTGCCCCCCAGATGTGGAACATGCTGCCACAGGATCTTAGGCATACCTCATCTCACTACCTATTCAAACAAGGGCTGCGACACTACCTGGCCACCTCTGACCAATGTGTCTGTTTTGACCCTACCTGACAGTACCTACGTAAGTCTGTCCTACTTTCTCCCTTTTCCCTACCTTCCTCGTCCTTCCCCCCTTCCCTCTTGCTCACCCACTTTCCTTATGCCTTCTCTCCCCTGTCTGTTTTCACACCTTATCTACCTGTTGCTCTTTAAATTACCCTAACTATAACTGCTCGGTTTGTAGCATACTGTTCTATACAAACTGTATTATTGATCTGTCCAGTACCGTCTTATACGGAATAAGCCCTTACTTTTATCTGTTAATGCCTTTCTACATGCTGTTATGCTGACTGAACTAAGCTTTTTTGCTCTACCCATTGTTGTCTTTAACTGGTACATGCCCTCACTGTTCTCTACAACCGGTCTGATGTGATAGATGAGTATTGGTACAACCAGAGTGTTCGACTTCTCCTGCCCTCCTAGCGACATTCTCCTGGATACCGTGGACTGGGGACTGCCTCATGCCCGCAACAGAACCACGAGCTCGGCTACTTGTCCCTACTTTCAGCCGCTAAAACCGTAAGATTGACGAATTTCCCACAAACCCCCGACTGCACGCCGCTCTCATGCCTGCCAACAGAACCATGAGCCCGGTTACTTGTCCCTACGCTTTGCCGCTAAAGCCATAAGATTGCCTAAACCCCCTCCAAACCCCGGCTGCATGCCCCTCTCATGCCTGGCAATGGAACCATGAGTCCAGCTGCTTGTCCCTACTTCCAGCCGCTAAAGCCGTAAATTGATGTAATTCCTGCGAACCCCTGCCGGGATGTAGAGCGCTCCTCCCAACACCGACGTGAACTCACCTAGATAGTCTAAGGGGCAAGCCTCAAGCTTCGCTTAGCTAGTAGTCACCAGAGTTGCCCCTCCTTTACATTCCTATGTGTAGGGGTCGCCAGCCGCGAGTGCGCCCATAAGCAGAACCAGATGACCGGTCACTTGAGGGCACCCTGTGCCGCCAAAGCCGTAGTCACCATAATTTTTCCCAAACTCCCCTTTGTAGGCTTTTGTTTCACTCCTCCCTTTCCTCAGTGCTGCCGAGGTACCACCATAGCCAAATGGACCAGAATTCATATTGATTGCCCATACAACCAACGGTAATGGACCTCGCCTTATGCCCCCCAGTTAGTCTGCTATCAGGGGCTGCCTGCCGTGATCGTACCCAGGGAGCAGTACCATAAGCCCGGCCGCTTGTTAGTACCCTGAGCCGCCAAAGCCGTATTTGTGCAACTGAGCGGCATAGCTTTATTCACGATGAGGTCCTCACATTATCATCAGACCTCCCCTCCACTCCTTCTACCCTCCATCTCCCGCCTCTTGAACTAGGTCTACCCGGGAAACAAAGAATTACTCTGTCCTTGTACCAGTACCCGCTCTGCTTGTATATGCTATACAGAACAACGTTTTGCTTAGACTAGTGTACACAATGTTATCTTAGCCTCTTAGCTTCGACTTCTCTGTCTATACATTGTACTGCCTCTCTAATTGTATTGTTTATGTTAAACATCCTCAGTATGTATTTTGTCTTGTACTCTCCTGGGTCGTGCCTGAAAATAGTCACCTGCTGGCTAGTGCACTTACCCGCTTAACAAAAACTAAATAAATATTTTGAGAGAGGTCTTACGGGACTTTCTGTTCTGTTGGTCTGCCCCCTTTGGTTTTCCTCGATCCTTGAAGAACTTACATATTCCCAATATCTTGTACCCGTTTGTGATAAGATTAAGACTTGGAACATCTCCACCTCTTGTGTCACGGCGAACTCTAGGAAGGCACTTTATTCCTTTTTGTTGTCGGAGCACTTTTTCGACACTCCACTGAAATTAGTTCAATATGAAGATCAACATTCTACTATTTTTAAACAGTTGACAGATAAATGTCTTCCTCTTAAGGTGTGGGATGTAACATGGCTTTCTTGTCATGGTAGGTTGAGTGTAGGGAATTCCCGTAAACATAAGCAGTTAGAGGAACGCATGTGCCCTATATCCACTTGTCCTGGCATACTGGAAACCCAAGAGCATTTTTTTTGTTTTGTCCATATGCCCAACAATTTTGGTCTTCCATTTTGGCCGCATGGGGTGATAGGAATATTTCTGCAGTATCCTATGAGCTGGAGGTCTTAGGCTTATTTCCCACATGTATGAGCAAATACAACCCCAGTACTTTCAGATTATTTTTCTCCTTTTGCAGATTTTATCTTTGGCAGGCAAGATGTGCTTTAGTACTACAACAAAAGGAATATAGTACTCACCAAGTTTTGCTTCAAGTCATTCAAAATCTAAGGGATGTATATGACATCGAGTTTCAGAAAAACATTGTATTAGCATAGGATTTGTAGAAACATCTTTTCTGGTTTTCTACACAGAGTTAATATAATTAGCTTTGGAAGTACTGGTATGTATTTTATTATCTTTTTTTAGGAATTTTTTGTTTCGTTGTTATTGTTTTTGTACTGTTTGTTGGTGCCTTTTCTTGTTACTGTTCTTTTTTTGTCTCATATAATTTTCCCCTGTTCTTTTAGTGGGGGGAGGGTTCTTTTCTATATTGTGATTCAATTTTGGGTTCTACTTCTGTATTAGACAGCCTGTTTGGACATGTATGCCTGTAATACTTATTTGCTTTTCTTATGATTTACAATCTTCTTTGTGTGAGGCAACACTGTTTTGTATTGTTTTGTTTTTGTTATTCTAATAAAAAATTCCCCTACTCTTTTCGATAAGTGCCATGGGATCTTTAACATCCACCTGAACTACCACCAATCCAGGCAGATGGGACCCTGGTTTAACGTCTCATCCAAAAGACGGCACCTCAGAAGTGCAGCACCCCTCTCATGCTGCACTACAGTGTCAGTATTGGGATATTAACCCAAGTGCCAGATGTGGGAACTGAACCCACAGCCCTCTGATTGCCCGGCCTCAGAGGCAAGTATGCTATCTACTGAGCCACTGACACTGGTCATGCATATGTATATGCTGATATTACAGACACAAATCTGCCTCAGCAGTCTTTGATATTATGAACAACATCAATCCTGACTTGAACAGCTTATGGAACTTAAAGAAAAGTTATCACTTCTACTAAATCCAAACAAAATCATGTACAGTAATTGGTGGCAATGAGGGAGGTTGCAGGCACCCGTGCACACATGCTCAGTACTGACAGTAGCAAACATTAGCTGTACCAGGGCCCTCAGGGAACAATGTGTCCCTTTACACCAAGGGGGCCAGCCTGGGTATTTTGACAGTTCTTAACTGGTACAGGGGAAAACAATTATACAAGTTTGCACAGCGCCTTCACCTGGGCAAAGCTGAAGGAGAGTGTCTCAGGACACCTTAGCACTGAACCCACTGAGCAAGGGAGCAGTAACTCTTGATGGTATACAGGCTTGACATAGGTGGGTCCCTGGTGTGAAACAGCAGTGGCATAGAAAAAAGCATGAAGTCTACTGCAAATAGTTCATTTACTATTAAAACGGTCTCTGGTCAGCTTTTCCCACCAGTAACTTCTGTGATGCAAGGAACAGCACTTGAAATTAAAGTTGCTTAACCAAACAAAATGATATACGGACAATGGGCACCGTCACCAGTTTCGCAGCATGGTTTTAGCAGATGGTATCACAGGTTTACATCACTTCTTATTCGAGTCCCAGCATATGTTAAACACATTTGTATCCGGAGACACTTAATTACAATATAATCCAGAGACACTTACAGTAATTACTGCCCTGAACTACCTTGGGCTAAATATGCTCCGAGCCATAGACTACCCTGGGCTACATTTCTATCAGCCATGGAATATCTCAGTCTAAATAAAGTACGGCGATGGATTATCCTGGTCTAATTATACACTGGTAGGCATACACTTAAAGATCCTGGACTAGGTGACTCTTGACTCACTGAAGGAACATGACAAACATTCTCTTTTGCTGCTTCTAGCAGCTTCAGCCATAAAACACTGGTTCTCCAGTCCATTACTTTTACTGTGCAATGCCCCGTTTACATTAAAAATTACATTTAGGGAACTAGCGGTTAAATTGCAGCAACCAACTTTCAGCCATGATCAGAACTAGGGACGCAGACTATGCCTGGCCCTGTAAAGCAGAAATGATTGGTGCTGCTCTGCTTGAAGGAAACAAGGAAGGTACCCTTCCTGAAAACACAATCACACATAGCCAGGGGTAGTTTTTTTGCTGCCTAAGTAGTCTGCCCCAAACCTCCTAACATGCCTCCATTGGGAGTTGTAGTCGGTACCGAATGGTCACAGATGACAGTAGCTGAACCAATATAAGTCTGTCCTTGCCTCTGGGATTCTGAACCTCAGCTCCAGGTGTTCTGGTATTCCACTATTCATACACTGTCCTCTTGCTCTAGGTCAAATGCCCCTTGCCAGCACAGTATTTGAACCACTACACTTCTGCCGCTGTTTCAGGATCACAGAACAGGTGGATCGAACGTCATCAGGAAACCCTCTTTAAGCGTGAGTCTCCTAGAAGCCCCCCACTGTCCTGGATCTCAGGTCCCAGACAGAGCCCAAGCTTCTGGAGACACACACTGAAGGGAGCCAGTGCTACCTGGATCCAGGAACCCTGACACCATATGCCTCACTGCCCCCCACGGACCAGTCACTGAAGAAAATGCACCTGGAGGTGCTCAGAACACTGAGGGCTCAGCTTCTCTGTAACTCCAATAACAGACTGACTTCAACTGAATGGCTCACTGAACTGAATCTCTGATCTAGAACTGAACACTAAAACACTAAATCTTCCCTTGCAACTTTCCTCACTGTCCGAACCTTGCACCGCAGCATCTGCTCTAACAGCATCCCCCCTCTGAATATTCCCAGGGTATCCACCAACATGGGTGGCAGAGCCTTGTCAGTGACAGCCCCTACACTGTGGAGTAAACTGCATGCTGAGCTCTGCTCCATCGACACCCACTGCCAGTTCAAAATCCACCTCAAAGACTGGCTCCTGACGACTTCCTGCTGCCACTGCTTCCCTGGGTAGTCCACTCATTTTCCCGGCTGCAGCCTACCTGGGAATGTGTATGTATAAATAGGTCAAGTGGGAACCAATTAAGCTGGCCTGCTTGTGCCCTTGAGCTTCAGTGCCTATGCTTGTTAATCCTGCCACCCACCCTCCCCACCCTTCCTCTCCCTCCCTATACTTTGCTATGTCTTATCCCCTCATTCTATGTATACTGAAGAACATTTGCTTGTCTCCTATGTAACTGCTACTGGTAGAACTGTATTGTTTATGTATACTCTTACTTATTGTAATGCCTATCAGAGGGGTAGCAATAATAGTCAAAAACTGCATTGGCATAAGGGGAGTAGAGGAGGCAGAGGGAACCGTGGAGGCGATTTGGGTCACCCTGATAACAAGGTGGGGCAAGAGAGTAAAAATAGGAGTGGTGTATAGACCTCCTGCGCTGGCGGAGGAGCTGGAGGAGAGTCTGGTGGCAGATGTTGGGAGACACTGCAGATTGGGCAGGGGAAGGGTGGTGGTGTTGGGGGACTTAAACATGCCAGGAACAGACTAGAATACTATGACATCCTCAGTGGCCAGGGAACAGAGGTTGTTGGATGTCTTTCAAGATGCGTTTCTAACTCAGCAGGTGGGGGAACCGACCAGGGAGGTGCGGGTACTGGATGTGGTCCTGGCAGACAGTGACCAGATTGGGGGCCTGGAGGTAAGGGACCCGTTGGAGGGGAATGACCATGCCATGGTCTGGTTCTGCCTGGATCTAGGAGGGGTAGAAGGCTGCACAAAGACGTAGGTAACTGACTTCAGGGGGGGGCGGATTTTAAGGAAACTGAAAGGATCCTTAAGGAGCATTTGAATGTGATTGGGTCAGACATGGACGCTGACAGTAGGTGGGAAATAATCAGGAGAAGGGTGCAGGATGCTACCAGCACCTGTGTCAGAGTAAGACAAAAAATGTAGTAGGGCCCTAAAACCCCGCTGGTGGACCAGGGAGGTCCAGGAGGTGGTGCGGGGAAAGAAGGTAGCCTATAGGCAATTCAAGTGCTCAAGGAGTGAAAGGGATCGAGGGGAGTACAAACTGATGGCTAGAAGGGCCTCTAGGGTGGTGAGGGCGGCTAAGGCAAGGAAGGAGCAGAACCTGGCCAGGGAAATTAGGAGAGGGAACAAGGGGTTCTTTAGATACATTGGGGAAAAACAAAGTGTGAAGGGGCAGATTAGCAGGATTAAGACAGGGGAGAGATGGGCACAAGACCCGGGGGAGCAGGCTGAGGTACTAAATGAGTACTTCACCTCAGTTTTCACCAAGGAAAATGGGGGTGCTGCATCATACATGGGAGGAGACAGTGATACTGAGGAGGGGGGGACCCTTACCAAACAGCGGGTCTGGGGAGAGGGGGGAGGCATCACTGGCAGGAGGGTGGAAGGCTAAGCAGGGAGAAGAGGTAGTGGAGGTGGAAATCACAGAAGAGAGAGTGAGGGAAGCCCTCAGGTCCCTTAAGATGGAGAAAGCACCGGGGTCAGATAAATTACATCCCAGAGTGCTGAAGGAACTTGCGGATGTCCTGGCGAAACCCCTGCAGAGCTTTTCACCATCTGTCTGAGGACAGGGTGGGTGCCCCAGGACTGGAAAGTGGCGCATATAGTGCCTATCCACAAGGGGGGATCAAGGGAGGTGGTGAGGAACTACAGGCCTGTCAGCCTGACATCGTGGTGGGCAAGGTGATGGAGGGCATTGTCAAGGAGAGGCTGGGGGACCTGGAAAAGTCAGGGTGCCTGGACGATAGACAGCATGGATTCATCCCAGGGAAATCGTATCAGACAAACCTTGTGGAGTTCTATGACTGGGTGACGAGTGCCTTGGACCTGGGTAGACCAGTGGACGTCCTTTTTCTAGACTTCAGCAAGGCATTTGACTCTGTTCCTCATGAGGGCCTGTTGGATAAGCTGGGAGAAATGGGGGTGGGGAACCAGATGATCAGATGGATAGACAACTGGCTCCAGGACAGGACCCAGAGGGTCGTAGTTGGCGGAATAGTCTCATCCCCAAGGAGGGTCATTAGTGGGGTCCCACAGGGATCAGTCCTTGGGCCCCTCCTGTTCAACGCCTACGTCAATGACATAAGGACAGGTATCAGGAGTGAGATGAGTCTCTTTGCGGATGACTCAAAACTGGGGGCGGAGGTGGATGGGGAGGAGGGGAGGGTTGCCCTACAGGGGGACCAGGAGGCTCTGGAAAGGTGGTATAGAAAGTGGAAGCTGAGGTTCAATGCAGGGAAATGCAAGGTACTGCACCTGAGGGCCAGAAACCCGGGCCAAGTGTACACCCTGGGGGGGGGGGATGCTACAAGTCTCGATGGCTGAGAGGGACCTGGGGGTGGTGGTGGATGTCAAGAAGAACAACTCAGGGACTTGTAGGAGGGCAGCAGCCAAGGCCAACAGGATGCTGGGATGCATCGCTAGGGGGATCACCTCCAGAAGGAGGGAAGTGATACTCCCTCTGTATAACTGCTTGGTGAGGCCACACCTCGAGTACTGCGTGCAGTTTTGGAGGCCACACTTAAAGATGGACATTAAACTCCTGGAGAGGGTCCAGAGGAGGGCAACCAAAATGATTTGGGGCTTGGGGGACAGGACCTATGGGGAAAGGCTCGAAGAGCTAAATATGTACACATTGGAAGAGAGAAGAGGACTGGGGGGACATGATAGAGGTCTTCAGGTACATGAAGGGAGTAAATAGGGGAGGAGTAGTCAGGGTGCTTCGAAGGAAGGAGGAGGGGGAAACTAGAGGGCATGGGTGGAAGCTGGAGGGGGGAAGATTCAGGGGAGAAATGAGGAGGTGCTACTTCACTGAGAGGGTGGTGGAGCTATGGAATGCGCTGCCCAGGGGGTTGGTGGAGGCAGAGACGGTGGAGGGGTTCAAGAGGGGGTAGGACAGGTACAGGGGAAGGGTTCTGGAAGCAAAGTCCTGTGCAGCAAGAATATCCGGGACTGGGAAGGGAGAAGCCAGAGAAGGTGAGGGGGGCAGCAAGGTCAGCTCCCAGGCTGGGGGCTGACCAAACGAGCAGACACAAAAGACCATTAGGCCTATTCTGCTGGCATTTTAGTATGTTAGTATGTTAGATGTATGGTTCTGGAATCCTGTATTTTCTTTGATCTTCCTATTTGTTATCCTATGTACTATTGTAACCTTTGTCTTGTTTTATTGTTGACTGTTTCATGCTTAGTTGTTTGTCACATTAGTCCTGTGCCACAGTATGCCTGAAAACGGTACCTGCGATCAACTCACCTACCCAGTTACCAAAGTCATAAATAAATAAATAAAAAATAAACAGCTCCTCTCTTTGGCTAGTCTGGGAGATTGCAGCAGGTAGCCCTAGATAATTACATCTCTGAGGTGACTGCAGTATTCTGTGGGGTTCCACAAGGCTTGATCCTGGTACCTATGATGATCACCGCATACATGTTGCCACTGGGTGAGCTCACTAGACTTTAGGGGGTTGAGTTTCATTGCTATGCAGGTGACACTCAACTCTGTCTTGCACCCCTGATGGATCAAATGCAGTTTCTGTGTTAGGGTGGTGTCTACAAAAGTCAATGACTGGATGACCTCCAACTGGCTGTGTCTTAACCCATGCAAGACAGAGGTTATGATTTTTGATCCAGTTCGACATGGGTCAGCAGTGACAAGTGGTGGTCCTCTTTTACCATCTACGAATGGTCAGTCACGCCATGCTGTGGACGTGGTGAAGAATCTGGGTGTCATTCTGGACTGCAAGCTGACATCAGAACATCAGGTGTCAGTGGCAGTCAGGAATGTTTTTTGCCATCTTTGTAATATCATCCAAATCAAGCTATATCTTGCGCCTCCCCACTTGGAGACAATGGTACACAGCTTTGTCACCTCTAGACTGGATTATTACAACCCTCTTTACTTAGGGTTAACTGGAGGTTTGATGCGATGCCTCCAGTTGATCCAGAACGCTGTGGCCTGACTGGTGATGGGAGCTTCTCAAAGGGACTACATTACACTGATGTTCTACAGTCTGCAGCACTGGCTGCCCGTGCAACGATGCATCGCTGTCAAAATACGCTTGATAACGTTCAAGGTCTTATGAGGTTTGGGCCCAAGCTACCTGGAAGACCCCTTGATGTCCTACACTTCCAACCACCCTCTCCGATCCACCAGTGCGGGCTTGTGTCAGGTCCCCCAGTCTTGCTTAAAGCAATCAAGGGACAGAGCCTTTGGGGCTGCTGTTCTTCTCCTCTGGAATTTTCTGCCATAGGGAATTAGATTTGCTCACACGGTTAGGGCCTTTAAAAAATAACTGAAACATATCTCTTTGCACAGGCCTTCCCAGATTAATTTATTAAAATTGTCTACTGTTTTATTTATTAAATGTATGTTCTGATTAACATTGTTTTAATGCTGTAAGGCACTCTGAGCCTCTGGGTAGGGTGCCAAACAAACAAAAATACCTTGCCTTGCCATACCAATATGTATACCTGGCTGCTGAGGGAAGGCAGTCCAAACGGCATGGAGCATTGTAGGACAATCAAGGACAAAATGCACTTGCAACTTATACAGTTTTAGAACACAGAGCTCCCTGCCAACAGTAAACTCTAACCATTGCAATATTTATTTCTGTGTCTTTTCTAACTGCAAACTGTTAACTCATTACATGCTGAAGTAAGGATAAGGAACATTATTCACCATGGTAGGGGGATTACAAACATGCTATTTGCTACTGAAACCAAACCAGGCAAATATGCTTCCAAATCCACCATCACCCTTAATTAACTTTAATTATCCAATGGCTAAAACAAATACTCGTACTTTTTGGATAACAGCCGTGGGAGCATTCCTTCACAAACCCCCAGTAAAAAAACCAAAAAGTGCCAGCAAACAACTCTTTCTCTTGCCATCGCAGTATTCTGTTCTCCTCTGCCCAGTCTTCGCACATATAACAAGTTTGCCATGGTGTCCATTCCTCACCACATTGTTTTAAAAAACACCCCCAATTTGGCCAGTATAACCACTGCTGTACATCTCTCCCAGTCCCAGGTTTTCAGCACACCTCACCTGATTCTGCACTGTCAGGCTCTGGGTTCCCAACGCACAGCAAGAATAGACTAACCAACTACCATCCAAAGTCAGAGTTGTCCCTGCTCCTTCCGTTACCACATTGCTTCCTGCTCCCCTCCCCTGCGTAACTCACAACTAAAAAAAGTACCACTTACTGACCATACAACATAGTATGGTAACTATTTTCCTGAATGTATACCTACACTGTAAAAAATCATTAAAAGTATTTTCATAAATTCTAGGGTGTGATATATCATGGGATATTGCCACATCTTGGGTGCATGAGTCACTCAAACTGTGGTCTTCTCACTGATGGTACACTCAAGGTGTGGCAATACCCAACAATACACCACACTTAGTCATGTATTATTCCTTAAATAATGCATGGATGGGAATTTTTCCCCATAAGACCCATTATCAAGTATTTCCCAGTATTCCCCACCAATTCAAGCTACATTCAAAACAATTAAAGCTGTATACCTCTGCACTGAAACCTGTATACTGTGACAAAAAGCACCTATACACAAACATTATAACAACCAAAACAACCAACTCAATGACCAATTAAACTAATTAACAACCAGAACATCCAACTAGAAATAATTCCCATGCTCACTAACATACCCAGAAGCCCCCACCCCCAACGAAAAACCTGCAAAAACCCTACAGAACATGCAGATGCACCACATAAACCCTGGGGAAAAAAAAACTCAAACAAATAAGACATTAGCTAACCTACACATACAACAAGAAATCCTCCTCCTTCAGTCTCTCACCAAATAGCAATATCCCTCATCAGTCCTCAGCACTCAGAAGCCATGCCGTCCACAAAGCAGCCAGTCTCTCCAGACGATGAAATCCTCACCATGCCGCAGACAGGCCACATCCAAATGCCCGACTTCTAGAGATGGGTGAAGTGGCCTAATTAATCTCTGCATAGAATCACTTGCCGAAGCTTAATTGCCGAGTGTTCTGCAACGCTAAGCGGAGTACTGCTATAATGGGTAACACAAAGTCCATTGAAAACAATGACTTCATGCTACTCCTACCTTCCCAAACCACTACTCCACTTCTAAGGCTTAAGCACATTGAAAAAATGTACTTCTCCTCACTCTCGCTTTTAAGCTCCAAAGGTGAATTTTGCAGTGATTCATGGGATTTCCGGTCACATGGGCTCTAGATTGTTCTGCACAGCCTCAGTTCGGGGTAGTCTGTGTAGGAAGCTGTAGGGAACAGTCTGCTCTGAGAGCTCTCTGCAATCAGAACCTTCCAAAAGCTGTTAAAAAAACCTTTTTGAGTCATTTTATTTGCTGAAACTTTAGTTCATCGATTGTAGTCGTAACCCCTAGTTGGTGCTATCCCAAGGGCTACTACCCCTGCCTGCTTGGCTAGTAGCAGGTTAAGGGGCCTGGATTCTGAAACGGGTGCCTCCACCCGGAGGTCAGGTTTGGTTGTGGTCAAGCTAACCTGGGCACAGCCCTCCAGGACACTGTAACCCCCCTCTTTCCTTACTAGTGGCCGGAACAATACACAATAATCACTTTCACAATACCCCTAATACACCACACAAGTACCCACACTGTTTGCACTTACCACCAGGGCTTTCCTCTGGCCTGGCCCCGGGGGAACCCCTGTAAAACAAGGTTATACACAGCAAATAACAGCAAGTACAGTACTCTTGCACAAACTGGAACCACAGTCAGGGTAAATGCAAAAAAGGGTTAGATCTGATTTATTTAGTGGGCTTGAACAAGGGAGGGGAATAATCAGGTTAATTTGCTTAAAGGCTCTATCAATCAAACAGTTATGCATGCACTTCAAGGTCCATAAACAGTCACACACTCTGGGAACCCAGATGGAGAATGGTGGGCTAGCCAGGAATGTTGCAGCTGGTTGGGGCCCTGTGATGGAAGAAAACAACATGTACCACACACACTATTTGTAATCCAGAGCCAGAGGGCTCAGTTCGTGAAAAGAAAACAACAAGACAATCAGATGACACACTTTTAGATTAGGCTGTTGTTGCAGGGAGCTACCCTGATAATTACTCATGATACCCAAGACTGGACACAGGCTGGATGAAAATCGAGACAGCAGGTGGTTACTCTGGAGTGCCAGGAGAAGCAGGGCCCACACGATTCACCGAGGCATTTTTCCTGTTCAAGCGTGGAGCAGGGGGCTGATCCCCAGATAGGTCTCTCGTCGATGGCTTTCTCTGTGCAGTGGGGTAGTCTGGCAGGGCCAGCGTGGCATGGCCCAGGTCGAATGGAGATGAACGCGGATTCAGTCCGATTAGGCTGGATAAAGCTTCCAGCATGCAGAACACAGTTCACACAGTGGAGAACCAAATCACAACCCACTTTCAATACACAGCACATTTACATGTAAGGAAATTCTACTGTACCAGGCAAACCGCTCTCCGGTCATGATCGCAAAGTCTCTGCACAAACCGGGGATTCAAAAGCAGCTGGAAATCCTGACAGGCCGATCGCATTCAGCAAATCTTCGGTCTTCTTCAGGTATGAGCCTGGTGAAAAATCAGTGGCTTACTTCGTTCTCAGAAACTTGGATTTAGTCCTAAATAATTCTCTTCTCTCCCTCTCAGGGGCAGCAGGCAGATATGCAGGCCACAACTCAGGCCTTTCCACAGTTCTCCCACACGAAACTACTCAGATGGCTGCTTGACTGTCTCAGGCTCTTCCTCATTCAGCTCCCAACCGAGATCTGACTCAACTGCCGGCAAGCCAGGGACTTTCCCCAGAATCCAAAAGGTTTGGTTGGATGATCTGTCAGTCACAACAAAGACTCCCCCTTCAGGTGCAAAAAGGCCCCAAAAGCCCAAAACTACAATTCCTACGGATTTTGACTCCAGACAGCTCCTGTAGTCCAGCTCCTTTTTAGGTCCCATCAGAACTGATTGGTCCAATTCGCAGTCCAGGACCAAGATAGTGGAGATAAACAAAACAGTCCTTGCTGCAAAGAAGGCAGGTTAGACAAACGACATTATCATCACTCTAAATGATTTTCAGCAAAAAGTTACATCTTTCAACAGAGCTCCCTCTCAGATTACTTATGACTGCAATCCAGGCAGCTCTTAAAGAGACAGTGCACAGAGTCTATACAGGCACTCTCTGGCAATCACATTTAAACTGCTAAAACGCAGGACACCAGCCTGGCAGTGAGCATTTAGGCAAGCTCGAGGAAGACTTTTCGGGAACCCCCATTTGTAGGGGGGTTACATAGAAAATCCTCCTGTGCTCATATAATCGAGCATTTATTGTTTGTGTGTGGATTTTGAATGTTAATGTACAACATTCAGTCTGTGTACTGAGAGACAGTGGAAGTGTGCTTTGGGGAGGGGCGTATCTGTGGTGTAGGTAGATTAACTTGGAGAAAAAGACAGTTCTTTCTGTTTTGGTGATATTTTTCTTGTATAACTGTGTTGATGTACTGTACATACAGTAATATTTTCAATAATTCTTGCCTTTTTTTGCTGATTGTTGTGGTGCAGCAGTGCATAATTTTAGTTTGTTTAAAATACGTGGTTATATTACTGAAGTTTTCAATTTGCTACGCATTACTTAGTATGTAAGTGAGAATGTGTGTGACGTGTGTCATTAAATCAGACACCTTTTATTGTGCCACACAGTAATTTCAGCAATGTGAAGCTGCTATCCACTGCAGCTGTGTGATTTTTGTACTTCTTTGTGGTATCTTTACTGATACTAGTACTAGTGACTGTTACTGCAGCAGTGCAGTACACTACCCCCCCCCCCGCGCGGCCGCCACAACCGGTAAAGGTATTCTTTTCCAGATTTGAATTTCTGATGGTGAGCACTGGCTAGGTGTTGTGCCTTTGCATCTGCATCTCTTCAGTGCACAGTGCAATCTTAATCTGTCTGTGCATTTGCATCTCTTTAGGGCCCAATCTCCATCTGTAACTTAAGTCACAGTTGTTTCTTTGGCTTCCCTTCAGAGCACAGGTTGGTGTGGTGCATAAGAGATTGGATCGAAGGGGTGGGGGGTCTCTAGTTGTTTAAAATCAAAATTGGGCCTTGTAGAGGTTCCAGTGGTGACCTCTAGATCCTTTGAGTGTATCATGGGAGCAGGTGTGGGCAGCAGAATCTTACTCATCTATCGTCCACCCGGTGACGAGAAAGTTTTTCTGCAGGAAGTTGCAGACTTCATTGTCGACCTGTTGTTGGAGCCCTCCAGGTGGTTGGTTCTGGGGGACTTCAATGCCTGGGGCGATGATGAACTCTTGCATTGTGGTCAAAACTTCCACCAATTGATGATTTTGTTGGGCTTTACACAGGCTGTTACTGCTGCTACCCATATTCAGGGTCACTCTCTGGATCTGGTGTTCACCCTGGGGATGGAGATCATGGAACTGGTGGTGGAACCAGTTGGGTAGTCTGACCATCACTCTATAAGGTTCAATTTCGCGCCCCCCCCCCCCGTGAGACCAACCCCTTTGGCAATGGTCCAGTACCGCCCTTTGAGGGGAGTTACCCCTGAAGGTCTGATGGTGGTGCTGGACCTATCGAGTTGGCCTATGGCGTGCATGGAACCAGATGTCTTAGTAGTGCACTATAATAACATGGTGCTGAGGGCTCTGGATTCCATAGCTCCTGTCCGAGTTCGCCCCCTCTCCCTCTGCCCTCAGTCCCCTTGGTTTGATGGGACATTGAGGGAGCTGAGGAGAGTGGGGCAAAGATTAGAACGCTGCTGGCGGAAATCCGGCCTGGAAGGTGACAGATTTAGATTGATGGCCCATTATGTGGACTATCAATCAGAAATCTCGCGTTAGAAGGCAGAGTTCCTGTCCAGGGAGATAGCTGCATCAAGAAATCGACCAGCTCAGCTCTTCTGGACCATGGACAGACTGTGCAATCCAGCCTTACTGTGGGGTCGGAGAGCTTTTTCACAAATAAAGTGTGATGAGTTTGCTCGGTTCTTTGATGATAAGGTGTCATCGATCAGGTCGGAGATCCGCAATACACATTCTAATGAGCATGGTAGTGATCGATGCGAGGTTACAGGCCCTCGGTCTGCCTGGACAGATTTTGACCAGCCAGCAATCACGGATATCATGAAGATCGTCCAGGGCTTGCGACCGACTTGCTGTAGTTTGGATCCTGGTCCTACGCGCCTCCTTGTGGGGTGCATGGATGCGATCGGACCAGTCCTTGCTGACATAGTCTGGTGTTCTTTGGACCAAGGGGTGTTCCCGGAGTCTCTAAAAGAGGCTATCGTAACACCCCTTTTGAAGAAACCTTCCCTTGACCTAGACTGTCTCGCTAACTACAGACCGATCTGGCAAGGTTAGAGGAATGGTCACATGTATGGCAGCTTAGATTCAATGCTAGGACGTAAACATACCAGGATACACTATCTACAGGAGGGACAGGGAGGGTAAAAGAGGAGGAGGAGGAGTAGCTCTTTACATAAGGGAAGGAATCAAAGCAACAGAACAAAAGGGAAAACAGGGAGGAGAAGAAGGATACTGTGTGTGCTACTTGTCTTGTTTTTGGGCAAGGTTATTGAGAAAGTAGTGACGGTGCAGCTCGATGACTTTCTTACCACCCATGAAGTCTATGATCCTCTCCAGTCCAGTTTCAGGAAGAGGCATAGTACCGAGACGGTGTTGGTTCGGGTACTGAATGATCTCCTAATAGCGAGAGATCAGAGGAGCCATTCGATCTTGGTCCTCCTTGATCTCTCTGCAGCAATTGACACCGTGGACCATGGGATGTTGCTAGAGCGCCTGTGGCTGCTCTGTGGACTGTTGGGGACAGTCCTCAGATGGTTCCATTCTTTCCTCACGGACAGAACTCAGAGGGTAGTATCAGGAATTTTTTCCTCTGCTCCCTTTGCTCTGCCCTGTGAGGTGCCACAGGGTTCTGTGCTTTCCCTCATGTTGTTCACGGTGTACATGCTGCCGTTGGGAGACATTATAAGGCATTATGGGCTAAGTTTTCACTGCTATGCAGATGATACTCAGCTCTATATGTCCTTTGTACCCAAACAGAATGACGCATTATCGGTGTTTAACAACTGCCTCGCTGAGATTCAGGACTGAATGAGTGCTAACTGGTTAAGACTAAATCCGGACAAGACTGAGGTGTTGGTGGTGGACCCAGGTCACCGTGCAGAGAAGCTGACTCCTGGGTTTCCCTCTGGCCTTGTGTTAGGGGATAACCAGTTGAGACCTTCTAAACAGGTGCAGAATCTGGGTGTAATTCTTAACAGCAAGCTGAAGACACAGGTGTCAGCCGTTGTCAAGTCTTCCTTTTACCATCTGAGGAATATAGCCCGGATAAAACACCTTGTTCCACACGATGACCTTCCGGTATTGGTTCACACCTTTGTTTCTTCGCATCTTGATTACTGTAATGCTCTATATCTAGGGTTGCCGGGGGTTGATCTCCGTCGCCTGCAGCTGGTGCAGAATGCTGCAGCCATGTTGTTGACTGGGTTACCAAGAATTTGCCATATCACACCTGTGCTGCGCGAACTGCACTGGCTGCTGGTGTGTTGGAGAATCACCTTCAAGGTCGCGTTGCTGACCTATAAATCCCTACACGGTCAAGGACCGGGCTACTTGCAAGATCTCCTTCAACCCTACCGCCCACTCCGCTTCACCGATGAGGGATTGCTAGAGATTCCCAGGGTTCATCTTCAGTCATTTGGGGCCAGAGCTTTTTCTTTCATGGCCCCAAGTGTGGAATTCTCTACCTAGTCGGATTAGAGAGTGCCTGTCCACAGAGTCATTCAAGTCATCTCTGATGAGCTATTTATTTGAATTAGCCTTTGAATAAGTCTCCTGCTGCATTTTAAATTGTTTTCATGTTTGTATTTATTGTGATGGATGTTATTTTGCTACGTATCTGCGCTTTGATATTTTGAAAAGCGTATCACAAATAAATTTTGATTTGATTTGATTTTGATAATTCTACATGAACATTGTACTCATTATTATGCATTTTTAAGTCAGGACCATCATCACGAGTCACTCATGATGCAAATCACGTTCTTCATCATCACGGTCACAAATACAGTCACAAATCATGATTCACGATCACGTCATGAATCACAACATTAATTTTACTTGGATGTATTGTAGGTCTGTTTTGTAGTATCTCTCCAGGCTTCACCACCCCACATTGTACTCATTAATACGTGTTTTTATGTCTGGGAGATTTGTGCCACAGCTCATCGGGAAGGACAGTTGTAGGCATTCGCGTTTGCAATACAGTTCCATATTGGTTATCTCACACCGTTGACACCGAATCACGTTCTTCATCATCACGGTCACAAATGCAGTCACAAATCATGATTCATGATCACGTCACAAATCACAACATTAATTTTTTTACTAGTTACTTGGATGTGTTGTAAGCCTGTTTTGTAGTATCTCTCCAGGCTTCACCACCCCACCACTGTACTCATTAATAAGAGTTTTTAAAGTGGTGAGTTTTGTGATACAGGCTCAGCTCATCAGGGAAATACAGCCATAGACATTTGCGTTCCTTCCTGTACAGCAAGTGAGTTACAGTACTGTAAGTAGTGGTGGGCAAAGTGACCCCAATTCACTCTGTGAAGTGATTCATGGAGTAACGTGGAATCCGTGGAGTACTCCACAATGTGAAGAGGAGTACTTCATTTCATAATGAGGAATGCGAAGTCCATTGAAACCAATGACTTTGCGTTATTCTGCCTTCCCCAAACCACTTCTCCACCAATTTTAAGGTGAAGTACATTGAAATCAATGTAATTTGCCTCACTTCGCCTTGTAATTGAGCTCCAAATGAAATTCTGCAGTGATTCATGGGATTGCAGGTCACATGGGCTCTAGATTGTTCCGCACAGCCTCAGTTCTGGCCTGGGTAGTGTGTGTGTAGTGGTAGCTGGAAACAGTTTGCTCTCAAAGCTCTGTGATTCAAGACCTCTAAAAGCTGTTTAAAATGCCTTTTTGAGTCATTTTATTTTGCTCAAAATTTAGTACATCGATTGTAGGAAACCTTTCTGTGCTCATGTCATCGAGTGTTTATTGTTGTGTGTGGATTTTGAATGTTAATTTAGAACAGTCAGTCTGTGTACTGTGAAGTGTGCTTTGGGGGAGGGGCGTATTTGTGGTGTAGGTAGATTAACTGGGAGAAAGAGACAGTGCTTTCTGTTTTGGTTATATTTTTATTGTATAACTGTGTTAATGTACACACAGTAATATTTTCAGTAATTCTTGACATTTTTTTCCTGACTGCTGTGGTGCAGCATTGTATTTGTCTGTTTAAAACATTTGGTTATATTACTAAAGGTTTTCAGTTTGCTATGCATTACTTGTAGTGTGTGCGTGTGCGATGCGTACCATTAAATCAGACACCTTTTATTGTGCCACAGAATAACTGCAGCAGTGTGAACCTGCTATCCACCGCCCCTGCATGAATTTTTTATACTGCTTTGTGGTATATTCTACTGGTAGTGGATTGTTACTGCAGTGCACTAATCCCCCAACTGGCAAAATGTATTCCTTTCCGGATTTGGATTTGTGACTTTTGAGCACTGGTTAGGTGATGTTGTGCCTTTTCGTAGGCATCCTTTGAGTGGGCAGCGCAATCCTAGTCTGTGCATTTGCAGTGCACCATTAATTATGGGAGACTGCATTTCTTATTACGCTCTCATTTCACTTAGTCAGCAATGGGGAATATTCTGGACACAAGGCAGTAGCACTTTGTCAGCACTGGGGAATTTTCTGGACACAAGACAGTAGCATTTTGAGGATGCACATTAATTCTCTCGTGACTCTGTGTGTGACCACTGCATGCATGACTGAGTGCACCATTAATTCTGGGAGACTTTGCATTTCTTGTTATGCTCTCATTTCACTTCGTCAGCACTGGGGAGTTTTCTGGACACAAGACAGTAGCACTTTAGGGATGCACATTAATTTTGGTGACTGTGTGGGTGGGGTGCTGCTAATATTGTTATCACTCTGTCTTACTTCACATTTAAGGCGGAATGACAATGTGAAGTAATAATATCAAGGCGAGTTGAGCCTTTCCTATGGGGCACTCCATGTGGCGAAGTGCCAACGCAAAGTGACCACTTCGCATTCACTTCGTCGGCGGATTTTAAATTCACTGCATCTCTACCGACTGCTGTGCCCCTCCCCCCATTGCACTGAACCCAACTGTACACTCTACCAACTGACACACCCGACCACAAACAACACTCCTGACCAGAACATACAGCCACACACCACATGCCACCAATGAACAATAGGAGGACTTACCACAAATGCACCCCTTAAATAGGGGGCCCTACACTACGGAAAAGCACAAGTGCCAAAAGAGTGCTAGAAAACAAACCGTCACATCACTACAGAAACACATTTAGGCAAAATACAGCAAGCCAAACCACAAAATGGCCCCAACCACAGCAGAACCTGGGAACGTAAATCAGCTGCATTTAAAAGATAATGTAACCAAACATCCTAATGTAGTAATTAAAACAACTGATGGTAAGTGTGATATACTGTGAAATATCGGGAGTTTATCAGATAATAAAGACACACTCCTTTTGGGCTTGTGGCATTATTATCTTATTACACCCTTTGATGGGTATATTTCTTTGTATACCATAGAAACATAGAAGTTGACGGCAGATAAGAACCGCAAGGCCCATCCACTCTGCCCATTTTTTCTACCTTATGAATGTGCCATAGGCCTTTACTCTGTCAATGGCCTATCTACTCATACTCATCTGTATTGCTTCCTTATGCCTATCCCATGCCTGTTTGAAGCCCTGCACTGTATTCATATCCACCACTTCCTGAGGTAGGCTGTTCCATGCATCCACCGCCCTTTCTGTGAAAAAGAACTTCCTCACATTACCTCTTAACCGGCCTCCCTCTAATCTCATGCTGTGTCTTCTTGTCCTGCTATTTTTCTTATATTGAAACATGTTAGACTTTTTCACCTTATTAATGCCCTTAAGATGTTTGAATGTTTTGATCATATCACCTCTCTTCCTCCATTGCTCTACGGTATACATACTGAGCTCCGTTAATCTGTCCTCATATGTTTCTGATGCAGTCCCTGCACCATTTTGGTTGTCCTTCTATGGACTGCCTCCATTTTGTTAATGTCCTTGTGCAGCTGCGGCCTCCAATACTGCATGCAGTACTCCAGATGGGGCCTAACCAGTGTCTTGTAAAAAGGGATTATTACCTCCCTCTTACGACCTGTGATACCCCTACTAATACACCCCAATATGCCTCTAGCCTTACCTACTGCCTCAGTGGTCTGCTTGGATGATTTCAGGTCATCTGTGATGATGATGCCCAAATCTCTTTCTTCCCTTGCAATTGCCAGCAACTCCCCTCCCAAACTATAGGTAGCTTCAGGGTTTCTCTTCCCTATGTGCATGATATTGCACTACTTTGCGATAAACCCCAGTTGCCACTCTTCCGACCATTTTGCCGGTTTATCCAGATCTCTTCTCATTCCACCCACCCCATCTGGATCATCTACTCTGTTGCATATCTTGGTGTCATCTGCAAACAGACAAACCTTACCCTCCAGTCCATCTGCAATGTCACTGATGAAGATACTGAAGAGAACTAGCCACAGGACTGATCCCTGAGGTACCCCACTTGTGACTTGCATCTCTTCTGACTGTATACCTTTTACCACCACTCTCTGTTTTCTGCCCGCCAACCAGTTTGCCACCCAGTTGACCAACCTCTGACCCACCCCGAGCCTGCCCAGCTTATTTATCAATCTTCTATGTGGAACAGTATCGAAAGCTTTGCTGAAGTCAAGGTAGGCGACATCAACTGCTCCCCCTTGGTCCACCACTCTGGTTACTCAGTCAAAGAAATCTATGAGATTAGTTTGACAGGACCTTCCTTTTGTAAACCCATGCTGCCTTGGATCCTGTGCTCCTATGGATTCCAGGTGTTGCACTATCCTTTCCTTAAGGAGTGCCTCCATAATCTTGCCAATTACTGAGGTAAGACTGACTGGTCTGTAGTTCCCTGCCTCCTCCCTGCTGCCACTCTTGTGAAGCGGGATCACATGAGCCCTTCTCCAGCTTTCTGGGACCTTTCCCGTGCTCAGAGACTCACTAAACTGTTCTGCTAATGGCTCTGCTGGTTCCACCCTTAGCTCCTTTAGTACCCTGGGATGTATGCCATCAGGTCCTATTGCCTTGTCCACCTTGAGCTTAGCGAGCTCTTGTAGGACCCTTTCTTTTGTGAAGGGACTTGTGCACACCTCCCTTCCCCTCTGTCCATGGTGCTGAGCTGTGGGCCCTGCCCTACCTTCTCTTCAGTAAATACTGATCAGAAGTATCTATTTAAGATAGATGCTTTTCCTTGGTCCTCCTCCACACACTCCCCCTTATCCCCTTTGATCTTAGCAATACCCCCTCTAGACTTTCTCCTTTCACTAATGTATCTGTAGGAAGTCTTCTGATGGCATACCACATTTATCCATCATTTGTTCTATATTTCAGCATTAACTTAAAGAAATCTAGCAACCTGATTGGCTGGGAACCGTAGAGGTATCCCAGCACACACCGACAGTGGGAAAAAAAGCTGCAGCCTGCAAGATTTTACACTGTCTTAAAATCAGTCCACTCATCAGTCCACTGACAGTATGACTGCCATGAGCTCATTTTATTGTTCTCTCCATTTCCACCCATCATAGCACCACTGCTCTTCTCTGTCTTTATCAACAGTCTTCCTCTTGTTTCTGTCCCCTGCTCCTCCCTAGTTTATGCAGATGACCTTGCTTTCCATTTTAGTTCCAGGACTGTAGGCCATATAAATTTGCAGCTTAGCAGTGACTTTCACGATATTCAGAACTGGCTCATGAAAAATAAATTTGTCCTTAATGCCAAAAAGACCCAGGCTTTATTATTTGGTTCTAATGCCAGACTTAGGTCTTATGCGGATGCCCTAACAATCACCTGTACTGATGGCTCCTTATTTGCCACATTTGACCACTTCAAATACCTTGGAATCACTCTTGATCCCTCATTGGATTTCTCCCTACATATCCCCACCATCTGCAAGGCAGTTAATGCTGCGCTTTACATAGCCTACAGAATTAGGTACATACTTACCCTGAAAGCCAGACTTGCCATTGCTAAAGGAGTCCTCCTGCCTAACCTACATTATGGCCTTCTATCTTTTGTCCATATTTGTCATTTTGCACTGTCCTCGAAACATCTCACTCACCACTGTGATCTGTATTCTACCCTCGGATGGCTATCTCTGCCTGCTGGGTGCTGTTATGCTCTATGGTGACAAGTCCCTACTCCACATTCCCAAATGTGTGCCACCAGGATGGGTGAACAGGCTTTCTCTTTATTTACACCAACGTTCTGAAACTCCCTCCTGGTGCCCTTGTGTAGTACTCCTGCCTACTCCCTCTTCAGAGGTGCCCTGAAGAAAAACCTACAGGCCTCCTCTGCTTGTAACGGTACCAGATGAACTAACCACCACTTATGCTGTAATGATGTTATTCAGGGCTGGCTGTTATTTATTCAGTGC
Organism: Neoceratodus forsteri; assembly: GCA_016271365.2. Lineage (NCBI taxonomy): Eukaryota > Metazoa > Chordata > Ceratodontiformes > Ceratodontidae > Neoceratodus > Neoceratodus forsteri. The sequence goes on along the minus strand of CM057453.1, from coordinate 1,575,123,471 downwards.
CTATTATTGGTAGTCTAGTGTTGTAACAATAAGGAAGAGCCGTACACAGACCTGGGGTGCTCACAGCAAAATAGCGAACTGTAAAGTCTGAAGCTGGGCACTCATCACCAGAAGAACCAGATCAAAGGCAGAAGTCCACTTTATTTCATGCTTTATTTGTAATCCATAAAAAAAGTGCAACGTTCTTCCAAAAAGTAAAATGCAGACCCCCTCAGGCATTAGGCAACGCCAGTGGCAGAGGAGCATACCAAGTTCAGAACGGCACAGAACATATTAGTCAGGGCACTGAGAAAACAAATGCCTTTTTGCCTATACTTTAGTCAACCTATCTAGCTTTTTATAATCCAGAATAATCCAGGTATTTTGATGAATAATCCATGATTTAGTAACAGAAATGCATGGGTTATTCATGATTATAGAAACAGAACAGGGTCAGGAATTGTAGCTTGGGGGGGGGGTTGGAGAGAATATTTCTTCAGGAGGCAGGCCAGCTGCTAAGTGCATAGGGGAGAGGCAGGTGGAGTTAGCTCTTGTGACTGGGGGTGCCCTGCTTAGGGATGGCAGTTGCAGCTTCTAAGTGCAGTGAGGTGCTGCTGTAGCTTCTTCTTGTAAGGGCCAAGTTTAGATTTGGCCAGAATGTCCCTTGGGAGGGCATTTAGCCAACTTGGGGCACGGTATGCAAAAGATTGTGTCCTTGGGAAGTATGACAGAGGGGGACCTTGTAGGATTGTCTAGTCGTGCCTCGAGTCCTATGCGGGTTGGATGCTAGATTGAGGAGGTTCTGGATTGCCAGAGGGGGTTAAGCCTGAGCAGGTTTTCTTGGCTACGAGACAGGTCTGGTATTTCATACTTCCCTGTAGGTATCCTTCTTCTGATGGTGAATGCCGAGCTTCAGACTTTAATTGCACTGTCTAGTGTTGTATTTGTGCTCATTCTAGGCTGGCAAATTGGTGTTTGTGACTGACTATTGTCAGCCACATATTGTTATATTTAATCTTATTCTGTTCTATTTTGTTTCTGGTAGGTGTATCCTGCTCTGCTGTACCTGTAATGTTATCCTGCCTTGCTGTACCTGTAATTAAAATTCCTGATTAATTGTAATTTTGTTTCTTTTGTACTTTCCCCGGTTGTACCACAAAATAGGCATTTCTTTGTTTAGTGTACCCACCTGATTAACAAAAGCTATATAAATAAATAAATAAATAAAAATATCTGCTCAAAAACGTACAAGTACCGCTCGATCCTGATCCCCATGAATACAACACAGCCCGCCCTACTCCCTCCTACCGTAACACCATCAAAACAGCTGCTTGGATTACATTACACAGCCTCGCCCACCAGCTTTTACCGCAACTTACAACACTGCAGCTTCCCTGACTGCTGCCACTCATTGCACCATTACTCAATAACTCATACTGTGACCATGGCTGCAAAACCTTTTCTCTCTCCTTGAATCCACACTTCTCCACAATGCCTCTCCTCGCAGCCTTATGCACTTGTGCTTCATTTTCCCTCACTCGTCCCTCCTCAGACCCACTCAGCGCTGCACATCTCTACCTGAGTCCACATTTCTCCACAATGCCTTTCCTTGGAACATTACCTCGCCACAGTGCCACCTACTGGCTACAAAAAATTATCTAAAAGGAACTTTTTTTCTTAAAACATTTTTACAAAACTCGATTAAAACCATACACTTTTTTTAACTACACTTTTTACATTTTTGTCCTGCACCCCATCTGCCCTAGGTGACCACCCAGCTCGTTACCCCCAACTGCAGCTCCGACTTTCAAACCCCCAGGCAGGTCCCCCCATCAGAGTACCTAAGAGCAGTGTGGGACCGTGGGACGCAGTGGGCTATGTAGGTCAGAGAATTTTCTCCCTCCCTTGTAGACACCTGCACACCAGGGCTCCAGTACTGGTACAGTACTGTACTCAGCTTGTGTGCTGCCACATGGGACCAGCAATATCCCCCCTTCCCTCTGCAGCTCCATCTGCACTTCCACCTGTGGTCATCTAGGCAGCAGTACTACAGCAAAACCTGGCTTCAACCTTCCCAGGAGAAGGAAAGGATCTTTATGATGGCCTTCTGATCTTCCAGGTTTGTGTGTGAACATGATCACCAGGGTACGAGTGGCAACTCTGCCAATGGACTGGTGGAACAGCCCAGAATATATATCTCAATATTTTTTGTATTGTACAATAGCAACAATGGGGCAGCTGTCCTTCCTGCTGCCCGCAGGGCATGGCCCACACAACCTTACTTACTACTGGGTCACCGTAGATGTCACAGTGGCTTTGGGGCTCATTAGGCCTTCCTTGACAAGGGGGGGGGGGTTACTGTCCATTGATAGAAAGAAAATAGCATGATGCCTCCGCCCAGAGGAACATTACAGAGGATTTGGTAAAAAACCCTGAAATGCTTTATCCCCCTGTCACACTCTCATGGACCCACACACAATGGCTGTACAAAGCACAGCAAGCATACACTTATCTTTAAACAGACTGCAGCAGAAAAATGAACATGAAGAGTAAACACATCTTTATTAGGGCAGCAAACCCTAAGGGGAAAAAGGGGGTTAGCTGACAGCATGAGATAGTTGTTTGCAAGATGCTGGTCTTTAGCTGCCCTACGTAGGCATCCTAATAATGATGGCCACTCTTTATACACCTTGCGCAGGTGCAGCCAAAGAAAAAGCACTTTCCTAGGCTGCGTTTTAAAAAATGCCCTCCTAGGCACAACCTTCACATGCAGCTCACCCCCCACCACAGTGCACGATACAGTATTGATCTTGCTGTCCTGTACTGGAGGTGCTGCCCTTCACCCATTAGTACCAGTGTAATTCACTTATAAACCTTTATGGAGCTCCCAACAAGTTACTAGGTGACATGGGGCAGAATATGCATAGGCCCGCTGGTGGTGTATGTGGCTGGATGGAATCTGTGTCCTTTTATTTAACCGTGGTAATGCTCAGTGGACGTAGGTACAACCACAAAACCAAAAGCCATGCAACATGGCAAACCTCAGCTGGAGGTATCTGTAACTCCTCAAATGGTTAACCAAATCCAGTTAAACAATTTCTTAACTATGGTGCAGTTCCCCAGGTTGCAGGGGCAAGCTTGATTTTACTCGTGCTCTTTTTGCTGGGACCTCCCTCACGATGTCAGTCGACTGACCTCTTCATTCTTCCACTTACACTCTCTTTCAGTCACATATTGCTGCATCGACTCTGGCAATGCAAGTCATACATACAGCTATCCTCTGCTGTCATGCCATGGTGACTCCGTACTGACCCCAATATTAAAGTATCCAGCCCCCCACCACCCTAATAGCCTGGTACTGGGCTATATTAGCTATAGATGGAGCCCATGGGTAGCAATTTACCTTTCTGATTCAATCTGGCTCTACCCTAGCAATGGTCAACTTAGATAGCATGTTGGCTAGCACAAGTGTAACAACCACCCCTTGCCCAAAGAAAGAGGGCAGTGGTTCTTACTAGATCTGCCTGTATGAAAATGGTGCCCAAACATCAGTCTTGAGCGGGGAGCAGGAGTGGAAAGAATCAGAAGGTATAAAGAGGGCCCATATGGTGGGAGCAGGGGGTTGATGGCAGGAAAGCCAAGTGAGTAGTATGAGGGTTATACAGGCCAGACACTGTGGGAGGGCGTCATGGCCTGGGAGTTACCCCTGATGATGATGAGCTAGTTCAGCATCTCAGGAAGAGATGCTGGCTGGAGAGAAACTCAGTGGTACACTTGTCTGTTTCTATCAGGGTACACGGGGGGAGGGGGTGGCATTAGTGTTTCTGGGAAGGTAGGCAAGGTGGCAGCTCACCGGAATGCCAGAGTCAGACCCTCGATCCAGGCATAGCAGTTCCCATATGGGCTCCCTCCTAGGATTGGAAGATTGGCCACTCTCACAAGAAGAGAGGCATTAGGTCTGTACTTCATAATTTAAGCAGGGATATCGCAGCATATTTAGAGCCTGGCATAGTCAAGAGATTTGAACGTAATCCTCAGATGCACTGGCTTACAGTAAATGAGGAACAGGGAGTCAAACCATGCCCACTGGGGACAGTAAGTGGGTTTCTGAGGGATGGCAGGGATACAAAGAGGCTCACCCTCAAGGTGTGTGGCCTAATGGCCCTTGGACCTAAGTGGGATGCTCAAGAAGACGAGATCAGCAGTGGAGAGCTAGAGTAAGGAATCAAGGCCTGAGAAACCAAAGCAGAGCTGGAAGAAGTCAGGTTGTGACTTGAGACTGGAGCAATCATTTGGGTCGGTAAGGAGAAAGTGTCCATAGATGCAAAGGGGAGAATTTCTCCAATCAGGGGTTGGCAAGGGTCCCCAAAGAGGTGACACTGGGCAACTGTGGCAGCAAAAGTGGGAAATTCCTAGCAGGGCAAGCTGTAATGTGCCAAACCTGAAGCAGAGTTTTGGCAGAGATCATTAATACCATGTGTGCGTGTGGCATTGGAAGCTTCTGTTAGATTTAGGGATGACCAGGTGCTGGGTAAGAGCTTAGTTACACCTTAAATCAATTCCTGGATGCCTATCTGTCCTTGATAGAGACCTGACATGCTCCAATCCCAGTTCTAACTGACCAACCTTTGGTGTAAATTCAGTGGCAACTGTTGTGCTGCTTTCACTGTGGACCCTTTCAGGCCTACAGCACTTCCTATTCCACCCCTTTCCTATCCCATATGATTACTTTGTGCCTATCCTAGGCTTTTTTTGTATCCCACCACAGTTTTCACCCCAACTACCTCCACTTCTGTTCCAGGCATCCACCACCTTTTCTGTGAAGAAATATTTCCTCACATCTCTCCTGAATCTACCCCATTCCAGCTTCATATCATGACCCCTTGTTCTAGAGCACCGTTTTCTATGAAAAATACCTCACATCTGTACCTTATTCACCACTGTGAGGTATTTAAAGGTCTCAATCATATCCCCCACCCATCCTCTCCTACAGGGTGTACTTGTTTAATTCCTTTAGCCTCTCCTCATAGGGCTTTTGATGCAGACCCTGTACCATCTTGGTAGACCTCTTCTGAACAGTCTCTACTCTGCCTATGTCTTTCTTGAGATGCGGTCTCCAAAACTGGACTCTGTACTCCAATTTGTTTACCAGCCTCCTATGTGGAACAGTGTCAAGTGCCTTGCTGAAGTCCAGGTTGATCACGTCCACTGCCCCTCCCTGATCCAACATCTTGGTTACCCAGGCAGAAAAATCTATTAGACCTTTTTGGCATGAGCTTCCCTTTGTAAAGCCATGCAGGTCCTGCAGTCCACTGGATTTCAGGTATTCCATGATTCTTTTCTTTAATAGTGTTTCCATCAATTTCCCTAATACAGATATCAGGCTGACAGGCCCGCCTCCTCCTTGCTATCATTTTTATGAAGTGGGACTATGTTCACTCTTCTCCAGTCCTCCAAGACCACGCTGCTCTCCAATGAACTGTTAAACAAGTCTGCCAGAGGTGCAGCTAGCACCTCCTTGAATTCCTTCAGCACTCTTGGATGCACCCCATCTAGCCCCATGGATTTATCATCTCTCAGATTAGTGAGTGCCTTTCTGTCCCTCCTCAGAAAAGGGACTGGTGTCTACTTCCCTTCCCTCCAAGCTCTTGGTTCTTATTTGTGGTCCCTCCCCTCCCCCTTCTACTGTGAACACTGAGCAGAATTATTTGTTTAAGATGTTTGCCTTTTCTTGGTCCTCCTCTGTACAGCCCCTTCCCTCCTTTTTTAACTGTACAATCCCACCCCTTGTCTTCCTTTTCTCACTAATATATCTGAAAAATGTCTTGTCTCCCTTCGAAACTGTCTGAGCTATTCTTGCCTCAGCTGGCACCTTTACACTCCTTACAGCTCTACCTACCTCCCTCCCTCTGATTCCCCAGATACATTTTCTTGTCCTCCTTTCTCTGGGTCTCTTTATACCGTCTAAATGCCACTGTTTTTGCCCTTACCTTTTTTGCTACTTTCTTCAGGAACCACAACAGTCTCCTCCTCCTCCTTCTGCTTTTGTTTATTTGCCTAATGTACAGGTTTGTTGCCTTTACTATGCCCTCTTTTAATCTGGCCCATTTGCCTTCCATGTCACCCATGACATCTCCCCCGCCAGGTCCTCTCAAAGGCATTCCCCCATCTTTGTAATGTCAACCTTCTCAAATCAAAAAACCCTCATCCTTGTATGGTTGGATTCCACACTGTGCGATGGTCACTGGTCCCGAGATGACTTCTCACTCTGATGTTTGCAACACTGCCCCCATTAGTTAGTACCAAGTGGATCCAGTATTGCTGCACCCCGAGTGGGTTCACTGACCAACTGCCTGAGGAATGCTCCCTACAGGGAGTCCAGGATGTCTCTACTTCTAGCTGATGCTGCAGCAAGTAGGTGCCACTCTACATCTGGCAGGTTAAAGTCCCCCACCAGCACCATCTCCCCTTCTTAGCCATTTTTCCTATAACAGCCAACATTTCTTTGTCTAAGTCTTCCCCCTGTGTCGGAGACCTGTATACCACTCCTATCCAAATGGTGTCTCCATTTCCTGACTCAAGGTTGTTCCACAACACTTCAACCCCTCCCGTGTTCCCTGTACCTCTGTCACTTTTATGTTTTCCTTAACATAAAGCACTACTCCCCACCTTTCCTTCCTGCCCTACTTTTTCTAAACATTGTGTAGCCAGATATGACCATGTCATAGTCATGATCCTCAGTGCACCATGTTTCAGTGATGGCCACAATAACCAGGTCTGCCTCAGCCATGGTGGCCTCCAGGTCGGTTCCACCAAGCTGCATCAACAACAAAGTTGTCTACATGCGGCACGGCAAAATCTCCGATACCAAAAGGCAAAATTTTGCCCATCAGTATCTGCTGGTGTTTTGTGCGGGGGGCTGTGCCCCTGCACCCCCCATTACTAACATACCCAGCAAGTGCTTAACAGTAAGCCCCTGATCCCTGAAACACACTAATACCTAGCAACTCCAAGTCAGAGTTGATGAGTTGAAGGCCTTAGTACGGAGCTCCCTCTCCTTCCCCCTGTTGTAGACAGGCAGCAGGCAGCATTTCTGTAAAGGCAGCAGTGTGTGCTATCTGCATAGGACCCTGCCCCAGCTCCATAAACTGCTCCTGTGCTGCCCCCAGCCCTTCCAAAGCTAGTCATGTGTCCCCAGGTGGACAATGATATCCAGCTTCTTCCTTCCTTCCTACTGTCCTCACAATCTGCTGGATATGCTTTCCATCCCTCCAAGCCAAAGCACCAGGTAGGTACTTAACTAACCTCTCTAACCTCTTTCCTTCCCCCAACTCTATTCCCCTGACTATAGAGTCCCCCACCAGAAGTTACTTCTCCCTTCCCTGGGGTCTCCCCCCCCCCATCCTCATTGTCCACTGCCTTGGATGCCCATTCTTGGCAATCCTGCTCCACCCCACCAGAATGGGTAGGAATTTTTTAGTGGCACTAGATGAGGAGTGTGCCTGTTACCCGTTCCTCCCAGTTTTCCAGATCCTGCCACCTCTGCCTTTCTTCAGCCCACTGTTGTCCAACTGCTGCTCCCTTCTGGCCTACTTTGTGGTACCGGTGTTTGGCTAGGTGGTCTCTGTACCTCCGCACAGGCGTGGTCTATAGACCACCAGCCCAGGAGGAAGAAACAGATAGGGAGCTGATGCTAGCCATCCAAAGGATGGCAGACAAGGGTGAGGTAGTACTGGTTGGAGACTTCAATATTCCAGACGTGGACTGGAGCATCCCAGCAGCAGCATCAACCAGGAGCAGATTTATCCTGGACTCTTCAGGGTGCCTTCCTCAAGCAACTGGTCATGGAACCAACTCGGCAGAAGGCAATACTGGACCTTGTGCTCACAAACAGGGACAGTGTGATGGGGGTAACAGTGGGGGAGCATCTGGGGAACAGTGACCACCAGTCATTGTGGTTTGAAATCAAAGAAAGAGCAGAACCAAACCACACAAAAACACGTATCCTGGATTTTAGGGGGGCAGACTTTGGGAAAATGGGGAGATACTTGAAAGAGGCATTAAGGGAATGGGACAGGAATCAGGGGTTGAGGAACAGTGGGCAGTATTTAAAATGGGATTACAAGAACAACAGAATTATGCATTAAGCAGGTTAGCAAGAGGAAAAGGAAGAGGAGACCATTATGGTTTTCCAAAGAGGTAGCAAAGAAAGTGAAAGCCAAAAAGATTGCATTCAGGCAATACAAAAAGACACAGGCAGAAGGGGATAGGGAGAAGTACCAGGAGAAGCAAAGGGAGGCAGGGAGGTCAGTAAGGGAAGCCAAAGCTCAGACAGAAGAACACATTGCAAAATCAGTGGGTAGAGGGGACAAAACCTTTAACAGGTACATAAGTGAAAAAAGAAAGACAAAGGGAGGGATAGTGAGACTGAAGGGGGAGGATGGGAGCCGCGTGGAGGATGACAACAGTAAAGCTGACATACTGAACAGGTATTTCTGCTCAGTCTTTACTGAGGAAGAGGAGGGTAATGGGTCTGAAGGGAGTACAAGGGGCAAGAATGGTGCAGAAATGGACACAAGTCCCTTCACACGAGAAAGGGTCCTGAAGGAACTGGAAGTAATAAGAGTTGATAAAGCAATGGGGCCAGACGGGTGCACCCCAGGGTCCTTAAAGAACTAAGAGAGGTAGTGGCTGAACCTCTGGCTATCCTGTTTAGCCGATCACTGGAAACAGGGGAGGTACCCAAAGACTGGAGGACAGCAGATGTAGTCCCCTTATACAAAAGTGGGAACAAAGAGGAAGCAGGGAACTACAGACCAGTCAGCCTCACCTCGGTAGTGGGGAAGATCATGGAAGCACTACTGAAGGAGAGATTGGTGGAACATCTGGTTGTCAATGGACTACAGGACCCAAGGCAACATGGTTTCACCAGGGGGAGGTCATGTCAGACCAACCTCATTGAATTTTTTGACTGGGTGACTAGGGAGGTGGATCAGGGGAGGGCAGTGGACATGGCCTATCTGGACTTCAGCAAGGCCTTTGACACTGTGCCACATAGAAGACTATTACACAAACTGGGGAATATGGGTGTGGGCAGGACAGTAGTGTGGTGGGTAGGTAACTGGCTGGGTGGACACAGAGGGTGGTAAATGGCTGTCACTCCACAGAGGGAAGAGTGACCAGTGGGGACCACAGGGATCAGTGCTGGGACCGGTCCTATTCAACATTTTCTTCAGTGACATTGCACAGGATCTAGAAGGCAGAATTTCACTGTTCGCTGATGACACAAAGCTCTGTAACAGAGTAGACACACCAGAGGGTGTAGACAGAATGAGAAGCACCTGCAGAAACTTGAAGAATGGTCAAGGGTTTGGCAGTTGAAATTCAATGCAAAGAAGTGCAAGATAATGCATATGGGGCACAAAACCCTGGCACAATATATCAGTTGGGGGTGAGGATAGCATGCACCAAGCAGGAAAGGGACCTTGGGGTTGTCATCTCTGATGACCTCAAGGTAGGGAAACAGTGTGACAAGGCAGCAGGTAATGCAAATAGGATGCTGGGATGTATAGGCAGTGGCATCACCAGCAGGAAAAGGGAGGTCATAATTCCGCTATACAAGACAAGTTTCTTCACAGAACGGGTGGTGGACAAGTGGAACACCCTGTCAGAGGAAGTGGTGGGGGCTGAAACAATCACGGGATTTAAGAATGCATGGGATAGACATAAAGGAATTCTAGAGGGCAGGGGTAAGGGGCAACAGACTTCTAGGAAAACAAACTGAACTTACAAGCTCAAATGGGCAGACTGGGTGGGCCATAGGCCCTTATCTGCCGACACTGTCTATGTATCTATGTATCTATGTCTCTGGGTAGGAGAGATGGTCCCCTTACTCCTCACCAAGCGACTTTGGGTCTAGCGATGTATTCTTGACTCTCTGTGTCACCTGGAGCTCTGAGACCTGTTTCTTCCACCCAGAGAGGGGCACGCAGATGGGACAGCACTACAGTCTCCAGAAGGTCTCCCTGTAGACTGCTGCCCCACAACCACTGCATTGCACCACTCCTCATATTTCCTTTTTCCTGTTCTTGTCCTTTCTGCCTTCCTGTCCTAGACTCAGTAGGACTATCTAGTACCACCCCATAACCACATGACCCTAAATCTTGATGCTCACTAATACCTAACAAGCATTTTACAGCAAGTCCCTATGCCATAATATACCCAGCAAATGCTCAACAGTAAGCCCCAGATCCCTGAAACACACTAGTACCTAGTAGCAGTTTACTGGCATCTCCTAAAACCTAAAAATACATTAATATCCAGTAGCAGTTTAAAACAGATGAAAATAAAAAATAAGGGACTGTCCTGCAAGTCTTTAATCTGGATTTATATTTTGGCAGCCAAGAAGGCGATAACTCACTTCTGGATGAAACCAGAACCACCAGCACTGGGGTTGTGGCAGCATATTATGGTGGAAATATACCACATGGAATAATTCTCTGCCAAACAACAAAATAGATTGGAGAAATTTATTACGATGGCAGTTGTGGGTGTTTATTATGCAACAATAGGCGAACAATGGATTCCTTAATAATGAGATCTGGTCCCATCATTGATTTTTGTGACATCTAGGTGCTTTCCATATATTTTAGTGAATACAGATTGGATTTGGAATGCGTCAGAGTGTGCCCTGTGTCAGGGGAGCCAGACACTAATTATTAAATACATGAACTGCATTCAGGCTATGGAGATATGTCAGTTATTTTCCTTTCTTATGGTCTCTTTTTTAAATACCTGTAACAGACAGCAGATAAACATTGCTTATATTCAGACAATGTGTTTGATTTAAATGCTGATCTAAGTATTTAAACCTGATTTACTTCTGTATGTCAATAAACATTAAATATAAAAAAAATAAAAATAAAAAAGAAGCAAGCCCCTGACCCCACTGACACATTTTCCCTCAGATGCCTAGCTAGCCTACCAAGTACAGCCACCCTACAGTGCAACCCCCAACAGACTTACCTGGGTAGGGGTCCACCTGGGTTGGCAGGGGACCAGAGTGGTTGGCTGCTGGATGACTCATTGGGCTGACTCCGGTGGGCCGACTCCAGTGTCCTTTGCACATGTGTCCTTCACACAGGGGGCCACAGTACGGGAGGCTGCTTGATGGCCATCCTTAAGAAAGCCCCTGCCCACTTCTTGGTTCCCGGGCAGTACCTAGGATTGGCTGCTGATCAGGGAGGGAGGCGTGGCCAAAATCTGATTGGCTCCTTTCAGGAGCTTAATGTAGCTTCCAACTCTGCTCTTCCTCCAGCCTCCCGACAATCTGTTGTGTTGTCTGATACTGGGGAGGCTTTAGTGGGGCGAGGGGTGCTGTCTGGTGCTGGAAGAGGCTATTCCATCTCCAGATTGGAAAGCTGAGTCCCCTGCCACTGGTAGAGTTCCTTCATGATCAGACATCATCCATGCTGCATTCACAACTTTAACTAGTTGGTAGTGAGTTTTTACGGCTACATAGTGAGAGCTATGTTAATGTATTGCTGACATAGGGTCAGAGAAAGAGATACGAATGCATCACATTATGCTTCCTCTGCACTCCGTCCCCCAGTGGAGTTGAAGCACATATACAGTAGTCAGCATGAATCCATGCACTTTCTCTCTCTCTCCCCCCCATGCTCACTTCTTCTTCCATAGGATCAGGCGGAGTTATCCAGGCACCCTCAGGTGTTCTCCCCATGCAGAGGGAGGAGCTGGCTCACCCTCAGGTTAACAATACCCCCATCCCTCTGCACAGGCAGGAGCTCCTCATGGGTCTAGCAAGACCCAAGACTGGTTGAGGTCAGGTGGATGAGTGTCAGGGCACCCAGATAGCTATCTGACCCTACGGGAGAAGAAGTGAGCCCCCTGGAACTCGGAATTTAGCACCTTTCACTGTCAGTGTCAGTTGCTCCAGAGGTAGCACACTCGCCTCTGAGGCCGGGAGATCAGAGCGCTGTGGGTTCAGTTCCCACATCTGGCACTTGGGTTAATATCCCAATACTGACACTGTAGTGCAGCATGAGAGGGGTGCTGCACTTCTGAGATGCCGTCTTTCGGATGAGACGTTAAACCGAGGTCCCATCTGCCTGGATTGATGGTAGTTCAGGTGGATGTTAAAGATCCCATGGCACTTATTGAAAAGAGTAGGGAAAGTTTATTGAACAAATAAACAAAACATCACAAATGACAAATCAGAAAAACTTCAAAAACAATCAGTGAAAAATGGAGCATATATACAAAAATATCACAAAAATCTCAAATACATAATAAAGTTTTATAACATCAAAAAACAGGGAAATACTTCCATAAAGCAACAACTTTATCACTCGAATATTTGTTGACATCCCTTGTTCGAAGTGCAGACAAGTCAGTCTCAATATGTGTGATGATAACAGAATGTAGCACCTGCTGTTGTTGTAAAACAAACTGACAGCGAGCCTGCCAGAGAAAATATTGTAATAAGGCAAAAAAAACATTTAAAGTACTTCTATGATACTTATCCCAAATACCTACATAATCACCCAAAACCAATGTACCATATGACAGTGAAGCCAAATGTGGCATATGCCAATGTAAAGCTGCAGCATCCCAAAAAGCCTTACTCTCTATACATTCTAGGAAGAAATGAGATTGACTTTCTTCTATATTGATACACGTAGGTCTCAAACAGTATCTATCACTTAGAGGCTTATATTTCAAATTACCCCTAACACCCAACCTCCCATGTGCCGAAACCCAAACTACATCCCATGTTTTCACAGGAATTCTAAAATCGTCAATTTATACAGAGCAAAAGACATTTTCTAGTACAATCAGAGAAAAGAAGAGTCACCTTCTGAACTTCATAAACAACATATTCATAAAAGATTTTCTAGTTAGGAACGAATTTCTGTAAGGGCACCTTCCATTGATATAGCTTTATGGTTGAAAGTCCATATCCTGGCAACTCATCAGAAACCAATATCTTAGGGGAAACATGGACCATTTAAAAATACTTGTGCCAAATAGATTGTACCCAGAAATGCCATGGTAAACAAGCATCGTACATATAAAATGAAAAGAAGAAAATAAAAATATGGAGTGGAGGAAAATAACAGGATTCACCATCTGTAAGCCTCCTTTTTTGAGCGGAAGATAAGTGAAATCTCTTTTAACCGGGTTAAGCCTGTTACCCCAAAGCATTCGAAAGAAGATGCTGTATAACCTGGTTTCAACAGAAATTGGTGGAGGAAAAAGATGACTCAAGTATATAAATACTGGCAGTAAAAAATGTTTATAATCAGAATTCTCTTTTTTTTTCCCAAATTTCCAATTCTTCCATTGATTGACCTTAGATTCCCCAACCACTAGCTGCTTCTCCCAGTTATAGACTGCCATGTCATCAGCCCCAAACCAGATCCCTAAAATCTGTTGTGGTGAAGCTGAAAAGGATATACCTAAACAGTCAGTTAAAACAGGGGAAATAGAACCTAAAGACAAGACAAAACTTTTCTCAATATTAAGAGTGGCCCCTGAAAAGCATCCAAAAGAGATGAAAACATCTAAGGCTTTCCGTAAGGATAGAGTGTCTGCAACTAAAAGAGTTACATCATCTGCAAAAGCAGTGATTTTAACTGTTTCTAAATGTGGTGCGGGGCGAAATACCTATAATTTCATGATCCCAAATAATTATTCTAATAACAGGATCTAATACAAAGGTATATAAAAGGGGGCTCAGAGGACATCCTTGCCGGACACCCCTACCAATCCTAATTTCTGTACCAATAAACCCATTAACAATTGGAATAGTAACTGCCTGACTATAAAGTCTAGCTATCCATTGGACAAATTGTCTTGGAATACCATACTGTAGTAAAATAAAATAAAGATAAGAATGACAAACAGCGTCAAAAGCTTTAGCTTGATCCAAAGCTGCCACCAAGCCAGTATGAGAACCAAATGTACTGCTTGCAAAAAGGTCTCTTACTAAAAAAAAGATTGTGCTGAATCTTCCTAGTAGGAATAGAACATGTCTGGGAAGGATGTATAAGGACATCCGCTACCTTCACCAATCGCTTATTCAAAATTTTGGTCAAAATCTTATAATCACTATTTAAAAGACTGATTGGTCTCCAGTTGGTCAAAAGGTTTTTATTACCCTTTTTATAAATAAAGTTCATAAGAGAGATGGTAAAGTCTTTACAAGATACATCTGAGGACAACATAGAATTAAACACCAAAGGCAAGAAATACCCCATATACTGTATATAAATTTTGTAAAATTCATTAGGGATCCCATCCAAACCCGGGGAAGATCCGTTATTTAACTGTTTAATTACTTCTATGACTTCCTGTGTAGAGATAGGTTGAGTCAAAAGTGTTAACACACTTTCCTGAACCTGTGGTAAGGGCCCTAAAGTCTGTATAGGAAAAGTGTCAGTAGAGGAATTCGAATGTACTGCGAAATAATCCTGAACATGTTGTTGTACAATTAATAACATGCCTATATCGGTAGTAATTAATTCCCCAGTTAAATTATAAAGACCTGACATAAGCGTATGTTCCAAACGTGATTTGCAAGCCTGATAAGGATCAGACATAGGGCTCTGTTTAGTGCCAAATCTAAATTCCAAGTCTAAAGACTTGGCCCTGTCATACTGAAATGCCTTCATCTGTTTTTTAATTTCCAAGATTTGAGAAGCGTAAAGCGCGTGATCTTTAGGAGGAAAAGACATCAATTTATATAATTGGTTTCTATGTATTAAATATTGCATATAGTCTGAATTAACCTTAAATTTACCCCAAATAAGAAACAGATTTTAATTTCCGCTTGCCTGCAACCACCAATCATATAATGAATCAAATAAATCCATGGTGGAAAATTTAGCAGCAAAGAAAATTCTAATTTAAGAAAAACTGGACTTTCTAAAAGGAGGTATTCAATCTCCAACGTTAAGTTTTGGCTCACAATTTAGGTGGCATATTAGTCAAAGAAAGATTACAAATCAAAATAAGGTGATCTGAAAATTCAGTGGGTGTGACAGTACAAGATGTAGGTATAAGATAATGAGAGATAAAAACATGTCAATACGGTAGCAAAGGTATGTCTATAATAAGTAGCTCCTGCCTGTAAATGAATGCTCCTATAAGCATCCTGAAGACCAGCATCTTTAACAATATTTTTAAGAGCGTTGTATCACAATATATTTTTTCCCAATTCCCACAAACTTTTGCATCTAGTGAGCAATTAAAATCCTCTCCCACACTACATGTTTCCTGGTGTAGAGAAAAGGTTTAATTTCCTCAAATAATTTATGGCCCAACTTTGTTTGGGGAGCATATAAAGTAATGAAATGAAAATAATAATCCCTAAAGAGCAATCCAAAATCAGGGTCAGCCCTGGCCTAATATCAATCAATTTAGAAATTCTAAAATTAGAATTTTTAAATAATATTCCAATTCCATCTGCAGCATCTGTCCCGAAAGTCCAAAAAGATGGCCCCCAGATCCACCTTCTTTTCAGTTGTTCAACTTCAAAGAGAGAGGAAACCCTGGTTTCTTGTAAAAAGATTATGTCTAGTTTTAAAGAGCCCAGGTATGTCAGTATAGAAATCTGTTTTTGAAATGCTTTCAAACTACAAACATTATAAGATGCCAGTTGTAGTGAAGCCATAAAAAATTACAAGAAAATCAAGTCCCATGCTTCTGACTAACTTTCCTTTTTTTCCCTTTCTTTCCTTTTTTTTCCTTTGCTAACTCTGTTGTCTTGCTATCCTCATCTTCGGTAACTAATTTGGACCTATGAGATGCATCAGATTCTAGGTCTCAATCCCCTAGTTCATCTTGTAAAGGTAGGAATAAATTATCAGTGGGAAGCGGACTTGCAACAGGCTGTTTGAGAGAGGCCCTAGTGATTCGTCTACTCTTAACAGTCTCAAAAGGAGGAGGCATGGATAGTCCAGAACTCTGCCTGCCAGACACTAAAGGCCTGGGTACAGGTTTGTCAACTGGAACCGGGGGCCCAGTAAGTCCTACAGTCCCTTCCTCCGCCTTTTGAGAATCAGCCAGTCCACTAGGTACCTGAAGAACAGGAACAATGGGTATACTGAGGGGAAGAGTCCCAATAGAATCCCTTCTTTTAGTCTGAGCTTTATGCAACAAATCATCTTGATCCCATCCATCTGTACAATTACGTCTTGCCCAAGGACACTGATGAAAGGCATGACCTTTTTCATCGCATAAATTACATTGAAATATGTTATCACACATGTCCGTCGAGTGACCAAACCCCCCACATAAGGGACATTTCAACATATCACATACACTACTAATGTGAGTACGAGCTCCACATTTGTAGCAGGCTCTGGGCTGCCCACCATAAAAACAAACTCCCCTATCCTTACCTAGAAAAAAGCTATTAGGGAGGTGAACAATGTCAGAGTTAACCTGGAAAAGTTTCACCTTAAATTTCCAGCCACCCGTCCAAATACCCTCAGTATCAAGTAATGCCTCAGGGGGTCCTAATATATCACATGTAGATTGAAGCCAGTGATATATGTCACTCACATTCACCCCTTCATTACAAAACATGATGGTGACAAAACGAACCTGAGGCCTGGTAAGAGGAATGACAAAAAAAGGAGACCATAAGAGAGTAGTCTTAAGCAGAGCATATTTTTCCCAAAATCTTTCCAAATGTAAATTAGTTTGAAAGCTCACATCAAATGAGTCTTCCCCTGAAATATGTATTAAGGCATATACTTCAGTGGAAAGAAAACCCATGGAATTTTTTAAGAGTTGTTTAAAAACATAATATCTATCTGGGTGTTCTGAGAGACCCCCCTTATATCGAAGCCGCACTGCATTGCGACGTGGAGCTTGCTCTAATTTATTTTTAAAAAACTCCGACATGGGTAGCTTTCTCCCATGTAATTGTGAAGCAGACTGTTTTATTTTGCAATACAGCACCTTCCTGACCGTGTGAAATACTGAAAACCCCAGCCGTGGAGGTGCTCGGCTTAGAAAAAGCCAAATCACTCTCCCCACCCCCAACAACCTGTTTACGAGAAACATTAGAGTCTGTGGGCACAAAGTCTGTACCTGAGCTCAGGACTGTAGTCTTGGTAGCATGCATAGTCAAAGAAGTAGTGGCAGAAGACGAAGAAGTCCATGAAAAATCCGGAACCCATTTACCCGATGCAGTCTTTTTCCACCCAGAGTCAGTTAAGGCAGTAGATTCTGACCAATCCTTCAGGAAGCCATCCTGAATTGTAGCTCGAATCCCAAACTGCTGTCGCACAGCTTGTGACACCGTAGGTCCATCCGCAAAAGTCTTCCCCGTAGAAACACTCCCCAGATCAGGCAGTTCTGTTGGAACCTCCGGTGCAACTTTTGACAAAGAGCTGACACAAACAGAAGGCGACGAAATGGTAGACATATCAGATTCCAGGCAAACCTCTGCCGAATGCATTCTCTCCAATGCTGGAATATCACCAGCCAACTCCGGTAAGTTAGTACCTCTTTCCGGTGCTGTTTCCAGCATGATAACGTTTCCTTGTAGGTCTAAACAATCCTCCGTAATGACAGTTTGCAACTTCTCAGATACCGCACTCTCTCCGACCTCCATACTTTGGCAGTGTTCCGACTTGTCTGCCATAATGCAGACTGACGTCAGCAGGACCCCTACCGGCCACGAAGCAGCCACCAAGTAGGGGAATTTCCCCGGTGTCCTGGCCAAATTTCCCTCATTCACTAAAAATACCACCAGCAGCTTAATCTGGTTCAAATTCAATTACTTACCATCTGTATCATCCTCTCCACCCGTCGCCCTGAAAAAGGGACTTTAGGCCCAGTGGGCTTACCGGGTCAACAAAATTCAACAAACAAACAAACAACAAACAATAGGCGCAAGTCATGCAAGGTAAGGCCACACCATCTCTCAAATGCAGACTGCAGTGGAGGCCACCTCACTGGCATTTTATGACACCTTGACTGGTGTCTCACCAACTCCAGGCTCCTGGCAGGAAGTCATATGGCTTGCCTGGCTAACTCTGTTTGTGGTATGGCAGCTAGGAGCTGCCCTAACTGCACCAACAGGTGCTTGTTGTAAGCTGCCTTGTATGCCTAATGCGCAGCAATGCACATCACTGTGTGAGCCGAGGTGAACACCTTCCTGCCCAAAGCATCTGACTGAGCAGAGTCCGCCTCAGGAGACTAGTCATGCACTATGTCCCTGTCAGGGTCTGCACTACCTCAACCCCGAAGAGGGGTGAGGCACTGCTCCTGTAGAGTCTGATGGTGCACAGTAATGGACGTCCTTTGGGGCTGGAGGGAGTGTAAGGCAATGTCTACAGACTGTCCTTGAACATTCCTCAAAAGCTCTGGGCCAAGAAGGGATGACACAGTTGGCATCTCTGAAATCTCCTACAGGTCCCAGCTGCAAGGACACCGTATTGCAACTAGCAACTGTGCTAAATGTCCGGCATCTGCAACATGTCTGCCAGGAATATCTGGCACAGGGAGTATTCAGTGGCCATGCCCTCAGAGGAAGACGCTGATGGAGTGGAGGTGCTGGACAGGGAAATAGGTGGTGCCATTGTGACAAGTTGAAACTGGACCCAGTTGGTGTGTCTGTGATACTGGTACAAGGCACCAACTACGCATCCATGTTGAGACCAGGAGATTAGCCCCACAGGGCCCATGATCCCTGGGAGCTCTGGCAAAGATGGTATAGGCCCAAATGAGAAGCAAGAGCAAGAGGCTCTAGGGCCTATACGTGGGCTGCAGGGATGCTCAGAAGACCTCACCCGAGTGGAGGTCCTGGCAGGATCACCCAAACAAGGCCGACTGACAGAAGAGGAATGGCTACATTGGTGCCCATTGGGGGTGACCCCCAGGTGAGGACAGCGGAGCTGTATAATCCCCTTGGGCAGCTCCAGTCCTCACCCGCGGGGGGTGGGGCTCAGCCTGCAGGTTCAAGGAGAACTCTATACCCCGGCCATCTTCTGACCTCGAGCCAGTGCTGCCTTTGGAACTTAGCTCAGAGCCAGGGACTGGCCTAGACATCGGTTCCTCTATGGTGCTGTGGCCAACACAGCCCTTGGTGCCAGCCTTGATGCTGGATCTGATGCCACCCCTGGCCCCACCCCTGACAGTGCTTATGGCACCAGGGTCCGGCTTGGTGCTGCAAATGGCACCAGAATGGGGGACATACCTAGGGCAACACCATCGCTGGCACCACACCTGGTGTTAGGCCCAGGACCAGCACCACAGCCTGTTCCATGCCTGTCACCAGTGCCGGCATCTACTTCACCCCTGGAACCACAAGGACTACACAGGAGACAGACTAACACCACCACCTCAGCAACTGGATGCCACATGCCCTTGGTGCCAGTCCCTCTCCTGACACCAGAAACAGTGTCAGGAGAGAACCCAACATCACAGCTTGCACTACCCCACTCACCAACACTGCAGACAGTGTCATGAGGTGGGGCCGCACCAAGCTGTGGCACTGAGGTGTCCACCGGTATAGACCGAGCTTATAGCTTTGGCCTCACCACCGATGGTGTCTGCAACCAATGGCAGACGGGGGGGGGTGCTCAGTCAGCTGCCCAGAAGGAAACAGCTGTCTACCACACCAACCCCCCCATGGCCTCCAACACCTCAGCACGATGAGGCTGAGGAAGACTCTCTGCTTCCTCAGTACAGGAATTACTGGGAAGGGGCCCAGGGGACGGGCCCAGTGACCGTGCTATGGCTTCATGCATGGGATGCCTGCTTCCAACAGTGGGATCGGGTGATCCCACTTCGACGTGCAGATCTCTAATATATGGTGGTCCACAGAAAAGGAGGTGTCACACGCATCCATATCGTGAGCCATGCCAAGGCTGATCCAGCATCACTGATGTCGATCTGTCACACAATAGACTTCCCCAGGGGCAACAATGCATGATGGGGAGCTGATGGTCTTTCTTATCCCCCTTCTTTTTCTCAGGTTTCAACATCAAGGAAAATAATAAAACAAAAGCAGACACTGTGAACAGAAAACAGCCAATAACAGCTTAATCTGGTTCAAGGTCAGTTGGCATTCATCTGTATCCCCCTTCCCTGGGTTGTGCCTGAAAATAGGCAGGATTTGTCTAGTGCACTTACCTGGTCAACAAAAACTAAAACTAAAAAAAATATATATATATATATCTGACTGTTCCAACCCTGACCTCTGGGTGGAGGCACCCGCCGTTGGACCTAGGCCTCTCAACCTGTCAGTAGTCAGTCAGGCAGGGGTAGTAGCCCTTGGGATAGCGCCACCTGGGTGTTACAGTTGTAAACTAATATGGCAAAAATAAACATTATTTATTTAGCTATTAATAATTTACTAGCAAATGCTTTTCTGTTTTAAATTGCAGTTCTAATTACCCAAGTCTGTAAATTTGTACCTACTTATTTACGCAATTATGACCGCATTTTTAATTTTTTGTTTTTTTTAATTGAGTATGCTTTGTCCTCCACCCGACTGGCCCACATCAGCACGACCTCTGCCCCAACCCTGTCACCTGTCCCCCGAGACTTACCTCCCCAGTGTTCCTCCCTGGCTTATCCCCCAGGGTGGGGCTTTTGGGGGTGGCCTCGTCCCCATCGACTCTGTAATTCAGTGTCTTGGGAGTTCCACGGGCAATCGGCGTGAGGCTCATGGGCGAGGCAGGCAGCACACTGCTCGGTCAGCAGTTTTCTGGTTTTCTGTCATTGAGGAGGCATGGTGTGAATGACGCCAGTCGCCTATGCTGATGTCTGCCCTGCCCCCGCAAGCCCCCGCAAGCTTCTGGTTAGGTCCCTGGTCTCCGCCAGGTGTCTATCTGGCACTGTTAGCTAACCCCCCACCCCACCCTGGAGGAGGAGAGCAGTCCCTAAGATGTTCAGTCCTCTTCCACTGCCAGTCTTCCAACTCCCAGGCTTGTTGCCAAACATGGGTCATTGGCGTCACGAGTAGTAGCACTACTGCTGTGCCAGTGGACCAGCCTGATGACTTCAATTTTATTTAGGACACCACAGTCCTTTCCACGACAACATACAGAAATTTCTGGCACAGAGCACTGGTCACTAGCTGACAATCAGATGTATTTGAAACACCCAGACATAATGTGCCAGTTTATTTTATTTAAAAGATGGTGAGAGTAACAGATCACATTTTTGGAGGTAGCCAGGGTTATCCTGACCTGCAGTCGGGATGGACCAATGCCAGAGGATAAACAGCAGCCAAGAATGGAGCAAACTTAAAAAGCTACAAAACACTGACATTTAATATGATTTCTGGGGGGAGGCGTGTCCCAGAGGCATGGAAGCCATTTTGCACTGTCACCAACTACAGAGTCCTCAGGCTTGGCCTGGTTGGTGGCTTCCCATCCCTGGCACTGGCATGATCATAAAGTGTGATACAGGGGAGATCTGTTGCCCTGTGTTCAGACCCCCAAACCACCACGTGTTGGCATGCCACAGACCATAGCTTACCCACTGTCCTTTGACACAGAAAAAGGTGCAATCCTGCCAGCCCCTGAGAAGGGAGTGAGATGGGGAGGAAAATCCAGGGGTGTACCTATAGCCTCACTAACAAAGGGAACCGCAAAATATTTAAAACATTCCATTATAGTAGATACCAGGAATTGGGTGTAAAGCCAGCCATTTATGATAAAGAACACACTGCAGGGATTGGGGGGATGGGGTTTACAGTAATTCCTTAGAACTTCTGCTTTGACATATGTTAAGATTCAAGTTTGGCGAGCCTCTACTAGTTGACAGTTACTGCCAACATTTCCATCCTCTCTCACCTAAGTAAAATTCTTGAAAAGGCTGCACACCAGCAGATCTCAGACCATGTGTCTAAGTACAACCTCCTCTGCCTCCAACAACACGGCTCTAGAAAGGGCCACAGTACCACCACTGCCCTGGCGTGTTTCACCAACCATGTTTTCTGAATCATGGATGAAGGCAAACTCACTAGTGCCATCTTTGTGGATCTCACCAAAGCCTTTGACCTGCTGGACCACAACATCCTGCTAAGTAAGCTGAGCAGAACTGGGTACTCCATCACATCCTCAACTTGATTTTTGTGACTACCTCTCTGGGCAAACCAAGGCAGTCTGCACAGGGGGCTGCAACCTCCAGCACCCAGGAGATCCATACCGGGGACCCCAAGGATCTATACTTGGACTCATCCTGTTTTCCTTGTTCATCAACTTCCTTCCCAAGGATAGCACCATATGCAACTTGCTATTGTACGCTGATGACCTTATCCTATGCCAAAGAGTTAAGATCCTGGCAGAACTTTCATCTACACTTATGGGCAACACTGGCACCACCCAGTAATGGTTTCTTACAAACAGACTACTGGTAAATGCCAGGAAGACCAAGGCCATGCTGTTCTGATCAAAACCCAGACTAGCTAGTTCAGCTGGTGATACTACTTCTCTTCACATTCAGTCTCCAAATGGCTCACCCCTTGAGTCAGGGACTTCCTTCAAATACTTGGGTGTCACCCTCGACCCCACACTGACTTTCTCTAATCACATCAAACTCACCATCTAGCGCATGAACCAGAAACTAAAAGCTGGATGAAGGCTCAAGGATTATATGTCCCCAAAAGTCAGACTCACCATCACAAAAAGCAGCTTACTCCCTCTGCTGGACTATTGCTGCCCCATCAATGTCAAGATTAAACACAACCTCCAACAGCATCTGTAGGTTTGCCTTGATGGTACCTTACTCCACGCATCCATGCTCCCTCTACCAGATCCTAGGATGGCTCCCTCCTCAGGCCAACTGGGATTACCTTCTTGGCTGCCTAGTTGAGACCCTTGCCATTGAGGCCTCCTCTAGCCTAATATTAGAGTGCCCACAAGTTACCACATGTATAGGCCAGAAGGCCTTCTTTTCAGCTGCCCTGTATCTTTGGAACAGCCTATCTCCTCCTCTGCAGATTCTGGGCTCACATCCCCTATTCAAATTAGCGTTGCTTGGATAGTGCTTTTGTGGATCCGACTATCCTCCATTGGATAGTGCTGGTATCTGACCTAGGATTGGGCCAATGGATCTGGGATTGGATCCATCGGACACAACCTTGGATAGTTAGATCCGGTTGGTGGATCCATCAGATCCAGCTTTGGACAGTTGGTTCCACTGAATTCAACATTGTATAGTTGGATGCGATGGTCAGATCGATCAGATCCACTGATGCCTTGGATACTTACAATGGATCCTAGCAGGTCGGATCCTTAGATGGACATCTGTGACATTCTAGGCTGGCCATTATCCGACCAAAATGATGGTATCCAATGGTATCCAACCTGGAAGGATACTATCTTAGCAACACTAATTCAGATCCCACTATAAGACTTTCCTTGCTGCTACCATCACCTGTAAATGCCACTTCCGGATGACTGACAGACCCTATCAAGGAAAGCCAGAGTGCTACAACTGACTCTGGAAATTGTTGCTTTTGTGACATTTTGTCTCTGGAAATTGTTGTTACTGTAACAAAATATGTTGGGCACTGTATTGCCACTTAAATTCAGTGCACTACAATTGCTTGTGCTGTGGTCACAATATACCCATGTAACCCCCTTTGGGGGCTTACATTGACTGCCCCGTGTTTCTCCCATTCTCCCGTCTGCTTCTGGCATTCCCCAATCACCTGTGGGAGTTTGCCACCACCGCTCAAGTCCACTGTGGTGCCCCAGGTTTCCAGAGCAGCCCCAGTACTGTTTCAGCCTATATTTAGGCTTAGAACTCTAATTGCGAGTTGCCAGCATTTTGTAGGGAAATCAGTGATCACACATGCGCAAAGGCACTTTTGGTGTACTGACTGCCATTTCTGTGGTCACATGGGTGGCATTCCTGGAGTCCCGAACCCCTTGCCAGCCAGAACAAGAGCCGGTGACCTTAGCAAGGTGGTGGAGAAGCCGCTGTGAGATTTTAAAATAAAGTTTGGATGAGGGGTATAATTGAGGGTTCATACATATTAATTAGCCCTCATGAATATTAATGAGGGAGATGCCTGCTGCTTGAGGGTACTGTGTCATGGTAGCAGCAACAGGGGGAGTACTACCCATAAATGTTTAATAACGGGCTCATTTGAAAGGGCACATCTGGGGCTAAAAGACGGGGAGGTTTCAGTTTAATGACAGTGACCTTATTGGCTGCACCAGAACTTTAGTTCAGGGCACACTGTATGGGACTGCGTTCTAAAATGCGCCAGCAGCCAGGTTATGATGCTCTGACCCCATTCTAGCAGCCAAGCCAGTGTCTAGGTGCCCAAAGACTGGTCAGAGGACTTCTGGGAGAAGAAGTGAACTACAGTATTTAAGGCACCAAGGCACACCGCCAAGTAGAGCATTCACAGGGCTAATAAATGTGATTGATAGCGCTGGGCAACCAATGAGAGGGAAGTACATTGGGGGAGAAATCCCAGAGACTTGGAGGGTTTGGGTCAGTCCGTTCCAAGCTGCTATCAGGTCAGGAGTGACCTGCATTGAGAGAGTTTGGACTTGTTGAGACTTTGCACAGGACTCAAGTTTGGAGTTGTCCTGTGACAGAGTGAAGTGGATCTGTGTGACAGGAACTATTCCGGAGAGAAAACGCTTGAGGTATTTTGGACTGTGCTGTTTGGAGGAGATCCACTGCTGCAGAAATCCAGCACTGTTTTCTGAGACTGTGAGAGACTCCTTGTGAGCTGAAAGTTTGCTGGAATTGGGTGTTAGCCACTACAGTTGGAGGTACCCTAAT
Source organism: Neoceratodus forsteri (assembly GCA_016271365.2). NCBI lineage: Eukaryota > Metazoa > Chordata > Ceratodontiformes > Ceratodontidae > Neoceratodus > Neoceratodus forsteri. The sequence goes on along the minus strand of CM057453.1, from coordinate 1,575,098,697 downwards.
GTTCTCCCATGGCTCACTATTATGACACACACCTGCTCGGGCTCTATTGCCCAACAGGTGTAGTGTCCCATAGTGAGCATCCCATTGATGGATTATCCAATGGACTTTTACAGGGGTAAAGTAGTGGATGTGATGGGTTGCTACCTTACCCCTGTTCGTGCATGTAAAGGGACAGTGGATTCTGGAAGGTAGCCAAGGAGCTGCTCCGGTGGTGTACAGGGTAACACCACCTGCAGCTCTTCTGGTGTGCTCCCTCAGGCCCAGGATCTGGACCAGGCATATCTTTTCCCCCCCATAACACTTATTTTTTTACTCCAGGGTCTGCTCACACTCGGAGCTGGTTATTTTAGTTGGGGGGGGCAAAGCCCCCCTCATTTTACACTTATTTTTGGTCTTAATGCCCCAAATATTGCTGTCAGGCATACGATCCATTCGAGGCTGTGCATTTCAGGCAGACTGACTCGGTATGCTGAGTGTCAGCATACCGAGTTTAGGGATTACATAGTATATCCCAGTTGGAAGCTGCAAAAGCTGGGAGAATTCAAATGTGCTGTGAACCAGCCAAGTAGAAAGAGAAAGCAGCTCTGGATTTGAGAGACTGTGAGAGGAAAGGTGACCAGGCAATATATGCCTAGGGACACTATGGTTGCCACCCTATCTCAAGAACAGAGAGCCTGGTTGGCCAGTAGCCTTGTTTGCCAAATGGCACAGGAAGACTGTAAGAGTCTGTGTCCTTGTTCTGGCTGCATTCTGGAGCCAATTTCCTGCTGAGACACCGTGGTAGAGGCGAAGTTTTCCGGCTGTTTTCAGAGCCAGGTAAGAAACCTGTCAACCCCTACCAAGTGGGGTCTGATAGTCTCAGGGGGTCATCGGCACTTGCTGAGGTGCTAGGGTACCTGCAACCCATTAGGGGAGTCAGTCTGTGGAGCCATTCCCAGGTCTGGGCCCTCTGAGATTTGGTGGGCCTTGTGCCAGTGCTCTGCAATGGGCCAGAAGCGGCTGAAGGTGACAAGCGGCCAGATCTTCAACAGGACAAGCTGCTAGACCTTCAATCAAGATCAAGGCTCCAAGAAATCTGTTTGGTGCCCAGTGCTCTGCCCTCTGTGTACTCATCTCACTGCTCCCAGCTTGTGGAGGCCCTCCCTGCCAGAGACCCAGTAGAATCGTCAGAACCACTAATACCCAGGGCCTGTCTCTGGAACCAAACGGGAGTGTACAGGGTAAAGTTAATTACAAATTTCCAGTTCTTAGGGCCCCAACAGCCAGCCAACCTGCAGCAACTTCCAGGCCTGCAACTTCTAGGTACCTAGGAAGACTTTGGGAAAGAACACTGGTACCAGTGGGGGTAGGCAGCTGGGGGTGGTCTGACCTGTGGGCCTACGTCCTTTGCTTTAATGCTTTTGCTAATCTTTTTCTTTCCACAGCGATCCCTTAGTCCAGGTATCCCATTCCTAACCCCTTGCCCCCAATAAAGCTGTAGTTTTGTTGTTTGGAATTACTGTGTGAGGGGTATTTCTACGTCTGTCAGTTGCAAAGTGTTCATGGTTTATGGTATTAAGGAATTGTTTGGTATCCAGTGTGTGGGGTGGTTGGCAGGGTAGGTACAGCATCCCAGGGGGCTGTACTAGCCAGGCACCTGACCCACTTATAACTCACTCTGGGTGGAGGCACTGCGCTATTTACTATAACATTGGGATAGAGCCCCTGAACACCACTGTAGCAGGACCCATGCCCCTTAACTTGTTAGAGGGTCAACAGGCAAGGGTAGCAGCCCACAGGCACACAGCACCTGGGCTACACCCAGTTTTGCACAGTTCTGTACTAGTGTTGCTCAGATAGTGCTGCCGTGGATCCACCAGTGATCCAGCGGATGGTGGCACTATTCCAGTTGGATCCGTCCCAGAATCCAGCTGAATACAGAAATCGGATCTCGGGTCAGATGCCACATTATCCGGTGCCAGATCCAGGGATCCGATGCCGGATCCAGGGATCCAACATCGGGTACCAGTGCCGGACCCAGAGATCCAGTGTCAGATCCCTGGATCCAGCCATTGGATAACGTGGGATCCGACCAGGGATCTGAAGGCCGTATCCACAGGCAGATAGATGAAGTATCTGGCAGATCCACTATCCTGCCACAAAAGGGCAGATATCTGTGGATCCAGATTTGTCTGGATCCATCTGAGCAACACTACTGTGTACCATTTGTATCATATTACTTAATGTATCACTTATGTATTGTAAGTACTCGCTGTCCCTTTACCTTTCATACTTGTTTTTCTTTTTACCCTGTTTTTTACCATCTTTATGGCCTAGGTGGTGACTGAAAACAGTTCCTGGGATCAGTGCACCCACCCAGTTAACAAACAATCAGACTGACAGCAGCTGACTTTTTGGATCACTACAATATGCATGCCATTTTTCTCCACAGCTGTTTGTGAAACAGTCATTCCGTAACCTTACCTGCTGTAACTCATTGATTTAGATGACTATCAAAACTGCCCACAAGAAGGAAAAATAAAACTGCCGACAGGGCACACTGTTAAATTTTGCCACTATCAAAAGTGCTTGCATGACATTCGGGACTGGCTGGAAATTTGTTCCAAGCTCTTTAACAAGCCACTGTAAACTTTTAAGGGAAGTTGATTCTGAATACATATTTTCAAATGATTTTATTTAATTAGTAAGGGAGCAGAATAGTCCAAAGGTTAGAGCATCAAGCTGTGAACCAGGAAACCCATCGGTCCTGGGTGTGTTTCCTAAAACTGCCACGTGCATATTCTGTGACTCTAAGCAAGTCATGTAACCTCCCTGTGCACCTTAAAATTAACTTTGGCTCAGTGTGCCTTTCTGGCCAAAAAAAGTCCAAGATAAAATATAAAAATATTTTTTACTTTAACAAAGAAGAATAACCAGCATGACTTCCATGCTGGCAACGTGAGTGGCAAACGGTACATGCAGCATGAACTTTGGTGTGGAGAACCCAAGATGAATATCTTTTTATTGCCACTTCCCCCAGAATTTATTCCCCACCAATATGATTTTAAGAGTTTTCCAAAATTGGGGTGGGGGGGCCTGAGCACCCTGAGGCCCCACCCCTGCATGCACCTTCGTGAGTGGCTGAAAGCTGATGAATTAATGTAGGAGTACGCAAATGTAGCAGCCCTGCTTTATCAAATCAACTACATGAAACCAGTGTATACAGACATATCAGGAAATCCTGCATTAGACAAATAATAATTTCCCATGTGAATAAAAAAACTGCAATTTAGCCTACCAGGGGCTAGCAGAGTACCTTTACTTTACCTCACTTTTTTTCGCTTGTTCAGGTCCTGACAAGATCCCTATCTACTCACCATGGGCTATTCCTAAAGCAAGACCGTCCCCTTGGAGACACTACAAGGGGAGTAGGAAGAAGTGCTGTATTAGCAAGGGACAGTGAGAACGTTTTAAAATGAGAGGCTATAAGGAGCTCAGACCTGGCACTGTGGCCAGATGGCCATACATTTTATTTGGTTTGTTAACCGGGTAAGAACCCTAGAGCATTGAAGGCCCATTTTCAAGGGGGACCCGGAGTCGACATTTTCATACTTACATCCTTTACCTGTAATACTGAACTGTTTGTACTGTTGTCGCTTTCCTACAAGCCCTAGCCATCACTGAGTGTCCTAACCTTCCCACACAGAAGCATTCCATGGGCTGCCTAGTGCAAGGAGGCAGCCTAGTACCGGGGCATATTTATCCCCCCCCATCCTCCCATGCGGGCCTCTGTTCATGACATCCCCATGGTGCCAGTCAGTCCCCTATCACTTGGTACCATGGAGCCAGCAATCATAGCTTGTCAATTAAAAATGTGTGTTACTGTGTAGCAAAGCAAACAAGTGAACATTTGAACACCTTTGTTGACAACAGTGTACAACTTGTAGCTGAAATTCTTATCTCCAGAGAAACACCTGTACAAAAAATCCAAGCTGGAACCTTAAATTCTTTTAAGTTTCTTTTTTTTTTTCCTGCCTACATGTATGGGGTCTTACAGGCCCCAGCTCAAGAAACTCCAATGTTAAGACCCTTCACTCTTACTGAGGGGAAGCATATCAGATTGTCTCAGTTCCTCCACTCATAGTTTCTAAATTCAACATTCCCTGCTGATGGGGATGACAGAATTTGCACCAAGAATGTAAGTACAGGTACAGTGTCTTGGTAAAAGCCAAACTGGACTTTTTCTAGCATAACATTTTGTAGCAATAAAAAAGAACTTAAAGGACAACTAAACAAGCTTTTTACACATTTTGTTTTTTTAATGACTCCATGGGCTTATAAAGGAGAGACAGTTGTTTACATTTATACTGAAACTGCATTTATTAAAGTAGGAGAAATGCAGTTTCACAGCATTCGAAAATTTTAAAGAGGGAGTCCGACTAAATTTTCTAGCATCAGTAAGTTCAGAATTTGGGTCAGTATATTCCCAATCAGCCTCATGCCAAAAATGAGATCTCTGTTACAGTGTTTAAATGTTACAAGACATTTTGTAACCCTAAATTCACTGCCTGTTCAAAAAAGCCAACTTCAGTAAAGAGCTACTGATGATGTCACAACCAGAACTCACAGCCTAGTCCTTCTTGCAAACAATCTATCAATCTATCAATCAGTCAATCAATCTTTATTTTGCCAGGCAAAACACTATTGAGTGAACTAATTTTCAAGGTGGACCTGGGAAATTAAGGTAAGTATAAGGTACAATAAGAAAACAGCATACATAATACAGAATATGGGTACACAAGATGAATACATAACGATGTGAGACTTATACAATAGAGAAATCTGCAGAACAATAGTCTGAGAAGACAAAAAAAAGTCTATAAACAATATGTACAAGTAACTTGTAGTTTAGAATATATACAAATTCCTGCAGGCAGTACTATAAGAATATCCCTGAGGCAACATATAAATAAATACTAGGATACCCATTGAGCACCTCACATATGGGGAGGGAAGAGGAAGTGGGGACATTATGCATAGTAGAAGGGAGGAGGAAAGAGCAGGATGCAGAGGAGACAGGAGGAAAGAGGAGCTGCAAAGTGACAGGAGGCACCAACTTCATTTAGTGAGGATGGTGTCAAGTGCACCAAGGGAGGCAACTGCAGACAGGTAATACCAGGCCACAATCAGGGGAAGCATTTACATGCCTCCTTCATAGATCGTGAATAAAGTGTCTTGAATGAGGCCAGAGAGATAGGATGGGCCACCTTAAGAGTTTTTTGCAATTTATTCCACAGTTGGGGTAGAGAGTAACTTATAGAGGACTGACCAAATTTTGATTTGACCTTAAGTATGGATAAGGTGATATAAGTGGAGCTTCTCAATGCATACTTGCTTATTGTACTTAGGGGTAGACAGTCAACTATGTACACAAACAACTTCTTTGTGATTACTCTATAAATCCAGAAGGCAGCATTTCTTTGCCTTCTGAAAGTGAGAGTTGACCAGCCAACTAAGGTGTAGAGAGAGCAGTGATGCATTCAATACGGTGCACCAGAGATAAATCTTATGGCTCTATGGTATAGCACATCAAGTTTGGCTAATGCAGATGCAGGAGCTTGGCCATAAAGGAAGTCTTCATAGTCCAGAATCAATAGGAAAGTGGATTGGACCAACCTGTTTTTAGCATCCTGACTCAGCAGGTGTTTGATCCTATAAAATAGGCCAAGTCTCTGCTTAAGCTTTTTTATTATTTCCTTGATATGAAGAAGGAAGGAGAGATTATGGTCAATCCAGACCCCCAGATACTTGAAATTGGGTGCGAAGTTTAATGATTCACCAAGGACAGTAGTAAGCTTTGGTACAAATCCTAAGGTTGCAGAATTAGGGGTATAGATTTGGGGGAGAGAAGCATCGCCTTAGTTTTTTTTTTTTAGCATTCAAAAGAAGCTTCTTCAGTAGATTTAATTGGAGCTGCTTGAATTCCTGCTGTTAGTCAGAGCAAGCTGATTCAGGGGTAAGTCTGCTAATGTAAAGGACTGTATCATCTGCGAAAAGATTAATATTTGTGGATTTTAATCCCAAGTCGATACTATTAATGTAGAGTGTGAAGAGCAGAAGTCCCAATATGGAGCCTTGTGGGACACCCCTGAGCAAGGGTTTCAGTGGCGAGAATTCCCCTTCTGCTTTTACCTGCTGAAGACGACCTACGAGGTAGTTTGTGATCCATCTCATGGAAGGGGGTCAAGGCCAATCGTACGGGGAGTATGTAAAAGCAGGTCATGATCGACAGTGTCAAATGCCTTGCTTAAGTCAAGGAATAATGCACATACAAAGTTTTTGTTATCAAGAGTGCCCCGTCAGCCATTAGTCACTTTTGCAAGGGCCGAAACTGTACTATGACGTGGCCTAAATCTTGATTGCAAAGTATTAAGCAGATTAGAGGAGTCCTGGAATTTCCTAAGCTGTGTACTAACTATTTTCTCCAACATTTTAGAAAGTATAGGGAGTAAGGAAATGGGTCTACAGTTTTTCAGATCACCTGGATCATCAGATTTGTAGAGAGGGATCACATGGGCAGTTTTCCAAATATGTGGGATGTCACCTTGCATAAGACCTTATAAAATGTATTTCTCCCACACTGTATAAAACTGCAGTTGTAGTAAACATCTAAAAAAAAGGAAAGCTGACACTAGGTGGGTCAGTGCATGCATTTCCATAACATGCAGATGAAAGGTACAGAACTTAAGAATGTGACAGGGGAGGGTTGGAATACAGAGACAAACATGGTTTTAGAATGAGAAAAATGTGTGCAATTTTTTGAATATTGCAGGCATCAGATTTTGAAATTCCACCAGACTGCAACTATGGAATGCAGCAATGACACAATCTCAGAAAGTAGCTGGGACACACAGTTTTGGATAGCAGCAGGGATGCTAAAATTCATAAAGTGGCGGTGTCATATAGTTTTAGAACGTGGCAGAGATATACAATTTTGAAATGCGGGAGACACATAGCTGTGGAAGGTGGCAGGGATATGTCATTTCATAATGTCTCTTGGATGCATTAATTTGGCACATGGTGGTACTCAATTTCAAAGCATGGGTGGTATGCTTGATTTCAGATTGTGGTGTCAACATTCAATTTCAGAATGTGGCATGGACATGAATCTCAGAATGTGGCAGTGACACAGTTTCAGAATGTGGTAGTCGCATGCAATTTCAGAATGAGGCAGAGATGCATAATTTTAGAATGTAACTTGGACATGCAGTTTTTGAATGTGGCAGTGACACTCATTTTCAGAAGGTAGTGGGGATGTGCAATTTTGGAATATGGTGGGAATGCACATTTTCAGAATGTGACAATGACAGGCAATACTGGAATATGGAAGTTTACACACAATTTCAGAATGTGGCAGGCAGGTACAGTTCTAGAATGTAGAGGGGGACATGCAGTTTGAGAATATGGTGGTGACGCACAATTTCAGAATGTGGCCGTGATGCACAGAATGTGGCAGTGACGTAGAACTTTGGAATGTAGTGATGATGTACAATTTTGGAATGTGATGCTGACCCACGATTTTGGAATGTGGCAGTGACACACAAATTTGGAATGTGGCAGTGATGTTCAATTTCAGAATGTGGCAATGACACACAATTTTGGAACGTGGCAGTGAGGCACAATTTCAGAATGTGGCGGAGATGCACAACTTCAGAATGTGGCAGTGATGAACAGTTTCGGAATTTCACAGTGACCCATAGTTTCGGAATGTGGTGGTGATGCACAGTTTTGGAATATGGTTGTGATGTACAATTTCAGAATGTGATGGTGACACTCAACTTCCGAATGTGGCAGTGAGGCACAATTTCAGAATGTGGTGGAGACGCACAATTTCGGAATGTGGCAGTGACTCACAGTTTTGGAATGTGGTGGTGAGGCACAGTTTTGGAATGTTGCAGTGATGAGCGGTTTTGAAATGTGGCAGTGATATGCAGTTTTGGAATGTTGCAGTGACGCACATTTTTGGAATGTGGTGGTGACACACAATTTTGGAATATGGCAATGACACATTTTGGGAATGTGATGGTGATAGTTTCAAAATATGGCACTGAAACACAGTTTTGGAATGTGGTGTGGATGTGGTGTGGCAGCTTAGATTCAATGCTAAGAAGTGCAAGGTAATGCACCTGGGAAACAAAAACCAAGGGGAAGAGTACACAATGGGGGGTGAGATACTAACAACAACAAAAATGGAAAGGGACCTGGGGGTAGTCATATCAGATGACCTAAAGGTGGGAAAGCAATGTGAGAGGGCAGCAAGGAGGGCTGGGGGGATACTTGGATGCATAGGAAGAGGCATCACCAGTAGAAAACAGGAAGTTATTATTCCTCTGTACAGACAGCTAGTGAGACCCCATCTGGAGTACTCGTGCAGTTCTGGAGACCCAATCTCCACAAAGACATAGACAGTATGGAAGCTGTCCAGAGGAGGGCAACTAAATGGTGCAGGGTCTGCAGGAAGACATATGAAGAGAGACTTAAGGAGCTTATATGTATAGCCTCGAGGAAAGGAGGGAGAGGGAGACATGATAGAAACTTTCAAGTACCTCAAGAGAATCAACAACGTCCAAGAGGGTAGCATCTTTCAAAAAAGAGGTGCAAGAACAAGGGGGCACAATTTGAAGATAGAAGGGGCGGCTTAGAGGTAATTTAAGGAAGTATTTTTTCACAGAAAGGGTTGTATGGATGTATGGAGCAGCCTTTAGAGGAGGTTGTGGAGTCAAAAACAGTGGTGGAATTCAAGCATGCATGGGACAGTCATAAGGCAATTCTAGGGGGTTGGGGTAGGAAGAAGTAGGCTGCTGGTTAACTAGGACCTGCAGCTTATCCATCAGGTAGGGAAATGGGCAGACTGGGTGGGCCAAGCGGTCCTTATCTGCCGTCAAATTCTATGTTTCTATGTTTCTATGTGCAATTTTGGAATATGGCAGGGACACTCAATTCTGTAATAATGCTGGGATGCACAGTGTTAGATTGTGGTAGGGCTTTGATGAACAATTTTGAAATGTGGGTGTGTGCAGCTCTGGAATGTGGCAAAGATAAGCAGTTACAAAATAAAATGGTGTGTCCAGTCACATTCTGACAGTATACATCTTTACTATATTCCAGAATTGCCAGGCCCCACTAAATTCCTTGATGTGCGTCCCTGTGGCATTTTGAGTCTGAGTGTCCCACCACACTGTGAGATGGCTCATCCCTGCTATAATACCAAGATTTCATGCCCCCCACACACACTTTGACATTTTATACCTTGGTTCAGTGCTGCATTTCAAAACCACCTCCTGCTGTGCTCCAGAGTATAGTGCCATGCATCTGAGCATTCTGGAAATGCAAGTACTACAGACAACCGTGTCTTATTTTTATTATTATTACTACAGGTACAGTTTCTATAACTTCAGAGAAATAGGTCCTATAAGGTTGCTGTCAGGAAGGACTAGTCTGTGAGTTCTGGTTATGACATCATCAGTGGCTCTTCACTGAAACTGGCTTTTTTGAACAGGGAGTGAAATCAGGGTTACAAAATAGTTCATCATTTTAAAACAAAGTAATGCAGAAAATACAGGTTACTCACCTGTAACAGGAGTTCTAGGAATGGTATATGTTGTTCATCCACACTTATTGGCAGGTTCCTTGCCACTTTAAATCTTGCCGGAAGGTCTTCAAGCTGGCTCCTCCCACCCACCCGGGTGGTAAAACTCTCGGCTCCGCCCCATGACGCCAGATCTGGCCCGCTGGAAGCTCAGGTTGTGCGTCGCAGCTGGGGAGGTCGGGTGGGTCATGTGGATGAACAACATATACCATTCCTAGAACTCCTGGCTGTTACAGGTGAGTAACCTGTATTTCTAGGGACATTGATATGTTGTTCATCCACACTTATTGGCAGACTCCTAGCAGTTCTCCGGGAGGAGGGAGGCAAGGCGCACACCCCCTACTTAGGGAATAAAGACTGGAGAACCGAGGCCCCAAAACCAGCATGCCGGCGTGACTCAAGGTCGATGTGGTAATGGGTAATAAAGGTGTGTGCTGACTTCCAGGTAGCAGCCCTGCAGATTTCCTGGATAGGGACGTCCCTGGAAGCAGCCACCGATGCAGCAGTATGACAGGTAGAATGAGCTCTTATCCCTCTGGGAGGCTCCATGCCCGCCAACTTATAGCAGCGATCTATGCAGGAGGTGACCCACCTGCCTATCGTCCACTTGGCTGCAGGTCTGCCAGGTGCGGCTTCAGCGTAGGTGACAAACAGCTGGCGAACCTCTCCCCGAATTTCAGCCGTGCGCTCCTTATAATAAGTGAGCGCCCTTCTAGGGTCCAGAGTATGGAGCCTATATTCGGCCTCCAAGGTGTGATTGGGGTAGAACACCGGCAGAGTCAGCACCTGGTTAAGGTGAAACTCCGACACCACCTTCGGAAGGAATTTCGGTGGGGGCGAGGACAACCTTGTCCCTGTGGAAGACCAGGTAAGGAGACTCGATGCAAAGCCTGGAGCTCTCCCATCCTTCTGGCTGACGTGATAGCCACCAAGAAGGCGGTCTTCCACATACAGGTGAGAGAGATCACACCTGTGCATTGGTTCGAATGGCTTGCCCATGAGCTTTGCCAGTACCAGCAGTAAATCCCACGGAGGTGGAGGTTCTCGCACCGGAGGGGAAATGTGATCAAGGCCTTTGAAAAAGCGCCCGACCACCTTTTCCTGCGCCACCTACTGCTCCCCGGCCCGTGCCCGGTAAGCAGAGATGGCTGCCAGGTGCACCTTTAGGGTCGACGACCTAAGCCCTTGACTAGAAAGGGACCATAAATAGTCCAAAATGCTTGCCACAGAACAGGAGGAAGGGTCCAAGCCCTTGCCCTGACACCAAAGCATTTTCTGGTCGACTCCTTACGGGATGCCTCAACAACATTGAGGACCTCGTCAGAAAGACCCAAGGCCTGGAACTCTAGCCGCTCAGGAACCAGGCCGTCAGGTGCAGGGATTGAAGGTCCGGATGGAACACCTTCCCCTGATTGAGAGCAGGTCCGGGCGAGCTGGAAGCTGCCTCGGGAGCCTGGAGCTGAGGCTGAGGAGATCTGGGTACCAGAACTGGCGGGGCCAGTCTGGGGCTATCAGAATCACCTGTGCCTTGTCCCTCCTTGCCTTGAGAAGCACCTTGTGAATCAAGGGAAATGGGGGAAAGGCGTAAAAGAGGCCCGGGGTCCAGAGCCTCGAGAAGGCATCCCCCTGCAGCGAGCCCTGCTGAGGGGGGCGGGCATGAAACAGCCTCAGCTTCGCGTTCTCCCTGGAGGCAAACAGGTCCACCTGAGGTGTGCCCCAGTGGGAGAACAGATCTTGTACTACCTCCGGCAGGAGAGACCACTCGTGAGATGCAGCCCCTATCCGGCTCAGGGCATCGGCCAGGGTGTTGGAGGCTCCTGCCACATGAATGGCTAAGAGATCCGCCTCCAGGCTGCGCACGAGTGACCAAATGCGGAGAGCTTCCTTGCATAGAAGCATGGAGCGCGTCCCGCCCTGGCGGTTCAGGTAGTACATGGTCGTGGTATTGTCCGTCTGGACTCAGACCACTTGACCCCGGAGAAATGGAGCAAAGGCGGTGAGAGCTAGGCGGACCGCTCGGAGCTCCAGCAGGTTGATGTGGCATCGGGACACCCGCGGGGACCAGAGGCCATGCACTCGGTGTTCCCCCAGATGGGCACCCCAACCCATCAGAGAGGCATCGGTCGATAGAGAGACCGTCGGCTCGGGGCGGACAAACGGGATGCCCTCCTGCAGATGAGATGGAACGGTCCACCACTGGAGAGCGTTCCACATCTCCTGGGTCACCATCACTAGCTGGTCCAATGGATCGCAGCGTTGTGACCACTGGCTGGCCAGTCCCCACTGAAGGGGGCGCATGTGCCAGCGTGCCCAATGGACTACGCTGGTACAGGCCGCCATGAGACCCAGGAGGCGCAGGAAGTCCCGGGCAGGGCGCGATTGCCCAACCAGAAATGATTGGGCAAAGGAGGTAAGAACCTCGGCCCTGTCCGCCGGGAGCCGTGCTCTGGCTCGAAGAGAGTCGAGCTCTGCCCCGATAAACAGAATCACCTGCTTCGGCTCGAGTTCCGACTTGGCCTCGTTGATAAGAAGGCCGACTTGAGAGCAAACCTGGAGGGCCAGATCTGGACCGCTCCACCTCCTGTCTGGAGGGGGCTGCTATCAGCCAATCATCCAGGTAAGGGTACACCCGACCCCTCGGTGTCAAGAGAAAGCTGTCACCACTGCAATGCATTTGGTGAAGACCCTGGGAGCTGGAGACAGGCCAGGGGCATGGCTCGAACTGAAGAGGGATCCCTCCGCCGAAAGCCGAAGGAATCTCCAATGTGACGGACGGATAGGACGTGAAAGAACGATCCTGCAGGTCCAGAGAGCAGAACCACACGCCGTGTTCCAGAGATGGTATTATCTGCGCCAGAGTGACCATCCTGAAGGTTCGAGACCTTAGGAACTTGTTCAGGTCGTGTAGGTCGAGAATGGGGCGCCAGCCCCCCGTCCGTTTCGGAACCAGGAAGTACCTGGACACGAACCCCGGGTCTGAAGGGGGGTCCTCTACCTCCCTGATCACCTCCTTTTGGAGGAGGAGAGCGATGTCGGCTTGGCGAGCCGACAGTGAGGCTTCGGACCTCGAGGCCCCCCGAGGTGCGACGGCTCTGAAGGGCGGGGCCTGCTCGAATTCTAGAGGCAGGCCTTTTCCCACCACCTCCAGAACCCACCTGTCCATGGTAATAGTGGACCAGGCAGAAAGGAAGTGTCGGAGCCGTCCCCCCACGGGGGGAACCAGGGGCAAGGTGACGGGGATGGGGGCGACACCCCACAGCCCGTCACTGGGCAGGCTTGGAGGAGGGACCGGCCGAGGGACCTCCTGGGCCTTTTCCTCCCTGCTTCCTGTTGGAGGAAGCCGACGGCTTGGGTTTGGGATGCCAAGCTCGAGCCTGCTGGCCCCTGACATTGTTGGCCTGGCGGCACAGGCGCAGAAGGACAAAAAAGGGCTTAGGCTGTGGCTTGCGGCCTTTGTCCTTTTGAGCGGAAGAGACCGAGTCCAAGGTAGCATTGGACTTCTCGATCCTCTGCAGGTGACCTTCCACCCCAGGGCCGAAGAGGTCAGTCCCCAAAAAGGGAACATCTGCCAACTTGTGCTGGGTATCCGAGGTAAAAGTGGATATCCTCAGCCAAGCCCGATGACGCATGGCCACTGTGGCCGCCACCGACCTGGCACATGAGTCCCCAAAGTCCAAAGCAGTCTGGAGCTGCTGTTTGGCCACTGCCCTGCCCTGGTCCCGCACCTGCCTGACCGTAGTCTGCAGATCCGCGGGAAGATGAGGGACGACCTCATCCAGGGAGCCCAACAGGGCATGTGAAAAATGTGCCATGAGGACGGCCGAACTGGCCTGACAAAGGCCGAGAGAGGACGAGTATAGACTTTTCGCCCGCATAATCCAATTCTTGATTCCTTGTCGGAGGTTTGTCCACATCCTTGGCGCTCGCACGCTGAAAACGCTGTCGGTAACCAACCCCTCCGCAGAGGGGTGTTCCGAAAAACCGGACAGGGAACCGGTAGGGACCGCATACTTCCTGGCCATCCTGGCCGAAGGCACAGGGCAGGAAGCAGGGCGCTGCCAAAGCTCCAAGGCCGGACCCACTATGGCCTCGGCCACCGGAAAGGCCTCCGTAGGAGAATCCCCTCGGTCCAGAATCTCTGTGAGGGGATATCTGGCCCGTTCAGAAACGGGTTCGAGCTTCATCCTGGTGGACTCCGAGATGAGCCGAAGCAACCCTAAGAAGGACGAAGGGCTATCGTCCACTGACTGTCCTTCCCGAGGACCCAAGTCGAATCGCTGGAGAAAAGGGAGGAATCATCCTCGGACTCGGAAGAGTCCTCAAAGAGCTGCCTCGGGCCTGAGCCACCCTCCACCTGCCGAGGTTTATCGGGAGTGAGGGTGACAGACAGCCTATGGGGCAAACCCAAAGCCGACTGAGAATTCTTGGTCGGAGTCCCAACTAATGGCTGTGGAGGCGGAGGTTCCACCAGAATCGGTGGGGCAGCTGGAATTGGCCGAACAACCAGCCTGGGAACAGGCTCCTCGGCTACAACGAGGGGTTGTTTCAGCCGCTCCGGTGACAGCCACTTAATGGCCGGGAAAGACGACAGGGTTGGCTTATTCCCAGTCAAAAGGAGCTGTTGCCACATGAGTTCCTCATACCTCCGACGCAACTTGCACCGAAGCCTCCCCTCGTCTGAGGAGGAGGAAGAGGAAGAGCGGCGGCGCCGCTCGCTGTCGGTGCCGAGACCGAGACCGCCCGGCGACGGCGGATCGGCTGGACCACGAGGATGTCCGCAGACCGAGACCGAGAGTCTCGACTAGGCCGAGGAAGGCAGGAGAAGTGTCGAAATCGGCACTCCTCGGCCCGGACGATCCCACCGAAGGCTCCGGAACCGGAGGCACAGACGAGCCGACAGGATCCTCAACTAACCGGGGAGAGGGGATTCTCAGCTTCTCCAGCAGACAACCCGTCTAACGGATCGAGAAAAATCTCGACCGCGTTGGCGGGAGTCTCGGTCAACTGGCGTGACGGGGACACCGTGAAGCCAGTGGGCGAAGCTGGTCGACCGGGTTGACTGTCGACAAAGAGGGAGGATCTTTCCGCTCCCAAGAGCGCCGACGGTGAGACTTACTTTGCTCTTTTGGACCTGGAAAAGGGTCCAGAAGAAGTTGGACCTCACCTTGCTCGAGGGTCAGACAAAGCTCCTTGAAAGAAGCAGAGTACGAGGCACCAGAGAGCGGGACAAATGCCGCAGCCGAGGTAGAAGCGGCCTGCGCCGCCTCCTCTTCGAGGGCGATCATCTGCTCGAGCTGATCCGCCGAGCCCGCCGCCATGGACACCGCCAACCGGGCCTCTTTAGATTTAACCGGTGGAATTCTTTTCTCGGGGTGCCCCAGTTGTAATCGGGCAGCACGGTCTTCAAGGACGTAGGCCGAAAAGGACGAGCACAAGTCGCAGGCCTGCGGGTCGTGCTCAAGGCCCAAGCAGTAGACGCACGTGGAGTGCGGATCCATCCTAGACATCTTCTGCCCGCAAGGGCACCTCCGGAAACCGGGAGTCGATTTGTCCATCGCAGCCGCGAGGAAAGAAGACCAAGTCCTTTTAGCAAAACTTTTGATTTCGAACTGTCAAGAATTAGGAACCAGTCTTATACGCAGAGTGTTAAGGAGGGAACCTGAGCTTCCAAGCGGTAAGGAAGATCTGGCGTCATGGGGCGGAGCCAAGAGTTTTACCACCCGGGTGGGTGGGAGGAGCCAGCTTGAAGACCTTCCGGCAAGATTTAAAGCGGCAAGGAACCTGCCAATAAGTGTGGATGAACAACATATCCATGTCCCTAGAACCTAATTTTTGGTTTGAGATTTATTGGGGTAGGCTGATTCTAATTCTGCAATGTAGTGCTTTTGACCAGACTTCCTGTTTAAACACAGCCTCTCCTGATTCAAAAATCCTACTCTGAGAATCCTAAAATAACTGCCTTGATGATGTCAATGAAGTGAGAGATGCCAGCTTTGTAGATGTATTCTAGCTCCACTAACTGTATTTAAATGTGAATAACTTTAAAATGAAAAATGATAGCATGGTACTTTGAGCACGAAAGTTGTTCAGCATAAAAATTTCTACACAACGAGAGATGTTTCATTTATAGATACCTTTTAGTTTTTTTTTTAAATTAGCAAAAAAAGCAGCAGAAAATTCATTTTTTTGCCATTTTGGCAACAAACAGATGTAAATAACTTTAAAACCAAAAATGACAGCATGGTACCGTCAGCACAAAAGTTGTTCAGCACAAAAATATCTGCCACATGAGTGGTGTTTCATTTATAGGTACCTTTTAGATGTTTTAAAATCAGCAAAAAATTGCAGGAAATTCTTTTTCCTTTTTACCTTTTTAGAGGTATGGCATAAATGGAATATGCTACCTCCCTACTGGAAATATTGTTCAAAATCTGGTCCATTAAGCGTGCAACAGTTTTGTACACCCCCCACTCAAAAGGTAGGAGGTGGGAGTTATTTGAAAAGCAAATTGCAGTTTAGTTAATTGGGAAAGACACAAGAATGAAAAATATCAACAGTATTTTCAGTAGGGAGTAAGCATATTCCATTCATGCCATACCTCAAAAAAAGAGGGGGGGTTGATTTTCTTTCCAGTTTTTGTTGATTATAAAACATCTAAAATGTATCTATAAATGAAACACTACTCATTTGGCAGATATTTTTGTGCTGCACAACTATTGCGCTCAAAGGACCATGCTATCATATTTTGTTTTAAAGCCATTTGCATTTGTTTGTTGCAAAAAGTGAAATGATAGAAGGGTTGATACCTTTTCTGCTGCCTTTTTTGCTAATTTAAAAAAAAAAACTAAAAGGTATCTATACACTAAACACCTCTCATTTTGTAGATATATTTGTGCAGAACAACTTTTGTGCTCAAAGTACCATGCTATCATTTTTCATTTTAAAGTTATTCGCATTTGAATATAGTTAGTAGAGCAAGGATTCACCTGCACAGTTGGCATCTCTCACTTCATTGACATCATCAAGGCAGCAATTTTAGGATTCTCAGAGCAGGATTTTTGAATCAGGAGAGGCTGTGTTTAAAATTTTCAAATGTTAAGAAACTACATTGCTTCTGCTTTAATAAATTCTGTTTCTGTATTAATGTAAACGACAGCCTCTTCTTTAGAAGTCCATGGAGTAAGTAAAAAAAAAACATGTAAAATGCTTACTTGTCTATAAGTTTTTTTTTATTATTATTATTTGCAACTAGGATTATAAAATACCTTTGAGCCAGGCTCTTTTATAAAGGTTCTGTGTCAGAAACCAAATACAATACAAAATACAATGGGCCGGATATTCAAAAGGGTTGCGCCATGCGCAATAGGGTTGCGCATGCGCAAGTCCGAAAGTGCGCCATTCTGCGATATTCAGCAGGAGGCAGTTGCGCCACCGAAAACATGCTGAGCAACAGCGCAATGCAAATGAAGGTATGCGCAACCGAAGGGGGTGGATCCATGCATAAAGAGCGCAATGCGATATTCAAAGACTTGGCGCAATGCCAACAGCAGAACAGCCGAAGTTGCGCCTCAGCCGGAAATGAGCCAAAATAAAAAAGGCTCAAGGAAGAGGTGCAAGAACGCCACAGGGATGGTGAAAGAGAGAGAAAGACAGACAGTGACAGGCCAGGGCAGGCAAGGAAGCAGGGGGCCACAGGCTGCAGAGGCCAGTGGGGGTGCCCGTGCAGTGGAAGTAGCAGTCAGGACAGCAGGGTAACAGAGCAACATCAGCCGGGGGGGGGTCACAAGCCAGGGAGATGGACAGTGGCAGCTTCCACATGGAAGCTGTAATGAGGGGGGTGAGAATGCAAGGTGCAGGAGAACGTGGCCGTGGATGGGCCCGTCGACGGTACGCCCCCAACAGGCAGTACCGTGCCCGCATCAGCTTTGAGCTGTGCACAGATGTAGAGATCGTGGGCTGGTACCGCCTGAACAGGGCAATACTGAGGTGGCTCTGTGAGCTGTGCAGTGATGTGATGCAGGCACCCTCACGACGGAGTCACGCTCTGTCAGTGGAGACCAAGGTGACAGCCTGCATCTGCCTGCTCGCCACGGGCACCTTCCAGAGGCCAACAGGGGACACCACAGGCATCACACAGTCGGCCACGTCACGCATCCTCACCCAATTCCTCAGCGCACTGCTGCCACATGCTGTGGAGCACATCCATTTCCCCAGCACCGCGGCAGAGCGTACAGCAAACATGCAGGAGTTCCACAGGGTAGCACGTATTCCTGGCATGCTAGGGGCCATAGATCGCACCCATGTGGCCATTCATGATAAACCTGGCCCCGATGGGCTGCATATAGGAACAGAAAGGGCTTCTCCAGTGTCAACTGCCAGGTGGGTGTGATGCCACTGGGCGATAATCAATGTCTGTGCCACACACCCTGGCGGAGCACATGATGCCTTCATATGGCATCAGTCCGCACTGTGCCATCGATTCAAGAGTGGGGACATCCCCACAGGCCATCTAGTGGGTGAGTACGCATGTAGGAAATGCAAACTCGGGGCAAGGGTGGGAATGCCACAGGTGCCATGGTAGTGGCACACAGGGATATGGGCAATATGGACCTGAAAATGATACTGATCTCCACTATCTCCACACAGGTGACAGCGGATACCCACTCCATCCCTGGCTGCTCACACCGTACCGGCGCCCCATGATCCCATCGTAGCAACGCTATAATGAGGCACATGCCGCCACACGCAACATCGAGCGGGTGTTTGAGATGTTCAAGGCACGCTTCCGATGCCTAGACACCTCCGGCAGTGCCCTACAGTACAGCCCCTCAAAGGCCTGTGGGATATTCCTGGCCTGTTGTATTCTGCACAACATGGCCAAAGACTGTGGGATAGCCCTACAGGTTGAAGAGGGGGACAGCGATGGGGACGCCAGTGGCGCCGGTGTTGATGGTGATGAGCAGCCCCCCCCTTGGATGGCAGGACCCCCGACTGATCCGGTAGGCCCAGCTGCACCGGGACACCATCACGGAGGAGCATTATGCACGACACAGGTAAGTCAAGGTTCCATGTGCAACCAACACTGTCCTAGCGCAACCCACAGGCACACAGAGTAACACACCAGGGGTGCATGACGGCAAGGGGAGTGGAAAGGACCAGGCACACAAACACACCATCAGGGAGGGGCGAACAGTCATATGGACACACACACACACACAAACACCAGGCACAAAGCGTACATGGGCAGGTGCACAGCAGAGCAGGAACAGACATGGCAAACACACAGATCCACAGACCACACCCACCACCTGTACTGTCCAAGTACGTGTGTCAGATGCTGGGCACCCTTGCACCTTGGTGTACAGTACAATGCAGGCATCATCATCATACACACGCACCTGTGGACAGCAGTCAGGATGGTGTGCAGGTGGTCTGTATGTCGGCGTGATGTGCAGGGCACCCACCAGTGCACTGCCCACCATGACGCACAGTGCACACAGGGCAGCACCAGACAGGGCCCGCACTGGGAGACAGGTCAGTCATGTTGCACCGTTCCACGGCCACCGCGGATGCATGGGCAACCCCGCCGTGACCCAACAGCACTGGCAGGCTGAGCAGGGGCCACATGGGGTGGCACCGATGGACCACCAGGGGTCCCACTGCGTGATCGCGACCTTGTCCACAGTGGGGTCTGTAGTATGCCAAACATACCTGCACCAGGGGTGCTCGGGATGCCCACAGCAGAACCCGGCGTCGACAGGCTTGGTGTCGCACGACGCCGGGAACGGGGAGTGGAGAGCGTACTGTGTGGGGTGCGCGGTACAGGAGCACCTGCTTGTGTACCCAATGCAGCCACGACAGCGACCAATGCCTGGGTCTGCCTGTCAATGGCGGCGGTCACATCCATCTGCATATGGACCATCTCTGCACGGTCCAGAGCATAGTCCCTGCTGTGCCGCTCCACAGCCACACACAGTGCCTCCACGGACGTTGCAACCCGCCTTTGCTGCTGTACTGATTCCCGCAGCAGGCGGGTGTGCTCTTCAAATGGGTACTCTGCCACAATGGCATCCTGTCCCCCAGGGTATGGAAGGTCCTGATGCTCAACACCCCTTGAGGGTGGGCACTGTTCACCAGGACCAGGAATGGGCATATCAAAGGGCGGTGGGCATGTGCCACCGCTGGACACTGTACCCCCAGACCTGGTGGGTGACTGCTGCTGCTGCCCCTCCAACCGCTGTGCCCCAGGGACCACTCATTCCACTGCTGTGGCCGCAACAGTGCCAGACACCTGCACAGCCACTGGTGCTACCCCACCGGTGCTGACAGGCACAGCCTGGGACTGTGCCGACATGCTGGCACACACGTTGGAACCAGCTAGGCCCAGGGGCACGTGCTGGCCTGCTGTGTGTCCGTCATGGGACACACACATGTCACTGCCCATTGCAGTCCTTGCATCATCAGTGGTGCAGGTACGTGCTACAGCCACAGTCACAGCGTGCTGGCATGCTTGCATGCCAGACTGCTGAGACACAGGCTGTGGACCCCCCACACCCGACTCACCGACACCAGAGTTGGCAGCCCGGCGTGCATGCTGGTGCAGTGCATGCTGGCTGGTGACAGAGGTGGATGGACCCTCCTCCATGTCCAGCAGGTCTTCCTCACTGCCTGGACCCACCACCACCATCCCCTGAATATGAACAGGATCTGTAACAGAAAGAGAGGACAAGTGAATGCATGTGAACAACCTTCCCCCCCCCAACACCACCACCATGTCATACCGTGCAGTGATGGGCTTCCACCTGTCTGTAATCCACCTCCTGGTACGCCCTCAATAGCACTCCACTGCATTGATGCAGCCAGTCGGTCCTCAGCCAGGGTCAGCTCCACCACCGCTGGCTGGCCCCCACCAGTGCCAGCACGTGCCGCCCTGAGGGCTGCCACCTTCTCCTTCACCCTCCTGCGGTCTGTCCCCATCTTCCTTTTGCATTCCTGCATGGAGCGCTGGTGGCTTCCGTGAAGATTCACTGCCCGAGCTACCCCCTCCCATGCAGCCGCACGGGCCTGAGGGGTGCCCCGCCGTCCACTCAGTAGTGCCTCCTCCTCCAGGTAGGCCTGGAAGAGGGCCTCTGTCTCTGCCATGGTGAAGTTGGGCCTCCTCCTCCGCCCACCATCCTCACCCTCACCTTGGCTCTGCTCGGTCATGGTGATCTGTATGGGTGGAAGTGGACACCTGTCACTGTGCAGTCTACAGCGTTATCCCATGACCATTGTCCAGAACATCACACAGCATGCAACCCACCTCTCACCTGCAGTAACCGAATCTGGCCAGCGCAGCCCAATGTCGCACATTTATAGCGCAATGCATGCAAATTAGGAGTGCAGCAACTGTAATGAGATGCAAATCGCGCCACTGCGCCTTTGAATGGCTGATCAGATGATTTGCATGTGTCGGCTGAATATCGCGCCGTTGCGATTTGCGCAATACGGGTGAGCCGGCTGAGCCAATGGCGCAGATCTGTGACTGTGTGGTACACTGCATTGCGCATGCCCAGGTAGCTTACGCAGGCGTCTGCCGCGCTGATGACGTGCGGTGTGCGCATCGGCAATTCAGGCCATGGCCACCATTGTGCCAGTGGCGCTACAGCACTGGGCACCATATGGCGCTGTGGCACTACTGCGCAATAGTCCACTGTGGCACTGGCACGCAGGTGATCGGTCGCGCAGGATGCGTAGACATCAGATGGCGCTGTGCGTGGCCTTGCGTCATAGACCCCTGACCTGGTGTCCGACCTTTGCCCCCTGGCACTGTTCGGCTGCCATGTGTACGGCCCTATTGCGCTGTTTGGTGACAGCGCTATGTGAACCGACGGCGCTATACGAACAGCGCGATTGGAACCTATGGTGATCTATTGCGCAACATTTCCACGTGGGGTTGCCGCGCTGCGGGGCGCCATACTGCCTGCTGTACGACCCCAATTATGGCACGCAGGAGAGCTCCCCAATGGAGTCAGGTGGAGGTGGCCAACCTGGTGGCCCTGGTTGAGCCCCACTTTGAGGCAATGTACAGTGATGAGCCCCTCACCATGGCCCGCACCCAGGTATGGCTGCAGGTGGCCACTGACCTGGTGAGGGTCACAGGGTGGTGCCGGTCTGCGGAGCAGTGCAGGCACAGATTTAGTGACCTCCGCAGGAGGGAGCCGGACGTGCTGCGACGCCTCAGATCACGTGCCACGAGGGGCGTTGTGCCTAGGCCAGGTGGGTGTACCTTCTGTGCACCTGTATTCTCCGTAGGGGTGTGACTGTGTTTTGGTGGCGGTGCATGGGGGATGGCTCTGCCATGGTTGGCTGTGTCAGGGTGTGCAGGTGTGAGATGCATGGGTCTGGCTGTGTGGGCAGGCACACTCACTGGGGCAGGGGGCAGTCTGCTTTGGGGTTACACTGATGTTTTTCTTGACATTTGTCACCCACAGGCCTGGCGGAGAGGATGCAGGCACAGGCTGAGGAGGGCCGTGGCAGGGCCCAGGTGGCGGACGGAGGAGACGTGAGGGGTGGGCCACAGTGGCAGCAGCAGCAGCAGCCACAGCTGCTTGATGAGTGTGAGTATCATTACATCATGGATGCTATTGCATGCTGGAGGGGGTGGGCATGACCACCAGCCATGGACAACACAACCATGCACGACACAGGCGACAGTCATCACTGTCCAGTGTCACTGCACGCGTCTGTGTGCGTCACTGCTGGTCCATGCATGTACTGGGCACATGGTTGTGGAACTGGCATCCCACCACATTGCCACGCCACTTGACAGCCTTGTTTGTGCTGTGATGGACATGGGCAGTGTGTGTGTGCAGTGGTGCACATAGCTGGTGCTGCCTGGTTGGGGCTTGTCATGTGCATGGTCACTGTGGTGGTGCATACCATCACAGGTGCGGGCACTAGGCTATATGCCTTGCAGGATGGGTGGTGTTCAGGGTTGTGGACAGTCACAGCCATTGACTGTGTTCCCTTTTCCTAGGCCTCAGCATCCTATGCAAGATGGACCGTGCCCTCCAGCGGCTGACCAGGGTATCCATCGCGACGCATGACATCCTCAGGGACATTCAGCACCATGGGGTCAGGCGACGGCGGAGGCGACAGGGACAGCACCAGGCAGCAGCAGACCAGTCTTCAAGGTGCTAAATGTGCTTCCCCTTCCCACTTCACCCATCCCTCCACCCTGCCTTCCCTCTCCCAGTTGTTCACCCCTACCCCTTACCCACCCCTACCTTGTACCCCTACCCCCCTTGTCTTGTACATATCTGTATATAGTTGTGTTCTTGATCTTGGTGTTGTAATTTCTGTTTTCCAATATATATATATTTTGTTATGAATACTGTGGTGGTCTCTGATTTGCAGCTGGCTATGGTTGCTCAGTTGTAGTGGTGTGCATGCCATCTGGGGTGGTATGGTCCTGGGGAGGTGTGTGTGTGTGTGTGTGTGTGTGTGCATGGGGAGGTGTCTCCGGTGTGGGAGTGACTTTCAGTCGGTCTTGCCATCTGCTGCCGCCCACTGCTGGGTGCCCAGGGTGGGTCTGGCTTGTATGGTTCTATGCTACACGAGGTTGACGTGTGCCGGGGGGGATGCATGGTGTTTACTGCAGTGACAGTCACTGCACATGGGTGGTGTCTTGGGGTCACGGTGCAGGGTGTGCTGTGCAGAAGGGGGGGCTGATGTGCACTGTGGTTCTCGACCCCCTGTGTGTGGCAGTCTCAGCCTGACAGTGGTTGTGCTGGGGCGTCATGGCCCTGCTGTGCTTTGTTGGCTTGTCCCCATGGGTCAGTGGATCATCCATCCCTCCCCCAGTGATGCTGTGCTTGGGGTGTGCGGGTGTCTTGTTGGTTCTGCAGTGTGTTCCTATGCCCATGTGTGGCATGGCTGGCGGTGGGCCCCAGCCTGCCTACCTGGTTGTGCAGTTCCATTGCTCTGCTGGGGGTGGGGGGGCTCTGCTTGCGCTATGGCACCTCTGGACTGCTCAGCTGGGCTAGCCTTGTTGCGCTATGGCACAACCTTTCTGCTCAGCTTCCCCTTCCTGGTTGCGCTATGGCGCAGTTTGTGCGATATTCAGACGTTGGCTGCTTGCGCAATTTGTTTTGCTCCATGTTTGAATATCACGTCTGTTGCGCCTATGCGCAATTGACTTGTGCTTGCTCCTGCTGTTGCGCACTTTTTCGACGCAGTTTGAATATCCGGCCCAATAAATAAGTACAACACAGTAAATAAGTCAGCATATTTGGTTACAATGGTAGATCAAGACAAAAGATAGAATAAGTTGATTGTAGACAATGGGAACACAGGAGAACACTTGAGTAACAGAGGGAAAGATAGGAGTTGGAGGAAATGACAATAAAAACGTGGGGAATGATTGCATTGGACAGGAATCACAGCCTTGAGGCATTGTCAACTACTAGGAGCAGACTGAACTTAGTTAACATAAGGGGAAAGTGCTTGAAAGCTGGGAAGTGGAGGAGGGACAGGGGAGAGTCAGGGGAGAAAAAAAAAAGAGGGGCGGAGTGGGAATACGAGGGAGATGCAGTAAGCGCTAGTAGGAGAGACAAAACGAGTGGGCTGAGGAGATTATAGGTAGCAGTCACAGGAGCTAGTTAACGAGATGGAGGTGGAGTTTAGATTTGAATGAGCCAAGGGTGGTAGTGGAGGAGATGTCAGGGTTGAGCTCATTTGGCCAGTAAAAGTTGATTTTATTTACAGTTGTGATTTTTGTAACAATCACATAGATCCCTACCTACAGAAATCTAAGTGGGATTTCCACATCCATATAGCTGTATGTATAGAGGCTATGTGTGTGCTGAGGTCCCACTATTCACCTATTGAGAGAGCCATGCATCCACAGCCCCCAGTGTGACTACATGTGTGGCTGGATTGGAAGCAAG
Organism: Neoceratodus forsteri; assembly: GCA_016271365.2. Lineage (NCBI taxonomy): Eukaryota > Metazoa > Chordata > Ceratodontiformes > Ceratodontidae > Neoceratodus > Neoceratodus forsteri. The sequence goes on along the minus strand of CM057453.1, from coordinate 1,575,074,139 downwards.
TTTGGCAGCATAGATGTTCTTCCGTGTTAGTCACATAACAGAATCCACCCTGGAGCAAGGGTGCAGAGTGTGGCATTGTTACGTTACAGAGAGTGCACCAGTAACATCTGCATCCACTCAATGTGTGTGTCCCCCCCCCCAATACACTCCAGGAACCTTCCCGGTGCCTAATCTGGCCAAGCGCAGGTTATACCAGCTCACTGAGCTGGCATGGAGGACTGGGGGCCAGGCCATGCAGTGTTTTATTTTTTTCCCATACGTGTTGTTCCCTTTAAAGTCATATGGCAGTCCTTGGAGGACTGTTATATCCCACAACTCCCTGCCCCATGTTCAGTGCAGGGGACACATTCCAGCATCAGTTTGCCCACTGTCCCTCACCCACTCTTACTCTAATATGCATTTGGCTCTTCCATGCATATAGTTTGGAGGCTAGGCTATGAATGCAATCATTAGTGTGGACAGCCACAGCTGTTGAGATCTGCAGCCCAGATATGTACCTTTGCCATGTAACTTGGCCATCTCTTTGGATTGAGCGGTGAGTCAGGAAGCACAGCATGGCCAAGCTGTAGCAAATCATGCTAACATACAGACAACCCATGGTCCATGGATAACCCAGATCCTGACACGCTGCTGACCAGAGGTGAAAGCACTTCTAACAACAGCACTTTCTACCTCATGCACAGGACAGAAAGCTACAGATGGCCCAGGAGATGCCTTGACACATTACATGAGTCAGCTCCAGCTGCCAGGGGGCTAATGCCATGAATCCATCTAGCTGCGGCATTTGCACAACAGTGGCTGGGTACAAGAACATCTGCACCAGAAGGAACAGAAAATCAGACAAAATTGCATTACTGACTGGCCCTCAACGCAACTCCATGGAAATGCCTTGGGTTTTAGGGCTGGCAAACTTCATTGTTGACCCCACCATAGACAGATGAACCAGTCAGTTGGGAGTGACCCATGGAGTTCAGTCTGTGCCAGGGATGAGGAGGATTGGAGGATGGACTGTGGGGAAGGAGCCTGAAAGGAGTGAAGGAAGCATACATAGATCACAAAAAACAATCTTTGTGTGTTTTACTTTCCAAATGATAAAAGCAGGCCTCTTTGACTGAAGTATCACTTCAAAGAGTAGCATAGGAGCAGTTGTTTCTGGTCATGACAATATTTTCTAATGTGCAGAAAAAAGACAAAAGTGTTCTTTGTAAAACAAATGAATTGCCGTTACCAGGGAACTGAAGAACAAATACCTTCACACACAATTTGCATGTGATGCAGGTTTAATCGCTTCAAGGGAAGGTAAGAACCACCTCATACAGAAAATAATACATTTTTTGTATTAGGCAAAAAGAAAAGATCTTAAACATAAACCAAAACTAGCCCTATTGTGGTATATGTCAAATATATAAAGTATGTAAGACATACATTGTCCACTGCATGGTTAATCAGAATCATGCCTTGCTGCCTATATGGGCACATGTTGCATTTATTGTTCATCTGGGGCTTGATATTGGAAACTGGGCAAAAGCGGAGCACAGAAGTTTGCGGTGTGCTTGCCCTTGCCCACTACCTTGAGGATGCTGCATTTATTTGGACAGCACACTGGCGCTATCCAACTGGAATACAGGGGCATGTCGGTACAGCAATAAGTTAAGTAGCTCTGCCCTGACAAGGATCTGGGAAGTGCAGGGAACAGCACCTCCAGACCCAATAGCGCTGGGAGACCCCGATGCAATATTCAGTTGGCACCATGCAAATGAGCCCATTGGGCATGCAAGGTAGTAAGAGGCCACATGCATGCCCATTATGGGCTCAGTTGCAAAAGAAGCAATGGCAGGCTGGTGCCCCTCTTGTGACCTCCCCAAAACCAATCTCCTTTCCCAGTAACAGTTTAAAGATTCCCTGGTGTCCAGTGGCACACCCTGACCTCGGCTTGCTGGCCCCATAAAAAATAAAGCAGTCACTGGTGCCCAGTAATATCCCCACTCTCTGATCCATGGTCCTCTTAAAAATAAAACATTCCCAGCAGTTCAGTGGTACCCCCACCCTCTGATCCCCATCTCCGTTAAAAATAAAATACTCCCTGGTGTCCAGTGGTACCCCACACCCTGTAATCCCTGTCCTCACAGGCTTCAAGATAATCCCTGGTGTCTAGTGGCACCCCCCCACCCTCCAGTCACTGGCCCAATAAAAAATAAAGCAGTCCCTGGTGTACAGTGCACCCCCTGTCCTCTGGTATCTCCCCACCCTCCGATCCCTGTCCCTGTAAAAAACAAAACATTCCCTGGTGTTCAGTGGTACCCCCCACCCTCCAATTCTCATCTTTGTTAAAAATGAAACATTTCTTGGTGTCCAGTGGTACCCCCCAACCTCCAATCTCTGTTCCTGTAGGTTTCAAGATAGTCCCTGGTGTCTAGTGGCATCCCCAACCTCTGATTGCTCACTGCAATTTATTAAAAGATGTCCCTGGCATCTAACATCCCCCCACACCACCCACACGGGTACACCACCTGCCACCCCTTACCACAGTCACCGGCGCCACGGGATCCCATACTGTGACTAGCACAGCTTTGTTCTCACCAGTTTGACCAGCCGCCGTATGCAATGGTAGACAGGGAAAGCGTGTCCTACACACTGTAAAGGAAGCATGCATACAGTATGCATGCTCTCTGTCATTGCATATGGTGGCCATCTGAGGTGGTGAAAGGAGGGATATGCTGGTCACCATATGGGCTCCCTGTGGCAGCAGCGACTATGGTAAGGGGGGTAGCAGGGTGGTGTACCCAGTGTGGGCAGTGTAGAGGGAGACCGGTAGACATCAGGGACATCTTTCAAAAAACTGCAGCAAGGGATCTGAGGGTGGGGGGGTGCCACTAGATACTAGGGATTATCTTGAAAGCTACAAGGACTGGGTTCAGATGTTGGGGGGTACCACTGGACACCAGGAAATGTTTTATTTTTGTGGGGATAGTGACTGGATGGTGAGGGGTACCACTGGACACCAAGAACTGCTTTATTTTTAAAGGAGACAGGGATCAGAGGGTGGGGGTGCCACTAAACACCAGGACTATCTTGAAACCTACAGAAATGGAGATCAGAGGGTGGGGATTACCACTAGACACCAGGGACAGCTTGTGCTTTTACGGGGATGAGGTTCGGAGGGTGGACGTCGCCACTAGACACCAGGGAGCAGATGTGTTCCCCCAAGTGTCAGCTTGGTTGTTGGTTGTAGTGGCTCTGCCAGCTGCTAGAGTTGCCGGGAGTAAGTTGGGCTTTTTCTCAGTGGTAACTGTAGTGTGCAAAGTGGCCAGTGCTATTCCTATTGCACTGTGCTACCACTCTGACTACTGCACTGTGCCCTAATTCATGTCCCCACCCCCTGCATTTGCATACCAATCCTTGCATGCACCCTATCCTGCTTAGCATGTGCTTCTGCCCCCTTTGAATATTGCACAGGGGCACAATCCCCAGGTAAACGGTGTGCTATCACTTTTCCCAGCAGGTAAAACTTTCAATATTGGGCCTTTGATATCTATTTCTAGCCACATACCTCACCTTCCCTTTCCTCCCCTACCACCTCTCCCTCCAGGTCACATCTGTAAACCCGACTGTTATTCTCTGCATGGCTTACCTGGTGAAACATTTTCAATGAAATGTGGACAATATATTGTTAACATCTGAAGCATGAATGTAGATCTATTAACACTACGAAAGTACAGTATTGTTCATAGATATGTCATGTACAGTATGTCACATATTTTCCCACTCTTTCATATATTTGAACTATACCAAAAAGGGCCAGTTGTGGTATATGTAGAATACATTTTGGTGCCATATATGAAAAATCTATTTTGTTTCAGTATGGGCCCTTTATTGTACTACTAAATAAGTGCAGAATTTCTAACATGATGATACGGTGTTTATTTTTTACCTACAGCAAAACGTTTATGCAAATACTTTGCAAGCCCCTTTTTCTCTATAGGCTGGGGGTGATGATGAAGTCATTTGGTAAACAGATTGTTCATCAGGCCAACCTCATGAAAAGCAGGACACAATGTAAATTGCGTCAAAGCAACTCATAAGGAAACAAAATAGGGCTAGGAGAAAATTTATCAGGAGAATAAGAGGGACTTTGCTAGCCCCAAAAAACTGCTGAAGCCACCCAAGTCCATGTAAATCTGAAACATTGCTGACCTGGTGGTGCTGAGGGCTGAGGCGCTGGATGCCTTACGCCAGCTACGCCGCGACCTGTGTTCGGGAACAAGCATGGGCCACCAGGGGTTGGCAGGGGAGAAGAAGGATCGCGCATCCAAGGGACTGCTCTCCTTCTCCGGGGGGGGGGGATATCAGTGGTCAGTTCTAGACTGGCCCCTAATGGAGGCTGTGGGGCAACGCACCGATGCTGCAGTAAAAGAGGCGGAGATGGACAGATGCCTGAAGGGAGTGCGTTAGGACGCATGCGTGCTTCCCCCCTTTGGCGTCATTGCACACCACATCTCCAGGGCAATTCGAAACTAAGAAAATGGTCCCCAGTCATGGCAGAGCAAACAGCCAGCCACCAATTGGCGCTTCCCCAGATGCTGGATCCTGTTCGAGGTAAGTCAAGTTGGGGGCTCCTCACCACCCTGCCACGGAGGGGAAACCATGGGGGAAGAAGGGGATAGCCTGCCTGATGTCGGGGTGCGGGGCTGGGTGGGTGGCTGCAGATAAGTGCCAGCTGGGGGACCAAGGAGAAATAAATCGACTAAAAAGAACATCTGACAGATTACAATATACTGCACATATTTTTCACTTAGTTGCCTTCCTTAGAACAAAAATGTAGGATTTCTGTTCAGCTGGTATTCAGGTTAGTTGTGTGGATCTCTAGTAATGCTTACATGTAACACTGGTTCTGTTTGTTTCTCATAAAGCTTGACTGATGTGCATCTGTCAGTTATGCAGGCAAACACGACTAGATAAGAAGGAATCTTAACACAAATGCATCACATTACACATGTGAAAGAGCTCCATTTTTTCTTGTCTTTGAAGTGTTTTTCAATAGATTAAGCAAGAAGAAACATACTGCTTTCATTTTGCACCACCTGCTTTTACCTAGACAGTCAACACCTGTCACATTTGTATATGACCGGCTTCATATTGCAACATTCCAGTCAAACCACTTGCTTGCCATTTTATTACACAAAGAGGATGCTGTTCATGAGAGCAGTAATGAATATGTTATCCCATTTCTGCAGAAACATGTTTTTATTTCATGAAAAAAGTGTAAGTTTTTCTTACCATGAGTTTTCCGTAGTTTGTTTTTCTTTCTTGTTCCCTCCTTGTTTCTTTTGCTCAGAAAGGGTTATGCTGCCATCTTCAGGGAACAGACGTAAGTGCATATCCCTCCCACTCTCATCTGCACAACTATGCAAGGCAGAGGTGTCTGCCCCATTAAAGACTACAACACTTTGGCCCCCTTCAGTAAGATTGTCCATAGACAGCTCATCTTCTAGTTCAAAGGACTCCTGGCCTATGCCTATTGCTGCAAGCCCAGTCTGAGTTACTTGAACAAGTTCCTGGTTCAGCAAGGCAGGACTACCTATGCCCACCTCGTTGAAAGAATGCTGCGTCTCCATTTCTGTGGTTTCTGTGCTGTTAGAATTTTCTTCAGATGAGGTATTCAGGGCTTCGTTTTTACTCAGTACCATCTCGCTTCTCCTATGTTCAGGTGTTTCATCAGTGCTCTCCTCAGCTATGTAGCTTTCAAACACAAAAGAAGGGTTTTCCTCTTCTCTCTGACTGGACACACATTCATGTTCAGGTAAACATTGGCTATCACTTTCATGGGTTACAGAAACTGGAAGGGAAGTGTCTGGTTGGCTTGCTGAAAAAATGTCCTGGAAATCTGCTTGCATAATGTTACTTTCTTCTGGGGCTAAACTTTTTCTCCTTGACTCAAACACATCCTCTACCGATGATCTACTTTCCCTGCCAGATATAACAATGTAATCCATTTCAATTGCACTCTGATCTTCATCTGATTGTATCCTGACATCTTCATCACTACTTTCTTCAAGGAGTTCTGGACTCGTCTTGGTCTGACTTCCATCCATAGATTCAATATCCAAGGACCCATTGCTAACCTCTAAAAATGACGCAGAAGAAGCATTTGATGAAATATCTGTTACCAACAGAGTTTCCCGCCTTTCAAATAATTCTTCAAAGTGGGGGTCTGTTTTGGTTTCATATGGGCAGACATCTTGCGTGATTTCTAGCTGTATTGTGCATTGCATGAACTGCATATCTGAATCTGTGCTTTGTGGAGAGGAAGCATAGCATTTATTGATTTTTTGTTGGAGTGGAAGTTCCATGTTGTCTTGACATGATAGATCCTCCCAGAGCTCAGGGGTTTGAACCTCAGATGTTGTGCTGTGACGTCTTAGCCTGCTTTCGGGTATATCCCCTGCAACTGGAAACTGGACCAAATCCCATTGATTTCTATGACTGTTTTCACTTGTTTGACACTGAGGATTTGTCTGGCATAATGGGTCTGTGATAGGTGGTGCTATGCTGCCACCTACTGGTAAAACAATATGAATAGCTCCTTCTTCATCATGCAAACCTGGGGACGCATCTGGAGGCACAGTTGAATCTTCACTTGCTGCATTTGAGGAAAATCTCACAGCATCTTCCTGGATGTGTTCTGTAAATGGGTACAGTGATACACCTCTTTCACTACTGCTGTCTTTCACTTGTAATCTGGTGACATCTCCAGCTCCATTAGTCACATTAGGAGAGAGCTCTTCCTGTACTGTGCTGGATGAGTCCTGAGTTACAGTGACTACATCTTTCATAGCAGCTATACTGGAAGAAACTTCTGTCAGTGATGCATCACATGAAAAAGCATGTGCCATTTGTGAGTGAGAGTTAACTAATTCTTCTAGCTGGTAATTTTCTATATTAGGAAACTGACTAATTTGCACCTCTTCCAAGGTCTCAATTTTACTTGCTGTAATCTGATCCACTTTATCAGATTCAAAGAGGCTGTCACTACTGGATGATTCTAACTTGCCATTACCCCTAATTTCCTTATCACCTCCCCTTGGCTCGTTTAGGTAATGCAGTGAAGTTGAAATGCTGTTAAAGTCCTTGATCTTATCATTCATTCCAGTGTCTGAAATGCTATCATTACTGTAGTTTAGCTCCACTGGTGTATGATTTGTATCAAAATGCATAGCTAAGGTATCCGATTGTTCAACAGACTTGATGCTTGGAATGTCTGTATCTGTAGCATTGCTTAGAGGTCTAGAATTAATTTCCTGTTTGTCTAACAAGTTATCTGCAGAAACAGATTCAGTGGAAGCTACATCACCCTGTAAATTCCAGTCATCAAAATAATCAGAAAATTGCTGAGTTACCAGTGTTTCATCAGTGTACAAAACATGTGAATGGAGGGGAGAGGGTATATACTCCTCAGCAGTGTGTGTTGATGAACTGGAGAGCATCTGCTCAAAATGACAAGTCTCCTCTCTCCATTGTTCAGTTCTAGTTGAGACTAAGTCATTCATTTCTTCCTTAAATATATGTGAATTAAGTTCTGTATCAGAAACAAACTCGACTGAGGGGTTAAGTTCAACTTGCTCTCCAGATGGACCCTGTATAAATCCAGTATTGTTATCAAATTCTGCCCAGTCGTTCGACATTACTGATTCCTGGCTGAACTCAGGTTTTTCTTTGCTCATCGAGTCAGGTGTAGTGGGGAGTGACTGCGTACTTTCTTCTTCAGAGCCACTCCAAGCATCAGAAGGGTACAAATACTGTTGCTTCTCTGCAGGTTTATGACAGACATCAGGACCGTTTGACATACTTGGGCTTATTTCTTGATCAAGTTCATTTAATATATCAAGACTTTCACCAAGCGATTTAGCAGACAGGGGCTCAGCAATATTTGATATATCAGGCTTTGCTAGGGACAGCTGACTGGTGTCTGGTGCATTTTCACTTAGAATATCTGGAATACTCAACAGCATTTGGTCATTGTCCTTATTCACCATACTCCACATATCAGAGTCTCCTAAGGGTGTATTTATCATCTTCTGTTCGGTGTTATCAAGTCGAATTTGATAAGCTGCAGGGCTGTCAGCTAGTTCCAAATCTGTGGAATCAACCATGTTAGCAATTGGCTGAATCTGAGTCAGCTCCTCATTTCCTTGTACCGAGTTATTGGCAGTCATCTCAAATTCTTTTACAGAAGCTCCAGGACTTTGACTACATTCTTCTCTTAATGCAGGTTCTTCTAATTCATTAACTGCATCACAAATAACTAGATCAAAATGCTTCTCTTCATGTGCTTCTGACTGCTGTATACATGAATTTTCGGAAGTGTCAGCACTTTGCAGTTTATACGTTCTCTCTTGGTCATGCAGTTCCTCTGCTGTTGGATTAATTTTTTCTGCAAGTGTGTTACTTACATTTGCAGCTGCAGAAACCGACTGATTATATGCATCGGAGTGCTCTGTAACCAAAGGACTACTTTGCATTGATGAATTCCAGTTATTAGAGAAAGAAGGATTTAACAGGTTTTCCTTCCTATCAAAATTAACAGAGCCCTCCATATTCTGTTGTTGGTCTATTTGAGCAGGTACGTTCCAGCTATCATGTTTTTCTAATGTTACCTGGTTAGTTGCTACACCACAGACATCACCAGACATGGAATATTCCACATTCAGATGCCACTCGTCCTGCTCCTGGGTATTCTGTAAACCGTGATATGAGAGACCATCAGATGAGAGACCATCTTTTTCAACAGGGCACTCTTGATCATTTTCTGAATACTTCACACTGTTTTGAATTTGATCCTCAACTGGCATATTCCAAATATCTACAGGTTCTGGGATTCTGGTTGTCTCAGGACTTTTTGCAGTAGACTGCGTGTCTTCTTTGATAGCTTTATTCCCAACATGTGGGATTTCAGCAACTTCGTGGTAGCTTTGTATCTGATTCTCTCCTTGAAGTGGATTCCAAATATCTGAATCTTCAGAAATGTTATTTTCCTGGGGACTCACTGAAGTAGACTGTGTTATAGTATTATTCCAAACATCTAGTGTTCTAGGAACTTCATCAGCCTGACCATCATTTTGAAGTGTGCCCAATATATTTGAAGATTCAGAATCTTCAGTGGTCTCTGGACTGGTCTCAGTAAGATGACTGCCTTCCAAATTGGCTGTGCTGAATATACCTGGAGTTCCAGAAACTATGTGGGGGGCTCTGTTTGTCTTTCTTCAACATATGTATTCCATACATCAGCAATTTCAGAAACACCTATTACCATTTCACTTTTACTTGCTAACTGTTTTCCATTTGAAATGGTTGCATTCCACACATCTGATTGTTTAGGATCTTCCGGAGATACTGTTATCTGGCTGTCATTTGGCACTTGCGTACTCCATATATTTGAATAGCCAGAAGCTTCTCTGTCCTCTAAACTTGTAAATGGCATGTCATCCTGCATCCCTCTGTTCCAGCTATCTGGATTTTTAGAGCATTCTATGGAGGTTTTTATGTGACTTTCCATCCAAGCACAGTTATCAGATGTTGACAGCTCACTATTCTGAATTAGACATTCCTGTTGCTCAAAGTTTCCCTCCACCATGTGGTTGTTTGCAAAGTCATCCCAGACAATGGGATCTTCAGAGGTGGACTTGTTGGTTGCCAAATCAGAAACTATTAGGACTTGGGGAGATGACATTTGTTCATGAGCAGAAGCAGAATATGTACCAGAGTATTCCAAACTTGCTTGATAGACTCCTTTAGTCTGTGTAATCCACGGATCTGGCTGTTCTTGCACTATGGGCCTGACTTCTACTTCTGGGCCCTTGTCTACCACAGTTTTTTGCAATGATTCCAGGAAGTTTGAATGCCACGTGTCATCATTCTGAGAGATAAACTTAATGGTTTCATTTACACAGCTCTGATCTGGGATAGAACTGCTTACTTGCTCTTCTGAAAGTGTATCACTCACATCTGGAGCCTCATATGTCCAATTACTGTTTTCCCCACCAGAGTTATTACTTATGTCTGGTGTCGATGCCATAGACTGCGTATCTTCACAAATTGTCATATTCCATATGTCTAGATTTTCAGGGGATATCTTGCCATTATCTGCAGTGGACTCCAATATATTCCCCTCTTTTTGATTAAATATATTCCATGTTTCAGGATTTTCAGAATTAGATCGATCAACTTTAACTACACTATCTTCACCTTCTGTAAAAGTATCCATGCTTCTTTGTTCTTGAACCTGAACCATATCCCATTCATCTTTAGTTATTGTGGTACTTACTACCTCAGGATTTGCCAATGTTGAGTCACTATCTTCCTTTCTATGTGTGCTCCACAATCTTAAATGTTTATGTTCAGAAAAGTCAAGGTCTTTTTCTTGAGCAAAAGAACTGGCTGCTTCCTGGTAACACTTCTCCTCAGCTCCACTCAACAGATAATGACTGCCAGAGCTTGGACTACTGGTCTCCAGATTACTATTATTCTCTTCAGTAAAATGTTTTACCATGGGTTCTTGATTTTCCTCTATAACAGTAGGGAACATTTGAGGCTGAGAAGTTAAAGGACTGGTCTCGGATGGTAACTCGGATGTTTCTTCAAGAGGTGTAATGGACACTACCCTCTTGTCACACTGCTTAGGTTCATTCAATAGATCTTGTAGCATTTTGTTATTTGCTATGTCTTGCACATCCCCCCAGATATCTGAATTATCAAATGTTATCATATTTGGTTGAGAGCTAAAAACTGCATCCTGATTTCTGGTGATTAAGTGCCTGTCTTCTTGTAAATTTTCATTCAGAATATTGCTTTCTTCAATTACAGGATGTATATTTTCTAAAGAATTTCCTCCATCAGCTGCATTTGGAGTTGTTTGGACATTTAAGCTATCAAAAACACTACGTATAGTTTCCTCAAAAGAAACATTCTGGCTAATTTTAGAATCAACCCATTCAGAAGTAATATTCATGCCCCCCTGATTATCTTCCATTTCAGTCTTATTCCATATATTTGTTAGAGCTGCAGTATGAGCCTCATGTTTAGCACTGGTCCAACTATCGTAACTTTTTACGGTAAACTGTTTATCCCTCTCTGCTATACTGTCCCACAAATCTGAAATCTTAGAAGTGACTTGATTACGTTCCCCTTCTGGACCATTCCACAAATCAAGAAGATTTTCATTTCTTGGACCTGTCTCTTGAAAATAGGTCATTTCTAACTGTAAGCCTGCTGGTTGCTTCTCTGTTGATTTAAATTGTCTGTCAAATATGTCCATGTCATTGGACTGTTTGCCCATATCATTTTTAGTATCAGGGCTCTCTGATTGCACTGGACTGCACTGGCTGCCCCATGGATCTATTGCTGCAGATTCTGGCATATGCCCTAATCCTTGCTTGCTTTCTGATGTTTTTTTCTCAAAATCTTCTTGTAAGAATGGACTCTGCTGATCAAAATCTCTACAGGAGCTTTGAAGAAACACTAGATCATTTCCACCCCATGTATCAAAATTCTGTGAAACTATCTGCCCAGGACCCAAATCATAATCATTCCACAAGTCAGGATATTGGTAAGCTGACTGAGAAGAGTCTGTGCTCCCGATTTCATTTATTTTTTCTATTACATCTTGAGGGAAAAACTTGGGAGGACCATTATCAAGAGGAGAGCTGTCTACAAGGCTATTCATAGGTGTTGGTGGAACATCAGTGTCAGTGATTTCACCTCTTCCGGAATTAGTTGGAGATAATGAAGAATCATCATCCATAAAACCTGTAAAGTTCGGTGATGTTTGAGAGCAATTTAAATTATCATCCTGCCCATGAATAAACTCATTATCATATTGTACAAGTCTGACTTCACCAATCTCCTCTTCTAGTAAACTAGATGAATAATTATCCATATTGTTTTCCACTGGATTGCTCTTGACAAGGTCTCTTCTCAAAGTTGATGACTGTCCATTTGATGGAACCCCAGCAAGAAACAAACTATCCACCACTGAAAAATCAGCAGTGTCTCTTGCAGTGTCAGACTGAGCAGTATCTGTAGAAACTGAATCTGAGCGGTAGAGATCAAAATGATCATTTAGTTTGCTAGTCTGTGGTTCCTGTTCATGTGATGTGCCTCTTTCTGAAATTGTACTATAGGGATCGAATCCATGCAAGAGGCCAAAATGTGACCCAGCAGCCTCTGCAACTGGACTGTCATCACTGAGAAAAACTGAGCTCTCTTTAGATGATCTGCTGCTTCTAATAGTGGCCAGTCCACTATCAGGGCTAACGAGGTCTATATTTACATCAACCTGAGCCTGCATGGATCCATTAAGGTCTTGAGGATTTTCTATAAAATGTACAGCATTGGGTGGCTGTGGTTCTACATCAGAGCCATAGAGGTCCATAATATCTGAGGATCCTTGAGAAAGTTGGGCACTCCCAGCAACCGCTTCAGTAGATGATGTCCTGCTATTGGAAACTGTTTCTGGCCTTCTCCTGTCAATAACGTCTTTGATTAGACGGACAATCTGTTCACAAGTTGGGGATAGGTTTTGTTGCTGATAAACCTGTACCTCGTCTGACTCAGATTCAAAAGGATCTAACTGTAGCCACGGATTCTGACACTCTTCCAATTCACAGCAAATCTGTAAAAAAAATGCAATAAAGTAAATATAATGGCAGCATACTGTGCCTTTCGTAATTACTGTAGATACAATGTAGCATTTAGCAACTGTGCAAACAATGCATCCCTTCCTTACAGTTATGGTCATGATATGCCTCCCTTCTCTTTCTGATTATATTTTGAACTATTTAGCATGATCATTTGTTAATGAACAACCTTAAATATTGTGCCCCTATTTACCACTGGGATCAACCTACTCGCAATTCATGCATAGCCATCTCGAGGGAGCTCCACACAATGACACCACTCTGTGCATCTTGAGCAATGATGACATTCACTGTCCCAGTGCCACTGTACTCATGTACACAGCACCTCAAGGAGTTGGGGGCTGACCAAAGAGAAGACTCTGGGTAAGCACCAGGCTTGTCCAGCAATGAAACAGATAGAGCCCCTGTTTTGTGGAATCAGGGGGTCATGGGATACAGCAAACTGCTGACAGAACTGTTGTATAGTACCTCTATAAGGTGGGAGCCAAATTTGTATTAAGTAAAACTGTGTTTTGTGATTTTCAGTCCTGTGCCCTCCCACAAGCCTTCCAGAACATGGGGAAGAGCTAGACATGGGTCTGGTCAGGGTTTTGCATGTGCTCACAGCTCCCAAAAACATCACAACAGTTAGGTGCACAGGCATTATACAAAGTCCCCGCTACCCTAAAGTACACACACACATACTGTTCTACTGGATGCCAAGCACAGGTTGCTCTGAATATACCACATATCCCAGCCTTACCTTGGCATGTTCCCAACCAGCCCACCCATGTAGCTCAAGGAAAGTCTGGGACTGGGTGAATGTCCAGGCGAAAGGGGGAAATGCTGTGGGGCCTTCATGGTCCCTGTTACCATCACAAATCATTGTAATAATGTCTACCCAGTGTAACTTGCACTGTTCTTGTGCACAAAATGGGCTGCTGTATGGTCCTGGGGGGGTCGTGGCAGATGCAAGCTGCCATATCCCCTAATTCGGGATTCTCAAAACACTCTCGGAGGGCAAATCTCTAAGTATCGTTTGGTCTAAGGGTGCTTAGAAATTTTCCCTCTGGAAGTGTTAAGCAACCTGTGCCAATGTGCCACAGTCCTCCCTCCCCAGCCATGATCACTCTTTTATTATAATCATCAGGTCCCTGGTGGTCTAGCAGCCCCCCACCCGATCTCTGCAACATTATATGAATGGTTCCCTGGTGGTCTAGTGGCCCCCACCCGATCCCGTATCACTGAAACATACCTTCCCTGGTGGTCTAGCTGACCCACCCACACCTGATCCTCATATCTTTGAAATATACCTTCCCTGGTGGTCTAATGCCCCCCCCCCCCGAATGATCCCTTTATGATTGAAATATACCTTCCCTGGTGGTGTAGCGGACCCTCGGCCTTGATCTGCCTGAATTATAATATATAGATTCCCTGGTGGTCTAGTAGACCTCCTCCTGATGGGTCAATTTGATTATATATATCAGTGTTCCCTGGTGGTCTATTGGACCCCCACCTTCCACCCACAGTGGGCGGTGCTTAACTACCCGCTCCTCCCGTCCCATCCCCTGCCAGCGCACTGGTGCAGCCCTGCTCTCACACCATGGCTAGCCACCGACTGAACTGCAAGGAGCACGTACTGTATACACTATGTGCTTATTGATTGACAGATCTGTCAATCAATGAGTGTGTACAGTATACACTATGCGCTCCTTGCAGTTCAGTCCATGACTGGCCATGGTGGAGAGTGGAGGTCTGTCCCAGTCGCTGACTCAGGGATGGGTCGAGGGGGAGTGGGGTGGTGAGGCACTGCCTGCTGGGGTGGAGGTGTGGGCATCCACTAGACCACGAGGAAACACACACAGACATATATATATATATATATATATATATATATATATATATATATTCATTGCAAAAAACTTCATTAATGCATCAGTTAGGGTTGATAGCACAGCGACAAAAGTATGGAAATGTGATGTTAGGGTTACCCCTTCACCACCACCACCCCCCCCCCACACATACTCTACACACCAACAGACGTTGGGGTGTGCCATGGGGTCGTCAGGCCCAACTCTCACCCCATTCCATGTGTAAACAGGCTACTGCATAGGAGAATAGGATGAGAGGCCTGATGACCCCATAGCACACCCCAGGGTCTGTTGGTGTGTGGAGTGGGGGGAGGGGGTGGTGGGGTAACCCTAACATCACATTTCCATACTTTTGTCACTGTGTTATCAACCCTAACTGATATACTAACGAAGTTTGTTGCAATCAATTGCAATTAATTTCCCTTCTTTTTGAGAAAGTAATGTAACTAGTAACTGGTATGTGGTTCTGGGAGCGCGGGGCCTTCAAGCCCTGTGCACCCCTCACGCTGCCCATTTTTGCATAATGATATGCGTATGTGGGAGTGCAGGCCCTCTGGGCCCTGCGTTCCCACTTACACATAAGTACGGAGCCATTCAGCAGCCCTAGAGTACTGTAAAGGAACCCTTGTAATACTAATTTGGCAATATCTCAGTAACCGAAGCAACTATGAAAAAATCCCACTGCAGTTGTAATCATGACTTGGAAATCTCCACACAGGCTTACTGTAGAGAACGAACAATCCGTATCTCGCACCGTTTCTGAGATACAGGTATCGAAAGTTGTCTCAGGCACTGCAATGTTAGCTTATGTGAAATTCCTCAACTTTTGAGCACTGTAACTATGGGCCCATTGAAGTTTTGGGACCAAACTACAAAATGGCACATCTGTTGGACCAGGGCTTGCCACCCTGCAATTTTCAGCCAAAAAGCCCCAACCACTGCGATGCAATGGGGTGGCAAAGAATTGGTGGTTTTAGGTGCTGTTCCGTTGCAAATTGTGAGACTTTCGCAAAAATGTGCAACAGAATGGGCATGACACTTTCGCGATTTGCGAAAGTGTCGCATCCATTCTGTCGCAACTTGTGACACTACGGGGTCCAATTTCTGAAATGGCATTTCTGGGGTCCCACCCCAAAAAAAAAAGATAATGCTATGATCCTCAAGAACCGAGTAGGTAAACACAACTGTCAGTGTTTACCTAGGGGGTCCCAAATTTAAACGACAGGCATTTTTCTCTCTCGTTAACTGAAAACAAGATGGCCACCACATGACAGTAAAAGGGCCATTTGCAACAGTACAATGTAGTGGCGGCAGCTTTCGAGAGGCACATATATTTTTTTCCCCATTGACTATAATGGGAAATTTGTTTTTTGAATAACATTTGAACGGTGTAATATTTTTTCACTAAATATTCAAAAGGCCCCTCAGTGACCCAGACTGCATCTTCCCTGAAGAGTTCAGACCAAATGGACAAATCGTGTGGGCTGTAGCTAGGAGCAAAGAAATGTGCAAAACCCCATTTTTGCATGTTTTTTGGTGTTCTGCAGCTCTGCAACCCTGCAACCGCTCATCTGACCATAACGCAACTTGCCAGATCCAGAGATCAATGGTGCCCCACCATGTATGCAAAATTTCAGGCAAATCTGCCATACAGTGCCAAAGTTATTACTGTGCAAAATTTGGGGTTTAGCATAGAAGTGGCCAGGCAACCCTAACTAAAGCTGCACTACTATGCAGCTATAATATATGTAATAGATATACCACTCTGAGGTGTGCGGTCACGCTCTGATATATGCACGCCTTGGTGTGCGTCAACCGCCCAAGGCGTGCGTATATCAGAGCGTGACCACACCTCAGAGTGGTTTATCTATCTTATAAAATGTCAAAATTGTTTTGGAAGGGGGTAAAAGTGCAGATGGTCATGTGATGCTCATCATCCAATAAAACAACAATTTCCCTACCTATTTTATAAATATATATATATATATATATATATATATATATATGTATTTATCTATAGATATATAGATATAGATATATCTCTACTATCACCACTTCTGCCCGTTACCACCCTTCCCCTCCCAATATCTACCCCTGCCTCTCTCCCTAGCCCTGGTCCACCACCTTCCTCTCTTACCCTCCTTCAACTCCCTTCCTCTCTCCCTTTTCTAACCTGCTCACCCCACCCTATGTTGCACTTGTTCCCCGATCCCTGCCCCCCACCCACCTCTCCTCCTACCTCCCTCCCAGTTACCCCTTTCCACTCACTCTCTCTCCTACTTGTGCTTTCCTACGCTACCTGGCACAATTGGCAGCAACTCAGTTTTTTTTTTCCACTCTACCTTTCCCTTTGACAATGCCCTTCTGGCTTTAATGCATGTAAATATTATTTGTTGTGACTCATTCTTAAATGTATGCCTGATTATGTTGTTCTGTTATTTATATCACCTGTAGCTTTTAGACCATGTATACTCTGTACTGAATTTTGTATTCAAACTGCTTGCCTGCTAATCTCACACAAACTGTACTTCTATTCTTTGTATACTGACATGGAACCTTTGTAAAAGAGCCATTGGCTCAAAGGTATGTATCCGAAATTCTAATAAATAAATATATATATATATATATATAAAATCATATGGGCCGATTGGTGATAGGAAGGGGATCTGCTAGATCACCTGGGAATATATATATATTATAATTTGGGCACATAGAGGCGGAGGGTCCACTGATACGAGGATCAGATGGGGCGGCCACTAGACCACCAGGGAACCATTCATGTAATGATAGGGGGAGTGGGTGGGGTGGCCAGTAGACCACCAGGGAATGCTTGGATACACTGCCGCATGGCCACCATGACTTATGGCAACCTGCCCAGATGCACTGTCTATTTGGCACATGGCTACGGTTGCCACAAGCCACGAGACTTTGCCACTGGGACCCTACCTAAAAGAGAATCAGGCACAGGGTCCCTGGCACACCAGCAGTTGGTGCAAGCTGCCTTTTGCATGGCTTGCAACGGGTTTAGAGAATCAGGCCCCTTGCCTCTTACACACCACTGCTCATTCTACCTCAACCTCTGTCTCCCTGTCTTAAGTCTTGGTGACTCCTCCATTGCTCTTCTTTTCTTACTAAATACTGTCTCTCCAGCTTCCTTCCTGTCTCTACACTCCTGTTTCCCCCACCATTCCCTGCATTCTTCTGATGCCCATGCCTTCTTCATCCCTCACTTCAGAACCTCTGTATGTCAATCGTCCTTCTTTGTTCACCTACCCAATTTTCTGAAATAGCCTCCCTCTTCAGACTGGCGCCTACTCATCTCTCTCCTCCCTCAAGCCACTTCTCTTAGCTCACTTTATTCTGTTGGGCTCCTGTAGGTAGCCAAGTTTATTGTTCTAGTAGCCCCCCCACCTGATCCTCTTATTAGTGAAACATACCTTTCTTCATTGACCTCACTAAGGCCTTCGACACAGTTAACCACTCACTCCTCTTGCTTCAACTGCGGACACTAGGGCTGGCCCCCAATACTGTACACTGGTTCAAGGACTATTCATCTAATAGATCCCAAAGGGTCAAAATTGGCCAAGCAGTGTCTAGCTCAAAAGCATTTTCACTGGGAGTTCCCTAATGGTCTATCCTGGAACCCTTACTGTTCAGCCTGTTCTTGAACACCCTCCGCAAGGCCTGTACCTGCAAAATCATACTCTCAGCTCCTATAAGTTACTACTCAACTATAGAAAATTGAAGATGATGCTCCTCTCCAGTACGCAACTGAAAAGAAGGTCCCCGTTACTATTATCAGTAACAAACTGGAACTACTGGAGCGGGTACACATTTTCAAGTACCTTGGTGTCACAATTGATGACACCCTCTCCTTCACACAACACACTGAACTAGTGGTAAAAGCAGTGAATATCAAGTTAGGGATCCTCTATGTGCACAGGAAAAGCCTTACTCAAAATTCCCTCAGGATAGCCACATTCAGCTCTGTCTTACCCATAATTATGGTCAGGTGGTCTATGATGCAGCCTCCAACACAGCCCTCAAGACAACAGAAACAGCTCTTAATAAGGCATGTCGATTGATGCTTAGAGCGGACCGTTTCACACACACTTGTTCACTCTATGAACAACCCAATTTGCTCTCCTTCGGGAATAGAATTATTTTCCAAACATGTTACCTGGGGAAGGAAGGTCTGCTTGGGACCCCTCCAATATGCTATCTGTGACCAAAACCAAGTATAATGCTAGAGGAAAAGAGCTGAACGGGCTCTGTGTCCCTTTCTGTAAGACAGCTTTGGGGCAACAATCCTTCTCTTACCATGCCCCTCAATGGCTCAGTGAGCTCCCAGCATCTCTAATAAAGACATTCAAATATGAGCTTAAGCAGTTCCTTACTAACAGGAGCATTTGCAATTGCCAACACTGATCTCCCTGCTCCTCTGCTGCCCATTTAATACTACTCTTCATACCTCGCCTGCCATCGTCCTTTCTACCCTTCTCCTCCTTTCTTTTGACAGCTACACTCCTCCTCCTCTCCCCCTGCTTCTCCACCACAAACTTTTCATTCTTTCTCCCACCACCCCACCACTCTTCCCTCCAACTTCTTTTCTCTCTCTCTCTCTTCCTCCCACAATTCTGCTCTCACCTCTGCCATTCACTCCCCTCCCCTCTCCCCACCCTATATGCAATTCTTTGTCTTCCCCTTTCTATTCTTGCATCCCACTGAATCCTTATTCTACCTGACAAGGCTCTATGGGCTGCATATGGTTTTTGCTTTATAAGTTATTCCTGCCTATTTTGTTGTTACAAGTCTTGTCCAGGAAACCTTCCATTTAACCCTGTTTTTGTACAATTTGATTATGGTGTAACTCTGTCTGTAATTGTTTTTTCTTTGTCTGACATGGAAGCTTTGTAAAAGAGTTCTTATTCAAAGGTATTTCCGAATGTACAAATAAATAAATAAAAGTTAAGGTCCCCATCTGCTCACTCTACTCTGTCCGCCGTTATTGGTAATTTTCTCACTCTTCCTCCACTGCTGCAGCTCCCACCCACCTCTTTGCCCTTCTTTCATCGTATTTTACTCATTAATCCTCTATTCTTTGTGTCTGCCAGATTTCTGTACCCTATTTGACCATGATACTTTTGCTATTGATTAATTTAAGTGCATTCTCTGCATGCTAGAACCTTTCTGTTTAATTAATCATGCAGTCACACACTCCCTCTCTGTCTTATTATGTACTCTATATAGCCTGTTTTGTTATAATCTGCATTCACTTTTTAATTTATTAATTTTGATGATTCCTTGCATATTGCATATTCCATGAGATGTACACTGTATTTTTGCTTTATTGCTGTTTTTGCTGTCAACATATTCCTCGCTCTTTTGTCCTGCCACCCACCACCACTGCCAATCACACCTGGAAACCAGTTTCACCTCAGAATGCCTATTCCAGTCAGCAAATTTAAATAAAAGCCAGTCGCCAAATTTAAATAAAATAAAAAAGGCAAAGTGGTTAAAAGAGTGGGAGAGGGGTCCAGCTTGGTCATAGTGGGCATGAGGGCAGCGCTATGTACCACATCTCCAGAGTTAAATAATGTGAAGACCATTGTCACAGCAATCTACCATCAGGCTGGGAGAAGGATGGAAGCTTTGTTCTGCTATACTGCATCAAGATTCGGTATCAGTTTCTTTGAATGGTGTCACTGCGGCAGAAAAAGTCAAGGTGACTGTCCAACCACCCATCCAGGTAGTTAAAGAAGGATTCTTCCTCATATCAGGAGCCATCCAGAGTCATAATGACACGGGTGGAGTGAAGTTTGGCTGGTCATAACTTGGAGTCAAATGTCATGGAAACAATCTTTTGCATTTAAAGAGAGATTTTTTTTTTTAAATGTGGCCAGGAACCAGGGCTGGACATTAATAAAGTCACTTTGGAGACAGGACATCAACTTGGGGGCAAAAGGACCCTAGGCTATATCACTATTTCATTTGTGTACATATGAAATGTTGAAGAGATACAGATTTCTAGGAGATCATTAAAAAATATGGAGCACAATATACCCCATGGGGAAGACAGGGAGGTCTATCTACAGAAACTGAGAGAGGCCAATTAAGTGGTGAGGAAAGCTAAGGTGGATGCAGGGGTATGAATAGCGCAGAGGATCAAGGTAAGAAAGATTTCTTCCAATATATATAAGGGATTAGAGGAACATAAAAGAAGAACCAGATTGGGAAACGGTGTATGTTAAGAGGAGGAGGCATTGGGAAAGAAGACAGATAATGTGGATAAGTATTTCTGTTCAGTCTTTAAGAGCCGTGATGTTTAGTTTATTTATTGATCAAGTTATTTAGTTATTGTTTACCAGATAGGTATGCTAGACAAAAGAATCCCTGTTTACAAGTATGGCCCCAGAGGCTATAAAAAAGTGACAGGTTACAATAGAATTTAGTGGACTAGGTAATAAACAAAACAGAAGTAAGATTTAGTTAGTGAAGAACAATAAACATATCAAGCTATACAAACAGTAGTAGACGGTACTTAATACAAATACAAGATAAAAAAGAATCTTTCAGACCAGGCAATAACGGAATGCAGAACTAAAATACATTTGGTAAGGAAACAAATTAACAAATCGCACTGAACAGTATTGAGCAATACAAACACATAATATTATAAAACAACGTACATGCATACAGTAAGCAGAGGCCAAGATTTGGGGCAGCAGGTTGTTAAATTCTACCAGAACATCTCCATCCCTAAGCCATCAGTGGAAGACAGTAAATGAGGAATGTGGACCAATGAAGGCAAGTGCAGTATCAGTTCAGGTATGGTTTCCAGTCAAGCAAACTTACAGGCAGAGGAAACCTGTTGCTATTTTCTTATTGCTCCATTGAAAGATTCGTGGGAAGGTTACTGTGTACCAAAAATGGTAGTGCGTTCCAGAGCCTAGGAGCAAAGGCAAAGAAAACCTGTTCTCCCATTTTAGTGGAGCATTTGGAAATCTGGCATAGAGATGCATCCAAAGATCTAATGCATATGTCTGTCAAGGGTATGAAGAAGCAATACAGTGGAGGCGGGGAGAAAGATGTAAGAAGTTTGTCCAGGAAGCAGCCAAGAAAATTGGAGTGACCAGCTGAAATAGGAAGCCATCACAAAGCAGAATAGAGATTGCAGTGGTAAGGCAGGGGAAGGACAAAACAAAAAGACATTTGTTGCTGTAGGTCACATTTCATTTGTTAATTATAGCTTTGGTGGTCTGTGAGAAAATTAGGACGCCATATTGCAGGCTAAGTAACAGGACACCTTGTGCAATGGCAAGTCTGGCCTTAAGGGTAATATTGTGCCTCATTTGATAGGTTTAACCAAATTTGCTATTTACAGACTTGCTGACTGAGGTGCTGTGGAGGGAAAGTCCAAAACAGGGTCATGTGTACTGCCCAGGTATTTGAATTTATTGACTAGGGCAAGTTGGAAACAATCAACGCAAGAGAGTGCAAGGGGATCCATGCAGGATTTGAGTTTAACATCTGAACCAAAGAGCATGGCTTGAGTTTTTAAGGCATTAGGGACCATTTATGGAAATCTTTGCTCAACTGAGAATTGATATGGCTAATAGGGTGAGAGCTGTGGTACAGAGCTGTGTCATCCACATACATGATAGAAGAGCGGGAGGTAAGTATAGAAGAAAGACAGCTAATAAAGATGGAGAAAAGCAGGGGATCAAGGATAGAGCCCTGGGGAAGTCGTATTATAATAGGTTCAAAAGTAGAGATAGCCTGGTTAGACTTAACAAATTGGGATCTGTTTAAGAGGCAGCTCCCAAAACCAGGCCACTGTACATGGGGAGAGGCCAAGAGAGATCAATTTAGCACATAATAAATTATGGTCAGCCAAGTCAAACGCCTTGCAGAGGGCAATAAAAATTTCCTTCGAAAGCTGAATGAGGGTGGTGGTAGTACTATGCTCCTTTAGGAAGCTGTGCTGTTCAGGGGCAAGAAGTTTGTATTTCTGAAGAGAGTCTATCAGATGAGTTGCAACCACCTTTTCCAGTAGCTTACTTGAAACTCACAGTAGAGTAACAGGTCAGTAATTATTGATAAGTTTAGAGACTCCTTTTTTGTTTACAGGGACTACCCTAGCAATTTTCCAGTGCTCAGGCACCACACCAGAGGACAGAAACACTCAAGATGTGTTGAGGGGAGATACAACTCACAGTACAGGAGGGAAGATGGAGGAGTTCTCCCAAAATATGGGATAAAGGCCAAAATGGAGAGGCAAGGGTCTGGAGATGGGGATAGGCACACTACAGAGGGTGATCACTGGACTCTGGTCCCTGGCAATGGACAAATCATCGGACATGCAAATGTTGTGGACATGATATTCAAGGAACATGGGTCCCTGAAAGTGGGCAAGTTGCCAGGCCTGCAAGTGCTGCACCCCACAGTACTCAAGGGGATTGCATAATCTTTAATTGCACCACTGGCTCACCTCTTAGAAATATGGAAACGTAGAATGTGTCGGCAGGAAAGGATCAGCAGTCCCATCTAGTCTGCCCTATCTTCCCTGTCTAACACTACTGCCTGGACTCTGGTCACAGGTGACCGTCCCTCCTCCCTTACCTCTATTCATTATATCCATGTGCCTATCCCACACATGTTTGAAGCTCCCCACTGTCTTCGTCCCATCACCACTTCTGGCAGGCTGTTCCAGGCATCCACCACCCTGTCTGTGAAAAAGTATTTCCTCGCAAACCCCTTAAACTACCCAAGCTTCATAGCATGCCCCCGTGTTCTAGTGCACTTCCTCCTGTGAAAGAGACTCACCTCCTGCACCTTGTTAACCCCTGTGAGGTACTTATAGGTCTCAACCATGTCCCCTCACACAGTTCTCCATGGAGTACATGTTGAGTTTACACAGCCTCTCCTCATATGGTTTCTAATGCAACCCCCACACCATTTTAGTAGCCCTCCTCTGGACCACTCCTACCCTGTCAATGTTTTTGTGGAGGTGTGGCCTCCAGAACTGGACACAGTACTTCAGGTGGGGTCTCACAAGTGAGCGATACAGAGGCAACACCACCTCCCTTCTACTGCTAGAGATACTCCTCCCTATGCACCCCAGCATCTGGCTTGCCTTACCTACTGCCCTGTCGTACTACCATGCCAGCTTGAGATCATCAGATATGATCATCCCAAGGTCCCTCTCTTGCTTGGTAAGTATCCCCCCCCCCACTACCAATCGTATACACAGCCCCTGGGTTTCCCCGCCCTTGGTGTGCAACTCCACACTTTTTGGCATTGAAACTCAGCTGCCTCTCCCTAGATCACTTCTCTAGTTTCCCCCAGATTCCTTTGTGTTCTCCCCATCCCCTCCTGGGTGTCCACTTTCTTTCATATTTGTGTGTCATATGCAAAGAGATACACCTTCCCCTCTAGTTCCCCAACAATGTTACTTATAAAAGCACTGAAGATGATAGGTCCCAGTACTGATCCCAGTGGAACTCCACTAGTCACTCTCCCATCCCATGAGTGACTGCTGTCTATTATCACCCTCTGCCTCCTATCTTTCAACCAGTTAGATGCCCAGTTCACCACTTCTCCATCACCCCCAGACTGCTAAGTTTCTTAATCAGCCTCCTGTGTTGAACAGTGTCAAAGGCCTTACTGAAGTCCAGATAGGCCATATCCACTGCCCTCCCCCGATCTACCTCCCTAGTTACCCAGTCAAAGAAATCTGAGATTTGTTTGACATAACCCCTCCCCCCACACACACACAAAGCCATGGTTCCAGAGGTCCTGCAGACCATATGTCTCCTGGTATTCCATCATCTCTTCTTCAGTAGGGCAGACTGGATGGGCCTAGTGGTCCTTATCTGCTGACAATGTCTATGTTTCTATGACTCCATTAACTTCCCCACCATTGATGTGAGACAGACTGGTCTGTAATTGCTGGCCTCCTCCCTGATGCCACTCTTGTGCAGAGGGACTACATTGGCCCTCCTCCATTCCTCTGGAACCATCTTATCTCCAATGAGGTGGTAATTGTGTTGCCAGAGGGGCGGCTAGCACTGTACTCAGTTCCTTAAATACCCTTGGGTGGACCCTGTCCAGACCCATTGCCTTGTTTTCCTTTAAGGCTTCCAATCCCCTTGTGGACTCTCTCTCTTCTGTAAATGGACTTATGTCCACTCTCCCCAGTACCTGTTAATGTATGTTGGCCCCTTCCCTTCCACTCTGAAGACAGCAGAAGTATTCACTTCAAAGTTTAGCTTTTTCTTGGTCTTACTCTGCACAGTCCCCCTCCCACCCAGTCTCCTGATCTTCTCACTATACCACCCCTTGCCTTCCTCTGCTCATATATCTGAAGAAAGTCTTAACTCCATTCTTGACCTCCTAAGAGAGCCTTTCCTCAATCTGAGCCTTTGTTGTCCTTATCCTCCTTCCTGCCTCTCTGTTTCTCTAAGTATACTTCCCTGTTCACCTCCACTTGAGTCTCCTTGTACTTCTTATAAACTATTTTTTTTCTCCTTTACCACCTTGGCAACCTCGTTTGAGAACCACAGTGGCCTCTTTCTCCTCCTACCCTTGCTTGTTACTGTACCCCCTCCCACGGGTGAAGCTTGCTTTGGATTGCCACCAACCACTTGCTGCGCCAGTTCCTGGTCCAGTATGGATCTCCTGCATGCTCCTGCCAGCTCTGATGCACAAATAGATCCTTTGAGACTGGAGGGGTGGGTAAAGTGAAGTCACCCGCTTAGTGTCTCAGGAGGAGTGGGTAAAGGGAAGTCACCCGCTTAGTGTCTCACAAATGCTACACTGCTCAATGTATTTTATTTATTTATTTAAACAGTTGGTAACCGGGAAAGGCACACTGAGCCGAGGCTCGATTCCAGGTGTGACCCCGGGGATTGGATTACATACAGATTAGCACAAGATACATACATTTAGCACATAGGCAAAATTTCAGTAAGTTACAGTAGCAAGTGCTACAATGGTAAAGAAACAGTGTACAATTGTGCGTTCAAGCAGAAAGTCCGCTTGAATCTGCAAGATGGCTGCAGCCAGTTTGAATGTCAGTTAGCGCTACATGCTTTAATGTTAGAAGCCACTGCAGTGGCTCTAGTGTGTTCCTCTGTGTGTGCCTCAGCCCCCATGGGTACAAAAAGGGCAAATGGGATCCAGAGGCAATTGGGGGAATAACTAAAATGTTAAATAACAGCAGTCTTAAGCGCTATTAAAATAAAGGAAGCATGTTCCTTTAAGAGCAGTCAAGGCTGCTATAGAGATGTACAGGCCTGCCTGCCACCTAGGGAGTCAGTGCTATGGTGCTAGAGACAGGCAGGGGGAGACTCTGCCATGCCCCACTCTTCTGACAGACAATAGGGCAGAGGGGCAGCTAAAGGACTATGGGGGTCAATAAATTAAAATAAATACTGTTTGCCTGTAAAAGGCTGCTAACTTTGGGACTGCATATAGACTGTTTACATTAGCAGCTATATTTCTTACCTTTGACCACAAGTCAGCCAATCAGCAGGCAAGGAGCCCAAGGACCTGTGGCTATGGCTCCTGGGACGGGGGGGAATACTGTGCTCTTGGCACCCAAACGAGCAACCAATCAGGTGCTATGGGGACCTAATGTTTATTCATTTTAAAGATGGACAGCTCTATGGACCATTGGCAAACTGCCATTTTTCCCCTGAGACCCTGGAACAGTTTTCAGCTTGGGGAGTTCTGGCTAAGACTCTCTGGGGAGACAGAGGACACCAAGAGTGAGCGGCAAGGTCGGTACGGCCCGTGACTCCTGCATCTGCCTGTGAGAGAGATGTTAGTCTTCTGCTGACTGGGAGAGCCAGCTCCTAGTGTTCAAGACTGTTAGAGAAGAAAGTCTGTGGCATTTGTGAGAGAGACCCTCAGCAAAAAACTGGGGTCTGAGACTGAATCGTCCAGAGATTGACAGAGTTCCCTGTGACCTGCGTCCAAGTGTGAAAAACACTTTTAACTCCTGCTGCCTTTGGGAGCTCCAGAAGCCATGGAGGCCTGCAGCCTGAAAGCTGGGCCACCACACCAGAGATTATGATGGGTGAGCTCTGAGTGGGAGAAACTGTTGAAAGAGTGAGCTAGTGGACCATGGCTGCATTCGAAAGTTTTGGAGCTGAGTGAAGCATGGACTGACATCTGCATCTGACCCAGACTACTCTAGAGCCGTGAAAGAGGCCAGCTAGCCCTTATCCAGTGGAGTGGAACAGGGAACAAGGAGCCACGGGCGCATGCCTGAGTGTGGGTGTGCTCTTGATCCATAGGGGAGTTGGACCATGGGGTCACTCCTGTGTCTGGGCTCCTGGGAACCCGCTGCGCAGTTCTCCTGCTTCATGTTGGTAGGCCGAAAAGACCATCTCCTGAGAAGTGAAGCCACGAGGGCTGTGACCAGAGATGGGTGAATCAAAATAATTTTCTGCTACAGTGCATTGCTCCTTGCATCTTCTGAATGTCTTTTTATGCTCCAGTGTGCTGCTGCTTGTGTCTTCAAAATTGCTCTCCTGCCCTCAGTATGTTGCATCCAAGGGTCACGTGAGTGCTGGCATTGCTGGCGAGACTTTCTATTTTTCCCTGTTGGATTAAAATTGAGGTTTCCAGTTTGTTCAAAACAATACAAGGAAGTCGGTTGAAATTTCATTCTTTATTAAATTTGTGCTAGCACACTATGGCCTGTTGGGGAATTATCTCCTGGGCAGCCATTTTGCATCAGGTTAAACAACAGATAGTCTAGACGAAGGCTATTGGAAGTAATGAGTTCAAATGCAAGCTTGCTGAATTTTCCACCTACGTGTACCACTGCAAGATCCCTGGCAACTCTGCAATCAGGCCTGCAACGAGACTGTGTCACAATGCCTGGGCACCCAGAGTCTAATGTGTAATATTGTACTAGTGCTTATAGTTTTATTATTGGTACCATATAAAAGTGATCACACCCTGTGTAAACTAGCCATCTTCTGTGCCCCTTGCTTGGGCGGGTCTGTTTACCCAGTGGAGAGTGGGCTTGCATATACTGTTGCTGTGGGGGGTGGGCACAGTTACTGATGCGTTTCATTGTTGTTCCAAGATACCAACTTTATGCAACTGCTTTAAGTTTGCATCTCCCATTCTCCATGCCCTATAATAAAGCTGTTATTATTATTACTGTTAAAAGTGTCTGTGAGCATTTCATTACTGATAGCTATCAATTGCATACTACTTAGAGTGTTAAGTTGGTTTATGGTATTCCATGTGTAGGGTGACTGAAAGGGGAGGTGGGTAGGTACAGCATCCCTGGGGGTTGTACTATTCAGACATCTGGCCCACTATATTTTACTCTGTGAGGAGGCACCGTGATATTTATTTTATTTTGGGAAAGACCCCCCCCCCCAGGTACCATCAGAACAGAGCCTAGGCCCCTCAACATGTGTTGTGGTCATCAGGCAGGGGAAGCAGACCGCTGGTAGATGGCACCTGGGTTACATTACCTTTAAACAGCCTGCTGTAACCTTAGTTATTCTCTCCTTTGTTCTGTTCCACTGTGCCTCCACCTCCCCAGCAATCCCCACGTCAATGAATTTCCTAAGGTTGTCTCCCATTTCCTTTAAAATCCACTCTCCTGAAGTCCAGAACCCTTGTCCTAGTGTGTTTTTTCTCCTGTCGAATCCGTATGCAAAACCACACTGTACGATGATCGCTTTTACCCAGGGGGCTACCCACTACGATGTTTGCAATGCTGTCCCTATTGATAAGTATCAGATCCAGCAGTGGCCAGTCTCTAGTGGGATCTGTTGTCAGCTGCCCAAGAAATGCCCCTTGCAGGGAGCCTTGGATGACCCTGCTCCTAGCTGTCGCTCCAGCCAGGATGTTACAGTCCACATCCGGCAAATTAAAGTCACCCATAATTACTACTTCCCCTTTGCTTGCCATTTTGCCTATGGCCTCCCCAAATCCCTGTCCAGTTCCTCTCCCTTGTATTGGTGGCCTGTACACCACCCTCATGCATATAAAGGCCCCAGACCCTGTCTTTAAGTCAACCTAAAAACCTCCAGTCCCTTCTTTTACTCGCTGTGTCCTTTTATTTTTGTGGCCTTTATACCTTCTCTACATAAAAAAAAAAAAATAACCCTGACTTCCTTCCTACTCTATCCTTTTGAAACGTGTTGTAACCCGGTATGGCCACCTTCCGGCCGTGGTTGTTGGTGCCCATGATTCTGTTATGGCCACCAGATCCAGGTCCGCTTCTGCAATAGTAGCCTCAAGGTCGGGAATTTTGCTTCCTAGGCTCCTTGCACTGGTGCACATGGCTCTCTGGCTCTCTGCTCCTTTTGTCCCTCTTTAACTTCTCCCTGGAAATGAAGGTGGTTCTGGTGGAGAGTCAGTGTGTTTCCACTACACATGAGCGGGGAAAGGGATGACTCAGGAAATTACAGATTAATCCTCCTGACCCCAATTGCTGAGAAACTATGGGAGACCATTATGAAAGAGTACAGTGGAATTCTTGGAAGCCAGTGTGCTTTTAGGATAGGAGGCAGACTGGATTTGTGACAGGAAGATAGTGCCAGATAAACCTGAATGACTTTTTCAATTGCATTATAAAGGCAGGAGCCCTTTTTATATATTTTTTTAACCGTTTTTTGTTCAGATGTTTTGCTACTAGTATGTTTTTTTGTTGTTGTTGAGTCTTTTTCCCTCCTGGTCACAGTCCTAGGAGCCTCTCTCAGGCATCCAACTTGAGTCCTGCCCTGCTTGAAGTCCACCCAACCGTACCTTCCTCACCCCCATCCCGCCTCGTAGCTGGCACCCCCAGCTTAACCCCTCTGGGGTGGGGCCGCCCCTCCTACCTTGGGTGCTCTCAACCATAGACTCCAACTGCGGACATGGGCCCTGGATGAAGGCTCCGTGAAGGCCGGCTAGGTCGGACCCGGCAGCGGGCACAGGGGTTGGTGCTGTCGCCTACCCCCAGGACCGGGTTTTTCCTGTGTTCTGTATTTCCTCCCTCCCCATGCGTGGGCACGTTCCAATGTTTCTGGCGCATGGCAACCCTGCCAGCGTCGGCCAAGCTAGTACGTGCTTGCCTGGCTTGCTACAGTACCCCTGGTCTCCACCGGGGGTCTCTGGCTTGCTGGGCTGTCCCATCCCCCTTGATTCGGGGAGGAGAGCACCACTTGGGCGCTCAGTCCTCAACCCTTCCCCTGCCGACCCCCCGGCACCCAAGTCCGTTCCTCAACCGGTCGCTGTGAGGCGAAGACATGCGCCCAGCACTCAACCCTCAGCGCCACCGGGCTGGCCATTTTGCTACTAGTATTGTGCTACTATTCCTCAACTGTTTCCCTTCCCCAGGTCACACCTGGAAATTAGCCTTGTCTCAGTGTGCCTCTCCCAGTTACCAAATTTCAAATTAATAAATAATATCTAGACATCAGCAAACCCTTCGATTCTGTAGCTCACAAGAGGCTCATAAAAAAGATTGTTGAATTGGGGGTGTGGGACAAACTGACCAGGTGGATAGGAAATGGGCTTGGGGGGAGGACTCAGAGGGTGATCATGTACAGGGCACTTAGAAGTCAGGGAGGTAACACGTCGGGCACCACAAGGATTGTTCCTAAGACCGACACTATTTAACATACTCATCTGCAGCATATGGAAGAAAATCCAGGGCAAGATCTGTCTCATTGCAGACAACACTAGCATCTGTAGCAGAGTGGAAACTGTGGAAGAAATAAGGAACATGAAAAGGGATCAGGAAAGGTTATAGGTAGTCCAGGATAAGGTAAATGAAATTTAACACTAAAAAGTGCAAAGTTTTGTACCATGACAATAAGAACTCCAAAATGGAGTGTCAAATGGCAGTGCTAAGGGAGGATTAGACTTCTGAGGAAAGAGACCGCGGAGTCATCAACATAACAGTTTCAAATCTATTGCCATATGATAACCAAGCAACCAGGAAAGCTAACATGATGCCGGGGTGCATAGGCAGAGGGTTTTCCAGTAGGAGGAAGGTGATATTGTCCCTATACAGACCACACCTCAAATACTGTGTGCAGTTCTGGAATCCACACTCTGTTCACACGAGGGCCACAGAAATTATCCTGGGGCAGCAGGGAAAATTGTATGAGGAGAGGCTGGTGGCAAGTCTCAACAAGTACACACTTGCAGTTAGGAAAAGAGGGGAGCTAATAGAGACATACTATATAAGTGATTGCAAGGTATCAACATGGTAGACTGCAGTGAACTGTTCAAGAGGCACGTATGCACTGTGACTAGAGGTCACACATGGAAATTAAGGGGGGGGTTCAAGAAGGATGCAAGGACATTCTTTAAGGAAAGGGTGGTAGATGAATGGACTAATCTGCTCAATGAGATGGGCCATGCAAAGTTCATTAACCAAAGGTGGGACATATACAAGGGAACATTATTAACAACAGAGAAAGGGGACAGGAGTGTTTTAGGTATTGGGGTGTTGAAACACCATTAGTGCTATTAGTTGGTAACTCCAGCCCGGTGTAGGTCACATGGCTTCAGGTAGGCATGTGGGCAGACAAGAGAGGCAACTGGCTCTTTTTCTACTGTCAAATTCTAAATGTCTGTGTATAGGCCCTGACTGGCATAAGCCTAAGCCAATTGGGGGGGGGGGGGTATCTCCTACACAATCTGCTCAGGATCTGTCAGACAGAAGCCAAATCATTTGTCCGAAAGATCAGATAAATCAGCCTCTGAGAGCATATAGCTTGTAGATGCAGAGAGTGGACTACTGTGTCAAAGGCACTGGTGATGTTGACAAAGGTAGCAGAGGTGATCAGACCTTGGTCCATCCCCTGTAGGATGGAGTCAATAGGCCTGAGGAGGGAGTATATGATGGCATGTATTTTCCTGAAATCAGACCGCAAGAGACTGAGGCAGAAGGATATGAAGGGGCTAAGCAGGATGGGGTCATTGAGAAAGGAGAAGCCAGTGCAGGAAGATTGAGATGGATAATTTCAAGGAGAAAAGGGATCAGTACCCTTGTGAAGAGGAAGAACATTAGCCCTCTAACAAGCACCAGGGATTTTACTGGTGAGAAAGGACAGATTAAGGAGGGCTGATATGTTGGAAAAGGAATTTGGGGACTTTCAGTTCTGGTCTTGATTGGGATGTAGCATGCTGCAGTGAGTTCCAGTCCTAAACCTCATATAATTTGCTCCTACCCTATATCTATCGCTACCAATCTTTGTAAAAATAGCTGTCAAGGAGTCTATAATATTCAATGGGCAGAAGGAGGTGAGCGGCAGTGACAATTACTACCTTGGCACCTGACAATAAGCAATCTTCTCCAGAAGCACTCAGGCCACAACAACTCAACACAGCCGCTCCTTCATCAACTGTGGCCCAACCATTCAACGTGGCAATATTGGAGGAGCTTAGAGCCTTCCACTCGGGGGAGCGGGAGCTCAAACAAGCCTTGAAAGCTGACCTGAACAAAATAGAAACCCAGGTTTAGTTCTTGGAAGCCCAAGCAAGTTTCATCGACACCAGAGTGCACCATCTGGAAATGCTCATGGCCCACACACTTCAGGAATGCCAGCAATTACAGAAGAAATGCAAAGATCTTGAAAATTGATCTCAACGCAACAATATGCGCATCCATGGAATCCCTGAAAACTTGCAGCACCGGGACACGGGGGCTTTTGTGGAGGGCCTGCTCCAAGATTTGTTACAACTGGACCCAGGCTACCCCATCAATACAGAAAGGGCCCACCGAGCACTTCAACCAAAACCACAACTGCCTATGGACCGACTGCATTCAGTTCTTCTTCATGTCTGGAGGATGAGACAGACCACCTATCTCAATACAAGATTATATTTTGACAATGATTATTAGCAGAGGTTGATGGCCAGGAGATGAACCTATTCGCCAGTTCTCCAAACTCTCCAATCTAACCAGCTCAAGTTCCAGACCCCACATCTGGCCTGCCCGGTGATTATGTTCCTGGATGGCCCTCAGACCTTCTCAACTCTGGAGGATGCCGCTAAAGTGATGCTAGGCAAGGGAATG
The DNA here is from genome assembly GCA_016271365.2 of Neoceratodus forsteri. Classification (NCBI taxonomy): domain Eukaryota; kingdom Metazoa; phylum Chordata; order Ceratodontiformes; family Ceratodontidae; genus Neoceratodus; species Neoceratodus forsteri. The sequence continues at coordinate 1,575,041,548 of CM057453.1, read as the reverse complement.
GAAGTCTCCCTCCCACAGAGACAGCCAGTTCACTCTGAAGCCACCGCCTTAAGAAGTAAACTCTGATCTACAGTAACCGCCGGAGATGGTTATCTGAGACAGGGCCTTGCCACCACTGAAGAAGACCATCAACTGCTGCAAATGTTTGCTAGACCTTCACCACCCTGAACTCGAGTAGGAGATTTCTCTTTGCGCTGATGCCTTATGGCGTGATTGTGAAAGCCAGCTGCCCTGTTTACCTGTTCGGCTTCTGGTGAGTGATCAGCCTGGCTCTCATGAGAGTCTCAGTATCATGCTTTTTATGGAGACAGCACTTTCTATTTCCCCATCAGGATAAAGTTCCAGGCAACGACTCAGTTAATCTCTGCCTCCCATCCCCACTGTTTGGGGGATATTAGTTACCTTCAGTTAAGTAATACCGGTCAGTGGGAAAAGGTTTAACTGTTCAGCCCCTCTGGTCGTTTACATATGTTATTTTTTAGAGTGGCTAAGAATTTTTCTACCCACTATACCTATGTGATGTATTTTCAAAGAACCCCAATCGAGTATCTGACCACATAATGGGAGATTATCAGGCCTTACCTGGGACCCCTAGGACACAGTTCCCACCGAGTTGCTTCCCTACCCTCTTGTTTAGGCTGAGGTCACTTGCTGGGAGTGAACCGGAGGCTTGGAGTCTGGGCAGCTGGCATCTCTACACAGCTGCCCTGCCATACACAATTTGATAGTCAGTCTTCAGCCACCCCTTGTACAATTATTCCTGGGGCCACTCGGCTATTCACTACCCCTTGTTTGAGGGGATCCAATGCAAGGAGAAGCTGTGGGACTTCCCCCAGTGAGGGGAGAGATTCATCTTACAGGACTCATTGGGTAATTACTGCTCAACTGGACATGTGGACCTCCAGTTATGTAAAATACACACCACCTGCTGATCAGGCCTGAGCTCAGAGCCTCCCATGAGACCAACCAAATGATGACCCCTCCCCCCCTTTGTGAACTTAGAGAGGTCCAGTGGTAAAATCTCCTGACCTCTAGGAGGTGTTTCCGATTTCATCACCTGTGGCCTGCAGTTTCCCAGCTTGTAAACTGGATTCATGTGTATGTACCCTTATCCAGTGCTGGACTCCCGATGAGGTGGGGGAAGGGCTCCACGTCTACGAGGTAATGCCCTCCCTATATGTCTCCTTCATAAGTCCCTCTATGGTGGGGCTCCTGGAATTGGATCCCAAGAGGGGGGAGAAATTCTCTTCTTTTTTTTCTACAAGGTCCTTTGCTTACTTCATTAATTAGATTATGCTGCCCTCCAGTGGTCGAGCCTGGTAATGCAAAGTTATAGTATCAATGAAATGCCATGCAAAAAAGCTGTTGTGTGGGGGGTTTCTTTCATACTGTGAAGTTCTGTTTAAAGTTCTGAATTATTGTCTCCACTAACGGCCCTTACTACATGGGGCACAATGGAGTCTGCTGCTGCAGTGCCGCAGCCTGGACTCAGAGACTTGGATATTTGTAATTGATGGTGCCCCTTCCCTCCCAAAAAGGAGGATACTTTACTCACTACTCCTGGTCTGAGGATACTCGAGGCGGGGAGCGGCTGCAGGACTTCCCTTGAGTTGGGGGAAGGGGATTTTCATTGTGCAGGATCCAAAGGACAATCAATACTTAATCCAGCAGGTGGTCCTCTAGCTTTGTGCAATAAACGCCATATGCCAATCGGGTTTGAGCCCAGACCCTGCCAGGAGATCCACCCAAATGGTGTCCCCCCAGCAACCTGGAGAGGTCTGGTGATAACATCTCCTTACCTCTGTGAGGTGTCTTCAATTCCATGGGCTGTAGTCTGCAACTGACCAGTTTGTGAACTGAATCTGCGCATGTATGCCTTCATCCAGTTATGGACTCTTGCTGTGATTGGGAGAGTGCTCCGTTATTATAAGGTAATGACTTCTCCATTTGTATCCCTCACAGGCCCCTCTGTGGAAGGGCTCCTGAGATTGAATCCTGAGGAGAAAATTCCTTTCTGTTTTACAGGGCCTTTAACATAGGCTGCCGCTGGAGCCCCTCCCATCCTGCCCAGTTCATTCAGCCAAGAAACCCTCCCTCCCTGAGCATACCTGCATAGCGGCGGCTGCCGAGGAGCCACTTCCCACCCACCCAGCTCATTCGGCCAAGAAACCCTCCCTCCCTCCTTAAGCATACCTGCATAGTGGCTGCTGCCGTATAGCCACTCTCCACCCACCCAGCTCATTCAGCCAAGAAACCCTCCCTCATCTGAGCATATCTGCATTTTGGCTGCTTCCGTGGAGCCACTCCCTGCCCACCCAGCTCATTCAGCCAAAAAACCCTCCCTCCTTAAGCATACCTGCATAGTGACTGCTGCTGTAAAGCCACTCCCCACCCACCCAGCTCATTCAGCCAAGAAACCCTCCCTTCCTGAGCATACCTGCATAGCGGCTGCTGCCGTGGAGCCACTCCTCAGGCACCCAGCTCATTCAGCCAAGAAACCTCCTTCCCTGAGCATACCTGCATAGTGGCTGCTGCCATGGAGCCATTCCCCACCCACCCAGCTCATTCAGCCAAGAAAACCTCCTTTCCTGAGCATACCTGCATAGTGGCTGCTTGGCGTGGAGCCATTCCCACCCACCCAGCTCATTCAGCCAAGAAACCCTCCTCCCTGAGCATACCTGCATAGCGGCTGCTGCCGTGGAGCCACTCCCCACCCACCCAGCTCATTCAGCCAAGAAACCCTCCTTCCCTGAGCATACCTGCATAGCGACTGCTGCCGTGGAGCCACTCCCCACCCACCCAGCTCATTCAGCCAAGAAACCCTCCTTCCCTGAACATACCTGCACAGTGGCTGCTGCTGCTGGAGCCACTTCCCGCCCATCCAGCTCATTCAAGTCAAGGTACACTCATGACCTGACTGGAGGACACAGTGCCCTGTTAATTTTAAATTTGGCGCCTTATTTTTGCAATTGGTCTGTGCTCTGATAATTCCAGACAGCAGCTCGCACAGAACTCACTGAGGTCCTGCAATACTGGACCGAACTCTGTGTTTTTATTTAAAATTGGACTTTTTACTTAAAATCAGACTCCTGGGTTAGGGTAAAGCATTAGACTCGACCCTCTCCAACTTGATTTCCCACCAGCACTGTGCGCCGGCTCACCACCCACCCACGCTATCTGGTGCATTATATTTATAGCACCTGCTGATCACATGACAGCCTGTATCTGATTGGCTTAACAATATACAACCTGCATCTGACTGGCTTAAAAATATAAGTGTCACCAGCCTGCCGGTGCAGCAGTTGGATTCTCCGCTTGCGGCGCTGGCGACCGGGTTCGAGAGCGGACTCAGGTATGCCAGAGGCAAGCTGAGGGAGAAGTATAAAGTGTCTCTACACTGCCTCTTCTCCGGGGTGCAAGTGTTCAGTATCTAGCAACACCCAGCGGAGGCTGGAAGCCATCAGTAACACCAACGCCTGGATCTTCAGGGGCAGGGCAGACGCTGGCCGTCACTGCATGTCCCCGCCACCTGTTCATAAGGGAAGAAAAAATACCTGGGCTCGGTCTGTCTCCGTGATGCCCTTCCCTAAGACCTCCATTAGCATCCGATGCCAGTTCCCCAAATAGACATTAGTCCTGCGGCTACCTTGGGGAAGTCGCCGCAGCCCTGCCTTCTGGGGGGTAAGCCAAGGGTGACTGGGAAGTGCTGGCAACGATCGGAGGTGGAGGCACAGGGGGGCCGTGACTAGGGCAGAGTATTGACGGACTCATATGTCTGATTTCCCATTAGCTCTTTATATAATTTGTCCACTAGAGGGACTACAGCCTTCTCTTACAATTGTACTACTCTACTGACCATTTCTAATCCACCCTATTGACTCCATTGTGAAATTTTCCCCAATACACTTTCCTTCTATAAATCGCCACTGCTACTGCCTTATTGAAGCCTATACCATGCACTGAACAGTAAGAAATATGAAAAACCATTCTGTGTACTACACCCTTTATGTTGTCACCTTCTGTTCATAGATTCATAGATAGTTTTCAAGTTCTGAAGACAATTTGTTCTTCATGAACTCGCCACCTGATGCTCTATTAGTGGTACATGAATTTTCTATCACCCATATGTTCATCTAAATTATGTTTAAAACTACCCATAGTCTCACTATCAACTACATGTCTCGGCAATTCATTCCAGCTCTTTACTACTCTTTGGGTAAAGAAGTCCAAATGTTTTTTAGTCATATTTATTTCACCTTTTAATCTATACTTTTGTGATCTAGATTTTTGTTGTTGTTCCTCACATCTTTTAATTTCTATGTTTTCCATTAGCTCTTTATCTCTAGTTGCCCTATATACTAAACACAAATCCCCTCTTAATTGTCTACATTCAATAGAATATAGCCCCAAGTTATGCAGTCTGTTACATAAGTCAAGTTTGTTTGACCTCTATCTTAGCAAGGATCCTCCTAGCTCCTGGGATCTTCCTACTTCTACTTTAGTCACACTATCTTCTGCACAGTTGCACTGTTCCCCTGGCACTGATTATTTGGGATGTACTGCATTCTTTCAGTACCTTATACCAACCTCTTATAGTCATGCACCAATAATTATTCCTGTCCGAATGGCACTTCATGCACTGTCACTCTTTCATCACTTCACCTCTTCTTACTCATCTGTATCTAGCCCTATACTCCTTAGACAGGGCCAGCTATTGCTCCTTGACGTAGTAATCAATGGGCTCAAGAAAATTCTCCTCTTATTGTTGCTCTGCTCCGGGAATGTAAAATTAGATCCTGGTCCCCCTACGCTTATTAAGGCTCCTTCTGATCTAGCTCAGCTAAAAGGCCTCAGCTTCCTACAGGTTAATACCTGCAGCTTACTTAAAAACAGGATATGATCCAGGCCTGGGTCTACCACACCAAGCCCGATGCGTTGGTGATACATGTAATGTGATGTAATGGAATCTTGGCTAAGAGGTTCTACCCCCGATCATGACATTAACATTCCCTCATATAATGTGTTCAGGGCTAACAGGCCATCGGGGTAATATATTTTAAGGATTAATTCACAGTTTCAGTAGTTGACTCCTCCACTGTACCTAAAGTGTTTGAAAGCCTCACATTAAAGGTCTCTTTATTATCTGAGGAGACTATAACAGGTTGCTACAGACCTCCATCAGGGGGCCTCTGGATAGTACCCCATCTCCACAAATTATTGGAAGCCACTAATTCAGAATTGATTATTTTGGGTGACTTTAACCTTGATTGCAATTCCCACTGTTCCAAACCCCTAAAAGACTTGTGCGACACCTACAGCCTCACTCAGCTTCCTCCTGACATTACTCACCCTAATACCAAAAACCCTGCACATGGTACCTTCTCGATTTAATCCTTGTCAACAAATCTCATAATATTTCACTTTCTGGGATATTCCACAATGACCGATCACAGGGCCATAGCATGCGTAAGGCTCTTACCTAAACATACTTCCACCTCCAGTTTCAGACTAAAAAGGAATCTCCAAAAATTCAATTGCTCAGATTTTCTGGCTGATTTAAGCCAGATTAGATGGCAAGACTTTTATCTGGCACCCTCAGTCACAGATGCCTACAACCTATTTCAGAACATTGTCCTGAAGGTGATTGATAAACATGCCCCACTTGTTCAATTCAGAACAAGGAAAAGGTCCTGCCACTGGTTCATCAATGAGTTAAAATCAGCCTTACATGACAGAGACATGTTAAGGAAGAGGGCACACAAAACCAAATTAACTTCAGGCTGAATGGCCTTTAGAATTTCTAAGAATATTTGCACTAAGCTCATAAGGGCCAAAAATACAAAATATTTCCAAACAGCTCTAGACTCTTTCAAAAACAATGCTGCTAAGTTTTGGCAAATTCTAAGGGAAATAGAAGGACATAGTCTTTTGTCATCTCTCCGACTGAAATTATTACCGGCAGCAATACCATCACAAGCAAACAATGCATATTAAAACAGCTCAATAATCACTCTGCCACTGCTGGTTTAGCCTCTGATACCTCCCCAGCAAGCAAGCTTCTCACCCAGTCCGGCACTAAAGACTTATCACGCCCTTACACCAAGGCCTCCCATCATTCAGCCAAATTTAGCTTTAGTCCAATATACTACAAGTAGGCTGAAGATCTTTGAACTGCTCCGGACACTAAAAAGGTGCCGGGGCTGATCAGCTCGAGACCCTCTTCCTGAAGCTAGGCTTCCACTTCCTAACATCTCAATCACACACCTTTTCAACCTGTCCGTTTCTCAAGGAGCTCTCCCTGCCATCTGGAAAACAGTACACATTATCCCACTTTTCAAATCTGGTGACCCATGCGATCTCAACTACCACCAGCCCATTCCAATGTTACCCATTTTGTCAAAATTGCTAGAAAAACTGGTCAACTCACAGTTAAGAGATTATCTGGAAACCCACAGTATGCTAAATCCTTTACAGTCTGGCTTTAGGCCGAAACATAGTACAGTATTTGCCCACACTAAGGTCACAAATGATTGGCAAATCGTGCTTGATTCTAAGAAACATGTCAGCGCACTCTTTTTGGACATAAGGCATTTGACTCTGTGAACCATGATCTGCTACCGTTTATGTTGCGTGACCTTGTTCTAGATGACATTGCCCTGAAAACCGTTCTCCTGCTACTTCACAGGTAGACAACAACAGGTCAAAGCTCATGGTGACCTCGCCGCCCCCCTTAAAACCCTGGTGAGAGGGGTGCCATAGGGGTAAATCCTGGGGCTGTTATTATTTGCAATTTATATCAATGATATCGACTATAAAATCAGTACGACAAGTGTCCACCTCTTTGCAGATGACACTGTACTCTCCGTTGCTAGGCCTACCCTTCAGCTTGCATTCATGGAGCTTCAGCATGAATTCAGTCTCCTACAACATAATCTACTGCAGCTGAAATTGCTGCTTAATGCTAAAAAGATGAAAGTTATGTTTCTTTTCCCTCACATCCAAGCTACGACCCCTTACTCACTGAACTCCAAGTTGCACATATTGACCCTCCTGAGGAAACCACTCGAAGTGGTGGATAAATTAAAGTATGTGGGATTTTGGATTGATTGTAAGCTCTAATTCATAATGCATATCAATGAACTATCTAAAAAACGAAGCCAGAGATTAGGCCTCATCTTCCGCATCAAACATCTACTTACCCATGCGGCTAAACTAAGATTGGTTCAAACCACATTTTTCCTCCTTGTTGACTATGCTAACCTCCTTTATAGCCACTGCTCCAAAACTGCCTTAGCTAAACTGAATACCTTGTATCACAGAACATTAAGCTTCATCACTAACACTCCATTTAATACGAATCCACTAAAGTAGCTGCTGCGATCCAACAGAGGGACCGATGCTGCGTAAAGGGCGGCAACCCCAAGAGCAAGACAAGTTCCAAATACACAGCACTCAGGCAACATGGAAAACTACCAGCAAAGTCCCGAAATGTAAGCAATATAGGTTTATTAAAGAACTGGTCTCTCACCTAAACCCCAGCACTTCGGAGCATAGCCTTCGTCAGGGAGTGCAGCTATCCATGTTACAACACTCCATGAAGCAGCCAACAATTTAAAACACCTGGGATTTCATCACAACGTGAAATTAACATAAAAATATATTTAGTACAAAGAAATGGCATATAGAGCATTGTAACTGGTGCATATTCATACATATTCATACTGGCACATTCATCAAATTTGACATCAAATATAACAAAAAAGATACAAATGTAAAATTGTTTTGATATTTTTTGGAAAAAGCTGTCACCAGAAAAGGACATTCCTAATAAATAAAAATATATACAATTCTTGAAGTATACATCTTAACCATTTGTAATGTACCTATAATTTACTAAGGTCCTAGTGAAAAATGACTTTACAGGAAGGGTGTTAACCTTGCTAAACAGAGAGGCAATCACCCAAATTACATGTTGCCATGGCATTCTTTAAGTAAAACCAGGGATCCACAAAAATCCTTTGCTTGCAAGAGGGAGAGAGAGAGAGAGAGATGTAACTAGAGAAATCAGGCACAACAAGCAGAAGGAACTTCTGTAACAAAAGACAAAAATAGATACAATGAATAAACAAAGGCGGTCACTAGTTTTGCACAAGGTCAAATTTCTATAATGTCACGTATATGTTCAAAAATTCCTATATTAGTGCATATATTAGACCATTTTCATAAATTCATAAGAAGGTCACCAATTCTTGCAAGAGGTCAAAAGAACTACATGAATCCAATAGTAGATAACATGTGAAAATATATATGTAAAGACATTCAAAAAAATGCATGAGAGTCAGTTGCAAATAGACCAAGAAAAAAGTTTCCAGGTTTCTAAATGGAGGTCACCAAGAATGCAAAAAGTCAATACCAAAAGGGGACTTTAAATATGCAAAAAAAAAAAATTATATCAATGTTTAAAGAGTTTAAGGGAGTCTGATGGGGATGCACAGAGTTAAGGAAACAAAAAATGCACTTGGTCTATGTACCAAACAAGGACTATTTTTTATTTTTTCAGAAATGACTTCAAGTCCCACGGGTCATTTAATCCATCAGGTTTAACAGATTTTAATCTAAAGACCCATTCACTTTCTTTCATCAATAGAAGGGTTACCTTGTCGCCATCATATTTTGATGGTGGCACCCATTCAATACCCATGTATTTCAGACCAGCTGGTGATGAATTGTGGTGCCTTGCAAAGTGCTGTCCAACCAGTGTGTCAGTTTTGACATTTATGATATTACGGACATGCTCCTGCATTCTGGTTTTCTGAAATCTAGTTGTTCTGCTAATGTAGACCACATTGCAAGAGCACCACAAAATGTAAACCATGAAGGTGTTATTACAAATGATGAATTGTTTTACTTCAGATTCTTTATTAGGGTTTACTGAGTGTCTGAATTTATTGCCAGTGTTGCAGTACATACAAATGTTACATCTGAGGCATTTACGACACCCATGGGGCTTGTGAGGCAGCCACGTAGTACCATGCAAACTAGGTTTTAACCTACTGTGCACCAATGTATTCCTAATGTTAGGAGCTCAACTGAATGTGACCCTCGGTTTGGTCCCAAATGCTGCTTCAACTCCCCTGTCACCCAACAAAATGGGTCAATTTTTGTATATTATACTCCCAATCTGTCCTGACCAATCATTATATTCTGTGACAAAGGTAATGGGTGACTGGTTTGATTCCCTTTGTCTAGTGTTGTCCAGTAGTTCAGTTCTGGATTTTGCATCAGCCTTAGCTAAGGCCTCATCCAAAATCTCTTCCTTGTAACCCCTTGCCAGAAATCTATTTTTGAGTAGCTCTGCTTGGGATAGAAACGTACTTTCTTGTGAGCAATTGTGTCTAAGCCGAAGGAACTGTCCATAGGGCATAGAATTAACCAATCTGCGGGGATGGGCACTCTCAGCTCTGAGGACCAAGTTGGTAACTCTGCTTTTTCTATAGCATCTGGATTCTATGCTATTGCCTACATTACTAGATTTGGAAAGGGTAAAATCCAAAAAAATCAATGGATTTTTCATGTGTCTTATGGGTGAATTTTAAGTTTTTGTCATTCTGATTCAACCATTTATGAAAATCATGTATTCCTTCCATTTCACCGTCCCATATAAACAAAATATCATCAATGAAACGCTTCCATAATCTGATTCTGGGGAAAAACAGGTCATTAACAGAATTACATACACATGTCTCCATCCATCTGCCCAGAAACAGATTGGCATAAGAGGGGACCATAGATGCCCCCATTGCCGTACCACAGCTTTGAAGATAGAAGGTTTCATTGAATTCAAAGAAATTGTGTTTCAGAATAAAATCCGGAGTGTTACACACAAACTCTATCGTAGTGTCATCTCTTTCATGGCTATTTTCAAGAAAGTATTTGCAACCCTCAACACCATCTGTATGTTTGACACATGCGTATAATGATTCTACATCTACACACACCCATTTCATGCCTTCCTCCCACTTAAAATCTTTTAATTTATTGAGAATGTCAGTGGTGTCTTTAATGTAAGAGCGCAATGTTACAACACTTCTTTGCAGGAAAAAATCCAAAAACTTCCCTAAATTTTCTGTGAGTGACCCAATGTTATAAATTATAGGGCGGAAGGCATATATACACAGGAACTGCAAGATTTGCTTTAGCAGGAATGTGACAGAGAAATGTTATCATCAGGAACACTCAATACCAAATCTAAAGGTGACATAGGAACTGAGAGTAAATGCAGTTCAAACCTAATTCCATTTTCATACCTGTTATTAATAATCCAGCTATACATACATTTGAGAAAGTGGTTGAAAGGCAAGTTAATTATTTACTAGAAAAGGCTACATTTTTAAAGAGTAAAAATCTTCTTCTCTGTGAGCTTTCAGCACTTAGAGACCTTTCAGGTTACGAAGATTTAGTGTTTAAACCAGCAGACAAGGAAGGAAACTATCATCCATTTCATCCGGCATCTCTTTCTCTGAGATCCAGCCAGTCTGGGAGAGGGGGGCCTATGGACGGAAGATCAGAGAAGGGGAGATAGGGGAGCTAAACATGTGGCTCAAGGGCTGGTGCCAGAAAAAAGGACACAAATTTTAGGGAACTGGCAACAGTTTTGGGAGCGAAAGTTCTTTAAATCTGATGAACTGCATCTGAATAAGGAGGGAGTCAGTGCATTGGGGCAGAAGTTTGACGTCTTTGCAGAATATTTAAACTAGCAAATGGGGAGAGGGGTGCAGCACCCATACGTCGAATGGGAAGAACACCCCTCCCCCCTCAGCTAGTGGTCAAACAAGCGTTCAGCATGTTTGCAGTTCATTTGCATCACCAGGTAAGGAACAAGGTCCGGCTACCCATACGACGCACAGGGGAAATGCCAGACCTCACCCAACAACTAACACACAAATCTGACCAATGGAAAATCATGTACACAAATGCTCACAGTCTGGGAAACAAGATCCCAGGCCTGCAGGCAATAATGACAGAGGCTAAACTGGATATAGTAGCAATTAGCGAGACGTGGTTTACCAGTAACCACACTTGGGAGACTTCAGTACGTGACTATGTGCTGTTCAGAAGAGACCAAGGTACAAAAGGGGGTGAAGTGGCCCTATATGTCAATGAAAATATCAAAGCTACAGAAATTCAGAATACACAGAAGGAACCAAAAGAACTGTGGGTCACCCTGGAAACAGGAAATGGGACAGCCATACGAACTGGGGTTGTCTACAGGCCCCCAGATCAGGGGGAGGACATAGACACATTACTGTTAGAAGATATACAAAACATGACAGTTAAAGGGGAAGTTCTGATAATGGGAGACTTCAACATGCCAGATACAGATTGGTCAATACCAGCAGGGACATCTGCCAGAACTAGACACATGGTGAATTCCCTGCAGGGGAAGGCCTCAAACAACTGGTACAACAACCCACAAGAGACAGGGCTATCCTAGATCTAGTACTGATTAACAGGGAAAGGATCGCAGATCTCCAGGTAGAAGGTCACCTAGGGGCCAGTGACCATCACATGGTATGGTTCAATTTGACCACTAGAACTAAATCATCCCATTCCAAGGCAAAAATATGGGACTTCAGAGGAGCTGACTTTCATAAGATGGCCAACAGAGTTAAGCTAGCCCTGGCAAAAAGAAATACAGGTGAGGGGGTACAGGCAAAGTGGGCAAGCATTAAGGATGCAATACTTGAAGCAACATCCCATTGTGTTAGAGAGAAAAGGAAGTACAAAAGAAGAAGGAAACCACTTTGGTTCTCAAAAACAGTAGCAGAAAAGGTCAGAACCAAAGGCTGGCCTTCAGGAAATATAAAGGGAACGAGCGGATGAAGATAGAGGTATACCAGCACTTCCCTAAGGGAAGCAGGGAAGGCATTAAGGCAGGCAAAGGCCCAAACCGAGGAAACACTAGCACAAACAGTAAAAGGAGGTGACAAGACTTTCTATAGATACATTAGTAAAAGGAGAAAGTCCAGAGATGGTATTGCTAAGATCAAAGGAGATAAGTGGGCATGTGATGAGGAGGACCATGTAAAAGCATCTATCCTAAATAGATACTTTTGCTCAGTATTTACTGAAGAGAAGGTAGGGCATGGCCCACAGCTCAGCACCATGGACGCGGGGGAGGAGGGGGTGCACTAGTCCCTTCACAAAAGAAAGGGTCCTACAAGAGCTTGATAAGCTCAGGTGGACAAGGCAATGGGACCTGATGGCATACATCCCAGGGTACTAAAGGAGTTAAGGGTGGAACTAGCAGAGCCATTATCAGAACTGTTTAGTGAGTCTCTGAGCATAGGAGAGGTCCCAGAAGACTGGAGAAGGGCTTGTGTGATCCTGCTCCACAAGAGTGGTAGCAGAAAGGAGGCGGGGAACTACAGACCAGCCAGTCTTACCATAGTAGTGGGCAAGATTATGGAGGCACTCCTTAAAGAAAGGATAGTGCAATACCTGGACTCCATAGGAGCACAGAATGCAAGACAGCATGGGTTTACAAAAGGAAGGTCCTGTCAAACTAATCTCATAGATTCTTTGACTGGGTAACCAGAGTGGTGGACCAAGGGGGAGCAGTTGATGTTGCCTACCTTGACTTTGGCAAAGCTTTCGATCCTGTTCCACATAGAAAATTGATTAATAAGCTGGGTAGGCTCAGGGTGGGTCAGAAGTTGGTCAAATGGATGGCAAACTGGTTGACGGGCAGAAAACAGAGAGTGGTGGTAAACGGTATACAGTCAGAAGAGATGCAAGTCACAAGTGGGGTACCTCAGGGATCAGTCTTGGGGCCAGTCCTCTTCAAAATCTTCATCAGTGACATTGCAGATGGACTGGAGGGTAAGGTTTGTCTGTTTGCAGATGACACGAAGATCTGCGACAGAGAAGATGATCCAGATGGGGTGGGCAGAATTTGAAGAGATCTGGATAAACTGGCAAAATGGTCGGAAGAGTGGCAACTGGGGTTTAATGCAAAGAAGTACAAGATCATGCACATTGGGAAGAGAAACCTTGAAGCCACCTATAGGCTGGGAGGGGAGTTGCTGGCAGTCACAAGGGAAGAAAGAGACTTGGGCATCATCATCACCGATGACCTGAAATCATCCAAGCAGACCACTAAAGCAGTAGGTAAGGCTAGGGGGATGTTGAGGTGTATTAGTAGGGGTATCACAAGTCGGAAGAGGGAGGTAATAATCCCTCTTTACAAGACACTGGTTAGGCCCCATCTGGAGTATTATGTGCAATACTGGAGGCCACACCTTCACAAGGACATTAACCAAACTGAGGCAGTCCAGAGAAGGGCAACCAAAATGGTGCAGGGACTATATCAGAAAACATATAAAGACAGATTAACGGAGCTCAATATGTATCCCCTAGAGCAAAGGAGGGAGAGAGGTGATATGATCGAAACATTCAAACACCTTAACGGCATTAACAAGGTGAAAGAGCCTAACATGTTTCAATATAAGAAAAATAGCAGGACAAGAGGACACAGCATGAGATTAGAGGGAGGCCAACTAAGGGGTAATGTGAGGAAGTTCTTTTTGACAGAAAGGGTGGTGGATGCATGAACGGCCTACCTCAGGAAGTGGTGGATATGAATACAGTGCAGGACTTCAAACAGGTATGGGATAGGTTTCATAGGTTATCAGAGCAAAAAAAGACCGAGATCCATATAGCTCGCTAGGAAAATTTAAGTATAACCATATATTGAGTTTTTACGTAGATAAATATCTAATCTTGACTTGAAAATGTCCATTTTATCACTAGTTACTACATTTGTGGGTAACTGGTTCCAGACACTAGTGACTCGTATTGTAAACCAGGAGCTCCTTTTCTTTGTTTTACAACATTCTCCCATAAGTTGGAAGGGGTGAGACCGAGTTTCATATGGATTATTTCTTATAGTTAGTCCCAATTTAGCCCATAAACTGTCATCATGAAGAGCTTTAAAAACCATACAGAGGTCCCGTCTCATTCTTCAATATTCTAAGGAATAAAGTCCTAACTTGTAGGATAGGCATACGGGAGCAATACAGATGAGTATGAGTATGAATAGATAGGCCATTGACAGAGCAAAGGCCGATGGCACATTTATAAGGTAGAAAAAGAAATGGGCAAACTGGATGGGCCTTGCGGGCCTTATCTGCCATCAACTTCTATGTTTCTATGTTTCTATTGAACATTGTAGTAATGGATAGCGGACACTATCAAAATATTGCAATGAGCTTACTTCAAGATATTAATGTAACCCCCCCGTTACCCGGAGTTACTAGAATCCCAGTAAGACCTTGTGGTAGGCAGGGAAGACAGCTTGTGAAACTCCAGTTAAATGGATTTCACACTGTCTCACTCTGTTCTCAGTCTCAGCTGAGACTGAGGGGTGACATCACCATAGAAAAATCGCAGCTGCATGAGCCACATTGGAATCTGCAGTTGGGAGTTAGGTTAGAATGTTGGGAGTTTTTGAACAGTGAGCAGCAGTTGTGTGTGAGCAGTCTTGAAGAGAGGAGCACAGCAGTCTGTGCACAGGCTCTTGGAGCCTAAAGCTCTGATATAGAGCTACTTTAGGGAGAGGTGTGTGTTTCCGCCAAAAGAGGAACACAGTAAGCTGTTTGTGAAGTGGTGGAGACTGCTGTTACTGGTCTCTGTGCCCCATCCCTGAGGGGATGGGGGGTAAAAGGTTTACCTGTTATTCCAGGGGCAACCCTCCTGGTGTCCGGCTAGGGAAGAAGCTGCCTTATTTTTCTAAGTTGTGCTGCGGCACCAGAAGCTGTCAAGAATCGTCTGTGGGGCACCTGTAACCAAAGGGTGAGTTCTGCTCTTACATGGGGCCTATGTTTCACCTAAACTGTTGTAAAGTGGGGATTAGACTGCTTAATCAGTGGGAGGCCTAGAGGAATGGGCTAAGCCAAAGTAAAAGTATGTTCAAGTCCAGCACAAGGGGAAAGCCAAGACATGTAGAGGAAATGTGCTATGCATTTACCCTTTAATCTACACTGCCAAACTTTTCAGAGAGAGAGATGTTTAATGTCCAGAGAAATGGCCGGGTATGAATTGTGGAAGCTAGTGGTGGGAGATCCCCCATCATTAGTAACCAGGTTCACCTCTACGGATTTGCTCTGTGGCCCTTTTACTTTGCCTCAGGCACTTGGCCAGTGCTGAGGGAAGTACCCAGACATGGGATTGAAAGGAAATTTCCCTTATGGAGTCAAAGGCTCTAAGGTGGTTTAGGGAGCCACCAGGAAAATGTGTCCATGTCATATGGACGGGGTTCGAGTGGCCGGCAGGGGAGCTGGGCCAGGGAAACCCCAAATAGTGTACATGTTGGGCTGTGTACCCAAAGCAGCGTGCAAGTCCGGGCTGTGTGCCTGGTGGGTCCAGAGCCTGAGGGCTGAAGTGTTGAGGAAATGTTCTGTTTCTCTTATCTGCATTACCAGGAATGTAGCCCCGTGAGGGTCCGACAATGCTTTGTTTGTTCCGTTTGGAAGTGAATAAAAGCCACACTTTAGAATCCCATTCCTGGTATTGGACATTACAGTTATTGCTTCCTGTGTTCGGATTTACTTGGGTGCCCCTGTGCAGAGTAGCCAAACCTAGCCCTTGTGCAGAGTAGCCTAGTCCTCCCCGAACCCAGTCCCCACCTGGTACTGCTGTCAGCTTCAACAGCATGCCACCTGTCGTTTGCAAAAAGGCAGGGGTGTAGGGGTTACAAAATGGAGGCACTATTTTGGATTTTAAATTAGGGAGGAAAGGTGCTCAGGCAAGGGGCTAGCGTTTTGGTTATCTGGCAGTGGGTAGCCCAAAAAGCTGAAGCAAGGTTAACCAGTGTGTCGCTGTGTGCTGTGGTTCATATGCTGCTGCTGTTATAATGCCAACTGTTTACCAAGGAGCAGTGAAGCTGAAAGAGTATGCCCTTGTCCTGCATCAAATATTTACAGCGTTTTTGCCAGCTTTTAAAAAACTGTGTGTGATAAAGAAAAGTGTGGAAGACTAGGGGTGGCAATAGGAAAATTATGCCCTGGACATTGGAAATGCTTTCCAAAGAAGTGTTGTGATAAAGAAAAGTGTAGAAGACTAGGGGTAGCAACAGGAAAATTGTGCCCTGGACGTTGGAAATGCTTTTTAGTGAACTGAGAGACTTGCTGTGTTAATGCCCATAATAAATGGTTGAAATGGGCTCCCGCCGTGGAGACAGTTAAGAAAAAAAAAATGGTTTCTGCAGTTTAAATTTGCCTGCTCAACAATCGCCATGAGGAGAAGAGCACTCACGAGGGAAAGAGGCTCGTTTGTATGGCATCGTGTGATTGGTGAGGCTGTAATCAGTCCTGCCCCCCAGCCAGCTCTACAGTGACTGCCCAGCATTCGAGAGGGAGTGTGAGTGGAGTGCGTGTACTGGCTTGGTGGAGGAGCGCCGCGGTGATTAAAAAGCGCTGTAAAAGCATTAAAAATAGACTTTTCTGTTTAAAATCAGGCTCAACCCGCATCTCGATCGACTGGATTGTGAGTGTGGTGATCAGAGGGATGATCAGCAGGATTGCCAACCCTTTTCCTTTCTGAGGCCTCCAAGACTGGCTGTAGGCCGGTTTTCCATCGCAGCAAACAGCTACTGATAACCGTGAGTACCAACAGTAATAATTGTTCAAACAGTGATTTTCTGCCAAAAGCCAACTGAATCTGTGTGCAGCAGTGTAGTCGCTTTGCAAATAAGACTGTGTCAAGTTTTACCAGCTAAGGCAAGTCTGTTAAGCTATTGACTGTGAGCATAGTTATGGGTTCAGCGTCAGAATAAAGTTTCAAAGCCATGAAAGAGACTGTGAGTTGTAGCAAAATATGCAGCACTAGTTACAGGCAATCCTGTGCTTGAAATCCTGAGGCTTTAAGGGACTGCGAGCTAAAGCAATGTTTTCAACAAGTGAAAAGTCCGTGGCAAATCATATAAATGTGCTAGGAAAAAGAACAGTGCAAGTTTGTGCAGTTTGAGCAAAGTTATCAGTAGTGTGTGTAAATCGGATGCGCAGTGGCTTGACCCAATTTCTGAATGTTGATGCACAGGAGTGCTGCCGCCGCCATTACAGGGTGGGGTAGTAAAGTAAACACAGCAGCAGAGGAGCCATTTTAAATGTAAAAGAAAGTGTTCAGTGAAGTGGGACTTTCAATAACAGTGAGCATTTGTTTGTTTTTCCCTGCAGTCATGGCCTCAGGACCAGCCCGCTACCCGGATCATGCCCGGGCTATGGTAGCAGCAGAAGTAAATAAGTTAAGGGACATTGAGAGGTGTTACTATGGAGGACAACTGCCTTATCATGTAGCGATTCCTGGATACCCAGTGCAAGTGTGTTAAATATGCTTAAATGCTGGAAGGGACGTCTTCATGGTACCTCACTGTTTGGGGTGCTTAGAGAAATACGGCTTGTTTAAAGCGCCCAAGATTCGTTTGGCTCCCACATGGACAAAAGTTCAGGAATTCGTAGTTGGCAGCACACAGCAACAGGTGGAGCCTGTTGATGAAGGCCCCTCGGGGGAGTGTGGCACAAAGCTAGAGGGTGCAGATTTGCAGATAGAACCATATGCTGGTGTTTAGGATGCTGGATCGCAGAGACATAATTCAGACAGAGCATCAGTAGACCCCTGGATGGGGGGTCTAGCCCAAGTCTCATAGGAGAAGATGAGATGAGGGAGGCCTTTGAATGGGAGGTATCGACCTCCGCGCCCAGTAAAGAGTGGATAGTCTCAGGAGTGAGGACGACTGCTCACTCCTGGGCACAGATTCTCAGTGAGGAAGAAGAAGAGGGGGAACCTATGTGGCCTTGTGAAAAAGGAATGGGTACACAGCCCAAAGCTCTTGCCTCAGAAGAATGCATAGAAGAGAGTGGTGATGCCACTGCCCTGGCTGTGCAAGGAGAAGAAGTCAGGGATCCATTTTTCATCTCGTTGAAAATGCGTAGCTGGCAGAACCAGGACTGGCCACCCCCAAGCCAGGCCAGCGGTCTCAGGTTGACCAAAGCTAGTAAAGAGGAGAGACTGGTTCGTAGGAAGGTGAATGAAATCTATGGGATGTCCTTTCCTACCTTTCCTCGGAGAGTCTGGGAGGAGATTGAGAACAGCAGGAAATCCTGGATCTGGACTGAAGCAATGAAATGTGTGCATCCTGGTGCAAACAAGCATGTCAGGAACAGAATGTTTCATGAAAAATACACCCAGTGGAAAAGAGGCAGGACTCTGTTTATGGACACTGTTTGAATAGTGGATGGAGAGGGACATGAAACCTTTCACTGTGTGAATTATGTACACCCAGACGGGGTAATAATTCAAGCTCCTGACCTACTGTACTATTGGCCTCAATGCAAAGACCTCCCTGCAAATGTGCCCGTGCCTACCAGATGGAAAGCAGAGCAGTGGTAGTCAATGCTGCCACGCCAGCCATTGCAGTGCCTTTGTTGTTCCGCCAGTATGGACATCCAGGACTCAGGTGCCCCACATTCATCAGTTCTACAGTGTACTGACTTTCCAGACTCCATCGACTGGCCCACCAGATGACTTCAGATCCAGAGAGGACACCAGCCCAGCTGTATCCTGATCCATCGCCTGGTAACCGGATGACATCAGACCAGCTGTCTTCCTTTTTGTTCCTGTTCCATCTCCAGAGATGACATCAGCCCAAGAGTTTCCAGATGTGCCCTCCTGTAGTTCCTGGAAGATGTCCACCCAGCTGTATCGGAAGAATGCTGCCAGGGAGAGTCTTCGGCAGAGGAGCAGGTCAGTGCCGTTTGTTCATTCTACAAGGGGCTGGTAAGTCCAAACTTTTCTATCCTTATGACATTGGAGTACACACCCTACACTAGCAGACTCCAGAATGTGTGAACTGTCCTCAAAGACTCTCCCCTTTGGGACTTTGTCCTGCTAGAACTGTGCTTCACCGGGCTCCGGCCCAGGACAGACTCTTTAATGGACTAGCCTTCGGGCACTGTGGTCACTAGATGGGACTTTAAAGGCACTCCATCCCCCAAATGTGTATTGTAAATAATGTCATTGTTTTTCTACTGTTTTATAATGTTTATACTGTTTTTCTACCTTTTCTAAAAAAAATAAAATAAAATATTTTTGGGATTCTCCAGTGTTTTGATGGTAGGGGTTCAGATAGACTGTGTATGCAGATTAGGAGTGTGTGTTGTCTTTCTTTTTCTTGCAGGTGTTCCTGAAGAAGATAGAAGAGAAGACAAGAAGAGGAGAAGGGGCTCATCGGAGTTCCTAAATAGTACTTTAGTGTGTAGTATTTAAAGTACTGTTGTTGTTGTTGTTACTGTAGTAACCCTTTCCTTCCACAGGTGTGATTGTGGGGGTATGAGGGAGTAATGTAATAGATGGTATTAGTTTCCTGGTGTGTGGTTGCATGGTGCCCAAGGTCGGGGAGGTCCCCTGTTTGTTTTGTTTTGGGATTTAAGTTAGAGGCAGACAGAGTGTCAATAGTTTCGGAACCAACATCCTATTACCCCCTGCATGTACATATTGCCAAAAGTGCATAAGGATATGTTGAACCCACAATGATATCCTATCATTTCTAGCATTGGGTCACTCACAGAAAATTTAGGGAATTTTGTGGATTTTGTCCTGCAAAGAAGCGTTTTAACATTGCACTTTTGCATTAAAGACACAACTGACATTCTCAATAAATTAAAACATTTTAAGTGGGAGGAAGGCATGAAATGGGTGTGTGTAGATGTAGAATCATTATACACATGCATCAAACATAGAGATGGTGTTGAGGCTTGCAAATACTTTCTTGAAAATAGCCATGAAAGAGATGACACCCCGACAGAGTTTATGTGTAACACTCTGGATTTTATTCTAAAACACAATTTCTTTGAATTCAATGAAACCTTCTATCTTCAAAGTTGTGGTACGGCAACGGGGGCATCTATGGCCTCCTCTTATGCCAATCTGTTTCTGGGCAGATGGGAGGAGACATGTGTATTTAATTCTGTTACTAACCTGTTTCTGCCCAGAATCAGATTATGGAAGCATTTCATTGATGATATTTTGGTTATTTGGGATGGTGAAATGGAAGAAATACATGATTTTGATATATGGTTGAATCAGAATGACAAAAACTTAAAATTTACCCGTAAGGCACATGAAAAATCTATTGATTTTTTGGATTTAACCCTTTCCAAACCTAGCAATGTAGGCAGTAGCACATAATCCAGATGCTGTAGAAAAAGCACAGCCACCAACTCGGTCCTCAGAGCTGAGAGTGCCCATCCCCGCAGATTGGTTAATTCTATGTCCTATGGACAGTTCCTTAGGCTTAGGCACAATTGCTCACAAGAAGGTACATTTCTATTCCAAGCAGAGAAACTCAAAAATAGATTTCTGGCAAGGGGTCACAAGGCAGACATTTTGGATGAGGGCTTAGCTAAGTCCCATGCAAAATCCAGAACTGAACTACTGGACAACACTAGACAAAGGGAATCAAACCAGTCACCCATTACCTTTGTCACAGAGTATAGTGATTGGTCAGGACATACTGGGAGTATAATATACAAAAATTGGCCCATTTTGTTGGGTGACAGGGGAGTTGAAGCAGCATTTGGGACCAAACCGTGGATCACATTCAGTCGAGCACCTAACATTAGGAATAAATCAATGCACAGTAGGTTAAAATCTAGTTCACAAGGTACTACATGGCTGCCTCACAAGCCCCATTAGTGTCGTAAATGCCTCAGATGTAACGTTTGTACGTACTGCAACACTGGCAATAAATTCAGACTCCCAGCAAACCCTAATAAAGAATTTAAAGGTAAAACAATTCATCATTTGTAATATCACCTTTGTGGTTTACATTTTGTGGTGTCCTTGCAATGTGATCTATATTGGCAGAACAACTAGATTTCTGAAAACCAGAATGCAGGAGCATGTCCATAATATTATAAACGTCAAAACGGACATACTGGTTGGACAGCACTTTGCAAGGCACCACAATTCATCACCAGCTGGTCTGAAATACATGGATATTGAATGGGTGCCACCATCAAAATATGATGGCGACAAGGTAACCCTTCTATTGATGAAAGAAAGTGAATGGATCTTTAGATTAAAATCTGTTAAACCTGATGGATTAAATGACCAGTGGGACTTGAAGAATTTTATGAAAAAGACAAAATAATCCTTGTTTGGTACATAGACCAAGTGCATGTTTTGTTTCCTTAACCCTGTGCATCTCTATTTGACTCCCTTAAACTCTTTAAACATGGATATACATTTTTTTTGCATTTTGAAAGTCTCCCTTTGGTATTGACCTTTTGCATTCTTGGTGACCTCCATCTAGAAACCTGGAAACTTTTTTCTTGGTCTATGTGCAACTGACTGTCATGCATTTTCTTGAATGTCTTTACATATATATTCACATGTTGTCTACTATTGGATTCATGTAGTTCTTTTGACCTCTTGCAAGAACTGGTGACCTTCTTATGAATTTATGAAAATGGTCTAATATATGCACTTGCCAATCTAGGAATTTTAGTACATATACATGACATTATACAAATCTGGCCTTGTGTAAAACTAGTGACCTCCTTTATTTATTAATTGTATTTATTTTTAGGGCTGTGAGCGGAACCTACAGCCCTAGTGGGATCAGATTATAGCTCTAAAAACAGCTGATCATGGAACTCCCGTTTTGGACATTTGGAAGTACTCCTCCACAGCTGCAAAATAATGCACTCCCCCTTTGACTTTTGCTATTTGCTGCTCTATGTTAAAGGCATCTGAAGGGAAGGGGGATGCCCCCTCCGAATTTGTGCCTCCGAACTTCTCAGGATATTAACAAAATAAAAAACTTTTTAAACTGCTGTTTCTATCATCTGTTCAGCTCAGTCTAATAGATGTATTCTATTTCTTTCAGCAACCTAGGGGTTAACTCATTATCTGTTGTACTGGAATTTACTGAAGCTCTGAAACAGTGAGACAGACTACAGTGTCAGATTACAGACAGTGCAGCTGCAGTTTTGTTAGCTCTCTTGTTCCTATGGGCATTTATTGGGATCTGAGACCATTTTCTTCTGTTTTTTTGGCTATATATTTTTCTATTCAACCTTTGTATATTTGCTATTCAGTGCTAGTGAAAGGTGGGGACTTACAACACCTCTGTTTATTCACAGAATCAGGTTTACCGCTGACTTTTCTTCTCAATGCTCATACAAGGTACAGCTGAGATAGCACTAGAAGGTAAACTAAAGCTCTTTGTTTATCCACAGGGACAGGTACTGTGCAGCCTCCCCACCCCACACACTGTGATGAATATAATGCTGGTAAAAAGTAGCTAAAGCCCTCAGTTTATCCACAGGTACAGTGCTATGTGGGACAGGCTCAGTTTAAACTTACCCACACTGTGATGGATTTAGTGCTGGTAAGAGGTAAGGGACTTATGCCACTTGGGCTTTAAACCCTTGGATAATCCACAGAGACAGCTACAGTGTGGGGGGCAGGGTAAGTGCTTGGTTTCCACACTGTCTGCATTTAGCCCTGGTGAATGATGAGAGACTGTCAGAACTGGGGACTGTAGCATTTTGCTTATCTAGAGTGACAGGTTGCATGCAGACACGCACACACACACACACACACACACACACACACACACAGCAGCATGTACTCTAACTACATACATTCAAGAGGACTGAATCAGCAGCATGCTAGTTTTTGATTATTGTGACTGAACAGCACTATATAACACCAACAAGAAAATAATAAATTGCTATCTGAAATGTTTATCCAAAATAATTTTTAAGTGAAAGTATGGGAAAAAAATGAATGAAAGATGTTTTCCATATTTGACCATTGCCTCTTAATAGTCATATAATATTGCTTCAATATGCAGTGTGCATTTTAAATATTTAACTTGTAAATACTATTTATACTTGTTGTTATGACCATGTCATGTACAACAGCAAAAATAATCTCTTTCAAAATAAAAACTCAAAAAGGGAATGTGTTTGTATTGGAGGTGACGTTGGTAAAAAATCTGGGAATGTCACACTTCTTGAAGCTTTGCAAAGTTCCCCAACCTCATATCAAGTTCGCTACCAATTTCTGAATATTAAAAAATAGCGCATTCGCTCTGTGAAATCATCTTTCGGGACAAGTGAAGAAAATGGCACTGGCACTCTTCATGAGGAGGGGTCCCAAAAAGGCCATGTTGAAAATTTGGTGCAATACGTCCAAAAAATGGCCAAGTTACACATGGGCGTTGCATAATTTCTATGCACATTTGTAACGTTGGTCGTTTAGTAGCTCTTCACAGCCCTATCAGCCCTTGCTAGAACTTGTTGTCTTTTGTTAACAAGAGTTCTTTCTACCTGTTGTGCCTGATTTCTCCTGTTACATCTCTCCCCCCCCCCCTGCAAGCAGGGGAATTTTGTGGATCCCCGGTTTTACTTAAAGAATGCCACGGCAACATGTAATTTGGGTGATTGCTTCTCTGCTTAGCAAGTTTAACGCCCTTCCTGTAAAGTCATTTTTCACTAGGACCTTAGTAAATTATAGGTAAATTACAAATGGTTAAGCTGTATACTTCAAGAATTGTATATATTTTTATTCATTAGGAACGTCCTTTTCTGATGACAGCTTTTTTAAAAAAATATCAAAACAATGTTAAATTTTTATCTTTTTTATTATATTTGATGTCAAATTTGATGAATGTGCCAGTATGAATATGTATGAATATGTACCAGTTACAATGCTCTATATGCCATTTCTTTGTACTAAATATATTTTTATGTTAATTTCATGTTGTGATGAAATCCCAGGTGTTTTGAACTGTTGGCTACTTAATGGAGTATTATAACATGGGTAGCCACACACCCTAATGAAGGCTATCTGCAGAAGTGCTGGGGTTTGGGTGAGAGCCCAGTTCTTTAATAAATCTATATTGCTTACACTGCGGGACTTTGCTGGTAATTCTCCGTGTTGCCTGAGTGCTCTGTATTTGGAACTTGTCACCCCATTTAATGTCCACCACTGCTCCCTCCATGCGCAGCTAGGCTGGTCTTTTGTATGTACATCAGGGAACAAAGAAAGGCCAAGGGAGAGATAGTGAGGCTTAATAA
Source organism: Neoceratodus forsteri (assembly GCA_016271365.2). Lineage (NCBI taxonomy): Eukaryota > Metazoa > Chordata > Ceratodontiformes > Ceratodontidae > Neoceratodus > Neoceratodus forsteri. Next base: position 1,575,017,402 of record CM057453.1, on the reverse strand, counting down.
AGGGGAAGGGAGGCAGGCAGAGGGTGACAGTGAAAAGGCAGAGATACTGAACAAATACTTTTGCTCAGTATTCACAAAAGAAGAAGGGGGGAGGTACCTAAACCAAACAATAGATGCACTCTGGACAGGGGGGTTGATACCAGTCCATTCACAGAAGAAAGGGTTCTGAAAGAACTCCTAAAACTGAAGGTGGACAAAGCAATGGGGCCTGACAGGATTCACCCCAGAATTTTAAAAGAACTAAGGGAAGAACTAGTAACACCACTGACTACCCTTTTAACAAATCATGGGAGGATGGGGTGGTACCTGAGGACTGGAGGAGGGGATGTGATTCCTCTTTACAAAAGTGGGAGCAAGGCAGAGGCAGGAAACTACAGACCTGTTAGTTTGACCTCAGTGGTAGAGAAAATGATGAAATCACTTCTGAAAGAAAGAAAGAATTGTTGAGTACCTAGAGGCCAGCGGAGCACAGGACCCAAGGCAGCATGGATTCACAGCGGGAAGGTCATGTCAGATGAATCTAATAGATTTCTTTCACTTGATGACCAAAGTAGTAGACCAGGGAGGGGCTGTGGACATGGCCCACTTAGACTTTAGCAAAGTATTTGACACAGTCCCACACAAAAGATTAATAAACAAGTTAGCCAGCCTGGGAGTGGGTCCCAGGGTGGTAGCCTGGGTAGCAAACTGGCTGGACAACAGGATGCAGAGTGTAATAGTAAACGGAGTACACTCTGAAGAAAGGGGATGTTACTAGTGGGGTACTGCATGGTTCAGTACTGGGACCAGTCCTCTTTAATGTCTTTATAGGTGACATTGCAGAGAGGCTGGAAGAAAAAGTATGCCTCCTTGCAGACTACACAAAGATCTGCAACAGGGTTGATATACAAGGGGGATGGAAAGTATGAGAAGGGACTTGGCAAGGTTGGAGGAATAGTCAAAAGTATGGCAGCTTAGTTTTAATGCAAAGAAGTGCAAGGTAATGCACCTGGGAAACAAAAACTCAGGGGAAGAGTACACAATGGGGGGAAGGGGTACTAACAACAACAAACATGGAAAGGGACCTGGGGTAGTCATATCAGATGACCTTAAGGTAGGCAAGCAATGTGAGAAGGCAGTAAGGAGGGCTGAAGGGATACTGGGATGCATAGGGAGAGGCATCACTAGTAGAAAAAAGGAAGTTGTTATCCCACTGTACAGACAGTTGGTGAGACCCCATCTGGAGTGCTGTGTGCAGTTCTGGAGACCCCACCTCCACAAGGACATAGACAGGATGGAGGCAGTCCAGAGAAGAGTGACTAAAATGGTGCAGGGTCTGCACCAGAAGCCATACGAAGAGAGACTAAAAGAGCTTCTAACATGGGTTCCTAAAATACTGTCTTCTGATTTGTCCAAACAGCTCATCTGACTGTTGATTAATATGTGATATACCCACAGTTGCATGTTCACAAGGCTTTAATTCCCTATTTCTGTAGGTAAAACTCTTAACAAAACATTGTCCATGTTATAAGAGGATTAACCCACTCCAGGGTATGGGTTTACTGAGCATTAATCCAACCCCCCTCCCAGGCATGGATTAATGCCCTGTAAACCCATACCCTGTCGTGGGTTAATCCCTCCTTAATATGTATACCCTTGAGGAAAGGAGGAAGAGGAGGGACATGATAAAAACTTTCAAGTACCTCAAGGGAATCAACAAAGTCCAAGAGGGTAGCATCTTTCAGAAAAAGAGATGTGCAAGAACAAAGGGGCACAATTTGAAGATAGAGGGTGGACGGCTCAGGGCCAACGTGAGGAAGTATTTTTTCACAGAGAGGGTGGTGGACACATGGAACGGACTTCCTAAGGAGGTCGTGGGGTCACAAACAGTGGGGGAATTCAAGAATGCATGGGACAGACATAAGGCAATTATAGTTGGGGGGTAGGAGGAAGTAGACTGTTGATTAACTAGGATCTGCAGCTTATCCAATAGGTAGGGAAATGGGCAGACTAGGCGTGCCAAGTGGTCCTTATCTGTCATCAAAGTGTATGTTTCTATGGTCTTCACTTAGCACTTGGAGGTGGAGAAATGCCTTCTTCTGGGCCTACAGAGGCATTACCAATAAACTTCCCACATACTGTACATCTCTGACCTTTTTAAATGCACTCCCGGAATTTATTTTCTTGGAAGATACTCCTATATCCTGCTTGATATTCCCAAGATAAAAACTCATTACGGTGCCTCATCCCTAAGCCATGCTCTCCCTTCATTATGGAATACCCTTCAAAAATCTTTAAAGCTTACACAATTAGTTGGGATGTGCACCTTTAAATCTCTGCTAAGACGCTCTCTGAAGGAAACTTGTAACTGCTACTCCTAACTTGAACCTCAGTTACGAGGAACCCGTATTATACTACATCTTCAGCACTTACTCTTTTATTCTGGTTGCTTGTTGTTACTTCTGTAGTGGCTTCCACCACTTGTGTTATGTTCTAAACTTCTATCTTTACATACTCTCCCTTCCTCATCCTCCTTCTTCTCTCACCTTTCCCCTCACTTTAGTTGGTTGCTGTTGCATCTGTATCCTCCTTTTTCAAATGTGCTCTCTACTGACCTTCACATCCACTCCCTCCTTCCCCCTCAGACCCCTTTCACCCTCTCTACTGTCCCTCAATATCCCCCCTAGAACACTAGTGTTTTATTCTTGTGTCTGTCCTCGTCCCTTGAACCTAGAATTATGCTGTTAGATACTCTTAATGCACATCATCTATTGTCCTTCATTTGTACAGTGCAGTGCTATTTTTTTGAAACTTGAATCTTGTATCCTTCCAGGACCACCTTGTAAATGAGTTCGCTCAATGCTTTTTCCTGGTAAAATAAAAACTGGATTGAATTGAATAAGCCTCAGCTGCCTTCTAGTGGCCGAGTTTGTCAATTGCAGAGCACTATTTTTAATGTTTGAAATGCCATGTAGCAAATTGCTTGGCAGGGGGAGGTTCATAATGTACTGCACTGTACATAGTTTGGAACTACCCACTTCACCAATGGCTCTTGTTAAACGGGACAGAATGGGATATGCTGCTTCAGTCCCAGTGCTTTGGCTCAGAGACTTGGGTATCCATAATGAAGTTATCCCCCCTCCCAGTGGAGGGGGAAGATTCTATTTCCTAGATGCACTCAGGAAACCTTAAATCTCTCTCAGAGAGATCACCTGGGGGGAACCCAGGGCAGTGGAATGACAATCAGTGGGAACTGGAATACTTGAGCCTTCTTTAATTATTTGGGCAGACTACTTAGCCCAGACCATCTCCTGACTGGTCTTCCTCTTTAAGCTGGCAGTCATATACACCCCCTGGGTGAAGGTCCATTTAGCTCAATTTGGTTCCCACCTATTTTATGGTGGGCATGGGGGCCACCTAGTTACCTCCCCACATTATTAAAAAGCTTATAAAACAACAGCCCAACTCCCAACTCACAGCGGGGCCTCAGGAGATGATCCACTTCTCACACTAGATACAGTTTCATCTAAGCTTCAGGTCCTGCTGGGGGAGAGGGAAGGGAGATGAACTCCTGCATGACCACTGGATGCTGCTGGCTCGGTACACAAGCATTCTGTCATTGCAGCCAGTGTATCCCGTATATGGGGAAGGAGTACGAACCCCTATACAACAAGCCAGGGTATTTCAGCTACAGATAATTTTTTGCCTGCCATTCTGCACCCCCAGGCCTCGAGTACATCTATGGATAATTGGACAAGAGACGGGTCCCAACACTCATAGGTTTGCAATCTCTCTAGAACCGGCCCGACGCACAGTAGACAACAGGTGAGGATCAGAGATCTCTAACTCCCTTCACTACTAAGTAGCAGAATCTGCTACTGGGGCCCACGGCCAAGGCCGTGACTTAACCCCCAAGGGAGAAGTCAGCTATCCCTATACACGAGAGTTTTCTCTCCCTGCCTAGGAAGCCACCCAAAGCTCCCTCCATTCCTTTTAAGTGGACACCAAGGAGGCACTATGGGATTGTTTGTCAGTTTTCAGGTTGAATGTTGAGCCCAGTTGGCACTTTGTTTGGTTATTCTGTATGTTCGTATCTGTTGTCACCACTGCATATTTCTTCCACAGCTACAATGCCTACCTATGAGTTCAGATGGTAACTTCATATTTCTCTCTTTCCTATACTTTTCTCCTTTTGAACCAACTTCTGCAACCTTGCACTTACTGTATTTCAATCTTTTCTCACACTCTACCATGCACCCCTCCTGTGACCACTATTCTACAACTAGCCCCTCAACAAGCCATTCAACACTCACTATGGGGAGGGGGCGTCCAACCCACCCTGCACCTCAAACCATTCTTACCAACTCCCTACTTGAAGTTCTCCAAAGTGACATCATTTAATATCAATGGCAAACATAGCCCTATTAAATGATACCGACTGCTCCGGCATCTCAAAAAAGACCAGCCAGAGGTGGTATTCCTTCAGGAAAGGAAGCACCACTTGTGCTTGGCAAACAAATCCCCAATGTCCTACACAGTGATGGCACTACACCGACACCAGTATAAAGTGCTTTTTGTGGGGGGAGCATTTAATTATAATCAACTCCAGGTCGGAGTCGTGCCGGGGAGACGGCAGAACACCAGGAGAAGCCGCGTCAGTGAAAACAGACCATTACAGCAACTGTCGCTGTAATGGTCTGTTTTGGGGTTTTGCTGTCGGGGTGCTGCTGTCAAGGAGGCCACGGTTCAAGAGACACACTTCTCCATCTTAAAATATGAAAACTTTTCTATGCTGGGATACCACATAGTCATAGCCTCCTCCCATCCATCTGGGAGGAGACTTTGAGTTGCCATTTTATTACCCAGGGGGGATACTGTTTGTACTTGAAGACTAGAAGATAGACCCAGAAGACCACTTTGCCATAGCTACTGTCCTAATATATATAATCCTGTCACCTTGGCCTCCGGATATTTCCCACCGGGTGCCAAAAAAGTCATAGCACAACATTTCTTCAACACCCTGTTACCGATTATGAAGGGTCAACTCATTCTGGGAGGTGATTTAAATGTTACACTTTCACCTGAGCTGGATGCCTCCAACCCTTTGATGCATCGCACGTCCCCACATCAGAAATATTTAATGAAAACACTAACACATTTAGAGATTATCAATTTATGAAGACACTTTTTCCCCACCTCCAAACAATATTCCCACTATGCCTCCCATACAGGGACAGTATCTTTCTCAGATTATACAGTTACCATGACAGAACACTTAGACACAGTCCAGGATATCTATCATATCACCTCCCTTCTATCCGGCCATACACTGGTCTGGCGATTCAACCTAATGCACCTCAAGGACCCCGAATTCAGAAAGATGGTCCAGGACACAATCACCCACATCCATTTATTTATTTAGCTATTTATTGAACATATCGGAATTTGCAAACCTTTGAGTCAGAGACTCCTTTGCAAAGGCTCCACATCAAAATACAAGTTAACTGTAGAATACAAATTAAAAGAACAAGTGGATACATGAGGTACTGAGCTGGGCACAAGACATACAGAGGGTAGACAACTATAACCTGAGTCACACCAAGCAGATAAGCAACAAACCGCATATTACATTAGGATAGTACAATAAGTAACACAGAACCGCAATATAATTGAGAACACTCAGGAGCAGGTACAAGCCTATTATTTTAGAGATAAGAGGGACCACTCAGGAGGCGGATATAGACACAGCGTTTTAGAGATGGCGAGAAGGTATGGAGGAGGAGGAAGGGAGGGGGGTGGTAGGGGTTGCATCAGAAAAGACTTCATCCATGAAAGCTAGTAGGGGAAAAGGTAGGGGAGAAAGGAGAGCAGGGGGAAGGGAGGAAGGTTATAATCAATCGTAAACACAGGAGGAGAAGAGTAGCTCTCTAAGTTTGGATTTGAAGGGGCCTAGTTTCAATTCCAAGGAGATATCTACAGGTATGTCATTCATCCAGAGGGGGGCCCTATAGTAGAATAAACATTGTCCCAAGGATGTCCTGCAGTGAGGGACTAGGAGCAGGTCTTTTGTAGAGCTTCTGGTGTATCTAGCTTGAGGGGCAAGCTGGATTAGATCACAAAGCCTCATAGGGAAGAGACCAGCTAAGATTTTCTTGGCTATAAGACAGGTTTGGTATTTTAGTCGAGCCTCAAAGTTTAGCCAGTTTGTTAGCTTGTAGAGGCCACAAGTGTGGGTCCACCTATCACACAAAGAGACTAGCTGGCAGGCTTTGTTCAGCACTACCTTGATACGACTGAGAGCAGTGTTATCAGCTGTACCATAGAAAGAAATCCCATAATCTACCAGGGAAAGGACTGAGGATGACACGGCCAGGCAGAGGGCTACAGGAGGAATACAATGTTTGTGTCTGTGCAGCAGGCCAATTCTTGAGTAAATGGACTTGGTTAGAAGATAGATATGATTGTGGTATGTAAGATGGGAGTCTAGGATGATACCCAGATATTTAAAGGATTTTACTAGCTCGAGTGGGGCGGTTTCATAGTTAAGAATGCGAAGAAGAAAGTCTTTTTGTTAATTCTGGTGATGGGTGAAGATCACAGGCTGGGGTTTGTTTACAGTTAAGCACGAGTCTGTGCTCAGTGAACCAGACTTCTGCTTCGGAGAAGAAGCTCTGTAGGTCAGTTTGGAGGGTGAGGGGTTTTGGGTGGCTACTCTAAATAACCGCGTCATCTGCATAAAGAAGAAGGTGACCTGTACACGCTGAGGAAAGTATGTTCAGTAAGAGACTAAAGAGGAGTGGACCTAAAATGGCATGGCAAATTTTATTTCAAAAGACACCCATCATGGAGGCTCTGGCCGCAGAGCAATTAGAATCACATACAAATAACACCAATATAATTATATGCAAAATAATGGCACAATATAGAACCAAATAATAAATATTCTACACTATAACTCACTATTATACAATGGCAAGAAAATTTCCAGGGCTCTGATTGGTCCGTGTGTGCCTGAGACAGTGATGTTATTACACAATCACATCACTGTATTGATTTTTTGGATGATTGTTTGGAGCTACTCTTAAGAAACAGAGATATACTGCTACACTAAAAATCTACTAAAACTTGTTTGAAATATTTGTTTTTATTTTGTATAACATCGGGCCATTGTATAATTGCAATAAGGCACTCCAAGGTGTGTGTTATTGTGTAATAACGTCACTCCTGGGGTGGTGGAAGCACTCGGCTTCGCCTCGTGCTTCAACCCACCCCAGGAGTGACATTATTACACGATAACACACACCTTGGAGTGCCTTATTGCTTAATTATAACATTTATAAATCATATGATCAGCAGTAGATACAAAAAACTAAATAAATAACCAGGGACAGAATTAAGCACTAAACAAAATGGATCCCTGAGAGACCCCAGAGAGAACAGGCAGGCTGGAGGACAGGGTAGAGTTTATTTTAACTTGCTGAGACCTTGCACTTAGGTCGTTCTCAAACCAAGAGGTGGATTCCTGCACAAGCCCAAGGGATGGCAGGGTCTTAAGGAGGAGGGCATGATTAACTTTATCAAACGCCTTAGTTAGGTCAATATAGACTGCCCCAACTAAGTGTCCATGATCAAGAGCTTTGTGAATAAATGAAGTATATTCCAGCAGGGCAGTGGTGGTACTGTGGCCCTTTCTAAAACCATGCTGTTCGTGGGAGAGTAGGTTATATTTTGACAGGTAATCAGTTAGCTGGTTTGCAAGTGAAGAGGTTTGCACAGGGTTGGGGTGCATGGATAAAGATAACAGAAATCCACAGCAAAATCCTGCACTCACCACCCATAAAAAGAAATGAGAAAAGAAACAACTACGTTCTGAAATGCGTCTGGACTTGCATATGGCACTATTACAATAAAATGAAGTACCAACTACGATTGTGAGCCGTCCCTTTCTTTATATGGGCAGTGAGTGTGGGATTTTGCTGTGGATTTCTGTAATCAGTTAGCTGGTCAGCAGCTCTTTTTTTCAAGGGGCTTAGATGGGGGGGGTGGCGATTGGGCGGTAATTGCCTAGGTCACCTTTATGAATGGGTGTTATCACAGCCTGTTTCCAGAGTGCTGGAAACTGGCCTAGACAGAGGGAAAGGTTGAGGATTTTGGAGAGGGAGGCAAGGACAGTGTCAAGGGCGAGGTGAAGGAGCTTACGGTTCAGGGTGTCATCACTATGCTGGGATTTGCCTAGCACTCTAGTTAGGTAGGATCCATTCAGACAACTTGAGTCCAGACACTTGCCGTCTATCCTCTGGGACACCCTTAAGGTGGTTTTGTAGGGGGAAATTATGTCTTATGCATCCCAGAAAAAAGGGAAAGGGATAAGAAAATTAATTCTCTCCAGGAGGAAATGCATACCCACCAAAGGTTTCTTCTCCAAGGGGACCAAGTCCGTCAAGGCCCAATTACAGAGAGTGAAGCAAGACCTTCAGAGGTTATATGATCAAAGAACAGAACAGCTACTCTTATACCTCCAACATTCCCATTATGATAGAGGTCCCTGAGGAACTCAAAACTTGGCCCACCGGATTTTAAACTATAAATCACAAGCATACATCACTCACATGCACAACCCAACATTGGGTACCACCCTAACCAGCCTAAGCAAACTCAAGAAAGTTATGGTGGCTTATTACCAGCATTCATACACATCGGACATCCGGGCCCCAGAGTCCCGTATGGATGCCTACCTCAACTGTAATCCACTGCCCCGCGTAAATGAGACACAAGCAAATAGTATTCTCACCCCCAATTACAGCTTTGGAGCTTGTTGTGGTTCTCTGTGAAGCCAAGACCAAAAAAGCACCAGAACCAGATGGCTACCTGGTGGAATTCTACCGGGCCTTCCAGGAACCCCTCATACCTCACCTGTTGTCGACATTGTGGGGAGAGCAGGAGGGCGATCCTCCCCCATCATGGAAATATACCTCCCACACAGCCATTCTAAAACCACAAAAAAAATGTCGCCACCCTGCCTCATACAGGCCCATCTGTATGTTAAATACAGACTATAAAATCTGTATGTCCATAATGGCAAGATGCTTTGAACCCCTCCCTCCCTCTTCTAATTAATGCAGACCAGATGAGATTTATCCATCGCTGTTAGGCGCATGACAGCATCCACTGAAACCTTCTGCTCATTGATTTTGCGACCACCAGACAGATTCCTCTGGCACTGCTTAGATGCTGAGAAGGCATTCAACAGGGTGGCTTTGCCATTCCTGAGAAGGGCCTTGTTTCATTTTGGATTACCCCAGCAATTCATACAAACTCTCCAAACAATCTATACCCTGGCCCAAACTTATCTCAAGCTAAATGGTTCCCTTTCAGAACCGTTTCCCTTGTCTAGAGGTACCCGTCAGGGCCGCCCCCTCTCCGTACTTTAATTCGCCCCTCTACTTAGAGCCCTAGGCAGAAGCTATACATTTCGACCCCCAAGTGGAGGGCCTCCCCGCTGGAGGGCAACGATACAAAATATCTCTCTTTGCAGATGGTGTGCTGCTCACTCTAACCTCCCCAGAAGACTCAGTCCCAGCAGTATGGAAGCACCTGCAGGAATCTGGCTCCCTAGCAGGCTACAAACTTAATACTGCCAAAACAGAAGTACGCCTATACAATTACAACCCACCTCCCACACTGAAGTGAGCTTTTCTCTTTAAATGGCACAAACAAGCCATCCGATACCTGGACATCACACTTACCAAACACCTTGACCATCCTGAACTCCTCAATTATGAGCCCCTTATACAGCAAATCATGGCCAATCTATCTAAATGAACCTGTTTGACCCTCTGTCTTTTCCATAGAATACAGATAATTCGATTAAACATTTTGCCATGTATACTATATTTTCTCCAGACATTTCCCCTCATGCTGGATAAGCTATATTTTAAAACATGGGATAAAGCCATTTCTTATTATTTATTTATTTATTTATTATCTAGGGATGTACCTTTGAGCCAAAGGCTCTTTTACAAAGGTCCACGTCATAGCAATCACATATGTACAAATTCAAGACACAGAGGTTACATTTGCACAATCATCAAATTTTTAGTTTACAGTAAAGTAATGTAACAACCAGTAAAAGTATCAAACAATGAGTACAAAATACTGAGCAGAAAATGCTAGAACAGGTTCAGCTGGTAAAGTTATGCACTTTTGCAGATATAGACAGTTGCTTTAGATATAGACAGTTGCTTTGGGGTCAGGTTATCACACAGTAGTATAACCAGGACAAGGTCACTTGGCCCAGTTAAGATGATAAGGCAGTTAGCAATATAGGATGTTTCCGGAAACCTGGTGAGCGTCAGAACTAAAATTAGGTAAGCTGTGAAAACACTTATCTAGGTTGCAGGACATGTTAAAGCATCTGTTCTATTGTCTGTAGTGCTAATAAGAATAGACAGCAGGGAGGCCCATGTTACCAGGGTGAGAAGTGACAAGGCAGAGATCCTAAAGCCTATAGAGGGGGAGTGACTTACCAGGGTGGGAGTGACAGGTGAACAAAAGTAAAATGAAAGAGCAGGATAACAAGAGAAAATTGAGGGAGATGGGGAGGAGTTAGGAAATAAAACAAAGGGGGACAGGGAGAGAGAGGGTGGAGAGGGGCAGAGGGAGAGGCAAAGGAATGATCAGGGCAGAGAGGGTGTGGGAGGATATGAGAGCATGGGGAAAGTCAGGGCAGAGAGGGGTGGGGTGGGATTAGGGGAGAGAGGGGGTGGGAGGATGGGAGGGCATGGGGAAAGCCAGGGGCAGAGAGGGAGTGGGGGTTTCCTGATTTACATGGCAGGGCAAATCCCCACAAATAAGATACTCTATAATGAAGCTTCCCAGGGATAAAAAAGGGGTCAACCTCCTCAACTTTTTCAAGTATGCAATGGCAATGCATTTATGCACTATGTGTCTTTGGGCCAACCCTATCAATCATATTGGAAAATAATAGAATTCACATTAAAAGATATACCAGATCAGGTCCAATATGTATTTGGATACCCCCCGGCCTGTATCCCCGTGGGCAAATTCTACAGATTCACAGCCAAACATACAAATGCTGGCTCTTTATTAGGAGCCATTACCTTACTCCCACGGACCTACTTTATCTCAGGGTGCTACCGCATGGCCAAGACTTTCCTCCTAATAAATTGGATAAGGCCCTGCAGAAGCGGCACCAATCTGGCCTTACTTATGTGTTCCAACTGATCTCCCCATCGGGGATTCTAGTCTTTGTCACTCTCCAGGCCTCTTATCATCTCCCACAATCGGCTTTTCATAAATACATGAAACTTAGCTCATATCTTCGATCTAAGGAAGAGGCATTAGCCCACATAGCTGAAAAACTTCCACTACTGGTCCTTGCTAGGAAACTTGCACAACACCCCTCCCCACTTGGTCTACGCTGCTTGGTGCAACCTGCCCAACACCCAAGGGCTACCAGAGGCTCACTGTCACCCACCCTAACAGATCCCCGCTACAGGATCTCCATGCGTCAGCACTCCTTCTGCTACCAGGCCCCCTCTGGATGAATGAACTACCCCCTACAATCTCCACAGAACTGTGACTGGGACCTTTCAAATCAGCCCTCCGCTCTGCACTCCTAACACAATCCACCTGTGATTGTGACTAGCCTAATTCCCCCTACCTTCGCCCCCTCTCTTCCTGCTCTGGCCTGGCACACCTCGCACTGGGTGGCTTCCCTTAGTATTACTTTACCTTGTACTTTGCCTCAGCTATTGAATATTTTCTAAGATTCAGGGTCCTTTTCAGGACTTCCTGAAACTGTAACCTCCCAAGTGTAGGTTTCCCTCCACCTTTTGTTTTTACTACTTACTGTATTGTCTGGTACTTGTTAGTATATGTATTTCTGATGTGGTGCCTTTGAAGAGGAGTCTCTGACTCAAAGGATTGTAATTCTGATTCTATACAATAAATAAACTAAATAAATAAAATAAACTTCTCATATCTCTCATAAAGGGAGATGCCATCCTACATTTAATTAGCAACCTATACAAAGTTCTCCAAGCTACAGCAACAATCTCCATGCAGTCTATCCTCTCCAGATGGAACTCAGAACTGAATGCTACTCTTAGCCTTGAACAATGGCACAAATTTAGTCCACCATCATTCAGAGTAATGGTGGCTCTATACTGGAGAGAACATGCCTGGAAATGTCATTTGAGGTATTTCCATTCCCCAGCAGTTCTAACTAAGTTTGCGGGACCCCAGACTGCCAGTTGCTGGCAACTCTGTGGAGCCGCCCTGGCAGACCATACCCACATAATGGTAATATGTCCACTTCTCCAAATGTTCTGGCTGGGAGTCACCCAAGAACTCAAAGCTATATTCGACTGCATAGGCATGATAACCACCACATTAATTCTAACAGCTATCGCACAACCTCATTTGACTACCTCCCTCCCTACCATAAAACTAATAAACCTCCTCCTACTCACAGCTAAAAAGGCCATAACTCATCTGTGGTGAACAGAAAGAGTCCAGACCCCCGAAATATGGAGAGTCCTTACCCAAGAGAGTTATATCCTTGAGAGAATATCGGCTCATGCCAGCAACCGTGTCTCCTCCTTCAACAAAAAATGGAGAACCTTCCTGCCCTAGAGTACCTTATTACTATCAGTTATTAATATATCTTGCCTAGGGGATGGGAATCTCCCTTGAGGAACCTCGCCCTCTTCTGCATCCTCCTCCTCCTCTCCCTCTTCTTTTTTCTTATTCCCAAGTTTCTTCTTTCCTTTTCCAATCCACACACCATCTCATACAGGTGTAATCCATCCACCTGACTTAGGCAATGGTCTAGCTTAGATGTAAGCAAGAACACTAGGTGGACAGGCCTTCATACACCACAGTTTCATAAATTGCATGGTCAATCCAGACTAACCACCTTTGAAGTTGTTATATCTGGCCCCACCTTGTAAGAAACAGGATTTAGAGCATCTGTCAGGACTTTGGAACGATCCATCATGAAGGACAGGGGTATTTATGCCCCCAACACACTCAAATTTCCATCAGGATTCTACCAGGAAAACAGGCCTCAATCAGGCCATAATGACTTTATTTGACTCTGAACGTCTGTGCTCTGTAACACATTTATCTTAAGGTGATGTGATTCTGTACCTTAAATGTACCTTCTCTGTACTTGACTTACAATTTTAATAAAAATTACTGTTATAAAAAAAAGTGAAAAGGAATTTGGGATGAAGAGCATCTGGACTATTGCATTTGGTAGGGTTGAGGCACTGGAGAGCACTGAGAGTGGTTGCAGGTGAGATGGGAGGAAAAAACTTGCAGGGGGGAGGAGGAGGACGAGGAGGAAGAAGGGATGCAGTGAGCAGAGAAAGAGCACAGGAGGTAAAGTAGTAGTTAGAGGCGGTAGTAACCTCTGGGGGGTCAGAAATGCTATAACCATCTACAGTAGTTTGAGGAGCAAGGTAGTGGACTGAGAGGGGATGGAACAGAAGGTAAATGCCAATCCAGAACTTAGAGGTGCTGTTACTACATGTCATGTACAGGTTAAAGATGCATAATGTATAATTTTAAATACACAAGAGAAAAACAACTTTTATAGAGACCTCCAATGAACTTACTTGACTGCCTAACTCTATATTTTCTGTATGGACCACTATTTTTCGACTTCTGTCATGCAGACTGGTTGCCAAAATGATAAGTGCCTCATAATCATATTTATCTAAGAAGGCCTTCACATCCTCAGTCTTGTCAATCACGCAGTCCTGAAATATAAAAAATAATAAAATCAGTTTGCTCAAGCAAAGAACTTATGTACATGACATGAAAAGAAAGTTAACTCTGGCAATCCACTACACTTATGCATGGGGCTGAAAGGTTCCTGGACAAGTTTGCAAAATGCAGTGTGTCCAGCATTTCCAGTGCCACAGTTTAGGTGGCTCTGCTGGCCATGCCTTCCCCCTCATCTCTTGCCCTCCACACCACAGCCTGATTTCCCCACAAGCACTGCTTGAAAAGAACTGTTTGCCAACATCCAGGCACTGTACCAGGTGCTGACACCATGTGTTTAAACCATCTCCCTCCTTGTGCAACCCCCTCATGCCCCAAAGAGCCATTCACAATAAGTTGCTCCACTTATCACACAATATTAAGTTTTGGGGGGCATTAGTAGTCAAAATCATGATTTGCTCAGTTGCTCCCCCAACCCACAGCCTGCCTTCCAATTACATTTCACAGTCACTTGACTGTACAAGCATTGAGCACCTGATCGGGAGCAGGGTGGGAGGAGGGAGTCATGTCATTGAAACATTATGTGGACTGACCAATCAGCCTGCCTAGCCTCATCAGTGAGGCAACTGCTCCTCCCCCCTTCCCAACAAACGTGTACTGCGCTACTAAAGCCAAATGACTGTATATAGCAAACTTAAGAGGCAAGGTATGAGTTAAGGAGGGGCATGACTGAGCTAACCATGATTTTGACTACCCATGCTCTCCAAATCAAGGATCAGGGATCAAGGGGGCAACTTGTTATGAATGGCGAGTTGAGGCTAGAGCTAAAAAGGGGGGATGGTTTAATAACAGTGCCACGAGCCTGGTACATTTTGTTTTTCAATATGCGTGAAAGATTTGGTGGGGCAGGAGACTGTCAGAGTTGGGTAGGAGGTGGCTATGGGTCTAGCTCTGTCCACCTGGGGAGGGCTTGAGGTAATTTTTTTGTGTGTTTTTGTATTTGTTTTATGTGCTGCTGTACTGTGCTGCTTACTGAGAGAAGCAGCGAACTTCATGAATTCGGGTAGCGTTGTGCTTCTATACCGTCACTATGGGTATCGAAGCTAACACATTTTGCATAGTACTACAGTAGAGGTAGCCACATTTTTCTCCTTTAGTTGACTGGTGTGGAATTTTTCTGTGAATTTTTTTCACTATGTCCGGGTAGTTCCAACTATACCCCATGGGGAGAATGGGATTCCATAGGTAAAAGTGCAATGGTCTCCACAGCAACAAAAGCAGGCAGAATTCCATGGCAAACTTCCTTCCTGCAGGATTTCCACTTGGATTCATGTTTGATGGATGTAAATTCAGTTTTGGTGTGGAAACTGCATGGAATGAAACTGTGCAGTTTCACATGGTACCAGTCAACAATAAAGACCCTGACAATGTCTTAACATTCTGTTCCAGTTTACCAGTTTTCACCCTTTTGGTTTAACCTGTCGGTCACTACAATTCAGAATCTGTATGAAAAGTAAGATTGTTTCTTTTGATCTTGGTAAGGCACTAAGCACTGACTTACTTGGAATTCCTTGCTTGGCTCATAATTCATTCCAACTTAACAAGTCAGGGTTGCACAGTCCATGTCCTAAAAATCATGCAGCGTGACAGCCAGCTGCCTGGTCTTTCTCACATTTTTCCTCCTAATTTTTAACACCCTGCAACAGTAGAAATATCGGATAAAGTATGGGGTGCAGTGTGTTATGAGAATTTAACACACACCCGAGTTGTTGGATGGCACATAAACCCCGAGGGCAATGCCCGAGGGGTTTATGATAGCCATCCAACAACGAGGGTGTGTGTTAAATTCAAGTAAAACACACTGCACCCCATACTTTGTTATATATAATTGAAGGGTTTCGTCTTTTTCTGGTAGGTTTTGAAATGCAAAAAAAAAAAAAAAAAGAAACTGGAGTCTTACCGTGTGGTGAGTAAACGGTTTAATAAGGAACAGAGAACTGCAGGTTTAACAAGTAACTGTAAATATTTAATTATTTAAGAAGAAAAATAAAGAAAAAATAACTGTCCTGATTGTTGCTGTCCTTTTTCATGAAGCGACTGTTTTCAAGCACTGGCATCATTTGACTTGCAGGGGAAAGGTGAGGGTTGAAAGTGAGAGTGGTTAGGGAGCGTGGTAAAATTGTGGAGTGTAGCAGTCTGTTGCATTTTTTTTATTTTGTTTAGGTTTTTGGACTGTGACAGAGACAGTTTAGTTTGGAGCGAATGCAAGTGAGGAGGTGAGTTGTTATAGACACTGATTTCTGTGAGAAAACGGACACTGTTATTGTTGCACTGACTTTCTCTTTCTGTTTCGAGCGCTTTAGGATTGGAAGAAGCCACGTGAATGCCGTAACACCTACTCAGGTGTTAAGGCATTTAACACGCAGCTTTTTCCATTAAAAAAACAGAACCCAGTAATTATAAACATGTAATGAGCACTAGCCCACAGAGGACAGATATAGTAACAGAAAAAATTACTTTTGCAGTGTAAGAAATAATGTTCAAAGGATTTGGGTGTGAGCGCACACCTGCCTGGTCAGTCTAAAGTCATAAATGCTGCTGACTGCTCCGTCCTCTCCTCCCAGATGCACACGAGGCGCATTGTAAATAAAGTATTATTATTATTATCACATGCTTATAAAGTCAGATAACTGTGTAAACTATTGGGGAAGGCATGCTGTAAGCTAGAGAGGAAACTGGCTAGCATTGATGGAAAATATTTGTCCTCACCTCAAATTGTGGATTGGGGTAAGGACTCGGAGTGAGGGGCATTACTGAATACTGGTATTTGTGGGCCTAGCGGGTAGACCTGAGAGGGGGGGATCAATTATAAAAATAGTGTTGGCTCCAGGAGCAGTGACAGAAGCAAGCAATTATTTTTTTTTAATGTTTACAGAAAGACGGGGGGGGGGGGGCTGGAGCAAGTAAATGACAAGAGTGCAGTGGGGGTGGCCACAGACTAACTGTGATCACCGGAGGAGGACTAAATTTGTTTAGTGTTTCTTTTTTCTTGAACTTTGGTCAAACACCAAGTAATGGATACCAACTAGCTACTTATCCACGATTCCAAGTGCTAATGCTCACAGTACAATTAAAAAAAAAACCGGCACAACCCTATCATATAGACACTTCCTGTTCTCCCTTTGCGAGCTAGCTATGAAACCATTTCAGAATCATATCAGGGAAGCCTAAGCATTGGAGTTTATCCATATTTTTATTTTGCAGTACTTGATAATATTTCCTAGTTTTATTTAAAAGGTTCAGAAATAACAAAAGAAAACACCTGAAAGTTGTTCTTTGAAAGGAATTTTATTTATGTACATTAGCGATATCTTCTCAACTTTAATTGTTATTGCTGACAAGAAACAATGCAGACTGAAAATTGGGATTTAACATTAGTGCTCCAGTCATATTCCCAGTCTATTATAACAGTATCTCTAATTGAGCACTACTGCAGCGTAAATGACAAAAAGAGACCTTGGGGACTGGGTGGCACTCCAGGTAATACACTAGTCGTTTTGTTTTACATCGGAGATCGGGCCACAAATGAACAGGGAAACTTGTGGTCTCCACTCAGCTCCCTCTGAAGAGAATTTGCACCACAAGATCACTGCACAGCCTACTATATGACATGACTTGGCACAGTTGGCAATCTTTATTCCAAAGATTGAAAAGGCATGTGACCTGATTTAAAAAAAAAAACCTTCTTAAACCTGCAGTTGTGAGTTTCTCAGTGCACTGCTGAGGTACTGTGCAAGGACTCAGTAATATGTGACATCTTGCACAGCACCTACCTGTACTGTACCTGATCTGCAGTAAGGGCTTCAGTTATCAGCATCATTGAATCCTCATGTTTAACACGCACTCTGGTTACAAAGCCAATATCGACATTAGAGAACAGAAAGTAACCTTCCTTAAAAGGTAGTACTACAGTGTATCACAGAAACACTTGGAACACTGAACTGCTAGTCAGCTTCAGCGCAGCCTGTTTACTTTTAACGACATGCTGCAAAATAAGATTAATTATAATTTCAATTGCAGTCATACTACGTTAGTGGTCCTTTTCTAATCCCATTTGTCAGCTTCATTTGATGGTAAACATTGTTTGCATGTTACCATATAAATGGATGGTTAGAATGGGATCCTAGATTAAAAAAAATATATGTAGATGACACACAGAAACAAACTCACTCATTCTTAAACTGGTAAGAGAACAGTATATATGTTGAAAACCACAGTGGCATATTATAGACAGACTGCAAGTCCGCTCATCAAACCCTGCAGTGCACTCCATCATAGATAATAACCTGAATGGTACAGGGTCATAATGTTGTATGCAAAAACAGCTAAAGGCAGAGCAGTGTACACAAAACAGCTAACACAAAAACAGCTAAAGGCAGAGCAGTGCACACAAAACAGCTAACACAAAAACAACTAAAGGCAAAGCAGTGCACACAAAACAAGCTAACACAAAAACAGCTAAAGGCAGAGCAGTGCACACAAAACAGCTAACACAAAAACAGCTAAAGGCAGAGCAGTGCACACAAAACAGCTAACACAAAAACAGCTAAAGGCAGAGCAGTGCACACAAAACAGCTAACACAGAAACAGCTAACAGACAGATGGCTGCACAGGGAAACAGTGCAAGCAGGCCCACGTGATGTGGGCAGGAAGCAAGAGGCAGGACAACAGACATGTGTGCAAATAGTGTTTACTTGTGCAAGTAAGGCAAACCACACAGTGCAACAGTGAATGTGAAAACAGACAAACCCCCAAACCCCCCCCTCACAAAACCCAACAACACAGTCATGTTACACCTGGAGGGACAGGTTAAATGCCATGCCACGGAGTTATTCCACAGTGGACCGCTGCCCGTAGGCCTCAACAATGGCAGCAATCCTCCTCCCGGCATCATTACAGCGCCTCTTCACGGTGAGCATGGTGTTCCCAGTGGACAGCTGGGACAGCTTCACAGTGGTCAGCTGCTCCTCAGCCCCCAGCGCCCGTATGAAATGCCGCAGATTTGGATGGCACACCCCCAGGCGTGTGGCAAAACCTCTGTGCCAGGCATCCAAGGCATTAGTGGTTCAGGGTGTACCATCTCATGTGGCATCATGGACATTCCACATGGCAATGTCATACAGAGGCCTGTGCTGTGCAGAGCAGCCCACAGGCCTACCCACTCACATTTCCTTGAAGTAGTCCATCAGCTGGAAAAGCAGCTCACCATTGGCCTTCATGTAGTCCATCTCACGCAGTGTGATGCAGGCATCAACAACATTGGTAGGTGGCATGCAGGCAAGCGCCACTACCATATGGGCATGGAGCGTAAACTCAGGGTCCTCTGTAGAGGGCCCCGAAACCATTAATCCATTGGCAATGACACCAGATGGCCTGGGCCAGGTGGAAGAAGCAGCCCTGCTGGCGACTGCCGGGGGACTACGCTGGAAAAGGCCCGCATGGCCGCAAGTTCAAAGTCTGTGAGGACAGCTGTTGGTGCAAGGCCAGGGCAATGAGACCTCACCTGCTGGAACGCAGCTGTGTATGCAGCGGTGGTTCTTGAGCTCATAAGCAGATAGATGGCTGGGAAAGTGGTGCCATCCAGCAGGCCATGGATTGTATACATCTGCTGGAACAGCAGCGGGGTGACACTGAATGTTCCATCCGCAAGTATGGTGGCACACCTCTCCAGGTGTGCCAGCATGGACCGTGTAGCAAATACCAACAGCCTGTTGTCCCCCAGGCTGCTGTCATGCAGGAGAAAGGGGACACCATCTCAGTCGACATGTACTCTGGGGGTATCACAAGTTGCAGGCTTGATGGTTGTGATGGTGGCCTGTGCGCTGCAGTTCTGGCCCTGGCACAGGTTTGTTTAATGAGTGGCAATGCCAGAAGTCTCCCCTGTGACAGAGGTGGGCACACCCAATGTGCATGCTGCCACCAGCGCACTGTAGGATTCACTGGTGTGTCAGGCACGGTCCGTCACTGACGCCAGTACCTCCCTGGCTGCGATGTCCACGGTGTCTGGGATGTGTTTGTGCTCACCCGTGCTATGCATCACCTCCTCAGACTGCAAATGCACATGTGCAGTGTACTTCGCCTTCTCATACTTGATGCACTTCCAGTATGTCCACTCAAGGTGCACGTGTTCCCAACGGTACAGATACCCCACGTGTTGCAGTAGGGGTTTGCCCTTCTGGCTGCGGACATACACCAGAGGCATCCTCACACATGTACAGACTCCACAGAATGAGTACCTGGCAACCCAATGTGCTCCCTTTATGGACCCCAATGTGGGCATGATTGGTCCCACCTGTGCACAAACACCCCTGTAGCACCTGTTGTCTGTTAACCCTGGTGTTGTGCACAGAGGCACTGGGTCAGGGCGTTGGTCCACAGCAGGGAGCAGGTGCACATTGCTGAGTGTGCATGGGGCATGTCAAAGGGTACATAGGGACCACACAGGCACTGCCCCCCCTCCATCCCAGCCCTGGGGCACTCGTGGGGCACTGCATGCATGCTACTGTCCCTCCAGCCTGTGCAGGTGCAGCGCTACAATGCATGGCACAGCCAGCACTCACACAGTTGATAAGTACACATGACAGTTGTGGCAGTACACAAACCAGGCTTCTTGCCACAACATGCAATACTACCACTGCACATGGGTTTGTACACAGACATTCCTGATGTGTGTCATGTCCAGCTGGGCCCTTTGTCAAGGACACTGTGCTGCGACAGGCCACCCCCCCAAACCTGTTCCTCTGTTGGGGTGGGTGTGGCATGCTGACCGGGATTCCGAATGCAGGCCCCCGCCCAGGCTATGGTTCCTTGTGGGTGTCCCTGCCACTAACAGGGCTGTGTGCACACACCACTGCTGAGGCGCGAGGTATCTGCCTACACACAGTACTGTATGCCTGTGTGGCCCGGTTCTGCTCCTGTTGGTGGCACTGCTGCTCTGTGTGGCGGGACTTCCGTTGGGCTGTATGCTGCTGCTGGACCCACAACATTGTGGCCTGCCTGACAGTCCGGTTCCTGTGCTGTGCTGGTGTCCACTCCTACAGGCCTGCCCTGGAAGGTCTACTGTGTGCCCGTCCCATCCACTGGGTTCCCTGGCCATCCTGTGTCTGTCTCTGCCTGTGCTATTGCCCCCGCCATTCACTTGCATCCCCTCTGGTCCTCTGGCTGTCCCGTGCCCGTATCAGCTACCAGTAAAATGGCACAAACTATCTATAGCATTTGCTGTATGTAGTGCTGTTCAGGTCATGTCATTGTACCACTAAAGGTATTTGTTGTGTATCTGTTCCCTGTTTCTTACGGAGTCTGTGTATGTGATGGTACATTTGCCTGCAGACTTCCCCTCCTTTCCTCCTCAATGCAGTCACAGCGTATAGTGCATTTACCTCATGGCACCAGGGATGCAGTGCGTAGCATCGGTGGATGTGCTGGCTGTTCCTCCATTGCACAATGAGGTCCATGTCCTCTGGCTCCCATGAATGACGGTGGTTGGTCATGTTGTGGTGTAGCGGGCAACTGCTAGGTGGATGACGAACGGTGCTGTGCGTGGCAGATGGCGGTTGTCAGATTCGAATGTCCAACGCTGGTTCTCCTCATGGCTCCCCAGCGTGCTCACACCTGTTGTGCTACGGGTGCTGCTCGGCTGGGATCCCAGCTCCTGTGTGGCTTGTGTGTGGGGTGTTTCGCGCGCGCACGTTAGACACAGGAACTGGGGTGTTCTGTTGCAGGGTAGAATTCTCTGTCTTTTCCTGGCTCTGTGGTGCCATGCGCTGTGTTGCCGTGCATCCCTTCCTCCTGTGCGGTGGAGCCATGCGCTGTTGTGGCATGCATTGTGTCTGTCATGCATGTTGTGGGATTGCACTGTACCTCCACCAGGCGCACTGATGTGCCCTGCCTCTGCGCTATTCTGGTATGTGCTGTGCTGTGCCATGCGTTGTTTCGGATCTGCGCTGTGGTACATGCACTCTTGTCTATGCACCCTTCTGGATGCACTATATTGACCCGGTAGGGCCTGAACCAGTTTTTATTTGGAAGGGGAATGTTGGCCAGGACACCGGTGAATATCCACTACTCTTGTGACACATGTCATGGGCTCTTTGACTGCCACCGAGCATAACTTAAACATAAAGGTTAGACAGACAGGCAGATAGACAGACAAATGGATGAAGATGCACACGTACTTCAGCTGCTACCTATCTACAGTGCCTATATGTCGATCTCTGTACGTGGGTATTATCCGTATGGGTTATCCATAACATCGGTAAAGATTTTCCATCATGGTCGATAACCATGCATGGAAAAAGTTGATTTGCATAATCGCGCTGTGTAAAATGCCCACGGCACACATAGCGTGATGCAGATTAAATATTGTCACTCCATGGGGGAGACCACTCTGGGAGGCAAATCGCGAGGGGGGGAATATTTTGTATTGCAACTCTGAGAGGGAGACAACTTGGGGGAGGGCAAGTCGCAGAGGGGTGTGATTTTCTATTCCAACTCCAGGAGGGAGAGATGACTGGGGGGGGTCATTTACTATTCCAACTGGGGGTGGGGATGTAACTCGGGGGTTGGGGTAGTGCCACATTCAAAATTAAAAAAAAACTGTTCTTGGAATCGAGCCCAGGTCTGCTGGATACAACAAACACATTCATAGCCTGTGACTCTAACCTCTGCACTATGCTGCCAGCACAGTTAGGCAGTGCACACTCATGGACCTAAAGTACTTATCATCACTGTAAACAGCTACATGTACAATGCTAAAACATACGATGCTGCTACATCCAAGTAGTTGTTTTCACTCATGCGATTTTTTCAGCATGCATTTCACTGTGCTTTTATTCCAATACTATCCTGACAGTATCCCTATCCATATATTAATTGCAAAAAAAAAAAACTACAATTAGTTATCAGTTAGAGTTGAAGCACAAAACCTCAAAAGTAAGGAAATGTGATGTTAGAGAGTACACAAGTACACTGGCAATTGCTAAATGTGTGGCTTGTTGCTTCTCGGGGTGTGAATAGTTGCTAGAGACAACTTTAGCGTTCCCTTAACTTTAGCAATCTCTTTCAAGGCACATAACATGACTTGTACACAAGTACTTTACTGAGGGTGCCAAAGTCTGAACAATGTGAATACTGTGTCAAGCAGTTGTTCATACCCCAAGGTACTCCTCACCACACACTTAGCAAGAGTCAGGTGACTTTAATTACTCTCGGCATTTCCCTACTTTTGAGGCTTTGTACTTTAACCCTGATGCCTAAACACAGTACTTTGCAATGAATTTCCTTCCTTTTTAAAAGGATTTAATAACAGATAAACACTACCTTGGCTGGACAATGCAGTCCAAAGTAGCTTTAAAGGCATGTGCTTCCTAGGGTACAGTGACACCCCTTGCCTCACACTGCAACTGTGAAAAGCAATCAATCTCTGGTGTGCAGCTGTGCCTGCCTCCCACAACCTGCCCCAATCAAAGCATCCCTGGTGCCCAGCAGTAGCCCCTTCCACACACTGTCCCAACCAAAGTAACTCTGGCATCCATTGGTATCATACTCCCACACCCTGCCCAAAACAAGTGTAACCCCTAGATGGCGCTATCCCAGGGGCTACTACCCCTGCCTGATTTGCCACTAACAGGTTGAGGGGCCTGGATCCAATGGCGGGTGCCTCCACCCAGAGGTCAGGGTTTGCAATAGTTAAACTAACTTGGTCACAGCCCTCTGGGACACTGCAACCCCCCTTTCTTCCCACTAGTGGCCCACACAATATATCAGAATTACCTTCACAGTATACACTTACCCCAGGTCTGGTTCGGCACTGGGACCTCCTGTGAAATGAGATACAGTGCAACAATCACAGTACAGTACTTTAACATAGACAAATACCTCAGGCAGTATAACTTTGCTGAAACAAGCAGCTCTGATTTATTTAGGGGATATAACAAGGACAGGGGAAATCAGGTTAATAGCTTATCACTCTAATAATCTACCTATGGCTCTGTGCACAGGCCTATCCTATCAGTTACTGTCCCTGGGTACCCAAGCCCTAGTGGCTAGTCCAAACCGTGGCAGCTGGTAGGGGCCCTTTCACAGAGAAAAGGAGAATTAAACAGTCAGCAGTACAGTAATTCCATTTGGATTTAATGTGGCAATTCAACAGGAGCGACCCTGAATTAGTACTCACGACCTCCAAATAAGATAGGGTCCTTCAATGTCAGCAGGGCTCACTTGAGGTACACAAACCTCTTCACACATCCATATAAAAGAAAGCACTATACCAGGCAGGCTGCATCTCTATCCGATCGCATAATTACTGTGCAAGGAGAACACACAGCAGATTCAGTTCCTGACAGACCGAGTGTAATTTTCAGCAATTCCTCCAGTCTTCTACAGGGTGAGCCTGGTTTCTACTTCAGAGATCCTTTGATTCTTTTCACAGGACGGATTCAGTCCTAACAAGCTGCAGACCGAACTCTGGGCCTTACACACGTTTTTGACTAAAACTGCACACTGAAAAAGTACAGGCTCCTTCCTTCTTCACTGCCAAAGCTCAACTGAACTCCAACCCAAAAACCGGCACTTCCTTTGAGTTCCTCCCAGTTCTTGACTGGATTGGCTGTCACCACAATAGACTGCTGCTGTGGTCCAAAAGGCACTGAAGTCTAAACTACATCTCCCAGAGTCACTGCCCATACAATCCTCTTGTGGCTGGCTCAGATTATGAGTCCAAGTTCTGATTCGTCCAAGGCACCATTTTAGAGCTAGCTTACCCCACACTGATTGGTCCAGTTCAGCAGTTCAAAACTAGAATGGGGAACTAGCAGACACAGTTCTGACTGCAAAGAAAGCAGGTTAGACAAACTGTAATTTCATTATTACTCTAAATAATTTCTGGTAAACAGTTACATCTTCAGATAGGTTCCCTTTGCACTCCTAGTGACTGCAAAAATTAAGTGAATTGGCAGCAGCTCGAGTGGTACTCAGAGAAGCACACAGTCCCCCATACAACTAATTATGTCTGCAAGCAGACAGCTCTTAAAGAGACAGTACCAGAGGCTCTAAAACACTCACTGATAAATGGCTTAAATGCCAAACACCATTCAGGCTTGGAGCATTCAAGCAAGCTCCTGGAAGTCTTTTGGGAACCCCCATTTGCAGGGGGTTACACCCTTCCTGGCCTGGGAAAGCTTGGCGTCCACGTCAAGCAAGTACTCTTATAAGTTTTAACTGCAACCGTGATACATTTGCATTAGGCTCGCATGTAATCATCAGTCAATATATCATTTTACCAAGAACACATTTCTGAAACATTGCAATGCGTCACTCTTTACACAGTATTACATACACATTGTACCATAACTCAAGTTATTACCTCTTGTACATGAAACCTGAAGAGAGGCCCTTCCCTATCAGTTACCTTGGGGCTGGATGGGGCAAGGCACCATACTTAGAGGGCAACACAAGTAACTTCTGAGTTAGCACTGACGCTCAGTTTGGGCAATGAGCCTGGGACACATACACTCCTTTATGGACAACATTGAGGCAAATCCACAGGCCTCCCAAGGGAATCATAACTGAGGTGCACCACAGGCTTTACAGCTCGACCAGTCTTTCTAGGGGAACTGTTACAGTCTCTGCACTCTGAGCCTCATTTTCAGCATTGTCCACACTTGTCAGGGGAGTCTCCATGGGGGTAGAGAGGCTAGAACTTGGGGCACTTTCAGCTCCAGGAGTTACAGTTTCTGAGTCCACAACACTTGGCTCGCATGGAGAGCTTTCGGACACTGGCAGTGGACTGTCAGGGCACTCAAAATACTCTTCTTGTTCGGGTGTATCACCAGTCTGCCCCAATCTATCATTTTCCTCCCCTGAAAGCTCAAACAGTTCAACCATGCACAATGATTCCATTTCATCTGATCTGATGCTTTGCACTTCACTTTCTGGGAGCATTGGCTCCAGGGATGAAGCTGGGGCTTAAACAGTCAGAAGGCCCAGCTTTGTCTCCAGTATTGACTAGGGATTGCCCGAAACAATTGACTCAGTTCGTAAGAAGGATAGTATTCAAAGTCACTCTCACTTTCTTCCGATATGGACTGACAGTCATGCTCAACTGGGACTTGTGGAGGGAACACTTTAACTTTGCTTCTGTAGGTGCAGACTTTCTTGATCTTTTCTTAGCAGCAGCTCTAGTCACTGGTCCAGAGGGGCATCTTCTAGGGCTCAGACTCAATTAAGATTTGTCCAATGGGCAGTAAATGATTTCTATGCATTGTTTTTACATCTTTTGAATTATTCTCAGGCCTTACTTTGTACACTGGCAGATCATCTAGTTTGCCCACTACAATGTGAGGGAGATGGTGCCATCTGTCAGCAATCTTGTGCTTGCCATGCAATCCCAGATTTCTTAGCAATACCCGATCTCCCTCCTGGAGTTCCTGTGCTTTCACCTTTTTATCATACCTTTCTTTGTTGGCCAGATTTCTTTTGGCAGCCATGGTTTGAGCCAGTTGGTACGCATGAGTTAGCTGGGCCTTTAACTTTGCACATACTGTAAATAGTTGTCAGCCTGAACCCCATCAGGAGAGACCCCAAAACACACATCTACTGGTAGTCGAGCTTCTCTTCCAAACATCAGGCGGTAGGGGAGAATCCAGTGGCATCACTTTGGTGCAGTTATAAGCATGTACCAGGGTGCTAATTTGTTGGCTCCATCTAGGCTTGTCCTTTGGGTGCAGGGTGCCTAGCATATCTAGCAAAGTGCGGTTGAAACGTTCAGGCTGTGGGTCCCCCTGGGGGTGGTAAGGAGTGGTTCTGGACTTTCGCACTCCCCACAGAGAAAGCATCTCTTTGATCAGATGACTCTCAAAGTCTCTCCCTTGATCAGAATGGATTCTTTGTGGAGCCCCATAGTGAACAAAAAAGTTCTCTACAAGTACCCTGGCCACAGTGGATGCTTTCTGGTCTTTGGTGGGGAAAGCTTGGGCATATCTCGTGAAATGGTCAGTGACCACCAGCACATTACTGATATTTCTTTGATCTGACTCCAAACTTAGAAAATCAATACAGACCAGCTCCATGGGTGCACTGGTGGTGATGTTAACAAGGGGCAGCCCTCTGGGGCAAAGCTTTCCTCTGTAAGCAGCGACTACAAGTTCGAATGTGTTGCTCCACATCAGCCCCATCTTAGGCCAATAGAATCTGGATCTCACCAAGTCAAGTGTTCTGTCTATACCAAGGTGCCCCATGTGGTTGTGCAAGGACCTCAGTACTGAGTCTCGAAAGGCAGTGGGCAGCACTAGTTGTTGTTTGTCTACTTGTCCCCTCTGTCTACTGTTTCTCTGTATAACAGTTTATTGATCAGTTTCAACTTAGGACCTTCTTTGTATAACAGTGCAGTTCTCAAATCAGTGGGCGTAATTTGGACACATCTTTTCCTGCATAGAGGGCTTCTAAAGCTGCTTTGATCATGGGATCACGGGATTGAGCCCACGAATACTGTCATTGTCCAGCTGAGGCAGTGCACCAATGTCTATTGCAGAAAAGTGGCAATAAGCAGCAGGTATGCAATTCTCAGAGCTCCCAAGCAATCCACCATGCAGTCCACTGCGTCCGTGGACATTTGTTCCTCCCTGTCAAACTTCCGGCAGAGTGCCGAATGTCAGGTTCTGCCAATCGGACCCAATCATTCTGGGAACAGGCCTCCGGAGAAGCATCAGCATCTATGTGTTCAGACCTGCTCGATTGAGAGCATAGTCATATGTAGATAATGCAGAAAGCCACCTATGGCCAGTGGCATCCAACTTAGCTGAGGTCTGCACATAGGTCAAAGGATTATTGTCAGTTTTACTAGTATTTTAGCCCCATACAAGTACTCATGGAATTGGTCAACAATAGCCCACTTCAAAGCTAGGAACTCTAACTTATGTACAGGATAGTTCTTTTCGGATGGGGTCAGGCTTCTACTGGCAAGGCCACTGGTCTCAGGCCATTCTCGTGCTCTTGGTACAACACAGCCCCAACCCTGCAAGCTAGCATCAGTGTGCAGGACGTAAGGTTTTCTTGGATCGGCATAGGCCAGCACTGGAGCATGGGTAAGTTGATATATGATCTCATGAAAAGCAGTCTCACAATCAGGAGTCCAGCGGGCCCCAAATACTTCACTCGGATGAAAATACACTCTTTCAGTCTTGAGGATGCTGACTTTGGTATTTTGTGGGTTGGGGATACCCTTGAGTAAGGTTAAGTAAAGGCGGATCACTCTTGAATAGTCCTTGATGAGCGCCGATAATAACCACAGAATCCAGGAATCTTTGCAGTTCTTTTAGATTTTGGGCTGTGGCCAGGTGGTCAAGGCCTCAACTTTACTTGGGTCGGTCTCTATTCCTCGGTGGATACTATGTGTCCCACATACTTTACTGATGTTTGAAAAATTGACACTTATCAATGGACAGTTTAAGGCCAAAGTCCTCCAGTCGGTCCAATACCTTAAATAATCTGCTCTCATGTTCCTCCAGTGAGCTGCCAAACACAATAACATCATCTAGGTATACCAGGCACTCTAGTAAGTTCATGTCCCCACTGCCGCTCCATCAATCGTTGAAAAGTGGCTGGGGCACCTGAAATCCTTGAGGCATCCTCATGAATTCATAGAAGCCAAGCGGACAGATAAAGGCTGTCTTTCACGGTCCTCTGGGGCCATCGGGATCTGATAGTACCCACTGCGGAGATCCAGCACAGAGAACCACTTGCTCCCGTTTAGGCAGTCCAAAGCATCCTGAATGCGGGGCATTGTGTACTGATCAGGATAGTCCGCCGTTTAAGGTGCGATAATCCACACACATCCTTACTGTTCCATTCTTTTCCTCACTACCACAATGGGGAAGCATAAGGGCTTCTGGATTCTTGTATTACACCAGCAGCTAACATCTCTTGCAGATGCCGTCTCACATCATCTATGTCAGCAGGTGCCAGGCGTCGAGACCTCTCCACGAAATGGTCTTTCGTCATGCAGCCGGATATTGTGCTCAGCTCCTTGCACGCATCCTACATCCCATTCCTTTAAAGAAAACACCTGGTCTCTCTGGGCAAGCTTCTCACTGATCTTCACTTTCCATTCAGCTGGCAGCGGGAGTCGCGAAATCAAACAAGTCAGGCGTTACTCTGTCATTCTTCCTTGAACTCTTGCTGGGTAGCACTGCAGTGTCTGCACAATGCACATTAGCCAGGATGCAACCTCTGTTTACTCGAATGTCTCTTTCAGACACATTATGAACTTGGACCATTACCTTCTGGCATAAGCATGGGCTCTAGCGGGCAAAATACTAAGCTTGACCAACAGTCCCTCTGGCAATTTTCCATCGCCTGGTGCATCCAACATTAATATTTTATTCTTAACATCCTTTCTGATACGGACCTCTCCTGTAAGGTACACTGGGCATTTGGCGCCAGGATCAGAGACTCAGGATCCTTCTTCCATACAATTCCGACCGGTTCCTCTGGTTCTGTTTTTCAGCATCTCTCTGCCTCATAGGCCTTCTTAATTAAAGCCGGAACTCTTAAAGCTCTACTAGTCTTTGACCCTGTTTTTCATAACACAACTGTGCCAGCCTGGTTCGTCCAGTTCAATCGTGGCAAACTACCTTTTCTGAGGCATTCTTGCAACAATTTTTCCAGCGAGATAATACACAGACAACAACTCCCCTTGGTACTGTTGTGCATCTCTACTCTCCACCACAGGTCTCATCAGAATCTGGGCTCCCATACATTCTCCAAGGCCTCAAGATAGGCCTGTGCAGTCGCTTCAGGGTTACTGGCCCGTTTAGCACGGATGGTAGCCAGGGCAGGACCTCGGAGGCTCTCACTAACCCTCTTTCGCTTTTTCACCTTCCGAGCATTGCCATTCTAGCACTTGGGGGGCAACATAGTCTATCCAGGTCTCCCAGTCATCCTCCCCTTGGGGGGTTGGGAGGGTGCCAGAGAAGATCCTCAACCTTCGGTAAGAGTCGTGACTAATGGCAGGTGCAGAAATAGGAGTCTGCATTGGTTCAGACACCATTACGGGCACTGGAGCAGGAGAGGGTGTTGGGGGAGGAACACCCCAGGTGGCAAGAATAGTTTCTTCAAGTCCTCCACAGTTTTCCCTCTCCCAGCAACCATTCAGCAAATTTCTCCTCAAAAGTTTCAGATAGTGGTGGGGCTGATTCCCCGGTCTTTACTGTCCTTAGTTATCACTCTCCAAGCAGTGAGGCTCCCTCTGGGGTAATGGTCTGTGGCACTTTGGAGCTATCTATGGGATCCTTAAACTCTACTAGGGCCAGGAAGTGTGGGTGAGCAGATTAGCATGCCGACCCACCACCACAGGGTTTTGTAAACCTTCCACCTTGGAAAGTACTCCTGCACAGTGTCCGTATTGATACCCAGGGGATGTCCAGGATAAGCATAGCATTTTGAGGTCGATCTCCTCCCAGTACACCACTCCACCAGCCGGTTTGCAGCCACTTCTGTCGGGTACCCATTTTTTCTTAACAGTGGTTCGTAAATATGGCCACTAGAGGACACACAATCCCAGCGGTGAGCCTCCAGATGTAACCCTAGATGGCGCTATCCCAGGGCTACTACCCCTGCCTGATTTGCCACTAACAGGTTGAGGGGCCTGGATCCAATGGCGGTGCCTCCACCCAGAGGTCAGGGTTTGCAATAGTTAAACTAACTTGGTCACAGCCCTCTGGGACACTGCAACCCCTTTCTTCCCACTAGTGGCCCACACAATATATCAGAATTACCTTCACAGTATACACTTACCCCAGGTCTGGTTCCGCTGGGACCTCCTGTGAAATGAGATACAGTGCAACAATCACAGTACAGTACTTTAACATGAACAAATACCTCAGGCAGTATAACTTTGCTGAAACAAGCAGCTCTGATTTATTGGGGATATAACAAGGACAGGGAAATCAGGTTAATTAGCTTATCACTCTAATAATCTACCTATGGCTCTGTGCACAGGCCTATCCCTATCAGTTACTGTCCCTGGGTACCCAAGCCCTAGTGGCTAGTCCAAACCGTGGCAGCTGGTAGGGGCCCTTTCACACAGAGAAAGGAGAATTAAACAGTCAGCAGTACAGTAATTCCATTTGGATTTAATGTGGCAATTCAACAGGGAGCGACCCTGAATTAGTACTCACGACCTCCAAATAAGATAGGGTCCTTCAATGTCAGCAGGGCTCACTTGAGGTACACAAACCTCTTCACACATCCATATAAAAGAAAGCACTATACCAGGCAGGCTGCATCTGTATCCCGATCGAATTACTGCACAATACAGGAGAACACACAGCAGATTCAGTTCCTGACAGACCGAGTGTAATTTTCAGCAATTCCTCCAGTCTTCTACAGGGTGAGCCTGGTTTCTACTCTTCAGAGATCCTTTGATTCTTTTCACAGGACGGATTCAGTCCTAACAAGCTGCAGACCGAACTCTGGGCCTTACACACGTTTTTGACTAAAACTGCACACTGAAAAGTACAGGGCTCCTTCCTTCTTCACTGCAAAGCTCAACTGAACTCCAACCGACAAAAACGGGCACTTCCTTTGAGTTCCTCCCAGTTCTTGACTGGATTGGCTGTCACCACAATAGACTGCTGCTGTTGGTCCAAAAGGCACTGAAGTCTAAACTACATCTCCCAGAGTCACTGCCCATACAATCCTCTTGTGGCTGGCTCAGATTATGAGTCCAAGTTCTGATTCGTCCAAGGCACCATTTAGAGCTAGCTTACCACACTGATTGGTCCAGTTCAGCAGTTCAAAACTAGAATGGGAACTAGCAGACACAGTTCTGACTGCAAAGAAAGCAGGTTAGACAAACTGTAATTTCATTATTACTCTAAATAATTTCTGGTAAACAGTTACATCTTTCAGATAGGTTCCTTTGCACTCCTAGTGACTGCAAAATTAAGTGAATTGGCAGCAGCTCGAGTGGTACTCAGAGAAGCACACAGTCCCCCCATACAAACTAATTATGTCTGCAAGCAGACAGCTCTTAAAGAGACAGTACCAGAGGCTCTAAAAACACTCACTGATAAATGGCTTAAATGCCAAACACCATTCAGGCTTGGAGCATTCAAGCAAGCTCCTGGAAGTCTTTTGGGAACCCCCATTTGCAGGGGGGTTACACCAGCATCCCTGGTGTCCAGCAGCAGTCCCTTCCACACTCTGTCCCAACCGAAGCATCTCTGGCATCCAGTGGTATCACACTCCCACCCTGCCCAAAACAAGCATCCCTGGTGCCCAGCAGCAGTACCTTCCACACTCTGTCCCAACCAAAGCATCTCTGGCATCCAGTGGTATCACACTCCCACACCCTGCCCAAAACAAGCATCCCTGGTGTGCAACAGCAGCCCCTTCCACACTCTGTCCCAACCGAAGCATCTCTGGCATCCAGTGGTATCACACTCCCACACCCTGCCCAAAACAAGCATCCCTGGTGTCCAGCAGCAGCAGCCCCTTCCACACTCTGTCCCAACCGAAGCATCTCTGGCATCCAGTGGTATCACACTCCCACACCCTGTCCAAAACAAGCATCCCTGGTGTGCAACAGCAGCCCCTTCCACACTCTGTCCCAACCGAAGCATCTCTGGCATCCAGTGGTATCACACTCCCACACCCTGCCCAAAACAAGCATCCCTAGTGCCCAGCAGCAGTCCCTTCCACACTCTGTCCCAACCGAAGCATCTCTGGCATCCAGTGGTATCACACTCCCACACCCTGCCCAAAACAAGCATCCCTGATGTCCAGTGACACTTCCCTCAATCACCCAGCCCAAATCCAAGCATCCTTGTGCCCAGTAGCACCTCATTCCACAGCCTGCTCCATTCCAAGCATCCCTGGCATCCAGTAGTACCCTCAACCCTTCCCACACCCACCACAGTCCAAGCATTCCTGGCATTCAATGGTATCCCCTCTCCCACAGCCTGCCCCAATCCAAGTATCCCTAGCATCCAGCGACGCCTCCATCCTACATAATGTCATATTCCAACCATCCTTGGGAACCAGTAGAATCCCCTGATGAACCTTCACCTGAGCAAAGCGTTGGGGGCACCTGTGTTTGTGGTAACTGGCATATCACCATATCATCACCTCTGTCTATATTCGACCTGATGAACTGGTAAATAAACCTTGTTACAGACTACTAACTCTGGTTGTGTCTTTCTTGGTAGCTGTGCCCTTACCAGTTGAGATGTGTTGTCCTATCCTGTACTGTGGTACCCCCTCCTACAATGTGCCCCAACCCAAACATCCCTGATACCCAGTGCCCCCTCCTCCCAGCCTGCTCAATCAAAGCGTCCCTGGTGTTCTGGGGCAGCTCCCCCCCGAATCTGCCCCCACTGACACATCCATGGAGCCTAGTGGCACCCACCTCCTGTACCCTGCATCCCTGGAATACAGTGTCACCCCAAACACCCTGGCCCAATCAAAGCACCCAAGTGTCTAGTGGCACCCTCTAGCATGCCCTGCCCATTTTAAGCCTCCCAGGTACCAATAGCAAGCATTCCAGGCATCCTGTGGTACCTTCCTCTCACACACAACCCCAGTCCAAGCATCCCTGACATCCTATGGCACCACTTCCCACACCCTATACCCATCAAGCATTCTCAGCATCCAACTACTCTCCCTCCTACACACACACACACACACACACACACACACACACACACACACACACGGTGACTGGCAATACCCTTGCTGTTAGCTCTGCAGGTGGCCGAAATCTGGGAACTGTAATCAAAATCTCACAATGTAATAAGTGCTGCATTTATTAAATCATAAGTTTGCAGTAACGTTTTCTATATCAGTATACACATTATAAGGATGGGCTCCCGATGCCTGCCTAAGCAAACAGGGGTTAGGAGAGGTTACTAACACCAGGGTGGGCTTCCCAAGTCGGAACTGGGAGAGAGATAGTTACTGATGCTACAATGGCCACATTTTTTTTATAAATATAATTTTTATTAACTTTCCAACATGTCTGCAGCATCCATTACAGTATGTAATAGAAACACAGAAACATAGACTTTGACGGCAGATAAGGACCACTTGGCCCACCTAGTCTGCCCATTTCCCTACCTACAGAATAAGTTGCCAGATCCTAGTTAACCAACAGCCTATTTCTTCCTATCCCCCACAAGAATTGCCTTATGTCTGTCCCATGTATTCTTGAATTCTCCCACAGTTTCAGACCCCACAATCTCCTCAGGAAGGCTGTTCCATGCATCCACTACCCTCTCTGTGAAAAAAATACTTCCTCACATTGCCCCTGAACTGCCCCCCCTCTATCTTTAAATTGTGTCCCCTTGTAATTGTAATAAAGATTATGAAATACAATTGTGTGTCTCAAGTCATTCTTACACAGGTGCTTCTATTACCAAAATATAAAGTTTGTGCTATTGGTTTCTAGACCCCTTAGGGTACAACTTGGGGAGGAGACCTAGAGTCCTTGTTAGTTTCCTTAATGGCCTAACCCTGTCCTTCTGAAGGGACAGTGGGGCCTTACATTATGACTCAATCTTACAGGGTCAGAGTGGGCGGGAGAACTGCCCCAATCCGAGACACATGGGGACCGGGCTGGCACCACCAAAAAATGTAGGGTTTAAGGACTGCACAAAGCGACGGGGTACGTGAAAAGTTAGAACTCCCACCTGCACCCCCGCGCCTGTGTGACACGTGGACAGGTGTGACCATACTGGATTCACCAATGCCAGCCAACTGTCTGTGGCTCCTCCCCCCGCAGCGCACAGGTCTCCGCAGGGCAGCCGGAGGCAGAGTCGCAGGCCCAGGTGGGCATCCAATGGGATGCCCGTCCCGGGTCCACTAGTGGATCCCTTGTGCTGCTATGCATGGGCCGGGGTTGAGCATGCCGCCCCAACGCGTCATGGTCCCTATGGCTGATCAGTCCACTGGCCTAGCCATGGTGACTGGTGCCCTCCCAGCGCACTGCATGTTCCCAGCATTGGGACCCGATTCCTGCCCACAAAACAGCCATGCACATCAATGTTGCCATACTACCGTGCCTCTGTAGGGGGGCATGTGCCACAATTCAATACCCCCCCACAACCTCCCAGTGAAACCACCTGTCCGGTGTTACGGGCACTCGCCCGACCCACTGCCCCTGCCCTCACTAGCTGCCTAGTGGGCAGGAGCAGCACAGAGAGCACTGTCCGGCACCCCCAGTGAGCGGAGGGTGGTGACCATGGTGGCACGTAGAGAGTTACGGTATGGTCTACCCTGGCGTACCCTGCATCACCTTCCATACCCATGCAGCCAGCACTATGCGGGTTAGTGAATACTGCGTAGTGCTGGCATGCCCACAGAACAACCCCAGCGTGAAATTGTCCATGGACTTGGGGGATCGGGTGCAGTGGGTCTGCATGCCCCACCTTTGAGAATGCTGCATGTGGGGCGCAGTGGATGCAGAGTGGCTACGTGCCCTAGATACGTGCGCGCAGCCACTCCACCCCATTGGTGCATACCGCCCTAAGTTTGTAAATTTGACAAGTACAGGGGAGAATTCATATTTTCTTCTGTGTTCTTACAGTTCTAGAGATTGAGGTTGCCACTTTTGTGATGGGGTCACCCATCCACTGGTGAGGAAGTCCCCAAGCACTTCCTTACTTTTAACCTTTTACGGCACAAAGTCTCTACCATTGGTCATTACATACAGAAGCCACCACATACATCGGGAGGTGCACAGCTCCAACCTGTCATTTAGTGAGTCAGTAGTCTTTTTTTCATTGTATATGTCCGGTTAACAGCATTCCACCAGGTGGACAATTCTGGGATCTGTTGCATTAGCCATAATCTGGTGATGGCTTCCTAGGCTGCAATGAGCAGAATGTTAAGGCAGTATCTCGTGTGGGGGTTTCTGAAGCCAGCGGGGAGATGTATAAGTATGAAATTTTCTGCAGTGAGGGTTACAGGTTTACTGAACAGTTCCTCAGATATATATAGGCAGCGTGTTCCAGCATCAGTTGGATGGTCGGCGGCCGAGAAGGTGTGTGCAGGGATGTGCCACTGGCTGTCTATGCCCGCGGCACTGTCATTCAGGTATGGGTTTGGGGAGGGGAGGGTTGTTGGTGCCATGGGTGGGTGGGTGGAGGTCCACTGACCACCAATGATGCTGGTGGGGCACCGGGGTTGGGGTTGTGTGGACTGGGGCACTTCAGTATGTGCTGGGGGGGTGTCATGTTTCTCATCGGGGACAGGGCAGACAAGTGTTGGGGGATGCACCGCTAAATCAGGGATCGGGCAGACAAGTGTTGGGGGAATGCATTGCTAAATCAGGGATGGGGCAGACATGTGTTGGGATGCACTGCTAAATCAGGGATGGGGCAGACATGTGTTGGGGGGATGCATTGCTAAATCAGGGATGGGGCAGACATGTGTTGGGGGGATGCACTGCTAAATCAGGGATGGGACAGACATGTGTTGGGGGATGCATTGCTAAATCAAGGATGGGGCAGACATGTGTTGGGGGGATGCACTGCTAAATCAGGGATGGGCAGACATGTGTTGGGGGGATGCACTGCTAAATCAGGGATGGGGCAGACATGTTGGGGGATGATTGCTAAATCAGGGATTGGGCAGACAAGTGTTGGGGGGTTCACTGAAACTGCGGGGCAGGGCAGATATGTGTTGGGGTGGTGCACCAGGGGCTCAGGCACAGGGGCATCCGGCCGATGGGGCATGACTGTGTGGGTCCGGGTGCCTGCATTGGCTATTCATGCACCCGTACCCACACCTTCATATGCAGGTGATCCACTATGGGCAGGGCCCCTACTTTTCTACGGCACAGTGAGACCAAGTTCTGCGGCAAGACTACCATTTGCCACAGAACTTCTGCAGTGGTGGTTTGTAATTTCTGCGGAAGTTCTGAGGCACTAACAAAAGTACCACATCACAGTATCAGCTTGTCATCCTGAATTCACTTTCATGGCAGTGGTTATAGTAATCAGGATGGTGGAAAGCACAGTAACACTAATTCACAAAATTAACAGATTTATAAAAATAATTTTATGTCAAAAAAGCAGAACAAATGTCTCTCCCTTAAGGTCCTAGCCTGTTGCATAAATGATACATGCAGAGGGAATCTTGTGTGATAAATAAGGTATTTCTATATGCATGCTATCTATCCCACTAATGAGGTTTCCACTGTCTATCACTTATATATTTGTATGTGCTTTCTACATCACTCATGAGGTTCCCACTGTGTATCACATATATTTATATGCAATCCGTAACATACATACAAATATGCGTGTGTGTGTGGTGAGAGAGACAGAGATACTGTATGTGTGTGTGTATATATATATATATATATATATATATATTTTTTTTTTAATTTCCATGAACTTGCTTCCTCATTCATACAGGTCCCATTGCAAATGGAATAGAGAAGTTACTGCAAAACTCATTTTTCATGTCAACCTGCTTTCCCTGACACACTGCGTAACACCATCAGGCCATGACATGCATGTGAACCAGTTGTGAGATACAGCTCTCCGGCCCATCACAATGTGTCCACCATGTGACGGAACACTGCACCATACCTTCACAGGCTCCGAGCAGTGATGCGTTCCACCAAACCTTGTGCTGCCCAGCCAGTTCCCAGAGCTAATCTCTGAACCTGAGTTGCCGGCACGGAAACACAGCATGCTACCCTTTGGCCCAACAGCTGTCCCTGAACACAACATTTCTCAATAACTTTTAGGTGATTCTATCAACCAATGACAATATGTAATCAATAACCCTGGCAAAAATGCGTACAGTGCAATTATTTATTTAACAGGTCTATTCTTTCAACAGGTCAATACATTATTATATTTCACTTTTCTGGGCATAATTACTTTATTTTTCTTAAAAATTTAGACAGTTAAATTCATTTTACCAGTTATTCATTTCAGATAGCGTCTCTATGCCTTAAAGGCACAAATAGGTTTGTACAAAGTGAGGTATGGACTTAACAGGTCTGTGCTATTGACAAGGTTTTGTTTAAGTTCGCCCTAGTGTAACAATGTAAGACTGAAAATTGTATTAGGCTGTAGTGCAGGTTGAGCAAATATCACCATGCATGATGTGCTGTGCCACCGTCTCTGGCAGTGAGAGCTGTGGTAGATAAGTGACTGTTCATTTTTGTTGCAGAATGCAGCAGTTTCATTAGCTAATGTATGATGTTATAGCAATGATAACATCACATTCTGAACATATAGGGGGGTTTGGATATAAAAAGAGGGGAAAGGAACCAGATTCTATGTATAAACAGAAATATTAATAAAAATCATGAAGAAGAGAGTGATTTCTATGCACCGCAGAAGTTCTATGCGGTTGATTGTGTTCTATGCTAAAAACTTGCGTCAAGAGAATCCTAGGGGCCTTGACTATGGGATCCAGGACAGGCATTTGATTGGATGCCTGCTGTGGTCCACTACTTCTCCCATGGTCACCCTGCACAGTCCTGTGCACTGAGGGGGGCGCCGACAGGTGCCCCGTGGGTGCATGTGGTAGTGAATACCGTGCACCCTGCGCCTGCCTGGGGCCGCAGAGCTACGTGGGCAGGGTATGCACCAAAGGCACGTACCTTCCACCCCATTTGTGCATAGCCCACATATTTTGTACTTCCTGGTTGGGCATGCAATCACTGGTTTATCTGTGGCCCAAAGAGCATGACCCCAGTCTCAGCTGTGGCACATGAAAATGCTTTATGAAAAATGTATGATTTTTTTTGTTTGCTCTGTGCATGCATGTGGACAGAAAATGCTTTTGTTTATAAATTCCTGATTTAAAAAAAAGTATTCCAAAAACACTACCTCTGCAGTAGACTTATAAAAACAAAGTTTCCAGAGTCATATCTGAGCCACTATTAGAGTTATAGATGCCAAACTTAATTTCACAAGTCAAAAGACAACCAAGTTGTGACTGGCTGAAAACTAGTTTAACATAGAAGTGCATTCCCAATTCTAACTCCACATATATGTACCCCCCCCCCCAACAAATGGGGGGTTCCCAAAAGTCTTCCTTGGGCTTGCCTAGATACCCACTGCCAGGCTGGCGTTCTGTGTCCTAGCTATTTAAAAATGTTTGCATGTAAGTGTCCTGTTAGCCTCCATTCCTGTCTCTTTAAGAGCTGACTATATCATAGTGTATAATTAATCTGGGTAGGGGCTGAGTAGTTTCAGGCTCAAGTCCCGCCTGGGCTGCAGTGTTATTGCTCCATTCTGCCATCGCTAATTGCGCATAGTGAGCCCTACAGGGATCTGTGACTGTTTACTGATTATCTGCAATAATAATAATAATAATATTGTAGTTTGTCTAACCTGTCTTCTTTTGCAGTATGGACATTTCTGCTAATCCCCACCATCTTGGTTCTGGACTGCTAGTTGGGACCAATCTGTACCTTTGGGGACCCTAAAATGGGAGTCTGTCCCCAGGGGTCTTGTGGGAGTGAATTTTTGTAGGAATTGTAGTTTTTGCCCTTCGGCACCTAAATGGACCTGGAGGGGGGAGCTCTAGCTGTGATAGACAGATGAATCAATGAATCAAACCTTTTTGGATCATTGGGAAAGTCCCAAGCTGTCAGCAGCAGTGAGTCAGTCTGAAGTTAGAGTTGAAAGAGTGAACAGCTCGAGTGATTCGAGTAGCTGCTCCTGCGTGGTGTGCAGGGGGAAATCAGCGGGAAGGCTGCGTTTGGCCTGCCTGCTACCATTTTCATAAGTGAAGAGACCTTGAGC
Source organism: Neoceratodus forsteri (assembly GCA_016271365.2). Taxonomy (NCBI): domain Eukaryota; kingdom Metazoa; phylum Chordata; order Ceratodontiformes; family Ceratodontidae; genus Neoceratodus; species Neoceratodus forsteri. Next base: position 1,574,977,842 of record CM057453.1, on the reverse strand, counting down.
CTGATAACAGACTTCTTCTGAATTTGCAGCTTTTGCGATCGGATCCTGATTTGTGACAAACTGAATTCTCCTGAAGTGGACTGAAGATTTGCCTCGATGTGATTGGCCTGTCAGGACTTGAGACTGCCGCAGAGCATACGGTTTGCGCAGAGACACTGTGAATTGTAACTAGACTGTCATCTGAACTGTGGTATTTACCTTGCTTTTACTATAAGTGTGCTGAATGCTGATAGTGGGTCATGATTTGGTTCCCCACTGCTTGAATGTGTCACACTTGCTGGAAGCTGTATCCAGTACTTACCGGACTGTCTCCGAACTGTTCACCCAGTCTGGGCCTTGCCACTTTGGCCCAGACAGCCACTCGTGCCGCAGAGAAACAACCGACGAGAGACCCGCCTGGGGATTTGGCTCCCTGCTCAACACTAATGAACAGGATTGGCACCACGGTGCTTCGTGTGGGCCCTGCTTTTCCTGGCAATCCAGTACTTCTTCCCGAGGTCTCTATTTCATCCATCCTGCATCCTGCACTGGGTAGTGTGAGTAAACACCAGGGTAGCTTCCTGCAAACAAAGCTCAAATCAAAGTGTGTCAGCTGATTTAATTGTTGCTAATCATTTTGGGACTGAGCCATCCAGCTCCGGATTACAAATTGTGGGTTAAAGTGCAAGCATGTTTTCTTTCCATCACAGGGCCCCAACCAGCTGCACACAGGCCTACCCTGGGCAACGCTTCAGGCTAGCCGTAGCTCCAACTGGGTACCCAGAGTGTGTGTGACTGAGTTACATGGACCTTTGAGTGCATGCCTTACAGCCTGGATTATTCAGATCTCTATCCAACCACCAAATTCTGCCCCCTTCCTTGTTACTGCCCCTTAAATCAATCAGATCTAAATCTTTTTGCACTGAAACTGGTTGTTGTGTACCTCTGTACGAACAGCATCGAAATACTGTTGGTTATTTTGCAAAATCTTGTTTTATATAGGGTCTCCAGGGCCAAGTCAGCTGAACCAGCCCTGGTGGTAAGTGCAACAAGTGTGGGGTTAAAACTGTTGTCAGGGGCAAAGTGCAACTGTGTATTCTGTGAATCATTTAGGCCACTAGAGGGAAAAGAGGGGGGGTAACAGTGTCCCGGAGGGCTGTACCCAGGTTAGCTACGCTACCACAAACCCTGTCCTCCAGGTGGAGGCACCCGTTTCTAGTACCCAGGCCCCTCAACCTGCATCTGGTCATGCAGGCAGGGGTAGTATCCCTTGGGACAGTGCCACCTAGGGGCTACATCTTGGAAGCACCACTGGGATTTGTGCCTTCTAGTGGTCAGAAGTGGGTACTACAATCCTACACTTAAAATTTGCAACAAAATGGAAGTGTTGCTATGCTTAAGTTTAAGATCGCCCCCCATAAACTGTTAGTGAACCATATGATGGGGTGGAGTGAGGCTGAGGGGGTAGACCCCCAACAGTTCATTTGTTATTGGACATCTCATTAGGAACCACTAATGTAACTATTACAGAGACTGTTGAACAAGTTAAGTTTTTGGGGAAGGTTGAGGTGAAAGGGAGTGACTCAGATCTGTTTAATCCAACCATGGTGGCCCTACTCTCCTGTAGCCTCCCCATAGATCGTGAGAGAGTACCCCCTGTTATTTTGCCTGAAGGGTCTCAGAGAGGGTGGCGGGTCATTCATTTGCATAGTGACCCGGCTGCTCCTGGGGATCCCCAAGTGTAGAGGGGTTTAAAGACAAATTGCTTAGACTGCTAGCTACTGAGGGGCGATCTGCCAAAGAGTTAGTAAAGATGTTAGATCTTTCTGAAGACACCACTCCTTTGCAGTCCCCTATAGCGTCTCCTGCCACCCCTACAGCTTCCTCTGTGGTAACCTCCCCTATTGTGATATCCTCAGTACACCTGGACTCTAATCGCAGACTAAGACTCTTCTCGGGCACGGTCTCGGTGCCTGTGGGGGAGGACGACCTGGAAACATGGATGGACTATGCCACTCCCCTGGTCCAGGAGTGGCAGTGCTCTGAGGGAGAGAAAAGAAAAAGGCTCATGGAGAGCTTGAGGGGCCCTGCACTGGAGGCCATCCACTTTCTTCATTCCACCAGCCCAGAGGCCACTGCTGCCAAGTACCTCTCTGCCCTGGAGGGGTCTTTGGTAGCACTGAGTCAGGGGACGACCTGATGTGGAAATTCAAATCTGCTAAACAATGGAAGAATTAGAAGCTATCCATGTTTGTTACCAGAATTGAGTGGACTTTGCAGAGGGCCCATAGAAGAGGGGGAGTGCCTGCCAGTGAATTGAATCCAGTCTGACTAGAGCATATTTTGAAATCTGCCAGGTACTCTAGTGTGATGATGTTGAAACTGAAGTTGCAAGATAGGAAGGCAAATACTCCTGAATATTGCTACCTTATGAAAGAGATTCATGAAGTGGAAAATGATGAAGAGGGGTGGAAGCCCTATGCTGGGGTTGCCCATACCAGTCAGACCCCTGATCGAAGTGATGAGTCTGAATTACAACAGATGAGAGAACTGATTAAAGAACTGAAAGAGATGAGAGAGCCAGCCAACAAGCCGCCGAGGTGGCAAAATATGTAAATTCTTGTCAAGTGCCTCTTGAACAGAAGAGTGAGATCCCGCCTGGAGGGGTGGGGGTGCATGTCATTTCCTCTGAAACCCGGATGGAGAGTAATCTGATGGAAGAAGTATGAGAGTTGAGAGCCCTGGTAGGAGACCTCATTAGGGCCACCCAAGTAGCTGACTCCTGGAGAGGCTCAGAAAGCAGGGAAAGCGAACCCTGGATCAGAGAGGGACCCCGGGACTTGCCTACCATGCCTAAACAGGGGAGTGGTTCCCCTTCCCCTAGAGACTCTAAGGAACCCATCTTTTGTTACCACTGTGGGGAAGATGGGCATACCTGGCCCAACTGCAGCTTGCCCGAGAATCTGAGAAAGGTTACTACAAGGCTACTGGCTTTAGTTCAGCAAAGAAATATAAGCCCTCAGACTGGGCCTGTGAGAAAGACTTACTCTTCTAAAACTGCTATCAAACAGACAACTAAGTCCCCTTCACCTGATTGGTCCGAGGTGGTAGGCCTGTCAATGGCGACCACTGTAACAGTGAAGGGTGTATCTGCAAGGGCTGTGCTCAACAGCGGATCACAAGTGACCACAGTGTTTCAAGACTGGTACCAAAAAGACCTGCCTGATGTGCCCCTGCAGCCCCTGGAGGGTCTGCATGTGTGGGGGTTAAGCGAGAACTCCTACCCATACTTGGGATATATTAGGATCTAGCTGTCTTTCCCTTCTGCGGTGGCCAGCGTGGATAAACAAGTCAAGACGCTAGCTCTGGTGTGCCCTCCTCCGGGATTGTATGATGGGGTTCCCTTGCTCATTGGAACCAATGCCCACATGTTTGGAAGACTAGCACAATTGTGTCAAGAGAAACGAGGGCAACGGACTGGGTGAGCCCTGAGAATTCCAGCCTTGATAAAGAGAGCCTATGACCTGCACAAACAGACTACAGACGCAGACAGAGATGAGCCGGTGGGGATAGTGTGGAAGAAAGATCCCGATTCTCTGGTACTACCACCCAATGCTCAGTACACCATTCATGGAGAAGTTCGCCTTAGAAAGGACGTGAAAAATAAAATATTGATGCTGGATGCACCTGGTGAAGGGAAGTTGCCAGATTGGTTATTGGTTAAACCAAGCATCTTATCTGTCCACGCCCATGCCTATGCACGGCGAGTGATGGTTCAGATCTGGAATGTGTCTGATCAAGACATTCAAGTGAACGGGGTGTACATTAGCTATGGTACACTGTGCGGACACTGCAGTACTACCCAGCAACAAATATTCTGGCAAAAAGGAGGAGGTGACCCCAGACCAATTCGACTTTGGTGATTCCCCATTGTCTGTTGAATGGAAGACTTGAGTCAGTACGAAACTTGTCCAGAGGGACCAACTGTTTTCCCTAAAGGAATGGGATGTGGGGTACGTCCATGGTGCTGAGCATACTATCAGGCTTCACGATGACAGACCTTTTAAAGAGCGGTTCCGCTGCCTTGCCCCAGCTGATATAGATGATGTTCGGAGGCACCTTCAAGAGTCAAGAAGCCCCTATGCGTCTTCCATCGTAGTCATGTGCAAGAAGAACGGGTCCATGAGGATGTGTGTGGATTACTAGACTCTAAACAGATGGACTGTACCAGATCAATAAACCATGCCCTGCATACAGGATGCCCTGGATTGCCTGAATGGGAGTCAGTGGTTTTTAGTTCTTGATCTACGAAGCGGGTATTATCAAATCCCGATGGCCCCAGAGGACTGTGAGAAAACAGCCTTCATTTGTCCCTTGGGGTTCTATGAATTTCTGAGGATGCCTCAGGGGATTTCGGGTGCCCCCACTACTTTCCAGAGACTGATGGAACATGCAGTCAGAAACATGAACCTGTTAGAATGTTTAGTATACTTGGATGATGTCCTTGTCTTCGGACACACCCTAGAGGATCATGAGACCAGATTATTCAAAGTTCTTGACCGCCTGGAAGAATTCGGCCTCAAACTATCTATAGAGAAGTGTCAGTTTTTTCAAACATCTGTAAAATATGTGAGACATATAGTGTCAGCCAAGGGGATACAGACAGACCCCAGTAAAGTACAGTCCTTGACCACCTGGCCTCAGCCAACTAACTTAAAAGAACTGCAGCATTTCTTGGGGTTCTGCGGCTATTATCACCGGTTTATTAAGGACTATTCGAAGGTAATCGTCCACTTCTCAATCTTACTCAAGGCTATCCCCCTACCAACCGCAGGTACAAGAAGGGATCCCTCAAGGATGAAGAAAAAGTGTATTTTCGACCAGGTGAATCATTTGGAGCTTGTTGGACCCCTGAGTGTGAGGTGGCATTCTTTGAGATAATCTATCAGCTTACTCACGCCCCAGTACTCGCTGATGCTGACCCTACCAAGCCATATGCCCTGTGCACAGATGCCAGCCTGAAGGGACGCGGGGCCATGTTGTATCAAGATTATGAAGATGGCCTGAGACCTGTGGCCTTTTCCAGTAGAAGCTTGACACCATCTGAGAGAAATTATCCTGTTCACAAGTTAGAGTTTCTCGCTCTAAAGTGGGCCATAGTCGACCATTTTCATGAGTACCTCTATGGGGCCAAAATATTAGTAAAGACTGATAACAATCCCTCAACGTATGTACAGACCTCAGCAAAGCTGGACGTCACTGGGCACCAGTGGCTTTCTGCTCTGTCGACTTACGATTATGCAGTTGAATACCGGCCTGGACTGAACCATATTATAATATATGGTTAGGGCTTTTTATGAACAGAAAGCTGTGGCTTTCAAAATCTTGTTGTAAGGCAGTTCAAAGGTCAAAAAAGTTGTTGTACCATCATTCTGACGTCACATCGGTAGTACAGCAACTATTTTGACTTGCCCTACCACCTGATTGGCTGATTCCCAGCAGGGATTCAAAAACACAGAAGAAAATGGCGTCGTCATTTAACAAGCGGTCAGGCGAACAGTTTATAAGTACTATACAGTTTGGACACAAACTATGTGATCAGCTCTGTGTGTCCAAACTGTTTTCAGTGTTTTTTTTTTTTTTTATTTACTGCCACAGTTTACGGTTGTTGGTGGTGTAGCGTGGGATTGTAGCAAGGAGTCGGGCGAACCGGTAACTTCTGAGGCAGGACTGCATCGAGCTCTGGAATCCTCAGGTGCAGCAGAGGAGAAAGAGAATGGCAAACAAAACTGGAAATGTGAACGCAAGGTATGAACCTTGCAAAATTTTGGGCAACCATATACTATATAAAATAGTGGATGATTGACCATCCACAAGTAAAGCCGCGTTTCCATCTTGGGAGTTGATGGTGTCACAGAAACCTCTCGAGCTTCGCTCTCGAGGTTTCAATGATGCCATTGACTCCCTCGATGGAAATACAGCCTTGTTGTGGATGGTCAACCATCCACTATTCTATATATTGCTGACACTCTCTCACAACGGCCAAGCCCCTAAGACAACTCGGTGAGGCTTTCAGAACACTCTATTAAAGCACTGTGCCAAACATTTGACAAAGACAAGCAGCCATCCGCAGATACAGTGGACTGCCTGGTGGACTGTTTGGGACCCCCTGGTACTTGCATACCTGCAGCCTATTATAATTTTTCTGCATTGGACATTAGTGCCGCGCCCCAGTTTGATAATGACAACATTCAGTGGGCTCAATCCCAAGACCCCATGATCCAGCCCGCACTTGATGCCCTTCGTGTGGGGAAAGATGTGTCTAAACTATGTTCTGCCGACTTATGATCTGCACTATTGTTCAAAGAAGGCCCCCGACTAAAGTTGCGAGACCAGTTACTATATTGAGATACAGTAGATCGGTGAGGTCAGGTGTACAAACAGCAGTTAGTGCAACCCACAGTCTTCAAGCAGCTAGTGCTGAGGTCCCTGCACAATCACATGGGACACCTTGGAATTGATGGGACCCTCGACTTAGTGAGGTCTCGATTCTACTGTCCCAAAATGGGGGCTGATGTTGAAACCCATGTCAAAACTTGTAGTTGGTGCCTTCAGAGAAAAGCTTTGCCCCAGAAAGCCGCTCCTTTTGTTAACATTTCAACCACTGCCCCCCATGGAACTGGTTTACACAGACTTTCTGTGTTTGGAGCCTGATCAGAAGAACACTGGCAATGTACTGGTAGTCAGTGATCAATTTACCCGATATGCACAAGTTTTCCCGACTAAGGATCAGAAGGCCTCTACGGTGGCCAAGGTGCTAGTAGAAAAGTTCTTTGTCCATTATGGTGTGCCCCAACGTATCCATTCTGAAAAAGGAAGGGACTTTGAAAGTAGACTGATTAAGGAGATGCTCTTCCTGGTGGGGGGTGCGAAAGTCTAGAACCACTCCTTACCACCCCTAGGGGGACGCCCAGTCTGAACGCTTCAACAGAACTCTCCTAGACATGTTGGGCACTCTTCATCCTAGAGACAAGTCTAAATGGAGCCAGCAGATTAGCACCTTGGTACACGCTTACAACTGCACCAAAAGTGATGCCACTGGGTTCTCTCCCTATCGCCTCATGTTCGGGAGGGAAGCCCGGTTGCCCGTAGATGTCTGCTTTGGAGTTTCCCCGGATGGGGTCAGAGCTGAGAACTATTTATAGTCTGTGCAGAAACTGAAAGTTCAATTGAACCATGCATACCAACTGGCTCAAACAATGGCTGCCAAAAAAACCTTGCTAACAAAGAGAGATATGATCGAAGGGTAAAGGGTCAGGAGTTGTTACCTGGGTGTAACAAGTGTCCTATTAAATTTTGTATTCCTCCCTGTATAAATTGGACTGTAATAAAAGAATAAAACAACTTTCTTTTCACTCTGTCCTATATCCTAATACTTATTCTGTTTCTATCCTTATTCTTCTTTGTCAGGGTGGCCAACCTGGCAAAATTCTCTTGTTTCTTTACTATCCCTGTTTCCTGTAAAATCACTCACAAGTCCTTGTTAAAAGTAAAGAAAAAAGAAAAGAAAGAGAAAATGTTTAGTTGGAGTGAATATCCAGCTCTGAAAATACACTCCCGTTTTGTTGTCCCCAAAAGATTGTGCTGGTGCCCTGTAAATAAATCAGAATACCTCCCAGATGTGAGGATTTTGTGAGTGGTAGCGGCACGAAATGTGATCGCACCGTATGCGCTAAGCACTATCAGCGCGGCAACATGCGCACATTCGCCCAGGAAAACACGCCCAAATAGAGTTCCAGAGCACAGCCGCCCATTACGCAGCGGTAGGAATTCCGCCAGGACGCCGGTGGCCCGGGTTCGGGAACGGATCTGGGTCATCGGAGGGCCGGCTGGGGGAGAAGGATCGAGCATCCTTGGACTGCTCTCCTTCTCCGGGGGGAAGGAGGACTGAGTGTTCGGTGCAGTGGCGACACCCAGTGGAGGCTGGGTGTTCCACTATGCACCAACGCCAAGTAGAATCATCAAGGGCCGGGCAGACACTGGTGTCATTGCACATCCTCACCCCTGCCTACAGGGGGAAAAATGTTCCGTGTCCCCGGCCATCTCCATGAAGACCTGCCCCAGGTCCTCGAATTGCCTCTGCCACTGGCTCCCCGCCTAGTTACTAGCGTCTCAGTGCTGGAAAGGCCACAGCGCCGAGACCCCCGCCCTCTGAGGGGTAAGCCAGGGGTGACTGGGGAGTGCAAGCAATTGGCAGAGGTGGAGGCGAGGGGGTCCGTGACCAGGTTGGACAACGACGGCTCGGGGGCACACAAAAAGTACTAAACAAAAAAAAAAAAAAAAGTTCCCGAGCAGCGTTATTGAAACTGCTCATTGCGATTTAGGAAGAGAGCCCTGAACAGCCTAGTAAGGTTAAAAACAGCTTGCAGCTGAGCCAAAAGTGTTAGCGAGTGTTGGTGGTTCCCTTGTATTGTTAGATAGCCCAAACGCCTGCAAATAGTTCAGCGACAAGGATTCAAAAGAAAAACAGATAAAAGGATTATTGTGAGTTAGAGACAAAAAGGGGCATAGTAAACTAAGGCTAGCAGTGGGTATTTCAGGACTTGTTAAGCTGGACCCAAGTTTAATACAGGAAGCTGTCGGCTGAAATTGCAGCCGTCAGAAAACCGAAAAGTAAAGCAAATAATTGGAAGCCTGTGCCACATTGATTTACTGAGGATTTTTTGGAAAGTTAATAATAGTTATGGGTTTAGGTTTAATCATACTGTCAGTAGAAATATAAGCCAAATGAATTGAGTTAAAAGATATGGAGAGGTTGTGTAGGAAATTAAAGAAGGACTGGGGCAGTTTAAACAAGTAAATTTTATGTGAGGTCAAAAATGGTTGTGTTGGTGAAATAAGGGTTTTTATATACATGTATACTTCTGCCAACTTGTTCATTTTATGTAATTTTTCATAAAGAATAAAATGCTAAGTACCTGAGGGAGTCTACGTGGGGAAGTATTTCCTATTGGGCTTGCAGCCCACAAAATGGCCACCTTTATAGAAACCTTGATGTATGGGGTCATAAAGGAGGTGGAGCTTAATCTTCAAACCCTGCCCCCTCCTACCAATTAAGGTTTATTCTAAGCTAGAAAAACTGTGTTGTGATATACACATAGATGAATATATTTGTATAAAGGGTAAAGGTCCTGTTAAATCACTCATAAGCCAGAGAAAGAGTCCATGAGAAGAGAATATATTACTTTCTTTCTTAAAAAGAGTCACATGTCTATGATGTCATGATGGGGGAATGAATAAAAAGCTCAAAGACTCCACAGTAGACAGATAGGCCAGTAGTATGCTGGTAGAAGGTGAGAAAGAGGAGGTGTGTAAGTTTCACACCAGCAGTATATTGATTTTCACTAAGATAGAAAGTGAAGCTGCTATCTAGAGTTTGTTATTTTAGGTGTGCTGTTAAACACCAAATTTTTCTTTTGATTTTTGTAAATACGTTTTGATCTATTTAAAGAAAATAAAAATGATAAACACAACCTGCGTTTATTTTATGCATCATATTCCTCTTGTCTGTGTATCTGTTTATCCCACCCTATTACACTGGGGATCGAGTGCTATTAAATAACTTGGGAATGCATGGCAAGCATGAAATCGCCGATAGGTGGCACCATCTTCCACATGTAATAGCAAGTTGGATGATTTACCTGTGTACATAGTGCGCCCTGAGAATGATTCTAAAGCTGTCAAGACCATGCACAGGAACCACTTACTGCCCATTGGCCAAGTGATCATTGATGCTGAACCATCGGACATTGCCCCTCCTGGGCCGGTGACTCGTGCTGCTGAAAAGAGACAGAGTCAACCTGTCCCAGTTGTTCCAGACCCAAGGCCTTCCCCCTCGGCAGGCCCAGAATGATAGTGACTGTCAGTCTACTTCTGATGATAGTAAGTGTGACAATTCTTATTACCCCGCATATGAACTGAGTCAATTGTTTTCAGGTAACCCTACGTATAATCAGGGGATGGAGCTAGGCCTTCAGGACTGCCTAACCCTCCAGCTTCTTCCCTGGAGCCAATGCCCCCTGAAAGTGAGGAGCAGAGTATTACGTTTGAAGTAGCAGATTTCTTATGTCTAGTAGAACTATTTGAACTACCCGAGGAGAAATCTGAGGTAGTGAATCTCTCTGGTGACATACCAACCCTTGAAGAATCCTATGAAAGTGTTGACAGCATCCCTTCAGTACCATAAAGTCCAATTGTGTCAGAGTATCCTCAGGATGAGATAACCTGGTCCCTCTTCAGCAGATAATAATGAGCAAAGTATTGTGGACACAGAATCTGCAGAGCAAGGAGCTGATAGTTTTCCCAATCTGGACATTTCAACCAGTGCCGAGGCATCCCTCACTATAGGAGAAGAAACCAATGCCAGTGTTGACCGCCCAGAGCCTGTGTCTGTTCCCCCCAGAAAATCTGGACGAGCTGTCAAACCAGTGATGCATCTCAGCTATAACTCCCCTGGAAGGCCTGTGGATCTGCCTCTCAATGTTGTTCATAAGGGTGTCTACATTTCAAAGAGCTCACTGCCCAAACTGAGCCTGTCTGCCACTTCTAGGTTAATTGCTCTTCCCTCAGAATATGATGCTCCTGCCCCATCTAGCCCTAAGTTAGCCGATAGGAATGGGTCCCCATCTGTATTATTCAAAGTGCAAGAAACTATTACATGAAAAAGTATAGTAATGTTATTGTGTAGTTCATAGTAGAATAGTATTGAATGTATGAAAAATGCAAAGCTATTGTTATTATGAATATAGTATATGTATAGAGAGTACTAAATGAGTATGATAATGTGATAAGTTTACGCTTTACTGATGCATCAGTCGTTATCTTGTCTTGTGTAGTAAGGTCACATATATCTCATATAGTATATTGTCTTTTTCCATGCTGTTGTGGTATAGACTTGACACGGACGCCAAGTTCTTTCCTGGTGGGGAAGGGTGTAACCCCCCTACAAATGGGGGTTCCCAAAAGTCTTTCTTGGGTTTGCCTAGATGCCCACTGCCAGGCTGGCATTCTGTGTCCTAGTCATTTAAAAGCGTTTGCATGTGAGTGCCCTGTTAGTCTCTGTGCCTGTCTCTTTAAGAGCTACCTATATCATAGTATATAATTAATCTGGGTAGGGGCTGAGTAGTTTCAGGCTCAAGTCCCACCTGGGCTGCAGTGTTATCGCTCCATTCTGCCATCGTTAATTGCACAGAGGGAGCCCTACAGGGATCTGTGACTGTTTACTGATTATCTGCAATAATAATAATAATAATATTGTAGTTTGTCTAACCTGCCTTCCTTTGCAGTATGGACATTTCTGCTAATCCCCACCATCTTGGTTCTAGACTGCTCGTTTGGACCAATCAGTGCCTCTAGGGACCCTAAAATGAAGTCTGTCCCCAGGGGTCTTGTGGGAGTGAATTTTTGTAGGAACTGTAGTTTTTGTCCTTTGGCGCCTAAATGGACCTGGAGGGGGAGCTCTAGCTGTGACAGACAGATGAATCAATGAATCGAACCTTTTGGATCACTGGGAAAGTCCCAAGCTGCCTGCAGCAGTGAGTCAGTCTGAAGTTAGAGTTGAAAGAGTGAACAGCTCAAGTGATTCGAGCAGCTGCTCCTGCGTGGTGTGCAGGGGAAATCAGCGGGAAGGCTACGTTTGGTCTGCCTGCTACCATCTTCATAAGTGAAGAGACCTTGAGCTTGATAACGGACTTCTTCCAAATTTGCAGCTTTTGTGATCGGATCCTGATTTGTGACAAATTGAATCCTCCTGAAGTGAACCAAAGATTTGCCTCAGTGCGAGCGGCCTGTCAGGACTTGAGACTGCTGCAGAGCATACAGTTTGCACAGAGACAGTGTGAATTGTAATCAGACTGTGGTATTTACCTTGCTTTTACTATAAGTGTGCTGAATGCTGATAGTTGGTCATGATTTGGTTCCCAAGTGCTTGAATGTCACGCTTGCTGGAAGCTGTATCCAGTACTTACCATACTGTCTTCGAACTGTTCACCCGGTCTGGGCCTTGCCACCTTCGCCCAGACAGCAGCTCATGCCGCAGAGAAACAACCGACAACAGACCCGCCTGGGGATTCAGCTTCCTGCTCAACACCAATGAACAGGATCGGCAGCACGGTGCTTCGTGTGGGCCCTGCTTTTCCTGGCAATTCAGCACTTCATCCTGAAGTCTCCATTTCGTACATCTTGCATCCTGTACTGGGTAGCATGAGTAAACACCAGGGTAGATTCCTGCAACAAAGCTCAAATTAAAGTGTGTCAGCTGATTTAATTGTTGCTAATCATTTTGGAACTGAGCCATCCGGCTCTGGATTATAAATTATGGTTTAAAGTGCATGCATGTTTTCTTTCCATCACAGGGCCCCAACCAGCTGCAACACCGGCCTACCCTGGGCAACACTTCAGGCTAGCCGTGGTTCCAACTGGGTACCCAGAGTGTGTGTGACTGAGTTAAATGGACCTTTGAGTGCATGCCTTACAGCCTAAATTATTCAGTTCTTGAATCAACCACCAAATTCTGCCCCCTTCCTTGTTACTGCCCCTTAAATAAATCAAATCTGAATCTTTTTGCACTGAAACTGGTTGTGGTGTACCTCTGTATGAACAGCATCGAAATACTGTTGGTTATTTTGCAAAATCTTGTTTTACAGGGGGCGTCTCCAGGGCCAAGCCAGCTGAACCAGCCCTGGTGGTAAGTGCAACAAGTGTGGGGTTAAAACTGTTGTCGGGGCAAAGTGCAATTGTGTATTCTGTGAATCATTTAGGCCACTAGGGGGAAAAGAGGGGGTAACAGTGTCCCAGAGGGCTGTACCCAGGTTAGCTACGCTACCACAAACCCTGTCCTCTGGGTGGAGACACCCATTTCTAGTACCCAGGCCCCTCAACCTGTATCTGGTCACGCAGGCAGGGGTAGTATCCCTTGGGATAGCGCCACCTAGGGGCTACATATAAAAAATAGATTGACAGAATGACAGAGATAGATAGATAGAGTAGATAGATAGATAGATAGATAGATAGATAGATAGATAGAGAGATAAAGACAGGTAATCAGAGACGGGAGATGTGTATGCACACTACATATAACTGATTTATTATGTGTGTGTGAGTGTTTATACATGTATACAAATGGACAGAGATACAGAAAGAGACAGAAAGGCAGAGACAGACAAACAGAAACCACTGTAATGAGTTGTACAACACAGCCTGTTGTATTCTAATAGAACACTGTCATACAAAACAAACTATTTTAGTTTGCAGGACCCTCACACGCTCTCAACAGTGCACCATCCGAGGCAGCAAAATAAAACAATAATCCAGTCAAGTAAAAATGACAGAAAATTGAGTCAACAGTTTTCTGGTACCAGGAAGAGGTAGACTGTGTTTATTTGATATAATACTCCTAAACGCAGGTGTACAGCATTTATTAATAAAGAAATACTGTATGCTGCTCACAGGAAAGTGCGCACTGTTGAGAATGAGGCCCAAGTATCTAAAAGTAGAAACTTGTTCAATGATTTTATTACCAAATGTTTTGATGTCAAAGCCTGAGAGCTTCCTATGTTTTTCCTATTACAACTTAAGTATGGCCTTTGTAGCATTTAGGACCAACCCATGTTGCAGGAACCAGGTCTGCATACAGTCAAAACAATTATAAATAATATTTCATAAGGAAGAAGCACTTTGTACCCTAGTACAACCTGACAACATATCCACATGTGGACAAGACAAAAGACTGAAAAGTAAAGAGACCAAAACAGCTTGGCGGTATACTAATTTGCCAAAGAAATTAAAGAGGAAAGGAGATAATCCTGGTCCACTGTCATCTATGAGTCAAAATATTTCTAAATGATCCCACTATAACCAATGACAGCCCCACAGCAGTTAAAAATCATGGCGAGGTCAACAACAATCGTGGCCCCATACATATGATCCCAGGCCTGTTTTTCAGTGCCTGTCCAGGCGTGGTCTACAGTAACACCAGGTGGTCCTTTGGTTGCCCTATGTGCAGCCAAATAACATACACAATCCCGATTCTGCTTCCAGTGCCCTTCCAGGCTCAGCCCACTATATGGTACCCTGTTCCCAAACCACACAATACAAAGTAACTGCCACTTTGCCCAGCTGTACTGATGGGTACTACCTCTCCCCACTGGTACCATTACACTTTAGATGTTACTAGGGAACTCCTGGTGATTCACTGGGGACTCAGCCATGGAAACGGTATAGACACAGTGTTGTTGCACCTGGTTGGTCAGTGCTGCTGTACTTAGGGAAATTAAACAGGTTTTGTTGCAGAACCCAAAAGCTCATAAACTCACATGCGTAGTTGTAATCCTGGTTGGATGGCCTAGCCCATTAAATTATTACCCCAATTAACTTCTATACTGTGGCGCTGTTGCAGCGGAAGTCCTGATTTACTCATGGTTTGCCCAGTCCAGTGAGATCTCCCTATGATGCCCAGGATGAGGTGTCGCAGTAGCATGTATTTTCTCTATCTGGTTTGTTACTTCTCTCTTCCTCTCTCACTCTCTCTCTCTCAGGGCCTTTAGTATCAGATGGTAAAATCAGCTGTTCTCTCAAGACCAGTCAAGCATCTCTTGACCTCTACATTCAGCAGATGATTTTCCTTTGTACAGGACAGCTCAGTCTATGAAGCCCAAACTGTGTCTGACCAACACATCATGCTCTGGTATCCGATCCCTAGTGTGCTGGGGTGGACAGTGTCATGCGGTGGTACTGGCTGGTTGATGTCCAACGTACAAAGCTGTGCTCGCAGCTCAGCAGTCTTTATGTGCAGTGCAACAAAGTTTCTTAGGTCACAGCTACAGCTTTTCAGCTTTGTTGTTGAGGCACAGGTCAGAAAGCGCAGGAAAAACCAGAAGCAGTTGTAAAATTCTCAAAAAATATTTATTTACACTAGCAGTAACATAAAAAAATAAACTTGTTCAGAATAACTATTTACAAAGGAAGAATAAACAGCGTATTCATCAGAGTCTTCCTTCAATCTCTGTGTGCTCATTCTCAAGACACCGCATCTCCGTCTTTTCATAAGTCCTTGCAACAACCCCCCTTCTTAACAAGCATCCTGTTTTTTCTAAAATGTCCTTGTAAGTATCAGGCAAGTGCTGCTAGAACACAGTGTCTTAGAACAGAGGCCCCCTTTCCACAGCTCTTCTGCAAATGGCTTAAAAATTGCACTCAGGTAACCCCTTGAGTTTCTAATAGCGTTTTGTAGTCATCTCAAAGTATAATTTTATACATTTCAAAAATTAACACTATATAATTTATAAACAAAGGGATCCCAATATCAGTTACATTTCCACATAATGATTTGCATATATTTTTTATATCAGCAGATATGCAATGGAGGAAAAGACAAACAGCAAGAGAAGACTGAGAGATAGCGAGAGGCAAAGAATTGCAAGACTGTCTTGGTGATCAAATCCTATGCCTCACAGGAAAATTTGGTTGCGCAACCAGACAGACAAGAGACAGGAAAAGGAAAGAACAGATGCTTGCATTTGAACACTTTCTCCACAGCAACTGGGACAAGGTCCTGTTCTACCCTGTCACAAGCTTTAGATCACCTTGAGCTGGCAAGTAATTACTATCTTTTTGTTCTCAGCAGGAGATCTGCTTAGATCTCTCTCTCTTTTGCAGATGCAAAGTCTGCATCCTCCAGTAGCTCCACACAGGCACCAGTCTGCTTCCCACCAGTCACACAAAGACTGGCTGAGCTCTGGCATAGCCCTTGGTGTTTACTGGGGAACACCAGCCCTCCATCAGTCTACTGAGCTGTCAGCCTTCTGGGTCAATGCTGGAGGTCCTTCTTTGGATGACTGGCCAGAAACTCGCACCAGAATTTATTAAGTCCTCTGATATCCCAGGAACACTTTGTAGCTCCTCTTCCAGGCTCTCTAACCTGACTTTCAGTAATGCAATCCCTGACCCCTGCTGCTGTGGTGGTGGGAGTTCAGGGTGCACATTACATTGCATGCCCCTTTTGTTTGCACACTGTCATGCCCTGCTGTCCAGTTTGGCCGGGACAGTCTGCACGAAATCCCTCTGGTCAATGATGGAAGTGAAGCTGCCTCTGATGTACAGCAATGAGCCTTGCTTTGTGCTGGCACAAAGCACAGAAAAAATACTGTTGTCCTCTTCACTTCTGGTCCCTGCTGGTAGCTTGGGGCCCAGCGAACAACAAAGCTGGCGATAGTGTGGCCTGGCTCCAAGAAGCCAGGTAAGCCCCAAATTGAGGTGTTACACAGATCACACACATACACATAATAAAAAATGGAAAACAGACTGACAAACAGATAGCTAGAAAGACAGACAAATACTGTGTGTAGATAAGTAGGTAGTCAGCAGACATACGTGTGATTAGACAGACAGACAGATGATAGATACACAAACGCACATGCACGTTTGCATCAAGCATACATGGGATCAATCTCTATACTATTACTAAAAGACTAAAGAATAAGGCATATTACAACTGTGATAAAAGTAATGTCTCTTGTTAGTTAAAGGAGAACTGAACTTCTCTCTAAACATAGGCACACTAGTATGCATTAAGGTCATAGTATCTCTGTGTTATGAAGGAAAGTTAGAGAAGCCTCATACAATTACTATGAACATAACATAGAGGATAATGTATGGCTGGCTATCCATAACAAGCATTGGTAGCCATCAAGAGGTTGTCTGCAGCGACTATTTAAACCTCGAGAGCAAAGCTTAAGAGGTTTTTGGTTGCCATGGCAACCTCGAGATGGCTGACCACGCATGTTATGGGTAGTGGACCATACATTGTCTTTTATAGTGTATGGTCCACTATCACACTAAAATCAACTTGCATTATAGCCTTGCTAACAAAATGCCACCTTACTTTTTCGTTTATTTTCTGTCAGCCGCTCTCTCTTGTATTGCTTCTCACTGCCACGGCCGCTTCTGAGTTCAGGGAAGTTTGCATATTGTGCATGCGCAACCCCGTTCTAAGTTGTTGTGCTGCACTAGCTACAAACTAGCTGACGTAGCTAGTGCAGCATAACAACATTTGTGAAGGGATAGAGTTCCATCCCTAACAATGTTCCACCATACACTTTTCACGCTTTGTGCATAATTAGCATAAGCTGTGCAGAGTTCACTGCCTGGCATGGCAACCAGGTGCTGGTTATGAAGCAGTGTTGCAACTTATGATTACTAAGGTACAGAACTAAGAAATTATTTCTTGTCTGCATCAACATATATATTAAGGCTGGGGTACTCCTGGTAGTGGTTTCAGGGAGAAGTACAGTTCTTCTATAAGCTGACATGTACACAGACATATACACAGTATTTTGCCACAGACGTTATGGACTATAAGCATGCCTTGATTTTTTTCCTATATATATTTTTACATCCTGGCCAACCCCATTCTTCACTGACCTGACCACTTCTGCTGCTGCTGCTTCCTTCAAAGCTTGCCCCCTATGAATGGACTCCAGGGGAAGGCCATTCTCATCTCGTCAAACTCAGGGTCCATTGGCAAAAAGGTGGCAGTCTGTATGACGTGAGGTTCAAGTGTACTGCAGGCACCACCACTGAGAAGGAGGCTGGGTTTTCTACCCTGATTTTTCCATTCCTCCTCCCTCCCTCCCTCCACTTTCCACCCACTAGATGGTGCTGCACAGCCTAGTGTTGGCATTGGATGTTGCAGCGATGTCCCGGAGGAGCAAGCTCCCTGGCCTTCCACAGGGGTCACAGCAGTGCCAGACGTGGAGCCATCCCCTTCCCAGGCTGGGAAGCACTGCCATCAACAGTGCTGTCTCTCTGCCCTGCCAACCTTCCATGCATTCCCAATCTGCAACTGAATCATGATCAATGGCACAGCAGTGCAACTGGCCAATGGGTGGCCCCAACTTGCCCTGATTTTAATGAATGCAAAAATTTACTAATGGCCTGTCTGAGTTTATTTGGAACTAATCCCAAGAATCTACTTCAGCAAATACATTTGTAATAACTTACATGGATAGAAACATAGAAACACAGAATCTGTTGGCAGATAAGGACCGTACAGCCCACCTAGTCTGCCCATTTCCCTACTCACTGCTGCAGCCCAGATCATATTTGGTCTGCAGCTCTCCTGCTCTGCACATCTCCAGGGTACCCATATGTCTATCCCATGCACTCTTGAACCCCCATATAGTTTTTGCACCCACCACTTCTGCTGGAAGGCCGTTCCATGGCTCCACCACCCTCTCAGTGAAAAAGTACTTCCTAAAATTACCCCTGAGCCTTCCACCCTTCAGCCTCATATCATGCCCCCTTGGTCTTGTGCAGAGTTTTCTCAGAAATATGTTTTCCACCTGTACCCTATTTATTCCCCTAAAGTACTTGAAAGTCTCTATCATGTCTCCCATCCCCCTTCTTTCCTCCAGTGAATAGATATTAAGGTATTTAAGTCTTTCCCTGTAGGGCTTCTGGTACAGTCCATGTACCATCTTCTTTGCCCTTCTCTCGACTGCCTCTATTTTGTCAATGTCCTTCCGGAGATATGGTCTCCAGAATTGGACTCAGTACTCCAGCTGAGGCCTCACCAGTGATCTGTACAGTGGCATCACCACTTCTTTCCACCTGCTTGCTATGCCCCTTCCTATGCACCCTCACATTCTGTTTGCTCTCCCCACCACTTTTTCACACTGTTTGGTCACCTTCAGGTCATCGGATATGATAACCCCTAGATCTCTCTCCTGACTTGTGGTGGCCAAAACTTCCCCAACCAAACCCAGGTGCATGATCTTGCACTTTTTAGCATTGAAACTCAACTGCCAGACACCCGACCACTCCTCTAATAGGCTTAGGTCCTTTCTAATTTTTTCCACCCCCTTCGGTGTGTCCAGTCTGTTGCAGATCTTGGTGTCATCTGCGAAGAGGCACACCTTTCACTCCAGATGCTCTGCAATGTCTCTAATGAAGACACTGAATAGGAATGGCACCAGCACCGACCCCTGTGACACCCCACTGGTCACCTCCCTCTCCTCAGATTTCATGCCATTTATCACCACCCTCTCAGTCCTGTCCCTTGGCCAGTTCCCAACCCAATTTACCACCGCAGAACCCCCTACCCAATTTAGTTAGCAATCTCCTGTGCAGCACGGTGTCGAAGGCCTTGCTGAAACCCATGTAGGCTACATCCACCGCCCCTCCTTGATCTACCACCCTGGTTACCCAGTCAAAGAAATCTATAAGATTTTTCTGACAGGACCTTCCTGCTGAGAATCCATACTGTCTTGGATCCTGTGCCCCACTATCCTCCAGAAACATCACCAATCCTCTCCTTCAGTAAGGACTCCATTAGTTTCCCCACTACTGAGGTCAGGCTTACAGGCCTGTAATTGCCTGCCTCCTCTCTGCTTCCACTCTTGTGGAGTCAGACCACATCTGCCCTCCTCCAGTCCTCAGGTACCTCTCCTGTCTCTAGTGATGTGTTGAAAAGGGCAGCCAATAGTTCTGCCAACACTTCCCTGAGTTCCTTTAGTTCTCTAGGGTGGATCCCATCTGGCCCCATTGCCTTATCTACTTTTATTTTCCAGAGTTCTTCTAGGACTCCTTCCACCGTGAATGGGCTGGTGTCTACCTCCCTCCCCTGAATACCTCTCTTATTGAGTCTCGTTCCCTCTCCCTCCCCTTTCCTGGTGAATGCTGAGCAAAAGTACTTGCTCAGTATCTCAGCCTTTTCCAGGTCATCCTCCACCCTTTCTCCTCCTTCCTTCTTCAGCCTAACAATTTAATTTCTGGTCTTTTTCCTCTAGTTAATGTATCTGAAGAAGGTCTTGTCACCTTTCTTAATAGCCTGGGCTATACCTTCCCCTGTCTGTGCTTTAGCCCTTCTAATTATTTTCCCAGATTCCCTCTACATCTCCAGATTTTGGTCTCTGTCCTCATCCTTTTGTGTTTCCATGTATCTGCTGAAGGCACTTTTCTTTTCCCTTATTTTCTCGGCCACTACCTTTGAGAACCATAATGGCCTTTTCTTTCTCTTACTCTTGTTATGCATTTTGATAAATGATATCAACAATAGAAACATAAAAACACAGAATTTAATGACAGATAAGGACTGCTTGGGCCCACCCAGTCTGCCCATTTGTTCCTACCTATGTTATCACCGCATTCCCTACTTCCGCTACAGCTCTTTCTCCCTCCCTCCTTCCTTTTCACTATGATTCCCTTGTGCCAATCCCATGCATTCTCCAACCCACCACTGTTTTTGGCCCCACCACCTCTGCTGGAAGGCTGTTCCAGGAATCCACCACTCTTTCTGTGAAGAAGTACTTATTCACATTTCTCCTGAATTTATCCCCCTTCAGCTTCATAGCATGCCCCCGTGTTCCTGAGCACCTTTTTTTCTGAAAAATATTTCCCTCCTGTACCTTATTTGCCCCGTGAGGTTTTTAAAGGTCACTATCATATCCCCCCTTCCTTCTCTCTCCCATGGTGTACATACTGAGGAATTTAGTCTCTCCTTGTAGGGCTTTTGATGCAGAACTTGCACCATTTTAGTTGCCTTCCTCTGGACTGCCTCCACTCTGTCTACGTCTTTCTGGAGATGTGGTCTCCAGAACTGGACATAGTACTCTAGGTGGGGTCCTACTAGTGATCTATATGGAGGCAGCACCACCTACATCTTTTTGCAGGTGATACCCCTCCATATGCACCCCAGCATCCCACTGGCCATCCCGACTGCCTTGTTGCACTGCCAGGCCACCTTCAAGTCATCAAAAACTGTATTATTTTTTAACCAGGAAATATATACTAAGCTATGATCGCTTGTTTAAAGGTGTGTCCTGGGGAGTGGGTTACATGGACCTGTTTTATTGATTGGGACTGTTGTCTTTCTATTAGGAAGACTGCCTTTTCACTATAAACACTGAAAAAAACATATGAGGTTCTGCTGCATTCTGTACTACAGTAAATTATTTTGATGACTGACTTAAAAAAAATAGTTATCAGTTCTCTAGAGTTTTGGAAAACAGTAGCTCTTTGAAAACTGAGCAAAATGATCTGTGAGCTAATTCATACGCAGAGTCACAAGATTGCAAAATCCTTTAGTAATAGTTCAGTGGGAAAGTTCAGCTCTTTTTGAGTTATACTTTCCAGACTGGTGCTTCTGCTCACAAGAGGGTGTTTTTTCAAAACGTATCCATGATTTACAATGAAAGGCAGAACATTTATTTATTTTTTTAATTTATTTAGTTTTTGTTGACCAGGTAAGTGCACTAGACAAATCCTGCCTATTTTCAGGCACGACCCGGGGGAAGGGGATACAGATGAATGCCAACTGACCTTGAACTGTTGGTGGTATTTTTAGTGAATGAGGGAAATTTGGCCAGGACACCGGGGAAATACCCCTGCTCTTTTCGATAAGTGCCATGGGATCTTTAACATCCACCTGAACTACCACCAATCCAGGCAGGTTTAATGTCTCATCCGAAAGAAGGCACCTCAGAAGTGCAGCACCCCTCTCATGCTGCACTACAGTGTCAGTACTGGGATATTAACCCAAGTGCCAGATGAGGGAACTGAACCCACAGCCCTCTGATCT
The DNA here is from genome assembly GCA_016271365.2 of Neoceratodus forsteri. Lineage (NCBI taxonomy): Eukaryota > Metazoa > Chordata > Ceratodontiformes > Ceratodontidae > Neoceratodus > Neoceratodus forsteri. Next base: position 1,574,956,229 of record CM057453.1, on the reverse strand, counting down.
CCTGGCCTCCAAGGCGAGTGTGCTACCTACTGAGCCACTGACACTGACATGAACTGACAGAACATGCTTTCTTTACTGTTAGTGACAAGTTTTGGATTGCGGTATGACTGCAAGCATGTTCACACTTCTCTGCAGTGCAAACAAAGTTATCATGAAAGACTAACATTTATTCTAGCCTGTATATCTTGTAGCCCTCCAGCAATTTGCAAGTAGTGCCCTCTCCCTTGTAATAAATGAGAGGGAAGAGCACTGCTATGACTTTTAAAATGACCATGATGAATTTGATGCAAAGGAGATAATGAGCATTAACTTCCAATGGGACTGCCCTGGCATTGTACTACTCGTGTTAATGCACCAATTAAAGTTACCGTTAACCTTTTTTTTCATTCGGAATGTAACCGTAACATTTTCACAGATAATAAGGGCACTGCAGTGCCACAGGAATGGTCACAGGCTTAGCCTTAGAAGGTTTTAAAATGTGATCTTTTAAATGTCAGTGCAACACTTTTCACCCATATGCAATAATTACTAATTTCTGCTTCCACTTACCATATATCAAATAATTAGCCTTTTAACCAATATGTAGTTGTTACTCCGTCATGTACTGGTAACCTCCTATGCAGATCAGCAGCAGTTTATCATAGCTACAGTCTAATCAGCTTTGACACATTCTTCTGGAGTTCCTGCATTAATACTTGGTGGAATAGATTCTTCCTAGCCCTCTAGCTTCTGTAAAAGTCTTGTAAGCTGGAGCACAAGTTGTAAAAGTGGATCTTTCATTGATAAAACAGATGTTTTAGAAGGCTGAATCATGTCCACCATCTATAGCACACATCCAGATTTTTGCAGCACTCTTATCCTGGAAAATAAGTCAGAATTGCCACAAAGTAGGCCTTTAGGAAAACAACTGTGGAATTCTCAATAACTAGGGAAGCACCTTCACAAAAAAACTGGCTATTTAAAACTGAGAGTTTTCATGCTTTTAAATTATTGCAGTATAAAAGGATAAAGAATAGCAGAACTGTGGCGACATTTTGTTTTATAGAATGACTTTCATATATGTTGCATCCCAATGTGTTTTACAGGGAACAGGAATTCCATACTGGTTGTACAGGGAATACAGAATAGAACAAAAGTTCTGGTGATCAGCCCAGCCCGTCAGGGACCTGAGGGGGTTCAGTACCCAACCCAACCCATCAGGGAATAAAACAAAGCTGTCCCTCTCCAAAACAACCTGACAAATTCAATGCACAAACTGACCTATCAGGGAATAAAAAACGTCCAGCCCTCTCCCACCTCCCAGCTACCCGACTGGTCTAACACGCAACCTGATCCATCAGGGAATACAAAAAATAGGCCCCTCTGTCCCACACTACTATATGGGTCCAGTATGTATTTCAGCCTGCCAGGAAATTAAAAAAAAAGTACCCCCAACAACCTGATGGATCCAGTACCCAATGCAGCCCATCAGAGAATAAAAAATCTGCACCCCCCCCCCAACCAAACTGCTGGACTGGTCCAGTGCCAAACCTAGCCCATCAGCAAATACAAACAACTGTCTCCCTTCCTGAACAACCTGACAGGGCTAGTGTCTATCCTGACCTATCAAGGAATAAAAAACAAACAAAAAAATCTGACCAATAACCTAACAGATCCAGTGCCCAACCCTACCTGTCAGGGAATAATTAGAAAAAAAAAAACTGTTCATCTTCCCCCAACTATCATACCAGTGTGGTGCCCAACTTGGCCCATTAGAGAATAAAAACAATCTGTCCCCTTCCCTCCAACTATTTGATGGGTACTGTGCCCAACCTACCCCGTGCATTCAGCCAACGGAGATATGGAGTAGCAGCAGCAAAGCTGTGAATAAAAGGTGGAATAAGTGGGGTAGTAAACACTGCTCTCCCCATGCCCATTCACTCAAGTCACATTGAGGGGTTCAAACACTGTATGGGAGGCTTGTAACTGGTGCCACACAGTGGCTGCTACCAGTCTGTTAAGGCATGTCTGCCTCCTCCAGCCTGCAGCACACTAAAGTGGAAGACTGGACTGATGGGGGCATATGGCTCACACTTCCAAGGCTGTAACCCCACGTGCCAATAATGCTGGCTCCACTGCACAACTGTCCCTCTCTCACTCATTCCTTCTGTTGGAGCTCAGTCTCAGTCCTGCACTCTTCCCAAACACACACACACATAGGGATCACACTGCTATGCATACTACAACCCAGCACGTTGCGCAGCGGAACATCTGATGCCCAACTTGGCCAGTCAAGGAATAAAAAAATCTGTTCCTCTCCTTCAAACTACCTGATGGTTCAAACACTTAATCTGGCTCATCAGGGAATACAAAAATCTGCCCCCCCCCACCAACTGCCTAACAGTTTCGGTCCTTAATACAGTCTGTTAGAGAACAAAAATATCTGTCCCTCCTCCTCCTCCAGACAACCACCTGATGAGACTATGGTCAAACTGGGCTGTCAAGTAATAAAAGAAAACAAAAAACAAAACTGTCCTCCTTCCCTCAGCAAACTGGCAAATCCCAGTTGCAACCTGGCCTGTCAGGGAATAAGAAAGAATCTGCCCCCGAAAATAAAACAAACTACCTGACAAGTCTGATGCTCAGTCTGGCCCATCAGGGAATAAACAACATCTGGCACTCTTCTTCCAACTACTTGACTGGTCTGGTGTCCAACCTGGCCCATCAGGGTATAAACAATATCTGACCCTCTCCTTCCAACTACCGGACTAGTCTGGTGTCCAACCTGGCCCATCAGGGAATCAACAACATCTGGCACTCTCCCACCAACTACCTGACTGGTCTGGTGTCCAACCGGGCCCACCAGGGAATAAACAACATCTGGCCCTCTCCTCCCAACTACCTGACTGGTCTGGTGTCCAACCTGGCTCATCAGGGAATTAACAACATCTGGCACTCTCCCACCAACTATCTGACTGGTCTGGTGTCCAACCGGGCCCATCAGGGAATAAACAACATCTGGCACTCTACTCCCAACTACCTGACTGGTCTGGTGTCTAAATTGAAGGGCCCCACCTTGACGTTGGTGATTTAGCTTACTCAAATTGGAATTCCAGTCTGAAACTAAGAGGACCCTCTCCTCACATGGAGCTTGAAAGTAAATATAGCCATTTTTGGCATTTGAAAGTTTAAATGTTATGCTATGTGGGGTGTGCTAGTATTTTTGCTTTGTTTATTTGTCACGATCTAGCAGCACCCCTTATAAGAAATGTGAATTCCAGCGTGTAGTAATTTAAAGGTTTGAGCAGCTATTTTTGGTTTTATGGTTTTACTTGAATTTGGGGAGTTTATGGTGCTCCTCTATAGCATGCTCCCTTTAAAATGTCTGTGTTATATCCCTTCTGGGGGCACAGTATAAAGTGAGTCAATTGGTAGCCATTTAGGCACTTGAAAGTTAAACCACCTGTGCAAAATCCCTGCTGGGAGCACAGTATAAAAGCAGTTAGCTAGTAGTCACTGAGGCATTGGAAAGTTAGGGACTAAATCGAAGGGCCCCACCTTGACATTGGTGATTTAGCTTACTCAAATTGGAATTCCAGTCTGAAACTAAGAGGACCCTCTCCTCACATGGAGCTTGAAAGTAAATATAGCCATTTTTGGCATTTGAAAGTTTAAATGTTATGCTATGGGGTGGAGGGTGTGCGCTAGTATTTTTGCTTTGTTTGTTATTTGTCACGATCTAGCAGCACCCCTTATAAGAAATGTGAATTCCAGTGTGTAGTAATTTAAAGGTTTGAGCAGCTATTTTTGGTTTTATAGTCTGGTGCCCAACCTGGCCCATAAGGGAATTAACAACATCTGGTCCTCTCCTCCCAGTTATATGACAGGGCCGGTTCCCAACCTGGCCCACCAGGGAATAAACAACATCTGGAACTCTCCTCCCAACTACCTGACTGGACTATTACCCAGTCTGGCCCATCAGGGAATAAACAACATCTGACACTCTCCTCCCCACTACCTGACTGGTCTGGTGTCCAACCTGGCCCACCAGGAAATAAACAACATCTGGCCCTCTCCTCCCAACTACTTGACTGGTCTGGTGTCCAGCCTGACCCATCAGGGAATAAACAACATCTGGCACTCTCCCACCAACTACCTGACTGGTCTGGTGTCCAACCTGGCCCATCAGAGAATAAACAACATATGGCCCTCTTCTCCCAACTGCCTGACAGGTCTGGTGTCCAACCTGGCCCATCAGGGAATAAACAACATCTGGCACCCTTCCCCCAACTACCTTACTAGCCTGGTTCCCGACCTGGCCCATAAGGGAATAAACAACATCTGGCCCTCTCCTCCCAATTACATGACAGGTCCGATTCCCAACCTGGCCCACCAGGGAATAAACAACATCTGTCACTCTCCCTCCAAGTACCTGACTGGTCTATTACCCAGTCTGGCCCATCAGGGAATAAACAACATCTGACACTCTCCTCCCCACTACCTGACTGGTCTGGTGTCCAACCTGGCCCACCAGGAAACAAACAACATCTGGCCCTCTCCCCCAACTACTTGACTGGTCTGGTGTCCAACCTGGCCCATCAGGGAATAAACAACATCTGGCACTCTCCCACCAACTACCTGACTGGTCTGGTGTCCAACCGGGCACATCAGGGAATAAACAACATCTGGCACTCTACTCCCAACTACCTGACTGGTCTGGTGTCCAATCTGGTCCACCAGGGAATAAACAACATCTGGCACTCTCCCACCAACTACCTGACTGGTCTGGTGTCCAACCAGGCCCGTCAAGGAATAAACAACATCTGGCACTCTCCTCCCAACTACCTGACTGGTCTGGTGTCCAACCTGGCCCATCAGGGAATAAACAACATCTGGCACTCTCCCACCAACTACCTGACTGGTCTGGTGTCCAACTGGGCCCATCAGGGAATAAACAACATCTGGCACTCTACTCCCAACTACCTGACTGGTCTGGTGTCCAACCTGGCCCACCAGGGAATAAACAACATCTGGCACTCTCCCACCAACTACCTGACTGGTCTGGTGTCCAACCGGGCCCATCAGGGAATAAACAACATCTGGCCCTCTCCTCCCAACTACCTGACTGGTCTGGTGTCCAATCTGGCCCATCAGGGAATAAACAACATCTGACACTCTCCCACCAACTACCTGACTGGTCTGGTGTCCAACCGGGCCCACCAGGGAATAAACAACATCTGGCACTCTACTCCCAACTACCTGACTGGTCTCGTGTCCAACCTGGCCCATCAGGGAATAAACAACATCTGGCACTCTCCCACCAACGACCTGACTGGTCTGGTGTCCAACCTGGTCCATCAGGGAATAAACAACATCTGGCACCCTCCCAACTACCTGACTAGTCTGGTGCCCAACCTAACCCATAAGGGAATAAACAACATCTGGCCCTCTCCTCCCAATCACATGACAGGTCCGGTTCCCAACCTGGCCCACCAGGGAATAAACAACATCTGGCACTCTCCTCCCAACTACCTGACTGGTCTATTACCTAGTCTGGCCCATCAGGGAATAAACAACATCTGACACTCTCCTCCCCACTACCTGACTGGTCTGGTGTCCAACCTGGCCCACCAGGAATTAAACAACATCTGACACTCTCCTCCCAACTACCTGACTGGTCCGGTGTCCAATCTGGTCCATCAGGGAATAAACAACATCTGGCACACTCCTCCTAACTACCTGACAGGTCTGGTACCCAACCTGGCCCACCAGGGAATAAAATTAAAAAAAATGTGTCCCTCTCCTCCCACCCCCCACACTACCTGACAGGTGGGGTGCCAACCTGGACCATCAGAGAATTAAAAAAAGTGATACGGAGGGGGGCTATAAGTGAGTTTGAGGTTTGGGGGATGAAACTAATTGCCTGGTGTTAGAAGGACTTGAACCCCTGTGTACAGTGTACTGTAGGTTGCATTACTGAAAAGCAGTGCTGCCGCATGAAAGCCCTCCCTGTGGCCATTGCATACAAAAAAGATTTGTAAAATTTACATTGGTTGAGGCCCTCATATAAGTAAGTAATAAGCCACAACAAGGTGTGCATTATAGGATTGTAATATATGGATAAGGCATTTTAATACTGTACTAACCTATACAAAAAAATTCCTGTAATGCTACTGCTCCAAAGTTGATGACTGATAATACTATCGTTCAGAGCCCATAATACTATTGCTCAGAGCTCTGAACAATAATATTATCAAAGAAACTCAACAGTGTAAGCGCAGCACTATCCTTGGTTGCCAAGCTCTCAGCCTTGATCCCCAGATGCGCGATGTGACATTTTACAAAGTACGCCTCGTGACTAGCAGCTTTCTATCTGTGGGCTGGCAAAACAAATTCAAAGATCATGGTGGCAGTCTCTCGCTCGCTGACAGTAATTTTTCTCCAAAACACAGAACCTGAAAGAATTATCTGTTTGATCCTGCCTTCACTCATCCTGGAAATATCTAAAAGGCAGGACTGCTACCAAAATAATGATCGGCACCACACTGATTTCACCAAAACTCCCTGGGGTAGACTTCCGGTGGATCTTTTTTCCAAGATAGCAGCCTAGTCTGTTTGCTCCATACTCCCCTCAAGCAGTTTCCCCGATCAATTTCAGCAAAACGAGTAAATAATCCTAATAATACAGAAAAAAGGGGATACCAACTATACTGCACTGCAGAATATCTGAAAATAAGTCTTGCCGAGGGCTCTACAATGTTTGAAGCTGCTAAAATGTTGGCGGGGGAGATGTCGGATTCAGAACACTCACTAGCATCAACAGATCATCCAGACAATGCTCCGACCCCGCGCCCCAAATCAGCCAAAAACCAGAGGGTGTGACTGGATATGCTCTATAGAAAGCTGCTTTCGTTCTGAGCAGAGGTTAAAGAGTTGTATTCAGAAATTTGGTGGGATGTTACTGTGCTTGAACAACGCATCAATCAGGGGTCAACCTTAACATTCATTTACTAGCCCGGGTACTAGTGCAATTCCTCCTGTGGAAAGCTACAGTTCCATTCTCAATCCATGTATCAAGTAAATAAACAAACAAATAAATACATACATAAATATAACTGTTATTTAATTTAAAACCAGGTCCTTTTCATGGAGGTTTAACGATGTGCTGCCTTAGCACTAGTGAAATGAAAAAAACAGATGTATGTTTGTATAGGGGTACCAGATTTTGGGATGCCAAAAAGAGGACACGTAGTCCCTCCCCTGATGAGCCCTTGTGCCAGACTCCGAGTAAATAGGTTTAAAGTCTCCACCGGCTTCACAGCTCATTTACAAGGAGGTCCTGAGTAGGAAAGAGTAAAAAAAAATATAAAAATCATAATACAACAGGATAGAGAAGGTACATGAAGAATATTTGGCAGCTGGAAAAGAGGACATGTCCACGTAAAAGAGGACATCTGGTAACCCTATGTGTGTAGTACATTTACAAACTGTTTCATTTTATACTAACTACTGCTTTTATTTTTTGCTGGTAAAGATCCTTTCTCCTTTTCCTTTCCTTGTTTAGCTCAGTACTCATGGCAGGCAGATTTGTGACTGTCCAGGAGCAGCACAGTTCTAGGGCTGCCACCTGTCCAGTTGCAGACCGGATAATCCGGTTTTCAGGGTCCTTATCTGGTCATCCAGTTTTGATTAAATGTAGTCCAGTTTTTGAGCCATTTTGAGTGCTCAGATAGTATTACAACTGATTGTATCAAATCAGTCACTGTTGCATGCATGCCCATGTAACCCCCAGGTGGCGCTGTCCCAAGAGCTACTACCCCTGCCTGCTTGACTACTGACAGGTTGAGGGGCCTAGGTTCTATGGCGGGTGCCTCCACACAGAGGTTAGGGTTTGTAGTGGTTAGACTAGCTTGGTCACAGCCCTCTGGAACACTGAGACCCCTTGTATTCCCTTTAGTGGCTCACACAGTACACAGGAGTTACAGCCCCAATACCCTACGTACACACACTGTTCACTCATAAAGTACCACTTACCCTCGAGACTGATTCTGCAGCACGTCTCTGAGGACCCCCTGTAAAATAAGGTTAAACAACATACACAGCAAAATACAATACTCTTTCCAAAAGTACCAACACCACGGACAGTATATAGTATAACAACAACAAATCTGATTTATTTAGGGGACAGTAACACTGGAGGGGGCAAACAGGTTAATTTGCAGAATTAAATCACAGTACTGTGCACACATACAGGGTCTGAAAAGTCACACTCTGGGTACCCAGGTTGGAGGGGGGAGGGCTAGCCAGGTCCATTGCCCAGGGTTGGCCAGCAGGTGCAGATGGACAGGGCCCTGTAGAAGAAAATATATGAACAAAACCCAATTGTAATCTGGAGCTGGATGGCTCAGTCCATGAAGAAGTGAAACAACAATAATTAGATGACACACTTGTAATTGAAAACAAGCTGCAGGGGAATACTCTGATTTGTACTCACAATACCCAAGCTGAGAACCGGATGGTGGATGTTCTATTGGGTTGCCAGACCAACAGGGCATGGAGACAAGGTCCTTGTGACTGGTCCCCACTGCAGTAGACAGCAAACGGATTTAGTCCGAGAAAAGCTGTGGTTTGCTTCCAGCTTCAACACACAGCACGCAGCACAGGGGACTGGAAATAGCAATTCTCCACAAGCACTGCACACATTCATATGTAAAAGGAAAGTACTATACCAGGCAGGCTGCTCCTAGATCCCGATCGCAATTACTGCAAAATACCCGGGAGCATCACAGTAGCTTCAGTTCCTGACAGACCGAGCGTGATTCAGCAATTTCTCCAGTCTTCTACAGGGTGAGCCTGGTTTCCACTCTTCAGACTTCATTCTTTCTCCTCACATATCGGATTCAGTCCGAACTGGCACTAGACGGCTGTAGGCCAAACCCTGAGGCTCATACGCTTCCAGCATGAAAACTATTTTATTTATTTATTGAAAATGTTTTACCAGGAAAGGCACACTGAGCAAAAAGATGCCTGCCTCACGGTGCTGCACATTGGGGATTACAGAGGAGTGGTATATACAAAAGTTGAACTTACAGTAGCACAATATGGAAAATGTACATAGTTGGGAAGGATACATTTGAACATGTTACATAGGCAGTGCAGTTCAGCACGGTGCAGGCTCAGCAAGTACAGGTTATACAAATTGTGGTTAACCAACTAGGTAAGAACAGTACAGAACATGAACATAAGGGATGGTATACAATACAAGGGTACATCGAGGCAAAACATGAAATACAGAAGCTAGTAACAGAACAGAGGTAGTAATAGCAGAACTTGAGTGCCAGTAGCGGAGGGTTGAGCTTCAGGAGAAGCATCAGTAGAAAGGAAGGATTTGGAGAGCAAGATGGGGGTAGGGATGGAGGGTGAAGAACGTAGGTGTATAGGGGAGAGGTTAGGTGAGGGAGGGAGGAGTGGGGATGGGAGCTTAGGTTGATTAGGAAGGGGAAGGAGAAATTGAGAGTCTGGAGTAGGTAATAGAGAGGGTATAAGTGTGCAGGGTGGTATATAAGCCAGACAATTGGCGATAGCCAGGCTGCTGGTCAGGCGCAGGGGGCGGGGGAGGAGCTAGCAGGAGGGTGGTCGGGGCAGTAGCAATTAGGTGCAAGGAAGTTAGAGGGCATAGGAAAGGAGAGTTTGGATGAAGAATAGCGAATCTGGGTGGGCAGGCCGTTCCAGAGTTTAGGAAGAGGTAAGAGAATGCGGATTGGCGGTGGTGGTCCCTACGGTGAGGGATGAATAGTAGTCTAGGGTCAGCGTATCTGAGGCGTGAGAGGGGGTAGGTGGGAGGATAGGGCGGAGATGAGATAGGGAGGGAGGGGAGGAGCCGAGCCAGAAGTTAGAAGTGAATTTAGCGCTATGAATTAGGCGAAGGTTACTTAGAAAAGGTAGGGACAGGGAACAATAAAGCGTGGAGTGATGTGATCGAGGGGGGGCATCGAGGGCAAAGCGGCAAAATGCACTGAAGAGGGGGTCTAGTCTAGCAAGGGTGGACTGTGCAGCGGAACTGTAAACTACATCACAGTAGTCGAAGGAGGGTAGAATCATTTTCTGAACAATTTCGTATCTGACAGGAAGAGGGAAAACTATACACCGCAGAAGCACAGAGCTCCTTCTCTCGTCACTGTCACAACTGATCTGGTCTTTCCAGTCACAGAGCAGGGCATTTCCTTTAGCTCCACACCATTCTGTTGGCTGGTTCGGCTGTCACTCACAATGAGACTCCCTCTGTTGGTGAAAAAAGGGGCCAAGGTCAAAACTACATTTCCCAGAGTCACTGCCCATACAATCCTCTTGTGGCTGACTCAAACTTGAGAGTCCAAGATCCGATTCGTCCACAGGCTCTATTTTAAGGAACCCATCCCCACTGATTGGTCCATTTCAGCAGTTCAGGACCAAAATGAAAGAGCTACACTGAAACAGTTTGTGCTGAAATGAAGACAGGTTAGACAAACTACATTTTCTCAGTCACTCCAAATGATTTCTGGCAAATAGTTATATCTTTCAACAAGGCTCCCTCTGCACATGTAGCGATGGTAGAAACTAAGCGAATTGACAGCAGCTTGGGCGGGATACGAGCATTAAATACACAGTCCCCCCATACAAACTAATTAAGTCTGCAAGCAGACCGCTCTTAAAGAGACAGTACGTGGAGGCTCAAATAGCACTCACTTGGAACCACATTTAAACAGCTTAAAAGTGCCGAACACTGCCCAGACTTGGAGCATTCAGGCAAGCTCCTGAAAGACTTTTGGGAACCCCCATTTGCAGGGGGGTTACACCCAGGTTACAAAAAAAAAGTTCTGATGTCACTATTCACAGGCCTTTGTTTGTAAAACCAGTCTGTTTAGGAGGTGTAAAGTATGGCCATTAAGTCCATTAGCAGTAAATCAACCTAATCTTTTCAACTCTGAATTTCAAGTATGGCCATTTACTGCCATGATAGGAAACAGTTTTTACACCTTTATATGCTGTAATGGGTTCCTTTTTGTTTTTCCTATATTCTCATATGTTTTAGACTCACTTTTTCAAATTCATTTCCACATTTTTATTGCCTTTGTCACTGTGTTGATTATTTCCTCTCCTAAGTCCTCAGCAGCTGCTCTTATTTTCAAACAACATGAAGTCTTGCTGTATTCTGACATATGCAGTTAGGTCCTGCCTTTCAACTGCCCCGGAGAACAAAGAGTTAAACTTTCCATGGCCAGCATGGAATGTTCACCGCGAGCTCGGTTGAAGCCCCCTGTCTGCTGTTGTTTAAACTGCAACCGTCAGATTCTTTACTTCGCCTCACTGAACAGTCGCTCCGGAGATTTCTCCTTTGCTCAGTTCAAAAAAGTCAGTTGAAGTGTCATTTTTTCAGTCGGTTTCTACCGAATTGCTGTTACCGCTCAGTCAGTTCAAGTCTCTGTCTGTGGTACCGTGAGTACTAAATAGGTTTTCTGTGTAGTTTCTGTGTGGAACTTGTAAATTGTGGATCGGTTCGGGTAAACCGGTCAGTTGAGATAAAAAAAGTCTGTGAATTATTTAGAGTGTGGCAACCGGTCCGTATCGGTTCTAAAAAAACCCAGATTTTATTACGTTTTTTTCCAAGACCCGTGACACGGTCAGGAACCGATAGGGGAGTCGTGCCTGGCGGATTGCCAAAAAAAGGGTAAGTTTTGGATAGGAGTGGCCATGTCTGAGAAACCCAAGAAAAAAAGCAGGCCCACTGGATTTCAATACTGCAGTGTGTGTGGAGAAGTCTTTGCCAAGGCTGATCCCCACACCACCTGTGTTTATTGTCTGGGGTTTGACCACCTCGATTCAGACTAACAAATTTGTAAGAAATTTTCCCAAATCTACCCTGGAAAAGAGATTAGGTAGACTGAGGGAAATGGAGGCCGAGAAGTCCGCTGACCCGGATGGCCAGCCCGGTTCGGTTCCGACCGAACCAGAAGGAGTGCCCTCTGACCAGGGCGATACTTCTTCGGGCAAAAGGAGAGCTGATTCTGAGGAGTCGGTTCCGGTGAAAAGGAAAAGAAAAGATAAATTGTCCAGTTCGGACCCAGAAATTCATACTCTGACCGCTGATGAGATAGCCAAGGCGATAAGGATAATGCAATCGCTTACTTCAGTTCCGACCCAACCGGCACCATCTGGCAGGGGTTCGGTTCGGTTGGTTCCTCAGGTTACGGATTACACTTTGGAAGAATTTTATGAACCGGAGGAGGAGGAAGGAGAGTATGAGGATGATTATGGTGATTATGGTGATTATGAAAGTCTGGATGTGCCTATTGACCCAGACATCTCCCCAGACAGACCTTGGGGTGTTTCTCCTCCTAGGCTTTCTGAGTCCCCTTCTCACTATATGTTTTACAAAAAAGTGGCTGAGACCCTCCAGCTTCCTGTGGAGGAAGCAGTAGAGGATCAGGAGGAGCCTGATTTTGTTGAGATAATGAACATCCCAGAGTCCAGGAGACTGTCTATTCCCCTCCACAAATCCTTTGGGAAACAGACACATAAAATTCTTAAGACTCCTAATTCCATACCTCCTGTGGACAGACGAATGGACAAGAGGCACACTCTGTCAGGCTCAGACACGGAGTTCCTTTTCCAGCAATGCAGCCATGTCGGGGTAGTGCAGGTTGCTGCCTGTGATAAGGCAAATATCCCCTTGGCATCACACCCCCCAGACAGGGACTCCAGGAAGATCGATGCCATGGCAAAGAAACAGTACATTGCAGCATCTTTGGGACTCGGGCAGGCTAACTATATACACAAGCTAGATACCAGAAGTCCAGGTGGGACACTGTGCTGGCTCTGGCTAAACAGGCCCCTGACCAGCTTGCAAGGAGCTGGAGCAGGTGGCTGCAGATGGGACTGAGGCATCTAAAGTACAATTTCATGCTGCTGTGGACTCCAATGATGTTTCATCAAGAGTCATGGCTACATCTGTGGCTCTTCGAGATGGCTTGGCTCAGATGTACTAGCCTCTCACAGGATACCCAGGCTAAGGCCATGGATTTCCTGTAATTGGTAATTCTCTGCTCTGGAGAGCAGACAGAGAATTACATGAAAAAATGGATGAGTACAGGACCACTTACAGGAGTGCTCAGGCCAAAGAAAGGCAAGCAACTCCTCAAAGGCAGCAGTCCAGGGGCAGGGGCAGGCCTTACCAAAGGCCTTTTTACCAAGCTCAGGCCTACTCTTCCTTCTCTCAGAGGGGTTCTTTAGAGGGAGAGGCAGACGGGGGATGAACAGGCCTGCATCCACCCCTCAGCCTAAAGCCCCTGCCAAGCAGACACCCTGATGGGTCTGCCCGGGCCGATTCTCCCATACCACTAGGGGGCAGGCTGGCTTACTTTGTCCAGGACTGGAAGTCTCTAACATCAGACAAGTGGGTCCTGGAAGTAGTAAGCCAGGGGCTGGTTCTCAGCTTCAAAAAATTTCCCAAGATGAGAACCAGATCCTTTCCACCTGCGAATCTGTCAGAGACCCTTGCCTTAGAGGCAGAGGTTTCTTCTCTCCTAGCTCTCAGAGCTATAGAGAGGGTTCCCACCCTACACAAGGGCAAAGGATTGTACTCCAGGTACTTCCTAACCCCCAAAAGACAGGAGAATGGTGGCCCATCCTGGACCTAAGATATCTGAACAAACACCTTTTAAAGCCAAAGTTCAAAATGGTGACTCTGGGAATTATCCTTCCCTCTCTAAGGCCAGGGGACTGGCTAGCCTCCCTGGACCTCAAAGATGCCTATTTTCACATTCCCATCAGGTGCTCCCACAGAAAGTACCTCAGGTTCGAGTTGCCCTCAGGCCACTATCAATTCAGAGCAATGCCCTTTGGCCTAACATCAGCCCCAAGGGTTTTCACAAAGTGCCTAGCAGTAGTGGTTGCTTTCCTGAGGAGAAAAAAGATCTCCATCTTCCCATACTTGGACGACTGGCTCATAGTAGGTCAGTCTCCAGACCAAGTCAAGTCACATTTACAAGTGATCCAGCAAGTGCTCACTTCCTTAGGATTCCTTCTCAACCTTCCAAAGTCAGTTCTCGAACCAGTACAGCTCCTCACCTTCATAGGGGCAGAGCTGGATACAGTAAAGGCAAGAGCCTTCCTTCCCCTGAAAAGGGCAAGGACCCTCATGGAACTGGCCTCTTCATTCACCCTTCAGGTGTCTCGACCATCAAGGCATTTCCTTCAGCTTCTGGGCCACATGGCAGCTTCCAGAGCAGTGGTCCAAGGAGCAAGATTCCAGATGAGGGACATTCAGTTCCACCTAAGAGCCTTCTGGTCCCAAAGAAAGGATTCCCTTACCAAACTAGTCCCAGTGACTCGAACCCTGATCCAGGCCTTGCAATGGTGGCAGGATCAGGACAATTTGAGACAAGGGGTTCCTTTTGTCACTCAGTCTCATTCAGTGATACTCACCATAGATGCTTCCCTGCTGAGCTGGGGAGCCCATTTGGGGGATCTTACCCCCCCAAGGACTGTGGTCACCTCAGGAATCTCTGCTTCACATCAATCTCTTGGAACTCAGAGCAGTGTTTCTGGCACTGCAAGCCTTTTCCAAATCTGTGCAGAACAAGGTGGTCCAGGTCAGAACAGACAACACCACCATAATGTGGTACATCAACAAGCAGGGAGGCACACGGTCTATGGCCTTGTGCACAGAAGCAATGAAGTTGTGGTCCCTGGCCTATTCCCTGCAAACCTCTCTGACAGCAGTTCACCTCCCAGGGAAGGACAATGTCCTAGCAGATGCTCTGAGCAGAATATCCCAGGGCCATCTCGAATGGACCCTAGATCCTCTAGTTTTGAAAGTGATTTTCTCGAGATGGACACTCCAGAGATAGATCTCTTTGCAGCCCCAGACAATCATCAACTTCCTCTCTTTTGCTGCAGACCCCCAGTCTTGGGCTCAGTCCCCCTGGATGCTCTGATTCTGAACTGGGAAGGGAAATTTCTGTATGCTTCCCCCTCCTTCCCTCTCCTGTTCAAAGTGTTAGTCAAGATAAGGTCACAACAACCATGCAAAGTGATTCTGATTGCTCCAGACTGGGCCAGACAGCCCTGGTATCCCCTGTTGCTGTCCCTAGCAGTCCACCTTCCCCTGTCTCTTCCCAGGAATTACAACTTGTTGACATCCTCTCAGGGGAGGATTTGGTACCTGAATCTTCGGTCTCTCAATCTCAAGGCACGGCTCTTGAAGAGTTAGAGTTTGCAGATCTGCATCTTTCCCAGGGGGTTCTGGATATCCTTAAGGCTTCTCAAAAGCCTTCCACCAGAAAGACTTACAACTCCAAATGGAAAAGATTCAGCATTTGGTGTTCTAAGGAAACTATTTCTCCAGACTCTGCTGAGTTGCCTACGGTTCTGGACTATATGGTCCATCTCAATGGCTTGGGACTCAGACCAGCTACCCTTAAAGTACTTTTGGCAGCTGTTTCTGCTTTTTTGTCAGTAGGCAAGCCTTCCTCTCTATTATCCCATCCTGTGTTTTGTAAGTTTTTCAAGGGATTGCTTCACACCAATCCCCCCTTTAGGGATCCTGCTCCTGCTTGGGACCTCAATGTTCGCATTGCTCAGCTTATGCAACTCCCCTTTGAGCCTTTGTTGTCTACAGAGCTTAAGTACTTGACTTGGAAAACTGTGTTTTTGGTGGCCATTACTTCTGCCAGGCATATCAGTGAATTGCAAGCCCTGTCAGTAGAACCTGATTTCATCTCTTTCCATAGAGATAAAGTGGTCCTAAGAACTAACAAAAAGGTTTTGCCTAAAGTGGTTTCAGATTTCCACCTCAACCAGTCTATATCTCTCCCTGTTTTCTTCACTGACCATTCCTCCTCTGGAGAGAGGAGACTACACAGCTTAGATGTTAAGAGGGCCCTGAGCTACTACACAGAGTGTACCAAGGGTCACAGGTTTGAACCCTCCAGCTGTTCCTCACATATGGAGAGGCTGGTAAGGGCAAACCTGCCACTAAGAGATCTATTGCCAGGTGGATTGTTTCTTGTATACAATTCTGCTATGAGAAACTGGGTAGAACTCCACCCTCAGGCCTGAGGGCTCATTCCACTAGAGGTACAGCTGCTTCCCTGGCTGCTGCCAGGAATATTCCTCTCTTAGAAATTTGTCAAGCAGCCACCTGGAAAACAGTCCATACATTCACCAAGCATTACTCTCTGGATATCCAGGCTAGGAGTGATGCTCGGTTTGGCACAGCAGTATTTCAGATCCTGTTTCCAAAGTAGGTTCTGTCCCTCCCTCCTCCATGGAGGTACTGCGTGGTAGTCTGCATATGTCAGAATACAGCAAGACTTCATGTTGTTCGAAGAAAAAATTACTCACCTTAGTAATGTTGTTTCTTCTAATGGAGTCTTGCTGTATTCTGCCCCCCCCGCCTCCCCTCTCAGAACCTAGTTTTTGGGATGTGGGTGGGCAGAAGCACTGTTGGCACCCTAGGGGTGTCCTTTTTTCACCCTCTTTTAGTTTGGGTGAGAGACTGTGTTTTGGATGTGTTTTGTTTTTGAGTTTCCTGACTTGTGTCTTCCTTTTGAAACCAAAAACCCTTTTTATATATATAGTTGCCAGTTGGCTAGTTTGAGTTTTACAGTTTCCACACAGAACTTCTAGTGAATATTGCTCGTAAAGATCTGATGGTTGCAGTTTAAACAACAGCAGATAGGGGCTTCAACCGAGCTCGCGGTGAACATTCTATGCTGGCCATGGAAAGTTTAACTCTTTGTTCTCTGGGGCAGTTGAAAGGCAGGACCTAACTGCATATGTCAGAATACAGCAAGACTCCATTAGAAGAAACAACATTATTAAGGTGAGTAATTTTTTCTTTTATACTACCAACCTGAACATTCCGTGATATTAGCTACACCTTTACAGGCCATTAGAATAAATAGCATGAAATGGTGTGTCTGAAATTGTGGAATATGATGTCTTAGACATTTGAAAAGAAACAGCGGTACTTGATGAGGTAAAGGGAACACAATTTAGTATTGAGGATACCACAAGTACTGATAGTTCAATTATCAAAAAGGTGGACCAAGCATATCAGAATACATGGCTGTCATGGAAAGGAAAACTGGAGAGTGTTTAACAGTGAGAGCAACAGGTTGTGAATGGGCTTTGTACATCCAGCAGATCTGGGATTAAATTCCCACAGCCTCCAGTTGCATACTGCGAGACCCTAAGCAAGTCACTTAACCTCCCTGTGTTCCTGGGCCACCCCTGTAAATGGGTCTTGTGCCTAATGGCAGTTACCTGGTTGCCAAAGAATAAAAATAAATAAATAACAGTATGGGTTGATACTGTTGAAATTATCCTTACTTTTTTTTTGGTGAACATTTTTAATAGAACTGGGACAATCAAGCATTTGTAGGATCTGTGGCCAGGGTGGGAAAAGGAAACAAAAAGGGAAGAAACAGACATACACACACTTTTCATGACACAACTTTAACTACAAATCTAAAAATGTGGAAATATATTAAAGAAGTCAGTAACCCAGCTGACATTAATAGAAAGCAAGCTGACAAAGACAAACAAAAGATCATGAGTGGGAAAAGACAAAGCAAAGCTGTCGGTTCCAGCAATGTTGGCTAGAAAAATATGACTGGTCGGGGTATGATGGTGCAAAAGATCTGATGTTCTGCCATTTGTGTATCAAACAAGAAATACAGTTGGGCAAGGCGGGCAATAACAATAATTTTCATTTCTGTACAGATAACTTACGGCTTGACTCTGTCTCGTCTCATAATATCAGTGACGCTCATGCTAGGGCAGAGGAAAAGGAGGATGCCAGCACTGCTATTCCAGGGACAAGTAATGCAGAGGGAATGCTAAAGAACATGAATGAAGCAACTCTTAACCTTCCAGATAGACTCTTTCGCACATGCCATGCAATTGCTAAGAAAGGATGTCCTTTCACAGACTTTGTGTGGATGTGCAGCCTTGATGATATAAAAGGGCTAGATATCAGTTTAGCATATCAGAAGGACAAATATGCCTGCAACTTTATCCATTATGTAGCCAAGGTTTAACACATGGCGCTACAAGAAAAAATGATGGGAACAAAGTTCATTGCAGTCATCAGTTGCAGAACCACTGACTCTTCAGTCACAGAAGCTGAGACAGTGTATGTGTGGTTTGCAGTTAAAGGCATAGTGCAAAATCAGTTGGTAGGTGTCCAGACTGTTGGCAGGACAAATGCGATTTTATTTGCCTTTCATTTAACAAATCACTGTTAACCATACTGACTGCGGGCTACTGCAAACATCTGCAGGCTAGTGCAATCTCTTGTTCACTAGCCCGGCTGGCTAGTGCAAAAAAAAATTAAGGTTGACCCCTGGAACCCATGACTCTGAGCACCACATAATGGCCGTAAAAAACAGAGTCGATGAACTAGAGACTGCAGTGCAGGCCTTGCAGGAACAACAAAACCAAATGAAGGCCCACCAAGAAGATGCAGAGAACCACTCAAGGAAGAACAATTTCAGGATATACTGTCAACAGAGATGTCCCTTGAAATGGAGTGAGTGCATTGCGCTCTTGGCCCCAAGCTCACCAGCCCAAATGCCCATCCAAGATCAATAACTGCAGGGTTCCCCCACTACACTATAAAGGAGAAAGTCTCATTAACTGCGTGGAGAAAGGCAAAAGGTTTATTACGGGCAAACTTGTATCTATGAAGATAATGATTATGCTCCACAGACAATGCGAGACAGAAGAGCTTACTTGGATATCTTGCCTGTGTTGAAAGAACAAAGTATTAAGCTTACAACTCCATGCCCTGCTCAGCTGGTAGTACACCTTCCAACTGGCCACAAAGAGTTTGTATCTGCAGAGGAGGTGAGGAAAGAATTAACCAAACAAGGACTGCAATTTAAAAATAGGGAACAGCAGCAAACTGGGTCTGGCCCTAAACCATCTCACTGGCAGATGGTCACTTCAACCAGAAAGAATCGAATCAAGGAGCAGCTGTTTCTTCCATAACACCAATTACTGCTCGTCTGGCCACGTTTTGTCGTTCAGGCTGCGGGGTCCCTGAATAAAAAGAAAGGTTGCTCTGGTTTTTGAAATATCAAAAGCAGGTGAGAATCACGATCTGTATCATTTACCTGCAATCGAGGAATAATACCTATAATTAGCTGAAGGACTAGAAAAGAGCCCTAGAACTGTTCTTCACCCTTGGATCTGGCTCAATGTTCTCCCTACAGCCATAGCAGGAAAGTATACTTTTTCCAATATGAAGTCAGGATTTATAGCAACAGTATTGGGACTTGATTTAAGTTAAATAATATTTCTATTATGAGCACTCTTCATTTGGGGTTTACTGAGTTTCTAATTATTTGAGTAACTGGGTCACTGCTGACTGAAAGCATAAACTTAAATCTGAACAGACCACATGGCAGTACCCCGGTTGGAAATAATGGCTCCCTTAATTACAAACACTTACTGTTGTTTGGGACTACCAAGGATTATTACTTTATTTTATTTGATTACAGACTGTAGTAGAGGTAGTTTGTGTTCGAACACAGAATGGTTTAATGGCAATCACATTTAGTTACTAGATACTTGTCTGTAGGCTGAGCAGCGGGCAAAGGTCGCCCTTAAAAGCAGCTGCTATGTGAGGAAAATAGTAGCATGCCTAAGGCCAAATTCTTTATCTACGGACTCGGAGGACAGTTAATACTTTGAAAATAAAAGTCTGGCTGGCCTGCTGGCACTGAGGGTTGAGGCGCTGGATGCCACACCTTGCGCCACGCCGGTGACCTGGGTTTGGGAGTGAGCCCGGATCGTCATTGGGTTGGCAGGGGAGGAGAGGGATTGAGTGTCCGATGGACTGCTCTCCCTCTCCAGGGTGGGGAGGGGGTGTGCAGCTACTGGTGCTCTGGTGGCCTCTAGTGGAGGCTGGGGGTAACACAGTGGCACTAGCAACACAAAGGGGTGAGATAGGGCACAGCGCCAGGAGGAGCGCATGCAGAAGCATGTGCACACCATCCATTGGCATCACTGCACACCCCACTTCACACAGGGGAACCAGAACAGGGGAAATGGTGACCGGTCGCAGCGGCTTGATGACTGTTTCCGCGGAGGGCGACCGGTTCTGAGGGCATCGCAGCACAATACTGGATCCAGTCCTGGTGGTGGGCATGGGGGGGCCCCCACCACCCCACTGCAGGGGGCAAGCCAAGGGGTTAGAGCTGCGATGGCCCAACTAGGAGCTGGGGTCCTCGGGACAGCGGCTGGAATGATTAGGAATGCCTGGACGCAGGGTGCAGATCAGAAGCCATGGAAGAAAAAGGACTAACAAACAAAAAAAAGAAAAGAAAAGTCTGAAATATATATATTCTGGACTAAAACAGGCCAGTATGTAAAGAAAATTACTGAATAGGGTTTCAGCCTACAGATGTTTAATTTCACTGATTATAATATGATGCTCCTTATTTGATGAGGCTCATTCAGTAAGGACTCACTACACTTTTGTTTCTGGTCAAAAAAATGAAGGGTTTGGATTTTTAATAGCTCTCAGTGTAATAAGCAATATTTTAAGATTCAAGCAGAATGTGATTATTTTTATTTAGACAAAATAGCTAAAAGGGGAACACAGCAGCCAATGAGAAGAAGCTCTATTTTGTTTTACTTTTGGAGATCACTTTTTCAGATATTTATTTTAAGGTTATATTATGTACTATTTTGATCTCAATGTTTTGTTGGTTACTGAGGAAATGATATCCCCACAAACAGTCCAACAAAGGGCACATACAGAGAGAATGATTAGGTTCTCCCCTACCATGGAAGTCAGAGAATTGATTTCCCCCTATAATGTAAATAAGTTAAGATGTAAGACACTACCAAAGATCGCTAGTGGGTCGATCAACATTGTAAATAGTTATAATGGCAGGGGTCAAGGTTATATATGCCACCCCTGGATATTATTTTCAGCCCTGTTGGCTGCAGGATGGTTTCTCATCGCTATAGTTTTTGAACAAAAAGGAAAAACATTTTTGGGGGGAAAGTACAACTGGAGAGAAGAGGGCAGGGACATTATTGTACAACAGCAATCTATTGGTACTTATGGAACTTGCTCTGATTCCAGGGAGTGACATGGGAGGACAACATGACGTAGGAGGGGGAGGATGTTAGACGAGGAGGGGTGGCTTTAGGAGGTCAAATATCCATGTATAGAAAGGTGAAATGGGTCTCCAGGATGGAACTACCGGGTACATATTGGGAGGTTCAGAAAAAACAGTCTCACATAGGAACATAACTATGGCGGTCTCAGTGGTAACATTTTTATCTCTTAATATAAATCATCTCAATAACCCCATAAAGAGATCACATCTCTTCCAATACCTTAAAAACAGAACAATAATGTTATATTTCTGCAGGAGACCCATATGACTGAAGGGGAACATTCGAAATTGTCTTGGGGGAGAAAAGATATCAAGTATTCTTCTCACCATATACGAAAGGTAAACGAAGGGGGATGGCAATTCTGATCCCATCCAGATCCCAATTTCAGTTGGGAGTGCAATAGGCAGAGCCCAAGGGATGCTTTGTGATAATAACAGGATATTTATATGGGGAAAAAAGTAACCTTGGTAAACATATACTTCCCTCAACAACCACAGCCAGCTAACTTGAGAACATTTTTTAACCAATTATTGGATATGCATCCAGGTCTTTTTATTATGGGAGAAGACCTTAATCTGACCCTTTCCCCCCAGCTTGAGACCTCTGCACTGGCCCAGCCTTAGTGATCTGCTGCTCAAAAGTGTTTCCATGCCCAGCATACATCTCTGGGACTGACAGATGTTTGGCGACACTTTTTCCCAACAACCCGAGCATATACCTTTTATTCTTCACGTTTTAATACATTCTCAAGATTAGATTATTTTTTTATAACTAAAGAATATACTGATTGGTTGCAATACATCACAGTATGTCCACAGTTCCTTTCAGATCACTCACCACTAATACTAAAAGTAAATTTTAATTTCCCAAAGAAACCCTCGATTTGGCGTTTAAATACGTCGCTACTTAGAGATGAAGATTTTAAGAAACGTCTTAATGACAAAATTCCTCAAATTTTGGAGAATACCACACTGGATGTTTCTATGAGCATAGTGTGGGACACACTGAAAGCTGTAAGACGGGGGAAAATCATAGCTTATGCATCGCATAAACAGAAACAGTGGGAAGCTATATATAAAAAACTGCAGGCACAGCTTCAGGAACTACAGCAGGCCCCCGAAGCAGGTACACAAGTAAGTCGCTGCCGGATATGTCAGCTAAAAGCTGAGTCACAGAAAGTTTTAGACAATAAAGTGCAGCGGCACTATTTTATCTTAAAAATATAAATATGAGGGAGGACATAAAGGAGCAAGAAATCTGGCTCGTTGCCCAGAGCCCATAGGATCTCCTTGTGTATAACACAGCTAGATGTACCTCAACAGAGTAGGGTAGTAAAGATGACACAAGAGATATTAGAAGTATTTCGAGGATACTATTCACAATTATAAATGGCTTCCTCCCCTGCAGACACTTCCTTGGCTGAGTCATTTTTTAGCCAGATATCGCTCCCCACCATCTCCCAAAGCTATGCAGAGAAACTTTTACTTTCAATAAATTTGGAGGAACTAAAGACAGCCATTTCCTCTAGTAAAACATACAAATGTCTGGGGCCAGATGATTTACCATCGGTGTGGTACATGCTGTTCATCATAAAAATCTCCCCTACCTTGTTAGCCACTTTCCACGAGGTACAGGAGAGTGGTACCCCCCCCCCCCTTTCCTGGGCAACGCAATGATTTCCCCTATCTTTAAAACCTGGGAAAGACCCAAAATCTACTTCCTCCTACAGACTGATATCAATACTGAACATTGATTATAAAGTATTTATGTCCATTTGGGCAGCTAGATTAGAGGAGGTACTGCCAACCATAATCCATTCAGACCAATCGGGTTTTGTTTGCACACGTCGGACTGTAGATAATATTCACAGAACAATTCACCTGATGGACTATATTAACCAGAGAACTATTCCGGCGGTCTTGGTCAGCTTAGATGCTGACAAGGCCTTTGACCTGGTCACTTGGGCATTTTTATGGAAAACATTAGGCAATTTTGGTTTCCTGGAACACTTCATAGCACTACTTTAACATATATATGTGTCCCTTCGAGCATTTATCAAGATAAACGGTCCTCTCCAATATCCTTATTCCGAGGGATCTGACAGGGATGCCCCTTATCACCCCGCTTTTTGCCCTATATATTGAACCACTTGCTGAAGCAATTAGGAAACACTCAGATATTCAAGGCATATCCTTGGGTGGGGGGCGGACTCTTACTTTGTCCCTATATGGGGATGACATATTATTGCCCCTTACAGACCTAGAACAGTCCATACCTGTGATGCTAGATACATTGCAGATTTTTGCCGGCTTCTCAGGATATGTTACTAATGTTCAGAAGACAAAGATTTTAACCCTTAATCTTTCCCCAACGTAGACACTAAAAGATATTTTTCCATCACGCTGGAGATGTAATAAGATATCTTGGGGTGATTCTCCCGTAGAATCTGGTCCACTTAGAGCTACTTAACTTTGAACCGTTGCTGCAGGAAATACACAGACAACTAGGAAATTGGGCCCACTTGCAATTATCCTTTTTCTCTAGAATTGATTCTATACATATGACTATATTCCCTAAGATATTATATTTCTTTCAAACCTTACCAATTAACCCATCTCAATGCTATTTTACAACTTGGAATAGAAGTTTGTCCAGATTTGTATGGGCGGGTAAGTGCCCAAGGATCCGCTGGTCGCTGTTACAGCTACTGATAGATAGAGGAGGCCTGAATTGCCCAAATTTGTCAGAATATTACAGAGCAGTTACTTGTGAGATAGTTATGATGTGGCTCCATGTGCACTATGACGTGCTTTGGAAATGTATTGAATTTATATTAAATGATCTTTTTGATATCTCCCCAATAATTTTTGCACCTCTCACAAACCCTCCAGTTTTAAAAATGTCATGTTTGGTACAGCACACACCCTACAGACTTGGTATGAAATAAGTGCCCAGACAACATTAGCACAGAACTTTTATTTTTTCAGGTTACGGATGTCAGAACAAGAGTTCTTGCCAGCACAAATAGATTTAACTTTCTGTAGATGGTAGAGATGCAGTCTATCCTATATTTATCAATTCTTAGATGCAAATGGGGTAGCCCCATTTACGATATTACAGACTACTTATCAAATAGCAAATCAAGAACATTTTAGATATTTACAGGTGAGGACATTTCTGAAGCAGAAGAATCCCTCACGGCAAGCAACATAGCTGAGACAGAGAAAAACATCCATATACAGCAGTAAACAAATTTAGCAGCTGCCATGCTACTCCAGGCCTTCTTATCCCACGAGGACTGCTGGGAGTGGGTCAGAGATGTTACAATGTTTTACTTGCAAATTTAGACCAATCATGAGCCCAACATTTGTGGAGCCTGGCTTGTACACCAGATGCATGGTGCATTCTATCAAATCAGATGTCAAGTTCTTAAAACTAAGAGAGACACTGAGCAGAAATCTGTACTCAGTCCAGTCAAGTCTGACAGCCAGGCAGCTGTGTGTGTGTGTTAACAGACTGAAACAGATTGCAGCTACCAGGCCTGGTAGTCTGGGAGGTGCACCAATGAACTGAACTTCAGTGTTTGCTAAAAGGGACTGAGTGTACCTCCAGAGAAGCACAAGAATGAGACATCTGTTGAAAAAAGGCAAGTACTGCTTTGGTGCTATTCCCAGCTGGGGATCTTTCAACCCAGCTAGCTGGAAAATCCATGAGGCCACTGGCTGAGAGAAGGAGGGATCAAGCACGGCACAGACTAGCAAGAAAAGCAATGCCCAGCACTCGGCCTGCTGTGCACCACAATGGACCGTGTGATCTGTCCTCCTGGTTAAGAGGCAGTGTCTGCCCTGGGGTTTAGCACTGGTTATGGGGCCAGTGCCTTGTAGTACAGCATCCAGATTCAGCACTGCAGCTGACAGCCCATCCAGACCAGGCGAATCCTGATCTAGCCCATTAAAGGGAGGGAATACAGATCTGCAGACAGAGGCAGAGAGCCCGCCAAGCAGACAGGCACAACACTCTTCACCACTGATGCAGTTGTACAGAGGGAGACCAGTCCTCTTAGGCCTTCAAAACCACGAGTAACCTCAGAGTTTTGGCCATGCAAGACCACAGACAGAAACTGCAGCTAGGGACTTGGATTAAAGTCCTGGGCAGGACTGTGACAGTGTAACTAACAGACCCAGGCAGACGACCTGTGGAGGCCATTGGGCCTATTCCATTGGGATTACCGATAGGGGCCCCTTTCTTTGCTTAAGTTGTTGGACTTCTGTTTGTGAGATTGTTATCTCAATGCCTGCCAATGGGCCCCAATATAGCTAGCATTCAATCCAACTGGTGTGGTACCCACCACCACTGTGTGGAGAATTCTCCAATATTGTCTTTGAGGGGAAATGTCAGGTGCATCCTCTGTGGGAGAAGTGGATTGATGGGGGTGAACTTGTGGGATGAACATATCTAGCACGTACAGTTATAGTGATTTATTGCTACCCCATAGCTTCTCATTTTTCCTACATCACCCCTTGTTCTTTCCTTTTCCTCCCTTTTTAATAAAATAGCTCTTTGTTTGCATTTTAACTTTGGGTATTTGCCATTATGTTTGCATTTTAACTTTGGGTATTTGCCATTACCTTACAGTGTCACGGTCATCGTTGCTGGGAGCACTGTTGTGTGGAGAGAGCATCCATATTATTTCCGGGAGGTAATATTCCTGAGCACAGTTGTAACCCCTAGGTGGCATTATCCCAAGGGCTACTACCCCTGCCTGCGTGGCTAGTAGCAGGTTAAGGGGCCAGAGTTCTGAAACGGGTGCCTCCACTCAGACATCAGGGTTGGTAGTGGTCAAACTAACCTGGGCACAGCCCTCCAGGACACTGTAACCCCCCTCTTTCCCTTCTAGTGGCCTGAGCAATATACGATAATCACTTTCACAGTACCAACTGTACGCCATACCAGTACCCACACTGTTTGCACTTACCACCAGGGCTGGTTCCTCTGGCTCGACCCTGGGGACCCCCTGTAAAACAAGGTTATGCGCAGTAAATAGCAACAGTACAGTACTCTTGACACAAACTGGAACCACAGTCAGGTTAAATGCAGCAAAAAAAAGTGAGATCTGATTTATTCAGGGGACTTGGACAAGGAAAGGGCGTAATCAGGTCGATAGGCTTAAAGGCTATATTAATCAAACAGTTATGCATGCACTTTGAGTCCCCACACAGTCACACACTCTGGGTACCCAGGTAGGAAAATAGTGGGCTAGCCAGGAACATTGCAGCTGGTTGGGGCCCTGTGATGGAAGAAAGCAACATGCGCAACACACACTAGTTGTAATCCGTAGCCGGTGGGAGGGCTCAGTTTGTGAAAGAAAAAGCAACAAGACATATCAGATGACAACACTTTAGATTTAGCTGTTGTTGTAGGGAGCTACCCTGATGTTTACTCACGATACCCAATACTGGACACTGGCAGGATGAAATCGAGACTGCAGGTTGTTGAGCTGGAGTGCCCGGAGAAGCGGGGCCCACAGGAATCACCAAGGCATCGTTCCTGTTCAAGTGTTGAGCAGAGGGCTGATCCCCAGGCAGGTCTCTTGTCAATGGTGTTCTCTGTGCAGCGGGTAGTCGGGCTGGGCCAGTGTGGCAAGGCCCAGGCCCAATGGAGATGATTTTGGATTCAGTCTGTGGGGCTGGATGCAGCTTCCAGCAAGCAGAATACAGTTCAAACCACAGAGGGAAACCAAATCACGACCCACTAGCAGCACACAGCACATTTACACGTAAGGAAATTCTAATGCAGCTTCCAGCAAGCAGAATACAATTCAAACCACAGTGGGGAACCAAATCACAACCCACTATAAGCACACAACACATTCACATGTAAGGAAATTCCACTGTACCAGGCAAAAGGATCTCCGGTCGCAATTACAGAGTCTCTTCACAATCCGGGAGTTCAGAGGTGGCTGGAAGTCCAGACAGGTAGACTACATTCAGAAAATCTTCGGTCTTCTTCAGGTAGGAGCATGGTCACAATTCAGTGGCTTACTTCGCTCTCCAAGTTCAGATTCAGTCCGATAAAAGGCACAAGTTCCCTCTCAGGGACAGCAGACAGGCATGCAGGCCAAAACGCAGGCCTTTCCACAGTTCTTCTACGTGGATCCGCTATGGATTGCTGCTCGAACTACCTCGAGCTGTTACTTTTTCACTTACCAACTTAGATCTAACTGAAACTGCAAGCAGTTTGGGACTTCCCCAAGATCTAAAAAGTTTGGCTGGCTCATCTGTCTGTCAATCACAACAAGAGCTCCCCCTCCAGGTTATTTTAGGAGCAAAAAGCCCAAAACTAAAATTCCTACAAGTTTTGACCCCACCAAGCCCCTGTAGACAGGCTCCATTTTAGAGTCCCAAATGTACTGATTGGCCCATTTCAGCAGTCCAGGACCAGGATGATGGAAACAAACAGAACTGTTCATGCTGCAAAGTAGGCAGGTTAGAACAAACTGTAATATTATTACTACTCTAGCAAATGATCAGCAAACAAGCACATCTTCTAACAGAGCTCCCTTTTAGATTAATTATGACTGCAATCCAGGCAGCTCTTAAAGAGACAGTACACAGAGGCTATAAAGGCACTCTCTGGCAATCACATTTAAACTGCTAAAATGCAGGACGCCAGCCTGGCAGTGGGCAATTAGACAAGCTCAAGGAAGACTTTTCAGGAACCCCCATTTGTAGGAGGGTTACACCGTCTTTTAGTATACCATACTGCTACCCCAGGTGAAGGCACAGCACTATTCTTTGTCATTTGTACCAAGCTGTTCTGCAACCTTTAAAAACATAGACTTGCACCGTCATGAGGGTGGTACCCCCCAGGGTCACAAGCTTACAAATGTAAGGAGCTAGCATCAGGAAGGTAGAACAGAGAGCAGAGGAGGAGAAGGAGACAGGCCAGCAGGGAGGACTGACCTATATGGCAGACTATGTGCCTTGGGCCAGTGAGGGAGAGAGAATAAAGACTGAGGATATTGGAGCCCAAGCAATTTCCTCAAGGCAACTGTTTGAGAGCCATGAGGTCTGTGCTGGGCTCCGCATGGACAGGTCCAGGCCAGGCTCTGGAAATGAGGAAGATAAGTGGAAGCACCTCTACAAAGATCAGCCCTAATAGTTTGAGGAGAGCGGGCCAGAAAAGTCACCACTGGGGTCATCCATGGATACAGGCTTGGAGTTGAGGCTAGAACCTGGGAGTCCAGTACAAGTATTGTGCCTGTTTCCTCAGAAAGCTTACACAATTCTTTTATTTTTTTGGCACGTGACCCCTGGAGGCTCAGCTCCCACTCCCCCGGCTCCGCCACTCATCCACCCAGGACTTACCTTGGGTGATGATCCTCCCAGGCTTGGCTGCCGAGTAGGCGTGCCTCCAACGGAGTCTAAACTCAGTTCCTAGGAGACCCCCTACTACTCATGTTCCTCCCTGGCTCGCCTCCCAGGGTGGGGTTGCAGGGTCCAGTAGGTCCAGATGGAACTACAAACGGTCACTAGCTGAGTGCCATGGACAGATGTAGTGGGACTGGCGAGCGTCATTCATGGGCCCGGCATTTTTTTTTGCTGCTTCCTCACAGGAGAAATGGTATCAAATGATGTGGGGCGCTGAAGCGCCAACATCTGGCACGCCTCCCCACAAGACAGGCTCTGGCAGCTGCTCTCCCTGGCCTCCGCCAGAGGTCAGTCATGTGCCAGGTGCTCACTCACCCTCCTCCCTGGAGGAGGAGGAGGACAGCAGTCCATGGGACACTCAATCCTCCTCCCCCGGTTAGCCCTCCAACTCCTTGGGTCTGTTCCTGAACCTGGGGCGTTGGCGGTGCAAATGGAGGCCCACTGCTGCGCCGGTGGGCCAGCAAAACTTACACAAGGGTGCACTGCTGTGGGTGTGTAGAAGTTCAGTGTAATTTGGCTGGTGCCTGGGCATTCCTGAGCTTGGATGTGGGATTGGGTATCCCAGGGAAAGTTGTATAGATAGCTCTAGCAGATTAAGTTCTCCCCAGGTAAGGGGGAGGCTGCATGTATGTGGTCTCTGGGAGCTTACCCTGTTTACTACCAACTACCAGTGCTTTTAAGAAGTCCATGTTCTACCATCTCGACACACACTGCAGCAGTCCCCCCAGCTATATCAGCTGCCTAAAAATTCTCTCACTCGCTACTTCTCATTAAATACTATGCAAACCTATACTCTCTAGGGGCGCTATGCACGAAGCAGGCGGAGTTACGCAGAAAAGTCATGTACCCGCCCAAAACCCTGCGACCCACGGACAGGTGCACCCATACCGACATTCACCAATGCCAGCCACCTGTCTGCGGCTCCCCCCCTTCCCGGTGAGCAGGAATCCGCAGGGCGGTAGGGGGTGGACCTAGGCGGGCATCCAGTGGGATGAGCATCCCGGGTCCAACAATGGATACCTCGCACTGTGATGCGTGGGTCTGGGGTTGCGCATGCCTACTGCTGGCACCCAGACCCATGCGTCATGGCCCCTAGGGCCAGTCAGTACACCAGCCAAGCCACAGGAAACAGCACACTCCTGGCGCACTGCAGGATCCCAGCAACAGAACCTGCCTCAGGCTCGCTCACCCGCAACAGCAGCCGTGGTGCGCCCAGACCATAATGTGGCCGCCGTACCCTCAAGCCCCCGTAGGTGGGCATATGCTTCAGTCCGTTCCCCCCCCAACATCCTGGTGCCACTGCCACTCTGCTGTTTTGGGCACTCACCCATCCCACTGCCCCGCTCTCTCCGACTGCATAGTGGGCAGGGGCAGCATGGAGAGCACTGTCATGGTTCCCTGGCATCTGGCAGATGGAGACCCTGGAGGCACACAGAGGGTTATGGCAGGGTCTACCCTGGCATACTCTGCACCACCCTCCACACCTATGTGGCCAGCACTATGCAGTTTAGTGAATACAGCATAGTGCTGGCACGCCCCCAGAATGCCCCCGTGCGGTGCTGTATGCAGACGTGGGGAATTGGGTGCAGTGGGTCTGCACACCTCCCCATTTCTGCACCCCGTGTAAGGGGGCACACTGGGTGCGGGGTGGCTACATGCCCAAGTTATGCAGCATGTCCCCTCCGCACCTTCATGCATAGTGCCCATGATATATATATATATATATATATATATATTATTTGTATACCATGGTCCGCCATTTACTTCAATCTGTATATATTTAGTGGATTATGCATTTGTTAACCATACTTCACAACGAACACATAAACATAGAAGCTGACAGCAGAAAAAGGCCATTGGTCCATCTAGTCTACCCGCAATACCTTATCCTATCCCTGAGACCTAAGGCCTGATTCACATAACAAAATGGGACCAAGTCCCACTCCACAACTCCAGTTGTGGACCAAAATCTCTGCAGCTGTGGAGAATTTGTATTCACAGTCCCCCACTGCCGCAGAAATGTTATGCCTGGTCCCAACAGCAATAACATTTTTCCACAGCTGTGGGGGAAAAAAACACCCACAAGCTGCTGTAAATCGTGGAGCTGGTTGTAAACAAGCTCCACCTTTGTGAATACTACAGCTGCAAGAAAAACTGCGGCTCTGCAAGTGGCAACCCACTTGGGCTGGATTTTTCCTGCAGTTGTGGGATTTTTGTGGGCTTTTTGAATCCGGACCCTAGTGTGTGCTACTGCAATTGTTTCCTGGGCCTCTCTTGGAAACTAGGCTATTAACCTAACTAAGAATATCCAGGTATGCGGAAATTGTAAATCAATTACTAAATAAATACATAACTACCCTTGTGTATATCCCCATTGTGTGGATGTGTGTGTGTATGTATACGATACAACATGCATGTGCCATCCCAGTATTCCCGTGCTTTCTATTTTCTATATCAAACTGCTCTTTAAATCAGTAAGTAAAGCCATCGCCGTATTGTATTTCTGCTGATACTGACTAATTTTATAAATCATTTAACATGGCAATGTACAGATTGTCTTCTGTAAATCTTTTGAGGTAGCACTATACAAATTTTCTACAGTGAGCTGAGCTGCAGACAGGTAGTTTCCTGGGAACTAGCTTTCTGTGCTAAGCACACATGAAAGCTCCCGGGAGGAGGCACCAAGCATCAGCTGTTAAGTAAGAAGCCAGAGTCCCTGGTCTACCGCTCTAAAGCATTAGTCGTTTGAAATTGTTTGGGCTCTGCATAGACATGGGTATGGGGGGGGGGATGGATGACGACTACATATACCTTTCAAGAAGCCTAATCAAACCAACAATGCAGGCACTGTAGTTGTTGTTCTTACTGAACAAAGGGGAGACACAATGGTCTAAAATACAGGAAGCCAGAGATTACAGTGCTCTGGATCCTCATCGGGGCTATCTCAGTCATCAGGTCACACCGTAGGAACTTCACCATTGGTGAAGCAGGATCCACACAGAAGAATCTTAGCAGTACAACTGGGGCCTCCCACACCATCCATCGAAGTCAGCAACCCTATAAAGGCATAAGCAGCCCTGCTCCCACCTCAGTTCTTTCCCGACGTCGACTTGCTTGCATGGGTCTCCGCGGAAGCTCTGACGCAGTATTCTCGACATTTTTTTTTTCGCCTACGGCTTTTCTTCAATATTTTTCTGAATCTGTTTTTTTGAAGCAATTCCTCCAACTTGTTATGTTGAGTATTAATCCTTCTACCTCTCTCTTCTGTCACTGCCGCTACAGAAAGAAGATTGCCTCACATACGAACACTCTCTCTGTGTCTGCTGTCTTAGACCTGAACACAAAGTTTCTGACTACAAATTCTGCCAGAAGTTTAACCAAACAACCCTCAGACAATGAAAAAAGGCCCTTAAAAATTTCCTGATGGATCAATAGGGTAGCCAGCTCCAGGCAAGGGTTTTCCAGGGTCCCAGAGTCTCAGTCGCCGACCGGATTGTTGAGTTCCCAGGCTTCCTCCAAGGCCCGAGACAAATCCTCGGGGAAAAGGGAGGGGGGAAGTCATAAAAAAGGACCGAGATTGCGACTGCTCCCCCCGGCGACGATCTCGTTCCCCAACGGCCTCTTCTCCTTCCTCTGGGGGACCCTCATCAGCTGCGGCTGCACCAATGTGGAAAACTGCTGTCCAGGTCTCTGTACCCAACAGAACCATACTGACAGCTTCTCCGCCTGATTCTCAGGGCAGCTGGCCATCGACCTTCAGGTTGTCAGCCCCTTCTTTGTTGAGGGCAGGCTAGTCATTGATGACTCTCCCGCTGAAACCT
Source organism: Neoceratodus forsteri (assembly GCA_016271365.2). Taxonomy (NCBI): domain Eukaryota; kingdom Metazoa; phylum Chordata; order Ceratodontiformes; family Ceratodontidae; genus Neoceratodus; species Neoceratodus forsteri. The sequence continues at coordinate 1,574,923,819 of CM057453.1, read as the reverse complement.
GCCCCTTCTCCCTCCAAGGCTACAGGCTCTTTAGTTTCTCAAGACCCAGCAGGTGGTTTGTCGACACCTGTGCCATCAAACCACCCTCTGTCGATGATCACCATCAACTTGAACGAAGTTCTGCTTAAATTCACCAACATGCTGGTACAGCAGCTGGGTGCCTTTAGGTCCCTCTCCCCAACACCGTCGATGGCAGCTTCGTCGTCAACGCCTACTTGTCAGCCACAGTAAGCTCCCTGTGAGCCATCGTCGGTGCATCCGATGTCAGACCTAGAAGCTGAAGAGGTGGACTTCAAGAAAGAGTACCATTCTTCCTGAGCATGAGGAGGAGGAGGAAGAAGAGGATGAAATCCTGGTCTCCGACAGGTCTACTGCTTCCTCTGTCAGTAAGAATTCAATAAAGCATACTCCTATGTCTCCTCCTGTGGACCCCACATTTTTTAATGTGATGGAGCAGCTGTCCTCAGCTATGGGCTTCTACACTGAGGAAGAGGATGCCACCAGGAAAGAGCTGGTGGACTTCTTGGGGATCCCTGAATCTCCCCCAAAAATCATTCCTCCAATCCTTCCTGCTCTGAGTAATGCAGCCATGGCAGCCTGGTGCAGACCAGACATGGTGCCAGTTATGCCTTGCAGGGCTGATAAACTTTATCAATGCCCCCAAGGTCTCCCCTGCTCTGCTGCCCAGCTCCAGACAGACTCAGTGGTCATCCAAGCAGATCATGACAGGTCTAAGGCACCTAAGCACCTTAGCTCCCTTCCCCCAGTTAAGCAGTCTCACAGAATCAACCTCCGGGGAAAGAGGGTGTATGCTTCCTCCACTCTGGGTTCGGGGACTGCAAACTACCTATCTCACATGGTGAAGTACCAAAATACCAGTTGGAAAAAGAGCAGGGCAGCGGCACAGGTCCTTCCAGATGACACGCAAAAGAAAGAGCTGCTTCAGTGCCTCCAAGCCACTGAGGATGTTAGTAAGCACCTCCTCAGGGCCCTCTACAATATGGCTGATACCACTGCCAGGGCTGCTGCCAGGGGCATATGCCTATGCAGGCACTCCTGGCTGAGAGCTTCCGGTTTTGCTGCTGATGTTCAGCAAAAGGTGCTTAATGCCCCCTCACATGGCACTAAGTTGTTTGGCCCTGATGTCCAGGATATTATCAATGATCTGCAAGCCTCAGGCAGGGCCCTTAAGTCTGTTCACAATCTCTATCATATAAAGCAACTGAGAGTCAGAGGACACCCTCCCTTTCTCAGAGTGCCCAACAGACCTGGTACGGGCACCCAGCCCTAAGGGAAACACAGGGCTCCAGCTGTATTCGCCACCCCCGACAGCACCGAAGCTGAAGCCAAACATCCCAGGAATGATGGACCAGTCCAAGCAGCTGGCTCCACCTCCGCTTGACTCCTTGCCGGACATCCCTCTTCTGGTCCTAGACGGGGGTGGTGGTAGGAGGTCGGGTCGCCCTCCACTTGAATCAGTGGAGGACCATAACTTCAGATGCATGGATTCTGCAAATCATAGAGCAGAGGCACACCCTGGAGCTCACTGAGGAACCTCCAGAAACCCCCCCTCCACCCTCCAATTATCCTCCGGCTCATTTGCCTGTTTTCAGGTACAGACCCTTCTATACAAACAGGCCATTGAACCAGTTTCCAGGCACCAGAGAAACAAGGGATTCTATTCCAGGTTTTTCCTGGTACCCAAAAAGACCGCCGATTTGAGGCCCATCCTGGACCTAAAAGACCTTAATTTGTACGTCCAGTACAAAAAGTTCCAGATGGTAACTTTGCCAGGCCTGATAACCCTCCTCAAAATGGGGGATTGGCTCTGCTCACTGGACATACAGGATGCCTACCTGCACATCTTGGTCTTTCCTCCTCACAGGAAGTTTCTCCATCTTGCATTTCAGGGTGAGCATTATCAGTTCAAGGTGCTGCCTTTTAGCTTGTCCTCTTCGCCGCAAGTATTTAGCAAGTGCTTAGCAGCAGTCGCGGCAGCTTTCAGAAGGGAGGGACTGTATGTTTTCCCTTATCTGGATGACTGACTCCTAAAGGCCCCATCCAGGGAACAGCTTTTGCTGACTCTGGAGCGAATTCTCTAGCGTTTCCACTCCCTGGGCATCACTGTCAATCTGCCTAAGTCAGTTCTGGTACTGTCCCAACAGTTGCAGTATATACACGGGCAGTTCTGGACTTGGCACAGGGCAAAGTGCCTCATAGCCCAAGCTGTGGAAGTCTCCCAAAGTCGCTACATTTCTGCCAGGGTGTACCTCAGATTGCTGGGCCTAATGGCAGCTGCCATACCCACTGTTCCACTGGCCAAACTTCATATGCACACCACCCCAGTGGACCCTCCGGGTACAATGGGACCAATGCATGAACAAGTTAGCTCAACTAGTCCTGGTCTCCTCCCCAGTATGCAAGATGCTGCAATGCTGGATGGCCCCCTTGAATCTGCTTCAAGGCGTCCCACTCCAGATCTCCTCCCTGCAACAGATCTTAATCATGGATGCTTCAGCTCTGGGCTGGGACGTGCACCTGGGCCCCTTTCAAACCCAGGGCTCTTGGTCCCAGTGGGAAGCTTCCCTGCATGTCAATGTCCTAGAGATAAGAGTAGTGTTCTACGCCATTTTCAGGAGCACCTCACTCCGGGTCAAATGCTAATGCAGTAGGACCATCTGAGCATAGTATACTTCATCAACAAGCACAGGGGACTTATTCATACTCCCTTTGCAGGGAGGCCATGAGAGTGTGGTACTGGGCGCTAGATCACAGTCTGACTCTCTCTGCGGTCCATGTGCCAGGTGTGCTAAACATGCTGGTGGACAGTTTCAGCAGGACTCAGTCCAGCATGCATGAATGGGAACTTTTCTCATCCATTGCAGAAGACTTGTTCAACAGATGGGGTCATCCAGAGTTGGACCTTTTTGCGTCCCTACTCAACACAAAACTGCCCAGTTTTTGCTTGCTAGATCCAGGGCCTGAAGCTCTCTGGTGAAATATGTTGTCCTTCTCTTGGAGCGGGAAATTTCTGTATGCATTCTCATTTCCTCTGATCCAGAGGGTGCTAATCAAGTTGCAGATGGAGGGGGCCAGCATGATCCTAGTGGCTCCATTCTGGCCTCAGCAGATATGGTTTCCTTTGCTACAGCAGCTGGTGGAAGGCCCTCCGGTCCTTCTCCCTCTATGCAGGAACCTGCTGACCCAGGATCAGGGGATCTTGGTCCATCCTAAGCTCAGGTCCCTCCATCTGCATGCTTGGCTCCTGAGGACATAGCCATTGCCAGGTTTGGGGTCTCAAGCAGGGTGGCAGACGTCCATATGGCCACCCTGAAGCCTTCCACTCGAGCCACATATGCCATGAAGTGGAAGCGGTTTGCCACCTGGGCTGCCAAACATCATTTGGACCCTTTCACCTGCCAGGTGAACTGCATCCTGGACTACCTGGTCTCTTTTTCTTACTTAGGCCTCCAGTACTCCTCCCTCAAGGTGCACCTTTTGGCCATGTCTGTGTTTCATAAGCCCGTGGGTGACCACATGATTGCTCAGCTGGATGTCTCCCATACCTTTCTCAGGGGCTTCCTGTATCTGAAACCCCAATCTGTTCTCCAGTCCCGGCTTGGGACTTGAATTTGGCATGGGGTCATGTCGCCATACATAAAAACAGCACAGCAATGTACTGCGTTGTAAATATAGTGGATACATTGCCAGCACTGGAACAGAATGCTGACAACAAAGCTGGCGCACAACACAACAGACTTCTTTGTTTTCTGCAGGGAGCTCTGCCCCCGCACCCTCCCATTATGGGGATCTGTGCCCCACAAACCCCCTCCTATTAATATAATCGACTCGGGGGGGGGGGGCAACACAGGGATGTGGAGAAACACCAGTACAGGGCAAAAAAAAAATGCAAAATGCGGTCGGCAAAAGTCTGGGACCGGGATTCGAGCACCAGTCCACAGACACATAGCTGCCTTGCACTGCTGCGGCTCATCCCTCTGAGCCACAGCAGCTGCTCAGCAGACCACCTCCCAGAAGAGGCCTTGACCTCTGCATCACTCCTCCCCACCAGCCATGCACGACAGGGTACAAAACCAATACAACATATGCGTCTTGCAGAGTTTTGTACCGTGTCACACTAGTGCATTGCGCTGTATGCAGTGTGCGGTTTTGACTTCGCTGTTAAGAATACAGCGAATTGACGTGGTATGACTTTTATTTTGGAGAAGTTGACCTGTCTGCTTTTGAGCCAGTCACAACCTGCAACCTGCGCTTTCTCTCTTGGAAAGCATTATTTTTAGTTGCCATTACTTCTGCTCAAAGAATTTCAGAGCTTCAGGCCCGCTGGTATGAGGAGCCTTATTTGATTTTTCACAAATACAGGGTATCTTTGTGCACAAATCCTAAGTTTTTGCCCAAGGTGGCTTCTGAAGTCACACTCAGTCAGTCTATCCATCTTCCTGTTTATTTTCCTGAGCATGCCAATCCAGGGGAAGCATTGTTCCATACATTAGATGTAAGCAGAACTTTGAAGTACTCTTTGCTTTGGACCAATGAAAGCTGAAAGTCGAAGCAGTTGTTTGTTTCTTTTACCCCAGGTAGAGAGGGCACTTCAGTTACTAAGCAATGTTTATTCAAATGGTTGACTATTTGCATTCTGTTTTGCTACAAGTATGGCAAAGAACTGCCGGGTGCTGTCAAAGCTCATTCCACCAGAGGTATGGCTACCTCTGTGATTGTTTCCGAGGGGTCTCAGCCACTGACATCTGTGCAGCCGCCACCTGGAGTACTGTTCATACCTTCATCAAGCACTGCATTCTGGACATTGCCTCAAGAGCCCATGCAGGTTTTGGCAGGGCTGTGCTGCAGGGACTCCTGTCTTAAGTTTATGGAGAACCCTCTTCCCGGATTGTCTGTTTGCACTTGTAACTGCTTGGGACTCATTCCTACGGTGTGACCTGATGACTGAGATAACCATGATGAAAACAGAAAAGTTACATAAGAACTTACTCTAATAGTAAATCTTCGAGGGGATCTCAGTCATCAGGTCTGCTTTCCCTCCCACCATCCCCCCTTTTGGGAAATGGCTACCTGGTGTGGCCAGCCTTTCACATAGATCTGGGCATGGGCACCCCTCTCTCTCTCCTCTGTACTAAATGGCTAGGGATATGCTCATAGGGCTGGTGACATCGATGGAAGTCGACAGTGTGGGCGGCCCCAGTTGTACTGCTGAAAATCTTCCATGTAGATTCCCCTTCACTGACAGTGACATTCCTATGTTGTGAACTGATGACTGAGATCCCCTCAAAGATCTACTGTTACAGTAAGTTCTTACGTAATTGTTCTTTCTTGTAGCAGTTCAAATCAAGTAATGCAACTGAGCTGAAAGACCGAACAACTTTTTTTTTCAAATTTAATAAACTTTATTAAACTTGATTAGAAAGAAGCAAGCAATGATCACAAAGGTAAGTGATACACAGTATACAGGTCAATACCAAATAAAATGGGCACTAAGCTAATTATACATGGGCTTATAACAATTGCGACAAGATAATCCAGAACCAAGAGTCATTCCAATCAAGTTAGAAAGCCAACAATCCCACCTATCCCCCTTCCCACCCAAGAACAAACAACTTTTAAACTGTAGCCAAAGAGTTGAAGAATTAGTGGATGACTAAAATAAGCAGTTATCTCTCCTAGAGAAAACATTTACTAGAAAATTATTCCAAAACAAACAAGGAAACTGTGAATTTAGAGCTGTTTCATGAGCATGTGATTAAAGACAACAAATAACGGATGAGTAATACTAGGATTCTTAAAATCAATTCTGTTACAAAAACCTGAGCAGTTGGCATTCTGACCTGATTCACTGCAGCTATCTGAGTTGAAAAGTAACATTACAACATAGTCCTGTAGCAGTTGAGCTTTCATGACCCAGAAGACCCCAGGCTGCATTTTCAAAAGGACTTACATCCTACATGCTATGTTAAAAGATGACACCTAAATTTTAAAGTATCATTTCATTCTACAAGATCCCTCCATAAGGAAGCTACACATCTGGTTGATGGTGTTGATGCTGGGACGAAGGCTTTATCTTCCTAAAAAAAGTGCTTCAGAAGTTACAATCCTGGTTGTAGGATGCATACTCCAAGTATGCTGTGGCTTACAAGTTAATTGGAGAGGGGCCGCATTCAGGGCCCTGACTACTGAGTTTGATTATTTCAACTGTCTGATATCCCCCTACTGATTTTAAATTATACTAAAAAGAATTGTTTTTAGCCAATCAGAATGCAGGGTTCCTGTTGGGTTATTCCGTGATTACTGGATAGTAGATTAAATAAAGGTCAAAATGAGAAAGGCAGTTAATAAACCCCTCGGCCTTTGCCCTTAATGTTTATGACCCCTGGTTCAGTTATTACCTCGTTAACCCAGACCACTATGGTGTTATCGCTGCAGTATAAATGGTGTGCTCAGTTTGAATTGAACACAATGATAAATGCATAAAACTAAGTACTCCTGCATTTTCTTTGCTTTTATTATGCAGTTCCTGGGTAACACATATGGGCATGTCTACAATGGGGGGGGGTACAAAGAGGCTCCAAAGGGGTCTGGCCTACAAATGTTATTTTCCTTGCTACACCTCTGGTTACAGTACAATAAACAATACAATTTTATTTATATAGACTCCATATAATGTACAACAAAACACTGTACAAGGCAAAATATTTAACTACAGCACTGCTAAACACAATGAAAAGGGGTACAGGACTCGTACTCTACAGTTTTGTACTCAGGCCAGGCTGGCATAAAAGGGGCAGGCGTAGGGCTGTGCAGAGCTGAACACTGGCCAGAAGAAATGTGTGGAATTTCCAAAAAGATTTCACCAACATTAATTTTCAGTTATTACCGTCTAATTTTAAAACCCCTTATCCAACTTTCACTGAATCTGGCACATCTGCAGTTCCAGACAGTAGTAAATTAAATTTCACAAGTATACAAACTGCTAAATTATCAGCATCTGTCATTTTAAAACTAGACAGTGCAATCTAATCATGTTTGGCAGGTTCACAGACACCCAAATAGTGGCTGTGTGTGCCAACTTTTTAAATCTCTTTCCTTTTATATGTATATCAAAGATTTTAACCACTGCTGCTGATGAAGTAGATGCAGCAGCGCTCCTGACTGAATCAGGAATCTCCATCTGTTGCCTCCAACTAAACCGAACACTTGAGCGTACCTGTGTAGGGCTTAACTGGGGTCAGAAGTAATGTGTAAAGGTAGGAATGGTGTAAATATAGACATTTTGGGAAAGACTGCCTGTGAACTACAATTCTGGCAGCCATCTTTGTCACCTCTGACCTGCACAGCATGGGAATGGGGTCAAAGGGTGACAGGACAGCCGAACAGGCTCTGATGCCTGCTGAATGAGTACCTGAGGTGCCCAGACCCCTCAGTGCCTCAGGTACGCCGCCACCACTGCCATGCATTTCGTGAAGACCCTGGGGGCTAAAGATCATCTGAAGGGCATGACTCAGAACTCATACCCCGTGCATGTGCAAAAGCAGCAAGAAACACATCCCAGGCATGCGCAGGAGCAACCTGCTTTTGCGCATGCACGGGATTTCAGTGCTTGTGTTTAAATGTATTTCCTGGCACTTCCAGCGTTCGGTTTTGTAGAAAAAATGGCAAATCTAGTCCAGAATTGTAACATGCATGCCACAATTAGCTTTTCAGGGTGGGCATGTAAAAAATCGAAGATCGTGCCGGTGCGTCATGTCAGATGCACACTCTCGGCATTCCTCTGCTTCTGGGTGACTGGGTATTTTCGGACGGGATGCTGGAAAGTAAAATATTAACAAAACAAAGGAAAATGGTAAGCATTTTCACTTGTGGCACATTTAGGGACATAATGTGGGGCATATTTGATAAATAGGTGTACAGAGGTGCACTGATAGACTCTGATAGAAAAACGAGGGGAAACGCTGACAGTGCCCCTTTAACTGTTATAGTTCTCTGTCCTGCTCCTAATGCGTTTCCTTGTATTTCCTGAATGCTATCCTTTTCTCCTTAGTCTTCCCTGCCACCTCTTTTGAAAACCAAAGTGGCTTTTTCCTTCATTTTGTTTTGTTGATTTGCTTTATACAAAGGCTTGTTGCCTCTGTGATGGCAGTTTTGATTTTTCCCCATTGTTCCTCCACCCCTCCTTCTTGTCTATTTGCTAGTGCTTTTCTGAGGCACTCTCCCATTTTGCCAAAGTCAGCCCTCCTAAAGTCCAATACTCTTGCCTTTGTATGGCTTGACTCTACAGCGGTGTTATTGTTTTTGTTTTGTTTTGTTGAATTTTGTTGACCCAGTAAGCCCACTGGGCCTAGAAAGTCCCTTTTTCAGGGGCAACCGGGGGGGGGAGACACAGATGGTAAGCAACTGAAATTGAACCAGATTAAGCTGTTGGTGGTATTTTTAGTGAATGAGGGAAATTTGGCCAGGACACCGGGGTAATTCCTGTCACTGTTTGGTGGTCACTTGTTCCCAGATGGCTACCCACTTCTATATCTGAGATCCTCTCTCCATCCCCGTTGGAGAGTACCAGGTCTATGATTGCTCCCTCCCGAGTGAGTCCATGATGGGCCCGCATCCCTGTGCATCCCCCGGCTTCTGGATTGTGCTCGGGGGGGGGGGGAGAAAGCCAGTGCTCTCCTCCCTGACCCCAAAATGAGGGGGAAGACACGGGGGAAATACCAGGGGGATGGCATGAGCAGGGATACACGGGGCTGGAGGATGAGTCCCTCAAAGGGAGGGCCATGGCCACCTGCCAGGCTCTGGGAGCATAAACAAATAACAGAAAAAAAAAGAACAGAAACTGGATGCCAGGATGTGGAGTGTTGGCCTGCTATTGTCGGGTTTCACACCAGGTTCGTCTGCTACATGTGGAGAAAAAGAGAGGCCTGGCTGATCCTGCAGAAAAGAGTTCTGCACAGTGACACAGAGGCTAAGAGAGAACAGAACCCACCACAGGAAGAAGTAGTGGTTATTGTGCCACAGCACCCTGCCTGGAGACCTGCTGGTCTGGAGAGAACCATGAGTAATTCAGGGCCTTGTCCCTGCAGCACCATAACCACTGTAGTTAGTTAATTTGTGAACTCATTTAATGGACTAGGCCATCTGGCCAGGACTACAAATACCCAGTTTGGGTTAAGCTTTGGGTTTGCTGCTACCATTTTTGGTTATTCATTCATAACCAGGTACGGCTCACTAGGCACAAGTGCCTGTATTCAGGGGTGACCCGGGAGTGCTGGGGAGGTTAAGTGACTTGCTCAGAGTCACACAGTATGCATGTGGAGGTTGTGGGAATCAAACCCAGGTCTGCTGGATGTAATTAAAGTGTTTGGATCTCCATGTGTACCTCTGTAAGATCCTGGATGATGACAGACAGTGGACCTGCACTGATTCTATGGCTGGATACCCAGTAACTTCTAACTGTAATATTAAGGGATCTCACTCCTTTCAAGGGGAGGCATCTACTGGTACCAGTGAGGGTAGTGAGACCTGGACAGGGCAGTCGGGCCAGTGGAACTTGTATGTGTGTAGTGTGTAGCTAGTCTCCCATTAATTTGGGCAGAACCTAGATGGGCACCTGAAGAACAACCCCAGGCTAATTAATTTAGATTGGACCTAACAGGGCATCAGAACGCAGCTGGATAGCAGTACTTTACTGCTACCCCATTTCACCTTTTCTTTCCCTAGTACCTGAATCTGATCACTAATAAAGCCCTTGTTTATTTAATCGATAATGCATGACAGGGTTTTTTTTGTTGTACTGGGATAACTGCATGCCTCAGGTGGGTTGAAACACCAGGCCGAAGACCGAAAAGTGCCATTATCCCAGCACAGTGCCCACCCTGGAATGCCTTATTGCAGTTATGAAATGGATCTAATAAACTATTTATACAGAAGGTTTCTTCTTACATCGATCCAGAAATTATTTTAAAAAGTACAAAAAAGTGAAAAAGGAAAAAGTAGTGCTGTTCAATGTCTGTGGTGTGGGCTTTGGCCAGCAGGTGGTGCCAGGGTACACATAAAAGTATGAGCAAAATACTTCGCTGCTTTGAAAGTGCAGACATAATAGCAGTCAGTCATCAAGCTGTTTGATGTGGACAGGAGTTTTATTAATCTTATACATCTCAACTGTCCCTGATTTTCAGGGATGTCCCTTATTTTGCCTCAAACTTCTCCTCTGTCCCTCATAAAATGTGTGTTTTTGTGACTGCACAGCGTAGATTGTAAGAAAAAAATGTCAAACATTAAAATTAAAGACTTGTTCTTCTTCAGGAAATGTATCTCACACTAATCCCTTTATTATATGTGGTTCAGAGCTCAGTGCTTGTGTTACATACTGCATCTACAAATGTAGGTTTGAGTTTGGATACAAAGGCCAGGCCAGTAAGTAAATGATGCTTCCAAGGTATAGTTGTACAGATGAATAGTGCTTAGGTACTTAGGCATGGACATGAGTAAGTCAGTGATTATAGTACATGATGAGCTGAAGTAAGACAGCACTAGATACTGGAACAGATGAGTTATTCGTTATGAGTTGATGGTTTGGCTTTGCTCTGTATCCCACCATAGGAAGGACGGTTAGTTGATTAGGATGTGACACCGCCCCCAAAAAATATGATATCCCATGATTATCTCCTCCAACTCAGAGTATGGCCGGCAGCACACAGGAGAGGAAAAAACCCCTTGGGGAAAACCTCTGAGGACCCATGGCTACCGACCTGCCCATCTTTCCGGGCATACTAAAGGAGCATAATCCTAAATTAATTAAATTATTGGCTAGTCCAAGTTGCAGATTACAGATGATCCAGTGGAACAGTTCATAGTAAGAGACGAAAGGTCAGAAACAGGCTTCCAAGTTTTGCATGAGTGAAGCAGGTGGCTGTATGAACACGTGAAGCATCCAGGTAGATGTGCACTGAGGTGAGCATTGTTGGAACACATCTAACAGGTTCAGGATAGGGCTAGAAGTGAGGAGCTCCTAAGGCTAGCAAATGATAGATAGGTGAATATAGAGTAAATATATATCCAGGCTTTGACACTGGTGAGGCAGGAAGAAATAGAAGTAATCTAACCTCCAGGATTCTGCTGATAGAAGGCTTATGAATTTCGTGGAATGGTAGAAGGCTTGAAATGAAGCTGAAGACTGACGAACCCAGTTAAGTTAATATCATGAAGAGAGTAGAATTTATGCTTAAGTCATGATATAGAAGGCAGATGGCAGTCGAGCTGAGCTGAAATCCTGGCAGGATTTGAGGGCAGTAAAACCAAAGCAATACAGTGTAAGGTTAGGAAGCATCCAAGGGAATATAACAGGGCAAGTCCAAATAGCTAAGGATGTGTGGCTGGACCGCGTAGGTTAGGAGATGAGGTAGTAAGTAGCAAGTAATATGGACCAAGTTGATCAGTTGATAAGTAGTAGAACGTGGCAGCTAGTCCCACGGCTAAGATGCGCAGTTGGACCCTCGTAGATCAGCTGGTGAGGTAAGCAGAGTGGCGGCTAGCTCCAGGTAAGCTTGTAAGTGCAGCCAGACCCTCGTAGGTCTGCTGGTAAGTAAGTAGAGTGGCAGTTAGCCCTCGTAGGCTAGTATGTGCAGTTGGTCCCCACATAGATCAGCTGATGAGTAAATAATAGGTAGTCGAGAACGGCAGTCAAGCCCATAAGGGCTAACATGCACAGCGGAATCTACGTAAGTCAACTGGAATTAGCATGGGATGAATTCTGAGGGTATAGTGTATATCCAGAGAAAGACTTCTATAAGAAATGGTCAAATCCACTGGCAAGCCTGTTCAATCCGCATAGGTCGAGCTGCACCTGTCAAGCAATTCTAGCAGATGAGGAATTCTTTCTGAGGAGGAGCGGAGCTTGAATGAATGACTTTGATCCGGTAGGAGAATTATGGTCCTGGATTCTATGCCAAGTTATGGTAGGAAAAGTTCTTTGGTGAAGCAAGGAAGCTAGATGCAGGCTATGAGGCTGGGACAGAGCAGAAGGAACATCCGGTCCTGACTGGGGCAAAGCAGAGAGGAGTAGATTTGCAATGGAACTCGATATATGAGTAGATGTAGAGCTCGAAGACCTCCAGGCCCAGATGGGCGAAGCAGGTCTTGTAAAACATGCGATGCTCTCGATGAACCTCCAGGTCCTGAGGGCGGAGCAAGTACGGGGTAGAAGTATATGAACCTCCAGGCCCAGACTGGCGTGGCAGGCTGATAGAAATTATGAACCTCCAGGCCTGATGCTGGGCAAGGCAGGCACAGTGTACGAATAGTCGAACCTCCAGGCCCTGAAAGCGAAGCAGGTACGAGGTAGAAGTATACAAACCTCCAGGCCCAGACTGGGTGAGGCAGGTAGATAGAAATTGTGAACCTCCAGGCCCGAGGCTGGGTGAGGCAGGCATGGTGTGCGAATAGTCAAACCTTCAGGCCGCAACACAGTGAGGCAGGTGGAGTAAAGGAGCAAGCTTGAAAGCTGAATGAGCACTGATGAGCTGATCTGAAAGAGCGTTTGAGTGTTAGGACCTTGCAAGGTCAAATATATATAGTTGGCAGAATTACAGGCAGCCAGGGGAGAGCAGAAGGCAGAAATGCTATAAATAGTGTGAGCAACGTAAGCAAGGGGACCTGCACGTAGGTCATTAGTAGTAGTAGTAGTAGTAGTAATCATTGGACTTGCATGAGATGCAGATGAAGTAGCAAAGGAGTAGTGCTGAATAAATTGCATGGTACATGGTGGAGACCTGGTGAGGAATGCAAATAACAGGGAATTAGAGCCTTCAGTACGCTAAGCACAATATCCTTGCATAGGGTGGTATGTATGTTCAGTTGGCAAGAATTGTCCAAGGGAATTGATTACGTGTATCCTGAGATGTAGACCAAATGGAAGTCCACTGTGGAATGAAGAATGATAACTTGAACGAATGGAGTAGGTTTGAGCAAGCAATGAGTGGGCTGCAGCATCCTGACTCAAGAAGTACGAATAAAGGCGAGACGCCCTGGCATGGCCCAATCCTGATGGAAAGTTGGAAAAGAGAAGTGTCATGGAATGAAGGTGTCTGGCAGACAGAGTCAGTTATGTAGAACCATGGAAAGTCAAGGCTGAGTAACGCATAGAGGGACACTGGATGCAGTAGAGAAGCTTGGAGGAAGGTCATCTGAAGGCACTGCTGCAGGGAGCTGGAGCCCTGATAGAGGGCATGGCTAGACAGCATGGTAAGTGTCCATAGAAAGCAGTCAGCTAAGTCCAGGCATGGGGGATAAGCAGCTAGACCACGTAGGTCAGCTGAGGAATGCAGAGAGAGAGAGAGTGGCAAGCTAGGCCCTGTGTAGGCTAGCAAAACCGCAAACTACACGTTGGGCTGAAAGGGCAAAGTAAGGAATTCCCCTTACAGTAGGAAACACAGAGGAAAAGTAGTGCAAGCATTCTGCAAGCTACTGTAATTGATTCAAAGCTGGAGAGAGAGTATGCTTGTTTCGGTGCTTTCGAATTAAGCCTGTATGAGCTGAGGCATGAGGGGCTTGAGAGGCAGCAACAGCAGGACGGCTGGCAGAGCTGGTGAAGCAGCGAACTGAAACAATACATAGTCATGTTGGGTGGCAGTAGAGAAGCTATAGTACTAGACAACTCTACAAGGGCAGCCAGAGGAAAGGTAGTAAGTATGTAGACTTGGCTGCTATGTAGGCAAGAGTTCCACATATGTGTAAACCTGTCCTAAACAGAATTGCAGCAGGAGCAAATTCAAATATCTTAGGATAAAGTAGCTTGCAGTAACATGCCGCGTCAAGCGGCTTGGGAGAACATGATAAGGTCTCGTATGGGTCACTGGTAAATATGATCAAGACATGCGAAACCATAGCCTTATATCTTGTGATAAGAGGTCTTCAGTGCCTGAGGGAGCTGCATATCAAAGTTCAGCTCAAATAGGGGAGAAAGTTAGCCTTTGTTGGTGTAATAATAAGCCTCGAAGGAGAAATATCATCTTCTGTAACTTCATGATTCCCAGAAATGTTGTAAATCACAGCTTTAATTTAGAAAACATCAGTCTGTCAAATGCAATGTTCCCCCACCTTATCACAGCGTTTTGGTCTAGTTGTACATGTGGGTGCCTGGGAGAGAAATTCCATGTCAGATGTAAGTACTGTTCGGCTCTGGAGACACAATTGCGCTGCTGACAACTGGGCTCTGCATATAAACCGATTCCTCTGCTCCCATAGAGACCCTCCTTGCTAAAGGATACATCGTGGGGCAGAAAAGCTGCCTGCACGTCCGTAATATGGAAGACAGTGCACTGCCAGAAGGAAGCCAGGAACAGCGAGCGGCAGCATAATGCCGCGACCCAGTGGAGGACATTCTGTCACAGAGCGGGACAGAGGCAGAGTCGTGTGCAGAGCAGATGGAGCTGAAGAGCTGGAGTAGAGCTAGGCAGCACATAGTAGGAGCCCAGGACAGCAACCAGCGTTGAGAAATGAGCGGCCTCTCCTGAGGTGATGAAGTGCTGAAGCACACAAAGGAGGATCCTGGTATGAAGTAAACACTGCGGTGGACAAACTGAGGCGTGGCCGGCAGAGAAGGCCCTTCCCCAAAAAAGAAAGCAAAACAGCACAGAACAGGGACTGGATGATGGTGGGGGGGCACAGATGGAAAAGAGGGGGGCTAAGCAAGGCAACGGGCAGGCAGAGAAACGGGGGGCGGCGAAGGGCAGAACGAGACAAGGCAGGGAGAGAGAGCCGGGAAGGGGGGGCCAGCCACGCCGCTGAGAAGCGAGTGTGTCTCGCTCTAAGCAGAGCAGCAGGGCTCTGCTGCTTAAATAGGTTATGGGGAGGAGCTCTTCCCCCATATAACCACAGGCACAGCCTTCCAATTCTTTCAGTTTTCTGAGTGAACATTACCAATTTTTAAGATGTGTCTCTGATTTTGGGTCTTTGTTCCTGAATTTTTAAGCCTTGTCCCTAATTTATGAGGCATGAGTTTGAGAGGTATGAATCTGGTTTAACAATTTTTTTTCCTTCTGGCAAACTATGTTGGTTTGAGTGTGGCTGTCGGCAAACCTGAAAGTCTATACTGAGAGGAGTGCATAGTATGGCTGAGAACTGTCACGGGTTGTGGCAATCTGAAGATTTACAGTACACACAAGTAAGATGGAGCTGTACATTTCTAAAAATACCTACAAGCTTTGTTTTTTATTTTTCTGCGTTAGCACTACAGGATTGAGTTGCTTGATGCAGGCGATGGCAGTGGTGGTTGGCAGTGAGAGAAGAGATTGTGAGGAACCGCAGTTGGCAGGGGGAAACTTTTTTTTTTTTTAAATAAAGGGCATGATGGATGGGAGAAGAGACCACAAGGAGCCACAGTCAGCAGCATCAGAAGCCAATTGAGGAGCCACAGTTGGCCACATGGGTGAAAGTGTCGGTTTCAGAGTAGTAGTCAGTGGGCAGTTGGAAGCAGCATAGAAGGAGTAGTGATGGCCCTGAGAATGGACGGTAAAGAGGACTCTGATCTTCTTCCTGTGCTGTTGTGCTGAGATAGCAACATGGGGTTCCTCAGTCAATCAGCTTCCTACTTTTTCCCTACCCATTTCATCAAATTTACTACCTGGGAGTAAACCATTCATAGAGTCTAAGTACTGCATGTTTTGTAGGGACTTTTGTTGCACTGTAGTGGTTCACAGGTGGGGTGATCATGTGGGGAGGTGGGAAGGTACTGCATCTTGGGGGGAGGGGCTGTACCTTATTTATACCAGGTCCACTATACTTTTTTCTTTCTTTTTTTCATTTATTCCCCCACAGACTCAACAGGGACTATGACCCCTCCCACGGAGGGGTACATCCTCTGGCCATGTTCCCTAGCTCGTCCACCCCCAGGGGTTCCCCCACGGATTCCCCCACCACGGCAGGAAGGCCAGGGTGGGGTGCTGCATCTCCTGTATGGTCATATCTGGTGATGGGGGTGGACTTACTGGATCGATCGGGCCATCACTGGTCCTGTTGAACCATGGCAATTTCTTCCGGTTTTCGCCCACACCCACATCCGTGCAATAGGCAGGCACTCAGTCTCCACCTCTGTGTAGGCAGCCAATCACCCTGGATGTGTGCCATCCCCTTCATGGCTGCATGCTTGTGCCAACCCCCAGCAACCGCTATGTGTCGACTGACAGCATGCAGCACAAATCCCCCCTCCCAGAGGAAGGAGAGCATTCCGGCGGACGCTCTATCCTTCCTCCTCCAGCCAGTACCCGAGTGACCCGAGTCCATTCCCGAACTTGGGTCGCCGGCTTGGCGTGGGGTAAAGTGTCCAGCGCCTCAACCCTCAGCGCCACTGGGATGATCACTATACCTTTTTCTGGGTGGTGGCACCTTGCAATTCCAATTAAATCTTAGATACAGAAACCCCCCACCTGGAGTGTAACGACCCAGGCTCCTCAACCTTGTTTAAGCCCACAAGGCAGGGGAAGTAACTGACCATAAATATCCTCAGCAACTCAGTTACATGTGGTAGCCATATCCCTAAATTTTGTCAAGCCATACACCCGACCTGCTATGCAGGAGAAAGGAAAAAGCTGAGTCGAGTGGTAAGAAGGTTGGATTCACAGGGGACTAAAAGTAGCAGAAGAGTTGGAGGGGTATAGCTGGACCACAATGCCAGTGCAGGTAAAGTAATTTCTCCGCCTCTCAGCAAGCAATAATACCCGACAGGGTGGGCGGTATTGGGCAATACCGGACCGCCCACGGGCGTAAAAAATGGCGTCAGTTTAAAATTGATTTGGGTGCTTTGGGCCAATGAGCAATGAGGGTAGGCACAGGGATATTTTAATGGGTGAAGTGGCCCTTAGACTGGCTCTTATTTTTAGCTGGGCATCTATTGTCTGATAGATGCCCACCTAAATACTGTAAGTGCCTTGGCCAATCAGGAGAGAGAATTGTCTTTGCCCATTTTCTAAGCAAGCAATGATACCCAACAGGCTGGGTGGTATTGGGCAATACCAGACCGCCCAGGGGCGTAATGAAGCCCGACACTGCAGGCGGAGGGCCTTATAGCCCCTGGGTGGTCCGGTATTGCCCATACCGCCCACCCTGGAGGGTATTATTGCGTTTAGAAAATGGGTACCATAAAAAAAATAATTTTAATAAAAAAAGTTAATGAAAAATTACTTTAAGGTTAGTTTTGTAATAAAATAGTTCCTCCGCCTGCATTAGAATGATGTTTAGAGGGTACTACAGTACTGTGTTCAAGAGCTTTTTTCTCTTAGTTTCCTTTCTGATGTTTTTTCAAAGTGCCCCCCTCCCCACACACACACACACACGCACACTGGTGAAAGACAAGAAGGACTATCATTATATTAGTTTGATTTCTGTAGCCAGTGCTGCATCTACTGGTATCCTTGCCATTACATACCAGTAGAGGGCAGTGCCAAGGTGACACAGTTACAGAACTTAAGCCTGAGTTACGGGAGTGGAGCTTGCGGTACAGCCCCTGAATCGCTCTCAAAGGCACTGCGTTGGAAGGTTGAGGGCCCTCCTGGTCGGATGCTTCAAGATGTGTGTCTTTGCAGCTACCCGCTCTGATTTCCTTCTGGAGGGTTCCCTCTGCAGCCGCTCTGTTTGTGCGACCCATATTTGTTTAGCTGAAGAGTGCACAATTGAAATTTTTAGCCCACTAAGTAGCTTAAAGGGAGTTCTCTCATACAAGACCAGCCAACAATAAATTCTAGCTTTTAAATGTCATTGTAGTGCAAAAATAAACTCCTGGAAGCAGAGCTGTGCTAGGATGCAGTTCACAGCTCGGCTGATGGTCACACCTGCAGCTCTTTAAACTAGAAAATGTAGTTGTCTCGTCCTCGCATTCAGTGTGTTATTTTTTTCCACAAACATGAACTCTTGCAATCATGCGCCCTCCCCACACACACACACACACACACACACATGATCAGAGGGACTTTCAGTGACCAGAGATGGAGGGACCTGACTTTCAATGACCGGAGATGGAGGGACCTGAATTCTGAGGCTGACTGAAGAAAAAATAAAAAATAAGCCTGTACAACTGTGTGCTGCTTTTCCTTGCAGTTTTCAGCAGGGGTAGTCCTCAGCGCTGCTGTGTTTATAGTTAAGGAATCGGGCAAATCGGCCTAAGGAGCGAATGCATTTCTTTCCTGAGCGTGAGAATGAACAGCAGTGGGAGAACGGAGAGCTGAGCTGGTGATGGGGAGTTTGTGTTAGCATTGGGAGTATAAAAATAAAAAAAGTTTTGTGTGAGCAGGTTGAAATCGATTTATGTAAACTGACAACTGTTTGGAAGGGAGCACTGCCTCCTATCTTGACTACTCAGTGTTTCCTATAGCCAAAGCGCTAAGCACGCGAGGTGCTAGTGCTTTGAGTTTAAACAAAAACTGTTTTCACAGGTGAGAAAATGGTAAATTTGACAGAGGGGGACATGTAGCACGGGGCAAGCATCTCAAATGTCTGCTTTTTATTTCATTAGGTGCAATGTGATTCTGAAGTGAGCGCAGCGGAGGTTGGTGTGTGTGGGTTCATGTGGCAGCTGTCATTGAATTCGGGAGTGTTGGGGAGGCGGGCAGCATCTCTCACTAAGCAAGAGAAAAAACGGCATCAGTTTAAAATTGATTTGGGCGCCTTGTGCCAATGAGCAATGAGGGTAGGCACAGGGATATTTTAATGGATGAAGTGGCCCTTAGACTGGCTCTTATTTTTAGCTGGGCATCTATTACATGTTAAATTAGTACGATCCATAGCAGATGTGTGCTAATCTGCAGATGCCTAGCTCCCCCAGGTGGCAGAGTTGCAAGCATACAAATATTTTACAAAATTTCACAAAAATTAAAGTGACAGAATTCGAGTCCCTTTAGGTTTGAAACAACACATCTAAATGCCATGATATTGTTATGCCCTTAGGACATAAAACAAAATGTAAGCATGCCTATTTCCAGGTCTCTTGCTCAACAGACAGCTGAGTTATGATCAAATAAAAATGTTTGTGGAGTTCTGCAGAAAATCGGAATTTGCTAATTAAATCCAGTTCTAGTCAGGTTTCAAAGGCTAGAGAAAAGAGGTGGGCTTTGAGTCAAGATTTAAAGATGGTTAGGGAGACTATGAGGCAGTATAGGGCAGAAAGACTAGTTTGATGCAAAACTTGGATACAAACTTCAAAAACTGAAAGGCCCTATTAAAATGCCAGCCCCCATCAACCAGGTTTTCAGCTATGGCAGCATGATAGCAGCAGAAAATGGCACTGACAAGAATTCTGCAGCATTTTTGTGTTAAACTCTATGGACAAAATTTGCATACTTCAAGCAACTGGGAGAAGAGACGATTGGCCATAGATACTGTAGGTGCAAGATTCTGTTTTGCACTGATAATGCCAATCAGACTCAAGAAAACAAGAATATGTTTCTTAGCTGTAAAAAATGATCCTTGAATAAAGAAATCTCCAGACAGCTTCTGTTTCCCCGAGAAAAGGAAGGGTTTTTTTAATAAAGGAGAATAAAACTGGTTCACTCAGCAAGCTGTTCAAACACTTTTGTCCAGCCATTCAATCCTGGGTGACATGGGGGAGAGCTTGGAGGAAACAAAGGATGATCTAGATACTGTTTGTGAAATTTACAATACTCTACTGAAATGTTTGGCAGACTGAGTTTTTTAGGCTGCAAGATTTTCTTTTCAGTACTACTGAAAACTTGTTGCTGGCCCACTGTTTAAGCAATTATAATGTTTACAATGTACAATATGTGTCTAATGGTAAGATTATAGATTATGATATGTAACCCCTAGGTGGTGCTATCCCAAGGGCTACTACCCCTGCCTGCTTGGCTAGTAGCAGGTTAAGAGGCATGGGTAATGAAACAGGTGCCTCCACCCGGAGGTCAGAGTTGTTAGTAGTCAAGCTAATCTGGGCACATCCCTCCAGGACATTGTAACCCCCTTCTTTCCCTTCTAGTGGCCTGAACAATATACAATAATTACTTTCACAATGACCCTTATTCACCAGGCAATTACCCACACTGTTTGCACTTACCACCAGGGCTGGTTTCTCTAGCTTGACCCTGGGGACCCCCTGTAAAACAAGGTTAAGCACAGCAAATAGCAACCGTGCAATACTTTTGGCACAAACTGGAACCACAGTCAGGTTAAATGCAAACAAAGTTAAATCTGATTTATTCAGGGGACTTGAACAAGGGAGGGGCATAATCATGTTGATTTGCTTAAAAGCTATATTAATCAGACAGTTATGCATGCAGTTCAGAGTCCCTACACAGTCACACACTCTGGGTACCCAGGTAGGAAAACGGTGGGCTAGCCAGGAATGTTGCAGCTGGTTGGGGCCCTATGACGGAAGAAAGCAACATGCACAACACACACTATTTGTAATCCTGAGCCGGAGGGCTCAATTCGTGACAGAAAAGACAACAAGGTAATCAGATAACAACACTTTAGATTTAGCTGTTGTTGCAGGGAGCTACCCTGATGTTTACTCACGATACCCAATACTGGACACAGGCAGGATGAAATTGAGACTGCAGGCTGTTGAGCTGGAGTGCCCGGAGAAGCAGGGACCACACGAGTCACCAAAGTGTCATTCCTGTTCAAGGCGTTGAGCAGGGGGCTGATCCCCAGGCTGGTCTCTCGTCGTGCGTAGCAGGTATTCTGGCTGAGCCAGAGTAGCAGGGCTCAGGCAAATGGAAATGGATACAGATTCAGTCCGTGGAGCTGGATACATCCTCCAGCAAGCAAAACACAGTTCAGACACACAGTGGGGAACCAAATCATGACCCACTATAAGCACACAGCACATTCACATGTAAGGAAATTCCACTGTACCAGGCAAATGGCTCTCCGGCCGCAATTACAGAGTCTCTGCACAATCCGTGAGTTCAGAAGTAGCTGGAAGTCCTGACAGGCCGATCGCATTCAGCAAATCTTCGGTCTTCTTCAGGTTAAAGCCTCGTCACAATTCAATGGCTTAATTCGCTCTCCAAATTTGGATTCTGCCGAAAAAAGCGCAAGTTCCCTCTCAGGAACAGCAGGCAGGCATGCAGGCCAAACTCAGGCCTTTCCACAGTTCTCCCATGCGAATCCACTATGGCTTGCTGCTCGAACTATCTCAAGCTGTTACTTCTTCACTTCCCAACTCAGATCTAACTGAAACTGCAAGCAGTGTGGGACTTTCTCCAAGATCCAAAAGGTTCGGTTGGCTGATCTGTCTGTCAGTCACAACATGAGCTCCCCCTCCAGGTTATTTTAGGTGCCAAAAGCCCAAAACTACAATTCATACAAGTTTTGGCCCCACCAAGCCCCTGTAGGCAGGCTCCATTTTAGAGTCCCAAATGTACTGATTGGCCCACTCTGACAGTCCAGGACCAAGATGATGGAAACAAACAGAACTGTTAATGCTGCAAAGAAGGCACGTTAGAACAAACTGCAATATTATCACTACTCTAACAAATGATCAACAAACAAGTAAATCTTGTAACAGAGATCCCTCTCAGATTAATTATGACTGCAATCCAGGCAGCCCTTAAAGAGAAAGTACACAGAGGCCATACAGGCACTATCTGGCAATACATTTAAACTGCTAAAACGCAGGACACCAGCCTGGCAGTGAGCATTTAAGCAAGCTCAAGGAAGACTTTTCAGGAACCCCCATTTGTAGGGGGCTTACAGACATAATTCTTAGCCAATCCACATTGTTTATTTCTAAACATAGTAGGTACTCTTAGAACAGCAAGAGGGTGTCTCATGCAAACTGCTCTAAAACTTTGAAGTTCTAAGTTTAGTTAACATATTCCATTTCCCACACAGGGGCCTTTTTAATTATCTACCAAGTAAAACATTTTGAATATGTAACCCCCCTGCAAATGGGGGTTCCCAAAAGTCTTCCAGGAGCCTGCCTGAATGCTCCAAGTCTGGGCAGTGTTCGGCGTCTGAGCTGTTTAAATGTGGTTCCAAGTGAGTGCTATTTGAGCCTCCGGATACTGTCTCTTTAAGAGCTGTCTGCTTGCAGACTTAATTAGTTTGTATGGGGGGACTTTTTTTTTGTTTGTTTAGTTATTTAACCAGGTGAGACACACTAAGCTGAAAGCTTTTTTACAGGCGCAACCTGGGAGCACAGGGAAGTTAAGTGACTTGCTCAGGGTCACACAGTATGCAAGTGGATGCTGTGGGATTCAAACCCAGGTCTGGTCTGCTGGATGTCACCAGATTTGCAGCTCAGAGCCTTAAACCACTGCGCTATACCACCTCTGACTGTGTATTTAATGCTCAAATCCCGACCGAGCTGCGGAGAACTTGCTCCGTTTCTGCAGTCGCTAAGAGCGCAGAGGGAGCCTAAATGAAAGATGTAACTGTTTGCCTGAAACCAGTTAGAGTGTTAAGTAAAATGCAGTTTGTCTAACCTGCCTTTCCTGCAGCTGGGACTCTGTGTGTGTTACCCCTCCATTTTGGACCTAAACTGCTGTGCTGGGCCAGCTGGGTTAAGGGTTCCCTAAAATGGAGCCTGTGGACAAATCAGAACTTGGACTCTTAATTTTGAGACAGCCACAAGGGGATTGTATGGGCAGTGACTCTGGGAAATGTAGGTCTGACCTTGGCGCCTTTTTCTACCAACAGAGGGAGTCTTCTTGTGAGTGACAGCTGACTCAGCCAACAGAATAGTGTGGAGCTAGAGGAAATGCCCTGCTCTGTGACTGGAAAGATCAGATTAGTTGTGGCAGTGAAGAGAGAACGAGCTGTGTGCTTCTGCGGTGCATAGTTTCACGTGGGAAGCGCATGTGAGGCCCTGAGGTTCGGTCTGCAGCCTTTGTGAGTGCCAGTTTGGACTGAATCCGAGTTGTGAGGAGAAAGAAACACTAGCAGTGTGGAAACCAGGCTCACCCTGTAGAAGACTGGAGAAATTGCTGAATCGTGCTTGGTCTGTCAGGAACTGAAGCTGCTTTGTGTATTTTGCAGTAATTGCGATTGGTATCGAGGAGCAGCCTGCCTGGTATAGTACTTTCCTTTTACATATAAATGTGCGTAGTGCTTGTGGGGAATCGCTATTTCAAATCCCCTGTACAATGAATTGTGTGCTGAAGCTGGAAGTAAACCCCCAGCTTAATTCAGACTACATCCGTTTGCTATCAATTGCAGTGGGGTCCCGTCACAAGGACCTTGTCCTCATGCCCTGCTTTTCTGGCAATCCAGATGGACATTCTCCATCCGATCCTCAGCTTGGGTGTTGTGAGTACAAATCAGGGTATTCCCCTGCAGCTTGTTTTCAATCACAAGTGTGTCACCTAATTCTTGTTGTTTCACTGTTTCATGAACTGAGCCCTCCGGCTCCTGATTACAACTGGGTGTTATGCATATATTTTCTTCTACAGAGCCCCATCCATCTGCACCTGCCGGCCAATCCTGGGCAACGGACCTGGCTAGCCCCCAAAACCTGGGTACCCAGAGTATGACTTGTCAGACCCTGTATGTGTGCACAGTACTGTAATTTGAATATTTCCAAACCAAATCAACCTGATTGCCCCCCTCCTTGTTACTGTCCCCTAAATAAATCAGATTTGTTGTTGCTATACTATATACTGTCTGTGGTGTTGGTACATATGGAAACAGTATTGTGTTTTGCTGTGTATGTTGTTTAACCTTACTTTACAGGGGGTCCTCAGAGACGTGCTGCAGAATCAGTCTCGAGGGTAAGTGGTATCTATATGAGTGAACAGTGTGTATACGTGGGATATTGGGGCTGTAACTCCAGTGTACTATGTGAGCCACTAGAGGGAATAAAAGGGTGTCTCAGTGTCCCAGAGGGCTGTGACCAAGCTAGTCTAACCACTACAAACCCTGACCTCTGGGTGGAGGCACCCGCCATAGGACCTAGGCCCCTCAACCCGTCCGTAGTCAAACAGGCAGGGGTAGTAGCCCTTGGGATAGCACCACCTAGGGGTTACATCTTGGAGGCACCACTGGGATTAGCATCCTCTAGTGGCCACACTAACAAATTACTGTTAAAAATAAATGGATACCCCAACAGAAGTGGCTGTACACCAGTTGGTGAAGTGGTGTACTGGGCAGGAGATCGACCCCCAAAATGCTATACTTATCTGGGATATCCTGCTGGGTACCAGTACGGACACTGTAAAGGGAGTACTTTCCAAGGTCGAATGTTTCCGAGACCCTGTGGTGGTGGGGCAACAGGCTGATCTGCTCACCCAAACTTTCATGGCCCTAATAGTGTAAGGACCCTGCAGACAGTTCTAAAGTGCCACAGACTATTATCCCAAGGGAAACCTTCACTGTCTGGACAGTGATAACCAAAGACTGCAAAGACCCCAGGGAAAATGAGCCTCCCCCACTATCTGAAACTGTTGAGGAGAAGTTGTTGCTGGAGGAAGGGAAAACTGTGGAGGATTTAAAGAGCTAGTGTACTGCCTAGAAACTGCCTGCAATTAATTGTAACTTTCAGATGTAGTCAGCTATCATTTCTTATATATCAAGTATTTTTTCTTTTCTGTTTGCTAATTAAAAGATGTTCCACCTGGCAGTACTGGGGTGATGTGGGGAGAAGCATTCTGTCTGGAGGAAAAAGAAAAGTCAGTTCTGTTCCTCCCACTACATCAACACTGAGACCACACTGACTATGACATCACTAGTAACCAATGAGAACCATTTCTCACTGCCAGGTTTCACTTTCACATGAAGCAGCAGGGACTGGCTCTCCCTGGTTACTAGTGATGTCACAATTCCCTGCATTTTGACTAGTAGCTTGTGAGAGTCACTGCTCAGGCTGCAAGGATTGTGGTGCATCAAGGTGTTTGGTCTCATTTCTGACGATGTAGTGGGAGGAACAGAACTGACTTTTTTTCCTCCAGAGTGCTGCTCCACACATCACCCCAGTACTGCAAGGTGAAAAATCTTCTAATTAACAAACAGAAAATAAAAAATACTTGAGATATAAGAAGTGACAGGTGACAGCATCTGAAAAGTACTATTAATCCCAAGCAGTACACTAGCTCTTTAAAGAAACTATTATTGCCACCTGAGAATGTTCCTCCCCCAACACCCTCTCCCCCTCCAGCACCCGTTATTGCCCCTCCTCCTGTGCCA
Organism: Neoceratodus forsteri; assembly: GCA_016271365.2. Taxonomy (NCBI): domain Eukaryota; kingdom Metazoa; phylum Chordata; order Ceratodontiformes; family Ceratodontidae; genus Neoceratodus; species Neoceratodus forsteri. Next base: position 1,574,898,667 of record CM057453.1, on the reverse strand, counting down.
GTGCTAGTCCCTATGTCTGTACCTGCCAATAGTCATGACTCTTACTGCAGGTTGAAAATTTTCTCCGGCAGCCTCCCCACCCTACAAGGGGAGGATGACTGGGAGATCTGGATAGACTATGTTGCCCCTCAAGTGCTAGAATGGCAATGCTCAAAAGCAGAAAAGTGAAAGGGGGTAAGTGAGAGCCTCTGAGGTCTGGCCTTGGCTACCATCCATGCCAAACAGGCCAGTAACCCTGAGGCGACTGCACAGGACTATCTTGAGGCCTTGGAGAATGTGTATGGGAGCCCAGATTCCGATGAGGACCTGTGGTGGAGAGTAAGAAATGCACAACAGTACCAAGGGGAGTTGTTGTCTGAGTATGTATCTTGGCTGGGAAAATTATTGCAAGAATGCCTCAGAAAGGGTAGTTTGTGAGCGATTGAATTGGACCGAACCAGGCTGGACAGGATCCTTAAGTCTGCCCCTTCTCAGAACTGCTGTTGCTTCAGTTACGCCTGGCCAATCGACTGGAATCCCCACCCTACTATGATGAGCTAATGAGAGAAATTCGAGGAGTTGAGAAAAGGTGACCCAGGGAGGGACTTGCACCAATAGCTGCTGCTATGACCCGAGTGACTGAGGTGACCCATCAAGTGAAGTTCAGGGGCAGAGGTTGGCAGTTAATGAGTGCTCTGAGAAGGAAAAGGGTGTGCCACCATGGGGTGAACTGCTGAGGGAGATTAGAAAAGTACAGTAACAGTCTCATCATGATGGCCGCTCCTACCAGTATGGGCACTGACACTTGCCCGACTTCTTCTGCTATAGGGGTGGGCGTGCCTACCCAGGCACCTCATGTAGACAACAGTTCGAAACTTGATGCCTTGACTATGGAAGTGAGGGAACTGAAGAGATGTCTCCAAATGTCCAACCCACCACCGGCTGAGGTGGCACCAAGTTTTTCTATTGATAGTACCAATGCCGCAGTCTCCAATGTGATGCCTCGGTCACCCCAAACTTCAGCAGACATATTTTGCCATAATTGTCCTCATGCCCTGCTCTTCTGGCAATCCAGAGGGACATTCTCCATCCGATCCTCAGCTTAGGTGTTGTGAGTACAAATCAGGGTATTCCCCTGCAGCTTGTTTTAAATTACAAGTGTGTCACCTAATTCTTGTTGTTTCACTGTTTCATGGACTGAGCCCTCCGGCTCCAGATTACAATTGGGTGTTGTGCATATATTTTCTTCTACAGGGCCTTATCCATCTGCACCTGCCAGATAACCCGGGGCAATGGACCTGGCTAGCCCTCCCCCTCAACCTGGGTACCCAGAATGTGACTTTTCAGACCCTGTATGTGTGCACAGTACTGTGATTTCAATATTTCCAAACCAAATCAACCTGATTGCCCCCCTCCTTGTTACTGTCCCATAAATAAATCAGATTTGTTGTTGCTATACTATATACTGTCTGTGGTGTTGGCACTTATAGAAACAGTATTGTGTTTTGCTGTGTATGTTGTTTAACCTTACTTTACAGGGGGTCCTCAGAGACATGCTGCAGAATCAGTCTCGAGGGTAAGTGGTATCTATATAAGTGAACAGTGTGTATACGTGGGGTATTGGGGCTGTAACTCCGGTGTACTGTGTGAGCCACAAGAGGGAATAAAAGGGGGTCTCAGTGTCCCAGAGGGCTGTGACCAAGCTAGTCTAACCACTACAAACGCTGATCTCTAGGTAGAGGCACGCGCCACAGGACCTAGGCCCCTCAACCCGTCCGTAGTCAAACAGGCAGGGGTAGTAGCCCTTGGGATAGCGCCACCTAGGGGTTACAAATATAAATTCATATTCCATTTTTTAAACAGAAATCTTCAATGTGATTTATAACATGCTAATACTGTATCAATTTGTTTTCATTCTTTGTTAAGGCCCTCTAGGCACAAATTCATGTTTTCAGGGTAACCCCATGGGAACATTGAGGAGGTTATGTGACTTGGTCAGAGTCACACAGTATGCAAGTCGAGGATGTGGGAATCAAACCCAGGTCTGATGGAGGTACCAAGCTCATTCACAGCTCATTATTCTAACCTCTATGCTATACTGCCAGCCCCAGTTTATTTTTTCCTAGTTGTGTTTACACCTGGAACAGCCTGCCACAAGAAGTGGTAGGAGTGAAGATAGTGGGGAGCTTCAAGCATGCATGGGATCGGCACATGGGTATAATAAGCAGAGGTAAGGGAGGGACACCTGTGACCAAATAGGGTCCAGGGAGTAGTAATAGGCAGGGAAACTCAGACAGAGTAGATGGGCCTACTGGTCCTTTTCTGCCAACACTGTCTGTTTCTGAAACAGGAACAAGTGATGCAAGGGCTTTATGGCCTCACTCTGTGGGGAATTCTGTGGGGGGGGAAACATTGTAAACCAAGTGAGTCCCCGAGAGAAGCATTCGCTGGTCGGAGGAGGTGGGGGACAGGGTTGGCTAGCCACCCCAGTAATCACAGTGCAGAAAAACTTCCATAGAAAAAAAATTGACTCCCCTGCCCTTCTTCATAACACCCCATCACCCCCTCCTCATGGCCACAGAGTATAAAAGAACAAGGTATTACCCCCATGCTCCAACCCATGTAGCACCACTCCTCCCATCCTCCACCCCACAGTCCCAGTATAATGAAAATCTATTTAGCCTCCTTCCCCCAACCTTCCTGACGTTTTTTCACTTTGCCTTGAAAACTATATGAAGTGTAATTACCCCTGACTTCGCCCACCACCACTACCAGGGACTACTTATGGTCTGGTCTTTGAGGAAATGGGACAAGACCAAGAAAAATGTGGATGTCAATAGCCCAGAAGTGAGACTACCAGTGGACTGGATGGGAGCGGAGTAAGGTTTGGATAGGTGTCTGTGTGTGAGGGGGTAAACTACAGTGGTACTGCCAGTGTCAAGGTGGTTTGTGCATAGCCCAGTGCCCTGAAGCTGGTGCTATACATAGAAACATAGGAACAGTCAGCAGATAAGGACCACTAGGTCTGTCCAGTCTGCCCGTAGGCCCTATACATTGTATGTGGCCACTGACCCTATGTGATCAATGGCTCTTCATCACTCCCTTCCCTCTCAAGCTTCCCTTGTGCCTGTCCCAGGCATGCTTAAACCCCTCCACTGTACTTGCCCACTACCTCCTGTGGCAGACTATTCCAAGCATTGACTACCCTTTCTGTATAGAAAAACTTCCTCACATTACCTCTTAATCTACCCCCTTCCAACTTCATAATGTGCCCCCTTGTTCTAGTACTTTTTCTACACTGGAAAAGATGACTGCCTGCACCTTGTTTATGCCCTTGAGGTACTTGAAAGTTTCAATCATGTCCCCATGCTGTCTCCTCTTCTCCAGTGAATACATATTGAGGTCACTTAGTCTCTCATCATATGTTTTGTGGTGTAAGCCCTGCACCATCTTTGTTGCCCTTCTCTGGATAGTCTCCACCTTATCTATGTCCATGTGCAGGTGTGGTCTCCAGAATCCTTGTGCAGGTGTGGTCTCCAGAACTGCACGCAGTACTCCAGGTGAGGCCTTACCAATGTTTTATACAATGGTATCACCACGTCCGGCCTCCTGCTAGTGATACTCTGCCTATGCACCCCAGCATGACACTGGCCCTCCCTGCCACCTTTGTACACTGCTTTGATACCTTAAGGTCATCAGAGATGATAACTCCTAGGTCCCTTTCCTCTTTGGTGACAGTCAGCTCCCCCCAACCTGTAGCTCTCCCCAGGGTTCCCTCCACCCAGGTGCATTATTTTGCACTTCTCGGCATTGAACCTCAGTTGCCACATCTCCGACCACCTTTCAAGCTTCTCCAGGTCCCTCTTCATTTTCTGCACCCCTTCTGGAGTATCCACCCTGTTGCATATCTTGTTATCATCTGCAAACAGGCAGACCTCTCCTTCCAGCTTCTCTGCAATGTCATTAATGAAGACATTGAACAGCAGTGGTCCTAGTACTGATCCCTGTGGTACCCCACTGGTCACCCCCCTCTCCCCAGATTGTACCCCATTTACCACCACCCTCTGTCTCCTGTCTGTTAACCAGTTCCTCATCCAGTTCACCACCTAGTCTCCCATGCCCAGACTACCCATCTTGTTAATCAGCCTTCTATGTGGAATGGTGTCGAAAGCTGTGCTAAAATCCAGGTAGGCAACGTCTACCCCCCCCCCCGATTAAGTTCCCTAGTCACTCAATCAAAAAAACTATTAGACTCGTTTGACATGACATTCCTGCAGTGAATCCATGTTGCCTCAGATCCTGAGCACCACTGGATTCCATATGCGCCACTCCTTTCTTTCAGCAGTGTCTCCATGATCTTTCCCACCACTGAGGTGAGGCTGACTGGCCTGTAGTTCCCCGCCTCCTCCCTAATGCCGCTTTTGTGTAGTGGGACTACATGTACCCTCCTCCAGTCCTCTGGAATGACACCCGTGTTGAGTGACTCTGTGAACAGGGCCACCAGAGGCGCTGCTAGTTCCCTTCGCAGCTCCTTTAATATCCTCGGGTGGATGCCGTCTGGCCCCATGGCCTTATCCACCTTCAGCTTTGTGAGTTCTTCCAGAACTCTCTCCACTGTGAATGGACTGGTGTTCACTTCTCCCCCCGCCTCTGCAACCCAACTGTGGTCCTTGACCCTTCCCCTCCTTAGTGAATACTGAGCAGAAGTGTTTGTTCAGTATTTCTGCCTTGTCCAGATCCCCCTCCTTACACTCTCCCTTCTCCCCTTTGAGCCTCACAACCCCCCCAGTTTTTCTTCTTTCACTGATGTACCTGTAAAATGCCTTATCCCCTTTGTTTATAGACTGTGCTAAGCCCTCTTCTGTCTGCGCCTTTGCCCTCCTAACAGCCTTCCCTGCTTCCCTTAGACATTCAAGGTACACCTCCCTGTCCTCCCTTTGACTCCCCTTATATTTCCTGAAACTCAGCATTTTAGCCCTGACTTTGTCCCTCACCTCTTTGGAGAACCATAGTGGTTTCCTTCTTCTTTTCCCTCTGGCCACTAGCCTAACACATTGGTTTGTTATATCCACTATGGCTCCTTTCAGTTTCTCCCATTGTTCTTTACCCCCTCTACTACCTCTCCCTTCCCCAGGACTGCTTGTATACATTTACCTATTTCAGTGAAATCCGCCCTCCTGAAATCTAATACTCTTGCCCTTGTGTGGCTTAATTGAGTCCATGTCTCCATGCTGAACCATACCATGTGGTGGTCACGGGACCCCAGCTGCCACTTCTCCTGTATTTCTTTGACTCTATTCCCATTGGTCCATACCAGGTTCAGAATTGACTTGTCCCTGGTTGGCTCATGCACCAGCTGCCTGAGTCCAACCCCCTGTAGGGATTCAAGGATGGCTGTGCTTCTGGCTGAAACAGCCATCTGGGTGGCCCAATCCACGTCCGGCATATTGAAATCCCCCAGTAGCAGGATTTCACCCTTTGCTGCCATGTCGTGTACATTCTCCACTATTTCCCTGCCTACTTTCTCCCTCTGTGCTGGAGGTCTGTAGATCACCCCTGTGCATATTGCTGTTCCATTCTCTGGCTCCAGGGTGACCCAAATTATGTCGGCCTCCCCCTGTCTTCCCTGAACTTCTGTAGACTTTATCCCACCTCTGATGTACAGGGCCACTCCCCCACCCTTTTTACCCTCCCTGTCCCTCCTGAACAATGTATAGCCTGGTACGTTGACTTCCCAACCATGATTAACAGAGTACCACGTCTCTGTTATTGCTGCTATGTCAAGGTCTGCAACTGCCAACAAGGCCTCCAGGTCTGGAACCTTATTCCTAGGCTACGGGCATTCAGTAGCATGACCTTCCATGTTTTACAGTCTGCCCTCCCTCTGCTCTTGTTCTCCCTCTCCAGCATCTTCCCCCCACTCCAGTTTCCTTTCCTGTGCCTCTTGCCCCCCACCCCCACGTGTCACTTGTTTGCCCCATTTCTTCTCCTACCTGCCCCTCCTGCCTGCTTTCGCTGTTCCCGTAGTCAACTTATGTTCTTGCATGTGCCCATGGGGGGGTGTTCCTAAGCCTCCTGACCCTCCTGGCTTCCCCCCATGGCCAATTTAAATGTTTACAGCCAAAGCATTTAAACTTCTCACAAAGTACCAAGGTCCCCTTCTCGGACAGATGCAACCTGTCCTCCTTATATAAACCTGCATCTGCCCAGGTCAGACCCCAGTCCCCTATGAAGGCAAAACCCTCCCTTCCACACAAATCCTTCAACCAGGAGTTGAAGGTATGGATGTGGAGTGCCCTAGCTTCCCCTGTGCCCTGGACAGGTGGCACCTCTGAGAATGAGACGGAATGTGCTATCTGTTTCAGGTTTCCCCCCAGCCCCTGAAATCATCCTAGACTCTGGCTAACTCCACCTTTCTCCTGGCCAGGTCATTGGTCCCCAGGTGGACAATGACATCCAGCTGCTCCCTCCTAGCTACTGCCATAGCGATTCTATGGATCCGCTTCCCATCCCTCCATGCAGCGCTTCCTGGGAGGCACTTGACCTCCCTCTCTCCCCTGCTAGGTGACCCTAACTCCACTCCATGGACAATAGAGTCCCCCACTAGGAGAAGCTTCCCTCTCTTCCGGTGTTCCCTGCTTGCCCTCCCTGGGACTATCCTGGAGGACCCTCCCATCCTCCCTGGTCCCAGCCTCAGGTTCCTGAGTGGGGCTTTCCCGTTCCTCCAAAACAGTGTAGGAGTTATTAAGTGGGACTGGTTGGGGGATGTGCTTTCGATTCCCCTCCCTCACCCTCCCTGAGCCCACTGTAGTCCAATCACTCCTCTTCCCTGGCACCCTTTGAGGTAAAGGTTGTGTACCCGGTGGTCTCTGGGTGGGGGTGGATGTCGCCTTCAGCTTGGCCAACTCTGCTCGGAGACAGACAACCTCTTCCCTCAGCCCAGAGAGGTGCCTGCAGATAGGGCAGCATCACAGCCTCCAGAATGTCTCCCTGAAGACAGCTGCTCCATAAACACTGCACTGCACCACTACCATCATGCCTGATTCCCTCCTCAATCAACTGCCTGCTTAAGATGGCTATTTGATATTCTCCAAATATATGTTTTATTTCTGTTGTGTTCTGTTATGCTTCTCTCTTTGCTACTTCCTGTATAGATGCAGGATGTTGCAAGGCCTAATGGGACTCACCCAATAAATGTAGGATAAGCTCTGGGGTGGGTGGGTAGTGGGGTGGGAGGCGGACTACCCCACAGGCTGTGCCAAAAAACAATCAGCCAAGGAGTCCCTGGCAGTGACACCTCACTCCACTCACAAACTTGTCATCTAGAATCCTTCAATCCTGCCCGAACTAAATGGAAAAGCACCCAAATGGCAGTTAAGAAAAGGCCTCAACTACAATAACAAACACACAGAAATGGCAGCTAAGAAAATAACTCAAATACAATTACAAACACAGTCACCAAATCACCAGCTAGAGTCTCTCCCTCCTTCTCCAACTAAATGAAGACTGAACTGAGATGGCAGTTAAAACCTCACATTCAAACTACACTAATCCCTGTAATATGATGCCTGCACTTAAAGGCCAGACAGCCACTTTTAAACACACAGTCACAAACTTGTCAGCTAGAATCCCTCAATCCTGCCCAAACTAAATGGAAAAGCACCCAAACGGCAGTTAAGAAAAGACCTCAAATACAATTACAAACACACAGAAATGGCAGCTAAGAAAATACCTCGAATACAAACACAGTCACCAAATCACCAGCTACAGTCTCTCCCTCCTTCTACAACTTAAAATGCACAAAACTCTATGGTCGTCACATCTCAGACATTAGTGATCTGTAGCCCCATTTGTGGCCACTAACATGACATCTGGTGACCAGCCTTGCAGGGCAACTTAGTCAGTGGGGTAACACCTCTGCCAAGTAACTAATCCTCCCTTTTGTATATGGCAGATTCAGTCATGGCACAATTGGGACAGAACCTGTTGCCCCCTGAAATTTCGCCACTGCCAACTGTGAATTGGGCCCCTGGTGCAGGCTTTCCATGCACTGATGCCAAAAATTGGAGATAGTATAGCCTAGAGGGTTAAAGCACCAATCTGTGAACTTTGAGACCCAGGAGATCTAGGTCTGAAACCCACAACCACCACTTGAATAGGAACATAGAATTTGATGGTAGACTAGGACCACATGGCACACCTAGTCTGCCCATCTTCCCTACCAACTGTATTTATTTATTTAAATTTCGATGAACGGTTAGGCCCACTGAAACCATTGATCCCTTTTTCAGGGACACCACAGACTCCGGCTTTACCCCTCTCTCCTTACTGCTAAGTTTCCCTTATGCCTATCCCACGCATTCTTAAATTCTGCTACATTTTTTGCCCTTACCACCTCTGCTGGGAGGCTGTTCCAGGCATCCAACACTCCTTCTGTGAAGAAGTACTTCCTCACGTCTCCACTGAGACTACCCCCTTCCAGCTTCACAGCATGACCCTCTTGTCTTTGCGCATCTTTTTTTCTGAAAGATGCTTCCATCTTGAACCCTATTTATATCCTTCAGGTATTTGAAGCTCTCTATCAAATATCCCCTCACCCTTCTTTCCTCCAGGGTGTACATATTTAGGTCCCCCAGTCTCTCCTCATAGGGCTTTTGATGCAAATCCTGTACCATTTTAGTTGCCCTCCTCTGGATCACCGCTATTCTGTCTATGTCCTTCGAGAGATGTGGTCTCCAGAACTGGACACCGTACTCTAGGTGAGGTCTCACCAGTGATCAATACAGTGGTAACATCACCTCCCTCTTTCTGCTGATGATACCCTTCCCTATGCACCCTAGCATCCTAATAGCTCTCCCCACTGCCTGGTCACCTTGTCTTGCCACCTTTAGGTTATTAGATATGATTAGTCTTGCCCGCTGTCCTTCCACTCAAGCCAAGTCCTCCCCATGCCAATACATCTCCGAGGCATTCCTGCATTATTTTTAATATCGAACCTCCTGAAGTCCAGGACCCTCGCCTTTGTGTGGTTTGATTCTGCTACAGTACCTATATTGAACCATGCTGTACAGAGATCACTAGTCCTTAGGTGGCCACCCACATTGACATTGGCAATACTGTCCCCGTTGGTGAGTACATGGTGCAGTATTGCCCACCCACATGAGTGGGCTCTCTTACTAGTTCCCTGAGGAATGCCCTCTGCAAAGAGTCTAGGATGTCCCTGCTTCTAGCTGAAGCTGCAGTTGGGATGCTCCAGTCCACATCCAGCAGGCTGATGTCCATCGCTAGCAGCACCTCCCCTTATCAGCCATCTTTTGGATGGAGTCCACAAGAACCTTATCCAACTCCCTCTCCTGTGCTGGAGGTCTATAGATCACACTAGTGTGAACAGCAGCTCCATTCCCTTTCTCTAGAGTGATCTACAGTACCTCCGCCCCACCCTGTATTCTCTGTATCTCTGTTGCTTTTATGCTGTCCCTCGCATAAAGAGGTTCTCCTCCCCCTATCTTTCTCACTCTGTCCTTCCTGAACAGCGTATATCCTGGTATGGCTATATCACAGTCATGGTTCTCACTGCACCATGACTCTGTAATGCTGACAATGTCCAGATCAGCCTGTGTCATAATGGAATGTTATGTGACCCTTAACAAGTCACTTAACCTCCCTGTGCTATTAGGATGCACCTGGAAATGAGATTTGGCTCAGTGTGACGTTCCTGTCCAAATAACCCCAAAACATTTAAAAATATAAAAGCTGGATAAGACATTCATAATCATCCACTTAAAGGACATTAGGCAGATATGCTACACTGTGTGTTAGTTAATCATTGTGAGACCTAGGGAGGGCTTCACTGAAACTGAATGTTTTAGTTCCTTTATGCTTTTTTTTACTGACGCCACAAAGAAAACTTTGAAAAACTTAATATTTGGTTACAATTCAGCTTGCATGCCTTATATATTATTTAGATTTTTCCTCATCATGATTTATTACTGAGGAAATTTGCATGAATATGTGATCTTTACCCCCTAGAGTTCACCTGTCTCTGTAGCTGACTCCCTACTTTGTGCCATAATCCTCTGTTGTGACATCATAATCTGTTATCATGGGAGTAACTGTGATGCCACAAGCAGTGCATTATAACCTCAGGTAGGGAGAAGGCAACAGGACTAGTTGAACTCTTCAGCAGCAAAGATCCAGTTTTCATGTAAAATACCTCAGTAATAAAAAATGTGAGGAGAAATACAGAACTAATTGGAAATGCAAGCAGAATTGTCTCTGAATATTATGTTTTGTTAAAGTTCCCCTGAAGTTTTCAGATGTTCTTTAAGATGAGCTGCTCTCTTGGCGAAAGTGCATTTAGACAGGGTTCACGCATTCCCCAGTCATCTGATCCATAGTGCTCTATCTCCTGCACCCCCCCCACACACACACATATACATACTTTAATCTCCTAGTGACTGCAAGCTCTTGGAGAACTTTATAAGAAGCAGTTATAATAGGTGGGAGTTGAGTATCATCATACAGCCCACAGTCAGAATGCCTGCCATCACTACAAGTTTTATTACGAGAGGAAGTTGTTTGATTTGTAATGTTTCCATCGATTTCCTGAATCTTACGGGCGATCTTACACTTGTTATGTAAGTGTATCAGTACCCAATAATCAAACTAGTACAAAGAATTGATTCCTTTTACAATGAGATGGCTGTCATGATAGTGAATACTAATTAGTACTTTCAGGCTGCTGCTGTAAACAAATACCGTGGAGGTATCATACCTGCCCTGATACCCCCACCCCCGTGAAAGCTGATGCCTACCAGTGACAGAGAGGCACTCCACCAGAGGCAAGGGTTGGAGTTCAGGGCACCAGTTCTATGGGGCTTATTTTCAAAATGGCATCTCCTATCCTGTGTGTACGGTAAAAGTCCTTCGCAAACAGGGGCCCCTCAAACTCTGCATTGTGTTCATCTCAGCTCAGCATGCAGGTTCAGTCAAATCATTCCGTCAGTTCCCTCAGGCAGACATTCACTCAGTGAGCAGGATTTAATGTTTTTTTTTTTAGTTCTTTATATAGTTATGAAGCCACTGAGTGTTTTCTTTTTAATCATAAGCATCCCAATAATGAAGGCTTTATGTGCAAGTACATTTGTACGTTGCCAGTACACTCATGCCACCATATGAGCTGTTTGTATTGGAGGTAATTTATTCTTGTCTTCTAGCCAAGAACTGCATCATGCACTGTGATGGTACTGCTGTTGCTGCCAAGCTATGCCGTCCCAGAATAAACAGCAGTTCATCATCAACACAACGCAACTGTAGATACAGGTTGGCACTTTATTCTACCCATCTGCCTTCTACCTGACAAATTACTGTTTTTGTTGTATGTATACAAATACTATTTATTAATCCATTCAAATGTGTCTGCAAAAATGTGTGCTGTCTTCTGAGATGGAAAACGCAGAGGCACATACAGTGCCGAGCAGTTGTTTGAAAAGTAAAACCAGGCAGTTCTAATGAGATGAAGGGAACAAATCAGAGACAGGATTTTGTTAAAATGGGGTTTCCAAAGACAAGTTGTAGCCTTGATAATTTTATTTATTTAATATGTCTTGACTGGGAGAGGCACACTGAGCCTACAATCATTTTCTGGTGCAACGGTGGGGGTTGCTGATATTTAAATACAATGAAAACTGACAGGGCAGGGTCTTACTATATTTTACTTTATGAACTTGTTGTCACATAACCTATCAGTGTTCCAATCTACCCATTAGAAATGGGTAGAAGCAGGACCCCACTAGAAATGAGATGTTGCATCTCAGCTGGGTTGCTTGCTGTAAATAAACTGTGATACAACACAAGCATTTGTCAATGCTGAATGTTTGCTTGCATGTTGTGTCAGGTAGGGACCCTAGAAAGAGGTCCAGCTGCACGAGAGCATGAGCTGATATGAAGAGCGGTTTGATCTCTACAGCCGTCACCATGGGTGTTAGATGATGAGAGGTGAGCCGCACGTCCAGGTGGATGTATGAGGTATATGCCACAGAACAGCATTTGTAATCTCTAGTCCTGGGGTTCTGTAGCCTCCGGGTATCCGTCACGGCTTAGTTAGCCATCCACATCTGTACCACATATGTAGCCCTCTTATGTAGCTCCTGCGTCCGATGGCTGTGATCTATGGCGGAGTCTAAAGTGAGGTTAAAGTCACCTCCTAGGATGAGGGGGACTTGTGAGTCATTGAACTGTATGACTCGATCTGCCACTTAATTACATACCTCTCAAACTCTCAGCATCAAAATTCATAGCACTGGCATTTAAAATTCAGAGTAAATGGCCAGAATGAGTACTTCTTTCTTATTTTAAGGACTAATATGTCGACAAACAGTGGGCCCCATATATTTAGTGTTAAGGAATGTTTCTGTCAAGTTAAGTTCAATGATTTAATAGTTTGTGTATCCAGAAATAGATAGAATATTATTAAGAACATCAGTAAACCTGTACGGAGCAAGGGTAAATCTGAGTGTGAAAATCATAGCGCTATGCAAAATTCATAGCAGTTGAGAGGTATGCTTAATTAAACAAACCAGGAGCATCCTCATTGGTTGCACACAGATTCCCTACTACCAGGGGTCTTTTGGGAGAACCAAAGTGGGCAAGTATCAAGTGACCCTCTGGGTCTGCAGACACCTTCCAGAGTGCGCATAACAAAGCTTTAGCCACTGGGATGGACGTCGATGGCTGCTGCTCCACTGTTCCCCACTTTGCAGTCCTGAATGACAGTACCCCCAGCTACCTCTAGTGGTCAGGCGAATGCCAGGGTCGGTGTCCCCCCTCCTCCTCAGAGAAGGAGAGCTGTCCTCCGGACACTCGACCCATCTCTCCCCAGCCAACCCTGACATCCCGAGATCGCTCCTGACCCACGTGGTGACAGGTGAGGCTTGGTGCTTGAGAGATATCTTAAAGTAAGCCATCATGGGTATGAGGCATGACAGACCCATTGAGAAGCAAGCAGGGAGGCCCTCGAGGTAGGGGTGTGCCTGGCAATGTCTGTCTACAGGTCCCTGAAAACTAACAACCCCACAGTGCAACAAAATACAAGTCAGACAAGCATCCATTGGTTTTTGAACCCCTGCTTCCCCCTGCTAAATACCCACAATGACAGATTAAACTCCACTTTGAACACATAGTAGAAGACATAGTTGCAGCCATAGACATGGTCAGATATTTCCTGAAATTTCTGTGGTATCTCTGGAGAAATTCCCTGCCTACCTGCAGTACCACTATGTGCTACCAGAGAAAATCTCTTTCGATATATTTTGAAATATCTAGAAATATCTGAACATATCTATGGCTGTAACTACAGACAAAACTATTCCCAGGAACCATAAACAGAGCATAATTTGCTAAACAAAAAAAGCTGGATAAGGCCGGGTGCAGGGTCACACCCCAGGCCCTCCAGCTGATCCTTGAGGGGCATCTTTGTGAGAACGAGGAAATTACTGTCTGTAGAAGGATAGCCAGACTAAACCATAGTGCTCCCCCTTCCCCAATCCCAGCATAAAAACAGCTGAGTAATGATTCCAACCCAGAACAAAGAACTAGATATGTCAGGCTTAACCTTGTCAACCATGCGGGTGGGGTACCTTTTTAATTTTGCCTGCTAGCATTATGGGCTGTCACACTGGCAAGCAGTATAGTGCAGTGGTTTAAGGCTCTGAGCTGCAAACCTGGAGACCTGGGTTTGAATCCCACAGCTCCCACTTGCATACTGTGTGACCCTGAGCAAGTCACTTAACTTCCTTGTGCTCCCAGATTGCACCTGGAAACAAGCTCGAGCTTAGTGTGCCTTTCCTGGTTAAACAATTTCCCCTTACTGTGCCTCAGTTCTGCTCTCCATCACATAATATCCCTCCATTGCCTGGTCGTTGAGGTCTGGGGAGTAGAGAGGGGGGTTAGCAAAAAGTATGGGAAGGGAAGTGGGAGGGAGAAAGGAAAGGAGTCTCCTGTGTAATCCTGTGGAGAGGGGGTATGTACTATGCAGATACTGTCAATACCATGAAAAAATAAATGCATGGCCCAAAAACATGCAACCAAAACAGCACGCGCGGTTTGGAGAGTATTTATCTATATTAGTATAGTTATTGACCACGTGCTTTTGGAGTGTCCGCGCAACACGCTTTTTTTTTTTCCGACCATGCATTTATGTGGTAAACCCTGCTCTATACCATTTGTGTTTCAGTTGAAGCAAGGAAAATACACTGAGCTCAAGAGGTCGTAGCCATAGTGGCCCATACCAAGTACCTCAGAGGCCTGGCAATACGCTTGCAATATTCCTCAAGGCACCGTACTCCAGGTACAGTCCAAGTGAAACTGGAAGGCCCCAGGAGTGGAAGTAATGCATAGGCTACCACTGGGAGGAGTTTTCTTCTCGGGGAGCAGGGCTGGCTGAATTGGAGAAGTTGTTCTGAAGGTCTTAATGTCTGATTGTACATACTGTCTAAATCTTGATCTAGCAGAGTGTGCTTTAAAATCTTATTTTAGGAGAGTGTGCTCTAAAAGGCTAAAGTTCTGAGCTCTGGGACAGTGAAATCTAATAGTCTAAATTCTTTAATGGATTGAATTATAGGAGAATTATGGGAGAGTGACCTCTAATAGTCTATTTTTTTAAAGAGCTGGTGACACGTTCAGGAGAACTTTAACAAAAACCTAATGTTTAGACATTACGTGTTTAATGTTGTATTTCCCCATTAGTGCTGCATTCCTCCTCCCCATTATTTATTACTGAGGTCATCTGAATGAAAACAGGATTTTTGCTCCTGAAGAGTTTGTCTATTCCTTCTGTTTTCTCCCTACCTGAAGTCACAGAGCACTGCTTGTTACTCCAATGGCAACAGATAGTGATGTCACAACAGAAGATTATGACATTAAGTAGGGAGTGAGCTATAGAGGCAGATGAACTTAGAATTAACTCTATGGGATAAAGATCATACATCCATACACATTTCTTTAGTACTAAATAATGAGGAGGAGAAATACATAAAATATAAATGGAATGCAGGCAGAATTGTACTTTATTATGCTTTTGAAAGTTTGCTTTGAGGTATCAGTAGGTCTCTAAAGGTTTCAATTTAGTGGAGCAGTGGAAGTGAATAGAACCTTTAAACTGTACATCATGGGGTACTTGGGGGAAGCAGCTGCATTATAAGCGGGAGTGATAGGAATAGGGCACCTCGTTATTAATCCATATAAGGTGGTGAGATTGTGTTAATTTGAGGTTAAGGGACTCCTCAGTTACTATTTTAGGTACGTTGTAGGGGAGGGGGTTCATACACAGAACTGAGGAACAAACGTGTGGGAAAAAGAAGATTACCAATGTGGCCTGCTAGTGATGGTTACATTGGGGGGGGAATAGGGCACCATGGGAGGGTTTGGTGGCAGGGTACAGTTGGCAGGAGGACCGTAGATGAACCAGGATGCAAAGAATCGTGGGTTGCAATGGGTGTGGGGCGGTTATTTAGATGAACATATTATGGAAGCTAGGGGGATGTCCAATATGTCGCAGGCTGAGGGGACTGGAGGCAGAAGTGGGGGCAAGGCAGATGGAGGGCATTAGGGGCAGGGGCAGGACTAGAGTGGAGGACAGGGGCATATCAGAGGGGATGGACTGAGACACAGATATGCAGGAAAGGGTGTTTTTTCAAAGCGGGTTCAAGGAATATGGGATGGCGAGGGGGCACAAAAGTGGGAAGGGGTGAAGTCTTAGTGCTGGGAGACTCAATACTAAAAGAGGTCAGATGTGGAAGTAAAGGGAGTGGCATAGTCACATATGGGTGGAATCAGTACCTGGGTTGACACTGGGTAGGGTGGGACAGTCTATTCTTAAGTATGTAAGGAGAGGAAGGGAGAAACTGCATGTCATGGTACACTTGGGAACAAATGACTTAGGGGTAGTATGGTTGAGTTTGTAAAGGAGAGGTTCGAGGAACTGGGGAGGTTGTGTGAGGAGGTAGAGAGATCAGTGGCCTTCTCAGAAGTGCCCCCAGTACCCAGAGAAAGTACGGAGAGGAAAGGAAGGATAGAGGAGTTTAACACTTGGCTGAGAGTGTGGTGTCAAATCAAAGGGTACGGGCTAGTGGGAGGCCGGGGTAACATCTGGGATAATAGAGAATTGTTTGCCGAGGACAGATTACATTTGAACAGGAAGGGGCAGGGGGTGTTAAAACAGAGGTTGGGGGATTACATACAAAGTTGGATTAAAACTAGTTGGGGGGTGGCGAGTGGACAGCAGAAATACTGGGTCTCCAGAGTGGAGAGCTGAACAAGCTTACCCCCAAACAAACAAGGAAGGAAATGGGGAAGGGTCACATGGGGGGTTAAGGATGGTGGGAAACAGGTTAAGGAAGGGGAAGGAACAACTTGGAGGGTTGTCTCCCTGAATGCAAGAAGCCTGGGTAATAAATCCGCTGAACTACAGGCTCTCTTGGCAGTGGGGGCAGTTGACGTTGAGGCCATCACTGAAACATGGGCCACCCAATACCAGGACTGGGACCTGATGATCCTAGGGTATAGGATATAAAGAAGGGACATGGGCAAGGAGAAAGAGGGAGGGGTGGCGATGTTGTGAGGGAGGGGATAAGGTGTGCAAGGGAAGAGGGACAGGAGGGTAGAACAGAGGCATTATGGATGCAGTTCAAGGGTTTGAAAAAATAGGACACTCAGAGTGGGAGTGGTGTTACAGGCCACCAGCTCAAGTGGAAGACCTGGACAGGGAATTAGTGGAACAGATTAGGAGGATTTGTGGGAAGGGTAACACCATAATCATGGAGGACTTCAATCTTCCAAGAGTGGACTGGAGTACCCCAACCACCTTGAGTGCAAGGGAGCAGGTCCTTCCGGAAGCATTCCAGGACAGCTTCCTAACACAGATGGTTAACAAGCTAACTAGGTTGGGAAAAACTCTGGATCTAGTATTGTGTAATGGGGAGGCTGTAAGGAAGCTGGGGTTGGAAGACCCACTGGGGGGTAGTGAACACCATTCGGTTTAGTTCACATGCGACATGGGCAAGAAGCGGTAGGAACAGGAATAGAGATGGTAAGTGGCCCCAATTCACTCCATAAAGTGGAGCAGCGAATGTAAGCAAATTCCTGAGTGTTCGCAACATGAAGCGGAGTACTTGCGATTATTAATGGTACCGCAAAGTCCATTGGAAAACAATGACTTCAACGCTATCGCCTTCCCAAACCACTACTCCACTGATTCATAAGGCAGACATTGAAAACAATGTATTTCTCCTTACTTCACCTTGTTTTTAAGCTCCAAAGGTGAATTTTGCAGTGATTCATGGGATTTCAGGTCACATGGGCTCTAGATTGTTCTGCATAGCCTCAGTTTGGGGTAGTGTGTGTAGGAAGCTGTATGAGACAATCTGCTCTGAGAGCTCTCTGTGATTCAAACCTTCTAAAAGCTGTTAAAAAAGCCTTTTTGAGTCATTTTTTTTGCTGAAACTTTAGTTTATCAATTATAGGAAACCCCCCTGTGCTCACATCATCAGGCATTTATTGTTTGTGTGTGTATTTTGAATGTTAATGTACAACATTCAGTCTGTGTACTGAAAGACAGTGGAAGTGTGCTTTGGGGGAGAGGCGTATCTGTGGTGTAGGTAGATTAACTTGGAGGGAAAAGACAGTGCTTTCTGTTTTGGTGATATTTTTCTTGTATAACTGTGTTAATGTACACACAGTAATATTTTCAATAATTCTTGCCATTTTTTTGCTGATTGTTGTGGTGCAGCAGTGCATAATTTTAGTTTGTTTAAAATATGTGGTTACATTACTGAAGTTTTCAATTTGCTACGCATCACTTAGTGTGTGTGTGTGAGTATGTGTGTGACGTGTGTCATCAAATCAGACACCTTTTATTGTGCCACATAATTTCAGCAATGGGAACCTGCTATCCACTGCAGCTGTGTGATTTTTGTACTTCTTTGTGGTATCTTTACTGGTACTCATACTAGTGACTCTTACTGCAGCAGTGCAGTACACTGCCCCGCCCCGGCCCCAACCAACAAAGATATTCTTTCCAGATTTGAATTTCTGATGGTGAGCACTGGTAAGGTGTTGTGCCTTTGCATCTGCAACTCTTCAGTGTGCAGCACAATCTTAATCTGTCTGTACATTTGCATCTCTTTAGGGCCCAATCTCCATCTCTACCTTAAGTCACAGTTGTTTCTTTGGCTTCCCTTCAGAGTACTGGACAGGTGTGGTGCATAATTCAGCATGAACATTGTACTCATTAATATGCATTTTTAAGTCGGGACCATCATCAGGAGTCATTCGTGATACAAATCACTTTCTTCATCATCACGGTCACAAATGCAGTCACAAATTACGATTTACGATCACGTCACGAATCACAGCAGTAATTTTTTTTACTAGTTACTTGGATGTATTGTAAGCCTGTTTTGTAGTATCATTCCGTGCTTCACCACCCCACCATTGTACTCACTAATGAGTGTTTTTAAGTCAGGGGAGTTTTGTGCCACACCTCATCGGGGCCTGGGGAAGTACAGACATAGGCATTTGCATTTCTTTATCATCACAGTCACAAATCCAGTCACAAATCACGATTTACGATTACATCATGAATCACAACATTAATATTTTTACTAGTTACTTGGATGTTGTAAGCCTGTTTTGTAGTATTTCTCCAGGCTTCACCACCCCACCATTGTACTCATTAATAAGTGTTTTTAAGTCAGGGAGTTGGACAGTGTCTGCAGTACATACGCAGACTGGAAAGAAAACTGCACCCATGCAGTTTAGCACAGTATACTTCCACCGATCAGAATACATACGGAAGACAACAAAAAAAGGGTATAATTACATACAAGGGTCGGGGATGGTGTAGGAATACATTTTATAACACAGCAAGGAAGGTGTGGGGGGCACACGGTGTGAGGAAAAAAAACTAATGTGGGATCCCATGGTGATCAAGCAGTAGTTCCAGCATGGACATAATTTGCAACTGATGGCCCTCTATGTAAGAAAAATAAAATTTACAGAAAGAATAAATTAAGTAAAAAAGAATAAAGACAGAAAAGACAAAAAAATGTAGCTTTTAAAAAAGCCGTTGGGTCTAAATCAAAGTTTAAATCTCCTCCTTGTTCTGATCTCAAAGTATCAGCAGTCACAAAACACACTACCTCTCTCTCCGCCTGCACAGGAGAAAGTAAAAGTGTCTGCTTGTATGACTCACTTCCTTCCTGACTAACTAAAGAGCACATGACTTACAGTACTGTAAGCCATGTTATGTGTGGGGGGGCTGCCAAATCTGAAACACCAAGGGGATCACTTAGAATCATAATGAGGAACGCGAAGTCCATTAAAACAATGACTTCGCTTTACTGCATTGCCATTCCGCCAACGCTGAGTGGTAATGACAAGGCAGAGTGAGCACTTTGCATTGCCCACTCCGTAACGCAAAGTGCCCACTTCGCGTTCATTTCACCAGCGGAATTTAAATTCGCTGCATCTCTAAACAGGAACCACAGTGGTTGACTTCAGACATGCTGATTCTGACAGGATGGGGGAAATTTTGAAGAGTCACCTGGCAGGAATTCATCCAAGACTGGATGCAAGTCAAAAATGGAAAATCATCAAACTGGGGATTGTGGAGGCCACGGGGTCCTGCACCAAAACACAGAGCAAGAAAGAGCAAGAAGGCAAGGGCCAGGAAACCTAGCTGGTTGAATAGAGAGGTCTTAGAAGGGGTGAGGGCACAAAAAGAACCATTCAGGAGGGTCAGGAAATCTGGGAGGGAGGAGAAGGGAAGAGTATGTGAAGAAGTCAGAGAGGTAGTCAGGGTGGCCAAGGCTTCCAGAGAGCTGAGACTGGCACAGGGCACGAAGTATGGGGAAAAGGACTTCTTCAGGTACATAAGGGAGAGAAGGAGCTGCAAGAACCAGATAGAGAGGATAAAGAGGGACAGGAGTGGGTCAAGAAAGGGGCGGAGCAGGCAGAAGCACTAAATGAGTACTTCTGTTCTGTATTTATGAAGGAGAAGGGCGGACAACTACCTCAGGGGATAGGGAAGGTGGGCATGGTGGGGAAGGGGTGACAGATGGGGTAATCACAGAGGGCAGGGTATTAGAAGGTCTAAGGGTACTGAGGGTGGATAAGGCACCAGGACCAGATGGTATTCAACCCAGGGTGCTGAAGGAACTGGCAGACGTCCTGGCGGGGCCACTAGTGGATCTGTTCAATACCTCCCTGGACACAGGATGCATACCACAAGACTGGAGGATGGCTCATGTGGTGCCTCTCCACAAAAGTGGCCCAAGGGATGAAGCAGGCAATTACAGACCAGTAAGCCTCACATCCATTGTGGGGAAACTAATGGAGACAATTCTGAATTAGAGGCTGGTGACCCTTCTGGATGTCAATGTACTCCAGGATGGTCAGTAACATGGGTTTGTCTCAGGAAGATCCTGCAAGACCAACCTAGTTGAATATTATGACTGGGTTATGAGGGAACTGGACAAGGGCCATGCGATGGATGTCCTGTATTTGGACTTCAGCAAGGCCTTTGACTCTGTGCCTCATGGGCGGTTGGGGGAAAGCTGAAGTACGAGGGGGTGGGGACAAAGATGGTGAACTGGATCATGAACTAGCTGAAGGAGAGGCAGCAAAGGGTGGTTGTGGTGGGGGGAGCTCTCATCTCCGAGGGCTGTGATGAGCAGGGTACCACAGGACTCTGTACTGGGGCTGGTGATGTTTGGGATACACATAGCGGATATATTGCATGGCATCAGGAGCAAGATCAGTCTGTTCACTGATGATACCAAGATGGGGGCAGTGGTGGATGACACAATAGGGTGGCAGGGGCTACAGGATCACCTGACTAAACAGGAGGAATGGTCGGAAACATGGCAGTTGGGGTTCAGTGCTAAGAAGTGCAAGGTACTTCACTTTGGAGCAAAGAACCCAAGGAGGAGCTACCATTTGGGAGGGGTTCAGCTAGGAACCACTGAGGAGGAAAAGGATCTAGGGGGTGGTTATAATTGGGAATATGAGCAACTCAGCACAGTGCAGGAAGGCAGCAGCTAAAGCCAACAGGATGCTGTTGTGTATTGCGAGAGGTATCTCCTCCAGGAGTAGGGAGGTGGTCCTGCTTCTGTACAGGGCACTGGCCGGTCACACTTGGAGTACTGCATGCAGTACTGGTGCCCATATCTGAAAAAGGATGTCAGACTACTGGAAGGAGTACAGTGCAAAGCAGCAAAGATGATCCAGGGATTGGAGGACAAACCCTATGAGGAACAGCTGATGGAGTTAAATATGTACTCCCTGAAGGAGAGGAGGGACCGGGGGATATGACTGAGACCTTCAAGTACCTGACAGGGATTAACAAGACAGGTACAGAAGGGATATTTAAGCTGAGGAAGGTGAGGGACATGAGAGGGCATGGTCTCAGACTGGAAGGGAGAAGATATTTATTTATTTAGTTTTTGTTTACCGGGTAGGTGCGCTAGCCAGCAGGTGACTATTTTCAGGCACGACCGGGGAGAGTACAATACATCATAACACATGGAAGCAACAATACAATTGAGGCAACAACCATACAAGTACATTCCAGACATATAGAGGCGGTTCCAGCTAGTCTAACATGATTTAGGCTATACTAAGCAGTGACCAGCAGGCCAAGAGCAAGGAGGTGTTTACAGGGGAGTGCTGGTACAGGTAAGGGGTAAGGAAGGGAGTATAGGGCCAAAAGGACTGCTGACAGCTTTACTGGGGAATGCGTATGGAGACTGCCGGGTTTGTGGTTCCCACAGCCAGGCAGGATGATGTGGAGTGACAGGGAAGGGTGCAGGCAACACAGGAATAGCGGGAGTAGCTAGCCTGCCAGTGCATATCAGGAGGGGGGGTGGGCCATATATGGAAACATATAGAGCACCCAGCGAGAAAGTCAGGAGGAGGGGTAGAAGGAGCTGAGAACCTGGCGGGCCGGCAACAGCCAGCCTGAGCAGCAGCAGGGGGAGCTGGGAAGTAAGGGAGGATGCTAGAGACATCCCGGCGTAGGCTAGGGGGATGCCAGGTTCATGGCCCCACAGTCAGGGATGAAGAATATGGGAGGTGGACAGGAGGAAAGGGCGGCATGAAATACGGCTTTGGCGGTGAGGCGTGTAGGTGCAGCCTTGGTGTTCGTGGTTCGAGCTGAGCATGAGCGCGGTGGCAGTCTCTGGCCTTGGACATCCCGGCAAATGGTAGACAAGAGAAGGGAGGGAGGAGGTGAGGCCTTGTTTTACCAACATCCACCTGTGGCAAGTTTGGGCAGTGCCCAGGTAGATGCAGAGGATAAGAGACGGAGGAAGGGTGGAAGGAGCCGAATCTGTCGGGCGTCAGCAGCCAGCCAGAGCAGCAGCAGGGTGCCCAGGGAAGTAAGAGGATGTCAGAGACATCCCGGCGGCAGGCTAGAGGGACGCCAGGTTCATGGTACCACTGTCAGGGAAGAAGAAAATGGAAGGGGTGGGTGGGGAGTAAAGGCGGCTTGAAATACGGCTTTAGCGGTAGGAGGCGGGTAGGTGCAGCCGGGCTCGTGGTTCCGGGGCTGGGCATAAGGGCCGGTGGCAGTCGCTGGCCATGGACATCTTGCGGTAATGGAGGACAAGTGAAGGGGAGGGAGGAGGTGAGGCCTTATAGTACCAACATCCACCTGTGGCAAGTTTGGGCAGTGCCTAGGTAGCGCAGAGGATAAAAACAGTACAAGATGCAACAGTAATGTAGGTAGTAGTAAGTAAGTGCATACATTCATAAAACCTATACATAATTATAATTTAAGATAACAATAGGTGAGTTTGAGGAGAGGGGTTGGATTTAGGGGAGAGAGAACAAAAGGAGGGTAGTATGGAAACCAGTAGCAGGGGCGGGGGGAGTAGGGGCAGGGAAGATTCAGGGATCAGGTAGGATCAAAGCAGGTGCATGAGTCTGAAATGGCCAGGTGTAGTCTCAGCCCACGTTTGAAAGAGGGATGCGAGGGTGCTTGCCAGAGGTCCAGAGGGAGCTGGTTCCATAACATAGGGGCTGCGTGTTGGAAGGAGCCCGTTCCTTTATTGGTGCGGCAGCGAGGAATTTCCAGCAGGTCTTTATCAGCAGATCTGAGCGATATAAGAGACAGATGAAGAGAGATTTTTTCACGGAGAGGGTTGTGGCTAAATGGAAAACACTGCCTGAGGAGGTGGAATCCTGTAAGATGGTGGGCAGTTTTAAAAGGGGATGGGACAGGGTGAGAGGGGGGTCATTTTGAGGGGGGAAGGGAGGGTGAGGCAGCTGCAAGGTAAGGGTGCTAGCTGCACACTCGAGCAGACTTGGTAGACCATGGGTCCTGTTTCTGCTGGCAGATGTCTATGTTCATAAGTATGCTATTTAGGTGGTCTTTTATTGATATCACAGGCCCATGACTGCCATTCTACCTGCTGCTGCCAGCCCCCAACCCCCACGATCCCTGAAGATCAGAGTGGCTGGCGAAAGGAAGGGGTTGGATTCGGCATTAGCAAACTACAGACTAGCCCTCTCTGGTAATAAAGTTCCAACTTTCACAACAGTATATAGAAAAAAGCCCATTCAAGTCTCAGGCACGTGCACAACTGAAAAGGGGAGAGTGGCAGGGTGGATGGAAGGGCAAGAAATGCAGCCAGGATGACAGTCTTATCTAGCTGTACAGATGGAGGGTTCAGAATAAGGGCTCTCTGCCATATACGGCTGGCAGTATAGCCTAGAGGTTAGAGGAACGAGGTGTGAACAAGCTTGATACATCCAGCAGACCAGACCTGAGTTTGATTCTCAAAACCTCCACTTGCATACTGTGTGACTCTGAGCAAGTCACTTAACTGCCCAGTGCTCCCAGGTTGTCCCTGAAAACAGGCACTTGTGCCTAGTGGGCCTTACCCGGTTACCAAAGACTAAAAAAAAAAAAAATTGTTGCTGCACTCTGACAGGCTTGATGCCCCAGCTGGCTTATGAGTGCCCACTTTATGAAGCTGTAAAGGCATTCGTAGGGTAGGGACCTTAGGGGTCTAGGGAAGTTGAGCTTGTAGCTTATGAAACCATTTGAATCATGCCATGTCTTTGTAGTACCCACCTCCTACAGCAGTAAGCCCCAGAACAGTCTCCGCTTAAAGAGCGCATTTCTCAATTCAAAAAACATTAAACAAGAAGCTCCCTTACCTCATTGAGAGCTTTCCAGGCTGTTCTCACTTTTTCTTAGCCCCCAAAGGAAGGGAAGGGATCACAATTTTCCCCCCGAGGGGCTGGCCACACTATCCCTTTCCATTTTCTGGCTCTGATCCGCCCCCACACTCTGACATTTTGTGACATATTTGTAGGTCAAGTGGGGGGGGGGGGGTTCCATTCACTATTGCTCTATTTTTACAGACTTTGCCTAATTGCCATGTGGATACATAGCATACAGATAGGATTTAGGCAAAGTCAATGAAAATAGAGCACAGCATGGGTGATAGAGAGATTATTACAGTAAATCTCCACACATAAGGGCATCACACAGGAAGGAGCAGTGGTATGTCATCATATCACATTGTTAGTAGTATGATCTCAGGGGTGAGCACTGGGATGTTAGAAAATGCTGCCTGCTACACTACAGAAACTTCTTGCATTTTTATGAGTATTCAGGTATTTATACATTTTCATGAATATTGTGCCTGCAGGGGGGATCGGGGTACTGAAGTCCCGATCTGTGCAGCAGTCGCTGCTTGTTCTGTGCCAGTAGATCTCCTTTAAATTGAAAGGCAGAGGGTAAGCAGCTGAACCGGCTTGGTGTGGGGTGTTCTTTGCTTGTTGGGCAGGCATAGGAGCTGCTTGTTCTTTTAAACTTTACAAAGTTTCCACCCAGCAAGCAGAAAACACAGTCACGATCAGCACGACTGATTATTGGTCTGTCACTGCTGTGCCCACTGTAGCTTCAGCTGCACTGGACCTGACAGTGACATACCTCTGAAATCCTATTATTGTAACAAGATGTTTGCTTTGCACTACGTGTGCAAACAAACATAAAAGGTTGTGATATGCTTAAAGTAGGCAGTCTGTATCAATTACTACATACTTTGCAAATTGTAAAACAATTTGTTCAGCGGATTAAAAATGACAAATCTAGTAAAAAAACAAGGACGACTATTTCAGATTAGTTTTTTTATAATATACACTAATTGTATACAAGTGAATACCTGATAATGTAGCTAGGATAGCACAAGGTCTCCCACACCCAGAATTAACAATTTTAGAAATTTATCAATTTGTTGTACCTCAAGCTGATGTTTTTATAAGTAAATGTAATTGCCGATTGTATCTTCCTGCTTCCAGGCTGGTTGGCACCACATTGTGTGGGTGCTCTTAGAATGCTAATTAAGTGTGTCCTAGGCTTTTACATGGGACACACCTAATTAGCATACTGACAGCTGCCTGCATTTGTTCAACATAGCGCTAACCAGCCCAGGGGCCGGTTAAACTGACTTGGGAAAATTCAACTCTCCCCCATTTCCCGGACTGGCTTGATTCCAGTGTTTTGAACCATTTTAAGTCACACAAGCAACATTAACTTAAATGGCTCACAACACAACTCAAACCACAAATAGGAAACAAACTGGCAAAACAAAAAAAGCAACAGGAAGCACCACAAGCGATACACTTTGACAGGGAGAACATGTTCAGTGCACTTAAGCCTTTCCGCCCCCAGGCTGTTGCATGTCACTGGCACAGTACTGCAGCTCAGTCAAGCTGGAGCTGAACTAAACTAAATTATTCAGATTAGTCAACAGCTGGACAAAAAAATCTAAAAGAAGATAGAAAAAAGTTAAATGAAACAAGATTTGGCTAGTACCATCAAGGCTGGTTTTGCATTTTTTATGATGTTATCTTTGTTTATTTTTATAGCAGATCTTACTATCTCACCAGTCTCACTGTTATAATTGTGGTTATATGAGGACCACACCCCGATTTTTTTGTATACTGTACCCACAGGGAGGGCTTTGATGCAACAGCACTGCTTTTCATTAATGCTCTCTACATTGTACATAGCGGTTCAAGCTCACCCAAAACCAGGCAATTTTTTTCATTCCTCCAGCACCAAACTCACTCATAAAATGGGTTGGAAATAACCTGATTCCTGATAGGCTAAATAAGTTCTGAGACCCGTATGTTAATTCCTCAGAAATGCACAGGTTAGAACAAGTTCAGGCAATGCAGTTTGGAATTAAGGCGATTCACATACATGCATGAGCCACTGCACTCATCCCTGACTGCCATTACAAATGTGGTTACCACCTTTACAATCCGAAAACCTTCAACAATGCCCTAAAAAGTAAAACTTCCTTAAATGTTAAGCTCATAATGAATGATTATGGCAAGTTGCGCAAGCAAACACGAAAGTTATACGGTAACAGGCTTGCGGCACACCTCTTCCCCTCCATTCCCGACTCATAGACACCACAATATAATAAATATTTACAAACAGAAATAATAGTGTGGCAACAAAGAACTTGGAAACAATAAATAATAGTGCATAGGACCCGGGGGGCGGAGCACCCCCACAGAAGAAAGAAACAGTGGTAATAATAACAAATGTAAAAGTAAAGGTAGAACTTGGATACAATAACTAATAGTGCGACAATGTAGTACATACGACCTGGGGGGTGTGGGAGGCAAGCACCCCCACAGAAGAAACAATGATAACAGTACGAATTTAAAGTAAAGGTAGGAATGACTGATTTCTGTATTTTTGCCACTTCCATTCAACTTAGATAAAAGATTTGACTGCATTACATTTGGTATCTGCTTCATTTATGGTGTGGTTTGCCTCGCTGCCAGTGTGTATTGCGTCGCGCAGCTCTACGAGACACATTACCGAACAGTCTCTGACAGCAGTGCAGCGAAGTGATCTGGCCATAATCCTTCACTATTGCCCTTTAAAAAAAAAGTCTAACATTTTTTCCTCTCACGATGCTCTCCTTACACACATAAACAAGCTTAAAAACTTAAGTACTATTCATAGTTTTAAATCCTGGTGTTTCTATGTTTAGCATGCATTTGGGACGCAAGAACCCAGGGAAGAATTACATGAAGTGGGGGGGGGGAGGGGACTGATGGTAACCAAACAGGAAAGGGATTTGGGGGTAATCATATCTGATGGCCTAAAGGTTGCCAAACAATGTGCCAAGGCTGTGGGAAGAGCTAGTGGGATGCAGGGGTGCATAGGGAGAGAGGTATCACCAGCAGAAGGAAGGAGGTAGTGATGCCAATCTACATGTCATTAGTGAGTCCTCTTTTGGAAGACGGTGTCCAGTTCTGGAGGCCGCATCTCCGTAGGGACATAGGCAGGCTGGAGGCAGTTCAAAGAAGGGCAACAAAGATGGTGCAGGGCCTGCACCAAAAGTCATATGAGGAGAGACTGGGACACCTCAATATGTATACCCTGGAGGACAGAAGAGACAAGGAGAGATATGATAGAAACCTACAAATATCTAAAAGGTATAAATAGGGTACTGGAGGGTAGCATCTTTCAGAAAAGGAGATGTCCAGGACAAGGGGGCATGATATGAGGTTGAAAAGGGGTAGACTAAGGGGTAGTATGAGGAAGTATTTCTTCACAGAAAGGGTGGTGAATGCATGGAATTCACTCCCAGCAGAGGTGGTGGGGGAAAACACAGTGGGGGGGATTCAAAGATGCATGGGACAGGCATAGGGGAACCCTAGCAATAGGAACAAGGAGGTAAAGCCAGAGATCAAGCAGGGTCTGCATCTTTTACAGTAGGCAGGGAAAATGGGCAGACTAGATGGGCCTAGCAGTCCTTACCTGCCGTTAATTTCTATGTTTCTATGATAAATCCACCTTCTATCTTCTTTTCAGCTTGTTAGGGCAACCTCTGCTGCATGCATTGCTTCAGATACAATTGAGACCTTGGCTCCAATATAAAGCCTTCTGTTGTGCGTGAGGATCTGAACATTCTGCCACAGGAATTCTGCAGCAGCCTGAATTCCTGTGTTCCATACTATAAGTTAACAGAATTTCTGAGTGATGTCTCTTAAGGTATGGACAGAACTGCAAAGCAAAGCTGAGCTGTTCTGTCTGACCAAACCTCACCATACTGTAACATTACATAACACTTGGCCATTAGCTTCTGAAGAAGGACTGGTTGGTCCAAAAGCTAGAGCACTCTTTGTTCTTGTTGTTAGATCTATGTTGGTCCATTAAAAGGTATCAAATCATTTGCTTCTGGATCATACCATAACAGACATCTCTTGGGGCCTAGTAACTTACTAAAAATCACTCCAGTTAAGCACAAGTGATTTATTATAAGTTTACAGACCTTTTTATGTTTCTTTGTGCATGCACAAGAAACATTCTGCTTTGCTTCAGAGAATGGCATTTCAGAGGTGTGTCATGGACTAGCCCAATGCACAGCAATCTACATTGGGCTCGGCCCTGACAGACCAATGACTACACAAGCAGAGTATGATGGTGGTCACAGTTTCATGGGTGCAAACTTTGTGTACCTGAAAGGCAAGGCAAGTCTTATTTATAGGGCACCCATTCCCTGGGGCTCTGGGTGCCCAACAAAATACATCAAAGTAAAGACAACAGATAAAACACAATAACATTTTCAGAATAAATAAAATTCAGGATCAATAAAATTCAGAATTATTCAGAATTACAGATTTAAGACAGACTTTAAATAATTAGGCTAGATTGGGCCGGAAGATCAATCCGTAATGGCCAGGCTAAAGAGGTGGACCTTCAGACTTAGCTTGAAAACACCAGTTGAGGGGGTCTCCCAAACTGCATATGGAAGTGAGTTCCACAGGGTCGGCCCAGTGACACTAAAGGCATGGTCACCCAATGTCTTGAGCCGAACCCTGGGAACGTCCAGGAAGCCCCTCGAAGAGGAGCAAGCAGAGATCGCAGGTGTCAGGAGCTCTGACAGGTAGCCAGAACCCAGTCTGTATCGGGCCTTATAGGAGAGCAAACTCACCTTGAAAAGGACTGAAGGGCTCCAATGAAAGAGCGCTTCAGTACTTTCATTTACATAAAGCTGGCCGGAAAACAGATCAGCAGAGCGGGGAGAATGTCAGTGACATGCTTTCTCCCCTTTTGTTTGATGCACTCTTTTTTTTACTTTCATTGGTTTGGTCCTCCCCAGCTCACCCTACCTGCTTTTTGTTGTTGCCCCCTGCCCACTTAGCACACAGGAAGACCATCAGTTTTAACTTAAAAATACTCATTGATGCCTAAGCCCAAGCAATATGTCTCAGACATTTCTTAAAGAGAACCTCAAGAAGAAATATATTTTTAACATAAAAAAAGATAAACCTGGAAACCCCCGAAATTAAATGTTATGTATCCCTTTAATCTGCAACCGTGACTGCCTAGCCTCTGATAGCTAACAACCCCACCTTTTATAACCAGAGGAAGAGCTTTCTGGAAAAGGGGCATGGTGGCTCACAACCCCTGACCAACTCCGTCCATCTCCCCCAATCCTCCCTCTGCAAAGCAGAATATGGGCCCCCAGTAGCTGATATTGATTCCTTCCTCGGATTCTGGGCTTCACCTAGTTCTAGAGTGCAGAGCAGGCGAGGTGCTGAACGGCAGATGCAGCTCCTCTTCTTTACAACACTGCTAATGATGCTGCTCACTCTGCCTAGTTTCTGCCTTTCCAGCCCATTTGGAAGAAGTAGCAGTTAACCTGTCCTGCTTCATTTGATGAGAACTAAGAAGAGACCTTTCACTCGGCTAACACCCAGGTTCGGATCACAATCGCCATAATCATGCATTGTCTGTCTGCTTCTTAGGCAAGTGGAATGCAGAATGCATCTTTTTGTTTCAGCATCTTGCTTGCAGTTTGGCACATATGGTATTAAATGTAACCGCTGCTGCTGTCTGAATAGTCGCTTTAAAATTATTTATTATCGAACCGCCGGAAGAGATAAAAACAAAGACCACCATATATACAGCATTGCGGGGTTCCTTCTGTTTATGGACATCTGCAGTGCAGAGACAGCAAAACTGCCAGTCTGTCTGCCCTTTTTTCCCTATGATAAGGTATGAGGCTGATGTAATGATGTATCTGCTGCCTCTTCTGACATCAGACAGCACACTCTGGGACTCAGCACTGGCAAATACTTCCTAATGCTATGAGCGCTCCTCAGAGGATTAGTCCCCTCTCCCCCACCAAGTTTTGCTGAGTTTCTTACTCCTTTTGTCCAGTGTCCTGGTTTGGGTGATTGAGAATGCATGGCATCTGCCAGGGTACTGAGCACATAGCAATTGTGCTCAACTTCTATGGCCACCTGGTTTTGCTGTCAACAGAAAAGAGCAAAGTTTTCCCTCACTCTGTTGCTGCCCTGCTGTTGATTCTCATTATGAAGGCTGGTCTCAAACGAGCAGGATTCAGTAATAACGTTGTTGTCTCCTTTTATTTGCTCAGTACCCCAGCAGCTGCAAGGCGTTCCTTATCACTCCAAACAGGAGGCTGGGTAAGGGAGTAAGAAATTAAACAATAGTTGGAAAAAAAAACAATTCCCTGACGATCAGCTCTGTGTTCCAGTAACCTCGTCTGTAACTTTCACTGACAGCAGGGAATAAGCAGAATTTGTTCATGTGCGGTTATTTATTTATTTTGTTTATTTTGTTTTGGTAACTGGGTAAGTGCACTAGACATATAAATGCCTATTTTCAGGCACGATCCAGGAGGGTACAAGTTGAAATACAAAACATTAACAGTGAATACAGAACAACAATGGCTGGCAGAAAGTACAAGTCAAATACAATTCATCAGTGGACAGTAATACAAGGTGTATCGAAGGGAAGCACAAATAACAAGTGCAAGTTCACAAAAATCATATGTACAGTCAGTAGAGAATAGTATTACATACGTAAATGGAGAAAAATACATTGATGAATAATAGGAATATAGATCATTCAATAAGGGGAAAACGCCAAAACTACAGGTTGGGAAAGCAGCAATTGAGTAACAGATAAAATAAATTCAGTAGGCAATAACAATTGGGGGGTAGGGTCTTCAATATTACCAGATAACAGGTCGGTAGGTAATAAAGTTTAGGTCTACATTGAGGAGGGGAGGGTGAAGTGGTGGTGCCTTGAAGTGGGCAAGGGACAGTAGTGGGACAAGGGAGCTAGGGAAGTAGGCAGGAGGCCTGGGCAGTGGAAACGGTGTGAATAAGCGGAGAAGTGCAGGAAGGGGGCAGTAAGTGAGGAAGCCTAAGGGTGACAATGGTGTTCATAACTGTGAGGATGGAGGGTTTAAGGTGGATAAAAGCATACTCAGGTAGTTGAATCAATTAGATGATCCCAGTGTAATCTTTTGAAGCAGCCACAACTTGGAGCAGGTCGGATGGCTAAGGGAAGAGAGTTCCAGTATTGAGAGGCAGCATAGGAGAAAGCACGAACACCCATGGAAGTTTTACACCTTGGAATGTGGAGGGAAGTTTGGTCAATATATCTAAGCCCATAAAAAGAGGTTTGTGGGTCCAATATGGAGGCAAGGGATGGGGGGGGGGTTAGTTCTGACAATGCCATCTATAAGAGAGCCAAAGGAGAAACGTCGATGGCGGCGGGATGAGGGCCATTTTAGGTCAGCGTAGAGCTGACAGTGGTGCTTTCAGGGAAGGGATGCTGAGGTGTAGCAGCAAATTTTGTTGCATGAGGTGTCCCACTTGTGGAGAGTGGCTTTTGATGCACCTACATATGCGATTGAGGCGTAGGCCAGGGCCGGGAGCAGAATGCCCTGGGCAACAGCTAGCCTAGCGGAGGGGGTTAGAGTATAGCTTGTTTTGTATGCAGTATTGATTTTAGCGTTAACTGACTTACAGATGGCAGAGATGTGCTGATCAAAGTCCACGGATGCATCAAGTAAGACGCCCAGGTACTTGAAAGAATGAACACTATTCAACAGGGAGCCATTCATGCAGGAGATCTCAAATCGGTTACTGATGGGTTGGTGGCATAAATGTTTTGAAAGGTTAGGGCCACACCATTTCTTTTATTGTTAACTGCTGACAACCTGCAAGGAGCCATATTTTAATAAGAATACATGCTCACTGGTTTTTGATACAGTTTAGAAAGCATTTACAAACTAAACTTTTGCAAGCACATCGTGCTTGTCAATTACACTGTAGACATTACAAGACTTCAGGTCAAACAGAACCACATGATCTGACAGTAATGTCATTCTATGCATGACACTGTTCCCCACCACTGTCAGGGGATCACTTAGAAATTGAACGAACAGCTGAAGTGATAACAGCTGATATGAACAGAGGAGTCAAACATTAATATTTCTGAATTGTATGAAACAAACACATCCACGCACTTGTTTAAAGTGATTTTTTTATTGTCCAGGACACACAAATTCGACTGAATAAGAGAAAAAATTAAACAGCTATGCTATTGGTCTTTAAAATTGAAATGCTGCTTAGTTTTCCTTGTTACATCACTGTTTATTTAACAGCTGTGCCATGTAATATACACAGTAATGTCACGTCAAAACACCTTTTCTGGTGTAAAAAAGGAAGTCACAAGGGCAGCAATTGGACTGGAAGTGAAATAGTACATGTTGCTTGGAAACAGCACCAGAGAAAAACAGCATGAGTGAGCAAGGGGACTTCACACGTGCTGTCAGTATGACTGTAATACAGTCTTATTGCATAAAACATTGACTTTGTAAGAATAACTCCTAAGGAAGGCGTGACTGCTGAAGCACTGGAGTAGTTCAGTGCGGCTCACTGAGGGCCGAATAAACCTTCACACAGCATTTGCACCTTAAATCTTCTTCTGGGCTGCTTTTTTCTTGCCTGGGAGTGCTGGTTTTTGGAACTGTCCTTTGGTCTTTGGGGCTTGCATCCCCCTTCCAGCACCCTCTCCACGCGGCTGTGAGGTTTCAACTTTGGGGCTGACCTTGTAAAAACATGACAACAGTGCCCCACCGAAGGTCTCTTTTCACCCCATCTCAGCAACAAAGCTGCTGCTAACCCAGCAGTGGTGATCTCACTCTCACCCCCAGCATGCTTCCCAACATGCTTTTGCCTGGTGCTCCACACAAAACTGCAACATGAAATAAAACAGAAAATATTCCAAGATATGACATTCCTGCAATCCAAAAACCCAGCTATTATGGGCGGCAGATGCACTGAGCCTCCCATGTGCATAGGCTGACATGCAAAGCAAAATGACAGCCTTTGCTGAGAATGCAAAGGAAAGTCACCAACATGGCCACATACACTAGGAAAGGAAACATTTGGCATTGACAAATGCTGGTTTTATCTAAGTTTACTGTCCTCCTCCTGGGGCTGAAGTGGAATGCTCACTTTTGCCACTCCTGCATGAGAGTACACTGTACACAAAATAAGAGGTACAGTGGATCTATGCAATGATTGGCTGAAGAAATCACCTTAGTGATTTGTAATAAACAAATACAGTATTTCATCTATTGAATATGTGGAAAGACAAATGATTGACAGGTGGAGGATAACTTTTTTACTGGTTACTTGTAACAAAAAAAAAAACTATTTTTAAATAAAAATAATTTTTAACTTGTTTCCAAGTTTACTCATTTTATAAGCACAGTAAGACACTCCAGGTCTCTGGTTATGTGAGTTTAATGCATTTACAGGTGCTAAAGGCACTCTGCACAAGCATGTTATGTCCCATTATGCACCTGGGTGTACATTAACCCCTGACAAACAATGCCCTACCATGTCTTATTGCTTACTTATAGCATCCCACCTCCAAAGCTCAGGCAGCACCTATCAAACTGTGACTGGTCCCCGATTTCCCATGCCCTGCACGTTGATGATGCCCTTAACTACTTTACCTCCTCTTTCAACAAAGCCTACGATGCGTTCGCGCCCTTCGTCAAATTGTTCACCAAGAAGAGAAATGCCCACTGGATTACCCCAGCACTGCTGCAATTGCTTAGACAAAGAGACAACTGATGGCACTCAGCCACTGACTCTGGCTCGCCAGTGGAAAGGCAAGCCTACAACACACTGCCCCCAATAAGTGCACATGGGCAATTCGCAAGGCCAAGGTGGACCATTATAGAACCACCCTGGCTGCCTCCTGGGGTAGCTCTTGTAAGTTCTGGGATAGTTCTGAAGGAAAGAATAGTTGAGTACCTAGAGGCCAGTGGGGCACAGGACCCAAGGCAGCATAAGTTCACAGCGGGAGGGTCATGTCAGACGAATCTAATAGATTTCTTTGACTGGGTGACCAAAGTAGTAGACCAGGGAGGGGCTGTGGACATGGCCTACCTAGACTTTAGCAAGGCATTTGACGCAGTCCCACACAAAAGATTAATAGTCACATTAACCAGCCTGGGAGTGGGTCCCAGGGTGGTAGCCTGAGTAAAACATTGGCTGGACAACAGGACACAGAAGGTAATTGTAAATGGAGTCCACTCTGAAAAAGAGGGGTTACTAGTGGGGTACCGCAGGGTTCAGTATTGGTGCAGTCATTTTTAATGTCTTCATAAGTGACATTGCAGAGGGACTGGAAGGAAAAGTATGCCTCTTTGCAGATGACACAAAGATCTGCAACAGGGTTGATACACAAGGAGGGGGGCGTGGAAAGGATGAGAAGGGACTTGGCAAGGTTGGAGGAATGGTGAGAAGTATGGCAGCTAGGATTCAATGCAAAGAAGTGCAAAATAATGCACCTGGGAAACAAGAACCCAGGGGAAGAATACACAATGGGGGAGAGGTAGTAACAACAAAAAAAAAGGAAAGAGACCTGGGGGTAATCATATCAGATGATCTCAAGGTTAGCAAGCAATGTGAGAAGGCGGTAGGCAGGGCTGGGGGTATACTGGGATGCATAGGGAGAGGCATCAGCAGCAGAAAACAGGAAGTTGTTATCCCTCTGTACAGACAGTTGGTGAGACCCCATCTGGAGTACTGCGTCCGGTTCTGGAGACCCCATCTCTGCAAGGACATAGACAGGACAGAGGCAGTCCAGAGGAGGGCAACTAAAACGGTGCAGGGTCTGCAGGAGAAGCCGTATAAGGAGAGACTAAGGGAGCTTAATATGTATACCTTTGAGGAAAGAAGGGAGAGGGGGGACATGATAGAAACCTTTAAGTACCTCAGTGGAATCAACAAAGTCCAAGAGGGTAGCATCTTTCAGAACAAGAGACGTGCAAGAACAAGGGGACACAATTTAAAGATAGAGGGGGGACAGTTCAGGGGCAATGTGAGGAAGTATTATTTCACAGAGAGGGTAGTGGATGCATGGAACAGCCTTCCCGAGGAGGTTGTGGGGTCTAAAACTGTGGGAGAATTCAAGAATGCATGGGACAGACATAAGGCAATTCTTGTGGGGGGTAGGAAGAAATAGGCTGTTGGTTAACTAGGATCTGCGGCCTATCCTGTAGGTAGGGAAATGGGCAGACAAGATGGGCCAAGCGGTCCTTGTCTGCTGTCAAAGTCTATGTTTCTATGTTTCTATAACATTAAGGATCTTAATGGGAAAGCCTGCTCTCCCCCACCATCCCAGCTTAACATTAATGGCACAACCACCACTGACCCACAAGCCATTGCAAACTGCCTCAACTCTACGTTCTCTGACCCCAGCTCAGTTCTAGCAAGTAACTTCTTCAACCCAGTACAATCCAAGCCAGTGTCAAATCTCCAACGCCCCCCTTTCTATCCCAAAGTCATTACCAAGATTGAAGCCAAACACTACCTATCCAAAGCCCTCAGTGGTTCCAGTTATTGTAAAGAAGCTTTTGACATGCGAATCCTAAACCTTGTTATCGACTCGGTCCTCTTGCCACTCACTGACCTACTAAACCAGTCCCTGTGCCTGAGCCAGTTCCTGACCTCGTGGAAAACAATTACCGGCTCATCTCTATTCTTACCCCTCTTTCAAAAGCCCTTGAAAAAAATCATGGCTGACCAACTCACGGAATACCTGTGCACGCATGGCCTACTGTGCAGAGAGCAACACGGCTTCAGAGCGGGTCATAGCACCACCACGGCCCTTATGGAATGTTCTAACTCACTTCACGCTTCACTGGACAAAGGTCACCTAGCTCATTGCCTCCACAGGAGCTCTCAGAAGTTGCAGCACTTCTCTCCTGTATACTGTTAACAGTTAATCCTGGGCCCTTCTAAGCAAAATCAAGCCATAATTGGCATGCCGTAAACAAATGCTAACAGTACAGACACTGTAAGTGCTAGACATAAAGTATGAGTGGCAGACTTGTTCAGCATATGATTACCTTTCCAATGATTTCTGTGCTGGTCGAAACAGCAAAATAAAATATTTTTTCCACTAAAAAATGCACCATAAACCTTTTTTTGTTGGGAAATACGTAACATATCAACACCAAATTAAGCATCCAGACATTAGATGTAGTTTTAATCATTTGATTGTAAAAAAAAAACAAACAGCTATTTCTGTAGTACTAAACATAATTTTTCCCCATTTGAGTCAAGATGTGTTGGTGAGGTTTGAGGGACAAATCTGAACCATACACACCACACCGTAAACAAATGCACATAACTCCTAAAGTAGCAAAGTTGTTCCACACAAAATTGCCTTTCCAACGGTTCTATGCAATCAACTGTACTCAGTTTGGTTTTTATTTTATACTGGCTAAGATACCCAGAATGTGTGTTTTCTTCAAAGTGCTTAGGTGGTTCTAGATTGACAAAATGTCATAAACAAATATGAATAACTCCTAAAGTGAACGTGATACACACAAAGTGTCAGTGGCAAGGTTGTTTAGCACATTACCTTTCTAATGGTACTATGCAGTCAATTCTAATCAGTTCTGGCTGGCAAGTAATATTAAAATATATGAGTAACTTCTCCAGACATTTCTAGGGCACACAGGAAGTCTGTAGGTGACTTCTGTAGGCGTTCAGGGACACACTATAGTTAGATTTGCTGACGCCTGCAGGCATTTCTAGGAGGCAATGAGCTAGCAAGAGCCGTGTTCATAGACCTCTCTAAGGTCTTCGACGCGATTTCCCACCCCCTTTTACTTAACACTCTACAACACACTGGGGTTTCCCAGGGCCCCCTCTCCTGGTTCTCCAGCTACCTGTCCACCAGAACCCAGTATGCCAAAATTAACAATACCCTATATACCACACTCCCAGTGCACTCTGGTGTTCCCCAGGGATCTATACTGGGCCCTCTGCTCTTCAGCATATATCTCAATGCCTTGCCTAAATCCTACTCTGGGAATATTCTCCTGTATGCGGATGACTCAGTTCTCCATGCCTCACATCCTAATCCTTCCTCTGTCCAGCTCATGCTCCAAGACTCCTTCAAGCAAACTGAAAACTGGTTTATTGAGCAGAGACGAGTAGTCAACGTTAAAAAGACCAAAACTATGCTCTTTGCCCACTGACAGAACATGGCCAAGAATTATCAATTGAATATCCTCTCCAATTCTCTCCTCCCTCTGGAGCAGGTCCAAACCTATAAATCCAGAACACTAGCTTTTGAAACCAAAAGCAAACCCGACTGCACATACACCCGTCAGTTGACCAAATGAATCAAAAGAGGCACGGCTTAACGTATCTTCATATTTTATTCTAGTCACACACTGTTTCAAAAAGCAGCAAACATTAAAGTGTGGCGGCGGCGACTACTCGATAAATACTTAAAATTCTTTCACCATCTTAGTGTAAACATATTCCTGACCGGGTCAGCGAGCAGAAACAAGCCCACATGCGTAATGCGCTGAGGAATCAGCTGACGTTTGAGCTGCGCTTCCTCAGAGCTGATAGGTCAGAATTCACATCAATCTTATATAGTGAAAAATACATATGTAACACCTCTAACCAATAAAACCATCCTCCACTCATAAATATTTATATTCACCCCAAACCAATCATAAATAGCAATGCAGTAGTAATTCTTCATTTAAACCCTTTGGTTGCAAAGTGTCAAGTTTAAAAATCCAAAAGCATTCCCTTTGGTCCAATTTTTTTGCTAAGTTCCCACCACGAGGTCCAACATACACTTTTTCAATACCAACAAATTTAAGATTTGCTGGTGAACCATGTCCTGCAGATAAAAAATGACGTGCCATTGCATTAGTTTGTACATTATTTCGAATGGCTGATTTATGTTCACTTATTCTTTCCCTTAGTTGACGTTTTGTTTGCCCTACATAGTTCAAACCACATGGACAAGTGAGCATATATATCACCCCAGTACTTCTACAATTAATGAACTCATTTATCTCAAACTTCTGATTTGTATGTGGGTGTAAAAAATATTTACTATTATTTGTATTATTGCATTGTGCACAATTCCCACATTTGTAATTCCCTTTTGGAAACACTGGAATCCAAGTAGTTCTCAATTTTCAGGGCTTTACACTGTACCAACAAATCCTTAATATTTCTACCCCTCTTATAAGTGATTCTAGGTTTTTGTATATCTCCTTTCTAAAAACAGGATCACCTTGTAAAACATTCAATGTCTTTTCACTACATTGGCAATCTCCTCAGCCTGATTTGAAAATTCAGTCACAAAATGAATAGAACCCTGAGAATCTTCGTTCAAAACTTTTGGCTGCAGCAACTCATTTCTACTAGTGCTGACAGCCTTCTCTCCTTACATATAGACTTAATACCACATCATGGCAGAAAGCGAGCACGGCTTCTATATGCGTTTTTTTAAATGTTCATAAATCGCTGCAAACTCGTTTCAAGCGCAGCATCTGTCCAACAGGAATATTCTGCTTCAAACTTATAGGATGATTACTTTCATAATGTAATAGCGTATTCCTACTCATAGGCTTTCTATATAATGTTGTTTTTAGTCTGCCTGCATCCTTATAAATAAGCATATCTAAAAATGGGACCTCAGTTACATTTGCTTGCATATTAAATTTTAGATTTGTATCAAAAGTATTAATCAGATCGACAAACTCATTCAAGCTTGTCAAATCTGCTGTCCAAATAAAAAAGCAATCATCAATGTAACATTTCCAAGATCGAACAAATTTTCCAAAACTTTCAATTTTGTACAAATATGTCATTTCCCATTGTCCAACATACAAACAGGCAATACTCGGAGCAAACGTAGTTCCCATTGCTGTACCCTTATGCTGCTTGTAAATTGATCTTTATAGACAAAGTAATTTGATTTTAAAACCATATTTGCCATACTGACGATAAATCCCACATCAAAACTAACATCCGGCTGAACTTGCGCAAAAAATTCAATGGCTTTAATCCCTTCATCATGTGGTACGTTTGAATACAGACTCTCTATGTCCAAAGTCACCAGCCAATCATCAGAGTTAGCAATCACATTCTCAATATTTCTTATCATATCACCACTGTCTGAAATAAAGGAGGGCAATTTTTTTACCAATGGTTTGAGATAACAATCCACCATTTGTGAAAAAGGTTCCATAGATGAACCAATACTAGAAACAATCGGACGTCCTGGAGGACTTTGAGCATCTTTATGTATCTTAGGTAGTAAATAGATCGCTGGTCTTACTGGTGCTACCACTCTTAAAAAATCTGCCTCTTGTTTGTTCAAACGTCCGTTTATCTCATTAGTTTTAATAAATTCATCTGCTCGAATTTTAATCTCATTTGTTGGATCACTCATTAATTTTTGATAATATGTTACATTATTTAGTTGTCAAGCCATTTCATTTTCATATTCTTTCACTCCCCATAAAACAATCGCACCCCCTTTATCAGCTGGCTTAATGATTATATTTGTATCATCCTTTAACGTTTTAAGCGCTAAATGTTCCTGATATGATAAATTGAACTTCTTTCCTCTCCTCTTTTTCAATACCAAGTCAACATCACGGTCAACTAATGCTGAAAAAGTATTAACAACATGATGGCTGTGAATAGGCGGAGAAAAATTACTTTCTTTTTAGATGTTTAGTCAAACTGTTTTCAGCCACTTTATTATCTTGTTGAATCACACCAGCATGACACTATTTGATGTAGCTTCTTGATTATCAAAAAAACATTTAAGATGAAGTTGTCTATACAGTCTAAACAGATCAATTCTTATTTGAAATGGATTCACATCCTTACTAGTCACAAATGATAAGCCTTTTTGTAAAACAGTTTCTTCGTGGACCGTAAGCTCTCTATTGGTTAAATTCACACGACTGCCATTTGTTCTGCCTGTTCGAACGTCTGGGAGGACCCGAATATTGCCAGCGCCCTCTGTTTCTCCCTCGTCCTCCTCACCCTCTTTCCATGTCCCCTTCTGATCTTACGTTTTCTCTGTAGGGGGGCATGTGAGATCCCGGGGTATCTACTGGAAAAATCGAGGGCCGAAAATCCTGTTTTTGTTGAACATGCTGAATTCTACCAGAATCACTCTCAGGGGATGATACAAAACCATCCACACCAAATGGTACTGTACTCTTTTTAAACAAAAAGGGTTCCCGGCGAGTTTTACTCTGCCAATTATACACTTGCCCCCGTGCATAATCTCTAGCATCCCTTTCATGTTTTTGTAGTTTATATTCCTTTAACTCTGTCTGAAACTTTAGCATGTTTACATTCACTTTTTCAAACATTAGTTGAACTTCGGTATGAGGGGAAGCTGGATTTAAAATCATTCTCCATTTTAATAATTTGTTCCTCCACACCACCAATATCTCTCCTTGCCTTTTTAATTAAGGCCAAAATAAGATCGTTAGAGGCTTTATTTAAAATACGTTCCCAATCTTGCATTAATAATTTGTCATCCAAGCCATATGCTGGTGGTTTCTGAATTCGCAACCCTCTCGGTATTCGTTTGTCCCGGCAATATTGTGATAAAGAAAATGCATGTCATTGGAAGCGAATCAATTTCTTTTTTAAACCTTCCAAACCACTACCATCCGGTTTCAAAAACGTAGTGCTTGTACTTGGTAATGGGGCAAATAAAACTTCACACGCTGCCCGGTCAAATATTATTTCAGCTCCTTCAGCATCAGAAAAAGTTAATAGAGCTGTTTGTATTGACGGATTGTCTTTAAATACCCGTTCTCTAATCCAGTCACCATAGTTGAATATCAAAATTACCTAAACGCCTCTAATAATTGCTGTCGGGGTCATACAGGTCAAAGAGCTTACCTCAAACAATTGCGGTCCTCTGAGTAACCGCGTTTCAACAGTGAAACAACCAAACAACTGAGGAGCTCAAATTCACTATCTGTGAATATTTCAACCTGGTGCAAGAAGGAATCAGAGAAAAATCAATCCAGAACACTAGCTTTTGAAACCAAAAGCAAACCCGACTGCACATACACCCGTCAGTTGACCAAATGAATCAAAAGAGGCACGGCTTACCGTATCTTCATATTTTATTCTAGTCACACACTGTTTCAAAAAGCAGCAAACATTAAAGTGCGGCGGCGACTACTCGATAAATACTTAAAATTCTTTCACCATCTTAGTGTAAACATACTCCTGACCGGGTCAGCCGAGCAGAAACCAGCCCACATGCGTAATGACGCAGAGGAATCAGCTGACGTTTCGGCTAACGCCTTCCTCAGAGCTGATAGGTCAGAATTCACATCAATCTTTTATAGTGAAAAATACATATGTAAACACCTCTAACCAATAAAACCATCCTCCACTCATAAATATTTATATTCACCCCAAACCAATTATAAATAGCAATGCAGTAGTAATTCTTCATTTAAACCCTTTGGTTGCAAAGTGTCAAGTTTAAAATCCAAAAGCATTCCCTTTGGTCCAATTTTTTGCTAAGTTCCCCACGAGGTCCAACATACACTTTTTCAATACCAACAAATTTAAGATTTGCTGGTGAACCATGTCCTGCAGATAAAAATGACGTGCCATTGCATTAGTTTGTACATTATTTCAGATGGCTGATTTATGTTCCTTATTCTTTCCCTTAGTTGACGTTTTGTTTGCCTACATAGTTCAAAACCACATGGACAAGTGAGCATATATATCACTCAGTACTTCTACAATTAATGAACTCATTTATCTCAAACTTCTGATTTGTATGTGGGTGTAAAAATATTTACTATTATTTGTATTATTGCATTGTGCACAATTCCACATTTGTAATTCCTTTTGAAACACTGGAATCCAAGTAGTTCTCAATTTCTCAGGGCTTTGCACACTATGCACCAACAAATCCTTAATATTTCTACCCTCTTATAAGTGATTCTAGGTTTTTGTATATCTCCTTTCTAAAACAGGATCACCTTGTAAAACATTCAATGTCTTTTCACTACATTGGCAATCTCCTCAGCCTGATTTGAAAATTCAGTCACAAAATGAATAGAACCCTGAGAATCTTCGTTCAAAACTTTTGGCTGCAGCAACTCATTTCTACTAGTGCTGACAGCCTTCTCCATACTCTTTACATATAGACTTAATACCACATCCACGCGCTTGAAAACGGCTTGCAGCTTCCTGTGCGTTTTTTTAAATGTTCATCGTCGCTGCAAACTCGTTTCAAGCGCAGCATCTGTCCAACAGGAATATTCTGCTTCAAACTTATAGGATGATTACTTTCATAATGTAATAGCGTATTCCTACTCATAGGCTTTCTATATAATGTTGTTTTTAGTCTGCCTGCATCCTTATAAATAAGCATATCTAAAAATGGGACCTCAGTTACATTTGCTTGCATATTAAATTTTAGATTTGTATCAAAAGTATTAATCAGATCGACAAACTCATTCAAGCTTGTCAAATCTGCTGTCCAAATAAAAAAGCAATCATCAATGTAACATTTCCAAGATCGAACAAATTTTCCAAAACTTTCAATTTTGTACAAATATATAATTTCCATTGTCCAACATACAAACAGGCAATACTCAGACAAAGCGTAGTTCCCACTGCTGTACCCTTATGCTGTAGCAAATTGATCTTTATAGACAAAAGTAATTTGATTTCAAAACCATATTTGCCATACTGCGATAAATCCCACATCAAAACTAACATCCGGCTGAACTTGCAAAAATTCAATGGCTTTAATCCCTTCATCATGTAGTGCGTTTGAATACAGACTCTCTATGTCCAAAGTCACCAGCCAATCATCAGAGTTAGCAATCACATTCTCAATATTTTTATCATATCACCACTGTCTGAAATAAGGAGGCAATTTTTTACCAATGGTTTGAGATAACAATCCACCATTTGTGAAAAGGTTCCATGAGATGAACCAATACTAGAAACAATCGGACGTCCTGGAGGACTTTGAGCATCTTTATGTATCTTAGGTAGTAAATAGATCGCTGGTCTTACTGGTGCTACCACTCTTAAAAAATCTGCCTCTTGTTTGTTCAGATGTCCGTTTATCTCATTAGTTTTAATAAATTCATCTGCTCGAATTTTAATCTCATTTGTTGGATCACTCATTAATTTTTGATAATATGTTACATTATTTAGTTGTCGAGCCATTTCATTTTCATAATCTTTCCTCCCCATAAAACAATAGCACCCCTTTATCAGCTGGCAATAATTATTTGTATCATCCTTTAATGTTTTAAGCGTAAATGTTCCTGATATGATAAATTGAACTTCTTTTCTCTCCTCTTCTTCAATACCAAGTCAACATCACGGTCAACTAATGCTGAAAAAGTATTAACAACATGATGGCTGTGAATAAGGACAAAAATTACTTTTCTTTTTAGATGTTTAGTCAAACTGTTTTCAGCCACTTTATTATCTTGTTGAATCACACCAGCATGGACACTATTTGATGTAACTTCTTGATTATCAAAAAACATTTAAGATGAAGTTGTCTATACAGTCTAAACAGATCAATTCTTATTTGAAATGGATTCACATCCTTACTAGGCACAAATGATAAGCCTTTTGTAAAACAGTTTCTTCGTGGACAGTAAGCTCTATTGTTAAATTCATGACTGCCATTTGTTCTGCCTGTTCGAGCGTCTGGGAGGACCCGAATATTGCCAGCGCCTCTGTTTCTCCTCGTCCTCCTCGCCCTCTTTCCATGTCCCCTTCTGATCTTACGTTTTCTCCGTCGGGGGGCATGTGAGATCCCGGGGTATCTACTGGAAAAATCGAGGGCTGAAAATCCTGTCCTCCCAGACGTTCGAACAGGCAGAACAAATGGCAGTCGTGAATTTAACCAATAGAGAGCTTACGGTCCACGAAGAAACTGTTTTACAAAAAGGCTTATCATTTGTGACTAGTAAGGATGTGAATCCATTTCAAATAAGAATTGATCTGTTTAGACTGTATAGACAACTTCATCTTAAATGTTTTTTTGATAATCAAGAAGCTACATCAAATAGTGTCCATGCTGGTGTGATTCAACAAGATAATAAAGTGGCTGAAAACAGGTTGACTAAACATCTAAAAGGAAAAGTAATTTTGTCCGCCTATTCACAGCCATCATGTTGTTAATACTTTTCAGCATTAGTTGACCGTGATGTTGACTTGGTATTGAAGAAGAGGAGAGAAAAGAAGTTCAATTTATCATATCAGGAACATTTAGCGCTTAAAACGTTAAAGGATGATACAAATATAATTATTAAGCCAGCTGATAAAGGGGGTGCAATTGTTTTATGGGGAGTGAAAGATTATGAAAATGAAATGGCTCGACAACTAAATAATGTAACATATTATCAAAAATTAATGAGTGATTCAACAAATGAGATTAAAATTCGAGCAGATGAATTTATTAAAACTAATGAGATAAACGGATATCTGAACAAACAAGAGGCAGATTTTTTAAGAGTGGTAGCACCAGTAAGACCAGCGATCTATTTACTACCTAAGATACATAAAGATGCTCAAAGTCCTCCAGGACGTCCGATTGTTTCTAGTATTGGTTCATCTATGGAACCTTTTTCACAAATGGTGGATTGTTATCTCAAACCATTGGTAGAAAAATTGCCCTCCTTTATTTCAGAAAGTGGTGATATGATAAGAAA
This sequence comes from Neoceratodus forsteri, assembly GCA_016271365.2. Lineage (NCBI taxonomy): Eukaryota > Metazoa > Chordata > Ceratodontiformes > Ceratodontidae > Neoceratodus > Neoceratodus forsteri. Next base: position 1,574,853,731 of record CM057453.1, on the reverse strand, counting down.
TATTGAGAATGTGATTGCTAACTCTGATGATTGGCTTGGTGACTTTGGACATAGAGAGTCTGTATTCAAACATGCCATGATGAAGGGATTAAAGCCATTGAATTTTTACAAGTTCAGCCGGATGTTAGTTTTGATGTGGGATTTATCGTCAGTATGGCAAATATGGTTTTAAAATCAAATTACTTTTGTCTATAAAGATCAATTTTACAAGCAGCATAAGGGTACAGCAATGGGAACTACGTTTGCTCCGAGTATTGCCTGTTTGTATGTTGGACAATGGGAAATGACATATTTGTACAAAATTGAAAGTTTTGGAAAATTTGTTCGATCTTGGAAACGTTACATTGATGATTGCTTTTTTATTTGGACAGCAGATTTGACAAGTTTGAATGAGTTTGTCGATCTGATTAATACTTTTGATACAAATCTAAAATTTAATATGCAAGCAAATGTAACTGAGGTCCCATTTTTAGATATGCTTATTTATAAGGATGCAGGCAGACTAAAAACAACATTATATAGAAAGCCTATGAGTAGGAATACGCTATCACATTGTAAGTAATCATCCTATAAGTTTGAAGCAGAGTATTCCTGTTGGACAGATGCTGCGCTTGAAGCGAAGTTGCAGCGACGATGAACATTTTAAAAAAATGGGAAGCTGCAAGCGTTTCAAAGCGATGGATATGGTATTAAGTCTATATGTAAGGGTATGGAGAAGGCTGTCAGCACTAGTAGAAATGAGTTGCTGCAGCCAAAAGTTTTGAACGAAGATTCTCAGGGTTCTATTCATTTTGTGACTGAATTTTCAAATCAGGCTGAGGAGATTGCCAATGTAGTGAAAAGCCATTGAATGTTTTACAAGGTGATCCTGTTTTTAGAAAGGAGATATACAAAAACCTAGAATCACTTATAAGAGGGTAGAAATATTAAGGATTTGTTGGTGCATAGTGTGCAAAGCCCTGAGAATTGAGAACTACTCGATTCCAGTGTTTCCAAAGGGAATTACAAATGTGGGAATTGTGCACAATGCAATAATACAAATAATAGTAAATATTTTTACACCCACATACAAATCAGAAGTTTGAGATAAATGAGTTCATTAATTGTAGAAGTACTGGGGTGATATATGCTCACTTGTCCATGTGGTTTGAACTATGGAGGCAAACAAAAGCGTCAACTAAGGAAAGAATAAGTGAACATAAATCAGCCATTGAAATAATGTACAAACTAATGCTAGCGACACGTCATTTTTATCTGCAGGACATGGTTCACCAGCAAATCTTAAATTTGTTGGTATTGAAAAGTGTATGTTGGACCTCGTGGTGGGAACTTAGCAAAAAATTGGACCAAAGGAATGCTTTTGGATTTTTAAACTTGACACTTTGCAACCAAAGGGTTTAAATGAAGAATTACTACTGCATTGCTATTTATGATTGGTTTGGGTGAATATAAATATTTATGAGTGGAGGATGGTTTTTATTGGTTAGAGGTGTTTACATATGTATTTTTCACTATAAAGATGGATGAATTCTGACCTATCAGCTCTGAGGAAGGCGTTAGCTGAAAGCGACTGATTCTGCTTGCGTCATTACGCATGTGGGCTGGTTTCTGCTCGGCTGACCCGGTCAGGAATATGTTTACACTAAGATGGTGAAAGAATTTTAAGTATTTATCGAGTAGTCGCCGCCGCACTTTAATGTTTGCTGCTTTTTGAAACAGTGTGTGACTAGAATAAAATATGAAGATACGGTAAGCCGTGCCTCTTTTGATTCATTTGGTCAACTGACGGGTGTATGTGCAGTCGGGTTTGCTTTTGGTTTCGAAAGCTAGTGTTCTGGATTGATTTTTCTCTGATTCCTTCTTGCACCAGGTCGAAATATTCACAGATAGTGAATTTGAGCTCCTCAGTTGTTTGGTTGTTTCACCAAACCTATAAATACCTAGGCATCACCTTTGACTCCACCCTCTCGTTCCATAACCACATTAAAATACTATCCTCAGCCACTAATGCCCGTATCAGTCTCCTATACAGGCACAAAGATTGCCTACCACCAGAAGCATTGTACCTGGCGGTAACATCCTCAGTCCTGTCACTAGTGGATTACGGTCTCATCATCTATGCTGCCTCGGACCCAACAGAACTCCAACAAATCCAACTTGTTATCAATAAGGCCTGCCAGCTCTTCTATGGTGTAGATAAGCGTACACACACCTGTACCATCTACACACTCACTGATGTCCTCACACTAGAGGAAAGGCTACAGTGTCAAACATGTCTCCTCACCACAAAAATCCACCTGGGCCTCACCCCAGTCAGTGTTGCGGCCTCCATCCAGTCGGCCACCCTCTCTGTGGCCACTCGCACTGCCTCCAATACTATCTGGAAGGTATCCAGGGTCAGAAACTCATTAGCACAAAGATCATTCCCCTCAGAGCCCCCTCATGGTACAGTGCCCTCCCCCCTACCATTGCTGCAATTACCAAGTTAGGTCCATTTAAGATGGCCCTAAAAGCCCACATTTTATCTGCACGTAGCTGCCAGTGCAACAGCTAGACTCACCCTAGGCACTTCCCTTTCAGTAGATGCTATTGTGGCACAGACAAGGTCTCTAATGAGGCTGATTCACTTTCCACTGCACCCGGGGCACTATGCCCTAGACCTATCCTAGCTTGCCCATACGTGACATCACCCTGGCATCCACCATAACCTGTATTGTTACTTCTGTTAGCTTCTGCATATAAAAACTGTGATCATTGCACATCTGTTCTTTCTGTATCCATGTAACTCTGCCTCCTTACCCTATTGCAACTAATTATATAGACAATTATGCTACGTACACCAGACTCACATGTATGAACATGCCTATTGTTAAACTGTATCTACCGGTTGTTGTACTTGGCTTTGTATTACCTTGTGCTTTACATGGAGCCTTTGGAAATGAGTCTATGACTCAAACGGTTGTAATTCCAATGCTATAAATAAATAAATATCACCATTTTAAAAAATTCTTTGATGGTGTGGGTTGGACATCAGACCTGTCAGGTAGTTGGGGGGGGGGGAGGACAGCATTTTTTTAATTCTCTGATGGGCCAGGTTAGGTACCAGACCTGTCAGGTAGTTGGGAAGAGAGTGCAAGATGTTGTTTGTTCCCTGATGGGCCAGGTTGGACACCAGACCAGTCATGTAATTGGGGGGAGAGGGTCAGATGTTGTTTATTCCCTGGTGGGCCAGGTTAGGTATCAGACCTGTCAGGTAGTTGTGTGGAGAAGACTGGATGTTGTTTATTCCCTGGTAGGCCAGGTTTGGTACCAGATCTGTCAGGCAGTTGGGAGGAGAGTGCCAGATGTTGTTTATTCCCTGATGGGCCAGGTTGGGTACTGGGCCTGTCAAGTAGTTGGGAGGAGAGTGCCAGATGTTGTTTATTTCCTGATGGGTCAGGTTGGGTACTGGGCCAGTCAGGTAGTTGGGAGGAGAGTGCCAGATGATGTTTATTCCCTGATGGGCCAGGTTGGGTACTGGGTCTGTCAAGTAGTTGGGAGGAGAGTGCCAAATATTGTTTATTCCCTGATGGGCCAGGTTGGACACCAGACCAGTCAGGTAGTTGGGAGGAGAGTGCCAGATGTTGTTCATTCCCTGATGGGTCAGATTGGACACCAGACCAGTCAGGTAGTTGGGAGTCGAGTGCCAGATGTTGTTTATTCTCTGATGGGCCAGGCTGGGTACCAGACCAGTCAGGTAGTTGGGAGGAGAGTGCCAGATATTGTTTATTCCCAGATGGGCCAGGCTGGGTACCAGACCAGTCACATAGTTGGGAGGAGAGTGCCAGATGTTGTTTATTCCCTGATGGGCCAGGTTGGACACAAGACCAGTCAGGTAGTAGGGAGGAGAGTGCCAGATATTGTTTACTCCCTGATGGGCCAGGTTGGACACAACACCAGTCAGGTAGTTGGAAGAAGAGTGTCAGATGTTGTTTATTCCCTGATGGGCCAGGCTGGATATCAGACCAGTCAGATAGTTGGGAGTAGAGTGCCAAATGTTGTTTATTCCCTGATGGGCCAGGCTGGGTACCAGACCAGTCAGGTAGTTGGGAGAAGAGTGCCAGATGTTGTTTATTCCCCGATGGGCCAGGCTGGGTACCAGACCAGTCACGTAGTTGGGAGGAGAGTGCCAGATGTTGTTTATTCCCTGATGGGCCAGGTTGGACACAAGACCAGTCAGGTAGTTGGAAGGAGAGTGCCAGATGTTGTTTATTCCCTGATGGGTCAGGCTGGGTACTAGACCAGTCAGGTAGTTGGGAGAAGAGTGCCAGATGTTGTTTATTCCCTGATGGGCCAGGTTGGACACAAGACCAGTCAGGTAGTTGGGAGGAGAGTGCCAGATGTTGTTATTCCCTGATGGGCCAGGTTGGGTACCAGACCAGTCAGATAGTTGTGAGTAGAGTGCCAGATGTTGTTTATTCCCTAACAGGCCAGGCTGGGTACCAGACCAGTCAGGTAGTTGGGAGTAGAGTGCCAGATGTTGTTTATTCCCTGATGGGCCAGGTTGGACACAAGATCAGTCAGGTATTTGGGAGGGAGTGTCAGATGTTGTTTATTTCATGATGGGCCAGGCTGGGTACCAGACCAGTCAGGTAGTTGGAAGGAGAGCGCCAGATGTTGTTTATTCCCTGATGGACCAGGCTGGGTGCTGGGCCTGTCAGGTAGTTGGGAGGAGAGTGCCAGATGTTGTTTATTTCCTGATGGTCCAGGTTGAGCATCAGACCCATCATGTAGTTTGGGAGAGGGAGACAGATTTGATTATTGCCTGACAGGCTATCCTGGGCTTGGGATTCATTTGGTTGTTGAGGGACAAGATAGATTTTTTTTTCTCTGACAGCCTGGGTTTAGCCCTTGCCTTATCAGGTAGTTGGCTGGTGGAGGAGAGACAGATTTTTTTTATCCTCAAACAGATTCTGTTGGGCACTGGACCTGTTAAGTATCTGGAGGAGAGGGACTCATTTTTTTATTCCGATGGGTCAGATGGGCACTGGACGTTTGGCTGCACAGCATGCTGGGTGGTAGTGTGTATGGAAGCATGATCCATTTATGCATGTTGGGAAGAGTGCAGAGCTGAGACTGAGCAGAGAGAGAGAAGGAAAGAGCAAGCGAGAGAGAGTCGGGCAGTGGAGCCAGGACCACTGGCACTTGGGGTTACATTCCCTGATGAGCCAGTTGGGCACCGGACCTATCAGGTAGTGTGCAGGACAGGGACCCATTTCTTTATTCCAGTGGGCCAGATGGACACCAGACATTCTGCTGCACAGCATGCTGGGTTGCAATGTGCATGGCAGTGTGATCTGTATGTGGGTGTTAGGAAGACGGCAGAGCTCTGACTGTACAGAGAGAGAGAGAGAGAGAGAGAGTCAGGCAGTGGAGCCAGGATTACTGGCACTTGAGGTTACAGCCTTGGAAGTGTGCACCATCAGCCCCCTTTGATCTGATCTCCCATGCTAATGCACTGTGGGCTGGAGGAGGCGGACATGCCTGAAGAGGCCAGTAGCAGCAGTAATGAGGCAGTGCCAAGCCTCTTGTGCAGTGTTTGAGCCCCTCACTGTGGCCTGAGTGGATGGGCATGTGGACAGCAGAGTTTCACTACCCCACCTCTTCCACACTGTGTTCACTGCTTCACTGCTACTTCTCCTTATCTCCATTTTACTTAAAACATGGGCTAAGCTGGGCACAGAACCCATCAGGTAGTTGGTGGGAGGGGGGGGCACATCTTTTATATTCCCTGATGTACCAGACTGGGCACTGGACTGGTAAAATGGTTGGAAGGGGGAGACGGATACATTTTTTTTTAATTATCCGGGAGGTGGGGTTGGGCACTGGACCTATTAGGTTATTGGTCAGACTTTTTTTTAATTCCCTGATGCATTGGGTTGAATACTGGACCTGTCAGGCAGTTTGTGGGAGGGGGACAGATTTCTGTTTTATTCCCTGATAGGCTGGGTTGTGCACTGGACTAGTCAGGCGGTTTGGGGGACAGGGGCTGATATTTTTTATTCCTTGATGGATTGCAGTGGGCACTGGATCTGTCAGGTTATCAGAGGGAGGGGGACATTTTTTTTTTACTCCATGACAAGCTGGGTTGCATGCTAGACCTATTGGGTAGTTTGGGAAGAAGGACACACTTTTTTTATTCCGTGATGGGTCAGGGTGAGTATCAGACCACTCATGTAGTTGGGGGGGGGTGGTTTATTCCTTGATAGGTCAGGTTGGGCTCTGGATCTGTCAGGCTGTTGTGGGATGGGGACAGATTTGTTTTATTCCCTGATGGGTTGGGTTTGGCTCTGAATAAGTCAGGTCCCTGACAGGCCAGACTGATCACCAGAAATTCTATGATATTCTACACCAGAAATTCTATACTATTCTACATTCATTCATTCAATCATTTATTTGTTTGTTTGTTTGTTCGTTGACTAGGAAAGGAAGACTAGGCAATTCTGCCTATTTTTAGGGACAAAGGGAAGGTTCATTTTATTCCCTGATGGGTTAGGTTGGGCACTGGATCTGTCAGATCACTGACAGGCCAGGTGGCTCACCAGAAATTCCATTCCATTCTACATTTATTTATTTTTTTATTTTTGTTGACTGGGAAAGGAAGACTAGGCAATTCTGCTTATTTTCAGCCTCGTCCCGGAGGGAGAAACAGAAAAAAAATTACGTGAAATTGAACCAAGCACGGCTGTTTGTGGCATTTTTGGTGTATGGTGACACTAAGAAAATTCCCCTACTCTTGCTCAGGGGCACTGTCTCCTTCCTGTGGGAGAGATGGTGGATTCTGATGTGCTGGACGATGATGATGGAGGTGTTCAAGCTCTAGAGACTGGGGAATGGGCTTCTACCTCAGCTGCTAATTCTGTCCCTGATATAGGTACCAGCTTTGTAGATATCTCAGATGTGGCTTTGCTTGCCACTGAACATAAACGCCACACTGCTATCCAAGAAAAAAAATGACAAATAAAGGCCACGATGGCAGAAGAAGAACTGACATATTTAAAAGAAAAAACTAAACTGGATGAAGAAAGGAAATGAAAACGGCAACCCAGTTTAAGCCCTACCACTGTACATGACAAAAAATTTCAGCAAAGTGTCCCTTTCTCTAATTTAGGTGCCACGACTGTAAATACCTCTCAACAGAAGACGAATGAAGTTACTTCTTCAGACATCCCGAACACAACTTGGTCAGCAGAGCAAGCCCTACCAGCTGCTGGATGGATTCCAACTGAGAATGGCAAGTGGATTCTGACTCCGTGGCTTCATTTGCCTGGTTCTAACATGAACAGCCGATGATGCTGCTGACAGCTCCACTGAGCTGCCTGACCCTCACAGGATACCACCGCCAGCTGCTGCAGTGATGCTGAACCCCAAGGCAAGGAACACTGAATCTATGCTAACAGGTATTATAATAATAATAATAATACTTTATTTATATTGCACCTTTCTGAAACCAAGGCACATTAACAGTATACTTCTTAAAACAATAAATAAAACACAATTACATTAGTACTAATACATAAAACATGTTGAAACATCATCATTAAGACAGTATGATTAAGAAAACGCTGACAACCACAAATGGGTCTTTAAGGCACATTTAAATTTCTTCACAGACGTACACTCCTGAAGTGGACGGGATAGAGAATTCCAGAGGGTTGAAGCCGCGTACATAAAAGCACGGGCCCCCGAAGATTTCAAAGAAAACCTCAGAACCTCTAGCAACCTCCCATCCGCCGAGCGGAGCGATCACTTAGGGCGGTAGGGTACCAGAAGCTCTTTCAAGAAGATCAGGCCCAGTCTGTGTAGGGCTTTATAAGTCAGAAGACCGACTTTAAAGGTGATCCGCCACTGTATTGGCAGCCAGTGCAGTTCGCGCAGCACTGGAGAAATATGACAGGTACAAGGAGTACCCGTCAATAACCAGGCCGCAGTGTTCTGCACAAGCTGCAAGTGGTGAATATCAACCCCCGGTAGCCCTAGATAAAGGGAGTTGCAATAGTCAAGGTGCGAGGTCACAAAGACATGGACCAATGTAGGCAAGTCACTGGACTGAACTAGGTGCTTGATCCTGGAGATGTTCCTCAGATGATAAAAGGCTGATTTGATGACTGCTGACACTTGCGATTGTAATGTCAGCCTGTCGTCAAAAATCACCCCCAGTTTCCACACCTGTTCAGAGGTTGGGAGCTGGGAGCCACCCAGAAATAATCCTGAGGGCAAACCAAGGGTGTAAAAGTGCAGTGCAAATCAGTATGACTGTTTCTATTCCTGTTGTATCTGTAATTGCTGCGACCGGCTCTGTCATTATTCAGAATACGGTTCCTAACAGTCAAGACTCTGTAAATACTCTGCTCTCTGAACAACGCACTTTTGGGAAATATACTTATAGTCTGGTTGCTGTGGAAACCAACAAGGCCAAATGGCCGGTCTCGCCTGACCCTGTACCTTCCACCAGTTCTGCTGACAATCTTCCTGCATCTGAATCTATCACATTTGCAATCCAGCAGAAACCTTCCAGCTATGCTAGCCTTTTCCACCACCTGGTGGAACCAGGCTAAATGGAGAAATATGGTCTGCCTCGGGTACAGCACCTGACAGAATTTATGTTGGAAAATTTTGATGAAATGATCCTTGAAGGTTTTACCCTCTGATGTTTATGCACTAATACATGCACCTGGTGATGGCTCTTCTGACATTAGTTTTAGGACTGCAGCCTCATTAGAGTGTTTCTGAAATCATTACCATTTGCTTAAAGACAATCCCCTCTGGACTCCTTTCACGCTATTCCTCTTACTAAGCCTTCCTTTAAAACTGCCATGATTCTTTTTTGAAATGGAGGGGTGAATGTCACTGACATTATTTATTGGTTAAAACATGCTTTGAGATACAAAGCTCACCAGAACCCATCATGGATAGTGAAAAGTTCTGGACGGGGGTGGAAGTTTTGGGTTAATCTTGTTATACTGACTCTGGTATACAGCATTTACCCAGCTGTTTCTTCCTGCGGAGAGACAGAGGCATTCTTTCTTACCTGGGACCGCCTACATATTGCTATAAATGTGTCTCCCTTCAGCATCTCAGCAGTGTGAATGATCAAGTTAAATGTCCTCTTTGTGGTGACCTTTGTCAGGCTAATTTGCACTGTGCTTTTACACCCTGTTGCAACTTGTGTGATGAGGAAGGTCATATGTTCTGCTCATGCCCATGGGTAGCCCATAATACTAACAATTCTGACTACATGGAGCAGGGCTATATGTCCACAAAGCCGCAACACCACAATCCCCTTCCTCATCTGCACAGCATGCTGCTGCAACACCACCCCTTATTGCCACCTGTGATTCTGCCCTATATCTGCAACCACTTGACATGGCCCGAGGATGACAAGACCCCATCCAGATTGTGACACCTAGCGACCCTCCTGCTAACACCCCCCCCACCCCAGAAGAGTGTTCCATAACTCCTGACTCTTGCCCTACAGTTCCCCTTCAGGATGGGTGGAACCCGCTACAAACACCTCTGAAATGCTTCCTCCACCTACCTCTGCTACGGAACATTGCCAGCCAGTGGGGAAAGGTAAAGGCAGAAAGAAGAAAAAAGTGGCTGCACAGGAACCAATTCCTCGGTCAGAGCAGCGAGTGCGGTGAAGTGTGGCAAAGTGCAGTGGGAGCCCGAGGGAGTGTGGCAGGCTCCCTCTTCTCCTGTAATATCCTACTTGCACTTTGCACTTGCATGCTGAAGATCTACACCCGAGGGTTCAGTCGTTGTCTGCTCACCCTCTGACTACCTGTCATGAGCTGCATTCAGTGGGAAGGTCGTGAGTGATAGTAACCTAAATGCCTGCTTTCTGTACTGTCTGCCATACTGCTATTTTATGACTGTCCATGCTGGAGTGAAGCATTTTTTGAACTCATGTCATATTGCCGTGTGCCATGCTGTGATAATTATCCTGGAACTGTGTGCTGCTATCTAATGTTGGATTATTTGCTGCTACCAAGTTGTATGGAACTGTGAAGTGAACTGTGTTACTATTTTAAAGTTTATTTTAAGTTTTGGGGTTATTCACCCATTTTGTTAAATTGTGCCTTCACTCCTTGGCCCACCTGTGTTACCGTGGTAATGGTACACTTTGCTGTGCTGCACATGTTTTCTGCTTTGCCGCACCCCCTCCCCATGATTGGTGGTAGCAGCCCGGTTAGAGGGGTCAAGGGATTTAAATAGCAAGCTTGCTAAATGCGGCAGCGATTTTAGCGGCGGCCAGAGCAGTGAGTGCCGCAAAGTGCGGTAAAGTGCATTGGGAGTCTGAGGGAGTGTGGCAGGCACCTTCTTCTCCTGTAACATCCTACTTGCACTTTGCACTTGCTCACTGAAGATCTACACCCGAGGATTCAGTTGTTGTCTACTCAACCCCTGACTACCTGTCGTGAGCTACATTCAGTAGGAAGGTCTTGAGTAATAGTAACCTAAATGCCTGTTTTCTGTACTGTCTGCCATACTGCTGTTTTATGACTGTCCATACTAGAGTGAAGCGTTGTTGAGCTTATATCATATTGCCATGTGCCGTGCTGCAATAATTATCCTGGAGCTGTGTGCAGCTATCTGATATTGGATTATTTGCTGCTACCAAGTTGTATGGAACTGTGAAGTGAACTGTGTGCTGTTTTATAGTTCATTTTAAGTTTGGGGGCTATTCACCCATTTTGCTGAATTGGGTCTTCACTCCTCGGCCCACCTGTGTTACCATGGTAACAGTACAATTTGCTGTGCTGCACTCATTTGATGCTTTGCCACGCCCCTCTCTCTGATTGGTGGTCGCAGCCCAGTCAGAGGGGTCAAGGGATGTAAATAGCAAGCTCACTAAAAGTAGCAGCATTTTTAGCGGCAGCCAGGCAGCAAGTGTGGTAAAGTGCACTGGGAGTCTGAGGAAGTCCGAGGGAGGCTGGGTAGCTGGGGTCTGTATTAAAGATCGTTGTTAGCAAATTAGGCTGTGAAATTAACTACTGTTGAAATGGGTACTCTATGGTTTGTGTTGGGTCTTACACAATGTTTGTTTAGTGGCTTAATGCTATGTGATGCACTGCGGTCCTTATGCTGTCAGTCGCAATCTATGGGCTTAACGACTGATGATTTTGCTATGTCTAAGCACACTATGCTTGTTGATGCTTAAATCATTACATTTCCGTTATTAATTTCCGTTATTATTAGCTAAACAGTTTGAGTTAAAAGTATGCAGTTATATGTTGTCACATTACTATTCCCAGATGGTTTACTTGAGCTTAGGAGGTTCTGTCGTCACCTTTCAGTGCTTGTTACTGTTATTAGCTGGCGATATAGAACAAAACCCGGGTCCATTAATTAATAATGTTGCTAATTTGAGTTTGCCTACCTATATGAATTCACATGGCTTTAAAATTATTTACCTGAATACTAGAAGTTTGATTCTCAAACTAGCAGAAATGCAGGTATTAGTTGCTAATTATTCCCCTGATTTGGTACTAATGACTGAAACCTGGCTTACAGCCTCTTTTCCTGATAATGTGTGCATCCTGCCAGGTTATAAAATACTTTGAGCGGATCACAGGGGTACATTTGGTACTTAAGATTTTGAGTTGCAGTAGTGACATAAACTCTGAGTCTGACTGGCTAATTCTTCGGTTACAACTTGGTGGACATGAAAGTGTTATTCTTGGTTGTCTGTACAACCCTCCTAATTGTGGGATTGTTGGGTTAAAAGATTACTTGTCAACTCTTGCCCCATTCATTGAAGGCCAGGATTCCTTGGTTATGGGCAACATAAAGATAATTTGGGCTTGGAATCATTACTTAATTCATTTGGCTTGACACAAGTTATACAAGAACCAACTCGCCTAAACTCTCTTACTGCTCATCACTCATTACTCGATTGGGTTATCACTAATAGGTTAAGCATGTTAGGCTGTTTTGGTGTACTTTTGGAATCAGTTAGTGACCATATGGTTACCTACTGTATTCTTAATTTTAGGCAGGTTAGAGTTCCTCCACGCATAATTTAATCTTGCAATTTTAGCAAGGTAATTCGTGAAGCACTGTCTGCAAAAATGTCCTTTTTAGATTGGACTTTCTTAGAAAGTATACCTGATATTAATTTGGCTGTTGATTTTTTCTGTGATCTATTATTGCCTATTCAGAATGCTTTCTGCCCTTTACGTAAACTGAGATTGAGGGGCATTCCTAAAAAATGGTTTACATACGAGATAAAAAAAAACTAGTAAAGAAAAAAGATCAAGCATGGCAGGTGTATAAGGAAAGCTGACTACCTCTTCCTTGAATGCCTATCGTTATTTAAGAAATTTAGTTACAAAACATGTGAGGTCATCTGAAAAGAAATATTATAATGATCATCTTGAAACTAATTTGTCAAATCCTAATAAATTTTGGGATAACATAAATTTGTTATTAACTCCCAAATCCAAAAATCACATTGAAAAATTGAAAACCGATGATGAGATCACTGAGTCACTTGATATAGCCAAGTTATTAAATGAAAAATTTACTAACTTAAGTAGTTATAGGCGGCAGGCTCCACCTAGTAAAGATTTTAATAGCATTGATTTAGTTTCAGATTTCCCTCAGTTAACAAGGCCGAGGTTTAGTTTTAGGTTGGTTGAAAGAGCTGAGGTCCTTAGGCTTTTAAGAACTTTGCCTAACAAGTTTAGCAATGGGGGGGACTTAATGGTCATTTTCTTAGATTGGTACTACCTTTCAATGTTCATCCCCTTTGTTATATTTTTTATTTATCATTAATTTCTCAGCAATTTCCATCAAGCTGGAAGCTAGCTAAGGTTACTCCAAGTCCCCAAAAAAACATAGGCCGAGTTGCTTGAAGATTTTCAGCCTATCTCCATTCTCAACCCATTAAGTAAATTAACGGAGAAGGTTCTCGCCAAACAGATCAATGATTATCTAGTGGAGCATGAGTTGCTGAGTAGTGCTCAACACAGTTTCAGAAAGAACTGTGGGCCAGGGACTGCCTTGATCAGGTTCACAGACACCATACTCAGTGGGTTTGAGAAGGGTTTGATGACTGGTGTGGTGTTTGTGGACCTGACCAAAGCATTCAACCTGATTGATCATGGGCTTACTTATTGTAAGATTATTGAACGGGGGGTTTTCTGTTCCTCCGCAGTTTGGACAGGGGATTATTAAGCCATGAGATCTCAGGTTGTTAAGATTGACTCTATCGAGTCGCGGGGGCTCCCATAGAATGTGGTGTTCCTCAGGGGTCCATTCTGGGCCCCTTATTGTTTTCTTTGTACATTAATCAATTATCCTCTGTTAGTTCTGATTTTAAAATGTTACTTTCTGCAGATGATTTAATATTGTTTTATCAGGGAAACTTTACTGCTTCTATTTCTAGTAAAATCCAATCTGATTTTCACAGTATTTGTGAATGGCTTATTGACAATCTCTTGGTTCTCAACTCAAAGAAGACCAAATCAATGGCTTTCGGAACCAACGCTATGTTAAAAATTGGATCCCATTTAGAAGTGTATGATTTGGATGGTATTATAATTTAACAAGTACAGCAATGTAAGTACCTTGAGGTTTTGTTGGATTCCACACTTAAATTTTTGTTACAGGTTACTACTGTTAGTAAGAAAGTTAATCAAAAATTAGGTATACTATTCAAATGTAAGTTTTTTTTAGTTTTAAAACCAGGAAGGCCATAGCTGTTGGTACTCTTCTTCCCCTCTTGGATTATGTTGCTGGTATTTATTTCAGGTTGGGTTCTAGGGAATCAAATATTTTCTCTGTCACATTCAACAATGTTTGTTATTTTATTTTGTTAGTTTTTTTATCGTACCCATTCATATGGTTTATATTCTCAACTAGGTTGGCTTCCCTATAACCTCCATATTGAATATTGTTTTGGTTTATTAATCTTTAAAGCTATTCATGAGTACTCCTCTTTCCTTCTGTCCTATTTGATATCAGTGTGTTTTGTTCCTTCAATGTTGAGGTCATCAAATGGAGTATTGCTTGAAACTATTGTGTGTAAGCACAAACTTGGGTTCCGATTTTTCAGTAATTGTGCCCCATTTTACTGGAATGCTTTACCTGTTTCTATTCGTATGATTACTGCTAAATCTCATTTTAAAGTTTTGTATAAATGTTTTTCATTTAATAAGTTACACTGTATCTGTAACAGATGAATTTGTTTATGTTGATATATGTTATTGTTGTTGTTACTTGTTTTTTGTAGTCTGGGTCAGACATGAAAAAGAGCTTTGGCCCAGTTTCCTTACCCAGTTAACAAATGAAAAAAATAAAATAAATAAATAGATAAATAAACTTGCTACTCTGTAGTGGTAAGACCTTGCCAAAGGGGAAGACTCTGTCGCAACTTCAGTGGCCTCTTTGGTGATGTCCTCACATAGAGACGTTTCATCTGACATTGAGGTGGCTGGTCCCTCTGATGCCCAAAGTAGAAGAACAAAATGGGGAATGAGCTCTAGCACTAAGGTATCTACAGTATAAATAACTAACATCACATACTCCTATGGCTGCCTCTCCTACTCTGGCTTAAGCCCCCTTAACTGTGATGCATATCTAAGCTGTAGAAAAGCGGGTTGCTACTTTTGTTATACTAAGCCAGTGTAACTATATTGTTTTTTTTTTTTAACGGATATGAGGTATGTGTATGATATTAGCTGTATACAGATAGCTTTTACATACTTTAATTGATGTTTTTGGCAGACGTGCTATAGATTAATATTTCAGCAGCAGGATATTTCCCAAGAAGAATTATTCCATATGATTTTATAGGAAGTATTGAGTTTTCAAGTAAAAAACAATGACATGTTTCAACTGCAATTTTCCATCATTTGAAGTTTACCATGCATTTCAGCAGATTGTTCATGATGATTTTCCTATTTTTTTCTCCGTTAAGCAGTGTGTGTGTGTGTGTGTATATATATATATATATATATATACAGTATATACACACATATATATATACACACACACACATATATATATATATATATATATATATATATATATATATATATATATATACATACATATATACATGTTTTTGTTCCTGTCTTGAATCGTGGTGAGTCATACTATATTTCTTAATAAAAATTCCCTACTCTTTTGAGAAGCGCCTTTTTGTTCTCGTCTTGAATTTGTGGTGAGTCATACTAGACTCCTTAATAAAAAATTCCCCTACTTTTTTAAGTGCCATAGGATTTTTAACATCCACCTAAACAACCACCAGAACAGGCAGACGGGACCTTGGTTTAATGACTCATCCGAAAGAAGGCACCTCAGGTACTACCCCCCCCCGGCCCCATGCTGCACTACAGTGTCAGTACTGGGATATTACCCCATGTTCCTGGCGTGGGGCTAGAACCCATAACTTTCCAGTCTTTAAGCTTCAAAAGCATGCGTGCGCAACCTGTTAAGCCACTGACACTGAGACATTCCCTGCACTACCAGAATGGAAGTCCTGTGCCCTGTTAAACACTTTAGCATACAGTGTATATGAAAGTCATTGTATAAACCAAATTATGCCACAGTTCTGCTATTTTTTGCCCTTTTGCATTGCTTTTTTTTACCATATTTTTTCTCCTGGGGCCCCAGTCAGCTACTTCCTTTCCAAGCACCTATTTTTGTCCTCCATCCACCATCCATCTGCATCCATCTCCCAATCAGGCCACCACCTTGTTACCCCCATGGCTTGCCCCCCATGGCAGGATGGTGAGGAGCCCCCAACTCCCCATCAGGACTGGATCCAGTACAGGTGGCGCCCTCAGAGATGGTGTGTTGGGTGGATGGCCATCTAAGCCACTTGACCTAGACATTTTCTCTGTTTCCCAGTGGTAGGGGAGTGCAATGCCAGCAATGGGCATCCCACGCGCATGTCCACATGCAGCACTCCTGCTGGCTACTCCACCTCCGTACCCCACTGCGTTGGCCAGGCGTGCCAACACCTAGGCTCTGCTAGGTATCAGGCAAACACTGGCCCCTATTCCCCACCCTCCCCGGGAGAGAACAGTCCTCCAGATGTTCGATCCTCTCCTGCCCCGGCCGGCCCCCGATTACCTACTCGCACTGTGAGCACGGGTCACAGGCATGGCAGGAGGTAAGACATCACTGCTTCAGCCCCCCATGCCACTGGGCTGGCCCCTTTTGCACTGCAATAATTTAGTAGCATGAAAACTCTCCGTTTTAAATAGGCTATTTAATTTTTTTTTTTTTAATAAAGGTTAGCTTTCTGTTCACAGAGTTGTGCAGAGAGAGTTTATTAGCTCACCCTCTCTGAGCTCATTCACTGTCATTCTTTCATCACCATGGGGGGTGGAGGGCTTAAGCTAAACAACCTCAGGACTTCTTCAGTATATCACCTAGGTCATCTGCTCATCATGCTTGTGCATCAGGCTCTCATACACTGTTCTCCATGCAGTCAATAGAAAGTTAGAAAGCATTACAAAGAGCAGAGAGGTGCAATAGTAGTAGCAAGGCATACCACTCAGACACTGACAGACATAAAAAATCATGTTTCAGATGCCCCCCATGTCTTTCAATCAGACAGCTGCAAAATACTTCCTGACTTTGATCACAGTAGAAACTGTGCTGTTATGTGAACCAGCCCTAATTAGTTTTAACTGGAAACTGAAGCAACACAACACAACCTTGACTACTGTAAGTACTGTAATTCTTCCTTTGTGAAAAAAACATTCCAGCTGTGGCTGGTGAGTATGAGAGCGAAGTGAGTCTTCTGTTGTTCAGACCCTCTTGGCACTCAGCTGCACACTGCTGTAAAGATTTTTATGGGCACAGAAAAGCAGCACATCTTGGAACAGGTGTCAGTGCAGTCACGGGTAGACCACCCAAAAGTCCAAATTAACAAAGCACAAGAGACTGCACTCAAGGAAGAAGAAAAAAGATCTACATACCCAGTTGCAATTTATGCAAAAATCTGTGGAAGTGTATTCGGTGAGCACACAGGTGGAAAGGAAGACAACGAGGACTCCTTGATGAAGACCTAGGCTGTACATAACTCTGGGAAAACAGCAGGATCGGCAAACATCTGAGCTTATAAAAGCTCTAACATGTACTGCAAGCTCTTGAATCTTCCACTGCTGCAGCCCTGCTCTGATGTCAGTTGCAGGGGTTTCCGAGATTTCTGGTTACAGTAAATGTCAGCTTGGAAGTCAACAGAATCAGCTGTACTGCAGTAAACAGTAAGCAAAAAATGTTTCTGAACACACCAAATAAGGACCAGCCCCACATTTGGGAGTGGGGCTCCTAGTACTGCAACTGCTCCCCTTTAAGACTGGTTGCCACAGCCAAAATGCCATGTTAAGGGGATCATAAGGCTAAGGATGTAGCAGACACAGAAGCTGCACATTACAGTGTTTCCGATTACTGTAACTACATAACTGTACGTCACCACAATGCAATTCTATTGCCGTGTAGTGGTCCATAGGATTGCACTGCAAGAACTACAGTACTTTCACTATTTTTCTTCTGTTCCTTAACTAACAGACAGTGAAGTGCAGAGAAAAGCTGATTGCTGCAAACATTCGACTCACCAGGCACTATTTCACAGTGCAGACATTCAAGCTGAAAGGCATAATACAGTAAAGCAATATCATTTTAGTACTGAATTTCAACTGGCAAATCTTTGACCACCACTCCAACCTATGCAGGTCCACAGCTCCTGCATCTGGAAGTGTACTGCAATCAACACACGCAACTCCATGCGAAACAATCACTGAAGTGCAGTCACAACTGGGGTGGAATACGATAGCCATTCTGTGCCAGCACACTACATAGCAGCTCTCCAACTCTCTGTGTCCTGGTGCAAACCAACCGATACTGGGCCAGGTTGATCTGTGGTGGGTTAGTGAATGGGGGAGTTGTAACCAGGACACCAGGAAAATTCCCCTCTTCTTTTCGAGACATGCCATGGTCTCTTTAACAATCACCTGAACAATAACCAGAATAGGCAGACGGGTCTTCGGTTTAATGTCTCGTAAGAACGACAGATGTAGGTCATGTTATTTAACTGGTAGCATGTACACAATAGAAACTGCATTTAAGCAAACCCCAAAAGTTTCACAGACTTCGCATGGGATTGCAAGAATGAACTTTTTATCACTGCTGCTCTTTCCCCGATCTCTCAGGATGACAATGTTATGATGATATCACTTTAGTAAGTAGTCTCTACTTATTGCTACTCCTAGCCCTTAATAACAAGCTTTTTTCCTTTTTTCCCTAAAAAGTAATGCAATATACTGTAAATGCATGGTGACTAGGCTAATGTTTATATACCCAGGCATTGACATTATACCTATCTTGCTAGTTAGGACAGCTGTGTTGAGACTAAAAAGACATCATGCTCTTTCCCATGGAATTCTGTGGCTCTAAGAACTCTGAGCAGAGACAGCAGTGTCAAAAATACAAGTAACTGTCGCACTTCAACATTATTATTGTTTAAAGAATCTATTGTTACAGTTACACTTCAGCAGTGAACATAACACAAAATAAATTGTATATTTCAACTGATCTTTACATTTAAAGGGAACATAAACTTTGTTTTTTATGTATTTTAATATGCTGTATATACTCTCACATAAGTTGTTTTTAAAGGTAAAAAAGGCTCCCAAGGAGGGGGATTCAGCTTATCTGTAAGGTCAGTCTGCCTGCAGGATTTACAATGGTAAACCATTTTTTTTGCAACTGTGTAACCCAACTTTGTGCTTACCATGAAATATCAACGCACTTCTGCATTCTAGCGCTGTGGCTCACAAAGTCCATGAAACCAAAATCAGTAAAAAAGCCATGCAGCAAAATTAAATACTGAAACCACTGTCAGCAGTGAGAATGGTTGTTTAATAAGGAGAGAGCAAAATGAGAGACAGTGGTATCAAACAACCCAGTGCTTCGAATCCAACGTTCTTCTTCAGGGGAAGAACCCTGGGTTTGAAGCAATGGAGTGTTGATACCGATCTCTGTTTACTCACTCTTCAGTAAACTCCTGTTCTCACTGCTGATGTGTTTCAATTCTTGCATTCACTGATTTTGTTTTTCTAATTTTGTGTCCAGTTCTGGCCACAAAGGCAGATTCTGTACCTGATGTTGGTTACAGACCAGATTTTTTCATCCAATTTGGGCAACAAAAAAGTCTGTAATTTTGCCAAAACTGACATGGAAAAGGGGGGGGGGTCAACATATATATGAGTATGTGATGTCAACTTATAGGCTAATGCATTTAATAATAGAATGTTTAGATTAGTGTAAGTCTGTTTAATAGCCCCCCATGTATTGATTGTTATGTTTGTAATATTCTTATTTGTTCTCTTATTTAAGGTATCTGGGTAATGCTACCTGTTTCCCACCCAATATGCATGTTTTAATTACTTGCGACTTAGAGCAGTGCCAAAACCTCTTCCGGGGGAAAGTGTCTTCACAGCTGCCCTTGACCTCCCTGCTGGCTTCTGCTCATGTTGTCTCAGGCTCAGACATGTACCTAGGTCATCAATGTTTGGGTGGGTGCCCCACTGCTTGCTGCAGAAAGCCCCTGTCCAAGACTCTCTGAGTGCCACTTGGGCATTTAAGTGGCACAGCTAGTCCTTTGGAGGGGGAACAGGCTCCTCCAATGTTCCAATGGGCCTTCAGTTTTGCCCAAATCATGCTACGACCACATTTCATGTCACATTTTTGCAAATAACCCCACTGGACCAGCTGTTTGTGGCACAAGGAAAATCTTGTTTTCCTTTTAGCATTTTTATTTAGTTTTTGTTAACCGGGTAGGTGCATTAATCATGAAATAACTATTTTCAGGCACGACCCGGGAGAGTACAACAATCAAAGACAGGTACATAGCATGAGTACAATGAAATTACAACAGCATAGGTCAAAACAGTTAGTAGTAATAAATGCATGCAGCCAGAACAATAACAATCAATACAATTCACATAGCATTTTAAGCAGAGAAAACCTACACAGTCTAGGAAGAGATACTACAACATAGCAGCAAGAAATATTGTTAAAATTAGTCACAACAGTGAAGATTCAAATAGGCAGTGAAACAAGGCAAGGGCAAATTCCTGACTGGGCAGGATACATTATCACAGCCTCTGAAACAAGGCTCAGGTGTGTGTGTGTGGGGGGGGGGAGTTGGGGTACATTAGCTGTCAAGGAGATAGTAAGAGTAAGAAGTGCTATGAGGTAGGAAGGTTAAAGTTGGGCCAGGCAGCATCTGGCGGGTGAGTGGATTAGGGAGGATTAAAACAAGTGCAGGGATCAGCCAGGGACAAATGGAAGCGCAGCTCCTTTTTGAAGCTGTCATGGGATCCAGATATTCAAAGTGCTTGGGGGAGAGAGTTCCAAAGCTTAGGAGCAGAGTGATTGAAGGCAACAGAGCCTTTTGATGTTTTACATCTAGGTACATTCAGCAGGGATTTATCTACTGATAGCAGTTTATAGGAGGACATTTGAGGTACCAGCAATGTTGCAAGCGCTGAAGGGGTCCGGTTTCTGAGTATAGAGTCAGTCAGGGAGCCCAGAGAGTACTGACAGCAAGCTGAAGAGGATAACCAGCACAGGTCCTTGTAGAGTTGGCAGTGGTGCTTAAACCGTGGTGACGAGTAGGCGTATCGACAGATTTAATTATAAGTGACATCCCATTTATGAAGGATGGTTTTGTGTGTGGCAGCAAAGGCCGGTATGCCATAGGTGAGGGCAAGGAGTAATATGCCTCTGGCAACAGCAAGTTTAGCAGAGGGAGTCATCATGAAACTGGACTTGTAAGCAACCCCCAGTTTAGCATTCACTGCCTTGCAGGCAGATTGTATATGCAGGCTGAAGTCCAGGGATTGGTCCAGAAGAATTCCAAGGTACTTAAAAGATGTAACACATTCTACTGTATGTACAGGCCTAGCACAGAGGGGCTATTAAGGGCAAGGGTGGGGAGGGACACTCGAGGTCATGACATGAGATGGGAGGGAGGAAGGTTCAGGAGGAAAATGAGGAGACACTTTTTAGGGAGAGAGTGGTGGCAGGTGGAATGCATTACCAGCAGAGGTAGTAGCCTGTAAAATGGTGGGCTGCTTCAAAAGGGGCTGGGACAGGGCAAGAGGGAGGATAAAGGGAGGGGGGGATGAGGAGGGAGGGGCAGCTGCAGAATAGGGCTGCTAGCTGTATAATTGAGCAGACTCGATATACCGAAAGGCCCTTTTCTGCTATCAAATTTCATATGTTCATAATAATGGTAGCTGTCACATTCATAAGGTTCTGTGAATAAATGGCTATGCTGAACGTTTGGGGTCAACATATTGGAAATTAACAACGTTACAAAGCTGTGTTCGCAAACTAGTAGGCTCTTAACTTTGTTTACTATTTTTCAGAATAGTCTTCTTATGACCCCACCTCATGAGCAATCGTAGGGGAAATGTTCAACTCCTGCCCGAAAGGTGATTTCACGCTGCGACTGCAAAATCACCTTTCGAGATGCAAAAACACATATTGACCAGGATGTGAAAAATGACAACAGTCACACTCATGAGGTGTTGTTGTGAAGAAATGGCTATGCTGAAAGTTTGGGGTCAAAATATTGAAAATTAGCAAAGTTATGAGCCTGCATTTGTAAATTCCAACATAGGTTCATGACTTTATTGTTTTTTAACATTTGTGCCCCATATTTTCAGCATAGCCTTCTTATGACCCCACCTCACAGACAATAGTGGAGAAAACTGGCAGCTCCTGCCCAAAACGTGATTTCATGCAGCAACTGTGAAATCACCTTTTGGGATGCAAAAACACATTTTGGCCAGAATTTGAAAAATGACAGCTGTCATATTCATGAGGTGCTGTGAAGAAATGGCTAGGTTGGGGAGCGTGGCCTGACCAAGCAGAAGATGGCAGCATAGCTCAGAGTCTCTGCAGGAATGACTGC
The DNA here is from genome assembly GCA_016271365.2 of Neoceratodus forsteri. Taxonomy (NCBI): domain Eukaryota; kingdom Metazoa; phylum Chordata; order Ceratodontiformes; family Ceratodontidae; genus Neoceratodus; species Neoceratodus forsteri. Next base: position 1,574,831,746 of record CM057453.1, on the reverse strand, counting down.
AATCTAACCTCATCCAGCCTTCACCAGACCTTTTTTTGGTACCAACTCCTGTGACCATCCTGTAATCTTACTGCCTGACACAGTTTGTAAGTCATTTTTGATCCATCATCTACTTATATTCAATTATTCTACACTGTACTGCTGCATACTAGGCCTCATTCTTCAGCATTATGGAAGATCTCCAAGCACAGCAAAGCTCACTTGTTAGAGTGGAAGTAATGTTTTCTAAACTGATGGCTGAGATTAATGATCTAAAAACCTCCACCCAACAGAATGTGACCACTCTTGAAACGTTTAGCCAGAAAATTGCATTTAATGAGAAAGCAACGGCCTGTAACACCACTACTATTCATGACCTCTAGGCTACTGTCTACAATCAAGATCAAACTATTAAATCCCTACAAGCCAAAATTGACGATATTGAAGATCGTAATCATCGCAACAATTCCCGATTTTTTTGCTTCCCTGAAGGTGTAGAATTAGGAGACACTACTGCGCTTTTATTACATGTGCTACCTGCAATGCTTAAACTGCCTCCTGACCTAACGTTAATCATTGAGCAGTCTCACCGCACTCTAGGTCCCAGGCCAACATCAAACCAGCGACCAAGGCCTATCATTGCTCGCTTCTTGAACTATTCCCACACAGACTTAATACTGAAACGAGCCAGAGAAATGGGGAAACTTCAGTGGCAAGAGTTTAATATTTCCATCTACAGAGACTTTTCAAAAGATTTAACCATCAGAAGGAAGGCCTACAATCCACTTAAACAAATCCTCCACCAAAGAAACATTAAGTTTGCTCTACGTTACCCCGTGACACTACGCCTTTTCTCAGGCTCTTCCTTCAAGGATTTTGAAACCCCTGACGCCTAAGCCAACTATCTGGAGGTCTCTCTCTGCAATCTTACCCTGGGAGGTTCAGCAGCAATTGGCAACCCAAACACAGCTTTGGTATCCGCATGGAGGGTGGACGACGAGGTACAGGAATGTGGGGAAAGTGTCTCAGAACTCACAGCCCCAAGTAGCAATGCCGCAACTGATTTGACCCCAAGGCAATCAACACAGCTGCAAGAGAAGCTTCTGTCAGGGCATTATTCTTCAAGACTTTAATACTGTTCTAGCAAGGTTTCACCCCAAACACTCCAAGCTGCAGCCTCTCAACTTCAAATCAACTCCTCTATTCCCTTAAGCAATAGGTTTGCCGTCTTGGAAGATGACATGCACTCCTCTCAGGAGGATCTTTCCCAGCAAATTTCAGACGAACATCCCTCTAATTTGGGCCCTGTGCCTCAGGGATGTATTTCTACCAATACTTCATGGGCAGAAGTTGTTGCAAGTTCCCCACTCATCTCTGTAGAGCCGCCCAAAAAGAAACGTAGGGCAAAGACCAAAAGCAAGAACATCAATAGTCATAATCCTGTTAATAAATCTAAGGTGTCATAAGCTCATACGGTCAGTAATATGGTCAAAGTTGCTATATCTTGGTATGTCTTGCTTCCAGGATACTTAAAGGGAGTGCCAGTAAACTTTTTCTGCCTAGCCGCCCGCTCTACCGTCTATGCTACCTGGTTGCTTTCGCTCCCAGCAGGTGCAGAAAGCAAAGGCTGTACAACGCGGTGCGATCAATTTACTTTTTGTTGCAGTGTTTAAACGAGCAGCTTAAAGGTCTTCATGGGAACTTTGGTATATTAGCAATGCTTTTCTAACCCATTATTTTAGTGTTAGATCTTATACATTACCTCACTAAACAGCCTCTCTGTATCTAGCCTTTTATTCTCCAGTTTAGCAGTGCATCAGGTTTATAGTCTTTTAGCTGTTCAGTTGCATATCTTCAATCAGTATGCATCCTGATTATTGCCTTTTCTTTTTTCATATGTGAATTATTATATATTACAAAGCAACTTACCCTTTCCCTCTCCTGATTACAGGTTCTTAAGTATTATTGGCAACCATATTTAATCTATTTCCTTCCCTATGCTCCATTATTCTTACTACCTCCTGTTTACAATATGGAACTATCTTTAGCACTCAAAGAGGTGGCCTATGTTTCGTGTACTGTTGTAAAGGATTGTCAATCTACATCTTCCTTATTTTACTCGAAGCCTACATATATTATAGAAATCCATTGCTGTGTGGTCCCTCCTGTTTTGGGGCTCACTGGGCCTAGTCTTCTAGACCTACTCACCCCATATAACACCTTTAGGCAATTTTCGAGTAATCAGAGCTGATCTTTACTATGACCATCTCTTCTGTTTACAGTTATCACCGAAGCCTATACCTCTCCACATAACCCCTCTTATTCTGTTGCACTGCAAAGTATACTCAGAGTCACTCTAATGTGGTAATGATCTACTTTTCCTTTTAAATTTGTTCATTTGCATTCCACCTGGCTCCCTGAATTCCTTGCTCTATGTCTAGGCTATATTGGCATCTTGTATATGGTTCTTTAATTTACTGTTATTTCAAGTTGGTATATCTTGTACTATTACTGTTGTTTATAGATAAGTTCTGGTGTTTAGCTTTATCCTTATATCCTTGTCCTGTTAGCTTAGAATTAAGCTGAGGTTACTACAGCCCCCTTCCTTTCTTGGTATTATTCCCTTTCAGTTTAGCTTACCAGGAATACTTACTTTATTATATTACTGGGATCAGATTTAGGTTTGGGCCAATATTTATAACCGGTCCTCCCTAGTCTCCTCCCTACATCGACACCCCAGAGTGTGGCGAGAGAGTCTCTTAGCCAGTTGGCTGACTCATATCTCCTCACACCCATAAAATGTTTTCTTTGTTATTTAGCTTACTAGTATTGTTGTTGTTAATGACTTTTCTCCTTCCCCATCTGTATTCTAACTTTAATAAAATATCTGTGCTACTCATGTATCACACATTCACTTTTTTTGGCTTGAATATTCCTGCCACTCTCTGCATATACGTAAGCTCTCTATATTGTATTCTAATCATCCTCTGCCTCATTTATTTGCCCCTTCACACTCCAGCGATTATTTCCTTTCTTTAACACTAACAATATGAGTGACATACTTTTATATACATGGAATGTGAAGGGACTTAATTCTCCTTGTAAGTGGAAGCAGATTCTTTCACATCTCAAAAAACATAAAACACAAATTGCTTTCCTTCAAGAAACAAAATTATTAGCAGATGATGTTCATAGACTTAAAAAAGATTGGGTCGGTCAGATATATGAATCGTCCTATACCTCAAAAAAAAGAGGAGTTGCTATTCTTATTCATAAGAGTCTCAAATGGTCTCTTGTAAACTCAGTTTCCGATACTGACGGCAGATGGGTGATGGTCAAACTGAATACCAACTCTGGTCCTCTTCTGCTTCTTAATGTCTATGCACCCAACTCAGGTTCCCCGGAGTTTTTTCATAATTTAGCTCAACAGAGTCTATCCTTTAACACTGATGATACACCAGTTATTCTTGGAAGGGATCTTAACTTAGCTTTAGAAGCCAGCATTGACAGAAGTAGTCCCACTACAGAGGCCCACCCTAGAAGTATTAAAGCCCTTTCATTACTAATGCAAGATGTTGTATTAGCTGATGTATGGCGCCTCCTTCACCCCCGTGATCGAGAATTTACTTTTTACTCCTTTCTACATAAGACATACAGTAGAACTGACTACTGGTTAGCCACTCCTCTTATAATGGAAAAAACTACTAATTCATCCATCTCTCCCATCATAATCTCGGACCATTCCCCTGTCAAATTGCAACTTTTGTGGGTCTCATTAGCACCTAAGTCTTCTTACTGGTGGCTGGACCCTCTCCTTCCCAAGGATCCCAATTTCTTACCCATGATCAAAGCACAAATTCAGGACTTCCTCTTTCACAATACCCCAACTGAATCTTCTATGTCCTCTGTATGGGAAGCTCATAAAGCTACGATTCGAGGGAAAATGATCAGTTATGCTGCACATAGGAAAAGAGTAAGGGAACAACAACTGGCTGACTTGGAAAAATCTCTTAAGGCTAAAGAGAATTTATGCTTTTCTTCTAATAAGCACTGTCCTAATTATCAACTTCATCTTTAAATTCTTCAATTCAGAGTTAAAATTAACAAATTAATTTCTCGTAAAACCGAACTGGCCTTGTTTAAACTTAAATTAACGTTTTTTGAACACGGCGATAAAAATTGGAAACTCCTGTCTTATCAGCTCAAAGCACAACAAATGGAATGACACATCCTAAGCCTAAAAGATGAACAGGGTACGATTCACTCCAACAACCCCTCTATAAATCGTATCATGAAAATCTTTTATCAAAAACTATACTCTAACACAAATCCTCCATCTACTTTACAAATTCAACAGTTCCTTAAGTTGTTACATCTTCCTCATCTTTCTACTCTTGAAACAAATTCTTTAGATGAATCCTTCTTGCTTCAGGAAATCCAGAAAGCATTGTCTTCCTTGAAATCTGGCAAATCCCCTGGGGGTGACAGATTCCCTGTTGATTTCTATAAAATGTTTTCTGACACCTTATGTCCCCTTCTTCTTAATGTTTATCAAGAAGTTTCCAATATTGGCTAGCTTCCCCCATCTTGCACCGACGCAGTCATAACCCTAATCCCTAAGAAAGAAAAAGACCCTACTCACTCTGCAAGTTGCAGGCCCATCTCTTTATTAAACACGGATGGGAAGATATTTGCTAAACTATTAACTTCTCGACCTGAATCCTTGATTCCCAAGCTAACTCATTGTTCACAAGCTGGTTTTATTAAACATAGATCTGGTTCTGATCACCTACGTTCGTTATTTAATTTAATTCACAAAGCCAAATCCCTCAAGACACCAGCTGCAGCCATAGCTATTGATTTCAAGAAGGCCTTTGATTCCTTAAACTGGTACTACCTTCATCAAGTTTTAGCTTTTTTTGGTCTTTCTCATACCTTTTGCTCCTGGATCAAGCTTTAGATGACTCCCCTGTTGCTAAAGTACTAACTAATTCCACCCTTTCCTCTTACTTTCATCTAACAAGGGGAACTAGACAAGGCTGTCCCCTGTCACCTTCCCTGTTTATTTTAGCCATGGAACCCCTGACTGCTTGTTTACATCAGTCTTCTGGCATTATGGGCATACCTGTGAGCAATTCAAGATATGTTTCTCTCTCCTACGCGGATGACCTCTTAATCTTACTCAAAAACTTGAATGAGGTTGGGGCCCCTGTTGGTTGATTTGCTTAATAAATTTACTAAGACTGCCTTTGGCTAACTCTACACGGTGCGGCGCAACTGAAGGGAACCTGACACACATTTTCTGGCATTGTGACAAGGTGGCTCCATTATGGACTACAATTCAAACTAATCTAGAGCCCCTTCTGGGATTGGGTGATTTGTTTACCATGGAAATATGTATCCTAGGGGCGTTTTCCAATATTAGAGTTCGAGAGTGTAGATTTCACATGGCTCTAATTTCCACAGCAGTCAAAAGACATGTTCTCAAGCACTGGATGGACCAACTGGCCATATCATACAGCATGCTGAATGGCTGAAAGAAATGTCGCTTTTTTTAGCACTGAAAGGTTAACAGCAAGCTCCCGGAACCGTATAGCCTCTTTTAATCAGAAATGGGGTAAATTATATGCTTTATATTTGAACTAAGATTCATGTAATACATGCCTCTGACTTTCTCAGCTTGTTTTGTCTTCTTTTTGATGCCTGTTATTGCTGAAATCTTATTTGCTCTTTTGTACCACTTTGTTACGTTGCTTTTAATAAGGCACACTCAGGGGAGGGGTGGGAGAAGGTACTGGGAGGGAGGGATGGATGGGCATAAAATACATTATTATTTGGTTATATTTGATCCAGTGACATTCTGGTGTCATGTCACCATTATGCTATTTTTGTTGTTATTAGTGTGTGGCTCATTTGTTTTTGTCATATACTTTGTGCTAAGACATAAATTAATAAAGATGTTGAATTTCAAAAAAAAAAAATGTACTAAAATTTCTGGCTTTGCTTTGAATTACGGCAAATCACAAACTATGCACCTTAACGACCAGTGTAAAGCCTTTATGAATATACCTCTTGGATTCTGCTGGTCACCACAGGGTATAACATAGCTAGGAATCAAAATTACTAGTAACTTAGTGAAGATATGGGACATTAACTTTAACCCCTTATTTGATAACATCAAAACAATTCTGGACAGATGGAAGCTTCTTAATCTCTCTTTCATGGGGAAAATTGCAGCCATTAAAATGTCCATTTCTCCCAAGATTCTTTACCTATTTGCCAATATTCCTTTAGTCTTACCATCCTCCTTTTTTGCTAAAATTGATAAATTAATAGGTAACTTTATCTGGGATGGAAAACCACAGATATTTAACCGCAACAAACTTCAATCACGATGGAAAAAAGGGGGATTCGGACTCCCCTGGTTGAAAGGCTACCTCTGGGTTTTCCAAATGGCCCAAACCATTAAATGGTTTCAGAAAGCGCAGCCAACATAAACATGCATTTTGTCAATGCCAAATGTTTGCTTGCTGGCATTGGCATTGGTAGTGTAGGAGTTAAAGAGCTGCATAATAGGAATGGCAGTGAAGTATTGAACTGAAGCCAACCCCGCCACCACCCTGCAGAGACTGACAGGCATTGGGGTGTGCCTTTGGGTCATCAGGCATATGACCATGCCATTTCACCACACCCTACCCTGCAGACACCGACAAATGTCACAGTGTGCCTCGGGTCTCTGGCCCTTATGCTCACCCCATTCCATCAGGAAATATGGTGAGATGGGTGCTGTATAGAAGAATGGGGTGAACTTTGGGGCCGAAGAGTCCAAGGCACACCTCGATGCCTCTCACTGGCTGCAGGGTGTGGAATGGTATGAGCATTACAGGCGAGAATCCCAAGTCACACCCCTGATGCCTGTCAGTCTCTATATGGTGGGGCACTGTGGTCAGAAACCCTAAAGTCTCAGGTGTTCGTTGGAATTTTCACTGCAAATTTTCAACATGGGTTTTTTGTGATCCCCACTTTATGAACAGTGGCAATATCAGTTTGTTAGCCGAAAGCTGATTTTGCACAGCAACTACGCCATTTGGCACCACAGGTGCGAAAACACAATTCGAACAGGATGTGAAAAATGACAGCTGTACTGTTCATGGGGAGGTGGAAAAAATGGCATTGTTTTGAAAATCTGCAGTGAAAATATTAAAAAAACTGGTGAAGTCAAGAGCGTGTGTAGAAACTGCACAATGGACACCCATAATGCAATTAGTCTGGGGATTTTGTTATAGTTCATAGTTCATAAGTTCATAAGTTTAAGTTCATAAGGAAGTGTGGAAAAATGCCAGTGGTGAAAATCTGGACTGAAAATATTAGAAATCCATGAACTTACGAGGGTACATGGAAACTGTACAATGGACGCTCATAACACAGTCATTTTATGGACTTTTTTCACCAGATTTTTAACATAGCCATTGTAATACCTCTGGTCATGAACAGTGTCACTGTGATTTTCTTAATCTGTCCCGAATTGATTTCGCACACCATCTGCACAATTGTGCACTATATGTGCGGAAACACATTTTAGGTGAGATGTGAAAAATGGCAGCTGTACTGCTCATAAGGAGGTGTGGTAAAATGGCAATGTTAAAGATCTGGAGTGAAAATAGTGAAAATTCATGAACTTACAAGCATGCATAGGAACAGCGCAACACATGCTCGTAAAACAGTCATTTTGGGGAATTTTTTCACCAAATTTTCAATATAGGGTTTTTGGAGGCCTACCTCATGAACTGTGTCATTGCTATTTCGTAAATAGGTCCCAAAGGTGGTTCTGCGCAGTGACCGCAAAATCACCTTTCGGGGCCGATTAACAAAATGACAGTGACAGAATTCATGAGGTGGGGCCCCAAAAAACCCATGTTGAAAATTTGGTGAAAACATTCCCAAAAATGCCTGAGATATGCATCAAAGTTGAAAAAACATCCATCCACCATTCTGGGGGAGCATAGCTCCCCTATGGATGCACCCGCAGAGGAGACTAAGGAGGCTGAGGACAACTGTCACAAGGGAGGCCCACAGAAAGGACTTGAGGAGGACACCACAAGGAAAGGAAGCAGCTCCTGGTGGGAGACTCAATTATTAGGGGATAGAACTGGGGAGCAGGGAAAACTGAAGTAAGGTGCCTGCCTGGTGCCATGGCTTGGAGAGACAGGAAGTGCATCCTCAGGATCATGAGAACAGCTGCACGGGAGTCTGAGCTGGACGTCATTGTCCACCTAGGGACAAATGACTTGGCTAATCATGAGATTAGAGCAGTGCAGAAGTACTTTGTAGAACTGGGGAGGGGCCTAAGACAAGTAGCACACACAATATCCTTCTCTGAGGTGCTGCCTGTCAATGGCATGAGTGAGGCGAGGGTACTTTGCACCATGCAGTTTAATTAATGGTTGAAAAAATGGTGTGGAGCACAGGGGTTTGGCTTCATTGGGGACTGGGGTTCCACCTGGAGGGACACCAGCCTATACTAGCAGGATGGTCTGCATCTGTCCAGGAAGGGAACAAGTCTCGAGCAATCGATTTAAATGCTTAATTGGCAAGCTTTTAAACTAGTCAAGGGGGGGGAGGCAATGATAAGCAGCAGGAAAATCCCAGCCTCTCCCTACAAAACAGGGTACTAAATGAGAAAAAGACCGAGGTAGACGGGTCAGTGGGGGATGCTGCAAAAGAAGGTAAAGCCACAAAAAAATGGAGAGCAATGAGTACCAATGCCTGTAGTCAGAGTAACAAGCTTCCTGAATTAGTGACCTTGATGGAGGAGGAACATCTGGATACCGTGGCAGTCACAGAAACATGGTACACACAAAACCATGACTGGGACATAAACATACCAGGATACACTATCTACAGGAGGGACAGGGAGGGTAAAAGAGGTGGAGGAGTAGCTCTTTACATAAGGGAAGGAATCAAAGCAACAGAACAAAACGGAAAACAGGGAGGAGAAGAAAGCACTGTGGGTAAATTTGGAGACTGGCAATGGCACCACAATCCACACAGGGGTTGTATACAGACCCCCTTCTCAGGAGGAAATGGACAAGGAAATGACAGAAAAGAATACTTAGAATGGCAGAAAAGGGAGATATTGCTTTGATGGGCGGGCCACTGGAAAATTACGGGCGCAATTTTTCATAATTCATAATTTTCACCCTTCTCCGCACAAAATCCGCAATTTCTTGCAATTTCTTACATTTATGGAATTTTTGACTGTAATTGTATAAAAATATTTAAATTCTCAAGGAAATATACTCAGATATACTAACAATTTAGTACACAGACTTGGATTTGACCAAAACAGTACAGAGTGAGGTGAGAAGGGGTCAAATGTGACTCTGCTTTCATGTGATTCGCTTCCCTGCTTTGGTTTCAGAATCCTCTGGTCATGCATATGTGAGCTTGAACACTTAAAATCTGTGTTAAAGCAGACTATCAGAGAACTTTTGCTGACACAGAGACTGAAACAATAGGTGAGAAGAGGTGCAAAGTGCCCCATTCACCTAAATGAAGTCTTGACCACAATGCTTGTTTTTGAATGGTAGGGTAGATTTTCCTTGTATAAATACTTTCAATCTGAAAGGTTTTGATTCAAATGTGTCAAGAGTTTGGATGGGCTCACTAATTATAAATTTGAATGTGCTTCTGAGGGGTTGGTGACAGTGATTCCTTACATGTCAGTCTGCCGCAACTGCATACTCACATACAAAACCTACAAAAGGAAACATTTCTGAAAACATGCTGAACAGGTTAAGTATAGTTAAACAGTTACCTTCAAATAGACAAAGTAATTGCAACCCAAGTAAAATCACTGCAAACCGAGTAGAACAAAAGTATAATGTATTGAAAACTATTGTATGATGTAATGAAAAGCTATTGGTATGATTTGATACTTTTATCATGTGATTTTAAAATGTACTTACAGTGCTGATAAAGAACAGTAATTATTTTAACAAAATAAATATTTTTCTTACTAGACCTTTATTAGGCACCCTGCTTATCTGTTTATTTTGTTCTTGCACCAAAGCAAGTAGTTTAAACAGGCTTCATTATTTAACATCTAGAAACTGGCAAAATATGTTGTTTCAGGATGTATTCAGTACAGATTAATTGTAAATTACTGAATAAAATCTAGTTAGCACTGAATGATTTAGATGTTTTGATTTTTAGAAGATATGTTACATAATGATTAGTTTACAGTGCATTTCAAAAACACACATCTTTCTTCATATTAAAAGCACTTACAAGTGGCAATACATTTATTTAACAATTTATGTAATCAATACTTGCTGCAGCAAACAACAAAATATTTATTAGGGGCAGTTGGGATGTATAGTGAACCCCCGCAATTTTTGCAAGAAAATCCCCGCATTTTTGGGTAAAATTTTCCACAATTTTCCAGTGGCCCTGCTGATGGGTGATCTGAATATGCCAGATGTTAACTGGAATGCAGTTGCAGCAGCTACTTCAAAGAGTGGGGTTATTCTAGATGCCCTACAAGGGGCATGCCTTAGACAACTAGTATTGGAGCCCACTCGAGAGGGAGCAATTTTTTTTTTTTTTATTTAGTTGTTTAACCAGGTATAGCACACTAAGCTGAAAGCTTTTTTACAGGAGCGACCTGGGAGCACAAGGAGGTTAAGTGACTTGCTCAGGGTCACACAGTATGCAAGTGGAAGCTGTGGGATTCAAACCCAGGTCAGGTCTGCTGGATATCACCAAATTTGCAGCTCAGAGCCTTAGACCACTGCGCTATACTGCCTCCTATCTTAGACCTGGTTCTCTCAAATGGAGATGAAGAGAGGATCACAGATGTAGAAGTGGGTAGCCATCTGAGAACTAGCGACCATCGAACAGTATGGTTCACAATAAACACAGCAATAGAGTCAAGCCATACAAAGGCAAAAGTACTGGACTTTAGGAGGGCTGACTTTGCCAAAATAGTGAGTGCCTAAGGAATGCACTAGCAAATGGGCAGGAAGGAGGGTGGAAGAACAATGAGAATAATAAAATCTGCCATCACAGAGGGTAACAAGCCTTTGTGTGAAGCAAATTAACAAAAGCGAAGCGATGTAAGAAACCACTATGGTTCTCAAAGGAAGTGGCAGTGAAGGTTCAAGAGAAAAAGGAAGCATTCAGGAAGTACAAGGAATCACAGAAGTAGCAGGACAGGGAACTGCATCAGTTCAAGCAAAAGGAAGTTGGGAAGGCAGTCAGAACAGCAAAGGCCCAAACCGAGGAAAAGATAGCCAACTCAGTTAAGAAGTGGGATAAAACCTTTTATAGGTACGTCAGGGAGCGAAGGAAGACCAAGGGAGGGCTAGTGAGGCTTAATAAAGAGGAGGGAGGGTGGGCAGAGGGTGACTGTGAAAAGGCAGAGATACTAAACAAATATTTTTGCTCAGTATTTACAAAGGAAGTGGGAGGTACCTAAAACAAACAGTAGAAACACTCTGGATACAGAAGTTGATACCAGCCCATTTACAGAAGAAAGGGTTCTGAAAGAACTCTTAAAACTGAAGGTGGACAAAGCAATGGGCCCTGATGGGATTCATCCCAGAATTCTAAAAGAACTAAGGGTAGAACTAGTGACACCACTGACTACCCTCTTTAACAAATCATGGGAGGATGGGGTGGTACCCGAGGACTGGAGAAGGGCAGATGTGATTCCCCTTCACGAAAGTGGGAGCAAGGCAGAAGCAGAAAACTACAGACCTGTTAATTTAACCTCAGTGGTAGGGAAAATGATGGAATCACTTCTGAAGGAAAGAATTGTTGAGTATCTAGAGGCCAGAGGGGCTCAGGACCCAAGGCAGCATGGATTCACAGTGGGAAGGTCATGCCAGACAAATCTGATAGATTTATTTGACTGGGTGACCAAAGTAGTAGATCAGGGAGGGCTGTGGACATGGCCTACCTAGACTTTACAGAGCATTTGACACAGTCTCACACAAAGATTAATATACAAGTTAGCCAGCCTGGGAGTGGGTCCCAAGATGACAGCCTGGGTAAAATTGGCTGGAGAATAGGACACAGAGGTAATAGTAAATGGAGTCCCACTCTGAAGAAGGGGGTTACTAGTGGGGTACCATGAGGTTCAGTATTAGGACGGTCCTCTTCAATGTCTTTATAGCGACATTGCAGAGGGACTGGAAGGAAAAGATGTCTCTTTGCAGATGACACAAAGATCTGCAACAGAGTTAATGCACAAGGTGGGGTGGAAAGGATGAGAGGGACTTGGCAAGGTTAGAGGAATGGTCAAATGTATGGCAGCTTAGATTCAATGCTAGAAGTGCAAAGTAATGCACCTGGGAAACAAAAACCCAGGGGAAGAGTACACAATGGGGGTGAGATACTAACAACAACAAAAATGGAAAGGGACCTGGGGGTAGTCATATCAGATGACCTAAAGGTGGGCAAGCAATGTGAGAGGGCAGCAAGGAGAGCTGGGGGGATACTGGGATGCATAGGGAGAGGCATCACCAGTAGAAAACAGGAAGTTATTATCCCTCTGTACAGACAGTTGGTGAGACCCCATCTGGAGTACTGCGTGCAGTTCTGGAGACCCAATCTCCGCAAGGACATAGACAGGATGGAGGCTGTCCAAGGGAGGCAACTAAAATGGTGCAGGGTCTGCACTGGAAGACATATGAAGAGAGACTTGAGAGCTGAATATGTATACCCTCGAGGAAAGGAGGGAGGGGGACATGATAGAAACTTTCTCAAGTATCTCAAGGGAATCAACAAAGTCCAAGAGGTAGCATCTTCCAAAAAAGGGTATGCAAGAACAAGGGCACAATTTGAGAAGATAGAAGAGGCGGCTCAGAGTAATTTAAGGAAGTATTTTTCACAGAGAGGTTGTGGATGCATGGAACGGCCTTCTGGAGGAGGCTGTGGAGTCAAAAACAGTGGTGGAATTCAAGCATGCATGGGACAGTCATAAGGAAATTCTAGGGGGTGGGGGTAGGAAGAAGTAGGCTGCTGGTTAACTAGGATCTGCAGCTTATCCAATAGGTAGGGAAATGGGCAGACTGGGTGGGTCAAGCGGTCCTTATCTGCCATCAAAATCTATGTTTCTATGTTTCTATATAAACCCTATTTATTACATTATACAGCTTACTGGCATTTCCTCAGTTGGCTTTGAAAAGTGCAGACGTGTTCCCGGTCCACCGAAGATCATCGTGCGGACTCCAGAGGTAATATGGTGTGGGTGTGTGTCTGGGGAGGCAGAGGCGCAGAGGGTGGGCGGGTGGGGAGCTGGGGTCAGGACAGTCAGTGAGGAAGGTTTCTCTTTCAAGTTTCTTTTTTTTCTTGGCGATCGGGACTTGTGCCACACTGGGGTGGACTCAGGCGTGGCAACTGGAAAGCTGTTTGAGGCAGGGGCAGTGGAGCCGACGAGAGTTGGGCACCCGTCAGCCACATGGTTGTTGCCATGCTGGGGTGGGCTCCCAACATGGCACCGATTCTGTTGGAGATGAACATTGGAGCCGACGGGGGATTGGCACCCTGTTGGCCATATGGTGTGTGTGTGGGGGGAAGTGCGTGCCGCATGTATCGTGCGTGCGTGTGTGTCTGGGGGAGCACATGCGCAGGCAGTAGCTTCTCGCTGCTCACTGAAGCGGAGCTCTGCCTTTCAACTGTACGGCACTGCATTTTCAACTGCTGTCATAGACAGCTGCAGCATTCATTGGCGAACTGTGGCCGCGCCTGCAAACACACTGACTGCATTGGATGTCAGGTGCCACACCTACGAAAACTCGGATGATGGCACTATGTTTCTTGCACATGCGTGCAAGCAAACATAAAAATGGCCATTCATGGACAATCGTTTGAGAAAACCAGATCAAAATATAACAGCCCTTCTCAGGAGTTAAACTAGACAGGAAACAGTCAAGGCAGAGATAACTGGAGGAACAAGATTCGTCAGGGCAAGTTCTGAGGGGAACCAGTGAAAATATTTAACAGCTACTTACATCTAATTTTGGGAACAAAGAGATTTAAAATAATAAAGCCCTTTTGAGAGCTAATTTGACTGAAGACAGGTTCAGTCTGATGCTTCATTTAAGCCTAAACTGAAAGTGTATTCATACTCCATTTCTCAGTGTTCATGCTGTTGAACTAATTATGTGACGCTAGTTGGTTCTGACTTGTCTTCTGTTTTGTATGTTTTATATTTAACTCCCTGTAAAACCTAAACAGTGGTTGTCTAGTGGTGTATTTTTACATCTGTGTCTTTCCTGTAAAATGAGATAATATTATCCAGAAACCCTACCAAATCAATAAATACTTAAATAAAAAGGACAAGCTGTTAGCAGGCTAAATGTTTGGGTGAACTAGACAAAATATTTAAAAGGCCATTAGGCCTTATTGTTGGAGCAACAAAACTGAAAACAAGAAAGCTCTTCTGAGACCTATTATTTACTTGGAGAACCAGATCAAAAAAGGAAAATTACAGCACTTGATGTAACTGAAGATATCTCTGAATATAACTTACAGCACTTGGCCTAACTGACGTTCTCCCTGAATATAAAAGTTAAAGTAATAAGCGTAACTGAAGATCTCCCCGAATATAAAAGTTACAGTACTTAGTATAACTAAAGAGCTCCCTGAATATCTTCTTCATGGAATCCCACTCTTGGGGCTAGTCTGAGGTTCAGGGTCTCATGGGAGCAAATCCTTTGGCCAGAGGGCCAGCAAAGGCCACTGGCTAGGGTGCCTGCATGACACTTCATGGTGACATGCATGTGACATGCATCTGCCAATAACTGTTGCTGGTACTTCGACAACCTCAGTTCTGTTAGCTAGGAGTGCCTTAGGGATCTTTGCTGGGCCTGGTCCTCTTTAATGTCTTTATAAGAGACACAGCAGAGGAGCTGGAAGGAAAGGGAAGCACTATCTCTTTGCAGAAGACACCAGAATCCAAAATTGGGTGGACACTCAAGGTATGGCAGCTGGGTTTCAGTGTGAAAAAGTACAAAATAAAGCATTTAAGGCACAGGCACCAGGGACGAGTATAAAGTGGGCAGAGTGGTATTGACAACCACCAAGCAGGAACGAGACCTGGGGGTTATCGTATCGGAAGACTAAAGGTGGCCAGGTAGTGTGACAAGGCAGTAGGTAGGGCTAGTGGGATGCTGGGGTGTGTAGGGTGGGATATCACCAGCAGAAAGAAGGAGGTGGTGTTGCCTCAGTATAGATTGCTAGTAAGACCCCACCTAGAGTAATGTGTCCAGTTCTAGGGACCACGTCTCTGGAAGGCCACAGACAGAGTGGAGGCGGTCCAGATGAGGGCAACTAAAATGGTGCAGGGCCTGCATCAAAAGCCCTATTAGGAGATACTAAATGACCTCAATATGTACACACTAGAACAGAGGAGGAAGAGGAGGGATATGATAGAGACCTTTAAATACCTCACTGGGGTGAACAAGGTTCAGGGGGGAAATATTTTTCAGAAGAAAAGGTACTCAAGAACAAGGGGACATGCTGTGAAGCTGGGGGGGGGTAGATTACGGAGAGATGTGAGGAAGTACTGTACTTCTACACAGAAATAGTGGTGGATTCCTGGAACAGCCTTCCAGTGGAGGTGGTGGGGGTGAAAACACTGGTGGGGTTCAAGAATGCATGGGATAAGCACAAGGGAATCATAGTAGAAAAAAGGGAGGGGAGAAAGAGCTGTAGATTGGGTACGGTCTGCAGTAAGAGTATAGGTCGGGAGAAATGGGAAGACTGGATGGACCAAGCGGTCCTTGTCTGCCATCAAATTCTACGTTTCTATCTTTCAATGACAGTGAGAAATGTGGTTACAAGCTGCTACACTAAGGTACCCTTACAGCAAGGACTGCATTGCTTACCAAAAATGAGGGCAACATTGGCAGCAGCCCCACACGTAGTTTCAGTCTAAGCTCTGAGCCAGATTTGAAGACGCAGATTTTGTCAGAATCTTGTAGCTGCCCCAGAAACTGTCTTGTCACACAAAACGTATACTCAAGTGGCACTTAATAGACTTTGATATATAATGGAATGAAGGCTATCCATTAAAATGTTTCCCTTGCTAGGGAAAGAAAACCACTTGAGAGGAGAGAATAAATAACATAGTACAATCCCAATAGAAATAATAAGTACAGAGCTAAAATCACTTTATAAAAGCTTGGTGCCTTAAATGGGTCTTTAGGGCCTTCTTAAAGCCCTCCATGGTCGTGCACTCCTGTAACTGACGGGGTAGAGAATTCCACAGGGCTGGGGCCATATACATAAATGCACGGGCCCCCGATGTCTTCAAAGATACCCTGGGAATCTCCAGCAACCCCTCGTCAGCTGAGTGGAGCAGTCACCCGGGCAGTAGGGGGACAGGAGCTCTTTCAGATAGTCCGGGTCCTGTCCATGCAGGGCTTCATAGGTCAGAAACCCAACCTTGAAGGTGATCCACCACTGAATAGGCAGCCAGTGCAGATCGCACAGCACCGGTGTGATGTGCTATGCCCAGAGAGTTCCCATCAATAACCAGGCCGCATCGTTCTGCACTAGCTGCAAGCGGTGGATATCAAACCCCAGAAGCCCTAGGTACAGGAAGTTGCAGTAATCAAGGCGTGAGGTCACAAAGGCGTGGATCAGAATTGGAAAGTCGCCAGATGGAACTAGGTGCTTGATCCTGGTGATGTTCCTCAGATGGTAAAAAGAGAACTTGATGACTGCTGACACCAGAGACCGCAGTATCAGCCCATCATCAAGGATCACCCCCAGGTCCCGCAACCGTTCAGATCAAAGAAGCTGGGAGCCTCCCAGACAAATTCTGGAAGGTTGACCAGCCCCAAACTCCTCTGTCCAGTGGCCCAGATCCACAGCCATCACCTCAGTCTTTCCTGAGTTCAACTTCAACCAGCTGAAATTCATCCAATCCTGTATTTCAGCAAGGCAGTTGTTAAGTACCAAGTGCGTGCTATCCTGGTCAGGTGCAAAAGACAGGTAAAGCTGGGTATCATCAGCTTAGCAGTGAAACCTCAGCCCATACCACCTTACAATGTCTCCAAGGGGCAGCATATACATCGCAAACAACATGGAGGACAGCACAGAGCCCTGAGATACCCCACATGACAGAGAAAACTGGTCGGAAGAAAAAATCCCCAACACCACCCTCTGAGTTCTGTCAGTGAGGAAGTACATAAATAACATGAGAACTGTACCAGACAGGCCACAGATGAACCTCAGGCGCTCAAGGAGCACCCCATGATCCACAATGTCAAAAGCTAAAGAGAGAGATCAAGAAGTACCAAGACAGAATGGTGCTTCTGCTCTCTCGCCATCAAGAGATCACTGAGTATCCGAACCAGAGTTGTTTCGGTACTATGCCTCTTACAAAAACCGGACTGGAGAGGTTCATAAATGTTGTGGATGGTCAAATGGTTCTCCAGTTGTAGCACCATAACCTTCTCAATCACCTTCCCAACAAAGGGAAGGTTAGAGATCGGTCTGTGGTTCGCAAGGCAGCCGGGGTCCAGAGCAGCTTTCTTTAGGAGAGGTGTCACCACCGAGCTTCAGGGAGCTGGGAAACTCACCAGACTCAAGGGAGCACCAGACTATCCTTGCAAGGACTGTGCCAATGCTGTCACAACAATCCATAATCAGGGAGGCTGGGTCCAGATTGAAACTACAGCATGTTGGGTGCATACTCTGGACAATCCACACAACATCCCTGGACTCCAGCCAGTCGAAGAAACTCCAGATAAAATGAAGAGGAGTGACTATACACCATCCACTAGCAGCTCGCACAGAGTGTGCCAGTTGGATCTCGGCCCTGATGCTGGCCACCTTATCTGCAAAAAACCGAGCAAGCTCATCACACTCAATCTGTGAAAAAGTTCTTTGAGACTGGAGACAGGCTGGGTTGCACAGCCTGTCCACAGTTCAAAAGAGCTGAGCCAGTTGGTTCTGAGCAGCAGCAATCTTCCCGGACAGGAACTCTGCCTTCTTACAGGTGAGTGCTGATTGGTAGACTTGGTAATGTTCCATCAATCTAAGGTGGTCAGCCTCCAAGACATAATTCTGCCAGTAGTGCTCTAACCTTCGTCCACGTCGCCACAACTCCCTTAAAGTCCCATCAAACCATGGGGACCGAGGACGAAGGGAGAGAGGACGAACTCGGACAAGAGTAATAGAATCCAGGGCCATAATAATGGCCTGATTACAGGCCTACACCAGGCTCTCTGGACTCCCACTTGCCTCTGGAATTACCGATAGGTCAAGTACCGCCGCTAGGCCATCATGGCTCACATCCCGTAAAGAGCAGTATCTGACCATCTCCACAGGGGCCGGCCTATAAGAGGGGGCACAAAAACTGAACCCCATAGTGTGATGATCTGACCATCTGACCAGTTCCACCACCAGGTCGGAAGTTTCCATCCTCAGGAGGAAAACCAAGTCAAGGGAGTGACCGTGCTTATGGATAGCAAAGACAACCGCCTGTGTAAAGCCCAGTGATATCATCAGCTGGAGGAAGTCCTGTCCAAATCGCGAGAGTTCATCATTGATCCAGGTGTTAAGGTCGCCCAGGACCATCAGCCTGGATGACTCAAATGCCATGTCGACCATGAAGTCCGCTATCTCCTGAAGGAATTGCTTCTCATCCCCGGGTGGATGGTAGATGAGAGCGATCCTACAGCCTACACTGGCTACCACGGTACACTCAAATGAGTTGGTCTCCTCAACTGGCACATTTGTGAGGTCCAGCTCAGTCTTAAAATAGATGGCTACACCCCCTCGCGGTCTGATCTCGAGTGGTGTACCACTGAGTACCCAGCCAGAACCGCAGCCTCCAAAATGTGGCCAGTATTCTTGTTCAGCCAGGTCCCAGTGATGTAAGCCAGATCTGCTGTCCTGACAAGATCTGCAATTATTGCAGTCTTGCGTTTAATGGATCTGGCATTGCAAAACACTGCTCAAGTCGGACGGGATTCCAGGGTACCTGCTCACCAATGTTGGAGCCCTTGGGTATGGAAACCAGACATGGAGGACCACGTTCCAGAGTCCATTTCGCCCCAGGGTGTCTCCTGGACCTGACTACCCCTATGCGACACCGCCTGTGCCCGGAAGGGTAAGAGAGCTGTGACAAGCTGTGATGCACTCACAAAAGAGCCATTCTCCCTCGCTTGCTAATGGAAGAACCACAAAGGTAGTAGAAATTTACCAAGAAGATTTGACTAAATGACAGCCCAAAGCTGAATAACCTGATACCAGTTACACACATGGTGCTGGTCCCTGAGGCAGGACCAAGTGATTCCCTCTGCAATGGTTAGAAAAAAAGATTTACCCCACTGGAGACATCTGCACACCAAGCATCCTGGAGAAAACAAATTGTTCAAACAAGAACAGAGCAAATTTAAATTTGCCCACACTGACAGGACTGCTATTAGGTAAAATTAGGTTGAACAGCCAGGACACCACCAGGGTGCAGTGCTGCATATAACAACTAGGTTATTAACTGATGCCCATCAATTACAGTAACTGTTATAGTGTATGGGCCCCAATTACTGTAACTAACAGTAACTGGGAGTTACTCTAGGCAGAGGGGAAGAGAAGAAGAAAAACGTAACAGGAAAAAACAACCTTTATTTTTAAATTTTTTTGGGGGGGAACTTAGAAATATTTTTTTTGGGGGGGGGAGTCATTATCAAGGTTTAGGAAAGCCACCGAGGAAACAGAGAGAGAGAGAGAGAGAGAGATAGACACTGCAAGGAATAGTGAATACCCTCTAAAAGGGTGAACTGCCCAGTAACTATTGCTCTGCAGAGTAGGGGATGGTTGGCAGGTGAGTGGTACACTATGGAAAAAATATTCAGATCTTCCATTATGGTAAGAACTATAAATGTTCTATCTTCCTTGAATTAATCATTTCCATAAAGTCTCACATTGGGGTCTGAGTTTCAAGCTTCAAGGGGGGGAGTAGCTTATGCATCTTGAAGCCAGCTCTAGCCTCGGCCCTCTGTGTAGGGTGGACCTCCTGAGGGAGGGGGTTCTTTGTGGTCTGAAGGAACTGAGGATTGGTCAGGTTCAGGCAGTGGCTCCTGAGGTCTAGGAGCAGGACGGGCCCATGATAACTGCTGCCTGACCTACAGGGAAAAGAAATTAGCCCCCCCAGTACTGAGAGTTTATCAGTTTATGCTGGACCAAAGGTGATAGCCAGGACAGGCGAAGCCAGAACATCCATCTGATGCAGAAATCCTGGAGACCATCTTGTTTGCATCATGCGATGCTCTCGACTAGTGCCAAACTGCCTACAGGCCCCAAATAAAAATGGCCATGACTTGTCTAATGGCTTCACAAACAAGCATAGCAGAGAGCAACCTGTGCACCTGCATCCAAGGGCAGGGCTGGCATATGAGCCTGGTGCGAAGAAATAGAGGTAGGCGAAGTGGGAAAAATTCACTCTGCGAATTAATCAGATTTTTGCATAAAATCCATGAATTTTGCACAATTTGTGGAGTGTAGATTGATCTGCAAAATGCAAATTTTCACCTGCGAAATACGGAATTTCACATGCAAACGGTGGAATTTCACCCATGAACAGCAGAATTTCACCTGCGAACAGCAGAATTTTGCTGAGAATGCAAAATTCTGCCATTTGCTGGCAATATTCACCATTCACAGGTGAAATTCCGCCATCTGCAGGATAAATTCCACCATGTGGGATAGACAAAACACTTCTAACTGACCAGTGGAAATTCGCGGATTGCTCCGAGGAGGCGAAGTAGGCAACTTTGCCGGACCTTCACCTGTGAATTTAAACTTCGCAATATCTCTATGAAGAAATAGTCAGTATTGACCTGACAGAAGAAAATAATTTCCTACCCAGTGCATCAAAACCACTAGAATCCTGAGTAGGAGGATGGTTGCTGGCTGGGCACTGTGGCCCAGTCTGGGCCTGGAGAACCTGAGGCCAAAAGGTCTTGTGAGGTATGACTCCAATAAACCCTGTGGGTGCACTATGACTCAGTCCCTGTGGACTGGAGGTGAGGTGAAGAGACACCTCCATAGTATGCTTGTTGCCTCCTACATGGCTCGGTGCCAAGGATGAATGACACAAGTGCCTGTACTGGGAACTCCTACGAGTCCCAATGGCAGGGAGATAGGATCACGAATGGCATAGAAAGAAAGCCCCAATGTTTGCAGCATCTCCCCCACAAATCTCTGGTGCAGAACACACTCAGCTGGCAAGAGCAGGTGCAATGAAGATTTGTTGTCCTCTGGGGAAGATGTTGAGGGAAAGGAAGAGGGGAAACTGTATGGGTAGAGAACTGGTAAGGGTGCCCTGAACTGGGCCCTGTCAGACTCCCTTTACCAGCATTCTACAGTGTTCACCCATAAATGATACTGCTCCAACGTGGGCCTGGTGGCCTGAAGAATGTGAGCATCCTGTCAATCCATTTCTGAGACACTTCAGACATACATCCAGAGCAGGACAGAGCAAGTACCTGTGTCTCAGGTAGAGTCCTGAGGCTCTGACAACCCCCACATCCTAGGAAAGGCTTGAGCAGAGACTCCCACACTGACACTCCTACAACAGAGGAGATGGCAGAGCAGTGCACTGGGTGGAAGCTCTGGGGCAGATGGTGTTAGTCCATGACTGAGTGGGCTCCACTAAGAGGCCCAGCTCCAGTCTGGTACCAATGCATATATCAGAGCCAGGAGAGAAGTTGGCACCAAAACCATCAGTGCTATCTGAGTCAGCTCTGTTAGTGGCACTGACACTAAAAGTGGCAACAGCCCTATCCCCAGTCTCGTCCCTGACATCAACAACAGCACCAATGTCAGCACCGTGCCCCAATATTGATCTCTTCCTAAGTGCCATTAGTGGCATGAAGTCTGAGGTCAGTGCCACGGCTGACACTGACAATGGCACTGACCCCAACACTGCATGTGGCATCAGCACTAGATTCAGCACTGGTGTTGCCCACAGTGTTTTCACCACTAACAGTGACACCAGCTTCAGTGACACTGACGGCCATTCTCAATGTCAACTGAGTGGTGAATAAGGGCAAAGGTTTTGACGCGAACCACAATGTGGTCTGTCACATGTGGTGAACAGGCTGTGCTGGGTTCTTCGATAATCACCCAGAAGGAGCTGACAATCTGCCCAACACCACCATCAGCAACTCCAAGACAGCCCTACCATGGGTGGGGTTTATTGAGTTCCATGCCTCAGCCAACTCTGCTGAGTTGTGAGAGGACCTGGGAGTAACAGTCCAAAGTCCTGTCCAGTGACCTTCTGGACTGATGACTACCTCCAAAGTTTGGGACCTGATGGTCTGCAGCATTCAGTGGTGGAAAGAAAAGCAGGCATTGTAGGAGTCCACGTTGTGGCTAGGCCCTAGACTGGAGAAACAGACACAATGCCTGTCGTCCTTACTAATATCATTACCGTAGTGACATTGATGGAAGGGCATATTTCTTCCCCTTGTTGGATAATTTAGGCGCTTTCTACAAAATGAGAAAATGGAAAGGAAAAATACAGAATTCACAAACTGAGGTAATGTGATTCACTCCCACAGTGCATGCTCAGTGGTGGGAAAACAGAACAGCGGCAGGCGAGGGAGCCAGCAACGGTTGCTGGAAGGCAGGCATACCCACACAGTATCATCCAGGTGCCCTAGCCAGTGGCCGTTGCTTGCTCCCTGGCCAACACATTTACTCCTGCAGGGTCCTAGCCCCTCCCTCTTAGACTCAAGAGTGGGATTCTATGGAGAAGATTGATTCAAGGAAGAACCTCTTGTCAGGACAAATCTGAGGAACCACTTCAAATAATTAACAAACCTGCTTTCATTTATTGGGAGGAGAGCCTTAGCCTGCCAGCAACTACTAGTTAGCACTTCAATTGTCACAGTGGAGTGACTGGTGCTATGTCCTGGCTGCTGGCGTCTGGTGGTTAGCTGTCCGATGACTAGTTGCTACACTGTATACAAAATTATTTACATATTTTTTATCAGACATACAGTACTGTACTGACTGTACTTCAAGTAACTTTACACTGCATTACCAACTCATTATCTACCAGATGAGACAATCTGTTCCAGACTGACTTCACAGAATGTTTAATTTCTAGTGTGATTACATTGCTAATGCACTGTCACAAAATGCCTCACAAAACTGAATTTACATTTCACTGGGGACTTACTTAAAACTCACTGCTCAGGTTAATGCAGTTGCAGTTCAAATCACAGCTTATTATAAGCCAAATGCAAAATTACTTAAATGCAGTACGTACTGAATGTAGTAGTAGCAGTAGATTTTATTTGTTAAATGCAGTCTCCTGTATGTAGTAGTAATAGGCTTTGATCTATTTATTACAAGCAGCTGGTACTATATGATATAGTAGTAGTAGTGGCATGCTTTTAGTTATTTATAAAAGAACTAGGTAGGGTACTACCTCAAACTAATATTAACTTTCTGAAGTAGTGAAAAATGTACTTACAATATATGGGAGAGGGTGGTGGTGGATGTCAAAATGAACATCTCAGAGCAGTGTAGAAGAGCAGCAGCACAAGCAAATAAAATGCTGGGATGCATAGCCAGGGGGATAACCTCAAGGAGTAGTGAGGTGCTCCTTCCGCTGTACAATAGCCTGGTTAGACCACACCTTGAATACTGCATGCAGTTTTGGAATCCCTACTTAAAGAAGGATATTGTGTTACTGGAGAGGGTGCAGAGGAGAGAGACCAGGATGATACTGGGGCTAGGGGAAAGGCCCTACGAAGAACAACTGGGGGAGCTCAACCTGTACTCGCTGGAGGAGAGAAGAGACAGAGGGGATATGATAGAGGTCTTCAAGTATCTCAAGGGGATCAACAGGGTAAGCATTGAGGGGGTTGTTCAGCTGAGGGAACCAGGGGCCACCAGGGGCCACCCCAAGAAGCTGGATGGGGGGAGGCTGAGGGGGAATCAAGGAGGCGCTACTTCACTGAGAGCCCTGCAATGTGCTGCCCAAGGAACCGGTGGCTGCTACTACTGTGGAGGAGTTCAAGAAGGGCTGGGATAGGTGCAGGGGGAGGATACATCCAGGAGACCACTGGGAAACAGGGGTCCTTGTTGGGAGGAAGGGGGGGGGCTAAAATCGGTGCCCTGCGTAGGCACTGGCCATCGAGCATAGGACCTATTGTGCTGGCTTCATAGTATGTTAGTATGATTAAGGATAGAATTCGATGAATTCCTATCCTTATTATGGTATCATTGTAACATCAAGAGGTTGTTATACCCTCTTGATTGCATAACAGTAATACCATGACAACCTCGGCACATTTTTGCATGTGTGTCACCCGTAGTTTGCGGCTGCTTCTTTTGTGGACTAATGCCATTGCCGATTGAATGCCGGTGGGTATTCAAATTCACTGGCGTCTCGACCACAATCTAAATAGTGCTGTAGTACTATAACTGTAAATTCTCAACGGATGCTGTTGTAGCTGTATTGCCAATCAACGCTGTTCCCGGTACAGTGCCTGATTTTTGTCTGCCAATGGTAAGCAGAATTCTACGTCTAGCGTTTAATGATGACAAAAAGTGAATTCAGTCATTAGTTACAGTAACTGGGGCCCATACTCTATAAAAGCTAAAGGATGGCCATCAGTTAATAACTACACTGAATTCACTTCTTGAATTGCTATGGTAGCAGCAAACTTCTCAAGCTTCGCTCTTGAGGTTTACAATGCTTCCCTGGCAACCTCTTAAAGTGAATACAATGTGGTTATTAACTGATGCCCATTCATAGTCCTCTATCTTACGTCTGAAGTGTTTGTTTTTTTTTCTTTTCCCTTTGGCTAGTTAGAAGCTTTTCTGCTTGACAATGTTTGGTGTGATGTGTGGAACAGTACTGTACCTGAAAGCTCATATACAGTAGCGATGTCTGTGACATCACAACTGACCAAGGAGAGCCAATCCCCTGCTGTAAGATCAGTCACTTGTGATGTCACAGTAAGTGAGGTCACAATGCCGATAAAGTATGAAGAGGACTAGAGAGCTAGATATGTCAGCTGCCAGGTAAAGTACTGCTCTTTACGTCACACCTAATCTTACCAGATAGAAAACATTCTAATTAGCAAACGGAAAAAAGGAAAATACTTCAGAAATAAAAACTAATAATGGGGTACGTTACCAAAGTTAATAACATTTCCTGCCTGTTACTAGTGATGCTACTAGCAGTTCAAATGCAGCCTGTACTGTATGCAGTTGTATCAGTAGTAAAAGTCTGTTCTTTATTTATTAGATGCAGTTGGTACTGGGGAAGCATGACTTAGCAGCAGAAGGCAGCAGACCTCTCTGCTTGGAGCTTTCAGGAGATACCTCATTTTTGATTTAATTTACTGTTATTTTAAGCTCTCAGTTTGTCTAAAACAACTTTCCTGAAGTGTGTGAGCATTCCGGTGGCTATGGGGATGCCAAAAGTAGCAGCCACCAGCCAGGATTTCCTTAAGACTAAGGTTGAAGATGTTAGGCCTAAACAGCTGGCTCCAGCAGTGGGGATGAGTTCAGCACAGGAGGGAGACATCACATTGCTGACTCTCAGTGCAGCCCTGAGTCTGTTTGTTTAACCGGTCACTGACATGGACAAAAGCTGGACAGTCTCACTCTAAGTATGACTATGTTGGAAATCAGAACAGATGAGCTAGAGCAGCTGGGGCAATGACTGGAGGGCTCAGTTTTATAATCTGTTGATGCTACCAGGCAATTATTCTGGGAAAACTGTTGTGCCAGCACCTGGAAACTTTAGACCCTGGAAATGTCTATTTGAATGTTAGCCTTCCAGAGGCTACTGAAGGTCGGCACAAACTTTCAATAGTACCCTGTTTTCCATCGGAAGACCCATTCTCTTACTTGTGGGTGGGACCTATCCTTGTAGGGCCTAACTTTTTACTGACTCAGGCCACATGTACCGACTCCCAACTCTGTGCCCAAGGTATGACACCTCTGCCATCCCTATTTGGCACTTTTCTGCCTTGACTGTCAACCCAGCAGCCTTTAGTGGGTAGAGCACCTTGGTCAGATACCTGACTTGATCCTTCAATGTCTGGCTGTATACGGCAATGTCATCCATGTATGCTAGAGCAAAGTCTCCTGCCCCAGACAAAGTCTGGTCCACAAGCTGTTGAAAGGTGACTGGTGCATTCTTTTTTTTTTTCTATATGTCATTTGCTCCCAGTGGCCACCTACGCTTGCCATCAGGCCCCCCCCACCCTAAACCCTCATCCTCTCCCCTCCTCTAGGACTGACGAGGAGTGGGATTCCAGAGCATTGAGGGCCATCAGGAGAGACAGGATTTTCTGTTTTTTCTCCTGTCCTGTCACTGTCCAGAACAGCAGCGCACAGGTTATGCGTACATGGAAGTATGCGTCTTGGATGCTCCCAAAGCTCCCTTACTCCTCCCCTCCCGACATTCATCAATCCCCCAGACCTCCCTTGGTCTGACATCCACCTTCCACAGGGTGTCAGCCAAGAGCAAGGAAACTAGCCTCCCAAATCCAGGAGATGAAGCAGCCCAGTGGCTGCTACAGTCATCTCCAAGCCCTCCCCGCCGGCTCATCCCCGGCAGCCTGAGCTTGCCTCTGAACACAAGTCACCAGCATGGCACCAGGTGTGGCATCCAGTGCCTTAACCCTCACCGCCACCGGGCCAGCCTCAGCTGGTGCATTCTTAATCCCGAATGGCATTACTCAGAACTTGAATAGACCAAATGGAGTGATGAAGGTCAACCTCTTTCTGGCTTCAGGAATCAAGGGTACCTGCCAATAGCCCTTTGTCAGATCTATGGTGGAGAGATACAGGGCTCCACCCAACCACTCTAGGACCTCAACTGTCCTCGTATGAGGTATTCATCCAACTCCGTACAGCTACTGAACTTGTGGTAGTTGATGTGGAACCTTGTGGTCCCATCCTTCCTGAGGATCAGTACCACTGGGGAGGCCCAGGGACTACTGGACTCCTGACTTACCCTAAGAGCCAGCATCTTCTTGATCTCCTTCTCAGTGGCAGATTTCACTCCCTCAGTAATTTTGTAGGGTGGCTGCCTTAGCAGGGCTTGGGACCTTGTATTCATGTGGTGCTCCATCAGCGTGATATACCCCAGCTTCCCCATGAACATTTTGCCAAATGTGTGCAGCACCCCATGCATTTTGTCAGCTTGGGATGGAGTCAGCCGTTCTGAGAAGGAGACACCATCCACTGAGGATTCTCCCTTAAACTCTCCTAGGAGAGTCGTCAGTGGGTCTGCTTCTGCCTCCTCCTCTGGTCATAGCCAGTAACATCTTGTTCTAGTCATGGTAGGGCTTCATCATGTTTATAGGGTAGATTCACTGCTTGTGCCTCCTGTCTGATAACTCCTCCACTTAATTCGCATCATTCACCCTCCTGACCACTGAGTAATGACCCTCCCAAGTGGCACGTAATTTATTCTGTCAGACAGAGATGAGTACCATCACCCACAGCCTGACTTTGTACTCCAGGACTCTGGCCCCACAGACGTACCATGTCTTATGTCTCTGCTATGCAGTGGCTAGGTGGTCTTGGGAAAATTCCATAAATTCCTTGAGCTATGACCTGAAATTCAGGACATACTCTACAACAGATTCCCCTTGGAAAGCAAGTTCACCCTGCCATTCATCCCGTGCTAAATCAAGGGGACCCCTCACCCTACGGCCAAACAGGAG
Organism: Neoceratodus forsteri; assembly: GCA_016271365.2. Classification (NCBI taxonomy): domain Eukaryota; kingdom Metazoa; phylum Chordata; order Ceratodontiformes; family Ceratodontidae; genus Neoceratodus; species Neoceratodus forsteri. The sequence goes on along the minus strand of CM057453.1, from coordinate 1,574,804,039 downwards.
CTTGAAGGGTGAAAACCCTGTGGACTCCTGGGGGACTTCCCTATATGCAAATAAGAAATGGGGTCAGTACTTGTACTACTCTCTCTCTCTCATGCTGGTCAATGAATGTCCTTACCATGGTTTTAAGATATGCATTAAATCATTCAACTAGCCCGTTTGTAATGAGGAGGCTCTGAGCTGCCTCATACCACACTTCTTCCAAAGACTAACCATGACAGCAGGCATGAATTTGGTGCCCTGGCCCAACAGAATCTCCTGGGGAAAACCCACCTGGCTAAATATCTCCAGCAATTCATCTGCCACTTTTTTCACCTCAGTGGAGGACAAAGTACTGCCTCTGGGTATCTCATAGTTTATTCCATGACCACCAAAATGTACCTCTTGCCTTTGCAGTTTCAGGTGTTGAGTTGCCCCACAATGTCCACAGCAACTTACTGAAATGGCTCTTCAATTATAGGCAGGGGAATCAAAAGTGCCTTAGCCTTGTCCAATCTTTTCACATCCTCTGTCACTTTATAAAAGCTTGGCGGTAGTTCACCACATCTTTAAAAATACTGGACCTGTAAAAATTGTTAGTCAACCTCCTTTTTGTATGGCTTATGCCTAAGTGTCTAGAAAAAGATTTGTCATAGGCTAAGGCCTGAAGCTGCTGCCTGTATTTCCTAGGAAGTTCTATCTGCCGGAGTACCTTCTTCCAGTCCTTCCTTTGGAACTCACTCATGATATAGGGGCCCATTCTCCCAGTATACCTCCCTTTTCTCCGAACCATGAGTCACCTTCCACCTTGGTGGCTAACTCCCTTAATTTCTGTAGGGATGGGTCAGATTGCTGAGCCCTCCACAGCACACTCTGCTGTGGCAGAGGCATCCACAGCTGGGCTCTCCTCAATCTGTAGCTGTGGCTCAAAACTGCTGCTCCCCAGCTTGTTCTTCAGCTAAAACATCCCCTGCTGCTGAGAGAGGGATTGCTTCCAGCTGCACTGCCCCTAATGTGTCCTCCGAAGCCAGTTTCATAGCCTTGCAGTACTTACAGTACTGTGGATAGTTTCACATACAATGTTGGCCTGACTATCAAAGTCATTACCCATAATTACATCAGAGGTGTGGTCTGGTACAACACCCACTTCCCGTATGCCCTGGTCAACTTCCCAGCTTTGAAAGATCCAGGCCATTGGAACTGAGTCCACAGGACCCATCACTCCTCTAATTCTGGAAAACGGTTCCTCGTTAACCTAATCCTGTTTTATCATAGAAATGGAGGCCCCAGTGTCCCTCAATCCCTGGGTTACTATCCCATTTACTAACTCTGGGTGCATGTGTATGGTGGAGCTAGTGGGAACTGCACTCTTGGTACAGGCAATAGCTTTTGGGAGCTCCCAGAGCTTCCCCCTCTACCTGCACTCACACCTTTTGCCATATTTTTCAAACAGTCATATGAAAAGTGTGCCAGTATTTGGCAGATATAGTGCCTGCATTCCCTGGACTCTACTTTTGAAACCATTTTGGCTTCTTTTTTAGGCACAGGCAGGCTTCCCTTCAGTTGCCCCCCCCCCCCCGGGTTCCCTTAAAACTACCTGATGCCCCCTGTTGTTTTGTATATGAGTGAATGGTCCGCTGGACACAAACTGATCAGTCCCCTTTGGCTGCCTCCTTCGTGGAGCTCGGAGTCCTACCCAGCAACCATATTCTCACCTCCTCTGGTACAGTCTTTAAGAGCTGTTCCATGAGGAACAAGCTTTTTGTCTGTTCCACAGAGCTAGCCTTTGCGCCCTCAAATGATCACTGTAACATACTGCCTATCTGTACACCCATTTCAGAATAGCTATCTCTGGGTGCCTTCCTTAAGCCTCTAAGATGTTGTTTATAAGTCTTGGGAGTCAATGCAAAACATTTTAACAAGGAATTTTCACTTTGTTGTAGTCCATACAGTTCCACTGTCCATTCTAGCAAAGGCTTCTAATGCCCTACCCTTAAGGACTGGAAAAAGGTCAAGTTACCCCCAAAGCCCTGTCCAATTCAAATTGCCCACAAATTCTCTCAAAACATTTTAAAAGCAAATCCATACGATCTCCCTCCTGATATGTGGGAAACATTCTGGAATTCATTTTGACTTCTTGTATCAAATCACTGATGCCAGTACTTTATGGTCTGTGGTGTAGCCTTCCAGTGCAGAATCTCCAGCTCTCCCTCATGTTCACAGTCTCATTCTCCTGACTCTCTTAGCTTTGATCTTACGCTGGCACTGCCTTTCTCACTCCTCTTGCTCTTTCTCTTACTCCTCCTCTATCTTGTGCTCCCTCAGCGGGCTCGCATGCTGGCACTGCCCTTTCTCACTCCTCTTGCTCTTTCTCTCACTCCTCCTCTATCCTGTGCTCCCTCAGCGGGCTCGCATGCTGGCACTGCCCTTTCTCACTCCTCTTGCTCTTTCTCTCACTCCTCCTCTATCTTGTACTCTCTCAGCAGGATCGCATGTTGGCACTGCCTTTCTCACTCCTCTTTCTCTCACTCCTCTATCTTGTGCTCTCTCAGCGGGCTCACATGCAGGCACTGCCTTTCTCACTGCTCTTGCTCTTTCTCTCACTCCTCCTCTGTCTTGTGCTCTCTCAGCGGGATCGCATGCTGGCACTGCCTTTCTCACTCCTCTTTCTCTCACTCCTCCTCTATCTTGTGCTTTCTCAGCGGGATCTCATGCTGGCACTGCCTTTCTCACTCCTCTTGCTCTTTCTCTCACTCCTCCTCTATCTTGTGCTCTCTCAGCGGGATCTCATGCTGGCACTGCCTTTCTCACTGCTCTTGCTCTTTCTCTCACTCCTCCTCTATCTTGTGCTCTCTCAGTGGGCTCACATGCTGGCACTTCCTTTCTTACTCTTCTTGCTCTCTCTCTTACTCCTCCTCTATCTTGTGCTCTCTCAGCGGGATCTCATGCTGGCATTGCCGTTCTCATTCCTCTTACTCTTCCTCTCGCTCCTCCTCTATCTTGTGCTCTCTCAGCGGGATCTCATGCTGGCACTGCCTTTCTCATTCCTCTTGCTCTCTCTCTTACTCCTCCTCTATCTTGTGCTCTCTCAGCGGGCTCGCATGCTGGCATTGCCTTTCTCACTCCTCTTGCTCTTTCTCTCACTCCTCCTATATCTTGTGCTCTCTCAGCGAGATCTCATGTTGGCATTGCCTTTCTCACTCCTCTTTCTCTCACTCCTCTATCTGGTGCTCTCTCAGTGAGATCTCATGCAGGCACTGCCTTTCTCACTCCTCTTGCTCTCTCTCTCACTCCTCCTCTATCTTGTGCTCTCTCAGCGGGATCGCATGCAGGCACTGCCTTTCTCACTCCTCTTGCTCTTTCTCTCACTCCTCCTCTATCTTGTGCTCTCTAAGCGGGATCGCATGCAGGCACTGCCTTTCTCACTCCTCTTGCACTTTCTTTCACTCCTCCTCCTCTATCTTGTTAAATGGACACTGTGAACCCATTTTGTATCATACTGTTTACTAACTCAAAATCCATATTTAATGATTGCTTACCTTCTCTAAAATGCATTGATGTTGCTGGTTGCTTAATCTCTCTGTTTTCTTAGCAGAACTGAAATACATGCTAATGCAATAATTATACTCAACTCTGTTTTGTTTCAAATCATTGATCTACTTTTATTGCATACTTCTTGAACATTAGGAAGATCAAAAACAGAGCAGCCATTCATGATGCTATAGTCTCCTCTCCTCCCATTGTACCTTAAGTGGTTAGACTGTGTTGGGGGTGTTTCAAGTCCTGGAAAGATGCAGCAAGAGCTGATTAAGGAATGTAAATAAACAAATGTTGATGTGGTAACTCCAGTATGGTGAGCAGTCTGTTTTTAACTTTTAAAAAGGAAAAATGGAATCAGAACCAAACTGCCACCTACATCAGCATATTCTACAGAATGTGAACAATCATCAAATGTGTTTTTAAACTAGGGAATGCTTGAGGCCTAAGAGGGGTTGACAGTGTCCCTTTAAATGTAGTATGTACTAACATACTAACATACTAAAATGCCAGCAGAATAGGCCTAACGGTCTTTCGAGTCTGCTCGATTGGTCAGCCCTCACCCTGGGTGCTGACCTTGCTGCCCCCCTCGCCTTCTCTGGCTTCTCCCTTCCCAGTTCCGGATATTCTTGCTGCATTGGATTTTGCTTCCAGAACCCTTCACCTGTCCCAGCCCCTCTTGAACCCCTTCACCGTCTCTGCCTCCACCAGCCCCTAGGCAGTGCATTCCATGGTTCCACCACCCTCTCAGTGAAGTAGCACCTCCTCCTTTCTCCCCTAAATCTTCCCCTCCAGCTTCCACCCATGCCCTCTAGTGGCCCCCCTCCTCCTTCCTTCGAAGCACCCTGACTGTTCCTCCCCTATTTACCCTCTTCATGTACCTGAAGACCTCTATCATGTCCCCCGGTCCCTCCTCTCTTCCAATGTGTACATATTTAGCTCTTCGAGCCTCTCCTCATAGGTCCTGTCCCCCAAGCCCCAAATCATTTTGGTTGCCCTCCTCTGGACCCTCTCCAGGAGTTTAATGTCCCTCTTTAAGTGTGGCCTCCAAAACTGCCGCGTACTCAAGGTGTGGCCCTCACCAAGCAGTTATACAGAGGAGTATCACTTCCCTCCTTCTGAAGATGATCCCCCTAGCGATGCATCCCAGCATCCTGTTGGCCTTGACTGCTGCCCTCCTACAAGTCTCCGAGTTGTTCATCTTGACATCCACCACCACCCCCAGGTCCCTCTCAGCCATCGAGACTTGTAGCATTCCCCCCCCCAGGGTGTACACTTGGCCCGGGTTTCTGGCCCCCAGGTGGAGTACCTTGCATTTCCCTGCATTGAACCTCAGCTTCCACTTTCTAGACCATCTTTCCAGAGCCTCCAGGTCCCCCTGTGGGGCCACCCTCCCCTCCTCCCCATCCACCACCGCCCCCAGTTTTGAGTCATCCGCAAAGAGACTCATCTCACTCCTGATTCCTGTCCTTATGTCAGAGCGTAGGGTGTTGAACAGGAGGGGCCCAGAGACTGATCCTGTGGGACCCACTAATGACCCTCCTTGGGGATGAGACTATCCCGCCAACTACGACCCTCTGGGTCCGGTCCTGGAGCCAATTGCCTATCCATCTGATCATCTGGTTCCCCACCCCCATTTCTCCCAGCTTATCCAACAGGCCCACGTGAGGAACAGAGTAAAATGCCTTGCTGAAGTCTAGAAAGAGGACGTCCACTGGTCTACCCAGGTCCAAGGCACTCGTCACCCAGTCATAGAACTCCACAAGGTTTGTCTGACACGATTTCCCCGGGACGAATCCATGCTATCTATCGTCCAGGCACCCTGACTTTTCCGGGTCCCCCCCAGCCTCTCCTTGACAATGCCCTCCATCACCTTGCCCACCACCGATGTCAGGTTGACAGGCCTGTAGTTCCCTGCCACCTCCCTTGATCCCCCCTTGTGGATAGGCACTATATGTGCCACCTTCCAGTCCTGGGGCACCCACCCTGTCCTCAGAGAGATGGTGAAAAGCTCTGCCAGGGGTTTCGCCAGGACATCTGCAAGTTCCTTCAGCACTCTGGGATGTAATTTATCCGGCCCCGGTGCTTTCTCCGTCTTAAGGGAGCTGAGGACTTCCCTCACTCTTTCTGCTGTGATTTCCACTTCTGGTATCTCTTCTCCCTGCTTAGCCCTCCCCCCATCCTGCCAGTGATGCCTCCCCTCTCCCCAGACCCGCCGATCGGTGAGGGTCCCCCAGTATTCTGTCTCCTCCCATGTGTGATGCAGCACTCCATTTTCTTTGGTGAAAACGCTGGGTGAAGTACTCATTTAGTACCTCAGCCTGCTCCCCGGTCTTGTGCCCATCTCTCCCCTGATTTAATCCTGCTAATCTGCCCCTTCACCTTCATTTTCCCCAATGTATCTAAAGAACCCTTGTTCCCTCTCTAATTTCCCTGGCCAGGTTCTGCTCCTTCCTTGCCTTAGCCACCCTCACCACCCTAGTGGCCCTTCTAGACATCAGCTCATACTCCCTTGATCCCTTTCCTCCTTGAGCACTTGAATTGCCTATAAGCTGCCTCTTTTCCCCCACTCACCTCCTGACCTCCTGTCCACCAGCAGGGTTTGGCCCTACCGTGATTTCATCTTACACTTGCACAGGTGCTGGTAGCATATTGCACCCTCTCCTGATGATTTCCCACCTACTATCAGCGTCCATGTCTGACCCAATCACATCCAAATGCTCTTAAGGATTCTTCCATTTCCTTAAAATCCGTTCCCTGAAGTCAGTTACCTCCGTCTTTGTGCAGCCTTCTGGCCTCCTAGGTCCAGGCAGAACCAGACTGTGGCATGGTCACTCCCGCCAATGGGTCCCTTACCTCCAGGCCCCTAATCTGGTCACTGTCTGCCAGGACCACATCCAGTATCCGCACCTCCTGGTGGTTCCCCACCTGCTGAGTTAGGAAGCGTCAATCCATGCCTCTCCTCCTCCTGAGTATCCTTCTGTACCTTGCTAACTGCCCCTCACTGCTTGCAACTGGTCCTTCTCCCCATCTGTTAAACTAGCCTGGCTCGTCCTCCCTTCCTTGCTGTCTCCATTTAGTCCCTCCTTGCTTATTGTGCTCTAGCTAAACCCTCAGCTCCTTTGCAGATCCTCCTATGCTTCCAGTCTTCTCCTTTTGCTTGCCTCCCAACTGGTCCTTCTCCTTGCGCTTTCCTCCTCTTCCCCCAGCCCCTCCTGCTCTGATTCCTGCTCCCCCATTTTCTGCATTCCAGGTTCCCCGTTCTTCCTGCAATCTGGCCCCTGCCTCCTGCCCCCCACTCCCTTTCCGTCTCTAACCACCCCTGTCATGGCTACATCACCCCCTCATCCTCGAGCAGCAGAAGAGAATTGAAGCGGTTACTGAGTGTAAGGTCTGATCCACCTCCCGCCTTGCTTCCTTCTGTCCAGCCCTGGCCATCTGCCTACTTCCCTGAGAATGTTGTCCCTCTGTCCCTCCTTTGTGAGGGTCCCCAGTTACCTGCCTGCTTCCTTGGTAGTGTCCTTTTGGACCCCCTCTGCCAGGAGTCCCTATGCTGACCCCTAGTATTCTCCTGCACTCCTTTCCCTATCGCCGCCCCCAGTGCTTGATGCAGCCCTGTGGGAGATCCCCTGCCCTCTTCCCCAACCATACCTCCCCTTCCCCAACCATACCTCCTCTCCCTAGCTGTCTCCTAATCCCTGCAACCTCCTCCCTAAGCTGTGCCAGCTGGTAGCACACTGGGCAACCACCAAACTTCCAAGCCCATCCAGTATCATGGCTGCTCCACACCTTGTGCACCCCACCACCCTCCCAAAGATGCCGGCCCTAATGCTGTGTGGTTCCATCCCCTTCCAAGTAGGTTTCCTTGGGTGAGCCACCAGGTTCCCCCCAGTCCAAGATACACCCCTACTGCCTAATCAGGTCACCCACTAATCTTAGATACAGTCCCACAGTACACCGGCCTCCACCAGCGCAGCCTGTTACACAGTGAAACATCCAACAAATGAGCCCACTTACAGCCACCAAATCAGTTTTCAAACTTCCAACAGCCCCCAAAACAATACCCTGCTAGCCCCTTAGAAGTAAGAAAGAAAAGAAATAACCTTCTACCAAGTAAAATCCACAAGAACCCTGTGAAAACAACAAGAAGCAGCTACTGTCCTGGAACACAACTGATCCTGTCCCCTTCCTGTAGGTAGTTGTAATAGAAGTAGTAGACTTTACTAAATGCAGGCTGTACTGCACACTGTAATTCATTAAATGAATTCTGTACTGTATGTAGTAGTAGTAGGTGTTATTGATTTAGTTATTAAATACAGTCTGTGCTGTATGTAGTGACAGTGGCAATAGTAGTGATAAAAGTCATATTTATTAAATGCAGTATTGTATTCAGTCGTAGTAGCAGGCTTTTGTTTATTGCTTTATTTGTTAAATGCAGTCTGAACTGTATGTGGTAGTAGCTGAGCCAGATATTCAAAACTTTGCGCTGGGCGCAAACTGTTTGCGCAGGTCTGCTATATTCAAAAGGTCAAACAGCATGCACAAACTGCATTAGCGCTGGGCAAAATTATAATGTATTCAAGGGGAAAACTGAGGGTGTGTGTACATGAATACAGGCGCAATGCTATATTCAGTGAATAGCACCACGTAAAGTGTTTTTGCGTGACTTAGGGCAACACTTTGTGCAGTACAAATTACCACCCAGGAAAAGGTAGTCTTAACTCTGGGCAAACCAGCTTTGCACTACTTTGTGGCTTTGCGTATGAACTACGGTTTGACAATTGCATGCAGCACCACCACCTGTGCCTGTGCTGTGTAGTCCCCTGGGGCACACTATTCTATGCTGTGCTGTACAAATGTAACCTGTAGCTGCCAGACTGACCTACAGGTGGAGCTGTAGGCAGACCCAGCCAGCCCCTGTACTTCCACACTGACCTACAGGTGGAGCTGTGGGATCCTGCAATAGTGCTGGGCAAACTGCATGCAAATCAGCTTGTAATGAGATGCTAATCTGGATGTTTGCCCACAGACTACCTAAGTAGGCTCATTTGCATGTTACTTTTGAATATAGCAAAGTTTTGCCCCAGGCAAACGTGATTGCACTGGGTAAACAGCTTAGTTCCACACTAAACCTGCGCAAATGAGTTTGCGCCGTGTAAATGTGTCAGAAACATTGTACACTTTTGGATACTGTCATTTTACATGCACTGCTGCTTGCAATTTTACTGACTCCACTCCTCTGCTAGCACATACACTGGCCATGTAGTTCACCTTTACTTTCCTTCATGTCACTGTGAACTAGGATGCTGTTATGGTTTGCACTTCCTGGTTGCTATATTCAGAGCTCTTATTCCCGGGCTATTTTTGCACTGCACTTCCAGCCCAGTTTACCTGGCTTCTTAGCATGCTATATTCAGCAGGTTTAGCACCGGGTCTAACTCTTTTGAATATTTTTTTAATTTTTATTTAAGACAAATATCGGATTTACAACCTTTGAGTCAGAGACTCATTTACAAAGGCACCTCGTCACAGGGAGGGGAACAATCTAAATGTGAGGTAAGACAGTGGAGAACAGTACAGGTGAATTACATGCAACATACAATACAGAATCATCAAAGTGCCATTTAAGTATTTGGGTTTCTAGGGAATCCACAACAAGTCACTGGGTTCCCAGGGGGACATGCAGGATACAAAATGTCGCATACAGTTTGACGGCAGGCAAAACTCGGGCACTGTTATATACTTAGTCCTGCAGTAGCTGATAAGTCAGGAAGGCACTCGATGAGCTCTGGGATGAGACCGTACATCTCCGTGAGCTAATGAGGTGTTCGAAGGCGATTTTGAATTGGCCAATTTTAGTGGCGCTAGTGACATGCGAGGGGAGGGAGTTATACCAGGACGGCGCTCTATGATGAAAGGATCTTTGGGCGAGGGAGGTCCTGGCTTTAGGCACCTGGAAAGTGGCACTGGTAGCCCTGCGGGTAGCGACCGAATGGGAAGCCCGCGGAAGCAGTGCGGTGACACCGGGGGGACAGAGCCCAAGTAGGGACTTTTTGGTTAGTATGCAGGTGTGATATTGCAGCCGTTCTTCAAGATTGAGTATGTTAGTGGTGGAGTAGGAGTTGGCGCGTCATGCGTTCTACATGGGCACCAGTCAAGAGCCTGCAGGCTTTGTTGATAGATGTCTGGATTTTGTGAGGGCAGTGGGGTCAGCGACAGCATGGGTGGGAGTCCATAGTCAGCCAAAGACAGGATGGAGGAAGTGATTGCCAGCCGTAAGGCGAATTCGGGGAGGCAGTCCTTGTGGCGATAGAGGAGCCCAATTCAGGTATTCATGGCCGAGGATAAGGCATGGATATGGGCATGGAAGGAGAACGCCGAGTCGAAGGTGATGCCCAAGTATTTGTACGTGGCTACCTGTTCAAGGGGGTGAAGGGTACTGGGAAGGATGCAAAGAGGAGCATTTTTGAAGTTACTTTGCCGGTGGGCAAAGATCATGGTCTTTGTTTTCTTGAGGTTCAGGACCAGGCGATGGTCGAGGAACCATTTTTCAGCCTGGTTGAAGGAGAGTTGCAGGGAGCTCTGGAGTGTGAGTGGGTCGGGGTGGGAGGTGACTAGGGCTGCATCATCAGCATATAGTAGTAGTTTGCCTGAGCAAGAGCTGGGAAGGGAGTTTAAGAAGAGACTGAACAAAGTGGGGCCCAGGATGGAGCCTAGGGGTACTCCAGAGCGTACGGGCAGTGCCGTAGACAGGCTACCATTTAATTTGACACGTTGAGATCTGTCACAGAGGTAGCTGGAGAACCAGGTCAGCGGACCGGTTGAGAACCCCAGTTTATCGAGGGTTTCTAGCAGCACTGGGTGGCTCACAGTGTCGAAGGCCTTGGACAGGTTGATGAAAACTGCCCCGGCCAGCTCTCTGGCATCTAGTGCCGAGTGTATATAGTGGGAGAACTCCAGCAGAGCTGTGGTAGTGCTGTGACCAGGGCGGAAGCCATGTTGTTCAGGGCACAGAATGTTGTAGGTGGAAAGATAGTCCGCGAGTTGCATGGATACTATTTTTTCCAGGGCCTTAAAGAGAGGGGGGAGGATGGAGATAGGTCTGTAATTGCTTGGCACAGTGTGGTCTCATTCTTATATATGGGGATGATTGGTACCAGCATATTGACCCAGGCACAGGGAGCGGTTAATAAAGTCCGTGAGGGGGGTAATCATGACATCCAGGGTTAGGCGGAGCATCTTGGAGTCAAGGGGGTTGCAGCTCGGGTTATGGGAGGAGAGGGCTTTTAGAAGGATCAGTTTTGCATCCTGTGGGGAGATAGTCCTAAAGTAAAAAGGAGGATGAGAGATATCTGGGTAGTTGGTTGCTGGGATGGGGTCAAAGAAGTGGGACGGTAGGATAGCACTTAGATCAGAAAAAGATGCGTTCAGGCAGTTGGCAACACAGGAGGGATCCGTACTAATAGCACCATTTATGACCATCTGAGAGGGAGGAGGGGTGCAGGTTGTACCATTTAATTCCTTCATGTTATCCCAGAAGGAACGAGCCGAGCCCCAGGAGGAAGTCAAGATGGATTGGTAGTAGTAGGCTTTTGCTTGCTGTATGGCCCAGGTGCACTGGTTGCAAACTGTATTATAAGCTTGCCTGTCTGCTGGTCTGCCTGTTTCAACAGCAATGCTCCAGAGGTTATCGCGCTGCTTAAGTTGCTGGATCAGGGAAGGGGAAATCCAGGCAGCAGTGCGCCTCTTAGTGCGGGTGTTGATAACAGGGGCGAAGACGTCGCAGGCCTTACAAAAGGCACTAGTGAGAAAGGCTAGGGTGATATCTATATCTGATGCAAGGGAGATCGGGGACCAATCGAGCTGGGCAAGGTGCTGCTTAAGTTTGCTTAGTCCTCCTGGGTGGAGACAGCGACGGGGGGTGGCTTGGTGCGTGGCTTTAGGTGTGGGGGAGGACAAGAAGCAGAGAATGGGTGAGTGGTCACTGAGGGAGTTGGCTAGGACTTTAAGATCCTTTATTTTGTGTGGACGGTTAGAGAACACAACGTCAAGTAGAGAGCTGGTCCCACTTGACGGGTTAATTCTGGTGGGTTGATTCACAAGTTGGGCTAGGTCTAGGGCTGAGAAGTTGTCCTTAGTCGGCGTTGAGTTGGGGCCCAGCCAGTTGACGTTGAGGTCACCTAAGATGAGCTGTTCAGCCTTGCATGGCAGGGTGGTGAGGTAGTCAGTGAGGGAGAGGATAGCTTGGCTTTGCTCATGTGGGGGTACATAGGTGGTAGTGAGGTAGAGTGGGCCTCGTCCAGGGTCAGGGGTAATTTTTAATGTGATGGCTTGTGCTCCATGGCCAAGGTTAGGGGCGGGTAGAGCATGACCCAGGAGGGAGTTTGTAAGGTAGACAGCGCATCCAACGCCACGTTTGCCCAAGCGATCCTCTCCAAAGAGGGCAAAGCCAAGGAGGGAGACAGTCGAGTCTGGTGTCGAAGGTGAGAGCCAGGTTTCAACTATGGCAAGAATGTCGGGCTTATGTTGGGAGACCCAACATTGGAGCGCAGCCATCTTCCTTGGGAGGCTGCAGATATTCATGAAGGCAATGCGAAGTCCCTGCCCTGGGGGGGTGATGGAGAAGGACCTGGACCAGGGTTAGGGTGGACATTCCCAGAGAGCAGGAGGAGTAGTATGATGAGACGGGGGAAGGGACTAGGTGGTAATGGTGGGGCTGGTATAGCAGGCGAGGATCTAGTGGTGGCAGTGCAAGGAATGGGTAGGGAGATAAGGATGGGCAGCGCTTGGGCGGGGGAATACCACCTGCTACTGTGGGCTGCAGGGGCATGGGTACCGGTGGGGGTGGGGTGGGGTAGATGGGTGGCTCAGAGTGTGTGGTGTGCCAATGGAGATTGGGTGGCAGAAGTGGGGTTTGGGGGGGGGGATGAACTGTGCTCACATGTTTATAAGGAGGGGAGTTAGCAAGATTTTTGGTGGTCATTTTATGGGGGGAGGAATGGGACAAAAAGGAGCAGTGTGAGAACTCCAAGACATAGAGTAGGCATGTTTACTGACTGCTATGCGAGAGGGATGAAGGCTTGGGCAAGCAGGATCCCCCTAGTGTTCAGCCAGTATAACCTGCAAGTGGAAAAATGGGCTGATTGGTTTTGGTACCACACGTGATATTCCCTATAAAACAAAGAGCTGACCAAGGGTGGTGGTGGGGGCGGTGGGGCAGGCCACGCAGTCCGGCGGGTTTAAACAAAGCCGCCTGCAGCTCTTGCTTCTTCAGCTCTGCACTTAGTTTCTGTGGTCGGGGCGCGGGTGGCGCAGTCCCGGACCCGCTGGAGGTCAACTTCTGCTGTGGGAAGGGCGGGCAGTATCCTCGGTCCCTCGCAACCCTGTTTTCAGCCTCCTGGAGCTGTTGATAGAGGAGACAGCTTTTAAGCACTTTACATTCGGCGGGGCTGGTAAGAGGAGAGGCAAGACATACAGGAGAAAACGTTTAATTGGTAATGTAATACAGGTACACAATTGCAATTAATTTCCTGACTGAATAGGTATCTGTGAGCGGTAGGCTGGCTAGAAATCAGTACAGCAGCTGGTCTAGGCAGTAAATCAAGATTAGTCCAAAAGGCATGAAATTCAAACAAAGCGCCTGCAGCTCCTACTCCTTCAGCCACGTACCTTAGTTTCTGTGGTCTGGGGGCGGTGGCGAGTCCTGGACCCGTGGAGGTCGACTTCTGCTGTGGGAGGCGGGCAGTATCCTCGGTCCCTCGCGACCCTGTTTTCAGCCTCCTGGAGCTTAGTTTCTGTGGTCTGGGGGCGCGGTGCGAGTCCTGGACCAGGGAGTCGACTTCTGCTGTGGGGAGGCGGGCAGTATCCTCGGTCCCTCGTGACCCTGTTTTCAGCCTCCTGGAGCTTAGTTTCTGTGGTCTGGGGGGGCCGCGGTGGCGAGTCCCGGACCCGCGGAGGTCGACTTCTGCTGTGGGGAGGGCGGGCAGTATCCTCGGTCCCTCGCGACCCTGTTTAAAGCCTCCTGGAGCTTAGTTTCTGTGGTCTGGGGGGGGTGCGGTGGCGAGTCCCGGACCCGCAGAGGTTGACTTCTGCTGTGGGGAGGGCGGGCAGTATCCTCGGTCCCTCGCGACCCTGTTTTCAGCCTCCTGGAGCTTAGTTTCTGTGGTCTGGGGGAGGCGTGGTGGCGAGTCCCGGACCTCGGAGGTCGACTTCTGCTGTGGGGAGGGTGGGCAGTATCCTCGGTCCCTCGCGACCCTGTTTTCAGCCTCCTGGAGCTTAGTTTCTGTGGTCTGGGGGGGGGGTGCGTGGTGGCGAGTCCCGGACCCGCAGAGGTCGACTTCTGCTGTGGGGAGGGCGGGCAGTATCCTCGGTCCCTCGTGATCCTGTTTTCAGCCTCCTGGAGCTGTTGAGAGAGGAGACAGCTTTTAAGCACTTTACATTCGGAGGCGGGGCTGGTAAGAGGAGAGGCAAGACATACAGGAGAAAAACGTTTTAACTGGTAATCGCGATACAGGTACACAATTGCAATTAAATTTCTTGACTGAATAGGTATCTGTGAGCGGTAGGCTGGCTAGAAATCAATACAGCAGCTGGTCTAGGCAGTAAATCAAGATTAATCCAAAAAGGCGCCAAATTCAAACAAAGCGCCTGCAGCTCTTGCTTCTTCAGCCGCGTACCTTAGTTTCTGTGGTCGGGGGGGGGCGCGGTGGCGAGTCCCGGACCCGTGGAGGTCTACTTCTGCTGTGGGGAAGGCGGGCAGTATCCTCGATCCCTTGCGACCCTGTTTTCAGCCTCCTGGATCTTAGTTTCTGTGGTCTGGGGGCGCGGTGGCGAGTCCCGGACCCGATGAGGTCGACTTCTGCTGTGGGGAGGGCGGGCAGTATCCTCGGTCCCTCGCGACCCTGTTTTCAGCCTCCTGGAGCTTAGTTTCTGTGGTCTGGGGGAAGGCGTGGTGGCGAGTCCCGGACCCATGGAGGTCGACTTCTGCTGTGGGGAGGGCGGGCAGTATCCTCGGTCCCTCGCAACCCTGTTTTCAGCCTCCTGGAGCTTAGTTTCTGTGGTTTGGGGGGAGCACGGTGGCGAGTCCCGGACCCGCGGAGGTCGACTTCTGCTGTAGTGAGGGCGGGCAGTATCCTCGGTCCCTCGTGACCCTGTTTTCAGCCTCCTGGAGCTTAGTTTCTGTGGTCTGGGGGGGGGCGCGGTGGCGAGTCCCGGACCCGCGGAGGTCGACTTCTGCTGTGGGGAGGGCAGGCAGTATCCTCGGTCCCTCGCGACCCTGTTTTCAGTCTCCTGGAGCTTAGTTTCTGTGGTCTGGGGGGGGCGGTGGTGAATGCCGGACCTGCGGAAGTCGACTTCTGCTGTGGGGAGGGCGGGCAGTATCCTCGGTCCCTCGTGACCCTGTTTTCAGCCTCCTCAATATAGCGGGCTATTGGTTCCAGGCTTATTTAGCACACCGGGCAGTGCTAATGTAGCCCTGGGGCAAAGTTTGGAATATCTGGCCCACAGGCTTTTAGTTAGTTATCTTTTTATTTATTTATTAACTGCTGTCTGCGTTGCGGGTAGTAGTTTTTATTTATTTATGAAATCCAGTCTGTACAGTAGTAGTAGGCTTTGATGTACAGTATTTATAAAATGCAGTCTGAACTGCATGTTGTACTAGTAATAGTAGACATTATGGGCCAGATATTCAAAACATTGCGCCAGGCAAAACCCGTTTGTGCAGGTTTAGCACGGGATTAGCGCGGGTCTGCTATATACAAAAGGCCAAATAACGCGGGCAAACTGCATTAGCACTGGGCAAAATTATAATGTATGCAAGGGGCAAACTGACATGAATACAGGCGCAATGCTATATTCAGCGACTAGCGCCACGCTAAGTAGTTTTGCTCGACTTAACGCAACACTTAGGGCGGTGCACATTACCACCCAGGAAAAGCTTGTCTTAACCCTGGGCAATCAGCTTTGCGCGACACTATGGCTTTGTGCAGTGTTTGCGCGGTTTGGCGTGGGTTTTGTGTGACCCTAACAAATAAATATGACACACAGATAAAGCCAAACATAGAGGAAGCATGCTGCTAACTGATGGCATCACAATGATGCCATCATCTGCCACCAGTCCCAGCTATGCCAGGTAGTAAGTGGTAACCCTGCCACCAGTGGACAGCATGGCAGTGTGGCCATACAGCACACACCTGTGGACCACACTTCTGTGGACACCAACAGATGCCAGCACACACATGCAGCACTGTGGGCATGGAGGATGTTGAGGGGAGCATGTATGGGTGGCGAGGCTGGACACAACATGCAGTGCACATGGGCCAGTATTGGGAATACTCCAACACCAGTGTGCCTTTTGGATAATATATGCACCCCCGGCCACATACTGTACAGCTGTACAACTGCCATAACACACAAAGCCAGAAATGTACATGTCACTGTGAGCATCCCATGTCACAGGTGCAGCATCTGTGGGTCACACAACAGCGTAACAGTAATGTCTACTGTCAGTAAACACCTGCAGGTTGGGCCTCTCTGTGTATAGTGCAGTCATCATCACTGCCCTACACACCATAGGCACTGATGTGTCCACACACTACTGGCCCCCTTGCTACTGTAGTGTCTGCTGTGCACTGTAGCATGACCTACAATGTGACAGTTGCATACAGCACCACCACCATCTGTGCCTATGCTGTGTTGTCCAGTACAGCAGCAGAGCAGCAAGCGCGTATGGAAGTAGTGTTCAAGAACTGTATAATATTCCCCAAGCTGTTTTGCGCGGTGCTAACCGCGTTTGCAGCGGGTTTAAGCGCAGGGCTCAACAATTAGCCGGTGCAAACTGCATGAAAATCAGGGCATAAATCAGATGCTAATCTGGATGTTTGCCCACAGACTACCTAAGTAGGCTCATTTGCATGTCACTTTTGAATACGGCAAAGTTTAGCACCGGGCAAACGTGTTTGCACCGGGCTAATGGTTTAGCCCTGCGCTAAACCCACGCAAATGTGTTAACCCTGCGCTAACAGTTTGGGGAATATTTTACAGTTTTGCACACTGTACTTTCACATACGCTGCTGCCTTCAGCTGTACTGGGTGCACGCATTTGCTGGCATACAAATTGGCCACACAGTTCATCTCTACCTACCTTCACATCACTGTGCACTGTGTTGTTGTTGTGGTTTGCACTTCCTGGTTGCTATATTCAGTGCTGTCTTATTCCAGGGCTAAATTTGCCCTGCACTCCCAACCCAGTTTGCCCGGCCTCATTCCCATGCTATATTCAGAAGCTGTTTGCCCTGGGCTATTCCTTTTGAATATGGCTTTGTTTGTGCTCCGGGCTAAGTTTGCCTGCCGGGCAGTGCTAATTTAGCCCCGAGGCAAAGTTTTGAATATCTGGCCCTATGTATGTATGCATTTATTTAAATGCAGTCTATACCATATGTCATAGCAGAGGAAGAAGCAGGTTTCTATTTGTTTATTTGATTGGTTATTTATTTATGTATTTATCAAATGCAGTCTGTACTTCATGTAGTAGTAGAAGGCTTTTATGTATTAGATTCAAATTCAATAAGTACTGTATATAGTAGGCTTTTATTTAGCTATTAAATGCAGTCAGTATTTATGAAGTAGTAGAAGTAGGCATTTGTTTACATATTTGTTTATTATACGCAGTCTATACTGCATGCTGCAGTAGTAGTAGTAGGCTTTTATTTATTAAATGCAGCCTGTGATGTGCGTAGTACTAGTAGTAGACTGTTATTTATTAAATGCAGTCTGTACTGTATGTAGCAGTAGTAGGTTTTTATTTATTGATTGATTTACTGATTTATAAACTGCAGTATGTACTGTGTGTAGTAGTATGTTTTTATTTAATGCAGTCTGTAATGTATGTAATGTACGTATGTAATATATGCGTGTATGTATGTAATGTATGTATGTATGTAATGTATGTATGTTATGTATGTATGTATGCAGTAGGCTTTTACGTTTCCATTTAATGCAGTCCATATTGTATGTAGTAGTAAAATATTTTTATTTGTTTTACATGCAGTCTATATGTGGTGGTATTAGTAGCAGGTTACTGTTTATTTATTAAATGCAGTCTATACTTTAGAAGAAGAAGATAAATTAGCATTTATATAGTACTTTTCATACACATTGTATCCCAACGGGCTTTACAAGCAGTGACAGACTGGTAGTGAAGTGACTAAACACGTAATGACAGCTATTTCGCATGTCATCATGTAGTCTGTGCTGCATATAGTAGTAGTAGGCTTTTATTTATTAAATACAGTACGTACTGCATGCAGCAGTAGTAGTAATAATAGTAGGATTTATTCATTAAATACAGTCTAAACTGTATGTGGTAGTAGGTTTTTATTTATTTATTTATTAAATGCAGACTGTACTGTATGTAGTAGAAGGCCTTTATTAAGTAACAGCAGTCTGTACTGCACTGTACTGTATGCAGTAAATAACTGCAGTCTGTAAGTAAGCAGTAGGAGACTTTTATTCAGTTTATTTAGTACATGCAGTCTGTATTGTAGAAGTAGCAGCAGTTCTTTATTAACTGTAGGCTGTACTGTACACAGTAGCAGTGGTGGAAGCAGAACTGTATATACAGTATTTTCTTACAAAATGTGCTCTATGCTTAATGTGGTAGTCGTAGGCTTTCATTTATTAAATGCAGTCAGTACTGTATGTTGTAGTAGGCATTTTTAGTTATTAAATACAGACAGTACTGAATGTAGTTGTACTGTACAAGTAGTGCTGTAGTAGTGCAGACTTTTATTTTATAACACAGAAACATAAAGACACAGAATTTGATGGCAGATAAGGGCTGCTTGGCCCACCTAGTCTGGCGATATTCCCTACCTACTATCATACCATAGACCCTACTTGACCTTCGGCTTTACTGCCCCTTCACTGCTTCTTAGGTTCCCTTAAACCTATCCCATGCCTTATTAAATCCCATTACAGTTTTTACTCCCACCACCTCCTCAGGGAGGCTGTTCCAGGCATCCACCACCCTTTCTATGAAGAAGTGTTTCTTTACATTCCCCCTGATTCTACCCCCCCAGCTTCATCACGTGATCCCTTGTTCTTGTGCATCCTTTTCTTTGAAAAATGCTTCCCTTTTGTACCTTATTTATATATGTGAGGTATTTGAAAGTCTCTATCATATTCCCCCTCTCCCTCCTTTCCTCCAGTCTGTACATATTGAGGTTCTTCAGTCTCTCCTCATAGGGATTTTCATGCAGATCCTGCACAATTTTAGTTGTCCTCCTCTGGATTGCCTCAGCTCTGTCTATGTCCTTTCAGAGCTGAGGACTCCAGACCTGGACACAGTACTCTAGGTGGGGTCCCACCAAAAACTGATAAAGAGGTATCACCACCTCCCTCGTTCAGCTGGTGATACCCCCCCATGCACACTAGCATCCCACTGGCTTTCCCCACTGTTTTGTCACACTGTTTAGTGACCTTTAGGTCATCAGATATGATAACACCAGGGCTCTTTCCGTTTGATGGTCACCAGTACTACTCCCCCCATTTTGTACTCTGACCTTGTGTTTCTACACCCCAAGTGCAAGATTTTGCATTTTGTTGCACTGAAACTTAGTTGCTACATTCTAGGCCACTCCTCAAGTGGTATACCATTGTTACAGCAATGCTGTAACAGCAAAACCCCCACAACAACACAGAGCAGCGACCACATTTGCGACAAGCTGTTTTCGCCATGAACAGTATGTTGCAGTGATTGGTGTGCAGGCAGCAAGACTGCCCATTTCTCGACTATCTGTGTGACAAGGAGTTTGTTATATTAAATAGCGGGGGGAGGTGCGGGGGCGCAGCCCTCCCACATTGATACTCTCAAGTGTGGTGGTTGGTTTCTGTGTGTTCCATGGTCGTTGTCAGAACCTGGGGATGTCAGGGGCATTGTGTCACTGTAGGGGATGTCAGCAGGATTTCAGTCGAAGTGGCTTGGTGGAACCCTCAAGCTTACCTAGATCTCTATTCATTTTCCACCACCCCCCGGACGTCCACTCTATTGTAGATTTTTGTGTCATCAGCAAAAAGACATGCCTTCCCTTTTAGTCCATCTGCAATGTCACTTATAAAGATACTGAAGAGGACTGGACCCAGTACTGATCCTTGCGGCACCCCGCTAGTCATCTTTCCTTCCTTGGAGTGAACTCCGTTTACCACTGCCCTCCGTCACCTATCATCCAACCAATTTCTTACCCAGTTTACCACTTTTACTCTCATTCCTAGGTGGCCCAGCTTGTTTATGAGTCTCCTATGTAGAACAGTGTCGAAGGCCTTACCGAAACATAGGTAGGCCACAGCCACCATATGCATCCATGCATTCTGTATGTAGTCCATAAAGTATGTTTTAATAGAATGCTTTTTTATTTATTAAATGCAGACTGTACTGTCTGTAGTTGAAGTGGTAGTAGACATTTATTTATTATGTAATATATTCTGTACTGTAGTAGTAGTATTAGTGAGCTTTTATTTATTAAATGCTGGCTGCACTTTATGTAGTAGTAGTATTAGTGGGCTTCTATTTATTAAATGCTGGCTGCACTTTATGTAGTAGTAGTATTAGTGGGCTTTTATTTATTAAATGCTGGCTGCACTTTATGTAGTAGTAGTATTAGTGGGCTTTTATTTATTAAAATGCTGGCTGCATACTTCCTCCAACCCCCCACTAGGACTGCCTTATGTTGTTATCCCTCTGTACAGACAGTTGGTGAGACCCTATCTGGAGTACTGTGTGCAGTTCTGGAGACCCCATCTCCGCAAAGACATAGACAGAGTGGAGGCTGTTTAGAGGAGGGCAACTAAAATGGTGCAGGGTCTGCACCACAAGACATACGAAGAAAGACTAAAGGAGCTTAATATGTATACCCTTGAGGAAAGGAGGGAGAGAGGGGACATGGTAAAAACTTTCAAGTACCTCAAGGGAATCAACAAAGTCCAAGAGGGTGGCAACTTTCAGAAAAAGAGATGTGCAAGAACAAGGGGGCACAATTTGAAGATACAGGGGGGATGGCTCAGAGGTAATGTGAGGAAGTATTTTTTCACAGAGAGGGTTGTGGATGCATGGAACAGCCTCCTTGAGGAGGTCGTGGAGTCAAGAACAGTGGGGGAATTCAAGAATGCATGGGACAGACATAAGGCAGTCCTAGTGGGGGGTAGGAGTAAGTAAGCTGTTGGTTAATTAGGATCTGCAGCTTATCTGTTAGGTAGGAAAATGGGCAGACTACATGGGCCAAGCGGTCCTTATCTGCCCTCAAATTCTATGTTTCTATGTTGTGTATCAACCCTGTTGAAGATCTTTGTGTCGTCTGCAAAGAGACATACTTTTCCTTCCAGTTCCTCTGCAATGTCACTTTTAAAGACATTAAAAAGGACCGGCCCCAGTACTGAACCCTGCGGTACCCAGCTAGTAACCCTCCTTTCTTCACTGTGGACTCCATTTACTACTACCCTTTGCGTCCTGTTGTCTAGCCAATTTTTTATCCAGGCTACCACCTTGGGACCCACTCCAAGGCTGGCTAACTTGTGTATTAATCTTTTGTGTGGGACTATATCAAATGCCTTGCTAAAATCTAGGTAGGCTATGTCCACAGCCCCTCCCTGGTCTACTACTTTGGTCACCCAGTCAAAGAAATCTATTAGATTCATCTGACACGACCTTCCCACTGTGAATCCATGCTGCCTTGGGTCCTGTGCCCCACTGGCCTCTGAGTACTCAACAATTATTTCCTTCAGAAGTGATTCCATCATTTCCCTACCACTGAGGTCAAACTAACTGGTCTGTAGTTTCCTGCCTTTGTCCTGCTCCCACTTTTGTGAAGAGGAATCACATCCGCCCTTCTATCATCCTCAGGTACCACACCATCCTTCCATGATTTGTTAGACAGTAGTAAGCGGTGTCACTAGTTCTACCCTTAGTTCTTTTAGAATTCTTGGTGAATGCCATCAGGCCCCATCGCTTTGTCCACCTTCAGTTTTATTAGTTCTTTCAGAACCCTTTCTTCTGAAACTGGACTGGTATCAACCCCCATCTTCAGAGTGTTTCTCTTGTTTGGTTTAGGTACCTCCCCCTCCTCTTCTTTTGTGAATACTGAGCAGAAATATTCATTCAGTATCCCTGCTTTTTCACTGTTACCCTCTGCCCACATTCCCTTCCCTTTATTAAGCCTCAGTATCCCTCCTCTGGTCTTTCTTCGCTCCCTAACGTACCTATAAAAGGTCTTATCCCCCTTCATAACAGAGTTGGCTATCCTTTCCTCGGTTTGGGCCTTTGCTATTCTGACTGACTTCCCAGCCTCTTTCTGCTTTAACTGATAAAGTTCTCTGTCCTGCTCCTTCTGTGTGTCCTTATATTTCCTGAGTGCTGTCCTTTTCTCCTTAACCTTCCCTGCCACCTCTTTTTTTTAATATTCTTTATTTTATATTTTTTATATAGTTTTATATAAATATATATATATATACACAGTCAGCACTTGTTTATCTGGCTCTCATTTATCCGTTTCTCTCATGTACCCGTCTTTGACTGCATGATTTTTTTATTTCTCATTTTGTTTACACTCATTTATCTGTCCCTCGCATTATCCGTTTCCGTTGTCCATCCTGCCTGTTGTCTCCTATGTGGATTTCAATGTTTACTCTCAGATAACTGACCCTTTTCATCCCAAGTAGAGCACTGTACAGAAAACCACAGACCAAAGCAGGCAAGGCAGTCACAAACCAAAGCAGCCAGAGACCTAAACAGCCACAGCAGCCATAGATCCAACTGCAGACCGAAGAATCCAGTTTCCACTTCACCGTTTCTCTCAGATATCCGTCACCTGACCTGGGAACAGAAGGCAACGGATATCTGAGTGCTGACTGTATATATATATATATATATATATATATATATATATATATATATATTAGGCATAAAAACTCTGTTTAATGCATTAGTTAGGGTTGTTCCACAGCGACAAAAGTGAGAAATTCGGTTGGTTACCGTCCCCTTGGACCCCCCCCCACCAACCCGCACTGGGGTGTGCATTGTGGTCGTCGGCCCTAACTCTCACTCCATCACATGTGTAAAACAGCAGAAGTATAGGAGAATGGGGTGAGAGTTAGGACCGGACGACCCCAATGCACACCCCAATGCCGGTTGGGGTGGGGTTGGGTCAAGGGGGTTTTCAACCCTAATTATCAATTTCCTCACTTTTGTCACTGTGGAACAACCTAACTAATGCATTAGCGGAGTTTTGCACTTCATTTCTTTTTAGGAATGCTAACGAGAAATAGTGAATGTAATGCAGCGGTGGGAGCACTCCCACCACGTAATGTGGCAGTGGGAGCGTGGGGCCCATGTGATGTCTTGTACAACAGTAACAGGAACAGCAAGCGCAAACAAGCGCTAACAGTGGCGCACATGGTAGTACAGCGCGAATGAGAACAGAAAGAATGCTTTTACGGTGCGTGAAGCGGGAACAGTCTGCCACGTGATGTGTTGTCACACAGTAACATGGTGCCTGCAAACAGAAATGTCAATGGGCATGGCGATGCAAAATGAAACAGAAAGAGAAACAGTACTGTAGACACAAATGGCAAAAAATAACAGAAACGCAAGCGCAAATGAAAACGCAAAGGATAACGCACATGGTGGGGTAGACGTCAACGGTAAGTGAAACAGGTATGGAACCGCAAGCAGAAAGGGCAACGGTAACAGTAATGTAAGCGCACAGGCTGTTTTTCCCCAAAACCTGCACAGAGAAAGACAGTGAGTACAAAGAATGTATGCATAATATGGGTATCGGAGCAGAAAATGAGGACTTGGAATACTAAATAGGTTATATCTCAGGGACCGTACGACGTAGAAAATTTTTTTTTAAGTTGTATAATTTATGACTGTCCTGGCTAGTTTTATACTTAGCCCCCATTTTTCTGACGAAAAGTCCGTATCTCGCACCGTTTCCGAGATACAGGCCCTGAAAAGTGGCAATGAAACGCCGTAATGTTATCCTATGGGGAAAAAAGAAGTTGAGCACCATAACTTTGCCTCCTGTAATATCTTCCACAAAACCACTGAAAGGCACATCTGTGGGCTGTTGTCTGTCTTCCCTTCAAATTTCAGGAAAAAAGACTAAACCGTTATTTTGCAGCAGGGTGCCAAAAGATTCCTG
Source organism: Neoceratodus forsteri (assembly GCA_016271365.2). Lineage (NCBI taxonomy): Eukaryota > Metazoa > Chordata > Ceratodontiformes > Ceratodontidae > Neoceratodus > Neoceratodus forsteri. Next base: position 1,574,780,334 of record CM057453.1, on the reverse strand, counting down.
TAATGCGTCAGGCGCCGTAATGTTATCCTATGGGAAAAACTGTCAACTTTGGAGTGCCGTAACTTTGCCGCCATATAATATTTTTTCAAGACAACACTGTAAGGCACATCTGTGAGATGTCGGCTGCGTTCCCTCCAAATTTCAGCCCAATATTCCCAACTGTTCTTTTGCAGCGCAGTGCCAAAGAATTGCTGTCATTTTCCCACAGACTAGAAAACTACTGTCGCAATTTGCGAAAGCTTTCGCAAAAATTTGCGACACTTTCTTGTGCATGAAAGTACTTTGTGAAAGTACTTTTTCCAGAAATTTGAAAAACATATTTCTGGGGTGTTTTACCCCAAAATAAAGACATGGCTAGCATCCTCAGGGTCTGACTAGGTGAATACAAAAAGCATTAGGTTGCTAGAGGGTCCCAAATTTAAATGCCAAGCATTTTTCTGATCACTAACTGAAAACAAAATGGCGGATTTGCAAAAGTAACAGGGCTATTTGCAAAAGTAAAAATGCATTTGCGACACCGTCGAACTTTTTGTTAACTTTTCCCATTGACTTATAATGGGAAATTGTGTTTTGAATAACTTTTGAACCGTTTAATATTTTTTCACCAAATCTTCAAAAGGCACATCGGGGACCCTGGCTGCATGTTCCCTGAAGATTTTGAGGCAGATCATAAACCATGAGAGCTGTAGGCGCGACTGTAGAATTCCAGAAAAAGCGTAAGTGCACGTTAAGAGATCAAGTGCTTAATAACTCTGCAGCCGTATAGCCCACCAGTATGAAACTTAGCAGATCCCAAGGCCTATAGTTCTTGATCGTGTATTCCAACTTTCAGGCAAATCCGTCAAACGGTTGCAAAGTTATTAAGGTGAAAAATTTTGGGTTTAACATAGAAATTGCTCCTCAACCCTAACTAACCATAATATATATATATATATATATGACAGCAGGAGTTGATCTATACAGTATTGCTCTTTTGTCTTACAATTCATGGAATGTTCTTCGGGTTGACAGTTTTATGTTTCTATAACATCATTCTGTTATATATCAAATGACACTTGATCAAAATTCATATCTTAAAAAATTGGTCACTTTCAAATGGCTCTATCAGGGAACAAATGTTTCATCTAGAGGTGAGATATAGAAAACCCATGGTCTCCATTGGAGCTCAAATCATGACATCCTTCCAGCTCTAGAAGCTACTATTCTCTCTAGATAATATATCTCAGTCATAATGAATGCCAATCAGAGAGGGTGGGTACTTTAACCGTTCACCATAGGAGAGTTATAACCTTTTTAGCTGCTGTCGGTTACAGGTATAACTTATTTCCACCTGGTGGAACTTTTCTGTCTTCCCCAATATAAAGCAAAATCATCTGATTGGATAAATTAATTTCTGGTCCCAAAATATTTTGTATACTCTTCTCTATATCTAACAAGTATTGAGTAACTTTCGGACAGGTACAAAAAATATGTGTTATATTTGCCATTTTTTCTCCACATTCTCTCCAACAAAGGCCATACCTCATAGACACAAATTTAGCAATTTTGTCAGGGGTATAAAAATATCTACTACGAAATTTCCATATATATTCTGACCAGTATGATGACTGTGATACTTTCGTCGAGTGAGGAATAGGTTCCAACCATTTCTCATAACTTATCTGAGTCCCTAATTCTCTATTCCATCTCCCTAAGATATCTTCAGTGGATTCCTTCCAAAAATCTCTTATTGCTTTATATATTTGTCCAATTAAATGAATTTGTTCCCTGCCTTCCATAGCGTCCCTTAAAAGGGACATCAACATAGGTATGAGAGAGGGCAGAGTATTTAATGCTAATTCTTTCTGTATAAATGACCGAATCTGTAAATATCTATAATGGTGTGTATGGGGAAGTTGATATTTTGCCTGTAGTGTGGCAAAAGGCAATATTCCATTTACATCTAAGTATTGATATAAAAAAAGCAGACCTTTTTTCTGCCATTCTTGATGGACCCGAATAGCTCCTATCTCCGAAGATACACTTTCTGTACCTATTAGTTTAAAATAACCAAAAACTTCAGTTAAATGTAGTAGAGGCCCTTAGCTTAAACCAAGCCTTTAATTATAACGGGTTCCAAATGTAAAGTTTTGTAACTGTGAATAAGCGTTTTGAGGGGCAGATATAATAGGGATAATATTTACTAAATCATTTAGTATAAATTCAATAAATTTCCACGGTTTTTCTACCTGAGGATTCAGCCATGTCATCATTATTTTACATGTTACTGCCTTATGGTAATCTCTAAGGTTTGGAAGATTACAACCCCCTTTGCCACAGGTAACTGTAACAGAGACCATCTGACCCCAGGCTGCTGTCCTGCCCACACAAATCTCGAAGAGATTCTAGCCCAGGATGCAAAGTAGAATTGTGATGGAATAATAGGCAAAGTCTGGAAATAATATAATATCTTAGGAAATAAGGTCATCCGAATAGCTATGTATTCAAGCTGAAAAAGAGAATACCTGATGTGTCCAATTCCCGACTAAATTCTCTATCTCTATCAATACAGGCTCTAAATTAAACAGTTCCAAATGTTCCAATTTCTGGGGAATACTTACACCTAAATATTTAATTTTATTTTTTTCCATTTCAGAGGGATCTGGTTCTTCAGGGACTGAGAGGGGATGAAATTTAAAGATAATAACTCTTGTTTTTTGTATATTTATTTTGTATCCGGCTATCTCTGAGAACTTATCTATCACTTGTAAAGTTATCAGGAATGGGCTTTTCTGGTTCTAGGAGTGTTAATAATACATCATCTACATAAAATGATATAGTAAAATCCCTCCCTCCCTCCTGAAGGGACCCCCTTGTGGGCTTTCTGGGGTGGTCCTCAGATGGTTCACTTCTTACCTCACCGGAAGAACTCAGACATGGTTTCGGGGGTCTTTTCTTCCGACCCCACCTCTCTGCCTTGTGAGGTGCCTCAGGGCTCTATTTTGTCCCCCATGTTGTTTGTGGTGTATATGCTTCCCCTCGGAGACACTGTGAGATGGAATGGTATGGTCTGCAGTTTCATTGCTATGCCGATGATACCCAACTATATCTGTCTTTTGCTCCCCACCAGGAAGGAGCCATTTCGGTATTTAATAGCTGCCTCAATGAAATCCAGGATTGGCTGAGGTCCAGTTGGTTGAAGTTGAACTCAGGGAAGACAGAGGTGTTGGTTTTGGATCTGGATCTCCGGATAGGGGGTCCAGTGGCCGGCTCCCCATCTGAATTGTGTTTTGGTGCTGTTGAGCTACTGGTCTCTGCAGAGGTGTGAGACCTGGGGGTGATACTGGATGCTGGGATGACACTTTGACATCAGGTGTCAGCTGTGGTTAAGAAATCGTTCTACCATCTAAGAAACATCGCCAGGATCAAGCATCTTGTTCCATCCGGTGATCTGCCAACTCTGATCCATGCCTTTGTGACCTTGTGCCTTGACTACTGCAACTCGCTTTACTTTGGGTTTCTGGGGGTTGATATCCACCACTTGCAGCTGGTGCAGAATTTTGCAGCACGGTTGTTGTTGGGAACTCCTAGATCCTCCCATATTACACCGGTGCTGCGGAAACTGCATTGGCTGCCAGTTCAGTGGCGGATCACCTTCAAAGTCGGCTTACTGACTTTTAAAGCACTACATGAACTGGGCCCTGATTACCTGAAAGAACTCCTCATTCCTTACCACCTTGTGAGACCACTCCGCTCTGCTGACGAGGGGTTGCTAGAGATTCCTAGGGTGAATTTAAAATCTGTTGGGGCCCGTGCCTTTATGTTTGCAGCCCCTTCCCTTTGGAATTCTCTACCCCATCGGATTAGGGAGTGCACGACCGTGGGGAGTTTTAAACAGGCTCTGAAATCTTTTCTGTGGGAAAAATCCTATGGATGCACTATCTTTGAACTGTATTTATTATGTGGCTGAATTTGTTGGATTTTATTATTTTATTGTATGGTGCCTTGATGCCTGAAAGGCGCTTTATAAATAAAGCATATTATTATTATTATTATATTATTATTAATATTAGGATGTTGCCTTATGGCTTCAGCCAGTGGCTCAATGTATATGGCAAACAGTAAAGGGGAAAGTGGGCAACCCTGCCTAGTTCCCCTTCCCAGCTGTATCACTGAAGATAACTGTCCATTCATTTTAACATATGCCTTCAGAGAGGTATAGATTCTCTGTATCATGCTAGAGAATTCCCCAGGAAATCCAAACTTGAGCAAAGTTTCCCATAAAAAAGGCTAACTGACGTGATCAAATGCTTTGTCTGCATCAAGGCTGAGCAACCCTGCCAGTATCTGTCTCTGATTTAAGTGGTCCAATAAATGGATCATTCTACGTATATTATCTGTGGTTTCTCTGTCTTGAATGAACCCAGATTGATCTGAATTAATCAAATAGGGTAACAGTTCCTCCAGTCTATGTGCCCATATTGTAGTCCATGTTTAATATGGATATTGGCCTATATGAAGTAGGCAGATCTGCTGGTTTGCCCTCTTTTAATATAGGTGAAATATTAGTGTAATCCTATGAAGGAGGAGGTGGACTCTCCTGTTGAATTTCTAAAAAGGCCTTTAGTAGTAAGGGGGTCAGCTGTTTACTAAAAGTCTTGTACCACTCGGGACGGAAATCCATCTGGGCCAGGGGTTTTTAATGATTTACTTTCCTTTAAAGCACGTCTGACTTCCTGTGATCTGATAGGGGATTTTAATCTGATTTCCATTTCCCTAGTTAGCTTTATTAATGAAAGGGGGAAAATTTCCTCAATTTTGTTAAATTCTGGATCTTGTGGTTTCTCCTATAGCTGCCTATAATATTTCTGGAATAACTGCATTATCTGCTGTGAATTAAAAGCTCTTGTTTTTCTCTCCGGATCCACTAAATGTGTTATGATTGTAGCTGTCCTATGTCCCCTAAGCCTCCAGGCTAAATTTCTTGCCCCTTTTGGCCCTCCCTCATACCTATATGTTTTCAAATAAAAAAGTGCCTGTTGTGTTTTTCCTTCTAAAAGTTTCTGGCACTCAGCCTTTGTCTGATTAATCTGGGTTTGGGTCTCTGTAGTAATAGGGGTAAACTCTGTTTGTATTTCCCTTAATTTCTCATGTAATTCACCATATCGTGTTTCCCAATATCTCTTCTTGTATGCTGAATACGCAATTATCTCCCCCCGATCACAACCTTCAGAGTATCCCAAACAATTGTATTGGATGTCTCCTGGGATGAATTTTCTGCAATAATCAGAGCTATTTTTGAGTTAAAGCTGTCCCTAAAAGCTTTATCCTTTAGAAAGGATGTATTCAGGTGCCACCCAGTGGATTTCCTTGGTATTTTAAAATCTAGCCTCAAAAATAGGGGAGAATTATCGGAAAGAAATCTAGGTCCCACAGTTAAATTTTGTAAACAGTCCAAATGTTCTTTTGAAATGAAAAAGTAGTCCAATCTTGAGTAAGAATTGTGTCTAGGGGAGAAAAACGTATACCCCCCAGAAAGAGGATAAAAATGTCTCCATACATCGATTAGACCCAATGCCCTAAATTGAGAGATAAATAATCTTTGAGGTGATGTTAGCCTATAATTGGAAGGTGCAGAGGAGTCCAACCAAGGTGTCAAATTTAAGTTGATATCTCCCCCTATTATAAGACAGCCGTGCATAATGTCTAGAAGCTTTGCAAAAAATCTTTTAAGAAGACAAACTGATGTAAGAGTGGGAAAATACATGTTCACTAATGTGACCTTTGTCCCATAAAGGGTACTTTTTAAGATTATATACCTTCCCTCTGAGTCTACGCACTGTGTTTCTAAATGAAAAGGAGAGGTCCTAGGTATTAAAATGGCTACTCCTCATCATTCCCCTTTAGGGAAGGACGACGCATATACCCAAAACCTGCCCCCCAATTCAATTTTGCATGTTCGGTATCTGTTAAGTGTGTTTCCTGGAGGTAATAAAAATCACTAGTGTGTTTCTTAATGTATTGGAACAGTCTGGCCCTTTTGATGGGGTTGTTAAGCCCATTTATATTAAGGGAGAGTGCTTTTACTATCTGAGTAGCCATCTTATTCCCTTATGGAAACATATTCTCTCCTGTTGTCCCCATCTTAATAATCCAATTCCTGAAGGATCACCATACTGATGTCCCCCCCCGAGCCATCCTACTGAACGTCACTTTTTTTGAAACATTTAATGCCTTTCCCATCTAGATTATTCTTAAACATCTCCTGCTGCGATCTTATCAAACTTCTTGAAATCTGAAGCAAATTATCAGTATATGTCTGACCTTTTTCTTGATAACTATGTACATACACTGTGTTCTAAATAATATTGACTTCCAAGGTAGGGAAGTCTAAAAACTTACTCCCTAAGTGTGCCTCCTGATAATCTGAGGTCACCGGAGGATATCTGATAACACCAAATGCCCAGGCCTCCTGAGGATATACTACTCCCCTAATAAAAATAAAAGGAACTATGTAGACAAGCTAAATAAAAATCAACCTGTTAACTCAAAAAATCTTGCCTGTCTGTCTTTGATTTGAAATGGGCTTCCCTGTTAGGTCTGGAGATGCCTCCCTCCCCCCCAGCAAAGTAAATTGTTTGTTTTATTATTAACTAAATTCTGTAGTATACAACTAGGGCAGCTTTTCTTAGGCCCTTATATCAATTTAGCCCTGAAAACAAATCAAACAGTCCTCATTAATCTGCTCTTTAGAGTTATATCTGTTGCTTCCTTCTGAGCAATCGTCAGGGCCAGTTCGAACAGCCAGATCAAAAGTTTTACTTGCTTCTTTGTTATGGCAGAGTTTTCTGCACGTAAACTTATTAGGTGTTGCTTTTCTCTGTCCAACCTCCTGTGAGAAAGTTGTCGTCTAATAAAGATTCCAGTTCAGATAACTGAATTCCCAGACCCTCTCATCAGTCATGCTCTTTCAGAGACCTCTATCCAGAAATCCCAAGCCAATCTTCATCGTCTGTCAGTCAGGTTCTTCCCCTTGCCGATCGGCAAAAATTTGCTAGACGATTGGAAATGTTTCCCCTCTTTGCTATCTCTCCACCATTCTGTGCTCTGCCCAAATTCATTGTCTACTAGCACGGCGGGTCAGCTCTCTGCAATCCCAATGTGGATTTTGTTTTAATTTGAATTCCCACTTTAAGGAGCTCCTCTCTGGCCTCCTCCGCAGTATGAAATTCCTTCCTTCCCGATGGCAGTTGCACCACAAGTCTGGCTGGGTACTGTGTTGTAAATCTAATGGCTGCCTCCTTCAAAGCTGGTAAAATGTCTGCATATGCTCTGCAATTACGCATAGTTTGTGGAGCATAGTCATTATCTACATAGAAATGGGTTTGTCCATAAAAGACCTTACCTTTTCGCCATGCTGCTGTTAATACTGTCTCCATGACTGCGTTGCTTAGAAAGTGTATAATAATAGATCGAGGCCTAGCATTCGGATCTGTAGGCCATGGGCCCAGTGCACAGTAAACTCTCTCTAATGATAACTGAATATCAGAGGGCAATTCAAGAGCTGTTTTGAGCAAAGTAATAGTAAACTCAGTAATGTCCTGACCTTCTGAGCCTTCAGGAATGCAATATAATCTTAAGTTCTTTCTGAGAGCTCTGTTTTCTAGATCTTCTTGTTTTTCTTGCAGTTGTACACATTGATGTTTTAAGAGTTGAACTGTATTCTCCATGTCATCTACTCTGTTCTCTACTGCTGTTATCTGTCTCTCCGATGCATCAGCTCGTTACTCCAGGCTCACTACGTCTCTGTGAAGCTCTCCGTAAAGATCTTTAATTTCTGCACAAACCGATAATAGCTCCTTGTATATACTATCTAACTTTATGCATTTGTGTCTCGCTTTATTATTTGGTATGGTCATCTGGTCCTGCAGTTCTGCTGGCGCTTGAGAGTTTTTGGAATCGGAGGGCTCCTGGGCCAACATTGCTGCTCAATTTAATTCTGCTCACTGGTGCCCGCAGTTGTACTGTTTCTTTTATTTTTCTTCTTTAAGTTGCTTCTTATGTATGTTCCAGATATCTGGATCTTGTTTATTTTAATTTGTTTGTTGTTAAGAACATCAAATCGAGAAGATTATCGAGGGGTGTAGTGGAGCTCTGCGTTTACACCGCCATGCTGCTTGGAAGCCAAACCGGAAGTCCCTGCCACCTCTTTTGAGAACCATAGCGTTTTTTTCCTTCGATGTGTTTTGTTGATTTGCTTTACACAAAAGCTTGTAGCCTCTGTGATGGCTGTTTTGATTACTCCCCATTGTTCCTGCACCCCTCCTTCTTGCCTGTTTGCTAGTGCTTTTCTGAGGCACACTCTCATTTTCCCAAAGTCAGCCCTCCTAAAGTCCAATACTCTTGCTTTTGTATGGCTTGACTGTATGGCTGTGTTTATTGTGAACCACATTGTTAGGTGATCGCTTGTTCCCAGATGGCTACCCACTTCTAAATACGAGATTCTTTCTCCAACCCCATTTGAGAGTACCAGGTCTAAGATTGCTCCCTCCCGAGTGGGTTCCAATACTAGCTGTCTGAGGCATGCCCCTTGTAGGGCATCAAAAATGACCCTGCGCTTGGATGTGCCTACAGCAAAGGTGTTCCAGTTAACATCTGGCATATTCAGGTCCCCCATCAACAATATCTCCCTTTTTCTGCCATTCTAAGGAAGCCTTCTATCATTTCCTTGTCTATTCCACCGAGATGGGGGTCTGTATGCAACCCCCATGCAGATTGTGGTGCCATTTCCTGTCTCCAGAGTGACCCAGAGTGCCTCATCCGCTCCGTTTACTCTTTAGCTCTGTTGCTTTGATCCCTTCCTTTACCTAGCGAGCTACTCCCCCTCCTTTTTTACCCTCCCTGTCCCTCCTGTAGATTGTGTATCCTGGTATGTTGACATCCCAGTCATGGTTCTCTGTGTAACCTAAGTGTGACCTTGAAATCAAGCTATCTTTTGCATGCCAATGTATTTCTGTGTATATACTGTTGTTGCTGTTTATTCTGTTCTGTACTATGTTTGACTTGGAACCTTTGTAAGCGAGCCATTGGCTCAAAGGTGTTAATCCCTAACTGAAATAAATAAATAAAATACAATATATATTAATTTATTAAATGTGTCACTACTTTATGTAATTACAGTAGTAGAAGGATTTTATTTATTAAATGCAGTCTGCACTGTATGTAGAGTAATGGACTATTAGATGCAGTCTATTCTGTATGAAGTAGTAGGCTTTTCTTTATTTTTTTTTAGTTTTTGTTGACCGGGTAAGTGCACTAGACAAATCCTGCCTATTTTCAGGCACGACCGGGGGAGGGGAATACAGATGAATGCCAACTGACCTTGAACCAGATTAAGCTGTTTGTGGTATTTTTAGTGAATGAGGGAAATTTGGCCAGGACACCGGGGAAATTCCTCTACTCTTTTCGATAAGTGCCATGGGATCTTTAACATCCACCTGAACTACCACCAATCCAGGCAGATGGGACCTCGGTTTAACGTCTCATCCGAAAGACGGCACCTCAGAAGTGCAGCACCCCTCTCATGCTGCACTACAGTGTCAGTAATGGGATATTAACCCAAGAGCCAGATGTGGGAACTGAACCCACAACCCTCTGATCTCCCGGCCTCAGAGTTGAGTGTGCTACCTACTGAGCCACTGACACTGCTTATTAAATGCAGTTTGCACAGCGTGTAGTAGTAGTAGCAGTAGACTTCTATTTATTTATTGTTTACTAAATAAGCCTGAACTGTAAGTAGTGGTAGGCTTTTATTTATTGATTTATTAATTGCAGTTTGTAATGTATGTAGTAGTCTTTTATTTATGAACTGATTTAATTATTTAATTCAGTTTGCATTTGATGTAGTGCAGACATAGTAGGCTTTTAGTTAGTAAGTACATACAGTCTGCACTGTAGGTAGTAGCAGTAGAAGTACAGTAGCTGGCTTTTATATATTTATTTACTTAATGCCATCTGTAATACATGTAGTGGTAGTAGTACAGCAGTAATAGTAGTGGGTTTTTAGTTATTTATTAAATTCAATGTGTACTGTACATAGTAGTAGTGGCATTTTATGTATTACTTACAGTGTCTATACATCATGTAGTAGTATTAGTAGTACTTGCAGTAGTAAGAGTTTTAATAGTAGAAGTACATTTTCATTTATTTATTGCTGTCTGTACTCTATGCAGTAGTAGTAACAGTAGCCTTTGATATAGTGAGTACATAATTCTGCTTTGTACATAGTAGCAGGTTTTTATTTTGTCATCTGTGATTCATGTAGTATAGAAGTAATAGCTGATTTTAATTTATTTATTAAATGCAGCCTTACTGTATGCAGTAGTAGGCTTTTATATATATATATATATATATTTTTTTTTTACTCCTTCCCCACGCCTGTTCGGTCTCTCTTTAGGCCCCCATACAAACTGCCCCACCGCGGCTACTTCCGACCCCTGCCGTCCCACATTGCAGCCACCCCCAAATAACCCCAGTGTATCCCTTCACCAGGTGGGTATCTTACCTTCATATGAGAAGGGCCCTGGTGGCCAACCAGTGATCTTGGAGTGCTGCTGGGATGGCATGTGGAGGTCCGAGAGCCCGGCGGTGAGGGTTCGGGAAGGCCATCACCTGATCGGCCAGGTACTATTTTTCCATTTGCTCCCCTGAGGAGTGATGTGCCACTGATGTCAAGGCATACGCCGACGTCCGTCACTCCCCTAGTGTATTGGGGCCAACGTCCTGCTGTACTCCCAGCCTCCGCCAGGGGTCAGCAGGTGCCGAGCCGCATATCCACCCTCCCCCCTGAGAAGGTGAGCCATCGTTAGATACTCATTTCCTTCTCTCCCGGCCAGCCTTCCAGCAACCCGAGTCTGTTCTTGAACCTGGGTCACTGGCATCACTATTTATATATTAAATGCAGTCGGTACATTATGTAGTAATACTTATTGGGTTTACCTTTCTCCTACAGGGAAACCCACTCTGTAATTTGCCATTATAAAGGAGTGTTTATAATAGCAAACATGCACCAGGTTTCCCTGGCACTGCATATGTGCAAGTCACAACTCTTCTGGGATTTCTCCGCTCCTCCTCACCTGAAACTGCACCGCCACTGTGACTCGGTGGTAAGCTATTTAACAAAAAAAAAAAAAAAACACTCTAAAAAAGCAGCAGCCAGACAGGGCAAAATAAAACAGCCAAAAAAAAAAAAAATGTAATTGCCATAAAGCAACCGCGGACTGCTTTAAAAGCAAACCACACCACGGCCGCACCAGAACGTCATTTACTTTATATAATTGCTGCGACAAGAAAGCTAAACCCAGCAATTAAATAAAATATGGGGTGGTGTGTAAACTCGAATTTTACACACACCCTTAGTGTTGGATGCCTAAATAAATCTTTCAAGCTTCGCTCGCAGGGTTTATGTGACATCCAATACCTTGGGTGTGTGTAAAATTCCCGTTACACACACCACCCCATACGTTATTCTATTTATAGTAGTATTAATAATAAGAGTTTTGTTTATTTTTTCATAATAAATAAATATATATATTTATATATATATTTTTTTTAATTTGTAGGTTTCATGTTACATAGCAAATACCACACAGCACAAAAATACAGGTTACTCACCTGTAACAGGAGTTCTAGGAATGGTATATGTTGTTCATCGACACTGTCTGGCAGGTTCCTTGCCGCTTTAAATCTTGCCGGAAGGTCTTCAAGCTGGCTCCTCCCACCCACCTGGGTGGTAAAACTCTCGGCTCCGCCCCATGACGCCAGATCTGGCCCGCTGGAAGCTCAGGTGCGCCGTCGGCCGGGAGGTCGTAGGATGAACAACATATACCATTCCTAGAACTCCCGTTACAGGTGAGTAACCCGTATTTCTAGGGACATGGATATGTTGTTCAATCCACACTGTCTGGCAGACTCCTAGCAGTTCTCCGGAGGAGGGAGGCAAGGCGCACACCCCTACTTAGGGAATAAAGACTGAGAACCGAGGCCCCAAAACCAGCATCCCGACGTGACTCAAGGTCGATGTGGTAATGGGTGATGAAGGTGTGAGACTTCCAGGTAGCAGCCCTGCAGATATCCTGGATAGGGACGTCCCCTGAAGCAGCCACCGATGCAGCAGTATGGCGGGTAGAATGAGCTCTTATCCTTCTGGGAGGCTCCATGCCCGCCAACTTATAGCAGAGATCTATGCAGGAGGTGACCCACCTGCTTATCGTCCGCTTGGCTGCACGCCTGCCAGGTGCGGCTTCGTGAGGTGACAAACAGCTGGCTGAACCACTCCTCGATTTCAGCCGAGCGCCCTTATATTGCGGCGCCTCTAGGGTCCAAAGTATGGAGCCTGTATTCAGCCTCCGAGGTGTGATTGGGTAGAACACTGGCAGAGTCAACACCTGGTTAGGGTGAAACTCCGCCACCACCTTCGGGAAGGAATTTCGTGGGGTGCAGGACAACCTTGTCCCTGTGGAAGACCAGGTAAGGAGACCGATGCAGAGTGCCTGGAGTTCTCCCATCCTTCTGGCTGATGGATAGCCACCAAGAAGGCGGTCTTCCACACAGGTGAGAGAGTTCACACCTGTGCATTGGTTCGAATGGCTTGCCCATGAGCTTTGCCAGTACCAGCAGTAAATCCCACGGAGGTGGAGGTTCTCGCATCTGAGGGGAAATGTGATCAAGGCCTTGAAAAGCGCCAGACCACCTTCCCTCCTGCGCCACCAACTGCCCCCGCCCGCGCTCGTAAGCAGAGATGGCTGCCAGGTGCACCCTTAGGGTCGCCGACCTAAGCCCTTGACGTGAAAGGGACCAAATAGTCCAAGATGCTTGCCAAAGGACAGGAGGAAGGGTCCAAGCCTTGCCCTGACACCAAATGGAAAACCTCTTCCATTTGAAGGCATAGCATTTCTGGTTGACTCTACGGACGCCTAACAACATTGAGGACCTCGTCGGAAAGACCCAAGGCCTGGAACTCTAGCCACTCAGGAACCAGGCTGTCAGGTGCAGGGATTGAAGGTCTGGATGGAACACCTTCCCCTGACTGACTGAGAGCAGGTCCGGGCGAGCTGGAAGCTGCCTCGGGAGCCTGGAGCTGAGGCTGAGGAGATCTGGGTACCAGAACTGGTGGGGCCAGTCTGGGGCTATCAGAATCACCTGCGCCTTGTCCCTCCTTGCTTCGAGAAGCACCTTGTGAATCAAGGGAAATGGGGGGAAGGCGTAGAATTAGCCCGGCGTCCACGGCCTCGAGAAGGCATCCCCCTGCAGCGAGCCCTGCTGAGGTGGGCGGGCATGGAACAGCCTCAGCTCGCTCTCCCTGGAGGCAAACAGGTCCACCTGAGGTGTGCCCCATGGGAGAACAGACTTGTACTACCTCCGGGAGAGACCACTGTGAGATGCAGTCCCTATCCGCTCAGGGCATCGGCCAGGGTGTTGGAGGCCTCGCCACATGAATGGCTAGGAGATCCGCCCAGGCTGCGACGAGTGACCAAATGCGGAGAGCTTCCTTGCATAGAAGCATGGAACGGTCCCGCCTCTGGCGGTTTAGGTAGTACATGGTCGTGGTATTGTCCGTCTGACTCGGACCACTTGACCCCAAGAAACGGAGCAAAGGTGGTGAGAGCTTAGCGGACCGCCGGAGCTCCAGCAGGTTGATGTGGCATCGGACTCCCGCTGGGACCAGAGGCCGTGGCGCCTGTGTTCCCCCAGATGGGCACCCCAACCCATCAGAGAGGCATTGGTCGATAGAGAGACCGTTGGCTCAGGGCGGACAAACGGGATGCCCTCCTGCAGATGAGATGGAACAGTCCACCACCGGAGAGCGTTCCACATCTCCTGGGTCACCGTCACTAGCTGGTCCAATGGATCGCAGCATTGTGACCACTGGCTGGCCAGTCCCCACTGAAGGGGGCGCCTGTGCCAGTGTGCCCAACGGACCACACTGGTACAGGCCGCCATGAGACCCAGGAGGCGCAGGAAGTCCTGGGCAGGGCGCGATTGCCCAACCAGAAATGATTGGGCAAAGGAGGTAAGAACCTCGGCCCTGTCCGCTGGGAGCCGTGCTCTGGCTCGAAGAGAGTCGAGCTCTGCCCCAATAAACAGTATCACCTGCTTCGGCTCGAGTTCCAACTTGGCCTTGTTGATGAGAAGGCCGATTTGAGAGCAAACCTGGAGGGCCAGATCTCTGAAGCACTCCACCTCCTGTCTGGAGGGGGCTGCTATCAGTCAATCATCCAGGTAAGGGTACACCCGGACCCCTCGGCGCCGAAGGAAAGCTGTCACCACTGCAATGCATTTGGTGAAGACCCTGGGAGCTGGAGACAGGCCGAAGGGCATGGCTCGGAACTCGAAGAGGGATCCCTCCGCTCGAAAGCGAAGGAATCTCCGATGTGACGGACAGATAGGGACGTGAAAGAACACGTCCTGCAGGTCCAGAGAGCAGAACCACATGCCGTGTTCCAGAGATGGTATTATCTGAGCCAGAGTGACCATCCTGAAGGTTCGAGACCTTAGGAACTTGTTCAGGTCGTGTAGGTCGAGAATGGGGCGCCAGCCCCCCATCCGTTTCTGAACCAGGAAGTACCTGGACACAAACCCCGGGTCTGAGGGAGGGTCCGCCACCTCCCTGATCACCTCCTTTTGGAGGAGGAGAGCGATGTCGGCCTGACGAGCCGACAGTGAGGCTGCGGACCCCGAGGCCCCCCGAGGTGCGACGGCTCTGAAGGGCGGGGCCTGCTCGAATTCTAGAGGCAGGCCTTTTCCCACCACCTCCAGCACCCACCTGTCTGTGGTAATAACGGACCAGGCGGAAAGGAAGTGCCGGAGCCGTCCCCCCACAGGGGAACCTGGGGTGAGGTGACGGGGTTGGGGGCGACACCCCTCAGCCCGTCACTGGGCAGGCTTGGAGGAGGGACCGGCCGAGGGACCTCCTGGGCCTTTACCTCCCTGCTTCCTGTTGGAGGAAGCCCTGGGCTTGGGTTTGGTATGCCAAGCCTGAGTCTGCTGGCCCTGACGCTGCTGGGCCGGACGCGCCGCAGGCGTAGAAGGACAAAAGGGCTTAGGCTGTGGTTTGCGGCCTTTGTCCTTCTGAGTGGAAGAGACCGAGTCCAAGGTAGCATTGGACTTCTCGATCCTCTGCAGGTGACCTTCCACCCCAGGGCCGAAGAGGTTGGTTCCCAAAAAGGGAACATCCACCAACTTGTGCTGGGTATCCGAAGTAACGGTGGATATCCTCAGCCAAGCCCGACGACGCATGGCCACTGCGGCCGCCACAGACCTGGCACATGAGTCCCCAATGTCTAAAGCAGTCTAGAGCTGCTGTTTGGCCACTGCCCTGCCCTGGTCCTGTACCTGCCTGACCGTGGTCTGCAGATCCGTGGGAAGATGAGGGACGACCTCATCCAGGGAGCCCAACAGGGCATGAGAGAAATGTGCCATGAGGACGGCCGAACTGGCCTGGTGAAGGCCTAGGGAGGACGCAGCATAAACTTTTCGCCCGGCATAGTCCAATTTCTGGACTCCTTTGTCGGAGACTTCCTGTCTGATATCTCAGCGTTCTCGCACGCGGAAAACGCTGTTAGTAACTAACCTCGGCCGAGGGGTGTTCCGAAAAACCAGACAGGGAACCGGTAGGGACCGCATACTTCCCGGCCATCCTGGCTGAAGGCGCAGGGCAGGAAGCAGGGTGCTGCCAGAGCTCCAAGGCTGGGCCCACTATGGCCTCGGCCACTGGAAAGGCCTCCGTAAGGGAATCCCCTCGGTCCAGAATCTCCGTGAGAGGATACCTGGCCCACTTAGAAACGGGTTTGAGCTTCATCCCGGTGGACTCCAAGATGAGCCGAAGCAATCCCAGAAAGGAAGGAAGGGCTATCGTCCACCGACTGTCCTCCTGAGGACTCCAAGTCCATTCGCTTGGAGAAAAGGGAGGAATCGCCTTTGGACTCGGAAGAGTCCTCAAAGAGCTGCCTCAGGCCTGAGCTACCCTCCACCTGCCGAGGTCGATCGGGAGTGAGGGTGACAGACAGCCTATGGGGCAGTCCCTGAGCCGACCGAGAATTTTGGTCGGAGCCCCAACTAACGGCTGTGGAGGCGGAGGTTCCACCGGAATCGGTGGGACAGCTGGTTTTGGCCGAACAACTGGCCTGGGAACAGGCTCCTCGGATAAAACGAGGGGTTGTTTCGGCCGCTCCGGTGACAGCCACTTAATGGCCGGGGAAGACGACGGCGTCCGCTTATTCCCAGTCAGAAGGAGCTGTTACCACATGAGTTCCTCATATCTTCGACGCAACTTGCGCCGATGCCTCCCCTCGTCCGAGGAGGAGGAAGAGGATGAGCGGCGGCGCCGCTTGCCGCGGTGCCGAGACCGAGACCGCCTATGACGGCGGGATCGGCTGGACCGCGAAGAAGTCTGAGACCGAGACCGAGAACCTCGGCTCTGCTGAGGACGGTGCGGGGAGGTGTCGCGGGGAACCGGCACTCCCCTCGGTTCGGAAGATTCAACCAAAGGCTCCGGAACTGGAGGCACAGACGAGCTGACGGGTTCCTCAACTCCCACCGGGGGAACCGGGGAGAGGGGATTCTCGGCTTCTCCAGCCGACAACCCGTCCAACGGGTCGAGAAAAATCTCGACTGCGTCGACGGGAGTTTCGGTCAACTGGCCTGACGGGGACACCGTGAGACCAGTGGCTGAAGCCGAGAAGTTGACCGAAGTCGACGGCCGACAACTTGGGGAGAGGGATCTTTCCTGCTCCCAAGAGCATCGACGGTGAGACTTACCCTTGTCTCTCTTTTTGGACCGAGAAAACGGTCCAGAAGAAGTTGGTCCCTCACCTTTAATCGAGAGGGTCAGACAAAGCTCCTTAAAAGAAGCTGAATAAGAGGCACCGAGAGAGAGCAGGACAAATGCCGCAGCCGAGGTAGAAGCGGCCCGCGCGGCCTCCTCTTCGAGGGCGATCATCTGCTCGAGCTGATCCGCCGAGCCCACCGCCACGGACACCGCCAACTGGGCCTTTTTTGACTTTACCAGAGGAAATCGCTTCTCAGGACGCCCCAGTTGTAAACGGGCAGCACGGTCTTCGAGGACGTAGGCCGAAAAGGAAGAGCACAGGTTGCAGGCCTGCGGATCGTGCTCAAGGCCCAAGCAGTAGACGCACGTGGAGTGCGGATCCGTCCGAGACATCTTCTGCCCGCAAGGGCATCTCCGGAAACCGAGTCGATTTGTCCATCGTAGTCATGCGAGGGAGAGAAGATCAAGTCTTTTAGCAAAAACTTTTAATTTCGAAAATTCAAAGAATTAGGAACCAGTCTTATACGTAGAGCTAAGGAGGGAACCTGAGCTTCCAAGCGGTAAGGAAGATCTGGCGTCATGGGGCGGAGCCGAGAGTTTTACCACCCGGGTGGGTGGGAGGAGCCAGCTTGAAGACCTTCCGGCAAGATTTAAAGCAGCAAGAAACCTGCCAGACAGTGTGGATGAACAACATATCCATGTCCCTAGAAAAGAAGGATGTGCAGACCCAGACAAGAAAGTACAGAAGTTAATATAAGTAGCGGAAGTCAAATTACCTATTAGTCTGATCAAATGCCTGAAACTGCCAGTGCAGTGAAGGAGTAAAGGTGAATAGAATAATGATGTTGAACTCTGTGCTCTCACCTAAGCATAGGCTCAGAGGTTGCTATGCCAGCATCTCCTATTATAAGTGATTGGGGAGGGCTACTGTACCCCTGTAGTAGGCCCATGAGTCAAGTTAAAAGTCCTTGGCTCAATTAAGTTGCACTTCACCTGCCCTCTATAGCCACAACATTAGACAGGTGGGATCCCGGCCCAGTGGTTTGGAGGGCTGAGGTTCTGGGTGCCTCACTCCATGCCATACCGGCAACTCAGGTTTGGAAACAGATGCAGGTCACTCAGGACCAGCCTGAGAGGGAGGATTGAGCACCCCCTTGACAGCACTCCTCCCATGGGGAGGAGGTTGCAGTGCCTCGCTGACTGTCTGCCGCCTGGAGGAATCTGGGCAGCAGTACAGCAGAATCATTCTGTGGGGGGGGGGGATTGCATACAGGATGCTGGAGGCATCTCTGTGGAGGCACTTGCAGCAGTCCCTCGGGGAGAAAATGAGAAAACCCCTCAGCAGCAGGATGAGGTCTGACTCCTCACGGGCCCTGCTCCAGTGACAGGTTGCCTTCAAAGAGACCCTCTGGCCAAGGGTGAGCAGGAAAGTCCTGGAGATGCTGGATGACAGGCTGGGGAAGGGATCAGTCTGATGAGTGCAACTGGGCAGCTCAAAGTGGAAAAAACATAAGATTAACAAAAATAGTCAGGAGGGAGACAGTGGAAAACCATAAACACAAATTTAACAGTTCACAAACTTAGCAAGCATGCACCTCCATGCCAGACTATAACAGTGCCTACTTCCTGGGTAAGAAAAAGGACATTGATTAACAAGTACTGCATAAGTAACGGATATGCAAGACACATGGTGCAAAAGAAAACTTGAGCGTACTAATAACATTTTGTTTGGTGAGAAATTCTAACAAAAATGCCACAGCCGGTTGAATAAGCCCTGCACATACTAAGAATAAGCAAATACCATGATTTAACAGTGTCCATTAATGTCCAACTCTAGCCCTCTTCAACTTGTTCTGTTTCTTCTGTTATACTAGTAGTCAACAGTTCATCTGCAAAAGCAGTAGTGGACCCTGGGTCAGTAAAGATGTAAGAATTATTCCTATGGTGGACCTGGTGTCATGCTGGAAACAAAAGTAGTGCATCAACCCCATGCTCCAGCAGCATTTTTTACAGCTTGCACTCCCTTTTTCCTTCTTCGCATCTGGGAGGAGTTATCTGGAAAAAAAACACTATTTTACTCTCCTCCAAAATGATGTCTCCATGCTACTTGACCACCTGAAGTAAAGGTTGAATGCCTCCATGCTGGATAATGTAGTTACAGTGGTCATAGGCCTCTGTGAAGCCTGTCACATGGCTGAGCTCACATCAGAATGGCAAAGGCCTGAGTGATGGTAATCCCCAACTTGACTACCAACAACCTCAAGTCAGAAAAAATCAGTTTTTCAAGAGCTGGAACTAGTTCACTCCTACCGGTCAGTTGGGAAGGGATGCCAATGGTGTGGACTTTAGCTTGGCGCTGGGTATTTTCAAGGGCTTCCGTTTTCACCCTGAGGTAGTTAAGACCCTTCTCTGACACATAATTAATGTTCCTTTGCCTCTCTGATTCCTGGGAGAGCTCTTTGGATAGAAGTGTCATTGTCTTGTATTTTATTATCCAGCTACTGAGCTTTGCTTCAACTGCTGCAAGGCACTTATTGGTGTCTTCTCCAATTGCTTGGATTTTGCAGAGTACTGCCATTACCTGTGTAGCTGGAAGATCTGCTCCACTCAATCCCCCAGGCTGCGTGGGCCCCAATCCCTGTGGTTCAGTTGCCACTGAGAGAAAGGCATCTATATTTTGAGGGCTCTCCCACGCCGGTTCGACATCTCTGATGTCGACCAGCATTACAGTGACAAGAATCATGTCGACCACAAATCACGGTCAGCATGATTCCTTGACAGACTCCGGGTCCTGCTTTCATTGGGGGGCTTTGCCCCCGAACATCCTCACGTGGGGGTCTGTGTCCCCTGCAACTTCCCTGACTAAAGGATTCTTAACTTCAGTCGGAGTTAAGTCGGTGCAGGACCGGGAGACAGCATGCCCGTCTTGGGCACACCAACACAGCGACCTGTCAGCAAAGTGTCAATTTTGCCGACAGGAGTGTAGTTCGCTGTGTTGGTGTCGCCATAAGGCGGGCATACCTATTTTGAGCATGCTGTATCTGATCTCTCTTTGGACTCATTTCTTCTCCAGAATTGCTGCCACCTTATATTATCTATATTTTGATGTTGGCTCCAGCACTAAAAACCATGATTCTTAACTTTTATATGTAGCTAAGCTCAGAGCTAATACAAAACACATTCGCCATGTTTCCTACTCCGCATTGCCGCCTATAATAATAAGAGTTTTTAATAGCAGTAGGCATTTATTTAGCTATTAATTTACTTATTAAATGTAGTCTGTACTGTATGGCATAGTATTAGTAAGAGTAGCAGTAGAATGTTATTTATTGAATACTGCATTCACTGTATATAATAGCAGCTGTAGTAGTAGACAGCTGCTATGTATTTATTAAATGCATTGAGGAAAGCTAGATGAAGGCTAATGGGTGCTCCAGAACCAGTCGCCAGGTGATACCACTGACCATGGCTTGAGGAACCACGGCTGGTTAGGACTAGGTCACCAACCTCTTGGATCCCTGCACTTTCAGTTCCCACTGAAGGCAGAGCACGTGAAGTCAGGCCCGGAGATTACAAATTTCATCTATGTGATCAGGCCAAGAAAATGGCGGAAATCTTGGGCCGAGTGTCTGTCCTGGATTAAGAAGAAGTGAATACACTGTATCAGATCATGAACTCAGGCAGAAGCCAAGCTTGAGCCTTTCTGGAGTTGAATATTGTCCCAGTGATCTCCAAACACAGATTTAAGGAGAGCTATGACTTCTCCAGGATCAGAATGGGTCCTAGGCAGCCACCTCAAAAGCAGACTGCATCTCCTAAGCTAAATGACCTTAAATCACCCAGCAATCTGAATTGGGGAATATGTTGATCACCTATCAACGAAGACAGGCTGCCAGCACTATCAGACACTTTTTAAAGATGTGGAAAGCCATGGAATGGCAGCATGGCATCACTCTGAACTCGTAAATGATGTGGCCCAGCCAGAAACAGAGGAACCACCAATACGAATGTCAGACCAGGATGTGAACATAAGCATCCATCAAAGCCAGGGTGAAAAAGTAGTTCTGTTCAAATGAGAGAATGACTTGACCCAATGTGCCCATCCTGAACTTCCATCTGATGAAGTAGTTTACACTCTGCAGACTGTGGATAGGATTTCAGCTGCATGTATTTTTTCATGGCTAGAAAGAATTACCTATCCCAGATCAACATCAGCTGGTGGAACTCACTCACTGGCATTTTGTCCAAGGAGTGAGGTAATCTCCATCTAACCTAATTTCTGTTATGAAAAAAAGGCAAACAGTAGTGTGATTCTGTTAATTAGGTCCAAACTCCTGGTAGATGTAGGCACAGTCAAACTTCTGCATGTTACTGGAGGCTTCTATATCCTTCAGAATATCCTCTTGCCTGCGACCACACAGCATTGGCCTTTGAAGGTGAGATGTCCAGAGTAAAGAAGTGCAATCAACTGTGCCTCAGGGGAGAAACCCCCACTATTGCATGCCAAGACCCAACATCCTTTTGATTTATGGCTAACTGCAGGTGATGCTTGACTGAGGCCATACCACAATCAGTCTGTCAGAACACCTTCTCCTGATGTTGCCCCCTTCCAGAGGGCAGGGGAGTAATGGATGAAGTACTCCAAATAACTGACTTGTCATACACTGAAGGTGCATGCTGCATAAATACAAGGGCCCTATATGTCGAAGTGTTAGGACTCCTTACTGAGACAGTGTAAGGTAGGAACATTGTCAGACCTGCTCTTGTACAACACTGTACTGACCATCAGCCCTGTAACTTTGGGGAGCTTGGTAAAGGTCTGAAAACCCTGAGGGTGTGGAGACAGCATAACATCAGTATCTGCACTAAGGGGCAAAGTCGGCTAAGGAGGAACAATATCACACCATCTTCATCAGGTCTAAGACAGTGTCATTAACAGGGAGGACCATGAAAGAAAAGCTTTCCTTCTATAACATTTTGAGAGTAATGAAGATGCACCAGTGGAGACGTGAGAAGAATGTCAGGTCCTCTGCAGAAACATCTGACCCCATGCATCAATACCTTCCTCACTGCTGGAAGAGGAGGATGAATATTCCTCATCTCAAGCCACATCAGCCTGAGACCACCAAGTGACATGGGTCTAACTTGAGTCTTCATTGGTGGAACTTTCAGAGAGGACCCGGGAGGGGGCTTAATACAGAACTTAGCTTGTTGGACAGAGATTCTCTTGTCAAACCAATTGGTTTCTAACTACCCCCAAAAGTGGGGGAGAGCTGTACTTGTGGTGGTGGGGGGACCACAGACCAAACTGATGGTTGCTGAATTAGGGTCAAAAACTATGCAGGTGGAGCCCTAGGAAGAGACAAGGCATGCATAGTGGGGGCACCCAGAAGTGTCTTTAGTTAATAGGATGTAGTACATGACTTCTTGGCTAGCCACTGCAGAAGCTTGTCTACCTTCTCCAAGGTACTGTTTTGCCAAGTCTGGAAGTGAAGCTAATGGTGCTACAAGACGTGGTTTAACATAAGAGAATACCAATCATGCTTATGCTTGTGACTCTTTTTTTCATCTGTCTTCCTTCAGGGCTTGCACAGACAATGGTTACAAGAGGTACTTGAAGTACTTAAGAAAAAGCTGGACAATGCACTAGAGATTAATGAGGACTGCGATGGCAAGAGTGGCCATTTTGTGCTCGTCTTAGACAGTGGACAAGGTGGGGAATGGCCCTGGAGGGAATGGAAGTGGCTACAGAAAGATGGCAAGCAACTATGAAATGTATCCATTGAGTGGACTGGTTCTCAATCGTGGTCTGAAAACCAACCTGAAGAGTTAACCCCAGATTCCGACTGGAACTGATCTCTAGAGTTGGACCCCTTGGACGAGGTTCAATTAAGCTAACCAGAAGGCAAGTCCTCCTGCAAAGGTTTCATGATCACCTTGAGAGATGAAAATGTAGCTGGTACAATGGCCTTGTCTGTAGGATGACTCCTGTCAGCCCACTGATCCATCTGGGTCAAAAGAATCGGAGCAGTCAAGGTGTTCTATGGCTGTTCCACTGACTTACCAGACTAGTTGACTGGGGAGGACTAGGAAATTCCCCATGAGTTCTGTCTCCACAGGAAGGGTTTAGAATCATACCATATGCCATATTTAGGCTTCCTTACAAGGCAACTTTATAAATAGGACCCATCTGCTTTAAAGTTCTTATCCTGTACAAAAATAAAGGCTTTTATTACTACTACTACTACATGCGTTATCCTCGAACTCTCTGAGACAGTGAGAACTAAGCTCAATTACTAATCCACATAAGTGGACTGAAAAATGACCTGAATTCTTGATGATCTCATCTGGGTAATCCAACCTGGGCCAAACAATGGCAATTATTAAGAGAGTTTTGTGGATGTAGAGAATTATCAAAGAAACTCATAAAGGAGAATGGCACTAAACATGCAAGCCTGCACTTTCTGTTGGAGTTATTTTTTTACTAATGGTTCACATTCTTTAGATGAACCATTTTGATTGCTCTATTAGTAAACACTGTGGGTGTTTCTGACTGACACAGGACTGGTTAGGACCCTTTCAGAACTATATGACTTAGATGATGCTCCTGCCAAGTTTTTGCATAGTTGTCACAATGTATCTATGTTCTATTACAGAACCATGTGGTTCAAAGGGAAATAAACTACATCATACAGTTCTACAATGGTACTTATGACCAGCATATGAGTCAAAGATAACCCACTGAGTTTACTAAAAGGCCAGTAACGATAGAATAACAATAGACTGGGACCAATATTTAAAGAAACAGTGTCTACTGGAACAGAATTACTTCTACTTTCAATGCAGTTCTCCTTTAATAAGCATTCGTTAACAAAAAAATAGGATGTAATAAAGGTTCGCCTAGGGTAACGCTTTTTTAGGATGGACAGGCAGAGCATGTGCTGTCATGGTTCTGAACCCCAATTGTGGACTTCACAACTTCTACAACTATGCACTTAACTTCTAATGCTATCCTACGTTTGTTTTTCTAACAAAATATAAAAGTTAAATCCAGTCTGGAGTTAAATCTAATCTATCATCCCGTTTTTTGACAATGCCACTCACGCCCACATGGAATACTACATTTGGGTCATTCCCAGAATATCACCATTCCTGTCATTGTTTTATCTTCCTGGTTTTCCAATTTATTACTGGTGTCAATGTTAACTTCACTTACTATAAGATGACAAAACTATTTCTGCATTGCGTGAGTAGATGGTCAGTTCATCTGTCACTTTTATATTCACCCCATCAGACCAGCATCCTGTCATTTTCAATATCCCGGTCATCTTCCTTCCTGGTTCTTTTCCTTAAAGGCTGGCGTATGCTAGTACCATCACATGATAGTTCTGCTCTCTGGCCATTTTATCCCCCCTCACTATTTACTGTACTCCTAATTGTGAGTTGTCTATGAAATGCTAAAGTTCTCTGACGTCCAGAATTCTTGACAATTTTACTTTGTTTTCCAGTTCTTTTACTAGCACTCCTTTCAGGGTGGGTTTGAACTCCATGTCAGCCTAGGTCTCACTGAAACTACTCTCCAACCCAGCACTTCCCTCTCAGCTGCCCATTCTGAGAGGACCATGACCTGCCCCTCATGGAGGAGCTTCCCAAAGGGAGAGGCCAGCATCACCCTATAGATCTTGAGTGAGACCTATGGCATAGGGTTGTTTCAGAAGAAGGCAGTCCTTGGATCAATAGCTTCATGCTGCTGCCTGATGCAGGGATATTTTTTCCTTTCTGTTTCTCCAAGACTTTGGATGTGCAGTGGCATCAGAGGCACATGCTGACAGACACCCACCAAGTCCCTAGCCCACATGACTGTAAAGTGTCAGGTGCACTCACTCCTAGCCACTGCCAGGAGTCGGACTGTTGCCGACTGCCTTGCACACCCACCCTGGAGGAGGACAGTGATCCTCCAGATGCTCATCCTCCTCCCCCTAGCTGACCATCTGACACTCTGGGTTCATTCCTGTAGCCGGGTCATCGGCGCCACAAGCGGAAGTGCTGTTGCTTGCAACAGTAGGTCAGCTATCAATTTAACTCTTAATTTATACATTTCCTCCTAGTATAGTTAGCTATTGGCATTTGGCACATATATATGGAAAGTTTAGGATGCCTGCACAGACAACTGAAAACATATTATAACCTTTACAGGACCTCATTTGTTCTCCACACAGTACTCTGAATATATTGTCCTCCATTGTGACTAGCAAAGACTTGGAGCCTACTTTATAGAGTACAAAACTTATGGACTCTTTATGATTCTGTGCAGTTTCTGCCCCTACATTCCTGTTTGGAGGATGCCAAGCAAGAACTCACCTGTGCCTTGTTGCCTTTACCGTAGCTTGCTTTTGCTCTGTGTGGGGAAACTGGTCACACACACACACACACAAACACACACACACTTCTCACTGTCCCAGTGCTGCATAACATGACAACAGAGGAGCTTCTCATACCTCTTAATAGCCACCATGTTAATAAAGCCCTCACACCTGTATGTAACCTCTGTCTAAATCCGCACTTAAGTGTTGTCTTCCCCCCCTTGTGACAAGGTACCTTTGTAAACGAGTCTCTGACTCAAAGGTTGTAAAACTGATTATTCAATAAATAAATAAATAAATAAAAGCCCAACATTTCCTCTCTTTTGTGAATATTCTGATTGATACACGTAGGTGGCACTATCTAATGTATGCAAGAAATTCTTTATAGTAAAAACTGCCATCACATGAAGACGGCTACCATGAGCCATGAAAGCTTGTGTACCGAAAATTGTTGTCCAAAAAAAGGTATAAAATTACCTAATTTGTCTATCTGTTTGTACAAGGACTAATACACTTACTGTATATGCATACCAAAGTAATCACAGCAACCACATGACAGGGATCCACCTTCCTTACAAATATGCTCCTTTTCCTTTCATGCCTCTACCTTTTTGCTGGTTTAGACAGTGAATTCATGTTACAATGAATTGCTGTTTTTGGTCTGCTTCCTGTCATCACTTTCTCAAGACAAAGCGATGTCTTTCCAAGTTGTATTTTAGGGACATCACGGGTGGTTCTTTGTTCTGCTTTGCCCGCCTCAGCTGGTGGTGGATTTGGCTGCACACATTCTTCACAGCCAGTGACAACAAATGTTATAAAAACTTTGAGCAGTTCTCTAAGAGAAAGTTTTTTTTGTTTAGTTTCCATCTCTCTAGTCCCATTTCCTGATTAATGATTTCCAACAGTTTGCCCAAGTGATCACTGTAAATGTATATTACACGCACTTCTGATTCTTCTGAGCAAACTGTGTCAATATTAACCTGAAAAAATTAAGAACAAACTGTCTCCTTTGTTCCTCGCTTTCCTCTCATGGAGAGCGCAATATGGCATTTGTCAGAGGTGCTCCATCATTTTGGCTCAAGGAAACTGTCAGTACAGGGTAAGAATCGTTACTCATGGGCTGATATCCTGATGGGTCTAATGAAGCCTTTCTGCTGACAACTCATTTGCTAAAAATACCCAACAATCACAAAGTGTAGAAGGGGATATCACTGAACTTTGATAATTATCATCTGAAAAAAAAAAAATATATATATATATATATATAAGCACATTCTTTTTCTTTATATTAGCAATAATAACAATTTTCAGGAAATAGCTAGTGAGACTGATGGAGTGGTGATTTCTGTATGTGGTTTTCTTTCTCTTTCTGCATTTACAGGCAAAACTTGTGGCATTTAAAATGACAATGTAAAAGGAAAAACACCAATCTTAGAGCACACATGCAGAGACGACAGTCTGTGTGCCATTTGTTGCAAATACAAGCTAATTATCAGATGCTCCCTCCTGAAGCTAAGGAAAATATAGTAATTTTTTAAAAAGTTTCCAGGTAACAGTTTGAATAAAAATGAACATCAAACTATGTGTGACTGCATGTATTGGGGATAATATGCAAGGGCCTGACTCAACATATGCAATTTATTTTCAAGTGTGAGGGGGCTAGACCACAACTCTGGGCATGTAGTCTATACTGTACACTGTCAATGACAGTTCAGTCGGTGGGCAGCCATGGTGGTGTGTGGAGGGCTGTGTTGCTCACCGGCTGACTGGCCATGCTGGGACCATGGGAATGGTTTGGGATGTGGGTGCCTGAGTGGATGGTGGGGTGGGGGGCCACTACACTATGGAAAAGGGTACACAGGGTGTGCTGCCGCAATCCGGGTTCTGGGACATGGGGGTCCACTAGACTACCAGGGCATTTGGGGTGTATAATATTATTTATTAATACTGCAATCGGGCTGCTAGAGGGCAGGGGGTGGTCCACTAGACTACCAGGGTATTTGGGGAGTATACTTTTATTTATTTATTTATTTCAGTTTTGGATTAATACCTTTGAGCCGAAGGCTAGTTTACAAAGGTTCCAAGTCAGACAATTACAATACAGTATACTGGTTGCAGGTAAACACTAGCGGAACATGTCTTCAAGATACAGTAGATACAGAATATGCTTGTAGGTAACAAGGTTACACTGAAAGAAGTGCAAAGTTACAGCGACACTACAAGAGTGTGGTTCAATGTTTTGGTAAGTGCAGAGAACAGACTTAGGTTGGTAAAGATCCAGGCTATTGCATTAGTAAAGTAAAGGCATTCACAGTCAGAGGTGGCTTTGTCATGGGTGTAGCAGAGGGACAAGGTACTGATGGGTTGAGGTAGGGTGGAAATGAGGGGAGGGAGAAGGGGTAAGACGTGGCAGAAAAAAGGGGGGTTGGCAAGCTACAGGTTAAGCTAGGGTAAGCCAGGATTATACAGGGCAGCAGCAATTTATTAATACCATGATCGGGGTTGCTGGAGTGGAGGGGGTTTCCACTACACTACCAGGGTAATTTGGAAGGATGTACGTTTTACTATGGACGGGGTTGGAGATGTGCCCACACCTGTACAGGGACAGGGCTTGGGTGGGGGGGTGCTTTACTTGGACTGGAGCACGTAATACATATATGCCTATCGTGGATCAAGGCTTGGGGGGGGACGATGCACTACTGGGACTGGGACTGGGGATTTTGTATGTTTCTGCCCATAGGGGATCGGGGCTTTGGGGGACATTGCAATACTGGGACTGGTAATTTTAGAGAGATATATATGGCCATCGGGATTGGGGCATGGTTGGGGTCCACTGTATTGTGGAAAGGGTATTTTTCTAATACATGGTGATTGGGACATGGGAATGGGGGGCCAGGATGGTCCAGCAGGGTGCAGGCATGCAAATGGGCCCATAATGGGCATGAAAATGGCTTGTTTGCACCTTGTATGCCAAATGGGTTCATTTGCATATCCTACCGAATATCGCCATTCGGGGCGCAGCGCATCTGGGCTGTGCAGGCACATCCCCCATTGGTGGTATTCAGCCCATCCCCGGGATGTGCCGGCGTATTGTCAGCCACCCCCTTTATGCAAACCACGCATATTGTTATATTCAAACAGGATGTGCGATCCAGTGGGATCCCACATCTTGTTTGAATACATCTTTTTTTTGCACTGGTCCATTTCTTTGGGCAGTGCATCTAGATGCGCCATGCATCCCTGGCCTTTTCAATATCCTGCCCATGTATTATAGTGGCATGATAGTGCCACTATAGTTAGGGTTGAGTAGGCAGTTTAATGTTAAACCTCAAATTATGCACTTTAATAACTCTGCAACCATTCAACGGATTTGCACGAAATTTAGTATGTGCTGTTCTGTGGGGTAGATCTCGTGACATACCAAGTTTTGTTTCTATTGAATTTGAAGATTTTGTGCTGTGTATAGTGAAAAAAACAGTAAAAGTCGCTTTTTCGACTGTTTTGGCTGTTTTTCCTCATCGTGCTGCAGCCACATCATTTGGAATTTTCATCTGAAATGTTCAGGGTTAAAAGAGCTTTCCCAAAAGTACAAGCCAGCATTAGGTTGGTGAAAAAATATGTATCCGTTCCAAAGCTATTCAATTTTGAAATGTTAGGTTCTGATCATTCTCAGTCTTTTGGATAGCTGCATGATGGAAAAAGAGAGTTAGGGCTCACGAAAAGGAATGTTGACAGCTCACAAAAAGGGATCCTTAAAATCCCTTTTTGTGAGAAAAACGTCCCTTTTCGTGAGCCATCATTTTGTTTTTATTTTTGGAGCCTGAACAAAATGTTATATCTTTGCCCAGGGATGTCTTCTAGAGACATCCAAGTATGTATTTTGTTCATGTGGATGCCCATTACATTTCTCTCCCTCTGGTTTACCTTACTGTTGCTTCAGGACATATTTTTGATTTTGAAAATCCCTTTTCGCGACTCGCTTCCGATCCCTTTTCACGATGCAAAAAGGGATTTTGACACCTCGCAAAAGGGAATTTGATCTCATGAAAAGGGATTACCCGCAGGGCCATTTGGTCTGACAACTCTAGTCCCTTTTCGTAAGCTGTCAAAATTCCTTTTCGTGAGCTGATTCCCCTTCGCGAGTGTCAAAATCCTTTCGCGATTAGGGACCTGTGGGACCAGATGGCCCTATTTTAATCCCTTTCATGAGATGAATTCTTAGGTAATCAAAACTCTTCACATTACGCAAAAGGGATTTTGACACCTCTTTGACACCTCATGAAAAGGGTTTTTAAAGTTTACTGTTTCTTTGTCACTTTGCTGCAAAGAAACGGTCACAACTTCCGGGCTGACATTTTCAGGGTACAAAGGGCTTGCCCCAGAGTTGTGACTTTTGCTGGTTTGGTGATAAAATTTACATCACTTCCATACTTACAACATTTCAAAGTTTGTAAATTTCCCATAGGATGACACTGTGGCAGACGCAGTACCTTTCAATGTCTATATCTCGAAAACGATTCCAGATACGGATTTTTCGCTAAATGAACTAAGCAACGATGCAGGTTGCCAGTCCTTGATTATAACTGTGGTGGAATTTTTTCCAGTGTTCCTATGGTTACTGAGACATTGCACTATTTGCAGCACAAGGGTTACTTGGAATGCCTCTATGCCTGCGCTGCATCTCTACAATTATAGGTAGATGGAGGGCCCTGCACTCCCACATATGGATACCATTATGCAGTAATGGGACTGCAGGGCCCTCCATTATACAATAATGGAAGCGCAGGGCCTTCCCACAGGGAGATGACAGTTCATTACAATGTCTCTACACTTATATGAGCCCTGCACTCCAACAAAGTGATACTATTATGGAGTGATGGGAAGGTTAATTACGATGTCTATACAATGGTGCCAGAACGGTTTGAAAAGTGGCAGGGCCAAAGATGTCAGAGGTAAATTCTCCCCTATTAAATACATTAACGTGATTGCAAAAACTGATAGGGCCACTTATGAAAGTGGTAGGGCCATGGCCCTACTGGCCCCCCCTTGTCCGGCGCCTATGTGTCTATACACTTATGGTTACATAGGAGTACAGGACCCTGCGCTTGGGGCCCTGCACAACCAGGGCCCTGTGCTCCCACAAACATATTAGGGGAAGAGTACACTTTCTCAGAAAGTAAGGAAATTCATGGCAAACAAACTTTGTTAATGCATCAGTTAGGGTTGAAGCAACCAAAGTAGGAAAATGAAGCATTAGAGGTTCGGACCCTAATGGCCCCCACCCTTACCACCCCACCCCATTCCCATGCTCCACATACCAAAAGGCATCCGGGTGTGTCTTGGGGTCATCAGGCCTAACTCTTACCCCATTCTGCTATACTGTACCATCTCACCTTACTTAGATATGGAATGAGGTGAGAGTAAGGCTGATGACCCCAAGACACACTCTGATTGATGCCTGTTGGTGTGTGGAGGTTGGGGTGGGAGGTAGAGTAGGGGTTAGTGTTCAACACCCTAACATCTCATTCCCCTACTTTTGTTTTCCGACACTAACTGATGCATTAACAATGTTTTTGCAATTAATATATATATATATATATATATATATATATGTATATGTATGTATGTATATATATATATATATATATATATATATATGTATATATATATATATATATACATATAGTTAGGTTGAGCGGCCACTTACATACTAAAGTCAAAAGTTTGGACATTAATAACTTTGGACTCGTTCAATGGATTTGCCTGAAATTTGGTACAAGCGCTGAGGCGCACTAGATCGCTTGATTTGCCAAACTGTGTTTGTGTCGGTGTGCTGGTCTTCATGTATGAAAGCACTGAAAAATGCAAAATTATCCATTTTTGAAGGCAACTTTTGGCATTCTTAATGTGGTCCTGCACAGCCGTAGTGTGGTTTGCCACTCTACGAGATGGCTTGTTTGAAAGAGCTTTGGTGGCTGAACATGAAACTTTTTGTTTGGTGAAAAAATATTAAGGCATTCAAAAGTTATGGCACTTTTAAGTTCCCATTATAAGTCAATGGGAAAATTTATATGTATATCTTGCAATCAAAGAATGGGGGTTCTGGCCATCTGGTCTCGCCTGGCAATCAAAGAATTTGCAGCCTCGCAGTTCAAGAATCTTTGTTCCCGAGGAATTTTCAAAATTCTTAGACCGTGAGGTCCACCATCTTGTTTTCAGTTTTCCAGTCACACAAACACAAATATCCAACTCAGGGGTGACTTCTGAAGTAAAACTTCGAAGAGTTTTACTCAGGGGATCCTGATCTATCAAGCCATGGCTTTGGTTCCATCCAAATTGGTCAAAAAACAGAGTTATAAGCTTTGAAATCTTAATTCGCAGCTCGCTAACCATCTTTGATCGCGAGCCTAGAAATTCTTTGATCGTGAGATTCTTTGATCATTATCTTGCATCGTGACCTAAAACACTAATATCTCGGCTCAGGGGTGGGCTAGGGACACAAATAAGGGCTTGTTTTGCTCAGGAGGGTCCATTCTGTCGAACCATGCCATTGGTTTGGTTCAAATTGGTGAATAAATCGCGTTTTACCCTTTTTTATTCTTTAATCGTGAGGCTGCAAATTCTTTGATCGTGAGATTCTTTGATCGCGATCTTGCATCGTGAGTGAGGGACGAGATGGCCAAATTTAAAAATCATTTTTCTCAGCCCATGGGTGCCCTAGGAAGTCAAACGAGGGTGGGTTTTACTTAGGGGGCTTTGTTCTGTCAAACCATGGTGGTGGTTTACTGCAATTCTTCCAATTTTTTGATTACATTTTTTATTCTTTGTTCATGAACTTGCAGATTCTTGATCGTGATGCTGCAAATTCTTTGATCATGAGTTTCTTTGACCGCGATCTTGCATCGCAAGCGAGGGACAAGAAGGCTTAATTTAAAATTCAATGTTCTTAGCCCAGGGGTATCCTAGGAAGTCAAATGAGAATGGGTTTTACTCAGGGGGCTTCATTCTGTTGAACCATGGCGGTGGTTTACTGCAATTGCTTCTATTTTTTTAATTATTAAATTTTTTATTCTTTGTTCATGAGCCTGCAAATTATTTGATAGTGAGGCTGCAAATTCTTTGATCGTGAGATTCTTTGATCGCAAAATAGGGACAAGATGGCCAGATTTCTTATAATGGAATAGATAGGGAAATTTTGCCAATCTTTGACATTGAATATCTCAGAAATGGTTTGGTCTTTTTACTTGAAATTTGGAGGGAAGAAAGGCAACACCCCACAGATGTGCCTTTTAGTGGATTGGTCAACAAATATCACAGGGCAGCAAAGTTATGGCACTACGAAGTTGGTGCTTTTTCCCATAGGATAACATTATGGCGTCTGCCATATTACAGGAATTCTTTGCCGCTCTGCTGGAAAATAACGGTTTGGTCTTTTGGGCTGAAATTTGGAAGGAAGAAAGCCAACCTCCTACAAATGTGCCTTTTGGTGGTTTGGATAAAAAATATTACAGGGTGGAAAAGTGACAGCACTCTGAAATTGATGATTTGTCCCATAGGATAACATGGCATCCGTCGCATCTTTCAGGGCCCGTATCTCAGAAACGGTGCGAGATACGGACTTTTTGTCAAAAAAATGTTTAGCCCACCCAATAGGGGGGCTAAACAAAAAAGCAAAAAGCTAGCCAGGAAAGTAATAATTCATACAAAATTTTAATTTTTTTCCTACGTCATATGGTTCCTGAGATATAAGCAATTTAGTATTCCAATTCGTACTTTTCTGCTCTGAAGTAAATTATAATGCATACATTCTTTGTTTTCAATTAGTTTTTTCAATGCAGTTTTTGGGGAAAAGAAGGGTGTGCCCTTTTGTTACTGTGACAGCTAGCGTTTCCAGTTGCACTTCGTTACCATTCGAATCACCGTTCCGTCTAATGCCACTGTGCTTGTAACGGTTTCGCTTCTATCGCTGCACTTTCGTTTCTGTTGTCTTTACTGTTGCTGTTACTGTTACCATTTACGCTACTATTGTACCATGACCTTATGTGTAACAGTTTGTGTTTTCGTATGCGCTATGCTTCTGTTTTATTGGCTTTATTGTTGCTATCATAACCATTTGCATTTACAACTGTGGTTCCATGAGTGTGTACGTTACGGTTTGCATTTTCATACGTGCTTGCGTTTCTGTTTACTTAGGTGTTATTGTTGGTGTTACTGTTACCATTTGCGTTTACAATTGTGGTACCGTGAATGTGTGTGTTACCAGTTGCGTTCTGTATGCACTTCTGTTTGATGTCTCTGTTTGCATAACTGTTTGGTTCGGCATCACTTTACGCTTGTGTTTCTATTAACGTTTACTTTGCCATTTATGTTTGCTTTGCCATGTGGATTACTGTTGCCGCTTACATTTGCTTTGCAGTTCCTGTTACTGTGTAACAAGACATCACGTGGTGGAAGTGCGGGGCCCAAAGGGCCCCGCACTGCCACCACTGCATTCCTTTCATTATTTACCATCCTCATTCTCAAAAAGAAGGGAAATTAGACACAAAAACTCTGTTTAATGCATCAGTTAGGGTTGTTCCACATCAAAAAGCTAGGAAATTCAGGGTTAGGTTGAAAGCCCCTTGACCCCCAGCCCACCCCCAACCGGCATCGGGGTGTACGTTGGGGTCGTCGGTCCTAACTCTCACCCCATTCTCCTATACCTCAGCTTCTTTACACATGTGATGGGGTGAGAGTTAGGGCCGAAGAGATGAGGCAGGCAACAATTACAAGTGAAAGGGTCCAGAAAGGGCTGGCATCCCTAAATATGGATAAGGCCCTGGGATCAGATGGGTTACATCAGAGGTTACACAGGGAACTGGCAGCAGAACTGGCTGAATCTCTGGTTGCCGTGGCTGGTCTATTCAACAGCTCGCTGGGGACAGGGGTGGTTCCAAAGGACTGGAGAGTGGTGGATGTGGTACCAATACGGAGGGGTACAAGGAACAAGCAGTGAATTACAGATCTGTCAGTCTTACCTCTATTGTGAGGAAGCTGATGGAGTCACTGGTCACAGAGGACCTTGTAAACTACTTGGAGAGCAACGGGTTCCAAGATAGTAAACAGCACAGTTCTGTGGCAGGGAGATCTTAACCCGATAGTTTTCTTTGACTGGGTGATGAGGGAATTGGATAGGGGTCACACTGTGGATTAGCTCTACTTCAACTTCAGTAAAGCTTTTGACTCACAGCCTCACAGACACTTGTTGAAGAGGATGGATGATCTAAGTGCGGCTAAGGTCATACTAAACTGAGTAGGTACCTGGCTAAAGAGGAGGCAGGAGAGGGTTGTGGTCAACAGAGTCAAATCAGAAGAGAGGGAGGTGATTAGTGGGGTACCACAGGGATCTGTCCTGGGTCCAGTCCTCTTCAATATGTTCATCAGCAACATTGGAGCAGGAATCCAGGGCAGGTTGCGTCTCTTTGCAGATGACACTAAGCTCTGTGTGAGGGTGTATAGTGACGAGGAGTCAGGAAAATGCATAAGGACTTATAAAACAGAGACGGGTGGTCTAAGGTTTGGTAGTTAAAATTCAATGTCAAGAAGAGTAACTTAACTCATTCTTTCCTGATGGCGTCATAAAAAATACCTCTTTTTCCTGATGACGCCATATGGCGTCCTAAATCATGTGCTGTAGTGCCTGATGACGCAGATTGGCGTCCATGTCTTTCTCTCGGTGCAACTCAAGCATTTGTTTACATTTGATGAATTGAGTTGTACCAGCTAATAGGGGACATCGTACCCTTACTGATTTTACCCAATATAATATGCGTTCCTATTGGCTATTTTTGAGAAAACAAGCCTTAATACATAAATAAATAAATTTACTAATTTTTGCATGTGATGTGAACAATGTATTATGTTCATTCTGCCATTAGTTTGTCTTGTAACAACAAATCATCTTGTTTTAGTGTAACATGTTAAGCTGATCAGGTTGACACTATAATTAATTTCATAACTTATATATTTTTTTTATTCGAGCAATCCAATTGTCCGTTACCACATTTGGTGTATTTTTTTATGTCTTTTGGGGTATTTTTCTACAATAAAATGTTGTGACTGATATCATGATTGTAATAACTATTAGTCCATTTATACCAATAAGTGAGCTGAATATTTCTGTATTTAAAAATCAAGCTCTGTGATTGGTCGGATTTTCTGACATCATCAATTTTTAATTTAACTGGTATAAAGGGATTGTTTTAGATGCAGGCACCATCCCCCTGATGAAGCCTTAGTTGCTGAAGCACCAGGGAACCTACACGCAGATCTTTTTGTAATGTCTTCCACTATTCTATTCAATGTGTGTGCCTGAAACATTAGACTAAATCCTTATTTAGCATTCAAGCAAGGACTCGTATTTTTTTACAACCGTCACTGGAGAGAAAGTGGCTCTCTGGGCTCTGGAGTGTACAGTGAATTTTTTTTTTTGATGTTTCAGTTAGGGGTCACAGCCCTCACCTGCATCCGCCCTAGCTCTGTAGTGCATCACCATTTGGTCATATTGATCTTCACTGTTGCCATGCTTGCTGTATGCTTATTGTACACGTCACTATTTCCATTAACCAGTCAGAGCACACACTGGTGCAGGAAGAGCATGGTGACTGGAAACTTAGTTTCAAGATGGAGGTGCTGCTCTCATCCTAAAATACTCACTTCATTTTGGTGCCAAAACCTTGATTTGTAATCTGTATTTACTTTATTTGTTTTTATTTTTATTTATGATAAAAGTTTTCATAGTTGTCACTTTGTTCATTTTGGGATAATTTCTGGTCATTCTGTGTGATGACATCTAATGGATCCAGCTGGCATTCCTGATGGGAAAGAGTGTTTCTTGTGCATGTACTAGATGAGGTCACATGAATTCAGCACCTTTTGTTACTTTTTAAAGAGTTTATGTTCGGATTATGGCTATGTTAAAATCTATGTTTTTTAAGATATGTAGGTTTAAGCACAGTGTGTTTGTATGAATGTTGCAGATCTAAAATACCTTCAGGAACACAGGTGTTCTGGCAGCAGGCAGAGGGTACCTGAACATTCTAAGTGACAACTGCACCTAGGGAACAAAAATCCCAGGACAGAGTATTGCATGGGTGGGGTGAGACTTAGCATTATGGCTGAGAAACGGGATATTGGAGTTATCATTAGTGACTACCTAAAACAATCGGTGCAACAAGACATATAGCAAAATGAGTAGGATGCTGGGTTGTATCAGGAAGGATACTGATAGCAAGCGGGAAGAGGTAATACTCCCCCTATATAAATCCTTCGAGAAGCCACACCTGGAGTAGTGTACCCAGTTCTGGAGACCTCACCTCAGGAAAGATTGGAATAGTCTGGAGATAGTGCAGCACAGGGTGATGAAAATGATTCAGGGCCAATGGGACAGGTCCTGTGAGGAGCACCTTACGATACTGAACATGTACTTGCTGGAGACCAGAAGGAAGAGGGTAGATATGATAAAGACCTTCAAATTCCTAATAGGAATTAACAGGGTGAACTGTGGGGACTATTTAATTTGAATACTGTTCTAACTCACAGTCACATGGACACGAGAGGAACCTAACAGAGGGAGGTTCAGTAGCGACATGACACAGTATTATTTTATAGAAAGGGTGATGGAGCTGTGAAACAGTCAACCAGCCAAAGTGGTACATGCAAAACCTTTGTTGGTTCCATGCTCGTATGGGGGCAGAATGAAGGGTGGTAATAGCTATTGAAACCCTGGTCTGTAGGAGCACATCACAGCATTCAGGGCTGCTGAAGTGTTGTATACTGAAAAGCTAACTTTTGTGCACTGCAGTATCAGAAACTTATGGTCTAAGTTCAATTTGCTTAGTCTTTGGGCTCTTTCGTATAAACTGGATTTTTTTATTTTTTAAGAAACTTGTCTATGTTCTAAAATTAGCGACAAGTCTATTTTTAATGATGGTTTTAATGCCTGGTGCAGAGACAGGAACAAACAGGGGGGTGGGTTGTTTATCTACTCTAACTCTAATTATAATGTCAATCAGCTTCCCGATACTGGCCTGCAGAATGACATTAAACGATTGACACTGGATGTAACAGTCAGCAATACAAAACCTTTATTTCTTATTGGCTGTTATCATCCCCCTAAAATTCCTTTGACACAATTTAGAAGACTTCAGGGACTAACTGAAAGGTATAAAAACAATTATGAAATTCTTCTGATTGGTGATTTTAATAAAAATTGGGAGAAGGGTGCAGAGTCACGTGTCCTGGCTGACCTGATCTCTCAGCTTGGACTGAATGAATTGATAACTGACACTACTAGGATCAATCTAAAACAATATTGACACTTCAACCACAATTCATTTGATCGTTACTAATTTTATTTAGTTAGTTATTTATTTATTTAAAAGTTTCACTGGGAAAAGCATACTGAGCAGTGAATGCTCAATTCCAGAAGTGTCCTGGGGGAGAGGAGACAGGGATAAACAACAAACACAAAACAGGAGATATATACAAATACAATATATGGATAAGAGATACAA
The DNA here is from genome assembly GCA_016271365.2 of Neoceratodus forsteri. Classification (NCBI taxonomy): domain Eukaryota; kingdom Metazoa; phylum Chordata; order Ceratodontiformes; family Ceratodontidae; genus Neoceratodus; species Neoceratodus forsteri. The sequence goes on along the minus strand of CM057453.1, from coordinate 1,574,742,610 downwards.
TCAAGCATCAGAATGACAAAGCCGAATAACAGTCATTTCAACCTAACAACAGTGTATTTCCTGTGCAGACATTGGTCTGCTGAAGCCTTCCTGACCCGGGGCTGCTGCGCCCATTGACTGCTAGTGGTAGCGGCTGAAATTTTACACCCCCCGAACTTTATTAAATTGACCTACTCCACGCCCCTTTTTTGCCTCTCCCCTCTTCGTATTTTCTATTGGGTGCCTTTGCCTGTCCCTCCCCCCTCTATTATCCTTCCCTACTGCCCACCCAGGTCCTCACTCCTGACATCTCAGTCCCACTGTGTTACAGTGTTTTACCTTTTGCAGTGCACCCCCTGCACTTTTCCTACTCACTTGCCATTTCTGCCTTTCTTTTCTCACCTTACCATTTCATTATGCCATCTTTCCGTCGCCATCCTCTCTGATTGCTAATCATGCACCCTACTCAGACTCTGATCCACCTTCTCCTCTTCCTTATTCCCCTCTTTCCTCTACTATACCCTCCCAGTGCCTGCTTCCCCTCCCTCCCAAACAGCTTCCTTCTTGCTACTAGGTATAAACACCTAGGTACCCTACATCAAGAACCTAGTTTTCTGCCCTGGAAACAGCCTTCCCCTATGGAACTACCCTCTCCCACCTATGGGCTTTGGTTTCCCCCCTTCTCCACTCATACTGCTCTTACCCTTTACCCATGCTTTCACCCCTTGACACACATCAGTGAACCACACGCTCACCAAGCACAAGGTTGAAAGCACACGATTAGGGAACTACGCCTGTGTACCATGAAGCTTGTGCTTCTTCTTTTTCTGCTGTTATCCAGCAACGTCCACCCCAATCCTGGCCCAACCCCAACTAAAGTACCAAACCTGAAAAAGCACACTGGTGCAATCTCTCTCATGTCGCTAAACATTTGTAGTCTCCTGCACAAAATTGATGCCCTTCAGACTTTTGCTAGCCAAAACTGTCTGGACTCCTAGGTATTGTTGAAACCTGGCTTTCTCCATCTGTCCCAGATCATGCTATCACCCTCCCAGGGTACAAAGTTTTTTGGCTTGACCGGATAACTAAAAAAGGTGGAGGTTGCGCATTATACCTAAAGGATACAATCATGGGTCACCACGTTAGCACTGTTCCCCAACACTGTTCCCCAAACCAGTGCGGCACAGATTCCTCCTATCAAAATCTTCCTTGGTGCCCACAACAAAGCCCTCACAGTTGTCACAATCTACATTCCCCCAAAAGAGCAAGGTTGTGGCCTAAACGCAGCTCTGGACTTTGTCAGATCTCTCTCACTGGACACTGAGTCCATCCTTCTTGGGGACTTTAATATAAATGGGCCTGTTGCAGAGGCAGCGGCGCATAGGGATTCTATAGCAGTGGCAAATCTCACCCAGATGGTTGACTCCCCTACCAGAAAGAACTATAAAACGGGCACCAGCACCCTTCTGGACTAGATCCTTACAAGCCACCCTACCCGGATCTCCAACACCACTGTCCTCCCTGACATAATCAGTGACCACTCAGGTTGGAGGAATGGTCAGAAGTATGGCAGCTTGGGTTCAATGCAAAGAAGTGCAAAGTAATGCACCTGGGAAACAAAAACCCAGGGGAAGATTACACAATGGGGGGGAGATAGTAACAACAACAAAAATGGAAAGGAACCTGGGGGTAATCATATCATATGACCTTAAGGTTGGCAAGCAATGTGAGAAGGCGGTAGGGATGGCTGGGGGGATACTGGGATGTATAAGGAGAGGCATCACCAGCAGAAAACAGGAAGTTGTTATCCCCCTGTACAGACAGTTCGTGAGACCCCATCTGGAGTACTGCCTCCAGTTCTGGAGACCCCATCTCCGCAAGGACATAGACAGGATGGAGGCAGTTCAGAGGAGGGCAACTAAAATGGTGCAGAGTCTGCAATAGAAGCCATCGAGGATAGGCTAAAAGGAGCTAATATGTATACCCTTAAGGAAAGGAGGGAGGGGGGGGGACATGATGGAAACATTTAAGTACCTCAGTGGAATCAACAAAGTCCAAGAGGGTAGCATCTTTCAGAAAAAGAGATGTGCAGGAACAAGGGGACACAATTTGAAGATAGAGGGGGACGGCTCAGGGACAATGTGTGGAAGTATTTTTTCACAGAGAGGGTGGTGGACACATGGAACAGCCTTCCTGAGGAGGTTGTGGGGTCTAAAACTGTGGAAGAATTCAAGAATGCATGGGACAGACATAAGGCAATTTTTTTTGGGGGTAGGAAGAAATAGGCTGTTGGTTAAATAGGATCTGCAGCTTATCATCCAGGTAGGGGAAATGGGCAGACTAGGTGGGCCAAGCGGTCCTTATCTGCCATCAAAGTCTATGTTTCTATGTTTCACTCTCCTGTCAGCAGCACCTGGTCCAATAAATTCAGCAAACCACCCCCGAAAACCATAACCAGCAGAGTCTTGCCCCGTGGCCATCTAACTCATCTCAAAACCCACCTCCTTCAACTAGACTGGTTACCAATCTTCACTGCAACTGATGTAAACACCACCCAGGACCACTTTATCAAAACTTTTAATGGAGCTTGCAACAAATTCGCACCTCTTAAAAAGCGTAAAGTAAAAGGCCTCTGTAACCCCTGGTTCTCAGGAGACCTCCTAAGGAGTCTAAAAGCAAGGGATCATCTTTTTTAATTAGCTCGAAACTCTGGGAGGCAAATACACATCTGTAACTATAAACGTGCTTGAAATGACTGCACCAAAGCCATCCAGCAAATTAAATCTGCCTATTTCAAGAGCGCTCTCACAAATTCCTGGGGAAATGGAAGAGACTTCTGGAACAACATTAAAGAAGTCATCGGGAAGCAGTCTAAATCCCCCCCCCAATCCATGCTCTGCATTGATGGTGTTACCACATTAGACCAGAAAATCATTGCTGACACGTTTAATGCTGCTTTCACTGACCTGAGTTCTGTACATCCCCCTGATTTCTTCAGAGAGGATGACACTCCAATGGCCCCAATTCCCTCTGCCCCCACTGACCACCCTCTCTTTCACTTTAAATCAGTCAAGCTGTACCAGATCCGCAGCTATGTTACTAAAGCTATTACCAAGTCCAGATCCAGCAGCGACTCACTCAACCTCAAACTTTTATCCCTCACCCTGGAAGAAGTCCTCAGGCCTCTGACTAAGATTTTTAACCTCTCCCTTAGCCTCAGCCAGTTCCCGGACAAATGGAAATCGGCCACTGTGACCCATATAAACAAAAGTGGTGTCAAAACTGCCCATGAAAATTTCCGTCCAATCTCCATCCTACTGCCACTCCACAAGGCCCTGGAACGTAGTGTGGCTGACCAGCTTACCGAATTCCTAGACATATAAAACATCCTGTGCAAGCAGCAACATGGTTTTAGAAAGGGTCACAGCATTTCCACAGCACTACTCGAATTCACCGGAGCCACTCACCACTCATTGGACAACAGTAAAATAACAGGGGCTGCTTTCATCGATTTATCTAAGGCTTTTGATAGCATTAACCACTGTCTCCTGCTTGTCCAACAAAGGAAAGCTGGACTCTCACCCGATTCAGTTGACTGGTTCAATAGCTACCTAGACAACCGGTCCCAAAGAGTAAAATTAGCTGAAACACTCTCTGATGCCAGACCGGTCCTCTCTGGTGTTCCACAAAAGGTCAGCTCTGGGCCCTCTCCTCTTTAGCCTATTCCTGAACACACTGCCAGACGCTTGTCCAGAACAAATTATACTGTACGCGGACGATGCGGTTATTCTTGCCTCCCACCAAGATCCAGAAAAACTGCAAGGAAATCTCCAACGGTGTTTCACATCAGTTGAAAACTGGCTCTTGCAGCACAAACTGATACTAAACCAGAAAAAAAACTAAGGCCATGCTTTTCAGTAGCTCACAAAACAAAAATAAACAGTATCGCCTCACCATGAATACCAAACAAGGAGTCACCCTTGATCAAGTCGATACCTTCAAATATCTTGGCATCACCCTTGACTCCAAACTCTCCTATGCTGCCCATATCAATAATGTGGCTAAGACAGCAAATACCAGGCTGGGCCTACTATTCCGTCACCAGAAACATCTAACCCCTGAAGCACTGTCTGTTGCCATTCAAAGCTCCATTGTGAATGTTATTGACTATGGACTCCTTGTCTATTGCTCTGCCACTGCCTCCACACTCAAACGTGTTGCTACCTCCCTAAATAAAGCATGTTGTCTCATCACTGGAGCCCACCATCTCACCCATACCTGTGACCTCTACTCTCAAACTGGATAGCTGCAACTCAGCAACCGACTAAAGTATCAAACCTGCATCACAGCCAAGAAAATAATGATGGGAAATGCCCCCCCAGGGATTTTCTCCCTTCTCAAAACCAGAGTCAGCAACTGCAACACCAGAAGCTCAAAACCTCAATTACTGCGAATCCCTCATTGTCGTACAACACAAGCTCAAAGGTTATTCGCATACAGGGCCCCGAGCTGGCTCAATAATCTTACCAGTGACATCTCTGCCTCACCAACTCTGGGCACCTTCAAGAAGAAGCTCCATCACTCTCTTGCTGCATCAAGCACCCGTGATTGCCCCAGCTGAGCAATTCTCCTTTTTGCTGCTGCCATTACCATCCACTACCCATGTTTACCCCACTCCTAGCACTTCTTTACTTTTTTCCCATGCCCAACTTATGTACTCACCACTGCTCTGTCTTGACAAGGCCATCTAGGCCACTATACTCTGTCCCATACCCTCCTCTCTTCTCCCACCTCCCATGTTTTAATACATCTCCTAGTGTACCATGTACTTGTACCCGTAACCAATCTGTTGTAATCATCAGTGTCATTATTGTTTTATTCTGTAATTTCATATCCTGTATTGTCTGTTCTTACTGACATGGAACCTTTGTAAAAGAGCCTTGGCTCAAAGGTACTTTGTAATCCTAGACTTAAATAAATAAAATAAAATAAAAAATATATATATTAAACCATCAAACGAGTAACACAGAGTAAGTGCAACATGAGTAACGAGCAGAGAGGCAAAACTATAGAAAGGGTGGAGATTAAGCACATGCACAGGAAGGGGAGAAATGGTCCTTGAGGGAGGAGAGGACCCGAGGGGAGGCAGTGTGGTGGATGGGCAGGGGGAAGAAGTTCCATAATTTTGGAAAGAGTGCGAGAATGCTGCCTGACCTGCTGAGGTGGACCTGGGAGGGATAGTTAAGGTACGGTGGTCAAGGTTTCTAAGGGAGTGAGAGGAAGGAGGTTGGAGGGAAATAGAGGAGAAGAAGTAAGGGTGGAGAGAGTGAAACCAAAATTTAGCAAGAAAGTCTGCACAGTGGATAAGGCGTCTGTCTGCTAGGGAGGGAAGGGAGAGACTGGTATAGGGTGCAGTGATATGTAACAGGCCTGGGAATATGCTCCAGTGGCTGTCCTGTTTGACTCCTTTTCTGACCATCAGTTTATTGCATTAGTCAGCAGCCAAAAACAAAGCGAAAACTAGGTAATTTTGCTCATTTAAGAATTTTGACTACATTGCATTTATGTCTGATTTGGAAAACTTGAACTGGGAGTGCCTGAAGCTTATTCCTGATGTCAATAATGCCTGTTATTATTTCATAGGTATATTCCATGCAATCTGTAATAAGCATGTACCAATTAGGAAACACACTGTTAAATTAAACAACGTACCTTGATACTCTTCATATTTAAATTCCCATTGGAAATTAAGAGATATGGGATGGAAAAAAGCCAAAACTACTAACCCTCTAGCCAAATGGCAGGCATATAGAGCCAAGAGGAATTTTTATCTTAAGGAAGTCAGAACAGCTAAGCAACAATTTGTCCAGATTAGACCGGAAAAAGTAACACACTGGACCCTGCTATGTTTTGGAAAATAGTACAAAGTCTTATTAGTACACCCTCCTCCTCTTCTTCAGTCCCAAACTTTTTTGAGATAAATGGAAATAAAATGGAGGATTTAAAAACAATTGTGAATGCATTTAATGATTACTGTATTGCCTCAGGCCTACCTAGTGGGACCTCTGGTGAGGGTGATGCCCAACCCTCTTTTGGAACTGTGCCTTGTGCATCACCAGAGGTCTTGATGGACAAGCATCCTCCTTTTGTTTTAGCCACCATTTCGGTTAATGAAGTATGGCAAGCTCTACTGAATTTAAATCCTAAAAAAGTGAAGGGACTGATGAGTTACATTCTGAACTATTGAGATATGCTGCCCCGGTGATCTGTTACCCCCGGCTTACTTATTTAACATGTTAATCAGTTCTGGGGTGTTCCCATAGGTGTGGCAGCTTGCTAAAGTCACGAAAGTTTACAAGTCAGGTTGTGACAGACTACTATGTAACTATCGTCCAATCTCACTGTTGTTTGGTGTGTCAAAGGTCTTGGAGAGGTTGACTGAGAAACAACTTTTGAATTATCTATCTGCAAATGACATTTTAAATGCTAATCTATCAGGTTTTAGACCTAACCTTGGCACCACCACTCTGGTAAAGGTTACAAGTGATCAGTGCAGGGTGGTGGATTGTGGCATGGTGGCTTGTGCCATCTTCCTTGACCTTTCCAAGGCCTTCAATACAATAGACCATGCCCTAATGCTGAACAAACTGATGTGTATGTATTTAGGTGGATCACTGAGTGACTGGATAATGAGCTACCTTACAAACAGGCATCAGTTAGTTTCTATGTGTGGTGTGAATTCAAAGAAAATAAGGGTGAGGAGAGGAGTCCCCCGAGGCTCTGAATTGGGGCTGCATCTATTCTCTCTCTTTATTAATGATTTTGACATCCAGCGAGACCACACTGCCGTTCATCTGTATGCGTATGACACTGTCACCTATAGTTGGAGCCTGAGCACTTCACTTCTTCAGACTAAGTCACAGCCAGCATTTGATGAAGTTCAGAGTTTTTTTGTACAGTATTAATAAGCTTTTGATCAATAAGCAAAAGACACAGATGATGCAATTTACTTTGGTGCGCAAGAATAAACAAATAACCTAGATATCTGTTTTTACCACGGGAAATCGAAAATTGGAAAATGTTCTTTATTACAGATATTGAAGTCTATGACTATATGAAAATCTAGAATTGGACCGTCACTCAAATATCTTAGAGAAAAAGGTGAACTACAGAAACAAATCTTACTTTTCACAGGACACAAGACTGAAAACCGTGCATAAATGATCCTGCCTTTGACTATGGTGACATACTCTATCAAAAAATCCAATCCTTGAGACTAGATGCACTGTACTATAAAATAGCATGTTTTCTTCAGAATATACACCCAAATGCAAACATTGCTTTGTTCTTAAATCTCTTCACTGGTTACCTCTGGATCAAGTTATGCATTACATATGCCTACATATACATATACCTGCTCCTTCAATTGCACTTGTTTACTGCCTATAAGCCTAGCACTCCAAACATTATTGCACTATGATTGTACTGTCACATTATTGTACCATCTGTATTATTGTATCTTAGATCTGTGAATTCCTACTGGTTGTATTAATTTTACAAGCTGTAATGTCTGTACTGCACACTAATTGTTGTATTATATCATCTACATGCTTCCTACTTAATTTGTAACTGTTTTTACCATCTATTATCTATATAATCTCTGTTTTCTCATCTCGTCATACCCCCAGTAAGCAACTTGTTGTTCAGTGTGCCTTCCTGGTGAAACATTTCAATAAATAAATAAAAACACGTGGAAGTGCACTACACAAAAAATCCCTAAGCACATTACAGAATTATTTTCCTATTGCCCATTAAAAGCAGGGTTATGATTGGGTGATGGTTTTGAGCTCGATGTCTCCAGGGTCAAAAGCAATACTGGTGAACTATCTCTAGCATTTAAAGGCCCCAAGTTATGGAATGCTTTCCCCTGTGCACTACATAAGAGTACTGATGGACTGCCATCACTATGTACTTTAAAGAATGGTTCAAAAGTAGTTGTGATGTCCAATGCGCATCATGTACAGTTACTAGGTGACTTCTTACGATGCCACTAAACTTAAGGTATAACTTCTATATGCACTTGTTTCTCTCAAAAAAGAAATACCTATGATCTGGAGTGCTTGCAGAATGAATTATGAAACCCAATGTAGTCTTTCATTCTTGTTATCTATAATTGTAATGACACCCCCTTTGTAATTATTCTACTGTTGAAAACAGATGCATTTTTTGAATGTTTTCTGTACTGTGATGTATGTCTGAGTATTATAATAAGTATGTAAAGGAGGACTATTTCATTGCTGTTGCCTCAGGGTGATGAAATACATACATTGTGCAGTAATGTACTGTTGTTTTGTTTGTAACTGATGTAACACTGCTCAGGAGGCCATTGTAATGAGTTTTTGCTCAGCTGACTGTTTGTCAGCTGTTCCTGCTTTAATAAAAAAAATTTGAACTTGTTATTGAAGGATATCGTGCTTGCTCGGGCAGCAGAAACTGGGAGGAGAATGAGGGGGAGGTTGGGGAGGGCTAGGTCCCTGAAGGGACAGTAGGGTCTAGGGCTAAATAGGGAACACAGGCAGACTAGATGGACCATGGGAGGTATACAGCTGTATACATCTAGAGGCATTCAGATATCCTTCTGGAGCTAGAGTATATAGCCTTAATTGGGAGGTATACAGCTTTAATTGGTGCCACATCAGTGCTACTGCATTGGTGTTACCTGGAAACAGTTGCATATTTTTTGTCTTACCTGATGATGACTGTCTGTGGTTGCTTGTCTAATCTTGTCCTTTTGCTACTTGGGAGCTGTGGACTTAGGGTTCGGAACCCTAACACCACATTTCCCTACATCTGTAGCATTAAGTTTAACCCAAACTGATGCATTAATGCAGTTTTTTGCAATGAATTTCCTTTCTTTTTGAAGATGCACAAAGTAGGTGATTTGATACCTTTTATTGGACCAACAGAGATTTACAGAAAATCCTTAAGCTTTTGAACCTACATGGTTCTTTTTCAGTAGGAAATGGCAGGTTTCTTAAAACAGATTATTTTTGATTTCTTTTTGAGAAAGTTAATAAACTGAAATTACAACAGTACTTCCAACTGCAGAACTGTTGGTCCTGCAGGCACAGATAAACATTGACACTGCAAGACATACATAAGAAACACATACCCACTTCAGACTATTATTTATGTATTTACTTCAAAAGGTTTACCAGGAAAGATATACTAAGTTGGTAACAGTTTGTTTCCAGATGTCTCCTGGGGGAGGGTGAAAGAGAGGAACAGTGGTACCGTACAACAAGAACAATAATAAACAAACAGCCACAGATACACTTTCACTGTGCAAGAAATACATAGCTACTTCTGACTGCAGAAGCACGGGCCCCTGGCCTGAGCTTCTACAGCTGCAAACTGAAACTTGATGATAGAAAGTAGACAGATACTCGGTAAGATCATCCCTCCAGACCACACATGCCAAATTTCATGTAGTTTTATCAAACGGCATCCAGGTTATTAAGGCTCCAATTCATGACAGTAAAAATGTTCTTCGTGAAAGTAAAACATATTCTTGCAAATGTGAAATTCTTATTTTGTACCAGAGGGTTCTCTAAAAAACCCTACTGAGCATGATAACAAGTCAAAATTCAAATTATTATAACTTGAGAAACAATTGATATTTTTGCACAAAACCATTCAAAGGCCCACCCTTGGGCAGAGTCCCTTCTACCCTGAAAGTTCTCGAACAATATCCCACACCATTTTTGCTCCACAGGTGAGAGGGAAAAAAAATGGCCAAAAAGTGCATTTGTAAAGGCTTTTTAAAATTTCAGATCTTGGAATCTGGATGAGTGTCTGTCATAAATCTTGCCAAGTCTTAAGAACTTCCCACCTGGATCACACATGCAAAATTTTGTGCAATTTACTTGCATGGGGCCACAGTAACTGAGGTGCAAACATCTGAGGTTAACATTAAACAGCCTGCTCAACCCACTATACTTGTGCTACCACGCAAGTATAATATATATGTATGTACATTTTTGCAGCTTAATAACTTTGTAATGGATTAACGGATTTGCATGAAATTTGGCATGTACAAGCACAGGTGGTAGGCCTATTTATATTACAAATTTTGTTTGAATTTCTTGTGGAGTTTCTGAGATACAGAATTTTGAAAATACAGAAGGTTTTGTGTTTTTTTGCTGTTTTTTGTCCACTTGTATCTCAGAAACTGTTGCAAGTTGTGGTCTGAAATTTTCATGGTAGAAAGCCTTTGCCTCACAGATGTGCTTTTTGAAGGTTTGGTGAAAAATATTAATCTATTCAAAAGTTATTAAATTTTGAATTTCCCATTATTTCCTATGAGGAAAATAGATGTACCACATGAAAACGGATTCTTTGCCGAAGGAGGCAGCATAAAAATGGATTCTATGTCATAGGAGAGAATCCCTTTTTATATACAAGAATCCCTTTTCACAGACAGGATCATCCTGTGTCTCAGGAGCAAAATCCTTTTTCGTGCGTCGGCCATTGTGTTTCTCCACTTAGTGAGACAAAAAAAAAACAAGTAAAACAGAAAGAAATGAATGAATTTTGAAAAAATAAACATGAGAAGGTAGGTAAACGGCACCCATTTAGGTGCATTCTGATGTTTATTCTGTTAAAATTATTGCTTGAAAGATGTTTTCTCTGTGACCCAAAATCAGTGGCTATGTCATGGAAAGGAGTGCTTCCTCCTGTTCTCTGTATGAAAATAGGGGAATTTTCTTGATTAATGCAGCTGCAGTTGGAACTCATGCTGCCAGCTACAGTTCTACATGTGAGCCACCCATTCCCTGATGTCTAGTGGCACCCCCCTTCCTCTGATCTCTGTCTCGCTTCTTTTTTATATTTTATAATAATAATCTGAACCCGGGATGCCCACTCCCGGTGTAGGATTTCCCTCCCCAACCCCTGCCCATTGTTTTAATAATAGCTGCTGACATAGGCGTGCCCAATCCCTGTGTCGGCATTCACATGCCCCCCCAACCAGTGCGGAACACTGGGAAGCCCACTCCCAGTGTCCCCAAATCATTTTTATATTTGTTCCCCCCCAGCGGTAGTGTAGGACACTGGGGAGCCCACTTCCAGTGTCCCTAATATTTGTAATAATTTTTTCTTACCTAAATAAAAGAAAACAGTCCTGCAACGTCTTTACCTTTTTTACCTGAAACAAAGAAAACCATCCCTCATCATCTCCGCTGACCCCTCCCCCATCCCCACCATCCCACTGAGTACCCACTACCCCACACCCCCTTACCCTATACTTACCTCTGGAGGTTGTCCGCTGTCATCTTCTGAGGACCAGGAAACATCTGCACTCTTCAAAACCGAACCGTAAACTGAGCAATGAATAAGTGCCATATAATGTATTTCAGTGGTGTGTTGCTATCTCTGTCATTTTTTGGAATTCTTTCACCAAAGTTTCAACATGGGCATTTTGGGACCCCACCTCATGAACATTGTGTATGTCATTTCATTACTCAGACTCGGAAGGTGATTTCACAGTCGCTGTGAGAAATCACCTTTTGGGACCAATTAATGAAATGACAGTGCCAGTATTCATGAGGTGGGGTCCCAAAGAGTCCATGTTGAAAATTTGGTGAAACAATTTTAAAAAATGGCCGAATTATGGGCGTTCATTGAAGTGTTTCTACACACATGCTTAACTTTGGCAATTTTTAATATTTTGACTCCAAATGTTCAGCATAGTCATTTTTTTACATGACCTCATGAACCGTATGGCTGTCATGTTTCACATCCTGTCTAAAATGTGTTTTTGTGGCTGTGGTGTAGAATGGCATTTTGGCATGGATTTCAAAATTTTTACCTGTGGGGTTTATCAGGTGGTGTCATTACAAGACTATGTTCACAATTTGGGGTTAAACTATGAGAAAATGCCAAAGTTATGACCATTCATTACAATTTTGGTATGCCTGCCCGTAGCTCTGGAAATTGTACACATATGTATAAAGTAATGGGAACATCACAGACAAATAACTATATGATTATATTATCTGAAAAAGTAAGGAAATTCACTGCAAAAAAACATCACTAACGCATCAGTTAGGGTTGTTACTACAGCAAGAAAAAGTAGGGAAACTGTAACACCCTACCCCACCCTGCAGAGACTGACAGGCATCGGGGGGTGCCTTGGAGTCCTCAGCCCTAACACCCCCACCTCCACCATGCACAGACTGACAGGCATTGCAGAGTTGCCTTGGAGTCCTCAATCTTAACCCCATCTCCGCAAGGACATAGACAGGATGGAGGCAGTCCAGAGCAGGGCAACTAAAATGGTGCAGGGTCTGCAAGAGAAGCCGTATGAGGAGAGACTAAAGGAGCTTAATATGTATACCCTTGAGGAAAGGAGGGGGGGGACATGACAGAATCTTTTAAGTACCTCAGTAGAATCAACAAAGTCCAAGAGGGTAGCATCTTTCAGAAAAAGTGATGCACAAGAACAAGGGGACACAATTTGAAGATAGAGAGGGGACGGCTCAGCGGCAATGTGAGGAAGTATTTTTTCACAGAGAGGGTGGTGGATGCATGGAACAGCCTTCCTGAGGAGGTTGTGGGGTCTAAAACTGTGGGAGAATTCAAGAATGCATCGGACAGACATAAGGCAATTCTTGTGGGGGGGATTAGGAAGAAATAGGCTGTTGGTTAACTAGGATCTGCACCTTATCCTGTATATAGGGAAATGGGCAGACTAGGTGGGCCAAGCAGTCCTTATCTGCCGACAAAGTCTATGTTTCTATGTTTCTGTGTTTCTGACTGAAAATATCATATTTATCTTCAGTCGAGGCCAAATAACATCATGATATCTCACTCGTAGCTTCGCCATATGGCCAGATAATATATATATATATATATATATATATATATATATATATATACACATACACACACACTATAAACAATTTGAGTTAGCGGTTTGCTAATTTCTCACTTGAAAAAATGGCTGTCAAACAGTGCAAGCAAATTTTGCATGTCACCAATCAGCTGTCAGGAATGCAAAGCCCATAAAAGGCTGGGCTGTCAGCCGAAAGTCTGGTGATGGAGGGACATTCAAAAGTAATCCACAATTCACTGAGCAATTTTATCAACTTCTTCCGGCAGACCTAATCCCTAATCTTGAGTGTCCACATACACCAACCAGCCTTATAAAATAAGTCAAGGTCAGGCAAAAGAAGATATTTCGGGGACAATAAAGAGAATGAGCCACACAACACAGTGGTGTTAGTAGTGACCGGTGCTGCCAGTACCAGCTGGGGCAACGTGCAACTGGCAACTCTACAGCTGCTCAGTACTGCAAAGGATTCTCACTGCTACACAGATCACAGCTCCCTCCCTGTTACCCACCAGTACCATCCTGTAGTGTATGTAGCTTCAGGCTCTCATCTCCCTTCATGTACTGAGGCCTTGGCTGCACAACACTGCCACAGCTCTCTTCCTACCTGCTCTCACTGCCGCCTAGTCAGCCATGATGCCTCCATAGCAGATGACTCCCTGTGCAGCTACCACACAGTACAGAGTGTGTTGGTGCTCCCGAAAATCACCTTGTTGCTGCCACCTGGTACATGCCAAAGCCCCAAGATCTCACTTTCTAGCTGCCACTCAGTTTGTCACGTTGGAACCCTGGGGGCTAACTTTGTTGTTGGTAACCACACATAAACTGAGCCTTCCAACAGGGAAATAGCTTCACACTAATCAGAAAAAAAATTGCACAAGTGTGAAGCAAACTACTTTTCTGATGGATGTTCTTCAATTTCCAATCAGAAGAAGATATATTGGCTTTTATTGTCCTATGCTACCCTATCTTACAGATAGCTAAATGGCTGTTCCATAGCAATACTGTGCAGCTATCGATATGCATGGAAATAATTGGTCCGTGACTAATTTCTTTATAGACCTCAATATAATATTCTGAGCAACGATATTGTATTTTGAACAACAAAATGTAACACTGAAGAGTAATTTACATTATTAATTGCTGACTCCCGGTCATTTTTTTCTGTATTCTGTCCCCAATAAGAGATATTTGAATTTTTCATTTGTCAAATCCGAGACCTTGAATTTTGCTTAAAGCAAGTATAGCTTCTGAATTCTTAACATTTAGCACTTATGGCAAAGTTGTTGTTTTTTTTTTTCATTTAAAGCAGCAGTTCATGTTAGAACAAATCTATATATTTCTGACTCTTTTTCTACACCCGATGTTAAACTCTGCTGTTCATTTTTGTTTCCAAATCTGTTTGTATGGTGCCACATTTTATTTTACGGTTACCACGTCAGAACCTACGTTTAATGGCTTGGAATTGATTCTAAGTTAATCAGTGCTCCATGAGGTCAGGGAGCTGTTTCTGCTACTGTAATTCATCTTGGTGACAAGAAAAGTGATAAGTGATGCTGAACAATAAGTGCCCAAATGCAGCTGAGAATACCGATAAAAACGAAGACTGCACCACTTATTGATGCTCACCATTAAATTCAATGGGCCATCAGGCTATTTATATGGGACTGATTAAGGCTGAGGAAAAGGCCGGGAAGGTGGGAGGACAGCAGCCGGAGAAATGGAAGAGGAAGCAGACAGGGACAAAGAAGAAGAGCTGCATGTGGGCAGCATATACCCAGGACAAGTAACACAAGCAGGTAGGGGGCACAGACCAGAGGAGCACTGGGGCAGAAAGTAACAATATGTGACACCGGTGGAAAAACAGGGAATAAGGAAGGGGAGCAGGCAAGAGAAAGACACTGAGGCAGGCAGGACGGGCAGGAAGGCAGAGGATCAAAGAGGCAGGGCAGAGAAGCAGGGAAGCTGCAAATACAGAGGAGAACCCTCTTAGAGTGTCAGCATTAGAGAGCCAGGGCCAGCACCAAGGTGGAACCGCAAGCAGGGGCAGAGAACAGGGAACAGGAGAGAACATGAGAAAGGAAGAAGAATGTAGTGGCAAACACCATCTGGAAAGCACAGACAGGACACATCACAGAAGAAGAGGGACAGCAGAACACCCACTGCAGCCACTGAAAGTAGGCAATGCAAGGCAGGAAGGAAAACTGCCAGCTGCACAACTAATCCAATGCAACAAGCTTCCGAGGGGTGCTTAGGCATGCACAGTTTCAGCACTGCTCACTAGTGGGGGGGGGCATTGCAAGTGTAGCCCTCTGCCCTACCAATCGAGGGGTAACCCTAAAATTATTGTGGTAGCCCCCTCCAGGCACATAGGGAATAAGGTTATGCACAAACAAGTCTCTCAGTAACAGTTGTTAGGATGTTCCATGTTTTTTAAAAGCCTAGAACATTGTAAAAGAAGAGCTCCAATAATACATAGGCTGCCAGGACCTAGCCAGGGATGCTAAATGCAAGCAAACTATTAAACAGTGCCTGGGAAATGATCTGGAGGTGTGAGTGAGTCAAGGAAGAAGGAGAAGGAGAAGTGTGCCCAGAGAGCACAGAAAAGGTGGTAAGGGGCCTGCAGGACTTTTCCTCTCAATGGAGTCCTCTGGATGGCTTCATGGTGCATCCCGCTTCTAATTTAGAGATTTAGAGACATTGGGAGGTCAGTGGCCACAGTACCTTGTGGAGATTAATATACAAGTGCTCTCCACTAACACTGGAGTCTGGATTCTGGATATAAATGAGCTAGCCAAAGTTGAAGCAGAGAACTAGGGAGTGAATGCTTATGAGAGCAAAACCCAGACTATAGGTTTTCTTGTCCAGTAAGCTGACAGGTAAAGACTGTGTTCATAAAGCAATCACCCAGAAAGTGACAGACCCAGTGACCTGGCAGGATGCCATAGAGTGATTGGGTGCCATCAGTGCCACATAAGGGCCCTCTGAAACAAGGAGAAGGGATCACACTGTAAAGCCCACCTGAGGAAAGAAAATGTACGCAGGTGTATAAGATTCATGCCAGTCAGGAGAGGGTGAGGACAGGCCCAGACCATAAGTAAGAGCACCATGCAGTTGCAATGTTTCAGTTTGTGACAGAACAACTAGGGTAGCAAGACAGTCAGTGAGTGTTTCATGTTCCAAAGTCCACTACAGACTTCAGGTGTTCATCATTTGAAACTGCGAGTCATAGTTCCCTAATGTGTAGGACTCTGCTTCCCAGGACTAACATTTCTTATTCGCTTCATGCAGGACAGAGGGTATCCTGAAAATCACCAGACAGTCATCTGTATACCATCTATCAACTGAGTGATCACCATCGGAGGTCTGTCTACACAACTGTAAAGAAATATGCTTTTGATTTCATTCTCACAGTGCTGGGGACCACTGTGGAGGTGGTGACAGAAAAGGAACAGGAGCAGCCAGGCTCCTCTTCTTTTTGGTTGTTTGATCTCTGCCAGTAGTGGGCCAATCAGCACTATTGTCTGCATAGTAGTGTGCCTGAATTTGAAGACAAATGAGACAGGAAGTCAAGGAAAAGTAGTACGCCCAGTGTCGCTGACAAAGTTGGTGTTTACTTATTTTTTTTAAGTGTTTGTAACAGATGTAACACCCAGGGAATGTTTTTGTGAGGCTATTTTGTGTGAATTCTTTCTTGTTCAAATGTTGTATTTTTCATTTCAGTAGTGAATTGCATTCTCTATAGTCTTTAGTGTATATATGTGTACCATATGTAAACATTATGGAGTACTAAATCTTATTTTTACATTGGCTATGTTTGCACACCCAATGTTTTGTGACAAGGCTAGGGGTCTCAGAGGTGTGTCACTGTCGAGCCCATGGCAGTTCACAAAAGCAGGAGCTTGGCAGTCTACACCAATGACCACACAGTGTGGTCCTGACATCACTCCCTGCTTGCTGGGTGGAAACTTTGTGTACTTCAAAGGACTGAGCCACTCCAATCAGAGAGGGCTTTGGTCCTTTGATTTGCATGAAGCTGGTCAGCAAACAGCTGAGCAGCTTTCAATGTCAGGAGCCTGTCAGTCTGTAAAAAAGAAAACCGTCCATCGATGTCTGTTATTGGCCTTCCTGTAACTTCCCCCCCATCCATCCCTCCCTCTCAGCCCCCACCCCAAAACATAACACTGACACTGGGGGTACCCAATCTCCCAGTGTCACCACCTCGTAGTTTTCTTTTTTTTAATTTTATTTGTATATGTAACCTGTAACACAGAAAACCGTCCATCAATGTCTGTAGCTGGTGCCCCGTAACTGTCCCCCCCCCCACTCGAACCTCCCTCTGAGCACCCACCATCCCACCCCACTCCACCCCCAACAAACATAACACTGACACTGGGAGTTCATAATCCCCCAGTGTCGTTCCTCGCAGTTTTTTTTTTTATTTTATTTTATTGATCTTGATTGCCTGTAAAAAAGAAAACTGTCTGTCAAAATCTGTTGCTGGCCCTCCGGTAACTGCTCCCCCTCCAAACCCGAACCTTCCTCTCAGCGCCCACTGCCCCCCAAAACATAACACTGACACTGGGGGTGCCCAATCCCCCAGTGTTGCCACCTCATAGGTTTTTATTTTTATTATTTTACTTGTATATGTAACCTGTAACACAAAAAACATACATAGTTGTCTATAGCTGGCACCCCTGTAACTGCCCCTCCCACTCAACCCTCCTTCTGAGCACCCCCCCAACAAACATAACACTGACACTGGGGGTTCCATATCCCCCAGTGCCATCCCTCATAGTTTTTTTATTTTATTGATATAGATTGCCTGTAACAATGAAAACAATGAAAAACGTCCATCGATGTCTGTTGCAGGCACCAAGTAACCTCCCCCACCTGGCCCTCCCTCTCAGGACACACCCCCCTCACCACCACCCCATAAATGTCACACTGACCCTGGAGGTACCCAATCCCTCAGTGTCATTACCTGAAATATAAAAAAAAGTCCCTCGTTGTCTTTTATTTTTTACCCTGTAAAACAGAAAACCATCCATTGTTGTCTGATGCATCGTTAGTCCCTCCACCGAACCTTCCCACTCAGCACTCACCAACTCTCACACTCCCCCAAGCCCTTACTTACCCACTGGGGGTTCAACGCTGTAATCTTCTCTGGACCGCATAGACATCTTCACTCTTCAAAGCCAAACCGCGAACTGAGAAAATCAGGTAGGCGGTTCAATGCATTTCAATGTGGTTTTGAACTTGGTGGTATAACTTGGCTATTTCTGGATATTATTGTCCCAAATTTTCAACATATCTTTTTTGGGAACCCACCTCATGAACAATTACAGTGACATTAAGCAAATCTATCCCGAACGGTGATTGTGTGGTCGCTGCACGAAATCACTTTTCGGGCACGATTTGAAAATTTGCTCTGCCCTTGTTTATGAGGTGGATCATAAGAAGGCTATGTTGAAATTTGGTGTAAAAATATTTAAAAATAACAAAGTTATGAGCCTGTGTTGAAATTTGCAAACTCAGGCTCGTAATTATGGTAATTTTCATTATTTTGATCCCAAATTTGCAACATAGCCACTTTTTATAGCATCTCATAAATGCGACAGTTGTCATTTTTCATATCCTAGCCAAAATGTGTTTTTGTGTCCCGAAAGGTGATTTTGCAGTTTCTGCGTGAAATCACCTTTAGTGAAGGAGTTGAACATTTTCTCTGCACTTGGGGTCATTAGAATGCTATATTGAAAATCTGGGGTAAAAGTATTAATAAACAACAAAGTTATGAGCCTATGTTAAAATTTACCAATGCAGCCTTGTAACTTTGGTAATTATCAATATTTTGATCCCAAATGTTCAACATAGCTATTTTTTTATAGTACCACATGAATGTGACAGCTGTCATTTTTCATATCCTGGCCAAAATGTGTTTTCATGTCCTGAAAGGTGATTTCATAGTTGCTGTGCGAAATCTCCTTTCAGGCAGGAGCTGAACATTTTCTCTGCACTTGAGGTCATGAGAAGGCTATGTTGAAAATTTGGGGCAAAAATATTAAAAAACAACAAAGTTATGAGCCTATGTTGAAATTTACTAACACAGCCTTGTAACTTTGGTAATTTTCAATATTTTGACCCCAAATTTTCATCGTAGCCATTTCTCCACAGCACCTTGTGAATGTGACAGCTGTCATTTTTCAAATTCTAGCCAAAATATGTTTTCATACCTGTTGCTCGGAATGATGTTTTGCCAGAGATTTGAACATTTTCATGCAATGCATTCATTAGGTGGGGTAATAAGAAGGCTATGCTGAAAATTTGGTGCACAAATATGGTACAATGCCCAGGTTATGACTGAATGTTACACTATTTCAACATTCACTCATAACTTCACTAATTTTCAATATTTTGACTCTAGCCTTTCAATATAGCTATTCTTCCACACCACCTCATAAACGTGAAATAAAATGCTGGACAAGATGTGTTTTCGTATCACTGGTGCGAAATGACATTTTGGCCAATATACCACAAATGGTACATGTCATGTCTATAAGGTGAATCATAGAACAAGAATCTTCAAAATTTGGGGTCAGAATTGCAAAAACCAAATTGTTTGACAAGCAGCCAACATTCGGCATTGACAAATGCTTGTTATATACGTCACACTCTCTGTGACTGAGTTTTTAAGATATACAATAGATAACCTAGAGTAACTGGCAAGTCCATAATCTCTTCCTGAAGAGAAGGATTACTAAGCTAACTTAAGAAAAGTACTCTCAGCTATGAATAAAGGGGTGGGGTTGCGTGCCCTTTGGGAAAGGTCACTGCACTGTGTGAGCAGTGACTGTGCTGGGATTCTGACCTTAAGATACCCTGCATGAGAGTCAAGTTGGCTGGTGGCAGAATACCAACATGACCATTCAGTCATCTAAAAGGTTATGGAAATGGTAGCACAGTGTGGAGTGAGTTCTGGGAGAGAACCAGTTTGTGACAGAGTTATTCTTTTCAAATGGAGGGCTGGCATTCTGGAGGAGGGAGCAGCGAAAGATCAGCTTGTTGTAAGATGTTATGGGAATCAGAGAAATGAGAGACCCTCTTCGCATCACACTGGTATCTGTGGATTCAAATGTTTTCTCTTCCAATACAGACCCTATATCATGATGATGTGACCATGGACCCCATTTGGTACTTTTCTTGGTCCACATATCCACCCAGAGTGAGAGTGGATTGAATTTAGAACTGGCATAGAACATAAATAAAAAAAGCCAGTGTTTCATGTTTAGCTGCATATCTGCAGACTGCATGTTTAAAGGGGAACAGTCATCTACCCCCACAGCAACAGCCAGGTACCTTAAGGTAATGACTAAGAGATTTGCATAAAGAAATCATTTTTGAGGTGTTTACTGTATTAGAATCTATAGTTTTTATCTGGTTGATACTGCTGACTGATTCCCACTATACCTGCCAATAAGTCACTCATGGTACCCCGCAGCTGAGTCCTTTGATGACATGCATGGTGAGTTCAGCAATGGATAGAAATGCGACTCCAAGATCTAATATTTCTTATTTGCTCCATGCAGCACACAGGTATGCTGAATAACATATACAAGTTAGCCAGCCTGGGAGTGGATTCCCAAGATGATAGCCTGGGTAAAGAATTGGCTGGAGAATAGGACACAGAGGGCAATAATAAATGGAGTCCACTCTGAAGAAAGGGGGGTTACTAGTGGAGTGCCACAGGGTTCAGTATTAGGACTGGTCCTCTTCAATGTCTTTATAAGCAACATTGCAGAGGGACTGGAAGGAAAAGTATGTCTCTTTGCAGATGACACAAAGATCTGCAACAGAGTTGATGCACAAGGTGGGGTGGAAAGGATGAGAAGGGACTTGGCAAGGTTAGAGGAATGGTCAAATGTATGGCAGCTTAGATTTAATGCTAAGAAGTGCAAGGTAATGCACCTGGGAAACAAAACCCAGGGGAAGAGTACACAATGGGGGGTGAGATACTAACAACAACAAAAATGGAAAGGGACCTGGGGGTAGTCATATCAGATGACTTAAAGGTGGTCAAGCAATGTGAGAGGGCAGTAAGAAGGGCTGGGGGGATAATGGGATGCATAGGGAGAGGCATCACCAGTAGAAAACAGGAAGTTGTTATCCCTCTGTACAGACAGCTGGTGAGACCCCATCTGCAGTACTGTATACAGTTCTGGAGACCCAATCTCCGCAAGGACATAGACAAGATGGAAGCTGTCCAGAGGAGGGCAACTAAAATGGTGCAGGGTCTGCACCAGAAGACATATGAAGAGAGACTAAAGGAGCTTAATATGTATAGCCTCGAGGAAAGGAGGGAGAGGGGGGACATGATAGAAACTTTCAAGTACTTCGAGGGAATCAACAAAGTCCAAGAGTGTAGCAACTTTCAAAAAAAGAGGTGTGCAAGAACAAGAGGGCACAATTTGAAGATAGAGGGGGGGCGGCTCAGAGGTAATGTAAGGAAGTATTTTTTCACAGAGAGGGTTGTGGATGCATGGAACGGCCTTCCAGAGGAGGTTATGGAGTCAAAAACAGTGGCTGAATTCAAGCATGCATGGGACAGCTATAAGGCTATTCTAGGGGGTTGGGGTAGAAAGAAGTAGGCTGCTGGTTAACTAGGATCTGCAGCTTATCCATTAGGTAGGGAAGTGGGCAGACTGGGTGGGCCAAGCGGTCCTTATCTGCCATCAGATTCTATGTTTCTATGTTTAGTGATATTACTGCATACTACAGATGGGCAAAATTGCACAATTTGAAGAATAAGAACAACATTTTAAAAACACAATTTTTGTTGAAATTGTGCAATTTTAAAATAAAGTTTTTTAAAATGGGAAGTTTGGGGGACATTTGCTCCATTTGTTGAAACTAGGAATTTTTTTAAAACATTCTAAGTTTTAAAAATGCACAATTTGTGAGGATATGGTGTTATCTGAATAAAAAGCATTGGTGAATTATTCCAGATTTTGGTGCTATTCCGTGCAACTTGCACATATGTGACCATGGCAATTCTGCTGGTGTAATAACAATTTCATCCTGCGCTACTGCATACTATCTACTGAATGATCAGCACTGAAGGCCTGTGTACAGAACTGTAAATCATTTTTTCTTTGTTTCATTGCACCTTGAGGTCTGTGTGTCTAGTTTAGATTTCCCTAATGTGTTGAACCGAAACTCAAATAGTGCTTTAGACTGCACTGAAAAATTAAAGGCAACTTGGAAAACCATTGTTTGAGGATATTTTAAGCCAGTCACCAGTAGTGTAGAAAGAGCTCAGTCATAAAAATAAATGCTGTCACTAAGCTTATACCAGAGACCCCCCCCCAGGACAGCTAACACCAAGTGCCACTGTACCCACAGCACTATTCCCAGGGGGCTGACCCTCTAGGTGTACCTCGAATCACTTCTGGTAGAGGCACTGCAGACATTTATTGAATGGGAGGTCTACCACAGTAAGGCCTGGGACCATGTGCCCAAAGAAGAGACCCACTAAGTCTTGTATAATGCATACTGTGCCAAGGCTTAGCCAATCCTTTTGGGCAAAGATTACATATTAAAAGTACCAGTGCAATGAAATTGGGCAAAAAATGTGATCCTACTGGGGGTGGTAAAATGTTCTGGTTCCACTGAAATTTGAGTATCTTATAATGTTTTAATTATTTTTTTCTCAAGAAAAAAAAGATGGATGCCACATTTGACTTGGAAATAGTACTGTAGACCTGGCAAGGGTTAGGATCAAGAAAATAAAATAAATACACTCAGACTGCACAGTATAGGAGTAGGAGGTACAAGTAGATATGACAGGTATGCTAATATTTTTATGAATTGTAACTTGTTGTAGAAATGGTTTTTGTTGCACTGCTGCTGTAAAAATAAAATACTAACACAGGCTCAAAACAAGTAAAAAAGAGCATCTTACAAGATAGGGGAAAAGGGTGCCGTAAAATGGAATAAAAAAATACAAGTAAACCATTTTTCGTTGTAACATGCATTGCTGGTTTAATGCCATATTACATCTCTTAGCCCTGCTTCATCTAATTGTAGGATATAAGACATTGTAAAGACCTGCTTACGTCACAGGGAAAACTTAAACAGCAGTAGTTTTAGTGCTTTCATTAAAGGAGAAGTCCACCTAAAACTAAGTTGTGCAGAGTGTTTTAATTTGTATGTGAAGTTCTAGTGTTTCCTTCCCTCTGACTGGTATTAGGAGTTTTTCCTAAATTAACTTGCTAGCTTTATGCTAGTTTTACGACCCCTGGGGATCTTCATCCCTGACAGCTTAATTGTATTTCTTGTTCCCAGAGTGCATCTTGTCTCATGTGACAGTGATGTAAGAGAGACCCAACATTCAGCACACACATGCCAAACAAACTAAATATCTTGGAAGTTTTACAAGCTACACAAAAATTAACAGCAGCAAAGTTATTCAGGACAGTAAGACCTTTACGATGAGGGTGGTCACCAAGCTGAATTCTACAGATTTTAAAATATAGCCATCTCTACTGTTGTGAACTGATTGTAAAGCAATGCTTTCTGCTGGATTTATGGTCTCTGCTATGTCACCATCACATGAAACAAGGTACATTGTAGGACAAAGGAATACAATTAAGCTGTTTCATATGGAGCTCTCCAGGGGTCATAAAACTACCCTAAAGCTAGCAGGCTAATTTAGGAAAAACTCCTAACACCAGTCAGAGGGAAGGAAACACTAGAACTTCACATACAAATTAAAACACTCTGCACAACATATATTTTTTCAAGTTTTGGGTGGACTTCTCCTTTAAGCCCTCCACTGGTAGTGTACTTCAGCCTCAGACCGTGGTGTTGAATTTTCTAATTAGTAGTGTTTTTTTCAGGGGAAGGGATCGTACTTCCTTGCTCGGAGGAGCTGGCTGCCAGGTCCCTTCTCCTTCCTGGTGCGAATTTGAGAAAGTTTCATCTCCAAGCTGCCCTTGCGTTCAGATGTTTTGTGACATATAAGTTTGTAGAGTGCGGGGACATAATCTAGTAACATCACAGGAGGCATGTTTTAAATTGCATTTTTTCATATTTTAGAGGTCGATTGGAGTTAAATCAAAGCCACTGCTCAACTAACAAGGCTATTGCTAGTTGAACTGTGGCTTTCGTTTGACCCCAGTGAACATCTAAAATATGAAAAAATGCAATTTAAAACATGTTTCCTGTGATATTAATAAAGTCCTCCCACTCTTCAAACTCATAGGTCACAACATCTCAGAGTAACAGGGATGTAGTTTTCTTAAATTGGCATTAATTAGAAAATTCAACAACATGGAATGTTTAAGTCCAGCTGAGGTAAGCACTGTACCCGTGGGGGGCTTGGGGAATTTTTTTTCAAATTAGCACAATTGTTGCTCTTTATAATTAGACATATTTCAGCTTACATTTTATACATAGTGGCCCGGCTATTCAAACTGCACCACAAAGTAGCGCAATAGCAGGAGCAGGCGCAAGTTCAGTGCCCCTTTGCGCAACAAGCACGATATTCAAACACTGCACAGACCAAGATGCGCTTACACCAACAACTGAATATCGCACCAACTGCACCATGGCGCAACCAATGATACGCAGTGGCGCAGGTCCGATGCGCAGTAGCACAACCAGGGATGCGCAGTGGAGCAGGGTAGCAGCGCATGAACACAACCAGGGATGCGCAGGGACAGGATGCAGGGGTCCACCACCCATGGAAGATATGGGCAGAGGAGCATGCAGCAGAACAGACATCACCCCCCACACCCCATGAACTGCACAACCTGAGGAGAGCTGGAAGAACCACTGGCCCATGGACACCAGCAACAATCCCACAGCCGGGGCATGGTGCCCCAGCACACCCCTGGCAAGCTGTGACCGGCACACAAGGAGGTCCGGCCATCCAGTGCTACACCATCCCACCAATGCAGAGCACACCCTGCACAGTGATCCCCAGACACCCTGCCCAGGAGCAGCGCTCAACAGTGCAGAACACCCCATGCATGCAACCACCCCCACTGTGACAATGCAAACCTGTGCACCATGGAGCCATGCAAGGCAGCCCCACCACGAGCACCCTGCAGTGGGTGGCAGCAGCCACCGATGCAACAACTGCAGACACAGTGCCGCCCTGCACGGCCGCCCCGAGGTACAGCTGAGAGACTGACCATGTGTCGGCACATGAGGTACCCCCGATGCGAAAGGGCCTGCCCCGGACCCTACCGCTGGCAGTACAGCACCCTGCACACCCTCCCAAGGACACACCCCATCCCAGCATTGGCCACAACAGCCAGCACAGATGCCCACAGTGGTGCATGGAAGCATGTGCCACACAGGATGCAACACAGTGTACGGACAAACACCCACCTATACCCAAGGACACACCAACACAGGGACACAGTAGTGGGTCAACAAACCCGCTGGCGTGTGGCCACAGCAGACGTGTACCCACGGCTAGCACCCCTCCATGGCACAGGTGTACCAGCCACCCTGTGCATGCACCATGAAGCTGTACACCACCAGCATGTGGCCGAAGCACAAGTGACAGACAGTGGAGCACATCCCCTGCAACAGACACAAGCAACAGCATGGAGGGGGGACAACAACAGCGGAGGCCACAGTGCCACCCGAGGCAGACGTGCACCATACCGGTGACAGGAGGCAACCTGGCATTGTGCCGGGTACAGGGGTTGTCCAGCATGGACAGCCACCACTGACATGCCAGCAGACCGTGCATAGCACAGACATGCAAGGATGTCAGCTGCACAGGCCATGGACAGTCTGGCAGGGGCACTATGGACACAATGCATGCACCATGGACCACTGCACACAGGCGTCCAGTGCACAGAGAACAACACAAAAGCCACAGATAGTGACTGATTCCCCTGCCCACACCATAGGCAGTTCCCTGCTAGACACACACACACGCCCATGCCTGCACCACTCCTGACGCCATGCACACATGCACACCACTGCAGCTGAGCACCTGTAGCCCGCTGCAAATCAGAGACCACCACAGTTGTCATAACAAAACAAATGTATTCAAAAGAGGTAACAAACAACTATGTAAAAATATTTACAATGGGGGGGAAGGGCCACATACCAGGTGGGGGTGGGTATGAGGCAGGGCTGAACAAATGGCAGAGGGAAGAAGGGGTATGAGGGTGGGTCCAGGGGATAAGGTGGGTCCAGGGGCATGGACGGCCTATTGTCTGCCCCACTCTCCACTCCTGTGGTGCCTATGTGTCCTCCTCCTTCTGACCCTGTGCCGCTCCAGTCGCTGAAGGATCTCTAGGGATGCCCTTGCCAGCTGCAGCAGCTCCTGCCTGACTCTCTCTATGACCATCAATCGTTGTGCACCTAGGACAAGGGAGCAGAGTCAATACGTGTGACTGTCCATCCCCCTGCAGCCCACCCATTGTGCAAGGCATACAGCCAAGGGCCACGCCCCTGTGATGGTGTGCGACCACCCACAGTGATCGTGTCCACAAGACCTGCCTACCCAGGCTCACACAGCCATGCGGACCGCTGCACACACCCACCGCCCAAGTCCTGCACAGCACCACCGTGGCCATACAGTGACATGGCTATGTGGTGTGAAGGCAGTGGCACAGCTATGTAGCCGGTGCACGCGTGGACCACCAGCGATGCACACCCACACATGCAGTGCCACAGGACAGTGCTGAGTGTACCGTGTGGCTCTGCACATCAGTGGTGTCAAGGGCTGGTGGCCATGCCCCGCCGCCTACCCCTCAACACAACATGCACAGAAGTTCCTGGAATAAAGGCACTCACCAGCATCTGCAACAGCCGGGCGCTGCTGCAGTATGGGCCCTCCAACTAGTCCCTGTTGCCCGGCAGCTTCACACTCACGCTGTGCCCGTGCCTCATGAGCACGGCACCTCTCCTCAGGGCCTCGAGTGCAAACATGGAGAGGGGAACATCAGTACAAACCAGCAGGAAAGCCCCCCCCCCCCGGTGTGTGCAATCCTGCATAGCCCAGCCATGCCGCAACCCCACCACCACCACCGCCCACACTGGATGGCCCCAACCCCCCTGCATGGTGGACACATGCCCACTGCAATACCCGGACGGACAGACGCTACCAGTGTATGAATGGAACACCTACCTGAACGTGGCTCTGCACCTCGCCTGGCACATGCCCGTAGATGGGCAAGCCTGTCTGTGTCCCTCTGCCGGAGGTCCCATAGCGGTGGCAACACTGCTCTGCACTGCGGGTGATCCCGGTAGCCTCCTCCAGTGCCTCTGCCACCTCCTCCCACACAGAACTTCTGGCCCTTTCTAAGGGGTCATCCCCAAACAGGGCCCCAGCATGGGGCTCAACAATGGCCACCAGATTGGCCAGTTTGAGCGGGCTCCACAATGCTGCCCTCGCTCGCGCAGTCAGGAACACAAAATGGCGCTATGTAGCGCATGTCCCTCATGTGCAGATGCTGCGTGGTACAGCGCTGTCATTCCCCATCACACTGTCACTGAACAGCGTGATAGAGGTGCACCCACGTGGATGCATGGGCCTAGGAGGCAAAGGTCGACCACAGGGTCAAGGGTCTGTCGCGCATGGACCACCACAGCGTGATTGGGACTCCCTGCCTGTAGCGTGGTAGGGTGCCTGTGTGTGACGCCCTGCAGTGGCCTACCGCGCTGTGGCACCATGGCGCCTACGGTGCTCCAGGGCATGAGCGCCACACACGTGAACAGCACGCTAGCGCCACTGGCACAATGGTGGCCATGCCCTGCACTGCCTCCCGTGCATGCGCTGTGGGGTGCCTACCATGCACGTCACAGAGCTGCGCCTTTGCCTGAGCACGATCAACACAATTGCGCAAGGTGCAACAGCAAGATATTCAGCCAGCATATGCAAATCAGCTCATCAGCAATTCCATGGCGC
The DNA here is from genome assembly GCA_016271365.2 of Neoceratodus forsteri. Taxonomy (NCBI): domain Eukaryota; kingdom Metazoa; phylum Chordata; order Ceratodontiformes; family Ceratodontidae; genus Neoceratodus; species Neoceratodus forsteri. The sequence goes on along the minus strand of CM057453.1, from coordinate 1,574,714,804 downwards.
AGCCACTGCATTAGCATCCACTTAAAGCTGTGTCTCGCCTCATTTGCATGCCTTGCGCTATATAAATGTGACATGGGGCTGCAGAGGACATTGTTTGGTATTGCAGTCTATTGTGGTGGGTTGCATGCTGTTTGGAAGTGTGGACTGGGGTGTGTGGGAGATGCATGGGACTGCACATTCAGAGGTAACACCTGTCATTTCCACAGGCTCTCTAATGACCAAAAGTGAGGAGGAGGAGGAGAAACAGAGACATGGGAGATGGAGGAGGCCCAACTTCACCCGGACAGAATCAGATGCCCTGTTCAAGGCCTACCTTGACAGGGAACCATTGCTCAGCAGACAGCGTTGAACACCACAGGCCCATGCTGCAGCATGGGATGCGGTAGCGCGTGCCGTCAACCAGCACGGCAGCCACCAGCAGTCTGTGCAGAAGTGCAAAAAGAAGGTCGGCACGGACAAGAGGAGGATTAAAGATAAGGTGGCTGCCATCAGGGCAGCATGTGCTGCAACTGGTGGTGGACAGCAGGATGTGCCACACCTGACGCCACAGGAGGAGCGGGTGGCTGGCAGCATGCTGTGTTGTGCCCTAGAGGGCGTTCCAGGTGGTGGCTTCCAGATGGGTGGCAGCCTGTCACTGCATGGTAGGTCCTGTGCTGTCACTGTGTGGGGGGTGGGGGGGAATGCCACAGGGTAGGATGGAGACATTAATGCTACTGTGTTTCCTTACAGCTCTTGAGCATCTACATGGGTCAGCGGTGGTGGGTGTGTCCACTGAGGGTGATACCCTGGACACGGAGGAGCGCCCATCTACCTCCACAGGTGTCCGAGGGTCAAAACCACAATATACCCGCCTGTCTGTCCTGACTGAAGATGGTGGTGCTGGTGCAGAGGAGGCCCTGCCTGTGTCCAGCGTGACAGCGGCCATGGATGCCAGCGTGCTGTGACACGGACTGGTGCCAGATCCAGCACCGATGATGATGCATCACACATCCTGGACAGTGATACATGTGGGCCGCAGGATGGTCCCACAGCAGGTAACAGCACTGGCGTAGCCGTGGGTGGTGCCGCCGTGGAGGCCTGCATGACATCACAGTCCCAGCCTGTGCCTGTATGCACCAGTGGGGCAGCACTGGTGTGCGTCCAGACCGGTGGGGCTGTTGCAGCTGCTGCGGCGGCACTGGTGAGCCCTGGCGATCGGCGGCCGGAGGGGCAGTGTCAGCAGTCGGCCAATGGCAATGGGGGGACAGTGTCGGGGGGCGGCGTCAGTGCACCACGTGTGGACGTGCCCCAGCATGGCTCTGGTGTGCAGCGCCCATCGTCAAGAGGTGATGCCCAGCACGGCCAGGAACACCATGAGGGACAGCATGCCGATCCGGAGGATGACCTCTTTGATGAGCACAGCCGCCTACTCCAGGCTTCTGTGGATCAGCAGTTGCAGCTTGTCAGGGCGGTGGATGCACTCAGTGCGGTTCTGCACCAGGCAGAGGAGCAGTGCAGCAAAGACCATGATCTGCTCCTGGCAGAGATGGCCCAGCAGCGGGAGGATGTGACCGCTGCCATTGACAGGCAGACACATGTATTCACAGCTGCCATGGCCACATTGGGCACCCAGTTTGTTGCCCATGCGCCGCAGACATTGTGCAGTGTCACGTCCACCTCCCATTCCTGGCATCATGCGACACCTTCCATGTCAACACCGGGTTCGGCTGTGGGCATACTGAGCATGCCTGGTGCAGGCATGTTTGGTGAGCTGCAGACATCTGCTTGAACACAGTTGCGTTCCCACAGTGTCACCCCTGGGGGACTGTCGGTGCCACCCCATGAGGCCAATGGTCAGCCTGGCATGGCTGGCAGGTGTTGGCGGAGCCGCCCACACATCCATGGCGGCTGTGGCACTGTGCCGTGTGACTGACCTGTCTCCCACCATGGCTACTGTCTGATGCTGCCCTGTGTGCAGTGTGTTGTGCAGTGTGCGACGCATGGGTGGGGTACCTGGCCCTGCACACACACACAGTCCATGTGCACACCATCCCGGCTGCTGGCCACTGTGGCGTGTGCAAGATGATGCCTGTGTTGCACTGTCCGCCAGTGTGTACTGGTGCCCAGCGTCTGAGACTTGCATAGTGACAGGCACTGGGCATGGTCATGTGTGGGACCTGTGTGTGGCTAGGGGTTGCATCTGGGTTGGCGTGCCTTCTACCCCTTATGCATGTTTTGTTGGGGGGGGGGTGTGTGTGTGCGTGACCGCATGTCATGTTAGGCCTTGCCCATCCCTGATGGCGTGTGCGGTTCCACGCTCAGCCCATTCCCTTGCCACCATCCGGCCCTGGGGTTCATCCATGCCTGTCTGTGGCTAGGGGGGTTGTGCTCTTGCCATTGGTGGTTGCACATGGCCCCATGACCTACCTGTGTTGGCCGAAGTGCTCCTCTGTGATGGTGTCCCGCTGCAGCTGTGACATCTGGATCAGGCGGGGGTTCCTTCACCCAAGGAGTGACTGCCCATCACTGTCTGGACCGGCGTCCCCATCATTCCCATCGCTGTCCCCCTCTTCGACCTCTACAGCTATCCCACAGTTGTTGGCCATGTTGTGCAGGATGCAACAGGCCAGGAATAGCCCACAGGCCTTCTAGGGGCCGTACTGTAGGGCACCGCCAGACGTGTCCAGGCACCGGAAACGTGCCTTCAGCATCCCAAACACCCGCTCGATGACATTATGTGTGGTGGCATGTGCCTCATTGTACCATTGCTGCGATGGGGTCACAGGGCGCCGGTATGGTGTGAGCAGCCAGGGATGGAGTGGGTAGCCACTGTCACCTGTGTCTACAGGGTGGACATTAGTATGGTGGTCTGTGTTGCTCTGCCATGGGCCGTCAAGGCCGGTACTCATGTCACCTCTGACTATGCACTGCTCCACAGCTGCCCATGTCATCCTGCGTGATGTGCATACTCACCCACTAGGTGGCCAGTGGGGATGTCGCCACTCTCGAACCTGTGGTACAGTGCGGACTGGTGCCAAATGAAGGCATCATGTGCTCCCCCAGGGTGCGTGGCACAGACATTGGTTATGTGCCCCCTGGCATCGCACACCACCTGGCAGTTGATGCTGGCAAAACCCTTCCGGTTGATGTATGATACACCATCTGGGCCAGGTGGCATGCAGATGGCCACATGGGTGAGTCAATAGCCCCGAGCACGCCAGGCACACGTGCTACCCTGTGGAACTCTTGTGTATGTGCTGTGTGCTCCGCCTGTGTGCTGTGGAAATGGATGTACTCCGTAGCATGTGGTAGCAGTGCGCTGAGGAACTGTGTGAGTAGGCGTGACGCGGCTGACTGGGTTATGCCTGTTGTGTCCCCTGTTGGTCTCTGGAAGGTGCCCATGGCGAGCAGGCACATGACAGCTGTCACCTTTGTCTCCACTGACAGAGCATGGCTCCATCGCGTGGGTGCCTGCATCTCATCATTGCACAGCTCACAGAGCCGCCTCAGGATCGCCTGGTTCCGGCAGTAGCGGCCCACAATCTCTGTGTCAGTGTAGTGCTCGAAGGTGGTGCAGGCTCGGTACCACCTGCTGGGGGCATACCATGGATGAGCCCTTCCACGGCCACACCCCCCTTCTGCCTGCCTTCTCACACCCCTCATTACCGCCTCCATCTGGAAGGTGGCACTGGCCATGTTCCTGGCTGGTGTCCCCCCCCCCCGGCAGCTGTTATCCCGTTTCCCCCGCTGTCCTTTGTGATGCTCCCCCTGCACTGGGTACACCTCCGGCCTTTGGCTGTCCTGCCTACTGCCACTGCCCTCAGTCCACTGTGGCACTTCCCTGTCTCTCCTGCACAGTAGCACAGGCTCCCCACTCCTGTCCTGTTCCTGTTTGTTCCCAGGTGTGCCCTGTCCTGCTCCTGCCCAGTCCCACTCACTGCTACCCTCTTTCTAGTTGCTGTCACCTCAATCCCACCTCTGGCTTCCCTGTAGCATTCTTGCGCCTCTCTCTTGTTCCTTTTTATTTTGATAATTTCCGCTATCGCACAACTTCCGCTTGCTCCCCTACTGAGCATAGAGCATGCTGTTTAATATCGCACTGCGCCATTTATTCAAGGTTCCTCCCCCTACGGTTGCGCATGCATTCATTACCATTGCGCTCTTGTGCATTGCAACTTGTGCGGCGCAGCTGCCTCCCGCTGAATATCGCAGAATGGCACATTTTCATACTTGCGCTGGCACATCTCTGTTGCGCATGGCGCATCCCTTTTGAATATCTGGGCCCTTGTCTGTATTTCTCTACAGTCTTTATTACAAAAGATATTTGCATAAAAATAAGACTTTTGTCCCTCAGATTTCATCTGTCCCTGCTAATTCTCTGTATCTGAAGTCATAAGAATTTGCTTGAGAAATCATATTTATTTCTTCAGCAATAGACTGAATGGCTGTAAGCAGAAGCATGGCTTCAGTTGTAGACGAGCAGGAAGTGCAGTAGAATTCTAAGGGACACAGCTCCTGTGTTAATAGAAAATGCAGAAAATACACTAATTATAATGCACATTGAACTGTGCCTTAATATGAAGTTGTTCAAATTATTCCTTCGGTAGTTGTTAGCTCTTTAAATTGCTAGAAGATCTTAGAATGTATTTATTTATTTATTTGGTTGTTTGGAATTACAATCCTTTGCGTCAAAAACTCCTTTACAAAGGCTCCACATCAAATACAGTGAAAATACAGTACATATAACAGACAACCGAATGCAGGTGTTTAAGACAGGTACAGTTCATATACATAGTGAGCATACTGTGTTACATTATATGAGGTTATGAAGACAGATGTTCTGAACAACAGACCAGGGAGGTCAATGTTTTCCACACAGTCTTGTGGTAATAAGACACTCACAATTCAGATTACCTCTTGTATTTTTGGTATATCCCTGTTATAGCAGACTCACAGGTTCTAATAATTTATATAACGGTACATGTATTTTGGAATGCTGTCTGTCTGATTATGTGATGTAATGCCTTTTATTAAATCAATAAGTGCAGTTTAAACAAAATATTGGGGTTACCATAGCAGCACCCTTCATCTGGCCAGAAGGGAAGGTTGTCTTCACTGCCGCTGCTGCCAATGCCACTCCTTGGTCATCCAGAATAAAGTTACCAAATGCTGGGCAGCCTGTGCGCTCCCCCTCAGAACCTTTGTGATATGATCAGCCCCTAGCATGCCCTACTGAAGTATTACAGGTCTCATATGTGAACCCAGTATATCACGTGGTAGCAAAATGCACTGCTGCTGTCCCACTAGACCAACTCAGCCTTCTCATCTTTACAGTGAACAATGGGAAGAAAGACAAAGACTGAGAGAGACATCCCACTTAATACAGAGAGGGACATCCCACCAAGAGAAACATCCCAACAAAGACAGAGACACATCCCATCCAAAACAAAGAGGGACATCAAATCCAAGACAGACATGTGAAGCACACCCAAAGAGAGAGAGAGAGAGAGATTTCACCTAAGTCAGAGAATGAGTGAGTGAGTTAGTGAGTGACTGACAGACATTCCACCCAAGACAGGCATATTACCCAAGACAGAGGAAAAGAGAGACATTCCACCAAATAAGGAGGAAGAATCCTACTCTAAACAGAGACATCTCACCCAAGACGGAGACACATCCCCCTCAAGACAGAGACATCCTACCCAAGACAGAGACGTAAATCTCCCCCAAAACAGAGTGAGAGAGAAGCATCCCATTAAAGTCAGAGAGACATCTCATCAAAGACAGAGAGAGCCATCTCACTGAAGACAGAGACATCCTACAAAAGATGGAGACATTTCCACCCCAGACTGAGAGACGCATCCCACCTAAGACTAAGTGGCATCCCAAACAAAACTGAGAGCCAGACACATTTTACATCTGAGAGATGACTTTCTTTGAGCTACCCAGATTACACAGCAATATCCAGGACACTACTGTCTACCAGCTTCATTGTCCAGAGCAATTAACCCAGACAACAGACTATACACTCTGGGTCAATGCAGGTACATTTTACAACCAAGGATACACAGTATCTAGTGGACATAATGTGTGTTATTCAGAGAATCTAAACCCACCACACTCTGCCAACCTCCCCTCACACAAATAGTAAAACCATCCAGTACCAGTACCACAACTCATGTGCTGACAGCATCCCCTCCCCACAATTTTGTGTTTCCCTTGCTCTTCCAGTAAAATCCTCCCATTTTCCCATTCCGGTATCCTCCTACCTGAGTAAGCATCTCCAAACATTAAAGTAGCTTTAATAGATTCTTCAGGTCATCCAACTCAGCTCATCACACTGCCTGCCAGCCGCCTGTCTCTCTCCTGCTCACTCACTCTTTGATCCAAACATCACACGCTGGACATGGTAGTGTCTAACAGACATCTGAATAACTGACAGCAAACAGTTTAAGAGGAAGAGACTGTAAATGTTATAAAGCCAGAACCATTACTAGTATTGTTTACCACGTCACTGCCTTGCTTCAGGTTACTTGCGGTCTTACATCACCACTAAATTATTAGTAATTTTATTAGACTACAGTATGTGATGGAACATATTCATTTCAAAATCTGCAGTATCACCAAACATAAGGCACACACTGGGAGGCCACTGATGGGGTTGTGGCAAGGCAGGTAGCTTTAGAGAATACCTGCCAATCCTCGTTATGTGATTACCAATTACTGTACAGAACTTACAAGTGACAAGACCACGCATCAATTAAGGTCACTGTCTGTCTTAAATACAATCATACTGCAGGACTCCCATATAATCATCTGCAAATATGTTCACAAGGACCTGTTTAACAGGCCTAATAACACAATCTTTCATTTGGTCTTAACTTTTGCCCATCAAACTATGTTTATGTGTAATGTGCTCTCTGTTGTACATGTCCTGACTTTGCCAGACAAAGGTATTATCAGCACAGGTGGTGCAAATGTCCCCCCTTGTCACATGCCTGTTATTTCTTGACATCCAGATGATATGAAAAATGTATAAAATGGGTATTGATATGGGATTTCAGTCAAAATGCAAAGAAACATAGCAATTTAAGGTCAGAAGGAAGTCTAGGTCCACCATGACCACCCTCCAGCTTCATTAGCAGGGATGGAAAAATAAGCACTCTGTGCAAACATATACTACTGTATTGTAATTCACAGGGATTCCCAACCCATTCTACAATACAGGGTACCCATTAATTCCTCTGGTGTGCAGAAATGTGCCCATGCTTACCCTGAGGGTATGTGCAGTGTTCATATCCTCTGTCTCCACTGGTAGATAGTTTCATTGGACCCCACCCTCTGGGAGAAAATGTACCTCCTAGTGTTACCCCTGAATTTACCACCTCTGAGTTTTGGCATGTCCCGGCCTACATCTTGTTGGAAGAAGCCAGATCAAACATCTCCATATATTCAGTCTTGTCAACACCCTTGAGTATGCGTAAGACTAAGATCATATCCCCTCTCAGCCTCCTTTCCTCCAGGGTGAACATGTTAAGGGCCTCAAGCCTCTTCTCACAGCTATTGTCCCCTCACCCTTCAAATTGGTGGCCCTGTGTTGGATCCTCTCGGCTGTTGTCTTTTTTGTATTGAGGAGTTCAGAACTGCACACAGTACTCCAGGTGAAGCCTGACCATGGCCTTGTAAAGTGGCACGATTACTTTCCCTGCTCTGCTGATCAGTCTCCATTCTTTGATGCACCCTGGCATTCAGCTGACCAACCCTCTTGACAGCAGCTGCATCCTGCTTGTCATGCTTCAGCCCATGTCTATTATTCCCCCAGATCCTGCTCTTTCTCGACTGCAGCAAGAGGAGCCCCACAAGATGAGTAGGTCCCACCTCTCTTTTTCCTCCCTAAATGAAGGGCCGTGCATTGGGATACACTGAATTAGAGTCTCCTGGGGCCTCATGCTCAGTCACAGTGGTGGGTGGTGGTAATCAGGGGTTGACTGCACTCTCTGCACCACCACCCACCAGACATTATATACACAAACAGGATCCAATGTCTGAAGGGGACATACTGTCTCCTGCCACAGTAGTGCTTCATAGACTTGGGCAGGCTGCCGTTCCAGATGTCAGTGATCGCACACAGGCTGTGTAAGCACTAACATGTGGGAAGTGCAGAAGCCACAGGGTTCAGCTCACGGTATGGCACTAGGTGCAAGGTGCCAAGTCATGGCCTGTTCCTGGGATCACTGCACTACCACTGATAGTGACCCTCCACCATGCAATCAATAAAGGACTGATATTGACCCCCTACCATGCAGTCAATAAAGGACTGCTTGTGCACCAAGTGGTTTTAAATTAATGCGGTCCTACACCAGTCTTACTTGGTGGTCTAGTGGTCTAGTGGCCCAGTTAACAAATTTGTTGTCCCTCCTCTTCCCTGGCATTCAGTGGATCCCTCTCCCTAGCTTGACATCACTCCAGTATGCCTTTGTTGGTGCTGTGTGCTGCCTAACCCTTTCCCCTACCAGAGCAAAATGTGTAGCTAGCCACTCAGTGACCTTTGTTGAAGTGCTTTCAGCAGTTCTTAAGCTCATGGGGTTATGGTGTCTTCTGACCGGGGGTGGCTTAGCGATTGGGTGCCAGGAAGTTGCTGTGCAAAGCATAGGAGGGGCTCACCCTACTTCTTTCACTGTATTAGCACACTATATGTGTGATAGCATAGGGAAGTACATGCAGCTCCTTTGTGTATAGTGCAAAGGTGTGTAAGGTAGAACTGTGCCATAACATGGTCCTTGCATCCACATTACGGCACAGAGTTGTGACTAAGAATAGGATCCATGAGTCTGACCAGTTACCTAGCTTATTCAGATCTTCCTGAAGTTTGTAACATAATTTTTATCCATTTATTTAATATGTGGAACTGGACTACTCAGTGAATTGTTAATGGGTTTAGGAGCCTTTCACCTCTTCAATCACTGGTTAAAATCCAGTCCAGGTCAGTAATGGGTGAAGGCCACTGTCACCTGAGGGCTGTTTAGTGGCCTACGTGAAATGAGTTATGGTGGTCTCAGTCTTGTTCGCACTGGGCTGGTGTCCACATCACAAAGCTGGCACTAACTGGCACTATAGATGTCTGTCTCACACGACAGAACAAGGCTGGACTGGGCATGGAGCCTGAACTAACCTCTCACCTACTGTATGTGATGGTCCCTCTATGAAAGGGTTGAGCTACATTGGCAGGGCAGTGTGGGGAAGCTTGCACTGTTGCTGCCCATGCTGCGTCTGTCATGTGGCCAAACAGAGGGTTTCAGTTTCCAGTTCTGTCAATTCAGCACCTTTCCTGAGCACTTAAAAACAATCACACACAGAAAAAGAACTTGTTGACTGGGAAATGTACAGAGAGCCAGAGCCCATTTCTAGATGCAAGTCAGGAAAGTGGCAACAAGAGGAAGTGCAAACACATATAAAGGGCTCAGTGCGCAAAGAACATCAAGAATTATACAAAGCAGCCAGCTAGGTATGTGGGAGCAAATCCTAGATTACAAAAATATTTTATTATAATCTCATTATTCTGAATTATTATTATATTCTATGGTTACACTGTTAGACTGTGAACCTAATTTGGTATAATACAAGACACCTGGTTTGATTTTGAAAACTCCTGCCTGCCTGAACTGTCTGAAAAACAAAACAAAACAAAATTCTGCTCAAGAATGGTTTTAATATTTGATTGGACTTTCAAAGTTGGAGAAAAAATGGTCTAGTTTGCAGTTCAGAATCTCACCTTTTGACCCAGGGAAGAGCTAGGCCCCTTTTTAAGACTTAAGTTTCGTACTTGTGTCCAGTCAGATGCATAAGAAGAGTCTTACTGATAAAGTTGCCTAGCAACCACTTATTAAAATGACAAAGTAAAATTCAGAGACTAGCCACTGCCTTATACGAAACTACGTACATCAAGAAAAAAAAAAGTGATGTTACAATTCCTATAGGCTTCAATGCAAGGAAGAACCTTTTGTTTGTTACTGGAGAATGCAACCTGCTTCCGGCATGAAATTACATCAGTGGATAAAGAACATTTCAACCTGTCAAATTGCTGAGTCTGAGACTTACAACTGCTGGAGAAATTGAGTTCTTTGCAAGAATGTCTTGTGTTAAACGTCTAAGAACTGAAATACCTGTGTTTGGTCTCAAATGAAAGCTAACATCACAACAAATTCACAGAGATAATTTTTGTGTGTGCAACTTGGTGCTGAACTGAAAAATACTGTCTTAAAGAGTTTGAGGTAAACAAACTTGACAGGTTGATGAATGTGTTTTCTTGGAAAAACAAAGGGACAGTCCTCTGCAATGGAATTCAGTGCTTTTAAGAACTTTCCTAACCAGAAATATGAAAGACAAATACCTCATTTTGGACCTTGAGACATGGAGAGCAGAATGACTATTTTATTTTTTAAAGATTTTGCTGAGAACTGATGTTATAATTATTATTGGCTTAGCTCAGAAAATATTTGTCTCACAGACATGAGACACTGGAAGATTGCTTTTAATTAACTGAGCTTGGAAATGTTTGTTTGAAGACTGCATCTTATTGCATTCAAAAGTTATAAGAAGAAGAATTAGTTCGGGGCTTAAAATTGTACCAGCACAGAGGGAGGTGGAGTTTTAGAAGAAAAAACTAGCCATTCAACCTCATTTGCAATAACCAATTAGAACTGGTGCAATGATGTCAGAGCAAGACAGGGATGACACTTTGGCCCAGAGGTAATAAATGCCACTTCCTGGAGGGGCTGCTCAGTTGCCTTATAACTGGGATGCTGTGAAGATCTGTGTCACTTGAACCTGGGTCTCTTAGGGTGGAAAGCACTGTTCCCACCAAAACTCTGGACTGACTTTCTGAGTTTGCGAAGAGGGGCCATGTGTTTCTGTGCTTAAAACAAAAGAGACTGTCTGATCCTTATGCAGTGATGCCAGGACAGATTTCCATTAACAATGGGGAGCTGACTGTGGCTGAGCTAACAAGGACTTTAAGAATTCCCACCAAAATTCTGAAATTAAGAAGAAAACCCTCTAAGATTCTGAAATTAGGAAGGAAACCTGAACTCTATAGCTAACCAGATGTCTTGAATATTATTTTCAATAATTTTTATAATATTCTAATTGGACTTAGCTGGGAGGTTGCATGGGAAAAATAACTTTTTAAATACTTGAGTGTTGGGTATAGGAAAAGCTTGAATCTAAATAATGATATCCAAACATTCTTGCATGAGAAAAATTATTTGAATAAGTTACAAAGAGAAGTTTGGAAACACTAACAAGACAAAATTATTTGAAATATGTATGCAAGGAAAAACAGCTTAGATTGTTTATGCAACTAGATTATTTTGAATTACCTACAACAAGGGAATTTTAAAGTTTATAAGGTATGCCAGAGCAATTTTACTGTTGCAAAAGTTACCAAAACTGAAAGCTGTCTGCTTTTGTTTATTCTTGTTTATTTTCTGAAGCCTTTGTTGTTTTATGTTTATGCCACTTTTCACTGTGTTTACAATATTTTATTATCTATGCAAGTTATTAGAGATTAGTTATGTTGTACAGGAGAAATAAAATCTATTTTTCATACACTGCAAAGGGTGTGACAGAAATGGTATTCATGGTTATCTAGAACATTTTACACGGTAAAGTGGAGTAAGGTTTGAGCCAGTCTTACATTGTTTTATATGTTTTTATGCATATTTTATGATATGGGGCTGAAGGCTTAGCCGAGTGCTCATAATAAATTATTGCTTTCAGCCTACTGTTCTGACAGGTGGCTTAGCAATAGAGCTACCCCACACACACACACACTTTGGCGACCTTCTTTCTGAAGCAGACTCAGGTTGGTTGGGGGTCAAACGGGGGGGGGGATCAAGCATCCAATGGACTGCTCTCCTCTCCCAGGAAGGGAGGAACATCCCACTCTATACCTGCCAACTAGAAGAGGCTGGGTGACAGGGCAATGCATGCAACATAGGGGGAGGGCTGCTGTTCGCAGCAAAGGGGAAGAGTGTCTTCCATGCTCCTGCACCCTTGTGTGACATGCAGCCGGGAATAAAGAGCAGAAAACACTAGGCAGTTGTGCAGGATGACAGCCCTACTGTTGTAGGCCCCACTCCCACTGACTAAGTGGCCTCTTCCAGAGCTGTATCTGGATTGTGCTTTGGAGGGGCTTCGTATGCCTCAAAGGCCTTACCATGAGGGCAGATTTATAGGGGGTTACCGGAGGAGGTGGTAAGTTCTAGGGATGGTGGAGTGATGGGGTTGGGCAGTGTGGGACCCAATGAGTACAGACCACCAAAGAAGGCAATAAAAAATATATTGAAAGAATTATACAAAGCAGCAATTATGTACATACAAGTGATGAAAGCAGTGTACAAGCACATAAAAACTAAACAAAAAATATATTGTAAAGTCATATCCAGGGGCAGTGATACAACAAAGAGCCATTTATGAGAGAGATGGATTGGATGCTAGCTAGCAGATTTGTGAGAAATGAAACAGCAAGAGCAGTCTGAGAGAGTGGAGGGAAGGTGAGTGTCTAGCTGGGAGATGGAGGGTCTTACAGAGAGCACAGAGGTGGACAGGAAAAAGCAGACTCGCCAGTAGAAGATTTACAGTGAGAGTTGTGAAATGAAGAGCACCAGAAGAGTGCAGAAAGCAGGAGGAAGGGATGGAAGGGGAGAGGAGGGGAGCTGATGAGGTGATGTATTTCAGATGACACGTTAAATTGAGGTCCCATCTGCCTGTTCTGGTGGTTGTTCAGGTGGATATCAAAGATCCCATGGTACTTGTCAAAAAGAGTAGGGTCATTTTTATTTATGAAAAGCAAAACCGCACCATAATACAATTGGTACAAAGCTCATCAAGTATTACACAAACAAAATCAAATTAGGCATGAAAAAATCAGCAAAGACAATAAATGGGAACAATTGGGAAATATAAAGTCACAAAGATCCAAGAAATCTCAAAAGAAAATCATCCTTCAACACAGCAGCTTGACACCTGCATAACCCTTCATAACAAAAATAAGTAATGTGGAAAACCTTTCCAGAGGAAGGTGAGCTGTGTATCAGTGACTCTAGCAGCATCTGAGCTATACACTTTATAAAAGGCTAGCTTACTAGAGAGAAAAACCTATTGATATAAAACACATTTCTGTTGCAAGGATAAGGCGTATCTTGGGTGTCAAAGGAAAAATTTGACAACGGTAAGAAATACCACAAAGGAAGAAGAATTATTCTTGTCCCAGGCAGGGGGGAAACAGGCCTAACATTTAGTTCAGTATATGTAGTTTGGTTCAAAAAGGACATTTTACAGCTATCAGCAAGAAACTTCCAACACTCCTGTGCATATGAGCAAGGAAGAAATAAAGGAATCTGTGATCTTACTTCAAGAGGGTTCCTAAAGTAGGTCTTCACATATAGAACTGTGCCCCCTGGTGTCAGGACTGCATGGCAGACTTCTAGCTAGCAATACATAATGGGGGACTGCCCTGGCATCAAATGACACGACATCAGCATGACAGTATAAAGGGGGCGGTCCCCACGCCCCCCCCTCCTGCTCTTTCCCGCTGAGGACCTGAATTCGTTGGATCTTGCAGTGAACTCTGCTTCAGTCAACTGCCATTTTCCAAAAGTATCCTAAGTTTTCTATTCTTTTTTCTTACGTTTTGTTGCATGTCTTCACATAAAAGTAAAAAGAAGTGCTCACAGTGCAGTGCACAGATCCCGCACTGGGACGATCACTCCCACTGCATCCTCTACCTGGGCCCCAAACACCGGGTGGCAGATTGCGAGATCTGCCAGTCCTTTAACCAGGCCACACGTTCCCAGCACCAGAAGGCCCTCAATGCCCATCTTCTAAAACAATGCCTTGCATTAATGGAAAAAGAGCTTCAGGAGCTGCGGGAACGTTCCTCTTCACCCACCTCGGAGAAAAAGAAGAAGGAGCAGTGCTGGGAACAGTCTCTCTCTACTCAGTGTCATCAGACAGCCGATGCTACTTCAGGTGGGGCATCTACATCAGTGAGTAGTTCTCCTCTTAGGTCTCCATCCACTCTGGCAAATTGGATGCCCCCCGCCTCAGTCAGTGGGCAGCTAGGGGGGATCCTCTGTGGAGGATTTGCCTTTGGGGCCTGTTGACAACTCAGCCGATAAGTCTCCCTCTGGCTCTGCTGCTGGGTGCATGGCCTCAGTTGATAAGGCAGACTCCAGCTCCTCTACTGTCTGCCAGACCGCGACTGATAAGTCGGACATCGGCTCTTCTGACGCCCACCTGGTCGAAGTCAATCAGTCGGTTGCCAGCTTATCTGAGGACCACTCGGCTGAAGCTCTCCCATCGGATCCTTCCTTAGTTCCTGACATCATGCAGAGCCAACTTCTAGGCTCCCCTGTGTCTCATGAGGATTCTCCCTCCCGGGCCTCACTGACCCAGCCCGACCTTTCATTTTTCCAAGACCCCCGGGACTCCAGTTCTGCTGTCCAGGAGACCTCTCCTACATCGGACCTTCCTGCTGAGATTCCTGCTTCCCCTGTGGACCTGTCAATGGAGGGTGTTGATTCCCTTACCCCTCTCACCAATCTCAGATCAGACATCTGATGTTTTTTGACCTCTGATGCTGGGCCAATCTCTGGTCCAAGTACCCATGGATTTGGGGATGGAATTGGGACTTTTTGCTCCAATGCCGGAGCCCCCTCCTGGCCTGCCAGGGATCCCTATAGAGACACCAGGCCTGCTGACAGACTCTCATGCTCCCAGTGGTCCCTCGGCCTCGCCACCTTCTGGGCCTTCAGCCCCTCCACTGTCAGGCCCCTCTGGCAACTATCCCGGCTACCCGCCAACACAGTTCCCATTTTACCCGAATCCCTGGAGGGCCACTGCCAGGTTACCCAACACTGGGCCACATGTATCAGGAGTACCATCCTTGCCCCTACTGGTATCAGACTCCTGACTACCCCCCTTACTGGACCATGGGGTACCCAGGCTACCATTCTCCACCACCTCATCCATCTCCTCCTCCTCCTCAGCTGGAACCGCAAAGGACAATTCTGGCCTGGTGGGAGGGTGCCAAATCCCAACTCCTGCAGGAGCTGGGACAACCCCAACTGGTCATGGCTGCTACCCCGACCCACAGGGTAGTGACGAGGAGCCCATCCCCAATTGACCATTAGTCATTGGACAGGGACTTGGGCAGAAGCCTGATGGGGAGGTTTCTCTGGAGCTTAAGGCCATGGAGGCAGTACCCGATGTGACCTCCTTACCAAGCAGACTGGAGTCTTCCAAATTGGACTCCAACTCTGTCAGTCATTCGGAGCTTTATTCCCCTAAAGAGCTGCAACCGGAGTCTCCTATGTCTCCACCGGAGAACCTGACCTTTGCGGAACTCCTCAGATCTATCCAGCAGGCCTGTGGTTGGGCATCTCAGGAGATGGACCCCAAAAGGAATAGGCTCGCAGAGCATCTTGACCTAACTAATGCGGACCCCTCCCCATCCCACTATGGACAGGGCCACATGAGGACTTGATATCGACAATATGGCAACGACCATCCTCCATTCCTGCAGTCTCAATGAAGTCCAATAGGACTTATCACCCCCCCCCCCGGAAGGGTGTACCATTTAACAAGCCAACCTAAGGCCGACTTTGTCATTATGACTGCGGCCCATGATAGGTCAGCTCAGTCGAAGCAGCTGAGTGCCTCCCCACCAGACAAAGAGTCCAAACAGATGGACCAGTATGGCCGCAAGGTCTACGCTTCCTCCACCTGCACTATTTGGTCTCTCAGTTATGGGTCCCACATGGTATCCTTCCAGAAGTCGGCTTGATCTGACTTGGAAAAGGAACTACAAGCTATTCCGGATGAGGACCTCAGAAATAAGCTTCTTAAAAAGTCTTCCTGCCACTATGCTTTAAAGGCCACCTATGATTCAGTCGATTTGGTAGCCCGATGCACTGCTTTAGGTGTTTGCTTGAGGCATCTGGCTTGGCTCTGGCTTGTGGGACTGGACAAGACATCCAAAGCACTCTTCTAGATGCCCCCTTCAGGGTTTCCATCCTTTTCGGAGGCAATGCTAAAGACATCATAATGGAGCTACAAGAGAGAGGGAGGTCACTCAAGGACATCTGCTCCATGTATTGTTCAGGCCCAAAACTCAAGCAGCCTTTTTGTCACCCCCAGAAGAGGTGGAATAGGCAAAACCAGGGCAGACGTCAGGGCAAGCAATGTGCCACTGGTTCTGGTACCCAGACTCCCCAGGCAAAAGCTCAAAAGGCCACTGGAGGTGGCAAATTGGCCCTCCCCTCAGCATCCTGACTCAAGGGGATCCTCTCTACCTCCTCTGGTGTTTCAAGAGGAACAAGTGGGAGGAAAGTTCGCCCTCCAACTTGAAGGGTGGAAGGTGATAACCACAGATGCTTGGGTACTCCAGTTCATTGCAAGAGGAAACAATCGAGTTCCTGGACAGAACCCCAGCCAATCCTCTGGGCAGGTCTCACTACCTGTCAGGTCATCGAAGTCTCATTCAGCAGGAAATCCAAGCTCTTTTGCAAAGGTCAGCTACAGAGCGGGTTCCTCCAGGGCAGGTAGGACGGGGATATTACTCACACTTCTTCCTAGTGCTCAGAAAGATGGGAGATCTGAGACCTATTCTAGATCTCAGCCTGCTCAACCTCTTCATGGAATACAAGAGGTTCCACATGCTATCTCTCCAGGGCCTCTTGCCCCTGCTCCAACAGGACCAACGGCTGTGCTCGCTGGACAGGAAGGATGCTTACCTGCACATTCCTATCCTCCAGGCCCACTGCTGTTTTCTGAGGTTATCCTGAAAGGAGAACCACTATCAGCTCAAGGCCCTCCCTTTTGGCCTTTCCTCGGCACCTCGGGTGTTCACTAAGTGCCTGGCGGTGGTAGCTGCGGCCTTGTGCCACAAGGGGATTTATGTGTTCCCTTACCTAGACGACTGGCTGTTGTCAGCATTGTCTCAGGACAGTCTGATGAAATCTCTTTCCACCACCCTGGACCTCTTTTCCAGACTTGGCATCACTGTGAATTATCCCAAGTCTCATGTCTCACTGTCTCAGTGCCTACAATTCATTGGAGCAGTGCTGGATATGGTCCAGGGCAGGGTCTTTCTTCCTCCGGAGAGGTCGGAGACTCTAATTCAACAAGCCACGTTGGTGTCCAGCTCCCATTGGATCACAGCATGCTCCATCCTTTGCCTTTTGGGTCTCATGGTTGCTGCCATCCCCACAGTTCTGTTGACCAGACTGCATATGAGGGTGACCCAGTGGACTCTCCGGGTCCAATGAGACCAGCGATCAGACCACATGGACCGCAGGATCTTAGTCTCCAGCAGCATGAAGAGGGATCTCCTCTGGTGGCAGGAACTCTCCAACCTCTCCTTGGGGATTCCTTTTCATCCCCTATCCCCTTCCATGATCCTCATGATGGATACTTCCAGTCAGGGTTGGGGACCCCACGTGGGAGACCAGTAGACTCAGGGGAGATGGTCTCCCTAAGAGGAACATCTACATATAAACATTTTGGAGATGAGAGCTGTGCTGTATGCTCTCCAAGCCCCCCAATCCCTCTTTCTACCGGGAACACTCCTAATCCAGACCGACAACACTGCCACGGTCTTGTACATCAACAAACAGGGAGGCACCCGATCATACCCCCTTTGCAGGGAGATGATGCGAGTGTGGCACTGGGCAGTCCAGCATGACCTATCTCTGATAGCAGTCCATGTTCCAGGAGTTCACAACATCCTGGTGGATAGCCTCAGCCGCACTGTAGTGCAGGCTCATTAGTGGGAGCTAAAGCAGGAAGTAGTGGAAGCGCTCTTCGATCAGTGGGGTCAGCCAGAGATAGACCTCTTCGCCTTCCCATCCAACGCAAAACTACTCAGCTTTTGCTTGCTCGTTCCCAGCGTGGTGTTTTTGTTGAGACATGCTGTCCTGGACAGGGAGATTTCTGTATGCTTTCCCTCCCTTTCCAGCTCTTCAGAAGGTTCTGCTGAAGCTTCAGGCAGAGGGCACTTGCATGATTCTGATAGCTCCTCTCTGGTCTTGGTAGATTTGGTTCCCTCTGCCACAATAGCTGGCACTGGCACCCCCAGTTCCACTTCCTCTCTTTTACGACCTTCTGTCTCAGGAGCAGGGCAGCCTGGTGCATCTGAGCCTCAGGTCTCTCCACCTGCATGCGTGGTACCTTTGGACATAGCAGTCTCAAAGTTCGGCGTCTCTTCTCAAGTCACCTAGGTTCTAGTGGAGGTTAAGAAGACCTTCACTAGATCAACGTATGCCATGAAATGGAAGAGATTCTCTATCTGGGCCACAGCCAAGGGCTTGGACTCATTTTTCTTGCTTGGCACCTCAGGTCCTTGAATACCTCTTGCACCTATCGGATTTGGGCCTCAGTTATTCTTCTCTCAAGGTCCACCTTTCTGCGGTTTCTGCCTACCACCTTCCAGTGGCGGGCAAAACCCTCGCACAGTTGGTGGTCTCCAAAACTTGTCTTAAGGGGATCCTCCACCTTAAGCCTCCGGTTCGTAATCCGGTTCCCCCCTGGGATTAAAATTTTATTTTAGAGAAACTTACTTTGCCCCCTTTTGAGCCAGTAGCAAGTTGCGACATGTGCTAGTTGTCTTGGAAAGCACTCTTTTTAGTCGCCATCACTTCAGCTCGAAGGATTTCAGAGCTTCAGGCCCTCATTTGCAAGGAGCAATATTTGATTTTCCACAGAGACCAGGTGGCTCTGCGGACTAACCAACCCTCCCTTCCTCCCTCCCTTCCTTCCTTCCTTCTTTCTTCCAAAAGTAGTTTCGGAATTTACTTTGAACCAAGACATTCAATTGCAGGTTTATTACTCAGAGTATTCCAACAGGGGGAATACCTCTTGCACACACTGGACGTGCAAAGGATTTTGAGATGCTGTATCTCTCGAACCAAGGAGGCATGAAAATCAGATCAGTTGTTTGTGGCTTTTGCACCCAGACAACAGGGTATGGCCATTTCAAAACAGGGTTTGTCTAAATGGTTGGCTAATTGCATCTCGTATATTTACCAGAAGTACGAGAAGCCCCTTCCAGGGGAAGTGAAGGCCACTCGACCTGTGGCATGGCTGCTTCAACAGCCTTCTTGCTGAATGTGTCCACTTCAGACATTTGTGCTGCAGCCACTTGGTCTTCAGTCCATACTTTCACCCAGCATTACAGTCTGGACATCGCCTCTAGGTGTAGGGCTGGTTTTGGTCATGCAGTCCTACAAGGCCTTTTGTCATAAGCGGCTTACTAGTTGGCAGACAGTTCCTCCTCCCAGATCTTAGTCTCTGACTTCTTTTTCTTGACTGCTTGGTATTCAGTCCTGTATGTGAAGACCTACTGCGGGAACCCTCTCGAAGTAAGATATTACACTTATGTAAGAACTTACCGTAAAAGTAGATCTTCGAGAAAGGTTCCTGCAGTAGGTCTCATTTTCCCTCTCACCTTCCCCAGCTCCTGTTTTTTCTCTCCTTTCCTCTCCCAGGGCTTTGTTTCATTAGCGCCGGGCTCAAGGAGTTTTATCTCCTTTCTCCCATTTTTCCTCTTCCAGGGTCTTCCAGTGAGAGAACTGGAGGGCGGGAGTGGGGACCGTACCCTTTATACTGTCACGCCGATGTCCCGTCATGTAATGCAGGTGGTAGTCCCCTGCTATATATTGCTAGCTAGAAGTTTGCCGTGCAGTTCTGATGCTGGGGGTGCAGTCCTATATGTGAAGATCTACTGCAGGAAGCTCTCTCAAAGATCTACTGTTACGGTAAATTCTAATGTAACTGTAATTTTCTAAGGTGTTATAGCATTTGAGCCTGGGGCAATTATGTTCAACCAAACTTTTGTGATTAAAATCACTTTTAACGCTTAACCTGCCATATATACTCAACAAGAGCACATCCCATATCTGTGGAGGGACTCTATCATTAGAAAGATGTTCCATTACCTTTAATGCTGATCCAGGAGGGCATTCAGGGCCAACCCACAGAATTTCAAAAACAGATGCCTGGATGACAATATACAACTGCTTTCTGTGTATCATTTCAATTTGTCCAGGATTCAGTTTCCAGAAAGAGTTTTAGAAATCTCATTTGGACGTAATCAGGACAGACATGCCCAGTGTTCCATTTTGGAAGTCTCATAACACCCTGCCCCCAATGAACAATGAGAGGCAGATCCATTCCCTGACATACTAAGAATCATACTAAGATGGATAGATACACAGAAGGCCAAGACCCATAAGTGTGTATCTCCAACAAAGCTGGATTTTCATACCATATTTAACAAGAAACTATCCAAATTATTTTTGTAACTTGTATAGTTACTAGAATTTATCACTGTCCTTGGAAGAGAGTTCCACACTGGTATTACTCTTTGTGTATAACAGTAACATCTTTTATTGTTCTTTGGGTACGTCAGTGTTAATTGGTACTTGTGGAAAACAGGAAATTATTATCCCTCTGTACAGACAGCTGGTGAGACCCCATCTGAAGTACTGTGTGCAGTTCTGGAGACCCAATCTCTGCAAAGACATAGACAGGATGGAAGCTGTCCAGAGGAGGGCAACTAAAATGGTGCAGGGTCTGCACCAGAAGACATATGAAGAGAGATGAAAGGAGCTTAATATGTATAGCCTCGAGGAAAGGAGGGAGAGGGGAGACATGATAGAAACTTTCAAGTACCTCAAGGGAATCAACAAAGTCCAAGAGGGTAGCATCTTTCAAAAAGAGGTGTGCAAGAACAAGGGGGCACAATTTGAAGATAGAGGGAGGGCTCAGAGGTAATTTAAGTAAGCATTTTTTCACAGAGAGGGTTGTGGATGCATGGAACGGCCTTCCGGAGGAGGTTGTGGAGTCAAAATCAGTGGTGGAATTCAAGCATGCATGGAACAGTCATAAGGCCATTCTAGGGGGTGGGGGTAGGAAGAAGTAGGCTGCTGGTTAACTAGGATCTGTAGCTTATCCAGTAGGTAGGGAAATGGGCAGACTGGGTGGGCCAAGCGGTCCTTATCTGCCGTCAAATTCTATGTTTCTATGTTTGTGGCTTTTAAATTTACTTCCCTTTCGCCAAAATACATTCCTAGTTGTCTCATAAGCATATTATCTGTATATAATTTATACATCAAGAGGAGATCGCCTCTCATTCTTCGTTGTTCCAAGGTGTACAAATTCAGATCGTTTAGCCTAGCCTCATAGTCTTTATTATGCATATCTATAATCAGCTTGGTCGCTCTCCTCTGGACTCCCTCCAGCCTATTTCCATCCTTTCTTAGATACGGGCTCCACAAAGGGGAGCAATAATCTAGGTGTGGTCTTATATAGGCTTTATATAGAGGCATTATGCAGGCCCTATCTCTTGAAGTAAAGCTCTGCTTTATGCAACCCAATATTCTATTTGCCTTGTTGGTCACATAATTATAGTGATCTTGGAAGGATAGATCACTAGAAATAAAAATACCCAGATCATTGTGTACATTAACTGATGTTAGCACTTGATTATTTAATAGAAATTGGTGGCAGTTTTTTGTTGGCCCTAAGTGCATTTGTACACATTTACTAATGTTAAATGACATTTGATTATGTTTCACCCAACTTTCTAATGTTTTAAGATCTCTACACAATGTGGATCTATCAGCATCTGTTTTGACTTTTGATGCTAGTTTTGTATCATCAGCGAATTTAATGATGAAGCTACTAATGTTCTCTGATAGGTCTGAGATGAAAACTGAGAACAAAGTAGGGCCCAGTACTGACCCCTAAGGAACTCCACTATTCACCTGGCACAAGTCAGATGAATGTCCCCTTACTGTTACACTCTGGGTACGAGTAGACAACCATTCTTCTACCCAATTAACAATTGTGTTGTTTATTTTATATTTTCTGAATGTATTTAATAGAATGCCATGTGGTACTTTGTCTAAGGCTTTACAAAAGTTCAGGAAAATTATATCCACAGGGTCATTATTTTCTATCATTTTACTGATATGTTCATAAAAGACTAGGTTTCCGGTCACACAGGTCCTGTTTTTTTTTTAAAGCCATGTTGTTTAGGGTCTATTATTCCCTTTTTTTCTAAGTCCAGTTCTAGTTTGGATTTGAGTAAAGATTCAAAAATCTTTCCCAAAACACTAGTTAGGCTAATTGGCCTATAATTTGAGATCTCTTCAGTATTACCTTTTTTTATATATATTGGTGTCGCTGCTGCTGTTTTCCAATCATTCGGTATATTACTATGTTGTAAGGATTTGTTAAATATCTCAAATAATGGGTCTACCATCCAGTTTTTCAATTCTTTAATTAATCTAGGGTGTAACTTATCTGGCCCTGGAGATTTATTAACATTTATTAAGTTTAATTAGTCTAATATCTCATCTTTGGAAAATTGGATGGAATCATCTGAGTTATTATTAGGTTATAAGGCTCTAAAGCTGGACTTTGGATTGAAAACAGTACTAAAATATTTATTAAATTCTACTGCCATTCCCTTGTTTGTACTCATTTCTTCATTATTAACTTTAAGAGGTTCAATTGTCCTTGGGGTTGATTTTTTATTATTAACATAGGAAAAAAAACTTTTCCCTCTGTCTTTTATATATGCTAATCGATGTTCTAGTTTGTTTTTCTCCATTTTGATTTTATTTTTACATTCTCTTTGTATTTTTTTAAATCTCCACTTGTTGAAGTCAGTAGTATCCTTTTTCATTATTTTATAAGCTCGTTTCTTCTTACTGATTAATTTCTGAATTCTGTTTGTTAATCAGGGCGGTATTTTTCCCTTTTAGTTATATATGATTTTGTTAGGTACATACTGTACTTTTCTTCAAAGTTTAAAAGTTTATTTTTTATCCTATCCCAGAGCTCTGATGAAGCTGATGACCCATAATCCAAGTTTCAATTGTATAATTCTTGCATAATTCTTGTTTAAGGGCAGTAAAGTTTGCTCTGTTATAATCTTTAAAAATCGTTTTGCCTAAATCTTTTTTTATATTAATATTAGTTCCAAAAGTTATTACCCTATGGTCACTGTTATGAAGTGGACAAGAGGAACCCACGATCTATTTTCTTGTTTACATACTTTTTGAAAATTAGGAAATAAAAACAAACTGTTATAAAACCCTACCAGACTGACCATACCAACTCCTTCCTCCTTGATACTCAAGTACTGTAAGTCACCCCCCACTTGACAGGGTTCAGTCTGCTCCCCCCAAAAAATGTAAACAACAGTCTAAACTTCAACTGGGGGGGAGGAAGAACATAACTAATATATAAAAACCTAGGGATCAGCAGAGATTTGATTAAAAATACCAGCTTTTTGCTTGGACAGCTTCCAATTTTTCTACCTCTGAATCTATATTAAGGCCAATGTAAGCCTGGAATCCCAGTTAGCCACAGCCACGTCACCAGTTCTGCAACTTGCACCCAGAAGTTCAACAGAACTGCCTTGCACAATAATCTGAGCAATCCGCCCCTTCTGGTGCTGGTACTGCCCAAGTCCAAGTCTTTTACCTTTAGGCAAATTAATAACTGAGCCAGTTGCCTCAGAGAAAGAATTCATGGTATTCTCCACCAGATGCCCATCAGATGAATCTTTTAAAAAAATGCTGAAGTTATCAGCATAAGCCAAAAAGAACAGTTATGTGAAAGCTTACCATAACAGTAGGTCTTCAAGGGACTCTCCATTAGGCCACACTTCTGAAACTACAAGCCATCAGCATCAGGACTACTCAGAAACATTTTACTAGACAGGGGGCCACCTATAATTATGTACAGCATCCACCAGTATATAATGTGGGTGGCCCCATCACTCCTGAGTTCTTCACTGGAGATTAGCCTCTGAGGACCTCCAGCCATCCGGAACCAGGAGATGAGACCAGCACCAGGCATACAAGGAGAAGCATGAGACTGGAGACAAGATGCTTGGAGTAAGGTTTTAGGCACAGCATCTGATATGACCCTCACTGAAAGCAAAAGCGAGAAGGAGGTAGGGCATGGTATGGCCTAATTGAGGAGATTCTCTTCAAGATCTACTGATACAGTAAGTTCTCATGTAACTTACATAGTAAACTGGGAGAACGGCACACTGATATGTAATTAAGATGGAAGACCTTGCAGTACAGCAAGCCCACAGCCAGCATGTCTATGAAAGATGATGTTCAGACTGTAATGTTTAGTGAAAGTGTGAACAGTGCTCCTTGTGGTGGCAGCACATATGCCAACAGCAGGGCATTTCTGAAATAAGCAACAGAAGTGGCCATACCCCTTGTGGCGTGAGCATGAACAGCATCAAGAAGTTCATTACCATACTTCCAGTAACAGAGCATAATACAATATGCCGGCCATTTTGATAGGCATTATTTAGACACAGTAGTGCTGTCTTTCTCAGTGGCAACTGAAATAAAAAAGGTGAGAGGACTTTCTGTAGTCCTTGGTGTGAGCAATATAGTATCTTAGTATTCTATATACATCCAAATGGAACAGTGCCTCACCCTGGTTGGCATGCTCAGTATAATATGCAAGATTTGTATGCAAAGAGACAGAGTCTGTCTTTGTAAAAAATCAAATAAGGAGGCTCACACATTAGAGCCTGAAGCTCAGAAATCCTTTGAGCAGAGGTCACCACAGCTAAAAATAGCATTTTTCATGACAGGAAATGTATGCCGCAACTAATGGCAGGCCAGAAAGAGCCAACATCAATTTCTCAAGAATGAAATTCAAGTCCCAAAGCAGAACTGGATTATGGATAGGAGGTTTCATGTTAAGAATACCTCTTAGAAACATATGGGACACCTCTAACTGGACAACTGTATGACCATCAATAGCAGCATGAAAAGCTGACATACAGTAGCAGCCAAATGCACTTTAAGCATGGAATACTGCAGCCCAGAGTCAGACAAGGAAAGCAAGTATTCCAACACAGTATTAACAGGACATGTAAAAGGGCCCATACTCTGGGAAGCAGCCCACAAAAAATTAAACACTTCCATTTCAGGGAATAAATATATCTCGTAGAAGGCTTTCTTGCCACAATCAGGACATCAGCAACCTTAGGGAATACCTCAAAAAGTGCAATAACTATGTCTTCAGGAGCTATGCATGCATTTGTAGGGACTTCAGGCGCAGATGGACCAGAGGTCCCTTGTCCTGTGACAAAAGACCTCAACAAAGAGGTAAGGGGACAGGAGGCTCCACCTCCAGATGTTGAAGGAGTGGAAACCATTCCTGGTGAGGCCAGAAGGAAGCAATGAGAATTGGAGTGGCACTCACCACCCTCAACTTGTGCAAAACCCTCTGTATTAGAGGAATGGGGGAAATGTTCATAGGCTCATAGGTAAATACAAGTTCAAGGGACAAGCCCATAATGAACTCACCACCTTTATCTATAAGTGGAAGCAATATTTGTTGTCTCCCATGTATGTGTCAAGGTTTGACTTGAATTGCTGTAAATTAGTACTTAGAACTACTTCTGTTGGTAGGGAGTTCCAAATTGGTGTTGCTCGTTGAGTAAAGAACCTATTTCTTTTCACAGTTTTGTTAATATTAGTCTTTAGTTTCAGTTTATGAGACCTGGTGTTACTTTGGGAGACATGCCAGTCTAAACAGATGGTCTCAAACAGGATGGGATCCCTGGTGGCTCTATATAATAGACAGAGATCACCTCTCAAAAAGCGGTATTCTAAGGAGAATAATCCTAATGCCCTTAATCTGTTCTCATATGAGACTGTGTTCAAATTAATAATATTTTTGGTCAACCTTCTCTGTACCTTTTCAGTGGTTGTTCTTTCTTGTACTGAAGTAGGTGCACAGAAAGAGGAGCAGAAGTCTAGATGTGATCTTACTAAACTGGAGTAAAGTGGCACAAGTACCTCAGGATGTTTTTTAAGATGCAACCAATTAGTCTGTGACATTTTTTTGCAGTTTTGTTTATATGTTCAGTAAATTTTAGGTTATTGGAGATGTATATTCCCAGTCTTTTTCAGAGGTTACTACATGTAATGCTATGTTGTTCATATAATAATTGTTAGTCTATTGTTTTTGCCAAGGTGCATAACCTTACATTTGAAAATATTAAATACCAATGTGTTCTCTGATGCTCAATCTGTTAAATTGTCGAGATTGGCCTGTAAGGAATCAGCTGATTGGATATAATTTACAATGCATCCCAGTTTACTATCATCTGCATACTTGTTTATCCATACACCGTTTGCAGTTTGCATGGTAGCAATAATGATATTAAACAAGCACCGAACCCTGGGGCCGCCCACCAGTCACAGTATTCCAAGTAGACTTATGTCCTCTTATATTAACCTGTTGTTTCTGACCAGCTAACTAGGATTCAATCCACACAGTAATGTTAGGGTGCAGTTTAATCTTAACAAGTTGCTCTATTAGAACTCTGTGAGAAACTGAATTGAAGGCTTTTTTATAGTCGAGGAATATGATGTCAGCTGGGAATCCATTTTCTAGAGCTTCACTGATAGGTTTGAAAAAGTTTATCAAATTATTGTGGCAGGATCTCCCGTGTGTAAAACCATACTGGGTAATATCAAGTAAACTGTTTGCAGAAATATGACTAACAATTTTTTGCAACAGTAATCTTTCCATGATTTTACCTATACATGAGGTTAGACTAATAGGTCTATAGTTTGACACAGTTAGTTTAGACCCTCCTTTATAAATAGGACTAATTGTAGCCATTTTCCAATCTTGGATAGCCACACCTTCACTGATGGATTTATTATACAAATGGGTAAGTATGTCTGCTATTCCATGAGAAATTTCCTTTAGGAATACGGGAAGGATATCACCAGGACCTGCTGATGAATTTGTTTTGAATGAATTGATAGCAGTGTATGTTTCTGAAATACTGAACAACAATGAGGAATCATGATTGTTCAGTCCTGTACACCCAGTTTTTTCTTTTGGTTTATAAATACTTGTAAAATAAGTGTCAAACTCTTGAGCCATAGCTTGCCCCTCAGAGATGACTTTATCATTAATTTTAATGGGACAACTTTAGGCCCATTGCTCTTTAGAGAACCTATATAATTAAAGAACTGTTTCTTATTATCTTTGGTTACTACTGCCAGGTTGTGTTCCAGATTTTTTTTTCGCAGTTATAATAGCCAGGTTTGTTTTGTTGGCTTTAATTTTGAACCTGTTCCAATTTAAATCAGTTTTATGCTTTTTGTACTTATTGAAAGCCCTTTTTTTATTCCTAATTAATCTGTTAAGCTTACTAGAATACCATAAAGGTAGTCTCCTTTGGTTATTGTATTTTATGCACTCAGGCACCCATTTGTTAATGCAGTATTCAATTTTCTCTGTAATTTTTACCCAAGTGTTACTAGCATCGAGGTTATTCAAATTGTGTTCCCAATTCCAATTTTTTAGGTATGCCTTTATTTTACTATAGTTAGCCTTGGTAAAATTCTTTATGTTGGTAATGCCTTTGGTAGAGGAATTATAGTAATTAAGAGTCCAGAGAACCATACAATGGTCACTATCTCCCATTGGTTCGCGGACCACTGGAGATTCCCCCAGATCGCTAATATTAATAAATATTAGATCAAATATATTATTTTGCCTGGTAGGTTTTAATACTAGTTGATCCAGACCTAGTTGTACAATAGTCTCCAGGAATTTGTTATCCATCATACTTTTAACCTCCAAGCTGTCCCAATTAATATGTGGTAGATTGAAATCATCCATTAGTATAAGATCGTCTAACTGATTAATGTTTTGTATAGCCTCCAAGAAGCTGTTATTGCTTGAGGCATCCAGAGAGGGAGAGCAATAACAGAGTCCCATAGATATATGTCTATTGCCCAGGATGAGATCTACCCAGATGATCTCAATATCTGTTATTGGAATGTTGTCTGTCTTGATTTCAAAACAGTCCAGGCTGTCTTTAATAAAGAACGCAACCCCACCACCTTTAGAGGTTGTACGGTTTTTCCTTATAGAAGCAGAACCAGGAATGTCCTGACCTTAGTCATTGTCTGTAAACCAAGTCTTGGTAACACCGCAGACATCTATACTTTCATTGTTTAATATGAGCTGAAGTTCGTTTATTTTGTTGTTTAAACTCCTAGCATTAAGAAGTAATATCTTGAGCTTGGAAAAGGTGGCTTCAGAGTCAGTATCTAAGTGGCTAGTTACTTCCTCAAACTGTTGGCTAATAACTTTATCGGAGGGTGGAGAAGCAGTGGGGGTGGGAGTAAGCAAGTAAACGGTATCCCCCCCATGTGTTAGTTTCAATGTTTATCTATGTAAGAATTTAAATGATTGCCTAACATAGACGAGCCCTTTCTACTTGGGTGAAGACCATCCCTGCATATCAGTTCCTTATTGTTTTGAAATTGTTCCCAGTGTGTTATACACCCTAAATTTGGTTTCAGGCACCAAAACTGTAACCAGTTATTTATATGCTTAATTTTGGATTTAGTGTATGGATCTGATCTGGGTATGGGTAGGATTTCAGAGAAGGCTACAGTACATCCTATATCAGAAAGAGTGTTTGTTAAATCCACATATTCTTCCTTGCTCTCCTGAACATTTTGGTGCCCGATGTTATTGACACCCGCATGCACTATGACCAAGGGATTGTTCCCATAGTTATTTAGTATCTGTCTGGACATTTTTGTAATGTCCTGAATTCTAGCACCGCAAAAGCAGAACAGGGTTCTGTTAGTTTTATCCTGATCACATATTTGGTGATCCAACTGTCTGACTATTGAGTCTCCCAGAACGTAGATCTGTTTGGGGGGCTGTATAGGTGGGACATCTATGTCCATAAGATTCACCACTGCATTTTCAGCACTATGGGTGGGATTCAAGGGTTGAGATGTGTGGGACAGCTCATGATGGGGGTGTGGATACTCCTGGGGGGGGGAGTGGCCTGCCCATCATTAAAATTAATTAACGGGTTGTGCAAAGGTAATTGAAAGTGACTAGCGTTCCTGCCTCTTTTGGTGGTTCTTGCACTTTGAATCAGAAACCAGCCATCGTCAGCATCATCTGGCTCTTCATCCTCTCTAGCCCTCTTTTTCTGATGACTGCTGGGGTGGTTATTTGCATAACCCATTAAAGGGGGATTGTCATGAATAAGTGACATTTGAATTCTTTTAGATGTCTCAATCTGGCTTAGTTCCAACGCACGCAGTCTAGCATCAAATCTGCTGATTTCCTCTATCATAATCTCGTTTTGAGCACATTTAGTGCATTTATATGTGTTGCTTATAGTATCCATGGAGTTGAAACTATACATTTGGCAGGTATTACGTTGGATGCTTATCCTACCATCAGCTGCAGTGATAAGCTCAGCCATTCTGCTATGTTTATATTCACACTTATAGGGCAACATTTACAGAGAGTAACAGTTTGACTCCTACCTCAAACATGTCAGAGCTAGTGTGGTTAGTCTGTAATAGTCCCCACCTATACCTAACGTGTGTGTGTCTTTGAGTGTGCCGACGCGTGCTTGCCCTGCTCAGGCTCACCCTGCTTGCCGTAGAGTGAAATTAAATAGTCAAGGATGACCCGGAAGTTACCCGCAGGATCACGCAGTGAGTGTGGGTTTAAAAAAGCTTTAAACCATTTTAAAACTAATATTTAGAGCCTTTCTTGTGTATCTAACAATAAAGGAGAGTGACTACTGTGCTTTACATAGAAAAATAACACAAAATAAATCAGCTGTAGTTTCCAGTGTAAACAAAAAAAAAAAACTACAGGCTCTCTTCCTGTTCCTGAAGGCACAGGACTCCAAGGGTACAATGCTCTGCAGAAATAACAAATTAAAGTTCATAAAAAGCAAATATTTCATTTAAAGAACAGCCCTTCTCACTCAAGACATTCAGTGGAGACACAAAAAGGGTGCATAGGAATTTTCCCTTCCTGGAGATGGACAACACGTCTTGTCAAAAAACTCCATGCCCTGGAGAGACTGAGCAGAAATGTGGCAGTTTTACACTGTGTGAGTATGCAAAAAGTTCCAGCTTTGGATGACCTCATCTTGCAAAGAGGTTATTTACCACAAAGGACAGCAGTTCTCATTTGTTAACCATCGACTGGGACCTGCTTAACTTGCCTTCCTAGATGTTTTGGAGACTGGATAGAAACACGGCCAATAGCTGAAGATTGTGAGACAGAGCCCAATACCATACTCTCACTGCTTTCCTGCATAGGGGACAGGAGTGTAACTGCCCCCCCCCCGGGTGGGACTTACCTTGCTGCCTCCCGACCATTTGTCCTGCCAGTTCCCGGTCCACTATGGGGCTCCTGCATGCTCCTTTTTTTTTTTTTTCAATTGTTTAACCAGAAGAGACACACAAAGCTGAAAGTTTGTTTACAGGTGCAACCTGGGAGCACAGGGAAGTTAAGTGACTTGCTCAGGGTCACACAGTATGCAAGTGGGGGGCTGTGTGATTCAGACTCAGGTCTCCAGATTTGCGGCTCCTCCTGCTTTCGCAACTCTTCTTGCAACTGTAAACTGGTCTCCACATAGCGCTGTTCTGCCAGTTCCATTCTCAGCCGTATATCTGCTGTCTTATCATTTAAGACTGCCTCTTGATTTGGTGTCTGTGCTCCGATTACTGTCTCCAGAATATCCAGTGAGTCTGAAGTTGAGCTTTCCATATTATCCATGGCTAGTACGTACGAATCCTCCATGACCGGATCAACATCCATTGTAGCGTCCAGAATAGGGAAGGCTGAGGAGTAGACTCACTCCTCAGCTGCCAAAGCAGCGCCCTCTAGCAGTCAGAGTAGGGGAATTTCTCCTGTGTCCTGGCCAAATTTCCTCCCATTCACTAAAAATACCACCAACAGCTTAACCTGATTAGTATAGATATACTGCCCCCCAACCCCGACAAGGCTGACAATAGGCAAAACTGCCAACCCCTCCTTTCCTGGTCAACAAAAACTGAATAAATAAATGGCAGGAAGTACGAGAGGAAATGGATTTCACCAAACTAAAGGGCAATAGGGACAGGATTTATAGAGTACTGCCAGATTGATTTCATGTGCAGAAGAGAGCTTGGACAGTAACTTACTGCTACTGTCATCCTCCTGCTTTTAACTATATGAATAGATTATATATTTTAAAATCAGATTTGTAAGGCAGACAATGTCGCTTCTAACCTCTTGAATAATCTTAACTATCCTCTAAATTCTAGAAGGTGATTCTGGTAATGGGCTGGCAGTATAGCCTAGAGGTTAGAGTAACAAGCTGTGAATGAGCTTAGTACATCCAGCAGACTTGGGTTTGATTCTCACAACCTCTACTTGAATACTGCATGACTCTGAGCAAGTCACTTATCCTCCCCAGTACTCCTGGTCACCCCTGTAAATGGGCATTGTGCCCAGTGGGTCTTATCCGGTTCCCAAAAAATTTGAAAAAAATAATTCACTCCCTATTTGACCCCACTCCCTGTCAGCCCCCCACCCCACAGTCCTCAAACAAGGCAGTTCTATTATCTCAGCAAGGCTGTCGACATTAGGGATACTCACATTGGCCCCTAAGCATGAAGGGGCGGTGTAACTATGCACCACATAACTGAGGCACATAGCCACTCTGCACCCATTGCACCACCCGCTTAGGATGCACCAAGTGGGGGGCATGCAGCTGCAATGCACCCAATCCTCCAGCCACACAGACCGCAACACACCAGGGGCAGGCGGGGGCGTGCCAGCACTACGCGCCATACACTAAGGAGCATAGTGCTGGTCACGAGGGTGCAGAGAGGGTACAGGGTACACCAAGGAGAACCCTGCCATAAGCCCCCTACATTTCCTGTGTACACAGCAGGGACATGCACAGACAGGGCAGATAGCCCACCCACCAGGAGCACTGCGGCTGTACCCCCACATCACCATCCAGCGTCACCCATCACCGCACACATACCATAGACAGCCCCCACCTGGCACCCCCCCAATCAACACACACCCCACACAGGGGCACTGGGCCAGGGATACAGCCCCCCATAAGGCCCCAGCCCCTCCGGGCACATGGTGGGGTACATTCCTCCCCGGAAACGCCAACAGACCCCAACCCCACCCCATACCGGCACAATGCCCCAGTGCTGCATCACCAGGGGGAGGCGGTGGCATTGCCCTCCACTCACCTCCACAGCCACTGGCCCTTGGACATCCATGGGGCATGCTGCCAACGCATGCCCCACCATGTAGGGGATCCAATCTGCAACCTGGTCTAGGCATTCGACTGGATGCCAGGCTGGGTCCATGACTCCACCCCCTGCTGCTCTGTGGTGTCCTGTGCACCAGGGGGGATGGGGTCGCGGATAGGTGGTGGCCGGTAGTGCATGCCAGTGCACACTTGTCCACAGGTGCTGAGCTCCACGGGTGGGTAACGTGACATCGGCCCATATTACCCACCCATTAGTGCATAAGGGCCATTGTGAGCAGTTATTTTAAATACTGTACTTCTTCATAACAGTGTGTTCTTTTCTAGTCATTATTTTTATGATCTAGAGTGGAAGAGATTATACCACTGTTGTATTTGATTGTGGTCACTGAGTAGTGCCTGTGTCTGTTTAAAGGTCTATCAAAAGTGCCATATGCTCCACTCTCATGCTCTGTGCTAATGTGCCCTGCCAACCAATGTCTGAGCTGTCAGGACACATGAGCATAGAGCACCCACGGGAAGCGTAGGGCTGCCAGTGACATCCTTTTCTAAAGAAGTTACAGAGCATATTTTAAAAGTTAGTGAAAATTATTTTATGGTAAGAAAAAATAATTATTGGCTAAACCAGTGGGGAGGGTGCTTGAATATATCTGCAGTTTTCCTTTAAAAATATACTAAGTCCAGCAGTTGTCAGGAATATCTGACAATCTGCATATTTGTAGCTCAACAATGTATGGAGATGCCAATAAAGCGTTAGAAATACCCACATCTGGGGCAGCATGTAACACCCCCTCCCACCAATGTTTGGGACTGAAATAAGCTATGCAAGTGGATGTTCTCAAATGTTATTTAAAATATTTAAACATCCTTGTAAGATTAAATACTAACACACATCAGCTTGATGGTTTTTCTGGTGACAGCGTAACAAGACAAGACAGGTATAAATACCCTGTGGCTGTCTGCAGATCCAGAGTATCTTTAGAGCTATACAGCACCCCACAGGTAGCACATTAACGCCTACCCTAAGCTGTCTGTTCTGGCACTATAGCCTAAGGTATAGTTTTCTATACAATAATTCATACCACACAAAAACTCCCATGCAAACACTGTAATGCAAAAACACATTTCCTACTGTCAAGAAAATTTCTGGCAAAAATTAATCAACCATTCATCCATTTAGGCTCTTTGCATACCCTTTGTCAAAGAGGGAATACTAAGAGATTTTGTTCCTCTGCCACGCATTCATTTCAATGAACTGAAGAATCCATCAAGCTCGGGTTGATTTATTGAACTGTCTCTTAGCTCAGCAGTACAACTACAGCAAATGAACTGGTAACTTCTCCAAAACCAGCAGTGATTCAACATTATCTGTTTTATTTAACTCCTTATAACTCCCCATAGGCTCGGAGTCTTATAGGAGTCCAGGTTTGTGATACTCATTTAAAGTTAATACACAACTTTACAGGCTGCTCTACAGACAAAGTACTTTCAAGGACACCTTGTTTCAGAAAGTTTGTCCCTCCTTTTTTAAGTTATAAAATTATTTTTTTTAAATAAATGTCCCTTCTGCTACAGGGCATTAAGAGTTAATTGTGGCTTTTTTACAACATATTTGTAGGGAATATGCACTAAGCTGACTCAAAATATGCAATTTCTCTTCAGGTGTGAGGAGGCAGAACCCTTCCATCTTTCGGAAGAGACGTTAAACTGAAGTCCCATCTGCCTGTTCTGGTAGTAGTTCAGGTGGATGTTAAAGATCCCATGGCACTTCTCGAAAAAGAGTAGGGGAGTTTCCCCGGTGTCCTGACCAAATTTCCTCCCATTCGCTAAAAATACCACCGACAGCTTAATCTGGTTCAAGGTCAGTTGGCATTCATCTGTATTCCCCTCCCCCAGGTTGTGCCTGAAAATAGACAGAAGTTGTCTAATGCACTTACCCGGTCAACCAAAAACTAAAATAAAAAAAAAAATAAAGTCCTGATCCCTTACAAGTGATGATAAACTACATATTTTGAGTCAGTCCACTGCATATTCAATTTATACAACAGTTTACTAGTTATAGCTTTTAAATCTGCTTAGTGTATAAAGATGTACTATTTCTCTTTGATTTCTGCTGCTGGCTTCAGTGCTGCACTGGGCTGTCATGATGTCATTTGCATTATGGAAGCTGCTATCCGATTGGTTCAGTGTGCATTGTGATGTATATAATCCCCTGCCCATGGGTGTGGCTTACCTGGGCTGCCTCCCAGTAACCTGGTCCCACCAGGCCCCATCCATGTTGCTGCCCCCCCTCGTGCTCCGGCTAGCCCCTCTGTGCTTGCTTTACTGTGAGAGACTGGAGGAGCATGGTGTTAAAGTTAAAACTGCCACTTCGGTTGTATAGTGTAGAGAGGGTTGAGCAATCCACATTGCACAGAAATGCCAGCATCGAGACGATATGCATGGCTGCAAGTTAGAGCTGCAAGGAACCTTGAGTCGGGAGGCGGAGAAGGCATTCCATCTGCTGCTATTACATACTGACTGCACCTTATGAACTGCTATCTCAAACAGCAACTCTTCTCTACCTGTTGTTGCCAGCGACTACTGAGTGTGGTGCTGGGGGGGTCTGATGGTGGACCGTTCAATAGGCCAAACCTTAAGGGGGCGAGGGCTATGCTCTACAAAGTCCCCTGCTGCCCATACCAAAGGATTGCACAGAAATGCCAGCCTGGAGACAATCTGCATGGCTGCAGGTGACAGCTGCAAGGAACTGTGAGTCGGGAGGCGGACAAGACATTCCATCTGCTGCTATTACTTACTGACTGCACCTTATGAACTGCTATCACAAACAGCAACTCTTCTCTACCTGTTGTTTTTGGAGACTACTGAGTTTGGTGCTGGAGGGGGTTCGGCAGTGGACTGTTCAATAGACCAAACCTTGAGGGTGTGGGGGCTATCTCTACAAAGTCCTGCGCTGCCCACACCAAAGGATTGCATGGAAATGCCGGCCTGGAGATGATCCACAGCTGCAGGTGAGAGCTGCAAGGAATCGTGAGTCGGGAGGCAGACAAGACATTTCATCTGCTGCTATTACATATTGACTGCACCTTATGAACTGCTACCACAAACAGTAACTTCTCTATACCTGTTGTTGTCAGAGACTACTGAGTTTGAGGCTAGAGAGTGTCCAGCGGCAGACTGTTCAATAGGGCAAACCTTGAGGGGGTGGGGGCTATGCTCTACAAAGTCCCACGCCACCCATGAGCATGAGTGCCATGGCACGAGTGGAAAAGGTGTCAGTTAAATTTGTTAACCCTCAAGGTTTCATAAAGAAAGGATGGGAAAGAGTTTGGAAATAATTCTGGGGGGGGGGGTTGATTTGGGGAGTCTGTATAGTGAACTCAAAAGTAATGAAGGATGAATGTAATGGTGCAAGCAAAGGAATGGGGTTATTAGGAATGGGAAGACCTATTTATTTGAAAGACAGCCATTCAGCTTATCGAAAAAATCAGTTTACCAATGAGAGAAACGACTCACCAAACAACTTATCCCCTTACAAATCCCCTGTAAAGTAAATTACCTAGGGGTTAGCAGCTTGTTCTGCATGGTACTCCTAGTGCAAAGTGGGGATATTGAACTAAACCCAGGACCAAACAAAAGTACTGGCATTTCCATAACACATGAAAATGTGAGAAGCCTAGTAAACAAAATAGATGAGCACAGCGTCTGGGTAGCACAATCTAAACAAGATATTTTAGCCATTACAGAGACATGGTTGCATCGAGGAGTAGGAAATGATGAGATTCAACTTACTGGCTACAGCTTACAGAGAACCGATAGGGGTAAAAGGGGTGGTGGGGTTTTGTTTTATATTGGAGATAGTCTAGGTCCTAATCAGACAGTCTTAACAACTAATCATGAAGGAACTGACTGACTGATAACAGAACTACTTTCCATCAGGCTGATGGTAGAAGTATTTTATGCCCCCCTCATTAGCTGGTCTTATTGTGGATAAAATAAAGGATCATCAAATCATAATTGCTGGGGACTTCAATGCAAATTAGTCTCAGACCCGAGGGCTAAAATTAAAAAAAAAGTTTTGAACTGTTAGGTTTAGAGCAAATTATCCAACATTCAACTAGATGCACAAATAATGGAAAACAAGGCTCTATTTTGGATTTATTTTTTGTTTCTCAGGATATAGGGATTGAAAGTTGTGAAGTCTTGCCTTTGAACCTGGGAGATCACAATCCCATAACCTGCAGAATGGATCTGCAAATCCCCCAAAAAACCCAAGCAAAATCATACTGGGCAAGAGATTTCACAAAGTTTAATGAGGTAGACTTTATAAATAGCTTAAAAAACTTTAATTGGGAGAGAGTGTTTTTAATACCTGATAGTAATTTAGCTGTCCAGGAATTTAATGACTCCCTGGTAATGATAATACAACAACAATCCCCTAAAGTGCTAAAGAGAAAGAGGAAAGGGGAGATGCCTTGGACCACTGATATTAAAATAACAATTAAGGATAAGGGACAGAGTTTCGAAAAAAGCACAGAAAACTAAAAATATTGAGGACTGAGGGAGGTTCAAAACTTGGAGGCAAAATGTAACAAAGAAGTCAAAACAGCAAAGCTACAGTATCACCTAAATAAATTAAATAGAGCACAAGATCCTAAGAAATTCTGGAGATATATTTCAGAATTGAAAAATCCAGCTAAAGCAACAAATGTGATTGGCCATATGGCAAGAGGGAATCTTGTAAAAGATCAAAAGGAAGTAGCTAATATATTCAATCCTACTTTTTAGACCTTCCTGACCTAAAAGTGACAAAACCCAAAGAAAGAACAGCTGAAATCTCCATATCAGAAATATTAGTGGCTATGGAGAAGAATCAAAATAGTAAACAGAAAGCCAGCTTTGGTTTTAGGAAGCTAGAAACAACGGAAGGAGAAAAGAGCTACCAAAGCTGAATATTACCAAAGCTGGGGGTCTGGATGGACTAGATGCAAGGTTCTTGAGGCTAGGTGCTGACGTTCCTGCCCCCATAATAACCTATCTTTTTAACTGGAGCCTTTGTAGCTCTATCGTCCCAGAAGTATGGAAACAGGGAAAAGTTATTCCTATTTTTAAAGGGGGAGACAGTACTGTCCCCTCTAATTATATAGGCCTATAGCCCTCATTCCCACTCTGATGAAGGTATTAGAAAGAAGGGTGCATCACCAACTAAGCCAGTACCTGGAAACAATTGGAATGTTGACCAATAACCAAAATGGCTTTAGAACAGGAAGGTCCACGAACACCGCCCTGATGGACTTTAATAATCTGGTGACATCATCATTAAATCAGGGAAGGAGTACGGGGATGGTGTTCGTGGACCTTAGCAAGATGTTCGACCTCGTTCAGCACAGGGGCTTATTAGAGAAGTTTGGAGAGATGGGGGTTCAGGAAGGGCCATTACAATGGATTAGGTCCTACTTGGCCGACCACAGGCAATGTGTTGCATTGGGGGCCTCAGTGTCGAGCCTTGGGGAAGTAATTGGGGAGTTCCCCAGGGCTCGATTCTGGGACCACTAATGTTCAATGTGTATGCTAACAGTCTCACACAATCTATAAAGCACACTGAAGTAAGAATGTACGCTGATGACACCGTATTGGTGGCATCAGCTGAAAACCAGGAGACCACGAAACATCAGCTGCAGGAAGATATGGCACAGATGGAGAAATGGCTTGGCAGCTCAGGCCTACTCCTCAATTAAAAAAAACTGAATACATGGTATTTACGGGGGGACATGCTAGGAGGAGCAGACCAGAGCTATGGATCTAACTCCATGACGGTACTGCCATTGTACATGTAGCCAGCTACAGGTACTTGGGGGTCCAGGTGGACTCTGGGTTGACTTATGCAGAGCATACCCTTTTACAGGTTGGGAAAGTACATCAAAGACTGGGGGCATTAAGAACAGCGGCTGGCTGTCTATCCCCTGAAATTAGGGAGAGGCTGGTAAAACAGTTACTTATTCCAGTACTTGATTATGGCTCTATTCTATATATGTACTCTACCCAAAAAACATTAAAAAAGGTAAATCAAACTTATCATAGATGGGTAAATTTATCACTAGAAGTAGATTTAAAACAAATTGCTGTGTAATTTATAATAAACTGAGGTGGCTTCATCCAGAAGAACAAAGAAAATATAACTGGCTCATAACATGTCGTAAGATATTTTATGATAAAAATAAACATCCCCTGCTGAGTCTTGTACCAAGAGATTTCCCCAGTGGCCAAAGGGTTATAATTAGAGCAGCAGTAGTAGAATATTAATGCACAAATCTTTTAACAGGATGAGTGACATAATACTACAAAATAGCATAGCAAGCTATTGGAACAAGTTACCTCACGAACTGAAGCACATCAGCAGCTTGACTATCTTTAAGCAACTGGTTCACCAAAAACCTGAAGCTGAATAACACTAAAAAACAAAAGCGATGCTGTTTGGATGTAAACCTTACTAGGCCAAATTTCTTAAATCAAGTTCTTCACTCCAAGTCCAATCACCCAATGGCCCCGCCATTGACATCGTCCATTCCTTCAAGTACCTGGGAGTTACGCTGGACCCCACCCTCTCTTTCATTGCCCATGTGAACTCAGTAGTTTGTAGAATTAACCAAAAACATGGTACGGCATATTGTATCAAGCCCTACCTCACCGAGGATGTTCGCCTAGCTATTGCCAGAGGAAACCTCCTCCCCATCCTAGACTACTGTTCCCCTGTTTACTCTCGCATATCCTCTTCCCTCCAGTACAGACTAGAGGTCGTATACAATAATATCTGCAGATTTGCCATGTCTGCCCCTTGCTCATGGTGACCTCTACTGCCCCCTGAACTGGCTCCCCCTACGAGGTCGCTTTGACTTTACTACTGGCTGCCTCATCGACTCCTGTGTTAGGAGTGGTCCTTCCTCCTTCCATCCACCTTCTTCAAGTCTTGCATTCTGCCAAGGCCTCTCCATTCCTCCCTTGTCCCCCCATTGGAAACTCGGTGTACCACCACAAATATGGGTAGTAAAGCTCTATTGGTCACGGCCTCCCTCCTATGGAATGGACTGCCTGCCCCCCTTAGATCTACTAACAAACCTCATGTATTCAAGCACAACTACAAAGTTTGGCTCCTCACTAGGAAGACCTGCACCAGTACATGCAAGTGACTGCCCACACCCCCTCCCATCTTTCTCTTGCCATGTCCCGCAGTCATCCTCCCCCTTTTTCTTGCTCTGGCCCTAGACAGCCGGGACATGACAAAAGCGGGTATGATTAGATTCTTAACCTCTTACTACCTTTTCTACTGCTTAATCTGCACATGCTCTCTCTCTCTCTCTCTTGCTCCCGCATCTGTGTTCTCTGTTACCTCAGTCCAGA
Source organism: Neoceratodus forsteri (assembly GCA_016271365.2). Lineage (NCBI taxonomy): Eukaryota > Metazoa > Chordata > Ceratodontiformes > Ceratodontidae > Neoceratodus > Neoceratodus forsteri. Next base: position 1,574,675,236 of record CM057453.1, on the reverse strand, counting down.
TTCCTACTGCACTGCAGCAACTATTGCCATCTCACCTGCTACTTCATACCATGCCTCCCATCCGAACATACCTGCCTGCTATATGTTATCTCACTTGCCGTTTGCTTCCCTTCTGCTGCAGCCTACCTGGCCAAGAACTGTTGACTATATTTAGCTGATAAATGTTAGCATATGGAATGTACATATCTGTACTAATTTGTATTATCTACTACTATTTGTAACTATCATATGTGTATTTACCTACTACTTATGTTATCTACTGCTGTAACTATTTACCCTGTCTGTGCCTCTGGCCCGGGTCGTGCCTGAAAACAGTCCACTGGACCAGTGCACCCTACCCGGTTAACAAAGTCATAAATAAATAAATAAAGCAAGCTATTTGAATTATTGAGAATAACCTGTACATGTTTTAATTAATTATTTTTATTGTGTAGTTGATTTGTCTGAGGTATGTTGTATCTAGTTTTTGTTTTCAATGATAATACAGGACTTTGTTGTAAATGGGATCTATATCCTAACAAACTGATGCCTGTTTAAAAATAAATTTTATCAAATCAAATCAAAATCCAGTTAAGTGCTGCACAGCTCTGTGTGTGCACGTATGAGCTGGCTCCTGCTCGAACGTGTGAGATACTGGGTCTGCTCGCACATCCTGTTAGTGCTACTGCGATCAGTTGTTAATGCCATTCCTGTGGCTCAATCCAAAGTCCCCTCTCTCTGTTCCAACCCCTAGTACCCCAAAAGACACATGTGGGTGGTCTGGAGTCACACGGGGGAGGGAGAGGGAAAAAGAAATAACTTAGCAACAGTGCTTATAAGCACTGTCTCTTTAAAAGCAGCTGAGGTGGCACTGTGAATAAATGCTCTGCCTTCCACCGGGGGGGGGGGGCAGTGCTTTGGAGCCAGTGACAGGCAGAGGGAGACTCTGTTCTGCACCACTCTGCCACTGGACAATAGGGCTAAGGGGCAGCTACTAAACTCAGGGGACTGTTAATGTTAAAACAATGCTGCTTGCCTGCAAAAAGACTTTAAAGATGGGACTCTGTATAAACTGTTTCTTTTTTAATTTCTATTAAGGCGCCTCCCATAGCTTCCTCATCCAGCCACTCCTTCGGAGGGCCTAGGCCTCACGACCCCTACTGCCATCCACCAACCCCTATCGGCATCCTTCTTGGGTAGCATGGCATATCCCTATGCCAGAAGATTCCCTCTCTTCTTGGGGGGGAATTGCCTTATCTGCAGATGGTGCATCCCAGGGCTACAAGGCTGGTCCGGGCTAACTCTGAGGCTTTGTGGCAGCAGGAACCAGCAGTCGTCATCCAGCTGGACAGGGGAGTTGTTTTCACATTTTCTGCCCCACCCATCACAGTTCTTGGCCTTGCATGTGAGTGCAGGTGACCTCCGGTGGGGGCGTGTGGGGGGTGTGCTGCGGCAGCACGCCCCCGAACCACCACCAATTCGCCCACAGGTGCCCAGGTGAATCTTCGGAGGGAAGACTCAATGGATGCTTATAAATCCCCCTCCCTGCCAGTCTCCAATCCTGGTACCCGGGCTCGGGGCTCAAACCTGGGTCACAAGTGTGCCAAGCCAACCCCTTCACTTGGCACCACGGAGCTGGCCCTATAAACTGTTTTTGTTGCAGCCATCTTTGTTGCCTTTGACCTGTTCTGCAACCAATAGGAATACAAGGAGCTCAAAAGACTACAGGCAGGGGGCTTCTGGGAGAAGGTGAGGACTGTGCATTGGCACTTTTTTTTCCCCAGCCAATCAGGCATCAAATGAACATTCCACATATTAAATTTGATGGAGTGATAGCCTGACTGACCAATTGGAATTCTGATCTGATCTCCTGAGCCCTGGGGGCATATCTAGCAGGACACAGTCTCCTGGGAGCTTCCACAGAGTGAGATGGCTTAGTCTGTGTGTTTTGGAAAAGTATAGAGGCCTGCCTGAGGCTTTCACAGCCAACAACCTAGACAGTGTCTAATTTATTTCCATCACCTGGAAATCCAGAAAGCTATTTTAGGATGTAAAACCTGAGCATCTGAGAAGTGTTGGAAAAGCCTGAGAGACTATATCTGCCCACATCCTTGAGAGGTAGTACAGAATCTGTTGAAAGAGGAGATCCCGATTGCTTTTTGTTGGACTTGCTGGGCCACAGCTGGCAGCTAGGAGTGTGGCTGAAATTATTAAGCTGTGTTCCTGAGACCCAGGAGGTTCTTGCCATCAGACAGCTAGGGAATCAGCTGGGCAGTGTCACAGCTAGGCACTGCTTATCACCTCACCCTGAGGGCTGGATGCCTGGATGGGTGGGTGGGTGAGGTATGTGGCCCTGGTCTCTAAACTGGTCCCATCCAGAAAGCTGCAACAGCTCCAGAAAGCTGCAAGAGTTCCAGAAAGCTGTAAGAGTTCCAGAGAGCTGCAAGAGATTCAGTGAGCTGCCAGAGCCGCAGAGCAATGGTCTGAAAGATCTTCAGCCTGCAGAGTTCAGAGACAGGTATTCCAGAACCGAGAGTAACTCAGGGTTTGCCCTGTGCTAGGGGGATTGTATACAGTTTCTGCAAAAAGTTTCTGTTTATTTAAAAAGTGCACCAATGCCAGCCAAATAGGTGCAACTTATCTGGCCTGCCCTGACTCATCAGCTGGGTACCCAGACGTGACATTGGGGGACACTGGCACCAATGGGGAGGTGGGCCATTTTGTTTGCACTGTAGTTGGGGAATGGGCACAGATTTGATATTGTTGTTGCTTATGCTTTTATTATTTAAATCAAGTCTTTCAAACTGTGATGTGTTCAGCATCCCTCAGTCCCCACACTCCTGATTTAATAAATTGCTTGTTATTCTTGTTCAAACCTGTCTCATGAGCACAGTTATATGAGCATAGTATTAACTTCAGTCAATAATTGCATGCATAGTGAAAAAGCTAAACGGTTTCTGGTTTTCCATGTATAGGGGTGACTGTGAGGGGAGATGGGTAGGTATAGCAGCTCAGGATGTTGTACCAATCAGACATCTGTCCCACTTTATTTTAACTCTGGGTGGAGGCACTACACTAATTAAATTCTCTTTGGAATGGCCGGACCAGTGGCGTGGAGGACAGAGGCATCATGCCTTACCTCCTGCTACGCTGGCGACCTGTATTCACGGTGTGACCAGGCCACCGGGGATTGGCCGGGGTGGGAGAGGACTGAGTGTCCAGAAGACAGTTCTCCTCTCCCGGGGAGGGAGGGATGCAGGGACCGGTGTCAGTCTGACACTTAGCAGTGGCTGGGTGCTGGCACGCAAGGCCCCTCAAGCAAGCAGGGAAGGCTTAACAGACAACCAGTGTGCTGTGGGTGGATGCACGCACAGCACGGCCAGTGCTGTCATTGCACATTCTACCTATGGGGGAACAAGAAAAACAAGGAAATGCAGCTGGGTGAGTTGGATGACTACCGACCCTCACAAGCCCTGCCCTCGGCAAGAGCAGCCCTCCCAGAATCTGGATTCTTACTCGGCAGGGATATGGGGGTTTCTGCCACCCTGCCATGGAAGGTACAACAATGGGGAAAGAAGGGAAAAGTGCCTGCCGTGGTCAGGGGATGGGGCTGGGGGATCGGCAAGAACGTGCGCCGACCGGTCAGGAAGAGGAGCATAAAGAATGCAACGTTAAAAAAGAATTCTCTTTGGAAAGAACCTCCCCTTTCCATTCAAAACAGAGCCCAGACCTCCCAACCTTGCCTAAGCCTGCACAGCAGGGGCTGTAACGGTAGTATACATGGCAGCCCAGTTACATGTACACAATGTGGCACGATATCATCTGTGACATACCCAACTCACAAGATGACATGATATCTTTTCATTTGATATAAGATATCAATTTTTATCTCATAATTTGGATCGCCACTGGTGTTCTATAAAAATAAAGAGTGTATATACATTTGTATACAGTGAAGCCCACTTATAAGAACAGTGGCTATAAGAACATCCTGTTTATATGAACATTTTTTGGATGTCCCATTTTTTGGCCCTTATTTTCAATAGCAGTAGCGCCCATTTATAAGAACAGTCCACACATCAATGGCAGTAACGCCCGTTTATAAGAACAGTCCACACATCAATGGCAGTAACGCCCGTTTATAAGAACTGTCCACACATCAATGGCAGTAACGCCCGTTTACAAGAACTGTCCACACATCAACTGCAGTAAAGCCGTTTACAAGAACAGTCCACATCAACGGCAGTAAAACCCGTTTATAAGAACAGTCCCGCATCAGCGGCAGTAGCGCCGTTTATAAGAACTAGTCCACGCATCAGCGGCAGTAGCGCCCGTTTATAAGAACATCCACGCATCAACGGCAGTAACGCCCATTTATAAGAACTGTCCACGCATCAACGGCAGTAACGCCCGTTTATAAGAACTGTCCACGCATCAACGGCAGTAACGCCCGTTTATAAGAACAGTCCACGCATCAACGGCAGTAACGCCCGTTTATAAGAACAGTCCACGCATCAACGGCAGTAACGCCCATTTATAAGAACAGTCCACGCATCAACGGCAGTAACGCCGGTTTATAAGAACAGTCCACGCATCAACGGCAGTAACGGCGGTTTATAAGAACAGTCCACGCATCAACGGCAGTAACGCCGGTTTATAAGAACAGTCCACGCATCAACGGCAGTAACGCCGGTTTATAAGAACAATCCACACATCAACGGCAGTAACGCCGGTTTATAAGAACTGTCCACGCATCAACGGCAGTAACGGCGGTTTATAAGAACAGTCCACGCATCAGCGGCAGTAGCGCGGTTTATAAGAACAGTCCGCATCAGCGGCAGTAACGCGGTTTATAAGAACAGTCCAGCATCAGCGGCAGTAACGGCGGTTTATAAGAACAGTCCGCGCATCAGCGGCAGTGCGCGGTTTATAAGAACAGTCCACGCATCAGCGGCAGTAACGCCGGTTTATAAGAACAGTCCACGCATCAACGGCAGTAACGCCGGTTTATAAGAACAGTCCACGCATCAACGGCAGTAACGCCCGTTTATAAGAACAGTCCACGCATCAACGGCAGTAACGCCGGTTTATAAGAACAGTCCACGCATCAGCGGCAGTGCGGCGGTTTATAAGAACAGTCCACGCATCAGCGGCGTAGCGGCGGTTTATAAGAACAGTCCCGCATCAGCGGCAGTAGCGGCGGTTTATAAGAACAATCCGCATCAGCGGCAGAGCGCGTTTATAAGAACAATCCACGCATCAGCGGCAGTAGCGGCGGTTTATAAGAACAGTCCACGCATCAGCGGCGATGCGCGGTTTATAAGAACAGTCCACGCATCAGCGGCAGTGCGCGCGTTTATAAGAACAGTCCACGCATCAGCGGCAGAAGCGCGGTTTATAAGAACAGTCCACGCATCAGCGGCAGTAGCGCGGTTTATAAGAACAGTCACGCATCAGCGGCGGCAGCGGTTTATAAGAACAGTCCACACATCAGCGAATGCGCGGTTTATAAGAACAGTCCACACATCAGCGGCAGTAGCGGCGGTTTAAAGAACAGTCCACACATCAGCGGCAGTGCGCGGTTTATAAGAACAGTCCACACATCAGCGGCAGTAGCGGCGGTTTATAAGAACAGTCCACACATCAGCGGCGATAGCGGTTTATAAGAACAGTCCACATCAGCGGCAGTACGCCGGTTTATAAGAACAGTCCACACATCAGCGGCAGGCAGCGGTTTATAAGAACAGTCCCACATCAGCGGCAGTAGCGCCCGTTTATAAGAACAGTCCACACATCAGCGGCAGTAGCGCCCGTTTATAAGAACAGTCCACATCAGCGGCAGTAACGCCCGTTTATAAGAACAGTCCACACATCAGCGGTAGCGCCCGTTTATAAGAACAGTCCACACATCAGCGGCGTGTACCCGTTTATAAGAACAGTCCACATCAGCGGCAGTAACGCCCGTTTATAAGAACAGTCCACACATCAGCGGCAGTAACGCCCGTTTATAAGAACAGTCCACACATCAGCGGCAGTAACGCCCGTTTATAAGAACAGTCCACATCAGCGGCAGTAACGCCCGTTTATAAGAACAGTCCACACATCAGCGGCGTAGCGCCCGTTTATAAGAACAGTCCACACATCAGCGGCAGTAAAGCCCGTTTATAGAACAGTCCACACATCAGCGGCAGTAACGCCCGTTTATAAGGACAGTCCACACATCAGCGGCAGTAACGCCCGTTTATAAGAACAGTCCACACATCAGCGGCAGTAGCGCCCGTTTATAAGGACAGTCCACACATCAGCGGCAGTAGCAGCCGTTTATAAGGACGTCCACACATCAGCGGCATAGCGCCCGTTTATAAGGACAGTCCACACATCAGCGGCAGTAACGCCCGTTTATAAGGACAGTCACACATCAACGGCAGTGCGCCCGTTTATAAGAACAGTCCACACATCAGCGGCATGCGCCCGTTTATAAGGACGGTCCACACATCAGCGGCAGTAACGCCCGTTTATAAGGACAGTCCACACATCAGCGCAGTAACGCCCGTTTATAAGGACAGTCCACCATCAGCTGCAGTAGCGCCCGTTTATAAGGACAGTCCCACATCAGCGGCAGTAACGCCCGTTTATAAGAACAGTCCACACATCAGCTGCAGTAAAGCCCGTTTATAAGAACAGTCCACACATCAGCGGCAGTAACGCCCGTTTATAAGAACAGTCCACATCAATTGCAGTAAAGCCCGTTTATAGAACAGTCACACATCAACTGCAGTAACGCCCGTTTATAAGGACAGTCCACATCAATTGCAGTAAAGCCCGTTTATAAGAACAGTCCACATCAGCGGCAATAGCGCCGTTTATAAGGACAGTCCACACATCAATTGCAGTAAAGCCCGTTTATAAGAACAGTCCACACATCAACGGCAGTAACGCCCGTTTATAAGGACAGTCCACATCATCTGCAGTAAAGCCCGTTTAAAGAACTGTCCACATCAACTGCAGTAACGCCTTTATAAGAACAGTCCACACATCATCTGCAGTAAAGCCAGTTTATAAGAACAGTCCACATCAACTGCAGTGCAGCCGTTTATAAGGACAGTCCACATCAGCTGCAGTAACGCCCGTTTATAAGAACAGTCCACACATCAACGGCAGTAACGCCCGTTTATAAGGACAGTCCACACATCAACGGCAGTAACGCCCGTTTATAAGAACAGTCCACACATCAACGGCAGTAACGCCCGTTTATAAGGACAGTCCACATCATGCAGTAAAGCCCGTTTATAAGAACAGTCACACATCAGCTGCAGTAACGCCCGTTTATAAGGACAGTCCACACATCAATTGCAGTAAAGCCCGTTTATAAGAACAGTCCACACATCAACTGCAGTAACGCCCGTTTATAAGGACAGTCCACACATCAATTGCAGTAAAGCCCGTTTATAAGAACAGTCCACACATCAACTGCAGTAACGCCCGTTTATAAGGACAGTCCACACATCAATTGCAGTAAAGCCCGTTTATAAGAACAGTCCACACATCAACTGCAGTAACGCCCGTTTATAAGGACAGTCCACACATCTGCAGTAAAGCCGTTTATAAGAACAGTCCACACATCAACTGCAGTAACGCCCGTTTATAAGAACAGTCCACACATCATCTGCAGTAAAGCCCGTTTATAAGAACAGTCCACACATCAACTGCAGTAACGCCCGTTTATAAGAACAGTCCACACATCATCTGCAGTAAAGCCCGTTTATAAGAACTGTCCACACATCAACTGCAGTAACGCCGTTTATAAGAACAGTCCACACATCATCTGCAAAACCCGTTTATAAGAACTGTCCACACATCAGCGGCAGTAACGCCCGTTTATAAGAACAGTCCACACATCATCTGCAGTAAAGCCCGTTTATAAGAACTGTCCACACATCAACGGCAGTAACGCCCGTTTATAAGAACAGTCCACACATCATCTGCAGTAAAGCCCGTTTATAAGAACTGTCCACACATCAACGGCAGTAACGCCCGTTTATAAGAACAGTCCACACATCATCTGCAGTAAAGCCCGTTTATAAGAACTGTCCACACATCAACGGCAGTAACGCCCGTTTATAAGAACAGTCCACACATCATCTGCAGTAAAGCCCGTTTATAAGAACTGTCCACACATCAACGGCAGTAACGCCCGTTTATAAGAACAGTCCACACATCAACGGCGGTAACGCCCGTTTATAAGAACAGTCCACATCACGCGGTAACGCCCGTTTATAAGAACAGTCCACACATCAACTGCGGTAAAGCCCGTTTATAAGAACAGTCCACACATCAACGGCAGTAACGCCCGTTTATAAGAACAGTCCACACATCAACTGCGGTAAAGCCCGTTTATAAGAACAGTCCACACATCAACGGCAGTAACGCCCGTTTATAAGAACAGTCCACACATCAACTGCGGTAACGCCCGTTTATAAGAACAGTCCACACATCAACGGCAGTAACGCCCGTTTATAAGAACAGTCCACACATCAGCGGCGATGCACCCGTTTATAAGAACAGTCCACATCGCGGCAGTAGCGCCGTTTATAAGAACAGTCACACATCAGCGGTGAGTAGCCCATTTATAAGAACAGTCCACACATCAGCGGCGGTAACGCCCGTTTATAAGAACAGTCCACACATCAACGGCAGTAACGCCCGTTTATAAGGACAGTCCACACATCAACGGCAGTAACGCCCGTTTATAAGGACAGTCCACACATCAACGGCAGTAACGCCCGTTTATAAGGACAGTCCACACATCAACGGCAGTAACGCCCGTTTATAAGGACAGTCCACACATCAGCGGCGGTAGCGCCGTTTATAAGGACAGTCCACACATCAGCGGCAGTAACGCCCGTTTATAAGGACAGTCCACACATCAACGGCAGTAACGCCCATTTATAAGAACAGTCCACACATCAACGGCAGTAACGCCCGTTTATAAGGACAGTCCACACATCAATTGCAGTAAAGCCGTTTATAAGAACAGTCCACCATCAGCGGCAGTAGCGCCCGTTTATAAGGACAGTCCACATCAACTGCAGTAAAGCCCGTTTATAAGAACAGTCCACACATCAACGGCAGTAACGCCCGTTTATAAGGACAGTCCACACATCATCTGCAGTAAAGCCCGTTTATAAGAACAGTCCACACATCAACGGCAGTAACGCCCGTTTATAAGAACAGTCCACACATCATCTGCAGTAAAGCCCGTTTATAAGAACAGTCCACACATCAACGGCAGTAACGCCCGTTTATAAGAACAGTCCACACATCATCTGCAGTAAAGCCCGTTTATAAGAACAGTCCACACATCAACGGCAGTAGCGCCCGTTTATAAGAACAGTCCACACATCATCTGCAGTAAAGCTCATTTATAAGAACAGTCCACACATCAACGGCAGTAACGCCCGTTTATAAGAACAGTCCACACATCAACGGCAGTAACGCCCGTTTATAAGAACAGTCCACACATCAACGGCAGTAACGCCCGTTTATAAGAACAGTCCACACATCAACGGCAGTAACGCCCGTTTATAAGAACAGTCCACACATCAACGGCAGTAACGCCCGTTTATAAGAACAGTCCACACATCAACGGCAGTAACGCCCGTTTATAAGAACAGTCCACACATCAACGGCAGTAACGCCCGTTTATAAGAACAGTCCACACATCAACGGCAGTAACGCCCGTTTATAAGAACAGTCCACACATCAACGGCAGTAACGCCCGTTTATAAGAACAGTCCACACATCAACGGCAGTAACGCCCGTTTATAAGAACAGTCCACACATCAACGGCAGTAACGCCCGTTTATAAGAACAGTCCACACATCAACGGCAGTAACGCCCGTTTATAAGAACAGTCCACACATCAGCGTAAGCGTTTATAAACAGTCCACAGCGGCAGTAACGCCCGTTTATAAGAGCTGTCCACATCAGCGGCAGTAACGCCCGTTTATAAGAACAGTCCACATCAACGGCAGTAACGCCGTTTATAAGAACAGTCCACATCAGCGGCAGTAACGCCCGTTTATAAGAACAGTCCACACATCAGCGGCAGTAACCCGTTTATAAGAACAGTCCACATCAGCGGCAGTAACGCCGTTTATAAGAACTGTCCACACATCAGCAGTAACGCCCGTTTATAAGAACAGTCCACACATCAACGGCAGTAACGCCCGTTTATAAGAACTGTCCACACATCAACGGCAGTAACGCCCGTTTATAAGAACTGTCCACACATCAACGGCAGTAACGCCCGTTTATAAGAACTGTCCACACATCAACGGCAGTAACGCCCGTTTATAAGAACTGTCCACATCAACGGCAGTAACGCCCGTTTATAAGAACTGTCCACATCAGCGGCAGTGCGCCGTTTATAAGAACTGTCCACATCAGCGGCAGTAACGCCCGTTTATAAGAACAGTCCACACATCAACGGCAGTAAAGCCCGTTTATAAGAACAGTCCACACATCAACTGCAGTAACGCCCGTTTATAAGAACTGTCCACACATCAACGGCAGTAAAGCCCGTTTATAAGAACAGTCCACACATCAACTGCAGTAACGCCCGTTTATAAGAACTGTCCACACATCAACGGCAGTAAAGCCCGTTTATAAGAACAGTCCACACATCAACGGCAGTAACGTCCGTTTATAAGAACAGTCCACACATCAACTGCAGTAACGCCCGTTTATAAGAACAGTCCACACATCAATGGCAGTAACGCCCATTTATAAGAACTGTCCACACATCAATGGCAGTAACGTCCGTTTATAAGAACTGTCCACACATCAATGGCAGTAAAGCCCGTTTATAAGAACAGTCCACACATCAATGGCAGTAAAGCCCGTTTATAAGAACAGTCCACACATCAATGGCAGTAACGTCCGTTTATAAGAACAGTATTTTTTCTAGAGGTAGTCGCAGTTGACCATTAACACTACTTAGTGTGCTAAGCCTGGGCTAAATTATCATCTAGTTTTCTCATTAACAACCACTGAAGTAGTGAATGAATGTGTGAAAGATGCCCTATGAAGAGGCAGTACATATTCCTTCATAGCTAGGTGGGACACCGAAGGAGATTCACAATACTATAATTGTTTGAGCAAGAACTCTTTTAAGAAGCTGTAGTATACTACTTTTAATAATTAGTTCTCCAAAAACTACTTTGAGCACAGTTTCATCATATTAACCTTAGATATAACCTGGATTTTCACTGTTTTCAGTGAAGCCCTCTTATGAGACCATCCCGGTCATAGGAACATTTTTGCCTGCCATTTAGGGTGTTCTTATAACAGGGTTCTGTTATAGGTAAGGCTAGGGGGATGTTGGGGTGTATTAGTAGGGGTATCACAAGTTGGAAGAGGGAGGTAATAATCCCTCTTTGCAAGACACTGGTTAGGCCCCATCTGGAGTGCTGCATGCAGTACTGGAGGCCACACCTTTCACAAGGACATTAACCAAATTGAGGCAGTCCAGAGAAGGGCAACCAAAATGGGGCAGGGACTGCATCAGAAAACATATGACGACAGATTAACGGAGCTCAATAAGTATACCCTAGAGCAAAGCAGGGAGAGAGGTGATATGATCGAAACATTCAAACATCTTAAGGGCATTAACAAGGTGAAAGAGTTTAACATGTTTCAATAAAAGAAAAATAGCAGGACAAGAGGACACAGCCTGAGACTAGAGAGAGGCTGATTAAGGGGTAATGTGAGGAAGTTCTTTTTCACAGAAAGGGTGGTGGATGCATGGAACGGCCTACCTCAGGCAGTGGTGGATATGAATACAGTGCAGGGCTTCAAACAGGCATGGGATAGGCATAAGGGAGCAATACAGATGAGTATGAATAGATAGGCCATTGCCAGAGCAAAGGCCGATGGCACATTCATAAGGTAGGAAAAAGAAATGGGCAGACTGGATGGGCCTTGCGGTCCTTATCTGCTGTCAACGTCTATGTTTCTATATAGCATTTGTTTTTAAATGTATTCTTATTTTTCAGCATGGAACCCTATCCAAGTTGTACTTTCTCTTCCTTATCCCCTCATCCTGATCTGAGGGTGCAGAGATGATGCTTTAGTAATGATGGGTCTTAGGCCAGATTGGGGAGGGTCTGGATGTCCCCTGTTACTTCATGATCATGGTGGTTTCCCCCTCATATAACACCACGCAACACCCTAACCTCTCTCCCCCTCAGCATCTAGCAAGCTTGTGTCTCTACACCGCATGTAAAAAACATGAGGGATTCTAGGTTGGGAGGTGGAGGGGGGCGAGGCTGTTGCAGTAGGAGGAGGGCAACTAAAATGGTGCAGGGTCTGCAAGAGAAGCCGTATGAGGAGAGACTAAAGGAACTTAATATGTATACCCTTGAGGAAAGAAGGGAGAGGGGGGACATGATAGAAACTTTCAAGTACCTCAGTGGAATCAACAAAGTCCAAGAGGGTAGCATCTTTCAGAAAAGAGACTTGCAAGAACAAGGGACACAATTCAAAGATAGAAGGAGGGTTCAGGGGCAATGTGAGGAAGTATTATTTCACAGAGAGGGTAGTGGATGCATGGAACAGCCTTCCTGAGGAGATTAGGGGTCTAAAACTGTGAGAGAATTCAAGAATGCATGGGACAGACATAAGGCAATTCTTGTGGGGGGCAGGAAGATATAGGCTGTTGGTTAACTAGGATCTGCGGCCTATCCTGTAGGTAGGGAAATGGGCAGACTAGATGGGCCTAGCGGTCCTTATCTGCCGTCAAAGTCTATGTTTCTATGTTTCTATGTCTTGGCCACTCTCTCAGGAGCTTGCATGCATCACAGTGTTACTCAAATTTAGTTAGCATGAGGAGGAATACCTGTATTTCCAATCTTTCATAGTATGGTATATTGTCTAATTTTATTAAACTGCTTACTCAAAAAACAGTTTTACACTTTGGCATGTCCTTTCATAAGCATAATGGTGCAGCTTATCCAATTTACTAGAAAATACTAGAAATAGCTTTTTTTTTAAATGTTCAGCTTTCCTTTCCAGGGTTTATATAACACATCTACATAGATACATTCAGAAGAGACAGGGCAGGTAAGAAGGGTGGAGGAGTGGCACTGTATGTGAAAAATGACATAAGGGCCACAGAGATCCAGGAGAAACAAAATGGGGGAGAGATACTGTGGGTTAAGCTGGAAAGGAAAATGGGGCCAGCCATCCGCACAGGTGTGGTCCATAGACCACCAGCCCAGGAGGAAGAAACAGACAGGAGCTGATGCTAGCCATCCAAAGGATGGCAGACAAGGGTGAGGTAGTGCTGGTCGGAGACCTCAATATTCCAGATGTGGACTGGAGCATCCCAGCAGCAGCATCAACTAGGAGCAGATTTATCCTGGACTCCCTTCAGGGTGCCTTCCTCAAGCAACTGGTCATGGAACCAACTCAGCAGAAGGGAATACTGGACCTTGTGCTAACAAACAGGGACAGTGTGATGGGGGTAACAGTGGGGGAGCACCTGGAGAACAGTGACCACCAGTCATTGTGGTTTGAAATCACAGAAGGAGCAGAACCAAAGCACATAAAAACATATATCCTGGATTTTAGGGGGCCAGACTTTGTGGAAATGGAGAGATGCTTGAAAGAGGCATTAAGGGGAATGGGGCAGGAATCAGGGGTTGAGGAACAGAGGGCAGTATTTAAAATGGAGATTACAAGAGCAACAGAATTATGAATTAAGCAGGTTAGCAAGGGGAAAAGGAAGAGGAGGCCATTATGGTTTTCCAAGGAGGTAGCGGAGAAAGTGAAAGCCAAAGAGAGTGCATTCAGGCAATACAAAAAGACACAGGCAGAAGGAGATAGGGAGAAGTACCAGGAGAAGCAAAGGGAGGCAGGGAGGTCAGTAAGGGAAGCCAAAACTCAAACAGAAGAGCACACTGCAAAATCAGTGAGTAGGGGGGACAAAACCTTTCACAGGCACATAAGTGAAAAAAGAAAGGCAAAGGGAGGAATAGTGGGACTGAAGGGGGAGGATGGGGGCCGCGTGGAGGATGACAACAGTAAAGCTGACATATTGAACAAGTATTTCTGCTCAGTCTTTACTGAGGAAGAGGAGGGTAATGGGTCTGAAGGGAGTACAAGGGGTGTGAATGGTGTAGTCACAAGTCCCTTTACATGAGAGAAAGGGTCCTGAAGGAACTGGAAGTAATGCGAGTTGATAAAGCAATGGGGCCAGATGGGGTGCACCCCAGGGTCCTTAAAGAACTAAGACAGGTGGTGGCTGAACCTCTGCCAATCCTGTTTAGCCGATCACTGGAAACAGTGGAGGTACCCAAAGACTGGAGGACAGCAGATGTAGTCCCCTTATACAAAAGTGGGAACAAAGAGGAAGCGGGGAACTACAGACCAGTCAGCCTCACCTCGGTAGTGGGGAAGATCATGAAAGCACTACTGAAGGAGAGATTGGTGGAACATCTGGTTGTTAATGGACTACATGACCCAAGGCAGCATGATTTCACCAGGGGGAGGTCATGTCAGACCAACCTCGTTGAATTTTTCGACTGGGTGACTAGGGAGATGGATCAGGGGAGGGCAGTGAATATGGCTTATCTGGACTTCAGCAAGGCCTTTGAGACGGTGACACACAGAAAACTATTACACAAACTGGGGAATATGGGTGTGGACAGGACAGTAGTGTGGTGGGTAGGTAACTGGCTGGGCGGTAGTACACAGAGGGTGGTGGTAAATGGCTGTCACTCCACAGAGGGAAAAGTGACCAGTGGGGTACCACAGGGATCAGTGCTGGGACCGGTCCCATTCAACATCTTCATCAGTGACATTGCGTAGGACCTAGAAGGCAGAACTTCCCTGTTTGCTGATGACACAAAGCTCTGTAACACAGTAGACACACCAGAAGGTGCAGACAGAATGAGAATGGACCTGCAGAAACTTGAAGAATGGTCAGGGGTTTGGCAGTTGAAATTCAATGCAAAGAAGTGCAAGATAATGTATATGGGGCACAAAAACCCTGGCACAATATATCAGTTGGGGAGTGAGGATATAGCATGCACCAAGCAGGAAAGGGATCTTGGGGTTATCATCTCTGATGACCTCAAGGTAGGGAAACAGTGTGACAAGGCAACAGGTAAAGCAAATAGGATGCTGGGATGCATAGGCAGGGGCATCACCAGCAGGAAAAGGGAGGTCATAATTCCACTATACAAGACACTAGTGAGGCCCCACCTGGAGTACAGTGTACAGTTCTGGAGACCTTACTTACAAAAGGACATAGACAGGGTAGAGAAGGTTCAGAGAAGAGCAACAAACATGGTACATGGATTGCATCACAAGTCCTATGAGGACAGGTTGAAGGAATCGAATATGTACTCCCTGGAGGAGAGGAGGGAGAGAGGGGATATGATAGAGACATACAAGTATCTTACAAGGAGGAACAGGGTGCAGGAATACACTATTTTTAAGTGAAAAATATGTTCCAGGACTAGAGGACATGGGATGAAGTTGGAGGAAGGACGATTCAGAGGAAACGTGAGGAAGAATTTCTTCACAGAACGGGTGGTGGACAAGTGGAACACCCTGCCAGAGGAAGTGGTGGGGGCTGAAACAATCACAGGATTTAAGAATGCATGGGATAGACATAAAGGTATTCTGGAGGTCAGGGTTAAGGGGTAACAGATTTCTAGGAAAACAGAAAGTGAACTTACAAGCTCAAATGGGCAGACTGGATAGGCCATAGGCCCTTATCTGCACACAATGTCTATGTATCTATGTATCTATGTATATATATATATATATATATATATAGGATATACAATGACCAGATTCCGAAGGTGCCATTTATCATCATGAATGAGGGGCAGAGCCACAAGTGAGTTATGAAAGTCCTGCTTCCTCACAAGAGATTATAAATGTAAAATTCTTAGTGAGGTCATAGTGTGTCCAATTTATACAACATATTTTAAAATTATAAAGCTTTCAGATTAGCTTTTTTAGTGAATAATAAACTGCTTCTGTTTGACTTTACTACTCTGTTTTTGACTGCAGCAGAGATCATTGTGATGTCATCAGGCATTGTTCAAGCTGCACTCCCATTGGTTAAGAGCTCCTTTATGACCAACCTCAAGTGTTGATAAGTAAGCAGTAATACCCAACAGGGTGGGCGGTATTGGGCAATACCGGACTGCCCAGGGCATAATGAGGTCCAACACCACAGATGGAGAGCCTTATAGCCCCCCAGAAGGTCTGATATTGCCCAATGTCGCCCACCCTGTCGGGTATTATTGTGCTTAGAAAATGGGTTTTATCAGCATTTATCTAGACTGTTTACCAAAAACTTCAACATAGTTTTGAAAAGTTCATAAAACTGAATTAAAAATGTTTGGTGTAAAGTAGTCACTTACTGCTGGCACGGGCATTACATAGCCCTTTTGTGTTCTATAGTTTTTCTTTTTGGTGGCTAGTCTGGTGAATCTGCCCCCCCCCCCCCCATGGTCCTACTGAGGTTCTGTGGAGACCAACTTTTTCTGTAGATTTTTGTTTTGTTGCCTGTCCTGTCTCCCCCGTACCGATCAGGTTGACATCTTCTTAACTGTGGTCTGAAGATGGATCTTTCTATGACATGCAGTTTGACAGAGCGGCTGAATGACAGACCCAGAAGAACAACTGAGAGGTGTCAGTGAAAGTCGCAACACTAAGTTTAAATGTTGTCTCCAGTGAGATAGAGAGAGTGGGTGATGATGAGGGGGACAACATTTTAACGGTGCTATTCCTAAAGTGACTTTAAAAAAAAAATGCCACAGAGTCAGTGGGAAGCAAACACCACACCTAGTTGGGAAACACAAAGCGGTCGCTGCACAACCAGATGAGTGAGCGCTGAGACTGTGAGTTGCAGGGACATAAACAGGAGAAAGGGTTCTCGCCGCTTCATTACTTTATTTGATATTGATGATTATTTATTATATTGGTGTTTACAACATATTTCTGGTATTGCTGTCAAATGCTTTCATCTGTAGTCGGAAATACTGAGATTGTGAATGGGGTGGGGACTGTACAGAAACTGCACAGTCAGTGTGCTCGTGGTGCAGTGAAAGGTAGGCACCACTACTGATTTTCCTTTACACACAGCTAACTTTCAAAAACTGAGCTGCCTAAATTCTTACTGTGAAATACGCTGAGTGCTGTGAGTTTCACTGTGCCCGGTGACACTTTGAGTCGGGGTGGGGTGGGGGGTCGCGCTCTCTAAGCAAGAAAAAAAACATCGTGGAATTTGTTTTTTAAAATTTCTTTAGGCACAGTAATCTTTGAACAAAATGAGGTAAGGAGAGAGACTGGGACTCATTATTTCCCAGTCTCTTGTTGCCTCATATCGGACCAGCTGGTTGGTGCTTTCAGCCAATCAGAATGCTCATTTTAATCTCCCCATATTCTAAATGGTGATGACCTACCGCTTCTGATGCTATACAGTTTATCATCATTCCGGGTTCTACTGCCATGTAAATATTTAATTTATGTGTACACTTTTGTCTGACCCCTGTTGTATAAAGTATGGCCTAGATTATGTGAAATATTTAGTAGACCAATAATGAACAGATAAAAGTAGAAAATCATACACAAACTACTAAACATAACCGTTATAAATCTAATAGTCTGAAACTTTTTTAGTAGAGAATGACTCTAACAGCTGTGATTTCCAAAAATACTTCCAGAATGCCATCCGTTTACAAGATTATGTAGCCTCCTTTCAGCTCTCCTAAACTTCTTGTGCCAGTGTTTAAACCCAGAGATGTACCATCTTTGGAAAACTGTCTTGTAAGGGTGTGCAGTAAAGTAAATACTTTTCCACAAATATCATGAATGATGGCCTTTTTGTTATTCAGAACTGAGTAGCAAATAGTGTCCACAATTAATTTCTTTGTGTTTGGGAAAATAAAAATGCTTAAAAAAGCATCCCTCAGGTGGTCATGACTAGTTACATGTCCATCAACCACTCCCTAAAGATCACCAACCCTCATAGGTGCCGGAACTTATGTGCGCAAAGTTACCCTTTGCTAGCAAAAAATACCTTTTTTACCCCATACCCTTAACATCACCACCTCCACTTTTCCCCATTTTCCAGCACCAATGCACCCCCTCCCCTTCATAGCTCCAGTGAAGAAAATCAAAAGCTACAATCAGTTTAGGGGAGCTAGCATAGTCCAGCTCCTGATAACACCTGTTTAAGAATCCCCTTCACTGACCCGACTTGCCCAAGGCCCTTAAAAGCCACAGTTCACAACAAGTCCCCCCCCCCCATGCCCTATCCATGATTGCAGGTAACAGCAGATAAACATTACAGTTAGATCAACAATCCACCCCACGAAAGCTCAAATGCGCTGCCTGCCTCAATATGTATGCTATACATTAGAGTCTATACCGGGGGAGTGGGGGGTGGAGTAGATCCTGGCGCTCAGTGACACTAAGCTGACTGATCAGTCTGATGAGCCCTACCAAATAATGTGGATCCCTTCTCCCCTCTCCCTCCCAGGCATGGTGTATAGGCTGTCAATGACAGTATATGGAGTGGGGCAGGCAGCATGTTTCAGCTTAGGGAGGTGGGACAACTAATCTAGCAGGAATATTTGGTCCTACTATTGCTTCCCCTCAGTAATGGATTGGGGTAGGGGTGCTTCTTCTGAAATGTGGCCCTTAGGGACAATGGTGTTGGAGAGAGTCCTATAAAAGATAATGCCGGGAACTGTGTCAGGTCCCCTAACCCAGCATTTTCTTTGTGCAAGCCATGGAGAGGATGGTGTGGAGAGGTAGAGAAGTTGCAAAGTTTTTTTCTTCATAAAGTTAGGCACATCATCACTTTATAAGAGTGCATTTACTGTTACAGAAAAGCAAAGAAACACCCTTCCCCCACATTGGTAGTACCCATCTCAACTGCCCCCCCCCCAGTAAACTGTTTAATATACATCACTTCCAGCCAACCCGCATGGCACCCCACCCGACCCTCCTCACTCTGAAAAACTAGTAAAGTATTGTAGTTAGTTTAACCAACACCTTCCCTAATCCACATGCAGCAATCAATCCCCTCTCACACCAAGAAAACTAATGTAGCTCCCATCTTCCCTCAATCCATATAGTACCCAATCACACTCCCCTACTCCCGTTCCATAGTTTAGCCTGTTAAAAAATAGGGCTTTTTACAGGTTGTTCAGTGACCAACACAAATTTCCCTCATACCATCTTGGCTATTTGCCACCTGAATGAATGCGAAAGCACACTAAAACATTGCTATCTTAGTGTGGACTCTCACTCATTCAACAGCACACTAAAACACTGCCATTTTACCATGGCCTCTCATTCATTCAAAAGCACACTAAAACTGCTATCTTAGCATGAACTCTCATTCATTCAACAACACACTAAAACACTGCCCTCTTAGAATGAACTCTCATTCATTCAACAGCACACTAAAATACTGCCATTTTAGCATGAACTCTCATTCATCAACAGCACACTAAATCGCTTCCATCTTAGCATGGACTCTCATTCATTCAACAGAACACAAAAACACTGCTACTATATCTTAGTGTAGATTCTCATGCATTCAGATAGTGGTCAACTGAGGGAGTGAGAGGAGGGTTTGTGCTGGTCACCAGCTGACCCTGAACATTGTTTGTTTTACCATACTGAACCATGGAAGTGGTGGAATTGGATGCTCCATGGCAGCTGGAGCAAGGGGGGTGTTAGTAAACAAACGACTTAGCTGGTTTTCCATGGGGATGAGGCTGGAATGGGGTGCTACGTAGGATGGGGAAGGGGAGAAAATTGACTTGTTTTCTGGTGGAAAGGGTGGGAAGAGTTGTTATGAGGGTGGGAGGGTGTCTGTTTTTTTTTAAATATGTGAAGTGCCACTTTATTAGAGAAGCGCTAGTTTCTGAATGCTTTTCTTTACTAAGTAGCCACTTTGTGGTTAGAAAAGCCACAAAGTTGCCACTTTCAGAGTTTTTCTTCCACAAAACACCCACTTTACTTTGTGGAAAACTGCACAAAAATCAGATTTCTCTGTGAAGTGAAGTGCAGCCACTTTGCACACCTCTAGTGGTTGGTGGAGGGTGGGTGACCACTGAATGGGGTGGGTTGGAGGCCATGTACTATCCCTGGTCATCTAAGGGATAGGTTTTAAAAGGTTCCAAAACAAAAACCTTTTGCCGTCCAAACTTGTGATTCAGGCCTTGGCGAAACTTTTCCACATTGGGACCCACTGTGTGAACTCATACATAATTTATGAAATGTTCAGCTACGAACCTGCTCCACAACTATAGCGAGGGGAAAGTCGCTCTGTTTCACTGAAGAGGTTTACTTTCCACTGGAGCTCGCTTTGCAAGGTTGTTTAGTTCCTGAATATGCAACAGACAGCTGTATTTCAAAAAAAAAACACAGTTGCAATAGGACATACCAAGGTACAGAGGATAATATTTATAAAGAGCGGCTGATGCAAAGGTAGCAAGTGTGCACTGAGACGGCAGTAGCCTGGAACACTGTTTAAACATGGATTTTATCCCTCAGCACCCTCCACTGAACCCCACGGAGCACATTTATCACTCAGCAGCTCCTCCACTTTCTCATAAAGATACATGACCTTTGCCTATTAAATTTCATTAGCAGGGCACCACACAAGGCTCCTTTTCACATGACAGAATACAATGCTAAACATCTTCGCCTCAAGGATTTGCGGGAACAAGCCCATCTTCAATCTTTGTCCCTAGGAGGCACTTTTAACACCTGCCAACCACAGCACTATCATCAGAAAAACATTTAGAGATTTATCTTCGGGCTGGTAATTATCAGAGATAATTATTTGTGTGGTGTATGGATAAAGTTGGTCTGGCATAAACAAACTGGAGGCTTGAATTAAATGACGAATGTCATTAACTGGGCTGGCTTTAACCACTTTTTTTTTTAGCTTTGTTCATCTAGTGCATGGTGTGACAGCAGTAGCTTGCTTTGTCAGGTTCTGGTCTGTGTATAGCTGCTTGCTACTGTTTCACGTTCCAGTGGGTTATGATTTTGAAAATTCAAGGCAAAAACATTAGTTATTTTCTGAGTATCTGATGACAATGTACCAAGTAAAGATATTGGGAAATTTAGTTTTTATTTGCAATAGCTAGAGCAAGTACACTTTTCTTTTGTCTGGAGAAAGCAGGGCAGCTACTGAGTCATTCTTTGTTTAAGTAACAAGTAACAGAACATTGTATGAGCAACCCCCCCCCCCCTCGCTACAAAAAAAAGTTTCTGATTAGCTGGACTACACCCATCCATCCTTCCTTCCTTCCTTCCTTCCTTCCTTCCATCCTGCCTTCCTGCCTGCCTTCCTGCCTGCCTGCCTTGCTAGAAACTCATCTGTGGACTGCAGGGGTTAAACTGAGCAGGAGCCCATAGGAACTCAGTTCCACTACCTCTTAAAAAGTTGCATGACAGTTCAACAACCTCTGTCATCTTTCTCCATTGACTGCTATAGGAGAGTTCCACCACCTAAAAGTGACAGTTCCACCACCTAGAATTCTAGATGTGAGAGCTCCCTCACCTAAACATTTTCTTTTTTTTTTTTCTACTTATTTTTTTTCCACTCCTTACTGTCCCTTCCAATCACCACTCCTTCCGTTCTACAAGGAGTGATGGCCCTCACCTCTGCCGACCAGCTTGGTCTGCCCCTAGAGTGCCACACTGCCATTGGGGGCACCCTGATGGCCTGGATTACCCCCCGGGCAGGGCAAGGAGAGATCCCCCTTTTTCCCCCCTTTCCCCTGCGGCAGCTGCACATTGGGGTCTGCCCCTGGTTGGAGGGTGGCAAGGCCGGCTCCGGAGGACTTCATCTAGGCGACCGGAGGGCATTTTTCCTCCGAGTTGTCTTGTTCCCCATAACCCCGCCCTCTGGGGCAGCCGGCGCAGAGGTCTGCGTGCTGGCCTTTTCCTCCTCTCAAGCGCCCTAGCAGGCGTCCCCTCCCCAGCTCGACAGACGGAGGCCGCCGCGTCCTCGGAAGTCGGTGCATCCACCGACCCTCTCAGGACATCAGGCGCTCCAAGCGCGCCCCTGGCATCCCACCCCGAGGGAGGAGAGCATCCATTGGGACGCTCCATCCTCCCTCCCCCTGGCCGACCCCCGACGACCCGGGTCCGTTCCTGAACCCTGGTCGCCGGCGTAGCGCGAGGTGTGGCGTCCAGCGCCTCAACCCTCAGCGCCACCAGGCCGGCTACCTAAACATTTTCAACTTAACCACTGAATTGGATTGGTTGGTGTATTCTGGGTTTGGTTGGGATTCTGAAACCTGTAGGTACCACTTTTTGCATGGAGTAAGTTGAGCTTTTCTCAGTGCCTCACCTGATGCGACTGAGGCAAAAACTGCAGCACAACCCCATTAGACAGAGAGTCTCAACAGAAGATGGTCTTTCCTCGCTTTATTTCTGTTCTATTAAAAAAAAAATACTACCTGACCCAGTACCATGATAAAAATACCAGTTCTACAATTAAAAAAAACTGCTTTTGTTTGAGCCTGAAAAAGCTTTTCCCATAAAAACATTTACAGTTTAGTTTCAGAATCTACAGGATTGATTTTGCAGAATAACAACAACAAAATAATAGCAGTAATGTGTTTACTATACAATTAGGCCCCTATACTCAAAAGATCTTTCCCATGCATTTGTCATGGATTAGGCAGTAATCAGAAAGCATCCAAAATATTAATCAAGCCCTCCATTTAGTCCTAGAGTGCCATGCTAGCCAGAAAAAAACACAAGGAACTAACTAAAATTCATCATCTCGAGATGATGCTTTGTATGAGCTGAACAAACAGTTTGGATATAGAAGCATTTGACTCCTCAGACATCACCTGATGAAAAGAATTTCGCACAGGGTGTCAAACATCAGTGTGATGCTTTACAGTCATATGCGCATTAGGACAAACTATCTGGTGGCCAAAGCCGCAATGCTGTAGCACTACAGGGCATACAGTGCATGGGCCACCCTAATCTTACAAGTCACTGGACCACTTCAAACATCATGTAAGGGACCAGCAAACAATTTTAGGTGGTTATTATTTTCTGCCCTGCATTTGGAATCTTGGAAGTGTGCATACTAAACCATTTGTGAGGGTTATAAATGCATTATAGTTACCTTATTAATCTTGTTCCTTCTGTGCTCTCCATTTTCAAGCATTCACGTTAATGTGTGGATTCAATGCTATAATTAGTAGAACATGACTGAGCAAAACCAGAACAAATTAGTATGGACTGGGTAGCACCCTACTGGCTACCAGTGTTACCCCTTTTCTGTAACACAGCTTTTTTTATCAGGATTTGCTGACCACTTTTGTGCTACCCACTGTTACCTGCACTGCAGCACTCAGTGGGCTAACCCCGTTATCAAATTCTGGATCAGCCCTTTGTAACTACTGATACAAAGCTGACAAAGCAGGGTAGCTGCATAGATAGTACAGTACTAGACAACACTTAAAATGGCCCAGGGCTGCGAACAGAGACTAGCAATTGTAGGAAAAAGAGAAACTATTGTTTTATGACTGGTGCATCTTCAGAAAGAAAATGGAGGCAAATAAATTACTCACTGATAATTATATGATAACATTCAGTATGGTGGAGTTATGAAAAAAATAATAAGCTGATATAAATGCTTGAGGCAAAATGCTAAAGTGTTTAATCATTTGCAGAAGTTAGTACTACTGAGTGTAGGCCAGCTAACTGAATGTTATTACTACTACATGACAAAAGTTTTGAAACCAGAATTTTAAAAGCTCAGTGGCATTTGAAGTGCTCAGTGTCAGTGATGGCTTTTTTCCCTTTTTTGTCTGTGGACTAGATGTGAATAAAGTATCATGGGTGTCTTAAATGTAAATAAACTCTATGGGTGTGTGACGTGGATAAACTATTATGAATGTGACTTCAATGGGTGCCCCCCACAGTGGATAATCGAATAAGACAGTGATTGTAGTAGTTTGTGCGGTGCTAAATGATAGTTGTCCTGAATTGTGATTGGCTTTCAGTGTATATCTGTTGTAGATTACTATTTATTGCATACACTATATAAATATGTATCCACTCTTTAAAATTAAAACAATTGTTATGGGATATTAAGCATAATATCCCCAACCCCCAAAAAATTATATATGGACCAAGTATACCTAGGTATTGATAATAAGGGTGCAATTCTAGTGAGGGATTCTGAAAACATTTATAACCAATGAGAGTGACGTTCAGTGGTTTATATCTTGCAGCAGAACTTTGAAATAAAGTTACACTCTTATTTATGTATAACTGGGTATATTTTATTTGTTATATAGTAGCTAGTACCACTTTAGGGAGTGAGCCAACAAGGAGGGAATGTTTGTTCAGCATGAAGAGACTAGACTGAATAGAATCAGCTGAATGTGATATATTAGGGAAAGACCAGACTGGTTAAAGTCAGCTGACCTCAGTTTAAGTGACTTGCAAGTGTGTCCTGGGGGATAAAGTACAGCAACAAAGTAAATTAAAGTCAAAAATTACCACACTGAAGTTACACCAATAGACAGGAATAATCCTATACAATAAGAGAAAACAGGAAATATTATATGTTCGATAAAAGGAAATAGGAGATATATAGTTCAATAAGAATACAGACCAATATGCCAAATTTTACTACATATAGTTATATATAATTATATGTATATGTGTTCAGATAATTTTATAATCAGTAAATTTTCTGGCATCAGAACTCTATGATTATGAGGCTGTAATAGTCAGGAGATTATCCAATAATGTGTTCCTATATATTATAAAGCAATAAGGCATACTCAGGCCTTTAGTAAAAGAAGCAGTCTGTCTATGCATCTTAATAAAAGAGTTTTTTCCAATCCAGACAGCAACAGGTTTATTTGCAAAGGACGGGTGCTTTGCCTTTCACTGCAATTAATAGTGTACTGATAAGCGTACTAATAAGCCCTTGTGGTTTTACGAGTTAAGTGAGATGCCTTTAGCTACTCATTTGTTAAACAGTCAGTTTCTTTAGATGAAATTTTAGAGCCATTATCTGCCCAAACAACAAATAAAGCCATTTGAAGAAGCAAACTTGGATGAAATCAGTTCAGCAGCAGTTGCTAAAGGTTTCTAAAGCTACTTCATAATCACTGCATGTCGACATAACCAGGAAAAGTTAAAATGCATAGAAGCTCAATTCTCAATCAGTCATGATGCACAGAAAAACTGGAGCATTGCACCTGCCTGTCTGTCCACCACCCAAAACAGCTATCAATAGGTGGTGATGCAAACTGCGGGGGAGGGGGGGGTGACAAGTCCCCTATGAGTGTGGTACAATGTATATCATCATTCCAGTTGTCAGAAGGCATAGCAGAGAATGGCACTGCCTGATACATGTTGTGATGCACAAAGCTACTTGCATTTGTGGTACCAGAGACATAGACATCTTGCCAGGAAGTACCCCTGTCCCCATCTCCCCTTCCCAACTTCTCACCCTGTCATTTGTTTACAGTGAATCCCCTTTTTCTGTCTTCCCATCTGAAAAAGCCCTGGTGATCCAAATGTATCCCAGCTACTCCCCCTACTGTCAGTAGCTCTGGTGTTCCAGTGACTCCCCCTGACACACACTTGCACCATGATCTGACATTTTAATTGCATAGATTCAGTAATCAAGACTGGCCTGTTGGCACAGTGGTAGGGCTACTGCTTGCAAAATGGGTGACCCAAGTTTGGGAATGAGCTTGGGGCGTCGAGGGTCATTTGTGGGAGGGGGGGAGAAGGATGGAACATTCCAGAGGACACATTCCCGCCTGTGGAGGGAGGGTTGTGCTCCTTGATACCACACTGCCGCCTGGATGACCACTCATGATTGAGGGACAGTCTGGCTCCTGCATGCCAGTTGTACATTCAGGTGGTCAGAAGTGCAGAGGAGCCCTCATTGGCAGTGTCCCTGTGGGGAGGGATGGAACAACAGCCATGCCACAATGTGCAGCAGAATGATGTCCATACTCTTGGGCCTCACTTCTCCTGACTGCCAACTGGTCCCCCTGCCTGATGGAGACCGAAGTGGCCCAGGTTCTCTGGATGGTGTCTACCACATAAGGGAAATGCCCTCCATGGAGGAATAAATGCCTCTAGTGATCCCCCAAGGGGCAGATAAGAGACAATGAAGGGGCAGATGGGGCTGGGGAATGGCCTAGCTGAGGTGTCTGAAGAGAAAGAGAATTCATAAAAAAATTTGGTAATGTATTGCAAAAGAGTTTTGTGGCAAGTCATGCACATCTCTACACATAATTCTTTGTTAACTAATGGGTCTTCAAAATGGTCTTCCCACTCAGCCTGAACTAAACGGAAAAGCTGCACTTAGACTATAAGGTTCACATCAATCAATCAGTCAATCAAACTTTATTTAACCAGGCAAGTTACATCATTGAGCAAGCTCATTTTCAAGATGGTCCTGGACATATAATCATTCACAATAACATAACAGTTCATGGTACACTAGACAGTAATACAGGAAATTATAACAATACAAGGTCAGTAGGCATGAGCGCAAGGCTTGGTTTGTAACAAATAAATAGACAACAATTCAACGTATGCTAGTTGAGTTCATTAGCGTACGGAGGGAGGTGGGGGTGGGAGACACAGTGGAGGGCAGAGGAAAAGGTAGTAACAGAACACAAGAAGGAGAGGAAGAATGGAAGCCTAATAAAGTGGAGGCCCCAAGTGAGATAGCTCAGGGAGGAGGGTGGGAGGAGGAAATGGCAGGGTAGTACCTTAGCGGGATACTGGCGGAGCTAGTGTCTTGTTCAGACTGAGTAAGTACTGCTTACCTGAAGCAATCACATGCCTTTTTCAGCCATCTATAGAGCAGCTGTCTGAACATGTGGGGGCTAGGCAGCAGGGAGAGTTTAAGTGCTTTTTGCGTGTTATTCCATAGCATCAGTAGAAAGGAGCTAATGGCAGTTGAGCCAAGGTGAGTCCTGTTCCGTGGTGGTTTGAGTAAGAGAAGCAAGGAGTTTCTTAGGCTATAGGCACCATTGGAGTGCACAAATAGGTTACAGATATAGGATGGTAGCTTGTTTGACATAGCCCGGAAGAGCCACATGAGGGTGTTTATTTGCCTCCTCATGGAAAGGGACAGCCAGTCTAGTGTTTGGTACAACAGGCAGTGGTGAGTCTACAAGGGCAGGCCGAGAACAAATCTCAAAGCACAATGATAGTGTAGCAAGCTTTTGGAGTGCATTTTGGGGGCAGTGACTGTAGAGGAAGTCGGCGTAGTCAATCAGGGGAAGAAAGATTGTTTGGACCAGCCTCCTTCTAGCTTCCAGGGTGAGAAAGTGTTTAATACGGTAGAATATACCAAGTCGCTGTCTTAGCTTTTTTGATAGCTCACTTAGGTGTACATCGAAGTCAAGTTTTTCATCCAGCCAGACACCCAGATATTTAAACTTGTCCACTATCTGTAATGGTTCACCAAGGAGGGTGATAATCTGGGGAGTAATAGGTATCCTCATACTAAGGGTGACGGATGGGGAAATAATCATTGCTTTTGTTTTTTTTGGCATGTAACAAGAGCTTCAGGTTCAGCAGATTATGCTGGAGGATGATAAAGTGCAGCTGTAAGTCCTTGTAGGCAAGGTCCAAAGAGGGGCTGGTTGTGTAGAGAACTGTGTTGTCTACGAAGAGGTGAACGTTTCCAAGAAGGCCAGAGTCAATGTGATTGATGTAAAGGGTGAAGAGGATAGGCCCCAGGATAGAACCTTGTGGTACGCCACGGGGCAGAATTTTTAATGGGGAGAGTTCACCTTGGGTTTAATTTGCTGTCTCTGATTTGTGAGGTAGCAGCGGAACCACTTTATTGCAGTGGTGCTTAGATCAATGTAACCCAGTGAATCAAGTAGTAAGGAATGATCAACCGTGTCGAATGCTTTGCTGAGGTCAAGGAAGAGTGCATAGACATGCTGTTTATTGTCAGAGCTTTTAACCAATCATTTGACACTTTGGCTAGGGCTGATACAGTGCTATGCTTAGTTCTAAAACCCGATTGGACAGGGTTAAGGGTGTTTTCACTCTCCAAGAACTCCCTTAATTGAGAGTTGACAACTTTTTCGAGTAACCTGGATAAAACTGGCAGTAGCAAAATTGGCCTGTAATTATTTAAGTCTGTGGGGACTCCTGATTTGAACAAGGGAATGTGTGTAATTTTACAGCTAGTTGGCAATTCCCCTTGGATTAGTGAGCTATTAAAAAGATGGGTGATTGGTGCTGTCAGATAATGATAACCTGCTTTTAGGAAGAAGGGGTCTAACAAGTTGGCACCAGCACTCTTTTTGATGTCCAGTGAGAGGAGAAGATCCTCCACCTGTTTATAGGATACTGCCTGGAACATGAATCAATGGTTGTCGGTACTGATGGCAGGAGTCAGGCATGTAATATTGCTGGTAGTACATGTGGTGCTCAGTTTACTAACAGACAATGCACTGAAGGCGAGGCTTGCAGTGGCAAAATGGTTATTGAGCTGATCCAGGATCTCAGCCCTGTCTGTGTAGGAGGTGTTGTTTGCCACAATTTTGGCTGGGAATGGGGTGACAGAAGAATGTCCTTCGATCTCTCTCAGGATCTGCCAGAATCTGGCTGAGCAATTTTTGTTGACATTTTTGACAAACTATGGAGAAACAAATAGCATTCGCATATTTGATGTTCTTTGCACCTTGGGCACTTGGTCTTTGTTTCCTGTTTCCCCTTGTTGCCCCCTTCCCCATGTTGCACCTGGAAACAAGCTACTGCTCAGTGTGATTTTCCTGGGCAATATATTTGAAATAGTAAAACCTAAATAAACAAAATACAACCTAAAATGTCAGGACATAGCCAGTCAGATATTGCAATGGCAGTGCAATGAACATCTCACTGGGTGCTCTCCTCCTCCGGGAAGAGAAGTTTCTGTCATTAGCTGTTTGACTGCACTCAGCAGAACTTAGGAAGCAGCACACGGGGAGGCTGCCGAAGAAGTTGGAGACTGATGGGGACATTATTGCATGCTGGCAATCCCCTGTGAGCAAACTGTGTAAAAAAAACTGCTGCAGCAGAATGGTGACCAACCTCTCTCAGGTCGAAAAGGGCACCCACCTCCCGGACTGAATCCTGCTCCCACTGAGGAAAACGAACACCCCAGAGGGCCCCACTATGGGGGGGGGGCAAGCCAGAGGGGAACTTGAAGGTCAGGGTAAGTACTGGGGGGTGGCTGTCACAGCACTGGGGGGGCTACAGGCTAATGGGGCCATATGGTAGTCAAGGAGGAGAACAATGCATTGAAAAAAGTAATTCAATCCTGCAGTTGAACTAGACCGAGAGTACTGTTTCAGAGGCACAGCAGCTGCATGCCATGGTTCCCAACTCAGACGTATGTACATTACGACATTTAATTATATCGGGTAATCACAAGAATTTAGTATTGTATGGTAACATTTTATTTTTAACCAGTCGTGCACTTACACGGTCTCGTAGTCCCATTTGCAAATGCAATCCTGTAGCATTCCTGCCATTATTTGTTTGTTTGTTTCAAATGCTTAACAGGAAAGACATTTTCAGCTGATAATGGCTCATTTCCAGATGCATCCTGGGGGTGAGGGGGCAAGGAAGAAAATACAACCAAAAAAGAGTAACAAGATCAGTCATTTGTTATCTTACTGCTTCTGCCTCAACCTCTGTGTGGGAGTTAATATTTGCACTTTCAAAAATAAAAGAGGAAAATAAAGAACAAAGACAAGAGTTCTGTAGTTTGGATATTACTTTATTGCCTGCAACAGCGGTGAGTGCCGATATGTTTCTCCACAAATTTGTATCTGGTTTTGTTTCTCAGCACCAAGTAACTGGATGTAGCCTTGCCTTTATCCCAATGAAACAAAGGATCATCCACCACTGAAATGGGGTAAGGACAATCCTCTCTGGTGGAAATACCACCACTGCGGAGAGATGAGGAAGTCTGGACTCAGGCATTGAGTCCTTATTCAAAGCACCCACAGTCAGTTGAGGAAGTGGGGGCTCCATCTCTATCAGTGGCTGAGGCACAGCCAGCAAAACTGAAAGGAGAACTGCTAGACATACAACTGGAGTCAGCTTAAGGAGAGGTAGCCAGGGCTAGGTTGGATCTATTGGCATTGCCTCTGCAATTTTAGCTCCACTCTGGGCAAATGCACTATAGACGTACTGTTGCAAGGCAGCTCTCTTCCACCTGCAGTAAGCTCAGTATTGGTGGTGCTGGCCAGACTACAAGGAAGATCTTGACTCTGACAGTCAATGATGATGTGGGCATCAATGCTGAGAATGAGACTGCAAGCATGACTGCAATCCTGAGCATCAACTCAGGAACTGGCATCACACCAGAGCCTCTTGGTCTGGATACCCCAACAGAGTAATCCTGGGTAGTGGGTTAACAGGAAGTGATCCCAGGGCTGAGATGGCCAGGGACTGCTGAACTGGTGGCAGCCCAACTGGGAGCTTTGATGGACTTGACACTCCCTGGCAGGGTTGGGTTGCAATCAGCACTGGGGTCAGAAAGGGAGAGAAGGATTTTCTCCCTTAACTGACTCATTCACAACAGGATTGACCATCCGATCGACTAGAATCCACACAGCCAGCTGATCCAAAGGAGACTCCATGGACAGTTTGACCTCCCTCGAGTGTGACCGACCACAAGGACCCACTGACCGGGAAAAGTGTAAATGGTCCCTCATCCAACAGTGATCCCATAAATGGCACTGACTCTTCATCATGTGCTTCCAGTGTTGAGCCACAGAGTCGCCTTCAAAGACACAGAGATACAGAAAAATGTCTTTCAACCCTTCATCTTCCTGAGGTTTTCGGAGATCCAATACATACACTTCCTCCACCAACAGAAGGCCTAAGCTTGGAATATCCTTGACAGCCCCGTCCACCTCTTAGGCCTGCAACTGTGCCACTGATCCTGCAGCCACAAATAGCATGCACACTTTCAAAGGTTTGCCCTGGAAAAGCCATACGCAGCGCTTTATGAGTGCCATTGAGTGCACAGTCAGACACATGAACAATGTGTCACATCATGGTCCAGGTCTAAACAGAACACTCGTACATTATGTCTGTCAGTCAAGGACACTGAATACCTGCATAAAATGCATCTCTTGAAGTCAGGCTTCTTTTTCCATTCTATTATGAATCGTACAACGGAGCAGTAAGCCAGTATCAAGGGTACAACAATAAGTCAAAAACGGAAGCAAAACAGAAAACCTGCTAACAAGCCTGAGAATTAGTAAAATCCAAAGTCAGTAGCAGAAGCTGTAAAGAATGTTTCTTCCAGTGGAAGAAAAGATCTGTGTGCAAAGGGGCAGAGCCAGAGGACCACATGGTTCGGTTGGTAGGGATGAGTCAAGTTTGAAGACAGTTCTAATAACTGAGCATGTTCAGTGGAAGACTGCATAAGTGTAAAGAATGAACTGAATCTGGGTAGTTAGAATAACATTTTCAGCCTCCTAATTTGGTGGTATTAGCTCTCCAAGGCTAATTGTTTACTGCATAGTAGTTTACAAATGGGGAGAGCGGGTGGAAGGTTCTGAACTTCCAATGTTTGATTTCCTCTGAAACCAACTGCAACACAAAAGTTACAAGACATTCTTTTTTTAGAGATGTTTTAGTAGGGGCCAAGTCTACTGCGTGCTGGGGGTGACTTTTATTTTTATTTCCCCTGAAAGTGGCCCTGAGTAGGTTTGCCTAGAAGGAGGCCATAGAAGTAATGTCTGCACACATTAATTTGTCCAAAAAACTTAACATCTGATAAATATGTCCATTACATTAGTCTCCACCACTGCCATCCTTATACAATACAAACTACACCTCGACAGTCAAGCAAGGCTCTTTCGTTGATTAACAAATACAAGGCAATCATTGCTGTCCTTGTAACTATTTCATAAATACTTCTCACTCTCACTTGAAGTCAATCTTTTCAGGCTGAAGTACCAAGAAAAACCAAAAAACCATCCCAGCGCTTGAAAGCATGCTTAGTTAACATAATCTAGTCTTGTTAGCAAATTTGTTGTACAATTTGTCTTTTTCTCTTTACTGATCTGTCAGTTGTGTCTGATAAGAAGGAATCTGCACAAATTTTTCTAATAAACTTCTAAAAACCCGCTATTCAGAATAAATGATGCATCAAATCTAAACAGGCCATCAAGACTGCTAATGGTTTTTAATAGCAGCTATTACAGCGTAATGGTATTTTCCCAACAGCTGTTTGTTTATCAAATTTTCAGTTTACAGGACCTTTGTGTCCAATCCCAAGAGATTCTCCTCTAATCTATTTAGCATCATTTATATCTACCTAACGAACATTAGCACAGACTTTTTTTTCCATGTACTTCTCTCCTGGAAATGCACACAGAACAACCCGATTCAAATCACTTTTCTAAACTAAAACAATTAGTCCTCTTTTCTGCTGCAGATCTTGTAGCATTTCTTGGTTAATAAGCCATCGCCCTCTGATTAAAGGTGGTGAAACATTGTATTGCTTCAGTTAAGAGCAGTTTAAATCCAAACCAGAAAAGGTTTGACAAGTTTCTAGTTGCTGAATCTTTTCTTGATGTGTATTTATACACAATAGATAATTAACCCATAATTTGCATGTCACTGATATACTTCTAAAGTACTCTGTGTTAGTTGCCTACTTTGCATGTCAAGCCTATTGTTTGGTACAGTAAGGGCAGAGGAACAGATAAGGAGAGTAAAGGAGTATTTTACTACCATTTTTGCATGATTTACTCCCACTTCCTGATTTTAGGAATTTGCTTCCCACCCTGTACATTTACAGTATGCTGGTACATAGGAACAAAATTGGCAGCACCATACAATGCTACCAACTATGTAGCCACACACTGACAGACTGGGGACAAAAACTGCATCAGCATTAGTTGTGTACAGTGCAGGAAATCATTTCAGGAGTGGCTCAGTGGCTGGCCAGAAGGGTAGCTGCAACGTGGAAAAAAATATTAAAAACAGGGATGCAGCATTGAATGGCAGTAAGCGGGGAAGTATGTTAAAGACAGCACAGCATACCAGTCAGAGTCCATGACTGCAGACACCCAGTACGTTTGAGACTTGGTTTACAGGTGGGGGAAGGGGGCTTAGACAGGTTAATGGATGGTATTATTACCATTAAGGTGAAAATACTGCCAGGTGGAAGAAGTTAGCAGTAAATACTTCCAAGTGCAAAATATTATCTGGACCACTGACTAAGGGCCGACTAACTTTACCCCTCTTAGCATGTACAAGTGCCTGTAATAAGTCTGAGTGGCATGTAAAGGCATTCGCTGCCCCCAATAGCATTATAATATCTATAGCTCTGCTCCCCTTCCCTACATTGCGTCATTAAAATGTGTTTTTGTTAGCCGGGCTGTAGCAGGTGCTCGGCAGCTTCTATGAAACAAGGAAGTTAGGTTATTGTAAGCAAGAGTTCCAATCCATGGACAGAAAAATGTAATTTATGGCTCAGTTAGGTCCTGGGGCAGGCAGCTCCTTGTCACAAGCTGCCTGCTCAAAACAAAAAACATAAGGTGTCAGAAGCTCTTTAAAGAATCAGGCCAGTGCAACAATGCCTATAGTAAGGCAAATAGGATACTGGGAAGCATCAGGATGAGTACTGAAAGCAGGATAAAGAGGTATTACTACCTCTTTAGAGATTACTGGTGAGGCCACACCTGGAATATTGTGCCCAGTTCTGGAGTTCTTACCTCAGGAAAGATAAGGACAAGCTAGAGGCAGTGCAAACAGGGTGATCAACATGAATCAGGGCCAGCAGGGCAGATCTTACAGTGATCGACTTAAGGCATTGTACATGTACTTGCTGAAGACCAGACGAGAGAGGGTGCTATGACAAGAGACCTTCGAGTAATGGAAAGAAATAAACAAGGTGAGTTGCAAGGAACTACTCAGCAGGAATAACAGTTCAGTGACACAGGGACATGAGTGGAAATCGAAGAGAGGGAGGTTCAAGAGGTATATGAGACAGTTTTATATTATATAATGTGTTGTGGAACCATGGAATGGTCTGCCAGCCAAGGTGGTGGGCACCAAAACCACGGTTTCAAGCACAGCTAGGACAAAGTGACAGATATCAAGGTTTCTCAGGGTGGCAGCAGTAGGGAGGGAAGGAAACAGGGGTAGGCATAGTGAGGGTCACTACCCGGCACAGACAATAGGTCCCTGGGGTTTGATAGGAAACTATAGGCAGGTGGTGGGCACCAAAACCATGGTTTCAAGCACAGCTAGGACAAAGTGAAGGGTACCAAGGTTTCTCAGGATGGCAGCAGTAGGGAGTGAGGGAGGGAAATGGGGGTAGGGACAGTGAGAGTCACTACCCTGCACAGACAATAGGTCCCTGGGGTTTGATAGGAAACTATAGGCAGGTGGTGGGCACCAAATCCATGGTTTCAAGCACAGCTAGGACAAAGTGAAGGGTACCAAGGTTTCTCAGGGTGGCAGCAGTAGGGAGGGAGGGAAACAGGGGTAGGGATAGTGAGAGTCACTACCCTGCACAGACAATAGGTCCCTGGGATTTGATAGGAAACTATAGGCAGGTAGTGAGCAGCAAAACCATGGTTTCAAGCACAGCTAGGACACAGTGAAGGGTACCAAGGTTTCTCAGGCTGGCAGCAGTAGTGAAGGAGGGAAAACCGGGGTAGGGATAGTGAGGGTCACTACCCTGTACAGACAATAGGTCCCTGGGGTTTGATAGGAAACTATGAGCAGGTGGTGGGCAACAAAACCATGGTTTCAAGCACAGCTAGGACAAAGTGAAAGGTATCAAGGTTTCTCAGGGTGGCAGCAGTAGGTAGGGAGGGAAACAGGGGTAGGGATAGTGAGGGTAACTACCCTGTACAGACAATAGGTCACTGGGGTTTGATAGGAAACTATAGGCAGGTGGTGGGCACCAAAACCATGGTTTCAAGCACAGCTTGGACACAGTGAAGGGTACCAAGGTTTCTCAGGCTGGCAGCAGTAGTGAAGGAGGGAAACAGGGGTAGGCATAGTGAGAGTCACTACCCTGTATAGACAATAAGTCCCTGGGGTTTGATAGGAAACTATAGGCAGGTGGTGGGCACCACCAACAGTTTAATCTGGTTCAAAGTCAGTTGGCATTCATCTGTATCCCCCTTCCACGGGTCGTGCCTGAAAATAGGCAGGATTTGTCTAGTGCACTTACCTGGTCAACAAAAACTAAAATAAAAAAAATAAAAAAACATGATTTCAACCACAGCTAGGACAAAATGAAGGGTACCAAGGTTTCTCAGGGTAGCAGCAGTAGTGAAGGAGGGAAACAGGTGTAGGGATAGTGAGAGTCACTACCCTGTACAGACAATAGGTCCCTGGGGTTTGATAGGAAACTATGAGCAGGTGGTGAGCAGCAAAACCATGGTTTCAAGCACAGCTAGGACAAAGTGAAGGGTACCAAGGTTTCTCAGGGTGGCAGCAGTTGGGAGGGAGGGAAACAGGGGTAGGGATAGTGAGGGTCACTACCCTGTACAGACAATAGGTCCCTGGGGTTTGATAGGAAACTATGGGCAGGTGGTGGGCACCAAAACACTGATTTCAAGTGCAGCTAGGACAAAGTGAAGGGTACCAAGGTTTCTCAGGGTGGCAGCAGTAGGAAGGGAGGGAAACAGAGGTAGGGATAGTGAGGGTCACTACCCTGTATAGACAATAGGTCCCTGGGGTTTGATAGGAAACTATGAGCAGGTGGTGGGAACCAAAACACTGGTTTCAAGTGCAGCTAGGACAAAGTGAATGGTACCAAGGTTTCTCAGGGTGGCAGCAGTAGGGAGGGAGGGAAATGGGGGTAGGGATAGTGAGGGTTACTACCCTGTACAGACAATAGGTCTCTGGGGTTTGATAGGAAACTATAGGCAGGTGGTGGGCACCAAAACCATGGTTTCAAGTACAGCTAGGGCAAAGTGAAGGGTACCAAGGTTTCTCAGGGTGGCAGCAGTAGGGAGGGAGGGAAATGGGGGTAGGGATAGTGAGGGTTACTACCCTGTATAGACAATAGGTCCCTGGGGTTTGATAGGAAACTACGGGCAGGTGGTGGGCGGCACCAAAACCATGGTATCAAGCACAGCTAGGACAAAGTGAAGGGTACCAAGGTTTCTCAGGGTGGCAGCAGTAGGTAGGGAGGGAAACAGGGGTAGGGATAGTGAGGGTAACTACCCTGTACAGACAATAGGTCTCTGGGGTTTGATAGGAAATTATGGGCAGGTGGTGGGCACCAAAACTATGGTTTCAAGCACAGCTAGGACAAAGTGAAGGGTACCAAGGTTTCTCAGGGTTGCAGCAGTAGGGAGTTAGGGAGGGAGGGAAATGGGGGTAGGGATAGTGAGGGTCACTACCCTGTACAGACAATAGGTCTCTGGGGTTTGATAGGAAACTATGGGCAGACTGGATGGAGCATTGGTCTTTTTCTGTCATCACTGTCTATATTTCTGTTTCTACATAATTGTACTTTTGCTTTTCAAAATACATGTTGAAAATTTTTTGTCACTGCAGATAATATTCTAGTTGAATGTATGAATATAATAACTATTTATAGTGTATAATAGGGCAATGTTCCATGCAGAAATTCATCCTTTTCAAAATGCTGTTGTACCACAGTTCAAACGTCATGGAAAGTGACTGTACCCTTCTGTGGTAGAACAGCATTCTAGAACCTCCAGAGACTGCACAAGCCAGTTTGATTGTAAAGAGAAAAAAAAATGCACACGTTTCACATAATACTATACACTATAAAAAAGACAGGATGAGCAACTTTATGTATAACCAGTGTGTTCTGCCACCTTGGGGTTCCGATTCCTACGGACCTCTCGAGCTTCGCTCTCAAGGTCACAGGGAATCAGAACCCCTCTGTGGCAGAACACACTGGTTTTGCATAGCTGTCCATCCAGTATTCTCTATGGTGCTATATTGGTTAAAACAGCAGGATTTAATATATTTGTAAACTATTTTTCAAATCACGTGTATCAATATCTGTAATGTGAAAGAACATGCTTTATTATTACCTCAGCTTAGCTGGCTCTAAGGTTTCATTTAAAGTGATTTGTCAGGTTTGGCAACTGCTTCTTCTGTGAGGAAGCTAACCCTTGCAAAACCATAGGTTTTCACTATTTTAAATGTCCCCCTGTCCAGGTGGGAATGGATAGTATTTTTGCTCCAAGGGGATGTCCAGCCAATCCTTTCCCTTCCTGGTGCTGACCCTGCCCTGTGGTGGAGCACTCTGTGATGTACAGACAGGGAGGCACATGGGTGCGTGCCCCATTATAGTCACTGGGGTCACTTTTTGGGGCAGATTTCCTTATGTTAATTAGCATTGGGTGAATAATTAAGACCAGCACTTAATTAACAATTCTAGTGCTAATAAAGTGCTGGCCTTAACTATCCTCCCAGTGCTAATTAAGATAAGGAAATCTGCATCGAAAAGTCACCACATTGACTATAACGGGGCTTGCACCCATGCACATTCCTGTCTATACTTCACAGCGTGTGCCAGTGTGGGGGCAAGGCCAGCACTGAGAATGAAATAGATCAGCTGGACAGCCTCTCTGGGCAGATATATGACCGCTTCCCTCCTGTACAGAAGGTAAATTAAAATTATGAAACCATATGGGATAGGTTTTTGCAAGGGTGAGTTTCCTCACAGAGGAAGCTGTTGCTAAAAAAAAAAAAAAACTTGGAAAAGGACTTTAAAATAAAATTAAGAGCCTATCACTAATAGATAAAATGTTATCCGAATATGAAGCATTATATTTCAAAATGTCTAACTTCTGAACCATTAGGCATAGAAACTTTTTTTTTTAATGAAAGAGTGGTATAAAGGCATTAAGAATTGTCCTATTGATACCGTGTTTTTATGTGTCAATACTGTTTCATATGTATTGATACTATTTTGAACCCACTTTTTGAATGTACCATCAATAAAATTTTATGCTGTGACAAGGAAAAAATCAAACACGTGTATCAATGCTATTTTTTTGTATCAGCAGATCGTATCACTACAGTACAATTTTTTTTATACTGATTCATAAAATCACATGACATTCTGATTTAAACTTTTATTTTGAGGGCCGGACCGCCGGCGCAGCACTAGCGCTACCACTTGCGATGTCAGCAACCTGGGTTCAGGAACGAGCCTGGGTGCTGGAGGGCCAGCTGGGGAGGGGAGGCTGAGTGTCCACAGGACTGCTCCTCTCCCCTGGGGAGGATGGGGGGAAAAAGCCCATGACTGGACCAACCTCTGTTGTAGACTGGGGGCATGGCAGCTCGGTGTCACAGCAATGGGGAGGAGCATGGTCAATGTCGGCATAGCCTTGTCATCATTGCACAACCACGTCCCCACAGGAAAAAAGCAGAAAACTGCCCTGTGTCTGCTCCTGGAGATGGATCCTGGTGTTACGGCAGTAGTGGCAACTGGCCGCCCAACACATTGGACGTTGGCTGGAGGGGTTAGGGGTCCTGTCCTTCCCTGCTCAGGGGGTTATCCGAGGCTGAGGTGAGCCTTCGTCACACCGCTGGGATCACCACTGGGACCCCGAGGAGAGGAAGCAGACATGGAAATGGAGGGGGCACAAACAGAAAGTTAAAAAAGACAACTTTTATTTTTAGAAACATTTTTTGTAAAACTTTTACTGATTTGTGGTTCTACTTTAGCCCAGTTTATAAGGAACTATGCAAGTTCAAACTTATAACCTGTAAATCTTAAACCCTTTTTGATACTGCAAAAATGTCACTCTCCATTCTAGCAACCATTACTCTTCCTTGCTTTCACAAGCTTCGCCTGTGAAAGCATCTGAAGATAATAAAGCACCTCAGTATTAATACCTTGGCAAACAGTACTGCACTGGTGTCTTAGTCTCCCATTGCTTGGGTACATGTGTCATTTTAAAACTTGGTATAGTACAGTTAACTTAGTCCGAGCAATCGCAGTGTTCTACAGCCTGAGGTGTTTGATTACATCTTCACGTAGGATGTAGATCAATGATCAATGGTCTTCAAGAGAGAGACACACTCAGTATTTGTAATTTCTTTCTTTTATTTTTGGGGGGAGCATGGTCTTTGACAATCCACAGGTGCTGTATGCCGACCATGGGAGCAGACAGTATTCAGCTCCTCAGGTGCTGAACTCAGCCCATGCATGGTTGTATATTCTATAAATCTTTACTGCAAGCACCCTGAGTCACTCTATGATACTGGCCACCACGTGCTGTTTAGCATGACTTGGCAGTCCTCAACAGAGAGACCTCAATGATTGTAACTGCCCCCTTAAAAGGGAGCTTACCTTCCTCTACATGAGAGCACGGGGAAGAGGATTGTTGGCCACCAGGAGCAGCCATTCTGTCTGCAGATGCACCAGACTGTTGTTCCCATTCCCTGAAGGACTGCTGAAGGGGATTGGGAAGCACAGCAGGGAGTGCCATGTTAAACCGATGCCCAAGAGCGGAGTATATGGAGATGCCTGCAGATGCTCTTCTATCCCAAAATGAAAAATAGAGGGATTGGGGGAGACAGAATGACTGGCGTACTGTTGACATTTGGTACCCCGTAGACAAACCAATGGTTAGGATTCACCGTTAGGAAAAGGATTTGTGTGGAACTACGGAACAATTCAACTTCCATGAAGGCTTCTATCTTTGTTATTCTTTGACCCCATGGACTTGTGGGAAGGGGTCAAAATCTGCCAGCAAACAGGAATGGCTCTGAGTCAATAAGAAGCTGAGGAGTGCATGGAGAAGGTATGCATACTCTCTGTATCCTACATGCAAATTCTGTCTGTAAAACTAGACCAATGACAGCATCCCCAGTGACAGTTTTGACCAATGAGATTGAGAGGGACTGTTGCAGAGTACCCAGAGAGCTAAGACAGCTCAGCCAGATTAGATTCGCTTGAGTCTTAAAGAGAGAGAGAGAGAGAGAGAGAGAGAGATACTACAGTTCAGGGGTTGAGATGAGTTCTCAACCAAGGTTTCTGCAGGAAAGTACAGTTACGTAAGAACTTACCGTAACAGTAGATCTTTGAGAGAGGCTCTTACAGTAGGTATTCACAGATAGGACTAAGCCGCCAGTTGTCAGGACCCCATGGAAAAACTTCTAGCTAGTAGTCTCTGACAGGGGACCACCCCCACGTCAGGTGACTGGCGGCGGACGACGTCCGTATAAAGGGGCAGTCCCCCACACCCGCCTTCCAGTTCTTTCCTGCCAAAGGCCTAAAGAGGCAAGACGAGAGAGAAGAGGCTATGCCACCATGGAAGAAAAGAGAAGAAACCTAGGGGAGGTGGGGGGAAGGTACCTACTGCAAGAGCCTCTCTCAAAGATCTACTGTTATGGTAAGTTCTTATGTAACTGTACTATCTTACTTCGAGAGGGCTCTTGCAGTAGGTATTCACAGACAGGACTGAGTCCCAAGCAGTCTGGAACAAAGAAGAAAACTTGGGAGGAGCACTGTCATCCACAACATAAACCTCAAGGTTGGACAGGTCTCATGAAAGGAGACCCTGCAGAACAGCCAACCCGAAGCCTGCTCTATGGCAAGAGGCAATGGCCAAACTGTAGTGTTTCGTGAAGGTATGGACAGATGCCCAAGTTGCAGCTGCGCAGATATCTGCCACTGACACATTCTTGAAACAAGCCACAGAAGCAGCTACTCCTCTAGTGGAGTGACCTCTGACCTGACTCGGGAAGGTCTTGTTGTACTTGTCATAACAGAAAGTGATACAATTCGCCAATCACTTAGACAGGTATTGCTTAGAAACAGCATTGCCTTCCCGTTTCTGAGTGAAAGAAATGAAAAGCTGATCAGTTTTCCTGAGATCCTTAGTCCGATTGGTGTAGTGTCTCAGGGTTCTGTGAACATCTGCAGTATGTAAGAGGTACTTCCCCATGATTGGAGTGTTGCATAAAGAAAGCTGGTAACTCAATGGATTGATTCAGTGTAGGCTCAGCCACCACCTTAGGAAGAAACTTAGGATTGGTGCACATGGCCTCCCGTTCCTTGTGGAAAATCAAATATGGAATTTTACACATCAAGGCTTGGAGCTTGGAAATATGTCAAGCAGAGGTAATGGCCACTAGGAAGAGAGTCTTCCAGGAAAGGAACTTTAAGTCTGCTTTCACTGCTGGTTCAAAGGGGGGGGGCAGTGTGAGCTTTTCCAGGATAAAATTCAAGTCCCATGGAGGGGCAGGATTGCAGATGGGGGGGGGTCTCAGGTGGAGAACCCCTTTAAGGAAGGTCTTTGAGACTTTCGGTTGGGCAAAAGACCGGTCTCTGAAGGGAATGTAGTAGGCTGAGATAGCTGTCATGTGGACTTTCAAAGAAGAATGGCTGAGACCCAGGTCAGAAAGATGACGCCATGTAATCCAGGACTTTGTTAGCTGGTCATGAGAAAGGCTCCAAGTCTTTAGAGCTCACCCAGATGGAAAATCGTTTCGACTTCATGGCATCGGTGGACCAGGTGGAAGGTTTTCTTGCCTCCCCCAAAATATCTGCTACTAATGGAGAAACTCTGAAGCATGCCTTAGCTACATCTGAAGGAGCCATGCATGGAGATGAAGGGATATGAGGCCTGGGTGAACTAGGGTCCCCTGATCCTGGGTCAACAATTGCTGCGAAAGAGGAAGAGGAAGAGGAACTTCCTCGAAAAACTGTTGCAGAAGAGAGAACCAAACTTGCCTGGGCCAGAAGAGGGCAATGAGAATCATTCGAGCCCCTTCTGTTCTGAGTTTGTTCAAGACTCTCAGACTCAAGGGAATAGGAGTGAAGGCATAAACAAATCTGACCCTCCAGCAGAGAAACAGAGCATCCCACCAGAAAATGTCTCGCCCTGGGGCGAGCGAGCAAAAGACGGGAAGTTTTGGCATTTTGGGGGGAGGCGAAAAGATCCACCTGAGGCATACCCCACTGCCGAAAAATGTCATTTATGACTTGTTGATCTAACTCCCATTTGTGAGCCTTGGCTGAGGAGTGACTGAGTTTTTCTGCCAGGGCATTTTCCACCCCCGGAACATGAACTGCGGTCAGGTGAAGGTTGTGCTGAGCTGCCCAGTACCAGACTCTCATTGCCTCCCAGCACAGGGGATAGGAACATGTTCCTCCCTGTTTGTTTAGGTACCAGACTACACACATGTTGTCTGATTGGATCAGAAGATGACCGGGAGAATGAAGGGAAGAAGAGCCTGTAGGGCATATAGGACTGCTCTCAGTTCGAGCACATTTATGTGCAGTTTATGCTCGAAAAGGGGACCAGCTGCCCTAAGTCCTGTGAGGCCCTAGGTGGGCACCCAAGCCCTCCCCTGATGCATCTGTTATCAGCATTTGGGATGGAGGGGTGATGCAAAATGGAATTCCCAGACACAGGTTCTCCTGAACCATCCACCAGTGCAAGTTCCTGATCAAGGGATCCAAAGCTAGCACCTCTTGGTCTAGTTCGTCCAGAGTTTGTCCCACTGCGACCGAAGTGTTCACTGAGAGATCCCTATATGGAGCCGAGCGAACGGAACTGTCAGCATGGCAGTCATCATAAGCCTGAGAAGACAGAGAACTGACCTGGATCCCACCTGTCTGTGATTGGACAGGAGTTGAGCCTGAATCTGAAGGGTCTCAACCTTGTCTGGAGGCAAAAAAGGCTTTGCCTAGGGTCAAGTCCAGTAACGCCCCTATAAATTGGAGGCATTGGCAAGGGACCAGGTGGGACTTGGCCTGGTTGACAGTAATACCCAGGCTGGTAAAAATCTGCAGGGTAAGGGAAAGGGATTGCAGGAGTTCCTTCCTGTAAGGGGCTGCGAGGAGCCAATCGTCCAGGTATGGGAAGACCTGCACACCCTAAGTATGCAGGTGGGCCATTACCACTGACAGGCATTTGGCAAATACTTGGGGGGCTGAGGAAAGACCAAATGGGAGGGCCTTGAACTGGTAGTGGTCCCCCTGAAAGCAAAAACGGAGGTATCTGCAGTGGGAAGAGCATATGGGGATATGCAGGTATGCATTCTGCATATCCAGAGTGCATAGCCACTGTCCTGGCCGAAGTAAGGGAAGAAGACTCCGTAAGGAGAGCATTCTGAAGTGTCTGTACTCCACGAACATGTTCAGGGAGCTGAGGTCTAGAACAGGCCTCAAGTCTCCCATCTCTTTTAGAACTAGAAAGAAATGGGAATAGTAACCCATCCCCCAAAGATGAGTGGGGATGGGCTCTATTGCCACCTTCGATAGAAGGGATAGGATTTCTTCTAGAACCGGAGGAAGATGTTGTGGGGAGTAAGACGATTGAGGAGGGGTTTTTCAAAGAGGTTTTTGTAGAAACTCTATCGAGTGTCTGGCAGATATTAGCTGGAGCACCCAAGCATCTGATGTTATCCTCTCCCAACCCAGTAGATGGCAGAAGAATTCGCCCCCCCCCCACTGATTCCTCTGGAATGGCCAGAGGCAGAGGGAGAAGCAGGGAGTCAGGAGGTGGAGGGCAGCACAGCAGCAAAGGCTCCTGCAGGTTTTTTACTGGGGGGAATCTTGCTTGCTGGAGGGGCCCGATGTTTGTTGTCACGCTTTCCTTGGTTAGGTTTTGTTTTTTGTCGGTTTTGGCGACAAAAAGGACGTCGCTGCCCTTGAGGGGTCCTGTACAAAGTCTGGACTGACTTAAGTGCA
Organism: Neoceratodus forsteri; assembly: GCA_016271365.2. NCBI lineage: Eukaryota > Metazoa > Chordata > Ceratodontiformes > Ceratodontidae > Neoceratodus > Neoceratodus forsteri. The sequence goes on along the minus strand of CM057453.1, from coordinate 1,574,631,501 downwards.
GTGCCCTTCTCCTGCAGTTTGGTTATGATGTCCTTGACATCACCCCTGAACACCACCAAACCCCTGAAGGGAGCATCCTGTATGGCAGTCTGCACTTCAGGGACCAATCCTGACACATGGAGCCAGGCATGATGCAGTAAGTCTACGGCAAAAGCTGAATTTCTGCCAGCTGTGTCCACCGCATCGTAGGTGGCATGGAGCATGTGCCTACAGGCCGAACGAGCGGATCAGACAAGGTCTCCCAGTTCCTGTTTAATCTATGAATCAGGAAGGGAGTCCAGTTTGGATTCTACCTGGCTAAGAACGGACTTCTGGAAGTCCTCCATGTGGCCGAAATAGTTGAGGGCCCTGATGCCTAGGGTCGAAGATGAGTATATCTTCTTCCCGTACTGATCCAGAAGTCGGGATTCTTTGTCAGGTGGGGATGAGCTCAGGTGTTTTGGATTGGAGGAGTGGCCATGGGCGGTGCTGATCACAATCGAGTCTACCTTGGGGTGGAGACTGAGAAAGTCTTTACCCTCTGAAGCCTGATATAGCCTATTCGCCTTCCTCAGAAGGGGGGCTAGCGTTGATGGTTGCTTCCAAATAGTGGAGACAAGATCCACCTGAGGCTCTATCCAGGGTGAAATCAGTGTGTGAGCAGTCTCGGGCAGATCCAAATGTGCAGCGAGCTTCTTACACTACAGGTCTGGCTCCACTGATTGCCATTGATATGTCTCCTGGATCTTTCTCAAGAGCTCCAGAAAAGAAGGATCCTCCAGAGGGGACTTCGGAGGGTCCCTTGGCTCTGGGTTTTATGGAGTGTGAGGCTCATCTCCAGGTTCAGAGTGATCTGAGTCGGAATCTGAGTCTGATGGCCCTGAAATAGAAGAAGAAGAAGACTCCTCCCTAGGAGGGGGAGGAACGACCCCTCTGGAGACCACCCAGGGGTGCATGTCCTCTCTGCCCTGGGAGTCAGATGGACCTCCTCTGGCGTCGGGGAAAAAAGGGAAAGGGGTCTCCGGTCTCTGGCGCAGGGGGTCCGGCATAGGGGCCGGTGTCGGAAAACGACTCTCGCCCTCCCTGGTGAGCTGATCCTTGGCCTCGGCCCACAAGGAGGCCAAGATCTCCTTCAGGTCCACCAGAGGCTGCAGAGATGGCAGCGGAGGAGGAGGAGAAGGGGGGGGCTCATGTAAGGGTAGTTGGGGTACTCGTAATAGGAGTATTCATAACCCAATGGCAGGAAACCTGGCGTCGGGTACTGAGGCACCAAATAATGTGGCATCAGGTACTGCGGTGTAGGATACTGCAGAGCTGGGTACTGTGGTGCCAGGTATTGTGGCATTGGGTACCCTAGTGCCAGGGACTCTGACGGAGAAGAATGTCCTGGCGTAGGCCCTGCTGGCAGACCAGACGGTGGGATCGTTGGTCCGGAGGGCATCGGGCCCAGCGAGGGGAGACATTTGGGAGGGTCCGACGGTCCTGGCAGAAGAGCAGGTCCTCCGTCAGGCAGAGGTATGCTGGAGGGTGGCATCGGGTTAGCTGGCACTGACTCCGGCATCTGAGGGTCTGGCATCGGGGGGGCACCCCTGACAGCAGCATCCCTAGGTCCTTGGTCCTGGCTGGGGAAAGAGGATCAGAATCTCTGGGGGGGGCAGAGGGGACACGGGGACCTCAGAGGGCAATGGGTCTATCCATTGTGGGAAGCCTGGGGCATCAGGCATGACGACTGGGTCTGACGCAGGCAGATCTGCTGGGCGGTCGTTGGAGGGGCCAACATCTGACTTATCAACAGCGTTCGGGCAGACATCGGAAGAGCCGACATCTGACTTATTGGACTCCCTGTCCGTGGAAGCCGTGAAGGGGGGGCGGCCTTGGCAAAAGGGTGGCGGACTGGGCATTCACATGAGGCAGTGAGCGGCTTATCAGCCCAGTCCATGCGGACATCGGTGAAACCAGCGTCTGACTTAATGGACCCACTCAGACCGGAAGGCTGCGATGAAGGAGTGGCATTGGCGGGAGCGGAAGCCTCCTTTACCCCACAGGTTCCTGAGAGGCCCGAACGCGAGCCCGACAGGAGGGGCGATGCCTTCTTGGTAGCCACCAAGACGGCTGTCAAGGAGCGATCCCCCAGAGGGGCAGATACCTGGAGGGTCGCAACTCTAGCTGAAGTCGTGGCTGCTGTGGATGAAGAATCCCAGTCCTGGTGCTTCTCCTTCTCAAGTTTCTTTTTATGGCTTTCTGGGGAGGTTGATGCCTGCCAAAGTTTCTTCAACTCCTTCTCCATGGCTGCCATTTTCTTTTTCAGGAGATGGGCTACCAGGAACTACTGCCTTCGCTTGCAGGTAGCTGAGTTGAATTTTTGGCAGTGCTGACAGTCCTCCACATGGTGGTCTGGGCCTAGGTAGAAAAGTGCCCGTCCTTGGGTGGAAGCTGTGAACCACATGAGTAGCACTTGTTTTTATGCAATTCGGAGGGCGTCAGGGACGACATACACAGCAGATGATTTTGGAAATAAATCTATAAAAATCAAAATAATTAGCCAAAAAGTCAAAACTTTTGGCCGACGAAAGGTGCTGACAAGTGCTGTTCTACCGCAAGGAACTTTCACAAGCCAACGGCGGGAAAGAACCGGTAGGCGGGCATGGGGGACCGCCCCTTTAAACAGACGTCATCTGACGCCAGTCACTTGATGTGGGGGTGGTCACCTGCCAGAGAATGCTAGCTAGAATTTTTCCATGGGGTCCTGATGCCTGGCGGCTTAGTTCCATCTATGACTACCTACTGCAAGAGCCCTCTCAAAGTAAGATCTTAAAATACAGATTCTGAGCCTGAAGTCTAAAGCACTAAATACAGACTTCAGTCACTGGAGAAGAGGTTTCCTTGGCTTGCTCCATGTCTGTGGGAGAAGCTAGCCTGTTTTACCCAGAGAAAATCTGGCTGTAAAGGATTCTTCCTTGTAGAAGGCCTAGATGCCTCCAGCCCTGTGTGACAGTCTTCCTTACGGGAGTTGAAGAAAAGGCTCCCTCTCTAAAGAGGATCAGTCAAGAGTTAGGAGTATTCAACATGGCCCATACCATTCGCAACTGTTGCAACTTTAGACCTGCAGATCACAAACACCAGCATACAGGACATCCCCTCACATGCAATCATAGAATCTGTTACCAGAACTGCACCAACTGGCAGGCACATTCTGCCCAGATATTCCCTGCCTAATCTGTTTCCACAACCCCTAACTTGTCTCTGGCGACACTCCCTCCTCCCTGCCTGTCTTCTAATACACCGCTATTTCTACCCCATGCATGCTTGACGCCCCCCACTGTTTTTGCCTCCAGCACTTCTGCTGGCAGTCTCTTCCATGTGTATACCACCCTTCAATAAAGAAATATTTCCTTGCATCTCTCTTACCCCCACATACACACAGCCTTACTGCATACCCCCTTGGTTTTACAGCTCCTTTTTATTTGAAAGACACTTCTGTCCTGCACCCTGTTCATGTCTGTGAGGTACTTTCAGGTCTCTGTCTATCCATCATGTCACCTCTTACTCTCCTCTCTTCTGGGGTGTACATCTTGCAATCTCTCAGTCTCTCCTTGTAGAACTTCTCATGCAGCCCCAACACCATTTTTAGTTGCCCTCCTCTGAACTGCCTTCACCCTGTCTATGTTCTTTCTGAGGTGAGACCTCCAAAACTGGACACAGTACTCCGGGTTGGGTCTCACCAGTCAGCAATACAGTGACAACTCCACCTCCTTTCTCCTGCTGGATATACATCTCCCTATGTACCCCAGCATCCCACTAGCGCTACCAACTGCTTCGTCACACTGTCCTGGTTTCCTTTCTGTTTCGTGACTGTCAGTACTTCCCCAAATCCTATACTGATCACCTGGGTTCCTATGCTCTAAGGGCAAGATCTTGTAATTTTTGGTATTTAAGTCCAACTGCCATGCTTTAGACCACTCCTCAAGTTGCTCCTGATCACTGCTCATTTCCTCCACTCCCTCCTGAGTGTTACCCTATTTCAGATTTTGGTATAATCTGTAAAAAGGGGATCTACGACACCACCTTGACAATTTCTTGTCAACGCGATGTTTCCCCGACACCACTGCATCGATTGCAATTGCGGCCGGCATGGTGTCGCAGAGTTAAAAGTTTTTGTTTTATGGGCCCCACCGATTCCCCCATGAAGGGGTTAAGCCCTGCACCCCCACTTATGATTATCAACTCCGAGATGGAGCTGATTCAGGGATGGGGTGCAGGACCTTAGGAAAGGGTGCTGGGGTCCTAGGCAGATGTTACAGCAACATGGCAATGTTGTTGGCATCGACCATGTCGCTGTAGCGACAGTATACCGTAAAAAGGGAAATGGAAAAAACAGGAGACATTAGTATTACAACACAGGAATATTGGAATACCAGGCTCTGAGTGTATTCCACACTATGTTTCTCCTTTCAGTTTTGCGCCCCCTTTTATCAACGGTTGCCGCAATTAAACAGGCTTTTGGTTGGAAGGACATGTCGGAGAGGATAAACCCTGGACAGATTCTACACTTAAAGGAGCTGGTTAGATCCAAATTGAGTTAGGGTAGTGGGTTCCTGACCCTCACTGGGATTCATCCACTTTTTCCCAATCATCCACGTTACCAGACTGGTCGCCTACATTGGCAAGAATACGGGGAGCAGGACTTGATTCATACAGTACTAGGAAGTGCACAAATTGCCTCTTGCCCAAGGCCCTGAGGTTCCTGTACAGTCGGAGGAGGCATTTGTGGGACTGGTCCAGCCTGAGACCACGTCAGGGGCACATTGCCTCTGCAGTCTCGCATCCACAGCAGGCAATCAGTGTTTGGTCTCTCAGTGGTACCTGCTTTATTGCCTTCTCGACATCAGAGCAGGCAGGTATTTAGGACCCAGAGTTCAGTTCACCATCTCCTCCAACAGGTGACCCTCTGGCAGAACACCCTCAGAAACCACTCCTGTCAGAACTTTTTAAGCTGAATACGACAGAGCCCTTCCCAGGAAACATGCAGTTCACCTCAAATATAAAGGCAGCTTGAATGTTCACACCTAACCATCACTATGTGGGAAAATGCTGATTAAAGATTCATTGCTTTTTCACCCAGGTGATGTTTTTGCTTTTATTCATATTTCTGGGGAGGATATCTATGACATTAGTTTCTGTGCAGATGTTCTTCTGGAAGCTTTTGGGACATGGTATAACCAGGTAAAGGCTTCCCCTTTATGGCTCCCCTTTATGTTGATCCCACTGACGAAACCATTGATAAAATCAGTCATGATCATGTTTCATAATGAAAGTGTCCCTGTGGGAGACATATACCACAGGCTACAACAAAAATGCCAGGCTCTAAGCCCACCAGATATATTGGATAAGGAATAGTTCTGGATGGAGGGTGGAAATTTCAAGTCAAATTACTTCAGACTGATTACGGGAGTCTCCATATCCCTAACTGCTTCTTTTTAGTGTGATTGTGAGTCTGTTATTACCTTGGCCAACGTAGGGCATGCTGTCATTGTGTTCCTGACTCATCGGTCCAGCATATGTGCTAAACTCTGCTGTAGTGTGTGCAACAAAGTTGGCCACATCAATTCCAGGTGTACAAATTCCTCATGATGTAACCTATGTGAAGAAAAGGGCCATTCTACAAGGACTGCCCATGGGCAGCTGCGAATACTGCCTAGCCCTTAGATCTGGAGGATCTAATCAACAAAGCTCAGGCAAATGAAAATTCAGATCTCCTCTCCTCCGGCACAAATGGATGTGCATGACAAGAAATCCTCTGCGGATCCGGTGCTGGCACCTATCCCTATGGAGGCCAAGTTACAGCCTTCCCGTTGAGGATCTCCATCCCTACCACGGAACCCGACTGAGACGGTTCTACTTATGCAACCTGTTTGCTACACAGATCTTGTGGACCAGACATCAGAGATGAAAAAACCTGAGACATTACCCTCTTCTACAGATTCTGTTCCACTCACCCAGAGGAGGTAATCTAGGAGACTGACAAAGGTTGACCCTCTCCCGGGGGTGGAATCAAAAAACCCCTACGAGGTTCTCTGCACTTCTGAGTGAGGGGGGGCTCAGAACAGGTGCAAGACTCCAAGGAGGAGATGAAGGGGGTTGCTAATCATACCCCACCCCCTGAGAAATTCTATACAGGGAAAAAGAAGAAAAAAGGAAGAAAACGAATTTGGGTTCAAATTGTTGAACGCTGGTATTACTAATGTGGCAACTATTAATTGCCAAGTCTCATTAATCAAAAAAAGAGATACGCTGTTTTTCAATTAATTTCAGATCTAAATGTTGATTTGGTTTTCCTTCAAGAAACACAGATGGCATCAGTGTTTCATCTTCAAGCTTTCAAATCAGAGTGGCCATGGGGTCCCTCATACTGGTCCTTCGGGACCGATCGGACAGATGGGGTGGGTTTCCTTTTTACTAGAAATGACTTTTCTTTGTTTAGGATCTTGGACCTTATCCCTGGGAGGGTTCTAGTATTGGATGGTTATTGGGATGACGAACCATGTAGGCTGATCAATGTATATGCCCCCCAACTGAAAGCAGAGAGGACTAATATGTTCTCTATCATCCAACCCTATTTATGTATAGCTCAGCTGGTTCTTTTTGGACTATTCCTGGGGAAAACGAATTCACCATCCAAGGTGTATTGTGATTCGGTAGTGTTCGCACAATGTATAGCAATGGCAGAGCTCTTGAACTGCAATTCTTACATTGTGCTGCCTAATTATTTTACTTATAAGTGGGCACAATACACCTCTGTTATTGATTATATGTTTGTTTCAAAGTAATTGATGGTGAATTCTGCTGCCATACGTCCAAATGAGTTTTTGAACCACCTTATGATCATTACTTCTTTCAGTTCAGACCCACACCCTACCAGGGTCAAGGCAAGATGGAAACTGAATGTACAAACACTTCAGAGTCCCAGTATTTAGCTTACTATCAGACAGCTCTTGGCTACTCGGGCCTCTGTGCTTGATCGCTATGAGGACTTAGGGGAATGGTGGTTACAGACACAAATTGACATTTCCCTTGTCCTCCAAAGATATGGTAAAGATTAGTCTTGACGCCAATATTTTAAATACTTAACTTTACGGAAAACATTTCAACACCTGCTATCTCTACCTCCTACAGGATGTCACGACCTTCCTTCCCGAACAGATCTTGTAAGATGAGAAATGCAGGACTTACAATACAACAGGGCCAGCACTATCAGAGCACAACTGTCCTCTGGGACACATAAGTTCCCAGTTTTGGATCCCTGTGCAACTTGCAAAACACTGCATGTGGCATCCACACTGTCTAGCCTTCAACGGCCTGAAGGTACTTTAGTTACCTTGGTTCATGACTCTTTCAGATAGTTACACAAGTAGAGGAAGCGAGATGCGCCTTCACGGGAAGACATCCTACCTCTCTAACTTAGGACAGCATCCACTTTCCCTTTCAAACTGAATTCCTTAGTCGGGCCATTTTTCACAAGAAATTCGGACGTTATTCATACCGAAACTAGGGGTGGCCCCAGGTATAGATGGCCTCCCATTTAAGTTCTATAAGACGTGGCTCCAAAACTAGCTTGTTGTCTGGAACAAGTTTTTAAATTCTTCTTTTCACAGTACTTAGTTCGTTCCTTTGCAAGGAGTTTAACAATATTTTTATTTAAATCAGGGACCGATCTCTGCACTAGAACTGGAGGCCAATCAGCCTGTTGAATGGGGATTTTAAAATACTCTCTCAAATCCTCCATCTCTGCCTAAGGGCTTAGGCAGTGCACATACTACATTCACTCCAATTTTGCAGTTTACCTGATAGATCTATCCATCACCTCCTAATCATTTTAAGAGAACTTTGGGAATTTTGTCAGACTCGACATCACAGTGGCTGGATTATTTCCCTGGACCAGAAGAAGGCTTTTGATTTGGTGGACCATGGTTTCTTATTTTCTGTACTGGAAACCTATTGCATCCCTAGGTTCTTTATTGATAAAATTAGAATGCTATATCATAATGCTAGTTGGAGCCCATATGCTAAAGAGGTCATTGGCCTGGTTTGTGCGGTTCGTACAGGGGTACAGCAGGGGTACCCCCAAAATCCACTATTATACATTTTTTCTTTAAATCGTCTGATACAGCACATTATGAGTAACCCAGGGATCCAAGGTTTAACAGGACACACTCCAGGGGATGAGGTCAAGATCCTGGCTTATGCAGATGATGCGTGTCTGCTCCTTCAGGACTCAGACAGTGTCCAGGAGACCAATAAAGAAATACAGTGTTTTCCCAGTGTGTCAGGGGCAAGGTTGAATGTTACTAAATATAAGGCGGTTAGGTTGGGATCTGCAGCCCCCCCCCCCCATGGGACATTCTCTGTCACAACTAATCCCATTAGAATACTGGGAGTTATGTTTGGACCCCAAGATTTGGCAGTTTTAAATTGGTCCATTTCCTTACAAAGGTGTGAGGTAAAGGTGGCTGTGTGGAAAGACTGGAATCTGTCTAAATTAAAAAGGATTAACATTATAAAGAAGTTCCTGATTCCAAGTCTGACCCATACTGGCACCATCTTTCCTTTACCACAGTCGATAGAAACTCAACTATACAGCATATTCTTCACTATGTTATGGGGTAGTCACCTTAACCCGGTGAAACATGGATATAGTTACCTGCCATGGGACAAAGGGAGTTTGGGAATGGTAGACCTGGCCATCTTCTTCCACTCCTTGTTCTGGATGCATTCCATAAAATCACCATGGCTTTTGACAGACACCTTAGTTCACAAATGGTTTTTAAATAATTGGAATATTTTTGTTTCTAAATGGGTAGATCACTCCCTGAAAATTTCTACACTGTTATGTACACCTACGTCAATCAAATCTGCAATTCAGAAACTATATAAATGGGATATTACTAAAGGCATGCTTTTGGGGACTTCCAGAGTACAATTATATCACTATGTTTTGGGTAAAGTGGGACCTTCGGCCCCTGAGTTTAAAAACAGTTAGGTGCAAAACGTAGCTAAGGTTATCAAAATGCTTAATGTGAAAAGGATTCCAGATCAAATGTGGGAGGTGCTATGGCTTAGTGCTTATGGGAAATTCATTGCAGACATATCATTGGACATCAAGAGCGAGATCAGTATGTTTGCTGATGATACCAAGGTAGGAGTGGTGGTGGATGACCTAGGGGGATGGCAGGGGTTGCAGGATGATCTGGCAAAGCTTGAAACCTGGTCAGACACCTGGCAACTAGGGTTTAATGCCAAAAAGTGCAAGGTGCTGCATTTTGGGATGAAGAACCCAAGGAGGAGTTACCAGCTGGGGGGAGTGCAGCTAACCCAGACAGAGGAGGAGGAGAAGGATCTGGGGGTGCTCATTACAGGGTCAATGAACAACTCAGCACAATGTAGGAAGGCAGCTGCAAAGGCCAACAAAATGCTGGGTTGTATTGAAGGGGTATATCCTTAAGGGGGAGGAGGTGATTCTGCCACTGTACAGGTCATTAGTTAGACTGCACCTGGAGTACTTTGTGCATGATTGGCGCCTGTATCTGAAGAGGGACATTAAGTTACTGGAGGTGGTGCAGCACAGGGCGACAAAGATGATCAAGGGGCTGGGGGACTTATCATACGAGAGGAGGTTGAGGGAGTTGAATATGTACTCACTGGAGGAGAGGAGGGACGGGGGGACATGATTGAAACCTTTAAGTACATGAAAGGAATAAACAAGACAGGTACAGAGGGGCTGTTCAAAGTAAGGGAGGGGAGGGACACCAGGGGCCATGATATGAGACTGGAGGGAGGAAGGTTCAGGAGGGAGATGAGGAGACACTTTTTTACAGAGAGGGTGGTGGCTGGGTGGAATGCGTTACCTGCAGAAGAGGTATCCAGTAGAACAGTGGACTGTTTCAAAAGGGGATGGGACAGGACAAGGGGGAGGGTCAATGAAGGGTAAGGGTGGAAGGGAGGCGCAGCTGCAGAATAAGGGGTGCTAGCTGCACATTTGAGCAGACTTGATAGCCCTCTAGGCCTTTTTCTGTTGGCAAATTTCATATGTTCATATGTTCATAAACTCAATATTCGGGGAACCGATAAGCACAAACCAGCTGATGAACGCTTTTTTCCATATACAGGGTGTGGTGCCCCAGAGGAAATAATGGAACGTTTTGCGTTACACTGCATTTATTCCAGTAATCTTTTGATTTTTTTAGCCATGGTGTGGAATTTACCTTGGCTGCGAAATCTCACATATGAGACCCTTATACTGGAGGATTATAGTTATAGACTGTTAAAGTATAACATTGACACCTTGTCTGTGTTTTTCGCAGTTCTGAAGTACTATCTCTGGAAAGCCCAAGTGCAGTGGATTCTACGACAACGACAAATGCCCTTTATGGTCTTTAGGGTATTGTGTGAACATGCACTGCGAGGTATTTGGGATGAAGAAATACATGCAATTAGCTTACCAGTCACACGATCACGGTGGAGAGGTCTTTCCTTTTTTATTAAGTTCAAGTGACACTTTAGTATTGAGTGGGGCACAGGTTGGGGGGAATATGTAATACATGATTTATGGTCCAATACATCGTCTTGTATTATGTACGGCATTATAGCTATTGTTTTCCATTTTTTTGTATTCAATAGTCATTGTATGAGGTTTTGCTGTTCTTTCTTTGTTTTGATGTAATACCTGTGTTATTTTTGCTTTTCTTTTCTGTTATGCATTTCGGAAATGTGTCATTATTTGTATACTGTTTATGTATTGGTATCTCTAATAAAAAAGCAACCCTACTCTTTTTGAAAAGTGCCATGGGATCTTTAACATCCACCTGAACAACCACCAGAATAGGCAGACGGGACCTCGGTTTAACGTCTCATTTGAGAGACGGCACCTCATGAGTGCAGCACCCCCCTCATGCTGCACTACAGTGTTAGTAGTTAACCCAAGTGCCTGGTGTGGGCATAGAACCCACAACCTCCTGATCTTCTGGCCTCAGAGGCGAGTGTGCAACCTGCTGAGCCACTGACACTTAGAGGTTTGGGAACTGGTGCATCAGTGGGGAAAGTGATGTGGGTTTGTGGGGAATTATGTTTGGTTGGTGATGGGTCTATTAGTTGTTTGCATACTTGCCTGACAGTGCCTTATCCCACAGTTCCCTAATCTTGTTTCTGAGCTCCTGCTCCCCTTTTGTATTGCACAGACTGACTCCTTGGGTATCCCTGTGCAGAGTGTAATTACTGTGCTGTGTTATTATTAGTTATGAAATGAGTAGAAAAAATGCTGGCTCCTGACTGGTCAAGAGGTGGTTTCAGCTGGGCCGTTATCCCAGCACAACAGCCCGGATGAAAGTAATATGTTTAAAAAAATGCATCCAATTTACTAGAAAGGGCCCATTTCATAAATGCAATAAGGCACTGCAGAGGGTGCATTATGATGAGGTCCAAAATGTGGGATGCACCATGAGTAGCCCAGGCTGAAAAGGTGCAGGAAAAGGCACCAAGCCTAAGTTACAACAAAGTCCCAAGGTGTCTGCGCTCCAGTCAAAAAGGGCTTGCAGCCAAAAAAGCACCCTCACACAAGATTCAGTTTTAAAGCTTTAATAACTATAATGCCAGTGAGGGTGTAACATACAAAAAACATTGCCACTCGCCCTGGCGCTTCGGGTCCAAACAACCCTTCGTCAGGGGGCATGGTAATGGGAAGGGCAGACATCAATTGATACAAAAGCATAATTGATTCAATCAGTACATTAATTCACTGCTGTGTGCAAACCATTTAGACACAAAATACAAAAACAATGAAAAAATATACAGAACACTTTGTCACAATATTTACAAAACCATCCATGTTCTCCAATTGGGAAATACATTTTTTTAAATATAAGACATGTGTCTTTCTTTCAATTCAGCCCAATAGAGAAGATGTAGAAAAAGGGAGATAAATTTATGTCACAATTATATGTGTACATTATATCTGTCATTTTTCAAAAAAGTTATGTGAAGCCTTTTTTGAGGTCTGCAATCTAGCTTCTGGTTTCTAGCGATCAATAGGCAGTCAAAGTAGTCTTAGGGATAATAGAGGAACTACAAATGAGGGACAAATCAAAGATCTGTGGGGAAAACAAAAAAATATATATTTTGAAAACATATTCTATTATTCTATTATTTTCACAATTCTAGTATATACTAGATAAAAAAAGGATTGGTGTTACTTATCATAAAATCCCATTACTGGATATAGGAAATTAATAATTATTTGATACACACACACAAATAAATTTTAGAGTAACCATCACCAAGCCATAATAGCTCACAAGGGTGGTGTCCTGGCCAAACTTCCCCCATTCACTAAAAAGTACTACAAACCAATCACAATAAGGCACTCTATGAGGTGCGTTATGGTGGGCTGGCAGCCCTTCTTGGGTGCTTCAACCCACCTGAGGTGGGGCGTTAACCCACCATAACACACCCCCTGTCATACCTTATTACTTAATTCTTGGGGGTACAGAAGTTTAACATATAAGCTCCCTTTGCATTGTGGGTGGGAGCCCGATATTTTCCTATGAGGAAGCACCCTTGCAGCATAGAGTTAGATGAACCCTCATAAGTGGAGGCACTGAGCCACACTTGAACCCAAATTTACATAAACCAAACCCTGGTACCATTCACCTAAAAGTTCATAACCATCTCCTGCTTTCGGCCGAGTCACATTTTTTGTGGGTGGGGTGGTTATATATTATGCTAGGGGACAGAAACTAGACATACAGGCAGGCAGTATAGCGCAGAGGGTTAAAGCTCTGATCTACAGATCTGGAGACCTGGGTTTGAATCCCACAGCCAGCTAGGTGCATACTGTGATCCTGAGCAAGTCGCTTAACTTCCTTGTGCTCCCAGGTCACATCTGGAAACAAGCATCAGCTTAGTGTGCTACTCCTGGTTAAACAATGTTCCCTTTCCTTTCCCTTTCCCTTTCCAATACAGTATGATCTTTTCCAAAGACATCTCCCTCCACTGAGTCACATTATGGAACTACAAGTCATAGGCATCAGGACCACCAGGAAGCTTTGCTTACTGGGGCCACCCATGCTGACGTGCACCATCGCTGCCTATATAACCTGGATGGCCTTATCATGCCTCACTTCTTTCTACCACTGTCAACCGCTCATCGGTCCACTGTTGCTGAAGAATGCTGCTGAAACTCTCATGTATTGTTATCACTACTGCTTCTTTCTTTTCTTTCTTTTAATTAACAGAACAATTGTTTATGCCGCAAATGAAAGACAAGGAATTGTTGTTCCATTATTGTAGTAGCAGTAAACGTAAGATACAAGGATGACACTCGTACAGTGTGTTTCTGCTGCTTAGGTATTAGTCATAACATGAAGGCCTGCAGAATTTGCAGACCTTAAATAGGTACATGGAGATACTGCAGGAAAGCCTTAGAAACTTATATAAAGCTTAAGGCAATAGAGGACAAACAGCGTGCGTCGCAGACAGCTTTACCATTGTCACTCACTCCTTCTGCCCAGGGCTTTCCATCGACTCACCATTCCCTGCAGTCAATGGCACCGCCTGCTGATTCACTGAAGAAAAAGGACATGAATGCTTCATCAAAGAAAAAAGGACAAGAACACCAAGTCAGCAGAAAAATACCAACACGCTGACAAAGACAAGCAGCAGCATACAGAAAAAGATGCTTCTCCCATCAAGCCTCACTCTCCTCTTAAAGGAAGTAAGTCTGCAGAAAATGACAGATCCCAGGATAAGTCATTGGGTTATGCTACCACAATGACCATCTTTCAAACACCAAGGTCAGGGTCTTGCACTGGCTCTAATCCTGCACGGGGAGATTCATAACTGATTCTGCCATCAGGCGTTGTCCCGTTGATGAATCTGTTGTCTAGCAACCCATCCAGGCCTGTTGGCATGCAGATGTTGTTTCACACTGTCTGAACATTTTCAAAAGTTTCTGCCCCTGGTTCTTCTGTCAATGCTAATCCCATCGCTGCCTCCAGGTCTGACACCATCAACTTCATCAATGAAGCTGGCATTCCCACTACAAGTTACTCTGCCTGGCATGGGGCTTCCTTCATTGATGTCTGGTCTGTCGATGGTTCCTCATGTGCAGCTTCCTGCTGCTGTTGACCCACTACTTATTCCTGTCTATGAGGAGGAGGAACTGGAATACAATCCTAACTTAACAAGGAGGACTATGAGAAAGAGGAGAAAGGCCTGAACCCCCCCCCCTCCATGTAGTGGGCTCCAGCTCCACTTTATCTTTATGTAGTGAGGACAGTGTACATTACACACCTAGATCCCCTCCTGAGGATTTGTCTTTTCAGGCTTTCCAACAGCAGCTCTTGTCCAAGCTGGGCTTTGCTGCTGAGGAACAGGATTCTTCAAAGAAGAATCTCTATGAACTTTTAGAAGTTTTAGCATTGCCTACAGTTATTATTTAGTGCATTCAGCATTGGAAGATGCCACAATTGCAGTTTGGTGTAAGACTAGTGCTTTGCCTGCTGTGCCTTGTAAGGTGCACAAACAATACCCTGTCCCTTCGGGTAAGCCCTGTTATGCCACTCACCCTGAAAGTGATTCTGTGGTTCTTATTGCTGCACATGTGAGATCTAAAGTTCCTAAGCATGTGAGTTTTCTTCCTCCTGACAAGGAACTGAGGACGCTGGATGTCATGGGCAAGAGAATGTATGTTTCAGCATCCCTTGGCCTCAGATTTGCCAACTATAAGGCTTACATGATTAAATATCAGAAGTGGCTGTGTAAGTTGATGACTGCCATGGCTAACAAGCTGCCTGATAGACCAGACAAAAACTGAATTCCAATAGACTGTTGCCCATGGTCTAGAAGTTGGTAAGCACCTTTTAAGGCCATCATATGATGCCTCTGATGCTGCAGCATGTGCTGCTGCTTCTGACATATGCCTGCACTGACCCTCGTGTTTACATGCCACTGATGTACAGCAATTGGTCCTTAACGCTCCCTTTAGAGTAAAGCAGCTTCTTGGTTCAGATGCTAAATCTGCCTTCAGGGACCTCCAGACATCTAAAATGACCCTGATATCCCTTCATACGCTTAATCCTAAGCCTCAGGGTCAGGGCCAGGGTTCCTTCCAATGGCCCTATGCCTAGCCAGGTACAGGCTATTCCAGGGGACCCAGCTGTGACTCCCATTGGACGCAGCCCTTCCCTCAGGCCCAGGTGCCCTTGTTAGGGTCACCAAAGATGAGGGTCTTGGTGACAACTGCCGTGCCTGGAGCATTCTGACTCCTTTCCACTTCCCCCTACCCCTGGAGATCTGGGTGTGCTTGTGGAAGGCCACTTCTCCCTCTTCCTTCCAAAGTACAGGGAGATCATGACAGATGCTTCAGTGCTAGAGAGTTCAGCATGGACACACCTTAGAACTCTCTGTCCCTTCCATACATCCTCCCTTGCTGAGCTGATACCATCCTGGATATCTTGCCCTCCTGCTCACCCATCCTGACTGCAGAAATTAATTAGGGCTACTAATCTTGGTACTTACTTGTACCAAAATGGAAAGGATTTATGTCCCATCCTAGGCATTCGTACCCTCAAACTGTTTACAGAATACAAATGGTTCTACATAGGCGCTCTATAGTCCTTGCTCCCCCTGCTGCTGCAAGGGGATTGGCTACTTACCCTAGAAATGAAGGACACTTACCTCCATATCAAGATCTGCAAGTCCCACAGACAGTGCCTGCAGTTTATGCTCCAGTGCTCTCGTCCCCAGTTTGGTGTCTTGCCCTTAGATTTCTGCTGTGCACTGCAGTGGTTGCAGTCGCTCTCAGAAGGAGGGGCATTTATGTTTTCCTGCACCTTGACAATTGGTTTCTGAAGGCCCCATCATGGGAGGCAATAATTTACACACTCTTCCACACCAGACAGCTCTTCAAACAGTTGGGCATTCTGGTGAATGGACCAAAATCAGTGTTCACTCTGTACCAGAGTCTCCAACACATAGGAGCAGTTCTGGACACAGGACTGGGTCAGGCTTTTCTTCCCTTGGACTGTGTTACATCACTGGTTGCCCAGACTCAGCTGGTCGCTTCCAGCAACTATTGTCTCAGCCAGAAGTCTCCTCAGATTGATAAGGGTCTCATGGCTGCTATTCTTACTGTCCCACTCTTGCATCTGCATATGAGAATTCCACAGTGGTTCCTCTGTATTCAATGGACTCAACATTCAGACATACTGGTGTATCTCATACAAGTGACTCCTCCACATCACCATTCACTGCTCTGGTGGTTGGACTGCTCCAACCAGGAGACTCGATTCCCCTTTCTCCACTTGTCTCCTCTTCTGGTGATGATGAGGGATGACTTTGGTTTGGGATTGGGTGCCCATCTTAGTCCCATCCAGACTAAGGGTCAATTGCACCCCCCAGATACATTCTGCACAGCAACACTCTGGAGATGAAGGCTGTTCTGCTTGGCCTACAGACCTTCACTACCCTCCTACGGGGCCACCAGCTGTTGTTCCATACAGACAACATTTCAGTGATGTACTACATCAATTACCAAGATGGTGCCCATTTGTATCCTCTCTGCAGACAGGCAATGAGAATCTGGCACTGGCCATGGAACACAACATATGCTTCTCAGCCATGTTTCTGCCTGGTACCCTCAGTGTCCTACCAGATCATCTCTGGCTGGTCTCAGGTGTTCTGCCATGAATGGGGGTTGTTGGACTCTGTTCTGGGTGACCTCTTTGTAAAGTGGGTTACCCAGAACTCAACCACTTTGCATCTCTATACCACATAAAACTGCCACTTTTATGATTGCTTGCTCCAGGGCCTGGAGGTTTTGGGCAAGAACTGTTGTCCCACTCTTGGAAAAGGAGGTTATTGTACAGTATGTATTTCCCCCATTCCCTCTGATACAGAGGGTTCTGGTCAAGTTGGGACTGAGTAAGCCACACTGATTCTCGTGGCTCTGTACTGACCCAGACAAATCTAGTTCCCTATGCTTCAGCAATTGGCAGTGGAACCCCATCTCACTCTTCCTATAAGTGGGATTTATGTTACAGGAGCAGGACTCTCTGGTGCATCCGGATCTTTGATCCCTGTACCTCTTCACCAGGCTCCTAAGAATGTACAGCTGTCCTGCTATGGGGTTCCCCAGCAGTTGCAGCTGTTCTGTTGATGGCTTGGAAGCCATCTATTAGACACACCTACTCACACAAATGGAAATGTTTTATGATTTAGGGTACTGCCTGTTGGCTGAACCCCTTTAAATGTCTGGCCAGTTGAGTTATGGACTTTATCTCCTGTCCCTTGCAAATGCAGACCTCATGTATTCCTCCATAAAGGTTCACTCGTTGCAGTGTCAGCTTTTTATGCTCTCACCAACGGCAAAACAGTGGCTCAGATTAAGGTTTCTGGCAGGTTCCTCAGAGGTATTCTATTTGTAACCCCCGTCGATGATCCGGTTCCAGTGTAGTACTTTCATTTGGTTCTGGAGACCCTTCCTGCACTTCCCCTCAATCCTTTTGCTACTTGTGAGCTTCTATTCCTTTCTTGGAAGTCACTGTTCCTCATGGCTATGGCATCTGCTAAACGTGTTTCTGAATTGCAAGTTCTGGTTATGAAGTCTCCTTATCTTGTTTTCCACAAGGATTGGGGTACCTTGCATACCAATCCTTATTTTCTGCTGAAGGTCGTTTCTGAGTGAACACTAAATCAGACTATTCACCTTCCAATTAATTTTCTGACTCCCACAGATAGTGGGGAATGTCATCTGCACATGCTTGATGTCTGTCAGATGTTGCGTTGGTACCTTGATCATCCTAAGGATTGTAGGAAATCCTCTCAGCTATTTGTGGCATATGAGGAGAGGCTGAGGGAACTGGATTTGTATCCTCTGGAGTTATGAAGGGAAAGAGGGGACATGATTGAAACATTCAAGTATGTGAAAGGGATCAATAAAGTTTGGAATAACTTATTTACAGGGAAGGTAGATACAAGAACTAGGCATGGACTGAAGGTGGAGGGGGGAGGGTTAGGGGAAATGTTAGGAAGTATTACTTCACAGAGAGAGTGGTTGAGCCATGGAACAGACTGCTGGAGGAGGTGGTGAGCAGGACCCCGATTTTTCTGCGGCACATCGGAGCAAAGTTCTGCAGCAGGGTTCTCATTTGCCACTAAGAACCTTGGCACTCAATATAATTTCTGAGGCAATTCTGCGGCACGTTTTTACCCTTAATTTTTTTCCTTTTTTTTTTTTTTTGCCAAATCTGACACAATTCACGCTCGTAACACAGTCATTTTATGGGCGTTTGTCACCAAATTTTCAACATAGCCAGTTTAAGACCTCTGCTCATGAACAGTATCACTATGATTTTATTAATCTGTCCGGAACATTGATTTCGTACACCGACCGCGCCATTGTGCACTACATGTGCGAAAACACATTTCGGGTGAGATGTGAAAAATGACAGTTGTACTGTTCATAAGGAGGTGTGGTAAAATGGCAATACTGAAAATCTGGAGTGAAAATATTAAAAATGCTCGAAGTTACGAGCATGCGTAGGAACTGCGCAACACACGCTCATAACACAGTCATTTTATGGGCGTTTGTCAACAAATTTTCAACATAGCCAGTTTAAGACCTCTGTTCATGAACAGTATCACTGTGATTTTATTAATCTGTCCGGAACATTGATTTCGCATACCGACCGCGCCATCGTGCGCTACATGTGCGAAAACACATTTTGGGTGAGATGTGAAAAATGACAGTTGTACTGTTCATAAGGAGGTGTGGTAAAATGGCAATACTGAAAATCTGGAGTGAAAATATTAAAAATGCTCGAAGTTACGAGCGTGCGTAAGAACTGCGCAATGCACGCTCATAAAACAGTCGTTTTGGGGAATATTTTCACCAAATTTTCAACATAGGGTTTTTAGGTGCCTACCTCATGAACTGTGACACTGTCATTTCATTAATCATTCCGGAAAGGTGGTTCCGCTCAGTGACTGCGGAAACACCTTTCGGAACCGATTAACAAAATAACAGTGTCACAGTTCAAGTAGTCTAAAAACCCATGTTAATTTGGTGAAATTCCAGAAATAACTGAGATATGCACTAAAGTTGAAAAAATCCATTTATGCCATTATACAGCTTACCGCATTTCTTCCAGTTCGCGGTCGGCTTTGAAGGGTGCAGGCGTGTTCCCAGTCCACAGAAGATCATTGCGCTGGGCTCCGGAGGTAAGTATGGGTTGAGGTGGGGTGAGGTGGGGTGTGGGGAGGTGGGAGAGTACGCAGAGGGTGGGTGCGGGTTGGGAGAGGGCAAAAGAATCAACGCGGAAGGTTTTTTGTTTCAGGTTTTGTTTTGTTTTGTTGGATTCCACACAAGGAGGGACTTTTGCCACGCTGGGTGGGCTCCCAGCGTGGCACCAGGCAGCAGGTCAGTGAAACCGACGGGGATTGGAGCACCCCGTCGGCAAAGGAAGATTTTGCCACGCTGGGGTGGGCTCCCAGCGTGGCATAAAAGCTATTTGAAGGCCAGTGAAACCGGCCGGGGATTGGGCACCCCGTCGGCAAATTGAGCTTTTCCACGCTGGGGTGGGCTCCCAGCGTGGCACCAGGCAGCTTGGGGGAGGGGACAGGAAGCCGGCGGGGATTGGGCACCCCATCGGCAAATTAAGCTTTGCCATGCTGGGGTGGGCTCCCCAGCGTGGTATACTAACATTTGGCGAAGACGTTTGTTCGGCGGCCGGCGAAATTACGCTGGGCGACGCAAATTCAACGGATATTTCGCTGTTTGCCGTGACCATGGGAATCGCTGGAAAACTCGGGCCCTGGTGTGAGCACCAATACAGTGGAGGGAATCAAGAGGGCCTGGGACAAACACAGAGGGTTGCTGAGGGGAGGACAAGGGGAATCTTGGGGGGGGGGAGAATGACAGGTAGAGGGAAGGGATAGGCAGACTCGATGGGCCAGGAAGGCCCTTTTCTGCCGTCACATGTCTATAATCTATGAATCCCAAGGATAGTGGGCTCCCCTATATCAACACGGGGCTTTTCCAAATGGTTAGCCTGTTGTATTAATTTCTGTTATCAGAAGCCAGGTAAATAGTTTGCTGGCCCTGTCTGTGATCACTCTATCTGTGGAGTGGCTACTTCTGTGGCTTGTTTTCAAAATGTGTCCACTACTGACATCTCTGCTGCTGTCACGTGAAGTACTGTTCATATATTCAATAAATATTAATGTCTGGACTTTGTCTCTCAAAGATGTGCCGGGTTTGGCCTTACTGTCCTGCAGTGCCTCTTTACTCAGGGTATTTAGATCTTTCCTTCCTTCCTCCCTCAGTTCTTTGGTACTGCTTTGGAATGGTTCCATGATGTGGCTCAGTGGAGGGAGATATTCTTGAAGAACAGTTACCTGCTGTAACAGTAGATCTTTGAGAGACTCTCCTCCACTGAGCGACAGCTCTCCCACTCTCCTTCCACCATTTTCAGGTGGCAACTGGTTGTCCTATTTGCTCCTGCATGCTGATTCTGCTCCTGATTTTAGAATTCTGTTACTCAGGTTTCCATATCCTCTCCTCTGTACTTGGTTTGGTCCTGGTTGCTGGTTCAATGATCCTCCAAGCTTGTCTCTGGTGGGGAACTGAGGCACAATGGGGCTCTTCAGGTTATATAAGTAGCGACAAGGCACGTCAGCATGGGCGGCCTCAGCTAGCAAATGTTTCTAGGTGGTCCTGACACTGATGGCTTACAGATCCATGGCGTGGTTCAATGGAGGAATACATGAGGCGTACATGAGGTTAATTGCAAACTGACTTCAGGCTGGAAACAGAAGGCAGTGGTGGGCTGGCACTACTCTGAGTGAAAAAAAGTATTCAACGAGGATCAGTGCTGAGGCTGATGTTGTGCAACACTTTTGTCAATTACCTGGCAGCTAGGATCTCTATCAGGCTGCTTATGTTTAACTGATGACACTAAGCTGCCAGGGTGGTGAACTCCCTTGAGGACAGGGACACACATCAGGAGGACCTGAACAAGTTGAGTAATTGCTCAGAGCCCTGGAGTCTCAGACTTAGTATAGCTAACTGCAAGATGTTACACTTGGGAGGAAACACAGAGGAAGGAGCTACCCACTGTGTGGGGCTCCTCTCGCTGCAGTCGAAGAAGAAAAGCACCTGAGAGTCAAAACAGAAATGGGGCTGAAGCAAGACAAGCAGTGCCCAGCCACTGCCATGTGTGCCAGCCCACTGCTGGGGTGCTTCAAAAGGGGGGAGGGGTGACCAGCAGGACAAAGGAGTTTCTCCTCTTGCTTTACTAAGCCCTGTTCAGGACCCACTGGGAGTATTACATATAGTTCGGGTCTCCTCAATATAAAACAAGCATTTGTCAATGCCGAATGTTTGCTTGCTGGTACTAGCATTGGAAATGCAGGAGTTAGACAGATGCAGAATAGGAATGGCAGAGAAGTATTGAACTTCATGCCAACCCCACCTCCATCCTGTAGAAGTGGACAGGCATTGGGATAAGTGTTTAGGTTGTCGCCCATGATGGTCATGCCATGTCACCTCACCCTATTCTGCAGACACCGACACATGCTGAGGTGTGCTTGGGGTGTTTGGCTTTACAGTCACCCCATTCCATAAGGACATACGTTGAAATGGGTGAAGCATAGGAGAATGGGGTTAAGTCTGGGGCCGAAGAGTCCAAGGTACACCTCGATGCCTGTCAGTGGCTGGGGGTGGGATGAGCAGTACAGCTGGCAGTCCAAAGGCACACCCCGATGCCTGTCAGTCTGTACAGGGTGGAACGTTATGGTTAGAAACCCTAACATCTTGGGTGTTTGTTGGTATTTGCACTACAAATTTTCAACATGGCCTTTTTGTGACCCCACCTCATGAAAGCATTTGGGACCTCTTCTCATAAAGAGTGGCAGTGTGATTTTGTCAATGTGTCCCGAACTTTGAGTTCCAACAGCGACCGTGCCATTGTGCGCCACATGTACGAAAACACAGATCAGGCAGGATGTGAAGAATGACAGCTGTACCATACATAGGGAGGTGTGAAGAGATGGCAATGTTGAAAATCTGTAGTGGGAATATTAAAAATGCTTGTACTTCTGAGCATACGTGGAAACTGCGCAATGCATTGGCGTAACACAGTCATTTTATGGACTTTCGTCACCAAATTTTCAACATAGGCATTTTAGGACCTCTGCTCGTAAACAGTGTCACTGTGATTTTCCTAATGTGTCCTGAACACTGATTTCCCACAGTGACCACGCTATTCTGCACCGGAAGTGCAAAAACACATTTCGGCCAGGATGTGAAAAATGACAGCTATATTGTTCATAAGGAGGTATGGAAAAATGGCAATGTTGAAAATCTGGAGTGAAAATTTTGAAAATTCGTGAAGTTACGAGCGTGCGTAGGAGCTGCGCAACGCACGCTCATAAAACAGTAATTTCTTGGATTTTTCCACCAAATTTGCCACATAGACTTTTTGAGAGGCCACCTCATGAACACTGGCACTGTTATTTCGTTAATCAGTCCCGAAAGGTGATTCCGCGCAGTGACCACAAAATCACCTTTCAGAACTGAATAACGCCATGACAGTGGCTGAATTCATGAGGAGGGGTCCCAATAACCCCATGTTGAAAATGTGGTGCCAAAATTCCCCAAAATGCCTGAGATATGCACCAAAGTTGAAAAAACCCTGTTTATGCCATTATACAGCTTACTGGCATCTCTTCAGTTTGTGGTCAGCTTTGAAGAGTGCAGAAATGTTCCTGGTCCACCGAAGATCGTCGTGCTGGACTCTGGAGGTAAGTATGGGGTGGAGGTGTGTGGGAGGCAGGGTGTGCAGAGGGTGGGCGTGGGTTGGGGGCAGGGCCACTGGACTGAACAAGGGACCATTTCTGATTTACAGGTAAAAAAAAAAAACAACATTGTGGGACTTTTTTTTTCCACAGGACATTGGCACACTGGGGTGGGCTCCCAGTGTCTGGCTTACGTTTTTTTGGGGGAGCTGTAGCCGACGGAGGATTGGGCACCCCATCAGCACATACCTGTGGGGGCAAGAGCTGAGGGGATTGGGCACCCCTTGGCACAAACCAACTTATTTTGGGGGGACATTATGCCAATGGGGAGTGAGCTCCCCGTCAGCAAATTAAACTGGGATGGGGGAACTGAAGCTGACGGGAATGGGGCCCCCCGTCGGCAAACAAAGACTGTTTTGTGAGGGCGCATGCTGCCGAGGGGGATTGGGCACCCCCTAGGCAGTCAGGGCTGTATAATATTGTTTGTGAACATGGCAGCGGCTTGCCGCCATGTTCACAATTCATAAACAATATTATACTAGGTAACGTTCTGCCCTGCAATGACGGGTCGCTTCCTCATTGCAGCGGAATGGCTGACGCTGCAATGATAAGGTGACCCCTGATTGCTGCAGTGAAAATATTACAACTTGGTGGCACTTTTGGATGCCAGTGTCGTCAGCACACTGTGCCTCCATTGGTCCATCAGTGCCAAGCCCCCAAATGCAATGCCTCTGTTGGCTGCCACAGTGCCGCGCCTCCACAACCCGCTTCTCTCCTAAGCTGCCACATAATGTTTCTTGTGCATGTGCACAAGCAAACATAAAAATACATTGAGGAAATCAACATGGAGCAATGCAGGACAACCAAAATTATCTTATGTATGGGGGACAAAAACTATAAAGAGGGGCTGGAGGCCCTTAACATGTTCATTCTGGAAAAAAATGAGGCTGAGAGGGGACATGATCTCAGTTTTCCATATACTCAAGGGTATAGACAAGATCAGACAGATGGAGATGTTTGACATGGTGTGCTAAAGCAGAACATGCGGGAGAAGCACTGAAATGCAGAGATATGAAAAACAGGGGTAACATCAGGAGGCACTTTTTCTTCTAGAAGGTGAAGAACTTATGGAACAGCCTATCACTGTAGACAGTGGATGTAAAGACAGACCAGGCCTTCAAGGTAAGCTTGGATTCATTTCTGCTTACCAAGGTAATTACATGACACCCAGGGAAGAGGAATGGGTGGAGTATCCCTGTAAATGAGTATGTCTTTGTGTAACCCGCCTATCAAAGATAGGGGTTACGAGTGACCCAAAGTGTTAGTATGTGTGCTAAGGGTTTTTGGACTGAAGGGGTTAATACTAGCGCATGTTTCAAAATGTTTAACAAGGTGTTTCCTGTTTTCACAAAATGTTCTGCTTTGTGACAAAATGTTCTCTGTGTTTTACACAGTAGGTGCCCATAGGTTATGAGCCTTCGCAGGTATTTTTCCTGCTTGTAAGGGCATATAAAATGGGCTTCAATACTGCCAAAAGTATGTTCAGTGTGTTCTACCAGTTCTTTGTTCCAGCAGATCCAGACAGAGCCACGCAGGTTCTGAGAACATCCAGGTATGCTTCTCTAGCTGCAAATGGTGGCGGAGTCCTGGGTCCAGGAGGCACTGGCTCCCTTCAGTGTATGACTCCGGAGGTTCGGGCACAAACTGGGTCCAAGCCTGGGAATAGCAATGGCCTGTTGGTGGTCAATTCTCAGCGGAGGCTATCTGATGGTTGCCCCTGATGGTTCCTGCACCAACTGACCGGTGTTCCAGTAACAGAAAGGCAGAGGACAAGAAAACCGGTTTTGCTGGACAAAGTTGAAAAATTACTGTTTAAAAGTCCCCCAGACACTTGGCAAATGAGTGGCTGGTGCAGCATTTTAAAAATGGCTTTGAGGTTTTTTCATGCTTACTGTGAGTTAAAATGTGAAACTTTAGATTATGGACCAAGAAAGATTCTTTAATAGGTGGCTTGACTGAAAATCTGCAGATTTTAAATTATTAAAAAAATAAAATGTCATTTTCACGCATGTGCAATAAATTTGTTTGCAAATGTTTATTAACTGGATTTCTGTGAAACTGATGTATGTCAGTTTCTCGAGTCAGAACTTACTTCTGTGAGACAAGACCCCCTACTTTTATAAGACGTAGTGGTCACAAAAGTGGGGAAAAGAAGAGAAAGCTTTGCTCATGTAAAACAAGAAAATGAGTTTGAAATTAAGTGTGAGTTGCGTGGTGAACAGTGTAGGGTGTAAATACAGGTTACTCACCTGTAACAGGAGTTCTAGGAATGGTATATGTTGTTCATCCACACTCATTGGCAGGTATCCTTGCCGCTTTAAATCTTGCCGGAAGGTCTTCAAGCTTGCTCCTCCCACCCACCCGGGTGGTATAACTCTCGGCTCCGCCCCATGACGCCAGATCTGGCCCGCTGGAAGCTCAGGTTGTGCGTCGAAGCCGAGGGAGGTCGGGTGGGTCGTTGGATGAACAACATATACCATTCCTAGAACTCCTGTTACAGGTGAGTAACCTGTATTTCTAGGGACATGGATATGTTGTTCATCCACACTCATTGGCAGACTCCTAGCAGTTCTCCGGAGGAGGGAGGCAAGACGACACCCCAATACTTACTTGGGAAGAGAGACTGGAGAACCGAGGCCCCAAAACCAGCATCCCGGGTGACTCAAGGTCGATGTGGTAATGGGTAATGAAGGTGTTTGCTGACTTCCAGGTAGCAGCCCTGCAGATTTCCTGGATAGGGGCGTCCCTGGAAGCAGCCACTGTTACAGCAGTATGGCGGTAGAATGAGCTCTTATCCCTCTGGGAGGCTCCATGCCCGCCAACTTATAGCAGAGATCTATGCAGGAGGTTACCCACCTGCTTATCATCCACAGCAGCTGCAGGTCTGCCAGATGCGGCTTCAGCGTGGGTGACAAACAGCTGGCGAACCTCTCCCAATTTCCAGCCGTGCGCTCCTTATAATAAGCGGCGCCCTTCTGGGGTCCAGAGTATGGAGCCTATATTCGACCTCGGTGTGATTGGGGTAGAACACCGGCAGAGTCAACACCTGGTTAAGGTGAAACTCTGACACCACCTTCGGAAGGAATTTCGGGTGGGGAGCAGGACAACCTTGTCCCTGTGGAAGACCAAGTAAGGAGACTCGATGGAAAGCGCCTGGAGCTCTCCCATCCTTCTGGCTGGACGGATAGCCACCAAGAAGGCGGTCTTCCACGACAGGTGAGAGAGACACACCTGTGCATAGGTTCGAATGGCTTGCCCATGAGCTTTGCCAGTACCAGCAGTAGATCCCACGGAGGTGGGGGTTCCCGCACTGGAGAGGAAATGTGATCAAGGCCTTTGAAAAAGCGCCAGACCACCTTCTCCTGCTGCAAGACAGCTTCCCGGCCCGCGCCCGGTAAGCAGAGATGGCTGCCAGGTGCACCCTTAGGGTCGTCGACCTAAGCCCTTGACTAGAAAGGGACCATAAATAGTCCAAGATGCTTGCCAAGGAACAGGAGGAAGGGTCCAAGCCCTTGCCCTGACACCAAATGGAAAACCTTTTCCATTTGAAGGCATAGCATTTTCTGGTCGACTCCTTACGGGACGCCTCAACTACATTGAGGACCTCGTCGGAAAGACCCAAGGCCTGGAACTCTAGCCGCTCAGGAACCAGGCCGTCAGGTGCAGGGATTGAAGGTCCGATGGAACACCTTCCCTGATTGACTGAGAGCAGGTCCGGGCGAGCTGGAAGCTGCCTCAAGTCCTGGAGCTGAGACTGAGGAGATCTGGGTACCAGAACTGGCGAGGCCAGTCTGGGGCTATCAGAATCACCTGCGCCTTGTCCCTCCTCGCCTTGAGAAGCACCTTGTGGATCAAGGGAAATGGGGGAAAGGCGTAGAAGAGGCCCGGGGTCCACTGCCTCAAGAAGGCATCCCCCTGCAGCGAGCCCTGCTGAGGGGGGCGGGCATGGAACAGACTCAGCTTCGCGTTCTCCCTGGAGGCAAACAGGTCCACCTGAGGTGTGCCCCAATGGGAGAACAGATGCTGTACTACCTCCGGCAGGAGAGACCACTCGTGGGATGCAGCCCCTATCCGGCTCAGGGCATTGGCCAGGGTGTTGGAGGCTCCTGCCACGTGAATGGCTAGGAGATCCGCCCAGGCTGCGCGACGAGTGACCAAATGCGGAGAGCTTCCTTGCATAGAAGCATGGAGCGTCCCCGCCCTGGCGGTTTAGATAGTACATGGTCGTGGTATTGTCCGTCTGGACTCGGACCACTTGACCCCGGAGGAACGGAGCAAAGGCGGTGAGAGCTAGGCGGACCGCTCGGAGCTCCAGCAGGTTGATGTGGCATCGGGACTCCTGCGGGGACCAGAGGCCATGAGCCCGGTGTTCCCCCAGATGGGCACCCCAACCCATCAGAGAGGCATCGGTCGATAGAGAGACCGTCGGCTCAGGGGCGGACGAACGGGATGCCCTCCTGCAAATGATCTGGAACGGTCCACCACTGGAGAGCGTTCCACATCCCCTGTGTCACCGACACAAGCTGGTCCAAAGGATCGCAGCGTTGAGACCACTGGCTGGCCAGTCCCCACTGAAGGGGACGCATGTTCCAGCAGGCCCAACGGACCACGCTGGAGCAGGCCGCCATGAGACCCAGGAGGCGCAGGAAGTCCCGGGCAGGGCGCAATTGCCCAACCAGAAATGATCGAGCAAGGAGGAAAGAACCTCGGCCCTGTCCGCCGGCGGAGCGCTCTGGCTCGAAGAAGCGAGCTGCGCCCGATGAATAGAATCACCTGCTTCGCTCGAGTTCCGACTCTGGCCTCGTTGATAAGGGAGGCCCAGTTGAGAGCAGACCTGGAGGGCCAGATCTCTGACCACCGCGCTCCTTCCTGGAGGGAGCTGCTATCAGCCAGTCGTCCAGGTAAGGGTACACCCGACCCCCTCGGGCCAGAAGGAATGCTGTCACCACTGCCATGCATTTGGTGAAGACCCTGGGAGCTGGAGACAAGTCAAGGGCATGGCTTGGAACTCAAGAGGGATCCTTCCGCCGAAGCGAAGGAATCTCTGGTGAGACGGACGGATAGGGACATGAAAACGCGTCCTGCAAGTCCAGAGAGCAGAACCACACGCCGCGTTCCAAGGATGGTATTATCTGAGCCAGAGTGACCATCCTGAAGGTTCGAGACCTTAGGAACTTGTTTAGGTCGTGTAGGTCGAGAATGGGGCGCCAGCCCCCCGTCCCTTTGGAACCAGGAAGTACCTGGACACAAACCCTGGGTCAGAAGGAGGGTCCACCACCTCTCTTATCACCTCCTTCTGGAGGAGGAGAGCGATGTCGGCTCGACGAGCCGCCAGTGAGGCTGGGGATCCCGAAGCGCCCCGAGGGGCGACGGCTCTGAAGGGTGGTGCCTGCTCGAATTCCAGAGGCAGGCCTCTTCCCACCACCTCCAAGACCCACCTGTCCGTGGTAACAGCGGACCAGGCGGAACGGAAGTGCCTGAGCCGTCCCCCCACGGGGGGACCCAGGGGTATGGTGACGGGGAATGGGGCGACACCCCTCAGCCCGTCACTGGGCAGGCTTGGAGGAGGGACCGGCCGAGGGACCTCCTGGGCCTTTCCTCCCTGCCTCCTGTTAGAGGAAGCCGTGCTTGGGTTTGGGATGCCAAGGTCGAGCCTGCTGGCCCTGACATTGCTGGGCTGGCGCTGGGGCACAGAAGGACGAAGGGCTTAGGCTGTGGCTTGCGGCCTTGTCCTTCTGAGCGAAGAGACCGAGTCCAAGGTAGCATTGACTTCTCGATCCTCTGCAGGTGACCTTCCACCCCAGGGTCAAGAGGTCAGTCCCCAAAAGGGAACATCCCCAACTTGTGCTGGGTATCCAAAGTAAAGGTGGATATCCTCAGCTAAGCCCGCCGACGCAAGATAGCCACTGCGGCCGCCACCGATCTGGCACATGAGTCCCCATATCCAAAGCAGTCTGGAGCTGCTGTTTGGCCACTGCTCCTGCCCTGGTCCCGCACCTGCTTAACCGTAGTCTGCAGATCGGGGAAGATGAGGGATGACCTCATCCAGGGAGCCCAACAGGGCATGAGAAAAATGTGCCATGAGGACGGCCGAACTGGCCTGACGTAAGGCCGAGAGAGGGACGCAGCGAGACTTTTCACCCTATTATGTCCAATTTCTTGACTCCTTGTCAGGAGGTTTGTCCATCCCTGGGCGCAGCCGGGCGCTACCGGAAAACCTGTCGGTAACCAACCCCTCAGCAGAGGGGTGTTCCGAAAAACCGGACAAGGAACCGGTAGGGACCGCATACTTCCTGGCCATCCTGGCCGAATGCGCAGGGCAGGAAGCAGGGCGCTGCCAAAGCTCCAGTGCCGGACCCACTATGGCCTCGGCCACCGGAAAGGCCTCCGTCGGAGAATCCCCTCGGTCCAGAATCTCCGTGAGGGGATACCTGGCCCGTTTGGAAACGGGTTCGAGCTCCATCCCGGTGGACTCCGAGATGAGCCGAAGCAGTCCTAGGAAGGACGACGGGCTATCGTCCATTGACTGACCTCCTGAAGACTCCAAGTCCAGTCGCTGGAGAAAAAGGAGAATCGCCTTCGGACCGGAAGAGTCCTCGAAGAGCTGCCTCTGGCCTGAGCCACCCTTCACCTGCCGAGGTCGGTCGGGAGTGAGGCTAACTGACAGCCGATGGGTAGACCTCAGCCGACCGAGAATCTTGGTCGGAGCCCCAATTGGGGCTGTGGAGGCGGAGGTTCCACCGGAATCGTGGAGCAGCTGGTTTTGGCCGAACAACCGCCTGCGATAGGCTCCTCGGATAAGTCGAGGGTTGTGTCGGCCGCCCGGTGACAGCTTACTTAATGGCCGGGAAGGCGACGGGTCGGCTTACTCCCGCCAGGAGGAGTTGTTGAACATAAAGGTCCTCGACTGCCGACGTAATTTACGCCGAAGCCTCCTCATCCAGGAGGAGGACGAGACGAGCGACGCCGCTGCTTTTACCGCGTGCCGAGACCGAGACCATGACGGTGTGGGATCGGCTGGACCGCGAAGAGGTCCGAGACCGAGACCGAGAGTCCCGGAATTTCCGAGGTCGGTGCGGGGAGGTGTCGGCCGGAACCGGCACTCCCTTCGGCTCGGATGGTCCATCCGAGGGCTCCGGAACCGGAGGCACAGGCGAGCCCACGGGATCCTCAACTCCTCCCGGGGGAACCGGGGAGAGGGGAATCTCGGCTGCTGAAGGCGACAGCCCGTCCAATGGGTCGAGAAAAATCTCGACTTCATCGGTGGGAGTCTCGGTCAACTGACCTGACGGGGACACCGTGAGGCCAGTGGCCGAAGCCGAGCGGTCGACCGAAGCCGACGGTCGACGGCCCGGGGAGAGGGACCTTTCCCGCTCCCAAGAGCGTCGACGGAGGGACTTACCCCTGTCCCTCTTTTTGGACCGAGAATAAGGTCCCGCAGACGTAGGCCCTTCTCCTTTAGTGGAGAGGGACAGACAAAGCTCCTTAAAGGAAGCCGTGTAAGAAGAGCCCAGAGAGAGCGGGATAAATGCCGCGGCCGAGGAAGATACGGCCCGCGCCGCCTCCTCTTCGAGGGCGACCATCCGCTCGAGCTGATCCGCCGAGCCCGCCGCCGCGGACACCGCCAACCGGGCCTCCTTGGACTTCACCGGAGGGAAACGCTTCTCGGGACGGCCCAGTTGCAATCGGGCAGCACGGTCTTCGAGGACGAGGTCGGAAAGATGAGCACAGGTCGCAAGCCTGGGTCGTGCTCAAGGCCTAAGCAGTAGACACACGTGGAGTGTGGATCCGTCCGAGACATCTTCTGCCCGCATGGGCATCTCCGAAATCCGGGAGTCGATTTGTCCATCGCAGCCGCGAGGGATAGAAGACTGAAGTCTTTTTCGCAAAATTTATTTTTAAATCCGCAAACGGAGAAATAGGAACCAGTCTCAAACGCAGAGCGTTAAGGAGGGAACCTGAGCTTCCAAGCGGTAAGGAAGATCTGGCGTCATGGGGCGGAGCTGAGAGTTATACCACCCGGGTGGGTGGGAGGAGCAAGCTTGAAGACCTTCCGGCAAGATTTAAAGCGGCAAGGATACCTGCCAATGAGTGTGGATGAACAACATATCCATGTCCCTAGAAGGTTGATTTTTCCAGTGTCCCCTCACCCTTTTCCGGGCCTGGTTTGTTCCAGCACAGCATGTCTCCAACTCTCTGAGCTGTCACAGAAGCCTGGGGGTCCTAAAACATTTTTTTAAGGCAGTATAGTGCAGTGGTTAATGCAATGTACTGCAAATCTGGAGATCTGGGTTTGAATCCCACAGCACCCACTTGCATACTGTGTGACCATGAGTAAGTCATTTAACTTTCTTGTGCTCCCAAGTCGCACCTGGAAACAAGATCAGCTTAGTGTGCCTTTCCTGGTTAAACAATTTCCCCTTTCCCTTTCCATTAAAAAGGTTCTTCAAAAATAGGATACAGCAGTCCTTGTACAACCACATACAGCAGGGATCCACTTTAGTGCCAGCCCAAACATCTGACTGGATGCCTACTGTCCTGCCCCATACTGCCCTGCCCCACTCCTGGCCACTGCATGCTCTGCTCCTCTACATGCACAAAGCAGTGAGGCAGGGGTAGTAAATCCACTACTAGTGCAGTACTGTGTGGGTGCAGAGCTACACAGCCCAGACACGTGCCTTTGGAGCATATCTGAGCCATCACTGTGGATCTGCCCTTAAAAACCCCTGACACCATTAAAAAAACTTTGAAACAAATGTGAGATTTAGATACAATTCAGTTTATATTTCATATATTTTCTATCATTTTTCCCTTTTTACATTTGCTTGTGCATGCACAAGAAGCACTATTTTGCACAAAATGGCATTTCAGAGGTGTGTCACTGCGGAGCCCATTGCAGCTCAAGTTGGAAGTGGCTTGGCAGTCCGGTCAATGCCCAAGCACTATGGTTGAGATACTACTCACTGGTTGCTGGGAGGAACCTTCATTTAGTTGAAAGGACCAAAGCCACTCCTGTTAGAAGGGGCTTCAATCCTTTCATTTGCATAAAGTCGGTCAGCAAGCAGCTGATTGCCTTTCAGCATTTGGAATGTTGTTGCTGCTGTCTTGGTTTTCAATTCTCCCTTCAGTTCCAAAATGGCTTGTTGTACCTCTGTCTATCTATCAATTAATCTATCTGACTATCTATCGAGCATACCGTAGTACTCACTCAGAATACCGCTTCTTTCTGCCCCACCCCTGAATGGCTTGCTGTACCATGGTCTAACTTATCTTATCTTATCCTTTCATTTATCTAATTGTCTGTCTGTCTGTTTATCTATCTATCTATCTATCAGACCGGGGTGCCCACTGCTAGTACCACATCCTTCTACCCTTCCCTCCAGGTCACCGGCCTGTTCTTTCCAATTTTTATTAATTAATATAGAAGCACAGTGGGGTGCCCATTCCTGGTACTGCTTCTCTTGACACACCCCCTCAAGGTCACCTGCCCCTGTTCACATTATGTAGGTGGCAACACCAGGGTGCGCACCACCGGTGACACTGAACATGAGCCCAACACTGGAATGCCCAATCCCACTGTAGGAATATCCCTGAAATAAAGAAAACCACCCCTTGATTTTTTTTTAACCTGTAAAACAGAAAACAGTCCCTCACAGATCTATTCCCCCACATGCA
The DNA here is from genome assembly GCA_016271365.2 of Neoceratodus forsteri. Classification (NCBI taxonomy): domain Eukaryota; kingdom Metazoa; phylum Chordata; order Ceratodontiformes; family Ceratodontidae; genus Neoceratodus; species Neoceratodus forsteri. Next base: position 1,574,598,942 of record CM057453.1, on the reverse strand, counting down.
TCCCCCACCAACCCTACCTCAACCTCCCACCACCCCAAACCCTCCAACACCCTTACTCACCTGAACATGTCACAGGGTGAAGACCCACTGTCTGATCGAGGACACGTCTTGCTGCTGGAACCGCTGACTGCAATATGAGAAACTAAGGTACTGTAAGTGTGGTTCAATGTATTTCAATGGGGTTTTGAACTTTGATGCATAACTTTGTCATTTTTGCATATTGTGGCCCCAAATTTTCCACATGGCCTTTTTGGTACCCTGCCTTGTAACCAATGGCAATGGAATTATGCAAATCAGGCCCAAAAAGTGATTTCTTGGTCATGTTGCAAAATCACCTTTCTAGCAAGATCTGAAAATGTTTATTGCTTTTGTTCATGAGGCGGGGTCATAAGAAGGTTATGTTGAAAATTTGGGGTCAAAATACATAAAAATGGAAAAGTAATGCACATATGTTGACATTTTCCTATGCTCGCTCGTAACTTTGGTAATTTGAATATTTTGACCCCACATTTTCAGCATAACCATTTATTCACACCACCTCATGAATGCGATAGCTGTCATTTTTGAAATCCTGGCCAAAATGTGTTTTTGTACCCATGGTACAGAATGACGTTTCGGGGATGTGGAATGACATTTTGGCAGGGATTTGAAATGTCACCTGCCAGTCTCATGAAGTGGGGTAATAAAAAGGCTATGCTGAAAATTTGGTGTACAAATATGGTAAAATGCCCAGGTTATGACTGAACGTTACAATATTTCAACGTTCACTCATAACTTTGCTAATTTTCAATATTTTGACTCCAAACTTTCAACACAGCCATTTTTTCCACACCACCTCATAAATGTGATGTGTCATTTTTTTTAAATCCTAAGGATACTTGGTATATTTAGTAGTACAAAGCAAAAGAAGGCCTACAGACCCATCTAGATTGCCTTCCCCCTTCTAGTGGGTGTACTGATGACTTCTTCTGTTTGATAGTAGAAGGTCGTCAGGCCCTTGCTTAAAACTATTAAATGATGTTGTATATACCAGATCCTGTGGAAGTTTGTTCCATAAAGGGGACGAGCAAATGGTAAAGAAGTTAAATCTTTTATTTGTATTTACTCTTGAAATAATTAATTGTTTATTATGTGATCTCAAGGCAGTAGATCTGTTATTGAATTTCAAACCACACTGTACCATTAGATCCTGACTATTCAATATACTGTACATCCCCACTTGTTCTCCTATCCTCCAAGCTATAGAGGTCAATGATGAAAGTCTGTCTTCATAACTTATACATTCCAAACACGTCATGATTTTTGTAGCTCGCATCTGGGTTCTTTCAATTAGATAAATATCCCTTTTGAGGTGGGGGTTCCAAAAAAGGGATCCAAAATCCATGTGTGTGATTACATATGTTTTGCATATCGGCAAGAGACACTGTTTATTTCTTGAGATAAAAGAGCACTGTTTTGATCTTAAGAGCCTATTTGTAGTTTTACAGAACTACGTGCAATGATTCGATGATGTTTATTTACTATTCATTATAACCTCCAAGTCCCTTTCCTTGGATACTGATTTGAGTTGTACATTATTCAAAAAGTACATAGATTTGATTATTTTTCCAAAGTTGCAACACGGCACACTTTTCTGGATTAAACTTTATCTTATTAAGAAGTGCTCATTCTTGAAGTGTATTTACTGTAGGTCTCTGCTTAGCAAGAGATGTTTGTCTGTCAAATCTATGCCCCCAGTTTTGTGTCATCTGCAAATTTTGTTAATGTATTGATGACATTCTGGTTTATACCTTTTTTGAACAGACAAAAAAGGTTGGTCTCAGTACAGACCCCTGGGGAACCCCACTCCCAGCACTTACCCACTGAGATAGGATTCCATCGATATTCACTCATTGGAATATGTCTGTTAAACAGTTATATACCCACCTTACAATATCATGGCTAAGCCCCATCTTGGAAAGTTTAGCAGCTAAGAGGTTATGTGGCACTGTGTCAAATGCTTTTCCCAAGTCAAGCATTATTACATCTACAGGTTTAACGATATCCAAGTTGTTATTAATATGTTCATAAAATGCAATGAGATTAGTAGTACAGGACAAGCCTCTCCAAAATCCATGTTAGCTGATGTCCTCCAATCTCAATGCTCTGATCTCCCTGTCCAGATTTTGTTTCAGTAGCCTTTCGATTGTTTTGCTACATAATGATGTGAAGCTTATTAGTCTATAGTTTAACACATTGTTCTTATTTCCCTTCTTATGGATGGGAACCACAACTGTACATTTCCAGTCGCTTGGAACGACTCCAGATCCACTTGATTTATTGAACAGTATTGTGAATGGGTAAGCTAGTTAAATAGCCATGTCCCTTAAGAATCTGGGATGTATATTATCAGGCCCTGGTGAAGTATTCCCCTTAACATTACTTAGCACTTTCCTGACCTCGGGTACTGTAATATGCTGTGTGGATTTATTTGAAAATTGAAACTTTTCTAGTTGGGGAGTACGATAAATTGAGCGGAAGAATGAATTGAAAGTGTCCGCCATTTCCCTTTCATTTGCTCTAACAGCACCATTTTCTCTAACTGGCCCCACTGTTCCTGATGCCGTTTTATTTTTGTTTATATATGTACATACTGTATATTTTAACTCTGCTATGAAACAAGAAATATGTTTTCGCTGTGATTGTAATATATGACTCTCATGGTTTGAAGAGGTTTAAGCGCTATGATATAACATTGTTGTTTTGTATTAAGTATTCATTGTATTGTCCAATGTGTGATTTTTTTATTGCTTGTTTTGTTTTATTGAAATCTGTATTGACATCTAAAACAGGTGCACCTTGTAAAGAGGGTTATTGTAACCCTAATGGTGTTTGAAGTTGTCTTCATATTCCTGTATAAATAAAATTTTACTACTACTAGAAGGATTTGTTGTTATCCCTCATGTGTGTTAATTTGAATTCAAATTTATGTTTTTCCCTTTTGAGCATACTTTTGAGTTGTTTTAATTCTTGTTTGTACTTACTTCTGTTCGTATCTGATGGATTCTTTATTTGATTTGCATATGCTTTTTCTTTAGATTTTATTTGTTCCCTAATCAAATTGGTTAGCCATATGTGGATTTTTCCCTTTTATTATATTTAGAGTTACTGTGAACAAATTTATCTTCAAGATACTTTATAATATTTTTTAGTTTATCCCAACAACCTTCTGTGTGTAATCTTGATAACATATTGTCCTAATCTAAAGAAGCCATAGATGTTTTAATTTCACCAGTGTCTGCATGGTTGTAATCCTTGAACGTTATTGGATATTTTTTTGTGTGCATAATTACATGCTTTAATGTTACAAGTCACCAGAGAATGGTCACTTGTACCGAGGGGGTTCATTACTGCTAAAGCGGATATTTCATTTGCTAAATTGGAGAGTATTAGGTCTAGTGTGTTGCTCCCCCTTATTGGTTCCTTTACTAGTTGATCTAAGTTGTTCAAATTCATAATATCCAATAGATCCCTTTCAAATTCAGATAGACTTGTTTGGCCATTCCATGAAATACCCGGTGTGTTAAAGTCCTCTAAGATTATGGTGTCTCCTCGGTTTGCTGCTAGTCCAATTTTTTCTAGTAGTAGGTTGTTGTGTTCTCTAACACTTGATGGGGGTCTGTAACAATTTCCTAGAATAACCTTTGGCCTGTTACCAAATTGTAGTTGTAGCCAAATGCTTTTGATGGCCATAATAGGTTTCAATGATAGATTTAGTTGGGTACGCTTAATGCTATCTTTTACGTAGCAGCATACCCCTCCGCTCTTCCTATCGGGTCTGTTTTTATGGAAAGGCTGATACCCTACAATGCTGTTCATCCAAGAGTTACTATCATCCCACCATGTCACACATATTACTGCAATATCAATCTTACAGTCTATCATCAGGGCTTCTAATTCTGCTTTCTTAATTGGATTGAGACGCCTAGCATTAGCTATCAATATCTTGCACAGGGTGTTCTTCGCGTCTAATCTGTGTTCTGGGGTGATTGATATGTTTCCCATGTTCCCCAAGCTATTTAGTTTAGAGTCCGATATGAGTTTTGCAAATTTCCGGCCTAAGAGATGGCTACCCCTCCTGCTCAGATGGAGGCCATCCCAGCTAAACAGTGATTTGTTGCTATAAAATGTTTCCCAGTGTGGTATACAGTGTAATCCCTTTTCTAATGCCCACTTGCATAGCCACTCATTTATGTGATTTTGCACCTCTGGTGTGAAATGACATGTTGGCCAATATACTATAAATGGTACATGTCATTTTTATAAAGTGAATCATAAAAAGAGTATCTTGAAAAGCTGGGGTAAATAAAAAAAAATATATATATATATACACACACACCGCATGTACATACACATACAGTATATATATATATATATATATATATATATATATTGCAAAAAACGTCAATAATGCATCAGTTAGGGTTAAAGTGACAAAAGCAGGGAAATGTGGCATTAGGGTTTCCAACCCTACCACCCACACCCCGCACATATGAAGAGGGATCAGGGGTGGCACTGGGGTCATCAGCCTTAACGCTCACCCTATTCCATTAGAAAATAAACTGGGTGGGCACAGCATAGAAGAATGGGGTGAAAGTTAGGGATGATGACCCCAATGCCACCCACCATCCCTCTTCATCTGTGCAGGGTGGGGGTGGCATGTTAGGGTTGGAAACCCTAACACCACATTTCCCTACCTTTGTCACTTTAACCCAAACTGATGCATTAGCAAAGTTTTTTGCAATTAATTTCCTTACTTTTTGAGATAGTATAATCATATAGTAATTTGCTTGATAGAACGCAGGTCCCTCTTTTCCCCTGCACTCAGATTCCTCCATAGATGTATATATGTACATAATTATGGGAGCGCAGGGCCCTGAGGGCTCTGTGCTCCCATTTCTCCATAGATGTGTAATACATACATAGCATCGGAGGATCCTGCACTTCCATTTATAGCACAAGAGTGATGGAATTGCCACTGTAGCCATGTTATTACCCCACCTAATGTATGCACTACACAAAATATTCAAATCCGAGTTGAAACGTAATTCTGCACAACTGCAAAGCCATTTCCACACTGCAACTGCAAAAATACATTTCGGCCAAGATTTGAAAACTGACAGTTGTATCTTACATTTGGTGGGGTAATAACAAGTGCATGCACAAGATTTGGGGTCAAAATATGTTTAACTGACAAAATTATGAGCGTGTGTAGCGCAACTGCAACAAGCCATCATAACTCAGCCAGTTTTTGATATGTTGACTCAACATTTTCAACATGGCTTTTTGGGGACCCCACATCATGAACAATATGACTGTTGTTATACAAATCCCACTGGAAAGTTGACTTCAACACTGACCTCGAAATCAGCTTTCTGGCAGGAGTTGCCTAATGACAGTCATATTGTTCATGAGGTGGGGTCCCCAAAAGGCCATGTTGAAAATTTGGGGTCAAAATTTCAAAAAATGGCTGAGATATGCATCAAAGTAGCCTGTAAAATCCTTATTCGTGAGCTCACAAAAATAGAATTGGCTTGCCAAGAAGGAATTGTCACATGAAAAAGGATCTAAGTGAGTCACACAAAAGGATTTTAAATGTTAAAAAAAGGCACTGCATTGTTGATTTTCCATGAAATAACTTCACAATCCACCTAATGGAGTCCTGATGAACAAGATACATGTGTTGGTGTGTCGAGATACCTTAATTTTGGGTGTTTTTCAAATTTTATTTTTTGAAAAAAAAAGAAAGCAAGATGGCGGCTTGCAAAAAAGGAATTTTTTTCTCACGAAAAAGGATTTCGTTTTTGCGAAAAATTAATGCTCTCACGAGACTAAAGTTTTTTTCACAAGATCAAATCCTTTGTCAAAAAAAAGGCAGCTATCCTAAAGACTGGAATGTTCATAAACGTCTCATTAGGATATAAAGGGAGCTGCAAAACTTAAAGTAAGTGTGGAAACTAAATTGCATTTTAAATGACAGTCATGCAGTAATGCAGTGAGTCATTAGGTGTGCAAGAAAAGAAACAGCATGTCAAAATGACTTACCAGTGCAGACTTATGGCAGATTTTATGTGAGGACTACCCTGCAGACAGCAGCATTGTTTACATTCTGAAACCAATCCCATAATGCAAAGCGCAGGCACTGTGATGTCATACCAGGTAGTCAGCCAACTGCTATAAAGCAGAGAGAACAATAGAAGGCTGGGAAAATGGTAAAAGGAACGCAGAAAACCCACACAGTAGACCAGTCCTGCATTAAACCGTAGTCCGAAGTCATCCATGGACACAGAAATGGGAACAGCATCCTAACTGACAGAGAAAGACTAGCAGCTATGGTCCCAAGCAAAATAGCCCCCCCAAACAGTACAGTAGCTCAAAGGGCATCAATGTGTGGGAGAGACTGAGCTGCAACAAGAAGATCATGAGGTCTGAGAAAGGAAACCCCCACACCCCAACAGGGTGGAAGCAGAGGTGCACCACAGGTAGAGAAGAGAACTGCAGAGTAGGGACCAGTCCTGAGGTGTGACACCCAGCAGTCACATGCAGCCCACACTGAACAGCACACACTAATAGTGGTGCAATGACAAGTAGCCAAACCTGCCACATGCAACACACTGTGTGTATCAAAGTGGCAATGGCAGACAGTGCCACTCAGCAACTGTAAGACCACACAGCTGGACTACAGATGAAAAAGAGTCCCCCCCAAGCCCTAACAGAAGGTATATTCCAGCCAGTTACAGTAATGGTGCAGCAGTAGTGACTCTGCATCTGTGCACCAGAAGGGAATGTGTGAGAACAGCTGGCCGCAACACGCAGTGCTAGGCCCTGGAGAGAACGGTGACAGTGATGACACAGAGATACCACCATTGGAATAACAAGCAACAGCATGCAGTACAGAAACAACTACATAAAGAGGGCAGTAGTGCAAGTACAATATACCAGCACCACCCAGTGGATTGTGACTATCAGACACACATTCACATGGAAGCAGTGCCACTGATGCCCAGCCAAAGCCGGTCAGACACCCAGAAGTGACTGTATAGTGCAGCGGTAACTCTGATGTATACAGCACAGTGACAGGTGACTGGCAAGAGGCATATACAGTGGAAAACTGCAACACAGAATAGTGTGCCGCCCATTGAGTGCAGTGTCCGAGCAGTGACAGACAACACCATCATCGAATGAGGACCAGCCAGGTCGTGTCATATTTTTGGTGTTCTGCACTACTATGCCCTCCATGCATCCACACAGGGTTACACCTCTCAGCATTTCTGTGAGATTCTGGGTTGCCTGTGTATTGCCAGGTGTGACCATCACACCAGAGTTTTTTGGCAGTACGTTGCAGCCGTTCATGTTGTCCTGCCCAGCAGTCCCCTTCCATAACCCTTTTCATATGATTGTCCAGGTTATGTGTAGGTGTGGCTGTGCGGGATGGTCGCCAGTCCACATTAGGTCAATTCACTGACAGTCTGGCAATGCTTGTACAGCGCTTTGTCATACACTGTGTTTGGGGGGTGCTACATGTCTGCTTACTGTCTGCCCTCTTGCTATACATGACAGTGTGGCACAGGATACACTGTGTGGCATCCTATTACCTTGTGTTGGCTGCTATTGCTCTGTCAGTCTCCAACTCTTGCAGTACTGTGCATTCTGTGTTTTTGAGCAATGGGTGGTATCTCAGTCTGATGCATTTTAGACAGTGTAGCATTCAATGTCCCTATGTCATTCTGTGCCTGTCACTCATGGCAGTGTTGCCGGGTATCCAGTATCATCTGTCCCTCTCTCTCTCTCTCTCTCTCCCGGTCTCTGTCTCATACTCAGTGTTGGGAATAGGTGTTCTCCGGTATCAAGTCTTTCCTGGGGGTTGGGGGTTCCGCACAGAGTTCACATACAGATGTGAATGGGGATATGGACACACCCCATTTGTGCAGCCTGGATGCACTAGGACATTACAGTGGCTTTGGTTTGTGCCTACATGCTCAGCCATTTTACTGGACTGTGGGAGCGCAGTATTACATGTATCATTCATGATACAGCTATGCCAGTTGCATATGTGTGCACAGCATGCATGTTATGTTACCATCCACCACACTGCCATCGTGCCCTGCAGGTTGTTTGGCCATTTCCAGTGTTTGTGTGGGATGCCCTACTGTGTTTTGACAAGATGATGTTTGTTTGAGAATTGTGCTGTCTGCGGCTACATAGTGGCAGGAGCTACACTTCAGGTCCAGGGGTGGGCTACTGCATTCTACTGCAATGGTGCTATGCATGTCTTTACCAGCTTTCAGCAGCATGGCTCTGTCAGCACCTGACTGTGCATCTCAGGGTCCACTGTTTGGGACCTGCACCATTATGGTTTGGAACCCCTGACCATTCTCCAGGGGTCATGGTGGGCATTCCTGATGGTGCTGGGGTTCCTGTGCTCTGTAGTGGCTCTGTGCTGTTCTACCCACACAGACTCCTACAGTACATGCAGTGTGTGTGGTACACAATTCCTGTGTTGACTTCCTTTGTGTTGTGTTCCCCTTCTTGCGGTGTGCTGGGTTGGCTTGCTGGAGTGCTATTGGACCACTGTCTGAATTCCTGAGGCTGCTGTGGCTGCCCACGCTGTGGGTGTGTGTGTGTGTGTGGGGGGGCTGGATTGTTCCTTGTATGCAGGGACATGCAGGTGTGTGTCTAGTGCCTGCATTCTGCTGTGTGGCTGTAGGATGCTGACTGATTGCCAATTTGTGCTGTGCCGGGGGGTTGAATGATTGTCACTGTATGTCTCTCATACTTGCCCTGCATTGTGTTCACGTCCTTGACATGCTGTCAGACATACGTGCAGATGTTGTTCTCAGCTCTGCACTTTGTGGCTTTCCCTTGTTCTGCTACCTGCTCTCTCCACTGTTCTTTTATGTTTCACTGCCCCCTAATTCACACTGCTGCTGGTTTCCACTTGTCACCTGTCCACAGTGCTGCACTTGTATTTACATCTGAAACTGTGATTGCTTTTCCCTTTGTCAGGCTACATACATTCATGCATTCATTGTGGCAGTTTTTGGACATTGCTGTGGGCACTTACCATTGATTATGTGCCAAACGTCCTTCTCCCCAGTATGCCTCAGGATACACCACTGGACTGCCTTCACTGTCACCTGACTCAGAGGCAGCAAACACATCTGTCTCTTAGGGGCCATCCCTGTATGGATCGAGCATTGAGATCCCTGTTTCCAGTTCACTGACACTGCTGCCTGTGTCTCTGGATGAGATGTGGTCATCAGAATCTGCGCCTCAATTCCCTCTGGCTCGACTTCCAGTTGCCATACTTTCAGATGGTTGTCCCTGATATGACATCATGCCTCAGTTCTCACAAGACTTTATGTGATCTGCTGCCTGCAGCTTCCACCAGCTTGCACTTCCTGGTTTTTGCTGGTTGTTTTCACATTTTCTTCTCCTCATAGTTAGCATCTGGAGGGCTGGTGCAGTGTTTCAGCATTTTTATGCCATTTGGTGTTCGGTGCTGCAAAGTTGCTGGTAGGTTCCACACTTACTTTAATAACTTAGAATCAGATTAATATTATTGCACCATATTTTCACTGAGTGTTCTACTACCAAAGTTCCTTATACCCTACAAAAATCATGCATGAATTCCACACCGTCTGTTTGCAAGACAATGAGGAAAAAACCGAAAGAAAGGTGGAGTTTAACTTTTTCTCACTATACAGATCTCAGAATCTGCTCATCCGACCACAATAAAACTTACCATATCAAGAGATCTACTCCACAGGACAGAGCATACCAAATTTTGTGTAAATCCACGGAATGGTTGCAAAGTTATTAAAGTGCAATATTTGAGATTTAACATTAAATATGCGGCTCAACCCTAACTATAGAGGCATTACCGTGCCGCTGTCATATTATATATATGCACGGTCGTGCCCCTATAGTTAGGGTTCAGTAGGCAGTTTAATGTTAAATTCATAATTTTGCACTTTAATAACTTTGCATCCGTTCAATGGATGTGCAAGAAATTTGGTATGTGCCTTTCTGTGGGATAGATCTCTTGATTTGTCAAGTTTCGTTTTGGTTGAATGTGTGATCTCCAAGTTATGGATGGGTAAAAAAACATGTTTTCACTTATTGACTTTGCTGGGATTTTTCTTTGAACTTGTCTACAGCCAAGAGGGTTTTGTTTTTAGGTGTGACATTTTCAGGGTAGAAAGGGACTGTCCCACAGTGCCTTTTGCTAGTCTGGTGAAAAAAAACAATAAGCCATTTTTAAGTTATTGTAATTTGAAACTTGAAAAATCATTCCTGAGCATGCTCAGTAGGCATTTCAGCATAGCTGTATGAAATGAAGTAGGAATCCTGGTTTGTATGTAAAAATTCCTACTTCGAATGGCCATCCTGATTACAGTTTTGCCCAAAATTCAAAGTTGGAAACCTCTCAGAATGATATTCTGGGGAGGAACCAACACATGTAGCTTGCCTATTGGGACCCCCCTAGGTGCATTCTCCACTTCAGTGCAAGGGAAATACCCTTAAAATGACTTTGATTTCACATTAAAATTCCTTGTTCATATCGGCATCAAATGAAGTAAGTTCCTGGTTCATATGATGAGATACGAACTAGGATCCTACTTCGTGAGCCAAAAATCCAGTTTTATTTATTTATTTTTTGGCCAGCAAACATGTGTCTGCCTACATCTGGGTGACCAATCCCCATGTCGGCAGTAGGAATACCCCCGCCCCCACACTTGCCACTGTGGGACACTGGGTATTCCATTCCCAGTGTCCCAAAAAGCTTTTTTTTTTTTTATTATTATTTTATTTTTTTTTTATTTTTTTTTACAAAAAATGCTTCTGCTGACATCAGGGTCCCAATCCCCATGTTGGCAGTAGAAATCCACCCCCCAACCCCTGTCAGTGTAGTACACCGGGGAGCCCACTCCCAGTGTGCCTAAATATCTCAGCTAACACTGGGATGCCCAATCCGCATGTTGTCACTACCCCTTGCAATGTGGGACACTGGGTAACCCACTCTCAGTGTCCCCAGTTATGGCCATCCCCCACAGTACTGTGGTACACAGGGGAGCCCAATCCCAGTGTTCCAAAATATTGTTTTGTCCCTGTAAAAAAGGAAAACAGGTCCCCAACATCTTTTTTTTTAAACCCTGTGAAAAAAGAAATGCTCCCTCATCGTCTCCCCCTGTCCCCCTCCCCCATCCCCACCCTTCCTCTGTGCACCTACTTCCCTGCCTCTCCTTACCCCATACTTACCTCCAGACATTGGGCGCTCTTATCTTCTGTGGACCGGGGCACTCTTCAAAGCCAAACCGTGAACTGAAGAATCAAACTAAGTGCCATATAATAGCAATCTATGGCATTTTTAACTTAGTTTGATAGCTTCGGCATTTTTCAAAATTTTTTAATCAAATTTTCAACATGGGATTTTTGGGACCCCACCTCATGAACACAGTCACTGTCATCTAATTAATCGGACCTGTAAGGTGATTTTGCAGTCACTGCACGGAATCACCTTTTGGGACTGAGTAACAAAATGACAGTGCCAGTGTTCATGAGGGGAGGTTCTAAAAAGCCCATGTTGAAAATTTGGTGCCAAAATGTTGAAAAATGCCTGTGTTACAAGCATGCATTGCGCAGTTTTATGCACTCTCGTAACATCACCAATTTTTTTTATATTTTCACTCCAGATTTTCAACATTGCCATTTTTACACACCTCCTCATGAACAGTACAGCTGTTTTTTTTTTTTCACATCCTGCCCAAAACATGTTTTCGCACCTGTGGTGCTGAATGGCACTTTCGCTGTGTAAAATCAACTTTAGGGATGGATTAATGAAATGACAGCACCACTGTTCATGAGGTGAGGTCCCCAAAAGGACATATTAAAAATTTGGTGAAGCCCGGCCCGGTGGCGCTGAGGGTTGAGGCGCTGGACGCCACACCTCGCCCCACGCTGGTGACCCGTGTTCGAGGAGGCGACAGGGTTGCGAGAGTCGGCGGGCGGAGATGGATTGAGCGTCCGGAGGACTGCTCTCCATCTCCAGGGTGGGGATTTGGTCGGCCGGTGCTTGTCTGACTTCCTAGCGGAGGTTGGGGATCGACAGCACGTAGCTGCAAGACAAGAGGAGGGTGGGACGTAGCAGATGCTTGACTAGTGCGCGCACGGCAGCGTGCGCATATTCAGTCGCTGGCATCATTGCACGCCACGGCCCGTCGGGAGGAAAAACAGAAAATTGGGTGTCCGGCTGCGCGACGTCGATCCCCGGTGCCACTCCTGGAGGACGCCTCCCTGGCATGGATCTGTTGTGGTGGGTCGAGTCGCTCCTCACCACCCTGCCGCAAAGGGTAAGTCGCGGGGTGCAGAAGGGAGGGGGTCTCATGTCCGGGGATGGCACCGGGGAACGACGGAGTGTGGGGGGGGGGAGTTGTAGCCGGATCTCCGTGGAGAAAATAACACCCATAAAAAAAAAAAAAATTTGGGGAAATAATTCCTGAAAATGCCAGAGTTACGTGTGTCCATTGAATTTATTTTATGCATGTGCATAACTTTGCTACTTTTCAATCTTTTGATGCCAGATTATCAACATAGCCATTTTTTCACACCACCTCAGGAACAGTACAGCTGTCATTTTACACATCCTGCCCAAAATGCAATTTTGTGCCTGTGATGCAGAATGGCGTTGCAGTTGCACATAACTACATTTTGACTTGCATGTCACAATTTCTCTGTACCGGGTTACATGAGATAGGGTAAAAAGATGGCTATGCTGACAGTTTGGTCACTGTTGTTCAACACATGGCAGTGCAGGGCCCACACCTACATACATATGCGCATCTACGGAGGGATTGGAACGCAGGGTCCAAAGGACCCGGCACACCCACAGTAAAATACAGATGCTATTATACTACCTCAAAGAGAAGGGAAATTCATTGCAAAAAACTCTGTTAATGCATCAGTTAGGGTTCCTATTACAGTGACAAAAGTATGGAAATTCGGCATTAGAGTTCCCAACCCTACCACGCTATTCTCACCATTGTCTTCACACCAACAGCCATCGGGGTGCCTTGGTGTCGCTTCCGCCTAACTCTCAACCCACTCTCCTGAACTGTACCACATCTGCTTGTTTACACATGGAATGGGGTGAGAGTTAGGGCTGACAACCCAAAAGCACACCCTGATGGCTGTTGGTGTGTGGAGGGTGGGGTGGTAGGGTTGGGAACTCCAATGCAGAATTTCCATACTTTTGTCACTGTAATAGGAACCCTAACTGATGCACTAACAGGGTTTTTTTAGCAATGAATTTATAAAATTGTTTAACAACCTTTGTGTGTAGTACTGAGCGTCCGGAGGACTGCTTTCCATCTCCGGGGTGGGGGATTTGGCCGGCCGGTGCTTGTCTGACTCTAGTGGCATGCTTTGTGATCCTGTGCTGGTGAGCTGACTCCAGGAGTGAGCTCAGTGACACAGCTGGATGGGGTGAGGGTGGAGGAATGATGCTGTTATGCGACACCCCCATCCAGGGAATAAAAGGTGCAGGGTTGTCCGCATGGACCTAGGTTCCATATAGTAAAGACAACTGTCCTCTTGACATTGGCCCTGCAACTCTAGACCCATGGGTGGCAAAGTGCTTCGTGGATTGGGTGACTGATGCACTGTCCGTCCTGTGCATCTGTTTCTGTGACCACATGGAAGCACAGGGACCATAGTGTCCTGCACTTCCACAGCCCACCTGACAGCTCCATGAATTCTTCACATCCACCGCTGCATGGAATTACAGGGCCCTTGAACAGAGTCTTCCCCTGGTGCACAGCAGTTGCATCTGTGCACTATCAGTACCAAAAACCTGTACAGCACATACATGCAAGCAAACGTTCAGCACTGACAAATGTTTGTTTCTTTATTACTGAGGACAGCTGTATGAAATAGGATTACTGTCCCTTATACTTTATCTGCTCTTTCTGCTTGCCTACACCTGACATCATAATCCCGTTTATGGCCTCATAAGTATCTCCACAACAACAGACAGTGTATCATAAACAGAACAGTGATTGTCAAGTGTAGGCAAGCAGCCAGAAAAGATAGGGCAGCGATCCTGTTTACATGCAAATGTTCTTAGTAATAAAACAGTAAGGGTGAGAGCTACAGAAACAAATGCTAACTATAAGCTGAATTGTGTCTAAATATAAAAATGTTTCAAAGTTGTCACAATGGTGTCAGGGGCTTGGTGTTCTTTAAATCTTTTTAGCAACAAACAAACTGCAAGTGAACATGTTCTGATTGTCTCTTATAAGCATTGTCTTTTTTTTTTTTTTGCAAATTGCTGACTGACAGACACATTGAGCCAAGACTCATTTCCAGGTGTGACTGGGGAAGGGGGTTACAACACAGGAAAAAATGTCAAACATCAAATAATAAACAATTAACAGAGTCCATAGCAACAGACACAAGTTCATAAGAAAGATTGCAAGCAACCATTACAATGCTGTACATGTTACAATTGAAGTAAAAAATAAAATTACATGTGTCAAAAGTGCAAAAGAAGAGGAATACGTCAAAACACGACAAGGAAAGCAACTTGCAAAATTGTTGCACAGAGAAAGCATTAAAATGTCCCATTGAGACATGTGTAAAAGAATATCATCTTCATCACCCATAATAGTGGATGAATAAAGTGCTGATGATGCTTCCATCAGCAGTGCCACTACAAACACCATTTCCAAAGCCCTATGCACTGTTGCAATTGGTGCTGGTGCAAAACTGGGGTGCTAACATGCCCCTACTTCATGCCACCAATTTTTGCCTTACACAACATGCATATTTAGTCATTGGGGAAGGATTCTCCACTGCAACTTCACAGCAACTGCATTGCAATGATAATGAGGCTGAGCTATTTTAGTGGGCCCAAATGGGGTTTGCACCTGTTGACATGCTTATTTAGCGACACCCTTAGCAACCTGCGCATAGCATAGCACATGTTGCATGGCGCTAGGCCATGACCAGAGTCCTGAGGAAATGGTACGTCCCCCATAGTTTTCCCCTATCAACAAAAGCCTCACCTTAAGTCCCACACCTGAACCAGATGCCCCGAAGTTTCCTGACACCCTGGTACAGTGGCCCCCTCCCTGACTCCAGCCTTAAAATAGTCCCTGACATCCAGCAGAATACCCTCTGTGGCCCATTTGACTGCACAACTGTTCTGCATTTGGGTCCTCACTGATTTCTATCCTCTGTAAGATCTACGTTTGACTACCCCCACATTACAACACCTTCTACTACCAGTCCTTGGCAGTTCTATTGGCCAGGGGAACTGCACAAATTTTAGGTCATGTGTGACGGTTGCCATACACTATGACCCTGTGGTTCATTATTTATATATTTTGCTTTTGGTGACCGGGTAAGTGCACTAGGCAAACAATGCCTATTTTCAGGCACGACCCAGTGCACAGTGACTCTAACCTTTCCTCATACATTTGCTAATGACCAAGGCCACTGTTTTTCAGTTTTTACCAGAAAATCAGGTAAAATTCCGGAATTAGGGCTGCCTGAAGACCGGTTAAAATAAAGATTTCATGGAATCTGGCATTTTATATCAGATCAGTAGATCTACAAAACTTGTGTTTTTCCTTTAATTCCTTCCTGTACTATTTTCAGTTTGCTCTATTTAATGCTCTGTATATTAAGCCTTCTTTAATTCTGATTACTTATGCACATACTAAAAGAATGATAGCAGAATCCCGGTAAAATCCGGAAATTAGAGTAACAATCACCGATGTAATTCTGGAATCTGAAGTCTTGAAAACGGAATTTCATTATTTTAATCACCGTAAATCAGTGGCCTTGCTAATGACTTGTGATCCTGTTTGAGCATAATTCAAGGGCATCAGAGGAGACTCACTAAACAGTCACTATGGCCACTTAGTGAAAGTCCTTTGTGACTATGAATAAGGCCCCAGGTTCTTGTCCTGCAGTCGGTACTCTGTTTATGCTTATCAAAATACTCCACTTGACTCTCATTCCTGGTGACTCAATATACAGCTGCAAGTAACAAGTAAGAACTTCTAAACAAACTACCTTGCAACAGAGTTCTACACTTTAACCACGCGTCTCACTGAAAATAGTAAAAGTACATCAGGTTCTTAAACATTCATAGCATTTTAAAGCAAATGATCAAGGTGCTAATGATGTATTTTCCAACACCACTACCGCCACCATTTCTAAAACACCACGTTCTCCTCCTGATGTGTAACTTGCCACCATATAATGACAATTTGGAATGGCCATCATTACTAAGACAGCAGAAACAGGCTGCACTCAGTAGAAGGGGCTGCTGCTCCATGGGACAGCGGGTACAAGAGAAGCAGCAGTACAAAAGAGACAGTTCTCTATGAAGAAGGAGTTTGCCTCAGATGCATCCTATTATGGTCACAAAACTGTAGGTATCCCTGATAAGCAGGAAAGAGACTAGTAGTGAAAGTGACGTGGAAGTTGAGATTTGTGATTGAAGTCGACCAGGAGCCATAAGACTTGACATCAGCAGTCACGATCTATGCAGGTCAAAAAGTCAGACTCTTACTGACTTCAGAGGCAAGCACAGAAACAATCACTGACAGCAATGCTTTGGCAAACAGGATTTAGAAGAGTATTTCAATCCCTCCCAAAGTATGAAAAACTTTCACAAATGACCTGGGGGAATCACTTTACCTTGCTTTTTAAAGTTAGAAAGGGGACTTAAAATATTTTTTCTTGTTCTGAAAAGTTTAAAGTATGTTCTGATTTTGGTCCATGGAATCACTGCACTTAAAATAAAACTAAAACTTATCTGAACCCCTGAGTGACAGTGAGGAGTCTGGTGTTAGCCCTACATCTGACTGGGATGATGATCTTGTGCATTGTCAGAACATGAAAGTGAGGGTGATTAGAAGGAAAAGGTATCTGAGAACAAACCTCATCTTGGTAGTGAACCCAATGGTGGTGTAGGGGGAGGCAACAGGGGCCATAAAAGCAAAGGTAGCAGGGGTAGGGATAGTCACAGAAAAGTACATTTACATAGGAACTTACCGTAACAATAAATCTTCAAGAGGCGCTCTTCAAGCAGGTAACACCATTAGGACTAAGCCACCAGGCACTAGGACCCCACGGAAACATTTCTAGCTAGCAGTCCAAGCCGGGGGACCACCCCCTGACGCTGGCTCAGCCCCGATGTCACACATGATATAAAGGGGGCGGTCCCCCAGCACTACCTCAGTTTGCCCACTGGAGACCCAGCTAGCATACAGGACCGGGAACTGAGGAGGATCTCCCATCCCCCAGAGAGAAGAACAATTACATAATCCCAGGGGGTAGGTGGGAGGGAAAATCCACCTGCTGCAAGAGCTCCTCTCAAAGATCTACTGTTATGGTAAGGTCTTGCGTAACCGTACTATCTTACTTCGAGGTGAAGCTCTTACAGCAGGTAACACCATTAGGATTGAGTCCCAAGCAGTACAAGGAAATGACCCAGGTCAGAAGGGTGGTGGACTGTAATAGTCAGTGGCACTAGAACGCCTCAGGAGAGCAGTCCCTGGAGGACAACAAGGCCAAAACCTGCTCTCCTTCTGGAAGCAGTGTTCAGACTGTAGTGCTTAATAAAGCTGTGGACCGAACTCCAAGTAGCAGCTGCACAAAGACCTGCTTCAGAAACATTTCTGAGGTACGCAAAAGAAGTTACAACACTCCTGGTTGAGTGACCTTTTACCAGACCTGGCAAGGGTTTGTCATACTTCTGATAACAGAACACAGTGCAATTGACCAACCATTTGGCCAAAGTCTGCTTAGTCACTGGCGCCCATAACATCCTTTGGGTGAAAGAAACCAACAACTGGTCTGTTTTTCTAGAAGAACGAGCATGGTCAACGTAGTAATGAAGAATTATGTGTACATCCGGAGTGTGCAACAAGGCCTCCTCTTTCTTCGAGTACTCTGGGTAATAAAACAGAAGTTGAATGTCCTGATTGAGAGTGAACTCAATTTGTATGCAGGGCTACTCTGTCCCTGTGAAAAAAAACAAATAAGGATCTTTACACATCAGAGCCTGGAGCTTGGAAATCCTCCGGGCCAAAGTGATGGCAACCAGAAACAATGCTTTCCAAGACAGAAAACATAGCTCGCAACTTGCGGCTGGCTCAAAGGAGGCAACATAAGCTTTTCTAACAAAAAGAGAAGATCCCATGAGGGACATGGTCCCTCCTGGGAGGTTTGATGTGCAAAATACCTCTCAAAAAGGTCTTGCACAAGTCCAGTTGTGTGAGAGGCTTTCCCTCCACCAGTGCATGATACGCAGAAAGTGCTGACAGATGCACCTTGATGGAAGAATAGCTGAGTCCTGAATCCGATAAAGAAAGAAGGTACTCCAGCACCGACTCCACCACACAGGTGAAAGGGTCTAAGGAATGAGAAGACACCCACAAGCAGAAACGTTTCCACTTCATGGTGTACGTGGCTCTAGTTGAGGGTTTCCTTGCTGCCACTAGCACCTCTGCCTCCCAATCAGACACTTCATATCTGTCCCTGGCTAAGTCTGCAGGGGTCAGTGAGGTTCATAATAAACACAGCCATAGAGCCATAGAGTCAAGCCATACAAAAGCAAGAGTACTGGACTTTCAGAGGGCTGACTTTGGCAGAATGGGAGAGTGTCTAAGGAATGCACTAGCAAAAGGACAGGAAGGAGGGTGGAGGAACAATGGGGCAAAACTGAAACTGCCATCACAGAGGCAACAAGCCTTTGTGTGAAGCAAATAAAACAAAATGAAGGAAAAAAAAACACTATGGTTCTCAATAGAGGTGGTGGGGAAGGTTAGGGAGAAAAAGGTAGCATTCAGAAAGTATAAGGAATCACAGAAGGAGCAGGAAAGATAACTGTATCATTAAAGCAGAAGGAAGCAGGGATGGCAGTTAGAATAGCAAAGGCCCAAACTGAGGAAAAGATAGCCAGTTGTTAAGATTGGAGATAAAACCTTTTGTAGGTATATTAGTGAGTGAAGAAAAGACCAATATAGGGATAGTGAGGCTTAGTAAAGGTGAGGGGGGTGGGTAGAATGTGACAGTGAAAAGGCAAAGATACTGAACAAACACCTTTGTTCAGTATTCACAAAAGAAAAGGAAGGGGATGTACTTAACCAAACAATAGAAGCACTCTGGATAGGGGGGTCAATACCACTCCATTCACAGAAGAAAGGGTCCTGAAAGAACTCCTAAAACTCAAGGTGGACAAGGCAATGGGGCCTGATGGGATTCACCCCAGAATTCTGAAAGAACTAAGGAGAGAACTAGTGACACCACTGACTACCCTTTCTAACAAATCATGGGAGGATGGTGTGGTACCTGAGGACTGCAGCAAAGTGGATGTGATTCCCCTTCACAAAACTGGGAGCAAGGCAGAGGCAGGAAACACCAGACCTGTTAGTTTGACCTCAGTGGTAGGGAAAATGACGGAATCACTTCTGAAAGAAAGAATTGTTGAGTACCTAGAGGCCAGCGGGGCACAGGACCCAAGACAGCATGGATTCACACCAGAAAGGTCATGTCAGATGAATCTAACAGATTTCTTTGATGGGGTGACCAAAGTAGTAGACCAGGGAGGGGCTATGGACATGGCCTACCTAGACTTTAGCAAGGTATATGACACAGTCCCCACACAAACAATTAATAAACAATTTAGCTGGCCTGGGAGTGGGTCCCAGGGTGGTAGCCTGGGTAAAATATTGTCTGGACAACAGCAGATAGAGGGCAATAGTAAACAGAGTCCACTCCGAAAAAGGGGGGTTACTAGTGGGGTACCATAGGGTTCAGTACTGGGGCCGATCCTCTTTAATGTCTCTATAAGTGACACTGCAGAGGGACTGGAAGGAAAAGTATGCCTCTTTGCAGACAACAGAAAGATCTGCAACAGGGTCGATACATGGGGGGGGTGGAAAGGATGGGAAGGGACTTGACAAGGTTGGAGGAATGGTCAAAAGTATGGCAGCTTAAATTCAATGCAAAGAAGTGCAAAGTAATGCACCTGGAAACAAAAATCCAGGGAAGAGTACACAATGGGGGAGGTATTAACAACAACAAAAATGGAAAGGGACCTGGGGTAGTCATATCAGATGACCTAAAGGTAGGCAGGCAATGTGAGAAGGCAGTAAGGAGGGCTGGGGGGATACTGGGCTGCATAGGGAGAGGCATCACCAATAGAAAACAGGAAGTTGTCATCCCTCTGTACAGACAGTTGGTGAGACCCCATCTGGAGTACTGTGTGCAGCTCTGGAGACTCCATCTACGCAAGGACATAGACAGGATGGAGGTAGTCCAGAGGATTGCAACTAAAATGGTGCAGGTTCTGCACCAGAAACCATTCAAAGAGAGACTAAAGAAGCTTAATATGTATACTCTTGAAGAAAGGGTGGGGGGCATGATAAAAACTTTCAAGCACCTCAAGGGAATCAACAAAGTCCAAGAGGGTAGCATCTGTCAGAAAAAGAGATATGTAAGAACAAGGGGGCACAGTTTAAGATAGAGGCAGGATGGCTCAGGGGTAATGTGAGGAAGTATTCTTTTCACAGTGGTGTGGTGGACGCATGGAACAGCTTTTCTGAGGAGGTTGTGGGGTCAAAAACAGTGGGGGGGATTCAAGAATGCATGGGACAGACATAAGGCAATTATAGTGGGTGTAGGAGGAAGTAGGCTTTTAGTTAACTAGGATCTGCAGCTTATTCAATAGGTAGGGAACTGGGCAGACTGGGTAAGCCAAGCAGTCCTTATCTGCTGTCAAAGTCTATGTTTCTATGTGTGCAGATGTAGAGACCAAAGACTGGGATGTACGAGGATTCCCTGCTCCTGGAAGAGCAAGCGAGTCAAGAGTGGCAGTGGGACTGTTGGTTCCGATGCCAACTGTTGAAGCAACAGAAACCAGATTTGTTGAGGCCAGGAGGAGCAATGAGAATCATGACTGCACCCTCTGCCTGCAACTTGAGCAGCACTCTCTGAAGAAGCAGGAAAGGGGGAAGGCATATAGAAACCTCCCTGCCCAGGAGAGGGACAATACATCTCCCCACAAAACACCAAGCCCTGGACCTAGTGAGAAAAAATTGGGCAGTTTGGTGTTGAGGGGGGATGCAAAGAGGTCTAGTTCTGGCTGACCCCACCTTTTGAAGAGGTTGTCTATGACATCCTGTGACAGCTCCCATTCATGAGCCTGAGACCGAGAGCGGCTCAGACTGTCGGCTAGGTTGTTGTGAATCTCTGGAATGTGAACTGCAGTGAGATCCAGGTTGTGCTCCTCTGCCCAGTACCAGACTCTCATGACCTCCCTGCATAAGGGATACGAGTGAATGCCCTCTTGCAGGCTGATGCAGAAGACCACTGGAAAGTTATCAGACTGGACTGGACCAGAAGAGGAGGTCCTGGTAGGAGAACTGTCTGAAATGCCTGCAAGGCATATAGGATGGCCCTCATCTCCAAAACATTGATATTTATTTTAGTCTTTGGTAACCAGGTAAGGCCCTCTAGGTACTAGTGCCTGTTTTCAGGGGTGACCTGGAAGCACTGGGTGGTTAAGTGACTTGCTCAGAGTCACACAGTATGCAATGATATGGAGATTGTGTTCCAGAAAGGTCCAATTTCCCCTCGTTTGGAGGGATCCTAAGTGTACTCCCCAACCCAGACCTGAGGCATCGGTCATCACGACTTGGAGAGAGCTGGGAATCCAAAAGGGAGCCCCGGTTTCTAGTTGGAAAGAGGTGAGCCACCACTCCAGAGTCTGGAGCACCACCTTGGAGATCCTGACCTGGAGATCATCCAAGCATTGATCCCACTGAACCCGGAGGTTCCAGTGACGGACTCTCACATGCAGACCAGCTAAGGGAACCATAACAATCGCTGCTGCCATGTGACCCAACAGCTGCAGCACCACTCTGGTTGGGACCAAATTCTCTGAGATGACTCTCTGAGTCAGCGCCCTTAACCAGTCTTAACCTTAACTGGTCTGCCCTGTCGGGGGAAAGAAAGGCTCTTCCCTGGACAGTGTCCAAGACTGCCCCTGTGTACTGCAACCTTTGGGCTGGCAACGGGGATGATTTGGGGAGTTTCAAGGTAATCCCCAACTTTTGGAAGAGGCGGAAATTCTCCAGTAAGGAGCAACTCAGCTATTCCTCCGTAGGAGCTGTCAGAAGTCAGTCGTTGGTGTAGGGGTAAACATAGTGCCCCAGCGCCCTTAGAGCCACTGCCACTACTGCCAGGCACTTGGTGAACTCCCATGGTGCCGAAGAAAGGCCGAATGGCAGCACCCTGGAAGGAAAAGTGGAGGTACTTCCTGTGGGATGGCAGAATCCTTATATGCATGTAGACACCCTGCATGTCCACGGAGCAGAGCCAGCCCCCTTGGTGAAGCACTGGCAGCAGTCCTTGCAGGGTCACCAACCAGAATCTTTTGTATTCGATGAAGTTGTTTAGGTGACTGAGGTCCAGGATAGGACAAAAGTCCCCAGTCTTTTCTGGGATGAGGAAGAAGTGGGAGTAAAACCTCCTTTCCGTCTGTGATGGTGGCTCTACCTGGATTGCATTCTTCTCCAGAGGGACCTGAATTTCTGTCCTGATGAAGGCCACGTGGGATGGAGAGCAACGTGACAGAACTGGAGGGTTGTCCAGTGTAACCTGAGTAAACTCCAAGGTGTAGCCTCTTTCTATGATCTGAAGCACCCACTGATCTGTGGTGATATTTAACCAGCCGTTGTGGTAAAGGGAGAAAAATCTCCCACTGACTGCCTTCCCTTGCACTTCCACTGGAGGAAGAGGGCAGGCAAGGAGTCATGCCAGAGCTGACGGAGTGGGAAAGGGGTCCCTGGCACTCTTGGCATTTTTGGGGCCTTGTGTTCCAGAGGGAAGAGGGGTACCTTTCCTTTTGTAACCTGTTTTCTGTTGCTGGTGCTGTCCTTTCTGACCTTGCTGCCTGCGAAGGGAATGACATCTAGGAGCTGCTGGTTCTGATTTATACATTCTATGGAAATCAGACACAGCCTTGCCTGAGTCCTGCAAACCCATTACAAGTTTCTCTGTTTCCTGACTGAATAATACTGGTCCTTGGAAAGGGGCATCCAGCACTGCATCCTGCAAATCCTGCCTGAAGCTTGAGACCCAAGCCAGGCATGGCATCTCAGGCATACCCCTGTGCCTGCTTCCCTGGCCACAGTGTTGCCCGAATCATATGAGCACCTCAAGACATGTTTTCCAACATCCGCACCAGACTGAAGAACCGCTATTAACTCAGACGTATTGTCAGAGTCAGGTAGTGCATGAGCCAGGTCCAGGGCTTTATTCCACAGTGACTTCTTATACATCACCATGTGAACTAGGAAGTTAAGTGACCTGACTGTACACGTGGTCAAAGAATATACCTTAAGGCCCAGCTGGTCCAACTTTTAGGACTCTTTGTCCAGTGGCTGCGAGCTCCTATGCTTCAGCTGTTCGGCTCTCCCATGAGCAGTTGTCAGCCCCGAGTCCGGCTTTGACTGCTCACTTAAATGTGGCACTCCCCTTGGGGTCCTGTACAGGTGATCCACCTTTCTGGTGATTGCCGAATTTGTGGAGGAGTGCTTCCAAGTGACTCTCGTGATGTCTTGGAAGAGGTCCACTAACAGTGGAACCATCATGGGATTAGGGTCACTTGCCCCCAAGAATTTTGCCAAACAGCAACGTTCAGAATCCAACTCCTCTGTCTCCCACTGATTTAAAAACTGGATGTGTCTCATCACATCCAAGAATGACAGATCATCCAGAGGGGATCTTGGAGAGTCCTTCCTGGGATATGGTGAGGGGAAGGAAAGGTCCTCCTCCTCCGAGGAATCATAAGAGGAGAAGCCCCCAGAAAACCTTCATCAGAGGAGTCTGGGCGCTCTCTGGAGGAAGATCTCGACGACAGGTGGTGACCGTGCCATCCAGGGGTTAGAGAGACCCTTGTCCTTCGTCCTCTGATGGGTGAACCAGAGTCTAAGGAGGAGGAGGTAGGGGGCAGGTTTCTGTGGAGGGGCTGGAGCTGAGACCCCTACGTGGATCGGGGCTGGTTCCGGCAGCCTGGGTAACAGATCCCCTTCGATAGTGTTCCACCAACTATTGAATAATACCCCAACCTCTACAAGCAGAATGACAGAGCCTGGCTGAGGAACTGACAATGAGGTGGGGCATTAGGGGCCCCTGGCATCAGCCCTTCTGGGATGATACCCTCTGGCAGCAGGGCCTGCAGATCCACTGTATCAGACATTGATGGAGCAACATCCTGTGGCTTCAGGGGCCCTGACACCTGGTCGTCGGGCTCCGAAGGTGGAGGTGATGGTGGTGGAGCTGGAGCCTGGTCTCCAAGGTCCTTGAAGGCGGGCATCCAGTCACCTGCCATATAGCCTGTCGCCAGGTCATCTTTTGGATGTGGGGTAACAGGCATCAGCTTTGGGGGTGGAGCCGGAGGGCGTAGAAGCCTGGCGTTGCTCCAAAGTCTCGGATGACATCTTGGGAGATGTTTCCTGTGGTGTTCATGCTCCTAGAGCCTGCTGGTGTCATCCGACTCCTTGGGCCTGTCGGATGGCCCCAAGGCTAAGGCCTTGCTGATAACAGGTTCTGACCTGTTGCCTGACAAGAAAGATGCCTGACTTACTGACATGGATCCTAGTGCAAACTTGAGGGGTCGAATAGCCAAGGACACGGGAGCTTCAGACAGCCCAACCTCCCCATCAAGCAACTGGGAAGAGTTGGGAGACTTCTTAGGGGGTACCCCTGGAAGAGTTAGGGAAACTGGAGGAACTGAACCTGACCTGGCATCTGAGGTTGAGGCCCTAGCAGACTTATACGGGGATCTAGGACACGATTCTGACCTGGCTCTGTCCTTGCCCCTGTGATGGTGTTTCCTGCTTGATTTCTTCTCTCTGAGGGAGGAATCCCTGGCGGAAGAGGAAGATGAGCTATGCCCCAAGTGGGATTTTTGCATGGCAGCCACTTGTTCAAGGAAAAATGTTTTGAGAGTCTTCAAATGGCAGATTCTGGTCCTCCTATTGAATTTCTGGCAGTGCGGGCAGTTGTCCGAGTTATGGTCCGGGCCTAAGCAGATAACACAAGCTTTGAGGTCGTCCCAAGCCGGGATCTGCTTACCACACATGCACTTTGATTTCCTCCACTCAGACAAGGAGGAAGGCTGAGAAAACATGCATGGGGTAATGATTCAATGTTGGTAATCTTGATGAGAAGAACTGCACGAAGTGTGAAAAATGGCAGTCAACTGGAGCAAAAGGCATCCGTGGAGCCAAAATGCATGGGTCGATGGCGGGAAAAGAAATGAGGTGGTGCTGGGGGACAACCACCTTTATATCATGTGCGTCATCAAGATGGGGCCGGCATCAGGGGGCGATCCCCTGCCTTGGACTGCTAGCTACAAATTTTTTTATGGGGGCCTACTGCCTGGTGGCATGGTCCTAATGGTGTTACTTGCTGCAAGAGCTCCACCTCGAAGTATAGAATTTTTCAGCAGAAAAGGACCGCTTGGACCACCCAGTCTGAACTGAAGGTCCCTACCTAGTCTGTCTCTGCTGACCCTAACTGGTCTCCGTCCACACTACCTCCTCCCTGCCTATTTACTAATATTCTCCTATGTCTTTCCCATGCATGATTTAAGCCCTCTACTGATTTTGCCTCCACCACTTCTGCTGGCAGTCTGTTCCAGGTGTCCACAACTCTTTCAGTGAAGTAGTACTTCCTTACATCTCTCTTAACCCCCTTCCCCACCTCAGCTTCATCACATGCCTTCTGGTCCTGGTGGTTGTTTCTCATTTGAGAGACTCCCCTCCTGCACCATTTCACCCCTGTAAGGTACTTGTAGGTCTATCATGTCTTCTCTTGCTCTCCTTTCTCCTCCAGTGTGTACATGTTGAGATCCCTCAGTCTCTTCTTGTAGGGCTTTTGATGCAGCCCCTGCACCATTTTAGTTGCCCTCCTCTGGACTGCCTCCACCCTGTCTATGTCCATTCTGAGGTGTGGCCTTCAGAACTGGTCACAATACTCCAGGTGTAGTCTTACCAGCAAGTGATATAGTAGCAACACCACCTCTCTCCTCCTGCTGGAGATACCTCTCCCTAATCATCCCAGCATCCCACTGGCCCCATCCACTGCTTTATCACACTGCCCTGCCACTTTGAGGTAATCAGATATGAAACCCCATGGTTCTCTTCCTGATTGGTAACTGTCAGTACCTCCCGATTTCTATGCCCTAGGTGCATAATTTTGTATGTTTTGGCATTAAACACCACCTGCAGCTCTTAACTATTCCTTGAGTTTCCCAAGGTCCCTAAAAATTCTTGCCACCCCCTGCTGAGTGTCCACCCAAGTACAGATTTTGGTGTCATCTGTAAATAGACACCTTCCCTTCCAGTTCTTTTGCAATGTCATTTATGAAGACATTGAAGAGGGCTGGTCCCAGTAGTGAGCTCTGCAACACCCCACTGGTCACTCTCCCCTCATAGGAGTGAGTGCTGTTAACCACCACCCTCTATTAACTATCCATTAACCAGTTCCTTATCCAGTTCACCACTTTGGGTCCCACCCCTAAGCTGCTCAATTTCTTTATCGTCTTCCGTGCAGTACAGTGTCTAACGTCTTGCTAAAGTCCAGTTACTGTAGGCCACATCCAAAGCCCTCTCCTGATCTATTTCCCTGGTTATCCAGTCAAAGAAGTCAATCAAATTTGTCTGGCATGCCCCCCGAATACATGTTGCCTTTGGTTTTGTAGCCCACTGGATTCAAGATACTCTAGCAACCTTTCCTTTAACAGGATGTCAATTAAAAAGAATCAAACCATTTTTTTTAATAAGACAGCAAATATACATTCTCACATGGAATCAAATCTCTAACCCTTTGACTGTAAAGCCAAGATACATGTAATGTGTTATCCGAGGTCATATATGAACTACCCAGTTTAAGTAAATTGTATCCTTTAGTGGTACGGGCATGGGATACAGGTGGTACCACCTCCATCAGTGCTGCCACCTCCAGTACTGCCACCAACTGCAGCCTCCATACAGTCCCCATCCCCACTAACCATATCTACTGCAGACTCAAAGTAGGAAAGAGACGCACCATCATTTAGCAACAACTATGTTTGAAAAAGCTTGTCGCTAGTGGCATCATTTCTCTTTCTTGGTGTACATGCTGAAAAGCATGCCCCTCTGACACTCAACAGACACTTGCAGGCCTCAAGATTCAAGATTTTTATTTAAATAAGGAGAATAATGACTCAACACAAATTAAATATAATTTTGTTTACAATGGTTTCCTGATATCCAACAAGCAACATATGCATCCACAGTAGACAATTAATAATATACAATAGAAAATAAAGTTAAAAAACATTACAACATAAAGTCACAGTGAATCAAAACTCCAGACGATTAACACAACCAGTCTTACAGTTTTCTTTAAACCAGGTTTTCAGACTTCCCAATGTCCCATAAGTCTCAGATATATTACGAATATAGCAAGGAAGGTTGTTCCAACTCTTCAGTTCTTTATAAGAAAAAGCTAACTGAGCTATTGTACTGTGTACTCATGGAATAATATATTCCACACTATTAGATATCTCAGGTTATCTTTCATTTGTGGTGTAGTAAGTAAGCATTAAGCCACAACCAAGGATGGTTCTACTGTGGAATTAATGCATGGTTGGGTGGTTGGCAAGTGCAAGCCAAACACTGTTTTCATTCAAATAAGTTAGGTTCACAAAGAGAAAATCACAATATTGCTTCACAAAACTGTTTATGATCCTCTGGAAACATTTTACGGACTACATAGATGTGCAACTGTGCGTGTGCATGTTGAATATTCAGTATACATTAACGTGGTGAGTGCACTTTTTACACAGTTTAAAGCTTATGTTTTGTAAAATAACAGACAAAGGCAACACTAATTTATCTCCCTGGATAAAAACACTGTTCTCTAAACTCGGCGGGTTAATTTTTTCTTGACATTCAGTATTGCATTATGGGTAAAGTACGAAGATTTGCATATTTCTGGAAATCATGACACAGAGATATGCAGATCTTCATAATTTACCCATAATGCAGTACTATATGGAAAGAAAAAAACCTAAGGTGAGGAGTTAACAGAACACTGTTTTGTAACATGTTTCTTTACATTTTTCATCTTCTGTACAGTAACCGCTCTACCTCAACTGGACACCAAACAACACACAGGCAACAGCATGCAGGAGAGAGATTTAGTCTTCCGTATGTGTGACTATCTCTCTCCTCATTCGACTCTCAGTAGGCACACTCCCGATGCCAACCATGCATTAATAAGGGGAATTAATCCATGGTTCCTGCATAGTCACCTGTTGCACTTCCTCCAATCACTGCTCCTTCTTTGCTTCTTTTCTTTTTTGCCATGTTACAAGAAGTAATGTACAAGGACATGTTATGCTCTGAACATTTCCATTTAAGTGTAACAATGTGTAATTGGAGCATCTGTTCAAGTGGCATCCAGTTCAGCAAACTCTAGAGCTTACAGTGATGTGTACCTCTCAATCCTTGCAAAATGTACCTAGCTAGTTTAAAGTAAATTTAGTCCAGTTTTTGTAAGGACTGTTTTGCAGCCCCAGCATACACAATGTCTCCATAATCCTGAAAGTGGAGTATATCATTGTTTGGACTATTGTTAAGCACACTTCCTGTGAAATGTGCATTTTATTTCATTACAGATGAGACAATTGCAAAATTAATTTTCTTTGTCAGAACAGACAAATTATGATCTCATTTAAGGTTCTTATTGAACCATACTCCATGATATTTATAATTCACCACTTTTTGCAATCTAACATTGTTTACAGTAAAATAGCCAAATCAAAGCCAGAATATTTTGTGAGATGTATTAAACCATGTAATTTGTGTTTCTTGTTTGTTCATCTTTAATTTATTCTGACAAAAGAAAGCCTGTGCTTCATCAAAAACTAACTGTAAACTGATCTGCAATGCAAATGCATCCATGTCCCAACCATAGACAATACCATCATCCGTGTGTAAATGGACAGCAACACTGTCCTAGCTTATAGTTAGCTTATTTACAAACAACAAGAAGAGTAGCGGCTTCAGGATGGAACCCCTAGGGCACACCACTCTGCATGTGGATTTTCTTGGACTCAACTCCACCCACAGAGACCTAGTGATGTCTGACGGTGAAGTAACTAAGAATCCATCTGCAAAGCAGATCATTAAAGCCAAATTTACTTAATCTGCCAATCATAAATTCATGGTCCACTGTGCAAAGACTTTGGAAAGGTCAATGAAAAGCCCAGTAACCAAGCCACTATCAACTGCTCTGTGTTCAGTAGGTCATTACTTACCCTCATCAGGGTCAACATAATGCAATGGTTAGTTGTGAATCTTGACTTGAAATTTTTTAAGGAAATTGCCCTGTTCCAAATAGTTTGTTTGTGCACTAACTTTTCCAAGACCTTTGACACACCAGAATGTAAAGATACTGGCCAATAATGGGATGATTGTTTAACATTTCCAGACTTTAAAATGAGGAGGAGTCTTGCTAAGATGCAAACTTTAGTGAATTCTCCAGCTGTGATAGACATGTCAAATGAATACATCAATTGATAACAAGTTACTGGAGCTGCATATTGAATGAGTTTGAGGTGTATTTCATCAATCCCTGCTCATTTAGTTGGACTCAATTTTAGAAGAGAAGTGTGAACCTCCTCTATAGTGAAAGGATTAGGAAAAAATCAGGAATCATCATCAATTGTTGTCCCACCAGGGTCGTATGTTACATATTCTATGGAACCACTATTCTGTCCAGATTCAATAAAATACTGGTTAAAGGCATCTGCGATTGTGTTTACATTTCAAATTTTGGTACCCTAAATTTCAAAATAATCAGAAATAGTTGAATTTTTCAGCAGTCTAGACTTTTAACCATTTTCCAGAACAGATGTGGGTCCAAATTTCTGCAAGCATCTAGTTTGTTTTGTGTGAAATTTTGTTTGGTCAACTTTAACTTCTTCAATGTAGGAATTTCTGATGGACTTATAATTTTGACAGATAGTATGGGTGTGTGTCTTTTTAGCTATTTCACAAGCCTGATCACACCTTTTTATTAATATTACCAAGTGGGGTGTATACCATGAAAAACTGTTCCTCTGTACTATTTTCTTTCTAAACAGGGACATGTCTATTGCAGGCCTCTGTAAATTCACTTGCAAAACAAAAATGTATTGTGTACATGAGGAATAAGAAGTAGTTGGTCTAAGGTCACCCATTCTAAGACTGACAAAAAATCAATATAGTTGCGTTTTTTAAAGAATCTATATTGTTTAATAATGTTTTTATTTTTATTTTTAAGTGGCTGCAAATACAATAAATAAAATGTTGGTTAGATAGAGTCAGCTAAGACTTCTGACTTGCTGTATTTATCTGGTCTATTGGAAAAACGAAATCTATAATTGTAGAAGAACCTCTGTTTTTCATATGCATCCTAGCTGGATCAGTTTTGAGTTGGGCTCATCCCAATTCGGAGGCCAAATCTTCAAGTTTGAAACAGCTTGCACTTTTCCCCAATCCATATTACAATCTACCAAAATCAAGATTTCATGGCTCTTTACAAATTTATTTACTGCTCTTTCTAGCAGATCAAGATGAACAATGGGGATTTGGGGGTTCTTTAGCTCCCTATTAAGGAAATTGGTTTCAAATGCTTGATATTGGTTTCTACTAATATTGTCTCTATATCACTATCTGAGGTATTTTTGGATTATTTGTTTACTAGATAGGTGGACTGTGAGTAAATTACAATACCTCCTCCACGTTTAATCCTGTCCCTCCTCCGCATGTTGTAGCCCTCTATGGAGACTAAACTGTCACAGACCCTTTCTGATAGCCATGATTCAAATTATTACAAAATCTGGATCATTCATCTGTACTCAACAGTGCAAGTTAATCCAGTTTTGGCAGCAAACTGTGCACATTTCAGTGAACATATGATATATTTGGGGTTTTCAGTGCCTCGACAAAGTCAGTGACAGAAGATTAGCCCATAGGTGGAGGGTTATGGTGAACATCTCAGCAAATTAATAATGCTACATATATAACATGCAACCTCGAGTTAACTTCAAAATATTTTAGTATATTAAACAAGATAAACAATTTTCCCCTTGTTGTAATTCTAACTATCCCCACTTTACCAACAACTTTACATTTAAAAACTGAATGAAAATGACACCCTTGTTTATTGAATGTGTTACACAATCTTACTGTAATGAAACCATGATTAAACCATAATTTAACTAGACAAAGTGGTTAAGAGGTAGAGCTGTTGACTCTGATGGTAATGGTACTGGGTTTGAGTACAGCTTAGGGACAGAGTATAGAAAGTTTTTCACAGAACGGGTGGTGGACAAGTGGAACACCCTGCCAGAGGAAGTGGTGGGGGCTGAAACAATCATGGGATTTAAGAATGCATGGGATAGACATAAAGGAATTCTAGAGGTCAGGGGTAAGGGGAAATAGACTTCTAGGAAAACAAACTGAACTTACAAGCTCAAATGGGCAGACTAGGTGGGCCATAGGCCCTTATCTGCCGACACTGTCTATGTATCTATGTATCTATGTAACTGTAGTGTACACAGCAGCTGGCTTATTACCCCAGCATAAGCAGAAGGTAATTCTCGCCTCCCCCATGCATGGTTCAGTCTGTACGTTTGAAAATCCAGCATGCTTAAACAAGGTAACAGCACAATCAGCAAGCTAAATGCCCACACATTATGTGAGTGAAGGAAACTCATGATTCCTGTTTTTTTTTTAAATACAATTTAAAAGTACAAAGAGCTCTAGAAGAGCAGATCTGTTAGTGATTACAGCATCTTAAATAACATTAACTTTCCCAACTGCACGTTGTAACAATTAACTATAGCAAAATCTCTAGACCATAAGCCAATTAAATGGACATGCAGAAGGGAGCATAATTGAAAAAATGTTGACACAGCCTCCCCACTACCTCCCTCTCTAGACTATCACCACTCCTGTGGGAGCCACTCACACAGGCTGCTGCTAAAGTGGCTGTACTTAAGAGGTACAGGGCACCTGTTCACAGTGACGCTTAAGTCACTCCTCTGAGTTTGATACAGAGACTGAAAATTATGATGGTATTTTGGGACGATATTCTCATGCTACAGAATTACCCAGTAAGAACCAGCCATATCATATCTTTGTCTTTATTTAAGGAAGGGGGCCTAACATTTTTTTCACCCTTTGGTTGTGGTCCACACTTTGGACTGTAATTGATGGGGGTGGGCTGGTTGTCTAACTTGTCTTCTCTATATACCTCGAGTCCCACTTCTTGTTGCAAGATTATCTTCATGTTTTTGTTTCAGGTGGGCATGTCCTGTTTTTGTAAGAGAAAATGATGACCATAATTAACTGTTTTTTTTTTACATTGTAACCTGGAAACTTAAGGTCTGAAGGGACTGCAGGTCCATCTGTCCACCCCTTGCTTCATAAGTAAGTATGAATAAGCACGCGGTGCAAACATAAACTAACTTAAAGCCCACTCTACTACACATCATCCAGGGAGTTCCTTGGTAAACAGAAATTTGGCAAGGTTTACCTCAAAGGCCTGTACTGTCTTCATGTCCTCTGTCTCCACTGATAGGCTAATAAGTTTGCCATCCTCTGGAAGAAGAAGTGAGTCATAACATGCCCCAAGCATTTAACTACCTCTGAGATTCAGGGAGTGCCCCTGTTTCTGTCTGAGGACACCAAATCGAATGTTTTTCTGTTCAGTCTTATCGATACCCTTGAGTATGTAGTAAACCGTGAATTTTCCTCCACTCAGTTTCCTTTTCTACAAGACGAACATGTTAATTGTGGCTCAGACCAAGGTACTTCTCCTCCAAAATGGAGTCTAATTATCCAGCTTGTTCGGGTCCTCCTGAAGTTTGTCCCTATCCACTACTCTGCCTAGCTTAGAGTCACCCGCAAACATAAGCAGCCCTCTGAAGACCCCAGATCATTGATAAAAATACTGACTAGCAGTAGCCCCAGTACAAATCCCCAAGGAATACAGCAGAGTACCCTTCCCCACTTGTAACAGAACCTGTCTACCATAGCCCTCTGCTTCCTACTCCTAAGACAGTTAGCATTCAGCCTTTGTGTATGCCTTGAATACAGTACACTTGTGTACAACACCCAGAAGTTTGTCATGTACAACTGTGTCAAAGGCCTTCCTGATGGTCTTGTTTAGCTGTTTTTGTTCTCGGGCTGCAATACCATTCTGTCCTGCCATTCCTGTCTCCTAGGATCAGCAACCACCCCCAAGACATACCCTCATGGCAGAGTTCCCCATCCTGGGAAATATCTTATTTGACTGCAGGGCCTCAGTAGCAGGTTAAAAAAAAAACATTGCACAAACCTGCATTCAAGGATTATTTATTAATGTGCAAATGCATAGGTGCCTGTGAAAAGCTGACCAGCTACCCATTTTTTTCTTATTCTATGACTCTTTGCTAAAGTGCAAAATGTATAGGTGGCTATGGAATGCTGATCAGCTACCTTTTTTTATTCTAGGATTATTACATTAAAGTGCAAAATTCATAGGTGGCTATGGACTGATGACCAGCTCCCCTACATACTGCCTTGACAGGAGGCTTCCTCAAGGGATTTGGTTGGCTTGTTACATACATAGTTATACTGGTGTCCATTAATCAGTTGTGCATGTGTTTCATTATTCCCAATATCAACCCAATGTAACACAAAATGGACATAATACATTATTAGCATGAAAATGCCATGAAGAAAAAGAGTCAAAAGAAACTAGCAGGTACTTGCTGTGGATGAAGGAATCTGAGCTGAACCCCACTGTGGTTGATCTACAGTAGCCTGTCTATTTAAAAAGAGAGAACAGAGACATGCAGGTACCCCAGGTACTGTGTTTGCTTGAACAGCCCTAAGGGTAAAATCCATATTTAAGATTAAAATTCACAGAGCATTCTAAGCAAGGTCCTCTTTAATATCTTTATTAGCGACATTACAGGGGGGTTAGAAGGAAAGGTATGCCTTTTTGTGAATGATGCAAAGATCTGCAATACGGATGACACTCTGGGGGTGGGGGTGGTAAAACTGAAGAGAGTTCTAAGCAGGCTTGAAGAGTGGTCAAGAGTGTGGCAACTAAGATTCAATACTAAGAACTGTAAAATCATGCACTTAGGGCATAGAAATCCAGGGGTGGAGTACATGACGAGAGACACAGTGCTGGCGACCACCAGAGAGGAAAGAGATCTGGGAGTAATCATATCTGAGGCCCTAAAAGTAGCCAAGCAGTGTGACAGAGAAGTTGGGAGAGCCAGTAAGATGTTAGGGTACATAAGGAGGTGGTGATACCACTATACAAAACACTGGTGAGACCACATCTAGAATTATGTATCCAGTTCTGGAGGCCACATCTCTGGAAGAACATAGACAAAGGCAGATCAGAAGAGGGCAATTAAAAAGGTGCATGGTCTGCACCATAAGCTCTATGAGGAGCAGCTGAGGAACCCTAATATGTACACCCTGAAAGAAACCAGAGAGAGGGGGGATATGATAGAGACTTTGGAATATCTCAAGGGTATCAATAAGGTACAGGAGGGCAGCATTTTTCAGAGAAAAAGATGTTCAAGAACAAGAGGGTTATGAGGCGAAGCTGGAGGGGGGTAATGTGAGAAAGTACTTCTTCCCTGAAAGGGTGGTGGATGCATGGAATAGTCTCCCAGCAAAGGTGGAGAGGGGAAAACAGTAACGGCATTCAAAAATGCATGGGATAAGCATATGGGAACCCTGGTGAATAAGAAGGTGGGATAAAACTGGAGATCAAGTACAGTCTATAGTATTACAGTGGGTTAAGGGGCAGACTAGGTGGGCCATGCAGTCCTTATTTGCCGTCACTTTCCATGTTTCTATGTTAAGTAAGAAATTCTCAATCTCATATTCCCTTGCAATGGACAGTGGTGGTGGGGGGATTGAAAAAAATAAATGCATAATTGCAACTGTTGATAGTAACAACCCCATAAGTAAAACACCTCAGATTATCTCTGGGATCTTCAAACACCCTGAGAAAGTTGCCAGAAGAGTACATGTCTCCAAAGAATAAAAAATTAATTTAATCTGTCATCAATCAAAACCAAGTTGTTATGTATGTACCTATACCAGAAAGTGGCTCAAAGAACTAAGACGTAAACTGGCACAAGGATCATGAATCAGTATAGCACATAAACAGATGCAGCACCAAGCATGAAACACAGGTGAGATACAAGAATGTTACATAGTAGCTCATAAAATGTTTCACACATAACCATATCAGATAGATATCGATACAGACTGAAGAACACATATTCCACCCATACATCCTATAAGAGCTAGAGGAAAGAGCTGTAGTCTATTTCGTCACTGAAACCCAATGGATTCTGTGCATGTAGCACCGAAATCCACTTCATTTCTTTTTGTAAAAGTGTTTTTAGCCTGCCACCTCCGTGGATCGGATTGGAAGTCAAACATGCTCTAGTAGTCTGAATCTAAATCTTACTGTAGAGGACCCATGGGCCTCCCTGAAGTGTGCACCCAGGGCAATGTTTTGATTTTTATTCACAATAGCATGAATGCGCTCCTAGATGCGGCACCTCAGGGGCAGACGGTGTAACCAACATAAATCAAATTACATGGACACCAGCAGACGTAGACACAGGAGGGTGTCTGACAGTTCATATGTTTGTGCAGCATGTGGGTTTCACCTGTAACTGGATGTTCAAATTAGTTACCAGTTAAGGCGAAGCAACAAATACTGCAATGCTTACATTTATTAAACCCTGATCTTGTGACTACTGAGTTCTCGTTCTGCGATCATGTAATGGCTGCTGGTGACATGATATGCTAAGATATTGCCACATCTAAAGGTTATGCAGGAAGTGGGTTCTAGTAAAGGGTGAAGGAAATCATCAGTGGTTAACACAGACCACCCTTTTCTGATAATCTGCTTTATACCCATAGCACTGTCATGATAATCTGTTACAAATGTGATTGGTTGTGCACTTGTGCTTGTATTGTACTTGTGGGCCATTGTTACTACTTCAGGTGGTATTAGGTTTGAATGAACTTGTTTATTTCTGTATTTTTACCTTTGCTAAAGCACTCCATATGGTGTTACAGGCATATCCCATCTCTTAAACTGTTGTGCCATTTGTCTGATTCTTGCAGAAAAAATAGATCTGAGGTAAAATTTTGCCTACAGTGGATAAATTCCCCATAGGGTATGCTCTCAATGAGAGATTTACGATGTGATCAGTCTGCCCTCAAGAGGTTGCTGCCCACAGTTGGTTTCCTATAGGGGTGTTCTCAACTATTTTCTCTTCATTAATTAATAGCATGATGTCAAGGAAGTCCACTGTATTAGGATCAATTTGGTATGTGCACTTCAAGTTCCATTGGTTTACATTTAGCCAGTATGCAAATTGCACTGCCGACTCAACACTCCCACCCCAGACACAAATGATATTGTCTATATAATGATACCAGTGAACAATGTGTTTCAGGTGAGGGTTCAACTACAACAGCACAACAGACTCCTCCCTGTGATTCAAAGTAGGTTCACATAGGACAATGCTAAGGCCACACTCATAGCAGTACCTCTGAGCTGTAGATAAAAATTACCTCTGAGCATAAAGTAATTATGCCTCAGAACATACTCAAGGAGATCCATAATGAAATCTCTAGGCACTGTATCAAAAGAGTACTCTACCCCCAAAAAGTGTCTTGCAGCTGCAAGGCCCCTCTCATGCTCAATACAGGTGCGCAAAGAGGTAATGTCCACTGCTGCTGTATTCAGCAGTATTCAGTGACCCACTGTAAACCCTCCAGTTTCTGTTAAACATCAGATGTGTCCCTCAGATATGAGGGCGTTTTAATGACCACTTGTTTCAGAAAGTGGTCCCCAAATCTGGAGGGACCCTCCCTCACTGAGCACCCCAATGCCTGCCATCACAAGTCACCCAGGAGGGTCCCTCACAGACTTTTGAATTTTGAGAGGGTGTCGAACGTAGGACAAATGGGAAAATCTTTCCTGATAAATCCATATTCAAGTTCACTAATCAACCCTTATTCTAGGGCATTGTCTAGAATCTTTACCAGGATGTTTCTAAAGGGTACAATTGGATCAAAAGTATGTTTAACACCGCATTCCCTATTAGAGAACTATCTCACTCCTTCTGCAACATACTGTGTTGCATCTTGTACCACCAAGACACCACCTCTGTTATCAAGCTTTACTGTTATTTCTTGTTTTTGCATTAGCTTTCTTAAAGCCTAACACTCTGTTGATGACATATTGTGGTACCATGGTGGTGCTGCGAGGTAACTTAAAGCCTTGATATCATGCACAACTAAGTTTTCAAACACCTTAATATTCACATGCCATGGAGTACAAGGATAAATCATGTAAGGGTAGATGGTCGGCATTCTGTAGGCACCTATGCATTTTGCACTTTAATTAATAACCCAAGAATGCAGGCATGTGTGCTGTTTTTTTTATTTGTATTTTTGTAGGTTTTTATCCCCATTTTCACCTGTTCCTCATCTTGGGGAGGCACATGCATGCTGTGCTTTGAGACGTCCTACCTACGTGCCACCCCCTCCTGCCTACACCTACACCAGACCGCCACTCGGTCGCAGCAGAACTACAGGGGGGTGACAACCTCCCAGGGAGACGAGAGCTGCCATTAAGCTGCTCAATCTTGCTCCACCCGCCCCCATGCTGGCTCCCCGATGACCTGAGGTTGTTCCTGAACCCAGGTCGCTGGCATGACGCGAGGCAAGGCAGAATGCCTCAACCATCTGCACCACCAAGCCAATGCCATTTTTGTTTTGTTTTTATCAGCTGTTCTATTAAGAGCTGCACCTCAGAGAGTAAGGTGTGCTTCCCTACCTATCCCAAAATCCTGAGAAGCAGGTGGTGACCTTCATCCTGTCCCTTGCCTTAATTTGTCTGTTCTGTTTCCCAGAAGCCATCGGCATCATGTGGTGACAAATTTATTTATTTCAAGAGTTTCTCCAGGATAAACATACTGAGCTAACAGCTTGTTTCCAGATGTGTCCTGGGGGTTAGGGGATGTGGAGAGTGCTGTAATAAGTTACATAAGTAATGTTACAATTATAGAATAATAATAACTATAAAAAGTAAATATGCAGTAGACAATCGAGAGGAAGCACACAGTAAGTAGTGCAAAATGTAGCATATCAATAGCAAATTAATAGCAACAGTTCAGCAAAGTGCAACGAGCAGCAAAATAAGGGAGGGAAGGAAACTGTGAGTACAATGGGGGACTAATCAAGAGGAAGACGTGGAATAATAAACCTGGGCAGTTGGGGGAGGGATTAGTATGGAGGGAGCAGCAGTGGGATTAGTTTAGGATCAACGGCAACTGCTGGAGGCAGTAGGGAAGTCACAGAGGAGATATTTTAGTGATCTGAATGAGTGAGCATCATGAATAACAATGAGGAAGGTACTCCAAAGCTTGGGGAAGTGGAAGGAGAAAGCAGCTTGACCAGTAGAGGATTTTACGGGGGAAGGGAGAGAGTGAGACAGAAGTGTCAGAGCTGCAAAGGGAGAATCGAGTGGAAGGAAGGGAGGAGAGGAGGAAGAAAGGTGGGGGGAGAGGGAGCCCAGCCAGAATTCGGAGACGAAGGCAGCACAGTGAGCTAGGGATCTGGCATCAGGAGAGGGCAAGGAGAGAAATTAATACAGGGAACACTGGTGAGTTCTGGGGAGGCAATCATGGCAAAGTGGCAGAAGGAGTGAAAGGTGGGGATCCAACCTGGTAAGGGTGGACTTGGGAGCAGTGCTATATAAAATGTTGACGTAGTCAAAGATAGGTAGACTAATCTTCGTGACTATCTCTCTATGAGCAGAAAGTGGGATATTTGCTTTGTTCCTGTAAAGTGCCTTAAGTTAGGATGCAGGTTCTTGTGGATAGCATCAACAGGAGTAGCAAAGCCCAGATGACAATCCAACCATACCCCGAGGTATTTAAAGGAGACATCATCATTCACAACACTATCAGAGACAGGAGCCAACATAATGTTATCGGAAATACTACCTGTACCTAGAGCAAATGATTATCTGGAAGGTAAAATTAAACAGGTTAATGATTGGCTTAGGCGCTGGTGTCTAAAACAAGACCTCAAATGCTTAATGCATTGGGAATTATTTCATGGCAAAAGGGAACTCTTTTCTAAAGATGGCCTGCATCTAAACAAGGAGGGCTCTAAAGTGCTGGGCAATAACATTAATGTGCTCATAGATGTACATTTAAACTAATAGAGGGGGGAGGGCCCAGATCTGAACACTTTAATCCAGCTCTTACTATACTCCAAATTCTCTTACCAAATGTCCATCAGAATCAGAATCCTAATGTACACTGCTCTAAGCTTAAATTTTTATTACTGAACACTAGAAGTTTACTCAGTAAGATCAATGAGCTCCAACTAGTATTAATCAATAATGAGACAGATGTCTGTGGGGTCACAGAAACTTGGTTTACGGATGACCAATGGGGTCAAGATATACAAGGATATACAGTATTTAAAAAAAATTGTACATTTTCTAGAGGAGGAGGGGTAGCTGTATACGTAAAGAACACTATTGATTGTCAAGACGTGAAGAGTGATATGCCAGATCCGGATGGCATTGAGATTATAGGGGTACAACTGAAATACGAACATGTTCCCACAACCTTAGGACTTTGCTATCGATCACCTTCATTAAATACTCATAATAATTCCTTACTTATGGACTATTTAATAAATATCGATCATTTGAAAAATATTATACTAATGGGGGACTTTAATTATCCAGGGATAAACTGGAATAGTTTTAGTAGGGACAAACCATCAAGAAACTAAATTCTTAGAAATAATACTACAGTTAGGTCTCGATCAGTTGATAAATGAGCCAACTAAACATGACAACATCCTTGATCTAATATTAACAAATATCTGCGATCAGGTAGAACCCCCACATTTTATTAGAACCCTTAGGCGATAACGATCACTTTATGATACTCTGGAAACTTAAGTACTTTAAAGTGCAAAATAAAGGTGTAACAAAGATGCGAAACTTTGCAAGGGCAAATTATGAGGCAATAAAGAACTATTTAACAGAGTGGAATTGGGAACAGGAATTATGTGATCTTGAACTAGATCAAATATGGAGAAAAACTAAAGATAAAATTGAGTATTGTATCAATAAATGGGTTCCGGAGCGAATAAAGTATAAAAATCAAAGGAGGCTCCCCCGTTGGTATACTACAGAAATCAGGAAACTTGTGCAGGCAAAAAAAAAAGTGTATAATAAATATAGGAAGCATAGTTCAGATCTTAATTGGCAAAGGTTTAAACAGAAATCTAAAAAAGTAAAGTTTGCCATTAGAAAAGCTAAGAAATAACTAGAATACAAATTAGCTACAGCAAAAAAAGGATAGCAATAAACAGTTTTTTAATTATATAGGCTCCCTCAAAAGCAATGCTCCTAAGGTGGGTCCCCTACAGATCGATAACAACTTGGTATCTGAGGAACAAACCATGGCAAATGAATTTAATCAGCATTTCATTAGCATATTTAAAAATAAAGAAAAGGTGGTTAATCTAGATTATGAATCCCTAGATATCTGTGAAGAATGTACTGTTGCAGAAGCTTACTCAGCTTTAAATTCTTTTAAACCCACAACATATACGGGTGTTTCCAAATATTACTTCCACCCAGGTTAAGGGTGATGGGTTCTTTATGGGCTCGTCCTTTGAACTCGTACAAACCTGGTCATGCAGACAGTTTTGTTGGCATTGATGGACAGCATGTTGGCCAGAAACTAGTGCTGTATGTTACTGAAATCCAGTTGGAGATGGGTTGTGAGGTCAGAGGCACAAGAACCAAAGGTGTGGAGAACCGTGTCATCTGTTTACACATGAATATATGCAGAGGAGCAGGTGAAGAGAAGTTTGTTTAGGAAAATGGAGACTAGGATGTGACCAAGGCTGGCTCCTTGGAGGACACTGGAGCAGATAGGAAGGTGGCATCACCAATAACGGCAGCTTGGGTTCCACCCTCCTGGTTTTAATTTGTAACTGGTGGTGTGGAGAAACTAGCTCAGGAGCTTAATCTTGGGGTTAGTAGATTCAGGAAGCCCTGTGAATAAAATTTTATTTAGTATTTACTGTAACTGCGGAGGTCTTATTTGTTGTTCTATACATTTGGCACTTCTACCTGTTCTCTTTTGTAACTCATCAGTGTTTGGTATTAGTATCATTCATATTTGATCTAACTGTAATGTTTGTACTCTGCATTACTATCTCTTTGAATAAAGTATATTAAATGTGAAAAAAAAGGAAGCCCTGTGACTCAGGTGTGTAACTGGGGGTGGCACTGACAAGAGGCTTAGTGCCTTCTAACAAAAGGAAGATTTAAAAAGTCAAGTTAGTTGGAGTCCTGAGGTGGGAGACGAGACTTTGCTGACAGAGCGGTGTGGAAGCACCTAGCTTTACCTTAAAGGTATATTAACATTTTTTATACTTCTCTTCCTTTTGAAGGTAGTAGGGTAAGTGGGGAGAAAAGATCTGTAAACAGTGTTTGGGGCACTTTGAAACTTGGTAGGCAGCGTTTGGGGTACCTTGAAACTTGGGTTTTATATTGTAACAGGTGATGTGGGGGAAACTAGGTCAGGAACATAATCTTGGGGTGAACAGATTCAAGAAGCCCTGTGAATCAGGTGTGTAATTGGGGGATGGAGCTAACAGAGGCAGGAAGCAGAGAAACTGAGGACTCTGCTGGTTGACTAAGGCAAGGAACTTATTCACTACTGTGTAACAGTCACTGCTGGGAAGGGCTGAAGATCAAGGGTAGGCAAAAACTGGGAATAGCTACAATACCCTATGTAGGACAGGAGTATAGAGAGATTTAACAGATTTAAATAGGTTTTAAAAGAAAAACAGGCAGAATAGAAGGAACGTATGATGGGAATGGTGCAGTGCAGTGGCTCTGGAGTGGCAGTTTTCAGGGAGACCTTTAGGAAAATGCAGTGCTGCCTCATCTGCATGCACCTCTCTGGGCTGAGAAAGGAGGCTGCTAGTCTCCAGGCTGAGCTGGCTAGGATTCAGGGAACCTCCTTCCTCACCCAGGAACCACCAAGTCTGCCACTGCTAACTCAAAGGATACCTACGAGAAGGAACAGCTGGACTACAGTGGACTCGAGGAGGGTGACGGCAGTAGGAAAGAGGCACATCCCCCATCTGGCAACACTACGCAACTCTTACACCACTCTGGCAGGGTGGGCCTGTCCCATGGAGGCACCCAAGGTAGTGACCAGGGAGGATGTGGGGGTCATCCATAATGGTGATCCCAAGGAGGGTGGCAGAGGACCCCAGATGAGAAGGAAGCAACTCCTGGTGGGGGACACCAGCATGAGAGGGATAGATCTGGGGATAAGAAAGGAGGAGAGAGATGTTAGCTGCCTACCTGGCACCATGGTTCGGAGGGATGGAAACCGGATCCTGGAGGTCACTAGAGCAGCAGGACAGGAGGGGGAGCTAGCTATCATTGTTCACTTGGAGACAAATGACCTGGTTAGGGATAAAACATAGAAACATAGATGTTGATGGCAGATAAGGACTGCAAGGCCCATCCAGTCTGCCCATTTCTTTTTCTACCTTATGAATGTGCCATCAGCCTTTGCTCTGTCAATGGCCTGTCTATTCATACTTGTCTGTATTGCTCCCTTATCCCTATCCCATACCTGTTTGAAGCCCTGCACTGTATTCATATCCACCACTTCCTTAGGTAGGCCATTCCATGCATCCACCACCCTTTCTGTGAAAAAGAACTTCCTCACATTACCCCTTAACCGACATCCCTCTAATCTCATGCTGTGGCCTCTTGTCCTGCTATTTTTCTTATATTGAAACATGTTAGCCTCTTTCACCTTGTTCATGCCCTTAAGGTGGATGGAGAGAG
The DNA here is from genome assembly GCA_016271365.2 of Neoceratodus forsteri. Classification (NCBI taxonomy): domain Eukaryota; kingdom Metazoa; phylum Chordata; order Ceratodontiformes; family Ceratodontidae; genus Neoceratodus; species Neoceratodus forsteri. The sequence goes on along the minus strand of CM057453.1, from coordinate 1,574,555,823 downwards.
GATAGTTCAGGAGGAATTCAGGGAGTGGGGAGGGGTCTTAGGCTGGTAGCAAGCTCAGTGTCCTATTCAGGGGTGCTGTCTGTCTATGACGGGTGGGAGGAATAGGGTACACCATGCCAGGAGCTTTAACCAGTGGTTGAAGGAATGGTGCAGAGAGGAGAAGTTTGGCTACACTGGGGACTTGGGTCCTACCTGGAGGGATAAAGGCATGTACTGGGGAGATGGCCTGCATCCATCCAGGAGGGAAACCACAGTCCTCAGTGAACGGTTTAAATGTTACATTGGCAAAGATTTAAACTAGCTGAGAGGGGTGGCGGAAGAAAGCAGGGAGACATAAACTGCCCCCCCCTCCACAAAAACTGAAGTAGTCAGCAGGGAGAACCTTAAGGGAGACAAATCCCCAAGGGTACCTACTAGAAAGAAAAGCAAGTTAATAGTAATGAACAGAGATACTGTAGGAATGTTAACAGAGGTGGCAAGGAGAGTGGACAAAAGGGATAATGGAGCCTGTCGAACAGGGTGGCGCTAGAAGTTGAAAGGCCATGTGTGCCAAAGCTCAAAGTCTGGGAAATAAAACTCTGGACTTAGAGGCCATTATGGCAGAGGCTGACTTGGACATTGTCGCCACTACAGAAACATGGTGCTTTGAGAACCATGAGTGTGATATAGCCATACCAGACTATACTCTGTTCAGGAAGGACACCAGGGTGGGAGGGGGAGGTGTTGCTCTTTATGTGAGTGATAGCATAAAAGCGACAGAGGTACAGGAAATACAGGAAGGGGCGGAGCTACTGTGGTTCACCCTAGAGATGGGGAATGGAGCCACTGTTCACACTGGTGTGATCTACAGACCTCCAACATGGAGGGGAGGGGGAAGTTGGATATGGTTTTGGAGGGAAGCCATCCAAAAGATGGCAAATAAGCGGAGGTGCTGCTGGCGGGAGACTGCAATCTGTCGGATTAAGACTGGCACATCCCAGCTGCAACTACAGCTAGGAGCAGGGACAACATGGAAACTCTGCAGGGTGCATTCCTCAGGCAACTCATTAGGGAGCCTACTCGTGAGGGGGCAATACTGGACTTTGTACTTACTAACTAACAGGGACAGTGTTGCAGACGTCACGGTGAGTAGCCATCTGGGGACCAGTGATCACCGTACTGTGTGGTTCAATATAAAGACTCGGGCAGAATAGAGCAACACAAGGATGAGAATCCAGGACTTCAGAAGGGATGATTTTAAAAAGATGGGGGAATGCCTCAGGGATGCCCTGGTGGGGGGGACTTGGGTGGAGTAGAAGAACTTTGGGCAAAACTAAAAAGTGGCATAAACAAGTCAACAAACCTCTGTGGCAGGCTTGTAAGGAATTTCAAGAGGAAAAAGAGACCATTATGGTTCTCTAAGGAGGTGGCTGGGAAGGGAAGGGCCAAAAAGTTAGCATTCAGGAGGTATAAGACGACACAGAAAGAGGAGGATAGGGAGCTGTATCTGGAGAAAAAGAGGGAGGCAGGGAAATCAGTTAGGAGTGCAAAGGTGCAAAGAGAGGAGAAAACTGCATAGGAAGTAAAGCATGGGGACAAGACATTTTTTAGGTATGTAAGTGAAACAAGAATGACCAGGGGAAGGACTGTATGACTAAAAAGGCAAAGGGAGGGATTGTGTGGAGGGGGACCAAGAAAAAGCAGGTATCTTGAACAAATACTTTTGTTCAGTGTTCACAGAAGAAAGGGAAGGAGAGAGGCCAAAGAAAAGTGACAGGAGCACTGAAGGAAGGGAGGTGGACACTTGTCCATTTATAGAAGAGAGAGTCCTGAAGGAACTCACAAATCTGAAAGTGAATAAAGGAATGGGGCCAGACAGGGTCCATCCAAGTTTACTGAGGGAACACAGGGAGGTGCTGGCTGCACCTCTGATAGACCTGTTCAACCTCTCACTGGAGATGGGAGAGGTTCCGGGAACTGGAGGAGGGCAGATGTAAAAATAAGATTCAGAAAAAAAGATGCTCATGGACAAGGGGTCATGCTATGAAGCTGGAAGGGGGTAGACTTAGGGGAGATGTGAGGAAGTACTCCTTCATGGAGATGGTGCTAAATGCCTGAAACAGCCTCCCAGCGGAAGTCGTGGGGGCAAGAACTGTAATGAGGTTCAAGAAAGCATGGGATAGGGATAAGTGAGTGTAGTGAAAAGACAAGGGGGGGGTTAAGCCTGAGATCAGGTAGGGTCTGTGGTGATACAGTAGGTCAGGAAAAATGGGCAGACCAGGTGGGCCAAGTGTTCCTTATCTGCCATCAAATTCTATGTTTCCATGTTTGCATATGTTTCCATGAGGGAAACCACTCAACAGAGGAGGGGGAGTGCCCAGGCGCATTAACCAGGTGAACAAAGATGGTGGAGGTAAACAGCTCCTCATCCATGCCAGAATGGATGCAGTCAGTGAGCCTAAGGAGGGGGTGGTGGTGAAGTAAGATTTCCTGAAGCCTGACTGGAATGGTGTGAAGAAGGATAAGTCATCAAGGAAAGGTGAGAGTCATAGAAACATAGACTTTGACGTCAGATAAGGACCACTTGGCCCACCCAGTCTGCCCATTTCCCTATCTACTGGATAAGCTGCAGATTCTAGTTAACCAACAGCCTACTTCCTGCAACCCCCCACTATAATTGCCTTATGTCTGTCCCATGCATGTTTGAATTCCCCACTGTTTTAGACCCAACAACCTCCTCAGGAAGGCGTGTTCCATGTATCCACCACTCTCTCCATGAAAAATTTCTCACATTACCCTGAGTCAGTCTCCCTCTATCTTTAAAATTGTGCCCCTTGTTCTTACACATCTCTTTTCTGAAAGATGCTAACCTCCTGGACTTTGTTGATTCCCTTGAGGTATTTAAAGTTTCTATCATGTCTCCCTGTCCCTCCTTTCATCAAAAGTATACATATTAAGCTCTCTCAGTCTCTCTTCATATGGTTTCTGCTGCAGACCCTGCACCATTTTAGTTGCCCTCCTCTGGACTGCTTCCATCCTGTCTATGTCCTTGTGTAGATGAGATCTCCAAAACTGCACACAGTACTCCAGATGGGGTCTCACCAACTGTCTGTATAAATGAATAACCACTTCCCTTTTTCTACTTGTGATGCCCCTTCCTATGCATCCCAGTATCCCCCTGGCTCTCCTTACCGACTTTTCACATTGCTTACCCACCTTTAGGTCATCTGATATGACTACCCCCAGGTCCCTTTCCATTTTTGTTGTTGTTAGTACCTCCCCTGCTATTGTGTACTCTTCTCCTGGGTTTTTGTTTCCCAGGTACATTACTTTGCACTTCTTTGCATTGAATCTAAGTTGCCATATGTCTGACCATTCCTCCAACCTCGCCAATTCCCTTCTCATCTTTTCTACCTCCTCTTGTGTATCAACTCTGTTACACATCTTTGTGTCATCTGCAAAGAGGCATACCTTTCCCTCCTGACCCTCTGCAATGTCACCTATAAAGATGTTAAAGAGGACTGGACCCAGTGTTGAGCCCTGAGGTACTCCACTAGTAACCCCCCTTTCTTCAGAATATGTTCCATTCACTATTACCTTCTGTGTCCTGTTGTGCAGCCAGTTTACTACCCAGGCTACCACCCTGGGACCCACTCCCAGGCTGGCTAACTTGATTATTAATCTTTTGTGCGGGACTGTGTCAAATGCCTTGCTAAAGTCTAGGTAGGCCATATCCACAGCCCCTCCCTGGTCTATTACTTTGGTCATCCAGTCAAAGAAATCAATTAGATTAGTCTGACAAGACCTTCCTGCTGTAAATCCATGATGCTTTTGGGTCCTGTGCCCTGCTGGCCTCTAGGTACTCAACAATTCTTTCTTTCAGAAGTGTCATCATTTTCCCTACCACTGAGGTCAAACTTACAGGTCTGTAGTTTCCTGCTTCTGCCTTGCTCCCACTTTTGTGAAGGGGAATCACATCTGCCCTCCTCCAGTCCTCAGGTACCACTCCATCCTGCCATGATTCGTTAAAAAGCGTGGTCAGTGGTGTCACTAGGTCCTCCCTTAGTTCTTTTAGGATTCTGGGGTGAATCCCGTCAGGCCCCATTGCTTTGTCCACCTTGAGTTTTAGGAGTTCTTTCAGGGCTCTTTCTTCTGTGAATGGACTGGTGTCAACCCTCCTACCCAGAGTGCTTCTATTGTCTGGTTTAAATAACTCCTCCTCATCTTCTTTTGTGAATACTGAGCAAAAGTATTCATTCAGTATCTCTGCCTTTTCACTGACCCCCTCTGCCCACCTCCCCCTATGTCCCTGTAAAAGGTTTTATCCCCCTTCTTAACTGAGTTGGATATTTTTTCCTCAGTTTGGGCCTTTGCTATTCTGACTGCCTTCCCCACTTCTTTCTGCTTTAATTGATACAGTTCCCTGTCATGCTCCTTCTGTGATTCCTTATGCTTTTTGAATGCAGCCTTTTTCTCTTTAACCTTCCCTGCCACCTCTTTTAAGAACCATAGTGGTTTTTTACTCCACTTTGTTTTCTTTATTTGTTTCACATAAAGGCTTGTTGCCTCTATGATGGCAGTTTTGATTTTTCTCCATTGTTCTTCCACCTCTCCTTTTTGGCCATTTGCTAGTGCATTCTTCAGATATTCACCCATTTTGCTAAAGTCAGCCCTTCTAAAGTTCAGTATCCTTGCTTTTGTATGGCTTATCTCCATGGTTGTGCTCATTGTGAACCACACTGTGCAGCGATCGTTTGTTCCCAGATGACTACTGACTTCTAAATTTGTGATCCTCTCTCCATTTGAGAGTACCAGGTCTAGTATTTCTCCCTCCCGAGTGGGTTCCAACACTAGCTGTCTAAGGCCTGCCCCCTGCAGGGCATCGAGAGCATGACCCTGCTCTTGGATGTGGCTGCAGTACATGTCATCCAGTTAACATCTGGCATATTCAGGTCCCCCATCAACAGGAGCTCCCCTTTTTCAGCCATTTTGAGAATGTCCTCTATCATTTTCTTGTCCATTTCCTCCCTTGAGATGGGGGTCTGTATACAACCCCTGTGCGGATTGTGATGCCATTCCCTGTCTCCAAGGTGACCCAGAGTGCCTCTTGTCCTCCCCTTTACTTTTTAGTTCTGTAGCTTTGATCTCTTCCTTATGTATAGAGCTACTCCACCTCCTCTTTACCTTCCCTGTCCCTTCTGTAGATTGTGTACCCTGGTATGTTGACATCCCAATCATGGTTCTCTGTGTACCATGTTTCATTGACTGCCACAATATCCAATTGTTCATCTTCCATCAGGGCTACTAGCTTCAGAAGCTTGTTTCCCAGACTACGGGCATTGGTACTCATTGCCCTCCATTTAATGTTGGCTTTATCCTTTTTTCCCCATCCCTGCTCTTACTGCCCTTGTCTATTTTTCCATTTACCCCGTCCTGCCCTGTGTTGAGCTCTGTACCTCAGTGTTTACCTTACTACCTTCCATGTTTTGTGGTGGGAGGCTTGAAATTTCCTGCCACTTATCAGCACCTCCCCCCTTGGCTAGTTTAAAAGCTTGCCAAGGAAGCATTTAAACCTGACACCTAGGAGCTTGGTTCCCTTTGTGGACAGATGCAGACCATCATGCCAGTATAGACCTTTATCTCTCCAGGTGGACCCCCAGTCCCCAATGAAGCCAAAGCCCTGTGCTCTGCACCAGTTTTGCAACCATTTATTAAAATGCATGGTGTGAAGTACCCTAGCCTCACCCCTGCCATGGACTGGCAGCACCTCTGAGAAGGTTACCGTGCTTGCTACCCATCTGAGGCCCCTTCCCAACTCCACAAATTCATTCTGCACTGCACTGATCCCATGCCTAACTAGGTCATTTGTCCCAAGGTGGACAATGATATCTAGTTCCCTCTCCTGTGATGCTGCTTCTGCAATCCTGAGGATTCGTTTCCTGTCCCTCCAAGCCATGGCACAAGGCAGGCACCTTACTTCCTTCTCCTCTCCCTTCCCCAGTTTTAACCCCCTCACAATTGAGTCCCCTATCAGAAGCTGTTTCCTTCCCCTGTGGTGTCCCTTGCCACCCTTTTGTGGGTCTTCCTTGTGGATGTCCTCAGCATTCTTCTGGGTCTCCACTGAGGGTGCCATCATAGAGGAACCTTGCTCTGCCAGAATGGCATATGATTTGTGTAGAAGTACAACTAGGGGGCTTCACCTCTGGTCCACCACCTGCACCCTTCCAGAACCCACTCTGGTCCAACTGCTCTTCATACTTGGCAACCTCTGAGACAGTGGTTGTGGCAGTGGTGCTCTTTGGGTGGGGGAGGCTCCTTAGTCCTTGCTAGTTCAGCCTGGAGGTGGGCAACCTCCTCCCTCAGAGCTGAAAGTTGCCTGCAAATAGGACAGCAACACAGTTTCAAGAATGTCTCCCAGAAAACTGCTGCCCCACAGCCAGTGCATTGCACCACTCCCCACATGTCCCTCTCCCTTATAATATACAATGTGTAATATATATATATATATTTTTTATTATTTGTGGTGTGTACCTACCCTTTATGCACTGTGCTGGGTTATTAAGAATATGACAGTTCTGCCCCAAGACCTGTTGAGGAAGTGATGTCAGAACTTTGGCTATAAAGGAAATGCCATGCCTGGGGTGGGGAAGGTGGGTGGGTAGTCCACAGCCACTGGTGACTGTTAGAAACAATCAAATATACAACTGCTCCACCACCCTGGTGAGTACTGCCCTTTATAGTAAAGCCGGGAAAGGATCAAGTATTCCTAAAGTTTAGTCAGGGATGGAAAGAAGGAGATGGGGTGGTATTTGCCAGGAGGGAGGGAGGGTCTCCCCCTTTGGGAAGGAGGATTGCAGTGGCCTGCCTCCACAGATCAGGAACTGAGACAAGTGACAAGAAGTTACTGAGGAGGTGGGTGGTGGGAAGGGCAATGGCCAGGGTGGAGAAAGATAGGAGTTTGGGGTCAAGGTCCTCGGGACTACCACCTTTGTGTGGGTTAAGAGCATAGAGTGCCTTGAAGGTCATGGAGGTAGTGGCGGGAGAGAAGGCAAAGGGGTGGTGATGGGGGGAGAAGCAGGTTGGGACAGATGGGGAGGGGGTATTAGGGAGGTGGAGGGAAGGAGGGAGAGGGCACAGGTGGTGAAAAATGAGTTGAAAGATGAGGTGACTACAGTAGGGTTGGAGATGGGGGAGTTGCCCACATTGAGGACAGGTGTAGGGGTCTGGGAGGGTGGGGTAAAGTGGTTGTGAATGACATTCCAGAACTTTGAGGGGTGGTTAAGGTTGTTCTGGAGAGTGGATGCAAAGTAGTCAGCTTTCGCAAGCATTGTAACTCTGGTGCAGGCGTTACAAAGAGACTTATATTTAGCAAGGTCAAATGGGGAGCCAGTGGACTTGTGGGTCCACCAGGCAAGGTCACATACTCAATGACAGGCCACAACTCAGCCATGATCCAAGGGAGGTGTGACCTCAGACCCAGGTTTTCCTCAGGAGGCATGCTAATCCCAGACTGACAGGAATTTGGAATTAAAGAACTCGTGAGCTGTGTTAATGTTGCTGGCTGTTAGAATGGAGGACCAGTCAGTTGCCATCAGGTCAGCAAGTAATAAGAATGGATCCAGGGATTGGAAGGATCAAAGCTGAATGAATTTAGGGGGCCAAACTGTGCTCTCCCTTTTCACCACCCACTCTGACCATTGGCATCCAAGATGCCTTACATTCACAGCTCTCCTGCCTTGCTTGGCTTGCTATAGGAGTTGTTGTGCATCTCCCTCCCCAAAAAAGATAGCACAGTCAACTGCAGTTCTTCCGCCTTTTGGCTTTCAGACAATCAAGGATCCATAGCTCCTTAACTTCGGTCACTTGCATGGTAGCAAGATGTACTACCACTGAATCAACTGATTTTTTTTTACTAAATTAACTTTAACATGTATCTTTGGAAATAACTTATGAATTGCTGCTCGTGTCTTCTCCTGCATCATTTTGTAGTTAAAAGCCACTTTGTGATCACTGTGGCATGCTGGTGACCCAGGTTCAAACCCTGAGCCTGTATGTCAGGAGTGGAGACTGACAGGGAGGGAGCAAGAGCATCCTCTTTCCCTCCAGGGGGGAGCATGCTGGCATGCTGGACCACTCTACAGGCAGCTCCTCGGGGTGGCTAGCAGAGGCATTTTAGATGGCATGGACCACCACATGTTGCTGAATGTCCCCACCCCAGGACACCACTGCAGCCGCATGATTGCAGGAGGTGGGAGGAGTCCCAGAAAAGTGGAAATCACCTGCCCTGCTACCAGATGATGGCTGACTTGTTGCTCCCATGCTTCATAGCCTCTCACAGCATCCCTTCGATCCCTCTAGCCTCCCCATGTTCCCGGACAAGGTAGCAGAACTATCTCCCCTCCTCAAACTCCCCTTGAGGAGGGGGAACCCTCTAGCAGGGTTATGCCAGTTCTACCAGGATGTGGGACCAGTGGGGATGAAGCAGATAGTAAAGGGGGATGGCCTGGCAGGAGGGGTTACAACACTGTGCAGCCCAAAGGAGTGGCTGGTCGGGAGGGCAAGGAAAGGTGGAAAAAATAGAAAACAAAAGAGAAGTCACTTTGTAGTCCTTGTACAGTTAGTGTCAATAATGTGATCTTTTCTAAGTGGCTATGCATTTTTAATTTTTAAATTCCAGTGTGCTACACTGGTCTTCCAGCCAATTTTATTTTATAAGGGCCCCTATATTCAAAAAGTAGTGCAAGCACAGTGCAAATATTTGCACTGCACTTACGTTAGCGCCCAACTCGGTGGCTGCTATATTCATTCAGATAGCAGGCTAGCACTATGCGACTGAATACTGGACCATGTTGGTGCTAAGTGAAACTGTGGTGTCCTGACATGGACCTGGGCTATATATAGCCCACTGGGAATACTGCTGCCCAAAACGGAATGGCACCAAGACTCCTGTGGTCTATATTCAGCCACAACAGGCAAATGAGTCCATTGGGCATGCAAGGTGCTAAGGGGCCACTTGCATGCCTATTAAAGGCTCATTTGCCTGGTGCTCAGCAGCCTATTAGCACCCATCCTGCTGTCACTGAAGAATCCCCTGGTGTCTAGTGGCAAATGCCATCACCCGATCTGTGTACTTAGATGAATTTCCCAGTGTCTAGTGGCACCCCCCCAATCCTCTGTTTCTTCTTATTGTACCAGTATTTATTCCTAGTGTCTATGGGGCACCTCCCCACCCCTGAGCCCCAGTTTTGTGTTATAATAACTATCCCTAGTGTCCAGTGGCACCCCTCCACCCCCAGTTGCCTGTTTACAACTATTAAGCATGCCCTGGTTTCCAATGGTTCTCCCCGCCCGTTGATCACCCATTGACAAAAGTAAAAGTGATCAGTGGTGGTCTAGTTCCCCCCACCCGTTCTGCCCACTCACATAGCACCCCCCCAACCCCCCTTACCCGGGTATCTGGTGAAGTCCAGCAAAGCCCAATATGAAGACTGGTACAACCACCATCTCGCCTCCTCGGCCAGCCTCTGTATGAGCTGTCAGTAAGCGAGCATACAGACAGCTCATATAGTAGCCAGCAGAAGATGTGAGAGGACTATGTCAACACCACATTGAACTTCACCGGACATCATCAGACACCTGGGTGGGGGGGTGTAATGTGCTGATGTGTGAGCAGCTGGTTGGGTGGTGGGACACTGGACCACCACTGATTACTTTTACTTTTGTCAACAGGTGATCAGGGGGGGCAGGGGGGTCCCTCGTGCATGCTTAATAGTTGTAAACGGGTGACTGGGGGGTGTGTGGGTGTCACTGTACAGCAAGGATAGTTATTGTAACACAAAATGAGGGATTGGATGGTGGGGGTGTCACTGGACACCAGGGATATCTCCATTTACATGAAATGGGTATTCGAGGGGTGGGGGTGCCACCGGACACCGGAGTTAGATACACTTAAACAAAATGGGTGCTCGGAGGTGGGGTGTGCCACCAGACACCTGGGACAGATATAATAAAATAAGTGCAGGATCGGGGGTGGATGGCTGCAGTACAACCACCCTGCCTTTGGGGGGAATGGTGCCCTGGTTAAAAGTGATTTTTGGCAACGGCAAACATTGCTGCTTTGGGGGCCTTTTACCACCAACACAAACCTTTGAAATCACCGCTGTGCTGATATACATGGGGAGAACCCCCTCATTAGCAGAGGCTCAGTGGTATGATAGTGCTTTGGCACTGTGAGATTGCATTGGTGATCCTGGGACTTTTGAATATGGGCAGGCTGGGAGTGCCAGCACAAGTCCAGATTAGTGCATCCACACATCGTATCTGCGGGTGCACTGATCTTTGAATATCAGACACATAGTGTCTTTCATACAAATTAATACAAAAAGAACTGTTTACCTTTGGGAACAATTCAGTAACATCAGATAGAAAATAACGACCATGTTATGTAAGAGCAATCTAAAAAGGAAACATATGAAAAGATGTGGATGCACCATGTTAGCCCACACAAGACTACAAGAGAAAAATGTTTTGTTAGGTACAGTGGATAGGATACCTCTGTTAGGCTATGAAAGTTGAAGATACAAGCATTCAAGGCCTCAGTGCCTCAGAGATTGTATATTAAACTTTTGATTCACTTGTTCAGAGGACAACTTAGTATGTGTAGGATTGGTTATGAATGTACACTTGGGGGGGTGGCTAGCGACTGACTGAACCAGATTCGCCTTGAAGGAGCTCCATCTACACTTCCAATAAAACTAAAACTTTTATTATTTTTAAATGAACTTTGCAGCACCTTTTTCTGCAGTATCGCTGTATCAGGTGTGCAGCTGCTGTTTATGGTGAAGATTACCTGATTTGAAAGGATAAGCAAGCCCAAAAACAACAGCAACTAGAACCCGCCAAGGGAAAGCAATCACAGAACAAGTCACTGGAGAGAGAGCAAATGCTGAGCCATCTCTGGGGGAAGTATTAAGAACTGTGCAGGATCTTGAACAGTGTGTTAAGGACCTCGACAAAAAGGTAGATTATGACTCTGAGATCCCTCTCCTCCACAGTTGAAGGAGGAGAGAGGTGGTGCCGCTGTTGTACCACTCATTAGTGAGTACCTGGAGTACTGTGTCCTGTTCCAGAGGCTGCACCTCTGGAAGGACATTTACAGGGTGGAGGTGGTACAGAGGAGGGCAACCAAGGTGATGCGAGAGTTGCATGAAAAGTCATACAAGGAAAAGCCGCAGAAACTCAATATGTACTCCCTGGACGAGAGGAGAGTGAGGAGGAATATTATTGAGACCTACAAGTATCTCACAGGGGTGAACAAGGTGCAGGCTGTGCGTCTCCTTCAGGCAAAAGAAGGCACTGGAACACAGGGCATGCAATGAAGCTACAGGAGGAAGTTTAGAAGAGATGTGAGGAAACACTTCTTCATGGAAAAGGTGGTGGATGCCTGGAACAGCCTGCCAGAGCAGGTCAAGGGGCAAAGATTTTGTGGGGAGCTTCAGCATACATGGGATAGGCTCAGGGCAAACTAGGTAGAGGAAAAGGGAAAGAGAGGGATGCCAGTGACCAAATAGGGTCAGAGGTGTCAGAATAGGCAGGGAAAAGGGGCAGACTAGATAGGCCTGCTGGTTCTTTTCTGCCAACAAAGTCAATGTTTCTATATATTGCAGTATACTTTTGGAGGTGATATGGGGCGACCTATATTGAGCCTGTCTTCATTTCACTGGTTTCATGGACTTTTTTAACCACACTGTGGTTCTTTTGAGCACAACTCCTCAGGGGGTATTCCTTAGCTATGTATTTTGTATAGCATTCATGATCATGCTGTTGACTGTGAATTTTGGACACTGCTGGACTGAGGTTTTATTAAATGTTACGCTAAACCCCTGTGTGTCAGTAATGCAGGTAGCCGAGAACATTGTATCGTTGTATAACGATTTGAAGTATTGACTTGTATGCCTTTACACCATAGCTGTGACTCGTATTGTTTTATCACATAATGAATAAACAGAATGTACATTGAATGCTTATGTAAGATTTAACACCAAAAAGTACAAGTTGAGGCACATTGGTAAGAGGAACCCATGCATGGAACACTGAAATGGTGGGGTAAAGCTTACAGCAACAGTGGAGGACAGGGATCTTAGGGTCATCATCAGCTAATGTCTCAACACTACAGATCAGTGAAACAGGGCAGAAAGCAAAGCAAACAGGATGTTGTGGCGCACGGGAAGCGGTTTCAATAGCCGGAGATAGGACGTGATATTGCCCATGTTCAGGGAAGCAGTTTCAATAGCAGGAGAAAGAAGGTGATATTGCCCATGTTCAGGTCCACAGTGAGGCCCCACCTGGAGTACTATGCTCAGTTCTGGAGCCCATACCCGAGGAAGGACAGTGACAGGCTAGCAACAGTGCAACCGAGAGTCAGCAGGCTGATGCAGGAGCAGCAGGACGTATGAAGAAAGGATGGCAGAACTTAATATGTACACACTGGAGGCCAGAAGGGAGATATATTACAGAGACATACAAGTTCCTGAAGGGAATAAATGAAGTTAACAGCAGAGGTCTGTTCACTAGAAACCCAAGTATGGTGACAACAGGGCATGGGCGAAGACTAACAGGGTGGATGTTTAAGAAGGGTGTTAGGAAGTTCTTCACCGAGATGGTGGTGGATCAGTGGAACTGACTGCCAAATGAGGTAGCAGAGGTGGGAACTACAGTATAAATGGGTTTCAGGGTGGGTGGGACAGAGCCAAGGGGTTTAGTGGTGCCGAAAAGTGAGGTAAAGAGGGTATTTACAGGAGATGGAGACAGATATGGAAACAGAAGGGTTGTTCAAGGAGACAGATCCTAGTCAGCTGTAGGCAGTTGTGGTAACGGAGAAATTCTGGGCAGATTAGATACAGTAGACTTCATGTCTTTTGTGACATTACTGTTTCTGTTTCTAATGTGAACTCTGGCTGTTCCTTTCTCTGTGCCAGGAGGGAACTACCATCTTTTTGAGTTACCACTGAGCTTGGACATGTGACAATGTAATCCCTATTGAGGAGGGTTCCACCTGTAGAAATGACACAGGCACACAACCCCTTTGACTAAAAGTACCTTAGAGAGTTTAGTAATGATTCCCCAAAAGACAAAGCTGAATACACAGCTGAGCACGTACAAAATCGTAATGCAATTTCCTGCAAGCACATTGGGAGCAGAACTAACGAGAGATGCGTATTAGCAGATGAGACAATCCAAGCCCCAGCCCACAGTAGAAATTATTTTATAATATTTGGCATGGAGGAGAGGAGGGAAAAAGCCCTGTGGAGGAAACCTTTATTGCCCCCATTCCTCTTTCATAACACCTACAGTATGCTGTCTACCCCAACTAACTTGTCCCCAACAAACTTCCTCAACTTGCTGAAGTCCAGCCTTCTGAAATCATGGACCTCAGCTCTCAGTTGTGGCTTTCCCATCCCTAGGGCACATTCAAACTAGAGTCATGGTCACTGTTCCCTAGTGGGTAGTGTGATGCTCATTTCGAGGTTTAAACTGACCACAACCCCCTGATTTGGCTGGCACAAATGGGTAAAACGAATGGTAGACTACTAAAATGGAGCCTTGCCTTGCAAGGATATGACATGACAGTCTCACACAGGGCAAGGGCAGCCAATGAAAATGCAGATGGACTGTCGAGTCAGTTTCAGTAATGAACTGACTTGGGGCACTCATCCCATGCAGCGGATAGAGCCCCCAAATTCAGTCTAGGTGGGCAGGACTGTGACACTCTGCCACCTACTTACTGTTATATTGTATGATATTTGTATTACAAATAAATGGTATGTGTATGTGATTGTCTGCTTAGGACACAAGTCAGCCAGTGTGTGAGAGATAATTGACCTTTAACCTTAGAGGTGACAGTGCTGAAGCAGCTGGCTGTTAGAAAAGCTGGCTAAGGGAAAACTGAATCAAAGGTTTCCTGTTCTGTTTAACAGAGGGCTCTGGCCATCTGTCAGGAGATAGGACCTCATAAAATGTTATGATTCCTGCAGGAAGATACCTGTTGGTCATAGATCCTTGTTATCAGTCATAAACCTAAGAACATTCTTGCAAAGCAGAAAACCAGCAGACAGATCAAAGCGAAATGTTTGATCAAAGAGACTTATATTTTTGAAAATTGCCAGTTGCTGATTTTCACAGTAATAACATACATCCTTGTGGATATTTATGCTAAGAAGTTAAAGTTATAGGAGGATCTAATTGTGACCTCACCAAGGGGTGGGGAGATGGATTTTGAAATGGTCAGGCATCTGAGGAAAACATTGCTTTTTAACTCTGGACTCAAGCCAAGGCACTTTATGGTAACATCTAGCTAGGCAAGAACTTTTAAGTATTTTGGTAGGCATCTTTGTGTTCTGTATTTTCCCAATTATTTTATGTGACTGTAAGTTATTAATGTATTTGTTCTGTGTTTGATATTTTACCTATTTTACAATTTTTAGTAAACAATATTTTCCTTGAAATACTACCTGTGTCTTCTCAGTTTTCTTTTGCATGTGAATGCTGAACCAGTGTTTAATTCTGACAGCTGTTGAGGGCTTGACTGTGTTACTAATCTTGCTAAAGGTAAGAATACACCTAGGTCTCATATTGAGTCGTAAGGGAACATTTTGGGAACCTTGCTGGATGCCACTGGGTGAAGGATTATATTGCATTTCCCAAAAGAGAATATATATGCTAGCATAAGGTGCACATTTGACCCCCAAGACTCAAGGCTAGAAGGTGATTCGGACCCAAAACAGACAGGCGGATTACCCTGTTTGTCTCCTGTTCACACTATTCACACTATTGCACTCTGAGGTTGGCACTGTGGGAGCAGAGGGCCTGACCTGCGGAGTGCGTTTGTGACAGGCAGTACATCAAAAGGGTGAAGGAATTACAGTGATTACAATTATGGCGATGGCAAAGCAGCGAGCATTAATATGGCGATCGGAATTTTTGGTGATTGCAGTTATGACAACATTTGCCTTCCCCCCTCCCCAAGGTGCTATGACCTTGGAGTTAGATATATTAGTAAGGGGAGTGCGAGGGAAAAAGCACCCTGCAGAAAGCAATGTCACGGAACTGCGGTCACTGTAAATTCTGGTCGCCGTGTTAATGCTCACCGATTTGCCATCGCCGTAACTGTCCCTGCTGTAATTCCTTTGCCCTTGTGACATGAAACCCCCTAGTGGGTCCCCTATTGCAACTGCTCCTACCACTTCTGAGTTGAGTTGGTGAGCACCACATCAAGACTGGTAGCATGCCTGGTAGGTTCTTAACTAGCTGTACCAGTAAGCAGTTCTGGAATGTATCCATATAGTTTCACTTCTTGTGCTCCTGGCCACTGGAACATCCCAATCGATATCCTGCAGGTTCAGATGACCCACTACCACTACTCCCCTCTTTGCCAATCCCCTTTCTATTTCTTCCCCAAGTTCCCTGTCCCTCTCTTCTCCTTGCCCTGGTGGTCTATAGATCACCCCCAACCATAGTTTCTTGCCTGGTGCTTCTGTGAGCGGCACTCACAATGACTCTGTCTCCCCATTACTACCCCTGATGCACCCATCTTCCATAACTTCAGTGTCATCCCTGACATAAAGGGCTACACGTCCACTACTACCTTTTTCTTTATCATTCCTGAACACTGTGTGCCCAGGAACTGTAAGGTCCCAGTCATTATTTTCTTAGGCCAAAGTTTCTGTGGCAACCACAAGGTCCATCACCATGTCTACCATCATTGCCTGAAGCTTGCTAATTTAATTTGCCAGGCTCCTGGAGTTAAGGCAGACCCTTCTCTTCTAACTTCTGAACCCTTTTTGATATTTACTGGTCTTTTTCCCTTATCCTTCCTTGTACTTCTTGGTTTCTTGTTTTTTTGTTGTTGGTTTTTTTTTTTTTTTTGTGGTGATTGCACACTTTGTGTTCCCTCTCTCTATTGTCCCTTCCCTTAACCCAGTTTGGACTGCAATCCTATTCTTACACAGTGTGTTGCTATAAGCCCCCAGACATGGTGGAGTACTAGGTAGGTTCCCCTTCATCTCTTCTATCATCATGGTTCCCCTAGTCTCCATCTCCCTCTGCAGTGAGTTTAACGGTTCAATATATATGTCAAATTTCTGCCCCATCGCACTGGACCTATCTATTGTCAGGTGGAGTCCATCACCATTGAAGAGTCTCCTATCCAAAAGTCCCCCCAGTCCCCTTCAAAGTGGTACCCCCTTCTCCTGATACCATTCCTTAAGCCACCTATTAAACTCCTCTGTCTCATCCATCCTTATTCTAGCCTTCTTTCCCTCCCTGCCCCACACAGGGAGGACCTCAGAAAAGGCCAGAGAGGCTGAGTGTGCTGTCAATCTGTCCCCCAGTCTGCTAAAGTTCCAATTCAGCATTTCAACTGACTGATTTGTGAGATCATTGGTACCCAGGTGTACCAGCACCCCCAGCCCTGCCTCAGCATCCTCCCTATCCTGTCTAAATCCCAGATGACCAATGCACCAGGAAAGCACCTGACCATCCCATCCAACCCCCCTCCCACCACCTTCTCAACTCCCCTAATCCTTGAGTCCCCAACCACTAAGACTCTCGGTAGACTTGCTCTTGCTCGTCCCCCTGGGTGCCATCATATAGTCCTGTCCCTTCCTCCGACTGATTCAGAGCCCCCCGTGTAGTCAGGTACTGGAGCCTCTTCTAGCAGTGCAAAATGGTCCATCATCTGGATGGTGTTGGGATGGACAACTTCCCTATGGCTAACCCTGCCTCCCTCCCCACCACCACCACCACCCAGACTGGCGGGCCTCCAGGGGAGTCAGGGATTGAGGGTGAGCGCCAGCTGACATATTTCTTCTCTTGCTGCCACCAACTGAGCACTGAGCTCTGACAAGGTCCTGCAGATGGGGACGTGTCCCCTCCTCCAGAACATATCCCTAGATAAGAGCGCCACACAGCCACAACTTACTATTTCCCCTCTGTACCCCATCCCTATACAGAACCTATGAATAAGGTTATACCTAGCTGATTAGGATATTTTATATTTCACTATTAATAGTAGCAACAAATACTGAACCCAGAACACAGCTGAGCAATACTAATAAGCTATGTCCATAACCATATAGTGCCTTCAGTGAAGACACACATCCTGCCCTAAATTCCTTCTCCTATGTCACTGATGAACATATTAAAATGGACTGATCCCAAGACAGAACCCTGTGGCACCCCCACTAGTGAACTCTCTCTCTCTCTCTCTCTCTCTCCCCAATTTGACTTAATTTACAGCACCCTCTGCTGTTTCCCCACTAGTCAACTGCCCACCTATCTATGCCCTCTGCTGCACCCAGAATCTCTAACTTCTTCAACAACCTTCTGTATGGCACCAACTTGAATGCCTTGCTGAAGTGAAAGTAGAGTAAATCTACTACCTGTCCCTTATCTACTGCACTAGTTACCCATCAAAGAATACTATCAGGTTTGGCTGTCAAGACCTCCCTGTCACAAGTCCATGCTGTTTACTATCCTGGAGTCCATTCCTCTAAAGGTTGCTCAACAGGTCCTCTTTTACTAGTGTCTCCATCAGTTTGCCCACAACAAAAATGAGACTGACAGGATTGTAGTTTCCTGGTTGCTCCTTATCAACACCCTTATGGAGCGAAACTATATCTGCTACCCTCCAGACTTTCGGAACCACCCCTAACTGAACTGAGTTATTTAATAGCCCTGCCAGGGATTCAGCCAGTTTTGATGCTTGTTCCCTGAGCACCCTGAGATGCATCTAAACTGCCCCAAGGCCTTATCTATCTTCAGGGCTATTATCCGTTTTTTGACCCTTTTAGTTATAAATTCCTTCTGCCTCATTTCTGGAATCCTCCTTTTAGCAGCCTTTGTTGCTTTCCATCAAAGGCTTGCTCTCCTCCACTGTGAAAACTGAGCAGAAGTAGTATTTAAGAATGTCTATCTTCAGGCCAGCCCGGTGGTGCTGAGGTTTGAGGCACTGGATGCCACACCTCGCACCACGCCGGCGGCCCAGGTACAGGAATGAGCCCAGGTCATCAGGAGATGGCAGGGAAGGGTTAGGATCGAGCATCCAGGGACTGCTCTTCTATCCCTGGGGAGGGTCGAGGGATTTCACCGCGCTGTAGTGGCCCCTAGTGACGACTGGGGGCACTACCTGGGCTGGTGTGTTTGGGGTAGAGTGTGGCAGATGTTGGCACGTAGTGCCTGGATGTCATTGCATGTCCGCACTCCAAGAGGGACCAAATAATGGAGGAGAAAAGGTCTGGATGCAAGCGAGCAGCTTGATAGCCAAACTCATACAACCTGGAGGTCTGTCATATAATCGCACTGGAGGAGTTCGGTCTCGGCCCAGCATGGGAAGGCATGGGGGGCCTCCCAGCAGGTCGGGGAATGACTGCACTGACCCCTCATCATGTGAGTGAGTCTGCTGCCCTCTAGGCAGATTGAGCTGGTGGCTGCATGCCCCCGCCGATCGCACCGCAGCAAGGTGGATAAAATATGACATGATAAAAAAAAAAGAATGTCTACCATCTGCATGCTCTCATCTATTATCCTGCCCCCTCTGCCAGCCTAACAACTCCTACTCCTCCCATCTTTATTTTTTCCTAATATATCTGGAAAACTGTTTTCCTTGACGTTTAGCTACTCTGCAATACACAGCCCTGTGTCTGTTTCTGCATCCTTGACTGTCCTCTTGGCTTCTTTTGATTTTACTTGGTACTCATGCCATTCTTCATCCCCCTGCTTCCTTTGTTCCTGATGAAGGCCTTCTTCGTGGCCCTCACTGCCTATCTGACCTTCTTAGAGAACCAGATTGGTCTCTTGTGTCTGTCTTCATGGTGACCATCCAAGTATGACTTTGTGCCTCATGAATGGCCCCTTAAATTACTGCCCACCTTTCCTCCATGCCCTTGGTCATGTCCACCCCAAACAACCTATCCAAGACTGATTCCCTGGTTAAAGACTTCTCTTCTGAAATCTAGGACTTCTACCTTTGATGAGGGTATGCTTGTGCCATGGGTCAGTTCAAACCTTATGATGTTATAATTACTGGTGAGTATTTTTTGATATGGGCTCGTCAGTTGATATTTGCCATAATAACCCGCGGATTATTAGAGTGAACACAAGCTGTGTCACTCAGAATCGAGTGTACCATCATTGGCTTTCATCCTGTAAGTGGGCAGACTCAATAGCTCCTCAAACATGGCAGCTCAGCTCCATATCACCGTAAGCGAGGAGCTGCCACAAGAAGACTGCTCCTCATAGTATCTGGTTGATCGTGCCTCAAATTGTTTTTTAAACCAAAAAAAAAGCTTTATCTGTTTGATCCTGCTATTCTTCGCCTTCAGGCGATACTGCGAGCAGCAATGGCACACAGACAGCAGCGCTACTGAAGCGCGATGGAAATCACGATCCCCACTAAAAAGAAAAACAACAAAACCCTCCTGCAGAAGAAGGCACAGAACACATTGTGTTTTATTACTACTTTCTATTGGGCTGGCAATCAATTCCAGATCCACTACAATCCACGTTTTCCCAATATTGTTTTTAAATGAAAGCAAGCTGTTTGTTTCCACTTGACACTTGCATTAAAACTCTTGAGCCAAGGACCCAAGTAGCAACAATCTCAACATTCAGACTTTTCAGTCTCTGATTCCTATGGCAGATCTATCTTTATTCCTCAGACAGAAATTTCCCAGAAATCTTGACGTAATAATTTGAGTGTTTGTGTGTGCCTCTTTATCACACAGGGTCACAGGACTGAGGCTGGAAAAAAATACTCACCAGCAATTATATAAAATAAAGGATGGGAAGTGTGCATACGAGAATTTAATATACACCCTTGATGTGGGATGCTTTAATAAACCCCTCGGGCTCCCTCCTCGGGGTTTATGTAGCACCCCACACCTTGGGTGTGCATTAAATTCTCATATCATACACTTCCCCATCCTTTATTCTATATATAATTACTGGATCCTAGTGGTATCCCCACCAGCAATCTGCCTACCATTTCTGAGTTGGGTGAGCGCCACGTCAAGAATGGTAGCCTGCCTTCTGGGTTCCTTGACCAGCTGAATCAGGATGCAGTCCTGTAACACACTGTGACTGAGATACCTTATAGTTTTCAACCTGGTTGCAAATATCAGTTTGTCGACCTTGGAGGCTCCTTGTTGTACACGCCACTTGTTTGAAGGTGCTGGAACTGTTTCATTAGGGGAACAGTTTGACCAAACTGGTCTGGTTCCTGAGAAGAGAAAGCGACTAGGTTGTGGTTATTTTCTTGGAGGAGTTCAGATGTTTCTTGGATTGTAATGCCACTCATTGATGGAGTCTTTAGGAGAGTTTATATTAAGTTCTTATTTTATTGGACGAGCATTTAGAGCATTGGTCCGTTCCACGAATATCGTTTTGTCATTCTGGGTTTCTTTTTGAATGTGTTAAGAGGTGCAGTTTGTATTGGCAAAGCAGATTGTTCTTTTGGTGGCATTAACAATATTGTTTGTTTCTAGACTTTCAGTTATTCACCATTTCTCAATGCAGTGTTTTTTAGCTAGCCCTCGGGTCAGGGCCACGATTCTTCCTGGGTGCTTCTTTTGATTCTTAGGCAAGTGGAAACCCAGGGGAGCTATCTTAGAAATAACAGATATTGCATTTATTTATTTATTTGGAGAGTACCTTTGAGCACAAGGATCAAGTCACTTCCCACACCCTTTTTAACAAAGTCTCCACAGGGCCGCTGCCCACATCCCGGATCTCCCTTCCCCAGCTCTCTACATCAATTCCACTACGTAGATGAATCTAGTTCACTAGCTACTGAAGATTATATCTTTGTGCCTAGCCTTTGGCTGTTGTAAATTATACCTGTGTACCTGACAATGCTTGGCCTTGACATATTTCTCTGCACTTGCCAGATAGCTTATGTCTCTGTTAGTTATGTTTCACCCTTGTAATTTGCTTACATTGGGGCTCCACCCTCCTTTGTTTTCTTGTTCTCAATTGTTCACACTTTTGTTGCACCTGGCGTGGAACCTTTGTAAAAGAGATTTTACTCAAAGGTAATGTCTGAATCTTGAAATAAATAAATAAAACAAGTACTTGTTTACAAAGGTTTACACGTCAAATGTTGTTACATACAAAGACAGTAAAAAACATCATGAGTTCCAGCAGAATATAGTCAAGACAAATTCTATATGTGTTAGATAAGAAGATTAAATTAAGCCATACAGTACTGAACAATGTAGAGTTTCAGAAACTTATAATGTTCATAGTTTAATTGAATTAAGTACAGTTGGAGTTGGTGGAGAGGGTAGATATTTCATGGGATTTCAGGCAGATGCATACAAGTTCTGAACAGGGAGCAGTTTCAGTGTTTCGTGGAAGTATCATTAAAATATTTTGTCCTACAAATGGAATTTCTGTTGACTTTTTCTTTCACTGGTTGTGTCAGCGAATCGTGGACACTTTTAATTAGAGTGCATAATAGTTTCCGCATTTGCATGTGAGGATACTTAGGATTATTCTTAATCTTTCTCTGTGCATTGGATCATTTTGCCCTCATTCTGCACAAACTCACAGGCAGATAAGATGACGAAGGAGCATCCTTTCATGTCAGAATGGCCTTTCATTATTTTTTGCACAATAAAACTCCATTCAGAGACTAGACTTGTTTGACTGCCTATGTTCTCATTCCCCAGAAATACCTCTTTCCTCACACATGTATTTCTAGTGGGTTTAGAGAATGGTCTCTGGAAGTATTTGGAGTCACAGTGCAGTTGACACTACTGAGTTTGAAGGCACATTTGACTATAACTATGGAAGAGTTATATAAAGTCTGAATAGGGAAATCCACATATCAGGAAATCTGTACAGCTGCCATTGGGAGTTTGCTTCATGTATCTATGAGGTGTGATGAATGTCAAACAATGGCGAATGGAACATCTTGGATTTACAATCAGTTCCTTATTTCCAGGCACAGATATCCACCCCTCCAACGTCCCTCCCAACTTATTATCATGTTCTGTAGTTCTTGCCAAGGAAGTTTCTATTCTAATATGCACTGGACATGTTGCCAGTAGTGTATTCTGATGCCCTTTCTTTCTATCCACCTCTGAGTAGGCAGCGTTGACCCAGCTGTTCTGACTCGGGAGTAGTGGATGTCTGCATATGGAGAAAAAAAATTCATGGTAAGTCCAAAATGTTGCTTTTCTCCCCATATTTATGTGACTTCTATACTAGTAAAGTCCACCTTTCAACAATCAGGATCATGCCTCAACCCCAACATGGTCTTCGGTGCTGGAAACTAAAAGATCGACAGCACCACCAGTGCACAAAAAGCAGAGCTTGTCCTAGTCATGGAACTTATGGAACTTTTTTATGGACCACAAAAAAAGGCAAGTATTTGGGGAAATTAAGCTGAGCAGGGGCAACATGTAATAAAGGAGAAGGGGAAAGCATCTAAATAGATGCCTTCCAGAAATGTAGCAGATGTCTACTGGGACTTGAATAATCTTCCCTCAACTTGTCCTGTTAATTTAGCAGATTAAGTGAATTCATACTGTAAGTGTTGAAGCCTGTGAGACTTCTTGCAGCCCACAGTACAGATATTGATCAATTTGTTCCTAGTTCTCAGCTATGCCAGGTCTGGGGGGTGTCAGACTATGGCTAAGGGGCCCAACTTTTAGTATTTGGGGCCTTCCTGGAAAATAAATTGGGGTAGGGCAGAGGTGACAAACTCCTATTAGCATTCTACATATATTTTGCTAACTGGCTTTGTGTTTACTTACAGAGATAAAAATAATTTATTTACATTTTTATAATTTATTTACCCAGGATAGCCCAGCTCAGATGCAACATCTTGTTTCCAGTGAGGTCTTGCTTCTACCTATTTCTGCAGCTATAGAAGGTGGACTGAAGCACTGGGAGGCTAAGTAACTTTCTCAAGGTCACAGTGAATAGTTGGCTGTAGCAGGGTTTGAACCCAAGATCTGCAATTCCCTACCTGGTGCTCTAACCACTAGGCCACACTACCTCTAAATCTTTAACAGGAACATTGATTATACATGCAAGGATTTGCAGAGTTTGGAAGATGGGGAGGAATCTAACTGTGAGGGACACACCTGTAAATGTTCAGATGTCCAGGTAGGTCAGTCTGATACTGGCAGGGGATGTTCAGAAGCCCCATACCTACATTCCCCACAGTCCAACACAAGTTTGGTCATGCAAAAACTGTAGGGACAATACTTTGCCACAACCCAGACCACAGATCTGAAAGTAACAGCCTTCTGCTTGGCATTTCTTGTGTACTTGTTTTCATCCATCACACAAAACTAAGTACTCACAAACCCAAATAGAAAGATAATTATCACGGGGAGCAACTCTGAGAAACAACACAGTGTGTTTTTCAGTGATCCTAACCAGAAACCAGCATTTAAAAAAAAAAAAAGCTAACCTTGTAAACATTGCTGATTGGTTGCTTAAAATATAGGCATTATGCTATTACTTTCCCCCATCTGACTTTGAAACTATTCCTGAGTATTTTATGCAGAGTAATTAACTGAACACTTCATTGTCATGATTAGTAAGAACATAATTATAGGAATATTTATTCAAAAGCACTTTTTAATGGACATACAGCAGTGCAAAATCATATATAGACAATAACATCAATAACAGGCACTGCTAGCCTGGGTTTACATGCAAACAGTATAAGCACCACGTTTTAGTTTGGAGAGGTATTTACGTAGGGAATGCACTTCTATTTTACTGAAAATATACAATATATGACTTTTTAAATTACATTTTATAGCAGGTATGACATTATTACTTAATGCCATTTGAACAGTAGTTAACGTGGGGGGTCATTTAGCTGAGCTCAATCTTGGTTGTCTCAAGACAAAGAGGACGCCATCCTTTCCCTTCCGACTGACCTTCAGTTTTGCAGAACATACTGTACTGCTGGCCTCACATT
The DNA here is from genome assembly GCA_016271365.2 of Neoceratodus forsteri. Classification (NCBI taxonomy): domain Eukaryota; kingdom Metazoa; phylum Chordata; order Ceratodontiformes; family Ceratodontidae; genus Neoceratodus; species Neoceratodus forsteri. The sequence goes on along the minus strand of CM057453.1, from coordinate 1,574,531,846 downwards.
CATTCCTGTGAGTTCCTCGGACTTCTGGACATTAATGATGTGATTGCAATATATAAATAAATTATGTTTTGAATGCCCTTTATATTAGGAGTTAGTGCATTTACCAACATTTTTTTTTACGTAAAAATAATTGAAGGCAGTACTAGTTGTACTGGTGGCAGCTTTGTTTCTTAGGCACCCTTCCCTGGAGGCTTAGGGTGCCAGACAAAGTAAAACAGTGATCATAAAAACTACATTCACAAAATAGTTGACAGTATTATAATTATATAAAATAAAACCATAATACATACATTTGTATACAAAATCTTCAGCTTAGGGACTGTTAGGGAAGGGAAAGGGGGCTGAATGGACCGGAGATCAAGTAGGATCTGCAGTAATACTATAGGCAGGGGAAAATGGGCAGACTAGGTGGGCCAAGTGGTCATAATCGGCTGGAAAATTCTATGTTTCTATGTTAAAATCAAAGAAATATAGCAAAATCTTCAGATAAACTGCATATTTAAAAGGCATAACTTATAAACTACCATTTATATATCAAATATGATATGAACAGAGCACCTAGACTTAATTCAAAATAACACGTTAATTAAAAATATTAATATTAAGTGTGCATTCATATTTTATTGCAAGTTTGCAAATGGGTACAATTGCTGAGTTTCCAAGCACTTTTGCTCTACCATATTCTTCCATTTAGAGTATATTTCCCAGAGGTTCTCTCTATTACATATAAACAAATGTCTGACATTATATTATGGAAAAAAATACAATGTGTTCTCATACATCAGGGAATTGAGAACATTGTCCATGATGTTTATAAATATGGTATTGTCTGAAATGACTTATCTTAGTGGTGACTGTGGGCTCAGATTTATTGTACAGTTCATCAACTTCCCAGCATGCTGGGTAATGAATGTTTCATTTACATTGCTAATTGCCAAACCGTGGTTCCTTCAACCTTTAACCCTTATGCTTTACCACATTATCACCATATGTCAATATAATTGCAGCTAAAATTTAAATTGACAAACTTGGAGTAATCGTACAGTAGGTATGCTTGCCGTTGGAGAATTTTTTTTTTATTACTACAATTATGTACCACCTATATAATAGTTTACAGAGCTAACATTCTGGGGTTAGGCATAAAACATAGTCATAATCAATTAGCTCTTTTCTTCACTTAGTCATGTTCAGCCACCTCACTGTATTACACAGGTAAATCCACCAAAGAAAGACTAGAGTAAAAAGTACGAATATCCATTCTGATCTTAATTTTGTAGGGTTTGCTTTCCTCATATGTAATGTATGTGATACATGTTTGTGATCATAATGGCAAGATGTCACTGAGTTTTGAGTATAGCACATTTTTTTTTTCATTTAATCCCAAAGCTACTGCACTGGATCTAAGCTCTGAAGCCAGTATCAATACCAGAGCTCTGTCTATATGTTTACTATATACAAAAATGAGTGGGGGTTAAAATGACAAGATAAAAAATATATCTTAGCTAGTGACATCGGTAACACCAACATAACAAAAAAATATTGTTACTGTTGTCACAATGGATGTGTTTAAAGTTACTGTCACCACAGTGGAATACCGATCCATTCTGAAAGCAGCTTTCATAATGCTGATGACATCACAATGCCTTGTGCAGCACTGAAGCCATTTGCATCAGAAGCCCTATGAGGAGAGAGTTTAAGGACCTAAATACGTACACCCTAGAGGAGAGGAGAAAAACACTGGAGAAGAAGAGGAAGGGGGGTATGATAGAGATTTTTAAGTACCTCACAGGAGTAAATTAACTACAGGAGGGAAGTATTTTTCAGAAAAAAGTGCTCAAGGACAAGGAGGCATAATAAGAAGTTGAGGGAGTAGATTCAGGAGAGATGTGAGGAAGTACTTCTTCACAGAAAGAGTGGTGGATTCCTGGAACAGCCTTCCAGTGGAGGTGGTTGGGACAAAAGCAGTGGTGGGGTTTAAAAATGCATGGGATAAGCATAGGGGAATCTCAGAGAAAGGGAAGGGAGTGGGTGAATGGACTGGAGGTCAAGTAGGGTCTGCGGTGATACTATAGGCAAGGAAAAATGGGCAGACTAGGTGGGCCAAGTGGTCATTATCAGCTGGCAAATTCTATGTTTCTATTTCTACTGTATGTTAAATTCAAACAAATACAGTGAAATCTTCAGATAAACTGCACATTTAAAAGCTGTAACTTGTAAACTATTATTTATATATAAAATATTCAATAGCCTAACTCAGAATAGGCAATTTGTCATCACTTGTGAGTTGGCAGGACTTTCACAACTCACACTTGAAGATAAATTGCACATGCATGCTTGTGGTCTGTTACTGTCAGATGGTGGCTGGCCAATGAGATGAGAGGAGGGCTTTGCTAGCTGCCAGTCTCACAGGACTGGCACTTGTGGTGGGGGTGTGGGGTGGGTATTCTTAGCAGGTGGATGGGTGGGGGTCTGGGTACAATCGGTGGGTTGGGGGGACCACCAGAGAACAATCGGGGGAAGGGGAACCACTGGACCACGAGGGTAAACTTTAAATTATGAGAACAGGTGATGGGAGGTGTGGAGGAACCACTGGACCACTGGGGTAAATGTAAAACTATATGAGCAGACAATCAGGGTGTAGAGGGAACCACTGGACAACCAGGGAATATTGACAGCTATGAGAACGGGAAACCGGCATGGGTGGGGGAATTCACTGAACCACCAGGGAATACTGAAAGCTATGTGAGCAGACAACCAGGAGGGGGACCACTGGACCACCAGGGTAAACTTTAAATTATGTGAACAGGTGATCAGGGGGTTGGGGGAATCACTGGACCACCAAGGAATACTGAAAGCTATGCGAATGGGCAATCAGGGAGGACCACTATTCCACCAGGCCTTTCTTTTCCGCTAAAAGGGTCACTGAGAGGTTGCTATGCCACATGCAAATGAGCCCCTAATGGACATGAAGATGGCCCCTTATCACCCTGCACAGGGGACCTGGCATTATCCTGTTTTGGGCAGCGCTATTCCTGTGAGCCCATATCCTTCCCTCTGGTCTGTGCTCGGCAGTGCAGATCCACTTAGCACTGCCCTGACATGTGCCAGTATTCAGTCAGATAGCACTGCTCCATCGGCTTGAATATCGCTGGTGAAGGCAAAGCACAAGTGGAGTGGAAATGGCTGTACGCACTTGCATCAAAAAGTGAATATTGGGCCTTCTGTGTTTTACTTTGTAGAGAATAAGAGAAACACCTATGTGAAGTGGAAAATGCCAACTGAACTTAGAAGATTAGAATTTTAGAACTATTTGCACGAGACACACTCTTGTTGTTATAAGAGTAACTGGAATGTTTAAGCAATATACCATGACAGAGTGTGGGTTATGCCAGGATTTACCATGCCTGGTGTGTTGTTTGGTCATGAGGCTGCAGGCCAAGTGAGCAAAACACACCGGGCGTGGTAAATCCTGGCATTACCCACACCCAGGAGTGGTATATTGTGATTATACAATGTATCTTTCACTTCTTGTGAGAGAAAAAGTTAAGAAAAATAGAGTTTTTCCCCTTTAGTCATTTTTATTAAGTTTATTATTCCACCAAAAAATAGTTCCATGTTGCTAGTTAGAATACTATAGTTACCTCCTCACCCCTACCCCTGCACACCTCCAAGAGCATGGGAGGCTTCAGTCAGGTTTTTTATTTTTTTTAATTTTAGTTTTAACCCATCCCTCTCCCCAGCGTACGAGGCTTCCATGTTTATATTTTTAGTTTTATAGCTCTGCAAGATGATGGTGTATGTACAGGGAGTGCTTTCTCCCATTCAGGTACGGGAGGTCAGTGCCGGCAAGGAGGGTTTGCTTTGTCGGGGGATCATGGAGGTGAAAGGTTTGGAGAGGTGAGACACTGCTTTGAAGCTTTATTTGAAGAGGTTTTGGCTTGGCAGCAGTAGTTTGTAAAGTAACAGTTTGCACTTTGTGTGTGTTTGGTTCCTACAGTGATGGGCTGCCGCTGCTAAGCGTGTGGTTCAAGGTTGAAGTTAATGGAGGGTCCGGAGAAAGAAATGATGTGGTGCGGGTGGAAATTCTTTAGTTTTTTGTGGTTTTGTTTCTGTTGGAGATGTGTGTTTTTTTTGTGTGTGCAGGAAATCGGGTGAGTAATAAATTAACAGAGTTGTGGCAGTCAGCTGAGCGCATTTGTCGATATGCATTGCAATATCAAGAGAATGCTTACCCCACAAAGAAGGAATTCTAATTGCAACTGTCTGATTTTTTGGGAAGAAAAGAGAGGCAAATGCACTTTTTGTACTGTGGGGGTTACATCAAGGTATATGCAACACAAAATCTCGGGCGACAACTGGAGCCGTGATATTGGTGAGGAGCTAGTGCGTGGCCAGTGTAACGGCTCCATTTTCTGGCAGGGATTTCTAAAACTTCTAAGCAATGTTTTCTTCTTTACAGATGTAACCCCTAGATGGCGCTATCCCAGGGGCTACTACCCCTGCCTGATTTGCCACTAACAGGTTGAGGGGCCTGGATCCAATGGCGGGTGCCTCCACCCAGAGGTCAGGGTTTGCAATAGTTAAACTAACTTGGTCACAGCCCTCTGGGACACTGCAACCCCCCTTTCTTCCCACTAGTGGCCCACACAATATATCAGAATTACCTTCACAGTATACACTTACCCCCAGGTCTGGTTCCGGCACTGGGACCTCCTGTGAAATGAGATACAGTGCAACAATCACAGTACAGTACTTTAACATAGACAAATACCTCAGGCAGTATAACTTTGCTGAAACAAGCAGCTCTGATTTATTTAGGGGATATAACAAGGACAGGGGAAATCAGGTTAATTAGCTTATCACTCTAATAATCTATCTATGGCTCTGTGCACAGGCCTATCCCTATCAGTTACTGTCCCTGGGTACCCAAGCCCTAGTGGCTAGTCCAAACCGTGGCAGCTGGTAGGGGCCCTTCACACAGAGAAAAGGAATTAAACAGTCAGCAGTACAGTAATTCCATTTGGATTTAATGTGGCAATTCAACAGGAGCTAACCTGAATTAGTACTCACGACCTCCAAATAAGATAGGGTCCTTCAATGTCAGCAGGGCTCACTTGAGGTACACAAACCTCTTCACACATTTATATAAAAGAAAGCACTATACCAGGCAGGCTGCATCTGTATCCCGATCGCAATTACTGCACAATACCCGGGAGAACACACAGCAGATTCAGTTCCTGACAGACCGAGTGCAATTTTCAGCAATTCTTCCAGTCTTCTACAGGGTGAGCCTGGTTTCTACTCTTCAGAGATCCTTTGATTCTTTTCACAGGACGGATTCAGTCCTAACAAGCTGCAGACCGGAACTCTGGGCCTTACACACGTTTTTTGACTAAAACTGCACACTGAAAAGCACAGGGCTCCTTCCTTCTTCATCGCCAAAGCTCAACTCAACCCAACCGACAAAACGGGCATTTCCTTTGAGTTCCTCCCAGTTCTTGACTGGATTGGCTGTCACCACAATAGACTGCTGCTGTTGGTCCAAAAGGCACTGAAGTCTAAACTACATCTCCCAGAGTCACTGCCCATACAATCCTCTTGTGGCTGGCTCAGATTATGAGTCCAAGTTCTGATTCGTCCAAGGCACCATTTTAGAGCTAGCTTACCCACACTGATTGGTCCAGTTCAGCAGTTCAAAACTAGAATGGGAACTAGCAGACACAGTTCTGACTGCAAAGAAAGCAGGTTAGACAAACTGTAACTTCATTATTACTCTAAATAATTTCTGGCAAACAGTTACATCTTTCAGATAGGTTCCTTTGCACTCCTAGTGACTGCAAAATGAAGTGAATTGGCAGCAGCTCGAGTGGTACTCAGAGAAGCACACAGTCCCCCATACAACATAATTATGTCTGCAAGCAGACAGCTCTTAAAGAGACAGTACCAGAGGCTCTAAAAACACTCACTGATAAATGGCTTAAATGCCAAACACTATTCAGGCTTGGAGCATTCAAGCAAGCTCCTGAAGTCTTTGGGAACCCCCATTTGCAGGGGTTACACCCTTCCTGGTTTGGGAAAGCTTGACGTGCCGCTAAGTACCCACAAGTTTCAACTGCAACCATATACATTTGCATTAGGCTCGCATATGTAATCATCAGTCAATATATCATTTTACCAAGAACACATTTCTGAAACATTGCAGATCGTCACTTTACACAGTATTACATACACATTGTACCATAACTCAGTTATTATCTCTTGTACATGAAACCTGAAGAGAGGGGGCCCTTCCCTATCAGTTACCTTGGGGCTGGATGGGGCAAGGCACCATACTTAGAGGGCAACACAAGTAACTTGAGTTAGCACTGATGCTCAGTTTGGGCAATGAGCTCGGGACACATACACTCCTTTATGGACAACATTGAGAGCAAGTCCACAGGCCTCCCAAGTGAATCATAAACTGAGGTGCACCACAGGCTTTACAGCTCTGACCAGTCTTTCTAGGGGAACTGTTATAGTCTCTGCACTCTGAGCCTCATTTTCAGCATTGTCCTCACTTGTCAGGGGAGTCTCCATGGGGTAGAGAGGCTAGGAACTTGGGGCACTTTCAGCTCCAGGAGTTACAGTTTCTGAGTCCACAACATTTGCCTCGCATGGAGAGCTTGGACACTGGCAGTGGACTGTCAGGGCACCCTAAAATACTCTTCTTGTTCGGTGTATCACCAGTCTGCCCCAATCTATCATTTTCCTCCCCTGAAAGCTCAAACAGTTCAACCATGCACAATGATTCCATTTCATCTGATCTGATGCTTTGCACTTCACTTTCTGGGAGCATTGGCTCCAGGGATGAAGCTGTGGGCTTAGACAGTCCAGAAGGCCCAGCTTTGTCTCCAGTATTGACTAGGGATTGCCCCGAAACAATTGACTCAGTTCGTAAGAAGGATAGTATTCAAAGTCACTCTCACTTTCTTCTGATATGGACTGACAGTCATGCTCAACTGGGACTTGTGGAGGGAACACTTTAACTTTGCTTCTGTAGGTGCAGACTTTCTTGATCTTTTCTTAGCAGCAGCTCTAGTCACTGGTCCAGAGGGGGCATCTTCTGGGGGCTCAGACTCAATCAGGATTTGTCCAATGGGCAGTAAATGATTTCTATGCATTGTTTTTACATCTTTTTGAATTATTCTCAGGCCTTACTTTGTACACTGGCAGATCATCTAGTTTGCCCACTACAATGTGAGGGAGATGGTGCCATCTGTCAGCAATCTTGTGCTTGCCATGCAGTCCCAGATTTCTTAGCAATACCCGATCTCCTCCTGGAGTTCCTGTGCTTTCACCTTTTATCATACCTTCTTGTTGGCCAGATTTCTTGGCAGCCATGGTTTGAGCCAGTTGGTAATGCATGGAGTTAGCTGGGCCTTTAACTTTGCACATACTGTAAATAGTTGTCAGCTTGAACCCCATCAGGAGAGACCCTAAAACACACATCTACTGGTAGTCGAGCTTCTCTTCCAAACATCAGGCGGTAGGGGAGAATCCAGTGCATCACTTTTGTGCAGTTATAAGCATGTACCAGGGTGCTAATTTGTTGGCTCCATCTAGGCTTGTCCTTTGGGTGCAGGGTGCCTAGCATATCTAGCAAAGTGCCGTTGAAACGCTCAGGCTGTGGGTCCTGGGGTGGTAAGAGTGGTTCTGGACTTTCGTGACTCCCCACAGAGAAAGCATCTCTTTGATCAGACGACTCAAAGTCTCCCTTGATCAGAATGGATTCTTTGTGAGCTCCATAGTGAACAAAAAGTTTCTACAAGTACTTTGGCACAGTGGAAGCTTCTGGTCTTTGGTGGGAAAGCTTGGGCATATCTCGTGAAATGGTCAGTGACCACCAGCACATTACTGATATTTCTTTGATCTGACTCCAAACTCAGAAAATCAATACAGACCAGCTCCATGGGTGCACTGGTGGTGATGTTAATAAGGGGCAGCCCTCTGGGGCAAAGCTTCTCTGTAAGCAGCGACTACAAGTTCGAATGTGTTGCTCCACATCAGCCCCCATCTTAGGCCAATAGAATCTGGATCTCATCAAGTCAAGTGTTCTGTCTATACCAAGGTGCCCTATGTGGTTGTGCAAGGACCTCAGTACTGAGTCTCGAAAGGCAGTGGGCAGCACTAGTTGTTGTTTGTCTACTTGTCCCTCTGTCTACTGTTTCTCTGTATAACAGTTTATTGATCAGTTTCAACTTAGGACCTTCTTTGTATAACAGTGCAGTTCTCAAATCAGTGGAGCTAATTTGACACATCTTTTCCTGCATAGAGGGCTTCTAAAGCTGCTTTGATCATGGGATCGCGGGATTGAGCCCGTCAAATACTGTCATTGTCCAGCTGAGGCAGTGCACCAATGTCTATTGCAGAAAAGTGGCACAAGCAGCAGGTATGCAATTCTCAGAGGCTCCAAGCAATCCACCATGCAGTCCACTGCGTCCGTGGGACATTTGTTCCTCCTGTCAAATCTTCCGGCAGAGTGCCCGAATGTCAGGTTCTGCCAATCGGACCCAATCATTCTGGGGAACAGGCCTCCGGAGAGAGCATCAGCATCTATGTGGTTCAGACCTGCTCGGTATTCGAGAGCATAGTCATATGTAGATAATGCAGAAAGCCACCTATGGCCAGTGGCATCCAACTTAGCTGAGGTCTGCACATAGGTCAAAGGATTATTGTCAGTTTTACTAGTATTTTAGCCCCATACAAGTACTCATGGAATTGTCAACAATAGCCCACTTCAAAGCTAGGAACTCTAACTTATGTACAGGATAGTTCTTTTCGGATGGGTCAGGCTTCTACTGGCAAAGGCCACTGGTCTCAGGCCATTCTCGTGCTCTTGGTACAACACAGCCCCCAACCCTGCAAGCTAGCATCAGTGTGCAGGACGAAGGTTTTCTTGGATCGGCATAGGCCAGCACTGGAGCATGGGTAAGTTGATATATGATCTCATGAAAAGCAGTCTCACAATCAGGAGTCCAGCGGCCCCAAATACTTCACTTGGATGAAAATACACTTTCAGTCTTGAGGGACGCTGACTTTGGTATTTTTGTGGGTTGGGGATACCCTTGAGTAAGGTTAAGTAAAGGGCGGATCACTCTTGAATAGTCCTTGATGAAGCGCCGATAATAACCACAGAATCCCAGGAATCTTTGCAGTTCTTTTAGATTTTTGGGCTGTGGCCAGGTGGTCAAGGCCTCAACTTTACTTGGTCGGCCTCTATTCCTCGGTGGATACTATGTGTCCCACATACTTTACTGATGTTTGAAAGAATTGACACTTATCAATGGACAGTTTAAGGCCAAAGTCCTCCAGTCGGTCAATACCTTAAATAATCTGCTTTCATGTTCCTCCAGTGAGCTGCCAAACACAATAACATCATCTAGGTATACCAGGCACTCTAGTAAGTTCATGTCCCCACTGCACGCTCCATCAATCGTTGAAAAGTGGCTGGGGCACCTGAAATCCTTGAGGCATCCTCATGAATTCATAGAAGCCAAGCGGACAGATAAAGGCTGTCTTTTCACGGTCCTCTGGGGCCTATCGGGATCTGATAGTACCCTCACGGGAGATCCAGCAGAGAACCACTTGCTCCCGCTTAGGCAGTCCAAAGTATCCTGAATGCGGGCATTGTGTACTGATCAGGGATAGTCCACGTTTAAGGTGCGATAATCCACACACATCCTACTGTTCCATTCTTTTTCCTCACTACCACAATGGGGAAGCATAAGGGCTTCTGGATTCTTGTATTACACCAGCAGCTAACATCTCTTGCAGATGCCGTCCACATCATCTATGTCAGCAGGTGCAGGCTCGAGACTCTCTCACGAAATGGTCTTCCGTCATGCAGCCGGATATTGTGCTCAGCCCTTGCACGCATCCTACATCCCATTCTTTAAAGAAAACACTGGTCTCTCTGGGCAAGCTTCTCACTGATCCTCACTTTCCATTCAGCTGGCAGCGGGAGTCGCCGAAATCAAACAAGTCAGCGCTACTCTGTCATTCTTCCTTGAACTCTTGCTGCTGGGTAGCACTGCAGTGTCTGCACAATGCACATTAGCCAGGATGCAACCTCTGTTTACTCGAATGTCTCTTTCAGACACATTATGAACTTGGACCATTACCCTTCTGGCATAAGCATGGGCTCTAGCGGGCAAAATACTAGCTTGACCAGCAGTCCTCTGGCAATTTTCCATCGCCTGGTGCATCCAACATTAATATTTTATTCTTAACATCCTTTCTGATACGGACTCTCCCTGTAAGGTACACTGGGCATTTGGCACCAGGATCAGAGACTCAGGATCCTTCTTCCATACAATTCGACCGGTTCCTCTGGTTCTGTTTTTCAGCATCTCTCTGTGCCTCATAGGCCTTCTTAATTAAAGCCGAACTCTTAAAGCTCTACTAGTCTTTGACCCCTGTTTTCATAACACAACTGTCCCAGCCTTCCCGAACATATGAGCATTTGTTCCAATCAACAAGGGACACCATCATACAGTCCAGTGGGGGACACACTAAGGCTAGGGTCTCTACTTGTTCGGCCACTCCAGCCACGGAGGTGGGGAAAGACAGCCAAATTCGGATATACCCGGAATAGGGGTAGGCCTTCTCACTTAACCCCATACATGCAGTCCTTCTAATGGTTGTAAGGACGTCTGACAAATGCTTCTGATACCAATCCTGGAACATAATTGTCACTTGGGAGCCACTGTCTAATACAGCTCTTGTAGACACTCCATTCACCTTTACAGTGGTCTCCATGGAGGGACCCACTATTCTGGACCAGTCTGGAGAGGCGGTAGTGGGGGCCTGGGCAACTGACCTTGCCACAAAAGGACGTGAATTAGCATTTTTGGTGCCCTCACTGGGATCATGTCGTGCACCTCTTAACCACTGATTTCTTCTCCGAAGCTCTCCTTGTAGCCTATATGCAACTTTGTCAGTGTCTTTTGGGGACTGGCATTCCCTTTTCATGTGCCCATCTTTCCCACAATTATAGCAAAACATACTTTCTGGAGTTTGAGCTGGCCGAGGCGCCACACTGGGAGCCAGGGCGGGGGTACTACTAACTGGAAACCTGGGTGCCATCTCTGTCTGCGGTGATAAGCATTTGGAGACATCTCGTCAGTTTCTCCACTTCCATGGTCAAGGAATTGAGTTTGGAGCTGTTATCAGCAGGAGATACATGGGTGGGTACCCCACCCCATAGCAGATGCAGTCGGATATAGGTCAGGGCCCGATTTGCAGGCGTGGCCTTCATAAAGGGACTGTTTTTGAATTCCGGATCTCTCTCAACAGTTCGCCCATTGTGGCATATCTTTTCCTTGTCAGAGCACTCATTGACTGTCAACCTCTGCCCCTGAACTTCACTTGATGGGTCACCTCAGTCACTGGTCAGTAGCCACAGCTGTTGGTGCAGGTACCTCCCGAGGTCGCCTTTTCTCAACTCCTCAATTTCTCTCATTAACTCATCATAGGAGGGTGGGGATTCCAGTCGATTTGCCAGGCGTATGAAGCAACAGCAGTTCTGAGAAGGGGCAGACTTAAGGATTCTGTCCAGTCTGGTTCGGTCCAGTTCAATCGCTGGCAAACTACCCTTTCTGAGGCATTCTTGCAACAATTTTTCCAGCCGAGAGACATACACAGACAACAACTCCCCTTGGTACTGTTGTGCATTTCTTACTCTCCACCATAGGTCCTCATCAGAATCTGGGCTCCCATACACATTCTCCAAGGCCTCAAGATAGGCCTGTGCAGTCGCTTCAGGGTTACTGGCCCGTTTAGCACGGATGGTAGCCAGGGCAGGACCTCGGAGGCTCTCACTAACCCTCTTTCGCTCGCTTCCGAGCATTGCCATTCTAGCACTTGGGGCAACATAGTCTATCCAGGTCTCCCAGTCATCCTCCCTTGGGGGTGGGGAGGGTGCCAGAGAAGATCCTCAACCTTCGGTAAGAGTCGTGACTAATGGCAGGTGCAGAAATAGGAGTCTGCATTGGTTCAGCCACCATTACGGGCACTGGAGCAGGAGAGGGTGTTGGGGGAGGAACACCCCCAGGTGGCAAGAATAGTTTCTTCAAGTCCTCCACAGTTTTCCCCTCTCCCAGCAACCATTCAGCAAATTTCTCCTCAAAAGTTTCAGATAGTGGTGGGGGCTGATTCCCCCCCGGGTCTTTACTGTCCTTAGTTATCACTCTCCAAGCAGTGAGGGCTCCCTCTGGGGTAATGGTCTGTGGCACTTTGGAGCTATCTATGGGATCCTTAAACTCTACTAGGGCCAGGAAAGTGTGGGTGAGCAGATTAGCATGCCGACCCACCACCACAGGGTTTTGTAAACCTTCCACCTTGGAAAGTACTCCCTGCACAGTGTCCGTATTGATCTCCAGGGGATGTCCAGGATAAGCATAGCATTTTGGGGTCGATCTCTCCCAGTACACCACTCCACCAGCCGGTGCACAGCCACTTCTGTCGGGTACCCATTTTTTCTTAACAGTGGTTCGTAGAATATGGCCACTAGAGGACACACAATCCCAGCGGTGAGCTCCAAGATGTAACCCCTAGATGGCGCTATCCCAGGGGCTACTACCCCTGCCTGATTTGCCACTAACAGGTTGAGGGGCCTGGATCCAATGGCGGGTGCCTCACCAGAGGTCAGGGTTTGCAATAGTTAAACTAACTTGGTCACAGCCCTCTGGGACACTGCAACCCCTTTCTTCCCACTAGTGGCCCACACAATATATCAGAATTACCTTCACAGTATACACTTACCCCAGGTCTGGTTCCGCACTGGGACCTCCTGTGAAATGAGATACAGTGCAACAATCACAGTACAGTACTTTAACATAGACAAATACCTCAGGCAGTATAACTTTGCTGAAACAAGCAGCTCTGATTTATTTAGGGGATATAACAAGGACAGGGGAAATCAGGTTAATTAGCTTATCACTCTAATAATCTACCTATGGCTCTGTGCACAGGCCTATCCCTATCAGTTACTGTCCCTGGGTACCAAGCCCCTAGTGGCTAGTCCAAACTGCGTGGCAGCTGGTAGGGGCCCTTTCACACAGAGAAAAGGAGAATTAAACAGTCAGCAGTACAGTAATTCCATTTGGATTTAATGTGGCAATTCAACAGGGAGCGAATTCTGAATTAGTACTCACGACCTCCAAATAAGATAGGGTCCTTCAATGTCAGCAGGGCTCACTTGAGGTACACAAACCTCTTCACACATTTATATAAAAGAAAGCTATACCAGGCAGGCTGCATCTGTATCCCGACGAATTACTGCACAATACCCGAGAACACACAGCAGATTCAGTTCCTGACAGACTGAGTGCAATTTTCAGCAATTCTTCCAGTCTTCTACAGGGTGAGCCTGGTTTCTACTCTTCAGAGATCCTTTGATTCTTTTCACAGGACAGTTCAGTCCTAACAAGCTGCAGACCGGAACTCTGGGCCTTACACACGTTTTTGACTAAAACTGCACACTGAAAAAGCACAGGGCTCCTTCCTTCTTCACTGCAAAGCTCAACTCAAACTCCAACCGACAAAACGGGCATTTCCTTTGAGTTCCTCCCAGTTCTTGACTGGATTGGCTGTCACCACAATAGACTGCTGCTGTTGGTCCAAAAGGCACTGAAGTCTAAACTACATCTCCCAGAGTCACTGCCCATACAATCCTCTTGTGGCTGGCTCCAGATTATGAGTCCAAGTTCTGATTGTCCAAGGCACCATTTTAGAGCTAGCTTACCCCACACTGATTGGTCCAGTTCAGCAGTTCAAAACTAGAATGGGGAACTAGCAGACACAGTTCTGACTCAAAGAAAGCAGGTTAGACAAACTGTAATTTCATTATTACTCTAAATAATTTCTGCAAACAGTTACATCTTTCAGATAGGTTCCTTTGCACTCCTAGTGACTGCAAAATGAAGTGAATTGGCAGCAGCTCGAGTGGTACTCAGAGAAGCACACAGTCCCCCATACAAACTAATTATGTCTGCAAGCAGACAGCTCTTAAAGAGACAGTACCAGAGGCTCTAAAAACACTCACTGATAAATGGCTTAAATGCCAAACACCATTCAGGCTTGGAGCATTCAAGCAAGCTCCTGGAAGTCTTTTGGGAACCCCCATTTGCAGGGGGGTTATACAGACAATTTCTATTGTCTGTTCATGGTTTTACCACACAGTGTGGTGTTGTTTTTTTTTTTTGTATGGGGAGAATACAGTGTTGGCAGAGAATACAGTGTGTAGGAGCGTGCTATGTACAGATCTAAGGGGCTTTTCTGTTTCTTTTTGGGGAGGCTTGGAGTGTTTGCAGTGGTGGTTCTTGATGCAGTTGACTGGCGGCTGGCACCTCTTCCTGTTGGTACTGTGGAGGATTTACAACGGGCAAGAGGTGCCAACTGACCAATCAGAGAGACGCATTCTTGTCCCCCATTGTATAACTAGAAATAAATAATCCTGCTGGGGAAAGAATGATGGCTTGATTTATAATTGATTTCTAACTGCAAAGCAAACCCTACATGCTCACTCAGACAGACGACTGTCATGGAATAGATGTCAAGGAAAATGGTCACTGATCTAGCTTCCAGTATAGTCCTGATTCCCGTCAACAGTCTGTCCTTACTATATCCCATACTGCCCTTCTATTAGCTGCATTATATAAAGGGCTTTAGAGCTGACCCATTGAGTTTATAAAACTGTAAGGCATTTGCCCAGCATATTACCTAATGACAGACTATACCACCTAAACAAATCCTGATCCCTACTAACCCAAAGCAGGTCTGCTTCTGTACACAGTTGCACTACTGGTCTGGATATTTAGAAAAGACCCAAGTCCTCGTTGTCCATATTTAGCACAGCCTCAGACCACTTGCTGCAAAGCTCAAAATAAAAAACATGTCTGGAAACAGAACTATACACTGCCAATGATTTATCACCACTATTTCACATTACTCTCCTCCAAATGTAATAATAATGTGATATGTTAACATAAAAGTTTGACTCCACAAAAACAGCTGGAAATGGACAACCACAATATGCATAAATCTAACTCCTACCATCAGATGCACACTGTTTGATAGATTTTGTTCAAGTACCTCATATTTATGACTTCTCTTAAGCAAAATACTAACATTAGAACTCAGCTGGTGCCAAGCATCAAGAAGTTTTAGAATATTCATTTCTCAGTGGTAAACCAGACAGTTTTTTATTCCTTGACATCAGCCGAAATATGAAGCAGGTTACACTACCCATAGGTAGCATTGTTCTGCACGGCTATATTTTGCACTTTAAAATTCATTATATCCATATTTATGTGTTTCCATGCTTACAGAGCTCTGTGGTGTATGCAGTTGTCAATAGGACCTACACTGAGCAATGTCATTATAACAAGCCTGAAACTCCCCAGTTAAACAGGGTCTAGCACCTCTGGCAAACTTTGGAAAACATAATATTTAGACACAGTTTGCCTTGAATTTTACATATTTCATGGCATTCTCTTCCCTTTGTTGTTCATTACCAAGGAATCAGCATGACAACAGGATCTTGTTCCCTTTGGATTTATTGCTCCAGCTGTTTAGTCTCTAACTGAAGAGACAGGGATAGCCTTAGGTACAAAAGCTCCCCTGTGTAAATTTGTTATAGGAGCCTCCCCCCAGTACCACCCTTTTGGTGGGTCCTGAGAGCTGAAAAAATACAAGTTTATTGATTTGGGGTCCCTTCACAAATGACACCCCAGGCAGATGCTTGGATTGCCTATCCTCAAGGCCAGCCCCGTGAAGACACAACCCGCTGCTTATTCCATCACAGGCTCTTGTCATGGAAGTTATTGCGATGTTATAAGCAGGGATTATGACTTACACAAGGGAATTAACAACAAAAGCAATATACCGTGAGGGAGAAAGATTCTGGGTTTCTTGCAGGTACTAAATAATGAACAACAAAGAGAAGTAAAATCAGAAAATATATAAAAATTAAACTGAGTGGTTTCCTTTTATTGTATGTTCTCTGTCTCCAAGAGATGACAGACCCTCTTTAAAGCCTGCTCAAGACCACACCTGACTTTTACTGTTTCCAATATGACTCTGTGCATTTTGTTTACAGGACAGCCTTGAGTTAGGAAGAGTAAAAAAAAAAAAATATAGGTTACTCACTTGTAACCGTAATTCTAAGAAAGGCATTCAGTTCACATCCACACATAGGCAGTTCTCCCTGGAAACAACTACATCATCAAAAGGACTTCAAGCTAAGCTCCTCCCACTACCCTGGTGGTACATCCTCCAGCTCTGACCTGTGACATCAGATCTTGCACGCTGGAAGCAGAGGTCCGGGTGCCACATTGCCAGGGGAGGTGGGGTGGGTGGTGAGTGGTGGGGATGTGAACTGAATACCACTCTACGACTGCAGGAGACTACCCTATATTTCTAAAGGCATGGATTCATATGACTATCCACACATAAGCAGACAGTCCTCTTGGTGGAAGGGGCAAGACACACACCCCTATTTGTTGAAAAGAGACTGGCAGATGGAGGCCCCAAAAGCAGCATCCTGATGACTCACTGCATTGATGCAGTAATGAAAGATGTTGGAACCCCACATAGCTCCGCAACGGGGGACATCCCTGAAAGTAGCCACTGAGGCAGTGGTATGTGTGGTGGAATAACCCTAAGCCCTTTGGGTGACTCCCTACCAGCCAACTTATAGCAGAGGTCAACGCAGGATACATAGATACATAGACAGTGTCAGCAGATAAGGGCCTATGGCCCACCCAGTCTGCCCATTTGAGCTTGTAAGTTCACTTTATGTTTTTCTAGAAGTCTGTTGCCATTAACCCTAACCTCCAGAATTCCTTTATGTCTATCCCATGCATTCTTAAATCCCGTGATTGTTTCGGCCCCCACCACTTCCTCTGGCAGGGTGTTCCACTTGTCCACCACCCGTTCTGTGAAGAAATTCTTCCTCACATTTCCTCTGAATCGTCCTCCCTCCAACTTCATCCCATGCCCTCTAGTCCTGGAACATCCTTTTCACTTACAAAATAGTGTATTCCTGCACCCTGTTCCTCCCTGTAAGATACTTGTATGTCTCTATCATATCCCCTCTCTCCCTCCTCTCCTCCAGGGAGTACATATTCAATTCCTTCAACCTGTCCTCATAGGACTTGTGATGTAATCCAGGTACCATTTTAGTTGCCCTCCTCTGAACCTTCTCTACCCTGTCTATGTCCTTACGTAATGTAAGGATGTAAGCCACCTGGCAATCATCTGCTTAGCTGCTGGTCTGCCTGGAGGAGCATCAGCATAAGTGACACTCAGCTTGTGAGCCTCTTCCATGAACTCCGGCAATATGCTCCTTACAATAAGGGAGTGTCCCCACAGGCCAAAGTATGGGATGTGCAACTGGCATCTGAGGTCAGATTGGTGAAATACACCAGAAGAATAATCACATGGGCAAGGTGGAATGCAGACATGACCTTCGGAAGGAACGTCATGTCGGGGTGAAGAACCACCTTGTCCTCATGGAAGTCCAAGTAAAGAGACTCCACTGAGAGTGCCTGTAGCTCATTGATCCTTCTGGATGATGTAATGGTCCCCAGGAAGGCAGTCTTCCATGACAAGTGAGATATCTCACACTTGTGTATAGGCTCAAATGGCTTGCCCATGAGCATAGCCAGCACAAGCAGCAGGTCCCAGGGAGGCAGTGGTTCATGCACCAGAAGGGACAGGTGATCCAGACCTTTGAAAAAGCACCTGACTACCTTCTCCTGAGCCAGTGTCAGCATACCAGCCTGTACCCAGTATGCAAAGATGGCTGCCAGGTGCATCTTAAGGGTCATCACTCACAGTTCCGACTGAGAAAGGGACAAGCGGTAGTTGAGACTTCTTGTGATTGGACAGGCAAGGGGATCAAGCGCCTTGCCCTGGCACCAGAAAAGACTCTCTTCCACTTAAATGCATTGCATTTGCGGTCAACTCCTTGTGGGATTACTCCACCACATGGATTACATCTTCCAATAGGTCCAGAGCCTGAAATTCTAGCTGCTCAGAAACCAGGCTGAGAGGTGCAGGGACTGATTGTCCATGTGCAGGACCATCCCCTGTTGTCTTGTTAGCAGGTTGGAGCAGACAGCAGCCTGCTACTGAGGCTGAGGAGATCTGGGTACCAAACCTACCTGGGCCAGACTGGAGCTACCAGGATTGTATGCACCTTGCCCTTCCAGGCCTTGATCACTACCTTGTAAACCAAGGGGAAGAGAGTGAAGGCGTACTGAAAGCCCGGGGTCCAGGGCCTTGAGAAGGCATCCCCTGTCATGTCCTACACTGAGGGGGTGGACAGATCCTCCTCGGGCATAATCTGTTGTTGGTATCTTCACCTAGATTTGGAGTTCCACATGGAGTCATGTTTCTCTGAACAAGTGTGGGAGTCCAATCCTACCATTTCGGCAGCTCAGCTAGTCAGTACTTGGGCACCTCTTTTGTTTCTGGTTCTCTGATTCCCCCCAACCCATGGATACTTTATTTGCAAACACATGTGAACCGCCCTCTCTGCTTCCTCAACAGAGTGTGCGTAAAACCCTGCCATCTGTTAGTGCTGTCTGGCAGCCAGCAGCCTGACCCATCTTGTTGCCTGGGTTGTCCTCCCTATTGACAAAGGAGCTGGAACCCACCAAGGCCAGGACCTTCCCCTGGGACCAAGGGACCTCCAGCTACATGGCTCGTCTCATTAGGCTTATCCCCTGTTGTTCTCTCAAACTGTCTAGAACCAGAGAACCCTCAGGAACTAATATGCCACCCATTTAAATCCTCTGCGGGACCAAACCACGTGAGAACCCTGGGGAAGAGGATAAAACAGCTAGCCTACAACCCTATGAAATTGAGAGGGGGCGTTACACAATATCAAAAAGCACAGAACTGGAAATACACAGGCCAATGGTGAGCTGTGTATACTTATCATCATAATAAAAATCATTCAGATTGGACTAGAGCTTTTTTGGAAGGGTAGATCAGCATGAAAACGAAACATTAAATCAATGTGAAAAATCCAAACGTTAGCATGCAAATCCCTTTCTTTGTAAGCAAACTTCTGCATCTGCAATATTCCCATCTATTAATGCCTGTTTGACTGTACAGAGTATACATCACTTTAAAATGAATTACCGTAAATCTTAACATTATTGACAAAGCACAATAAAAGTAAAGGCATATGAATGAAATGTATTTTCCATGGATGGGTTTGAAGTAAATTAAGCATGCTGAGTGAATAATGTTGAGACATCCATACGGTAAATATCTGATTAAAGGCCTGAAAGATTAAGTGACTTGATTTTCCTTGTGGACTCTTATCTTTTATTTCTCTCCATCCAGTATACAGATCCAGCCCCAAATGATGACAGATTGTTTGCTAAAATGAAATGATTTACCAGTTGACATTGTTTCGTTGCAAAGATTTGTAACCAATAATAATTTTAACCGATTTCTTCTGGTAAAGGTCTATTGTTTTTTTATGTGTTATAATAATCTTATTCTATTTCTCCTGTGTTGTGTACTGGGCGCTGGTGTTAGAAATATGTATTTAAATATAGATTTCTGTCTGTCTCTCCATCTATCCATCTGTCTGTCTGTCTATCATCATATTTTGACTATGAATTGTGTTATTATTATATTATTGTTACTGGCAGCTCTAAACTGTTCTAATCACAAACTCTGTACCCTTTTTTTTTCAAATCCAAGCATTGCAACATATCAGGACAGGATTGAGAAAAATGTCAGTTTAGTTAGTAAATGGTTTTAAAATTAAAAACACCTGAGATATAAAATCCTCTCCTGTCAGCGGGGGTGGGGTGCTTGTTTACTAGAATGCCAGATCATAGAGCCAACTGCTTGGTAGTCTCTGATCTGACAGCCAATGGGTGGCTCTGGAATGCCAGTTGGGTGCTAGTAGATGTGATGAAGATGGCAGAGTGATAGGAGGGCACAGGTGTGCCTGTGGGGCACCCCTGCATCAGGCCACCCAATAGAATTAGCCATCAGTAGATCCAGTGTGTGTGAGAAGAGCAGAACTCATTGTGTGGTTATCCAGTAACCTCCAGGGTCAGACACCAGGGCAGTCATGAGTCTCAGGATTTGGCTTCTGAAGCTCATTTGGTGTAGATCGCTATTAAATGCTGGTGGAAGTGAAAGGTATCACTGTGAGGAGGGAGGAGGAGGGAGTATCCAAAGGGCTGCCCTCAAGGATGTCCCTGGTGCACTTGTGGTGCATGGAAGAGCTCACCAAAGTGGACGTTACTCTTTGGGGGGGGGGTGGCAATGTCAGTCATGTGCCTGACAGGTGCTGTCAGCTTTGCTGAAAATGGAGAGCGGTCTGGTGACAGATGTTGAGCTGCAGATGCAGGTAGGAGAAATGCCTACTATTGTTAAGGGGAATCCCAAGCTGGGATGTATATTAGAGATGATACCTCTGGCAGAGTTCCTGGGGAGATTGCTAGCTGATGTCAGAGGGCAGGCAGAGGTACCTATAGTCATACTGACACCCAGCACAGCATCTGGTGACAGTAAGAACCTGGATAATGAGAGTACACCCAGACTTCGGGTGGCCACTAGCTAATTATGTCTGTGTAAAGTCCCTACAGCAGTGCTGCCTCCTGTACTCCAACTGAACTGACACCAAGGTGCCATGTTGTACAGTATTTGTGAAAATGAATGAAACCCAAAGGATATAGCAACATGGGAGACCTGGAAATCAATGTAAAAAGGCTTTGATCTATAGAGTAATGTCACACACTGCTGAACAGAAAAGAATAATAAGAGTCATGCAGCCCCATAGTAGAGAAGTGTAAAGAATACATCCTTACTGTACATAGGATGCTGGGATGCATAGGCAAGGGCATCACCAGCAGGAAAAGGGAGGTCACAATTCCACTTTATAAAATGGTAAGGGAAAATCCTGAAATCTGATTTTCCAGCGAAAAAGATGTTCCAGAACTAGAGGGCATGGGATGAAGTTGGAGGGAAGGTGATTCAGAGGAAATGTGAGGAAGAATTTCTTGACAGAAAAGGTGGTGGACAAGTGGAACACCCTGCCTGAGGAAGTGGTGGGGGCTGAAATAATCATGGGATTTAAGAATGCATGGGATAGACATAAGGGAATCCTGGAGGTCAGGGGTAAGGGGCAACAGACACTAGAAAAACTTAAAGTGCTCTTACGAGCTCAAATGGACAGACTGGGTGGGCCATAGGCCCTTATCTGCCCACAGTATTTATGTACTGTAAGGGACCTTGAGGTTCTGACTTATGTTCTGCGCCAAGATCTAGCCTGTCTTAGCAATGCTGACCAAGAGAGCATTTTGGAGACCATATTCCTACATGTATAACTGTAAATATGTTACTAAATATGACAACAACCCATCACATAGCAGAGTAATTTATTTCCGTCCTGACAGAACTAGTACTATGTGAAGAGCACCAGATGTGACTAAGAAAAAAGAAAGAATACTGTAAATAAGTAAAGGTTGTATTACATCCGAGAGGCCTCTGTCAACCAGTTGCCATCTACCCCTAGACACAGTGCCCCTGGGGCCACACCTGCCACCCAAATTTCCATCTGATGCTAAGAGTGGTTACCACATGGCATCAGCCCTCAGCTTAGAGTACAGTACATTGGCAGCAATAGCTGAAAGGGCTACAGGTACTGCCCATCACCTAGTCCTAGAAGTGGTGGTAGGGGGTTTGCTGGACAGGTTACATGTCAACACTGGAAGCAAATTGGCAAATATAAGAAGCTGGCTGGACCTAAGGCTTATTTGACAGACCACTGTAGATCCTCAGAAGACTTGACAAGTTGCTGACCTTAAAACATTTGAAAAGAGAAAGACAACCCAAGTAAAATATTTTGTCCAGGAAAGGCACACTCAACTGAGGCTCATTCCATTTTTGACCTGGAGGAGGATACATGATCAGAATTGGGAGGAGTAATATAAATATACATATAAAACAGTACATAATACACAAAGCATAACACATGGTAAAAGCTGTATATTGGGGATATATAATGGCCTGACTCAGAATATACCATTTAATATATTGTCACGAGTGTGAGGGCAGGACCATAATTCTGCCAGTAAGTCATGAAGGTCCTCTCCCATGCAAACAATCAGAAATGTCATTGTTTTTGATCATAAAATGTCAAGAGAAAATCTAGAAACCGTATTGGTAAAAAGGTTGTGGTGCACAGATAGTGTCTTTCAGTATCAGAATGTCATCTGACAGACAGTCCCACTATCCATCTCCAAATCTGAGTTCCATTAGACCAAGCTAAGATTTTGGATCCTTCAGTCAGATTTTAGGGTTCCAAGGTCAGATGCTGGGATTTGAGGCCAGATTTTTGGAACCGATACTCAGATAGTTGGAGTACAGCCACTAGATCCCTACTATCTGATCGGATACTATGGTTCTGATCAGATCCATACATGGCATCCAAGGTGATTGGATCCATAGTCAGATGCCAGCAACATCCAGTGGCATCTAATATCTAAAAAAAGGGGTGGTATCCAGTGGTATCTGACTTCTGCCGACACTATCTGAGTGCCACTAGCAAAAAGCCATCACCTGACAATGGTTTAAAAAAACAAGTTACTCACTTGTAACAGTAGTTCTAGGAGTGGTGTACATCCACACTTCTTGCAGTGATCCTTTCCCCATTAAATCCTGCCAGAATGTCTTCAAGCTGGCTCCTCTCACCCACCTGGGTGGTAACTCCCCTAGCACCACCTTGTGATGTCAGATCTTGCCTGCTGGAAGCAAGACCGGTGTACCACTTGCCAAGGGAGGTTGGGTGGGTCAGTGTGGATGTACACCATATACCACTCCTAGAACTACTGTTACAGGTGAGTAACCTGTTTTTCTAGGGACTTGGATATGGTGTACTATCCATACTTCTGGCAGACTCCTAGCAGTTCCCTGGGAGGAGGGGGCAAGGTGAACACACCCTATTTAGGGAACAGAGATTGGAGAACTGAGGCCCCAAAACCAGCATCCTGACATGACTCAAGGTCAATGTGGTAGTGGAAAATGAAGGTGTGTGCTGACTTCCAGGTAGCAGCCCTGCAGATTTGCTGGATAGGAACATCCCTGGAAGAAGCCATTGAGGCAGTGGTATGGCAGGTGAATTGAGCCCTTAGCCCAACAGAAGGCTCCCTACCCACCAACCTACAGCAGAGGTTGATGCAGAATACGTCGATGCAGAATACAATCCACCTGCCAATCATCCACTTAGCTGCCAGTCTGCCAGGTGTGGCTTCAGCATAGATGAGAAATAGCTGGTGAATCTCTCCCCGAACTCCAGTCATGCACTCCTTATAATAGGCCAGCTCTTGCGCAGGTCCAAGGTATGAAGCCTGCGTGTGGCCTCCGAGGTGTGGTTGGTGAAGTACACCAGGAGATTAATCATCTGGTTAAAGTGGAAATCCAACACAACCTTCAGGAGGAACTTCGGGTTGGGGCAAAGGACGACCTTGTCTCTGTGGAAGACCAAGTAAGGAGACTCCACGAGAGCACCTGGAGCTCACTGATCCTTCTGGCTGACATGATAGCCACCAGGAAGGTGGTCTTCCATGAAAGGTGAGACATTTCACACCTGTACATTGCTTTGAATGGCTTGCCCATGAGCTTTGCCAGCACCAGCAACAGATCCCAAGGTGGTGGTGGTTCATGCATCTGAGGTGAAATGTGGTCAAGGCCTTTAAAAAAATGCCAGACCACCTTCTCCTGTGCCACTGACTGAGTACTGGTCCACACCCGGTAAGTGGAGATGCCTGCCAGGTGCATCTTCAGGGTCGTCGACTGAAGGCCTGACAGAGACGGACAAAGGTAGTTGAGAATGCTAGCCACCATGCAAGATAAGGGGTCTAGCCCCTTGCCCTGGCTCCAAATGAAGAACCTCTTTCATTTGAAGGTGTAGCACTTTCAGGTTGACTCCTTCCGAGATGCTTCGACCACAGCGAGGACATTATTGGACAGACCCAGAGCCTGGAACTCTAGCCACTCAGGAACTAGGCTGTCAGGTGCAGAGATTGAAGGTCCGGGTGGAGAACCTTCCCTTGATTGCAAGAAAGCAGGTCCAGGAATAGGGAAAGACGCCTCGGGAGCCTGCTGCTGAGGCTAAGGAGATCAGGGTACCAAAACTGGTGGGGCCAGTCTGTAGCCACCAGGATCTTCCATGCCTTGTCCCTCCTGGCCTTGTGCAACACCTTGTGAATCAAGGGAAATGGAGGGAAGGCATGGAGAAGGCCCGGGGTCCAGGGTCCAAAGATGGCATCCCCCTGCAGTGTTCCCTGGTGATGGGGGTGGGCACAGTACAGCTTCAGCTTGGCGTTCTCCCTGGAGGCAAACTGGTCCACCAGAGGGATGCCCCATTGGGAGAACAGGCTGTGTACTGCCTCTGAATAGAGAGATGACTCGTAAGATGCTTTGCCCACCCAGCTGAGGGTATCCGCCAGCTGGTTGGAGATATCGGCCACATGGATGGCCAGGAGATTGGCATCCAGGCTGAGCATGAGGGCCGAGATGCAGAGAGCTTCCCTGCACAGTGGAAGGGAGTGCATCCACCCTGTTTGTTGAGGTAGTACATGGTCATGGTGTTGTTCATCTGGACCTAAATGACCTGACCCCAAACATGAGGAGCAACGGCTGTCAGTGCCACCTGAACTGCCCACAGTTCCAACAGGTTGACATGGCATTGGGACTCCTCGGGGGTCCAGAGCCTGTGGACTCTGTAATTTCCTCAGGTGGGCTCCCCAGCCCATCAGGGAGGCATCGGTCGTCAAGATGACCATTGGCTCTGGGTGGACAAATGGGATACCTTCCTGAAAATGTACCAGGACTAACCACCACTGGCGTGCATCCCACATCAACTGGGTCACAGTGACCGACTGGTCAAAGTGGCCCCTGTACTGAGACCATTGGCAGACAAGATCCGATTGCAGAGAGCACATTCTCCATTGGGCCCAATGGATCATGCTGGTGCATGCCGCCATGAGCCATGAATCCCAGGAGGAGCAGGAAGTCCTGAACAGGGTGCAATTTCCCAACCCAAAATGATCAGGCAAAGGAGGAGAGAGCCTCCACCCTGTCTGCCAGAAGCCGAGCCCCAGCTCTGCAAGAGTCGAGCTCCACCCCGATTAAGTGAATCACCTGTGAGGGCACGAGTTCCGACTTGGCCTCGTTGACCAGAAGACCAAGGGAGGCATAGGTCCAGAGGGTCAGATCCCTGGACCACTCCACCTCCACCCTGGAGGAACCTGTGATTAGCCAGTTGTCCAGTTAGGGGTATACTTGGACTCCCCAGCACCACAGGTAAGCAGACACCACTGCAATGCATTTGGTGAAGACCCTGGGAGCTGAGGATGGGCCAAGTGGCATTACCTGGAACTCATAGAGGACCCTCTTTGCATGGAACCGCAGGAACTGGCGGTGGGACAGATGGATTGGGATGTGGAAGAATGCGAACTGAAGATCCAGAGAGCAAAACCATATGTTCTGCACAACAGATGGTATGATCCAAGACAGAGTGACCATCCTAAAAGTGCATGGCTTTAGAAACTTGTTTAGGTCTTACAGATCTAAGATGGGGCACTAGCTCATCTGTTTTTGCACCAGGAAATACCTGGAGACAAACCCTGGGTGATCTGGAGGGTCTGAGACTGGAGTCACAACCTTCCTGAGGAGGAGCTGGGTGATGTCATCCCGAATGGCCAACTGAACATCGATGGACACTATGTCCTCCCATGGGCATGGGCTCAGCAAGGAAGACAAGCCTTGAATTCCAGAGGCAGACCCTAGCCGACCACTTCCAGAACCCATCTGTCTGTGGTGACAGCAGACCAGGCAGAAAGGAAGTGGTGGAGCTGGCCTCGACCTCTTGTCTTCCGGACAACCGAGGCAATGGACTTCAGCTGGGGATGCCAGGCCTGAGCGTGCTGACCTGCCTGAGACTGGGCCAGTTTGGCCGCAGGGGCAGAAAGAGATTCTTCTTCTTCTGAGATTTGGAACCCTTGGGATCCCTCTGGGTGGAGGTCACCGAGTCCAAGGTGGCGTTGGACTTCTCAATATGAGTGAGGTGCCCTTCAACACAAGGCCCAAACAAGTTGGTGCCCAAGAAAGGGACATCCACCAGTTTGTGCTAGGTATCTGCTGTAAAGGTTGAGATCCTCAGCCAAGCTCTGCGGCACATGGCAACTGCGGCCACCACAGACCGGGAGCAAGAGTCTCCACTATACATGGCAGTCTGGAGCTGTTGCTTAGTAACTGCTTGGCTTTGATTCCAGACCTGCTTGACCATAGTCTGCATGTCAGCTGGGAGATGATGAAGCACCTCATCAAGTGTGCCCAAAAGGGCATGGGCGAAGTGGGCCATAAGAAGAGCCAAACTTGCCTACCAAAGACCAAGAGAAGAGGCAGCATAGCATATAAACTTTCTTGGCCATGTGGTCCAATTTCTTCAACTCCTTGTTGGGAGGCTTGTCCACATCCCTGACATAGCCCATGTACTGGAACACCGAGTTGGTGACCCTACCGGCTCATGTTGTCGTGCACGCTAATAGCGTATGACATTAGAGTTAACCGAAACAGTGGAGCAGTAGAGAGTGAATGGTGCAATACCGCTAATACCGCTCTGCACAGTATTGTACCACTTGCACTATACCAGGCAGAGGATAAGACCTCTACTGGGAGGGGGTTCCACCGAGCAGCTGCTGTGGCTCAGTGGACTGAGCCACTGTAGCAAGGAACCCAGGCGCTGCTTCTGGGACCGGGTTTGATTGCCGGTCCCAGAAACTTTTAATTTTTTTCCTACTTTTGTGCATTTTCATGTTGAACCCCCCCCCAGATTTGAGAGTCCTATTGGGGAGGGGTCATGCAGCCCCAGTATAGGGGTGCAGGGCAGAGTCCCCCACAAAAACACTTGTGCTGCATGGAAGAAATTGTGCTACTGGCGGCGCAATTTTTCCATGCGGCACAATATCTTGCGACATTATGACCCCATGCCGTCGGCCACTAGACCCTCAGCTGAGGGCTGCTCAGTAAAACCCAACAGGGAACCAGTAGGGACCGCATACTTGTGGGTCGTCTGGGCCGAAGTCACAAGATAAGAGGCCAGATGCTGCCAGAGCTCCACAGCAGGACCAAGAATGGCCTATGTGACCAGGAAGACTTCCCCAAGGGAGTCACCCCAGTCCAGAATCGCAGTGAGTGGATACCTAGTCTGTTTCTGGACAGGCTCCATGGGAAGACCCGTGGACTCTGAGGTAAGATGGAAGAGCCCCATGAAAGAGGTGGGACCCTGATCCATCGACAAATCCTCTGTCGACTCCACGTCCACCAGGCAGGAGTGCAAGGAGGAGCCCTCAGACTCCAAGGATTCGTTGAACAAAGGTTAACTGCCTGACTCCCTACTGACCCTGCGATGTGATGGTGCCCGACAGCTGATGAGGAAGCCCTGGTGCCAAGTGGGCATCCTTAGGAGGAGGGCCAAACTTCAGCTGTTTTGCCAGTGGCTCTGCCAAAATAGATGGAGAAGCCAGAGGAGGCAAAACCAGTTCCAGCCAAGCCGGTGACTGCCGAGTCAGGGACGGTTAAGGCCTCTGCGGTGAGAGCCAAGTGATAGCAGGGGTAGAGGTTGGGATTGGTTTCACCCCCCTTGAACATGAGCTGGTGCCACATAAGGTCTTCATAGTGCTGGCACATCTTGTGGTGGAGCCTCTCCTCATCCAAGGAGGAAGAAAAGGAAGAATAGCGGCTGCGACGCTTGCCCGAGTAGTTTTATTTATTTCATATAAATGATCTCCGGCTTTCATATAAGTTAAAAATAGTAAACTATGAAGTCTATAATTAACAAAATAAAGTGGGAATAAACATATATTTGGCCATGCTCCTTCTTGATACTCATGTTTGGTGTGATAGAAGAGGATACACATGTGTTTTTTGGCTATTGAATGTGATGTGCATTAAACAGTAGCAGCTGTGACAATTTCATGGATTTTAATCATTTCTTCATAACCAACCTGTAATTTTTTTCATAAAATGTTTGAAATGAAATAACATCCTTTCTTCTCTGTCCCCTGACTGCATCCCTTTGCTTATGTAGCTTACATGCAGCTGTTTAATCAGCACCATGACCAGAGCCCCGCCGTGTGTGTGTGTGTGTCTCTCTCTGCCCCCCACAACTGAAACACGCAAAATGGCAAGGAAAAATGCACAAACCTTTTTGGCTAACAGACATCACCTGACAATGCACTGAAATGATACCGGTGCACAGTCTGGTGCAGTATCTTATTGCCATGCTCACTAAAAACCTCATCACCTAGAACCTGTAGGTAGCATATCAGTACACTGTCACACAACAAATTGTACCTGCCAAAATGACATACTAACATACTATTTGCCAGCAGATTAGGCCTTACGGTCTATCGAGTCTGCTAGAACCTTAGATCCTTAGTTGAGTGCCGAGGCCTTCCCATCCCTTGTGCTCCAGAAACCCCTATCATCCATCCCCACCCCCCTGGGACAGGCCATCATCAGATACATCCACTTTCTGTGTCTGTCCCACCCTCTCTTGAAGCCCTCCACTGTGGATCTCTGAACCAGCTCACCAGGCAGTGCATTCCAAGGGTCCACCACCCTCTCAGTGAAAAACCTCCTCCTCTTTTCCCCCCTCACCCTTCCACCTTCCAACTTCAAACCATGCCCTCTGGTGATACCTCCCTGCTTTAGTCTAAGATCCCTCCATGTTTACCCTATTTATTCCTTGAGGTACTGGCGACCTCAATCATGTCCCCTGTCTCTCCTCTCCTCCAATGAAAACAGGCAGAGCCCTCAAGTCTGTCCTCATACGCCAAACTCCTAGCCCTCGATCATCTTAGTTGCCCTCCTCTGTACCTCTCCAGGAGCTGTATGTCCCTCTTCAAGTGTGGTCTCCAGTACTGTACACAGTACTCAAGGTGTGGTCTAACCAGTCCATTGTGCAGCAGCAGAATCACTTCCTTGCTCCTAGAGGTGATCCCCTTACGATGCATCCCAACATCCTGTTTGCCTTGTAGCCACCTCCTGCACTGCTCAGAGTTATTCATACATGCATCCACCATGACCCCTAGGTCTTTTCCCCTATTGAGGCCTCCAGCGCCTCCCCTCCCAGGGTGTACCTGTGTTTAGGGTTTCCCCGACCAAGATGCAACACCTTGCACTTAGTGATATTGAAATTTAATTTCCATGTGTGAGCCCAGCTTTCCAGGGTGTCCAGGTCCCCTTGCAGGGCCAACCTCCCCTCTTCTCCCTCAACTACTGCTCCCATCTTGGAGTCATCCACGAAGAGACTCACTTCACACCCTATACCCTCCCTGATGTCCGATATGTATGCATTAACACAGGATTGGACCCAGGACCGAGACCCTCTGGTGTCCACTACCAACCTCTCTAGGGTTCGAGAGCTCCCCACAGACCACTACTCTCTGGGTGCGTCCAGCTAGCCAGTTTTCAATCCATCTGACCATCAAAGGGCCTACTCCTAACCCCATCAGTTTCTCCACCAGACCATTGTGGGGGACAGAGTCAAACGCCTTGCTGAAGTCCAAGAATAATACATCCACAGGCTTTCCCCTGTCCAGTTCGGATGTTACCCATTCATAGAACTCCACAAGATTGGTTTGACATGATCTACCTGGCACAAACCCATGTTGATGACTATCCAGACCTCCCACCTCCTCCAAGTACACCCCCAATCGTTCCTTTAGTATACTCTCCATTAATTTTCCCACCACCGAGGTCAAACTGATGGGTCTATAGTTATCTGGTACTTCCCTTGACCCCCCTTTATGGATTGGCACCACATGTGCCTCTCGCCAATCCCTAGGTACCCTCCCTGTCTCAAGTGACCTGTTGAAGAGCTCCATGAGGTACAGCAGCCAATATGTCCGCTAATTCCCATAGTACTCTCAGATGAATGCCATCCAGCCCAAGAGATTTGTCTTTCTTAGGGCCTTGAGGGCTAACCACACCCTTTGGTGGAGATAGCATCATCCGTCCCTCCACCTTACTGGCTTTATCCTTATCCAGATGTGACACCCTGGGGTACCTCTCCCTCCCTCTTGCTCCATTTCTGTTGCTCCCCTGATCCCACTCACTGCCGCTTCTATCCCCTTCATGCCTTGCTTTGTAGATATCCCATCCCCCTCACTAGTGAACACAGAGGCAAAGTACTCGTTAAATACCTCTGCCTGATTCCTCACCTCTTCCACCCACCCTCCTTCTGATCTCAATCTGCTGAGATGGCCCTTAGTTTTTCTCCGCTCCCCAATGTACCGGAAGAACCCCTTTTCCCCTCCTTGTATCCCCTGTGCCAGCCGCTGCTCTTTACTGGACTTTGCTCCCCTCACCATACGGGTGACTTTTCTAGATGCAAGATGGTACATTTCGTTATCCCTATCCCCTCTTGTTGTTTTATATTTTTTGTAGGCTGCCTTCTTTTTTCTGACTGCTACCTGTACCTCACTGGACCACCAGCATGGTTTATGTGACCTTGCTCCTCACGCTTCAACTTAGCGCAGATCCTGACTGCCTCATGAAGTCCCGTTTATGACCTCCATCTCCTTTCCACACTTGTCATTGATGTAATCCCTTCAAGTTATCCTTGAGAATATTTCCCATGCCCTCAAAGTCTGCCCCCTGAAGTCCACTGCCAGTGTCCTAGATCTCACCCTCCCCATGCTTATTTGAAACTAGACAGTATTGTGGTGGCTCCCAGTCAGGGGTCCTGTCAAGCAGGTCCCTTACCAGATCCCCATCTGCCAGAACCACGTCCAGGACATGCCCTCCCTTGTGGCTCCATCACATGCTGTGTTAAAACACATCCTGGAAGCCATCCAGCAGCCTCTGCTCCTTGGCCACCTTAGAGGACATGGTTCCCCAGTTTGTACCTGGCATATTGAGGTCCCCCATCAACACCACTCCTTCCCCTTTTGGTCCACACTGGACAATGATGTTGTCCAGCAAACCATCCTCTAGAACATCACTCATCCTGGGGGGCCTATATACTACACCCAGCTTGACCTTATCTCCTGCTAGGGATTGTAAGGTGACTCATAAGGCCTCCACGTTTCCCTCTGCCTCTTCTACCCTAGCAATTTCTATGTCATCTCTAATGAACATAGCCACTCCACCCCCTCTGCCCTCCTTTCTATCCTTCCTAAGCATAGTGTACCCCCATACGTTTAGGTCCCAGTCATGGTTTTGTTGTGCCGTCTCCGTGATGCCATCACATCCACCCCCTTGAACAGCATGGCCTGGAACTCGCAACTTGTTTCCCAAGCTCCTGGCATTTACTAACACCAACCCCACCCTTATCCCTGATCCTCTTTGTGAACCCCACCCAGATTCCTTATACTTCCATCCTCTCTCGCTCCTCCTGAACCTCCACCCCAGTCTGTTCCCCCTTGGGCTTGAAGGCTACTCCCCTCATCTGTAGGAGAGGGCTTCTGGTCAGCCCCTCCCTTATCCCTTCCCCACCTCATAAGTTTAAACCCCACCTTTCTTGAATGTAGTCAGCCATCCCCTGTTTAAGGACTTCCTTCCCTAATGGGGCAAGATGAAGCCTGTCCTTGGCATATAGTCCCTTATCCTCCCAAACTCCATTCCAGTTCCCTAACACCCCCAACCCACTCTCTTCACCCCACTTCCTGAGCCAGTCATTAACCTCTGTGAGCTTCATTTTTTTCTCCACTGAGGCCTTTGGTACTGGCAATATCTCCGAAAAGGAAATGTTGCATCCATTATCCCGACAGACTCTGGCAAGTTCTTGGAACCTTGCTTGGATTTCCAAAACGCTATTTCCCTCTAGATCGTTAGTTCCCAAATGCACCAGGAAATCCGGTTTCCCTCCACAATCCCTAACCATTTCATACACCATGAACTTTGCTCTGTGCACTGTCAGCCCAGAGATACTCACTACCTTCACCTGGCTATGGCATCCACCCCCCTGTGCCTCCCACTGGATACCCCTAATCATCGAGTCTCCCAGTAACAGAACCTTAACACCGCCATCATCCTTATGGTTACCTCCACTATGCCCTCTCAGCCCCTTCCCCCTTTATTCATGATCTCAATTCCATGGAGTCTTCCTGCCTTATTAGAGACCCCTTGTCACCCTCCCCTTTCTGCCTCCCTCGTTATTTTGCCCAATTAACTGAAACCCCTCTGAATAGGTGTCCCCTTTAACCCTCTCTTATCTGAACCATTTACCCTGGCCCTGATGGTTTCCCTTTCCCCCACACGCCAACCTCCCCTTGTAATAGTACCCCTGCCTCCAGAGGCTCTCTGTGGGTCCCCTTTAGCTAGGGCCCATCCTTGGTACTGACCCCTGCTGAAGGGGGCCCGCCTCCACCTCCTTGTCTCCCAGTTTTCCAATCATGCTCAACTCCTCATGTCTGCAATACGTTGCATCTCCCCATTTTGACATTTATGTTTCTCCTTCTCCTCTGGGACTATTTCTATCCTTTCCACTGCCAGTCTGTGATGCCCTATGGGTGTACGACTCCCTCCTCCCGGCCTCTGTATAAGTTTCCTCATTTCCACCAACCCTTCCTCCCCTCTAGGTTGCTTAGTAGCTCAAATTTATTGTGACACTCTATGTCAGCCTCCATCAAGTAACCGAGTTTCCCTGACTGCACCTCTAAACTGCCCCTCTTCTTCCCTCTTGCTCTGTTCACCTTAGGAGCTCCTTCCCACAGTCTGCTGTTTTGAGCTTCTGCACAACAGCCCCTCCTGACTCTTCCCCTCCACTTTCTTTGTATTCAGAATGTTCACCCGTATGCTTTCCCTTAGCGTCAACATCCCTATCTAAGGGTCCTCTGTCCCTAATATCCCCTCCTGCTTGCTGTAACATAACGCCCTGTAATTTCAGAGCTGCCCCAGCCTCCTCAGCCCCACCCTTCTGTTGCCTATCATCCACACCCCTTATCCTTGGACACCCTCCCAGCTCCCCAGCTTACTCCTTAACCAATATACCTCACTCCTGATACAAGATAGCTGTCTACAGAGTGGGCAGCCTCCCTCTCTCAGGCCCAATTGAGAATTATTCCATCCCACAGCCTGTGCAGCCTACAACCCTTCCGAAGATGCCTGCCATGGTGGAATATGGCCACCCTGTTTATCCCCTCTGTTTATAATAGCACCCCTTTTCTCAGTCCCTTTCCCTGGAATACAGTTTCTCTATCTGACTGCAGTTATTTACAACCCCAATTTCAACCCCACCAATAAAGTTCCCAAGTCTCACAAACACATACAGTCCAGTGTGTGTTCAGTCCCACTAACAGTGTGTGTATGCAGACATCAGGTACCGTTAGATGTCACAGGCCCACCAGCTCCTGTTGCTTTGAATTTCAGTCCCAAACAGAAATACTCAGCCCTTCAATCCCAACCCCCAGTGGCTTTTCAGTATTTAAGAAAGCCTACAAAACAGGGTGGGCGGAAGGGCTCTTACTAAACACCAGGCAAACCACACATTTAAATTTCACTCTAATTATCACTGCCAAACAACTGTTCCCAAGCCTCCAAAGTTACAATATCACAGCCCAAGTAACAGTTCTAACTC
The DNA here is from genome assembly GCA_016271365.2 of Neoceratodus forsteri. Classification (NCBI taxonomy): domain Eukaryota; kingdom Metazoa; phylum Chordata; order Ceratodontiformes; family Ceratodontidae; genus Neoceratodus; species Neoceratodus forsteri. The sequence continues at coordinate 1,574,498,179 of CM057453.1, read as the reverse complement.
AAGGTAATAATTTTTAACACATAGAACTAATTTCACTTACAAAACTATTCAAATATTTCAGTTAAAACAGAATATAACCCCAGACCTCTGTCCTTTACCAGCCTTCTGCTTATGTTCCCAAGTGAACAATGAAAGCCAAGGTAATTCCTGTTAAAGACAAGGTAATTCCAGTGAATGTCCCTCCCCCTAACACCAGGCAAACAACACATTTAAATTTCACTCTAATTATCACTGCCAAACAACTGTTCCCAAGCCTCCAAAGTTACAATATCACAGCCCAAGTAACAGTTCTAACTCAAGGTAATAATTTTTAACACATAGAACTAATTTCACTTACAAAACTATTCAAATATTTCAGTTAAAACAGAATATAACCCCTGACCTCTGTCCTTACCAGCCTTCTGCTTATGTTCCCAAGTGAACAATGAAAGCCAAGGTAATTCCTGTTAAAGACAAGGTAATTCCAGTTAATGTCCCTCCCTAACACCAAGCAAACAACACATTTAAATTTCACTCTAATTATCACTGCCAAACAACTGTTCCCAAGCCTCCAAAGTTACAATATCACAGCCCAAGTAACAGTTCTAACTCAAGGTAATAATTTTTAACACATAGAACTAATTTCACTTACAAAACTATTCAAATATTTCAGTTAAAACAGAATATAACCCCAGACCTCTGTCCTTACCAGCCTTCTGCTTATGTTCCCAAGTGAACAATGAAAGCCAAGGTAATTCCTGTTAAAGACAAGGTAATTCCAGTTAATGTCCCCTCCCCCTAACACCAGGCAAACAACACATTTAAATTTCACTCTAATTATCACTGCCAAACAACTGTTCCCAAGCCTCCAAAGTTACAATATCACAGCCCAAGTAACAGTTCTAACTCAAGGTAATAATTTTTAACACATAGAACTAATTTCACTTACAAAACTATTCAAATATTTCAGTTAAAACAGAATATAACCCCAGACGTCTGTCCTTACCAGCCTTCTGCTTATGTTCCCAAGTGAACAATGAAAGCCTGGAAATCCTAACCTTTAATACCCTCATACTTAAAAAAAAACCTCAGGTCTAGTTACACAGCACCATGTTTTAACAAGCATTATACAATGGCAAAAAAAATCCTGGACTCTGATTAGTCAGTCTTGGGCTGGACCCGTGATGTTATCCCAGTACAACATCACGGGTCTAGTCTCAGCCTCACTGTGAACCTGTAGATGATCTTGAGCACATTGACTATTTGTTTAATTGTTTCATCTGCTCTTAAAAAACAAAAATATTTTTCCACACAAAAACATCTTTAAAATGATTTTTTTTTATTCTGTATAACAACGAGCCATTGTATAATAGCAATCATGCCCTCCAGGGTGTGTGTCATTTGGGATAACGTCACGCTCCAGTTGTTCGACGCAATCGGCCTGCGGCCTTGTGCCCAACCACCTGAGGTGTGACGTTATCCCAGCATGACACACACCCTGTTGGGAATTATTGCTTAATTTGTCAATGCCGAATGTTGTCTTGCTGGTGTTGGCATTGGTAGTGCAGGAGTTAGAGAGATGCATAATAGGAATAGCAGTGAAGTATAGAACTGACGTCCACCCCACCCCACCCTGCAAAGAGTGACAAGCATTGGGGCATGTGTTTGGGTCGCTGGCCATAATGCTCATGCCATTTCACCTCACTCTAGCCTGTAGAGTATGACAAGTGTTGCATTGTGCCTTGGGATCGTTGGGCCTTATGCTCACCCCATTTCATAAGGAAGTACATTGAGACAGGTGCAGCAAAGGAGAATGGGTTGAACTTTGGGGCTAAAGAGTCCAAGGCACACCTTGATGCCTGTCAGTGGCTGCAGGGTGGGGGTGGAGGACCAATGGCGTGAGCACTACAGCAGACAATCCAAAGACACACCCCTGATGCCTGTTAGTCTGTACAGGGTGGGACGTAATGGTTAGAAACCCTAACGCCTTGGGCGCTTGTTGGTATTTGCACTCCAAATTTTAAAACATGGCCTATTTGTGACCCCACCTCATGAAAGCATTTGGGACCTCTGCTCATGAACAGTGTCCCTTTGATTTTGTTACTTTGTCTCAAACATTGATTTCCCACAGTGACCGCGCCATTCTGCACCACATTAAAAGGTCAGCTGCACCATTGATAAGGAGGTGTGAAGAGATGGCAATGTTGAAAATCTGGAGTGAAAATATTAAACATTCTCGAAGTTATGTGCATGTGTGAAAACTGCACATCGCATGCTCGTAACACAGTCAGTTAGTGGAATTATTTCACCAAATTTTTAACATAGTCATTTTGGGACCTCTGCTCATGAACAGTGGCACTATGATTATCTTAACCTGCCCCGAACGTTGATTTCCCACAGCGACCGCGCGATTGTGTGCTAGATGTGCAAAACTACATTTCGGGCAGAATGTGATAAATGACAGCTGTACTATTCATAAGAAGGTGTGCAAAAATGACAATGTTGAAAATCTGGAGTGAAAATATTACAAATTCTCAAAGTTACGACTGTGCGTGGACATTGCGCAATGCACGCTTGTAACATAGTCATTTTACAGAATTTTTTCACCAAATTTTCAACATAGGCATTTTGGGACCTCTGCTCATGAACAGTGTTACTGATTTTCTTACTCTGTTCTGAACATTGTTTTCCTACAGCGACTGCGCCACTGCGTGCCGGATGTGCATAAACACATTTCGGTAGGATGCAGAAAATGACAGCTTTCTGTTCATAAGGAGTTGTGAAAAAATGGCAATGGTGAAAATCTGGAGTAAAAATATTAAAAATTATCGAAGTTAAGAGCATGCGTAGAAACTGCACAATGCACACTTGTAACACAGTCATTTTATGTATGTTTGTCACCTAATTTTCAGCATAGGCATTTCAAGACCTCTGCTCACGAGCAGAGTCACTGTGACTTTCTTAATCTGTCCCAAACACTGATTTCCCACAGCGACTGCGCTATTCTGTGCAGGAAGTGCGAAAACACAATTCGCCCAGGATGTGAAAAATGACACCTGTACTGTTCATAAGAAGGTGTAAAAAAATGCCAGTGTTGAAAATCTGGAGTGAAAATGTTACAAATTTGCAAAGTTACAAGGGTGTGTGGAAACTGCGCAACGCACGTTTGTAGCATAGTCATTTAAAGGATTTTCATCACCAAATTTTCAACATAGGCATTTTAGAACCTCTGCTCGTGAACAGTGTCACTGTGATTTTCTTAATCAGTCCCGAACATGGATTTCTCACAGTGACCGTGCTATTCCACGCCGGAAGTGCGAAAACACATTTTGGCCATGATGTGAAAAATGACAGCTGTACTGTTCATAAGGAAGTATGGAAAAATGCTAATGTTGAAAATCTGGAGTGAAAATATTACAGATTCACGAAGTTACGAGCATGCTTGGAAACTGAGCAACGCACGGTCGAAAAACAGGCATTTTTGAGATTTTTTTCACCAAATTTGCAACATAGGCTTTTTGGGAGCCCACCTCATGAACAGTGGCACTGTCGTTTCATTAATTGGCCCTGAAAGATTATTCCACGCAGTGACCACATAAATCACCTTTCGGGACGGAATAATGCCATGACAGTGACTGAATTCATGAGGAGGGGTCCCAAAAACCCCATGTTAAAAATCTGGTGCCAAAATTCCCCAAAATGCCCGAGATATGCACCAAAGTTGAAAAAAACCTATTTATGCCATTATACAGCTAACTGTCATTTTTTCAGTTCGCGGTCGGCTTTGAAGAGTGCAGCTGTGTTCCTGGTCCTCCGATGATCGTTAAGCCAGGCTCCAGAGGTGAAAGTATGGGCAGAAGGGGTGTGGGGAGGTGGGGCATGCAGTGGGTGGGCGCGGGTTGGGGAGGGTGCCACAGACAGCAAGGGACTGTTTTCTACTGTACAGTTTAAAAAATGAAACATTGCGGGAAGGTTTTTCTTTTGACAAGTACATTTGGCATGCTAGGGTGGGCTCCCAGTATGCCACCTATGTGTTCTGGGGTGGGGGTGGGGACTAGAGGCTACAGGATTGGGCACCGTGTTGGCAAATAAAAAAGGGTGTTTGGTTGGGGGTGGGGAATGATGCCGATGGGGACTGGGCTTCCCCCTCGGCAAACAACTGGCATGGGACATGATGCTGACATGGATTGGGCTCCCCCATCGGCAAATGAACTGGGGAGGGGGCATGATGATGCTGACAAGGGGATTGGGCACCCCGATGTCGGCTTTTCTGGGGACTGTGAGAGGTGGACGGCACAGCTGCCATGTCTTATTGAAATGTTACACCAGGGAAGGCACGCCCTGCAATGAGGTGGAGCACCCTCACTGCAGCGGCTAAAATGTTTCAAGTTGGTGGCACGCTTTGCAACTGCTGTCATAGACAGTGTGCAATCTCATTCATGCCACACAGCCAAGCGCGAAAAAGCAGTGGCACCACTGGCCACAACATGACTGTGCCTCCAAAACCTGCTCTTCCACTTCAAGCAACCACAATATGTTGTCTGCGCTGCGCGTGCAAGACAAAATAAAAATGAGTACAGTCCCAGTTTACTACCACTTTTCTCATTATTTGTCAAAGTTAGTGATATATTACGGTACTTAAGCTTCTGAATCCTCCAATTCTCTCTCTGGCCTGTGCAACTCCAGCCTCTGTAGGACTGCCACTCCACAGTAATGGCTGCTCCGAGACCCACACCACACTCTGACAAAAAGCCCCATGCCACACACTGTCAATGCTTTAAGGAAAATATTATATGTCAGTTACCCACAGAAGTCTGTAGTTATATTCTCAAACAGAATGGACCGGAAGAGTACACCTGGCCAACCACCTAGGCCTCCACATCAGTGAACATAGTCACAAAACACACTGGACATGCAGCAGGACACAGCAGCAGCCATAAGAGTGGAGAGCAGGAACAACACTGGACATGCAGTGGGACACAGCAGCAGCAGTCACAAGAGTGGAGAGCAGGAACAACACTGGACATGCAGCAGGACACAGCAGCAGCCACAAGAGTGGAGAGCAGGAACAACACTGGACATGCAGCAGGAGACAGCAGCAGCAGCCACAAGAGTAGAGAGCAGGAACAACACTGGACATGCAGCAGGACACAGCAGCAGCAGCAGCCACAAGAGTGGAGAGCAGAAACAACACTGGACATGCAGTGGGACACAGCAGCAGCCACAGGAGTGGAGAGCAGGAACAACACTGGACATGCAGCAGGACACAGAAGCAGCCATAAGAGTGGAGAGCAGTAACAACACTGGACATGCAGCAGGACACAGAAGCAGCCACAAGAGTGGAGAGCAGGAACAACACTGGACATGCAGTGGGACACAGCAGCAGCCACAAGAGTGGAGAGCAGAAACAACACTGGACATGCAGCAGGACACAGCAGCAGCCACAAGAGTGGAGAGCAGGAACAACACTGGACATGCAACAGGACACAGCAGCAGCAGCAGCCACAAGAGTGGAGAGCAGGAGCAACACTGGACATGCAGCAGGACACAGCAGCAGCAGTCACAAGAGTGGAGAGCAGGAACAACACTGGACATGCAGCAGGACACAGCAGCAGCCACAAGAGTGGAGAGCAGGAACAACACTGGACATGCAGCAGGACACAGCAGCAGCAGCCAAAAGAGTGGAGAGCAGGAACAACACTGGACATGCAGTGGGACACAGCAGCAGCAGCCACAAGAGTGGAGAGCAGGAACAACACTGGACATGCAGCGGGACACAGCAGCAGCAGCCATAAGAGTGGAGAGCAGGAACGACACTGGACATGCAACAGGACACAGCAGCAGCAGCCACAAGAGTGGAGAGCAGGAACAACACTGGACATGCAGTGGGACACAGCAACAGCAGCCACAAGAGTGGAGAGCAGGAACAACACTGGACATGCAGCAGGACACAGCAGCAGCCACAAGAGTGGAGAGCAGGAACAACACTGGACATGCAGCGGGACACAGCAGCAGCAGCCACAAGAGTGGAGAGCAGGAACAACACTGGACATGCAGCGGGACACAGCAGCAGCAGCCACAAGAGTGGAGAGCAGGAACGACACTGGACATGCAACAGGACACAGCAGCAGCAGCCACAAGAGTGGAGAGCAGGAGCAACACTGGACATGCAGCAGGACACAGCAGCAGCCACAAGAGTGGAGAGCAGGAACAACACTGGACATGCAGCAGGACACAGCAGCAGCCACAAGAGTGGAGAGCAGGAACAACACTGGACATGCAGCGGGACACAGCAGCAGCAGCCACAAGAGTGGAGAGCAGGAACAACACTGGACACGCAGTAGGACACAGCAGCAGCTACAAGAGTGGAGAACAGGAACAACACTGGACATGCAGCAGGACACAGCAGCAGCAGCCACAAGAGTGGAGAGCAGGAACAACACTGGACATGCAGCGGGACACAGCAGCAGCCACAAGAGTGGAGAGCAGAAACACCACTGGACATGCAACAGGACACAGCAGCAGCAGCAGCCACAAGAGTGGAGAGCAGGAACAACACTGGACATGCAGCGGGACACAGCAGCAGCAGCCACAAGAGTGGAGAGCAGGAACATCACTGGACATGCAGCAGGACACAGCAGCAGCCACAAGAGTGGAGAGCAGAAACATCACTGGACATGCAGCAGGACACAGAAGCAGCCACAAGAGTGGAGAGCAGGAACAACACTGGACATGCAGCGGGACACAGCAGCAGCAGCCACAAGAGTGGAGAGCAGGAACAACACTGGACATGCAGCAGGACACAGCAGCAGCAGCCACAAGAGTGGAGAGCAGGAACGACACTGGACATGCAACAGGACACAGCAGCAGCAGCAGCCACAAGAGTGGAGAGCAGGAGCAACACTGGACATGCAGCAGGACACAGCAGCAGCCACAAGAGTGGAGAGCAGGAACACCACTGGACATGCAGCAGGACACAGCAGCAGAAACCACAAGAGTGGAGAGCAGGAACAACACTGGACATGCAGCAGGACACAGCAGCAGCAGCCACAAGAGTGGAGAGCAGGAACAACACTGGACATGCAGCAGGACACAGCAGCAGCTACAAGAGTGGAGAACAGGAACAACACTGGACATGCAGCAGGACACAGCGGCAGCAGCAGCCACAAGAGTGGAGAGCAGGAACAACACTGGACATGCAGCAGGACACAGCAGCAGCAGCCATAAGAGTGGAGAGCAGGAACAACACTGGACATGCAGCAGCACACAGAAGCAGCCACAAGAGTGGAGAGCAGGAACAACACTGGACATGCAGTGGGACACAGAAATTACAGTTTGTCTAACCTGCTTTCTTTGCAGTCAGAACTGTGTCTGCCTAGTTCCCCATTCTGGTTTTGAACTGCTGAACTGGACCAATCAGTGTGGGGTAAGCTAGCTCTAAAATGGTGCCTTGGACGAATCAGAACTTGGACTCATAATCTGAGCCAGCCACAAGAGGATTGTATGGGCAGTGACTCTGGGAGATGTAGTTTAGACTTCGCTCCTTTTTGGACCAACAGCAGCAGTCTATTGTGAGTGACAGCCAATCCAGTCAAGAACTGGAGGAACTCAAAGGAAGTGCCCGGTTTTGTCTGTTGGAGTTTCAGTTTAGCTCTGGGAGTGAAGGGAAAGAAACCCTGTGCTCCTTCAGTACAGTTTCAGTCAAAAACGGTGTAAGGCCCAGAGTTCCGGTCTGCAGCTTGTGTAACTGCTTGTTAGGACTGAATCCGTCCTGTGAAAAGAATCAAAGGATCTCTGAAGAGTAGAAACCAGGCTCACCCTGTAGAAGACTGAGAAATTGTTGAATTGCACTCGGTCTGTCAGGAACTGAATCTGCTGTGTGTTCTCCCGGTATTGTGCAGCAATTGCGATCAGGATAGAGAAGCAGCCTGCCTGGTATAGTACTTTCTTTTTACCATATAAATGTGTGAAGAGTCTCGTGGAGCTCAAGAGTAGCCCTGCTGACGTTGAAGGACCCTGTCTTGTTTGGAGGTCGTGAGTACTAATTCAGGGTCGCTCCCTGTTGAATTGCCACATTAAATCCAAATGGAATCACTGTACTGCTGACTGTTTAAACTAATTTTCTTTTCACTGTGAATCCACCAGCTGCCACGGTTTGGACTAGCCACTAGGGCTTGGGTACCCAGGGACAGTAACTGGTAGGGATAGGCCTGTGCACAGAGCCATAGGTAGATAGTAAAGTGATAAGCTAATTAACCTGATTTCCCCTGTCCCTGTTATATCCCCCTAAATAAATCAGAGCTGCTTGTTTCAGCAAGTTATACTGCCTGAGGTATTTGTCTATGTTAAAGTACTGTACTGTGATTGTTGCACTGTATCTTATTTCACAGGAGGTCCCAGTGCCGGAACTAGTCCTGGGGGTAAGTGTATACTGTGAAGGTAATTCTGATATATTGTGTGGGCCACTAGTGGGAAGAAAGGGGGGTTGCAGTGTCCCAGAGGGCTGTGACCAAGTAAGTTTAACTATTGCAAACCCTGACCTCTGGGTGGAGGCACCCGCCATTGGATCCAGGCCCCTCAACCTGTTAGTGGCAAATCAGGCAGGGGTAGTAGCCCCTGGGATAGCGCCATCTAGGGGTTACATAAGCAATAAAACACAACTTAATCCATGACTAAATCCACACCAGAAGTAGGTAAATCTCAGCATAACCCACACCCTGAAGTGATTTATTGTGATTATACAATGTCCCCCTTTTTTTGGGGGCTAAAAAAGAAACAGTAAGAGTTTTCTGTTTTCATTTTAAATATTTTTGGTTTTTATTGCTTCGACACATAAAACAGTTCCATGTCACTTGGGAGTAGAGATGCAGTGAATTTAAATTCCACCGGCGAAGTGAACGCGAAGTGGGCACTTCGCGTTGCCACTCCGCTACGCGGAGTGAGCAATGCAAAGTGCTCACTCCGCCTTGTCATTACCACTTCACGCTAAGGCAGAATGGCAACGCGAAGTAAGGCAAAATCATTGTTTTTAATGGACTTCACGTTCCTCATTATGATTCTAAGTGATCCACTTGGTGTTTCAGATTTGGCAGCCCCCCCCACACATCACATGGCTTATAGTACTGTAAGTCACATGCTCTTTAGTTAGGCAGGAAGGAAGTGAGTCATACAAGCAGACACTTTTATTGTCTCCTGTGCAGATGGAGAGAGAGGAGTGTGTTTTGTGACTGCTGATACTTTGAGATCAGAGCGAGGAGGAGATTTAAACTTTGATTTAGACCCAACAGCTTTCTTAAAAGCTGCATTTTTTGGTCTTTTCTGTACTCATTTTTACTTAATTTGTTCTTTCTATAAATTTTATTTTTCTTACCTTTATAAGTAGTTAGTTATTTGCCCCGGAAGCAGGACCAGCACCGCCTCCTGTCCTGACTCTGAGGCAGTTGAACCACCACCACCACCACCTCCAAGTCCAGCACCAGGTCCTCCGGAGCAGGATGTGCCTGCTCCCCCAGGCTCAGGTGTGGATCCCATCCCTGTTCAGCACCGTGACCAGTCAGTTGCCAGTTCATCTGGCCCTCCCCTGCCTGTGCCTGGTTCTCCCCGCACCTCCGTTGCCTGGCAGTTTTTTGACTGTGTCGGCGGGGACAGCAGTGTGGTCAGGTGCTGCCTACGTGAGGTGGAGGTGCACCGTGGCCCCTGGGGGACTCATCTGGGGACTGGGGGACAGTACACCCATATGCTCAATCACCACCAGTTGCAGTGGCAGGCTGCCACAGAACGGACCATGCCTGCACCTGCTGGCCGTTCTGTGGCAGAGGGTGCAGCTGTGCATGGCGGCATCCCTAAGAAGATGAGGGCCACAGCAATACCTGCTGCTCCACCAGGATCACACAGAGGGACATCAGTTGCAAATTTTGTCAATGCTGGGACTGCTGCTAGATCACCATGGGATCCCGCATTAGTTTTTTTTTTCCTCACACCATGTGCTCCCCACACCTTCCTTGCTGTGTTATAAAATGTATTCCTCAACCATCCCCGACCCTTGTATGTAATTATGCCCTTTTTTGTTGTCTTCCGTATATGTGACACTTTGTATTCTGAGCACTGCAAGTATACTGTGCTAAACAGCATGTGTGCAGTCAGTATTCTTTCCAGTCTGCATATGTACTGCAGACACTGTCCAACTCCCTGACTTAAAAACACTTATCAATGAGTACAATGGTGGGGTGGTGAAGCCTGGAGAGATACTACAAAACAGGCTTACAATACATCCAAGTAACTAGTAAAAAAATTAATGTTGTGATTCGTGACGTAATTGTAAATCGTGATTTGTGACAGCATTTGTGACCGTGATGATGAAGAAACGCGAATGCCTACGGCTGTACTTCCCCGGGCCCCAATGAGGTGTGGCACAAAACTCCCTGACTTAAAAACACTCATTAGTGAGTACAATGGTGGGGTGGTGAAGCATGGAGAGATACTACAAAACAGGCTTACAATACATCCAAGTAACTAGTAAAAAAATTAATGTTGTGATTCGTGACGTAATTGTAAATCGTGATTTGTGACAGCATTTGTGACCATGATGATGAAGAAACGCGAATGCCTACGGCTGTACTTCCCCGGGCCCCAATGAGGTGTGGCACAAAACACCCCGACTTAAAAACACTCATTAATGAGTACAATGGTGGAGTGGTAAAGCCTGGAGAGATACTACAAAACAGGCTTAAAATACATCCCAGTAACTAGTAAAAAAAATGTATGTGATTCATGACATGGTCGTAAATAGTGATTTGTGACTGCATTTATGACCGTGATGATGAAGAAACGTGAATGCCTACAGCTGTACTTCCCCAGGCCCCGATGAGGTGTGGCAAAAAACTCCCAGACTTAAAAACACTCATTAATGAGTACAATGGTGGAGTGGTAAAGCCTGGAGAGATACCACAAAACAGGTTTACAATACATCCAAGTAACTATTAAAAAAGATTAATGTTGTGATTCGTGACGTGATCATAAATCATGATTTGTGACTGCATTTATGACCGCGATGATGAAGAACGTGATTTGTAACACGAGTGACTCGTGATGATGGTCCTGACTTAAAAAGGCATATCAATGAGTACAATGTTCATGCAGAATTATGCACCACACCTGTCCAGTACTCTGAAGGGAAGCCAAAGAAACAACTGTGACTTAATTTAGAGATGGAGATTGGGTCCTAAAGAGATGCAAATGCACAGATTAAGATTGCACTGTGCACTGAAGAGATGCAGATGCAAAGGCACAACACCTAATCAGTGCTCACCATCGAAATTCATATCTGGAAAATAATTCCTTTGCCGGTTGGGGCGGGCCACGGGGGAAGCACTGTACTGCACTGCTGTAGTAACAGTCGCTAGTACTAGTAAAGATACCACAAAGAAGTACAAAAATTACACAGCTGCAGTGGATAGCAGGTTCACATTGCTGAAATTATGTGGCACAATAAAAGATGTCTGATTTGGTGACGTGTCACACACATACTCACACACACACACACTAAGTAATGCGTAGCAAATTGAAAACTTCAGTAATATAACCACATATTTTAAACAAACTAAAATTATGCACTGCTACACCACAACAATCAGCAAAAAATGGCAAGAATTATTGAAAATATTACTGTGAGTACATTAACACAGTTATACAAGAAAAAAATCACCAAAACAGAAAGCACTGCCTTTTTCTCCAATTTAATCTACCTACACCACAGATACGCCCCTCCCCCAAAGGACACTTCCACTATCTCTCAGTACACAGACTGAATAGTGTACATTAACATTCAAAATCCACATACAAACAATAAACGCTCGATGATATGAGCACAGAAGGGTTTCCTATAATCGATGAACTAAAGTTTCAGCAAAACAAATGACCCCAAAAGGCTTTTTTAACAGCTTTTAGAAGGTTTGAATCGCAGAGCTCTCAGAGCAGATTGTCTTCTACAGCTTCATACACACTACCCTAAACTGAGGCTGTGCAGAACAATCTAGAGCCCATGTGACCTGAAATCCCAAGAATCACTGCAAAATTCGCCTTTGGAGCTTAAAACAAAGAAGTGAGGCGGAGTACATTGTTTTCAATGTACTTTACCTTAAGAAGAATGGCTGCAAGTCACTGTTTTCAATGGACTTGGCGTTGCCCATTAATAACTCGAAGTACTCTACTTTGCGTTGTGGAGCACTCACACGCCTCACTCGCTGGATCACTTCCCGAGCGAATTGGGCCACTTCGCCGCCACTCTGGGAGGTGGGGCTGAGGTCACAGGGTGCGTTGCTAGGGAGATGGAGCTGAGATGGGAGGCTTTCCAGCATCTGTGATTTTGGCAGATAAACAGGCTTTATTTTTACTTTTACACCCCCCCACCACAGGTTTACATGTTGAACTGCAACTGTGAACATACCACAGTAGCAAATGAAACAGAAGCGACTGGCTGCTGCATTTCTTATAGCAAGGAGGTGCCTTGTTCCACAGTGGTGGCAGTGGCTTGGACTGGAGATCGTTATCAGTCCCGTTCAATTCTCAGTGGAAAGCAACACAGCGGGTGGGCTGTTCTCCCCTTCTCCCTTATCATCACAGGCACCAAAATCCAAGTTGGTGGGCACCAAGCACTGCGAGCAAGGCTGTCAGCAGTAGGAACCGGGATAGATACGAGTGTAGCTTCAGGTAAAGGCAGGTGGTGGAAGAATGGCAAACTCCATAAGCATTAAAAAACAAACACTTCTATTCCATGCTTCTGTCTGAGAAGATTAGATGAAGTGGTTCATATTTTGCATTGTGTTTCTTTTTTTAAAAACGAGACCTACAACATAGCAAAATCATGGCCAAAAAGCCGAAGTGAGATACTAGGCATGCATGTAGCTATATGCATAAGCATATGCCCAGTATCACGGTTCAGCTTTTCGGCCATGATTTCTCCATGTTTTAGGCTTTGTTTTTAAATAACACTTTCCCCGAGTTGATCATTCATGAAAATGTTAAAATATTTGATTAGTTGAAAGGTTATGGTGCGAGCCGACTACGACGCTCATGGGCTTTAGCGCTGTAGCCATCGACTGCTATCACTCTGTAAATTCAAAAATGTTTTTTGTTGTCATGGGTTGTGCTGATTTTTAAGTGTTGGGGCTGATGAGAAAGCCTGGATCTTTTATCCGTGAGTTATGCAGGAATTTACTTATGGATAAAAGGCCCAGTCAGCCAATCAGCTTTGTTTAATAAGTACCATTGTATAATCTGGATTATATACGGGTTCCCCCTCCTCCTCATCTATGGGCATTTGGACAGGGTTAACAAGCAGAGGACACTGCAATGGCAGAACCATTGACAGAGTTATCATCAATGGGGGACGCTCACTGCCGGGCAATATAGCAGATAGAGGGCGCTCCTGTGCCATCAATGAGATCGATGGTGGTTACTCTGAAGGCATCTACATGAATGGCGTCAATGATGGAAGTAAAGGCACAAGCCTTTGAAACAGCTCAGACATCTTCTGATGTAAGAGCTGTGCATCAACGGGCCCTGATGGGCTGACGACAATGAAACCATCAATGGGACAGTGCTCAATGGTGTTAATCAGCTGTGAATCCCCAGCAGTGTATTAGAGCCCTTTCAAGACTCTGACCTTGGTGTTTGAGAGACAATCAGGGGAGGCAGCAGAACTAGAGGCCTTGGCCTGGGTTCTGTCTTTATCACTTGACTAACTTCTGTTTAATGGAGACTGGGACCTGACTAGAGAGGTATTCTTTTCTTTGAGACTCTTCTCCTTGTCTGCATGACAGAGCTTCTCTGCTGACTTAGCAGACTTGTCTTGTTTCTTTGTGAAATTAGCTGCAGACAACATTGGCTGTGGTGAATGGCAGGTTGACGGTGAACCCGGGAGAGAGAGGGAGCAGTTGACGATGGTGAAGCTGCTTTCTATGCACCATGTTTCTCCTCCATAGGTTTGATTTTTCAACACAATTCCAAAGTCTTCTTTCAACATCTCCTAGTGGCCTGATAAAAAGCCCTGGCAAAGGCTGCAGTCCTTCATGTTATGGACAGGCCCAATCTGTGAATGCACATGAAGTGGTTGTCGTCTTTGTATATCTTTAAGTCACGCATCAACAATATCAGAACAATGGTTCCTTTTCTTTCAATGGTGGCATAAAAGTTTTAAGTTTAAAATAAACAAAGAAGCAGCAGCGGTAGTAATACTTGTAAAAGTTCTATGGCATGCTTACGCAGTGGTGGACTGATGAGTGGTTGACGGCAGAAGAATGAACTGAGGCATGATGGGGTGATCCATGTTATACAGGCAGCGATGAAGCATGTCAGTGTGGGTGGCCCCAGCTAGTAAACATTTTCTTGGTGGTTTTGATGCTGACAGTTTACAGTTCCATGATATGGCTCAATAGGCAATATCCTCGAAGAAGATCAAATGTTTATTTGCTGACACATCTAGTTTAAAAACCATGTCATGGTCAATGGTCATTTATTTTGCATTTGTAACCAGGTATCCAGACAGGAAAGGCTGCACTGTTGTGATGACTTACACAGTCTAAGCAATAGACTACTGCACCACTAGGAAAGGACAGCACCATACCACTACTGATATTAAGTGCAATATAATTTATTAAATGGCAAAACAAAAAGTGAAACAAACAGCAGTTTGTTGAGATGGCTGGCGTCTCAACATGGCATTTTATGCTCCCTATTACCTGCCTGTATCCCTCTGATTTCTGGGTTTTCCCAGATCATTTCTACCAAAAGCTCAATGTAGAGTGCAAATAACGGGAGAGAGGGAGTTCCTAATACCCCATCTCAGGTAGAATCGCTGAGGTAATATTCCATTGACTCTGACTACTGCCTTAGGGGATGCATATTTCTCTCCCAAACAGTTACCAAACACTTCCTCACCCTCGTGTCCTCCAATGTCCTGTGTTAGAATCCTCAGTTCACCCGATCGAAGGCCTTTTCTGCATCCAAGAATACAGCACTCAAAAAGGCCTTGGAAGATGTCTGTACTGACAACAGATTAGTTAACCTTCTAATATTATTATAGATCAATCTACCAGTAATAAAATCTGTTTGATCCGCGTGAACTACGGATCCCACACACTGCTGCAGGTGGATAGCTAGTACAGATGTAAAAACCTTCAGGTCAGTGTTTAAGAGGGAAATGGGGTGGTAGGAGCCACAAAGTGTAACATCCTCCCTCGGTTCTAAGAGTACTGAAATCTGAGCGTACTGCTATAAGGGGGGGGTGCCCTCTCTTGACCTTGTACTCCACAGCAGACCTCTGTTAACACAGGTATCAGGGCCTCTGCAAACATTTAGTAAAATCCAGAGGCTAGGCCATCCATACCAAGTGATTTTCAAATTTCTTTATGGCTCACTGCACCTCCACTTGTTTTATCGGGTCACCTAGGGAATCTGCCTTCTCCACCGTCAACATTTTTGACTGTACTTTTGCAAAAAAGGTATTTAGGTGATCTTCGTAGTTACCAACCTCATCTTGTGTGCATAGGCAGCGACAGAAATCTGCAAACTGTTGGGTCGCCATTTTTGGGTCGACACCAAACCTTGCACAGCCACCTGTTTTTCTGAGGTATGTAACTGTTCAGCTGGCTGCCTCCTTGTGAAACTGGCAGGCCAGGAGCTGAACCACCCTATTACCTGACTCAAAAAATCACTGTCAGGAGTATCATACCACTCCCTCCACCTTGTCATCTAGTAAATGTTTACGTTTGGCATGTTTTTCATGCAACCTTCACTTCACCTCTTCATTTACTATAATCTTGTGTTCAGCCTCTAGGTTGAACAACTAGTCTTCGAGCACCAATTGCTCCCTGGCCTGCTCCCTTTTAACTTTAGATGCAAAACTGAAACTTTTACCAGTTTTGACTGCGTCAAGGCTATCCCACCCGGCCGCCACAGAAGTACTGGCCCATAGATTGCTGGCCTTGTACTATGCAATACAGGTCTCCATTTCTTCCCGGAATTGCTCCCTTTGCAACAAGGATACATTCGGCTGCCAGGCTGAGGATACAGAGATACATAGAAACTTTCAGCAGATAAGGACTGCTAGGCCTATCTAGTCTGCTCATAAGCCCTATAATTGCATGCAGTCACTGACCCTAAGTGATCAATGGCTTTTCATCACTCCCTCCCTACACAATGTCCCCTTGTGCCTGTCCCAGGCATGTTTAAACCCCTCCACTGTGCTTGCCCCCACCACCTCTTGTGGGAGACTGTTCCAAGCGTCCACCACCCTATGTTAATCTACACCCCCTCCAATTTCATATTGTGTCCCCTCGTTCTGATAGCCTTTCTACAGTGAAAAAGATGCCCCACCTGCACCTTGTTTATGCCCTTGAGGTACTTGAAAGTTTATATCCTGTCCCCCCTTTCTCTCCTCTCTTCCAGTGAGTACATATTGAGGTCTCTTAGTCTCTCCTCATATGTTTTGTAATGCAAGCCATGCACCATCTTTGTCGCCCTTCTTTGGACAGCCTCCACCTTGACTATGCCCTTACACATGTGTGGTCTCCAGTACTACATGCAGTACTCCAGGTGAGGCCCTACCAGTGTTTTATTCAGTGGCATCACCACCTCCCATCTCCTGCTAGTAATGCCTCTGCCTATGTACCCCAGCATGCCACTGGTCCTCCCTGCAGCCTTTGCTTGTTCACTGGCACCATGGTCACTGGTGTGTGGTTCGACAACGTGGCTGGTGTAATGTCACACCTCTCCACCAAATGAACCCATTCAATGGACAGCAGAAAGAGGTCAAACTGAGAATATGCCTTATGTGGCTGTGACCAACACATACAGTCCCGTGTTCACTTCAGTTAGAGCCAATTCTCGGCTAAGCCATGTATGCATTTCTCCACCTGGTTTGGGCCTGATCTCACTGGTCCTGATCTGTCTATGTCCTGATGTAAAATCCTGTTAAAGTCTGCCCCAATCAAAGACAGGGATCCTGAGGGCCGGGACCATGTTTACCGGCCCATCTTTTTTTTTTTCATCTGACATTCTCCTGCTCCACATTTGGAGTGTAAATATTAAGAATTGTACAGGGCACTGAGCACCAAGACCCTTTTATGCACACAAACCTACCTTCCTTATCCTGTACCACCTCTTCAAGCTCTATGGGACAGGATTTGTGTCTTAGTATGGCACCCTTCTTCTGTAAGGGTGTGCTTCATACGATGACAAATATGGAGCCCCACCCATTGCCGGTTTAGTTCCTTCTGCTCCCCATCACTCAGGTTAGTTTCCTGTAGCAGGGCAATCTATGTGTGCAGTTTACATCATTTCTATAATAGCCATGATCTCTTAATGGGGTTGTTAAGCCCCCAACATTACATGTCGTCGCTTTATCTCCCAACATATTCATACCCCGTGACACCACCCCCCCCAATGGCACTGTAGGCTTCACACAGGACTGCACTTTGAACAAAACTTCAACCATACTTGTAAAACTATGTAAAAAGCTCCCAATGGTGTACACCTCTCGGTGGGTCCTTTTCCACATTCAAGTGTCCCACCTGAATCACAAGTAGGATTGTGACAGTCTGTTCAGGTGGCGCCAGCTGTGCACACATCTGATGCCCATTCTGCCACACTGCCACCCTGCTCCTCTGTGTGACTCATTTACCTTCATAGCAGCATGCCACATTCAAACAAACGAAGTTAAATGTCTATTGCCCCCGATGACCAGTGGGTGGAGGTTCCTCCTGGTCTATTCTATGGGACAAAAACTGCAGGTAGTACCCCCTTTATCTGAAGTGACTGGGTAGCATGCGTTACCCTTATCCTACCATCACAGATACAGGGAGTACCTACCCCTCACTTGAGAGCCTCCGTGCATTGGCCAGAGCACTCACTTAAAGGCTTGTATGTTCTTTCTGTTATGGGTGGGCAAATGAGTCACTAGGTACAAGTGAGGTTGGGACGGTCTGGAAGGGTCCCTCTTGTGCATCTTTATTTTCACGTTACCGCTGTGGGGCAGGGTGTGACTCCATGCTGCTGTTCTGTGGAGCATATACCACTGCCAGGCTCCGAAGGCAGGAGGTATAATGCATCAGTGCCAACCATGGGCAAAAGTCCACTCCACTTCCTGAATCGTTCCCCCAAACCCACTCAAGAGGCAGGTAAGAGAAAGTAATTCATGCCAGCAATTGCCTCCCCATGGTCCTTATTTGCTGTGTTCCCAAATTCATGATTTTGTCCACCAAGTGTATGTAATTGGCACCTCTTGGACCCATACCTCCTGCTTCCCACATGGCCCAGCCCTCACCAATTCCAGCAACAGCGCTTAAAGCTATATGCTCACACTGACAAAACATCTGGCGTCACAGTTTGGTGTGCTATCGATCTCAAGAATTCTGTGGGAAATGGTGCATAGAGATATATATATATATATAGTCTCCAGTTTCCCCGAGGTGCTTATAAATCTCAGAAAAAAATGTAGCTGGGGTTGCAGTTTTCCTTCAAATGAAGAACTCCTTGTTCACCAATGTGTATCAGTTTCAGTTTATGTTTATTAACTGTACTCCGACGTTTCACTGAAATAGTAAGCTTTTTAAAGGACATTTTTTGTGTCACAATCTGTTATAACACAAAAATGATAATATTAGTTAGATAAAATATTTTGTAATACTGAATATTAACATACCTTGTAATTCAAAAAACACTAAACAAGGTAACCCTTTACCATGTAACCGTGCTGTGGTCTCAGCAACTTAATTCTTGCATGCTGTACTAGTAAATGTATGTATTGTCTTAAAAAATAAAACATACCTATGAAGTGCTGTTCTATTTTAGAACCTATTCGGTCTGTTAACTGTACAAAATTCCGTGCTACCACCACCACTCAGTGCTTATTAGTTCACTCATGCTAAAACAGCATTTCACCCCCTTTCCTCTGAGAGGATGCATACCTGTCTGCACACCTGTTACAAACTTTTACACTTTCAGTATAAAATGTTCTGCCGAACATCTTGGTCCTAATATTTCAAAACACAGTTCAAAAAATAGTAAGACTGATTTCAGACTACCTTCCAGTGTACCCAGACTTTCGTGAAAAAATTTTTATGCTGCACACTTTTACTAACTTTAAAGTTTTTACATTGTGGTTTCTCTCAGCATTTTGGAATAATGGCTTAATTTGCAGAGGACGCTAATTCCTCCCTCTTCCTCTTGAGCCTGCTTACTCCACCCAAGGAGTGACGTCATAAATCACGTCCATGTTCTCGCACTCTCACAAGTACAGTTGCTTAGCAACTGTCAGCAGTCACTGTTAAAAAAGCCATGACTAGGAAGTGTGTAAGTGGGCCTTTAAGCATTAAGTGGTGCAGTCAAGCCCCACTATTTGGGCAGGCATATTAACACTTATTTTAATGATTTTATTTACCAAATAGTAATAACCTTTACTCGATTTCAAGCTGTTTCAAGGGTGGAGGTGGTGTTGGGATGGGGGGACACAGAACACAAAGTTGTATGGTAATTGTACGCTATGATAAGTATATACTGAGTTCCACAATACTTAAACATTACAGATGTATGTCAAATCTCTAGTGTTGCCAACTCCTTTATCATGGGTTCATTTTTATGACTGTGGGTGGAGCCTACAGCCATCTTGCTATCTGTAGCTGGAAAATGGAGTATCGTGGAACACATGTTTTGGACTTTTCAATGTATCCTTCCATGCCAACTGAAATAAAATGCTCCCTTTTTTCTGTTAAGAATGTTGGAGACATAACTCCAAGCTGCTTATCAGATGTCATTAGGAAACTGAAACAGCTTGTTAAATATTTGTTAAATACTGGCTGCCTATTAAACTGGAGATTTGTTTACCCCCTTAGGAATGCAGCAACTTGCACATTTAAATACTAAGCATTTAAACAGCTTCTTGCTATGAGTTTCACTTGGGAATGTATTGTCTTTCAAGAAAGAGTCATACCTCTTGTCACTCTTTCCCCAGCACATCTATAATTTACACTGTTTTTTAGCCTCTAAATACACGGGCTCACATATATGCCAGGTCTTCAGTGAACTACTGTTCAGTGAATATATAGCAATCAGCATGTATTTTCTTTTCTACTATGCTTTTTGGGAAATAAATATATTGAGCTACAGCAAACACACACACAAACATACACACCATCCTCATGGTCACAACATTCAAAATAAATACTGCATTCTAATATGTTATGAAAACAGTAAACTGTTTATGTCATTGAACACAGTGAAGTTCAGTTTAGAGAATATTTCCTTTAAATATTTCTTATCCTATATTTTGTAGCTTGGACACACACACACACACACACACACACACACACACACACTCTGTACACGCCATCCTCGTAGCTACAACATTAAAAATAAATACTGCATTCTAATACGTTAGAAAACAATAATTATACAATGGCAATAAAAAATCCTGGAACCTGATTGGCTGTCTGCCTTAGCAACAGTGAGGTTATCTGAGAACAACCTCATTGTATTGATTTGTTGTTGCATTGTTTGCATCTTCTCTTAAGAAACAAAGATATAGTGCCATACTAACAATCTACCAAAAAATGGTTTTCAAATGTTTTAGTTCTATTTTGTATAATAAAGAGCCATTGTATAATAGCAGTAATGCACTCCAGGGTGTGGGTTGTGCTGGAATAACCTCACTTCTGGGCCATTGGATGCACTTGGCCTGCGTCCTCATGCCCAACCACCCAGGCATGAGGTTATCCCAGCATGACCAACACCCTCTTGTGCATTATTGCTTAAAGAAACTGTTTATGTCAATGAACACAGTGAAGTTCAGTTTAGAGTAGATTTCCTTTAAATATTTCTTATCCTATATTTTGTATCCTGGATAGTGCAGGGGAGATGCCACATCTCATTGTCACAGGGATCTTCAACGACACATTTTTGCACTATATTTACTCAAGCTGTCTCAGATTAGATGCAATATCTTGTTTTCATTGGGGTCATGATTTTACCATTTTGATAATGTATTTCTTCAGGATAGCCTAGTCCAGGGCACCCATATTCAAAGGAGATGCGTGGTGCACCCCAGCGAAAAAGGGAGATGTGCCACGTGACTCCAACAATGCACCGCAGCATGATACTCAAATGTGCAGGATGCACCTGCTGCAAGGGAATGGGCCAGGGTGACACAAATAGTATGCCATGCAAGTCAAGGGTGCATTCCCATGCATATGTTGTGCTGTGGCATACTCAGTGGGAACGCGCTCCTCACAGTCCAAATCAGCATGGCCCACAGGCCATGAATAGCTGGCCTAACTCAGCCAGCCACCCACAGGTGGGCTGCGGAAGTGCACCCAGTAGCACAGCAGCCTGGCAGCTGTGGTGGACTAGAGGTACCCCTCCCATCCCTGATCGATCCCACTCCATCCCCGAAGAGCTCCATAGTGTAGGCCCCCCTCAGACCCAATTGCACCAGAGGAAACCATGGTCCATATCCATAGCATAGAGGACCCCCCCACTGCTTGGTATGTCGACACCCCCGTCCCCCATACCAGACCTGTTGCAGAGACTGTCACTGCCCTCCACACCATGCCATGGCCAGCCACCAACTGCACTGGACCCAGGTTAAGAACCTGCACTCCGGAATGACCCAAGTGGCTATGCAAGCTGTGGACCCACCAGTGTATGCAGCCATGTGTATGTTCCTGGCAAATGTAAGAGGGAACTGACATACCTCCAATGCATGCGTTGTTAATGCTGTATTTTCCTGCTCACATACACCGCTGCAGGCCCACACTCTCCCCGTTCCTCGGTGTAATATGCCACCCTCCGGACTGCTGAGGTATCCTGGGTGCCATGGGGTGCAGTATCCTGCAATGCCATCTGCAGTGCACGCTCCAGGCTATGGATAGTGCGTCTGCGGTTCCCTGATTGTACAAACGAATGCGAGTTCGGCTGTAACATGCCTGTTCTGGGTACTGTGTGAGTGGGTACAGCATCGGCTGTCACCCACTCTGAGCAGTGCAGTGGCACCGGGATGATGGATCCACATTCAAGCGCCTGAGGTGTATGGCCACTGGGCATTATCACCCGCACGGAGCTTATGCCTATGTATGATACATTCCAGTGTCATACTGCCAGTGCTCCGCCACCCGAAAATAAGAAGCCATTTCTTCTGTGAACTATCCAGGCTAAACATATAGCAACTAGCAAGCATATTCTAGGAAAACACATTGTAAAAATGTGTAAAAGGAAGACCACATTTAAACTGCCTCTCAGCAGATCTGCATTGTGCAACCTCGTTAGAAATAATGGGTAAAAGCATCCCAAAAACTCTCCACAACCATATCGGCTCTGACCAGACTTTGTTTTTACTGCTATCACAAGATGCAACATAAACTGCACCACCATTTAGAAACAACTTACTGCACTAGATCCTATTACAGAATAAGTGCTAATGCTGGTACAGTCATTACCATTTACTAACTCCACAACCCCTAGTGGCGGTCAGCCGAGTTTTTTAGCAAGGCCACAATAAAAAAAATAAAATAGAAGACTGAAGCCACTATATAGCCCTTATGCCTAATTGCTATAATATGTGCTATTTATATACAATTTATCCACGATCCAATGTTGTGGGGATGGCAGCACCATCACATGTACATGATTGAACACATTTTCAGTGCTATGTGTTGCTGTGTACGTCAAGCTGGCTTCATATTATGTTTACCAGCATGCCTGCCAATTAACTTCCATATTCATTCCTACACTGAGACTCGATGCCAACTCATTAATCATGGGATCATTTACATAGATACATAGACAGTGTCGGCAGATAAGGGCCTATGGCCCACCTAGTCTGCCCATTTGAGCTTGTAAGTTCAGTTTGTTTTCCTAGAAGTCTGTTTCCCCTTACCCCTGCCCTCTAGAATTCCTTTATGTCTATCCCATGCATTCTTAAATCCCGTGATTGTTTCAGCCCCACCACTTCCTCTGGCAGGGTGTTCCACTTGTCCACCACCCGTTCTATGAAGAAATTCTTTCTCATGTTTCCTCTGAATCGTCCTCCCTCCAACTTCATCCCATGCCCTCTAGTCCTGAAACATCTTTTTCGCTTAAAAATAGTGTTTTCCTGCACCCTGTTCCTCCCTGTAAGATACTTGTATGTCTCTACCATATCCCCTCTCTCCCTCCTCTCCTCCATTTTTTAATACTATAACGAGATGTAACATCTCATTACGGTTTACGGTAGGCAGGGAAAATGGGAAGACTAAATGGGCCTAGCAGTCCTTATCTACTGTCAATTTCTATGTTTCTATGTAACAGGAACTACACTATCATAGGAAACAACTTACTGCGCTAAATCGTATTACCTTATACATGCTAATCCTGACAAGGTTATTGTGCCATTTACTAACTCCATGCCCCCTAGTGGCTGTCAATCAGAATTACTTAGCCAAGCTGTATAAAAGATAACAGAAAATAAAATGCAATGATAAGAAAATGAAACTACTATATAACCCATATGTTTAAAGCATGTCACAAAATGTCCAAGCGCAGGGGCATGGTCAGTGGACTGGGAAGTGGAAGGGATCAGCTGGCCTGGAGTTCAGCCAGAGGTACGGTCCCTCCCCTCCCCTACGGATAGTATTAAAATTTATAATTTGACACAGAGGGACTATCGACGCAGCACGGTAATGAGCTATGACACCCAAAATCGAAATGAAAAAAGTCACACCTTTACTTTAAAATGAGCACTGATTTTCATTAAGTGAGTTACACTTGCATACTGTGTGACTCCGAGCAAGTCACTTAACCTCCCCAGTGCCCCCAGGTCACCCATGAAAACAGGCATGTGTGCCTAGTGGACCTTGCCTGATTACCAAAGACTTTCAAAATAATTTCACAACAGTAAAGAAGAAAATTATTCATTTTCAACTTGTCTACCACATGTACTAACATTGTTACTTTCAGTTCAAAGTGCATCTGTATTCATTTTGATAAACATTTACCTATAAGCAATTAATTGTCTTGTCTGGCCTATATGTCTTACCTCAGTTTATGCTGACCGTCTTTGTACCCGGTTGCATTTAATACATGCATTATATACATTCTTGTACTTAAGTTATCTCCATGATTCCTTCTACTTTGTGTACTGTACTGCTCCTGTGTTTTGTTAAAGTCTCTAATAAGTATTGTCTGATGCTGTCTATGTAATCTCCCAGGTCATGCCTAAAAATAGGCAACTGTATGCCTAATGCAACAGCTTAATCTGATACAAGGTCAGCTGGCATTCATCTGTATCCCCCTCCCCCGGGTCGTGCCTGAAAAATAGGCAGGATTTGTCAAGTGCACTTACCCCGGTCAACAAAAACGAAACAAATAAATAAATAAATGCATCTCACCCGGTCAACAAAAATAAATAAATAAATAACATTTCTGGATCTGGTGGGTTTTCTCCAAGTTGCTTTTCGTGTGAGAGACCCAATGTAACTAAATAAGGCTGTATTTCTCTAATGTCTGGTTAACATTAGCCATGATCTGTTCTATTATTTCTATATTTTTCACTCTGTGTTCTACTCCTCTATTGAAGGACTCTCAGATCTTAACCATTTTGAAGTAATACATTTTAATAGGCTATTGTTAGCATTTGGACTTTTTTTAATAAGCTATTGTTAGCATTTAGAATACTTTTGTTTTTTAAAGTGAAGGCCTAAACAAGGATCCCGTTTGGTAAATTCCTCTTTTACTTTCAACCCCAGTCTGGTGTTTATCCTCCCTTTAAAGGGAGACTTTCAACCTCACCCCCAGGCCTCAAGGTGCCCAGAAAATGCATTACAGTATGCGACTGCAAACATTCTGTACAGAGTGCTGATGTAGCATGCTGTTGATTCTGACTCATTTGTTCTTGTTAAAAGTGTAGAACAGATTGCCATGTTACACAAAACACTGTCTTTTCCTGTCCTTGATCACCTCCCACTGCATCTTTTGTGGACATAGGAACACCCCCAACACAGTCTAGCCACTCGCAATGCATTGAGAGGAGAGGAGAGAAGAGACTACTGCACCATGAGTGGCTGCACTATTTGAGGATGTTTTTTAATGTTCTGGAAGTATGCAATAAGAGTACATCAAAGATTTGAAACAAAATAAGTTTGGGTATAATTACACCATAAGCATGTATTTTAGTTATACTAAGATGGGAAGCAGACAAAATAGCCAGCAACACCAATGAATTTTAGAGAAGATAAGCAATCATAAAATGAGGGTTTTCAACTAGAAATAAGATGCAAAAAGGGTTAACAGTGTTCCTTTAATATATCAGTTTCAATGGCTGAGCAGGTTGCAAACTCGCCTCTGAGGCTGGAAGGTTGCAAGGTTGTAGGTTCTAGCCCTACATCAAGCACTTGGGGTAAAATCCTAATACTGACACTGCAGTGCAGCATGAGAGGGGTGCTGCCCCCCTGAGGTGCTGTTTTTGAGATGAGACACTTAACCGAGGTCCCATCTGCTTGTTCTGATGGTTGTTCAGGTAGACGTTAAAGATCCCATTGCACTTCTCAAGAAGAGTAGTGGAATTTTTTATTTAAAGTAAAACTGATACAAAACTAGTGCAAATCATATTCAGTTGCTAATTCAGTACATGCAAAGTGCTAACCATAAAAACAGAAACAAACAATAACATACCTCAAAAGAATACAACATCCGAAGTACACAACTCCTAGTGTTTAAACAGATCACATTGTGTAATAATTTCAAAAATTGCAAAGGAAAGAAACAATTCATTATGTAGAATCAATAGTGAAGCCCCAGCCTTACTATCAGTCTTGTGCTTCCAAAACTCTAACATAGTAGAAGAATCAACATTTATGTAGCACTGTTCATACAAACTGTATTACAAAGCATTGTACAATCAATGCTAGACTCATAGTGAAGTGACTGAACATATAGTGGCAGACATTTTGCACATCAACACCCACAGACAGCCTTGGACACTTGCATGAATTAGTTTCATGGGAAGGGGAAAGTTGGCCAGGACACCGAGGAAAGTCCCCCACCCTCTGTAGGTGACGCTGTTAGTGCGACAGAGAGAATGGTGGTTCCCATTCATGTCCCAGACACTGGAGGAGGAGGTTCTGTTAATGACCCTCAGGAGCCTTTACCAGAATATGCTACTGATATCGAAGGTGAATTGTTGAATACAACCCAGGGAAAGGCTCTAAATGCTGAGGACAGTGTAGACTTTATGTCTCCTGAAAGTACTTCTATGGAAAAAGAGCAAGAATTGCAAACGGAACTGGAAAAAAAAGAAGTCTCATTTGCTTGAATTAATTTCTGTAGCTGAACAGAACTTTCAATCCTGTAGACAGCGATTAGAAGAGGAAAGGAAAAAAAGAAAACGTTCGGTAGCGAGTCCTGTTTCTTCAGGTCATAAAAGATTTCTATCAGAGGTTTCTACAGAAGTCTCTACCACCGTTACAGCACAAAAAGATTCTCATTTAAATTTAACTGAAATTACAGCTATGGTTTCAGAACCTCTCGGTTCTTCTGATCAATGGACTCCTGGGGAAGCACTCTCCAGAGCGGGATGGATTAAAAAAAAAAGATATATGGGTACCCGACCCCACGATTCCCCTTCCTGGATCTTCAGACCATGATTTGGGTTTCCTACATGCTGAATGCCCGCAAATTCTGACTACTCCAACTCCAAATCCACTGCCATGTATTTTGGATGTTCCCTCCGTGAGCCGAGCTGTATCAATTGGAAGCAAGGAGGAAGAGGTAGTTGCAATGTCAGACGCCCAGTTGCTGGATGAAACAGTAAGGGTAATAGCTGGAGATTCTTTTTCTACAGCACCTTCGGTTCCCCTAGCTCAGAAATCAGATCCTACCCAGGTAAGAGCTCTTATTAATAAAACGGAGACAGATAAGGATGAAGCTCAACAACGTAAAACTTGTGCTGGACTTTTTAAGAAACCGGCTGAAGCAGCTAAAAGGCGTTTTTTGGCTCGATTACTGTACAAAGACCTAGCACCAGTGGCCCCAGATAGACTTTGGGTTGGAAAAACATTATTGATGGATTCTATGGGATTTACTCCAGCGGAAGTATATGCTTTCATACACTTCCCTGGAGATAATAATTATGACATCAGGTTTTGCACAGGAATTTCGCTCGACAAATTTTGGAAATTATACTATGATGTAAAGAACTCAGAAGTATGGGTGGACTTTATGGCAATTCCTATAACCAAGCCTACTATAAAAACTGGGAATATCCTTTTTAGGAATGAAGGAGTGAACTTGGACAATATTTTATTTTAGCTTGAAAAACGGTGTACAATCTTCGATGTTCCCAAACCCATTATGGATGATAATGGGTTCTGGACTGGAGGGTGGACAGTAAGGGTTCAACTCAAACAAACAGATGAGGGTATTCAACATTTACCTAGCTCTTTTTTTCTAGGACGCGATAGAGGTATCATTTTTTATGCAGGACAACCAAAGAGCTGTTACAAGTGTGGATCTTTAACTCATCTTAACATAGATTGTGATCAAGTAAAATGTTTCCAATGTGGGGTATTAGGGCATACTGCTGCACAATGCAGGGATCCACCAAAATGTGATCTGCGTGGGGAAGGGGATCTTGTTTTTTGTACTTGCCCATGGGCCGCTCTCGGTCCTGATGATCTCTCAGATCAAGATTTCTTTTTGTCCAAAGCTAGACACTCTTTTAGTTACCCTTTCATCCAGAGGTGGAATCTACCTTTAGAGGCAGGAGAAAAGGGAGAGGGCCAGGAGGTTACATAGGTGATAGGCCTAGAACTGTGGTATCTGATTTAGATTTTACAAGTTCAGATGTTGCCCAAATTTCCTTTAAACAAATCGATTTACCTTCTCCCTCTATATCTGATTTAAATTCTACAGAAAAAGAAACTCCCTTTGTGACTCCCCAGGGCTCACCCAGACGGGAGGTATACACCCCTGAGAGAATGGTCTTTTCTAATGAGGGAGCCTCTGCTGTTTCAGCTAAAATTTCTGAAGTCTCTGATGTTCCTATTTCACCTTTGCAACTGTCCAATCGGTTTGCACCCTTTTCTACATGGAGTGACCAGGCAGATGAGGAGCATCCTACGGAACAGACAGATTTGCCTGAAAACTTAGAGTCCATTTCTCCTGTTAGAATTGTAGGTCAGTTAAATGGCAAATCTAAAACTTTTGCAAAACCCAAAAGAATTACGAGGTCTAGTGGTAAACTTTTAACCCCCCCCCAACCGATCTGTTTTCCCTGAGGTCAGCTAGCCTCAGTGGTAACAGTATCAAATCAATAGGGAAATGTTTATCTACTTTTGGAGTGTTACAATATTTAAAGTTTGATGTGGTTTTCCTACAAGATACTAGGTTGCATACCTTGAGCGAAATAACATCTGCTTCTACAGATTGGGTTTGGGGCTCTTCCTTTTGGTCTCTTGGGGAAGAGACATGTAGTGGTGTAGGCTTTGTTTTTTTCCCAAACAGTTAAATAATATCTAGAATGATAGATATAGAACCTGGCCGTGCACTTTTACTGGATGTGGTTATTAAGGGAGTTAGTTGTAGATTGATAAATTTGTATGGTCCCCAGATGAAAGCTCTACGTATTGCTTTAATAAAAAAAGGTACAACCTTTTTTATATACTAGTAAACAGCTATTTTTTTGTTGGAGATTTTAATATTAATTTTCAGCTGCATGAAACAGGTAAACAATATTGTGACCGGGTTTTTCTTAAATCTGTTATTTCTCAGGTACGATTAAAAGATGTACATGTTATAGGACATAAAAGAGCTAAACCTATGTTCTATAAAGACTCCTTATCTTCCCGTATCGATTTTATTTTTTCACATAAAGCCTTAACAGTGGATAAGGTTTTAATATACCAATTGAATCTTCTGACCATACTTTAATTGGTTTGGAACTTTTTTCCCCTCCAATTAGGGTCTCAGGGTGAGGAGTATGGAGGGTAAATACTTCTCTATTGACACACTTGAATATTTTGAGAGATTTAAAAGTGGTTATCCAGGATAAATTATCAACAATTATTTTATTTGATGATATAAGTCTATAGTGGGAAGATATTAAGCTTTGTTTACAAGGTTTTTTTCAGTCTTCTAGTATTTCTGCAGTTTCTTCCCATTATAAAAAATATTTAAAGTCACATAATGATTTACAGAAATTACTTCCACAACTATCTTTTAGACAGAACAGATTTCAGAGGAAGTTAGAAAACTGAAACAAGATATGATGCAATTTCAGTACGATAGGATGCGTTCTTTACAAAGAGAACAAATGTTTGGAACTAAAGGGAAAGCTGAACAAATTAATGCATTTCTGGCTAGCAAAATGAGATGTGAGCATATGAAAATACATAGTTTGTGGAATTCTTCCGGGGAAGAAGTTTTTGATAACATAGGTATTATGAAAATTTTGGATTCTTATATACATAATAAATTTGGTTCTCCAGTTAAAGAATCTCAGTTTACGGCCCAGATGTTACAGTCAGCCGATTTACCTAGGCTATCCCCATCTTTGCAAAAGTCTTTGATTTCACCTTTTACTAGATTAGAATTGGAGACAGTAATTAAGTCTCTTCATTTAAATATAACTCCTGGAGCAGATGGATTATCAAATGAAGTTTATAAAGTATTATGGGATATTATGCCTCTGGTTTTGTTACCTTTATATAATTTTTTTCTTACAGATTTTATTTTACCTAGTTCCATGTACAAAGGAGTGATGATATTTCTCTATAAAAAAAGGACATAAGGCAGCTATTGGGAATTTGAGGCCTCTCACATTGTTGAACACTGATTTTAAAATCTTTGCTAAAGTTCTTAGTAACTGACTTAGTTTAGTAATGATGGATCTAATATGCCCCATGCAATTTTGCTCTGTTCCAGGTCGTGGTATTACAGAAGCTTTATTAGTACTTAGAGAATTGATGGATCAAGAAGGAGAAAATGTTGCTTTTCACTAAAGAAAGGGATATTTGGTCAGTTTAGATCAGGCAAAAGCCTTTGATGAGGTCTCACACTCATTTTTGTGGTCTTGTTTAGCTGCCTATGATATTCCTGATATTTTTATTCAGTGGTTAAAGTTATGTTATTCTCTGGCTTATGCAGTACCGTACGATAATGGATGGCAGGGGAATGTTCATAGAATTCATACAGGAGTCCAACAGGGGTGCCCCCTGAGCCCCCTACTATATGCTTTTGCCCTGTATCCCATTTTAAGGATTTTACAATGATCCCTAAGTATAAAACAAGTTTTTGGAACTTTGGGACAACGATGTAAGGTTTTGGACTATGCAGATGATATCTGTTTGGTAGTAACCGATGGGGATTCTATAAATTTAGCATGTACATTAATTCAAGGATTGGGGTCAATAACTGGTGCTTGTCTTAATGATGACAAGACAATATGTTTACAACTTGGTGGTTTTCCAACATCCTTGAAGGAGGTTGGAGGTTTTCCAGTTGTAAGAGCCCCTTGCCGTATTTTGGGTATATGTTTTGGAGGCTCAGATATGGCCAGTTACAATTGGGATGTTGCCCTACAAAAAGGGGCATTACTGGTAATGAATTGGAACAAATGGCATTTATCAAAAAAAAAGAGGGTTTATTGTATTAAAACCTTTTTAATTCCAGTTTTCTCCTTTTTAAGTTCAGTTTTTTCCATACCAAAGGCTTTAGAATCACGATTATTATGGGGTTTTTTTAGCGGGTTTTGGGGAAGGCGCCTAAACCCAGTTAGAAGAACAGTATTGTACAATGCTATTGCTGAAGGTGGGGTAGGAATGATAAATCCTTTAGTTTTTTACTTTTCTATTTTTTTATATCATAATTTGTTACCTCTGATGCAACATAAAGGGCATTTATGGGAAGATAAGGGCTTAGAGGTTGTACAAGGTGTTTTAAACAAATGGAAATCTAATTGTTTTCTACATAAAAATAAACTAAATCCATGTTTAATTTCTCATTGGACAGAGGTTTTTGATAAAATCATGTTATGGACTGTGAAATATGATTCAGTCATGAAACTTCCTCATAAAGCTCTTTATATTGATATACAAACGCAATGTTTTTTGGAATTTCCTTTTTCAGGATTTTCTGTCTCGGACCGTATTAATATTTCTGCTTATATTACTTGTGTTAGAATTCCTGAACAACTGTGGGATGTGATATGGTTAGGAATCCATGGCAGGGTGAATGTTCGTGGGAATCAAAAACATAAAGCTTTACCTGATAGATATTGTCCGAGAGATTGCTGTATTATGCAGCTTGAAACTATGGATCATTTCTATTTTTCATGTCCATATGTGGGTTTGTTTTGGGATGTGATGAAAGAACGATGGAAGGGGTTGGTAAGAACCCCGCTCCCAGATGTTATATTATGGTATTTTTACAGGATTAAATACTTTAGATAGCTGTAGCACTTTTCAAATTTTACATGCACATTTTTTGTATTGGTTGTGGATCAGTAGGTGTCGACTGGCCTTACAGCAGCAACATATTCCGGTTTTAAATCTCTTTTTTATGCTGAAAGCTGATTTACTTTCATGGAAGCAAGCAGAAAAATAATTATTTAGTGTTCAACAATGGGATAGGCTTTGGTGAGGTTTTGAATTTATTAATTAAATCCTTTTGTTTGAAAAAAAAAGAGTTGTGATTAAATTTGGGGTGTTGGTATTTTGAAATATTTATTTATGTTATTATTATAAGTTTGTATGTTGTAATACTGATTGCATTTTTTTCTGGTATGAATTAATACCTATTTATGTTTTTGTAAATTTTCTTTTTGTATGATTTATATAATGGATTACTGATTTGTATATATTTGGATATGAATTTGTTTTGATTTCAATAAAAAATTCCCCCCACTCTTGCCAGTAGGAGGAACCTCTGGCCATCTGGCAAGATGGCCGACCTTGGTGTTGGAGAATAAGGTGGGGATACTGTGACTGCTGACATCGGCATGGACATTGAGATTACTGTACCTGAAACCCCCATGGTTATCATGTCTGAAATCCCTGTAGTGGAATGCACGGAAGATGCTGCTATCGCTGATGCCTCTGTGCCTGATCAGGATGTTGTTCCCGGTACATTTCAATAAGTTTTGCTGAACGAACCTGGTAGTGCTCTCGCTGCTTTGCATATTTTACTAGCTGAATGCTGTTTGCAGTACCAACTGGCGGAAAAGAAAAAACAATTGCTGGTGTTGTTGGAAATGGAAGAAGACATTTTTCTACAAGCTAAAATTGAATTACATGCTCAGGGAACAGTTGCTACTAGTATGTTTCCCCTGCCTCAGGATGCCTTTGTCACTCCTATTTCAGATATGTCCTTTTTGCCTTTTCCATGAAGTTCTGCAGAGTTGAATGTTGACACAGGTTTGATGCCTGTCCTAATGCTGCGACTGGGCCATCAACAAATTTCTTGCACATTTCAGTCCTGCCTGCTCACCACTGATTCTCTGGTACCTGTAGTCTCTGACTCCAACCAGTAATTCCCATTCTCTGCCTCCTGTGGTGGTATTCAATAAAAACCTCTCTGTGACTGCTAGTCCACCAGGCCCGTTGCCTAGCGGCGGACCTCTTCAGTCCCGTGACCCTGTCACTGTGCCCAATACTGCCGGAGAGCTCCTACCAGCAGTGGATGCAACAATTGGAGCTGTGTTTGACTGGACCTGCATGGAGTCCAGTTCCAAGACAGTGTCATAGGCTAACAGTTTTGTGGATGCCGCGCCTGTTGGTGTGTGGCACATGGCACAGGCACTTCAGGGAGCAGGGTGGATTGATGGTCCTGAGAGCAAGACCTGGATTTCTGATCCACCAATGATTCCTTCCTTCACTATTGATACGTGTGTGCAGGCGCTCACCGAATACCCTCTTGCTGCATTGCCTGGTGTCTCTCAAGTTGGGACTACTACCCCACCATCAGTTTCTGCCTTGGTTACTATTACTGGGACTTCATATAATAATGCCACTGCTATCACTAGTACTGCCTCTGCTCAGCCTATTCCTACTGTTGTTCTCCCTATTACAGTGTTACACGAGGTCCCTGCACCCTAACTGGTACCCTCAGAGGTACACCGTAGACAGCTAATGCTTAAGTATAGGCTATACTAATATATAGGGCTAAGGGCATCTACTGTATAAGAGTAGATGTCAGGATATGAATGCATATTGTTGTAATCCACTTTGCTTGCTAATACACATATATTTTACCATGTATTTTCTGTCTGTTTCTTACTTGTTAGATGCTAAGACACCTGTGTCCTTGAAGTAATTATAATATGTAAGACAGCATTGCCATCTTTGGGTGAGTTGCACTACTACATTGAGTTATGTAAGGCTCTGTATAAGAACTCTTTTGTTCTCAAACTGATGACTTTACAGAATTGTATAATGTTATCTTGGACCGTGGAGCCACCTCTAATTTAGCCAAAAGGGCTCATCTCTGTAACTAAAAATGTTTCTATCTTTTGGTAACCATAGTAATTATCATAGGTATATAATGTAATGCACAAGCTTTACACCTCGGAGACCCGAGAGACCCCAAGAGACTACAGAGAAACCTCGAGGTGTAGGGAACGCTTAGCACTGGCTCCCGGTTCGTATTGGTAAGAACTGCTTAGGGCAACTGTGATTTATCCCTTTGGTAGTAATAAACTTGTTTTTTACTCTAATGCAACATGTTTGTGATTATTTGCATTCCCAATATCGTCAAGAATCTGAAAGTGAGGTTTAGACCTCTCAACAAATTGGCGACCGTGTGCAGGCGATATTTGGTGTTTGTAAGTTTTCACTTGTTGCTTAAACTTTTCCCTTTCCCACGGGGACAGTAGGTGTACATTCCTGTAACACCTCTCCCGTTTTCAAACCAGCTTGTAGTCACTTGCAAAGTCTGGCTGACTTTTTGGGTGTGGTCGATGCCGTCTCGACCCACTCCATAGCAGCTTTGAATTGCAAGCCTGCAACTAATACGGTAGCCCAGCTGTGTTTAAAGTACTCGTGCTGTGGATCGATACACAGCACGCTGTCTTTTTCACAGTTTGAATTTTCGTTCCCTCCCACATCAGGGCCACAGTATCAAATATCTGTGCAGAACTGAGACTCGATGTCTCGAACTTCCTTGCCTCCCATGGAGGATGGGCTGACTTCGTGCAGGACGCAAGTCAATCTGATAACCCTGTAGTGGGGATCTCAACCCAGTACACAGAGACGAGACAATCAACCAATAAGCGACACACTAAAGGGTTGATGGTCGCAGCTCTCTACGCTGCTTTGGAAGCCTCCGGAGCGAGGTTTCGAACCCTTGATCTGCAGATTTTATCTCTTAAGCAAGAGATGGGTTTGCAGGAAATAGAATGTATTAGATTGCAGCAGAACTTGGAGTCTGAACTCCAAACTCTGCGAAATGAAAAGGATTCACTATTGCATCATTCAGCCCAGGCTGGTGAACAGGAACTATGTATGTTGAAGCAGGAGTGTGAAAGTTTGAGATAGGATACGAGTCAGGTTGTACAAATGAATGATTTGCTGAGTGCTGTGAATGCTCAGTTGAGTGACGAAATGGGTGAGCTTCAGGATGAGATCAACCAGGTACGTAATGATTTAGAAGTAGCTTAGAGGGACAATCGCGAATTGAGCGCCACGTATCGAGTTTTGCAAAAGCAAAAGCAGGATCAGGTTGATATGGCTGTTGCAAGTGTGAATCACGATGACTGTAGAACTAAGATAGCGACACTGCGTCATCAGCAAGAGGTTCTGGCTAGACATGCTAAGGCAATGGGAGGTGTAGCCCCTGCTTTTCATTCGTCACCAGAAGGAGAGTTATCTGGTGATGACACTTCACAATACAATGCCCAGTCACGCCCCTACTATGGCCCAGACTCCCCACCCAGCCATCCACAGCGTGGTGGGTCCCCATCCCCAACTCCCCAGGCCACACGTCGACGATGTTGTGACGCTCATCATGGGAAATGCCAACATGGCGGCGCTCATGATAGGGAGGAGCAGGCTCAAGCCTGGTCCCGACGGCGCCTCCGGTAGCCGTTATTAATGTGGAAGACAGGCAGGAAAAGAAACCATGATTGAAAGAGTGATAGGCAATGTTCCTCTTCCTGAGAGAAGTATGAGGGCTATTAAAACCCAGATTAGGCAGCTTTTTCAAGAAGCTGGCACTCAGGAAGGTATTGTCCACACTGCGGCTGAAGCTGCAGCTCGTGCAGCCTTGGACGGTGCTCAAGACACTCTACCTTTGCCTGATCGACCCACTAATCCCCTACAAATGGCCTACTCTGTTCAGCAAATTGCTGACAGCATCAGTCGGATGAGCCCGTCCGACAACCTCAGCTGTCACTTGGAGAAGGTACGTTCTAAATGCGAGATGCTCAGCCTCGCTGCAGAATATCAGGTCCAAATACTACACCAGACCATCGATCCTGGTTTGTGGGCCAAACTCCCCAAAGCTGTTCGCCAGGATGGGAACGCTACCTTTGACGAGGTTGAAGTTGAGCTCATTTCAGCTCACAGTCCAGGTGTAGTAGGAGTGATGCTTGCATATCCTGTGAAGCAGAATGCAAAAGAAAGTCCAGCGACTTACCACCAGAGACTCTGGATGGCCTACCGAGCAGGAAAGCACCTGGCACAAGAAGCTGCGGATGTAGATCTTATTGAATAAAAGACCCTGTTCCTTAGGAACATGATTCCAACAGTAAGAGAAAAGGTAGAGCCAACCACTTACCCAAATACGGATAGGTTTGCCGATATTCTTTGGAAAACCGAGAGGGTGTATCAACTGTATATCCGTGATTTGGGCTCCGGTTCCAAGAAGGTAGCTGCCGTGGAACCCGCTTCGGGGACCACAACACACTACACAGTGGAAGGGCAGGCTCAACGCCCACAGGCCCAACATCCACCAGCCCCTCCAGCTGATAATCAACACCCCCAACAGGCCCAACAACAACAACCGCATCAACAGCAGCAATGGGGTGGGAACCGGAATTGGCATAAGAACAGGAAGCATAAGGGTAGAGGTAAGTAGTAAGTAAGTAAAAATAAATTTTTTTAGCGCTTTTCAGTGCCAAAGCGCTGTACAAATAGAAGCAATTAAAATACATACATATAACACAAACAACAACAATAACAATATAATCACAATAAGATCGCAATAAAATCACTCTCCATATGCCTTTTGAAATAAATAAGTTTTTAATTCAACCTAAAACTCTCAACGGTCAGGCAGCTTCCTATCCGACAAGGTAGAGAATTCCAGGGTAGGCGGGTATAAGAAATGCCTGCTCCAGAAGTTTTAAACGAACCTGGGAACTCTCTAGCAATCCCTCATCGCGAGCGGGCGCGAGCGAGAGGGACAGTAGGGAATAAGGAAATCTTGAAAATACTGCGGTCCCTGTTCGTGTAGGGCTTTATAGGTCAGTAACCCGACCTTAAAGGTGATCCGCCACTGAACCAGCAGCCAGTGCAGTTCACGCAGCACAGGCGTAATATGACTTCTCATAGATGTCCCAGTCAAAAGCCTGGCTGCTGCGTTCTGCACCAGCTGCAAGTGGCGGATATCAACCCCCAGTAGCCCTAGGTACAGGGCATTGCAGTAATCAAGGCGAGAAGTAACAAAGGCATGGACCAGTGTCGGAAGGTCAGCCGGAGGAACTAGGTGTTTCACCCAAGCGATATTCCTAAGATGGTAAAAGGAGGATTTGACAGCGGATGACACCTGAGATTTCAGGGTCAAACCGTCGTGAATAATAACGCCCAGGTTACGCACCCAGTCTGAGGTTGAGAGCTGGGAACCATCAATCCATACGCCCGAAGGAAGCCCAGCCCTACAACCCACCTCAAGGCTACCTGGGTCCACCATCAACACCTCAGTCTTATCCAGGTTTAACCTTAGCCAGCTGGCACTCATCCAATCCTTGATCTCGGATAGACAGCAGTTAAGTATAGAGACTGCATCTTCCTGTCCGGGACTAAAAGACAAATATAGCTGGGTGTCAACTGCATAGCAGTGAAAACCCAAGCTGTATTGCCTAATAATGTCTCCCAATGGCAGCATATAAACAGCGAACTACATCGGTGCTAGAATGGAGCCCTGCGGAACCCCACAGGGCAGGAGGACGGTATCAGAGGAATAAATTCCGGTGATAACCCTCTGTCTCCGCCCTGTGAGAAAAGATTGAAACCACTGCAGAACTGTGCCAGACAGTCCGCAATAGAACCGCAGGCATTCCAGAAGCACACCATGGTCCACAGTGTCGAATGCTGCAGAGAGATCAAGAAGGACTAGAATAGTACGAGCCTTTCAATCTCTCGCTATCAGGAGATCATTTAGAACCCGGACAAGTGCAGTCTCAATACTATGTCTTTTCCTAAATCCTGATTGAAGAGTATCATAGATATTGTGATTTGTAATGTGGTCATCCAGTTGCAGTGCAACCACCTTTTCAATAACCTTGTCCAAAAAGGGCAGGTTAGAGACAGGTCTGTAGTTAGCTGGGCAGTTCAGGCTCATTGAAGGTTTTTTTAGGATTGGTCGAACGACCGCCTCCTTTAGGGGATCAGGAAAGATCCCCTGCTTCAGAGATTTCCAAACAATTTCAGCAATGGTTGGACAGATAATATCTACGCAACTTAATAATAGAGGCGTGGGGCCCGGATCTAAACTACAGCTGGTTGGACGTACAGTCTGGACAATCCTCACAATATCCATGAATTCCGGCTTACCAAAGTCAAACCAGGTGACACAGGTGTTTGTTTCCCCCTGCCGATCACTGCAAACCCTTGAAGAGTGAGCCTGGTCAATATCCGACCTAATGTTGGCAATCTTATCAGTGAAAAACCGAGTAAGCTCATCACACTTTATTTGAGAAAAATCTCTTCCAGACTGTAGACAGAGTGGATTGCACAGTCTGTCAACAGTCCGAAAGAGTTGAGCTGGTCGGTTCCTGCGCAGCAATCTCCTGGACAGAATTCTGCCTTCTTACGGGTTATTGCCGATTGATAGATAACATAATGATCCATCAATCTAAGTTTGTAAGCATCCAAGCAAGATTTCCGCCAGGCCCTCTCTAGCTTTCGCCCCACTCTCCTCAGTTCCTTCAAAGACTCATCAAACCATGGAGTCTTTGGGTGCTGAGTGAGTGGGCGAACATGAACAGGAGCAATTTGGTCCAAGGCCCTGCTCACTGCCTTATAATAGGCAAGAACAAGGTCCCCTGGACCCATGCTCTCACCCGAAATACCCGATAGGTCCAGTACCGCTAATAGGCCCTCTGGGTCTACTCCCCTTAAAGGGCGATACTGGACCATCTCCGTAGAGGCAGGCCTATTAGGGGGTGCCCCAAAGCTGAATCTTATGGTGTGATGGTCTGTCCACACATTTGGTTTCCACCCCAGATGCGTAACATCCAAATCCAGTAGAACACCAGGTCCAAAGAGGTCCCCTATATGGGTAGCAGAGGTAACTACCTGTGACAGGCCCAACATAGACATAAGTTGGAGGAAGTTCTTTCCAAAGTGCGAGAGTTCATCGTTGACCCAGGCATTGAAGTCACCCAGTATTAACCATCTGGGCGACTCCAATGTCATGTCAATGATGAAGTCCGTGAACTCCTTCAGGAATTCTCCACCATTGCCGGGTGGATGGTAGATGAGGAGAATCCTAAACTCTGCACCTGCTGCCAGGATACACTCAAAAGATCTGGTGTTACCCACTGGCACCTCCACAAGACTCAGATCTGATCTAAAAAAGATGGCCACTCCCCCGCCCCTACAATCCAGTCTCGGACGGTGCATCACCGCGAACCCAGCCGGAGCAGCAGAGTCTAAAATAGGACCTGCATTCTCATCCAGCCAGGTCTCGGTGATACATGCCAGGTTAGATGTTGCAATAAGATCTGCAATAATAGCAGTTTTGTTCCTAATAGACCTGGCATTACATAACACCGCCTAAGTTGGATGGGTTTTCGGAGAGCAGCGCAGTACCTGTCCACAATCTGTGGAGCCCTTGGGTATGGGAATTTAGGCAAGGAGGACCCCTCTCCTGATCCCATTTCGCCCCAGGGCGTCTCCTCGACCCAACTATCCCTATCTGCCCACCCCCCTCCAATCTCCCACTCTGTCCATCCC
This sequence comes from Neoceratodus forsteri, assembly GCA_016271365.2. Lineage (NCBI taxonomy): Eukaryota > Metazoa > Chordata > Ceratodontiformes > Ceratodontidae > Neoceratodus > Neoceratodus forsteri. Next base: position 1,574,459,006 of record CM057453.1, on the reverse strand, counting down.
ACCCATCCCTTAAATGCCTTCTCACTATTCCCGCTGTACAGCAGTTATTAAAAACGTCATTAGACAACCGGGGACAGTGAAAGGGATGGAGGTCCCGGAGCAGAGTAGGAGAATAGCGCCTGACCGTCGTAAACCCCATCAAACACATCTTTAATAACAAATATCTAATAAACTAACTCAACTTAAACAACCTGTCTTAATTAACAAATAATATTATACTAACCAAAGAAAACCTATAAAGAATAAAATAAATGAATAATAGAATTATATTATGATTACTATTAATCCAATAACAAACGCAAAATCAAATAATATCATAAAGTCTAAAAAAGCACAAAAAGGTGAAAATAAATTTAAAATAATATAAAATTCTGCTCAAAAAATTCTCACTATAATATAATAGTGAATACAAGCAGTCATCAAAAGGTCAACCAATGTTAAGAATTCCAGGCTCTCTGAAACTCGGACAATCAGAGTCAGGCTGTCTTATAGGGAAAATGAGTAAAATAGATTTCAAACAGTTCTAGTCCAGAGACAGAAGATATCTCAAACAATCGTGTGATGGAAATAGCCCCCCCCCCGAGTGGATTTCTGATCCAAGCTGGACCCTCAGCAACAACCCCCGGAACGATGTCCACCCACCGGTAGACCACTCCGGTAGGTTCAGGAGACTTCAGCAATTCTCACCCGCCCACCAGCAGGTCGAAGCCAGAGTCACCCACCTCGGGCCCAAGCAGCACCAGCCACCCCAGGCAGCTATCCCGTGACACACATACAGGCCAAGACCACCACAAAGTCACAGGATCCAAAGAACAAGTCTTGTTCAAACTCTTTGAAATCTCCTCATAATCAAGCAGCAGAGACCGGGGGTCAGTCACACTCTCCTCCTGGGGGTCAGTCACACTCTCCTCCCAGAGCTTCAGCAGCCTCAGACACCCCAATATAATGTGTGATTCAATGCCAAAACATTCTAGGAAGTCTTCCCTCCTCGGATCCAGAAATATATCAGAGGCTTAGATAACTCCCGTAGCAGTCCAGCCCAACTCCCAAAATCCCAGTGCAACTCATGGTTTTTCTGAATAATATTCCCAGAATCACAAAGCCAAAAATTTCCAAATTCCTTCACTCATAAAATGCAGCCCAGTTCCGACAGCAATAGTGAACGACAAAACAAATATTCCTCTGACAGCAGCCGTGCCACACGTAGAAATGTCCAAACGGCTGTTCGTAAAACCATACAGGACGCAACGCCGCCTCCTTAACTCTCCTCAATCACGAAAGATTCCAGCGTGTTTTAACAAACAATGCTCCTCATCAAATATGGAGAATTGCACAGGGAATAGACGGCATAAAACGGAAAGTTCAAAAACAACTTCAGCGGACAAGCGAAATAGCTCCGAAGGACGAGGAAACAGTAAACGAACAGCAAACGGACATACGATGCAGTGGCTAGCCCAGCGTAGCCGCCATCTTAGAAAATCACACCAGAAGGGAACTCCTGGGCCTGCCTATAAACCACAACAGAGAATGGGTCCTTCATATAGGGAGATAGCTGAAGAAAATCGGAAATTTCGGGAGCTGCTGGGACAAGTGCGCTCTGTGGCGGATGCTGTTCCCGCTCAGACACTTGCGGCGGTACAACCGGCAGCCCAGGCCACAACCGGCCATGGAGACACCGGAGGTACAGGCCCTCAGGCCCACACAGGCCTGAACCCAGAGGCTCCTCCCTATATAGCATCAGTACAGCACGGTGAAGTCATTCACGCAAGTCAGAACCAACCTCTGCATGCTTCCGGCAGTACAGATTGACAATTACAGGTCCCAGTCCGTATTGTAAACAAGCTGGTCTTGGATACAAACGGAAGGCCCTGCACCGAGGCCGAGGTCGGGGGCCACCAACTAGTAGTTTTGCTAGATACAGGTGCAGCTGTATCTGTGCTACATGACGAACACCCGGACATGTCCCCTTGGTCTACCGGACGGAAGACCAACATGTCAGGAGTCGATGGTACTAGGCTGTCTGCATACCATTCTCTACCCTTACCGGTAGAGCTAGACCACTTAAAGGCCTGACACACTTTCCAACTGATGGTACTACATGATCATCCTAGTATTATAGGGATCGACTTCCTTGCGCCACACGGCTGTGTGGTGTACCTAGCTAACATGCTACATATAAAGATTCAAGGTCAATACCATACCATTTTGATTCCTGACTCACACGTTGTGGCAACGATATCTGCCAATGACAAAGAGTATGATGTCATAGATTTGTTCAAAAATCATGAACTTTTTCCAAAACTCCTGCCTATTCTGCAACGACATTTAGAGGTGTTTGCAGTTAACAAGCATGACTGTGGTAGAATGCACACTGTCATTGAAGTGCCAGGCCCGGCACATGAGAGGCAAAGGCAATATCCTTTCCCAACTGAGGCCTTGCCTTCCCTTAGAGAAACGATCAAGTCGCTCCTCAAGCAAGGAGTAATCAGAACTTGTGTTTCCACTGCTAACTCCCCAGTATGGCCCGTGAAGAAATCCACAGGCGCCTGGAGACTTACTATTGACTACAGGAAACTGAATCAGGTCACTCCCAGTTGTTACCCAACTGTGGCATCAGCACCAGATGAGCTACGACTTCTAACCCTTGACTTGAAATGGTTCAGTGCCCTGGATATCTCCAATGGTTTTTAGTCATTGCCATTGGCCCTTAAGAGTCAATATAAGTTTGCCTTCACCTTTGAAGGAAGACAGTACACGTGGACTTGCTTGCCACAAGGATTCCATAACAGTCCATCCCTCTTCCATCTCCACATGATGGATGCCCTTGAGAGTTTCTCTACCCCCCCAATGTCTCCTACAATATGTGGATGACCTGTTGTTGGCCACAGCCACACAGGAACAACATCTGGATCTTTTGGACGAACTATTGACTCTCATTCAGAAAGCAGGCCTGAAATGTAACCCAGCAAAAGCACAATTGTGTCAGAAAGAAGTACTTTTTCTGGGTCTAAAAATAACTGACCAAGGTCAAAGCCCTACCTGGAAGAAGGTACAGGGATTGCAAGACTTGCCATTACCTACCAGTGTGGCAACTCTTTGAAGGTTTCTAGGTATGGTAAACTATTCGAGAGATTTCATTTGTGATTTTGCTCAGAAAACTGCTCCTCTGTATGAATTACTCAAAAAAGGATGTACCATGGACTTGGGGCCCTATTCACACCCGGGCTGTGACATCACTGAAGCAGGCCTTGGCCTCCGCCCCAGCACTGGTGAACCCCAATCCAGCACTACCATTCCATCTGGAGTGTGCCACCTCTGACATTGCTATGTCAGCAGTGCTGGCCCAGAAGGTGCATGGCACCTTGAGACCCATTGCATATGCCTCACAGCTCTTGACCCCAGTGGAACAGAAGTACGGCCTCTGTGAAAGGAACCTTCTGGCCACCTACTGGGCTGTCAAGCACTTCCTGTATATCACTGGGTACTCACCACTGATCATTAACACTAACCATACACCAACTACCTTTTTGCTCTTGGATAGAGTGAAGGATGGGTCAGCCTCTAACACCAGGCTGACACACTGGTCACTTCTTCTCCAGGACAGGGACATACAGGTACAACCGACTAAAGTTCCATCTATGCTAGCTCATGGCCTCCTTTTCCAGGGAGAACCCCGTGACTGTACGCTACAGTCACCTGATCTTCCTGATCCAGGTCCTTTCTTCCCTGCCACACCACAAGTACTCGAGAGTACCTCTTTGTGCCATATCTTTACTGATGGCTCAGTATCCTACTATCAGGGAGAACAAATTGCAGGGATGGGTATTTTGGTAATTTACCCTTATGGGAACACTGTCAAGATATTTAAGCGCTGTAGTGTAGCATCGTCACAATACGCAGAGGTGGCAGCGGTGGCCTGTGCCCTTGAGTTCATCCAACATGGAACCGAGGATACCATAATTTTTGCAGACTCTAACTGGGTCTGTTGTTCCCTTACAGAATTTCTTCCCTTCTGGCAGAAGAATTCCTTCCTCTCTTCTGATGGCAGTCCAGTGAAGTACAAAGAATTGGTAATATACATACATTTATTTTATTTTTATTTTTATTTTATTTTAGTGTTTGGTAACCGGGTAAGGCCCACTAGGCACAAGTGCCTGTTTTCAGGGGCGCCCTGGGAGCACTGGGCGGTTAAGTGACTTGCTCAGAGTCACACAGTATGCAAGTGGAGGTTGTGAGAATCAAACTCAGGTCTGGTCTGCTGGATGTATCAATCTCATTCACACCTTGTTCCTCTAGCCTCTAGGCTATACTGCCAGCCCATACATGCACTGGCACAGAAATTTGCACACAAACTTTATGTACAAAAGGTTAAAGCCCACTCTCTCCATGACCCCTATCATGCCTTCAATGACACAGCAGACACCCTTGCTAAGGAAGGGGCCCGAGGGGGGGACATCTGGATGATGGACCATCCAGAGGCTAATGCAGCTGTACACATTGCAGTACTCAAGAAGAAATCTGAATCTTTTTCTCCCTTGGACCTCTCTGCAGCCCAACAGCTGGACACTGAACTCAAAGAGGTATTCAGATTCCTTGACAAAGGTACTGAAGAAAAACTTCCTACACATAACCCCTATCAGAGGCATGAAGGTAAGTTACGCTTGTCACCAGATGACAAGCTCATTTGGTTTCAACCAGATGACTCTACCACCAAGTTGTGGGTAGTCCCCAGACACCTAAGATCTGAATTCTTGCACCAAATGCATGACACTCCTACTGGTGGACATCAGGGAGCAGAAAATACCCTCCAGCGGCTTAAGACCACCGCCTGGTGGCCTGGTATCCCAAAGATGTTAAACAGTACATAGACAACTGCCTTGTTTGTGCGCAAAACAATCCCATCCCTACCAAATGAAATGCTAAACTTTTACCACAAAGACATTCTGGCCCTTGGCATGACATCCAAATTGATTTCATTGGTTCCCTGACCAACACCAGCAGAAATAATAAGTATGCTCTTGTGGTAACTGACCTTTTCTCAAAGTGGGTAGAGGCTTTCCCCACTAAGACATGTACAGCGAAGACTACTGCCAAAATCCTGGTGGAACAGATTTTCTCCAGGTGAAGTCTACCTCTTAAGGTAGACTCTGACAAAGGAACCAGTTTTACAGGTGAGTTGATGAAAGAATCCCTTGAACTCCTAGGAGTTCAGCAGAAGTTCCACATACCTTACCACCCTCAATCCTCAGGTCAAGTAGAAAGAGCCAACCGAAGGATTAAGCAAATGCTTTCCAAATTCATTGAGGACAATCCCAAAACATGGGATTCCCTATTGCCTTTACTCCTTATGGCAATCAGGGGCACACCCTCAACCACCACCCAGCTCACACCCTTTGAGGTGATGACTGGTAGACAGATGAGATTATCTGAACACCTGTTGTTTGACCTGCACACCCCTATTGCAGACCGTGTGTCTGTGGACCAGTATGTGGAAAAACTCAGAAAAGACCTCATACACACACACTTGTATGCTGCAAATTGCATGGGCAAGGCCCAGCAACAATCCAAAATACAATTTGACAAACACGCACAAGAAGTGGATTGGCAAGTTGGAGATCAGGTAATGGTACTTCGATTTGCACATCCTACCCACTCCTTCTCCAACAAGTGGGAAGGTCCATACCCCATTGTCAACAAGCTCAGTCTGGCAGTCTATCAAGTTAGACTCCTTCACAACAACAAATTGACTGACAAATGGTTACATGCAAACCAGCTGAAACTGTATAAAGGAGCTTAACTTACTTTTCCTCACCCCATTGGGCGGAATTATACTAACATACTAATCTTTGATCTTCCTTTTAGATACACTGACAAGATGGCTATCTTGTTCCTTTATTTCCTCCTCTCAGGAGTGGTCCCCTGCATCCAAGGCACGGTACCGGACCTCCTACGACAGGGGAGTTCGTTTTTACCCTGGGCAACCGAAAGCCAGTGTGTCTCCTTGTCACACTTCAGCAATGTCTGTGATCAACAGCATTGCAAATCAACAGCATTGCAAACTATGTCTGAACTATGGTCATATTAGTGTTCTATGTCCATAAAGGTTAAGTGTAACCTTTGCTAAATAGAAGGGCATTCTTTTTGAACCTGTCCATGGGCAACCCACAATCACACTGACCGATCTTGTCAGAAGGATATTCTTGCAGATGCATGAACAGCTGGAACCAGCGCAGCTTCCACTACAGTACTACTGGATCTTCCTACAGATATGGCTCCTTCAACGGCACCTCTTGCAGATCTTCTACTTGCTTCACCTTTTCCCTCTAGCCCTTCAACGGACAACACCCTTTCCAATGCTCCCAGTGTTGACTCTGTTTTGGATATGCCTCTTTCCCAGGCCTGGCGGACTTCCCCTTCTATTTCTGCATTGGCCCTTTCTACTGAGACTACTATGCCACCTCCTGATCCCTTCACAACAGTTTCACATCAATGTTCCTCATGTCATAAGCCCCCTCAGACTGCTTCTGTGGTCCCTCCCTCTGGTTCTGTACCTACTATGAATAGATTTCATCTTCTTGTCTCCTCTAGGAACTGGGGTGACACTGATGAAGACCTACACACTGTGGCATCCTCCATGGTGTCTTCTAGAAAGCTGATTTCTTCTGATACCAAGGACGATGCCCACCCTTCCTCATGTGAACAGAAAGATGGCCCAGGTACTGGTGCCAAGGTGAAGTCAAAGAAAAAGGATTCGCAACTCCTTTGAGACTTTTTCCTTTTGGCTTAATGATATTTTCTTTCTCACTTTCTCTCTCTCTCTCTCTCTCTCTCTCTCTGTCACCATGTGGGTTGCTACTTTAAATGTTAACAGTATTAAGAACTTACTACACAGAAAGGTTACTTTTCACTTGTTGTGACAATATCCTGCTGATATTTTTTTCTACAGGATACCAGACTTGGTTCTTTATCAGACACTGTTACAGCGCAATGACTCTGCATGACAGGGATCTCATATTTCTCACTTGGAGCTGATGCATGTTCTAGGGTGGCCATTTTGTTTAATAACATTCACCCAAAGATTTTGAGGATTTTAGATATTATGCCTGGTAAGGCTTTATTGCTGGATTGTATATTGGACACTGTTACCTATCGTCTGATAGTAGTTTACACCCCTCAGATTAAGTTTGACAGGGTCTCCCTTTTTAAACTGATTCATCCATTCTTATATACTTCTAAAGTAGTTATTCTGTGGGGGACATTAATTGTCTTTTGCAGCTCCAGGATAGGGGTGCCAAAACGCTTAAATTATTTTGTAACTGGTGGCAACATTCTTAAATTATTTTGTGACTCCCTCTGTACATTTAGCAGATGCTTATCACTTGTAACATCCTTCTGGGGGGGGGGCACATGTATTTTAGGGCATCTTTTGCCATTAGGATAGATTTTTTTTGTCTCCCATACCTGCTTTATTACTGATAACAGGATGTTGCCTGTGGAGACCACTGATCATCTACTGTTGAGTTGCTCTCTTGCTGTTGCACCAGAACATGTCATGGGGAAGTCTTGCTGGTGGCTGAATAATACCATTCTTTCTGTTCCCTGCATTCACAATGCTATTCATGATTTATACTGGGCTTGTACCTCGGTTCTTTGTTTATATAAGGACTTGTCTCTTTGGTGGGGGGATACTAAGCGAGATGTTAGTAATTTGGCAAAACATTTTTCTTCTTCTACATCTCAGCATGCATATGTGAAATATTTAGACTTATGATACCAATTATATAAATTAATTTCACTTCAGTCCCACTGGGGCATTTCTTTCCCCTCTCAAACACAAACTCTTAAATCCCAGATGAAAGCCCTGTAGTATGATCAGGTTAAATCTTTGTATTTTGAGCAACAATATAGGACGCAAGGTCAACACCAGTCTAGGGATGTTTTTCAAAGTTGCTCATAAAGAATTAGGAGGATAAAGTACTCCTTGGTTGATTAGGATGAGGTCAATCACACATCTAAACAGGGCATGTTGTGTGTTGTTCAGGACTCTTTATGCTCTTTTGAGGCTTCAGTTTGTTTGTTTTTTGTTTCGTTTTTTTAACCAGGAGAGACACACTAAGCTGAAGCTTGTTACCAGATGCGACCTGGGAGCACAAGGAAGTTAAGTGACTTGCTCAGGGTCACACAGTATGCAAGTGGGGACTATGGGATTCAAACCAAAGGTCTCCAGGTTTGCAGCTCAAAGCCTTAATTTACTGCGCTATACTGCCTCTTGGATGATGCAGTCCCTCATTTTTTAGATTCCTTAGGCTTGCCACATGTGTCAGTCAATGATAATGCCTTTCTCACACAGTCTTTTGGTGCTGCAGAGATTAGTAGTGCAGTTTCTGCCCTGAAGAAAAAGACTTCTCTAGGACCTGATGGTTTGACGTCTGAGTTTTATCAGACCTTTGCCACTGGCTCTGATTTTGGCTTTAGTGTTTAATTATTTTTGGAGACATCTTTCTGTTTGAGGATCTGTTACTGATGCAATTCAAATATTCTGTGTCTCTTAAATACTGATGCTAAGATTTTGCCAAACTTTTCTGTACGCATTTGGTGGCTGTTCTGTCATCTTATAGCTCTCCTTTCCAGACGTGCTCAGTTCCAGCCTGGAAAATTCAGGACAACTTGTTGCTTATAAGGGAACTTAGTGAAATTGTAATAGGGAAAGTAAAGGGCATTTCTTGTTTCTTTTGAATCCGGAAAAGGCCTTTAATAATGTTCCTCGTGGCTATATTTTTCTTGTGTTGCTAAACTATGGGTTTTCACACACATTTATTGCTTGGATTAGACTCCTCTAGCCTCACATTTTTTTTATTCCTAACATAAATGGGTGGCTGGGATCTCAAATACCCTTACTTCATGGGGTGTGACAAGGGTATCCTCTTAGCCCTATATCATACATATTAACATCGGATCCTCTGTTACAGGCTATTAATGCGTCACCGCATGATCATGGTATTCCACATCTCTTAACATCGACTGAGGTTAACATTTTCGCATATGCCGATGATATTTGCCAATTTATTCAGGATGTACATTCCAGGGAAGCAGCTGTGACTCTTGTACAATGTCTTGCTGAACTTATGAGTTCACGGATTAATCTCAACAAATGCCAGGAGTTACCTATAGGAATTCAAGTGGATTCTCCTCTTACTATTATTAGAATTAAGGTATTTTATTTATTTATTTATTACAATAATCGGAAATACACCTTTGAGTCACAGACTCCTTTGCAAAGGTTCCACCTCATAGATACATAGGTATTTACAGAGAAAAACATAAGTAACATAGGAATTAGTCATACAGTAAGTAAAAATCAGATCATAGGGTAGCACAGGCCCATCGTCAAAATGTTAGATAAACAGATAAAAAACTCTGAGGTATTTAGCAGCCCCAGCATTAGATAAGGTGCAAGTAAGTCCAGTTAGTGAAAATGCAGGAGGGATGCTATGGACTAGATGTGGAGGGAGAGTGTATGGATTAGGGGTGGGGGAGGGGGGCTAGGGACAGTCGCAGTTTTACAGCGAAAGGAGCAAGTTTTTGAGGTGGGTCTTGAAAGGGCCTAGTTTTGTTTCATGATTGATGGGTGTGGGGAGCTCATTGAGCCAATTAGGGGCCAAACATAGAAAGGCTATTTGGCCAAGGGAGGTCCTACAGTGTGGGACAGTTTTGAGAGACTTGGCAGCACTTCTGGTGGGCCTGTTTAAGGGGGCAGGTTGGAATAGAGGGATAAGCCCCAGGGGAGCAAGGTTGAGAAGGATCTTCTTGGCTAGGAGACAGGTGTAATATTTAAGTCTCGAGTCAAAGTTTAACCACTGGGACTGTCTATATAGGTCACAGGTATGGGTAAATTTGTCACAGCCTGTGATAAGATGACAAGCTTTATTTAAGGTGATTTTGAGGTGGCTTAGGGCTGTCTGATCTGTGGAGCCATATATAACAATGCCGTAGTCCATAGTGGAGAGTACCAAGGAAGACACAGCCACATGGATGGTTTCAGGGGGAAAATAATGCTTGAGGCGGTAGAGACCAAGTCGAGTGTTTAGAGAGGTGGATAGAAGCTGGATATGTTTATGAAAGGAAAGTAATGTGTCTAAGGTTATGCCCAGGTATTTAAAGGTGTTTACCTGTTCTAGCGTGTCACCCAGTGAATTGACAACGGAAAGGGTTGATCCAGCATGAGAACTCTGGCGGTGGGCGAAAATCACTTTTTTTTTTTTTTGCGGTTAAGTATAAGCCTATGGTTCAGAAACCAGGTTTCGGCTTCCAAGAAATAATTTTGGAGTGAGTTTTGGAGGGAGAGGGGGGTGCCGGTGACTGCTAAAAATGACAGCATCATCAGCATATAAGAGAAGTCTACCAGAGCAGGCCTTGGGTAGTACATTCAGAAATATACTAACGAGGAGGGGGCCCAGAATGGAGCCTTGTGGGACACCAGATAGGACAGGGCAGCAATCAGAGAGGGTGAAGCCAATTCTGACACGTTGAGTTCTACAAGCTAGGTAGTTTGCGAACCAAGATATGGTTTCATGTGAGAGTCCAAGGGCAGGTAGATAGTGAAGGAACAAGGCATGAGTGACGGTATCAAATCCAGTTCAAAGTCTGGGTATTTTTTATGGTCAGACTACTTTACCTGTGTTTAACTGGGAGAAGGCTTTGGATGCTGGGGTCTCGCAGGTTGCCAGGTAGAAATCCTGGAAACTGTCCAAAGGAAAATGGATTAGTGTAATTAAAAAATGTTTAGAGACCACTTTTCTTTATGTTTGTATGATGGTTCCTTTGCCTCCACAGTTTAAGACTTGTTTACTTAGCATTTTTTTTTCAGATGGTTTGGGGCAGCAGGTTAAATCCAATTAAAAGGGATATTCTACATTTGGCCCTGACTCAAAGGGATTTGAACACGTTTCATCCATCGTTTTCTTTTTTAGTACTTTTTTTCAACACAATATTGTACCCTGGGTTTAAGGGCAACCCTTTGTTTAGAAGGGATGAGCTGCTGTCTGGATGGATCCCCTTCATTTGGAATGGCAAAGATCAAAGCCTATTTTTCAGAATACTGCTGTTTTCTTAACTTATTTAGAACTTTTTTTGATATTCATAAAAAAGAGGAATCTTTCCTGGCAGGTCATTCGTACCCAGCATCGTAAAGCCTTGTAAAAATCATCAGTTGTCACTGATGTTGAGTTAATGTCCAGTGTCTCACCAAACCTTTAGCAGATTGCTTTGAATTATTTAACCACAAAGGTACCCCTGCCCAATATTGGTCTGCAATCTGGCTCTGCTGTCATGACAAACTCAATGTAAAAGATAATAATAAGCACAAAAGTATCACTGAGAGATTGTGCCCCTGAGCTGGTTGTGGAACTCAATTTGAAACTATTCGTCATTTATATTTTGATTGGATTGTCCCTTTATTCAGCAGTTTGAAACTTTATTGGGTACTTCCTGATCTGATCCTTTCTGGGCATATCTTTCCTATGACACCCTTATTTATTGGGATTTATGCATGCTACCCTCCAAGTATGATCCATCTGTGATACTTTTGGTACTTTGCTTATTAAAGTTCTGATTTGGCAAGTTCGATGTAAATGTGTTTTACAGCAACTCTTTTTGGACCACGCTGTACTTTTCTATATGACTGAGACTGCTGTATAGAAACATTGTGCTTTGGACTATGCAAAACTCTCTAAAACTGTATGGATTACAAGGTGGAAACACTGTCCCAGGGCAATTTTTAAGTTTGCTGTGCACGCATGTGCAATGAACTTCTTGTGGTTGAGTGATCTTTGAGGGGTGTGACACTGTGTGTCCAATGCAGAGTGGTCTGCATGGGGCTCGACGGTATCACACCAATTAACAGCCAGGCTGATCCTGACACTGTTTTGCCTAAAATGGTGTCTACTTGAAAAGAAAAAGCTGCACCAATCATACTGCGGCTTTTTCCTTTCATCTGCAGAACCCTGCCCAGCTAACAGCCGTTTGCTGTCCTGAATCTGATCAGCCTGGCTGATGTCACCACCGCTGCCAGAGTCACTTCCCACATCCTGTGGCTGTCCTGCTCCTCCTTGTCCTACAGCCCCCAAAACAGTTGCAAAAGTATAGGTGCTGTCACTCTCGATGGCATAAGATTGCCACACAGTCGTCCACCTAGCCACTCACTGAGCACAGTCACCGAGTCCTGGCTGGGAGGGAGGGAGGGAGAGACAGTAGCAAGCAGAGTGAAACAAAGAGAGAGAGAGAGAGAGTGACAGCAGCCCTGACATACACAGCAGCGTTCATTTACTTTTCTGCTGTATTGTAACTCTCTCTCTTGTGACACTGTGGACGGATGCCACCAGTCCTCCCTGGGAGAGACACAGTAACAGTGCCGAGGCCCCCCCGGTAACAGGCAAGAAGATCTCCGATCCCTAGTGTGCAGTCACTACCTGCGGCAAACACCCATTCTCCACCAATGATGGTGTGTGCATCTCTCTGTGCCCTGAAGGGGTGTGTCTCCAGAGTTGCCTGTTCTCCAGTCGGTGTCCTTCCCTAGCTGACATCGGGGGCCAATCTCTGTGTCGGCAGTCACACAGCCCCCTCAACCAGTGTGGGACACTGGGTAGCCCACTCTCAGTGTCCCCAGTTGTCATGCCCCCCAGTACTATGGGACACTGGAGAGCCCACTCCCAGTGACCCCAAACAATGTACCAATAGTTGCTGACAATGGGGTGTCCAATCCCCGTGCCAGCAGTAGCCTCCTCCCTCCGACCAGTGTGGGACACTGGGGAGTCCACTACCAGTGTCCCCAGTTGTCATAACCCCCCCCTATTGTGGGAAACTTGGAAGCCCACCCCCAGTATCCCCAAACATTTCCATACATTGTCCCTGTAAAAAAGAAAATCATCACCTGATGTGTGATTTTTTTTTCCCTTGTAAAAAAAGGAAACGGTCCTTCGTTGTCTCCCCCAACCCTTCCTCCATTCTGACCCTCCCACTGAGCACCCCACCACACCAATCCACCCTCACCCTATGCTTTCCACTGGAGGTTAAGCGCTGTCATCTTTTCTGGACTGGGACACATCTGCACCCTTCAAAGCCGACCCGCAAACTGAAGAATCAAGGTAAGTGCCGTATAATGGCAGTCAATGGGGTTTTGAACTTATGTTGATATCTCAGCCATTTTTTGGTATTTTTGTGCCAAATTTTCAACATGAGCTTTTTGGGACCACCACCTCATGAACACTGGCACTGTAATTTCATTACTGGGTCTCGAAAGGTGATTTCGCGGTTGCTGCAGGGACCCAGTAATGAAACAACAGCACCACTGCTCATGAGATGGGGTCCCAAAAAGCCCATGTTGAAAATTTGGTGCAAAAATATTAAAAAAACACCCGAGTTACGTGCGCTCATTGACATTTTCCTACATGCGCACGTTACTTTGCCAATTTTTAGTATTTTCAGTCCAAATTTTCAACGTACACATTTTTTTCACACCACCTCGTGAACAGTAGACCTGTCATTTCTCACATCCTGCCCGAAATGTGTTTCCACACCTGTGGAGCAGAATGGCAAGGTTGTTGCGCAAAATCACCTTTCGGGAGCAAGTAAGGAAATTACAGTAACAGTGTTCTTGAGGTGGGGTCCCAAATAGCCCATGTTGAAAATCTGGTGCAAAAATATAAAAAAGAAACACCAGACTTGCACGCGCTTGTTGACATCTTCCTATGCACGTGCGTAACTTTGCCAATTTTTAAGATTTTCACTCCAAAGTTTCAGCATGCATATTTTTTTATACCAACTCATGAAAAGTACAGCTGTCATTTCTCACATCCTGCCGAAATGTGTTTCTGCACCTGTGGCGCAGAATGGCATGTTGTTGTGCCAAATCACCTTTCGAGAGTGAGTAAGGAAATGACAGTACCAGTGTTTATGAAGTGTGGTCCCAAAAAGCTCAAGAACAAGGGGGCACAATTTGAAGATAGAAGGGGGGAGGCTCAGAGGTAATTTAAGGAAGTATTTTTTCACAGAGAGGGTTGTGGATGTATGGAACGGCCTTCCAGAGGAGGTTGTGGAGTCAAAAACAGTGGTGGAATTCAAGCATGCATGGGACAGTCATAAGGCAATTCTAGGGGGTTGGGGTAGGAAGAAGTAGGCTGCTGGTTTACTAGGATCTGCAGCTTATCCATCAGGTAGGGAAATGGGCAGACTGGGTGGGCCAAGCGGTCCTTATCTGCCGTCAAATTCTATGTTTCTATGCTGAAAATTTGGTGTCAACATTTTTAAAAATGTCTGTGTTATGGGTATTCATTGCAGTCTCGCTACGCATATTCGTAAAATTGGAAAATGTCATATTTTCACCCTATATTTTCAACATAGCCTTTTTACTACGACACGTCAAGTATGCCACAGCTGAAATTTTAAAATCCTGGCCAAAATGTGGTTTCACACCTGTGGGATACAATGGCATTGCGCTTGCAGAGAATTATGTTTTAGTGGGGATTTGAAACTTTTCTATACTGGGAACACGTGTTGAGGAGATAAGAAGGTTATGTAGAACATTTGGGGTGAAAATTATTTAAGATGACAAAGTTATGACAATCTGTTGCAATTTTGCTATGCCTGCTGGTAACTTTATGCATGGAAACGCATATATGCGCATCTCTGGAGAGATGAAAGTGCAAAAAGTAAGGAAATAAATTGCAAAAAAATGTGTTAATGCATAAATTAGGGTGAAAGTGACAAAACTAGGGAAATGTGGCATTAGGGTTACCAACCCTAACTCCCCAACCCCACCCTGCATAGACGTAGAGGGATCAGGAGTGGCACTGGCATCTTCAGCCCTAACGCTCACCCCATTCTCCCATGCTGTACCTGCCCAGCTTATTTTCAGATGGAATGTGGTGAGCGTTAGGGCTGAAGAAGCCAATGCCAACCCCAATCCCTCTTCATCTGTGCAGGGTGGAGGTGGGATGCTAGGGTTGGTAACCCTAATGCCTTAAGAGGGGGTGGGACAGGGTAAGGGGGAAGGGGGAAGGTCACAACTGTATGGGGAGGGGGACAACAACAGGGTAGGGAGGAGGGCAGGAACACAGTATAAAGCTGATTGCTGCACACACGAGCAGATTCAATACACCCTAGAGATTGTATCTACTAGCAATTTTCATATGTTCATATGTTCATGGTTAAGAGGGAATGTGAGGAAGTTTTTGTTCACAGAGAGGGTGGTGGATGCATGGAATGGCCTGCCATATGAGGTGGTGGGAGTATGCACTGTAGTTGGATTTACACATGCATGGAACAGGCATAAGGGAACCATAGAGTTAAGCAGAGGGAGGGACAGAAGCCATAATCAAGTACGGGCCTTATAGGCAGACTGGATGGGCTTAGCGGTCCTTATCTACGGCATTAACGGGTTCAAGAACAGCAAAGGGAAGGGCTTCAACATGTATACATAATGTCAGAAGCCAGCAAAAAATGTAAGGCTAAGTTAATAATAATTATTTGAATGCAATGACAGCAGTTCAGTTTCTCCGACTGTCCTGTTCTGATTCTCTGCTCGCTGCTCTTTCTCACACAGCTCAGCCTCCCAGCCTAGCTCGCCTTAGGTTCCTAGAATGCTGATAGTGACTGACATAAGCCCACTTTCACACGGAAAATCACAGGAACATCACACTGATGCAGGACTCATGTTAGTAGACTGTTTCAACTGCCACATAGAATAGGAATCAAATGAATTCTTCAGCAGACTGATCAACCAATGAGCACCAAAGCTATTTTACACTAAGCCCCTTATTCTACATGCTTCCTTGACTTGTCCTGCCCCACCCAGTACAATACCAATACCAACTGCAAACTTCAGCATTGACAAATGCTTGTTTGATTGTGTGTTTTTATCATAATATGTGTTTGTTTGGTCTATTCTTTTTGCATTTGACTCTGTACATTTCTCTGCTAATATTCTTTGATTTGTGTCAATAAATATTTCCCCTACTCTTCACTTGTGAAACATAGAAACACAGAAGCTGATGGCAGATAAGGACCGCAAGGCCCATCCAGTCTGCCCATTTCTTTTTCTACCTTATAAATGTGCCATTGGCCTTTGCTCTGTCAATGGCCTATCTATTCATACTCATCTGTGTTGCTCCATTATGCCTATGTAACCCCTAGGTGGCACTATCCCAAGGGCTACTACCCCTGCCTGCTTGGCTAGTAGTAGGTTAAGGGGGTCTGAGTTCTGAAATGGATGCCTCCACCTGGAGGTCAGGGTTGGTAGTGGTCAAGCTAACCTGGGCACAGCCCTCCGGGACACTGTAACCCCCCTCTTTCCCCTCTAGTGGCCTGAACACTGTACAATAATCACGTTCACAATACCCCTGGTACACCACACAAGTACCCACACTGTTAGCACTTACCACCAGGGCTGGTTCCTTTGGCTCGACCCTGGGGGAACCCCTGTAAAACAAGATTATGCATAGCAAATAGCAACAGTACAGTACTTTGAGCACAAACTGGAACCACAGTCAGATTACATGCAGAAAAAGTTAGTTCTGATTTATTCAGGGGACTTGAACAAGGGAGGGGCAAAATCAGGTTAATTAGCTTAAAGGTTGTATCAATCAAGCAGTTATGCATGTGCTTTGAGTCCCCCACACACAGTCACACCTCCGGGTACCCAGGTGGAGAAGAGATGGGCTAGCCAGGACTGATGCCTGGGGTTGTAGCTGGTTGGGGCCCTGTGATGGAAAACACAAAATGCACAGTACACAAGGGCCCACACAAGTCACAGAGGCATCGTTCCTGTTCAAGCGTGTAGCAGGGGGCTGATCCCCAGGCAGGTCTCTCGTCGATGGCTTCTCTGTGCAATGGGTAGTCTGGCTGGGCCAGTCTGGCAAGGCCCAGACTGCATGGAAACAAATGCAGTACGTTTTGGGCTGGATACAGCTTCCAGCAAGCAGAACACAGTTCACACAGTAGGGAACTAACTCACGACCCACTAGCAGCTCATAGCACATTTACATGTGTACGGAAATTCTACTGTACCAGGCAAAGCGCTCCCCGGTCACAATCGCAAAGTCTCTGCACACACCAGGAACTTAGGGGTAGCTGGAACTCCTGACAGGCCGATCGCATTCAGCAAAATCTTTGCTCTTCTTCAGGTTGAGCCTGGCCCACTTCAGTAGTTTACTTTAGTCACACAAACTTGGATTTAGTCCAAAATAATTTTCTTCTCTCCCTCTCAGGAGCAGCAGGCAGACATGCAGGCCAAAACCTCAGCCTTTTCAGAGTTCTCCCATGCGAATCCACTCAGGATTGCTGCTCAGAATCACTTCAGCTCCTTCTTTAGCTTCCAGCTTAGATCTGCCTCAACTGCCAGCAAGCCTGGGACTTTCCCCCACATCCAAAAGGTTTGGTTGGCTGATTTGGCTGTCAGTCAAAGCAAGAGCTCCCCCTTCAGTTGCAAAAAAGGTGCAAAAAGTTCAAAATTACAGTTCCTACAGATTTTGACTTCAGACAGCTGTTGTAGTTCGGCTACATTTTAGGTCACACCAGAACTGATTGGTCCAATTTGCAGTCCAGGACCAAGACAGTGGAGACAAACAAAACAGTCCTTGCTGCAAAGAAAGCATGTTAGACAAACTACATTACCATTATCACTCTAAATGATTTTCAGCAAATAGTTACATCTTTCAACAGAGCTCCCTCTTAGATTACTTGTGCTGCAATCAGGCAGCTCTTAAAGAGACAGTACACAGAGGCTATTCAGACTCTGATAATCACATTTAAACTGCTAAAACGCAGGACACCAGCCTGGCAGTGAGCATTTAGGCAAGCTCAAGGAAGACTTTTTGGGAACCCCCATTTGTAGGGGGGTTAAACCCTTCCCTGCCTGTGAAAACTTGGCATCCGCGTCAAATCTGTACCATCATAACATTGAAAATGCAACATATACAAGATATTTATACCATTAACATGCTATACAAGTACTATCTGATTCATCAAATGGCATAACTGGTCACTTTACTATACATTTCAATGTACTCCACTATATCATTTCCATTCTGACAATACATTACGCATATTTCACACAGGTAAATCAAACATTACTATACAGAATCATGTAATAACTTCTTGTACTCTAAACAATGCAAGAGGGGTCCCTTCCCTATCAGCTAACTTGGGGCTGGATGGGGCAGGGGCACCATGGTGAGAGGGCAAAACAAGTAACCTGGAATGGGCCATCAAGCTCAGTTTGGGTAGCGAGCTCTGAGAGACATAAACACCTTTGTGGACTACATTGAGAGGCAAATCCACTGGCCTCCCAGGGGAATCGTAACTGAAGCACACCACTGGCTTGACAGCTCGGCCAGTCTTTCTGGGGTGAACAACCACAGTCTCTGTACTTTCAGCAATGGTCTTGAAGCTTTCACCACTTGTGAGGGGTGCCTCTGCATGAAGGGGAATGTCCAAGCTGGGAGCACTGTCAGTCCCTTGCTCTGTAGTCTCTGTTTCTACAACATTTGGCTCATTTTGAAGACACTCTGGCACTGAAGGAGGGTTGTCAGCACTCTCATAGTGTTCCCCAAGTTCTGGTATGTCACCAGAAAGATTCATACCATCAGCCTCTCCTTCAGGCAAATCATACAGTTCCACAATGCACAAAGACCCAGCATCCTCAGACGTGATATTTTGCACTTCACTTTCAGGGAGCATTGGCTACAAGGATGATGCCGGGGGGTTAGGCAGTCCAGAAGGCCCAGCTTCACCCCCATAATGCAACATAGGATTTCCACGAAACAACTGACTCAGTTCATATGAGGGGTAATAGGCATTATCCCACTCACTGTCATCCAAGATAGACTGGCAGTCACTATCATTCTGGGCCTGCTGCGGGGGAAGTCTTAAATCAGCAACCACTGGGGCAGGCTGACTCTGTTTCTTTCTTGCAGCAGCACGAGTCACTGGTCCAGGGGAATCAATCTCAGTGGGTTCAGCCTCAATTATAACTTGACCAATAGGTAGCAAGTGGTTACAGTGCATGGCCTTGACAGCTTTGGAATTATTCTCTGGGTGCACTTTGTACACTGACAAATCATCCAACTTTCCAACTATGACATGGGGAAGATGGTGCCATCGATAAGCAATTTTGTGTTTACCATGCAATCCTAAATTTCGCAACAACACACAGTCTCCAGGCCTAAGCTCTTGAGCCTTTACTTTTCTATCATGTCTCTCTTTGTTGGCCAGATTTCTCTTGGCGGCCATTGTCTGGGCCAGTTTATAGGCATGGTTCAATTGAGCTTTCAGTTTTTGTACACACTGCAGGTAATCTTCGGCTCGGACCCCATCGGGAGAAACCCCAAAACAGACATAAACAGGCAGCCAGGCCTCTCTCCCGAACATGGGGCAGTAGGGGGTGAGAACCAGATAGCATCATTCATCGTGCAATTGTATGCATGTACCAAGGTGCTAATCTGCTGGCTCCATTTATGCTTATCTTTTGGGTGGAGGGTGCCTAGCATGTCTAGCAGGGTGCGGTTAAAGTGTTCTGGTTGAGGATCCCCCTGCGGGTGATAAGGGGTGGTTCTTGACTTTCGCACCCCCATAGAGAGAGCATTTCTTTGATTAGCCGACTCTCAAAGTCCCGGCCCTGATCAGAGTGAATTTTCTGGGGGGCACCATAGTGGATGAAGACATTTTGCACAAGCACCTTGGCCACGGTAGATGGTTTTTGATCTTTGGTGGAAAAAGCTTGTGCATACCGTGT
The DNA here is from genome assembly GCA_016271365.2 of Neoceratodus forsteri. Lineage (NCBI taxonomy): Eukaryota > Metazoa > Chordata > Ceratodontiformes > Ceratodontidae > Neoceratodus > Neoceratodus forsteri. The sequence goes on along the minus strand of CM057453.1, from coordinate 1,574,439,220 downwards.
GAAATGGTCCGTAAAAACTAACACAATGCCAATGTTTCACTGATCAGGCTATAACCTCAAGAAGTCTATGCAGACTAGTTCTATTGGGGTACTGGTAGTAATGTTGACAAGGGGGGCAGCCCTCTGAGGCAGAGCTTTTCTCTGCGGACAGCGACTACAAGTCCTTACGTGGTGCTCAACATTGGCCCCCATCTTAGGCCAGTAGAACTGAGATCGTACTAGGTCAAGGGTCTGGTTGATACCGAGGTGCCCCATATTATTGTGGAGGGACCTCAGTACCAAATTTTTGAAGGCTGTGTGCAGGACCAATTGTTGCTTGTCTATATGGCCACCCCGATCTACTGTCTCTCTATACAGCACCTGATTAAGCAGCTTCAACCTGGGGCCTTCTTTAAACAATAAAGCGATTCACAGAACAGAGGAATGCAACTTGGATACATCTTTTCCTACATGAAGGGCGTCAAGGGCTGGCTGAATCAGAGGATCTCAGGATTGAGCCCATTGAATGCTGTCATTGTCAAACTGAGGTAGTGCACTAATATCTAGAGCAGAAAAGTGGCAATATGCAGCCGGTATGCAGGTGTCAGAGGGGCCCAAGCAATCTACTAAGCAGTCCGCTGTGTCTGTAGACATCTGTTCATTTCTGTCAAACTTTTGGCACAATGCTCAGATGTCAGGTTCAGACAGCCTGACCCAGTCGCTCTTGGAAATGGGCCTCCGAGATAGGGCATCAGCATCAATACGATTCAGGCCCGGTCGGTATTCGACAGCATAATCATAAGTTGACAATACAGAAAACCACCGGTGCCCTGTGGCATCTAACTTAGCTGAAGTCTGTACATAGGTCGATGGGTTATTGTCAGTCCTCACCAATATTTTCGTCCCATAGAGGTAATCATGAAACTGGTCGACAATGGCCCATTTTAACGCAAGGAACTCCAACTTGTGCACAGGGTAGTTTCGATCTGACGGGGTCAAGCTCCTACTGGTGAATGCCACTGGTCTCAAACTATCTTCATGGTCTTGATACAGTACAGCTCCTAGACCCAGCAGACTGGCATCAGTATGCAGCACATAGGGTTTGGTGGGATTGGAATAAGTGAGGATGGGGGCATGGGTGAGCTGGTATATGACTTTGTGGAAAGCTGCTTCACAGTCAGGCATCCAACGGGACCTGAAAAGTTCACCTGGGTGGAAATATGCTTTGTCTGGTTCTTTGACAGACCCTTTCTTGTATTTCCGACTGGTAGGAGGGTAACCCTGGGTAAGATTCAAGAGTGGCCGAATCACTTTGGAAAAGTCCTTTATGAACCGGGGGTAGTAGCCACAGAATCCCGGGAAACGTCGTAGTTCTTTCAAATTGTGGGGCTGGGACCAAGTAGTCAAGGCTTCAACTTTACCAGGATCAGTCTCTATCCCCTCTGTAGACACTATGTGCCTCACATACTTCACAGACGTTTGGAAAAACTGGCACTTGTCGATGGACAGCTTGAGGCCGAAATCTTCCATTCGGTCTAGTACTTTTAACAGTCAACTCTCATGTTCCTCTAGGGAACTCCCGAACACAATGACATCGTCCAAGTACACCAGGCATTCCTGCAAATTCATGTCTCCCACCGCTCGTTCCATCAGTCGCTGGAAGGTGGCTGGGGCGCCCAATATCCCCTGTGGCATTCTCAGGAATTCGTAGAACCCTAAAGGACAGATGAAGGCTGTCTTCTCATGGTTCTCCAGAGCCATCGGAATCTGGTAATATCCACTGCGAAGATCCAACACCGAGAACCACTGGCTCCCATTCAAACAATCCAGAGCATCTTGTATACGGGGCATGGTGTATTGATCGGGGATGGTCTCTCAAGTCAGAGTTTGATAATTAACACACATTCTCACAGATCTGTTCTTCTTATGCACAAGCACAATGGGAGAAGCATATGGGCTCCTGGATTCTTGTATTACACCAGCCACGAGCATTTCCTGCAAGTGTCTTCTCACATCGTCTATGTCTGCAGGGGCTAGGCGTCGAGACCGCTCTCAAAATGGCCGTTCATCGTGCAGGCGTATGTGATGCTCTGCACCCTGGACACATCCCGTGTCCCATTTCTTCAATGAAAACACTTGATCTCTCTGGGCAAGTTTCTGGCTAATTCTAGTCTTCCATTCAGCTGGCAATGGGGAGTCACCAAATCAAATAAGTCGGGAGTCACTTTATCTGTCTTGCCAGGGTGCTTGTTGCTGAGCAACACTACAGTGTCTGCACAGTGTACCGTAGCTAGGGTGCATCCTCTATTGACACGGATCTCTTGATCTGACACATTATGAATCTGGACCATCACTCGTCGTGCATAGACATGAGCACGAGCTGGCAAGATGCTGGGCTAAACCAATAATCCTGGCAATTTTCCATCACCTGGTGCGTTCAACATCAGTATTTTGTTCTTGACATCTTTGCGGAGACGGACCTCCCCTTGAATGGTACACTGGGCGTTAGGGTCCAGTATCACTGAATCAGGATCCTTCTTCCTCACGACCCCTATCGGTTCATCCTGGTCCACTCCCTCGGGGTTCTGTTGCAAATCATAGGCCCTCTTGATCAGAGTAGGAATTCTTGGGGCCCTCCCAGTCCATCGCCCTTGTTTCTCACGACAGAGCTGTGCCACTCTCCAAAACATATGAGCACTGGTCCCAATTAACAGGGAAACTCCATCATACAGTCCAGTAGAGGGACACACTAAGGCCGGTGTCTCGACTTGCTCCTCTACACCAGTTACAGCTGCAAGAAACGACAACCAGAGGTGGACATATACTAGGTAGGGATAAGACTTGTCGCTCAGCCCCCACACATGTAGGCCTTCCAGGGATTGTAAGGGCACAGCAGATAAGTGTTTGTCATACTAGTCCTGAAATACAATGGTCACTTGTGACCCACTGTCCAGCACAGCCCGAGCAGGAATACCATTCACAGCCACAGTAGTCTCCATTGAAGGGCCCACTATTTTGGACCAGTCTGGAGGGACAGCAGCAGGGGCCTGGATGGATGATTTAGCCACAAAGGGGTTTGAGTTAGGATGTCCAAAGCCTTCACTGTGATCATTTTGTGCACCCCTTGACCACAGATTGATTTTCCGAAGCTCTCCATGAAGCCGGTTCGTCACTTTCTCTAAGTCTTTCTGAGACCAGCATTCCCTCTACATATGGCCATCCTTTCCACATTCTTGACAAATGATAGACTCCTGGGTCATCCTTGGAGAGAACATTGCATGAGGAACTGAAGTAGTAGCAAGGGATCGGGGTCCCACATCTGCCTGCAGCGGTGAGAGGGGTGCAACGTGTCTCAATAGTTCCTTTAGGGTGGCAGTCAATTCTTTGATTTCAGCCTGGGAGCTAGCCTCAGTAGAGGATGCCTGAGAGTACATCCCCATGGTAGTCATGTCCTGAGAGGAACCAGAATCTTGTTCCATGGGGGGAACCCTTGTAGAGGCGCCCACCTTCAGCTCTCGGACTTCCTTTAATAGCTCGACTTTCAAAAACTGGGCCCAGGGCTGGAAGTCCTTTGCATTCTCAGAGTACTTGTTAGGTGCCGATGTTTGCCCCTGAACCCCACTTAGATGATCACTCTCTGCCCCTTGTGCTGTAGCAGCAGATATTGGTAAAATTTCCCCCCCGGGGTCACCTTTGCTCAACCCCCCGAATTTCTTTCATTAGCACGTCATAAGAGGGGGGCGATTCCAGTCGGTTGGCGAGGTGCAACTGAAGCAGTAACAATTCTGAAAAAGGAGCAGACTTAAGGATCTGGTCCAGCCTAGTTCGATCTAATCCATTTGATGGGAAACTACCCTTTCTGAGGCACTCTTGTAGCAGCTTTTCAAGCCGAGGTACATACACAGACAATGGCTCCCCGAGTACTGCTGGGCGTTTCTTACTCCCCACCACAGGTCCTCATCTGAATCCGGGCTCCCATACACATTCTCCAATACATCAAGATAGTCCTGTGCAGTTGCTTCGAGGTTATTGGCCCGCTTGGCATGGATGGTAGCCAGGGCAGGACCTCGGAGGTTCTCGCACAACCTCTTTCATTTCTCTGCTTTTGAGCATTGCCATGCAAGTACTAGAGAGGCCACATAGTCTATCCAGGTCTCCCAGTCATCCTCCCCCTGTGGGGTGCGAAGGGTGCCCGAGAAGATTCTCAACCTTCGGTAGGAGTCGTGACTAATGGCAGGTACAGATATAGGGGCCAGCATTGTCATGGGCACAGAAGGCGGGGCAGTAACAGGTGCTGGAGTGGGAGGGGGTGTTGGGGAGGGAACACCCCCAGGTGGCAGGAATTGTTTCTTAAAGTCCTCTACGGTTTTCCCTTCCTCCAGCAACAACTTAGCAAATTTCTCCTCGAAAGTCTCAGATGATAGGGGGAGCTCATCCTCCCCGGAGTCTTTATTGTCTCTAGTCATTACTCTCCAGGCAACTGGGGCCTCTTCTGGGGCAATAGTCCGTGGCACTTTGGAATTGTCCACTAGGTCACTACACTCTAGTAACGCCATGAAAGTTTGGGCGGTCAAATCAGCCTATCGCCCCACCACCACAGCGTTTGTTAAACATTCAAATTTGGAAAGTACTCCTTCTACAGCATCTTTACCAATGTTCAGGGGAATATCCAATACAAGCAGGGCATTGTGAGGGTCAATCTCCTGCCCTGTACACCACCCCACCAACAGGTGCACAGCTACTTCTGTTGGGGTAGTCATTTATGTTTGACAATAATTCGTAATTTCGGCCACTAGAAGACACAAAATCCCAGCGATGAGCCTCCAAGATGTAACCCCTAGGTGGCGCTATCCCAAGGGCTACTACCCTTGCATGCTTGGCTAGTAGCAGGTTAAGGGGGCCTGAGTTCTGAAATGGGTGCCTCCACCTGGAGGTCAGGGTTGGTAGTGGTCAAGCTAACCTGGGCACAGCCCTCCGGGATACTGTAACCCCCCTCTTTCCCCTATAGTGGCCTGAACACTGTACAATAATCAATTTCACAATACCCCTGGTACACCACACAAGTACCCACACTGTTTGCACTTACCACTAGGGCTGGTTCCTGTGGCTCGACCCTGGGAACCCCCTGTAAAACAATGTTATGCACAGCAAATAGCAACAGTACAGTACTTTGAGCACAAACTGGAACCACAGTCAGATTATGTGCAGAAAAAGTTAGATCTGATTTATTCAGGGGACTTGAACAAGGGAGGGGCAAAATCAGGTTAATTAGTTTAAAGGTTATATCAATCAAGCAGTTAGGCATGTGCTTTGAGTCCCCACACACAGTCACACCTCTGGGTACCCAGGTGGAGAAGAGATGGGCTAGCCAGGACTGTTGCCCAGGGTTGGCCGGCATCGCAGCTGGTTGGGGCCCTGTGATGGAAAACACAACATGCACGGTACACAATATTTGTAATCTGGAGCCAGACATCTCAGTTCATCAAGGAAACGAAACAACAAGACAATCAGATGACACACTCAGATTAAGCTGTTGTTGTAGGGAGCTACCCTGGTATTTACTCACGATACTCAAGACTGGACACAGGCTGGACGTAAATCGAGACTGCAGGTGGTTGATCTGGAATGCCAGGAGAAGCAGGGCCCACACGATTCACAGAGGCATTGTTCCTGTTCAAGCGAGGAGCAGGGGACTGATCCCCAGGCAGGTCTCTCGTCGATGGCTTCTCTGTGCAGTGGGTAGTCTGGCTGGGCCAGTCTGGCAAGGCCCAGACCACATGGAGGCAAATTCAGATGTAGTCCGTTTGGCCTGGATACAGCTTCCAGCAAGCAAAACACAGTTCACACAGTGGGGAACTAACTCACGACCCACTAGCAGCTCATAGCACATTTGCATGTAAGGGAATTCTACTGTACCAGGCAAAGTGCTCCCCGGTCACAATCGCAAAGTCTCTGCACACACCGGAAGCTTAGGGGTAGCTGGAACTCCTGACAGGCCGATCGCATTCAGCAAAATCTTTGTTCTTCTTCAGGTTGAGCCTGGCCCACTTCAGTAGCTTACTTTAGTCACACAAACATGGATTTAGTCTAAAATAATTCTTTTCTCTCCCTCTCAGGAGCAGCAGGCAGACATGCAGGCCAAAACCTCAGCCTTTTCAGAGTTCTCCCATGCAAATCCACTCAGGATTGCTGCTCAGAATCACTTCAGCTCCTTCTTCTTTAGCTTCCAGCTTAGATCTGCCTCAACTGCCAGCAAGCCTGGAACTTTCCCCCAGATCCAAAAGTTTGGTTGTCTGATTTGGCTGTCAGTCAAAGCAAGAGCTCCCCCTTCAGTTGCAAAAAAGGCGCAAAAAGTTCAAAACTACAATTCCTACAGATTTTGACTTCAGACAGTTGCTGTAGTCCGGCTACATTTTTGGTCCCACCAGAACTGATTGGTCCAATTTGCAGTCCAGGAACAAGATAGTGGAGAAAAACAACACAGTCCTTGCTGCAAAGAAAGCACGTTAGACAAACTACATTACCATTATCACTCTAAATGATTTTCAGCAAATAGTTACATCTTTCAACAGAGCTCCCTCTTAGATTACTTATGCTGCAGTCAGGCAACTCTTAAAGAGACAGTACACAGAGGCTATACAGGCTCTGGTAATCACATTTAAACTGCTAAATCGCAGGACACCAGCCTGGCAGTGAGCATTTAGGCAAGCTCAAGGAAGACTTTTTGGGAACCCCCATTTGTAGGGGGGTTACACCTATCCCATGCCTGTTTGAAGTCCTGCACTGTATTCATATTCACTACTTCCTGAGGTAGGCTGTTCCATGCATCCACCACCCTTTCTGTGAAAAAGCACTTCCTCACATTACCCCTTTATTGGCCTCCCTCTAATCTCATGCTGTGTCCTTTTGTCCTGCTATTTTTCTTATCTTGAAACATGTTAGACTCTTTCAACTTGTTAATGCCCTTAAGGTGTTTGAATGTTTCGATCATATCTCTCTCTCTCTCCCTCCCCCCTTTGCTCTAGGGTATACATATTGAGCTCTGATAATCTGTCGTCATATGTTTTCTGATGCAGTCTCTGCACCATTTTGGTTGCCCTTCTCTGGACCGCCTAGTGGTCAAACAGGATTCAGCATGTTTGCAGTTCATTTGCACCACCAGGTAGAAAAAGGTCCGTCTCCCCATACGACACATAGGAAATGCCAAACCTCACCCAACAACTAACACACTGAAATCTGGCCAATGGAAAATCATGTACACAAATGCTCACAGCCTAGAAATAAGATCCCAGACCTGCAGGCAATAATGTCAGAGGCTAAACTGACATAGTAGCAATTAGCGAGGCGTGGTTTGCCAAACCACACTTGGGAGACTTCAGTACCAGGCTATGTATTGTTTAGAAGAGACTGAGGTGCAAAAAGGGGGGCTGGAGTGGCCCTGTATGTCAATGAAAATATGAAAGCTACAGAAATTCAGAATACACGTAAGGAGCCAGAAGAACTGTGGGTCATGCTGGAAACAGGAAATGGGACAGCCATAAGAACCGGGGTTGTCTACAGGCCCCCAGACCAGGGGGAGGACATAGACACATTACTGTTAGAAGATATACAAAACATGACAGCTAAAGGGAGGTTCTGATAATGGGAGACTTCAACATGCCAGATACAGATTGGTCAATACCAGCAGGAACATCTGCCAGAACTAGACACATGGTGGATTCCTGCAGGGGCCTCAAACAACTGGTACAACAACCCACAAGAGACAGGGCTATCCTAGATCTAGTACTGACTAACAGGGAAGGATCACAGATCTCCAGGTAGAAGGACACCTGGGGCAAGTGACCATCACATGGTATGGTTCAATTTGGCTACTACATCTAAATCATCCCATTCCAAGGCAAAATATGGGACTTCAGAGGAGCTGACTTTGATAAGATGGCCAACAAGGTTCAGCTAGCCCTGGCAAAAAGAAACAGGTGAGGATACAGGCAAGTGGGCAAGCATTAAGGATGCAATACTTGAAGCAACATCCCATTGTGTTAGACAGAAAAGGAAGTGCAAAAGAAGAAGAAACCACTTTGGTTCTCAAATACAGTGCAGAAATGGTCAGTGCCAAAAGTCGGCCTTCAGGAAATATATAAGGGAACACAGCGGATGAAGATAGGGAGGCATACAAACTGCCCCAAGGAAGCAGGGAAGGCAGTAAGGCAGGCAAAGTCCCAAACTGAGGAAACACTAGCACGAACAGTAAAGAAGGTGACAAGACTTTCATAGATACATTAGTGAAAGGAGAAAGTCCAGAGGGGTATTGCTAAGCTCAATGGAGAAAAGGGGACATGAGGAGGAGGACCCGTAAAGCATCTATCTTAAATAGATACTTTTGCTCAGTATTTACTGAAGAGAAGGTAGGGCAGGCCCACAGTCAGCACCATGGACACGGGGGAGGTGAGCACTACTCCCTTCACAAAAGAAAGGGTCCTACAAGAGCTGCTAAGCTCAGGGTGGATAAAGCAATGGGACCTGATGGCATACATCCCAGGGTACTTAAGGAGCTAAGGGTGGAACTAGCAGAGCCATTAGCAGAACTGTTTAGTGAGTCTCTGAGCACAGGAGAGGTCCCAGAAGTGTGGAGAAGGGCTCATGTGATCCCGCTCCACAAAAAGTGGTAGCAGGGAAGAGGCAGGAACTACAGACCAGTCAGTCTTTACCTCAGTAGTGGGCAAGATTATGGGCACTCCTTAAGGAAAGGATAGTGCAACACCTGGAATCCATAGGACACAGGATCCAAGACAGCATGGGTTTACAAAAGGAAGGTCCTGTCAAACTAATCTCATAGATTTCTTTGACTGGGTAACCAGAGTGGTGGACCAAGGGGGAGCAAGTTGATGTCGCCACCTTGACTTCAGCAAAGCTTTTGACACTGTTCCACGTAGAAGATTGATAAATAAGCTGGGTAGGCTTGGGGTGGGTCAAGTTAGTCAACTGGGTGGCAAACTGGTTGACGGGCAGAAAACAGAGAGTGGTGGTAAATGGTATACAGTCAGAAGAGATGCAAGTCACAAGTGGGGTACCGGTATCATGTCCTGGGGCCAGTCCTCTTCAATATCTTCATTAGTGACCTTGCAGATGGACTGAGGGTAAGGCTTGTCTGTTTGCAGATGACACCAAGATTCAACAGAGTAGATGATCCAGATGGGGTAGGCAGAATGAGAAGAGATCTGGATAAACTAGCAAAATGGTCAGAAGAGTGGCAACTGGGATTTAATGCAAAGAAGTGCAAGATCATGCACATAGGGAAGAGAAACCCTGAAGCCACCTATAGGCTGGGAGGGGAGTTGATGGCAGTCACAAAGGAAGAAAGAGACTTGGGCATCATCATCACTGATGACCTGAAATCATCCAAGCAGACCTCTAAAGCAGTAGGTAAGGCTAGGGGGGTGTTAGGGTGTATTAGTAGGGGTATCACAAGTTGTAAGAGAGAAGTAATAATCCCTCTTTACAAGACACTGGTTAGGCCCCATCTGGAGTACTGCGTACAGTACTGGAGGCCACACCTTCACAAGGACATTAACCAAATTGGAAGCAGTCCAGAGAAGGGCAACCAAAATGGTGCAGGGACTGCATCAGAAGACATATGAGGACAGATTAGCCGAGCTCAATATGTATACCCTTGAGCAAAGGAGGGAGAGAGGTGATATGATCGAGACATTCAAACACCTTAAGGGCATTAACAAGGTGAAAGAGTCTAACATGTTTAAATATAAGAAAAATAGCAGGACAAGAGGACACAGCATGAGATTAGAGGGAGGCCAATTAAGGGGAATATGAGGAAATACTTTTTCACAGAAAGGGTGGTGGATGCATGGAACAGCCTACCTTAGGAAGTGGTAGCTATGAATACAGTGCAGGGCTTCAAACAGGCATGGGATAGGCATAAGGGAGCAATACAGATGAGTATGAATAGATAGACCACTGACAGAGCAAAGGCCGATGGCACATTTATAAGGTAGAAAAAGAAATGGGCAGACTGGATGGGCCTTGCGGTCCTTATCTGCCATCAACTTCTATGTTTCTATGTTTCTATGCCTCAATTTGGTTAATGTCCTTGTGAAGGTTTGGCCTCCAGTACTGCATGCAGTACTCCAGATGGGGCCTAACCAGTGTCTTGTAAAGAGGGATTATTGCCTCCCTCTTCCGAGTTGTGATACCCCTACTAATACAACCTAACATTCCCCTAGCCTTACCTACTGCTTTAGTGGTCTGCTTGGATGATTTCAGGTGATCGATGATGATGATGATGCCCAAGTCTCTTTCTTCCTATGTGACTGCCAGCAATTCCCCTCCCAGCCTATAGGTGGCTTCAGGGTTACTCTTCCCTATGTGCATGATCTTGTACTTCTTTGTATTAAACCCCAGTTGCCACTCTTCCGACCATTTTGCTAGTTTATCCAGATCTCTTTTCATTCTGGCCACCCCATCTGGATCATCTACTCTGTTGCAGATCTTGGTGTCATCTGCAAACAGACAAACCTTACCCTCCAGTCCATCTGCAATGTCACTGATGAAGATATTGAAGAGGACTGGCCCCAGGACTGATCCCTAAGGTACCCCACTTGTGACTTGCATCTCTTCTGACTGTATACCGTTTACCACCAATCTCTGTTTTCTGCCCGTCAACCAGTTTGCCACCCAGTTGACCAACTTGACCCACCCCAGCCTACCCAGCTTACTAATCAATCTTCTATGTGGAACAGTATCGAAAGCTTTGCTGAAGCTCAAGGTAGGCGACATCAACTGCTCCCCTTGGTCCACCACTCTGGTTACCCAGTCAAAGAAATCTATGAGATTAGTTTGACAGGACCTTCCTTTGTAAACCCATGCTGTCTTGGATCCTGTGCCCTCATGGATTCCAGGTGTGCAACTATCCTTTCCTTAAGGAGTGCTCCACAATCTTGCCCACTACTGGGGTAAGACTGACTGGTCTGTAGTTCCCTGCCTCCTCCCTGCTACCACTCTTGTGGAGTGGGATCACATGAGCCCTTCTCCACACTTCTGGGACCTCTCCTGTGCTCAGAGACTCACTAAACAGTTCTGATAATGGCTCTGCTAGTTCCACCCTTAGCTCCTTTAGTACCCTGGGATGTATGCCATCAGGTCCCATTGCCTTGCCCACCCTGAGCTTATCGAGCTCTTGTAGGACCCTTTCTTTTGTGAAGGGACTAGTGCTCACCTCCCTCCCCCCTTTGTCCATGGTGCTGAGCTGTGGGCCCTGCCCTACCTTCTCTTCAGTAAATACTGAGCAGAAGTATCTATTTAGGATAGATGCTTTTAAATGGTTCTCCTCCTCACACGCCCCCTTAACTCCTTTGATCTTAGCAATACCCCCTCTGGACTTTCTCCTTTCACTAATGTATCTATAGAAAGTCTTGTCACCTTCTTTTACTGTCTGTGCCAGTGTTTCCTCAGTTTGAGCCTTTGCCTGCCTCACTGCCTTCCCTGCTTCCCTTAGGGAAGTTTGGTATGCCTCCCTATCTTCATCCCGCTGTGTTCCCTTATATTTCATGAAGGCCAGCCTTTTGGCTCTGACCTTTTCTGCCACTGTTTTTGAGAACCAAAGTGGTTTCCTTCTTCTTTTGCGCTTCCTTTTTTCTCGAACACAATGGGATTTTGCTTCAAATATTGCATCCTTAATGCTTGCCCACTTTGCCTGTACCCCCTCACCTGTATTTTTTGCCAGGGCTAGCTTAACTCTGTTGGCCATCTTATCAAAGCCAGCTCCTCTCAAGTCCCATATTTTTGCCTTGGAATGGGATGATTTAGTTGTAGTGGCCAAACTGAACCATACCATGTGATGGTCACTGGCCCCCAGGTGACCTTCTACCTGGAGATCTGTGATCCTTTCCCTGTTAGTCAGTACTAGATCTAGGATAGCCCTGTCTCTTGTGGGTTGTTGTATCAGTTGTTTGAGGCCTTCCCCCTGCAGGGAATCCACAATGTGTCTAGTTCTGGCAGATGTTCCTGCTGGTATTGATCAATCTGTATCTGGCATGTTGAAGTCTCTCATTATCAGAACCTCTGCTTTAGCTGTTATGTTTTGTATATCTTCTAACAGTAATGTGTCTATGTCCTCCCCTGGTCTGGGGGCCTGTAGACAACTCCAGTTCTTATGGCTGTCCAATTTCCTGTTTCCATGGTGACCCACAGTTCTTCTGGCTCCTTATGTGTATTCTGAATTTCTGTAGTTTTGATATTTTCATTGACATACAGGGCCACTCCACCCCCCCTTTTTGCACTTCGGTCTCTTCTGAACAGTACATAGCCAGGTACTGAAGTCTCCCAAGTGCGGTTACTGGTAAACCACATCTCGCTAATTGCTACTATGTCCAATTTAGCCTCTGTCATTATTGCCTGCACATCTGGGATCTTGTTTCCCAGACTGCGAGCATTTGTGTACATGATTTTCCATTGGCCAGATTTCAGTGTGTTAGTTGTTGGGTGAGGTCTGGCGTTTCCCCTGTGCGTCATATGGGAAGCTGGACCTTTTTCCTTACCTGGTGATGCAAAGAAACTGCAAACATGCTGAACTCCTGTTTGACCACTAGCTGAGGGGGAAGGGTGTTCTTCCCATTCAACGTATGGGGTGCTGCACCCCTTTCCCCATTTGCTAGTTTAAATATTCTGCAAAGACGTCAAACTTCTGCCCCAATGCACTGATTCCCTCCTTAGTCAGATGCAGTCCATCAAATTTAAAGAACTTTCACTCCCGAAACTGTTGCCAGTTCCCTACAAATTTGTGTCCTTTTTCTTGGCACCAGCCCTTGAGCCACATGTTTAGCTCCTCTATCTCCCCTTCTCTGACCTTCCGTCCATCTGCTCCCCTCTCCCAGACTGGCAGGAGCTCAGAGAAGGAGATGCCAGATGAAATGTATGATAGTTTGCCACCCAGCCTGGTCAGGTGTTCCTTGGTCTCCACAACTGACTGGCTGGCAAGATCATTAGTCCCTATGTGTACCAGGACATCAATGTTTTCTCCTGCTTCCTGAACAATTTTAGCAATGCGGTCAGTGTTTCTCCACGTTGATGTATCTGGGAGACATCTGACCATTAACCCTGGCTGGAGATAGGTATCAACTCCCTGAATCATGGAGTCTCCTATGATTAGAAGTTTTTTTGATTTCCTTTTTGCTTTTTTTGTTTTGGTTCCTGTTTAGGGCGAGTTTTGTTGTGCTAGCTCCTGTCCCTCAATGTCCTGCTCTGCAGTGTCCTCTGCCCCTTTGTTTGATGTTGGAGATAGAGGCAGATACCTGTTTGTAGTTTTTAAATGGTTTGTGGAGGTAATATGTTGGAGAGCACCGGGTGATGGGGCACCCGATTTGCCCCTCCTAACCACCTTCCAGCCTCCTGGACCAACTACCCTCTGCGGTCGAGGTGCTTCTGTTGGATGTTGGAGAAATGGCGGGTGGTTCTTATAATATATTTCCTCTTGAATATGAAATTTGAGGCTCGCAATCTCTGCTCATGCTGCCTGGAGCTGAGCCCTAAGATCTCCAATGGCCCAACATGTAGGACAGTGTCCTAAATCCTGTAAAACTGCCCTTCTGAAAAGTGTTCCGCAGTACCTGCAGTTGATGATATCCATTCCAGATAAGTTGCTGGGTTCATAACCTGGTCAGAATAATTAGAATGAAGTAAATGAAAGCAAAAGTTTGATTTTGTGTTTTGTTCGTTTGTTTTTGTATAACTTGTTATAACAAGTTAAATTACTAGTGCTCCTGTAAATGAGGTCACCGTGAGGATACCCCACTGATCCACCCCTTCCTGCCTTGCCACAGGAAATGTCACGACTGTGCTACCCTATAAAAAGGGTGTAGTATGGGGTGGTTGGGGATGGGGGTGGGTGGCTGGGCCCTTCCCCTGCCAAAAAAGAAGAACCATTGATGAAAAAAACAAGAAGGTAAGAGCAGAAACAATCAGTCAGCAACAGATGCAGTAACCCTGAAAGCTTATCCTAATGATAGATAAAACTGTAAAACCTGTACAGCACCACCTGTAATAATTTCACAGAAGATATACCCTGTAAGAAGCACTTTGCTACAGAGAAAAATAAAGCAGTAACAGAAGATATACCTTGCAAAAGACAATTTGAATCAGAAGATTACAGCAGTAATCTGTTAGCACACACTTGTAGGCACACCTTGTAATAATGCAGCAGAAGGTATACCTAGCAACAACAATTTGAATCAGAGAAAAATAAAGCAATACAATGTTAGCAACAAACAGTAACAATCCCTGTGAGTACAAAATAAAAATAACAACACACTGTAAATCTGCCTAGCCAAAAGAAGCCTTAATCCTTTCCCTCGCTCTGGTAAGGTTCCTTGCTCTGTCCTTTCAAGTAATCTAGAAGGAAAGAGCTCAGGTGAAGCTAGGTGTCTTGGCCAGAAAACCTAGTCTTCCACCTCCAAGATATCAACTAACCTGACCTTTTAACCCTGCTTTCTGTTGGAAGTTACTGATAGTTTGCCAGCTCCATCCCCCTACATACATGCCTAATTCTCTGGAAGAGCTGTGGGAGGAAAGCAATTAGCTCTATCAATGTGAGAAGGAGACTGCAACACTTCTGAGACAAAAAACCTTTTTAGCAAAAAAAATAAACTAAAATAGTGGCAAACAGTAATTTTGCTTAACCTAGTGATAAAATGTCAAAAAAAATGTAACCACCACCTGTAATAATTTCATAGAAGATATACCCTGTAAGAAACACTTTGCTACAGAGAAAAATAAAGCAGTAACAGAAGATATACCTTGCAAAAGACAATTTGAATCAAAATATTACAGCAGTAGGCATACCTTGTAATAATGCAGCAGAAGGTATACCCAGCAACAACAATTTGAATCAGAGAAAAATAAAGCAATAAAATGTTAGCAACAAACAGTGACAATCCCTGTGAGTACAAAATAAAATAACAACACACAGTAAATCTGCCTAGCCAAAAAAAGTCTTAATCCTTTCCCTTGCTCTGTCCTTTCAAGTAACCTAGAAGGAAAGAGCTCAGGTGAAGCTAGGTGTCTTGGCCAGCAAAGCTAGCGAAAAGGGCCCTGGGTTGTTTTACTTCCACCTGGACACCCACCAGGACAGCACCAGAGATGGGTAGAAGGGACCTTGGTTTAACATCACATCCAAAGGATGGCAAACCCCAACAGTACAGCAACCCCCTAGTACTGATCTCTGGTGAAAGCATTTTAGGTATAAGCCCAGTCCAAGTGTGGGACTAGAACCCATTACCTTCTGGCCCAGAGGTGGATGTGCTACCGACTGCATCACGCTGACACCAAACTGTTTGACAGATTTCCACAAGAGCTTCAGGTGCCTTGTTTCTTTAGTAGAGTGCTCAGTGTTATATACTTAAAATAAGCAACCCAGCTTTTAATATTACATGTACTGTAAGTTCCCTATATATTGTACCTCTCTGTTACATGATGAAAGCACAACCAGTTTGCTTTAGGTAGTATTTTTATAAGGTGAACAGAAGCTAAGAGTTGGCCAAAATTCTCCAGAAGCCTTCAACATAAGGACACTCAAAGAAAAGATGCTCTTGTGTTTCAAGTACACCAGTGCACTTTGTACTAGGACAATTTCTTTCATCAAGGCTCTTATGTTTTTCATGCCTGACACCTAATCTCCCATGACATAAAAGTCAAACTGTATCCCATGAATATATAGGTGGCCTGCTATCTTGTAACTGCTCAAGTACAATGGCGCACTGATTAGCACGGCACCCATAAAATTCTACCTCAGATTCTATTACTGGAGCTAACACTTCTTCATACAACTTTTTCCTAGTTAATTGTTACACTTGGGTATACAAAATATGCTAGGATTTGAGTTTTCTCAATGTATCACAGATATAATTTGGGAGCTTCTTATGGGACTATAGTGGTAGGTGAATTGTACCACCTTGCCAAGGGGGCAGAAGGATTTCCAACCATTCCTGAACTAATGGTACCAATGTCTTTGTTTTTTGTGACAACACAAACTAAAAAATTATGAAAAATTAAAATGCTATAAAAAAAAAAGAAAACAGAGTGCAGCATACCTAATCCATCCTTAGAAATGCCTCTGTTTGTTACATCTCATTTTTGGGTGTTTATCTGGCTCTCCCAAATAATCTGAATCCCCCCAAAAAATAGGTGCTTCCATCTTAAGTGGGCGTGGGAATATAACACACACATATACAAAAATATAGGGATTAATAACGTATTATAAAGCATTACTCTTTTCTTTCTGAACAAAGACTGTACCTTACAAATGGAGACTTTCCAACTAGCTTGCTGACTAGTGTGATCCCAATTTATCTGCAACATAGCTCCTTTTCCAAGCATTAATCCCAATGTTTTAATAAGTGCATCAACAATTGGAGTTTATGCAATTACTGTAGTGGGGCAAGTGCCTCAGCAGACCCTATTGCAATACTTCTGCTTTGCTCACAATTAATTTTTGATCCAGAAGCTGCAGAAAAACTTGTAGGGTATCATAAACTGCAGTATAAGAATACATATAGTTTAAAAGGTGCATATGTCATTTGCATAGGCCATCACCACCAACTCTATCTATAAATGGTTTGGTTCTAATCCTGTAATGTGCCGATAGATACACTTCTAAGATTCTAAGCAGATGAATTACACTTTTTTATTAAATAAAAAAAAAAAACTTTGTGTTTACCCTATAGCAAAGGAAATGAACTGCAATTTTTTATTAAATAAAAAAACGTTATGTTTACTCTATTAGCAAACTGAATCCCACGTGGACACAGTATATAGCTTGTATAAATTTAAAGCTATGAAACAAGTTGAAATCAGGTAAATTGAATATATACATTTTGAATATCTCAATGGATGTGAAAACTCTAGTCGTGTTTACATTTAAAAAAAAAAAGAAAGCCCAGATCATAGGGACAATATAAAAAACCTCTATTATTGTTTTTATTAAAAGGTTTAATTAAAAATCTATGGCAAAGGTCGGAGCAGACAAGAGAGGCTGAATAGCCCAATAAGAAAGTAGGTCGCACATATATGTTTGTGAACACATGAATAGCATCAGCTAGTTATACTGGGATTAATGCTTGGAAAAGGAGATACGTTGCAGATAAATTGGGATCACGCTATTCAGCAAGCTAGATGGAAAGTCTCCGTTTGTAAGGTAAGGTGTTTGTTCAGAAAGAAAAGAGTAATGCCACCTACCTCACACATTCAACACCTTTCTTCTGCTGTTAACACTAGACTGGGGATTCTTTACAGACATAAACACTGCCTTCCCCCCCACACCTTACGCCTCACTGTATCATGCTCAGTCCTATCCTTGGTGGACTATGGCATTGTGATTTATGGATCTGCAGACCAAACTTACCCTACGTTGCATCAACTTAGCCCTCAATAAAGCCTGCCGACTGGTCACTGGATGTGATAGATTAACCCACACGTGCAAGCTTTACAAGCTTGCGGACTGGTTAACCTTCGGAGGTAGGCTTAAGTATCACACTTGCCTCCTTGCCAAAAAAGTACTCCTGAATCTAGCACCTAAAGGCCTCCACCCCCTTACCCAGCCAGTCCCATGCAGAAGGAGCCCATGATGCCCTGCCAGTACCTCTCTCCTTGTCCCCACTGCAGGACCTCTCTAGGGCAAAGGTCCTTCTGGTATCGTGCTCCCCTCTGGCTTAACAGCCTACCATCCTCCATCTCCCCAGCCTCCAGTCTTGGCCATTTTAAGACTGGTCTGAAGAACCTCCTCCTTAACTCCATGGCTTGTGGCTGTTATTGATACTCCTCCCCACTCTGAATCTCAAAAGGAGGACTACTGTAAACAGTTCTAGTGCTAGTGCAGTATGAAAACCCGGAGAAGTAATGACAAAAAGTTTTGCTTTATCCAATGACTATATCCTCAGGTCCTACAGTCTCAATGTATAGAAACCCTGACTCGAGGCTCAGTTAATGACTCTTCGAAACTGTAACCTGCCATATTTCACAACTATGACCTAGGGTCTTCTCTAAGATCCTGGATGCTGTGACCCAACAATGTATATACCCCTGAGCTGTATGATCTATGTATAAGACTGTTTAATGTAATGTTTTATGCTTTCTTGTACTGATGTGGAGACTTTGCAAAAGAGTCTATGACTCAAAGGATTGTAATTCCCAATTTCTCTTGAATAAATAAATTGATGTAAACAATAAACAAGCTGGGCAGCTTAGGAGTGCGACTAAAAGTGGTAAACTGGGTAAGACATTAGTTGGAGGTTAGGCGACAGAGGATGGGGTAAATGGAATACACTCCAAGGAAAGGAGGGTGACTAGCGGGGTGTCACAAGGATCAGTACTGGGATCAGTCCTCTTTAATATCTTTATAAGCAACACTGCAGAGCGACTAGAAGGGAAGGTATGTCTTTTTGCAGATGACACAAAAATCTGAAATAGGGTGGACACTGCAGGGGTGGTGGAAAAAATGAATAGAGATCTAGGCAAGCTTGATGAGTGGTCTAGAAAGTGGCAACTAAATTTCAATGCCAAAAAATGCAAAATCATGCATTTGGGGCATAGAAACCCATGGTCAGAGTACAAAATGGGGGGGGAGTGGTACTGGCAATCACCAAACAGGAAAGAGACCTGGGTGTTATCATATCTGATGACCTAAAGGTGGCCAAACAGTGTGACAAGGCAGTGGGACAAGCCAGTGGGATGCTATGGTGCAAGAGATCTCTGGTGAGACCCCACCTAGAGTACTGTGTCCAGTTCTGGAGTCCTTCTCTCTGACAGGACATAGACAGAGTTGAGGCAGTCCAAAGGAGGGCAACTAAAAATGGTACAGGATCTGTATCAAAAGTCCTATGAGGAGAGACTGAAGGCTCTCAATATGTGCAGACTGACGGAAAGGAGGGAGAGGGTGATATGATAGAGACTTTCAAATACCTTAGAGAAAAGGATGCACAAGAACAAGGGGTCATGCGATGACGCTAGAGGGGTGTAGAATCAGGGGAAATGTAAGAAAATACTTCTTTACAGAAAGGGTGGTGGATGCCTGGAACAGCCTCCCTGAGGAGGTGTTGGGAGCAAACATTGTAATGGGATTTAAGAAGGCATGTGATAGGTATAAGTGAACATTAGAAGCGGGGGGGGGTAAAGCCAGAGATCAAGTAGGGTCTACGGTGTGACAGTAGGTAGGGAACATGGGCAGACTGGGTGGGCTAGGCAGTCCTTGTCTGCTGCTGGATTCTGTGTTTCTGTGGTGTGAAAGGCAATGGTATAAAAATGAATCATTTTTGAAACCACTGTTTAAAGGAATTTCGTAAGAACTTCAGAAATATACTGAGAAGTTTAAGATAGTGTATGCTGGTGTATAACACTGATGTTAGTTGCGGACTTACATATATATGAAATACCAAATGTTTAACACTAAATAGTTACAAATTGATATTTATGTCTTATTTACAGTTCCCCAGAAGAAGCCAAATATGGCAAAACGTTGGGGCAATAAAGAGAATAAATCAGAATAACTTTATTAACTTTCATTGTGTGTTGGCTTATTTCAAGCCAGAGCAGCTGTAAACTCAGTTCTTTCTCAGTGGTGACGGAGCCTGGGCGCACATACAATGACCAATCAAGGGCATCTGATGATGTCTTTTCAGAGGTGGAACTCATCCATTACACTGTTGTACGTTGTACAGTTTCCAGGGGGGAGAAAAAAACAGGGGAAAAAGGCCTTTGTCCCCCCCCCCCCGTCACCGTGTGTGATGGCCCTCAGGGGAATCCCAGGTTCTGCCCCATGTTGATCCCTGCTAGTCTGACAGCAGGGAGGGCAGCAGATGGGACTGGGGGACCTTCGACACAGGGCCTGATGGCAGGAGTAGGTGGCAGCGGGCAGGCAAAAAGCTCTATGGAAAAAATGAATAAATGAAAATGTTTGTTCAATTCTGAAATGTTTTCAAGAAAACTAAAAATAAATCAATAAATAAAAAGATAAATAATGCATCGCCTAAGTATATGCCATGTACAGAAGTATTAAAAAAAGATGGGAGCAACCCTATTTAAGTAAGGATTGCAGCAAATGGTACACAGTACATTGCAATATGTCACCTCCTGGGCATCTACTAGACAGCATCAGCAGATCTGAGAACAACAGGAGTAGGTACAGTCACCTAAGTCATGGTGCTGCTGGTGAGGCAGGGTTTCGGTTTCCACCTTGGACATTTCCCACCTTGGGGAGGAGGGCACCTTCTCCCCAGCATCCATTTCCTACTGGCCTGGGGGTACAAGAGCAATAGTGCTCTCATAGGAATGTACTAAGGTCAGCACACACCACTCTCTTAATGTGTGACGCAGAGGTCTCACATGTCCAGAGCAGGGCTGGAGGGGGAGTTTTGAAGAAGGGGACAGGTTCACCCATCCTTCCGATACCCCTGATTGGTACAAGGCTGGGTCACTCCACAGGAGCGCACCCTGTGTGTGTGGGATAAGGAACGGGAAGACTTAGGACACATGAGATCTCATTGACCCTCCATGCCCATATGGGCTGCCTAGCATGCCTCCTCCACTCCAGCTTTCTTCCTCTGGCATCCCAGAATTGCCAAGCAAAGAATACTCCTCAGAGGCATGGTCAAGCTGCAGATTACCTGTCTAGGGGTCAGTGTTAGGAGTGAGTGAAAGCAGAAATGGCGTGTCAGATTCCATGGGTTTCAAGGACAGGAAACTGAACTCTAAGGGTGATGAAGCAGGTTCCCAAGTCACACCCGGAGGGTGCTAGAAAAAGAAATTATAAAAATAAATATTGTGTGCGGAAAGTCAAGTAAACAAAGGATGACACCCTATGCAAATGCCTGCAATTATTTTCCTTAACTGGAAAAAAAAATCTCACACTATGTATCATGAAGGCTGAGCAGCCTCTTTTGTGGTCAGAGAACGTAAATCCATAGTGGTAGTAGTAATGCCCCTGGCATGGACTGCTGCTTTAACAAATAACTTATTATTTTTCTTTTTTTTAAATAAGCCTTGCATGCCTGGCCCTGTGTCATGGTGCAGTGCATTGCAATGCCATGTGGGACACCCAGGTTGAGAAGCAACCTCAGATCTATCACTCACTGGACATTTGAAGATTTGCAGATGCACTGGAGAAGTCTTCAAGCAGGCTGCTCAGCAGCACCCCCTGTGGCAAAAATGTGAGGCAGACTTGGTGGGATCTCTGAGGAGACTACCACCCCTGCTTCTCAGCCAAGGTCAGGTGCTGCAGCATGCATTAAGAAAGAACTACTGGGGTGGGATTAGGAGAATCCAGGTGCAGGCACTTGGGCACAAGAAAAAAAGAAAAGTTTGCACACCACACAAAGTATCTAATCCATTGCCCACACGTTAAGTATGAAGGCATGACTAAGAGATGGATGAAAATTAGTTCAGTCACCCCATAGGACAAAATCAGGCTCTAATGCGACTAATTACCACAAGTAAGGCATAATTTGCTCATGTTAAAGCAACCCATGGGTTCCATTAGTGCTTTTAAAGGAAACATGAGAGGTCTGTTAGTAGCAGAGGGTAGAGGCTACCTGACAAAGAGACAGACTTGATGATTGAACTAGGAAGCTGAACAGTGTCAAGAAATCTGTAAAAATAGGGTCTACAAAGGTTAAACTGGGACCAGCCATGAAAGATTGCAGATAAGAAGTGTTAATACTGAGTTGTGTATTGCCCTGAGGGCAGGAGAGGATAGGTGAAAATTGTCTTCACCTGAGCTCTGGTGCGAGGAGGCAACAGGAAGTATTAAAGGTCACTTCCTAGGAGCAGTAGTGATTCATGCAGCAGTGACTGTGCCACTTAAAATGTAACACTTGACGAAGTGCCACAAGTGCCAAGAGAGATATAGGAGGGCAGGAACTTGAGAAGAGAGGGGCAGGGGATGCTGCTCAAAGGTTTCCATATCTGGTCACCAGATTCAGTGACTATTGGTTATTATTACCATGTACAGTCGAGTAGAAGGGTGGGTGGGGGAGTAATGTGTTGCAGGGGATGTGGAAAAAACATTTTCCAGAATGTGCTCCAGAGAGCTAGGGGGTGCCAGGTGTGTAGGAGGTCTGAGGTCCTTACAATAAAGGTTGTTCCCCATACAGATGAAGATCAATGCCTAAGGGGAGGCCAGGCATACAGGACTCATCGAGCTGCTGTTCCATTACCCCAGAGGCCCAAAGGGTCTGCTCTGGGGGACTAACTATAGTGGAGAGGGGGGTTGGTTTGGGCAGGACAGTGTTTCCAAAATTGCGCACTCAGAACTGCTTTGTCGGACTGGTGGCAGAGGCATGAGATAACAGACGCAATGTCATGGCTGCACTCAGTACTCCCAGGCAGAAGGCACCATTAAAGGATGAATGAGCCAACTGGGAGTGCAGAAATCAAGGGTAGGAAATGCTGTAACAAGGTGATAATGATTGGGGACTCTATAGTTAGAGGGACCTGGAAACTTGTCAATGGTTTAACGTCAGTTGCAAAATCTGTCATATGCCACCCAGGGGAGACATCATGGTTAGATACAGTAGTTTGACCAGAGTAAAGGGGGGAAAGCTGGACATTGTGGTTCACCTGGGAACCAACGATCCAGCACAGAACAGTGTAGATCAGGATGAGGAACAATTCAGAGAACTAGGTAGCAAGCTGAGAGAAGTTGCAGCCTTCTTTGAGGCACGGCCGGTGCCACATGCAGGAAAAAGTAGAAAGGCCAAGATTGTGGAGTTTAATGCTTGGCTAATGGGCTGACATGGGGAGAAGGAATGCAGATTTGTGTGGGACTGAGGTTCCTCCTGGGATAATGGCAGGCTGTTCAGAAGGGACCTTTTTGCATCTAAGTGGAGGAAGAACCAGTGCACAGGGGCAGAAGTTAGATGTTTTATCCTAAACTAGAGGAGGACTGCAGTATGTCACAGGGACCCACTCAGGTTCACTGTGAGTGCCTCACATTGACTCCAAAACAAGCAGGACAGTAAGGATTAGGGGGATGAGAGAGAAAAAAAAAGGAGGCATAAAATAAAGTGAAGGGGCAAAATGATAGAATCCTGAAAGAGGGAGGAAGGACAAATGAACGGTGTTGTATGCACACAGCAGAATGCATGGGCAACAAGATGGATGATGTGCAAGGAGAAGTGAGTGTAGAGGAAAGAGGCATAGTGGCCACTGCTGAAACTTGGGCTAATCTGCACAGTTGATGGGACCGTAATGTTCCAGGGTACAAGCTCTTCAGGAAGGACAGGGGCAACAGAAGGGAGGGAGGGAGGTGGCAGTGTACATGAGAAAAGATATTAGGGTGTTGGAAGATACATTAATCAATGAGGATGAAGGGGTGGAGTCACTGTAGGTACAGTTGATGGAAGGGTGAAGAACATTGGGTGGGGGCTGTGTACATGGGCACAGGATCAAACTGTGGAGAAAGATGAAGCTCTTGAGAGGGAAATAAGGAGATGTGTAAGACTGGGAGAAATACAGTTAATGGGTGACTTTATCATTCCTGACATAGATGGGGGCACAAGTGGTTAGGAGTCAAAAGTGGCAAAGACTTGTGGATCTCACTCAAGACTTCATTCTCATACAGTAGGTGAATGAGACTACAAGAGGAGAGGCAGTCCTGACCTGGCGATGTCCAGTTCAAACATTATTGTGGGCATTAAAATGGAGGCCGCAGTTAGCAAGAGAGACCATTATACGGTGAAACTCAGCATGAAGATGAGGTCACAGCAAGTGACCTCTAACACAGAAGTGCTGGACTTCCAGAAAGTGGATTTGAAAAAAGGGGAGAAAAATGCAGGAAAGACTCAAGGACTTCCATAAGATCGAGGGGGTGGAGGGTAGGAGGGCTGCATTAAAGGAGATAATTACAGAGGTCAAACGACTGTGTCTGGACCATATAAAAAATCCCAAAAATGTAATAAACCAATATGGTAAGATGGCAGGTAAGGCATGCTATTAGGAACAAAAAGGGACATTTAGGAGTTACAAGAAGGAACTAAGTAAGTAAGTAAGTAAGTAAAAGTTTATTTATAAGCGCTTTTCCAAAACCAAAGCACTGTACAATAATAACATTAAATAATAAACAAAATATTAATAATAAAATCAATCTTTAAACGCTTTTAAAAACAAAAAGGTTGAGAGTGAGAGTGAGGCAAACGGAGAGAGAGGCATAGGGAGAAACTGGGTATAAGGAGAAGATAGCTGCATTCATAGAGGAAAGCTTAATGATGTGAGCCAGCATGGGTTCCCCAGGGTTCAGGCATGTTAGACTACTAAAAACTAAGTAAAATAAACTTATAAAATGGGCAAAATAATTCTCGCATCCTGATTGGCTGGTAGTCCTTTCCAGCCATGTCCTTATCAGGGCATAACCTTACAACAGGCACTACGTGTGCCAACCAAGACTCAGCACATGGGGAAATCAATCTGTGCCACTGCTCTCCCGCTACAGCTCCTCAGCTGGCATCCAATGAAACAGCTGCAGTGGGAGAGCAGTGACAACAAGACACAAGTGAGTATCCAAAGTAAATGAAAGTGTGAGCTCAATTTCAGGTGCAAAGAGCAATGCGATCTCTGAAGCTGCTCACAGAGTTGCTCCGTTAATGTTTTAAACATAACTGAAAAGACACCTTTTCATGTCTCCGATCCCAGAGAGCTGGAGCTGCGATGGAAGGAATGGTCATTCAGTAAAAGATCCCCCCCCCCCCAACAGACACACACACATATACATAGACACAAACTGCACATCACTTGGTGATGAAAATCAGCTCTGGGCAAACACATCACCAAATGAACTTTTAACCTGTGGTGCACTGCTGTGAAAAACAAGCTTGACTGCAGTGAAGCCAACAGATGCGAGCGCTCCCTGGATCCCTCCTACAATTGAAACAACAGACCCATTCTGGGATCCCTCGTAAAAGTGAAACAACAGACCCACTCCTTCACTTCCTCTGTTATACATCCATTTAACATAAAAAAAAAGATGCATTAAAAAACGTACAATATAAGTTTTCCACAGACCGAGCAGCCAATATTACACACTGCAATTGTATAGGCAGTAACTATGGTGGCTGGCAAATGGCATGCTTGCTTTTAAGGAAACCAAACACTCACTCTGAAAGAAATGCCCTCTGTGCATGTTCCTCGCTACCAGAGACACCAGGTGTGTGCCAGTGGGGCATTAAAACAGTGTGTGGGAAGGGGTAGGACAACCTCAGTACTATTCTGTGTGAGTGTGTGTGTCTGTGTTTGGGGTAGCACACCCTGTAATTGCCATCACACAGCTCACAAACTACCTTAACAGGCGGAGTATTTTTTCTGTTTGAAGTATTAAGGACTGAAGTTTTTAAAACTGCTTGGCATGTTTTTTCTTCTTTTTTTCACCTTAAATACTTATGTGGGGGGTCCATTTTTATCAGCACAATAAGACACTCCGAGGTGTGGGTTATGGACTAATAAGAGCACTTCCCAGGTGCTAAAGGCACTCAGTGCAAGCACCTCATGCCTGATAATGCACCTGGGGCATGTTCTTATCAGGCCATAACCCACACACCGTTGTGTCTTATTGCTTGCTTAAGAAACATTTTCAATGTAGTGACACAAATGTCAGACAGGAGTCAGGCAGGGGACTTACTATACTTGGATTTTAGACAAGCCTTCAGCTTCTTGCTACACACAGTAGGAGGCTTAAGAAAGTGAGTGATCTGGAGTTGGGGTGAAATAACTGAAACAGTTAAAAGCATGCTGATGGATAGAACCCAGAGGTTGGTCCTAAATGGTAAATTCTCTGAGGACAGAGCACTGACTAGTGTGGCACTATACCACAGAGGT
The DNA here is from genome assembly GCA_016271365.2 of Neoceratodus forsteri. NCBI lineage: Eukaryota > Metazoa > Chordata > Ceratodontiformes > Ceratodontidae > Neoceratodus > Neoceratodus forsteri. The sequence continues at coordinate 1,574,413,378 of CM057453.1, read as the reverse complement.
CTGTCCTGGACCCATTCCTGTTTAATATGTACAATGCCATCCACCAGGATCAAGCACTTTGTGTAGGATTCCACATTTTACTGCATGACAAGCAGTATCCTGCAAGATACACACAGCAAAAACAATGATAACAGCACTTGATCCTGGTGGACAGCAATGTATATCTGTGACACAGGAGAGCATATCCAGGGCAAGGTAAGCCCGTTCGCAGATATCAAGCTTTACAGTAGGGCCGATAGTAAAGAAGAGATGGACATTATGAGACAGGATCAAAAGTGACTGGAAAAGTGGTCCAGTATTTGGCAGTTGAAATTCAGTGCCAAAAAGTACATGATGCACATACTGTAAGAGGAAGTAATTCTGGAACAGTGTACTATATTGATTAAATGACAGAAGAGAGCATGGAGGAAGAGAGAGACCTAGGGTGATGATCAGATCAGCAATAACAAAAAGAAGGCTGTTCATTACAACAGAGTATACAGGAGGGCTACTGAAATGCTAGGGTGGGTAGGGAGAGAGATTACTAGCAGAAGGCGGTAGGATTTCCAATGTATAGATCAATGGTGAGACCACATTTGAAATATCATGTCCAGTTCTGAGGTCTGCACCTAAGGAAGGACAGGAATAGATTAGAGACAATACAACGAACAACCACAAAGATGATGCATGATTGACATGGCAAGGTGTACAACGAGAGACTGAAAAGTGTCAACATGTATTCACTGGAGAACACAAGGGAGGGGAGGACAAGATGGAAACTTGTTTTCTGCAGTTAGTGATTTATTTTTCTCTCCTTGGCCCCAAGTCGCACTCCAGACATCAGCCACCCCAGCCCTGCTCCCCCGACATTCCTTCAGGACTTACCTTTGCATTACTGCTGCATGGCCTGGGTGAAGGGATACTGGGTGGTAGGGGTCAGCGGCAGCTCAGGAAGCCATTTTATCATTTTCTTCCTGAGTGGTGGCATGCAATGCTGTCCAGATGTCTCCACGCTTCCATGCATGGAACGTCAGCAGCCATCACTCCCTCCACCCTCCACCCACAGTCCCCAGCCGCCTTGCCCCCATTCAACCTTAGGGGCCCAGTGAATGACAAGCACTGAAACCCTCCCTCCCTAGGAGAGGAGACCAGTCCTCTGGATGCTCTATCCTCTCCCTCCCTGGCTGACCCCTGGCAACTCAAGTAAGCTCCCAAACTCAGGTCGCCAGTGTGGCACGAGGTGTGGCGTCCAGTGCCACAACCTACAGCACCACCAGGCCAGCTTTTGATGGAAACTTTTAAGTTTATAAAAGGGTTTAAAAGAGTGGACACAGCAAGTCTCGTTAAACTAAGAAACAGTACATCCACTAGGGTGTATGATCACAAGCCAGGGGAGGGAAGGAGTTTCAGAAAGGACATTAGGAACTATTACTTCATGCAGAGTGGTGGATGGGTGGATCAAACTTCCTGATCAAGCTGGGGGGGGCAAGAACTAAAGGGGAGTTCAAGAAAAGTGGGATACACGTAAAGGAGGTATCAGACAGTAAGCGGAGGAAGGGAAGGGGAGACTAGGATTTAGTTGTCTGGGTAATCAGAGTGGTGGACCAAGGGGGGGGTGCAGTTGATGTCATCTACCTTGACTTCAGCAAAGCTTTCGATACTGTTCCACATAGAAGATTGATTAATAAGCTGGGTAGGCTTGGGGTGGGTCAGAAGTTGGTCAACTGGGAGGCAAACTGGTTGGCGGGCAGAAAACAGAGAGTGGTGGTAAATGGTATACAGTCAGAAGAGATGCAAGTCACAAGTGGGGTACCTCAGTCCTGGGGCCAGTGACACTGCAGATGGACTGGAGGGTAAGGTTTGTCTCTTTGCAGATGACACCAAGATCTGCAACAGAGTAGATGATCCAGATGGGGTGGGCAGAATGAGAAGAGATCTGGATAAACTGGCAAAATGGTTGGAAGAGTGGCAACTGGGGTTTAAGGCAAAGAACTGCAAGATCATGCACATAGGGAAGAGAAACCCTGAAGCCACCTAAAGGTTGGGAGAGGAGTTGCTGGCAATCACAAGGGAAGAAAGAGACTTGGGCATCATCATCACAGATGACCTGAAATCATCCAAGCAGACCACTAAAGCAGTAGGTAAGGCTAGAGGGATGTTGGAGTGTATTAGCAGGGGTATCACAAGTCGTGAGAGGGAGGTAATAATCCCTCTTTACAAAACACTGGTTAGGCCCCATCTGCAGTACTGTGTGCAGTACTGGAGGCTGCACCTGGACAAGGGCATTGACAAAATGGAGGCAGTCCAGAGAAGGGCAACCAAAATGGTGAGGGACTGCATCAGAAAACATATGAGGACAGATTAACGGAGCTCAATATGTATACCCTAGAGCAAAGGAGGGAGAGAGGTGATATGATCAAAACATTCAAACATCTTAAGGGCATTAACAAGGTGAAAAAATCTAACGTTTCAATATAAGATAAATAGCAGGACAAGAGGACACAGCATGAGATTAGAGGGAGGCACAGTAAGGGGTAATGTGAGGAAGTTCTTTTTCTCATAAAGGGTGGTGGATGCATGGAACGGCCTACCTCAGGAAGTGGTGGATATGAATACAGTGCAGGGCTTCAAACAGGCATGGGGCAGGCATAAGGGAGCAATACAGATGAGTATGACTAGCTAGCCCATTGACAGAGTAAAGGCCTATGGCACATTCATAAGCTAGAAAAAATGGGCAGACTGGATGGGCCTTGCGGTCCTTATCTGCTGTCAACTTCTATGTTTCAAGAAGGTAGGATGGCAACAATAGCACCTCTGAGTTGAGAACCTTTGGACAGTCTGGATGGACTGTTCAGGTCGTTTTCTGCCTGTCACTTTTCAATGTCTCTATGAACTGAGTATTTTCAGAATTGTTTGTTTTTTGTACTTTTATTATTTTACTGATCGTGGATTTCTCACTGTTAAGGTTACCTGATTAGAATCTTTGCTGTTAGAATTGCGTTACATTATTCCCACAGTCCTTTCTACAGTTTACATAAAAATGACCCTATAGCCCTAAACCCCTTTTTGCCAGGTAAATGCAGCTTCTAAGGATGAATAAAAATCTTCATGAAATCTAGCCCACATTTCTGTTTCAGACTTCATCTCATAATCTGCTGCACCTCCCCCACCCCGCTAAAGTTATAGTCTTTGTTTTTAAGAGCAATGGCATTTTCACAAGAACAGACTCAAACATCACAGCACATTATGACTGCAGTGTGGAAGAAACAGGAGGATGAGATGACATGGGTGGGAAACAGAAATAATGTTCCCATGCACATGGTACTCAACAAGAAAGAATTAAGGAACATACTATAAATGCAGAAAATTAAATTAAAGTTGACTTGTGTCTCAATATTATGTAACACCTCCTAGCCCACAAGTATGGTTCAAGCCCTGGCATGACTGCCACTATAAGGACTTGGCTAATGTGGACTATGGGAGAAAATCCTGGGTTCAAGCGGGTAAATGTTATTGGTTCGATTGGGATGTGGTGCCTCTGCCCAAGGCGACTCCTTTCATAGGGTTGACTAAGAGAAGCTGCATAACGTGTCCCCCGGTGAATTATAGGGTCTCTGGTGCAAATTCCCTGGCTACAATTACTGTGGATGGCTGGGTACTGTAACTCCCATGGCTGCATGACAACTGGCTTTAAACTTCAGTAAACATCAATTCCCAAGCTTACCTGCAATCTTCAGGGCATCTCTTTGTACTGTCAAGTCACTGCTCACCAGCACTGAGCCACATCTAACTGGGCATATAGACGTTTGATTTTTTATGAAACCTAAACAAGTTTATTTACAGTTTTGTATACATAGACTCTAGATGTGATCGCTTGTCCGCTGATAACGTCGACATAAGTAGTATTTTAGGGTACCCACTCTTCACAGAGGAGCATGTTCTCTGACAACAGTATATCCTGGTATTTGTTACAGACTAGGAATTACTGCTTCAATAAGGGACTACGACTCGCAGCTCCAGTGGTGAAACCAGAAATCCATAGTGGGCTTCAAACATGAAACACTCTGTTGGTGCCTCCAGATGTAAGCTTTCATTCTAGCCCTTTTAATTATTGGACCATTCCATTACTTACTGTCTAAACATTCCACAACAACCTCCTGCCTGGCACTGCTCTTACACCCCTGCACGTTACTTTAGCAACCCAACGTTGAGTTTATGAGCATGAATCCTTCTCGTTAAATTCAGAGGACCCTTACACAGGACCAGTGGTACCCAGCTGCTCCATATCTTCATTTCAGATTACTGTCTCTCACTCCATGAGGCCACTTCCTCATGAACACAGTCTTATGCCCTGGCAGCTTGAAGAGTAGGCACACCTGTAGGTTGGGTTCAGCTCACTCCCCAGTTCCCAGCTTTAGCCATGTCTGGCACCTTTATATCTGCAGTCTGGAACCTGGACTCCAGTGCTAGGGGAGAGCACTTATCCCTTAATCTTCATTAAACAATTGTAACTCTTAACTTTCCAATGTTTATTTATGTATTTGTCACTTTTAACCAGCAAAAGCACACTAAGCTATCATAAGACAAAGAACCTCAGTGCACAAGCACTGAGGCAATGGTTACCCCAAAGGGCATTGGCCGGGAAGCCAAGTTTCAAAGAAATACAAAATCACACATACCCCCAAAATGCAACGCATCATGGGCTGTATATGCAAATCACCACAGAATATTATGCTGGCTCAACTTTAAGCAGAAATGCATGGTGCCGAAAGGCCTCTCACACAGTTTGCAAAGGGTGCCAACAGAAAGACACAGACACGTGTTTCATCCTACCAGGACTCATCAATGCGACTCGTCTGTATGACACCCCAGTGAAAAGAAGTTTTCATAGCTCGTCTCCAAGTGAATCTGTAGTGGGGAATTTCCTGTAACTGTTTTATTGATGGGGGAACTCCGCTACTTTTCTTGGAGGGCGAACGTCTGGGCATCTCGCTGTTTGTAAGAAAGCTGACCTGGAGGACAGTGAAGGTAGACATGCTGTTGCTAACCTCACTGAACCAATTCCTACAACTTTTTCTAGTGGGGAAATGCCTGTCAAAGCTGTAAAAGTTTCCACTCAGCCTGAGGTTCAGAATATTACAGACTTGAAAACTGAAGAAAGGGGTGTTGCACCCCTTTCACACAGCAAGAAAGTTTTGATTCTCAGTGTAATATAAACATTGACCTGAAACCTGAAAGACACTCTGCAGGGAACTCAGCTGAAATGCTCTTGGCAGAAGGTATCACTGAGAGGTGAGCCCTGCTTCTTCATTTACTAGCGAAGGAGGATGCAGTGCTGGCAGCTGTGCACAACAAACAAGGTATGCTGCCTCAGACAGACCACCAGAAATGGCAGGAACTAGCTGATTCCATGGAAACTCCTGCAAAGATATCTTGTGAAACTGAGGGAAAAATGTTGATTCTGAGAAAGGGCAGACCTGCAGCCACGCAGAATCTTGCTTCTGACTGATCCATGGATAAAGTTCTTTTGGCAGCTGGCTGGCAGAGAGCCACAGACAGATCACCATCGGCAAGGAAGTCCAAGTGCAGCTGACATAATCCAGTCAGCTAGGAAGGTGAGTCCTGCCTTGAACAGCTTACAAAAGGAACACATTTAAAAAATGACTCCATTTCAGAAATGCTTCCCCAAAGATTAAATCCCCAGATGCCTGGATAAGCGCTCCATGCCAGTCACAGCCTCAGTCCCAGGCCATGCCTGATGGTACACAAAAAGTCAGCCATCAAAAACCAACAAGTGGACCATACCAAAAGTGGGAGGGGTTACAGTAGCTGTCTCTACAGGATTAAGTAAAAACATTGAGAAGTCATGTGTCCCCCCCCAGACAGCTCACAAATGGAGCTGACAAAGAGCCCTAAGTCAGTTTTCAGTGTGCAGCATGAGACAGTACTCCCTAACACAAGTGCTTCTGAGGGAAAGTACAGTTATGTAAGAACTTACCGTAACAATAGATCTTTGAGAGGAGTTCTTGCAGCAGGCAATAACCATAAAGACTTAGCTACCAGGCACTAGGACCACACGGAAAACTTCTAGCTAGCAGTATTCAGCAGCGGACCACCCCAATGTCGGCATGCCAATGTCTGACCTATTGTATAAAAGGGGCGGTCCCCCAGACCATCCCTAGTTCTCCTGCCAGAGACCCCAGCATGTACAGAATAGGAGAACCAAGGAGGTTCCTCATAAATGAGGAAAGCAGAAGAGCTGCGATGAGGAAACAGCAATCGGGGGGAAGAGGGAGGGAATGCAGTGCCTGCTACAAGGGCTCCAATCGAAGATCTACTGTTATGGTAAGTTCTTACTTTGAGGAGGCTCTTGCAGCATGCAGTGACCATAAGGACTAAATCCCAAGCAGCAGAGGAATAAACTTAGACAACTGGGAGGAGGACAGTAGCAGTCATAGAAACGTTAGGACAGGAGGCCCTGGAGGACTGCAAGGCTGAAACCGGCTGTACACCTGGAGACAGTGTCCAAACTGTAATGCTTGATGAAAGTGTGGCCAGAACTCCAGGTGTTGGCTGAGCAAATGTCTGCAGCAGACACATTTTTGAACAAGGCAGTGAAGGTAGCCATGCCCCTGGTAGAATGACCTTTGACCTGGCTTGGCAAAGGTTTGTCGTACTTGTGGCAGCAATAAACAATGCAATTAGCTAACCACGTAGATAGACACTGTTTGAAAACAGGGGCCATTTATTTCCTTGGGGCAAACGAAACAAACAACTGGTCAGAGTTTCTGAAAGGACAGGTGCAGTCCAGATAAAAATGAAGCACCCGATGAACATCTAGAGTATGAAACAAAGCCTACCCCTGATTAGAATACTCAGGAAAATAAATAAGCAGGTGGAAGGATTGATTCAGAGTAAACTCAGACACCACCTTCAGCAAAAAGTTAGGACTGGTCTGCAAAGATACCCTGTCTTTGTACAAAACCAAGTAAGGCTCCTTACACATTAGAGCCTGGAGCTCAGAAATCCTCCGAGCTGAAGTAATGGCAACTAAAAATAACACTTTCCATGACAGAAATTGCAGCTTGCAGTTTGCGGCAGGTTCAAAGGGAGGAAGAGTGAGCTTCTCCAAAATAAACAACAAATCCCATGGTGGGACTGGGTCCCTAATGGGAGGTTTCAAATGAAGAATGCCCCACAAGAAGGTGCGGGACAGATCCAGTTGGGCAATATTTTTGCTGTCAATGAGTGCATGGTATCCAGAGATGGCGGAAAGGTACACCCTGATGGAGGAGTAACCCAGACCTGAGTCTGATAGGGAAAGGAGGTACTCCAGGATGAGACTCACTGGACAGGTGAAGAGATCAAAATGCCAGGCGGTAGCCCAAATGGAGAACCGCTTCCACTTCATGGTGTAAGTGGCTCTAGGGGAAGGCTTCGTAGCTGCCACCAGAACATCTGCCACCCTACAGGAAACCCCAAATCATGTGACGGCTAAATCTGAAGGAACCATGCATGTAGATGAAAAGACTTGAGGTCTGGGTAAATCAGAGTGCCCTGGTCCTGTGAGAGCAGGTTGGAGCAAAGGGGCAGAAGAAGAGGCGGTTCCACTGCAAGCTGTCGCAAAAATGGGAACCATATCTGTCGCGGCCAGTAAGGAGCGATTAGAATCATGTCCACCCTGTCTGATTACAGCTTGAGAAGAACTCTCTGCAAAAGTGGGAAGGAGGAAAGGCATACAGAAACCTCCCTGTCCAAGAGAGGGACAACACATCTCACCAGAAAACACCAGGCTCTGGATCTAGTGAGCAGAAATTGAGCAGTTTGCATTGAGTGGGGACGCAGAGTTCCAACTCAGGATGACCCCACCTGTCAAACAGATCCTCAACCACGGAGGATAGGAGTTCCCACTTGTGTGTTTTTGACTTGGACTGGCTTAGGCTGCTGACCAGGATGTTTTGGACACCTGGAACACGAACTGCTGTTAGAACTAGGTTGTGTTCTATGGCCCAATGCCAAACTCTCATGACCTCCCTGCACAGGGGGTACGAGTGAGTCCCCCCTTGCTTGTTGATATAATAGACTACCGACATGTTGTCCATCAAATTAAGAGAGGACCCGGGATGAGATGAGTCTGAATGGCCTGGAAGGCAAGGAGGATTGTGCACATCTTGAGCACATTGATGTAGAGATGCTGCTCCTGCAGAGACCAGGTCCCTTGGGTCTGACGGTCTGCCAAGTGGGCACCTCAGCCCAGACAGGATGTGTTTGTTGTGAGAATCTGACTTGGAGATTCCCCATGGAAGGAAACTCCTTTGAGGAGGCTGGAAGGGTTTTATCCACCAAGACAGTGTTTGCCACACAGGATTGATATTAGGACCCCTTGATCCAAAACATCCATGTGTTGGTCCCACAGGACCTGAGGGGTCCATTGAGGCACCCTCATGTGTAGACAGGCAAGTGGAACAGTAACTGTGGCCACAACCATGTGTTCCAAGAGTCTGAGACATGACCTAGCCGGGACCAGGTGTGATGAAGACACCAATTGGGCCTGCGTTGTCAAGTGGTCTGCTCTGTCTGGAGGCAGGAAGGCCTTGCCCTGAGCTGAATCCAAGATTGCTCTGATGAACTCCGATCTTTGACTTAGCCAGAGGGAGGACTTGGGCAGGTTCAGGATGATGCCCAACATCTTAAACAAACTGAAGGAGATCTCCACTGTCTGGAGCAGCTGGTCTCTGGAGGGGGCTATGAGGAGCCAATCATTGGGGTAGGGAAAAACATAAAGACCCTGTCTCCTGTAATGAGTGATAAGTCGCTCTTCTCAGGTTCTTGGTGGAACGGCACAAAAAGAAGAGACAACAGACAAGAGTAGTCATGTAATAAATAGAATTTATACAGATCAATAATACAGGCTTACTACCAACAGTGTAATCACTGGGAGAACTACCAGTTTTCCTTATCTCGGTAATGTCTCATTTCAGAGAAGCTATGTGCTACAGAGGGTCTTATACCCTAATAATCACTATGGTAATTACTAAAGAAGATATATATAAAGTGTACAATTGGTCAAAAATAGGTGGCCTGAGTAACCATCCTAACTAACATAAGAAGTTGCTTAGCTTGCATAGATAGTGTAATGCAATAGGGCTTCTGTAAGTCCAAGGTCAGTTGCAACTGTAGTGATGCACAAGCACCAAAGATGGCACTGTTACCTTACTCATAAAAAATGCAATAAAAATAGAGTAAAAAGCATCTCTTATAGCTAAAATATATCAGGAAAACATAATGGAACATAATATGCATTAGTAAAGCATAGTAGAACACAGATCCTGACACTTATGCAATACGATAAGTATCTTCACCCTAAGGTTAGTACATGTACCTACATATATGTTGCTGTCTGCAAGGTGGGGGTACGACCAGGGGTGCTGGACCATGGATAACATCCCCCCCCCCTTGTTGCCTTCAGAAGAAAAGGCAACAACCACAGGAAAGTAGTGGGATGGAGCTATAAAAGTCATTTACAAGCCCAACGCATGAGCCTTGTAAAGAAATTCAGGTTGTTCTTGGTGTTGTCTTAGAGTATGTCACAGACAGCAAACAGTATCGGAAAAACAATCAAAAATGCTTGAATAATAAAAGCTTTAAAAGTAATTTCTAACCAAGTACTGGACAGAGCAGTGCTTAAATCACCATCATGAATAAGTTCATTAAGAGCATCACTAACTTTAGAAATATTATTGCTAAAACTGCATAGGGTGTACTGTTAACTGCTTATATCCTATAGGTTTCTCCCATATTGTTGTACTTGTATTATTTTTACCGTCTTGTTGTTGATGTTGTCACTGTATTATTTTGTTGTACTCTCCCGGGTCGTGCCTGAAAATAGGCAGGATTGTTGCCCAGTGCACTTACCCAGTTACCAAAAGCTAATAAATAAATATAGATCAAATGTGAATCCTTTCTAGCTAAAAGAGATTTTAAGGGAAAAGTCAAAGGGTCAATGTGCACGTTAAATATGGGCAAATATTGAGACAAAGCAAGCAAGTATTGTGGATCGATATCATAACATCTGGTTCAGGGAGGGGAACAGGCATGATCACAGTGTGACCAATTACTGTTTTCTGCTGTGGAGTAAAACAGAAGTTAGGTTCAGAAATAGCACAAAATTTGGAACCATATGCAAAAGATTGATAATTTGTCACTACACAATACTGCCCATCAGAACTGTAGGTAACTTGTACAATTGGAACTCTCCATTGCTGCAGACATATAGGACAAGCGAAAGACTGGTTGGTGAGCCATGAAGTGAAGCAATGTACCTCTTCCAGGTAGCTTCGGGATGCAGCTATTTCGGCGGCAGGCGTTGAAGATGCAGCTTGTGGAAAATCATCAGTCAGGTTGGACAGTAGATCATCACCCAAAGTGCAGGACCAGTTGAGATGTTCCAGGGAATAACCACAGACAGGTTTCACAATTTCAAAGACATCACAGTGACACAGGTAGTAATATCCCTTCTTGGCGCAGCAGCTAGTATGCGGTGCGACCCAGGCTTGTAGAACAGAGCGGTATACAAGTAAAGAAGGCAAATCAGTTTGTTCTCGGTAAATGTTGTCATCAAGATGTCCAATGGAATAAATAGCAGCCAGTTTGTCAAAGAGGTAGTGATACAGTAAAAGTAATGAACACGTTGTCATGGACTGAGCATTTCTTAGTAAAGTAGCATGGTGCTTGGTTAGGATATCGTGAAACATACCCAAGATTTCTAGTAGTAGACAGGGAAATATTAACAGAATTTGACATACACATTGTAATGAATGCACTAGACTTGCAATGAGGACAATACCATTTAGACATTCTTCTATCACAAATAATATCAGGAATGCGTCCTGTTTCCAAATCCCTGAAGACAGTGTTAACAGTGCCATAACATATGACCCATAGGCAGAGCATAAAAGTTCAGGGGCAATATATTGCTGGTCTGCCTCCTTGTTATTTTGAAAAATCGGTTCATTAATCTTGTTTTTAGTATCATTGAACCCTTTGGCAATTTCCTGCATGTTATATACAGTAAAACGTTCTTCTTTACTTAAACCATCTACACCATGCAACAGTGGGGGTAGGATATTTATTTATTTTATTTATTTATTTATTGAATACAATCGTAATTAATACCTTTGAGTCAGAGACTCCTTTACAAAGGCTCTACATCATAGAAAACAATACATAGCATACAGTGTACAGACATCACAGTATAAATAGCAGTATGGGAAATATCACACCTTACGAATGATACATAATAAAGTACAACAGGTGGATGTGGTACAGGATAATTACAACAGTCATAGACAATGCAGTACAGTGGCAAAATACAATAAATACAGTAACTACAGGGGCAATCATACAGTACAGTAGTTGTAGAGAAGTATTTATGACTGGAATGTGCACGCAGCGCAGTCCAGTGAGTGTCAGCTAGTCTGAGGCTCGGGTAAGACCGAAACCAGGGACAGGCACTCTAGAAGCAGGACTAAGTGGGTCCATTGTCATGGCAGTTTTAGGTCATGGGTAGGTCAGGTACAGTCACAGGTGGAGTCACACAAGACATTGCTACAGAGAAGGGATTTAAACAGTCTTAGGGTAGGAGCCAGGAGGACTGGTATGGGCAGTGAGTTCTGCCAATTGGGGGCGTGGTATCTGAAAGTTCTTTGCCCCATGGAGGTTTTACAGTGGGGAACCTGGTAGGGTGATTTCTCAGTGTGACGTGTGCATCTGGTGCTGTTGGCGGGGGGGGAGAGCAGTGTCACAAGAACAGGGGACGTGAGGCCAGTCATGATTTTCTTGGCAAGGAGACAGGTCTGGTACTTTAGGCGATCACTGAAATTAAGCCAGTTTGTACTGGTATACAGTGTACAGGTGTGCGTAAGCTGGTCATATCCTGTTGCCAGTCTACAAGCTTTATTTAGGGAAACCCTAATTTTGTTGAGGGAGGTGTTGTTGGCAGCACCATAGAAGATAATCCCGTAATCAATGAGTGACAGGATGGAGGAGGAGATGGTTACTGTAGGGCTTCAGGGGGCAGACAGTGCTTCTAGCAGTGGAGCAGACCAATATGCACATTTACAGCCTTATTACATTGGCGGATATGTTCATAGTAGGTTAGCCCTGAGTCTAGAGTAACCCCTAAATATTTAAAGGTAGAAACTTGTTCCAGGGTCTCATTATGGGAGTTATGGATGAGCAGGGGGTGGTTACTGAACTTGGTTTGGGCATGGGCAAACAGCATGGACTTTTTTTTTTTATAGTTTAGAACAAGCCTATGGTCAGTAAACCAGGATTCGGCCTCATTAAACGATCCTTGAAGGGCTACTTGGAGGGTGGTAGGTTGGTGTGGGTGCTGAATAAAACCACATCATCTGCGTATAGAAGGAGACTCCCAGAACAGGCCTTGTGCAGGGAGTTAAAGAACAGAGTGAAAAGTAGGGGGCCAAGGATTGACCCTTGGGGGACCACAGATGTAACTCTGAGGGGGGATGATAAGGTATGCCCTAGTCTGACTCTCTGGGTTCTTTCAGACAGGTAGTTTGAGAACCAAGTGGTGGTATTCTGTGAGAAACCTATTTGGGTTAGCGAGGTTAGGAGAGGTGAGTGGTGGACGGTGTCAAATGCTTTGGAAAGATCTATATAGACAGCATCAGCAATCTGGTCTGCATCCAGGGTCACATGGATAGTGTTAGTATATTCCAAAAGCGCGGTTGTGGTGCTATGGTTTTTTTTGGAAACCATACTGTTCGGGGCAGAGGAGATTGTGTTGAGCAAGGTAGTCTGTGACTTGGGTGGTGACTATCTTTTCAAGAACCTTGGAGAGGGGGTAGAATTGAGATGGGCCGATAATTACTAGGCAGGGTTCAGTCACCACTCTTCAGGAGAAGAGTGCTGAGGGCAGCTTTCCACATGGAGGGGAACTGACCTAGGGCAAGGGAGCAGTTTAGCAGGGCAGTGAGGGGGTAGAGTACTTCAGGGAGAGTGAGCCTTAGTATTTTAAGATCGAGATTGTCACTGCTGAACCGGATTTGCTGAGTGCCTTTAGCAGAAGGGGGGGCAGCATCACGTTGGGAGATGACCTAGAAGCGGAAAGGGGGTACTTGGGTGGGTGTTGATGTTATGGTGAGGATGGGTGCAAAAAAGTTGGCAGGGAGCACGCCGTTGAGGTCCGAGAATGAGGAGTTTAGTGCATTTGCTATTGTGTCAGGGTCAATGGAGATACTACCGTTTACCAGTATCTGGGAGGGGGGGTGCATTAGAGATTTTGCCACTAAGATCTTTGAAGGAGTCCCAGAAATTGTGCCCCTTCCCCCAGGAGACGGTGAGGGCTGCTCTGTAGTATTCTGCCTTTGCCTGTCGGGCCTGCAAGGTGCAGCGGTTCCTGGCCTCACGGTAGCACTGCCTATCAGTGGGCCTCCCACTCTCCAAGGCTATGTGCCAGAGATTGTCACGGTGGCCCATGAGGCCCAGAAGGGACTGGGACATCCAAGGGGTATCAGCTTCTTTAATGACTCATTTGCAGAAGAGTGCAAAAAGGTCACAGGCGGAATTGAAGGAATTGACAAAATACTCCAGGGCTGAATCAATATCAGGACAGTCAGCAATGGGAGACCAGTCCCAGCTGATGAGGTGGTATTTCAAGGACTGTAGCTTGCCTGGCCTGAGTTTTCACTGAAAGCTAACTTTAGGAGGAGCCTTTGTAGCCAAGTAAGACCAGCGTCCAAGTACTGGCGAGTGGTTACTCAGTGCATCAGGTAGCACGGAGACCTGGGTGAATTTGTGAGGGCGATTAGTAAGAATTAGGTCGATGAGGGTCGAAGTGAGATATAATTTTTAACAGCTTGTTGAAAATTAAGTGTTTGTGCTTTACTAGTGGCTATATCTGCTCCATTCCAGGTAGACATGCCTAAACCAAAAAGGCCAGAGACGGTGCCTGCTGCACCGGTAACATCTGCAGTGCCACGCCTAGTGTGCGGTCTAACTTAAGCATTAGGTGCGGGTCGAAAAACTCCTACATAATCAGCAGCATGAGGTCCGCTAACTGGATCATTTGTGCGGGTTTGGTAAGCAGCGACAATGTCTAAAAGCATCATGCTGAAAAATTTAGAAGTGTTGGTCGTGTGACAAGAGACCAAACTCAGCTATATTCCAATGTGTAAGATTAAAAATGACTGGGACATGCATAAATTGTACATTATTAATCAAAGCTCCTGGATGGGAAGTGGCAGTCAAACCACTAGGAGGACCAGGCTCCTGGGGAGGACATTCAGTCATTTCTTCTTCAGTGAGTGGGACTACAGAGAGGAGCATAGCTTCAGTAGCTACATAGTTGTGAATACAGAAAGCACATGACTCCTCAGAGGTGAGGCAGTCACAAAATGTAGACTCTATTAAAGCAGTTAAGTTATAATGACCAGTATGTCCAGGAGAAGCTTGTCGAATAGAGTGTACCATTTGGCGCAATCCCTGTTTTGGGCCATCCCTGAAAAGTACCTTTGGATAAACAAGCTACAGGGAGTGTGTAACCATTAAAATCAGTTTCCCATTGTATCTGCAATGTGGCTTTTATCTGGAGCTACTACCATGGCCTTAAGATAGATGTCTGAGCCTTCCTTAACAGTAATAATTTTGTTGGGGACATTAATATAGACTCCCTGTGGGGCTGAATGTTCAGGTTTGCTAAGGAAGCGTTCTATACGTTGTTTGTGTGCAGTCGATAGGGGTGTGTCTTGAGAGTCAGTCAAAGAAAGTAGTTCCACCAGGAGGAGGAAATGCAAGATAGCCATCTTGCCAGTGTACCTGAAAGAAAAAGAAAAGGGTTGTTAAGTGAGGGGTACTATTCCACCCTAAGTGGGTTAGGAAAAGTAATTAGTCACCTTTATACAACTTGAACCGATTAGAATTGAACCACTTGTTGGTGGTCTGTTTCTGCTGTTGAACTCTGACCTGATAAACAGCAGGACTGAGTTAGTTGTCAATGGGATATGGGCCTTCCCATTTGCTGGCAAATGAATGAGCCGGTGGTCTGTATTGGAGAAACATGACTTGGTGTCCAACTTGCCAGTCAACTTCTTTGGCATGCTTATCAAAATGGGCTTTTGCTTGTTGTTGAGCTTTACCCATATGACTGGCAGCAAACAGGTGTGTCTTCATGATGTCAACATGACGTTTTTCAACATATTTGTCCACAGATACTCTATCTACAGTAGGGGTGTGAAGATCAATCAACAAGTGCTCAGGTAATCTAATGGCTCTACCAGTCATAACCTCATAGGGTGTACACTGAGTAGTGGCTGCAGGAGTGCCCTTGATTGCCATCAGTAGCAGTGGCAAGAGGGAATCCCAATCCTTGGGATTGTCATGGATGAATTTGCATAACGGTCTATTTGATTCTTCTGTTTGCTCTTTCTACCTGTCCTGAGGATTGAGAATGGTATGGGATATGGAATTTCTGATTCACTCCAAGCTGTTGGAGTGTCTGCTTCCTCAGCTCAGCTTGTAAAACTGGTTCCCTGGTCTGAGTCCACCTTAAGAGGTAGACCCCACCTGGAGAGCAATTCATCCACCAGGATCTTGGCAGTTGTCTTTGCCATGTTATTCTTAGTGGGGAATGCCTCCTCCCTGCCTTAGTCTTTCTTTGCTCCCTAATGTACCTATAAAAGGTTTTATCCCCCTTCTTAACCAAGTTGGCTATCTTTTCCTCGGTTTGGGCCTTTGCTATTCTGACTGCCTTCCCCGTTTCCTTCTGCTTTATGTGGTACAGTTATCTGACCTGCTCCTTCTGTGTTTCCTTATACTTCCTATCGTTTTCTCCCTAACCTTCCCTGCCACTTCTTTTGAGAACCATAGTGTTTTTTTCTTTCATTTTGATTCGTTCATTTGCTTCACACAAAGGCTTGTTGCCTTTGTGATGGCGGTGTTGATGTTTCCCCATTGTTGCTCCACCCCACCCCACCTTCTTGCCTGTTTGCTAGTGCTTTTCTGAGGCACTCTCCCATTTTGACAAAATCAGCCCTCCTAAAGTCCAGTGCCTTCACTTTTGTATGGCTTGACTGTACAGCTAAGTTTATTGTGAACCACACTGTTTGGTGGTTGCTTGTTCCCAGATGGCTACCCACTTCAGGATCGGTGATCCTCTCTCTGTCCCCATTTGAGAGTACCAGGTCTAAGATTGCTCCCTCCCTAGTGGGTTCCAAAACTAGCTGTCTGAGGCATGCCCCCTGTAGGGCATCAAGAATGGCCCTGCTCTTGGATGTGGCTGCAGTAAAGGTGCTCCAGTTAACATCTGGCATATTCAGCTCCCCCATCAGCAATATCTCTCCTTTCTCTGCCATCCTAAGGATGCCTTCTATCATTTCCTTGTCCATTTCCTCCCCGAGACGGGGGTCTGTATACAACCCCATGCGGATTGTGGTGCCATTTCCAGTCTCCAGGGTGACCCCCAGTGCCTCCTCTCCTCCCTGTTTATCCTTTAGTTCTGTTGCTTTGATCCCTTCCCTTACATAGAAAGGTACCCCTCCTCCTCTTCTACCCTCTCTGTCCCTCCTGTAGATTGTGTACCCTGGTATGCTGACATTCCAGTCATGGTTCTCTGAGTACCATGTTTCTGTAACTGCCTAAAATATTGAAATTCCTGGAGTGCCACTCTCCATATAACCCGATTATGCGCTCCCTGTTACAGAATATAGTAGCTTAGATGCAAATAAGGGGATCCACTAAGCCAGTGAGGCAATGTTATAGACTGCTGCTGGGTGCTCAACCTGATCCATTTCTGCATATCTCAAGAAGAGATGGGAAATGTACCTAAGCCCAGAAACCCTGACAGGGGGCGACGGGAACCTAATTGTAAGACAGGGCATGACTTGCTCCATGAACAACAGAGTTCGAGCAATACACTTTAATTTCTTGAACAGAATGTATTTTACTCCAGCCTTGGCCCACAAGATAGATCCAGTTGCCTCGGACCAGTGCCCAAAATGTCAGGTTAATACTGGGACTTTTTACCATATGGTATGGTCGTGTCCAAAGGTACAATCCTTTTGGCAAGACATATCCATCTTGTTATTGAAGGTATTGGGTGGTCCAGTCAGCATAGACCCTATAGATATTTTGTTAAGCCTCCCAAGGGGACTCGGGGATACTACATGTTTAAAGCACCCACTGCACAGGTTGGGAATAGTGGTGGGGAGACAAACTTTGGCACAACACTGGAGGTTAGACCCGACACCTTCAATTGCACACTGGATCAGCTTTTTAGTACAGTTCATGAAATTGGAACACAACCAATACCTAGTTAGAAACCAGACGAGGAAATACCAGCAGATGTGGGCCTCCCTGGAGCAAGCTCTGGAAGCAGGGTGGATCCCAATATTCTAATTTTTCTTTCTTCCAGGCACAAGGGATTAGGTCAGTTTGGTGTTCCAGTTACCCATGCTTCGGTAAGATACCTTTATCTCTTTCTGGACCAACATAGGCCTAGAAGTCAGATAATAATGGCTAGGAGGCATGGGGTCAGTGTATGGATGTCATTACCTAAGTTGTTGTATTATCTTGGTAGATGCGTAACTGAGCACTCATTCAACAATTGATTTAATTATGTCGATATTGGTGGTCACAATGAAATGTATCATCTGTACTGGAATGTAGTTTTTATGGATTTAAGTTTGCCGACCTTTTGGTAAATGAAGTTTGCAAAAAAAAAAAAAAAAAAAAACAGACTGTAGATCAAAAAATACTGACTGGAATAACTAAAAAGCCTTTAGAGATGGAGCAGTGACAGAACTAGAACCAGTATTTAGAAAACAGCTTCTACTGGGCAACATGACTTCCACGTGTAGCACAGTTCTCTTTCAAGATAGGCAGGCTTGTCTCAGCCAACACCCCTGCATTTCTTTCCTTACTGTCATTGAGTGTGGTTATTACACGACAACCCTACACCTTTTGTGTTATTGCTGACTTATTTACTATAATTACACAGCCCTCAAGTTTTGTTTATTGTATTTATAACGAGGGTTCTACTTTAAAATGTTTTAAAAATGTTTTTCTGTAATTTGTAATAGGAAAATATTGTTTTGTTTTCTGTATGAAATACGAAATCAAGTCAAAAACATTGTTCAGTTACAGGAGTAATGGTATTGTAGCCATGCCTGGTGCTTAGGCCAAACAAGTACAGGAGTGCACAATTATGGCCAGACAATTACACGCCTTTACTTGTCTATTAGCCAATCAGGTTGCTAGAATGTTCCTACCTGTGTTGTAAAGATACTGCAGGCTTCTGCTCCACTGTGTATTAGCTATATTTTCATCTTCTACTATCTCACTTGCTGCCATTGCTGTACTGCAACTTTTTACCACTGTATTCTTGTGTGATTGTACCTGTTTATTATGCTTTACTTACTGTTTATCCAAGCCCCCGCCCCGGATGTAACTCAACACAAGCCTTGATTCTGTGTGCTTTTCCTGGACATTATTTCTAAATAAACTAGAAAAGAATGTTTATTCTTAGGCAGACTAACCACTGGTATCTTCCATCCATTTTCAAAAACAACTTTTTATGATATTTAATGTCTGAAATTATATTACAAGATCTGTAACATTTAAACTGTTAGGCATAGAAACTTGTGTGAAAGCTTGGAGTTCATCCTGATGATACAGTTCCCATGTAGTGCTACATGTTGATATAATATATTTTAAAAATAACATGCAATGTACTCTACTGTTGATTGCTTCTGGGCAGCGCCATTTGTGATGTCACAAGTTATACTACCAATAAGATTATTTGTACGGCTTTGTCAATGCAAATGCAAGTCAGAGTTGACTCATTAGCTACCCCCCAAAGAGGCAGAACACCTTGAAACACCAGGGAGTAGGCTCCCTGTACCTATCTGCACCTTTGCACTTTCTGGATTAAATAGCACTAGCATTTCACCTTGCTTGTATACACTGTTTTTTTTGTTTCTTCCACACAGCTGTTCCATCACTGTTATCTGGCGGCACCATCTTCTGTTGGAGCACGCCACCTGTGTTTGTTTTGTATGACTTGCAACATTTTTCCTTCACATAAAAGACACACAAACAGGATTTTATTAATGTTATGAAGGAGCTCACCTGAAATGAAAGCTGCTTAATCTGGGAGCCTTTAAAGCCTATTCCATTTATTTGTAACTCATATTTTATATTGTTTTTTCCCCCCAGTGCCCCTCAGCACAACTGAGAAGTCACAACTGTGACTCTTCTCCTTTGACTAAGCGGACAGGAGCACAACTCCGTTTAGAACTCTCTTTTTTGAGCTGGCCCAGTGACATGGAGGGCTGAGATGCTGGGCGCCTCATCTCCTGCCATGCCGGCGACCCCTGGTGGCTCAGGGGCTGGCCAGGGAGGAAAGGATCAATCATCCATAAAACAGCTCTCTTCTCTCTGAGAAGTCAGTGGTGAGTCCCACTCTGCAGCTGCCACCTAGAGGAATCTCAGTAGCAGTGCAGCAGTACACCTTAGATAGGACTCCCACCACCAGACACCAGGGGAGAATCTCTGCAGTGGTGGAGCTTGCAAAAAAGCGTCACTGCACGTGGTGGGAGGCTCTCTTGGAAAAAATGGTGGAAAACTCCCTGTCCATGGCATGATGATGGACCAACTACCCACCAAGGGCCCACACTGGCGACTGGGCACCTCAAACCCAGATTCTGTGGCAGTGGGTCACTGTAGTCAGGTAACACCCAGAGAAGTCAGGTGATGAGGCTGGGGGGAGGGCTGGACCAGATGGGAACAGGCCTGTGACCTAAGGAGAGAAAATACTGATTTAAAAAAAATTACTCTCCTTTTATACTGCTCTATGGTTCACCACATAGGGCATTAAGAGCAAAGCAGTGGTCTTCCCATTCCCACCCACACCCCTCCATGAGATATTCTGTCTAAGCTACCATGTCAGTATTTCAAGCCTGTTTCTAAAGTGGTCCCTACGGAAATTGGGATGAATATGCTGGGGGGGGGGGGGGGTGAATTTATGATAGATAATCTGCTAGGTAGACTTTTTTAAGGTTCACACAGTTTGTTTATCTTTTTTTTTTGTTGCTGAACTCTTTGAGTAAATGAAAAAAGTATTATATTATTATCTCCTATTGAGGGTATCCCTTGAGCCTCACTGTCCAGTAAGTGTAGTGGGTGAGAGGGTTAGAAAGGGAGACAGGTGGATGAGGGTGGCTAAATATAAATATACATATATATTTTCGTAAAAATATTGTTGCCTTATTCTTCATACCATCATATATCAGTTTTAAATACTGACTGTAAACTGTTTACAGCAATTGTGGCCAAGTGTCTAGAAAAAATACTTCCCTCCATTATGAGTGGGGATCAAACCGGTTTTATAGCAGCTAGGCAAACGCAGGACACCATAAAATGTACCCTCCACATTCTCCACCATGCCACCCGGTTAAATACACCCTTTCTTTTACTTAGTTTAACACAGAGAAGGCTTTGACCAGGCGGCATGGCCCTTCTTAGCTACAGCTATGGGACACATGGGTTTTTTACAACAATCTGGGAGACTCCTTAAAGTGACACTGCCAACCCCCTTAGGCCTCAAAGTGTTCCTAGTTTAAAATGCACATTTTGTGATTGTTCACATTCTACAGAGACTGTTTATGCAGCTGGTAGTTTGATTCAGATCCCCTTTTCTTTTGAAAAGTGAAAAACTGAGTGTGCACCGTACTGGTGTTATCACACCAAAACATATTTGCTTACGTTTTTTGGCCAACTCTCACAGCATTGTTCCTTGACTCAGTACAACCCCCAACACAATCTAGTCACTCATTATGAAGTGGGAGTGGAGGAAACTATTGTATCACAAGTGGCTGCACTGTTTGAGGGTATTTCTAATGTTCAGGAAGTATGCAATGAGTAGTTCAATGATCTGAAGCAAAACAAGGCTGGGTATAGTTACACATTACCATGCATTTCAGTTCTAATAAGCAAGGAAGCAGATAAAGCAACCAGCAACATCAATGAATTCTAGAGAGGGTAAGCAATCATAAAATGTGTTTTTTTATCTAAAAATAATATGATGCAAAAAAGGTTGACAGTGTCCCTTTAAAAGATTGCATGACAACCTGATGGCCTATGTAAAGGTGAATGGTTGCGTATCTGAACCATTTCCTCTTTTGCGGGGCACCCAACATGGATGCCCACTTCCTCCCTGTTGTTTGCCATTTACCTAGAACCTTCAGCCAACGCCATACCGCATAATGACGCAATTACTGGTCTTACCTTGGGAGGCAGGCAACAAAAGTGGGTGCTCTATGGGGATGACTTACTGATGTATCACACCTCCCCTGACCAGTCCTTACCCCACTTATGGCATACTCTTACATCTTGTGGACAACTGGCAAGTTATAAGCTAAATATGACAAAGACAGAGGTCCTTCAGGTACATTATACACCCTCCTTCCATATAGAGAGCACTTATCCTTTTTGGTGGGACCTCTCCTCCTTCAGATATTTAGGAACGCAGCTAGTGGGAGATCACATTATTTTAGCCTCCTGCAACTATGACCCTTTGTTGCGCCAACTTACCACCATCTTGGAGGCATGGAAGAATATTCCTCTACCCTTAACACAAAAAATCGATGCCGTTCACATGAATCTGCTCCCCTGGTTTTTAATACCTTACACAAACCTTCCCGATCGGCCCCTCCACAACCTTTTTCGAGATCTAAATAAGAAAATTTCTACATATATCTGGGAGGCACAAAGACCACATATTTGATTCTCTATTTTCCAAATCCCTAAGCATTTGGGAGGTCTGGCACTACTGGACCTAGCCAGGTACCACTGGGCAGCCCAAATACGCACTGCATTTTTCTGGCATAATACTAATTATAAAGGCCACTGGAAAACTCTGCAAATGTAGGAGAAGGATTTACATCAGTTAAACCAAATCTTGCTTTTGCACCCTCCTCTCCCTCTCACTGAAATAACTCAAGACCCACATACTAGTAACACTCTTAAGCACTGGAGAACACTAATGGAATCATCCCCTTTGAAGAGGTTCAGACACCTGTTATATTCCCTTCCATATTTAGCCACGTTTCTTACAGCTTGGATGGACCATGGATTCAGGAGTTGGGAAAGACTAGGTCTTCAACTGATAGCTCATTTTCTCAAAGATGGACAAATGATTTTGTATTTGGAGATGCAACAACAGTACACATTGTTCCCCCAGGATAGATATCGTTACCTCCAAGTGGTGGACTTCATTAAAAAATATTGCCCTCAACCCCTGACACCACATCTGCCCTTTCAATAGTTGTGATTTTTCTATAAGCTTTGGAGGGCACTGCTCCCTTTCCTCATATCAGTCAGTAGCTCAGTAGGTAGCACACTCGCCTCTGAGGCTGGGAGATCAGAGGGCTGTGGGTTCAGTTCCCACATCTGGCACTTGGGTTAATATCCCAGTACTGACACTGTAGTGCAGCATGAGAGGGGTGCTGCACTTCTGAGGTGCCGTCTTTCAGATGAGACGTAAACCGAGGTCCCATCTGCCTGGATTGGTGGTAGTTCAGGTGGATGTTAAAGATCCCATGGCACTTACCGAAAGAGTAGGGAATTTTTATTTGAATAACAAAACAAAACCAATAAAAGCAGTGTTACTTCACATAAAAGAAAAATATAAATCATAACAAAAGCTAATAAGTATTACAATCATACTTTTCAAAGGGTTTATCTAATACAAAGGTGAAACTCAAAGCTTAATCCCTAGTAAAAAGGAACCCCCCCCCCCCGCACAGATGGTAGGGGGAATTTTTATCCACACAATAAACAACATAGAATACATACTTAATAGAGTTATTGCCCAAAAAGCATAAGACAGACTGAGAAAATAAGAATAAGACAGGAGCAACATGAGTAATAACCAAAAATTATGACTCATGAAAAAACTATAATACATTCAGAAAGAAAATACATCACCTTATTCATACAAGCCAAACAATATGTTTCCAAAAACTTTGAAAAAACTTGGTTATCCAAGGTTTGATGCTCAAAACTCTTTTGTTTACCCAGTGCTAATTCTATACGGTTAAAAATCACACTATTAGGGAGAAGAGTATGTTGCAAAGAGAACTGACATCTAGCTTGCCATAAATGATATTTAATGCATGCAAAAATCATATTCAATGTACTTGGATGATATCTCCGTAGAAAACCAGAATAATCTCCCAAAATCAAGCTCTGATAAGTGATGTGTCTTAAAACACTCCAGTCCCACCGAATGGCCAAATCCGACCAAAAGGAAATAATATAAGGACAGAGTAAAAGGAAATGTTCCAATGTTTCAATTTGATCAACGCAACCTGGTCTGAGACACATCCTGTCCGTAATCTGTTTGTGTTTTAAATTACCCCTAACTCCCAACCTCCCATGACAACAAAGCCATTGTACATCCCACATATTAGGAGGTATCCTATGGTCCATTAAAAGACGAAGGCCTGCGACAGATTAGTAAGGGTACAAAGGAAATCCACTTGGACATAGAAATAATTTCTCATAATTTCGAATAAAATTCTTTTCTAGGAACCTCATGTAATTGTGCCTTGCCAATTTCCATTCCCAGTTTCTTACTGCTGAGTCCGCATAAGAAGGTGCCGGTCGCCCTATTCTTTTAGAACACCCCTCCTTCCCAATGGGACATAAAGGAAAATAAAATGGGTCCAGCACCATGGATGATCCTGAGGCTTGACCACATTTTGAAAAAAGCAATCATAAAAAGGAGTGATAAAAGACAATAGGGTTTATCATCCCCAATCCCCTGGTTCAGCTTCAGATAAGTAAGCATAAGTTTAATCGGGTTTAAACGACTACCCCATACCATTTGAAAGAAACAGCTATATAATCTTGTTTCTAAAGAGATTGGCACCGGAAAAACCGAAAATACATGTAAAAAAATGGGTAATAAAAATTTCTTAATAATCAATACCCGCTTCTTTTTAGAGAAACCCCAGGATTTCCATTGTTGTACCTTCCTTTCTCCTATAACCAGACACTTCTCCCAATTTAAAAAGGCTAAGTCCCCTTTTCCAATAAGGAGGCCTAAAATATTAATGGAATCAGAGACTAGAATACCCCCAACATCATGAGGGCTTGGAGCCTCTCCAATTGCCAAACATTTACATTTCCCAAAGTTTAGCTTAGTGCCATTTAAGGCTGAAAAACAGTTAACCACTTGTAGAGCCTTGAACCCAGAATGGGCATCTGCCACCAATAAGCAGATATCATCCGCATATGCAGAAATATTTTGGGCAGGTAAAGTAAGTGAAGGAGATAAACCCTTAATTGACCTGTTATTCTCAATCTCTCGTAAAAGGGGGTCCAATACAAACGTATACAATAACGGGCTGATAGGACAACCCTGCCGCACCCCGCGTTTCTACAGGATTTCAGAACCTAAAACATTATTAATAAATGGGCAAGAGCCTGCCTGGGAGTATAAGGTGTTAATATACTGAATAAAAGTCTTCGGAAACCCATACCTACCTAAAACCTGAAAAGAAAAGCATGAGACACTGAATCAAAAGCTTTAGCTTGATCTAGAGCCAAAATAAATCCTGATAGTTTTTTGTGTTCCAAATTCACACACATCCCATAGAAGTTTTAGATTCTGTTGAATTGAACGGGAGGATAGAACACGCCTGTGCTGGATAGCGCACCTTTGCTACCACTCGAAGTCGCTTACACAAAATGGTAGAAAGGATCTTATAATCAGTATTTAGGAGACTAATCGGCCTCCAATTACCTACATCTGAGGCATCACCAGATTTGAAAATAAACGTCAAAATGGCCAAATTAAATTTCAAATCACTGAAGCCATAATGAAGGATGTCATTAAAGACTGCGGTCAATATAACACCCATATCCTCCAAAAAGACTTTATAAAATTCATTTGTTAGTCCATCTATACCAGGTGAAACCCCAATACGGAGTGAGCCAATGACTGCCTGTACATCCTGCATGGTAATAGGCCCCTGTAATAGACCAACATCAGCCTGGGAAATAGTAGGGACTGAAAAATGCAAAACTTCCTCCCAAGATGTAGATGGAATAAAATCCTCACCAAACTGAGAAGAAACCAGACTTTCAGCCACCACCAACATTTCCGCTACTGAAGTTTTCAGCCGTCCAAAAGAATCTCGAAGCCCTGTCATAAGCCTCCTCTCGATCTTATGTTTACATGCCCTATATGGATCCTGGAAAGGTTGCTGATGGGTACCAAACTTCAATCCAGCATGAAGTGAAGCTGCCCTCTGGTATTGATAGTGCAGCATATTTTGTTTAGCCAACTTTATCTGAGATTGCACCTCTAAATCCTGAGACCGGGGGTGTGACTGTAATTTATAATATTGATTCCTAAAATCTAAATACTGTAAGTATTCCGAAGAACATTTCCGTCTGCCATAAGCAATAAAAAAATCCTTTAAAGCTGTCTTGGTGTCTGTCCACCATGTGATCCAATCAGAAAAAAACACAGCCACTGATTTCCGAAGGATCATAAAGTCCTTCAGTTGGGCCAAAAACACTGCCTCAGACAATAAGAGGGAATTCAACGTCCATCTACTGGCAAAAGCAGGAAAAAAGGCCGGAATCTGATGCAAACTAAGTGAACCATATAATGCCCTATGGTCTGAAAAATCACAAGGCAATACCGAACAAACCAATGGTACTAAGTATTGAGAAAGAAAAAGGTAATCAATTCTAGTTTGAAAAGCAGCCCTTTTATAAGTAAAGCCAGTAGAGGAATGTAATTCTCTAAAAGCATCTTTCAACTTAGCTACCTCTACTGTCTGCAAAAGAGCATGTGAATCACAATAAGTCTTTTGCTGAATACCATTATCAATACGGATATCCAAACTACAATTCATATCCCCTTCCCAAATCACATGTTTAGAAGTAAATAAACAAGGTTTCAGAAAATTAAACAAAGCAATACGAGATGTTTTTACTTGAGGAGCATAAGTATTAATCAGTCTGAAACTAAATCCGTGTAATAAGCAATCCAAAATTAACACTCGACCAGGCTGGACATCTACCAACCATGTTACTCGAACCGAAGGGTGTGAAAACAGAATGCCCACCCCATCCGCAGCATCTTCCCCAAATGACCAAAAGGAGGGGCTGTCCCACCAGAGTTTCTTAACCTGAGACACCTCAAGCAAGGAAGACAAATGCGTCTCTTGTAAAAAGATGACATCGGCATTGAAATCCCTACATTGCTGCAGGCCAATTAAGCGTCTCTTATAGCTCTTTATGCTACAGCAATTTAGAGATACAATATTTAAACAGGCCATAGAAAATACAGTTTGTCAATTCAGGGCTTATCTTGTTTTCGCTTTCTACCCTTTTTCTTTTCCCTTCCAGTAACTCTGCACTCATCCTCTTCAATTTCCATACTAGAGGTCTCATCAGATCTAAGCAGCTCTGTACCCACCTCCCCCTCAAGGTCAGATAGTGCTGAAAAAGAATTCTGAGTAGAGCAAACCCCTCCCAAACCCCCTGAGCGACTACTAGCTCGTGTAACCCTCCGTGGGGTTTGGAAAGGAATGTCTGCAACGGGCACCACCACAGAGTCCCCTACAGAAGGAAGCAGAACAGAGGGCTCTGAACTTGGAGGCGGGGGGGGCCGAAAGCTGTTGTGGAACCAGAAGTACAGATTGATCCTCAACATTTCCCCCTTCACAGAGATTTGCGACTGGGGCTTCCGGGACCAATGCCTGACCTCTACCAGCCGTAGGAATATTCACTCTACTCCGAGGATTGGCCAGAAAAGGCTGACCCCTAACCTGAGCCTGGGAGATCAAATCTTCTTTATTCAAACCCCCCTGTCTATTTTGGCCTGCCCAAGGACATTGATGATATGCATGGCCAGACTCCTCACATAAATTACATCGAAACATTTCTGCAAACCTCACTCTCATGATCCAATTCCCACATAATGCGCATTTAACTTTGTCCATGCACTACTTAGATGCCTTCGACACCGCACCTGTAGCATGCTTTAGGTTGTCCCGATAGAAACACACACCCGGTCTTTACCTAAAAAGCTATTCGAACATGCATGACTTCATTATTTACCACATGTAATTTGACTTTGAAACGCCATGCCCCAGTCCAAATCCCTTCAGTATCTAGAATCGGCTCCGGGGGGCCCAGAACCATACATTTATGTTCAAGCCAATACAGAATACCCCCCACATTTACCCCCTCATTCCTAAACATCACATTTATAGTTTTAAATAAAGGTTTAGTAATTGGAATAGCCCAGAAAGGTAGCCACAGGGGCAAAGACTTACAACTATCATATTTGTGCCAAAATTTCTCCAAACCAGCCACTTGTTTAAAGCTAATATCGAATGTATCCTCCCCCCGAATATTAATTAACGCATAAATATCCACAGGCAAAAAGTTCATTGAGTCCATTAACAATTTCCTTGCCGCATACAGCCGATCTGGGTGTTCAGGTAAGCCTCCCCTATAACGAAGACGGACCGCATTTCTTCTTGGGGCCTGTTCCAATTTATTTAGTTTAAAAAGGTCTGCAAAACGAGGGCCCCTCCTAACCTTCTGTTCATCCAGTAACTGTTCAGAAGGACGTCGCAATGGTGAATCCGCCCCAGCCCCCCGAATACCTTCAGAGGGAGAATCCCCATGAATTTCTGAAGGCTGACCCTTCTCTGCCTGATTGTCAAAAAAAAAGGGACTCACCCTCCTTCACCATTTTTCCGGGAGGACCTGATTCCATCGGGGAAAAAGACAGCCATGAAGGATCTGGAGTCCATCTTCCATTCGGTTGCTGAATCCATCCAGCCTGTGATAACGCCGCCTCTTCGGACCATTCTGCAATCGGAACCTTCTCCACACTTGCACCTCCTGTACCACTCACTTTCTCGGTCGACTCCTCCACTTCCTCTGCTACTACCGCTATCCTCGCGATAGCTGGAGGCTCTGACTGCACAGCATTCCGTAGTGCTTCTGGAAAACAGGGACCGCAATCCTCACACTGCACCGACTCCGTGGAAGCAAAAACGGTCAAGGCATCTTGCTGCACCATTCTTACGACCGCAACTTCCTCCCCCACACAACTCCCGACTGCATGCTGAGGAGCCTGCAATTCTCCCAAAGACTGCTCACTGGTAAGCTCCATAGCAGGCCTCGCCTGCACCGTAGATTTATTTAACTCCGTCTGCACCACCATTGTCTGCACGTTCTCCTCCATCTCCATGTCTCTCTCGTCCGCGACGTCTGCACTCTCCAGTGCTCCAGCCCGAGTGGCCATCACAATGGTCAAAGGCTCCCCTACTGGCCATAACGCTGAACCATCAGAGCAGCAGCATCAGAGTAGGGGAATTTCCCCGGTGTCCTGGCCAAATTTCCCTCATTCACTCAAAATACTACCAACAGCTTAATCTGGTTCAAGGTCAGTTGGCATTCATCTGTATCCCCCTCCCCCGGGTCGTTCCTGAAAAAAGGCAGGATTTGTCTAGTGCACTTACCCGGTCAACAAAAACTAAAATAAATAAATAGAATATGATATCTTATATCTATGATGCTTTACACCAATTATGGGCAGACTCAGCCAGCACTATCAAAAAGACTTGGGAGGCCGATGTGCACCATCCCATTAATGATAGGAAAGACACCTTATATTTTTGCATTCCTTTATGGAGTCCCATGGATGGAAAGAATTCACCTGGAAAGTGATGGTCAAGTACTTTAGAGTCCCTGCCAAACAATACAAATATGTTCCCTGGAGAGATGCTGCATGTTGGAGAGGCTACGGCAACTCCTCAGTCACTTGTGGGCATATCTTCTGGGACTGCTCCCCTTTGAGTGTGGCATTATTGGATATTTTGGGGTTCTATGTGATAATGGCGAGCACCAAACAGCGACCCGCATTATTGCAAAGTCAGGGTGGTGTAAACAATTTCGCCACCCTGACAACCTTGGTACACGGAGGAACGGCGCTGGAGACTCAATACATTTGCTTTCTTTTGCTATACATTTGCTTTGCCCCCGCACTCCCTACTTAAGGATTCTCATCTCCAGGGGGGTGCATGTCGGGGGGGGGCAACAAAACCCACAAGTTTTGGACCGGGTGCAACAAAAACACAGTAGCGCCTGGAACCAGACCTGAACCTGAACCCCACCGCATAGCGGAGGCCAACTCCCAATGCCATGGTGCAGCTCGCAGCAAACTGCCTTTTCCCTCATCCCCTCCGCCTCAGGCCATGCTCGCCGTGCGCCCCGTGTACATACAGCGACATCCTGTCGCTGGGCTCCACCCCTACCACATCCGGTCGCCCTCCCTGCCCCCTTGCCTTTTGGGCTTTTGCCCACATCGCGTCGCTGTTTCGGATGGCACCTTGATTCAGGCGCCCATGTCACAGGCTACCTATTTTTGGAACCCCAATTCAGTTGACAGTGTACTTTTTTCTTTTCTCCCAATATGCTGGTCCTCTATGTTCACTACCCACTATGAAACTACTAAACATCTGCCTCATAGTAGCAAAAAGGAAAAGTCATTATGAAAAAAGTGGCTTACTCCTAATGCTCCTACAATCTCCCTCTGGCAGGACCTAGTTATAGGGATACATAAAATGGAAAAACTTACAGCACAGTTAAACTATCAGCATTAAAAGTCTGAAATCCTATGGAAGTGATGGGTGCTGTACATTGTGTAACACGGGAGAGACTTTGTCCCTTGAGGAACAGGGGAACTGTGCCTCTTGATGAATGGGGGGCATGCTTTGCAGGCATGAAGCTAGTTATGTATTATGGGGATTTGAGAGGCAGATGGTCCAAAAGGTCTTTTTGCACCTATTTTGGTAATTTTGGGCAGGTATGTAGCTAACCCCCGTCATACCACAGCATGCTTAGGTTATAAGAGCGGACCTCTTCCTAGCTGGGGTTCTATGGTTTTATTACTGAAATGACTCTGCATGACCTCTTAGCTCACAGGCTCTTTTGTATAACAGATTATTGTGGACTTTAAGCCTGTCCAAGAACTGGAGCATTATATGTATTATTTATTTATTTTTTTATTTATTTTGTACATCGGTTTACAACCTTTGAGCCAGAGGCTCATTTCCAAAAGTACCTCGTCACATTGAGGACAAATACATAGCAGACTTTTGGTTACAGCATATCATTGAGGACAAATACATAACAGACTTTTGGTTACAGCATATGGGTTACATAGTTAGCAAGCAAGTTAGCAAGCACATGTGATTACAACAGTTAAACAGATAAGCCAGTTTAGTTACAATGTCACATTCTTGCACGATGGTATGAGCAAGCAGCAGGATAATAGCAGTTCAATCCGCAGCAGGATAATAGCAGTTCAATCAGCAATGGGTGAGGATTAAAAAAAAGAAAAAGGTGTGGTGTGGATGCTGCCCAGTGGGCATTGTCAGGGCACAGACAGCTATGCCTCAATTATAGACAGGTGCAGCTACGCGTATTAAATAGTTGGCTTCAAAGTGCGGTTTTGAATCTGGAGATCCTGGGGGCATCCGAGATGGGAGCAGGCAGTGAGTTATACCAGGATGGAGCTCTATAGCAGAAGGACCTCTGTCCATGGGAGGTCCTAGTTCTTGGGACCAGAAAAGTGGCCTTGCAGGAGGTTCGTGTACAGACCAAGGGTTGGGCTTGGCGGAGGGAGGCTGTCAGCCCGGGTGGGGATAGCCTAAGAAGATTTTTTTTTATATTAGGCAGGTTTGATATCGAAGACGTTCATCTAGATTCAGCAGTATTGCCATGTCATAGAGCTGGCACGAATGCGTGAGTCTGGGGGCCCCAGTGATTAGCCTGCATGCCTTATTTAGGATGAGGTGAATTTTATTGAGGGCGGTCGTGTCAGCAGCACCATATACTGGTAGGCTATAGTCGACAAGGGATAATATAGAGGATGTAACCGCTAGACGGAGGGCAGCGGGGGGGGGGAAACAGTTTTTATAGCGGTATAAGATACCTAGCTGCACATTAGTGGCTGAAGCAAGTGCATCAATGTGGGTGTGGTAGGTGAGGGCTGAGTCAAAGAAGACCCCAAGGTACTTGTAGGAGTGGACTTGCTCTAGTGGTTGTTTGGAGCCGGGGAGGATATGGAGTGGGAAGTTGCTGGCTTTGTTTTGGGGTGGGCAAAGAGCATTGTTTTTGTTTTTTTGAGATTAATGACCAGTCTGTGCTCTTTAAACCAGGTTTCGGCATCATTATAGGATAGTTGTATGGAGTCCTGGAGGGAGATAGTGTTACGGTGGGTGGCAAAGATGATGGTGTCATCTGCATACAGCAGAATTTTTCCAGTCATGCACTGGGCAGGGTATTAAGGTAGAGTGAGAAGAGTAGGGGTCCCAGGTTGGAGCCCTGAGGAACCCCTGAGCAGATGGGACAGGTTTGGAAAGTGTCCAATTAATTCTGACACATTGGGAGCGGGCAGATAGGTAGCTGGTGCACCAGGCGAAAGGCCCAGTAGAGAAGCCAGTGTGGCAGAGGGTATCCAGCAGGAGGGGGTGGGAGACAGTGTTGAATGCCTTTGAGAGGTCGACGAACACTGCCCCGGCTAGGGAGCCAGAGTCCAGAGAGGAGTGTAGGAAAGTTGAAAATTCAACTAGTGCAGTGCCGGTACTGTGTCCTGTGTGGAAACCGTGCTGTTCAGGGCAGAGGATGTTGTGTTTGGTCAGGTATTCAATTATTTGTGTGGCAACCAGCTTTTCTAGGGCTTTGGAGAGGGGTGGGAGTATGGAGATAGGACGGTAGTTTCCGGCAGAGGACCTGTCACCACCTTTGTGAATGGGAGTAACAATGGTGGTTTTCCATGCAGTTGGGAATTGCCCCAGGCAGAGGGATTTGTTGAGAAGGCTGGTGAGTGGGGCAAGGACCTGATCCAGTACCAGACGGAGAATGCTGGGGTCCAGGGAGTCGACGCCGGGACTATTGCTCTTTAATGCTCTGACTAGGTGGGGTCTGGCTTCCTGGGCAGCTACCCTACATAGGTACAAGCTAGGGTGTTGGAGGACTGGGGCAGGTAGGGAGGGTGGCGGGTCAAAGAAATTACTAGGGAGGACAGAGCTAAGGTCCGTAAAGGATGTGTTAAGATAGTTTGCAATGTTTGCTGGGTCCGTAACGGTAATGCCGTCAATGGTGATCTGGGATGGGGGAGGGGAACGTGCACTCCCATTTAATTGTTTGACATTATCCCAGAAAGTTTGGGCACACCTCCAGGAGGATGTGAGAGTGGCCTGGTAGAGGTCGGCCTTGGCTTTTCGTATGGCCCTAGTGCACTTATTCTGCGCAGCATTGGAGGCCTGTCTGTCAGCCATCCAGCTTGTTTCTGTGGCAAGGTGCCATAGGTTATCTCTAAGCCTGAGCAATTGTAATAGGGCAGGAGTAATCCAGGGCATGTAATGTTTTTTGGTTCGGGCAGCCGTGAAGGGTGCGAAGAGGTCATAGGCTTTGTTAAAGGTTTGGGAAAAGAAGGCGAGGGCAGTATCTATCTCAGGAGCGTGGTTAATGGGGGACCAGTTTATCTGGGCAAGAAATTGCTTGAGGTTTTTCAGCCCACCTGGTCTGAAACACCGACGGAGTGTGGGCTGGGCTGTGAGTCGGGGCGAGGGGGTCACCCAGCGGAATAGTCACTGAGTGAGTCAGGGAGGACTTGGATATCCAGGATTTATTTGGGGCGGTTGGTGATGATAACATCTAGGAGAGTGCTGGTACCTCTCTTAGGGTTTACTCTTGTGGGTTGGGAAATGAGCTGTGTCAGATCAATGGCCGCGAAGGAGTCCCGGGTGGTGGAGGAGGCGGCGCTGAGCCAGTTCATGTTAAGGTCCCCCACAAGGACTTGTTCTGCCTTGTGAGGAAGGGTGGCAAGATAATCAGTTAAGGGTAATAGTGCCGGGTTTTGGTTCTTTGGGGGAATGTAGGCAGTGGTGAGATAAAGGGGGCCCCTGGAGGGGTCCGGAGTAAGGTTAAGGTTAAGGGCCTGTGCCCCGCTTGCAAGGGCTGGAGCAGGGAGTGCTTGACCAGTGAGTGTATCCCTGGTATAGACTACACAGCCACCCCCACGTTTGCCTACATGATCCTCCCGGTATAGTGTGTAGCCAAGGGGGGAGACAAAGGAGTCAGGGGTGGACTTTGATAGCCAGGTTTCCACCAGTGCAATGACATCTGGTTTGTGCAGCATGACCCAGCATTGGAAGGTATAATATTTTTTCAATATGCTGCATATATTCATGGAGGCAATGCTCAGACCGGGGGACCCAGCTGGTGGGCTGGTCTGGGTGGGGCCTGGGTTAGAATGTATATTGCCTGTTAAGAGTAGAAGGAGGACCACGGCTCTGGCTAGGGAGCGGTGATGTGTAGGCTTCCAACGGGCATGTGGGGATGGGAAGGGGACCTTCAAGGAACAGGGGATGGGTAGGGTTTGCCAGGTTGTGAGGGCGAGAACAATTAGCCGCCAAAGGGAGCCTGGGTAGGCAGTGGGGAGGTACCCAGGGGATGGGTGCTGTGGGCCAGTGTACATGGTCAGTGTAGGGTGAGATCGAACTATGTCAGGGACAATTATTGGCGCTGGTGCCAGTGAGCCAGGGGAGATGACTGGCTGGTGGGACGAGGGTACTAGACAGTAGATGAGGGGGAGGCATTTTAGGAGGAGGCAGACTAACATAGCTCTAGTGGTAGCAGTAGGATAGAAAGGTAGAAGTATTTAGGTTGTCTTCCAGAAAGTGTGGATACCACTTTGGATTAGTGGTAGTGACACGGACTCTGGGGGACAGGGTAGAAGGTTCGAGTCTCTGCCAGGGCAGCTAGAAAAGTGCCTGGGTGAGAGCAGTGATCTGCGTTCTAGGGGCCTGATGCAGGCTGGGTTGGGCTGAGAACGGGGTGAGAAATAGCTACTGCTAGCGGTCACTGGATGTAGGTTTGGTGGTGCAGTTGGGAGTCAGGA
The DNA here is from genome assembly GCA_016271365.2 of Neoceratodus forsteri. Classification (NCBI taxonomy): domain Eukaryota; kingdom Metazoa; phylum Chordata; order Ceratodontiformes; family Ceratodontidae; genus Neoceratodus; species Neoceratodus forsteri. The sequence continues at coordinate 1,574,379,369 of CM057453.1, read as the reverse complement.
GGTAGGGCTAGCTGTGGGGCTGGGTGCTGGGAGAGGTGTGGGCAGAGGTAGGTGTGAGTTGTGGAGAAGAGAAGTGGCACAGGAGGTTAGAGGGTTCTAGGAAGTTGGAGGGGAGGAAGACAGGTAGTGGAGCCTGAGGTGGGAGTGTGTGGGTCCCTCTAGTAGCTGGCAGGTATAACCTGCAAATGGAAAAGTGGGAACTTAGTATTTCAGCAGGCAGGAAGTGATGTCATGAGGCAGGCCCTATAAATATAGAGATGCCCCTGGGTGGGACAGTCGATGTGCACAGTGCATCAACGGGCTAACCCCCCTCACAAAGGTGCTGCTGTATGAGGTAGTTTATTACCTCTAGGCAGCCACGAGAAGTGTTCTCTCCAGGAGGGAGCTTTGCTTGAGGGATCCTGATTTTCTGGGGGGCTTGGGAGGGTGACCGCAGGCCTATATGAGGAGTGGAGACAAAGAAATTAAACTACTGCGCAGCGGAGATCTGGGATCTCACAGACAAGTGCTGTGGAACAATATCCCCACTGTAGCCACTAAAGGGAGATCAAGGCACAAACAACACAGTAATAAGGTAAGCTGGTGAAAAAATATGATTCTAATTCATGGCAGTAGTCCAATGTTACTGTTAAGCAGCTCAGAATCCCGATAATTATACAGCATGTACCCCACCAAGAGTTACATGGCAGCATAGTCAGAGTAAAACAGAAAATAAGCACATTGCAGCAGTGAACAGATAATAAAACTTCAAAGGCAGCCTCCAGACAGTCCACTCGTAGCATCCCGCAAGTTTAAAGAATAAAAACCCCCCTCACAAAGATGCTGCTGTATGAGGTAGTTTATTACCTCTAGGCAACCACGGGAAGTGTTCGCTCCAGGAGGGAGCTTTGCTTGAGGGATCCTGATTGTCTCCTTAAACATAGCCTTTCAGACTCCATTCAATGTGTATTTGTGAAGGTAGCTAATGTTGTCGTACTACCATTTGTTCTGCCCTATTTGCACCTTACCTGAAAATCTTTGATTAAATAAAAAGTAAAAAAAAATATATTGTTGCCATCTTCATTAGCGCCTCTGAACATCATTTGCATCTTGCTGAACCAGAATTCACAGTTGTTAAAGCTGTCATTTCTGTTCTGGAATAGTATTTACTGATTATTTTGATTAGTAATACACTGTGGCTGGTACTATATGTCACTTTAGCAAATACATAACAGATGCATCGCTATCTGTTTTGAAAGTTGCTCATACTTTGTGAACAGTCACACCACAAACATCATGCCATATTTCTGTATAGAGACGTATTTGTTGCAGATACCCTTTTGAGACTCTACCAATATAATTTCTGGAAAATGAGGCTTCAATCTAAAATAACACAAAAAAAGGGAAGCAGTAATGGGGCCTTCTCCAGTAAAAAGTGATGAGATAACTACATTGGTTCTTTTTGAGCAGGACAATACGCACCATCCTGCTATAGTGGTAATATGTCTCACACACACACACACACACACACACACACACTCTGCCACATTAAAACTTAATTGAAGCTGATTTATTTACCATAGGCTATCTTTTCAGCACTCAGAGACAATGTATTTAATGCTTTATTTTTAAACATAATTAAAAAATAATATATAAATATATACATACTGCAAATGTTATGCAGATAACAAATTCATTTAAGCCCATTTGTGCACATTAGTAACACACCATGTGGCAGGAAGACTAGGACTACAAGAAGACCCCTTGGCGATTTATTTTATATTAAATCCCTAATGGCCTCTCCTTAGCTTTGCAAAAATATGCACAAAAGTCCAGACTATGCAGCCACAGAAATGAATGGTTATTTATTTGCTGAACGAGAACCCCATGTTTAATGTTCCTTGGACATAAGGTAGTGTAAGAAAGCTGAATCCCTACCGCTGCATACATCATTTATTTTACATACCCTAACATCTCGTAACAGGCATCAAATGACAAAAAAAATATCTTTTTTGAAGAGCATTGAAAGTTCTTGAGCATTTGTTCATCATAAAATTCTGTTATAAAGAAAAATGTAACGAGGATTTGTTTACATGGTTTTTGACAGAAGCCCTTCGAGGCAGTGGAATGTGATGGGATCCTTCGTTAGGCAAACAATCAAGAAACTATGCAAATCAAAGATATTAAAACTTGAGCAGCGTCAACCAAGAAAATGAAGTTGAATATGATCCTGAAAAATAGTGGCCAAGTTAACTGTTACTCATACCATAACTATTTCAACCTGGAGGAGTGAAGAATAGCTCCACTATTTATACTGCTGTTGTTTTTCACAGGATGCCTGGGAAACAATGCTGTATATTTCCCCTGCACCGGAGCGCATAGAGCTTTGAAGGAGTACTTCCCTCAGTGCTTCTGCACACTAACAAAATCAATATCAGATCACCTCATGCCCATAACTGGACTATAGTGACATCATTTATTTGGCAGCCAGCATGTTGCAAAACATTTATGTGTACTCTACAGTGAGATGTAAAACTGTCACATCATGTGATCTCTGCACCCAACACAATTTCCTATACAACCATTTCAGCTGACTGTCCCCTTCAGACCATATGAAGTATCACTGGTTTTCCTTTCTACATATATTTGCTAACAGGAATATGCCTCAAAGAACTCCAGTCATACCTCTCTACCTGGAATTACAATCATGCACTTCAGTCCTTGGATGTACCTGATTTCATGGTACCCAAGATGAAGATGACCTCTGGAAAACGTCTCTAAATTTTGCACCCCAGATAAAAAGAACAGCCTGATTGCCCATCTTAAAACTCACCCCAGGCTTTACTGCTTCACAAAGATGCTCTTTGACTACCTAAATTAACCTTGTTGGTGCTATGTACTCTTTCTTTTTTTTCTGTGTCCTAGTGAGCACAATTTCAAATAAATAACTGGACATAATATACTGTAGGATTGCAGGACAAGGCTGCTGAGCTAAAGTCAAATGCATTTCTCTCTCATGCATTCACTAAACAAAGGACATACCACATTCTTTATAAATGAAACAGAAACCGGCTTTTAACTCCCACTTTGTCAAATTTTAGAAATGAAACATGGCCTTCAAAAGATGAGCTTCAGGTAAACAAGAATCAGACTTTCAAAGGGTTGCATAACACAAAAGCAACAACACTTCAGGTGTCATTCTCTACTGCCTCTTATAGTATGACATCAGGAACAGGCAGCCTAGGTGTGTATCCTTAATGAGAGTAGATGTTGCTGTCTCCAGCATGTCAGTGGCTTACTGCTCCCAGCAAGAAAATGTGCACAACAATATCTAATGAATAAGTAAGGAACCAGTTCCAACAGGAATTTCAAACCTGTATGCCTAATTTAGTAATGTAAAAGTAAGCTATATATCCAGAATGGATGCAGGTTTGGGGGAGTTTTATTTATTTATTTATTTATTGAGTAAGATCGGAATTACAGTCCTTTGAGTCATAGACTCTTTTGCAAAGGCTCCACGTAAGGAGTTTTATACTTGTAGTGAGTGGAATGATATGAAGTTATTTATATGCTGATAAGAAGGCAGAAGAACAATATGCAGGATGCATAAATGATACAAGAAGACTTATAAAATGGGTTGGAAATTCCCTCCTTCCTGATAGGCTAAACAAGTTCTGAAAACATGAAAAACAAAAGCACTCATCCAACATGGTTGGTACTGCCACTGTGAACAGCAAAAGGCTCAAGAGCAAAACAGAAGTGTAGCGCACTCTACAGCTGAATGAAAATGGTAAAATCCCAATGACATAAATGCAGTCAATTTTATTTGGTACTGCAAACATTTGAGAGTATGGCATTAAGCACCTCAGTGCTTCACCTCTTCAAATATGAGGCCTTGTCCATGATCCCAGTAAAACACTTCAGGGTGTTGGTTGCACTGGTTTTACCACACTTCCAGGGGCTGAAGACACTTGGCCTGTGGCCTTGTGCCTAACTACGCCCCTGGGCATGTGGCAAAATCAGCACTACCAATGCTCTGTTGTGTCTTACTGCTTACTGATAGTTTCCAGTTTGGTTAGTTTCTGTCAACACACATGGAGTACAATGCCTCAAATCCAGCGCTATACATCACAGGTATGCAAATCTTTCGGTGGGAAGCTAAACTGGAAATGTCTCACCCAACACAACATCCTGCGGGCCATGTTACTATGTAGACCACACCAAATGCACACTAAAAGATAATCTCTTCTCCTACTGAAACCCACAGCAATGCCTGTGGAGTGTCCTGCTGTTTCTATCGTTAGTTTCTGTAAACACACATTTAGTACAATGCCTCAAATCCAGCGTAACACATCACAGGTATGCAAATCCTTCGGGGGGGAGCTAAATTGGAAATGTCTCACCCAACACAACATTCTGCAGACCATGTTACAATGCAGACCATGCAAAATGCACACTAAAAGATAACCTCTTCTCCTACTGAAAACCACAGCAATGCCAGTGGAGTGTCCTGATGTTTCTATTGTCAAAAAAAAAAAAAAACAGTATTCAGGTTTCATAAACAATTTACAAATACAGATTTTATTTTCAGATTCTTGTTTGTAAATGTCTCCAAACCACACACAAGCATTCTAAAGCCCACAAGTCAATGCAAAGCATCATGGTTATGCATATCCTTGTGTCCTGCAACTCGCGGGACTGAATCAAATGGTAGATTCACCAACTAGAGAATCAGCTATCCTGGGCCTAGTGCTCACAATGAGTGCCAGGGTGGCAGACGTTCAAATGGGACTCAATCTGGGAACCAGCAACCACAAGACTGTCTGGTTCTCGATTAAAAAAGCAGAGGACTCTTGTCACACTAAACTTAGGGTACTCGACTTCAGAAAAGCTAGTTTCCCACATATGAAAGAAAGTATTAAGTCACTGTTGGTAACCAACACCTCAGCCAATGTGGAGGACACCTTGATAAATCTCAATCAATCAATCTTTACTTATTTAAGGCGCCTTTCTTAAACCAAGGCGCCTTTACAAATTTACATAAAACAATAAATATTTAAAACAAGATTAAAGATTAAATAATTAACAGTCATTAAAAGCTTTGTTAAAAAGGTAGGTTTTCAAAGCTCCTTTAAAGCTCTGGAGAGTCAGGCAATTTCATACCTGACGAGGTAGAGAATTCCACAGAGTCAGGGCCATAAAACTAAAAGATCTTGCCCCTGAAGTTTTTAAGTGAGCCCTGGGAATCTCTTACAATCCCTTGTCAGTGGATCGGAGCGAGCTGGGGGGGGGGGACAGTAGGGACGCAGGCGATCTTTCAGGTAAGCCGGTCCCTGATCGTGTAGGGCCTTATAGGTCAGCAAACCGACCTTGAAGGTGATTCACCAACAAACAGCCAGCCAGTGCAGTCCGCGGAGCACAAGCTTTATATGACTGGACCTAGAAGAACCACTCAAAAGCCTGGCTGCCGCATTCTGCACCTAGCTGCAGGCGACCAAAGTCAACCCGTAAGCCCCTGGGTATAGGGCATTGCAATAATCAGCGGGAGGTACAAGACATGGACCAAAGTTGGAAGATCCTCTGGAGGAACCAAGTGCTTCACCCTGGCGATGTTCCTCAGATGATAAAAAGAGGTTTTGACAACTGCTGACACCTGAGACTTAAAAGTCAGACAATCATCAAATACAATGCCCAAGTTCTGCACCCGGTCTGAGATAGTCAACTGGACACCCCCAAGCCATAAGCCCGAGGGTGATCCAGCTAACAAACCCGCCTCACAGCAACCCTGGTCCACAACAAGCACCTTAGTTTTTTAAGGGTTCAACCGCAGCCAACTCACATTCATCCAGTCTTGGATTTCGGCAAGACAGTTGTTAAAGACCGAAAAGGCAGCATCCTGGCCAGGCACAAAGGACATGTACAGCTGGGTATCATCTGCATAGCAATGAAAACCCAAGCTGTACCACCTAATAATCACCCCTAACAGCAGCATATACACTGCAAACAACATGGGTGCCAAAATGGAACCCTGCGGTACCCCACAGGATAGGGAGACTGATGTCGAGAAAAAAAATTCCAGACACCACCCTCTGAGTCCTACCCTCGAGGTACGATCGAAACCACCCTAGGGCTGTACCAGACAGTCCACAGATAGATCGCAAACATTTCAATAGCACACCATGGTCCACAGTGTCAAACGCTGCAGAGAGATCAAGAAGGGCCAAGATGGAACAGGTCATTCGGTCTCTCGCTATTAGGAGGTCATTTAGTACCCGTACAAGTGCTGTCTCAGTACTATGCCTTTTCCTAAATCCAGACTGGAGAGAATCATAGACATTGTTGTTGGTCAGATGATCATCCAACTGTGATGCGACCACCTTCTCAATAACTTTACCCACAAAGGGTAAGTTAGAGACAGGCCTGTAATTAGCCAGACAGTCCGGGTCCAAGGAGGACTTCTTAAGAAGGGGCTTAACCACAGCCTCCTTAAGAGGATCTGAAAAATTCCCCTCTCCAAGGACCTCCAGACTATCTCAGCAAGAACTGGGCCGATTTTATCCACACAATCCGCTAAGAGACGTGTGGGGCCTCGGTCCAAATCACAGTTGGTCGGACGCAGTGATTGGATAACCATCACAATGTCACTGATTGTGGGGAGGCTGAAGTCAGACCACACAAACTGGGTGTCTGACATCTCCTGCCGACCATCACAGCTCCCATTTGAGAGGGTCAAATGGATCTCGGATCTGATTTTGGCAATCTTATCTGCAAAGAACAGAGCAAACTCCTCACATCGTTCTTGAGAAAAGGCTCTTCCAGGCTGAAGACAGACTGGATTGCACAGTCTGTCCACAGTCCGGAAGAGCTGAGCTGGTCTATTCTGTGCAGCTGCAATCTCTCTGGACAGGAATTCTGCCTTCTTACGAGTGATTGCGGATTGATAGACCAAATAATGGTCCATCAAAATAAATTTGTCACTATCCAAACCAGATCTCCGCCAACACCTCTCCCAACCTTCGTCCCACTCTCCTCAACTCCCTCAGGGTCTCATCAAACCAAGGAGATATGGGGCGAAGAGTGAGAGGACGAACACTAACAGGAGCAATAGAATCCAGGGCCCCTGCCACCGCCTCATTATAGGCACGTACTAGTTCTCCTGGATCCATGCAATCTCTTGGAAAGCCCGATAGATCCAGTACTGCCATCAGGTCATCTGGGGAAACACCCCTCAATGGGCGGTACCGGACCATTTCCATAGGGGCTGACCTACTGGGGTGGCCTCAAAACTGAACCCAATGGAGTGATGGTCCGGCCATCCGACCGGTTCCACCACCAGGTCGGATATCTCCATCCCCAGAAGGAACACCAAATCCAGTGAATGACCACCAACATGGGTCGAGGAGGAAATTACCCTGTGTGAAGCCCAGCAAAATCATTAACTGGAGGAAGTCTTGACCAAAGTGTGAGAGTTCATCATCGACCCAAGCATTGAAGTTCCCCAGAACCAACCATCTAGGGAATCCCAATGTTAGGTCGACAATGAAGTCTGCGACCTCCCACAGGAAAACATTCCCATCACCTGGTGGACGGTATATGAGAAGTATCCTGCGTCCCACACCCTCGTCTAAAATACATTCAAAGGATTTGGTAACTCCCACCGGCACCTCCACCAGGCCCAGTTCTGTTTTAAAACAAATAGCAACACTCCCGCCCCTATGATCTACCCTCGGGCGGTGTATCACCGAGTACCCGGCCAGAATTGCTGCCACCAAAATTGGTCACAGCAGTCACAGCACAATGCTCAAAACTAATCAACAAGTCCAAAACGTCAAAGAACCCACTGTGGTTTTCCATGGAGGTGTCGGCTAAAATGAGAGAGAAGAAAAACACATTTATAAAGTACAAGGAGATCAAATTGGCGAAGGATAGAGAAGACTACAGGGCTAAACTCAAGGAAGCCGGGTAAGCAATTAGGGTAGCCAAAGCCCAGACAGAGGAAAGAATAGCACAGGGAGTGAAGAGTGGGGACGAACATTCTTTAGGTATATACGGGAAAAGAGAAAAAGTAAGGGAGGAATAGCCCGGCTAGCAACTAATGAGGATCAGCTGGTGGAGAATGACGAGGACAAGTCAGAAGTCCTCAACAAATTCTTCTGCTCGGTCCTCACTCATGAAGACATTGGTAATGGTTCGGCACAAGCCAAGACACATCACCACACTGGGGGGGGGGTTGACACCAGACCCTTTACAAAGGAAAAGGTCCTCAAGGAGCTGTCTAAATTAAAGGTGGACAAGGCAATGGGGCCAGATGGAATCCACCCAAGAATTCTGAAGGAACTTCGAGAGGAACTTGCTGCCCCAATAGCCAAACTATTTAACAAATCATTAGAATATGGTACAGTGCAACAGGACTGGAGATGTGCCACAGTTGTGCCATTGCACAAGGGTGGGAACAGGAAGATAGTGGGAAATTATTGCCCAGTCAGTCTGACCTCAGTGGTGGGTAAGATAATAGAAACACTAACTAAAGAAAGGATAGTGGAGTACCTTAAAAGAAAGTGGAAAACTTGACCTGAAGCAACATGGCTTCACAGCAGGACACTTTTGCCAAATGAATATGATAGAATTTGTTAACTGAGTTGCTAGAGCAGTGGAGCAAGAAGCTGCTGTGGACATAGTATATCTGGATTTTAGTAAAGTCTTTGATACGGTTCCACACAGAAGCCTAGCATACTCTTGATGGGACAATCCTCAAGGACACCTCCTCTTTCAGATACCTTGGGGTCTGGCTGGACCAACACCTCAGCTTCACTGGACACATCGACGCCATTCAGAAAAAACTGCGCCCCGAGCTTGGTGCCCTATTTAGGAACTATAGTTGCATTCCTCCTATGGCACGGCGTGAACTGGTCCAGAAGATGATCCTTCCCATTTTTGATTACTGTGATGTAGTCTAGGTGCCGCTCCAAAATCTGCATTAACCAGATTGGACTCTCCAACGCCTTCTGTTGATTCGTCCTTGATGCCCCTTCTCGCACTCATCACTGCGACCTTTACCACACCTTGTCCTTCCATCCTTGCTAACAGACATTTGGCTCATTGTGCTAAACTCACTTCTAAATTCTGGCTAGGTCAACTTCCTTACTACCTCACTTGCTCCATCTCATCCTCCCCCAACCCTCCTACTCTCTCAGATCCACTGACACTCGTACTTTGCTAGTCCCCTGTCGAACTACCCGCATCAGTCAATCAGGTTTCTACTATCACTTCCCTCAAATTTGGAACTCCCTCCCCACCAAATTCGACACTCCTCCTCTTCCCACTCATTAACCACTGCCTTACATAACTTTCTTTCTGCTAGCTACTCTTGTTTCAATCCTTCTTAATTCCCTGCTGTGACAGCTTTTTACCTCCTCTTGTCTCCTGCTATATCTCTCCCCCCCTTCAGACAGTTACCCCTCACTCCTGCTCTTCTACTTTAACTTCCCATTAGTGCTATTCCTTTGCCCTTCTCTCCCACCATTTCCCAACTTGCCTGTGCCTATCCTGCCCTGTGGCAGGGTTCACAATACCTGGGGGCTAATACAGAACAAGCCTTTTACCCCCCCCACCGCTTCAACCCCTCTCTACTCCTGCCCAATTCTATCCTACCTAAATCTGCTCACCACAGCCTGCTCCTGCTCCCCTCTACACTTAAACTGCTCCTCACAGCCTTGCTCTCCCTTCCCTCCGCACTAATAGTGCATCTGGACCTGACTCTCTAGCACTTAATAACCTGTCCAGTCAGGACACATCTATGAATGTTCCAGTTCCCAGTATATATGTACTAATTCTTCCATTATGTTATTAGAAAATCAGACATCCTCTCTACAAATGTAAAATTGTATGTACAGGTTTATGCAGTTGAACTGTGTTATTCCATTGTTACAGTAAATTAAATGTTAAATTGTATGTCAAATTTGTATGCACTTCCCTATGTTCCTATGTTCCCTACCCCCTCCCCAGTTGCACCACAAGATGACCAACTTGTTGTTCAGTGTGCCTTCCTGATCAAACATTTCAATAAATAAAAACAAATTGGAGGAAGCAGGCATAGGCCAGACAGTGGTCAACTGGATTACAAACTGGCTCCAGGTTAGGACTCGGAGGGTTATAGTAAATGGCACCTTGTCACAGGAGGGGAGATAGACCAGTGGTGTTCCACAGGGATCAGTGCTTGGCCCAACCCTTTTCAACATATTCATCTGCAACATCACTGAGGGTCAGCAGGGGAAGGTCTGCCTGTTCGCAGATGATACAAAGCTCTGCAACAGGGTGGACACACAAGAAGGTATCTCAGGAATGGAGGCAGATCTCAGGAACCTAGAGAAATGGTCCAGGAACTGGCAGTTGAAATTCAATGCCTGAAAGTGTAAGGTAATGCACTTGGGTAGGAAGTACCTTAGAAATAAATATATCCTGGAAGGACAGCAACTCGAAGAGACAAAACTGGAATGGGATCTAGGAATTGTGATATTGGATGATCTAAAAGTAAATAGACAATGTGGAAAGGCAGCACTAAAGGCAAGCAGCATCCTTGGATGCATTGGTAGGGGTATTACTCGCAGAAAGCAGGAGGTAATCATCCCACTCTATAGATCCTTGGTGAGGTTGCATTTGGAATACTGTGTACAGTTCTGGAGGCCACACCTAAAAAAGGACATAGGCCATCTGGAAACAGTGCAGAGGAGAGCCACCAAGATGGTGCAGAATCTGCACCACGAACCTTACAAAAATCGGCTCAGCCAGCTCAATCTGTTCTCCCAGGAGCAGAGGAGGAATGGGGGGGACAGGATAGAAACATTTAAGTTTGTCAAAGGGATAAATGCAGTACAAACCGGAGTACTATTCAAGGAAAATGTGACCGCACATACAAGAGGGCACAGCTCACACCTACTGTAGTAGGTGGTACATTTAGAATCAATATTAGGAAGTACTTTTTCACAGAAAGGGTCGTGGACTCTTGGAACAGCCTGCCACCAGAGGTAGTGGCAGCAAAGACAGTCAGGGAATTCAAATAGGCATGGGACAATCATTGTAGTCACCTCAGAAAGAACAGTATATAAGAGGGGAAGGGAGGACAACTCGGGCAGACTAGATGGACCACACGGTCTCCTTCTGCCGGAAAGTTCTTATGTTCTTATATGTGTGTGTGTGGGGGGAGGCAAGCTGGACAGGATAATCTCACATAAATGTCGGTTATATACTAGTCTACATTCCATGCACTTCCAGAAAGCTTTCACAGAGCCAACAGTATTAAGAGATGCCAAAGCAGTTTTCTCACTTTGCTTTCTGATTGTCTTTAATTTTATCAGTTGTGTCTTTCACACCACTTCGTATTTATGATTGCAAGCCTGTACTGTGCTTGATCAACAACAGCCCCACAGAGGGCCATGCTGAGCAATCAAATTGTGTAATGTCTGACAGGCTCACAAAAGACCAGTTTAACACAACAATCACGCCTTGACTAAAGCAGCCAGTCCATTACGGACCAATGTACGAGGCTTCTATTACAGTCAGACATAACATACCAGTAATGCAACCTAAGAAAGAGACAGCTTGGAAGATGACTTGTGTGTATATATATATATATATATATATATATAATGCTTTAATGACACAAGAAAACAAATACTTTCCAATTTGTTTTTCATAAATCTTTCCAAGCCACAGACATGCATATGTACGTTCTAAAGCCTGGAACCCAGTGCAAAGCTGCATGGCTATGCAAATCCTTGTAAGAGGGTTTCAGTAAGTTGGATAGGAAATGTCTCAACTGGTACTACATCTTCTGAATATGTCACAGACTCAAGGCAGCTTCTGAGTCCTTGTACTCCACAACACCATATGGCCAACCGAAAAAAAAGAGGCATGGCACTCACCACTCTTTCCAAAGCTATCTACAACAAATGATTGCAGTTCCAGGACAATCCTTTACTGCAGGTTAAATAACTGAAGGTGCAAATGCAAAAAACAGTTACAGGCTCCAATGCTCCCCTAAATACTTCCTTGAAAAAGTGCCAGAAGGGCACAGAATGTTGAACATATTTAGGAGAGTACTAGAGCCTATGACTTTTCAGCATTTGTACCTTCAGTTTTGTAACCTGCAATAAAGGAAAATCTTGAAACTATGATCATTTGCAATGTTTGCTTGTGCGTACAGTGCACAAGAAATATTTTGAGGAAAGTAGAGTATTGCAGATGTGTGGCAGTGTTTGGCCAATCCAGTGAACGCTTTCAGGGGTGTGTCCCTCAGCCACCAATCAACAGGTAAGCTGCCAATGATGGTAGTTTCAGAGCGAGCGCCGGACTTAAAAAAAATCTGCTGCTCCAATCACAGACAGTTTCATCACTGCTGCAGCAGATCTCTCCTCCCCTTCCCGGCAACAGGAACATTCAGCCATGCACATTACAGTGCACAATGTCGCATGTGGCTGGACTTCTCTAACAACTTCGTTTGCCAGTAAATTAAAAAATGAGTCCGTGGCTGTGAATAATTGGCGGCTCCGCCACCACCACATACTCCCTCAAAGCCGACATTGGGGTGCCCAATCCCTGTGTTGGCATGCCCCCAAGCTATCTTTTGCCGACAACAGTGTGCCCAATCCCCATGTCGGCATGCCCCCTACTATTGTGGCACACTGGGAGCCCACCCCAGTATGCCAAAGTAAACATTATGTTTTTCTGGCACTGGATACCTCCCAGTGTCAGATGCCTACGCCCCTTTTTCAGCTGACTTCAGGGTGCCCAATCCCTGGGTCAGTATTGATCCCCACTAGTCTGGCACACTGGAAGCCCAGCCCAGTGTGCCGAAATCTATTTTCCATAAAATGACACCTGTAAAAGAAGAAAACCATCCTCTGATTTTTTTTTTAACCTGTAAAAAAGAAAATGGTCCCTCGTCGTCCTAGCAGCCCCTTCCCCATCCTGACCCTACCTCTGTGCACCCCACCTCCCCACTCCCCCCATATTTACCTCCGGAGGTCTAGCACTGTGATCTTCTGTGGACCAGGAACACATCTGCACTCTTCAAAAGTTCACTGCAAACTGAAGAAAATCACAGTAAGCCTTATAATGGGAGTCAATGGGGGGGGGGGGGGGGGGGTTCAGCTTAGGTTGATATCTCAGACATTCTTTGGAGTTTTGGCCCCAGATTTTCAATATGGAATTCTTGGAACCCCCACCTCGTGACCAGTGACACTGTCATTTCGATTCTCGGTCCCAAAAGGTGATTTTGTGGTCACTGTGCAGAATCACCTTTTGGGACAGAGTAACAAAATAACAGTGCCACTGTTCATGAGGTGGGGTCCCAAAAAGTCTATGTTGCAAGTTTGGTGAAAAAACTCCCCAAAATGACCGCATTGCACAGTTTGTATGCATGCTTGTAACTTCACCAGTTTTTTATATTTTCACTCCAAATTTCCAACATTGCCATTTTTTCACACCTCCTTAAGAACAGTATAGCTGTCATTTTTTGCATCCTATCTGAAATGTGTTTTCACACCTGTGGCACAGAATGGCGCAGTCGCTGTGCGAAATCAACTTTGGGACAGATTAATGAAATCACAGTGCCACTGTTCATAAGGGGGGAGGTCCCAAAAGGGCAGTGCTGAAAATTTGAACAAATTCCAAAAAATGACTGTGTTACAAGAGTGCATTATGCAATTTCTACGCATGCTCGTAACTTCGCCACTTTTTCATATTTTCCCTCCAGATTTTCAACATTGCTATTTTTTCATACCTCCTCATGAACAGTACAGATGTCATTTTTCACATCCTGCCCAAAATGTCTCTTCGCAGCTGCTGCACTGAATGGTGCATTCACTGTACGAAATCACCTTTCAGGATTGAGTAACGAAATGATAGTGCCACTGTTCATGAGGTGGGGTCCCAAAAAGCTCATGTTGAAAATCTGAAGCAAAAATACCAATAAACGCCTGGGGCGTTAGGGTTTCCAACCGTAACACCCCACCCTGAAGAGACTGACATGTGTCGGGGGCGTGTCTTGGGGCCATCAGCCGTAATGCTGACACCATTCCACCCCCACCCTGCAGCCACTGACAGGCATCGAGGTGTGCCTTGGGGTCTTCAGCCCTAACGTTCACCCTATTCTCCTAGACTGCACTCATCTCAGCTTATTTCCTTATTGAATGGGGTGAGCATAACAGCTGAAGACCCCAAGGCACACACACCATGACACCTGTCAGTGTCAGCAGGGTGGGGTGAGGTGGAATGGCGTGAGCGCTATCGCCGATGACCCAAAGGCATGCCCCATCTCTCAGTCTCTGCAGGGTGAGGGTGGGGGTTGGCGTTAGTTCAATACTTCACTGCCATTCCTATTATGCATCTCCCTAACTCATGCAGTACCAATGCCAATACCAGCAAGCAAACATTCGGCATTGACAAATGCTTGTTGTAGATAACTTTGCAAGGAGTAGGGAGTGCCGTTCCTTTTTGTTTTTCCTTTGATTCTGCTGACTATGTCACCGTGTAGACTGCAACACAGCTGGCTCATGCCCATTAAAAGGTAACACTAACTTTAAAAAATTCACAAAGGAGTACATATGATGGAAAGACAAGATCAAAGTACCAATGCTATTGAAGGCGTGAAGCTGTCCCAAGCAAAAACAGAACCCCACGGGAAACGAGATAAGGTGTTTCAGTTAAGCTATTTTGAAGGACCATATTGAGTTTTGACTAGTTTGATTAGCCCATCAGAGAATCCTACTGAGCAATCATTGCCATCCTCACAGAGAACTAGGGCAATACAGCACAGTTCACGCACTCATTCAGTAGAGCAGCGAGTGCACTAGATAGCAATGTATGAGGCACCCATTACAGTCAAACGTGTAGCATACCAGAGAGGCAGTTTGGAAGAAGAGCAACATGTAAATCCATCCAAGTCAAAAGCATGTATTCTAAAGCCAAATGAAAAGCATCATGGGTATGCAAATCCTTGGGGCAGAAAGACTGAAAAGGACATGTCTCACATAACAGTAAATGCTATACTACTGTGCAGTCCATGCATGACTAGAATTTAATCCGAACATTTACTGAGATTATTCTGATTTGGTCTTCATAGTTTCTTAACCCCCATATTCTGGAACATATGATCAAAGTGTGTACCAACTTGCTTGCTGAACAACAGTCCAGCAGAGGGGCATAATGAGCAGTCAGCCTGTGCAACAACTGTCACTCTAAAACCAGTAAAAAGCATCAAAGGCATCCAAATCCTGGGGGGAGGAAGGGAGGCTGAATAGGAAATGTCTCTCACACACGTAAATTGCATACTGTTTTACACTCCAAGGGCCCAATATTCAAAACTTAGCCCCGGGGCCAAATTAGCACTGCCCGGTGTGCAAAAATAGTCTGGAACCATTCGAATGCTACAGTATATTCAAAGGAATAGCCCAGGGGCTAAATCAGTTGAATATAGTGTGCAAATGAAGGCATGCAAACAGGGCTGAAAGTGCAGTGCAAAAACAGCCCGGCAAATAAGATAGTTCTGAATATAACAACAGGGCACAGCAGGCAGCGCAAACTGCAACAGCAGTCCAGTGCACACAGAAGTGGAGTAAGACAGATTTGCAGTAGGTGACCAATGTGGGTGACGTTAATGAAGTGGTGCACAACAACTGCAAACAACACTGCAGGCCAAATGCAGCAGAACTGTGCTATGGCGTTGGCAGGTTTGCCTGGCGCTAACACATTAGCCCGGTGCAAAATTTTGCTATATTCAAAGCTCCAATGCAAATGAGCCTACTTAGGCAATCCGTGGGCAAACAGCTATATTAGCATCTCATTATGGCCTGCTTTGCATGCATTACCATGTAGATTGCCTGGCGCTATTACATGGTGCACACAGCTCCACCTGTGTGTCAGACTGGAAGTACATGTTGGTAGCTGCATGCTGGGTGTGCTCACAGCTCCACCTGTATGTCAGACATGATAAACAGTTTGGTAGCTGCAGGCTGGGTTTGGACACAGAAGCACATACTATTGTGGCCCAGGGGACTAGCACCACAGGAACAGGTGGCTGTGCTGCATGCCATAGACGTATTGTTATTCCTGCTACAGTGTGTATCAGACGGTACAGTACCACAGTAGCCCGGTATTGTGAGGGACACAGCAATGCCTACAGTGTGTCAGGCAACAATGACTGCTGCTATCCATACAGTGACATGTACAGTTGGCAGGTGTGTTTTGACAGTGGACACCACAGTCATACTGTCCTGTGACCCACATACACTGTGCCAGTGGCATGTGATGCCCACACTAACATACACATGGCTGGCTGTGCATGACAGGGAGCCTGGACAGGTGTGGGGTATGAGCCCCAAGGGAGCAGACACATACTGTTATACAAACATTCCTGTCACTGGCACATGTGTACTGTGTGGACGGCTCCAGCAGTGTGGCAACCCCTACTATGTGGTGCAACCTGGCCACCTGTACACCCTCCCCTCAGTACCCTCTATTCCCCCAATGCTGCTTGTGTGTGCTGGATTGTGGTGGTGTACCCCTATGTGGGGACTGGACGAGTGTGCTGCATGGACAAACTGACAAGGTGTCCACTGGGTGCTGGGGCACCCACAAATGCCTGGCAGGGTTGGGACTGGAGCAAGATGATGGTGACATGGGCGGTGCCATCTGTGTGTAGTATGTCTCTTCCACGGCATATGGCGTGGCCCAGGTTGGCCATCTGCCCTCTCTGACTCCTCATTGACTGCAGTCATCAGGTGCACCAGGATGCTGTTGTTGCTTACAGCCATGCTGCCTGTTGCTGCTGTACCCACGATCATATCCTTGTTTTGCTCAGAGGTAAGACTACATTTTGCTGGGTGATAATTTGCGCTGAGCAAAGTGTCACACAAAGTCACGCTAATACACTTTGTGCAGCACTGACGCGCTGAATATAGCATAGCACCTGTACTCATGTACACGCCCCCTCTCTTTGCACAGTGCATACATTATCATTTTGTCCAGTGCTAATGCAGTTTGCCCGTGCTGTTTGGTCTTTTGAATACAGGGGACCTGCGCAAAGCCGGCACAAATGGTTTGCACCCAGCATAAAGTTCTGAATATCTGGCCCCAAGACTTTAATCACGGTATGTACCAGGACGTCCCAAAGAAATAATTTTCATTTCAGTCTCCTCTTTCCACTCCATCTTCTGGAATACATAACTGTACTGTGTATCAAGTTGCTTGATCAACAACAGCCCAACAAAAGCCCACAGTCAGTCAACAGCATGTGTAATCCCTACCAAGCAACACAGTGAACCACAGCAATGCAGCACACAGCCATCTCTTGTACCCACACTCATCCAGTCCATTACAAATGTTTAAGACACCGTTACAGTTATGAGTAGCATCCAAGAGAAGCGTATAAAAAAAGAGGCTGTTTGGAAGGAGAGCAATAAGTTGTAGGATGCAGAAATGTTCCGACACCATTACAGTTTGCAGTAGCATCAAAGAGAAGCAGCATAAAAGTAGGATGCAGAAATGTTACCAGAACAGTTCTTTTTTAAGTTGCTTTATTTTTTGTAGCTCTAGAATCCAGTTAACAAAGAAACGTAGACTTTGATGGCAGATAAGGACCACTTGGCCCATTTAGTCTGCCCATTTCCCTACCTACAGGATAGGCCGCAGATCCTAGTTAACCAACAGCCTATTTCTTCCTACCCCCACAAGAATTGCCTTATGTCTGTCCCATGCATTCTTGAATTCTCCCACAGTTTTAGACCCCACAACCTTCTCAGGAAAGCTGTTCCATTCATCCACTACCCTCTCTGTGAAATAATACTTCCTCACATTGCCCCTGAACCACCCCCCTCTATCTTTAAATTGTGTCCCCTTGTTCTTGCACGTCTCTTTTTCTGAAAGATGCTACCCTCCTGGACTTTGTTGATTCCACTGAGGTACTTAAAAGTTTCTATCATGTCCCCTCTCCTTCTTTCCTCAAGGGTATACATATTAAGCTCCTTTAGTCTCTCCTCATATGGCTTCTCTTGCAGACCCTGCACCATTTTAGTTGCCCTCCTCTGGACTGCCTCTATCCTGTCTGTGTCCTTGCGGAGATGGGGTCTCCAGAACTGGATGCAGTACTCCAGATGGGGTCTCACCAAATGTCTGTACAGAGGGATAACAACTTCCTGTTTTCTGCTGGTGATGCCTCTCTCTATGCATCCCAGTATACCCCCAGCCCTCCCTACTGCCTTCTCACACTGCTTGCTAACCTTAAGGTCATCTGATATGATTACCACCAGGTCCCTTTTCTTTTTTGTTGCTGTTACTACCCCCCCCCCCCCATTGTGTATTCTTCCCCTGGGTTCTTGTTTCTCAGGTGCATTATTTTGCACTTCTTTGCATTGAATCCTAGCTACCATACTTCTGACCATTCCTCCAACCTTGCCAAGTCCCTTCTCATCCTTTCCACGCCTCCTTGTGTATCAACCCTGTTGCAGATCTTTGTGTCATCTGCAAGGGCATACTTTTCCTTCCAGTCCCTCTGCAATGTCACTTATGAAGACATTAACAAGGATCAATCTAATACTGAACCCTCTGCGGTACCCCACTAGTAACCCCTCTTCACAGATGACCCATTTTACAATTACCTTCTGTGTTCTGATGTCCAGCCAATGTTTTACCCAGGCTACCACCCTGAGACTCACTCCCAGGCTGGTTAATTTGACTATTACTCTTTTGTGTGGGACTGTGTCAAATGCCTTGCTAAAGTCTAGGTAGGCCATGTCCACAGCACCTCCCTGGTCTACTGCTTTGGTCACCCAGTCAAAGAAATCTATTAGATTCATCTGACATGACCTTACCGCTGTGAACCCATGCTGCCTTGGGTCCTGTGCCCCACTGACCTCTAGGTACTCAACTATTCTTTCCTTCAGAAGTGACTCCATCACTTTCCCTATCACAGAGGTCAAACTGACAGTTCTGTAGTTTCCTGCCTCTGTCTTGGTCCCACTTTGTGAAGGGAATCACATCCGCCTTCCTCCAGTCCTCGGGTACCACACCATCCTCCCATGATTTGTTAAAAGAGTAGCCAGTGGTTTCACTAGTTCCCCTTAATTCTTTTAGAATTCTGGGGTGAATTCCATCAGGCCCCATTGCTTTGTCCACCTTCAGTTTTAGGAGTTCTTGCAGAACCCTTTCTTCTGTGAAAGGACTGGAATTGACCCCCCTATCAAGAGTGCTTCTGTTAATTGGATTAGGCACTTCCCACTCCTCTTTTGTGAATACTGAGCAGAAATATTCATTTAGTATCCCTGCTTTTTCACTGTTCCCCTCTGCCCACCCACTGTTCATTCTGTTCAGCCTCACTATCCCTCCCTTTGTCTTTCTACGCTCGCTGATGTACCTATAAAAGGTTTTATCCCCCTTCTTAACCGAGTTGGCTATCTTTTCCTCAGTTTGGGCCTTTGCTATTCTGACTTCCCTCCCTGCTTCCTTCTGCCTTAACTGGTACAGATCTCTGTCCTGCTCCTTCTGTGTTTCCTTATACTTCCGGAATGCTATTGTTTTTCTTCTTGACTTTCACAGCCACCTCTTTTGAGAACCACAGTGGCTTTTTCTTTCATTTTGATTTGTTTATTTGCTTCACACAAAGGCTTGTTGTCTTTGTGATGGCAGTTTTGATGATTCCCCATTGTTGCTCCACACCTCCTTCTAGCCTGTTTGCTAGTGCTTTTCTGAGGCACTTTCCCATCTTGCCAAAGTCAGCCCTCCTGAAGTCCTGTACCCTCACTTTTGTATGGCTTGACTCTGTAGCTGAGTTTAACGTGAACCACACTGTTTGATGGTCACTTGTTCCCTGATGGCAACCCACTTCTAGATCTGAGATCCTCTCACTGCCCCCGTTTGAGAGTACGAGGTCTAAGATTGCTCACTCACGAGTGGGTTCCAAAACTAGCTGTCTGAGGCCTGCCACCTGTAGGGCATCGAGAATGGCCCTGCTCTTAGATGTGGCTGCAGCAAATGTGCTCCAGTTAACATCTGGCATATTCAGGTCTCCCATCAACAGTATCTCCCCCTTCTCTGCCATTCTAAGAATGCCTTCTATCATATCCTTGTCCATTCCCTCCCCTGACATGGGGGTCTGTACACAACCCCTGTATGGATTGTGGTGCCCTTTCCAGTCTCCAAGGTGACCCACAGTGCCTCCTCTCCTCCCTGTTTACTCTTTTGTTCAGTTGCTGTTATCCCTTCCTTTACATAGAGAGCTACTCCTCCCCCTCTTCTCCCCTGCCTGTCTCTCCTGTAGGTTATGTACCCTGGTATGTTAACATCCCAGTCATGGTTTTCTGTGTACCATGTTTCTGTGACTGCTACGATATCCGGGCATCCCTCTTCCATCAAGACCACCAGCTCAGGGAGCTTGTTGCCCAGACTACAGGCATTGGTACTCATTACCCTCCATTTCCTGATGGCCTTACTCCTTTTTGCCCCATCCCTGTCCTTCTTGCCTTTGTCACTTTCTCCATTTACCCCTGCCCTTCTCCCTATCGACACCTCTATGTTGGTGTTTACGCACTTACTACCGTGATTTTTTGGGAGGGTCTAGATTTCCCTACTCCTTTCCAGTGCCTCCCCCCTTGGCTAGTTTAAATGCTTGACAATGAAGCATTTAAACCTATCACCTAGGATCCTGGTTCCCCTCCTGGACAGATGCAGCCCATCATGCCAGTATAGGCTTGCATCACTCCAGGTGGACCCCCAGTCCCCAATGAAGCCAAATCCCTGAGCTCCACACCAGTTTTTCAACCACTGATTGAACCCCATGATGCGGAACACCCTAGCCTCTCCTACGCCATAGATGGGCAGCACCTCCAAGAAGGTTACCATGCGTGCTACTTGTCTAAGGCCCCTCCCCAATTCAACAAACTCTTCCTGCACTTCTCTAATCCCTTTCTTAGCCAGATCATTTGTCCCTAGGTGGACAATGACATCCAGCTCCCTCCCCTGTGCAGCTGCTCCAGCAATCCTGAGGATTCACTCCCTGTCCCTCCAAGCCATGGTGCCAGGCAGGCACCTTACCTCCCTCTCCCCTTCCTCCCCAGTTCTACCTTCCTAACAATGGAGTCCCCCACCAGGAGTTGTTTCCTTCCCTGCGGTCCCCTGCCACCCTCCTGTGGGTCTCCTTTGTGGAGGTTCCCAGCATCCTCCTTGTCTCCACTGCGCTGCCTCCATAGAGGAACCACACTTTGCCAGAATGGCATAGGAATTGAGGAGACGTACAACTGGAGGGATGCGCCTCTGTTCCACCACCCTCACCCTCCCTGAGCCGACTGTGGTCCAACCGCTCCTCTTTCTTGACAACCTCTGAGGCAACGGCAGTGGCACTGGTGGTCCCTGGATGGAAGAGGAGGTCCCACAAATCCTGGCCAACTCAGCCTGGAGATGAGCAACCTCCTCCCTCAGCCCAGAGAGGTGCCTGCAGATAGGACAACACCGCATCCTCCCGAACGTCTCCCGGATGACTGCTGCTCCACAGCCACTGCACTGCACCACTCCCATCATGTCTTATTTCTGGCCCCTTAACTGTTTGCAATCCTTACTCTTTCCTGTGTTTTTTCTCTCTCTCCTTACTTTCTGCCTGTGTGCCCTTTAAGCTCTCGATTGTCCTGTTCTGAGACAAGAATATCCTATATTTCTCAGTAGACCCCTTGCTTGCTCAGAGGCAGACCTCCAGCAGCTAGAGGGGGCCAGAGAGCTACTCTTGCCCTTCTAGGATGGTGGGTCTTTGGTGGCTCTGTGATCACTCACTTCCTGCTCCCAAACAGGAAGTTACTGTTGTCAGTCAAATCCTGTGCCTATAAAAGTAGAACTAACTTTGGGTGGGAGGGTGCAGGGCAATATAGTCCCAGTAGAGAAGTCCAGTCACACAGCAGTCCTTTCTCCTGGTGTCTTCTGCCAAGCTACTAGCAGAATCTTTCTAAGGCAGTCTTTAAATGTAGCTTCCTTCTAGCTAAGCCACTCCCCCTACTTACTAGATCTTTCTACAAGTAATTTAAACCTCACAGCTATCAAGTTATTTCAATCACCTGAGATTTACACTTAGATAACTGTTCAGATAACCATTCAGTTCAGTTAACTCAGACAAACACACACTCAGTTCAGAGCATCATGGGCATTCTTCTCCGTAGTCCACATATATCAATTTGCTTAGCCAGCAACACCCCAATATAAGGCTATAGTCAGCCTGTACAGTTCTACACTAACCTTCCCAGTCCACTACAGACTAATGTGTAACACATATTACAGTTGGGCATATCATCCAAAAGAAGCTACATAAAATGAGGCAGTTTGGAAGTAGAACAGTATATAGGATGCATAAACATTATCAAAAGAGAGATGATTTGCAATTTGCTTTTTTTAAATCTCTCCCATCAACATGAATGCCTTCTAAAGTCTAAACCCCAGCTCAAAGCATCACTGGTATGGAACTCATGGGGGACAAGTAAGCTGAAGATGAAATGCCTCAACTGGTACTATATTCTGCTAAGCATGTCACTTTGCAAACTGTACCACAGCCGGATCATGTACACCAACATGTAACAGTGATCTTTAAGAAATGCACAAAAGAGTATGCATGACTGCAAGAGGAGACCAGCTTTTAGTTTAGTGACTAATAATCTTGGCAATCTGCACAAAAGGGTATGCAAGACAGCAATAGGCACTCAAGCTACTGCTTCGCATCTAACCAGGGACTCCTAGAGAGGCTACAGGTTTTAATTTATTTCCCATATGAAGCCCCTGATAGGGCGAACCGTTGGGTACTGGTTATGGGGCCAATGTTACTGAATCACAAATACATGAATTAAAAGACTAATACAGTGGATGATATGGCTGGATTTGGATTTTTTTGTCCTGGGAGTGGGTGCAAACTGCGCCACCTCAGGCCTTGTCTTTGGCAGACAAACTGTGAAGAAAATTGCTGAGCCTTGTGAGGGAAAACTGTACCATTAATGTGCTAGCCAGCACAAGTGATGACACAGAAGAGACCATGCACAGCAAAGAAGTTGGACTCAATGCTGCTTGTCAAGTTCCATAGCAGACACTATAGCCAGGTGTCAGCATGCCATCAGCCTGAGGGTTTCGGAAGCCAGGGACTCCTGGGATCAGTCTGGAACCACAGCAGGAAGTGCAAGTCATACCTCCAGAAGAAAGCAGATGGCAGCTCACCAAGCAGTAGAGACAGAGAGAGTCAGAAGAGGGAGCCAGTCTGCATCTAGACATCCCAGAAGAGCGGAGACCACCAGAGGCTTGCTGTGTCAGGAGGAGTCATGCCTACCAGGGAACCATGAGTATGTTGTAGGGCAATCCTGCTTCAGAGGAAACACATCTGTTTGTTCAGATCCGTTGCAAGTTGGCCATTGGGATGGATTACAAGTACACCATTTTGCTGGGCTGTTCTGAGCCATTTAAGCAATTGTATGGCCTTTGGGCAGATGTTAATTTAACCATGTTGCTCCATTAATAAAGTACACCAATGTTACCCATCAAGCAGCAACATCTATGGGCCTGTCATGTTTCATCCCTAAGGTATCCATGAACTTTGTTAAAAAGGAGTTCCCTTCAGGCTTATTGTAAATACTGGTACCATGTGGGAGATGGTAGAGCTAGGCTGCTTGGAAGGGTGCCTAATCAATGGCCATTCAAATCTTTTGTGGTTGCACTAATCATTTTATTTTCAAGATCACGTTTCTTAATAAAGCTATGTTGTTATGTTAAACGCTATCTGGCTATTTGGCCACCCTGGTGGCCCAGAAGTAGTATGTTGTACTGCCATTCTGGCAATCCAAGCTCAGGAGTGTGCTCTGGACACCGTGTTCGGGATCAGGCTTGACCACAGCAGCTGCTGCTCAATAGCGTGCTGTGGCTGGGAGGGTTGTCGCTGCACCACTGGAGCCATAGCGACCCCCGCAGTGGGCCAAGGAAGCTTCCCCTCTTCACAGGGATGTCACAGTGTGCAGCCAAAGCAAATGTGGCTAAGTGCACATGGGTGGGGGCGGGGAGTGAGGCTGGGCAGAAAACCCATAGAAAAACCTGAGCACCGCCTATATGATGGCCTGGGGTTCTGGCTGCCCTGTGTCCTAATGCCTGCCAGCACTGGATCCTCACTCACATTGTAAGCTGCCTTGGGAGTGGGAGGATTGTCCTTCCCCTGGGCCCCCACCACAGGGGGAAAGCCGTGCAGAATGTTGAGGGGTATGAGACCCAGGGAACCAGGGATCAATGGAGACAGAAAGTGACCAGGTTGGAGTGCCCCGAGCACCCCCCTACTCAATCATATTGGACTGCCCCAGTTCACTAAAGGTGGCGGTAGTGCCATATGCATGGGCCGGGCACACACTGCTGTGGGGTGTGTCGCAATACTAAAATCCAGTGCAAATAATAATGGATATGAAAATTCAGAAAGGGAGGGGGTAAGTTGTATACAAAATGTTTGATTACCTCTTCCTTTGTCCATTTCTGATAGTCCAAAGCTCTACCTTTCCTAAAGAAGTGACGGTTTATTTTATCTGTGACGTCCCATCATAGAGGCATACACTTCAATTAGCTTGTTTAATCATTGCCAACCCAAAGTGGACCAAAACAATGGTGCACACAATATAATTACTCCTTCAACAAAACACCTAGTCCACTACAGACCACTGCACGAGCTACCTATTACTGTCAGACATACAGCACTGGCATAAAAGTTCCCTACTGCAGTATGCCTTGCACCACAGCAGAGACTGAAAGAAGAGCAACATGTGGGATACATAAATAATATAAAAAGACTGATCATTGCCAACTTGTTTGGCTTTTGTGGATCTTTCAAAGCTATATGCATTCATTATATATCACAAAACATGTACAAAACATCATGTGCATACAAATATTCAGGGGAAAGGGAAGCTGTACAGGAGATTCTAAATTGGCACTACATTCTGCTGACCAAATCACTACTCAGACCTCACCACAGTTGATTTGCACATGTAACCTTAATCTTCTAAAATTTTCAAACTCCTGCATGACAACAATTGGTGCTCAAGCAATAGTTTGATGCATAAAAAACAGTAAACTATTCAAACAAACCAGTATGTCTGCTTCATAAACCAACAATTTAAGAGAGAAACCAACTTAATGTAAAGAAATGAATGCAGTCTATTTGAACAAGTGCATGCAAAGTCGGTCTCATGCACCATCAGTTCCAGTAACTGCTGCTGGATGTTCTCTACTAAAAAAGGTCCAAGCCAGAATCAGTGAAAATCATTCGTTTTTAAAATATCCTTATCTTTATTTATTAAGCTAATTTTCTGCATTCAGGTATAAAACAAAATTTTCACTGTAGCATGCACCATTGCTTTAAACTGACTTTCTAGTGCTAAAAGGCCTTGCAAATGATTTTCTGCAAAGACTGCAAAAGGCACCTCTCAAATACCTGATTCATACCACACCTTGAGTACTGTGTGCAGTACTGGAGACCACACTTGAAGAGGGACATACAGTTCCTGGAGAGGGTACAGAGGAGGGCAACTAAGATGATACGAGGGCTAGGGGATTTGACGTATGAAGACAGACTTGAGGAGCTCTGCCTGTTTTCATTGGAGGAGAGGAAGGACAGGGGGGACATGATTGAGGTCTTCAAGTACCTCAAGGGAATAAATAGGGTAAACATGGAGGGGATCTTTAGACTAAAGCAGGGAGGTATTACCAGAGGACATGGTTTGAAGTTGGAAGGAGGAAGGGTGAGGGGGGAAAAGAGGAGGAGGTTTTTCACTGAGAGGGTGGTGGACCCTTGGAATGCACTGCCTGACTAGCTGGTTCAGAGATCCACAGTGGAGGGCTTCAAGAGAGGGTGGGACAGACATAGAATGTGGATGTATCAGATGATGGCCTGTCCCAGGGGGGTGGGGATGGATGATAGAGATTTGTGGAACACAAGGGAGGGGAAGGCCTCGGCACCCAACTAGGGATCTGAGGTTCGAGCAGACTCGATAGACCGTAAGGCCTAATCTGCTGGCAAATAGTATGTTAGTATAGTTTTTAGAACCCAGCAAAATGTCCTATCTGTGCACCACCACCTAATCTTTCCCCCAGACAGAACAGATGTTCTGTTTTAGAAGGCTGTGATCCCCTCCACCCCATTGAACCTGCTTTCAGCAGTTCATTACAGATCACATGATCGCTGCCCCTTGCAACCAGTGGTGAGGGCATTGGGGAGTCACTGTGCATAGCACATAACATCCTTGCATACCCATACCCTCATTACAGAGGATTCCCCAAGCTAGTTACCTGTGCTGGCATACTGACCTGTGCGCTAGCGCAGGGAAACACTTGTAACCCCTTTGTGTATAGCACAAAGGGGTGAACATTAAAAATGTACCACAGAGTGGTCCTTGCAACTAGTTTTCCACACTTAATTGTGACGGAGTACAGTGCACCCAGAATTTCAGGGTCAGGGACCTGTTAGTGGGTCATGGTATTGCACACGTCTCTGACTGAGCTACATGCAATATGTCTTTGAAAGAGAGATCTCTTTTGGTTTGTTATGGTACTACACATGTCTCTGACCAAGTTACATACAGTAAGTCACTGCTTTGAGAGAGACCTCTGTTCTCCTGTTATGTTATGGTAGAGTACTGTACAGCTACTAATGAAGTTAAATACAATATGCCACTCCTCTGAAAAATACCTTTCTTGGTCAGTGATGTTCTGTGTACGTCTCCAATATACAGCACTAAGGCCCCCATTTTCAGAAGATTAGCACAGCACAAACCAGGTCTGTGACGTGATAACCCGGAATAGTGCTGGCTGTTGGGGGCATGGCCATATTCAAAGGCCACCTATGCACTGCATACCCCCGACAGCGGTGTGATGCACAATACTGTGCTGCACCTATGCAAATGAAGGATCCCTCATGCATTTGCGGTGCAGCACAATACTGAACATTTCAGAAGTGCTAAATGTCCGTCAGTGCTGGTATAGCTTAGTGCTTCTGAAACCCAGCCCTTAACAGTGCACACAGGGTGTGTGTGCCCCACACTCCTCCACGCACAGTCAAAGGCTGCTAACCCTGATCTCTGTTGTAAAAAAATGTCAAACCCTAGCCGACCAGTGGACCTCCCCAGCCCCAATCCCCTCCAGTTGAAACATAAACCTATCCCTGGTGGTCCAGTGGTCCCTACCTAAC
This sequence comes from Neoceratodus forsteri, assembly GCA_016271365.2. Lineage (NCBI taxonomy): Eukaryota > Metazoa > Chordata > Ceratodontiformes > Ceratodontidae > Neoceratodus > Neoceratodus forsteri. The sequence goes on along the minus strand of CM057453.1, from coordinate 1,574,352,161 downwards.
CCCGATCCCCACATACTGCAAAAAATAAAAATACATCTGTGGTCCAGTGAATCCTCCCCAGCCCCGATCCCCTCTGGCTGAAAAATAAACCCATCCCTGGTGGTCTAGTGTTCCCTTCCTTGCCCCGATCCTGACATACTGCACATAATATTAACACACTGGCGGTTCAGAGATCCTTTTTTTTACTGGAAGGGATCGGGGATAGGAAGAGATTGTTAGACCACCAGGGATGGGTTTATTTTTCAATCAGAGGGGATCAGAGCGGAGGAGGGTCCACTGGACAACCAATGTATTTTATTTTGTGCAGTATGTGGGGATCGAGGCTAGGAAGGGGCCGGTAGACCACCAGGGATGGGTATATTTTTCAACCGAAGGGGATCAGGACTGGGGAATGACCGCTGGACCACCAATGAATTGTGTTTGGTACATGGACAGGGACTGGGGCTTGAGGAGACCTGGCCTTGTGCACTTAGGCCAGGCGCTCACATGCAGATGAGCCCATAATGAGGATGCAAATGGCCCCTTAGCCCAGTGCATGTCAAATGGGCTAATTTTCATGTTTAGGCTGAATGTCGCCCATGGGGCTGTGGCTCTAACCAGTGTGAGATGCACTTCACCCCTATGTCTTCATTCCTGCCCTCTGGTAGCGCTGTACCAAACATGGTGACCGCTTGCTGTGTGCTGCACTACCACTGTATAACTTGGTATAAAAGAACAGAAGAAGGCCGGAACCCATCGAGACTGTTCTCCACACATTGTGGGACTTGTAGAAGTGTTAATAATTGTCCCTAATCCAGTCATCAAGTTTGCTTTTTAAAGACGTGATATTTTCTAGGTCAATAAAATCCTGTGGTAAGGTATTCCATATTCTTGGGGCTCTAATTGTGAAAAAATTGCCCCCTTTATTAGTGTTAAATGATTTCACCTTGAGTTGTTTATTATGTAGCCTTGGAACTAATCTTCTGTTAGAATATGATAACTCCCAATGCTTCATAAGATCAGGTGATTGAAGTAATTTATAAACTAGGAGCAAATCACCTCTTATTCTCCTATTTTATAGTGAGTGGAGTCTGGTAGTTTTAAGTCTTAGGGGGTAATCAAGCCATGCCAGCCTGGGTACCATTCTGGTGGCTCTCCTTTGGACCTGCTCCATGCCGAGCCTTATCACCTTTGAAACTTGGGTTTCAAAAGGGAGACCCATAGTCCAAGTAAGTCCTAATGTAAGTCCTATACAGAGGTATAAGACGTTGCTCAGAACGATTTATAAATGTTCGCCTAATTTGCCTCAAGAGGCTGTTTGCCATGTTGGTGGTATTAGTAGAGTGATCCCTTGGTGTAAGTTCATTATTAATAAATATGCCCAAAGCTTTCTCACATGTAGATGTTTTGAGTGGTAGTTGGTCCAGATAATAAACATTGTTAGGATTATTTTTACCAAAGTGTATGACAACACACTTGTCCTGATTGAAATACATATCATTAAGTTTGGCCCATTGCTTAATTTTCTCCAGATCAGAAACTAAATATACTAAATTGTCATGATTGTTAACCCTGCCTCCCAGTTTCATATCGCTGGGCAAACTTTGACATATAATTATTATGCCCTTGCTGTAGATCGCTTATGAAAAAATTGAATAGTGTAGGCCCCAGAATGGATCCCTGGGGGACTCCGCTTGACACAGTGTCCTAGTCAGACAGTACATCATTAATTCTAACCCTTTATGTTCTGTTGGCCAGCCAGTCAGAAGTCCACCTTACTAAACCAGGGAACAGCCCCAAATTATACATTTTCACTATAAGTTTATTATGTGGGACTTTGTCGAATGCCCGACTAAAATCAAGTAGTTACATGTCAGTAGGAATACCTTTATCCAGCTGTGTACTAATGTTGTCATACAAGGATATCAAATTTGTAGTACATGAGTGATTCGGTATGAACCCGTGCTGTATCATATCTAGGATATTTAATCTTATGCATTTCTATTCTATTTTAGTTTTGACAACCGTTTCCATCAGCTTACCAACAACAGAGGTTAAGCTGATGGGGCCGTAGTTCTGAACGTTGCCTCTGTTACCTTTCTTAAATATATTCAAACGGATAGTGTAGTCAGTTCGGATCTTGCTGTCTGTTTGAATATGGCACTAGAGCTGACCAACCCTATTTTTTTACATGGCGCACCTGTTCACGAACATATGAACTTGCCATCATAAAAAGGTCTAACGGTCTAGTAAGTCTGATTGCGTGTGCAGCACCCAGTTTAGCAAACTGCTGCTGTCCCCCTTCCCCTTCCTGTTTCACCCTGACCCTCCCCATGACTCTGTCCCATTCCCTCTTGAAGCTACCCACTGTCCTTAATGCTACCAATTCCTCCTGCAGTGCATTCCACTCTGTCACTACTCTTTCCGTGAAATAGTGCCTTCTCGTTTCCCTCCTGAATTTTCCACTCTCCAGCTTTAGGCTGTGTCCTCTGGTTTCTCTTCCACTTTTTAGCCTAAACAAACCCTCAGTGCTAACCCTTTTAATGCCTTTTAAGAACCTGAAGGTCTCAATCATGTCCCTCCTCTCTCTTTTATTCTCCGGGGAATACATGTTGAGCTCCCTCAGTCTCTCCTCATAAGACATCTCCCGCAGCCTCTGGATCATTTTTGTTACTCTTCTCTGAACCCCCACCAGCAGCTTGATGTCCCTTTTCAAATAGGGTCACCAGTACTGCACACAGTACTCCATGCATGGTCTCACCAGGGACTTGCACAGGGGCAGAATGACCTCCTCCTGTCTGGATGTGATACCCCTAGCGATGCACCCAAGCATTTTGTTCGCCTTTGTTGCTGCCCTCCTGCACTGTGCAGAGTGGTTCATTTCCCCAGTTACCAGTACACCCAGATCCCTCTCCTCCATAGAAGATGATAGCTTAACCCCACCTAACCAGTAGCTATTCCCAGGGTTTCTGGCTCCCAGGTACATAACCTTGCACTTTTTTGTGCTGAATCCTAGCTGCCATGTGTCTGACCATCTCTGTAGTGTAGCCAAGTCCTCTTGGAGAATCTTGCCATCCATCTCACTATCTACTTCTGCATAGATCTTCTTGTCATCAGCAAAGAGACTGATCTTACTTTTCATCCCCATCGATATGTCTGCAATGAAGATGTTAAACAGTATTGGTCCTAGTACCGAGTCCTATGGAACTCCACCGGTTAGGGCTCTGGGTTCTGAAAGTTCTCTACCAACTTCCACCCTTTGCTGTCTATCCCAAAACCATGACTCGATCCACCTCATCAGCTTCTCCCCTGCTCCTAGATCCCTCAACATACTAATCAGCCTTCTGTGAGGTACTGAGTCAAAGGCCTTGCTGAAATCCAGGTAGAGGACATCTACCGCATGGCCCTTATCCAGTGACCTTGTTACCTCATTGAAGAAGTCGAGTAGATTTGTTTGGCAGGATCTGCCCTGTTCAAAACCATGCTGCCTGCTCTCCTGGAGTCCATTGTCCTCGAGAAATTTCACAATCCACTCTTTAAGGATAGATTCTATGAACTTACACACTATCGCAATAAGGCCTACCAGCCTGTAGTTACCTAGGTTATTCTTAGGACCACTCTTATGGAGGGGCACCACATGTGCCATCCTCCAGACCCTTGGCATGCACCCAGAGGCCAGTGAGGTGTTGAACAAGTCTGCCAGTGGACCCGTCAGGACCCCTGCCAACTCCTTCAGTATCCTAGAATGCACCCCATCTGGCTCTGGTGCCTTATTCACCTGGAGGGGACTTGAGGCCTTTAAACACCCTGCCTACTGGGATTTCTCCATCTCAGTCAATCAGTCAATCAAACTTTATTTAACCAGGCAGTTACGTCATTGAGCAGACTCATTTTCAAGATGATCCTGGACACACAGGACATATTCAATAATGAGAACATAACAGTTCATGCATGACATATAGTAATACTGTGTAATAAAAGAAAGTCAAAAAACAACATAACTTAGCTTTAATGGCAAATACAGACATAGGCAATTCGCATAATCTAAATCTTAACCTTACGCAGGAGGGAGGGGAAAGGAGACACAGAGAAGGTTAGAGGGGGTAACAAACAATGAGGGAGAAAGAGGGGGCAACCTAATAAGGAGATGGCCCCCAAGGGAGCTAGCTAAGTGCAGGAGGGTTGGGGCCAAGGGGGAGCTAAAAGAATGGGGGGGGGCCCGGATTTAATTCCACGCTACCTGCACAGAGTAACAGCAGCACTAGTAATTTCCTAAGGCATCTGACCAAGAACCTCAGAAAGGCTTTATTAGGACGCTTTGTCTGGTTACAGGCTATGGCAACAGGACGGGAGTTAGTGAGGCTGCGGTGACTGGTCAGAGCAAGTAATATTACCCTGACAGAGAGGGTAAGAGGGGTCAGCTTTGGGGGAGTGGGGCAGTAAGGGATGTGAGCTGATGTGGATGTGTGAAGATTACTACCTTTAGGGGGAGTTAACTGAACAGCCGACACCATTGGACTTGGTTCCTGGCATGTGGGATTTTTTGACCTGGTCATGCCTTTTTTAAGTCCATGATGGTCTCTAAAGTAAATAGGAGGATGCAGCCAAGAAGGAGGGAGGCATAGGCCAATATCACTAGGGTATTAAGAGTCCAAGGGGAGGGCATCTTCGTGTGTAATTGGCTGCAATGACGTGCCACCCAGGGTATATTTTCCAAGGTTTTGATTGCTGGGTCAGAACTAGTCACTAGACTGTGGAGAAATTAGGTAGGTGAATCAGTAGCAGAAGACCTGTGTGAAATAATAAGCATAGAGAAAGAAGAGCAGTAATAAAAGGAGCAGTACAGACCCGAAAGGGAAGAACTGAGAATAACGACTTTAAGGTAAATACTGTCTTTAAGGAGCAATCAGGGGTGAAGCATGCAAGGGAGTGGCTTAGGAAATGTAGCCTTACTGTGGGGGAGGAGCGCCATTTAATAGCGGTCGGGGTTGGGATGGGTGGGTGGGAAAAATTACCCCCTAAGGAGTACCAGACACCTGCAGTGCAGGTCTTCATGCGGTTCAGCAAATTAAATAATTTGCACTATATTTTCCATTTCCAAAAATAGCGCCAATAGCATGGTTTAAGAAGCGAACTAATCCGCATGGCACAGCATGGAGACTCGTCCAATTACAGTGCTCCAACTGAGACCACAGAAGCGTGAGCTGTGGGCGGGTCAGATTACGGCTTCAGCATACCTGGCTTGATGTTGAGCAGGGCGAGCAACACCAAGGCAGCTTCCCGGGTGCCTCTGTAGGTCTTCCCTGATGGTTCTGGTGGAATAGCAGCAATGGGAGCCCCACATGGTCAGGACCCTAGAGGGCAGAAGGAAACAAGGTATTTAGTAGGACCCTCAGACGAGCGTCAGCAATGGGCTGGCATCATTGAACAAAGCCCAGGGCATGATCTAAAGAAAGGGGAAGGGGAGCTGAAAATTAGTGTGAAGTCAGTGGGGGGGTGGTTGGGGTCCAGCGCCAGGACTAATTCCTTAAAGACAATTTAGGTGATAGTTAATCTAGAGGGGGGGGGAGAGCGATGTCTGGAGGATGAGGACAAGCACTTAATGGTAGCAAGATCGGAGGAGGGAGACCAACAGAAGGAAAAAATAAAAGAACAGAAAAAAAGTCAAGCAGGAGTGGGTTGAGGAGGGGAAGATAGCAAGTTAGGAGATGGAGCGAACCACAGAAACATTCGTGCAATACAAGGGAGTGTTTAACACTTCAAGAGCTGCTTATGGAGAAGTAAAAATAAGGGTAAGGAGCTAAGCTAGGAACTGGAGTTACAGAACAGGTTGATTTTCATGCTTCAGGAGTCAGGCAGGCTATTACAAATTCTTCATATAATGCCAGCCCAGTGAAATTAAACAGTCACCTTGCAATCACCTTTCTAGCCCATCGCTACAGTTAACAGCCTAGGGTTAAACAATTATTAGCCATAGTATGACTAAATTAACAGCAGTTGAAGAACTAGTATAACTGGGGGTTACAGCATCCGTAAACACTGCAATGTGATTCAGTAAACAATTTACTCCAGCGCCATAAGTGTTACAGCCGCTGGCAATAAATGATAGTCAGATTTTAGTTAGATATTGAGTAATACAATTACAGCACAGCAGATGGATTTAAATAAACAAAATTACCCCCTAAGGGAGTACCAGACACCTGCAGTGCAGGTCTTAACATGGTTCAGCAAATTAAATAATTTGCACTGTATTTTCCATTTCCAAAAACAGCGCCAAGAGCACGGCTTAAGAAGCAGACCAATCCGCACGGCACAGCATGGAGACTCGTCCAATTACAGTGCTCCAACTGAGACCACAGAAGCGTGGGCTGTGGGTGGGTCAGATTACAGCTTCAGCATACCTAGCATGATGTTGAGCAGGGTGGGCGACACCATGGCAGCTTCCCGGGTGCCTCCGTAGGTCTTCCCTGCCGGTTCTGGCGGAATAGCAGCAGCGGGAGCCCCACATGGTCAGGACCCTGACTTGATGCTGAGCAGGGCAAGCAACACCAGGGCAGCTTCCTGGGTGCTTCCGTAGGTCTTCCCCACCAGTTCTGGAGGAATAGCAGCAGTGGGAGCCCCACATGGTCAGGACCCTGACTTGATGCTGAGCAGGGCGAGTGACACCAGGGCAGCTTCCCAGGTGCCTCCGTAGGTCTTCCCCTCCGGTTCTGGTGGAATAGCAGCAGCGGGAGCCCTGCAAAGTCAGGACCCTGGCTTGATGTTGAGCAGGGTGAGCAACACCAGGGCAGCTTCCCAGGTGCCTCTATAGGTCTTCCCCGCTGGTTCTGGTGGAATGGCAACAGCGGGAGCCACGCACGGTCAGGACCCTGGCTTGATGTTGAGCAGGGAGAGTGACACTAGGGCAGCTTCCCAGATGTCTCCATAGGTCTTCCCCGCTGGTTCTAGCGGAATAGCAGCAGTGGGAGCCCCACACATTCAGGACACTGGCTTGATATTGAGCAGGGCGAGCGACACCAGGGCAACTTCCTGGGTGCCTCCATAGGTCTTCCCCGCCGGTTCTGGTGGAATAGCAGCAGCAGCCCTGGTGCCTTATTCACCTGGAGGGACTTGAGGCCTTCAAACACCCTGCCTACTGGGATTTCTCCATCTGTATCCCCCTCCCCTCCCATGCCCACCCCTCCTGACCCTTTGGGCATGGGCCCATCTTTCTTCCTGGTAAATACTGAACAGAAGTATTCTTTAAGTACTTCTGCCTGTTCTACACCCTTTTTAGCCCACCCTCCCTGTTTCCTAAGCCTTACAATCTGATCCTTTCTGTTCCTCTTCTGTCTTATACCTAAAGAAATCCTTTTTCCCCCCTTCTTGATCCCCTGTGCTAGCCTTAATTCTCTTGAGGCCTTGATAGCCCTTGCTAGCCTACCTACTTCCCTGGATTTCTTCACATATTTCTCCATATCTTCCTCACAGTTGGAAATTTTGAATCTCCTGAAAGCCTTCCTCTTCTCCCTCACCCCCTCTATTACCTCTTTGTTCAGCCAGCTCGGCTTGCTGATTCTGGCTTTTTTAGTCTGGCTCCTTGTGCAGGAGTCAGTCGCTTGTACCAGCCCCTGTTTAATGATTGCCCATTTTTGCTCTGCATCCATAACAGGACAGATGTTAGCGAGATGCACTTCCAGAAAACTTGCTATTCTACCAAAGTCTGCCTTTCTGAAGCCTAGAACCTTTGTTTTTGTTTTAGTGACCTCCGTACCCAGATTGAGATAGAACCACACTGTGCGGTGGTCACTTCCTGCCAGGGGATCCGCCACCCTCACATTCTATACTTGTTCTCCATCCGTCAACACCAGGTCCAGGATGTTTCCCTTCCTGATTGGTTCCATTATCTTCTGAGACAGGAAGCTGTCCTGGATGGCTTCTAGGAGAATCTGCTCTCTAGCACATGAGGTGGTAGGGACATTCCAGTCCACCTCAGGTAGACTGAAATCACCAACCACCACTGTGGATCCCCTGCCACTAAGCCTTCTTATCTGTTCCCCAGCTCCCTATCTATCTCCTCTTTTTGTGAGGGGGGCCTATACACAATCCCCAATTGAACGTTCCTGCCCTTGGAGCTCTGGAGTTGTACCCATAAGGCTTCGGACTTGCTCTTCTCCCCTTCCTCCCTAGCATTTAATGAGACCACCTTCCAGTGTGATCCCAACCTGTCCTTTTCCATCTCGTCTCCCCTGACCTCTGCCCTAAGTTCAGTTCTTTAGCGGGGGCCCCTATGGCCTCACACTCCTTGTGTCTCGGACTGCTGCCCAAGTCTGATCCCCCCTCCTTCTTAGTTTAACTGATATGTTGATGTAACAAATTCTTCCAATTTCTGTTGCAGGACTGCCAATCCCTCCCTGCTTAGGTGAAGCCTATCTGGGGCATACAGATCCCTGTTCTCCCACGTTGACCCCCAGTCACCCACCAGTCCGAAACCCATGGTATCACACCATTACATCAACCAGTCATTGAATGATCTGATCCTATGTTTCCTGGCTGTACTTGCCCTCCATACAGGCAGAACCTGAGAGAAAGCAACTGTTTTCCCCTAGTTGCTACATATTCTGCCCAGCTCTCTGAACCTTGCCTGTTTGTGCGCACAGCCGGACAGCTCTGAAAATGGGGCCCTAAGTTCATTCCTTAGCAAATCTTTTGCAAAGCCTGCAATTAGCACAACTTAGATTGGTCATCATTCTCACTACAATCCAGCAGTGTGTTCTCTTATTGCCTTAGTTCTCTAAATGATTAGAATTGGACACATTATAACTCTCGTTATCATGTCGTAAACAGTGGAACACAGTAACGTAACTGAATGAGAACCACCCTGCAAAAGCACTAATGGACAGATTACACAGGAAGGCCAAAATCAATAAAGTCAGTTTTCGAAGAATGCCAAAATTACACGTACCGTCCTCATTTGAAGCTCATACAAATTTAAAACATGCATATGTATGAGCAAGTTTGTATATGGTTTTCATATCACTATGCATTTCGAAAACATATGGTTTTCAAATTATGTACAGCAAGAGAAAACATGGCCATCAGAAAACATTATAAAATACTTCTTGCATTTAACACGCATCATATAAAGATTAAAAAGGCTAATTAATGGGAAACTTACTTTTCAGTATAACTATCAGTAGTGATCCCTTGCTGGGTCAACAGTGGGGTACAACCTGACTTGATAAAAGGAATTCCTAACGTCAACTGATTCCCTGGAATTTCAGGAACAGAGGCCTCTGTTGGTCTTCCATAGCACTGCACCTGTCTCTGACTAAGTCACATGCAGCATGTCACTCTTCTGAAAGAGAGTCCTCTGTTGTTTTGTCATGGTACTGCACATTTATTTTATTTTATTTATTAAATTTTGGTGACTGGGTAGGCCCACTGAGCCCCGAAGGTCCCTTTTGCAGCGGTGACCCGGGATAACAATACAAGATAAAATACAGTGGAGAAAAACTTTTGATTACATAGGTTGTTCAAGCATAAGGCGGTTACAGACAGTGGTTACAGACATGGTTATCATCATGACACAGTTTTGCCTTGGTACTACATGGCATAGTGATATACATGAGGTAGCATTGGTCCCTAGGTGTCCAGATACTAAAGGGAGGTACATGGTCAGCTCATCTTTGGGAAGGTTTGATGCAGAAAAAGGGGATACCTTAAGAGCCGTGGCAGTGGCATGCACTTGTGGCCAGTATATGGGATTTGAGCCTGGTGCAAAAGTTTGTGAGTGAGGAGGTGTCCTGGACCGGGGGGGGGGGCTTGTTCCACAGGCTGGGGGCTTGGCAAGAACAGGATCTGCCGCCAGCACTGGTCCTTACTCTAGGGACTTCTAGTAGTGTTCGTTCTGATGTCCTTAAATTCCTAGGGTTGTGTTTAATGGCTATGGTTCCGGCTATGCTTGGTGGAGCGGGGGGTTTGAGTAGCTTGTAGGCCTGGACAAGCAATAGGTATTGGAGGCGAGTGGCCAATGTGGGCCACCGGAGCTGGGCCAGAGTGTCACAGTGGTGACGTCGTGGGTGGTCTTGGGTAACGAACCGAGCTATTTTGTTGTATAGGATTTGCATCCTAAATACCTCTTGTTTTGCCATGCCCTGTATAATCAGGGCCGCATAGATCAGGGTAGGGAGCAGGACACTTGTCGCAATGGAGAGCCTGGCCTCAGGGATGAGCTGGTCCCTGAGTCGGTACAAGGTACTGAGTTTGCGATGTAGGGCCCTGGTGACCTGGTCCTTGTAGGTGATAGACTGGTCCAGAGTTAGGCCTAAGTATTTTAGGGAGGGAACTACATTAATGCTTTTGCCACAGAGTGTGGTTAGTCGGAGGGATGAGGACCTGTCAAGTCCCAGTGATCTTGGCCCGAACAGCATTGCCTTGGTTTTGTCTGCATTAAGTACCATTCTGTTCTCACACAGCCATGTCTCTAGGGATGTGAGATTCTTTTGGAGGAGCGGACCAAGAGCGGCCACATCACCCAAGGGTCGGTAGATGACAGTGTCATCAGAGTACTGTACAACCGAGCTCCCCCCCACAGTAGGTACTTAATTCGCTGGTAAATAGGGAGAATAGGAGGGGGCCTAGTATTGAACCCTGAGGTACTCCCTGTTTTAGAGGTAGTGGCTCTGACATGGCCCCCTTCCATGTGACCCTCTGTGTCCGGCCTGATAGATAACTCCCACACCACTTGAGGGCATGGGGGTCTAGGCCCACATTGTGCAGCTTCTGTAGCAGAAGATTGTGGTTGACAAAGGCCAAACGCCTTGGACAGGTCTATAAAGACTGCACCTGTGGGTATCCCTTTGTCCATTGCCCTGAGCACTTCATCTGAGAAGTTAATGAGGGCAGTGTCAGTACCGTGGTTTGGTCTGAATCCATGTTGAGAGGGAGCAAGGAGCTGATGAGCTTCCAAGTAGTCCCAGAGTTGGTTGTAGATTAGCCTTTCTTGCAACTTGGCAAGTGTGCAGAGAAGGGACATCGGCTTATAGTTGGTTAGTTTTTCCCTGAGTCCACCTTTGTGGATAGGGACTACATTGGCATGTTTCCACTGGTCAGGAACTGCTCCTTCCCTCAGTGATCTGTTAAGGAGCATGGTTAAGGGCCTGGATAAGGAGGTGGTTCCAGCCTTGAGTAGCCGAGGGTTGAACCCATCTGGTCCCCCTGATCCTTTAGGTTTCAACGTCTTTACGAGGGTTAGGACCTCAGTGTGCTTTGCCAGTCTCAGGTGGAAAGAGGGTCGTTCAAAGTGTGTTGCTTCAGCTGAGCTTGGGGCCAAAGTGAGGGAAGATTGGCCGGTCTTGTAGGCCTCCAGATCTGTGAAGTGGTTATTAAGGGCAGCCGATATTAGAGAAGAGTCAGTAGTGAGCTGACCGTTGATCTCCATGGGGCTCGATTCAGTCTTTTTGCTGCCCTTGATCAGGTCACTGACATGATTCCAGAATTGCTTAGCGTTGCCTACGCTAGTTTTCTGGAGGTGTGTGATGTACTCTCTTTTAGCAAGTTTAATGGCTCTCTTGGCTTTGTTTCTTAGGGCTTTGTATTCCACAAGATCTGCCGGGAGGGTGGAGAGCCTGAACTCCTTCCAGGCTTTGTCCTGAGCAGTCATTAGAGCTTTGAGGGATGGAGAGATCCACTTGTAACAGCTGCCTTTCGCCCTCAGTCTCTTCATAGGCGTGAAGAGGTTGGCAGCTGTACTTAGTAAGTCCTGAAAGTATTCCAAGGCCTCAGCCAGAGTTGGGAGAAGTGTTATGGGGCTCCAGTCCCGGCTACTTAGGTAGTGATTGAACTGTACTTCTGAGAATTTGGTGTAGTCTCGGGCAGTAAGGATTCTTGGCTGGACCTTGGGTGCTCTGTTCTTCCATATACAGAAAATCGGGGAATGGTCACTCAAGGAGTCTGCCATTGTGCCTGCGCTCTGGATGTTTGCAGGGTTTGACACCAGAGCCCAGTCCAGGGTGGTGTGATTCCCAGTTTTGTAATTCAGTCTGGTCGGTTCAGAGATGACCTGCGTCAGACCTGCTTCATGGGTCAGAGACATCGAGGCATGGCCGGGGTCCTGGGCCCAGTTGAAGTTGAGGTCGCCCAAAATGAGTAGCTCCGTAGCTACCTCTTGGGCCAGTGTATTCCTGATGGCTTCGAGTGTTTGGAGGGCAGACTTTGGTGGGTGGTAGACACAACCTATTGTTAGTTGCTTGGTGTGTCCTAGGGTTATGCAGATCAATATACTGTCACCCTCAGCAGGGAGACTTCCCTGCAGGGTTAGAGGTGACACGGTGAGGTCAGTCTTTGTATAGATTAGCACCCCACCCCCTTTTCTGGATTCCCTGTCCTTGCGGTAGGTGCTATAGCCCAGTGCTTGTATCTCGTGATCAAGGATGTGGACTTTTAACCAGGTTTCAGAGATGGCTAGGACATCAGACTTACAGAGGTCCAGCCAGGCTTGGACTTCATGTATTTTAGGTCTGAGGCTACATACATTCATATGTGCTATCTTCAGACCCTTGGCAGACACCAAGCGATGGTCCTGAGGGAGTGCCACCAAGATATTGGTGGTATTGGGGCCAGGGATGGGTTGAATATCTCCTGCCAGGAGGAGTAGTAGCACTACCAGTAAGCTGAGTAGTTTAGTACTGGGTATGGTGACGAGGTTCCTTCGACGCATCCTGCTCATAAAGTAGAACAGGTCATAGCATATACCCTTTTTTACCATCTCATGCGCCGTTGAGAGAGCAAGCGTGTTTGAGACAGGGTTACCGCTGTGGAAATCATGGGGGGGGGTCATTATGCAGATGGCTCCCTTGTTCGAAGTGGCATGGGTCAATGAGCCTATCCACCCAGAGGAGGGTTAGTGAGTAGATTATGGCAAGAAGTGCCCCCCGTTAGGGAGAAGGATGCTTTGGTTTCGAGCACATCAGGGTTTCGGGGGGGGAGCATGTGCTTTGTAAGGCATGGTTGAATGATCTCTACATGGATCAGTTGGAATAGGGTGCTCTAAGTCTAGCTGCCCTTAGATCTATCAGGGGGTCGGCACTCGCTGACAGCTTAGGTTGTCAGTTGCAGAGCAGTCCCTGGCTTAAGGATAGATTTCAGCAACAGTTTTTAGATGAGTTTTTCACTAGAGGAGGGCCACTGCCTCGTTTGCTGGAGGGGGAGGAAAAAAGGAAAAAAGCAAAAACGCTTTATCTATTCCAACAACAAAACAAAAGAACGTGTATGGTACCAGCAATGCCAAAAGAGGTAGTGAGGAGTAGTAGTAGGTGGTTGCACCCCATGGTAGTTTGTTTGGTGTTGCTGGCCTGCTTAACTGCTAGCTGGTTTATAGTTGAAAGGGTATATAGTTGAATTAGGGTGAGGTCCATAACAATAGGGCAGGTAGAGCAGTAATTGAGAGGAGTTAGATGCAGTGTCTGGAGAAAAGGTTGAGAGCAAATGTGTGATCCTGTGGGTGGGACTGCTTTAAAAAGGGGCAGTGAGAAAGTGGGTCAAGTCAGGTAGTGAAGACAGGGAGGCCAATAGCATGAAAATGTGCGGCACTGGAGTGACCAATCAGCTGCTAGGCTAAGGAAGGGGCGGAGTAAGGGTCTAGTTAATACTGTGAGGAGGAGGAGGATGGGGAGGTAGGGTGGGCGAAAAAATTCAGTCCAGAACACAGCACAGAAAGAGATTTCCCTGAGATCAGGAAGTGCCAGGCGTTGGAAAATCAGCCGAGGAGTAAAGCTGCCAATCATGTCTGTATAATGTCAATGCTTTGAAAGACAGAGACCCTGTTGGTTTGTCAAGGTACAGCATGTGTCTGGTGAAGCTGCATACAGAATATCACTGCTCTGAAATACAGAGACCTCTATTGGTGGTGGTGGTGGGAGGATTTAGGAGGGATGTTAGAAAGCATTTCTTTACAAAAGCATGGTAGCCAACTGGAATGTGCAACCAGAGGAAGTGATCTCAGAGAAGACAGTGGACAGCTTTAACAGGGCCTAGGATAGGCATAAAGGGAAACTATGGGACCTGGGGAGATAGACAGGGAGGGTGGAGTGACTGGGGAAGGGGGGCAAGGGGCAGGGGCAGTGGCATAAGCTAGGGACCCTACAATACAAGCAGACTCGATAGACCAAATGGCCTTCTACTGATGGCTCTTTTGTATGTTCATATATGTCAGTGTCAGTGGCTCAGTGGGTAGCACACTTGCCTCTGAGGCCGGGAGATCAGTGGGCTGTGGGTTCAGTTCCCACATCTGGTACTTGGGTTAATATCCCAGTACTGACACTGTAGTGCAGCATGAGAGGGGTGCTGCACTTCTGAGGTGCCGTCTTTCGGATGAGACGTTAAACCGAGGTCCCATCTGCCTGGATTGGTGGTAGTTCAGGTGGATGTTAAAGATCCCATGGCACTTATCGAAAAGAGTAGGGGATTTCCCCGGTGTCCTGGCCAAATTTCCCTCATTCAGTAAAAATACCACCGACAGCTTAATCTGGTTCAAGGTCAGTTGGCATTCATCTGTATCCCCCTCCCCCGGGTCGTGCCTGAAAATAAGCAGGATTTGTCTAGTGCACTTACCCGGTCAACAAAAGCTAAATTAAATTAATAAACCATTGTAATGTACACATCTCTAAATAAGCACTAACTGCAGTCCTAAAAATCTTCTACAAAGGCTGCAATCTGCGCACCACACACAGACCGATCATTCTTACTAAGATACAGTAGTGTGTTTTCTGTTGCCTCAGCTCACTGGGTACTTAGAACTTGTCACATTGTAGTCTGGGTAATTCATGACATGAGCAAAAGCACTGAAAAAAGAATTACTCAGTGAGGCCAAAATCAAAAAAGTTATTTTTAAAAGAATGACAAAATTCCACATACTGGCCTCATTTAAAGCTCTTCAGCACTTAAAACATGTATATGTATGAACTAGGATGCATGCGTATATAGAAACATGGAAACATTGAATGTGATGCCAGATAAGGACCGCTTGCCCCATCCAGTCTGCCCATTTCTCCCTTCCTACAATATTATCGCAGACCATGCCCAATCTACAGCTGTCTTCTTCCCCCTTCCTTTCCACTATGATTCCCTTGTGCTTATCCCATGCATTCTTGAATCCCACTACTGTTTTTGCCACCACCACCTCTGCTGAAAGGCTGTTCCAGGAATCCACCACTCTTTCTGTAAAGAATCTCTCCTAAATCTACCCCTCTCCAGCTTCATAGCATGCCCCCTTGTTCTTGAGAACCTTTTCATTTGAAAAATACTCCCTTCCTGTACCATATTTACCCCCATAAGGTATTTAAAGTCTCTATCATATTCCCCCTCTCCCTCCTCTGTTTCAGGATGTACATATTGAGGTCCTCTGGTCTTTCCTCATAGGGCTTTTGATGCAGACCTTGCACTACTTTAGTTCCCCTCCTCAGGATTACCTCCACTCTGTCTATAGCCTTCTGAGATGTGGTCTCCAGAACTGTACACAGTACTCTAGGAGGGGTCTTACCAGCGATCTATACAGAGGCAACACCACCACCCTCTTTCTGCTGGTGACAACTCTCCCTACTCCAGCATCCCACTCACCCTTCCTATTACCTTGTTGCACTGCCTGGCCACCTTTAGGTCATCCAATATGATTACCCCAGGTCTCCTTCCTGCTTGGTGGTCATCAGTACCACTCCCCCTGTTGTGTACTCCACCCCTGGGTTCCTGTGCCCTAAGTGCATTCATTACTTTGCACTTTTCCACACTGAAACCCAGCTGCCACATTCTTGACCACTCCTCCAGTTTTCTCAGACTTCAGACTAGCTACAGTTGTACCAATATTCCTGTGCATATTTTTAACATTATATATGGCAAGATAAAACACAGAAATCAACAAAGTATTATTAAAAAAATATTTCTTGTATTTAGCAAGCATAATGTAGCGATTTAAACAACTGATTAAAGGAGGGACTTATTTTTCAGTGGTGATTATTAGCAGTCTCATTGGAACCTGCCTGTACTTGCCAGAAAGAATAACTTTTATATACTGAAGAAAATCAACCACAATAAGATCTGCATCTACACGCTGACTTAAAAAGCTCAGGTCTTTCTCCACTTTTGACCACTAGGGTGCAGGCCAGATCTATAATTCCCAGCATGGAATGCAGATTGCACAAATGAGCTACACATTGACCCAGTTACTAGCGAGTTAGAATCAACTATGTAAACCAATTCTTCATGAGCAAATTAGACACAAAGTTCTGTCCTACAAATATAGTGTTAAGAACTAGCTGCCCATTGCTGGCTTTTTGGCTAACCTTTCCGAGTACATTTTGTGAATATTCCAAGCAATGTTTTTGTTACTCTGGGTGATTATAATTTCTGCTATCTGTAAGTAAAAGTGTCTTATTATTCATGAGTACTTGTTACGGACTACATTAAGCACCTCCAGCTGTACTTATGAATAAGAAAGCAATAACAGATCAATACAGCGGGAGTCCAATCTAATGATGTGCACTCAGCTCAGCAGACAAGTAGCTAACAAAAAGGAAGGAAAAAACATTCTGGAAATTATCTAAGTACTGCAGTGCTGTTTCTTTGGCTCAGTGGAGCATGGAGGTCTGTTTTCTGTTGTCTTCATCTCAGTACACTGGTATTCATCAAGACTGTGCTTCAGGAACTACTGGCTGACCCTCAGTGGTCCTGCAGTGGCCTTGGACATGTTTTGTTTTTAAGTCTGCAATGCTTTAAATGTACCACACCAGTTGTGGGTTTCACCTTCACTGTGCTGCAAGACTGTCCCTGACCACCCTGCTCTAAACAATAGGGAAAAGTAGCACGTAGTGTTAAGAGGAAGCAGGGCAGTCTAGTGGTATACAGCACAAGAACTGGGAACTGAGAGATTGCAGGCTTCAGATTCTACACAATAAATTACTTCACTGTGTGACCTTGAGCAAGTTAACTGACCTCCCTGAGCTTCAGTTCTCCAATTGTAACACTGTCTAGATTAAAGGCCTCGCCCATCGAAATGTGGCTATTACATTTCGGCCTCTCTCCCTAACCCCATCTTATAAATATACCCTGCTAGTCTTCTGCATCCCCCTTCCTAGCCCTGGTTCTGCCACAACTCAAGGCGTCCTCTTGGTGCCTCACCAATCTCTGTCCTCCACTAACTCTAGAGGGGCTAACCACATCTTTCAGACATCCCTACTGCCCGCCTAGAAAAGCTGGTAGGTATGGGTGTCGCCAAAAAAGCAGATGCAGCAGCCCAGCAGTAACAGACTGTGTGACTGGCACTTTCTGTTATTTCAATGGCTACCCTGCTCCCTTCCATGCAGCAGCATATCTCTATGTGTGCAGGTGTGGAAGGGCTCCCTGATCCTCTCTGAGCATAGCTGGGGCGGGGGAGGGTTGCACACAAAGGACTAGTGGTAAATTATGTCACAGTGATTAACTGCCAGTTCCTTGCAAATAAGAATTGAGACCCATTTCCTTTTTTAATTGCCTTTCTTGCCTTTCCCTTTCTTGTGTGTATTGTAAACTATCATGCCCTGCTGCAGCTGCATCCCAGAACCCCAGAAAAAAGGATGCCTTTGCATTACACAGGGCTTGCCTGGATATTCTTTTTTAAAATCATTCAGTCAATCCAACCACACTCATTGGCTTACGATATAGATTACCCCTCTCCAACTAATTGCTTACCCCACCTATGTACCCTCTCTACATTTGCTGTAATATACCTAGCTACTTTGGTCCCTTGCTGGGCTACTGTTACCAACTCAGTTGGCCTCTCTACGTGCAGCTATTCACAACTTGTATATGCAATTATATATGTATATTGTAAATGCTATAATCTTTATATTGCTATAATCTGCTTGTTTATTATGCATCCTTCTTTTCTCTGTATAGTTTATTGCTGCCATGTCTTTTAATATATTTCCTTCTCCCTTGTCCTCTACCCCCCAGGACGCATCTGGAAATGAACTGCTTTCAGCTCAGTATGACTTTTCTAGTAAAACATTTGAAATAAATAAATAATATGACTAGGGGTGACTGGAGATCACAAACTTTGATCCAGTGGTCCAATTTTGGACTATCAAGATCAGTAGACAATGTGAAAAGGCAGCACTAAATGCTAGTGGTATCCTGGGATGCATAGAGAGGGGCATCACGAGCAGAAGCCATTAAGTAATCCTGCCTCTATATCGGACCCTGGTCAGTCCTCACCTGGAGTACTGTGCCCAATTCTGGAGGCCACGCCTCAGGAAAGACATAGATAGGCTGGAGATGGTACAGAGAAGAGCAACAAAGATGGTGCAGGGCTTGCATCAGAAAACGTACGTGGCAAGACTGGATGACCTCAAATTTATACTTCCCTAGAACAATGCAGGAATCGTGGGAACATGATAGAAACATTCAAATACCTTAAAGGCAACAACAGGGTGCACATGCAGAACCTCTTTCAGGTAAAGGACTACAGCAGGACTAGAGGGCACAACCTTCAACTTAAGGGAGGAAAATTCAGAAGCAATATGAGGAAATTCTTCTTCACACAGCATGTTGTGGAACCATGGAATAACCTGCCAGAGGGGGTGGTGGGAGCCAAGACAGTGGGGGAATTCAAGTGGGCATGGGACAGACACTGTGGGATACACAAGCAGGCAGTTAAGTGGGGGGTAGGAAGCCAAGGGCAAACTTGATGGATCGTATGATCCCCATCTGCCGACAACATCTATGTTTCTATGTTTCTACGTAGTCTAACCCAAAATCTGAGAATGAAATCTGAAATTTGTAGCCTAGAAGTATAGTAGTATGTATACTATGCCAAATAACTAACCACCCACCTCCCCCACCCTGTCAAGTACCACAACCCCCAAATTTATCAGGTAACCTCCCATCCTACCCACCCTCTAGCACCCAACTTCCCTCCTCCCCACAAGCCCCCAAACTAACTGTGATATACAGTATGCAGTGCAGCACCCCTAAACTAGAAAAAGGTCCTGAGGAAGAACAATCGTGCTCTTTCAGTGTCCCAATACTATGAATGAATGATGACGTCCTTCTATAGTAACACCTGATTTGCAATTTGACAGCCAATCAGGTGGATGTTCTCATTCATTCATTCATTCACAGGTACTGCAATGCACATATTTTGATATGTTCATGGCTTGGGGGAGAGGTGGGAGGTTGGATGCTTGAGGGCCGGTAGAGCTGATGGGCTACCTGATGAATTCAGGAGTTGGAGCAGTTGACAAGGAAGAAGGAAGAAGGGAGGTGGTGGGTTAGTGATTTGCCATGGGGGGAGAGAGGGATTTATAAATACTACTCTTTTAGACTGCAAATTCTGGATTTCAGACTCTGATATTGGATTTCAGAATCCACTCAAAATCCTAATAAGTAGGATTTAGGATTTTTGGCCACTAAATCTGAAAATCCTAAGTCAAAGGTCAGCAACCTATGGCTCCCGAGCCGCATGTGGCTCTCCCAGTCCTAACCTGCGGCTCTCGTTTCACCCACATACCTCTCTCTCTCCGCTGCTCTGCATGGCTGCCAGGTCCAGAATGCCAGGAACGCCATATGTGCTCATGTTCTTCCTTTGTTTAAACTTTGCAACGGAAATCCATCCCAATTCCCCACCTCCCCTCCATGACATCCTCTTCATGCTTTTGGTGCTTTGCCTCCACACTGATTTCTGCCCGCCCCCAAAACAGCTTAACTACTGATGCCTGGTTCCCCCCCAGGTTCGCAGCAGCACTATATAATAGCCTGGTGAAGTGGATGAGAAGCCACAGTATCCGTCTCATTTTTCTGAGCAGATCGCTACAGGGGACGGACACCCAGGAAGATGGAAGACACAATGGCTTCAGAAGGACTGCAGCTAGCACAGCCAACCTGACCCAGTGCACCGAGGAGTGCTAGTGAACACCACCATGCCACAATGAGCTCTGCATTCTGGGGGCTTTTTCTGGGCTTCAGCTGGGAGCCAGCACAATCGGGGGCACAGAGAAGCTGGCTGTTTAGCTCTGTGTGGGGGGCTCTTTGTCAGCTTTAGTTGGGAGCCAGCACACTCAGGTGGCACAGAAAGCCACCTGTGTAGCTCCGTGGCACAGTCGGAGGCACAGAGAAACCACACTCCACAGAAGGGACGCCAGCAGTGAGATGGAACCGTAGTGCTCAGCACTCAGCTGGCCAGCTATATTGGCTACTGCTGTAATTCACTTTAGCTGTGTGCTGTTGCGCTGATCGGGGGTCCATCAACTGTTTCTCACAAGAGCTGCTGAAATCCAAGTAAGGGGCCATGTGCTTGCCCAAACAGCAAGCAAAAGGAAGCACCTAGCATTGAATTATTTAAAGAAGGAGAACAGGGCACCACTACAAAAGGGCACCTGGGCACCTACTCTTTGCCTGCTTCACTATCACACTCTACTGGCCCTTGGCCTGGTACTGTGACTGTGTGCTGCCTTAGTCTGCTTGCATTGCATTACAGCTTCAGGACTGCCTGCTCAGCTCTTTGCTGCTTACCAGCAGCCAGCCCACTAGCCTGCCTGCCCTGAGGGGATCTGTGAGTGTGACCTGCTGTTCTGATGGTCATCCAGCCAGGAGGAGCAAGGACCGAGCAACCTGCTGCTGTGAGAGGGAGCCTGGCTAGCTACATCAGGAACATGGAGGAGGAGGGGCAGCTCAACATTACCACAGGTACTGTAGGTGCCTGGGATACTTTGAATTGTTGTTCTTTACTACTGACTGGAGATCCCTTTTGGGGGGGGGGTTAGGGTTGCTGCATCTCTCCCACTCTTGGCTACTGTAATGTGTGGGCTATTGTGATGTGTGTATTTAAGGCTGTAATGTACATGCATGCCTTTTTATGTGGAGTGCATGGGGGGTCGGGGTCAGGGTTGCTGCGTTGCTGCATCTAATCTCTTCAGATATCCTCTCTTGGCTGTACAATATATGTACCTCTTTTTATTTGGGGTGCATGGGTGGGGTTGGGGTCAGAGTCAGGGCTGATGCGTCACTGTATTTGATCTCTTCAAATGTCCTCTCTTGGCTGTTCTGATGTGTGTATTTAAGACTGTATGTACATGCCTTTCTATGTAGAGTGCTTAGGGGGTCGGGGTCAGGGCTGCTGCATCACTGTGTCTGATCTCTTCAGATGCCCTCTCTTAGCTGTTTAATACGTGCATGCCTTCTTATTTGGGGTGCATGGGTGGGGGCCTGGCCTGTTATGTCAGACAACTTGTTTTATTAATATGATTGTGATGCTGTACGATGCACTGCTGTCATATTAATTAAAACATCAAAGGTGGTCATAAATATAGCAAGCCTGATCCCCTCCACCAAAAAAAACACTGCCTGTTTTGTGTGTGTGTATGTTGGGGTGGCGGAGGTGTCTGTCGTGCTGTGTTGCTGTCCGACCACTTCTGAAGTTGTATTAGTGTTAATATAATTGTGCCAGTAAATTGCTTTTATTGGTGGGGCATGGAGTCTGGCAGCTTGCTGCAGTCAGTCACTAAGTTTAAATGTGTTGCGCTGCCTTGTTGAGTGTGTGTGTGTGTGGGGGGGGGTTCTGCCATGCTGTATCCAATTACTTCTGAAATTTATGAATATAATTGAACTGTTGCACTGTAGCACTGCAGGTGTGTTGATAAATCATCAGATGTGATAAAATACAGTAAACCAAAGCCCCCTAACACTTAACCAAAAAGCAAGTGTAACACTGCCTGTTTATTGCTGAGGATATCTAGTTTGCTCCACTCCGTCCAGTCATTTCTGATGTGTGTTTTTTTAAATAAGATGTAAATGTGTTGTGCTGCCTTTTTTGGGGTAAGGGGTTCAGCTGTACTACATTCATCACTTTTGATGTTTTGTTAATATACTTGCAGTGTTGCACTGTAACATGGTGGTTGTGTTGATAAAACATCAGATGTGATACTTTCGATACAGCAGGCCAGATCGCTTCATTCACCCAACTGGAGGGCTGGGCATTCTGCCAGTCTGTCATGTACTGTCATTAAATTATGCATCTGACCTGTGACTGCACCTCAAGAACACAGATGCGAGTTTGTGTGTTTGTGGTAGGACCTTTACACTGTTCAGAATGCATATTATCCTAGTGTGTGGGGGGGGGGGGGGACCTGCTGTGCTGCGTTGATCACTTATGATGTTTTGTTAGTATACTGTACTGTTGCACTGTAATGCAGTGGTCATGTTGATAAAACATCAGATGTGATCGAATATAGCAGGCCAGGTCACCTCCCCACCCACTCAACCAAAGAGACAGTGTAACGGAACACTGTGGTTGATTCTGCTTCTTAAAACTGTGCTTTGCAAGTGTTATTGTGTTTTGTGCACTTTATTAACTTCTCAGAAGAGAATGAGAATTCCTTTTGTTCCCACAGTGTAGAATTGTTAAATTTAAAGCATGCCTGTTTTTATCAGTCTGTTGGTTCTTGCTATGTTGATGCATATTAATCAGTTGTGGAGCTCTTTTCGTGACCTACTTCCTGCCACACGGCTTTCTTAAAGAGGTTTATGGTTGTTGTTGCATTTGAAGAAAGTGTCTCAAGTTGTGGAACTCTGTGTATTTTTATTTATTTATTTATTTTTTGTTACATCGTGCCACATGACTATTAGAGTTTTACGTTATTGTTTTGGTTTTCTGTTTGTTGCCGCAAGTGTCTCAGAGTTGTGGCACACCGTTTGCATGACATACTTCCTTCCACATGGCAATTAAGAGTGATAGCTTTTCTGGCGACTTTTTGTTTTTTTGTGGCCTCTATTCAGAAAGTTTCCGCGACGTTGGTGTACAATTCAAGGAAACTTGGTGCATCCAGCTAAAAAGAAAGATTGCTGATGAGAACTGGACTTTCAGGATGAGTAGCTTGATTATGGCTTCATTGGTAGGAATGGACTGCCATTCTGTGTGATTTGTAGAGAATTTCTTGCCGCAAACAAGAAGTTGAATGTCCAGCATCACTTCATGACATAACATGCATCTTTTGCAAGCAAATACCCTAAAGGACAGGCAAAAAAGGAGACTTCTGAAGAGCTAGAAAAGAAACTGGGGTAGGAGCAAACTGTGCTGACATCTTGGTCATCATCTGCCAGTCATTTGACAACAGCCAGCTTCATTGGATCTCTGCAGGTGGTTCGCGCAGGGAAGCCTTTCACAGATGGAGAATTTGTGAAAGTTGCATTTCTGGAAATGGCTCCATATTTGTTTGCAGACTTCTGAGAAAAGGACAACATTTTTCGCCAGATTCAGGATTTGCCAATGTCAGCAAAGACCGAGAAGGATCGTGCAGACAAAATGATGCAGGATGTGGATTCTCAGGCTGTAAAACATAGTGTGTCATCTTCATACTTCTCTCTGGCACTTGATGAATCCACAGACATCAAGGGCACAGCACAGCTTGCAATAATGGTTCATTTTGTTTGTGGGTCTGGAATAAAGGAGGAACTAGTTAGCATTTGTCCCCCGGAGCTACAAACCATAGGCAAGGACATCTTCAGTGCTCTCTGTAAGTATTTCCAGAAGGAGAACCTGCCCCTTGAAAAAACTGTGAGTATTTGCACTGATGGAGCCCCCGGCATGCCTGGATGTCATAAGCGACTTGTAAGACTACTTGAGGAGAAACTCCAACGCACAATTATTATTTTTCATTGTATTCTCCATCAGGAGTCACTGTGTGCCCAGTCTCTTGGAAAGGAGATGGCAGATATGATGGCATTTGTTGTTAAAATTGTTAATACAATTCTTGCCAGGGCTCTGAACCATCGGCAGTTCAAACAACTTCTGGAAGAACTGGACTCACAATATTCTGACCTACTGATGTACAACAATGTTTATTGGCTTTCCAGAGGTAAGGTCCTGAAACAGTTTGCAGACTGCTTGAATGAAATCAGGCAGTTTTTACATGAGAAGGGCATTGTTCACCCAAAAATTTCAAGCAGCTTGTGTCTTCAGAAGTTCTACTTTTTGGTAGATCTGACTGGACATTTGAACCGACTGAATATTGGTCTGTAGGGATGGGGCAATACTGTTTTCTCCTTGTGTGAACAGGTCCTAATATTCTCATCAAAACTGAAAGTGTTCCAGAATGACATACAAAGAGGAACACTACATCATTTTGAACAACTTCGTGAATTTAAAATAGACAGTGAGACAAGAGAACCCAGTTTCACAATGAACACTGCAAAGCATGATGAAGACATCAGTGGGCTGATCAAAAACTTCAGTCAGAGGTTTAATGATTTTAGAAAATACATACCAACCTTCTGGTTTATGACCCAGTCGTATCAGTCAAATCTTGCTGAAATGCGGTTGGACCATTTTAACACCTCCATTGCTGACTTAAGAGATGGAAGTGGCTGAATTTGAAGAGTCCCACATTTGGATGGATAACCAGGCCCGGACAGAGTACATCCAAGGGCACTAAAGGAACTGGCTGAGGAGCTGGCAGACCTATTTAATAGTCAGGCGTGGTACTGCAGGACTGGAGAACAGCACATGTAGTGTCCCTCCACAAATGTGGTCCCAAGGATGACCCAGGGAATAACAGACCAGTCAGCCTGACTTCCACTGTGGGCAAGCCCATGGAGACCATACTAAAGGAAAGGTTGGTGGAATATCTAGAAGAGCATGGTCTCCAGGATGATATGCAGCATGGCTCATGGGGGGGAGATCGTGTCAAACAAATCTGACTGACTTCTTTGACTGTGTCACTAAGACAGTAGATAGGGGCCAAGCGGTAGACATCCTTTATCTTGATTTCAGCAAGGCCTTCAACTCTGTGCCCCACAAAAGGTTGATCAGGAAGTTGATGGATCTCAGAGTTGGCGAACAGATGGCCAGATGGGTGGAAAACTGGCTGAGGGACAGAACCTAGAGGGTGGTTGTGGGGGGAGAGATATCTGGCACCAGAGAGATAACCAGTGGGGTCCTGCAGGGCTCGGTGCTGGGGCTGGTGTTGTTCAATGTCTTCATCAATGACATTGGAGATGGCATTAAGGGCAAAATGTGCCTATTCACAGATGACACCAAGCTCTGTGGGAGAGTGGACACAGCTGAAGGGATACAGGACCTGCAGGAAGATCCCTGTAGTCTGTAATTCCCTGGGTCATCCTTGGGACCACTGGGGTCATCCTTGGGACCCTGGTCACCATGCAGAGAAGTTGACTCCTGAGTTTCCCTCTGGCCTTGTGTTAGGGGGTAACCAACAGAGACCTTCTGAACAGGTGCAGAATATGGGCGTAATGCTTGACTGTGAGCTGACACTGAAGTCCCAGGTGTCAGCCGTCGTCAAGTCCTCCTTTTACCGTCTGAGGACTATAGCCCGGATAAAGCACCTTGTTCCACACGATGACCTTCCTGTGTTGGTTCATGCCTTTGTTTCCTCGCGTCTCGATTACTGCAATGCTCTATATCTAGGGTTGCCGGGGTTGACCTCCGCCACCTGCAGCTGATGCAGTATGCTGCAGCCAGGTTGTTGACTGGGCTACCAAGAACTTGCCACATTACACCTGTTCTGCGTGAACTGCACTGGCTGCTGGTGCATTGGAGGATTACCTTCACGGTTGCATTGCTAACCTATAAGACACTACATGGACAGGGACCGGGCTACTTGCAAGATCTCCTTCGGCCCTACCGTCCTCTCCGCCCACTCCGTTCCACTGATGAGTGATTGCTAGATATTCCCAGAGTTCGTCTTCAATTTTCTGGGGCCAGAGCCTTTTCTTTTGTGGCTCCAACCCTGTGGAATTCTCTACCTCGTCGGATTAGGGAGTGCCCGTCCACATAATCTTTTAAGGCTTCTTTGAAGAGCTTTTTGTTTGTATTGGCTTTTGATTAGCTCTGAGTTTGCTGCCTTGTTAACTGTGTTTATATTTTATATCCTATTTATTATTTATGTATATTTTTTATGTATTTGCGCTTTGGCACTTGAAAAGCGCAATATAAATAAATAATGATTTGATTTGATTTGATCTAGAAAAGCTAAGGAGGTGGTCCAGGATGTGGCAGCTTAGCTTCAATGCCAAGAAATGCAAAGTTATGCATATTGGAGCCAGGAATCCCAGGACAGAGTACTACCTGGGAGGAGTCCGAGTATCTGCATCAGAGGAGGAGAAGAAGGACTTGGGAGTGATGATCACTAGTGACCTGAAGCACTACACACTGTGCAGAAAGCAGCAGCAAAGGCAAACAAGATGCTGGAATACATATCTAGGGGGATCAGTAGCAGGAGAGCGGAAGTTATACTGCCTTTGTACAGGTCACTGGTAAGGCTGTATTTAGAGTATGGAGTTCAGTACTGGTGCCCACACCTCAAAAAGGACATTAACCTGCTAAAGAAGGTCTAGAGGAAGGCTACAAAGATGATAGCTGGTCAGCAGAGTAAGGCATATGAGAAGGCACTGAACATGTACTCCCTGGAAGACAGGGAAGAGAAAGAGAGGAGACATGATTGGGATGTTCAAGTACTTGAAAGGGATAAATTAGGTTGATAAGGAGAGTCTCTTTAAGCTGAGTGGCAACCATAACATGCGGGGGGCACAGTCTTAAGCTGGAGGGTGGGAAGTTTAGGAGGGAGGTCAGGAAGCACATCTTCACAGAGTGGAAACTTGGAATGTGCTGCTAGAAGAGGTCATCTTGTTAAAGACAGTGGGCAGCTTTAAGAAAGGATGGGATAGGCATGGGGGAAGGGTAAGGATTATGGGTAGGGAGGATGGGAGGAGTGGGGACGGATGGCAGGGACATTAGCTAGAGCTGTGGACCCTGCAATATGAGCAGACTTGATAGATCAAATGGCCTTCTTCTGCTGGCTTCTTTGCATGTTTGTATGTATAAATTTAGAGAGCTAAGTGTAAAGCTAGAAAATCAGGAACGAAGAAGGGCAGAACTAGCAGTACACACAAGTGGGCAGAGATGGAAAGGCTTCCAAAGACAGTTGGGCTCATCTTTCAAGTTTGGATGGCACTCCCAGATAATTTCAAGACCATGAAGCAACTTGCTTTTGGCATGCTTTCAGTTTTTGGCTCCACCTACATGTGTGTACAAGTCTTCTCACAGATGAATTGTATTAAAAACAAATTCTGCTCTCAGCTCACTGATGGATCATTAGATGTTTGTACTCAATTAAAACTGACCTGCTATAAGCCAGATGTTGAAAGGTTGAGCAAAAGGATGCAATGGCAGAAATCTCACTAATTTGAGAGCACTATAAGCCAAATGTTCAAAAGTTGATGAAAAGGATACAAAGGCAGAAATCTGTCTAATTTAAATTACTTGATTGAACAGTACTGTCTGTATTTTGGGAAAAGTTTTTTTTTTGTCACCCGCAGTTTATGCATTGGCACATAAAAGTGGTAACTGGACAGTACTGTCTGCATTTTGGGAAGAGGGATTTTGAATAACCAGGCATCACTTTTCTGTACCAATGCATAACACACTGCTGTTATTCAAAATCCCTCTTCCCAAAATACAGCCAGTACTGCTCAGTCACCACTTTTCTGTGCCAGTGCATAAAAGGCAAAGGAAATTTTTGTTATAAACTGTAGTTTGTGCACTGGCACAGAAAAAGTGGTGACTGAGCAGTGCTGGTTGTATTTTGGGAAGAAGGATTGTGAATAACCAGCACTTTATGTACTAGCACAGAAAAGTGGTGACTGAACAGTGCTGTCTGTATTTTGGGAAAAGGGTTTTTTTGTAGTCTGCAGTGTATACACTTGCACAGAAGAGTGGTGACCAAGCAGTACTGGTTGTATTTTGGGAAGAGGGATTTTGAATAACCAGGTATCACTTTTCAGTGCCAATCATCAGCATATTTTTAATTTTCTCCGATAATTTTAAAAGAACTTATATAGCTAATGCTGTAACTAATGATGCACATCATTAAAGACGTCCGCCACTTACAATTGTTCAAAATCTCTTCCATTGAGCTTACTTGCTCACTGAAAATATGACATTCTACACTGGGGTTGCTGCCACATGTTTCCGATGATATACAGCACGGTATTGAGATATTTAATTTTTTCATAGAGGGCATGACATAGTAGTGAGAGCTTTCAAAAACTTCAAAATCCTGTAGCTTCCTTCAGGAATAAATGAAAATGAAAAGAAAAATGGGTATATTGATGATTTTGTCAGGAACCATTATGGCTAAATAAAAAGACATAGGGTGGGATATTCAGAAGGGTTGCACATGGCGCAACACAGTTGCGCCATGCGCAACCCACTGATGCGCCCCCAGTGCGATATTGAAAAGGAGAAGTGTGTGGCACAATCCAGATGCACCAGAGTGCATCAGTAATGTGTGTGGCGGCGCAGGGGGCGTGCCCATGCATACTCCGCACATCCTGATATTCAGCCCGGGATGTGCTGAGCAGATGCAGGCACAACCCCTACCTGCGCCGCACACATTTGACTAAACAAAACAAGGAGCAACAGCTGGCCACCACAGTCAGCTGCCGTGTTACAGAGGGTGCAAAACAGCAGCTGCCGCTGTCGACTGGCCACCCATATCGCCGCAGCACCGTCTGGTAGTGCCCCCCATGTCCAATCGCAGGCATAAGCATTAAACTATACTAATATTCTTTGTGGTCCAGCACGCTCGATCGGGCAGCAAGTTCATTCCCTGCGGTCCAGTATCGCTCAGTCACCCTGGCATACGAGTTGAACATACGTCCGTGGTGGTTTGTTTACTGCGGCATATTGAATCATAACATTTCCAGTTATCTCGTGGTCCAGCCGCAGCTCACGAATTACCATTTCGCTCGTCAGCGCGGCGGTGTTTCTTCAGCCGCGCCAACGCCGTCGACTGCATAGCAGCTTTATTGTCCAACGGGCCACGGGCGCAGAGCACTGCATTGCCACAGTCACCTGACCGTGTAGTACGGATGAGCTCAGCATGCTATTGGCCCACGCCAGGACCAATGGGCGACAGCCGCACTGTATGCAGTCAGTCGGGCGAAGCGTCGGGCGGCTTGGCGGTGGGGAGCTGCCGCCTGACACTGACCGGGGCGGGTGGGGCCTGTGGGTGGGCGGGTACCGCTGGACCACCAGGGATGGTTTGGAATGTTATATTTCAATACTTATGCCCGCACTCGGCTGGAAGCGTCCACTGGACCACCAGGATATTGCACTTGTATATTTCATTACTTATGCCCGCAATCGGCTGAAGCAGTCCACTGGACCACCAGGATATTGACTTTATATTTTATACCTATGCCCGCCGATCGGCTGGAAACTGTCCACTGGACCACCAGGATATTGATCTTAATATTCATACGTATGCCCTGATCGGGCATTGGGGCACATTGCCGCCAGTGCAGGGAGTGCCGGTCCTGATGGCTCAGCAGCTCGGCAGGGCACCAGGTGCCAGTCGCTGGGATCGGCAGACTCTGCATGCAAATGGGGCCATAATGGTATGCAAATGGCCCCATTTGCGCCTTGCATGCATTATGGCCCCCATTTGCATGTCCACCGCTGAATATCGTGGTTGATGCAGCCAGCACAACGGCACTTGCACTAGCGCATCCCCCTGCCACTCTCTGGCCACTTGTGCTGATGCAGTGCCACTGCACCATGCGCTATGTGGGTGGCCACGGAGCGACAGTCAACGGTGCTGAGCCATGGCGCAGCACCATTGAATATCACCCTGTCAGCGCCCTGGCACATCTCAGTTTCGCTGCGACCAGGCTTGCACCACAGCCTGGCGCAGTCTGAATATCCCACCCATAGTCACTAACAAATACTGCTTTTTTAAATAAATAAAGGAATTAAAGAAGACAGAGACATCTGAATTTATTTACTGTTAATTAAAAATAAATAAAATATGAGCTAGCTCTGGTGGTGCAGTGGTAGCACAACCACTAGTATGTCAGACCCAGCTTCCGAAGTGAACTCGAGTTGTCAGGGGGACCAGACAGGGCCAGCAGTATGCCTGACACCTAGCTGAGGCTAACTGTTCTTGCAGTTAGGAGGCTCCAGTAGAAGAGACACAGCTGTGCCATTGCATGCCAGACATCCCAGGGCAAAAATGGAGGAAAAATGTGTTCACTGCACTATATACCTAGAAGGGTCTGGCCAGCCCTTCTAGCCCCAACATGACAGGGTAACCCATGGGAGAAGTTGAAGAGGGTAAGACCTGCAGATGGTAGGTGATTGGGCTGGGGGGACCATCTGGAAGAAGAGCCTACCAAAGCAGAAGGCATATAAACACATGATTAAATAGATAAATGAATAAAAAAAATACATTTAAAAATATAAATTCATAAAAAATGCAGAGCCCTCTGAATTTATTTATTGTAACTAAATACAAATAAAAAATGAATTGAAAATACTAAGAAGTTGAATGGGCAGAGCCCTTTACGGAATCTGACTGTATATTTTCTTTTAGGTTCCAGTGGAAATCTAACTACTTGACTCCTGGATAAATGTTTGGATGCAAATCTCCATTGTATCTAATCCTGGATTCCATGGGACTCACTTCCAGATTTTTGATCCCTGCCATCCATAGATGTCTGCCAGACCATTATTATGTTTGGCCACTTGCATCATTAGTTAGATGCAAACTGCTGCAGAGCACTTCCATCTACCATAAAATTTGCAGCAGTTAGTAAATTGTGTGAAGGTGCATCTGATGGAAAAAAAAATAGGTTACTCATCTGCAACCATAGTTCTACGAGTGGTGTATAGTTCATATCCACACTCTGGCAGTTCCACTGGAAGTGCTGATTCATTGAACATCTTGAAGCCAAGCTCCTCCTACCACTCCGGGCGATATATCCCCAACTCCACCCTGTGATGCCAGATATTTGCATGCTAGAAGCAGGGATTCATGTACCACTTGCCAGGGGAGGCCCAGTGGGTTGTGTAGATGTAAGTAAGTAATGTTTTATTTAATTAGGCACCCAATCCCAGGGGCTCTGGGTCCTGTACAATAAAACATATTTAGCAGGGTTATTAAAACGTTTCAATTAAAATAATCAGCAGCAATATTAAATTATTATAAAAGCATTATAGATGCCAGTCCAGTGGTGTGGAGGGCTGAGGCATCTGTGCCTTAATTCCTGCCACGCCAGCGACCCATGTTCGCAGTGCGAGTGGGCCACCGGGGGTCAGCTGGGGAGGAAGAGGACAGAGCATCTGAAGGACAGTTCTCCTCTCCCAGGGAGGGTTGGGGACACAGTCCGCTGCCTGCCTGACCTCTAGTGGTAGCTGGCGGCTAGCACAGTGGGCCCACACATAGGGGCGGTTATGGGGCAGACGCCCGGCGTGCCGCGTACAGAAGCGTGAGTGGTTCAGCCACTGGCATCACTGCACGTCACTGCACCACACTCGGGGATGGGCACCAAAAACGGAGAAGAAAAATGACAGCCAGTAGGATGAAGGCGGCCCCTCGTAGGCTCCACACCCAGCAAGCTGGCACCTCGCTAGAGTGAGAGGTGAGTCCAGCGGATGCCGGGGTGATGGGGCTGGGGAGGGGCCTAACTGAAGGGGGTCGGGTGAGTGCATAAAGAAATGAGGAAAAAAATAAATAAATAAATAAAAGCATTATAGAAACATACTAAAAAGTATTTGCAAGGTAGGCTAGATTAAACAGATGAGTCTTTAGGCCCCCCCCCAAACACCTCCACCATAGGGGCCACCCTCAAAGATCATGGCAACGAGTTCCAGAGGACTGGGCCAGCCACCCTGAATGAGCGATCACCCGAGGTTTTCAGCCTGGTCCTCGGAACTGTCAGAAGCCCTGGGTGGAGGAACAAAGTGAGTGAGATGGGATAGCCAGAGTAAGGAGATCTGACAGGTAGCCAGGGCCCAATTCGTATAGGGCCTTTTAGGTGAGCAAGTCCACCTTGAAGAGAACCCGCCACCTGATCAGCAGCCAATGCAGACCCCACAGGACTGCAGTCACATGGCAGGACCTAAGTAGTCCTGTCAGCAGCCTGGCTGCTGCATTCTGCATTAGCTGCAGCTGGCGGAGGTTCCCTCCACTGACCCCGACATACAGAGCATTACAGTAGTCGAGGGTGAGACCTGCAGATGTGAGCTATATACCACTCCTAGAACTATGGTTACAGGTGAGTAATTTATTTTTCTAGGGACGTGGATGCAGTTCACTGTCTACATTCTGGCAGACTCCTTGTCATTCTCTAGAAGGAGGGTGCAAGTCACATACCCCTATTTGGTGAACCGAGATTGAAGAACCAAAGTCCCAAAACCAGCATCCCGATGAGACTCAAAGTCAATGCTGTAATGGCAAATGAAGGGGAGTGCTGACTTCCAGGTAGCAGCCTTGCAGATTTCCTGGACAGGAATGTCCCTGGAAGCAGCCACTGAGACACTGGTATGTCTGGTGGCAAAAACTCTAAGCCCTACGTAGGGGAGGCTCCCTACCAGCCAACCTATAGCAGAGGTCGATACAGGATGTGATCCACCTGCCAATCATCTGCTTTGCTGCCAGTCTGCCAGGCTTAACTTCAGCGTATGATACAAACAGCTTGCAAGCCTCACCTTGAACTCTAGCTGTGCGCTCTTTATAATACAAGAGTGCCCTCTGCAGGTCCATAATATTGAGCCTGCAGTCAGCCTCCAAAGAAGGGTTGATAAAATATACCAAGAGGTTTATCACCCCGGTTAGGGTGAAATTCCAATACTACTTTTGGGAGGAACTTTGGGTGGGGGACAAAGGATGACCTTGTCCTTGTGGAAGACCAGATAAAGAGACACCACTGAAAACACCTGGTGTTTACTGATGCTTCTGGCTGACGTGATGGCTGCTAGGAAGAAACATATTATAGGACAAGTGTGACATCTCATACCTATGCGTAGACTTGAATGGCATGCCCATGAGAATAGCCAGCACCAGCAGTAAGTCCTATGGTGGTGGTGGTGGTTCACACACCAGAGTAGACATATGGTTCAGGTCTTTGAAAAAGCACCCCCACCACCTTTTTTCCTGTACAACCATCTGCTTACTGGCCCTATGGCTGCCAGGTGTACCTTAAGAGTTTTTGCTCGTAGTCCCAACTGAGAGAGGGATCAGAGATACAAGTATTCCAAGATGCTCACCACAGGGCAGGCAAGGGGGTCAAGCTCCTTGCCCTGGCACCAAATGGATAACCTATTTCATTTAAATACATTACATCTATGAGTCAACTCTTTTCAGGAGGCCTCCACAACAAAGAGCACATCTTCTGACAGACTTAAGGCCTGAAACTCTAGCCATTCAGGAACCACGCAGAGAAGTGCAGGGATGTCAGTTTCAGGTACAGGACCATTTCCTGTTATCTGGTCAGCAGATGCAGGTGAAAAGGCAGCTGCTACGGAGGTCTGTTGCTGAGGCTGAGGCAATTTGGGTACCAGAACTGCCTTGGCCAGTTTAAAGCTATCAGGATCATCCGCGCCTCGTCCTTCCGGGCCTTAACCACCATCTTATGGATCAAGAGGAAGGGAAGGAAGGAATACATAAGGCCTAGGGTCTAAGGCCTCATGAATAGAGATGGGCAAGGTGGCCTCAATTCGCTCCGCGGAGTGATTCATGGAGTAAAGGTGAATTCGCAGAGCACTCCGCAACACGAAACAGAGTACTTCACGTTATAATGGGTAACGTGAAGTCCATTGAAGACAATGACTTTGCGTTACTCCACCTTCCCTAACCACTACTCCACCAAATTTTAAGAAGATGTACATTGAAAACAATGTACTTTGCCTTGTTTTTAAGCTCCAAAGGTGAATTTTGCAGTGATTCATGGGATTTCAGGTCACATGGGCTCTAGATTGTTCTGCACAGCCTCAGTTCGGGGTAGTGTGTATAAGAAGCTGTAGAAGACAGTCTGCTCGGAGAGCTCTCTGCGATTCCAACCTTCTAAAAGCTGTTAAAAAAGTCTTGAGTCATTTTTTTTGCTGAAATTTTAGTTCATCGATTATAGGAAACCCTCCTGTTCTCATGTCATCAAGCGTTTATTGTTTGTGTGTGTATTTTGAATGTTAATGTACAACATTCAGTCTGTGTACTGAGAGACAGTGGAAGTGTGCTTGGGGGAAGGGTGTATCATGTGTAGGCAGATTTAAGTTAGAGAAATAAGGAGTTCTTTGTTTTTTGGTTAGATTTTTCTTGTGTAACTGACTGTGTTAATGTACACACAGTAATATTTTCAGTAATTGTTGACATTTTTTGGCTGATTGTGTGTGTTGTGGTCTGGAGGGACCTGGTGCAGCAGTGAGGTTGTTTAAAATATGTTGTATATTACCGAAGTTTTAAATTTGCTGCGCATTACTTGTTGTGTGTGTGTGTGTGTGTGTGTGTGTGTGTGTGTGTGTGAGTGTGTGTACGGTGTGTGACATGACACCAAATAATACACCTTTTATTGTGCCACAGTGTAACTGCAAGCACAACAGTGTGAACCTGCTATCCACTGCAGCTGTGTGATTTTGTACTGCCATTGTGGTATCTTTTCTTGGTTTTGCACTGCAGTAATCTGCAGTCAGTGCTCCCCCACCGGGAAAAGGTATTCTTTTCCAGATTGGATTGTTTGTGACTTGAGAACACCACTGGTTAGTTGGTGTTGTTGAACTTGTTGTGACTTTACGTCTGTATCTGTTGTTGAAGCCACAGTAGCTTTTTTGGCTTCACATCCAGTGTCCCCCACCCAGAGTGAATGTTCCAAAATCTAAATTTGTTTAGAATATTCCTGTTGGTCCCCCAAAATGCCCGCAAAGAGACGTGCAAGCAAAGCTGTTTCTCGCCATGGCATTGCTGCCACTGGTAAGATTGTCTGTGGGCGTGGTTGTAGCACACAGTCGCAGAAGTGCATTACTGATGTGAGGAAAGGTATTTCTCTTTCAATGTTTTTTACAGCGCAATCAGTAGCTTCACTCATAGTTGGAGGAGATGATGTTGTCCCAGCTGGTGTTGTTGGTTCAGTTGCTGGTGGTGGTATGAGTATTGCTGCCTCAAGTTCCACTTCCGACCAGTTTTCCATGTCCAAAAATATAATGTAGTGTGAAGCAGAGGCAGTGAGTGACAGTGTAGATGATGTCATACTCCCCAGTAACATCTCAGTAACTGAACATAAGGATTCTGATCATCATGTCAACGATAGCACACAAAGTGACATTTCTTCCACCATGGTTCAAGTCATGCATTTGTCATGCAGTGATTCACAGTGCGGTGAAAACATTTTGGGTGTTGGTGGTGCTGATGATGATGAGGTTGCTGCGGTTGCAACATGCAGTCCATATGCCAGCATCCAAGCAGAAGATGTGAATGATGCTGAGGAATATGATGATGATGTCAGTGACCCCTGTTGGGAACCGGAGAAAAAGAAACTCAAGGTGGCTGTGTCTGGGTCTGTTTGCATTCCCCCCCCCCTTAAAAAGTTGTGATTTACCAGTTTCAGTTGATGATGATGACGATGATAACCCAGTAATAATGATAGGTAGTCATGGTGGTCAGTTGCAGTCCAAGTGTGTCCTGCTTGAAAATCATGTAGCACACCCCCCACTTCAGTGCTTAAAAAAACGGAGTCCAATAAGCAGCATCAGGGACATGTTAAAGCTAGAGCATCAAAACCCCTTGTTTGGGATTTTTTTGTGGAAGATGCAAATGATGAGTCAGTTGCAATCTGCCAGGTTTGCCAGGTGCGTGTGAGTCGAGGTAAAAAGGGAGAGCCATCTGGGCACAAGGGGACAGCATACACATCTTAAGAATAGGCACATGGCACTGTAGACTTAACACACGAAGACAGCTAATACCTGTACCACAGTGGGGCGTTCACCCTCGTCATCAACCATAACGAGTATGTTATCCCCTTCCATGACTGTAGCATCAAGTAGAAAATTAAATGTATGCAGTAGTGATGAAATAACAGCAGAGGATTACTACAGTCATGATGAGGTGGAAGAGCAGAATGATTTGGGGGGAAGTACGGGGGGAGCACAGGAGACACTTCTTCACAGAGAGGGTGGTGGAACAATGGAACGCACTGCCCAGGGTCTGGTGGAAGAGACCACAGTGGAAGGATTCAAGAAGGGTTAGGACAGGTACAGGGGGAAGCTGAGGCCAGGGAGGGCCACCTCTGGGGCTGGGGGGGGTGGAGGAGCGAGTTCCCAGTAGGGGGCTAGCTTCCGAGCAGACACGATAGACCATGGGGCCTATTCTGCTGGCTTTTACTAAGATACTATGATTTTGAAGTCTTGTTCAGTGGCTTTGAGATTAGCAGTTTTGGTGGTGGTGGTGATCAATGCAGTGTGTCTAGTGCAAGTAGTACATCAACCCCTGCTGGTAAATCTGGGAAAATAACTGCACTTCTGGGCTTGTCATCACTTGCACCACCGTCTTCATCACATGTCCACACTCCACCCCCTGCCATTAGCAGAGCAGAAACATTTGTCGTCATACCCCGAGTAAAACGTTTAAGTCAGCCCATGTTACAGAGTGTTTTTGAGCATAAGCTGAAGTACCCAGCCAATCACACAGTGTCACGTGAACTTAATGCTGCTGTGGCTGAAATGCTGGCAACTGATCTTTAGCCTTTCTGCTTTGTGAAGATTTCCGGGTTCCTGTGGTCTGCTGCACATGCCTGTCCAAAATGGAAAGTCCCATCCAGGACATACTTTTTGACCCAAGCTGTCCCAGAGTTGTACCGTACTGTGTTCGACTCAGTAAGACATGCCCTTCAACATTCCTCCTCTCTATTCATCCATTTAAGTATGGATATGTGGACAAGTGGCAAAATAGCGGGGAGTTCATATTTGTGTATAACTGCACACTGGGCGCAGGTTCCGGGGGTTGTTTGTGCTGTTGGTAGTGTGAACAATCAGTGTAGTAAGGTATAGTGTCATGGTAGCAATCTTCCAGGAGTTTGACAGCATGCAATGATTGCTATGCATAAAATGACCTGTTCACACACTGGTGAAAACATGCTGGATGTGGTACTGACTGAAACTGACAAGTGTCCGAACCCCCTGTCCCTGAGAGCTGGGTTCATAGCAAGTGACAATGGGTCAAATGTGGTGAAATGCATCACAGATGGTGTTTTTTTTCAGGTTCCATGCATGGCCCACTGTTTAAATCTTGTAGTGCAGGAGTTTCTGCAGCACCCTGATATAAAGGAAATGCTGACAGTTGCACGCTGCATCTGTTCTCACTTTTCACGCTCTGCAAAGGCCCGTGACCAACTTCAACATTTGCAGATCCGAAACAGCCTACTGCAGCACCGCTTGATGCTGGAAGTTGTCACCCGGTGGAACTCCACTTTATACAAGGCAGAAAGGTTGCATGAACAGTACAAAGCCATCACAGAATATCTTGTCATGCACACTAATCTTGAGAATTCCAGGGCCTCCATGTCTATGACGACTGAACAGTGGCGCCTCATGAACTCTGTAATAAGAATCTTGAGGCCTTTTGAACATGCCACACAGACAGTGAGTGGTGAGTCTGCATCAATTAGCCAATCAATTCCACTGCTGTGGGTGCTGAGGCAGACATTGGTGTTGCCAGAGACAGTACTAGCAGTGTGTTGCTGAAACACATGCTGACAGTATTCAACCAGAATTGTCACATCTGGAGCATTCAGCATAGTGACAACTTTGCAATAGCAACAATGCTGGACCCACGATACAAACATGGAATTGCATCAGTACTGGAGGGCGGGCCTGAACCGGTATAAAATGTCAGTGGGCAACTGATGCGTTTGGTTCATGGGGCACAGAGGTCACGTGCCAAGGTCAGGAAACCTGAACAGCATAATCAGGCTGAAGGTGAACCTGGAGGTGTAGTATCAAGCATATCCTGTAAGGGGAAGGGGACTGCAGTTCCAGATGGTCTGTCATCAAAAGCGGCTGGCATTAACCCACTTTTGGAGGCTTTGTCTCAAGTCGGGATTTGTGACATAAATGATTCCGGAGAAGCGGATGATGCATCAACCACTGGACTTAGAGCAGCACAGTGAATGGTTGAGTCATATGTGTCTGAAAACAGGCATCTGTCAATCACTGATGATTCCCTTTTATACTGGAGGGAGTGGAACAGTCGGTGAATGGCCAGAGCTGACTGCTGTGGCACTGAAGTACCTGACATGCCCACCCTTCAGTGCGAGTGTCGAGAGGGTATTCAGCTTAGCAGGTGCAATAGCTCGGGATCATCATACAAACCTCTCTCCTGCAAATGTCAGTTTGCTGACATTCATGAAAATTAATGAAAAGCACATACCAGCTCAGACTGCAACCTCAGTATTCATACCCCAGTATACTCATGGTTTTGCTGATGTTGAAGAAATGGACCATCCTGATGGCAGTGACAGCATGAAGCGGTCTACCACTGACGTAGATGATAATGCAATGGAGAAAAAATTTCCCCATGGTCAGAATTCAGACATAGAAGACTGCAAGGGCAGCTTTCTTTCTGAGAATGATGATGAATGATGATGAGGTTAATGTTGGCAGGTTTTAACTGAAGTGGTTAAAAGGCTGTAACATGTCTTATGTGATACATGTTCTCTTTTTCATAAAGTTAAATCACTGTCCCACTCATAGTGACTCAAATTCCATATATCACGTCATCACATTTATAGCAGAGAGCAAAGTATATCCTGGCCCTCAGACTACCACCACCATAAGACCGCTGTTCTCCAGTGCCACCATAGGGAATGTGACCATGTGCCCCCCCCCTGGACTACCACCACCATAAGACCGCTGTTCTCTACTGCCACCATAGGGAATGTGACCATATGTCCCCCCGGACTACCACCACTATAAGACCGTTGTTCTCCACTGCCGCTATAGGGAATGTGACTGTGTCCCCCCCTTCCCAGACTACTATCACCATAAGACCACTGTTTGCCACTGATATCATAGGGAATGTAACCGTGTGCCCCGCCCAACTACCACCACCATAAGATCGCTGTTCGCCACTGCCACCACCACCGCCAGATGCAGGAAGATGTGAGATGGAATGTCATCATGTGCTGCAGCTATGACCACCACCAACCACCACCAGTGTCACTGTGACAATGTTTTACCATTACACTGACCATGCCAAGGCAGAGGGAGTCAAACAGGAGACCACATCCATCAGCCACAGACACAAGGCTTCTTACTATTAAAACTATAAAGTGAGTATGTGTACTAATGTTTTTCATGCTATTCAACTTCCTTTAGCTATGTGTTTTGTTTTGTGTTGCTTTTCTGAGCTGCAGTGGTCAAAAACACATGGTCACCTTATGCAACTCTGCAAAGGAGATAGTGAAAATATCTGCTTGTATAACTCACTTCCTTCCTGCCTGGCTAAAGCATGTGACTTACAGTACTGTAAGCCATGTGATGTATGAGGGACTGCCTAAAGTGCCTATATTGTTGTCATTCTGCCTTACTTCGCGTTAAGGTGGAATAACAACACAAAGTCATAATAACAAAGCGAAGTGAACACTTTACAATGGTCACTTCACGTAGCGTAATGATAACATGATGTAGCCACTTCGCATTCACTTCGCAGGCAGAATTTAATTTCGCTGCATCTCTACTCATGAAGGCATCCCCCAACAGCATCCTGGACGGTGGGGGGCCAGGCAAAAAATACCCTCAGTTTTGCAATTTCCCAGCAGGTAAACAGATTCACAAGAGGTGTGCCCCACAAGAAGAACAGGTGGTTCACTACCTCCTGATTTAGGGACCACTCATGCAATGTCTCTCCTACCCAGTTGAGAGTGTCCATCAGCTGACTGTGAACTGTAGTGACATGGATCACCAGGAGATCTGTACCCAGGCAGCACATGAGGGTCCAGGAGAGGAGGACCTCCCGATTCAAGGAAAAGCAGTGTGTTGTACCCTGCCTGGTCATGTAGAACATGATAGTGGTGGTAACCATTGGGACATGCATGACCTGACCCCTGACTAGAGGAGCGAATTCTGTCAGAGCAAGGCATACTGTATGGAGCTATAGCGGGTTTATGTGGTGATGGGACACCCTGGATGACCAGAACTTCTGGGCTTTGTGGTCTCCCAGGTATACTCCCCGCCCAACAAGAGACACATTCATTGTGAGTGTGACAGTTGGTTCTGAGTGAACAAATGGGTTTCCTTCCTCCAGATGTTCTGGGATCAGCCACCACTGGACGGCATCCCAAACCAGCTGGGTCACTGTAACTGGCTAGTCCAAGTGGCCTAGAGGTTGGGACTACTGATAGTTCAACTACCACTGCAGGTGGTGCATCTGCCAGCAGGCCCAATGGACTGCACTGGTGCAGGACGCTATGTACCTAAGTAGCCACAGGAAATCCTGGGCAGGGTGCGTGAGCCCAACTTGAAATGATCGGGCAAAGAAGGTAAGATCCATTACCCGGTCTGCAGAGAGGTGGGCCTTGGCATGCTGGGAGTCTAGCTCTGCCCCAATAAACTTGATCACCTGTGAGGGTACCGGCTGAGACTTGTCCGAGTTGACCAGCAAGCCTAAGTGTCAGTAGGTCTGGAGGGCCAGATCTCTGAACCTCTTGATGGTCTCTTTGGATGGCCCAGCTACCAGCCAGTCATCCAGGCAGGGACACACACACTGATGCCTTGGTGCCACAGGAAGGCTCCCACCACTGCCATGCACTAGGTGAGGACCCTGAGTGCTGAGGAGAGACCAAAGGGCATCACCCAGAACAGGTACAGGACCCCTTCCGCTCAGAACTGGAGGTACTGGCAGTGGGACGGACTGATTGATCTGTGGAAGAATGCATCCTGGAGGTCCAGGAAACAAAACCACATGTTGTGTTCCAGAGACAGAATAATCTGATTTAGGGTGACCATCCAGAACTTGCACTTCCACATGAACTGCTTTAGATCATGCAGATCCAGTATGGAAACCAGCCTCCCCCATCCATTTCAGAACCAGAACCAGAAGTACAAGAACACGTAACCCTGACTGGCCAGGGCATCCAAGACATGGGCTATGGCCCCTTTCGCAAGAAGTTGAGTGATGTCTCCCGAAGAGCAAACAGCATGTCCTGCAACACCCTGGACTCCTGAGAAGTATGGAGTCAGTGAGGCAAGAAAGCCTTGAAGTGCAGAAGCATTCCTCTGCCCACCACTTCTAGCACCCACTTGTCCTTTGTGATAGAGGACCAATGTGGCAGGAAGTGACTAAGCCGACGCCCGACCATGAGTGCAGGCAGAGACAGGGCAGGTGGAGGGATGAGATGTTTAGCCAGTGACTGACCTTGGTCTCTGATAATCTTCACTGATGATTGCTGTTCAGCAAGGAGGTAAGAGAGGATGCTATCAAAAAACTTCCATCAGAGAATGACCAAGGTTAGCCATCATGATGGCATAGCTTGCCTGACGGAGACCAAAAGATGCCACGGCATACACTTTTTAATGTGGTCAGTCCTTCTGGACTCCTTGTCCAGAGGCTTGTCCATGTCCCCCTGGCTCCCAGATTTCTGGAAGGCCAAATCAGAAACCAGCCCTTTGGCCACAGGGTGATCTGAAAACCCTGAGAGGGATTTGGTGGCAACTGCGTACTTGTGGACCATTCAGGTGGAGGTTGCTGAGGAGGATGCTGGATGCTGCCAAAGCTCCAGGGCCAGTCCCAGTATGGCCTCAGCTACAGTGAAGGCAACCCTTGGGGAACTGTCCTGGTCCAAAATGCTAGTGGTTGAATGGGCCTTCTTAGTTGGAGCATCCACCTTCGGATTCAGTGGTGGCAGCTCCACCCAAAGCAGTGGAGAAACAGTTGCAGAAAGCATATGTGTGGCATGGACCAGTGAGGGTACAATTGGAGGTTGCCAGTTGACTGGAGGTCCAGGAAGGTAGAGGCCTACCCCATCCCACAATGGCCAATTGTTGCCAGAGGAGCTCCTTGTAGCACTGGTGCATCTTGTGGTAGTGTTCCTCCTCACCTGAGGATGAGGAGGTTGAGAAGCATCATTGGCAATGCCTCCCAAATAAGCGGATTTGAAAGGAAAAGTGCCTCAGTTGAGATCTCGACCAAGACCTCCACTGTAGAGCAGATGACGGACATCAAGATGAGCCTTCCAGCTGGTTGCGGTACACCACATGCCTGGCCATATTGACCAGAACAGGTTTCAAAGGCTCTGCCCCCAGTGTAGGCCGCTCATGAGGTGAATCAGTTGGGGACACCAACCAGTCCACATCCTCCTGAGTGAGAAACAGGAGCAACAGGGTCTGGGAGATTGACTCCTTGATCTCATCCGACAGTTGGTCAACAAACTTGAGGAAGATTTCCACGGCCTGCTCGACTGAAGCTGAGGTTGACAAGTCCGACCGGGGTACCGAGGAGTTCTTGACTAAACGGGTTTCCACCGGACTCAAGGAGTCAAGAGAGTGGAGTGATCGGTAGGATTTCTATCTCTCTCAGCCTCATGACCGGCACCATTGGAAATTGTGTTTCTTATCATAGTGGGCTGGGCTCTCCCCCAGCACATTTTATGGAACCCATCCATGAATGACCCTCTGATACAGGCCCTAGCCAGGAGCACTGCTGAGACCCAGGAGGTGCCCACCATGGAAGCTGACACTTCCTCTTTGAGGGCTGCAAGTTGCAGATGAGACCCAGCAGCTGACGCCTCCTTGTGGCCCTTAGAGTGGTTCTTCAGATCCCACTCCAAAAGCCATCTGTGGGTGAGTTGATGCTTCCTGTCTTTGAGAGATTCAGTGAGCACAGATAAACACAGGCCACACCCACCCATGCCATGCTGCACACCCATGCAGTACAGGCACGTCATACGGGTTGGTGGTCGACATTTTCTGCCAGCACCAGATGGGCTTCCATTAGTCCATCGTCGATAACTGACTGAAGTCAAAGGGGCCAATTGAGAAATAGAATTAGAATTAGAAAACTTCAAAATCCAGGCTCAGCAATGGTGTACTAATCCTAAATGAGAGCCGCAAAGGAGGTGACCTGTTCTTCCAGCAGAAAGAAAGATCTGACAACATGGGGTGGAGTTGGGGGATATATCACATGGGTCGCAGGAGTTAAGCTTCAAGACATCCAGTGAATCAGCACTTCCAGTGGAACTGCCAGAGTGTTGATAGTGAACTATATCCATGGCCCTAGAAGCACCAGCATCACCTACAGTGTGTCTGTTCAGTCAAGAACAGGACTTTAGAAATCTAACACCTGCAGAACATTCTGTCATCTCTTCAGTCATAGGCTTCCAGGGGCAGTCATATGTTTAATAAGTGCAGCTTTCTGTAAGAAGTATCCTGCAGCTGGAGCAGAGACGTCTAGCATTGGTCTCAATATGACAAACTTAACAACTCAGGAGTTTGGTTTCAGCATTCGTTTTAATAACCTTGCTGCTATTGGTTACATAACCCCAGTTTTAGGGTGAAGATTATCAGCTGCTGACATTAGATCCAGAGATTCTACTGAAGACAAGCACTACCCACCCATGGTTACTATCATCTTCTGTCCCTGTGCATGATGATCAGATGGCCGAGGCATTATAATATATGTGTAGTTAACTTTGGGAACAAGATGAAAGTCACAGTGGTATATTTTCCTGGATGCAAAACAAAATAAAGTTCTAACACAATACAAAGGGAACAAACTCTGTCTTTTTTAGATTGCAGCACTGTGTTTCTGCTGAGGTGAAGTCACAGGACCATGAAGAGGTCTGCAATTGGCAAGTACTGGAGTACTGTTTTCCAGGATTCCTGAACTTGAAGTAGAATCCCAGAGATTCACAGACAGTCCTGTGTCAAGATTTAAAAGGTTATTTTTTACAATAGTGGAGAAATTGTTCCTTCCCCTAAGGTCTGCACAGCAGCTGAATCCATCCCCCAAGGTCCTGAATATTGTTGAGATCTTCTTTAAAGACGTAACGACGCAGCCTACTTCCCTTGGTGTAATAAACTTGTAATAACTGGCTTCCGTTTTTTCCCATAGAAGGAGCAGGCTTTAATTCACTGTTATAACCCGCGGGTTATAACAGCGAGCATGCGCCACCTGCTCCTTCCATTGCCTCATGCTGCACCTCATTAAATCACCTCATCAACCTCCGTGACGAGTGTGTGAGTAGTGGCAGTAAACCAGTTCTCATCAACCTAGCAGCAGTCCAGCCAAAAGTTATTTTCTTAAGACAAATCAAGTGTACCTTGCTCTGCAAAATACACACAGGCTGTAACTCTATTCTTAACACACTCTCTCATCTCCATTGAAACCAAATGATAGGTCATGCC
Organism: Neoceratodus forsteri; assembly: GCA_016271365.2. NCBI lineage: Eukaryota > Metazoa > Chordata > Ceratodontiformes > Ceratodontidae > Neoceratodus > Neoceratodus forsteri. The sequence goes on along the minus strand of CM057453.1, from coordinate 1,574,307,994 downwards.
AGCTGCCTAATTAACATATCACCAAGCCAACCTGAAGGAAAAAAAACTCAAACAAAACCTTTTAAAAAGTTTACAAAATGGACAACATACGGGACATTTCAAGACAGAAGTACAACTTTCTCTGGAATGTACTTTAAATTTTAAAATGTTTTTAAGAAAGGATTTCAGAACTTGAACCACGTTGCCGTTGTTTTTTTTCTCCATGAGGCAAAAAAAAAAACTGAAGTCAGTAATTGCATCTAACAATGTGTGGGGTGAGTGCACAAATGAGAAATTAATGCTCACCCTCAGTGTGAGATGCTTTAATAAACCCCTCGGGCTTCTTCCTGGCGGTTGATATAGTATCCCACACCTCAGGTGGGCATTAATTTCTCGTTATGCACTCACCCCATACATTATTAAAGGAATAATGTCTGACAGGGTGGGTGTTCTGCTGGGATAACCTCCCACCTCAGGTGGTTGGGCCCAAGGCCACCAGCTGAGGGTGTCCAACACCCGAGAAGGGATGTTATCCCAGCATAACACCCACCCTGGAGGGCATTATTCCTATTATACAATGGCTTGTTGTTTTATACAGAAAAAAAATAATTGTAAAGAATTTTTTTTAGTGTTTATAAATATTTTTTTAAGAAAAGATGCAAACAATCTATGGGATCAGCATCATCTAGTTGATCAGCAGGGATGTTATGCCAGGATAACAACCCTGCTGGGATGGCCAATTGACCAATCAGGAGCCAGGATTCTTTCTTGCCATTGTATAATGTATATACAATAACTAGCTGCCATTCATTAGTGAGTCTGTCTCTTGCTTTTAACCAAGCTGTACCTGTACCTGTATAGAAGCCCACATTAAACCAAATAAAGCATTTTAAACTACTGGATATGATTGTGGACTAAAGAAGACAGCCTCAGGTTGCTGCTATTAGGCAGCTACACTGCACTCTGGCATTGAGATAAAAATTGTGGGACAGAAACCTCAGAAATGTTTCCCAAAGCTACCAATTATAGTATTTCAAGTACATTATATATATATATATATATATATATATATATATATATATAAAATATATATATGCTTGCTAGGGGAGGTGTGTAGCTATATGATTTAATTTTGCAGGACGCTGAAGTAACACTGTGGGTTCAGGGATATAGTGGTACCTATGGGCTAAACATAGATGCAGTGTCCTAGTGGGGTAACATACCAATGAGCTAGTTTGGAGGAAGAAGCAGTATATCCTGTAGGATGTATAGGCATTACAAGAAGATGGCTAATTTTCAGTTTGTTTGGCTTCTGTAAATCTCTCTAACCCACACAGATACAATCTAAAGCCACAAACCCAGCACAGAGCATCCTGGGTATGCAGATCCTTATGTGAGGGATGAGGAAGAAAGCTGAATAAGAAATGGTCAGACTCATAATATTCTGCTCAACATGCCACCACACAGACCAGTTTAAAATAAGAGTGGTATAAAAAATCCATAAAGGATACAAGAAGAAATAATTTCCAATGTATTTAGTTTATGTAAATCTCTCTAAACTATATACATTCTCTGTCATACTTCAAAGCCAGCACAAGTACTTATTGGTATGGAAATCACTGCTTGGAAAGTAAACTGACAAAACTCACCAAAACAGAGCTGCCCTCTGAAGAGTTTTTTATCTCTGTTTCAGTGAAGGCCAAAATAAACAAACAGACATGTGGTTCATCTTGTTAGAACGCAGTAGTGCAGCTCCGTCCAAACACTCTTTCCCTAAATGCCCCAGTCCAATAGAGCCTATCTCCAGCAACCAGTACACACAGATGTAGCATCTAGAGGCAGCATAACAGAGAGATAATTTGGAGGAACAGTAGCATTTAATACTATGTTTACACAGCAGAATCGATGTTTGTCCTCATGCGCGCCCAGCTTGTGGTGATCCACGTTTCATGCGCAGGGCAAGTTTACACAGCGCCCTGTATGAGCCGCAACTGGTGATGCCACACTGTGTTCTGGTGGCCTGCTTTGCCCCTGCTGACATCGCCTGTGATGCGCCACGGGTGCCGATGACTTCCTCTGGTTGCATGCCTCCATGTATGTAGGAAGTGCAGGCACAGGCGGTTCCCTTTGTTTAGCCTTGTGGGCAATTTAAACAGTTGGCATTCTGCATCTGGCTAACGAGATGGAGAACAAAGCAGCAGAACACCAGAGCAACCAAAAAAAAGTAACATTGAGCAATCCCACTAGCCGCTATGTTGTGCAGCACTTCCTGGTTCCGACACAGAGGAATGACTAGAAAACAGGGGACAATGGGACATGCGGTAATTACCTCACTGTAAGCGCTGTAATTCAGCTACATGGCAGCAAAATACGCTCAAGGAGGATCAGCACCCCACTCCAGAATCAGATCAAAAAGCCACAGCACTGCACACCTAGGGTAGTCCAGTCAGTGTTTACAGTCAGCTTTGCAGCACATCAATTAATGTGCAAGGGATGGGGAGCTGCAGAGCTGCCTGTGTAAATGAGCCTTAAGATGCATAAACAATACAAAAAAAACAGATAATTTCCAATGTGTTTTGTTTCTGTAAATCTCTCCAAACCCCACAGATACACTCCAAATGCAAAAGTTCATGGATGTGCAATCTTTATACGGGGTGGGAGGTATAGAAAGGCTGAATAGCAAATGGTCCAACTGGTATAACATTCTGCTAACCATGACACATGTACAGGTTCCCTTGAGGGTTGTGAGGGCTGCCATCCTCCCAGCTACAACACAGCCCCCAGCAAACAGCAAGTAGAATGCCATAGACAAAGGATCTAGGTACAAGAAATTGGCTTGGTGCCAAACAGCTTAGGGGCTTGGATATGCATCCCTGACTTGTAGATTAAGAACACTAGTTTTATATCTGTGTTCAGTACCTGTGAAATTCATGTTATTCTAGTGAGGGGTGCTATTGTTCATACCATGGCTGATTATTTTAAAACACTACCATAGTACTGTTGGCGTTGCACATCTGTCATACCTGTTTGGCTAGTGCAGAATTCCATTACTGAAGTTAGTGTTTCTGCCAGCCTATTACCGAATTTCTCTCTGCTTTGTTAGAACTTTTCCCATGTTAGAATATTATCCTGTGGTATTAGCAAACCCTGCTCCTGAGTCTAGCAGTTACAAGTGTCTTTGCCTGAACTCGCGAAACTAGTGCTTGAGCGGGTGGGACGTCTCACTGCTCTCATTCTCTGCTGCAGTCCAGACCCCTGACTTCCATATACCTGCTTACTAATTCCTGTCCCCATTTTGTTTTCTCCCCAGCCCTGCTGGTCCTCATAGAGGCACTCCTACAGGTTCCCGTGAGGGTCATGAGGGCTGTTGCCCTCCTTAGCTACAAGACCGCCCCCCTCCCCCCAGCAAGCAGAGCGCCATGGACAAACAAAGGATCTAGGTACAAGAAACTGGCTTAGCGCCAAACGGTTTATCCCACCCACCCGCCACCCATCCCTCTTACCTGGGCTCAATTATCTCCTTTATCCCCCACAACACATCTGCTATGCATGCACCCTAATCGTCCACACCTGCAGCTGTTCAAGCACACCCTTACTGCTATCAGCTCACATTGCTCCTCTACATCAGTAGGACACAGCCAATGCCATTTACCTCACTAGAGCATTTTTACTCGGCCTCCTTCTGGGGCTTATTCTCGTCTCCCGCAGCCCCCATACTGCAGCATTCAGTGTGCTACTTCCCATCCACCCACCCCAGCTCCCGTCCACTCAGGGTGTCTCTTATTACATCTCCTTGCTTATTCGCTCATTCTGCTCATTTCCCTGCACTCCTATCATAGGAAACACCTGGCTCCAATTCTAACTAATCAAATTCCAATTATTGAACACAACATTGGCTGCTAGTCGAATAATCTTGCCCACTATTCTACCAAAGTCTCTTTGCTGACACACCTGTACCAATAACTCAACACCTCCTGCACACCTTATTACCACTTGCTGATTCAGGATCTCTTGGTTTCATATAAATTGATCACCCCCTCACCTACAGCCTCCCCTCACACAAACCCTTATCACATATACGGTGAAATTATACTATGGCTTTTAAGGGGCTATGCTTTGGCCTTTTCTCCTGGGTTGTGTTCCTAAGGCTTAATGCATTATTTGGCAGAATAGCTTCTTATCCAGTGCCTGGACTAGAAACCACTACACCCTTCCTTATTTCCCCATCATCTCAGAATTTACCTACCACCGCACTCCTTCATTAAGATCACATCTATGACCTTGGACATTATACAAAGCTACAGTACCACGCATCCTGCACAACCTCAGATTTTGTCCTCTACTCTTCAACATTCTCCACAGCATAGTATTGCAGTCTGGGGATGTGGAACCTAACCCTGGCCTTCCTAACAATATTAATGCACCTCATCACATCTGGACCAGACACAAAGGCCTCCACCTCATACACCTAAACATAAGAAGCATGGTCCCTAAGCTATCTGAACTAGAGGCTTTTATCTCCCAACAGAGACCCCACATTATAGCACTATCCGAGCGCTGGCTTACCCTTCAATAAAAGACACTGAGATATCTCTTCCCAACTACAACATATTTTTGCAAAGACAGGTATTCTTAAAAAGGAGGTAGCATCCTGATTTATGCTCACTCTGGCCTGCAGGCTGAGATAAGGGATTGTCCCCACACCCTTAGTACCAAGTGTGAATGGCTAACCATTAAAATTACACTAGGTCCAAAAACCTTAAGGGTCTGTTGTGTCTATAATCCACCTAAGGTGGGACTCACTGGCCTCCACAACCTAATGTCTATGCTTGAAGGTTCCCAACAACCTGAATTAATCATCTTAGGGGACTTTTAACTTAAATTGGCTAGAATGCGAATCCCAATACAAAGTAATACTCAGTTCTCAACAGCTGTCTCAAATCATACAAACACCAACCAGACTGAACGACAAATCTGGAAACCACTCCTTATTAGACTGGATCTTAGTCAAAAGGTCAAAAGAATACTTACTTCAGGGGTTCTAAGTGACTCAATCAACGATCACCTAGCCACATATTGCCTATGGCAAAACAGCACCCCTAAAAATTCCCCACCCAGGTTAATCACTTACAGGAACTCAACTGGACCCACCCTGACACAATAGTAGATGTCAGCTCTGCCCTGAACTTTTTCATCATGGAGCTCATAGCAGTACTGGACAGACATGCCCCTTTACACACGAAAGGTCAAATACAAAAGATCCAACCGGATCACTAGCAATATTTTTACCATAATGCACAAAAGGGATGAATCCTGGGCAAAGTTTAAAGGGACAGGACTTGACTCAGATTGGAATACATACAGAACACTGAGAAACAATTGCAAGCAGGAAATACATAAGGCTAAAAGCCATCACCTACTAACCTAGCAAGCCTCAAACCTACAAAACCCTAAACAGTTTTGGCAGTTTGTAAAGTCCATTCTGAACAACAAATCACACTCCTCACCTACCACTATTAATTTGAATGGTGTCAGCCACACTAACCCCACCAAGGTAGCTAACCTCTTTAATGACTTCTTCTGTGCCCTTTTCAGATTTAGACCCTCAAGTCCCCTCCCCAAGGCCAAGTCAATTCACAGCCACAAGAACTTGAGACAGACCCACTTTTATATCAAAAGGGTCACATATCATGAAACTTTTAACTTGCCTGTCTCGCTAAAAAACGACAAATCTGCTAACTCAGATGGACTGATCTCTAAATTTCTCAGACTCGCTGCCCCTCACATAACTCCCCCAATAACAAAAATCTTCAACCTGTCTTTCTCAACTCATACTGTGCCTAATCTCTTGAAAATGGCAACTGTCTTCCCACTACATAAGAAAAGAAAGGAAACAGGACATCACTCGAAAACTACCGCCCTATCTCAGTCCCCTCTGCACTAGCCAAAATGCAGGAGAAAATCATGCACACTCAACTATCTGAGTACCTTCAGCACCATAACCTGATCTGTGCTGAACAACATGGGCTCAAAAAAGGACATGGCACTGGCACAGCCCTGATTGTTCTCACTGACGCCATCTATCATGCAATGGACAGAGGCCTGGCAACAGGTGCCATATTTGTGGATTTGACCAAGGCCTTTGACATGGTTGATCACAAAGTTCTAAACCACAGGCTTCACGATCTAGGTTTCGGACCCCCAGCATTAGCTTGGTTTAATGACTACCTCAGCAATACAAAGCAGACAGTAAAGGTCAGCGATGCAACATCCGACACAAAAGCAATCAACAGTGGGGTCCCCCCTCCTATTCTCCATCTTTATTAACAAACTGCCAACAGTCTGCAGTGTCATGCACACCCTTCTCTATGCAGATGTCCTGTATACTCACAGCAATAATATTAACATAATCAACCATACTCCAGGCAACGGTTTCAGCAAACTGCAGGATTGGTTCAGGCAAAAACAAATGGTGCTTAACCTCCCCAAAACCCAATCCATGCTGTTCGGAACCAGCCACAGCCTGGAAAAAATGTTACCCATGTTCTGCATCAAGGCAGACAATGGGGTTTGCCAATAAAAGGTCAGTTCCTTTAAATAGTTGGGTGTCCACCTAAACCCTACTATGACCTTTGATACCCATATTTAAAGCACCTCAAGCCTGCTTCATCAAAAGCTAGGCTCCCTATACAGAATCCATATGTTTCCAGCACCTACAACAAGGATCAAAATTGCCCAGGCAAATTTGCTTCCTAGTCTGGATTACGGCTCCCTAATCATCGACGCTGCCAACAAAATAGTGCTGCAGAAAAAGCATGCACTTTGTTGCAAAATCGCAAAATTCGCATCCAGCAGCACTGCTAACACACACCATTGTACCTCACTACATTCATTAAACTGGCTACTCCCTGAACTCAGAACCAGCCTCACATTCACCAGATTCCTCAGAAAAATCATCCGTGCAAGCACTCCCCCTTATTTAGTCCAGCAGATCAAATTCGTTGAAATGCCCTCTTCTTGCTCCACGTTAAAATATAACATCACTGTCCCCCTGATCTGTATAAGCTTGGGCCACTGCACTTTTTGCTATCGAGCTGCCACAGTTTGCAACTCCCCCCCGCCCCAATTAAATAGACCACAACAATCAGTGCCTTCACCAAGATGCTGAAAGACCATTACTCTACACTTAATATCTGTAATTGTTTTTAGCTAAAACTTTCTTCTGTATCCCCTCCACAGTGTCTGTTTTAAATTAATGTAACCTCACACTGCACCGCAGTCTCATGGTATGCCTTTATATATTGCCTCCACTTTTTGTATTGACTTTGATCATTTTAATTGTTATATCAGTCATTGTAACTTGTAACATATATACTCATACTCTATAAATATGCTATTTTACTACGCCTGTGCAATTGCACCCAGGCTATGCCTGAAAAAGGAATTTGTTGCCAGTGCACTTAGCTGGTTACCAAAGTTAAAATGAAATTAAAAAGAAATGACTCCACACTGACCAGTATGAAAGAAAAGCAGTATACAGAATCCATTGATTCAAGGACAATTAATATTCAATGCATATTTACTAGTTTATTTAAATCTCTTCAAACCACGTACATGCTCTCTAAAACTACAAATACAAAGCATCACGGTATGCAGATTCTTATGTTGGAGGGTAGGCTTAATAGGAAATGGCTCAACTGGTACTACATTCTGCTATTTCACTACTCAAACCACTTAACAACCAGCTCATACAAACTAAAAGTATAAACCAGTATTGACAAACTGCTCAAAAAGTAGTAAATGATAGCACAATTAATTTTTATATAGGTTTAGACAGTAATGTGGTACCTATTTAAAAGGCTGACCTGTTAAGGCACCTGGTTGCAGATGTAAAAATAATAATACATTAATAACTTTTATACAACCCATTCCTTATTTCAATGTGCAAAACAGACAACTCTTCTTTATTGAAAACAGGTATATCCTGTACAAAAAGATAAAGTCAACTGGGTCTGGAGAAGGATAAAGGAATCTAAGGATCTGATCCTGCTGTTTAGGTAATTCCATGATTTTTCAGTTTCATATTGGATAGCTGCCTGGCCAGAATGAGTTTTTACCATAAGGACAGTAAATGTATTATTTTTTACGGATCACGGGCAATATGTCGGAGTTTGAGGTTGGAAAGATTCAATAACTTCCCTTAAAATAATCTGGGCCTTTATTTAAATTAATTTAAATAACAAAGACAGCTACATTTTCTCTCATATCCAACAGGCCTGTCAAGAGCTTTCAACATTTTATAGGAGTATGTATGAAAAGGACAGGCCAATACATAGCGTACTTTTTATTAAGAATTATATCGACTTTAAACAGATTTGGTTTTGGTGCATGGTTTTTGTATTATATTCCCACAGTCAAAGATCAGGAGTAGCAGCTGTTTAGCAATGTGTAATTAAGCAATAAGGTATGGCCAAGGGCTACATTACCCATATGTTACTCACCCCTAGGGGCGCAATGTGGCATGAGGCAAAACCAAGTGCCACATACCCCAAGTGGGTGATTAACATACAGTTAATGTAACCCCTGCAAGTACCTTATTGCTATTATAGCAATGCACACACACACACAAAAAAAAAACAAATATCAAATTTTTTTTGTAGGTCTTCAGGGAAAAAAAAAATAATTTAGTGGCAAAAAAGTTCTTCCACTGTGTGGCCAGTGCTGGAGCTGATGTTGCAGTCATTGTTTCTGATCGTTCTGTGGACAGCTCGTTCAACAAGCTCACTGACATGGTACAGGGAGGATGTCTTGTACCTGACTTTTATTTCCAGGAGTGACAACATGGATCACATTGTCCCTATGGCAACCTGTACTACTGCTGCTCTGCTATTTGGCATTGTACAAGTGTGCTTTCTTCACAGCAGTTGTAGTTGTCATGGCAGTGACTATGCACAGAAAGGAAAAGCCTTATTACCATGACAACACTACAGCCATCTACAGAAAATAAAACAGCAGGGATCTCGGCTGTCCATGGATACATTTTCCATTCCACAGAGGATCTGATAGCCTTAAGTTATTTGTATGCATGAGCTGTGTGTGACACTTAAATCAGCTGTGTCTGCTGATTGTCTGCCATGGACAGCATCCACAACACTGATATTAACCTCTCCTACACAGCGCATTGTTACAAATAACATATGGCAGTAAAGTCCTTGGTGTAATGGAAAACCCTCTCTCTTTTTTTTTCATAGAAAAATTGTGCAAAGGTTCATTACCGTGATCTGCACTTCCGTGATTGGTAAGCAGATGCAACAATGGTGGTCGCTCGGAGCTGTCACGGAATGCTGGTGCTGAGTTAAACTTACGAATTACAGCTTTCCATGATAGACTCATTGTGGGGATCACGCTGTATGTGATAAGGCTGTACATGGCTATTAATGAAAGATTAATGTAACCTTTCTTAGCCTGTAGTAGCAAATCACACTGCAGCAATTAAAACTGCATTGTTATAATCTTGTTTTTTCACCCAGACAGAAGCGACTTATCTGAAGACTGGTGGAGGGTACGGGGGACACCCCAATTTTCTACATTGATTGGATCACTGGAACAAGATTTCAGGATGAAATCTCATCCACCATTGCAGGAAAGGCATGTTCTGCACTACTCAAACAAGTCATCCTACATTCAGCAAATCGTAACAGGGATTAGTACAGCATGATTTTTTCTTTCAAAATAGCCATAAAAGGTGGGTTGCTCACCTTTTTGGCAGAATTTTCAAAGCCCTGCTGTTTTCAAAAAAAGACTGTGGTGACACTGAGCAGATGATGACAGCCATCACTGTATCTGAGTAGACTATCAAATGCTGCCAGACAGTTGTCAAGTCCACTTTTCTAGACATATGTACAAAAATCAGTTCTGAAAGGTGTTAAATATATCAGATACAGGCCTTATCAACTCAGACTCAGTAACAGAAAGCAGGTAATGGTCAGGAAATTCCTAGGCAAAACCAGACTGGGGAGTGACGGGCTAGACATGAAGTTACTATCTCTCACCCTTGGCATTCTTATCATGCCCATAATGATGCTATTTAATAAATCCTTGGCCCTAACTCAATTTCCAGAGGTATGGAAGCAAGCCCTGGTAACTCCAGTGCATAAGAATGGTGACAAGGCGCTGCCGTCAAACTACAGGCCAATATCTATCCTCTTTCCACTATCCAAAGCTTTGGAAAACATCGCGTCAAGTCAACTCACAGAATACCTCAATAAGTATAATCTGCTCTGTCCAAACCAAGATGGCTTCAGGCAAAAACTCAGTACCACCACAGCACTGCTGGAATACACTGACTATGAGCGCAAGGCGTTGGATGAAGGCAAATTGGTAGGGTCCATCTTCATTGACCTCACCAAAGCCTTTGACACCTTCTACTAGTACTCCAGCTCCAAAGATGGGGTGTGGCACCTAACGCAGTGAATTGGTTCAATGACCACCTAACACACAGGAGCCAGTGAGTCAAAATCGGGCAGACATTACCCAGCTCCAGAGATGTACTCCTAGGAGTCCCTCAAGGATCAATTCTAGGGCCCCTGCTTTTCAGCCTCTTTGTAAATGACCTACCCACAGCCTGTGACACCAGACTTATTCTGTATGCGGACGATGCCGTGCTGCTGAGCAGTAGCACCTCTCAGGTTACCCTACAAACAGAACTACAGAACTCTTTCAATAAACTCGAGGACTGGTTCAGTAGGCAAAAGCTACTACTAAATTACAAGAAAACCAAGGCCATGCTACAATCCAGCCCCTACGACAAACACAAGTATGCTCCCCTTGTAATCATCAATAAGGCTGGTGAGCAGATTGAGCAGATGCACTTGTTCAAGTACCTTGGAGTCACCATTGATGACTCTCTCACTTATGCACACCACATAGACTCCCTTGTCAGAGTGGTAAACACAAAGATCAGGGTCCTCTATAGGCATAAGAATCCCTCATCCCCGGAAGCACTCCGAATCTCAGTCTCCAGCTCCATACTCGCCACGATAGACTATGGGCTGGAGCTGCTACTGCTACTGATACAGTGCTCAAAAGGGTCCAAATTACACTCAGTAAGGCATGCCACCTCACCCTGTATGCAGATCACTACACTCATACTTGCAGCCTGTATGATCGTACAAACTGGCTTAACCTAAAAGACAGGATGAAATACCAAACTTGCCTCTTGGGAAAGAAGGCACTCCTCAGAAAAACCCCACCCTGTACAGGAAACCTACTTGAGGCTTCTCTCTCAACACACAGCACCAGATGGAGGAAGAATGGAGCACTGTCCATACTATTCCGCCGAACCTCACTAGGGCAGTGCGCTTTCTCCTATCAGGCCCCCGTCTGGATAAATGAACTCCCGTTGAAATTACAAACAAACAACAGCCTGTCTCAGTTCAAAGCAGGCCTCAAACAGCACCTAATGTTTAGCTCAAAATGCACCTGCTTCTCAGGTCCCACTTGATAGACAGGCCTACCCCCAAGGTAGCACCCAGCAGGGCTACTCTAGAGAAACCTGCCTCCATTCCAGCTCAGCCAAGGGCTTAAGTGTTATCAGTCCTCTTTAAATGCACTTGGTACTGCCCCTCCCAACCCCCACACACACCATTCTCGCATAGCACTCTGGAGCTGCTCCTCCCCATTGTAGCTCCCCCTGTTTCACTATCCCCACCTCTCGCTCTCTGTGGTAGGTTCCACCCCAGTCCCCCTTGTTTCACTGTCACCCAGCCTCTCGCCATCTGGGATAGCATTAAACCCTATGCAGTTGCTCTGCCATTCATAGTCTATCAACGGATTTGGAGGTTACCAGAGGTGTGCTACCTAGGGCAACCAATTAGAAATAGCTTAGTATTCGATTACAACTGCTCTGTTTTTTCTCCTATTTGTCTAATTTTCATGTAATTGCTCTTTAATGCCTAATGGTCAGACCTCTGCAACCACTGAATATGTGTACTGTCTTATTGTCCACCCTGACGTGGAACCTTTGTAAAATAATTCTCGCTCAAAGGTCTTTCTGAAATACTAATTAAATTAAAATAAAAAAAAAAGGTACTATATTTGAATGTAAATTTCCCCAGTTCATCCTTTCTAATGGGTTTATATTGTTAGAGTCATGCTAGTTCCATCAGCTGATCGACTGCTTTGACAACAAGCTTAATTTAGTAAATCACTTTCTATGTTCAACAGTACACTGTACAACATATGTGCAGTAAACACACACCTGTGTGAGAAGTAGAGATCAAACAGGTGTGTCTGACTAGAAGCTCTATTTTATGAACAGATAAGGACTGAGACTCCTGTCTCCTTGGGCAGGGCATTCCTACTGTACAAGTGGGAGTGTCATAGCTGAAAAAGATCCCTCAATGTAGATTTGGAGACAAATAAAACAGACAGTCATCAGGCATCAGTAGGAAACTGGACATGTCAAAGAATTAACTCTAAAAATGCTTAATTGTTTTGACTGTGCTGCCAAGTAGGAATCTTACATCACTGATGATTTTTTTTTAAACAAATGGCCAGTCCTCACAGCGATGACTGACAATGGACAGGGACAATGTTGAACTCTTGGATTTGCTAAAGACATGTCTTCTTGACCTACACATTTCACAAAATGATTGGAAAATCACTTTTTGTACACATTTTAAAATAGCACTGTGGCTAGAATACTTATATTGAATATGAACATTATTATGTTCTCAGAGAATTCTCTCACTGTTGCTACCTGCTGAGCACCCCACACCCCCACACTCCAGTACCCCAAATCACCTGATTTACATACCACTAAACTTAAGATTTAAACTTGCAACTCTCTGCCTCAAACCTAGGACTCTGCCACTGAGCCAAAGGAGCAGCTCCCCAAGTTAAGGTGGAGGGAGATTCCTAACTCATTTAACTTTGAGTGCTGAATAGACTTGAACACATATTGATTCTGGACGTATATATACTCCTGCAACATTCCCAGTTGTTCATCAATTATATCACCACGTGTCAGTGGCTCAGTAGGTAGCACACTCGCCTCTAAGGCCGGGAGATCAGAGGGCTGTGGGTTCAGTTCCCACATCTGGCACTTGGGTTAATATCCCAGTACTGACACTGTAGTGCAGCACGAGAGGGGTGCTGCACTTCCGAGGTGCCGTCTTTTGGATGAGACGTTAAACTGATGTCCCATCTGCCTGGATTGGTGGTAGTTCAGGTGGATGTTAAAGATCCCATGGCAATTATCGAAAAAGAGTAGGGGAAGTTTTTATTGAACATCAACTGAACAGAAAAGAAAAACGAAAATGATACAAAGAAAAATAAAACACAAAATAATTATGTAACAGGAAAATCAGAATCAGTTATCCAAGGTAATAGTGTCCATAATTCCAACAAAGAGTCAGACGGCAAATGCTCTGCCTCTGAAAAATATATGGCCTTCAAATCACGTTCGATCCTTAGAATAATGGTAAGAAGAGGCACATCCTGATTCTGTAAATTAAACAGACAACGAGCATTCCACACATGCCATTTGATTATTACAAAAATCAAATTTAACGTATTAATATTCCATTGAGACCAAGTGAGGGGGAAAAAACATACATCAAATTGTCATAAGTAATGAGAGCAAACAAGGGTTCACGTCATCTGGCAGCTAATAGAGTCCAAAAAGAAACAATAAATGTACATGGAAAAAAAAAAGGTGTGAAATAGTTTCTTCTTGTTGCTGACATTCAGGTCTGGAACAAAATCTGTCCTGTAGTGATTTGTGTTTATGGTTACATTTGACGTTGATACGTTCATGACAGCTAAGCCAATGTAAGTCCCAAATCTTTTGGGGAACCCTAGAATTACGAAGTAAAGTGAGCAAATCAGGGAGATGTTGTGTAGGACATTTGGGAAAAACAACAATCTCCAAACATACACGGTCATGGGGGAGGTCATGTCAGACCAACCTCATTGAATTTTTTGACTGGGTGACTAGGGAGGTGGATCAGGGGAAGGCAGTGGACATGGCCTATCTGGACTTCAGCAAGGCCTTGACACTGTGCCACATAGAAGACTATTACACAAACTGGGGAATATGGGTGTGGGCAGGACAGTAGTGTGGTGGGTAGGTAACTGGCTGGGTGGCAGGACACAGAGGGTGGTGGTAAATGGCTGTCACTCCACAGAGGGAAGAGTAACCAGTGGGTGCCACAGGGATCATTGCTGGACCGGTCCTATTCAACATCTTCATCAGTGACATTGCACAGGATCTAGAAGGCAGAATTTCACTGTTCGCTGATGACACAAAGCTCTGTAACAGAGTAGACACACCAGAGGGTGTAGACAGAATGAGAAGGGACCTGCAGAAACTTGAAGAATGGTCAAGGGTTTGGCAGTTGAAATTCAATGCAAAGAAGTGCAAGATAATGCATATGGGGCACAAAACCCTGGCACAATATATCAGTTGGGGGGTGAGGATATAGCATGCACCAAGCAGGAAAGGGATCTTGGGGTTGTCATCTCTGATGACCTCAAGGTAGGAAACAGTGTGACAAGGCATCAGGTAAAGCAAATAGGATGCTGGGATGTATAGGCAGGGGCATCACCAGCAGGAAAAGGGAGGTCATAATTCGCTTATACAAGACACTAGTGAGGCCCCACCTGAGTACAGTGTACAGTTCTGGAGACCATACCTACGTAAGGACATAGACAGGGTAGAGATGGTTCAGAGGAGGGCAACAAAGATGGTGCATGGGTTGCATCACAAGTCCTATGAAGACAGGTTGAAGGAACTGAACATGTACTCCCTGGAGGAGAGGAGGAGAGAGGGATATATAGAGACATACAAGTATCTTACAGGGAGGAACAGGGTGCAGGAAAACACTATTTTAAGTGAAAAAGATGTTTCAGGACTAGAGGGCATGGGATGAAGTTGGAGGGAGGATGATTCAGAGGAAACATGAGAAAGAATTTCTTCACAGAATGGGTGGTGGACAAGGAACACCCTGCCAGAGGAAGTGGTGGGGGCTGAAACAATCACGGGATTTAAGAATGCATGGGATAGACATAAAGGAATTCTAGAGGGCAGGGGTAAGGGGAAACAGACTTCTAGGAACACAAACTGAACTTACAAGCTCAAATGGGCAGACTAGGTGGGCCATAGGCCCTTATCTGCCGACACTGTCTATGTATGTATCTATGGTCCACTAAATACTTATACAATGATTTTCTGGAGACAGTTATTAGCATGTGGCTAGTAACCTGCCAGTGTTTCAAACGAAAAAAAATATCCCTAGCATAAGCAGAAATCTGGGGGGAATGTGTTAAAACTGTCAATTTGTTAAGTTTCAATTTATGAAACCAAGGACCACAGGATTCAAGAAACCAAGGTTCCCAACCTCGATCTTGGTTAACCAGCAGGGGTCTAATATTATGGAACAAGAAAAAACTAGTATAAAAAAAAAAACAGGTTGGACCATAGCTAGGCCTCCATCCCGAATAGGGAGATAGGTGATCTGACGCTTAATGGGGTTCAGGTGGCTACCCTTAGGGCTTGAAAAAGAGACTAAGCAATCTGGTTTCAAATTGCCGGGGAATATGTCAGAAAGAGAAAAGGGGAAGCAGAAAGGTTTTAATCATGTAAATCCTTTTTTTCTTACTCATCTGCCATGAATTCCAATGTGCAACCATTGTTTGAGCATAATCTAATTTGGGAGTCCAGTTAAGGACATCTAAAGGACCATTACCGTATAAAATGTCCAAAATCCTAATAGGGTCATCACAAAGTCTAATGTCAACAGAAGACTCATCTACAAAAGGGGAACCTAGTGTACGGCCTACACATTTATCAAGATTAAGGGCCACGCCAGAAACAGCCCCAAATTTGGAACAATGCCATAATGCAGAATGCACGGAGGCAACATTAGCCACCATGAGACTCATATCGTATGCATAGGCCAACACAGAATATGGGGCTGAGGGAAGTGGCATAATTGTTGGATGAATTAATAGAACGGGAAGGATAAAAAAAAAACATATGAAAGTGGACTAAGGGACAGCCCTGTCTAACCCCTGTGTAGAGGAAGCATAGGGCCCTTCCATCCATTGACCAGTGGGACAACAGTTGCAGACCGATATAGCAACCGGAGTCTAGTCAGGGTATAATCAGGTACTTTATATCAAGAGTAGACCATAAAAATCATGATGTACAGAATCAAAAGACTGTCGTTGGTCCAGTGAGAATATGGAAACCATGCAAAACATTAGAATTTCCACGTTCAATCATTTCTCTAAGTAAAATTAGATGGTCCTGTATACATCTCCCAGGGACACTGCAAGATTTTGCGGTAGAAATCACATATATGGCCAATTTAGAAAGTCTGCGGGTCAAAATTTTGGTCAATATTTTAAAATCAGTATTTAAGAGGCATAAAGGTCTCCAATTGGAGAGCAATCTTCTGTCCAATTTTTTATGTAAGTAAAATAAACAACCCATGTTAAAGTCTAAAGGAAGATGTTCGCACTGTAGAATAGAATTATAAACTGTAGCCAGTTCAGAACTCAGGTCCGCAGAAAACAATCTATACAGCTCACTGGAGAGACCATCCAGGCCTGGTGTCACTCTTGGACGTAAAGACTTGATTACTGCTTCAATTTCATGTGCTTGTATCTCAGTATCTAACACATCTACAACAGAAGAAGGTACATCAGGAAGTTGTAAAAAGGAAAAGTAGTCCATTATGGATGCAGATGGTAGGGCATGGGACCAAACAGTTTTTGTGTATAACAGGTAACACGGTGCCTGATATCCAAAATATCAGTGAGCTTGGTGAAACTGTCATCAAACAGCGTAGTAAAGGTTTTACTCTCTACTGTTCGCCGAATAGAAGCATATAGACATACAGTGTCACAGGTACCAGAGATCCCAAAACGCTGTTGATGCTGAACAGAAGTAGCCTTCAGAACGTGATAATCCATCATGCGCTTCTTAAGAGTACTTGTTTGGGTGGAAAAATCATGGCCAGTTTCATGAGATAAAGTAAATAATTTTTGAAGTTGTCGTCTGTTAGTGTGATAAAGGAAATACAATGAATCATGATGTTTACTAACATTTTTAAATAAAGTTCAGAGTCCAGATTTCGTATCCCGCCACCAATCCGAGGGGGCATCATATAAAAAAAATACAGTCTTTCGATTATGGATATACTCAGTTAAGTGACTTAACAAACATGAATCAGATAACAGGGAAGCATTCAGTTTCCAAATGCCAGGGCCAAAACGAGATGTCAAGGAAGGGCCTAAAGAAATAGATAATAAATTATGATCCGAAAATTCCTCAATTTGAATTACAGCATCAGAAAGTTGGAGGTGGGAAGAAATAAAAAAAAATCAATACGGGTTGCAAGGGGGCCTTTGTGAAAAGTAGGAGTATGCTGACCCGTAAAAGATAAATATGCATCCTGTAAACCTGTGGAATAGAGCAATTGTTTCAGAAAATTTGTGTCACAAAACAACTTAGTAGTCTTTGAAGTAGAAGACTTATCTTTAGTGGATAACCCACAATTGAAATCATACCCAAAAATCACATGCATTAATGTGTATAAATAGGGTTGAATCAGTTTCAGTAGTTCAATTCTGTGGGATTTTAATTGAGGGACGTAAATATTAATAATCCGGAAAGGGACAGAAGAAATCAAAATATCCAACAACAGAAGCCGACCCGGGTAGACATCCAACAGTTTAATAACAGTAACATCAGGTATACTAAATAAAATACCCAAACCAGAGCAAGAGTCCTGTCCAAAGGACCAAAAAGAGAGCCCAGAGGTCCATGCACGAGTGGCCCTGGAAATTTCTGGAAGAGCATGGAAAAGTACATCTTGCAAAAAGATGAGACCAGCTGTCAAGCCAGATAAAAAGGGAAAAACTGCATCTCTCTTAGCATGCTTCTTTATACTGTTAACATTAACAGTATGCACTGAGAAAGCAGAAGACATGAAACGGGAAAGTGAAAACAAAAACACAAAAGTCATCTTAGCCTACCTTTCCTAGGGGTACCTTCCCTATGTTTTAGTTTTGCCTTAGCTTTCCTTTTTTTGAGAACCAATATTATCAATGGGTACTTCTGTGTCCGTAGTCACATCAGGGTGGGAGGAAAGAACAGAGGACATATCAGAGTCCATGTTGTCCTGAGGGTGGTGTAAAACCTCAAATTTGTTCATATGAGTCACAGTAGAGGATTTCAGGGCCTTAGAAGAAGAAGTCCCCTTCTTAGATCCTCGTGTAACTCTAACAAAAGGTTCTGTGGGGGGGTCCATGGAAGACCCAGAAATACTAGGCAAGACAGGAATAGGGACCTCTTCTGAGGTAGAAATAGCAAGATCAGAGGAAGGGGGAAGGAGAGCTGTAGTAAAGGTCTGTGGTTCCAAAACAGGAGCAGACCATTAGGTGTAAAGATAGAAGAGGGTCAACAGCAGGTACAAAAGGGTGATGGAGGGGTGCAGCGTTGAGGTCTAGAAAGAGTGTCAGATAAACAAGAACGCTAGCGACAGTAATAATCAAACGTTGTTCTTCCCCATCAGCAAGAGTCGGGGAGTTGTGAGCTGCCCAAGTACAAGTCTGGAAGTGTGCCCTATCTCACAAAGGACGAAGAGGTCATCCACACATTGGGAACCTGCATGGCCAATGTTACCACAAACAGAGCATTTAATCTTGTCACAGACACTACTGATATGATTCTGAGAGCCACATCTGTAGCAAGCTTTAGGCTGGCTGGGTAAAAAGAACTCCGTCTTTCCCAAGCATAAAGCTGTTCGGGAGATGCTGTATTCCAACCTCCGAAGTGCGAAGCATAACCCTCACTCTCCACCCACCTGTCCAGATATTCTCAGAATCAAAGATAGCCTCTGGGTCAGAAAGGACAGTACATCTTTGCATTAAACCAGACAGTAATATCATTAAGACTGACACCTTCGATACGAAACAATACAGTAACAGTTTTCTGAGTAGGTTTAGTTAAGGGAATGGCATTAAACGGTGACCATAAAGGAGAAGTTTTAAGCTCCTGATATTTTCTCCAAAACTTTTCTAAACCAGTGATAGTTTTAAAACTAATATCAAAATGAGACTCTGAAGAAACATGAATTAAGGCATGAATCTCAAAAGCAGCAAATTGCATAGAATCCTTCAAAAGAGTGCGACCTACAAAAAATCGGTCAGGAAAGTCAGGTAAGCCCCCCAAATAATGCAGCCGAACAGCATTGTGTCTTTTAGCTTGATGTACAGCGGGTTGAAAGCATGCAGCATAAGTTTTAGGGGACAAAGCAGTAGAAGTAGCAGGAACAGGACGAGACTCAGGGTCCCGAAGAGTACGTTGTTCTTGAGGCGTCGAGGAAGCAGGACCAAATTGCAAAGTCGGGTTCTGAGTCAGAAGGAGTTCAGTTGGCAAAGAAAGATCAAGAGAAGCAGCAGAGTCTATCAAAACAGGAGAGGCCAGCAGTTTGTCAGTGTCAGGTGGCCTAGTACAGATCGGGGAAGAACCAGAACGCCAAGTCCCAACGGTAGGATCCTTCTCCCACCCAGCCGCTTCCAGGGCCGACTCAACAGACCAGTCCATCATGTGCAAGGCATCAGGGAGAGCAGAAGCAGGCACCTGTACAGAAGAAGTGTCTGGAGAAAGCTGAGCAAAAGGTGCAGTCGGTACAGGCGGTAGGGCGTGAGGAGGGTCCGTAGCAACAGGCGAAGAATGCGAAAGTGTCAGAATCGGCAAAGAGACAGTAAAACAAGCATTCCCAGATGGTGAGTCAGTAGCAGCAGGTACAAAACCAGACTGAGGCTTAAAGGCTAACAAACGCTGTCTAGCAGTGAAATAACGCTGTTCCTCGATTTTAAGTAACACATCTACATCCATAGAAACAGGAGGAGAAGACTCACGTATATCCATAGTAGTAGGGCTAGAAGACATTGTAAGCACAGTTTGAGGAATAAATGAAGGATCCACAGGTAAACACTGCACACAAGTATCCACAACAGCAGCAGGGGAAGTATCCAAAGGCACAGAAGAACCATATTCAGTAGATTGCAGCACAATAGGCATAGAAGATGGGGTCTCTCAGAACAGAGACAGGGAAGAGACCAGCTCCACTGCCTCCAACACCTCCATGTCCTCCACAGCATGTCCAGAGGCAGCCATCTTGGTCCCACATGAAAATGGGACCCCCCTGCTTACAGGAAGCAGAGTAGGGGAATTTCTCCAGTGTCCTGGCCAAATTTCCCTCATTCATTAAAAATATCACCAACAGCTTAATCTGGGGTTCAAGGTCAGTTGGCATTCATCTGTATCCCCCTTCCCCAGATCGTGCCTGAAAATAGGCAGGATTTGTCTAGTGCAACAGTTCTCAAACTTTGTCATAGTGAGCCTCCCCTAAGCCATGGAAAAGATCTTGAGCCTCCCCCAAAATACTGAAATATTTTTTGGGCCTCCCCATAGAAAAATAGCCTACTTTTCACAGTACATCAGGAATAAATTGAAACCTCTTTGCATAGCTGGCTCTCATGTTATTAAGCTTATTGTAACCCCCCCCCACAAAAAAACAGGACAACCTACTTGCTCCAATATGTTTTGACTCTCAAACCATTGTTACCCCTTACTGCCATACCTTCATGGGTTAGACTGTGTTTTCTGTTTACCCCTCTAACTGGAATAATAATCCTGACAACCTCTGCCTCTCCCCCTCTCCCTCTGCTCTTAAGCAACTTCTCAGGGATCATTTTGCTCCCTCCTGCTCTTATTCCTAGTGCCTGTATGGTTGACTCTTGTATTTGGACAGTTCTGCTGCCAGTCTAATTGATCAATTGTTCCTCGCATTGTTAGTTCATTGTTCTTAATTTGTTTGCACTTTTATTCATTTTGTATTGATTGTTTTGCAGTTACATTTTGAATTGTATTCTCTCATTACTCTTCCCTGGTCACTTGATATAAGCCATGGCTCAGTGCACAGTACCTTCCTGGTCACAGATTTGTGAATAAATACATAAATTCACCTGTTATCCTCTCAGTTTGCCTTATCCCTTCACACAAAATCTATAAAAAGTTCAAAATTGAAATATAATACTTTTTCAAGACTTGCTTGAGCCTCCCCTGGAACAGGTTGGGGCCTCCCCAAGGAGGCTGGCCTCACCATTTGAGAACCCCTGGTCTAGTGCACTTACCCGGTCAACAAAAAACTAAATAAATAAAATTACATACCCTCCTCGAGGATTTACAAGTGACTCCATTATCACACAACTGACACACATTGGGATTGGAATTAAATAAATTATAAAAAGGTTAAGCTTCTGAGGAAGGATTTGGTTGGTCCAAAAGCTTAAGCCCTGTTTTCTTTTGTTACATCTATGTCAGTCCAATAAAAGGTATCAACCCATTTGTTTCTGAAAAAGTATCTGAGACATAGATCTTCCTTATTGGGTGTAAGCATTCCATTAGTCTTATTTTAATCTCTGGTTAACTCACATGTGGAGCCTGATCACATGCTAAACAAGGTACAACCCAATTTAACATGCCCATCTTAATTATAATACCAATAAGGCATGACTATGGGTTACGTTAAACGACAGTTATACCCATAACAGACCATTAAGTTAACCCTGGTAATGCTTTATTGTATAAATAGAAACTCATCTCCAAAGCTTACTGCACAGTTTCTTCCAGTAGTTTCTGATATGGTTCCCACTGAAAATGGCATGAATTCCAGCAGCTGAGTTACAGTACTATGCCACTCTCTCTTTCATCTAGTAGATGTCTATTAATTCTAATAATAAAGCCTAGAAAAACATGCCAAATGGATCTCATTTTCTTTCACACAAGAACAAAAGAAATGAAAGAAACTATAAAGACCTATTGTCCCATCAAGTCTTTTAGTTGGAGACTGATTTTAAAAATGACTTACAATAACAGTTCTCTCCCCCCACAACCCTATAATCCTGCTTGCAGGAGTCACACACCTTGTTCTCTCTTGGAACTGCATACAGTATATTTATTGCTTCAACAGCCTTCACCAACAACAAATTCCATATATTTATTGAACTGATTATGTTACGTTGTACATTTCCACTACAACTAGATGGGGAAAAACTTACAAAACAAGATATGAAACAGTTAAATCAGCAGTCAACATTGTAAGCTGTGTTAAAAGTATGAAGAAGCTTTAACCCACCTTTTGAATTCTGGGCAGTTTACAAATTAACGAGGCAGCTCATGTCCATCTGATAGACGTATCATAATATTATGAAATGCATCATATTTTTTATTATGATGTCCAGGAATCAGTACTGATTTGTAGATGCACCAAATGAGGCAGAGGTCTTTCAGGGAAACTGGTAAATCTGTAGCATTGCAGACCAGAGTAGGAGCAAGCACTGAACCACATAATTAAAACCATGTATTAAGTAATATTTAATTACTTAAATCTAACAAGCATAAGACAATTTAACACAACAGCACACAGGTAGATGGGTAATGTGGGGTTTCTAATATTTTAAGATTCTTAAAACGACCCTAACATGGACTGTTACTTTAACTACAGTACCACGACTGCTGGTATATAGAGATGGCTGGTGGTTTACTATGAATTCCAGGATCCCACTCAAGTTCAGGATGAGCAGATATAAGGCTCATTTGCTCTCCTGGCTTGTGAATTATACTCCCAGCTGAGCAGCGGGGTAAAAAATATACAATTCACAGGACGCCACTGCTGGGCATTCTCTGTGTATGCCTTCCTCAAGACAGAGCTGCATTTACTATTTTATGAGCCAGTTCGCTATTTGCTCTCAAGGGTGGAGACTAGGATTTCTCTCAAGGTCATTAACATCACGGACGGTGCACTTGTAAAAACTGGAAGACGTGGGATACAGCAAACCTCAGGAAAAGACTTGCTGGTACTTGAACTCAGTTTGACAGACAACAGCGGGCAAGGGAATGGCTCAGGTTGTAATGCCATGAATCTGAAGTTAAAAGTTCCCCTGTTGAATCTCAACAGGAAAGCTCACACCTTGAGAACAAAAGGACTGCAATTTCTCACTGCCGATGTTCTAAAACACCATGATAAATCACTACTCATCCAAAAGGCTATTAATATGCATTATTATGCAAATCCACCCACAAATAACCATTATCTCCATAATGAATTACTTCAGTGGCAATAACCACTCAAACCATATCTAGGGAGAATTAAAAGTAGCTGAAAGCTGTAGTGAATGAGCAGACCACCCCATACTGTTCTGTTGTTTGGTAACTATCATTCTTTCAGGCTTTTCACTTACCTCAAGGGTCATGTACACAGAGCTAATTGCTACTTTAATTTCTCCATCTGACAGCTCTTTTAGGTCCTTCAGTAGTATTCGTTCCACACTTAAACCTGCAGAAGAAAGACAAGGCATGCAGAGCTTTTAATACACTGTACATCATTCAGTTTTGTTATTCGTGATTGGCATCTTTAAGTTATAATCTAAAACCAGGTTAATGATGGCGGGAGTGGGGAAGCTACATCAGAACATGTTGCTTGAATAAAGTCAAAAGAAGTATAAGTGAGCAGATTAGCATTAAAACTGCTCCTTAAAAGTGGTTTTGGCAAGGAGCTAGACACCTGTAGACCTAGTACAGCCAACACTGCATAAACCTCTGATGCTGTACAGAAATTCTGAAGCAACTAGCAGTGGCCCCCCACACACACACAAAAAAAAAACAACAGGAAGGAAATTTGAGAAAGACAGTGGGGTCCAGGGTTTTATGTGATAAGGGTGACTCAACAAGAGCGCTGACAACAACAACTCAAACATCACCGAAAGGCAAAACGGTGATTAGAATTACAGCAACCAGCACAAACAGCGACAGTTGCTTACTTTTTCTATGGTGGCAATCAAAATTACATGTTTATGTGGGGGGCTATGCCCTCTGCACCCATCTTTGGGGGTGGGCAAGCCCCTACACCTCCCAAACTTAATATAATCAACTGGGAGGGGGGGCAGACACAGGGGAAAGAAGAAAAAAAATCCACCACAGTTAGACCCAAACCCAGGTCCACCAGCTTCAGGGGTGGTGACTGAAGCCACTCCACCAAATGGCCAAGCTCAGAACTACTTAGCCGAACATAGCCCCATAGCCTGCTGCAGCAGGTGTAGCTCACTGCCACACTCGCTATGTAGTAATCCTCGCTATACTTTCACACTTGCTGTTTATACTGGTGGTCAAATAGAGTCACTCAATCTAACTCGCTCACATTAGGTGCTGCCTGGTACAGTGGTCAGCGTATAGACTGATGAACCAGCAGATCCTGCCACAGCCACTGACTGGCTAACCTTGAGCACATCCCTTCAACTACCTGTGCTACAGCCCTCCCAGGAGAAAATAAGCTGAAGCAGGACCCATCTGAAAATAAGATGTTATGATTATCCTGGGTAAAAACTGTAATAAATAAATAAATAACTGCTAACCACATGGTGCTGTCCCTTGAGACATTACAACACAGAAGTTCTAGTTTGGCCTCAAATAAAAATCTACTTTCTTGGAAGAAATATTTGCAGTAGAATACACAGTATAACTTGAATGGAATTTAACAAACAGTACCACTCTGCTCCCACGGTTCAAAGAAAATATAAAGTACTTCTGTAGTTGCATTGTATAAATGAAAGTGATTTTCTGATCTTCTATTTTTATTTAGTTGTTTAACCAGGTATAGCACACTAAGCTGAAAACTTTTTTACAGGAGCGACCTGGGAGCACAAGGAGGTTAAGTGACTTGCTCAGAGTCACACAGTATGCAAGTGGAAGCTGTGGGATTCAAACCCAGGTCTGGTCTGCTGGATGTCACCAAATTTGCAGCTCAGAGCCTTAGACCACTGCGCTATACTGCCTCCATTTCCATTTCTGCCTTCTGCTGTTAATGCTGGGCATAACCATATTTGGCAGCTTATGTCAACCCTTTCTGGCATTTTTAATATTATCTTGTCAGCCTATATTTAGCTGGAAGGGATCATAGTTTGGCTACGCCAAGGTAGCCAGCCGATCCCTTCCACTTCCCAGTCATGTACATGCCCCGTGCTCAGGCATGCTATGATATGCAGCAAGGGAGAGCACAGGGGGCAAGCCCCATTCAAATTACAGTCCCTTCCAGATAAATATAGGCTGACAAGAAAATATTAAAAATACCAGAAACAGACTATTGCCAACCTAAGATACCATTAGCTGAAAGTGGTACCTTAACTTTGGAAAATCAGGTTAACATTTTCCAGATTGAGCCCCTCCCCCGCCCCCGCGTACCTATGATTCCAAGGCAGGATTATGGAGGCCTATTGATACATGACAATGCATTTGTAAATCCTCTGTTTTTTCATATCCTATTGTGTAAACCTACAGCAACTACTGTACCAGTGATTAGTAGCAATGTTGAATTAATGGTCTTGGACACATCACTGTCATATGGGACAGGAGGCACTGTAGGAACCAGAAGAGTAATAAAAAAATGCAAACATGGTGATACCCAGGGGCTATAAAATGAGCAAGCAAATTAAGAAAAAAAACTTTCAGCAAACAAAGAGAATGACTTATTAGGAGTACACCAACAAATCAAAACACTCTGAGCAACATATTTTTTTGTACATTTTGACTTACGTTTTCCTCTGGTAAGGCTGACTTCAAATGTAAAGCTTTACAAAATAGCAACTGCCTCCTAGTTTGGGGGACGTTACATTTAACAGCAATAAGTTACAGTTGCTAGGTACTGTCAAACTTGTGTAATACGTTACAGGCACTTATTACTTTTACATGAATAGTACTATAAAACAGTTTTGAATTTTTCTGACTTCTGATTGGTTAGAGACTATTCTAAACAGTGGTGTTATCACAATACAAAATAACACTTCAAAAAAATCCTTAGACATCAGCTTTTTCAACCTCAAAAAAAAAATGAATGAGCCTTGTCAGCCAGTATTCCATCACAAATATGGCTGACAAGGGTAAAACCCTTCAACTAATCGGAAATGTTATGTTTTCACTGAAAATGAATAAAACATAAATTATATTAAAAAAACTTCAACTAAGGTCCTAAAATAGAACTGCCTTAAACTAAAAATGTATGTTTAAATGTTATTTGCCCTCATAATCCTCTTCTGATACACATACATAAATTAACAAGCATTTGTCAAGGCCAAATGTTCACCATGTGCACAGGTGTCATAGGGTGTGAGTGTTTGAAGATTGTTTTAGTAAAGGAAACATTTTATTAACATTTAAGAATGCAAAGTAGAAGTGATGATGTTGGGCAGTATAAGTGTCTTGTTTGTTAATATTTGTGCCCCAAATTTGTAACATACCCTTCTTATGTCCCCACCTTATGAGCAAGTGCAGAAAATATTTTCAATTCCTGGTCGAAAGATGATTTTATGCAGCAACTGCGGAATCACCTTCGGGATGCAAAAACACATTTTGGCCAGTATCTGAACAATGACAGCTATCACATTCATGAGGTGCTGCAAAGAAATGGCAATGCTGAAAACTTGGGGTCAAAATATTGAAAATTACCAACGTTACAAGCCTGTGTTCATAAATATCAATGTAGGCTCATAACTTTGTTGTTTGTTCATATTTTTGGGCCACATTTTGAACACAGCCTTCTTATGACCCCACCTCAAGAACAAGTGCAAAGAAAAATGTCAGCTCCTGCCCAAAAGGTGATTTCGCACAGCAACCATGAAATCACTTTTTGGGATGCAAAAAAAAAAACATTTTGGCAATAATCTAAAAATGACAGCTACCACATTCATGAGGTGCTGTGAAGAAATGCCAATGTTGAAAATTTGGGGTAAAACTATTGAAAATTGCCAAAGTTATGAGCCTGCATTCGCAAATTTCAGCGCAGGCTCATAACTTTGTTTGTTAATATTTTTGTCCCAAATTTTCAACACAGCCTTCTTATGACCCTACCTCATGAACAAGTGCAGAGAAAAATGTCAACTTCTGCCCAAAAGGTGATTTCGCACAACGACTGCAAAATCACCTTTCAGGATGCAAAAAAAACATTTTAGCCAGGATCTGAAATATAACAGCTGTCACGTTCATGAGCTGCTGTGAAGAAATGGCTATGCTGAAAATTCGGGGTTAAAATATTGAAAATTGACAAAGTTATATGAGCCTGTGTTCACAAATTTCAATTCAGGCTCATAACTTCATTGTTTTTTAATATTTTTACACCACATTTTCAATATAGCCTTCTTACAACCCCATCTCACGAACAAGGGTGGAGAAAATTTTCAACTCCTGTCCAAAAGGTGATTTCATGCAGGGATTGTGAAATCACCTTTTGGGACAGAATTACCTACTGTCATTTAATTGTTCATGAAGTGGGGTCCCAAAAAAAGGTATGCTGCAAATGTGGGGCACAAATATTAAAAAATGGCCAAGTTATGCCACTAAATTGAAAACCCCACTGAAACTGAAAACCCTATTGAAATACATTGAAGCGCTTACCTCAGTTCATGGTTGGGCTTTGAAAAGTGAAGATGTGTCTGCAATCCAGAGAAGAGCATGGGATAGATATCTGGTGGTAAGTTTGGGTGGGTATGGGTGACGGTGCAGCAGTCAACGATGGACAGTTTTCTTTTTTTTTTCCCAGGTTTAAAAAAAAATGATGAGGGTCAGTTTTCTTTATTTCAGTGAGTTTTCTATTAGTGGAGGACACTGGGGGATCGGGCACCCCCAGTCTCACTGGGAGGGACACTGTTACAATAATTAAGGACACTGGGGGATTGAGCACTCCCAGTGTCAGTCTGTTATGTTTGAGGGGCTGACTGCAACTGACAACAATGGACAGTTTTCTTATTTTCAGGGGAATAAAAAACACAATGAGGGACAGTTTTCTTTATTTTAGGCAATAAAACACTCCAGGGTGTCCTTTGTGGTGGGATAACAGTACTTCTGGAGTGGCTGATGGCACACAGGAATGTCTTGTACCTTGGTACATGTCCGAGGGTGTACCTGTATCCCACCACAATGCACACCCTGTCATGTCTTATTGCTTTAATAACGGTAACAGTAATGCATATTACTTTTCATGTTTTACTTTATGTTACTTTTCATTGCATGTCTTCAGCAGATATAAATGTGAGTTTTGCTCATGAAAACACATGCAGTGCTGGAATAACAGATTAATCTAAGTCCTGGACTTGCTGCATTTATACTGGGTGATGGAAAAGCATGCAAGAATATGACCGTGACAACTGATTCCACCTAACAGTGACCAACAATCTTTATCAAGGATCTAGTTGCATTTAGGGGAAAAGTAATAATGCCTCTTTTTTCCCCCCGAACATAAGCTATTACTATTAGTAGTAACTGAATAAGGTAATAGTATTATAGTTACTAGTACTGCCCAACAAAGTTGTCTCCATAGGACCACCAAGAGGTCTCTGGAAATAAAAGAGAGTTTAACTATATGCTACGATTCAAACTGAAGTATGGTATACTGGAACTGATCCACATTGCATGTGAGAACAGACAGGCTGCGAGCTGTGTAGATGCATGAGACAGGATTATTACCTGGGGCACTGGGCTTCATGCCTTTCATTTCCATTTCACTGATGAAATCTTCTCTGGAAGGAAGCTCTGGAAATCTGTCTTCTAAAAGCAAGAGGGTCTCCTCATAGTTCTCTGTTGCCCTCTCTCCTTCAGAAGCTGTGCATGTTAAAAGAACCACTCCTATAAAAAAGAAATTAAAAGCACATGACCTCAGCTTCTACCTTCTGTAAAGAAAAGGTTGACACCCAAAACTGTCTCAGTGCATACTGTTTATGGTTTGTGCTGAAGGTGGTGTCTGTATTGCCACAACATATAATTAGACAGCAGGTGAAGCCTGACACAGATCTCTTAGAAACCGCATGTACAACTTTATAAAACACTTACAGGAAGGAGCTCTCAGGACTTAACAGGACCCTTTTCGGCCATTTTTAACTAAAACGGGGTTTTGCCAGCATCTTTATTTATTGATCATTTATCCTCTTCAGGGGGCTTGACTATCTCAACCTGCTCCAGACTCCTATCTCAACACCAGCAAACATCACTCATCTGTCCTTCAACTTGGTCCACCTTAATGTTCCCCTGTGCTCCCAAACAGTAAATCCTGTCTGAAAATTCTTTCAGAATCCAATATGGGGATATGGACAAGGGGTTCCATGACCACAGATGGGCCACTAGAGCACGAGTAGACTGGCCTGATGCAGCTGAGCCTCCTTCTGGTATTTTTCTCCACATCCATCCCTCCTGCCACCCATTATATAGGACTGTCTCTGCCATGATGACTCTTTACTGCATGGCAGCCCTGAATGCCAACTAAAGGAGATGCTGAAGCAGTGGACATCACCATCCCACCTGCTACCCTCTGCATAGGACTGTCTCTGCCATGATGAGTTTTACTGCATGACAACTCTGAATGGCAACTAAAAGAGATGCTGAAGCTGTGAACATCACCGTCTCACCTACTACCCTCTCTATAGGACTGTCTCTGCCACGATGATGCTTTACTGCATGACAACCCTGGACTGAGACTGAAGGAGGCACTGAAGCAGTGGACCCATAAGTCCCTCCACACAGACTCTGAGTGCAATGTCTCTGCAGCATACCCTAGACCCATCTGCTCTGGTGCCAGGAACTGGGCCAGGGCTCAAACAGGGAATTTCAACACAACAGTGTGATGCTCTACCCAGGAGCAGATCTGAAATCTTTTCAAGGAGATAGCAATTCTGTCAAGGGGATAGCACTTTCTCTAAAATATGTAAAATGTTCCCATTTAAAGCTCAGATTATGTGGAAACAGCCACTGTTTGATGGCCTAGTAGAGAAGCCAGTGCTACTTTACTACATAGCTGGAGTCACCAGTGGGGCCACCCTTAGTGCCACTGGGTCATGTCTTCGACAGCAGCTCTAAAACAGAATTCAAATTGGTACTTTTTTTGCCATAAAAAATCATGTCTGTATAGGATTCTGGTGGTTGTTTACATGCTTGGTTTACATGCTAGGGGAAGAAAGTGAACTAACTGCAATCCAAATCAAATGTTTCTTGTGCTGTAGTTTTGCAGTAGCACATAAAGATGGTATCACTACTTACTTTTAAGTAATAATAAAATTATAAGATGGGTAAGAGAAATCAAGTTGTGATTGGTCAAATATTTCGGCACAGAAGCACAGGTCAGAAATACTACACTTTCCGTAGCTCATCGCTCAATACTCATACTTTTAAAAGTAAAAATGGGGGAGGGGTGGCATTTTACCATGGCAATAAGGCATTCCAGGGTCTGTGTAACCATGCAATAACAGCACTTCTCAAGTGTGTAAATCAGTTGGTGAACCACTTGACAAGAAGTGTGTACCATTATCTCACGTTAACGCACACCCTCCTGTCATGCCTTATTGCCTAAATAAAAAATGTTTATAAAAACAAAAAAAAAATTGAATTATGTGCTACAGATTAAGGCTGGATAAATTTATTCTTGCATTTTCTGAAGATTTTCTCATGAAACTTCAAAACTCAATAAACACTGCCATGTTCATGTGAGACCATCAAAAGAAATATGCACGCATTAAGGCCTGACCAAGGGGAATGGGTTATCATCAGTTAACCTAACCCTGTGTGGTTATTAGACACGGTGCAAAGTCAAATGTTTTATGTCCCTAGGGTTACATTAACAAAGGCAACCCAGCTCCTGGAGCGTCTTGATAAGGGGAAAATGTCAGGAAGTTCTTTTTTACAGAAAGGGAGTGGATGCATGGAATAGCCTGCCCAAGGAGGTGGTGGCAGCCCGTACAGCGGTGGGGTTCAAACATGCATGGGACAGAAACAAAGGAATAATAGAGATAGGAGAAAAAAGCTAAAGCCAATGACCAGATAGGGTTACTGGACGCTTTGTTAGGCAGCTTAAATGGGCAGACTGGATGGGCCTAGCGGTCCTTATCTGCTGACAACAACTATGTATTATTAAACTAAATAGTTTTATCCCCTTAAAACTAATGGCTTTATAGTTTGAAATGCTAATCATTTTATTGAACTAGAGGGTTTCCAGCTATTAACTAAATCCTTTAGAACCCGACCCAGCCAATAAGAAGGCTCTAGTTCCAGCAGTTGTTTTATAATGTGTGAAAATTGCTGGCTATCATGTGAAATTGTGATTTCCGCATTGAAACAGGGCTTTTTTGCACAAAACAGGAATTTCTCTTGCAAAATGCTGAATATTTGCTCAGCTCTGCTAATACTCAAAACCTGCAAACTTTTCAATGTTCAAGATAAGGCCCATTTTGCAAAACAGGGATTTTAAATAATTTTCACAAAAGGAAAAAGTTTTCCCGGAGCTACTGCAGATCGCAAACCCCTCTCCTTGAGTTAAAGAGAGCAAATGGAAATACAGTTCTAACAGTGCTCCTTTAAGAGGCAGCTTTAGCAAGATGTTACTACTAATATTACTTTATATAGTTCATTAATAATGTAAATTTAATTGATTGAAGCTGACTTGATCCCCATGAGTTTTCAAGAAGGAGCACAGCAAGTTCCACCAAACAACATATGCCTGCAAGAAGTGTTCCCATATTTCCCAACGCACAGTACTGCATCATAGCTGCCACATCTAGAGTTTGCAATTCTAATGCGTATAATTTCAGCAAACTAAGATGCCACTTTTGGACTGCGAACATGCAGGCCATAATTAACTTACGAAAATTAAAAAGAAAGAAGTCAGTTGGCATACTGGGTGGCATTAGTAAAGGTGATGTTTCGCCACAAGTCTCCCAGAAATACATTCTAGTAGTACCAAGGTGTTTTATACAACTTTCAGAGAAAAGAGTGGGTGCTCTACAGTAAGTCTGTGAAGAGATAAACAAGCCCATATTTGCTGGGTGTTGACATGAGCAAACTACAAAAACATAGACGTGCTCCCTTCCGAGTTGTCTACATTTTAAGTTCTTTTGTTCTTTGCACCCACATGCTTAAGCCTCCCAAAGTAAAACCTAGCCATCATTTCACTGTTTGAAATATGGTGTGATGATGAGTATAGAACACAGAAGCCTCCTAAAAAGGAACAGTTAAACCACAGAGCAAAATGTATTAAAATCATTATTTATTACCAAATTGAAATGTAGTTCTGCCTCATATATCTGTTAAATCCATTTTTTTAAACTGTCCAGTGGATGAAATCTGTCAGTCATGTACACCGTTCATGAACTGAGCAACACCTTCATAACAATGGCTGCCCTTTCCATATAGGCAGACCCCTGCATAGAAGGTTAAATCATACAAAGGGCTACCAGTTTTATAAAAAAGGCAGACAGTAATAGAATAGAAAAGTCTCATTCATAAACTGAAGTGACTGACAGTTCTGAGCAGTTGGGTTTGGTATGAAGTTGTGATTTAAAGCATGTTGTGGCATGGTCTGGGTAGGTTACCCTGTAAAATAAATGGGTGGGGGTTGAGTATCGAAAGCTGACTGACCCAAGAGTACTTTACCACATTTATACAATATGGTAAAATTCTTTTTTAATGTACTAAAAAACTTACATCCACTTCTTGAGCTCACACCTCAGCATCATGTAACAGCAGGTCATAAGTGTAATCTGTATTGTTTCCATATGAGGTCCACACGGTTTCCAGCCAATCAGAAGGCTGGATTTCTACCATACGTTTCATAATCGCACATTACTGTGGGTGATATTAAAATGTGGGAAGTTTCATCAGTCACATGATGGCAGCCTGAGCTGACGCAGCTAGTCCCTGGAGCTCCATCTTCCACTCGTTATTTTCTCAATAATAATAGGATTGGCAAGTTAAACCTGCTCTCTTTTGTAGCTACTTATTGTGATAACTTAATCGAGAAGCTCAAGGCAGAGTGCTGAATGGAAATCTATATGAAAAAAGCGCCGCTGAGGCACTCTCCACCCCTCACGCCAGAGAAAGACAAGGCCGCGAAACGGCCTAAACATCAAGCCTCTAGCCTGCCAAAAATGCCCACAACAGCAGCAGCACTCTCGGAGGACGGGTTCCTGGAAATTATGCAGCCGCTACAGGCGGCTGTCGCTGAGATTTCTGAGGATCTCCAAACGATTAAGAACTCAGTGGCATCTTTGTCAACGAGAGTCGGAGATTCTGAAGCCAGAATTGTTTCACTAGAGAGGAAGCAAGAAAAAGCCGGGTTGGAAACTGTGAGTTATGTACGGAGGCTTAAGAAACTGGAAGATAAGTTAGAAGACCTGGAGGGGCGCAGTAGGTGAAATAATCTGATAATTATTGGATTGCCAGAGAAAGAGGAAGGGAATGCCCCAATTGTGTTTTTGCAAAAGCTTTGTGTTAAAATTGCTGGTCCATCCCCAAGTGGAGGGGAGTACATAATTGAAAGAGCCTACCGGGCGTTACGTCCTATACCAGCAACAGGTCAACCTCCCAGACTGATCATCTTCAAGCTGTTAAACTTTCTGGACAAACAGCATATTCTGGCCAAGGTCAAGGAGATCAGGGAAGTAACCAGGGAAGATCGAAAAATTCGTATCACGCAGGATCTCCCTCACTCGGTTCGCCTTAGGCGACAGGAGCTTCACCCATTAGTCTCCAAGCTGTTGGCAGCCGGTAAATTGTTTCGTGTTAAATATCCAGCAATTCTTCTGGTCAAGCATGAAGATAAATGGCATTCCTTTGACTCCCCTGCACAGGCACTGAAAGATCTAAAAGAGCTTTTCCAGGATCTTTACACGTGAATAAAGAAATGAAGTGCTGAGTTTTCGATTTATATCAGTGACTGTTCTTAGCTCGAATTCTTTTCTACACCTTTGCAGCGAAGGCAAGGAAGAGGGAGCAGGCTGGATTTATTTTATCCCCCTATTGATTACATCAGTACTTTGAGAAGGGATGCCTCGCAGTAGGCCATTATCCGGTTTTAGGATCCTCAAAGAGTGCGAGAGTGGCATACTGGAGTGTCATTTTAAAGCTGAGGAAGCGCTACATTAAGGGCAAGAAAGGCAGCTGGATGGATGATATTCTGACAAGACTGGCCTTTTACGAAGGTTTCATATAAGGGGGATAAATGTACTGATATTTCTCAGTGTGGGAAGGAACAGCCAAGGAAATAGGGCAGTTAAAGGCACCAAGAGCCTCCGAATCCCATTCATAGTTTTCAGTTTTTTCATTTCGGGACTCGTGACTTAATGAGACTCGAAGAGGGTCGATGATTTGCGCTCTCTGGATGGCAGACTGTCCAATATGATTCAAGGACTTATAAATCATTCACTAGATTTAAGCATGCTACTTTGCTGTTAGGTCATGAGGTTTAGGCGACAGTTGTTTGCTCCAGGTCCTTCTCCCTAATCGGATGAGGGATAAGGAGATTATTATTGTTACTGTAATAGTTAGTAATTATGTTGTTTACAGTAGCTTAGCACTGGATTTAACTCATTTTTAAGCATTGCAGGAACGGAACCTATTAATCTAAATAACAAGGTCTTATTGAATGTTCACAGGGATATTAAATCGCTGAAATCCTGAGTTTTTGTATTTAGGGTCTGATAAGAATATAATGGACATAGGTAAATATAGAACAGAGTTACCTTTGGACAGTATTTACACCTTTGCGCTCATATACATGGGTAACTGGGTGGGAAGGGGGCTAGTGGGGACGAGAATGTTATGCTTAGGTTTGCTCTTATTTAACATCATGTGGCAGTTAGATGATTGGAGCGCAGTTATTTTGAACTGGGGGTGGTTTTCTAAGTTGGGGCTTGTAGGTTATGATAGTGATAGCTATTGGGGGGTTGATGGGGTTATTATTAGGGGGGGTGGTTGTGGAAAAGGGGGAAAGGCCACACACTTCCAGCACTCCTGGTCCAGGAGTGATTTAACGGTCATCACGGCTTTCTTACTGAGATTGCAGCTCAATCCTGAACTAGCAGCATCTGCTAAGCGAGGGCAACCGCTGTTGCTTAGTTTGATGCTTTTGTTTTCCCCTTCCCTTCCTTCTACTGCTTCTCCGGGGCATGAGTAATCAATATCCTTTTGTAAGCTGGAATATTAAAGGGGCCAAGGATAGGGCTAAAAGGCTAATAATCCTGAAGCATCTATCGCAGCTGCGAGCAAGAATAGTTTTCCTCCAAGAAACCCATATGAAGAGGGAGGATATCGTCCTTTTTAAAAGGCAATGGGTGGGGCAAGTTTTTGGAGCAGGGAGAGCAACAAATAAGGGTGGGGTAATGATATTAATAGCAA
Organism: Neoceratodus forsteri; assembly: GCA_016271365.2. Classification (NCBI taxonomy): domain Eukaryota; kingdom Metazoa; phylum Chordata; order Ceratodontiformes; family Ceratodontidae; genus Neoceratodus; species Neoceratodus forsteri. The sequence continues at coordinate 1,574,272,734 of CM057453.1, read as the reverse complement.
AGAATGTTCCCTTCAAGTTAACTCAAGAAGTTTGGGATCCAGAGGGCCGCTATGTTTTGATACACGGCATGCTAGAATCCCACCCGGTTCTGCTTGGTTCAATCTATGGGCTGAACACTGACTCCCCCTCATTCTTTGTACACTTGCTAAATCTGGTAGTGACTAACCCACCAAAACTTACAGTATTAGGCGGAGGCTGGAATCTAGTACTCCAGACAGAGCTGGATAGATCTGATCGCGGGAAACGCAGTCTATCTCCAGCTCAGCGAGCTATGAAAGACCTGATCAATGGTGCAGCGCTGTTGGATGTGTGGAGGATTCTTAACCCTACAGAGAGGCAATACACCTTTTTCTCCATGGCGCATAGAACGTACTCCCGAATTGACTACTTGCTCATAAGTTCCTTTGCAATGGCTGGGGTCTCTCAGGTAGAGATATCGGCTAGAGTCCTGTCTGACCATGCGCCTGTCAGTATGAATTTCTGGTTAGGGGTAGGAGGTAAACGATCCCCTCAGTGGCGACTGAACAGTCAGTTACTGCGAGATAATACTTCTCTGGGGCATATCATGGATTTTATTACGTTTTTCCTTAATAGTAATCAGGGGTCAGTCACCAAGTATGATCTGGTATGGGCGGCTTTAAAATGTTCTCTGAGGGGGGAGTTTATAAGAATGGCATCGAAAAGGGCCCAGTGTCAGAGGGCTCAGATGGATACCCTCCTTGCATCCATTAAAAGCCTGGAGCACAATCTGTCCTGGGTCTTCTCGACAGATATGTGGACCAAGTTGTATCAGTTGCAGGCCCAGTACACAGGACTAATTTCTCAAAGAGCGGAGCTGGCTCTTCAGAGGACTAAATTTAAATATCTAGAGATGGGGGAGAAAGCAGGGAAGCTACTTGCTCTGCGTGTCCGGCAACTGGAGACTTCACAATTCATTGTAGGAATTAGCCTTGGGCAAGATGGTCAGGTATGTACTGACCCGCAAGAAATTGCAAAAGGGTTTGGTAGGTACTTTCAAGACCTTTATGCGGTGGACCCATCTTTACGCCCCACCAATGCCGATATAGAATGCTATCTCAGCTCAGTGAGTTTGCCTAAGATTACAGCTGCGGAGGCTGCCTCCCTGGGTGCTCAAATATCTGTTGTAGAAATTCAACAGGCTATTCGGCAGTTGCCTATCGATAAGTTCCCTGGGCCTGATGGGCTACCAAACAATCTCTATATGGCTTGTCAATCCATATTAAGCCCAGTACTAAGGGATGTATTTAGCTATTGGTATGATAATGGTATATCAGACCCTAGTTTCCAGGAAGCAGTGATATCATTAATTTTAAAGCCTGGGAAAGACCCACTAAGTTTCGGAAGTTACCGCCCTATTTTCCTACTGAATACCAATATTAAAATATTGGCTAAAATCCTGGCTACCAGGCTCTCAAAAGTAATGGGCAACCTCATAGGCCACGAGCAGGTTGGGTTTATGGCTGGAAGACCATCCGGGGATCATATGCGGAAATTGTTACATCTTATTTCCGCTGCCAGGGACTCCAGCACACCAATGGTGCTGGTGTCCCTGGACGCGGAAAAGGCATTTGATAGGGTCTCCCTCTTCACCACCCTGACCTGCTTTGGTATGCCTGATAAGTTTTTGAGGTGGGTACAACTTCTATACTCCTTCCCATCGGCCAGAGTTAAATGTAATGGAGTATTATCTCCTCCTTTTCAGTTGTTTCGGGGCACAAGGCAAGGGTGTCCCTTGTCTTCCTTGCTATTTAACCTATATTTAGAGCCCTTGCTTCGCAGGTTGTTAAGCAATACTAGTATTAAAGGGATTCAGATGGGAACCATGAGATTTGCCTTTTCAGCGTATCAGGATGATATCTTATTACATGTGGAGAGGCCTAGTCTATCAGTTCCAGCCATGTTAACTGAAATTGAGGAATTTTCTAAAATATCATTTTATAAGCTGAATCGGGCCAAAACTAAGGTTTTACCGTTAAATGGTAGAGTGAACAAGGTGGAATTGTCTCCCTATGACCTTTCATAGGAAGCAAAGTCCATAGTATATCTAGGCATAAAAGTTTCTAGGGATATTGGAACTATGATCAAAGACAACCTTGGTAATTTAATCAAAACGATAGCTGGGGATATGGAGAGATGGAGCCTGCTTCCCTTTTCCCTGTGGGGTAGGTTGAATGTTGTTAAAATGAATATTTTACCGAGGATACTATATCCAATGGGAATGCTAGGGAGCTTTTTACCGAAAGCATGGTTTTCCAAACTTCAAAGGTTAGTGAATGGTTTCCTATGGAAGGGGAAAGGCATCCGTAGATCCTATTTTAAATTGACGGCCCCAAAGCTTAGAGGAGGCCCTGCGGCCCCCTCTTTTTTCCTATATTATATAGCGTTTCACTTCAGTAAATTGGCTTTTTGGAATAAAGAATATGGGTCTTCGGAATACCTCCCCTTATGGCTCAATGTAGAGAAACATCTGGCAGGCAGAGTTAGCTGCTCACTAGGGGCTCTTTTATATGCTTCCCCATCTCATATTCCTAAGCTCTTAGGAACAACCCGATGGTTGGTCACTTAAGGCTTCTCTTCAGATACAGAAAAATCTTGGAGTGAGGTGGTGTCAGTCATCGGACCAGCCTATTATAGGTAACCCGCATTTTAAGATTGGAGGTTATCCAATACCCCCCACTTTTTGGCCTCAGCTGAATTATTATAAGGTCTCTGATATCTGGTTGAATGGGAGACCGCTCCCCTTTGATCACTTTCAGAGATCCACTGGGGTATCAGATAAAAGTGCTTTCAAATATGTTCAAGTCAGCAAGGCCCTTACCTCATTCTTTTCCTGTGTTCCGATGAAAGACTCAGTGGGTATGGATGTATCTGCACTTCTCCAGACGGCCTCCCAGCCCCACTCGGTTTCTAACTCTTACAAAACTCTGCAGGCTTTGGACTCTAAACTATCAACGGGGATTTGTTACTATTGGACGAAAGAATTGGGAATTCCTGAGGATTCTGATTTATGGGGGAATCTTTGGGAATCAATGTATAAATACATAAAACAAAACAGGCTCCAGTTAGACCATTTTAATATTATGCACAATGTTTACCTTACGCCGGTGAAACTGTTTAAAATTGGGAGATTGGCTTCACCACTGTGTGGAAAGTGCAAGGGTGACATTGGTTCACTCTATCATATGCTATGGAGTTGCCCCGGAGTGCAAATGCTCTGGCAGTCTATTAGTAATACCTTAGACCCTATTTTGGGTTTGGAAGCCTTGTTTACCCCTGAAGTGTGCCTGCTAAGTTATTTCCCCCCTGGCACCCCAAGGGTTAGAAGAGCGCACATGCTACTTATTTCTGCAGTAGCTAAACCGATTATCATGAGGCACTGGGCAGAAGATAGACTCCCCTCTACAATGGAATGGTATAGGGAGGTCATGTTAGCATTACAACTGGAAAGGCATATAGCCTCTATGCAAGATAGAGTGAAGGCCTTCCTATCGATATGGGGCAATTTGGAGACTCTTTTGGCAGTGTGGAAGCCTTGATGGTTTTGCTTACATCCTGGGTTATGGTTTAAATGTAAATAATAGTGTGTGGTCTGGGGGGGGTGGTTAGTTATTTATTTTTGTTTTTCGGGGGGGGGCATGGGCTTTATTTGAATGAGTTTATGTTTTTAAATACTTGAGTTGATGGATTTGACAGCTGGTAATATTGTTATTATTGTTGTATTGTTTTATCTGGATTGTTGAAACTCAGTAAAGCTTATTAAATAAAAAAAAAATGTGGGAAGTTTTAGTGCTTCACTCTCATTTTCATGAAACAGACAGATTTGCCAAGACATGTGATGTACCATGTCACAAGCACAGTCATGGCTGCTCCATAGCAGAAGTCAGTAGCTTAAGAAAGATAGTTTAGTTGTTTTTTTTTACTTTCTTAACAGAGTCAAGGCCATGGGAATACATGCTGCAGTTAGCTTTTCAACTAAAAGTGCCATTACACACATACACACACACACACCCACACACACGTTCCAAGAGGAAGAGTTTACTGCAGCAAGGGATACCAGGATAGATTCTAGGAGGCAGGTAAATTCAGAGAGGATGTCTCTACTAGGCCTCTGTATGACTACTTGCTGACAGGGCCACACTGACATGGCAGCGATTGGACCAGGAATCACCCAATCTAATAAATGACTGCAATTTAGGGATACCATCTGCACCAATTTTTGCAGGACAGTCCTGACTTGGGAAGTTGTGTCCTGAAAAATACTACATGTCCTGACATTATTGTAGAAAAAAATTATTTCTGACTTTCCTCTAAATGTTGCAAAAAACTATAGCTTAACTAAAATACCTCAAAATGATAAGAAATACTAGAAACAACTAAAAAAACTACAACACTTAGCCTTAATTCTGATTACTTAAAGAAAGTAAGTCTGTTGCATTGTTTGAGGTTATATACTGTCCTGCGAAAAATTATGTTTCAGTAAAAAATGTCCCACTTTGGGCTTCTTAAAAGGTGGTAACCCTAATTGCAATGGGCATGAGAGTTATACTCATGCAGGACTAGATCAGGCTGTGATGCAATGTTTGGACTGCATGTTTTGCATAAATCAGGACTTCTGTTGAAACTTTATTTGGAACTACAAAAATGGCAGCTCTGCTGCCACCTGTTGACTCACCCTGCCATGGGAACAGTGTTGAAGGGCTCTGAGCCAACCAATCAGAGATGTTTGCCAGCTCAGGAAGTCTCAGAGGCTCGCATATTGCATGTGGACTTAATTCAGGCATCTTCGTAGCAACCAAATCGCTTATTGTGTGACAGACAAGAAAAAGAGGGAACTGTGTGGCTCTTACCAACCTACTACACCAAGTGTTCAAGCTACTCACAAATTTCCCTGCAAACTTTAAAAAGTAAAAGGACCTATTATTCACCCCGATCAGGCTGAGTTCATGCCCAAAAGGGTATATATTTGTAACCCCTAGGTGGCACTATCCTAAGGGCTACTACCCCTGCTTGCTTGGCTAGTAGCAGGTTAAGGGGCCTGGGTACTGAAATACTTGCATCCACCCAAAGGCCAGGGTTGTTAGTGGTCAAGCTAACCTGGACACAGCCCTCTGGGACACTGTAACCCCCCTCTTTCCCTCTAGTGGCCTGAGCAATATACACTAATCACTTTCACAGTGACCCTTATTCACCATGCAATTACCCATACTGTTTGCACTTACCACCAGGGCTGGTTCCTCTAGCTTGACCCTGGGGACCCCCTGTAAAACAAGGATATGCACAGCAAATAGAAACAGTACAGTACTCTTGGCACAAACTGAAGCCATGGTCAGGTTAAATGCAAAAAGGTTAGATCTGATTTATTCAGGGGACTTGAATAAGGGAGAGGCATAATCAGGTTGATTGGCTTAAAGGCTAAATCAATCAGACAGTTATGCATGCACTTCAGAGTCCCTACACAGTCATACACTCTGGATACCCAGGTCGGAAAAAGGTGGGCTAGCCAGGACCGTTGCCCAGGGTAGGCTGGCATCACAGCTGGTTGGGGCCCTGTGATGGAAGAAAGCAACATGCACAGCACACACTATTTGTAATCCAGAGCCAGAGGGCTCAGTTCATGAGGGAAAAGACAACAAAGCAATCAGATGACAACACTTTAGATTCAGCTGTTGTTGCAGGGAGCTACCCTGACGTTTACTCACGATACCCAATACAGGACACAGGCAGGACGAAATTGAGACTGCAGGTTGTCGAGCTGGAGTGCCAGGAGAAGCAGGGCCCACACGAATCACTGAGGCGTCATTCCTGTTCAAGGCATTGAGCAGGGACTGATTCCCAGGCAGGTCTCTCACCGATGGCTTTCTCTGTATAGCGGGTAGTCTGGCTGGGCCAGTGTGGCAAGGCCCAAGCCAAATGGAGATGCAAACAGATTTAGTCCGATGAAGCTGGATTCAGCCTCCAGCAAGCAGAACACAGTTCAGCACACAGTGGAGAACCAAATCACAACCCTTTAACAGCACACAGCACATTTACATGTAAGAAATTCTACTGTACCAGGCAGATTGCTATCCGTTCACAATTACAGAGTCTCTGCACAAACTGGGAGTTCAAAGGTGGCTGGAAATCCTTATATGCCAATTGCATTCAGCAAATCTTCGGTCTTCTTCAGGTTAAAGCCTGGACATAGTTCTGCGGCTTAATTCGTCCTCACAATTCGGATTCAGTCTGAATAAACTTCAATTTCCCTCTCAGGGACAGCAGGCAGATAGGCAGGCCAAAACTCAGCCCTTTCACAGTTCTCCCACGCGAATCTATGCAGGATTATTGCTTGACTATCTCGAGCTGTTACTCCTTCACTTCCCAACTCAGATTTGAACTGAAACTGCAAACAGTCTGGGACTTTAACCCAGGATCCAAAAGGTTTGGTTGGCTGATTCCTCTGTCAGTCACAACATGGCTCCCCCTCCAGGTTCATTTAGGAGCCAAAAGCCCAAAACTACAATTCCTACAGAAATTTGCTCCCACAAACCCCTGGGGACAGGCTCCATTTTAGAGTCCCCAAAGGTACTGATTGGCCTATTTCAAAAATCCAGGACCAAGATGGTGGAGGAAACAGAAAAGTCCATGCTGCTAAGAAGGCAGGTTGGACAAACTGCAATATTATTACTATTCTAATAAATGATCAGCAAACAAGTACATCTTCTAACAGAAGTCCCTCCCAGATTAATTATGACTGCAATTTAGGCAGCTCTTAAAGAGACAGTACACAGAGGCTATATGGGCACTCTCTGGCAATACATTTAAACTGCTAAAACGCAGGACACCAGCCTGGCAGTGAGCATTTAGGCAAGCTCAAGGAAGACTTTTCGGGAACCCCCATTTGTAGGGGGGGGTTACACCCTTCCCTGCCTGGAGAAAAGTTGGCGTCCGTGTCAAGTCTGTACCATCACACTATTATAAATGCAATATAAACGAGACATATATGACATTAGCATGTTATACAAATACTATCTGATACATCGGTTAACATAAACTTGTCACATTACTATACATTTCAACATACTTCACAATACTATATCCATACTGCCAATACTTATGCATGTTTCATATAGGTAATACTGATTTCACTATGATTAACATACTTTGAACACCACTATATTGATTAATGTAATAACTTCTTGTACGTTAAACAATGTAAGAGGAGGCCCTTCCCTATCAGCTAACTTGGGGCTGGTGGGGCAGGGGCACCATACTGAGAAGGAAGCACAATCAATCTGGAATTGGCCATTAAGCTCAGTTTGGGTAGTGAGCTTTGAGAAATATAAACACCTTTGTGAACCACATTGAGAGGCAAATCCACTGGCCTCCCAGAAGAATCATAACTGAAGTGCAATACTGGCTTAAGAGCTCGGACAGTCTTTCTGGGGGGAACAGCCACAATCTCTGTACTTTCAGCACTACCTTTGGAGTTTTTGTCATTCATGAGGGGTGCCTCTGTACAGATGGGAATGTCCAAACTGGGAGCACTGTCAGATCCTTGCTCTGTGGGCTCTGTTTCCACAACACTTGGCTCATTTAGAGAACGTCCTGGCACAATTAGGCTTTTTGGCACTGAAGGGGGGGCTGTCAGCACTCTCATATTGTTGTTCAAATTCTGGTGTGTCACCAGAGAGAGACTCAGACCATCAGCCCCTTCTTCAGGCAAGTCACAAAGTTTCACTAAACACAGGGAGTCCGCACTCTCAGACGTGATACTTTGCACTTCACTTCCAGGGAGCATTGGCTCCAAGGATGAAGCTGGGGGGTTAGGCAGTCCAGAAGGCCCAGATTCATCCCCACAATTCTGCATAGGATTTCCACAAAACAACTGACTCAGTTCATAGGAGGGATAATAGGTATTACCATAGTCACTTTCATCAGAGGTGGACTGACAGTCACTATCATTCTGGGCCTGCTGCAGGGGAAACCTTAAATCTGTAACTAATGGGGAAGGTTGACTTTGTCTCTTTTTTGCAGCAGCAAGAGTCACCGGCCCAGGGGAGGCAATGTCTGCTGGCTCAGCTTCAATAATAACTTGGCCGATAGGCAGCAAGTGGTTACGGTGCATGGGCTTGACAGCTTTGGAGCTATTCTCTGGGCATACCTTGTACACTGGTAGATCATCCAACTTTCCAACTACTACATGAGGAAGACGGTGCCACCTATCAGCAATTTTGTGCTTGCCATGTAGTCCCAAATTGCATAACAACACATGGTCTCCAGGCCATAGCTCTTGAGACTTTACTTTCTTATCGTGCCTCTCTTTGTTGGTGAGATTTCTCTTGGCAGCCATTGTCTGGGCCAGTTGATATACATGGTTCAATTGCGCTTTCAGCTTCTATACATACTGCAGGTAGTTTTTGACTCAGACCCCATCTGGAGAGACCCCAAAGCAGACATCAACTGGCAGTCGGGCCTCCCTCCCGAATATGAGGCGGTAGGGGGAGAACCCAGTAGCATCATTTTTGGTGCAACTGTATGCATGTACCAAGGTGCTAATCTGATGGCTCCACTTATGCTTGTTTTTTGGATGGAGGGTGCCCAGCATGTCTAGAAGGGTGTAGTTAAAACGTTCTGGTTGAGGGTCCCTCTGCGGGTGATAAGGGGTGGTTCTTGACTTCGGCACCCCCCACAAGGAGAGTATTTCTTTGATTAGACTACTTTCAAAATCTCTGCCTTGGTCAGAGTGGATCTGCTGAGGGGCACCATAGTGGGTGAAGAATTTTTCCACTAGCACCTTGGCCACGGTAGAGGGTTTTTGATCTTTAGTTGGAAAAGCTTGTGCATACCATGTGAAATGATCCATAACCACTAACACATTGCCAATATTCCATTGATCAGGTTCTAAACACAAAAAAATCTATGCAGACCAGTTCCATGGGGGCGCTGGTAGTGATATTGACAAGGGGGGCAGCCCTCTGGGTCAGGGCTTTTCTTTGGAGGCAACGACTACAGGTCTTTACATGGTGCTGAACATCGGCCCCAATCTTGGGCCAGTAGAATCGAGATCGTACCTGGTCGAGAGTTCTGTCAATACTGAGGTGCCCATGTGACTGTGGAGGGACCTCAGTACCAAGTGTTTAAAGGCTGTGGGCAGGACCAATTGTTGCTTGTCTACTTGACCACTATGATCCACTGTCTCTCTGTATAACAACTGACTGAGTAACTTCAACCTGGGGACTTCTTTAAACAATAGGGCAGTTTGCAAGTCAGGGGAACGTAACTTAGACACATCTTTCCCCACACGCAGGGCATCAAGTGCGGGTTGAATCATAGCATCTTGGAATTAAGCCCACTGAATACTGTCATTGTCAAGTTGAGGTAGTGCACTAATATCTAGAGCAGAGAAATGGCAATAGGCAGCTGGTATGCAGGTATCAGGAGGGCCCAAGCAATCTACTAAACAGTCCAGTGTGTCTGCAGACATCTGTTTATCTCTGTCAAACTTTTGGCACAATGTTCGGATGTCAGGTTCAGACAGCCTGACCCAATCACTCTTGGAAGCGGGCCCTTGTGACATGGTGTCAGCACCAATATGGTTCAGTCCCGGTCTGTATTCGACAGCATAAACATAGGTTAATAAGGCAGAGAGCCACCGGTGCCCAGTGGTGTCTAACTTAGCTGAAGTCTGTACATAGGTCAACGGGTTATTGTCAGTCTTCACCAATATCTTTGCCCCATAGAGGTACTCATGAAACTAATCAACGATGGCTGATTTTAGGGCAAGGAACTCCAGCTTGTTCACAGAATAGTTTCGCTCCGACAGGGTCAAACTCCTGCTGGCGAAAACTACTGATCTCAAACCATTCCCATGGTCTTGAAACAGCACAGCTCCTAGGCCCTGCAGACTAGTGTCCGTATGCAGCACATAGGGCTTGGTAGGGTCAGCATAGGTGAGGATGGGTGCGTGGGTGAGCTGGTATATGACTTTGTGGAAGGCTGCTTCACATTCGTGGGTCCAGCGGAGCCCAAAAGGTTCATCTGTGTGGAGGTACACTTTCTCTGGTTCTTTAACAGCCCATTTCTTGTATTTACGGTTGGTAGGGGGATAACCCTGGGTAAGATTCAGGAGCAGGCGAATCACCCTTGAATAGTCTTTTATGAACCTGTGGTAGTACCCACAGAACCCTAGAAAATGTAATTCTTTTAAGTTATGGGGCTGGGGCCAAGTAGACAGTGACTCAACCTTACTGGGCTCGGTCTCTATCCCTTCTGCAGATACTATGTGCCCCACATACTTCATAGAGGTTTGAAAAAACTGGCACTTGTCGATGGATAGCTTGAGGCCGGAGTCTTCCAATTGATCCAGCACTTTAAACAGTCGGGTCTCATGCTCCTCTAATGTGTATCTGAACACAATGACATCATCTAGGTACACTAGACATTCCAGCAAGTTCATATCTCCCACTGCACGTTCCATCAGTCGCTGAAAGGTGGCTGGAGCACCTGAAATCCCCTGTGACCTTCTCAGGAATTCGTAGAACCCCAAAGGATAGATGAAAGCTGTTTTCTCATGGTCCTTCAGGGCCATCGGAATCTGATAATATCCGCTGCAAAGATCCAATACCAAGAACCATTTGCTCCCATTCAAGCAATCCACAGCAACTTGTATACGGGGCATGGTGTACTGATCTGGGATGGTCCACTGGTTCAGGATTCGATAATCAACACACATCCTCACGAACCCATTCTTCTTATGCACAACCACAATGGGAGAGGCATATGGGCTCCTTGATTCTTTTATCATACCAGCAGCGAGCATTTCCTGCAGGTGTCTCCTAACATCATCTATGTCCGCTAGGGCGAGGTGTCAGGATCTCTCTCTCTAAATGGCCGGTCATCATGCAGGCGTATGTGATGCTCTGCACCCTGGACACACCCCACGTCCCATTCTTTTAACGAAAATACCTGGTCTCTCTGGGTGAGTTTCTTGCTAATTCTACCCTTCCATTCAGCTGGCTATGGGGAATCACCAAAGTCAAATATGCCCGGGGTCACTCTCTCCTTCTCACCGGAGCACATGTTACTGGGTAATACTGCAGTGTCTGCACAGTGTACTGTAGCTAGGGTGCACCCTCTGTTCACCCAGATCTCCCGATCTGACACATTCTGAATGTGGACCATCACTTATCGTGCATAGAGTGTGTGCACGGGCAGGCAAAATGTTGGGCTTAACCAATAATCCTTCTGGCAACTTTCCATCGCCTGGTGCATCCAACATTAATATTTTGTTCTTTACATCTTTTCTAATGTGAACCTCTCCATGAATGGTGTACTGAGCATTGGGAGGTAGTACCAGAGAATCAAGATCTTTCTTTCACACCATCCCCACCGGCTCATCTCCATCTACTTCGGTAGTCCATTTTTTCTAATCATAGGCTCTCTTTAATAGGGCTGGGATTCTCAGTGCCCGCCCAGTCCATTTCCTTTGTTTCTCTTCACACAACAGTGCTAGTCTTCCAAACATGTGAGCGTTGGTTCCAACGAGCAAGGGAATCCCATCATACAATCCCATAGGAGGGCACACCAGGGCTAGGGTCTCTACTTGTTCATCTACACCAGTTACAATCACAGGAAAGACAACCAGAGATGGACATATCCTAGGTAGGGATAAGACTTGTCGCTAGGACCCACATATGCAAACCTTCCAAAGATTGTAATGGCACATCAGATAAGTGTTTATCATACCAGTCCTGGAATACAATGGTCACTTGCGACCCGCTATCAAGCACAGCCTGAGCATGAATACCATTGACAGTCACAGAAGTCTCCAGCGTAGGGCCTACTATTCTGGATCAGTCTGGGAGAGGCAGTAGCAGAGGCCTGGACAGATAATTTAGCCACAAGAAATTTTAGTCAGGATTTCTCAATCCTGCATTATGGTCATTCTGGCTCTTGGCCAGGTCTCACTTTTCAAAGCTCCTTGAAGTCTGTATACAACTTTATCTAGGTCTTTTGGGGACGGCATTCTCTCTTCATCTCATCACTTCCCACAATTATGGCAAAATAGCTTTCTGGGGTCTGGTGTGGCGAGACATCACATTGGGAGCTGAGGCAGGGTACTACCAACAGAAAACCTTGGTTCCATCTCTGTCTGCGGTGTGGCGAGCATTTGAGACATCTCATCAATTCTCTCACTTCCATAGTCAAGACACAATTTTTGAGCTGCTGTCAGCAGGAAATGCCTGGGTGCACCCCACCCCCCATAGCAGATGCAGTCAGATAAGGATCGAGGCCTGTACTCAGGAGGGCCTTCACAAAGAGACTTTTTTGTTCTCAGCTCCCTCAGCAGTTCATCCCATGGCAGAGAATCCATAGCAGTCCCTGTCTGGCTGGGCCCCGTGGCTGACATTCAGTTCACCAGTTCCGTCATGTGGTGCGGTGATTCCAGGCCATCAGCGACCCGACCCTGAGCCTGGAGCAGGGTTGCAGCAGCTATGACTGCGTGGGGCTCTGAAAAGCCTTCTTCTCCTCAACTTCCCATACCTCCTTCATCACACATGGAAGGGCAAGGGACCAGTTTCCTTTGATGCGGTTGCAATTTGAGCAACACCGAGCTGGAGTGCCGGGCAGAGCAGAGTTTATGATCTAGTCTTTCCGGTCCACTTTACTAAGAGGCCCAGCCTCCTTTCTGAAAATTGGTTTGTAGGATTCCCTCTAATTGATCCATGTAGGCAAATAACAATTCCCCCAGCTGTTGTCTAACATCTTTAAGTTTCTATTTCAAGGCCTCAACACTAGTGGTGCCCCCAAACACATTTTCAAGGGCGACTATGTACTCTTGGGCTTTGGCGTCAGGGTCAGAGGACCTCAGGGAGCGAAAAGTAAGTAGGGCGGGACCCAGGAGGCTTTCCCCCAGGCGGGCCCTTTTTTCGGCCTCTGAGCATTGCCAGTCTTGTACCATAAGAGTAGCAGAGTCTAGCCAGGTCTCCAAGTTGACTTCCCCATTAGGAGTAGGGCGGATGCCAGAGAATACCTTGAGTTTGCAGTAAGGGCCATGACTACTTGCTGGTTCAGAGGCAGGTACAGAAGTTGGTGAAAGAACAGGCGTTGGGGTGGGTGTGGACAGTGGGGAGGAGAAACTCCCAGGTGGCAGGAATAATTTTTTTAACTCCTCCACAGTTTTGGCCTCCTCCAGTAACAACTTGGCAAACTTCTCCTCAAAAGACTCAGATAACGGTGGGGGCTCATCCTCTAAGGAACCCTTGCTATCTTTGGTTATAACCCTCCAGGCAGCTGGGAACCCTTCTGGAGTGATGGTCTGGGGCACCTTTGAACTGTTGAGGGGGTCGCTACACTCCACCAAGACCATGAGAGTTTGGTCAGTTAAATCAGCCTGTCGACCCACTCGCCAGCTTTTTCAAACATTCATCATTAGAAAGTGCCCTTCAACAATGTCCTTACTAATGCCATAGGTATATCCAGTATTAGCAAGCGTTATGGGGTCAATCTCTTGCCCTATTACACAACCACCGCACCAACTGGTGCACAGTCACTTCTGTTGGGGTAGCCATTTATGTTTGACAGTAATTCATAATTTCGGCCACTAGAAGACACAAAATCCCAGCGGTGAGCCTCCGAGATGTAACCCCTAGGTGGCACTATCCAAGGGCTACTACCCCTGCCTGCTTGGCTAGTAGGAGGTTAAGGGGCCTGGGTACTGAAAAGGGTGCCTCCATCCAGAGGTCAGGGTTGTTAGTGGTCAAGCTAACATGGGCACAGCCCTCCGGGACACTGTAACCCCCCTCTTTTCCTTCTAGTGGCCTGAACAATATACACTAATCACTTTCACAATGACCCTTATTCACCATCCAATTACCCACACTGTTTGCTTCACCACCAGGGCTGGTTCCTCTAGCTCGACCCTAGGGACCCCCTGTAAAACAAGGTTATGCACAGCAAACATCAACAGTACAGTACTCTTGGCACAAACTGGAGCACAGTCGGTTAAATGCAAAAAGAGTTAGATCTGGTTATTCAGGGACTTGAACAAGGGAGGGGCATAATCCATGTTGACTGGCTTAAAGGCTAAATCAATCAGACAGTTATGCATGCACTTCAGAGTCCCTACACAGTCCACACACTCTGGGTACCCAGGTAGAAAAAGGTGAGCATAGCCAGGACCATTGCCCAGGATAGGCCAGCGTCATAGCTAGTTGGGGCCCTGTAATGGAAGAAAGCAACATGCACAACACACACTATTTGTAATCCGGAGCTGCAGGGCTCCATTCGTGAAGAAAAAGACAACAAAGCAATCAGATGACAACACTTTAGATTTAGCTGTTGTTGTAGGGAGCTACCCTGATGTTTACTCATGATACCCAGTACAGGACACAGGCAGGATGAAATCGAGACTACATGTTGTTGAGCTAGAGTGCCAGGAGAAGCAGGGCCCACACAAATCACAGAGGCATCGTTCCTGTTCAAGGCATTGAGCAGGGGGCTGATTCCCAGGCAGGTCTCTCATTGATGGCTTTCTCTCTGTAGCGGGTAGTCTGGCTGGGCCAGTGTGGCAAGGCCCAGGCCAAATGGAGATGCAAATGGATTTAGTCCGTTGGAGCTGGATGCAGCCTCCAGCAAGCAGAACAAAGTTCAGCACACAGTGGGGAACCAAATCACAACCCACTAAGAGCACACAGTACATTTACATGTAAGAAATTCTACTGTACCAGGCAGGTTGCTATCTGGTCGCCATTACAGAGTCTCTGCACAAACCGGGAGTTCAAAGGTGGCTGGAAATCCTGACAGGCCGATCGCATTCAGCAAATCTTCGGTCTTCTTCAGGTTAAAGCCTGGTCACAGTTCTGTGGCTTAAATCGTCCTCACAATTCATATTCAGTCCAAATAAACTTCAATTTTCCTCTCAGGGACAGCAGGCAGATAGGCAGGTCAAAACTCAGTCCTTTCACAGTTCTCCCAAGTGAATCTATGCAGGATTACTGCTCAACTGTCTCGAGCTGTTACACCTTCACTTCCCAGCTCAGATCTGAACTGAAACTGCAAGCAGTCTGGGACTTTCCCCAGGATCCAAAAGGTTCGGTTGGCTGATTCCTCTGTCAGTCACAACAAGGGCTCCTCCTCCAGGTTCATTTAGGAGCCAAAAGCCCCAAACTAAAATTCCTATAGAATTTTGCTCCCAAAAAAGCCCCTGGGGGACAGGCTCCATTTTAGAGTCCCCAAAGGTACTGACTGGCCCATTTCAGCAGTCCAGGACCAAGATGGTGGAGATAAACAGAAATGTCCATGCTGCAAAGAAGGCAGGTTAGACAAACTGCAATATTACTAGTATTCTAATAAATGATCAGCAAACAAGTACATCTTCTAACAGAGCTCCTTCCTAGATTAATTATGACTGCAATCCAGGCAGCTCTTAAAGAGACAGTACACAGAGGCTACACAGGCACTCTCTGGTAATACATTTAAACTGATAAAACGCAGGACACCAGCCTGGCAGTGAGCAGTTAGGCAAGCTCAAGAAAGACTTTTGGAACCCCCATTTGTAGGGGGTTACATATTAATAAGAATATTAGAAGAATCATTAACACATGACCAGTTCACTAATGGACTCAATTCAACAAATAGTGATCACCATAGATGCTGAGAAAGCCTTTGATCTGCTCAACTGGACCTATCCAAATTAGTACTTAAACATATGGGTTTGGGAGAGGCTTACAATTTGGACTGACATGCTAATACAGCACCTTAGCAAGATTAATGTAGAATGGCACTATTTCTTCCATTGTTACATTGTAAAGAACACCAGAAATTACAACAGTCAATGGTACTTTTTGTTTTAATCTGTGTATGTGGTTGGATAGTGGGGATGAGGACAAAAGCATTTTACTAATTTTTTTTTCTTTTAGAGGTTTTATGTTTATGGTCTGGCGGAAAGTTTTTAGTAAGTAAAGTAACCGTGTTTGTGATGGCAGGTTAGTTCTTGTGTGTAGGAGGACATAATTATTTATTTAGTTATTTACTTAGTTTTTGTTGACCAGGTAAGGTGCACTAGGCATACATTTGCCTATTTTCAGGCATGATCCAGAGGTACAATGGTAGAATTTTACAATGCCAATTTGCTAATTGTGTGACGTGGTTACTAACATGTCCAAGTCCTAAGGTGTGTAATTATGGTGACATAATTGCACACCTTGATGAGCTTGTTAACCAATCAATTGGTTTAAATGCTCTTACCCATTTTTATAATACCCATTATTACACAGACTTGGTAATACAGCTTGCTGATTCACTTGGAACCATGTGAATAGCGTACAGTGGCCACATGGGTTGCTCATGCCCTGTCAGTGCTGGACATACCTCTCAATTGTACCTGATTTTCAGGGACATCCCTAATTTTGCCTCAGATTTTTCCTCTGTCCCTCGTAAAATTTGTGTTCTTGTGACAGACCAGTGGGTATTGAAAGCACAAAATAATGTCAAACATTAAAGTTACAGACTTGTTATTCACCAGAAAATGCATCTTAACACAAATCCCTTTATTCTATCAGCCTTCTGAGTGAACAGTACCAGATTTTAAGATGTGTCCCTGATTTGGGGTCTTTGTCCCTGATTTTTTTAAGCCTTGTCCCTGATTCATGAGGAAAGAGGTTGAGAGGTATGGTGCTGGATGCTGGGATGAGTGCACAGTAGGCAATTTACATTTCAATAAAAATCCACTGACTTACCTTACTTATTTCATAAAAGTAGTAAGGCGACTCTGTGGTATAGTGAACCACGCAAGGAGAACTCCATGTAGGGGGTAGGTTTACTTTACAATAACCCCAGCCCTGCAGTGCTTTATCACTTAAGTAATAAGCATGCCTTTTGTAGTAATCAAACTGCCTGCCCTTCTGCTTCTCTCATTAATAAGCTTGATTCTTGCCAGCCAGCCAACACAGCAGTAGCTTTACCACTTGTAACACTGAAGACCCGAGTTTAGAAATGAGCCCAGAATGTCTGCCAGACAGGGGGAGGAGGTTTGAGCATCTGGCAGACAGCTCACCTCCTCTGGAGTAGGAGGGAGAAGGAACTCAGCAATAAGGTGACACTTGGTAGCAGTCAGGAGACAATGAGAATGGGGACCTAGCCAAGGCTGGGATTGATGGGATGCTTCGGAGGTTGATGCATCATGCATGGGAGCATGTGTGACACCCTATGCCATCAATGCATGTCCTCTCCCTCGAGGGGACACAGTTAAGTGGAAAAAACTGCTGCTGGCTTGACAGGTGGTGCGGCTATTTGCCATCGAGACCACTGATGGGTCCTGCCCGTCTGGTCCTCGAGTCACCCTGGTCTTCACCTCCACCTGCCAGGACACCGGACTTCACATACAGGAGATGTCATGGAGCTGAAGGTGTCCCTGCCAAGGGGGTACACCCAGAAGGTGAGTCATGGGGGTGGGGTTGAGGAGCCAGGTTGGGAGGCCCCAGATGATGGACGTCAGGAGGATAAAAGAGTTGAAAAAAAAAAAAACACTGTCTTGATTCCTCTGCCTCTGTCCTAAGTGACAGCATGATGCTCTCTCACATTGATAGGCTGGGACAGGAGAAACCCTGAGAAAAGTTGGGAGCAAACCATCTTATTTGTTTTGGAAGGGACAAGATATAAGCAGAGTAGTGCACTGGGGTTTTGTAAAACCCAGCTGGTCCTCCTCTCAAGTACCAGTTTCTAAAAACAGTACTTGAAGCTGTTACATAAGGCACTTGGTGATTTTTTCATGTCAGTTACACAGTCATTTATCCAGCTTTCACTGTGCAAGTACTTCATCAGCTTTCTGTGCAGTGAAACAGCACCACCACCAAACCACTGCCTGTAAGTACAATTGTTAGCAGCAGCTCTCAAACTCTCAGCACTGCTACAGCAATAATTCCATCAGAATATGCAATTTTACTGCAGTTTTCACCAAACTTTCAGTACCCTGTTTGTGTGGAGAATGGTACCTGTATAATTGCTACTTGTGTAACAGATTTCTTGCCATAAGGACACCCCCTAAAAATGAGAAGATATCCTCTCTATGGGATATTTCGTGAAGTCTGAACCAGACAGAAAACATATTTTCAAACAGAAAAGCAAGCTGCACTCCAGTCTTTGCCATCTCGTTTTGGATCATAGTTTGCAATAACAAATATATCTATAAAACATACTCATATTTGCCAGATTTTGCTAACTGTTCTGCATCCTTCTATGGCGGCTGTTACCTGGGACTGATATCACAGCATTTAGAATTGACTTGCAAGATGATTGTGCATCCCTCTCAGGGCTCTGCTCAACAACACTCATGTTTCCCAATATAAAACCATATTTATTTCACAACTCGCACTCTAGGGATAAATCTCTGAGAGGTGATAACTTGTTTACAAGTGGGGGAGGAGGGGGCCAGGGGACAGCAGCAGGTTTAACAGACAACATACTCAAGTCCAAGTCAAGTCATGTTTATTTATAAAGCGCTGAAATCAAGCACCTAATCCAAAATACTATACCATATGTTATGGAAACAGAAGTATAAAGGATATGTGAAGGGATGCTGAACTGGGCTGCACATTGGTTTCCTGCTGTGTCTGCAGTAGGCATACCATACAGCAGCTACTAGCTATGGTGCAACGATGTTGGCACAAATCGCCATCTCATAAAACACCAATACTGTTTACTTGAATACTAAAATTGTTCACAGAACAGTGAATCCATACAGCCCGGCTACACTTGATGAAATTATCACGCTACTGCAAGACATTTTGATGCAAAGGATACACAATGCTCTAAAAATCTTCCCAATGAGCAAAGGAAAATTAGTTAAAATATAGAAATTTCAATGACGTACCAGTTTAATGTGGCTGGAAACAGCAACAGGAAAAGTACACTTTAGGAGGAAATGGCACAATAAAGCATCAGCAGGGACTTGAAGGAATTTAGTGGGATCTCATGGCATTTGGGCTTCTCTGTTGCCCACTTTGACTGGAAATATTTTACCAGAGTTTGAGTCAATAATAAGTTGTTAAAATATTTTTTGTCTCCACAGGCAAAAAGATGTTTACATAGCTATGACCTAATGGTTTTCTTTGGAAAGGGGGTGGAACCTGGATGCTCTCCTGGCCTTTATAGTGGCCTTGAGAAAAGAAATCTAGACGGAGGAGTCTGTCCTGCTACAGTTTTTAGAGTAAAGGAGGCTTTGTAGAGTTGAGGAAGACTCAGGACTCCTTATGCATTATAAACATTTTATTAAATATTTTATGTATAGTATGAATTGCTATCTAAGGACCACGGCCAACGTTTCATCGTCCCTCCTCAGGGCACATGGTGATCTATGAAGCAAACCACTTCTTAGATCCTTCCACTTGCTTGGTGTGTCATTATCCATTCCTATTAGTAAATACAGGTTTGCTAAGCTGCATCAGCCCCTTCTAATATATTTATAATATGGGGTAGGAGAATTAACAGAAGTGATTGGTACAGGGTGATCACCTGACCGTTCGTTAATTCCCCAAACACACACAGCAAGTTGTGAAGTGTCCCTCAGCATAGATCAGTCAGCGGTGTAGCTCTCGTTATTCTGCTCGAAATGCAGTCTGACAGGTAGCCATTGATACACTCGCTAAGCGAGCAATCCCCCTGTAGCAATCACTTCTGTTAATTCTCCTACCCCATGTTATCAGTAGTGACAGTGTCTTGCTGCCATTCATTAATGTTTCCAGCAACACAATACGTAAGCAATGTTTCCAGCAACACAACAAGTTATAATTATTTTCCCCTCGCCGCTCTCTGTCTCCCCATCCACCCAACCTGCCCTGTCCCCAAGAGAAGCAGTGATTGATGTTTCCACACCATGTCGCTTGAGAGTAGAATCACCCTGGGTATACAGAGAGACAGAGAGAGGGACAATGATAACCAGTAGCAGCTTTAGCCACAAATGGTTACCAGGGCACAGCTGGGGCACAACCAATGGCAGCCGGGCACTGATATATTGTTACTATGGGGGAATCTCTGCACCATATGGGGCACCAACTGGGGCACAGCATTTTTTTACCAGGGCACGTGCCCTGGCGGGCCCTGGTGTAGAGCCGCCACTGATGATAACATGTGACAGCGGTGAGTGCAGTGAGGATGGTCATTTGCCTGCAATAAAGTACCTTCCTCACTGCTCTTCCTCTGTCCTCTGTCGCTCCTTGCAGCGGCACAGCCCTCGAGGACACAGGGACCCGAAGGGCTCTGGAGCGCCAGGGGCCAGGCGTCCACCAGCCGACTGAGGGAACCAGGAGGCGGGAGAAGCAGCAGCAAGAGCAGGCTAAAGCCGCAAACCAATCGGGAAGCGACCGCTGGACTCCTGCCTTGCTTCGATTGCGCGCCTTTCCCATTGACTTTAGCTGGACTCTGCAACACTATTCTGGCGGGATTTTCTGTTATTTTATTTTTATTGTTAAATCCTACTAAAAGAGCTGTTTTACTTTTAATTTGTGCCTGATTTAAGGGCTGTATTGGTGTATTGCTTGATAGTGATTCAGCCTTTTGGAAATCTGTGTGGGCTAGATGCTTGGGCGCCTAACCCCCATACCCTCCCAGTCTTTTGTTGTGCAGATTGTTGATTTTAGCACCTTGTGCAGATTGCCTGCAATAAAGTACCTTCCTCACTGCCTTCTCCTCTCTGTCCCTACCTTGCAGCCGGCACAGTCCTCGAGACACAGGGACAAAGGGGCCGAGCCGCCAGCAGGCGGCGGCGTCCACCAGCCGGCGAGGAACCAGGGAGGCGGGAAGCAGGCAGAGGTACGGGCGAGGCATGGAATGGCACACCCCTCCCCCCCTCGGTTGATTCTATTTATACACTTTCTCCCGCCATCTCTGACCCACGCCCACATCTATTTCCCTTCCACTATTAACCCATACCTAACCTCCACAATGCTACTTTGCTTCCTTTTGCTCCTGAACCTCTCATCTCCCCAATCCTTTATGATACTTATGATATACCCCTGTCATGATGAAGAATTTATTTATACTGATCTGCCCTCCCCTGCCATCCACAACGCATAACTATTTTATTCCTTATTCACTTGAACCACTTTTACACTGCAACCCCTGGGGCATCCACATAAAAGCCTCTCTAACAATTCAACACTCCCTAGCACCTTACATGTATCCTGGCTTTATATTAACCCACTATGCCTGTCCATCAGATTATTATGTTATGATAAAATTCATACCTATATAACAGGACCTTCTCCCATTACACAGCGGGCACCCAGGATTAAGAGGAAGCGCTCTGACCACTCACTATCCCTTCCCTTAGTGCCCTCCTCAAATTAATCTTCTACCTTCTGATCTGCATTGGTACTATTGAAATAAACCCTGGCCCCATTGAAAGTTTATTTTCCCCTGCTGATCTATCCTCCATAAATGGCCTAAGCTTCCTACATTTCAATGCCTGCAGCCTCTTAAAAAAGTTCACCTTAATACAGGCTTGGGTGGCACATACTCTACCTGATTTCCTGGTCATCTCTGAATCTTGGCTCAGACCTACAACAAAAGACAGTGTTGTAAACCTTCCCAACTATCAGCTCTTCAGAGCAGATTGCCCTTCCAGGGGTGGTGGGGTGGCCATATACATTAAGGGCACCATCTCTGCAACCTGCCTCATCAACACATCCGAACCAAAGGAATTTGAATGTTTGTCAATCAAAATATCCCTTCCTAACTTGTCTTCATTTAAATTGATTGGCTGCTATAGGCCCCCCTCTGTAGGCCTTAAACTACTATCTTACCTAGGGTCAATACTCAGTCTAGGCCCTGAAGATACCATCATCCTTGGTGATTTGAATTTAAACTGGCTATCTAATGTATCTGCACCATTGATAACCTTTTGTGACACCTATGGATTTACACAGCTAATTAAAGACCCAACCAGGGTTAACCTAAAAAACTCTAGCAACAGTTCTCTCCTGGATATTATGTTGGTAAACAAGCCTCACTTATATTCGCATGCAGGAGTATTACCGAGTGATATAAGTGATCATTGTCCTATAGCTGGCATAAGATCTACATTCAAACCACCCAATCCTGCAGAATTTGTCCTCAAAAGGTCAAAAAAGAATTTCAACACTTCAGGTTACCTCCATGATCTGAGTAATACAATATATTGGCAAGACTTCTACCTACAACCTCAGTTGAAACAGCTCTCCAGACCTTAAAAGACATTATCACTAATGCTCTCAATATTCATGCACCAATCACCAGTATCAGAACTAAAGCAAGATCCTGCCCTTGGTTCACCACTGATCTTAAAGCAGCCTTGTTAACCAGAGACAAACTGTGGAAAAAGGCAAGAAATACAAAGGATACCAGAGACTGGCTAAATTTCAAGAAAAGCAAGGAATTCATGTACAAAACAAATAAGAACTGCCAAAGCTGCCTTTTACAGAGCTGAATTGGATGCCTCCTACAATAACCCAACCAGACTCTGGGGTACCATAAAAGGAATTCTGGGCCAAAACTCTACTCCTGCCTTAACCTCAAACTGCTACTAAATGATATAGAAATTACGGGCAAACAAGAAATCCTAAATACCTTCAATGACCACTTCACCACAGCTGGCCTAGCATTTGACTCATCACCTGCAAATCTCCTGAGATCTTCCTTGAACCTGCAATCCACTGTGGGACAAAGGCTACTTCAACTTTTCCTTCATCCCAATATCCTTGAAAGAAGTGGAAGATCTCTCTCTAATTTAGATACTTCTAAGAGTGCAGGTACAGACTCCCTGGATCCCTACTTCCTTAAAATTGCATCACACGTCTTATCTGCCCCCCTCACTCATCTCTTCAATCTTTCCCTAACTACTGGATCCATTCCCTCCACTTGGAAAACAGCTCAAGTAGGTCCACTACTTAAATCTGGTGATCCCATGGACCTCAACAATTACAGGCCCATCTCCATCCTATCAGTACTATCCAAGATGCTCGAAAAATTAGTAAACTCACAATTAAGGGACTATCTGGATAACAATAACCTTCTAAATTCAGCACAATCGGGATTTAGATCAAGGCATAGCACCATTTCTGCCCTAGCCAAAGTAACCAATGATTGGCAGACTGCCTTGGATAAGAAGGACAGTACATGTGCTGTGTTCCTGGATTTGAGTAAAGCATTTGACACAGTGGATCATGAATCATTAATCACCTCCCTTAGCTCACTAGGACTGGATTCTCTCTCACTAAACTGGTTTAAGGGCTACCTAACAGATAGGTCACAACTGGTAAAAAATGGAAATTACCTATCCACCTTAAAACCACTGCTAAGAGGTGTTCCACAAGGCTCTATTCTTGGCCCTATCCTCTTTGCCATTTATATTAATAATACAGATGCCAATCTCACTCAATCTAACATTCATCTGTTTGCTGATGATACTGTATTATATGTCAGCAATCCCTCACCATCAAAAGCCTGTGAACTGTTACAATCCGAATTCTCCATCCTGCAACATAATCTACTGGATAAAAAACTACTTCTAAATGCCAAAAAAACAAAAGCCATGTTCCTTGCCACAAAGAGAGAGTTGCTCTGCCACTACCCCATCACCCACCACCCCTACAATTATCCACCCTACTTGGAGAGAAGCTGGAATTTGTTAATAACTTCAAATACCTTGGAGTATGGATTGATAACAGGCTTGACTATACTGTCCATATTGAAGAGCTACTAAAAAGCTGAGACAAAGGCTTGGTCTATTTTTAGAATAAAACACTACCTTAACAGAGACTCCAAAAAGGTTAATCCAGGCATCATTCCTATCCCTCATTGATTATGCTAACTTTCTATGGCCATTGTTCACTCCACACTTCTTAAATAAGCTGGACACCCTGTATCATAGGTCCATCAGATTTATTACTGACCTTCCCTCCAGCACCCATCATTGCTCTCTTTATATGGCAGTCAACTGGACATCCCTACAGCACAGAAGAAATAGAATGCTGCAATCTGGATATTCAAAGCTTTATCAGGCAAACTACCGCCTATATCACAGACTGTTTTACCCAAATTACTTCTAGGCCATATACCTTAAGGATCAGTAAACTTATCATTCTAAAAGTCCCCAATGCCTGCACCCGGTTTGGGAGGGCCGCTATCAGCTACACTTTAGCAGTTACTTGGAACTCAACCAAAATCCATGAAGCTAAATAGCCTCTTACCTTTAACATCCTTCAAAAGATTATTCTCCATCCTATTTCCAGAACACTGCAATTGCTTTTTATAAGGCCTAATCCCTACCTACCTACCCTCCCACCCTTTTCCATGTTCCATTATGTTAATTCTACTTTTATTTTCCAATCACCTGTTATACTCTCATAAAAACCATCTAGGCCCTACAAATTGTATATTTTGCCTGCTATACATTGTCTCATTTTTCTTACAGGGTAAATGGTTTTACTGGGCCTTGTATATATGTAAATTGTTGTATATTATCTTTTATGTTATCGTATTTATTGCTTGTTATTCTTGTCTATGTAAAAATATTTGTACTTATTTATATGACCACTCAGGTCCATCTTGTAAATGAGTCAGCTCAATGATGTTCACTGACTAAATAAAGATTTGATTGATTGATTGATTGATCTCTTTCACTCAGTGTCTGTGATCAGGTGTGCGGTATCTGTCCTGTGCCTGCAGTGGTAGTCATGGTACAGTGTGTCCCCCGCCAACAGTCTCTCTGGTTCAGCTTCTATTGATCTGCTGCTGTGTTGACAAGCCCCCAGTTCAGCGCCTGCTGCTGCTGTAAGCCCATTCTCCCACCCTCGGCCCCCTAGCAATGCAGAGCTCAGGACAGCATTTATAGAGACGCATGCCGGTTATGTCTGTATTTAAAATTTACCAGCTTTGGCATCTGTTGGTTAAATGGTTTGGCCTGACATCCTAGTCCATTAATCAAGGACAGTTCCTCCACTCACTTCAGACTTTGGCATGGCAGCCCTGTTCGGTCTCCCAGATAGTATCTGCAGTATTTCCTAAAATTTTTCCAGATATTTCGGGTCATTCCAGTTACTGGTCTTCCCTATTTCCTGACTCCATTTTGATTGGGGCTGCATATGGTCAGATTTATACCATGTTGTAGCTAATGATAAGTTACACCTCACTCAATTTTATATTCTGCATAATATCTATTTTACCCTGGTCCACCTGGCTGAAATGGGGAAACTTCCCTCCCCATCGTGCACTAGATGTGGACAAGCAGATGGGACTCTTATGCATGTGTTATGGGACTGTCCAAAAGTTGCTCCTCTTTAGGAGAAGTGAAAACAAAAGACAGACCACTTTTTGGGATTGGATGAATACTTTCTTCCTGAGATTTGCCTAATCAGTGATTACTTGGGGGTTCCAGTTAAAAAGCGGAAGTATTGGTTAGCCATGATTTCCCTCTCAGTGAAAAAGGTTATTTTTCATCAATGGAGGGATCAATCAGAAATCCCTTATTCTGAATGGCTTAATGAACTGTTATTTAGTCTATGGCTTGAAAAGATGACCACTAGTCTTCATAGTCACCTGCAAGTGTATTTCAAGAAGAGGGGCAAATTACATACCTTATTTTCGATCTCTTCTTCCTCTTGAGCAGGTTAATGGAGCCTGGTTATATTTGATAATTGTATATGGGATTTGCTGGTCTGTGGGCATGTGATTCCATTAGATAATTGTAGTGGACCGACTTGGGGGTCCCTTCCTGTAAAGTATGGGGCCTGGGCTGTTTTGACCTTTGGGCTTTATTGTCCGGTTTTATTTACTAATATGTTTTTGATGTTCTTGTGCAATCCAATCGTGTCCCACTGCATGGACTGTATCTTTGTTTATGTTTATTCTATGCCTCTGAGGAAGGGTATGGTGGGGAGGGTTGGGGTAGGGTTTAATGTGTTGTTGGTTGTTTGTATGTTGACTGTTTTGTGCTGCTTGTAATTTTTTTGAAAATCAATAAAGTACATTGAATTTTAAAAAAAGCATTTACAGAGACAGACACATAGACAGCGAGATCAGGAGAGGGAGTGCAGATTTGGGACACTGTCTATCTGACCGTTGTCTTTCCACCAGAATGTGTAGCTGGAGTGAGGAAATTAATTGGCAATACATGTTTGTTCCTCTTATTGTGTAGTTACATTATCTGCTTTGTATTTTATTGTTTTACTCGTTTTATGCTTTTACTGTACAGCGCTTTGATAACATTGAATTGCGCTATATAAATGTAACGCCTAGGTGGCGCTATCTCCAAAGCACTACCTATGTGATTGGCTAGTAGCAGGTTAAGGGGCCTGAGTTCTGAAACAGGTGCCTCCACCTGGAGGTCAGGGTTGGTAGTGGTCAAGCTAACCTGGGCACAGCCCTCCAGGACACTGTAACCCCCCTCTTTCCCCTCTAGTGACCTGAACACTGTACAATAATCACTTTTACAATACCCCTGGTACACCACACAAGTATCCACACCGTTTTCACTTACCACCAGGGCTGGTTCCTCTGGCTCAACCCTGGGGACCCCCTGTAAAACAAGGTTATGCACAGCAAATAGCAACAGTACAGTACTTTGAGCACAAACTGGAACCACAGTCAGATTACATGCACACAAAGTTGGATCTGATTTATTCAGGGGACTTGAACAAGGGAGGGGCAAAATAAGGTTAATTAGCTTAAGGGTTATATCAATCAAGCAGTTCTGCATACGCTTTGAGTCCCCCCACACAGTCCACCTCTGGGTACCCAGGTGGAGAAGAGATGGGCTAGCCAGTACCATTGCCCGGGGTTGCAGCTGGTTGGGGCCCTGTGATGGAAAACACAACATGCACAGTACACAATATTTGTAATCTGGAGCCAGAGGGCTCAGTTCATAAAGGAAACGAAACAACAAGACAATCAGATGACACACTCAGATTAAGCTGTTGTTGCAGGGAGCTACCCTGGTATTTACGCATGATACCCAAGACTGGACACAAGCTGGACGAAAATCGAGACTGCAGGTGGTTGATCTGGAATGCCAGGAGAAGCAGGGCCCACACGAGTCGCAGAGGTGTGCGTTCCTGTCTGGCGTGGAGCAGGGGGCTGATCCCCAGGCAGGTCTCTCGTCGATGGCTTCTCTGTGCAGTGGGTAGTCTGGCTGGGCCAGTCTGGCAAGGCCCAGACCGCATGGAGACAAATTCGGATGCAGTCCATTTTGGGCTGTATACAGTTTCCGGCATGCAGAACACAGTTCACACAGTGGGGAACTAACTCACAACCCACTAGCAGCTCATGGCACATTTACATGTATGGGAATTCTACTGTACCAGGCAAAGCGCTCTCCCGTCACAACCGCAAAGTCTCTGCACACACCGGGAGCTTTGAGGTAGCTGGAACTCCTGACAGGCCGATCACATTCAGCAAAATCTTCGAACTTCTTAGGTTGAGTCTGGCCCACTTCAGTAGCTGACTTTAGTCACACAAACTTGGATTTAGTCCAAAATAATTCTCTTCTCTCCCTCTCAGGAGCAGCAGGCAGACATGCAAGCCAAACTCAGCCCTTTCACAGTTTTCCCATGCGAATCCACTCAGGGCTGCTGCCCAAATTACACTTGAGCTCTTCTCCTTTCACTTCCCAGCTTAGAACTAACTGAAAACTGCAAGCAGCCCAGGGCTTCCCCAAGATCCAAAAGATTTGGTTGGCTGATTTGGCTGTCAGTCAAAGCAAGAGCTCCCCCTTCAGTTGCAAAAAAGGCGCAAAAAAACTCCAAACTAAAGTTCCTACAGATTTTGAATTCAGACAGCTCCTGTAGTCCGGCTACATTTTCGGGCCAACCAGTACTGTTTGGTCCAATTTGCAGTCCAGGACCAAGATAGTGGAGACAAATAAAACAGTACTTGCACAAAAAGCAGGTTAGACAAACTACATTATCATTATCACTCTAAATGATTTTCAGTAAATAGTTACATCTTTCAACAGAGCTCCCTCTCAGATTGCTTAAGCTGCAGTTAGGCAGCTCTTAAAGAGACAGTACACAGAGGTTATACAGGCTCTGGTAATCACATTTAAACTGCTAAAACACAGGACACCAGCCTGGCAGTGAGCATTTAGGCAAGCTCAAGGAAGACTTTTTGGGAACCCCATTTGTAGGGGGATTACATAAATACATTTTATTATTATTATTTTCCAAACCCCAAATGAAAAAAATGAGCTGTGCTCCCACTGAGACCATCTGCAGTACTCCCCATCAGTGGCAGAGAATGAGAGAGAGAGAGAGAGAGAGAGGGGGGGGGACACCCGTCGTGGTTGTAGCTCTTGCTGCAGTGTACGCGGCAGGAAGAGTTTGGCAAACTCTGTAGTTCCTGGCCATTCCTTAATGTTTTCCAGTCAGGCACACCATATTACTGCAGTCCTCACCACCTCAGTACTTAAGTGCCATATCTTTATCGTTACCAGTAGTAGCACCGTGCATTAATGTTTAGTAGCAGTAGCACAGCATCCCTATAGCTAACAGAGTGGGACTACTTTGTCTGGGATTAGAATACTTCATAAAATCTTTAGTTTTTAATAGTTTTATATAACTTCCCTGTTGTTTTATCACAGTATATTAAGCCCATGTTATACGCGCAATAACCCACTCCAGGGTGTGCGGTTATTGGGGATTAATCAACACCCCGGGTGCTGTGAGGACACTCAGCCTGCAGCCTCATGCCTCACAATGCACCCGGGGTGTTAATTAATCCCAAATAACCACACACCCTGTCGTAGGTTATTGCTTACTTAGCTGCTTGACAAATCATGCACTGCAGTGTCTCTGGTGTCCTGTCGGCCCGCTCATTACTCCACCTACTACCAAAGGCCCTGTTTGGTACACACTGCCTGTATGAGTATGGGGCTATGTTAGCTCCATACAACACGCATATACTTCCCTATACTCAGTACTGCCTTCTGCACATTTCATGTGTTATTATCCTCTGGTACTTTATTGTATTGTAGTGTATTTTACTTACACATACTCTGTGTCCTTGCACAATTGTTATTTATATTTCTTACTTACCTAATTGTGTAAATTGTATGCATTTGTATTCATTGTATTTATATTTATGGTTCTTAGTGTACCTCTGTTTCTCCCCCCCCCCACCCCAGGACACATCTAGAAAAAGCTGTTACCAGCTCAGCATGTCTTTCCTAGTAAAACGTTCCAAATAAATAAATAAATACGTGCATCAGTACTACAGCTCCCTGCTGGCATCAGACATCCTGTCTGGAAGATGGCTCTCAAGCAACACCTCACCCAATTTTTTAACCACCCTGTAATCTTGTTCCCCATCCCCAGGTCGAAAGCTTTGCTGCAGTCTAGGTACAAGACATCCACTGCCGGACCGCTAGCCACAGCCTTTGTCACCCAATTGAAGAATTCAATCAGGTCTGTTTTGCAAAGTCTCCCACTGGTAAATCCATGGTGTCAAAAATCCTGCAGGCCACTAGCCTCCAGAACCCCCGCTATCCTTTCCATAATTATAGACTACAGTAAATTTTCCACTAAAGACATCAGACTGACTGGTCTGTACTTGCCTGGCCCCTCCAGACTCCAACTTTCATATAAGGAGACTACATTCGCTGTTCCCCAATCCTCTGACACTTCTCTTGTCTCCTATGAGCAGTTAGAGAGATCCATTAGTAGACCTGCTCTATCTCCCTTACTCTTAACACTCTCAGGTGCAACCCATCTGGGCCCATTGATTTATTCACATTCAGTGCTTGACGTCCTTTCAGCACTCTCTCCCTCATCACAGGCTTTTCACTGACACCTGCCAGCACGGCACCAATTTTTCTGTGGCACTTTGGGACCAAATTCTGCGGCAGGGTTACCATTTATCACAGAACTTCGGTGGCAGTGGTTTATAATTTCTGTAGCAGTGCTGCGGCAACAAAGAACTGCCACTTCACAGCGTCAACTCGTTGTCCAGAGGCCACGTCCATGGCAACATCTATGGCAACCAGGATGGGGGAACGCACAAAACCACTAGTTCACAAAATAAACCCACAAACTTTAATAATTATCTGCTTTTCTGGTTAACTTAAAGGGAGACAGTCATAAAAAATGCTCATTTTTTTACAATATCAAACATAAACTGATGAAATCAATCAGTGCTGTATGCTATTTTTCCTTTAAGTTGTGCTAGTGATGATAACTAGAATTTGTTTGTGTCATGTGACCTATTTTGTGTACTTTCATGTATGTACAGCACTAAGCACAGTAACAAACATTTAATAGCATTAACATGTAAAATGCATTTTAGTACTAAGATGTTCTAAAACTGTTAACAGGTTATGTAGTCTGATTATTTATTGGGCTCAGATGTTCAGGTGCAATATTTAACCCCTACTATTAACTGCATATGTTTAAAAGAGTCTGGACACTGAAATAGTAAATTTATGCACGTATAGCAAGAGGTTTCAGACAAGAAAATATTTACAAATGAACCCCAAATAAAATCAATAATGTATGGCTAGGCCATAGGCTATATCCACTGTTTGCCGCAAACAATAAGATCAGGGTCAAATCAGGAATATATTGCCATTTTAGCACTTCGACAGTAAAGTGGCTCCTGATTTACAGGCTCACAACATATCCAGATCACAAAAAATAAATCTTGCTGCAGAGTTTGTTAGAGCAAATACTATGCATACTTTAATACTAGGAAAAACTGATTATCTGCACTTTAGCATTTACTGCTGTAATTGGGGAAAACTTTAGTGTGCTGACTGCAGTTTGGATTTTTATAATGAGCTTTCTTTTGTGATCTGGATTCATGCCAGTTTGAAATGTTGTGAGCCTGTAAACCAGAAGCCACTGTACTTAGTAAGCACAAAATGGCAATATATTTCTGATTCGAGCCTGATCTTTTTGTTTGCTGTAAATAAAGTGATCTGAGCCCCAGAGTCACTTGCAGGCTATACTGGAGGCAATAGCTCACTGAAGTAAAGACTGTGCCCAGAAGGGCAATATTATTATGTTTAGAATGATTAAATTCACTAAATATGTCCACAGCAGGGAGATGTCAGCAAACAGGAAGCTGTTTTCTTTTTTACTTTTCCACCTGTAATGGGTTAGAGTCCCCAGAGCCACGGAGGGCTTACCTGGAGTTTAAATAATTCCCATTTGTGGTGGGTTTCTGTAAGTGGTGACACTACAAATGTCGGCACAGAGCAAAGGCACTCTTGATAAAGCTTTCAGGGAAACCGATGGCGCGTCACCAGCATTACGCCTGCACCTTCTGCAGTACTTTGAAGTCGCAATTAATTGCAAGTGCACCTTTTGTACTATCTATGAATAATGTTATCTTGTAACAGACTGCCCGTTGCTCTGTGTGCTGATTTTGTTGTGTGCACCCACTGGGCAGAGACCGCTGCAAGCAGGAATGATTTAACTCCAGGTAAGCCTTTCATGGATCTCTGGGGCTCGGTCCTGCTACTGGCAGCAACAAAAATAAAATTTTAAGTGAAGCTCTGGGTTTGTACCACATTGCTCATTGTTCTGTGCTGGTTTTTGCTGTGTGCCAGTTTGGACATGTACATTTATTTATTTAATAATAATGCCTTCATGGGCTGAATTGTTTTAAAAATGCCACTGTCCCACTGGGC
The DNA here is from genome assembly GCA_016271365.2 of Neoceratodus forsteri. Classification (NCBI taxonomy): domain Eukaryota; kingdom Metazoa; phylum Chordata; order Ceratodontiformes; family Ceratodontidae; genus Neoceratodus; species Neoceratodus forsteri. The sequence goes on along the minus strand of CM057453.1, from coordinate 1,574,241,079 downwards.
AGAGATCTGCTACATTTAGCAATTGTTACCTCTATGTAAGACCCTCTGTGGATCTCTGGGGCTTGGTTCCACTATTGGACTCAACAAAAATCATTTGAATTTTAACAGAAATCTCAAACAATGACTCTACGGTGCTCGAGCCTGCTATAGGCAGAACATTAAAAAAAATAACATGTAACCTCCTTGCTGGCACCCTCCCTGCTGGGGACATCATTACGGAATTTAATTATGCTAGAAATAACAATAATGCCCTCCTGGACAGAGACCTGCTCCATTGATGAAATGTATTTGTGCAATTCTGGGCTACAGTGCGATAGGTAGCATATCTGAGCAGCCTGCCACTGGTTATTATGATATAACATAGAGAAGATTCATTCAGCCCTAGCCAATTTCTAAGGCAACTAACTGGGATTTTACCAAGGGGGAATGGGGGTTGCTGTGTACAGTATATGTTTGTTTTTCAGACCGGGGACTCTATAACCCACATCTCTTGTGCATATCACTACACCAAACTGAGCTTTTCAAAATGCCAGGTACTGCCCTTTACAGCTGTCCGGTCAGAGCTGCAGGAATAGTGTGAGGCACTATTGTTGCAAGTTTTTCAGGAACACTTGATTTTTCAGCTAGAAGAAAATGCTGTCCTTCTTTTCAAGATCCAAATGGGGCTCCATTCACCAATACTTCAATAAACATAATTTTTATCTGTTGTTTAAAGTGTTTAGGTTGTGTTTAATAAAGCATTTGGAGAAGGGGCTATGTTTGGACCTTGTGATTTCTGGAGTGCATCTGCTATCTGAAAGGTGAAGTTGGAGTATTGGAGGTATACCTTCTTCTGCTTGTACCTCCATTGACTGACTAAGTGCGATCATGAGGCACATCTCACTATACTGCTTGGCGCCTTGCAAGCAGCTCGTCTGGCTCATGACTTAGATTAACTTGCTAAAAGATGTTAGCGGGAAGTCAAAATAGTGACTCACAGAAAATAAAATCTGACATCTGCATCCAGGATTTGTGAATGTGAATAGGAAAAGAAGCTGGGGTGGGGAGGGCGAAGAGTAATCCAGACAGTTAGCAATCTTGTTGGAGCTGTAGCAACTTGTGTTATGTGTTGTGACTGTAACATCTCCCGGAGTTGTAACCGTGGTGAGGAGACTGCTGTTATTACTTATGAAATCAACACCTGAAAGTCGCAGGGTAAATTAATATTTTACATATGCTCCTGGTGGAGTCGTGGGTTGGCTATTTCACTATGTTACAGCTTGGTGGGGCTTAGAAGCACCAGGGAACATTCCTGAAGTCCAAAATATGGGTCTGGGGAACTATTCTGACCTCCACCACCCCAAAACTAACTGAACTGGTAAGTATGGCATTGGTGTCTAATTTAAAAATAAAAAGACAAAACTCCAGTGGCTAAAGTAGTAGGTATCACTAATCTGCTGTGCCTCTGCCCCGTTTTGCTTACCTTTGGTATGCAGAGAGAAGAGGGCTCAGAGCTGTGATTCTGTATATTCTGTCAGCTCAGTGCAGACAAAGGAGTTGTGATTTCTGCACTGCCAGGTCAAGCTATCTGCAGCTTCTTGAACGTAACGTGGCTGGCTTTAGGACCTGGAGGAGGCAATGAAGGACCCTGACATCAGGAAGATGCCATTTGTTTCTTAAATAAATATCTTATTATCAGTAAAGGGATGCAATAATGTGCATAGTTACGGGGATTTGGCCTTCTCTGTAGACGTCTCAGTTGTGGGGTTACCGGAAAAGAGATCGAGTGAGCTTTCTTCCCGGGAACCTCTCTGACTAATTCTGTGGGGTTCCACAATGGCCGTGACTTCCATGGGGTGGTGCAATTCTGCGGGTGAGGCAAAATTTCTACTTTTTCCCAGATAGTTCCATGGCCATGGAGCGATGGAAAACATGGGGCCTTGCCTGCCAGCAATCCCCTGCTGCCTCCCATGCTACAGTCTGGAACAGGGCCCCTGGCTTCACTGTGAATGCTGGACAAAAATAATCATTCAGTAGATTTGCCTGGCTTCTGATGGTGGTTCGACAACACTTTTGTCGACCAAGATCACAGCAATGGGAGTTATGTGGCCATAATTTGTAGTCGACATAATTCAGATGTCTCCGGTCCTTGTTTCTATCGGGAGCTTGCCCTCCGAACCCCCATGCAGAGGCTATGCCTCCATATTTTTATAATCAACTCCAAGTTGGAGTTGATTCAGGAGGGGCGAGGACCAGGAGACAGTGTGCCCTGTCACAGGCACACCAACACAGTGACCTGTCGGTGAGCTGTCGATTTCGTCAACAGCGATGTAGGTCACTGTGTTGTGTCACTGCACAGGTGTATACCGATTACCTTACTCTTCTCATCCTATACCCATTCCTCACCCTTTTTATCCTGATCACCTCCTTGGTTTTTCATTGCTCTCATATATCGCGCAAAATGCCCTGTCACTCGCCCTAACCCCTTCCATTAGCTTTAGTTCTGCCTCCACCATTGTCTGTTTCACTGCCCTGTTTGCCATCCTCTTTTCTTCCTGGTATGACATCCTGTCTTCCTCAGTTTGATTCCTTTTATGCCTTACTGTATAAACGCCTTACTTTTTTCCCCATATTGCCTCTGCTGTGCTCTTTGAGTACCATAACAGTTTATTTTGCTTCCTACCCTTCCCCACTATTTTTGTACAGAGATATGTCACCTCTAGTACTCTGCTTTTAATCAAATCTCATTTCCGGCTATTTCTATTGCCTCAAGATAATGTCTGAGATAATATCAAAAGTATCTCTGATAGTTTTTCCCCCAGTCCCTTAGATAATGTCTGAAATGTCCCTGATAATCTAGTGATCCACCAGCCCGATCTCTGAGATGCTATCAGATAAAACAAAATCTGTGGTAGTCTAGTGCCCCCTACCTGATCTCTGAGATAATGTCAGATATTTCCCAGTTAGTCTAGTGTCCCCTACCCGATCCCTGAGATAATGTCAGAAATGACCCTGGTGGTTTAGTGGCCCACCGTCCCATCCATGACTGAACAGAAAAGATCCCTCATAGTCCAATAATAACCCTCCTCCAGCCCAATCTCAATTAGAATATTGGTACCCACCCCTTCCCTGCCCACCCATACAGCAACCACCAGCCTTGCAGTCCCTGACTCACCCATCAAGATCCCTTCCCAGTCTGCTGGCAAACTGTAGAAACAGTTCCAGGCATGCAAAGATACCCCTAGACAAGTGATTTTCCTGGTTCAACCCTTCCATTTCAAGGCTGTAATGCAGGACAACGGCATACAGTCTGAAGGGAGATCACATCAGCAGGTCAAAAGCACTCTACCATGAATGGGAGCTGTTGGATTCAATCGTAGATGACTTCTTTGAAAATGGGGTCTCCTGGATATAGACCTCTTTGTGTCTCCATACAATGTGAAACTGACACTTTTCCATTTGCTCGCTTCAGTGCCTGATGTTTTTTGGCAAGACACGCCCCTAAAAGGGAGGTTAATGTATGCTTTGATGCAGAGGGTCCTGGTCAAGTTATGGGATTAACATGCCACCCTGATTCTGGTAGCGGCTCTGTTCTGGCCCAGACAAATTTAGTTCCTTCTGCTTCAGCAAATGGCAGTGGAACCCTGTATCCAGCTCCCTTAATGAGCAAGGGTTCTGTTGCAGGAACATGGCTCTCTGGTGCATCTAGAGCTTTGATCAGTACACCTTCACACCTGGCTCCTGAGGAATTAGAACTCTCCCACTTTGGGATGTCCCCTGTGGTTGCAGCTGTTCCACTGGTGGCATGTAAACCATCTGCTCGTTACATCTAATCCCAGAAATTGGAACGTTTTACAGTTTGGTGTACTGCCATTCACCTGGACCCCTTTATGTGTCCAGTAAGTCACATTTTGGTTTACCTCCTGTTCCTTAGAGACACAGGCCTCCAGTACTTCTCAGCGAAAGTGTACCTGGTTTCGGAGCAAGCTTTTCATGCCCTCACTGATGGCAAAACAGTTGCCCAGCTTAAACTTTTTGCAGGTTCCTTAGAGGAATTCTGCTTCTACACCCTCTGGTCTGAGACCTGGTTCCAGTATGAGATATTAGCATGCCTCTGGAAACCCTTACTGCACCTCCCTTTAAGTCTGCTCCTACTTTTGAGCTGCGATTCCTCTCTCTGAAAACATTGTTCCTCAGAGACATGATGTCTGCCAGCTATATTTCTGAACTGCGGGCTCCGGCTGTGGAGCCTCCTAAATCTTTTTTCCAAAAGGACAGGGCTACTTTGTATACCAGTCCTCATCTTCTGCTGAAGATCTTTTCTGATCATACACTAAATCAGACTATTGACCTACGGGTTTACTTCTTGACTCCCATGGACAGTGGGGAACATTGTCTGCACATGCTGGATGTCAGTTGGACCTTTTATCAATACTCTCATTGTACTACATTTTGCAGCTATTTGTAGCCTTTGCCCCAGGAAAGTGGGCTCCCTTACCTTTAAATAGGGCCTTTCCAAGTGGTTGTCCTGTTGACATCTGTGCTGTAGTCACTTGACCACTGTTCATATTCACTAAACATTACAGTCTCTCACAGACATGCTGGATTTGGTCTTTGTCCTGCAAGGCCTCCTGACATAGGGTCCTTAGATTCTTCCTGCTTCCCACAGTGCTCAGGTACTGCTTGGGAATCATTCTGTGATGTGGCTGAATGGAGGGAGATAACCTCAAAGAAGAAGACAGGGCAGTTACTTACTGTAATAGCTGATCTTCAGGATAGTCTCCTCTATTGAGCCACAATTCTCCTGCCCACCTTCTGCTTTTCTCTCAGGTGGTTCCTGATTGTCCTGCCTGCTTTCGCATGCTGGTTCTCCTCTTAAGTCAGCTTGGAGCATCCTACTATGCAGGTTTCCATATCCTCTCCTGTTTGCCTGGTTTGGTCCTGGTTCATTTGATTCTTGCCAGTCTGATGATCCTTGAGATTGTCTCCTGCAGGGAACTATGGCATGATGGGGCTGCCCACAATATATCGGCAGCAATGATGCAAGTCGATGTGGGTGATCCCAGCTAGTAAATGTTTCTGGGTGGTCCTGACACTGATGACACGCCCGAGTCACAATTCTGATTTTCAGAGCAAGTGTTATGTTCAATACAAAACATATTGCCATGTTCAGGATAAAATCTACTTTCAGGTCATATGCTGATCTCAGAGTGCTTAAAATATGCACAATTACTGCATGACCAAGTCCACATCAGTTCAGACATGCGTTCTTGTGGAACAGGAACATGCAAAGGCATTGCACAGGTGGAACTTTGGACGATCTATGAGGCAAGAAGCTCGAGATGACTGCAATCACATTTTGATGGAAAAACATCAATAAACTAATGAATAAGGAAAATGGGCGCATAGATGCAGTCAGCAACTGTGCAGTCTTCGACAGGCACTCTAGTCCCATAGGACCAAAATAAATACTACAAGCTGACAGTGTCTTAATATGAACAGAAAACAGCACTTCAAATAAAATGGATGCTCTTTTTCTGCTTGTATTTAGTTTAAAAACACAATAATAAACATAAAAGAACATTATATGCATATTTCAACAAACTTTGCAACTGTGTGAGAGGCCTTTGCAAACTGTGGAGAGGCCTTCGCACCTACGTGCCCTGCTTAAAGTTGGACCAGCATAACATTCTGTGGTGATTTGGTATATGCAGCCCATGATGCTTTTGCACTGTGTGGGCATGTGTGATTTTGTATTTTCTTGAAACTTGGCTTCCCAGCCAAATGCCCTTTGGTGTAACCCTAGCCTCAGTGTTTGTGCACAGAGGTTCTTTGTCTTTTAAATAGTTTTTTATTTTAATGGGTTCACCACAACATATCCAAGACACACTGTCTTAGGGTAGCTGGTCCATTCCACTTGGGTGTCAAACAGACAAGGCATACTGATGAGTCCTGGTAGGGCCAAAGAAACACGTGTCTATGATCTTCTGTTAGCACCCTTGCAAACTATGTGAGAGGCCTTTCGGCACCATGCAATTCTGCATAAAGTTGGACCAGCATAACATTCTGGGGTGATTTGCATATGCAGCCATGATGCTTTACATTGTGTGGGCATGTGTGATTTTGTATTTTCTTTCAACATCATTTCACCAAAGAATTAAAATAAGAGAATGTTAATCGTATCTGCATGCACCAAGTCCCATTGCCATAGCACTCATTCAGAATGCATATGTAACTGCTGCATTATCTATGCCCAGCAACCACACAATACCAGCAAGTGCACATGGTTTGCACTGACCGATGCTTGTCTATGTTTACTATTTAACTTGTGACAGCAACTCAGTAAGGCGCATTTCAGCCTACCAGAAAAGGTGTGAGGGGTGAATAGAGTGGGAGCTTCAAGCATGCATGGGATAGGCACATGGGCATAAATAGGTAGTGGAAAGGGAGGAGAGAGGGAGGGAAGGAGGGATACCTGTGGCCAAGTATGGTCCAGGGTGTAGAAATAGGCAGGGAAATAGGGCAGACTGGATGGGCCTACCTGTCCTTTTCTGCTGACAAATTCTATGCTTCTTTATTTCTATATGCAATTTCTGTAAAGCACCTTCTTGATTCTACACATAGTTACGCATTTTTTAACTTCTCTGAACAGCTTCCCATTTGCATTATCCAATCTTTCTCATTCTGAAATGTTTACATAAAAGATGCTGTTATTATGCTGCATTTTCAAGAAGTATCCTTGAGGTTAAACTTCATAGCAGGTGCTGTAACAGACCTGTACAGTGCTGAGGTTTAATTTCGCTACCAGCATTCCACCAAGCTTTAGTATAGCTTAATATGCCCACATCAGCACTCTCAGACACAGACTAACACTCTACATGGTACATGCTATTTCTCAGAACACACAGTAAACTTGTTTCAGAGGGGAACCTACTCTGACCAGCAGCACAGATAATGTATGTTAATAGCCCAAATAATTATTTGAAAGTTTTTACCACGTTAGCATCTTGTTAATGCTGCTATAATATCATTATAAAGATGGATACAGTGAAGCTTCTGTGCTCTAAAGGGCATAAGTTACATGCCAAAAGTGCATAACCTCAGCGGCTTCTGCACCTGCAGACAGGTGAGCACCGCTGTTATTCACTAATGGCCGCCACCTGTCCATGGCTCTGACCCCTGATGCACAGGTTCATGCCGGTGGCCACGGCAGAGTCGTGGACCCAGTCGGCATGCATGGGATGCCCAGCATGGGTCCCACAATGTATCCCTTACGCTGGCAGGCACAGATCTGGTGCATGAATAACCTGCAGGCAATTCCAGATCCACATAGCACTGTTGTTGTGGCCAACAGCGCCACCTGTTGCACTGATGTCCCTTGCTAAATGCCCAACTGCCCCTCACACACACCCCGCACACATCCACCCTGTCCTGTGTGGCCAGCACACACCCCAACAGTGTGGTCCTGCCTCATAATGCCGCTTGACCCCAAACACAATGGTGGACAGTACCTGCATGGCAGTATACACACACACACACCCGCCTGCCCATATGCACGGAGCATACCCCCACCCCCTGCCATGTTGCGGCCAGGTCCCCCTGTGTGTCATATACAGGTCCCCCCACCCTGACACATGGCTGCCCACCCCGGTCAGTAGTAGCAAGCACCCCCCTCCACCCCATACAGGTGCCCGTCCACAACACATGAGTCCGCCCTGATATCCCTGCCCCACATTTAGTATTCAGTGGTCCCCCAACCCCCGGCACCGACAACACCACCCCATACCCCGTACTATTCATTGGTGCTGCAGCTCAGAACAGCCAGCGGCACAGCCCTCCACACACCTCCTCAGCCACCAGTCGTCCAAGTGATGCTAGGAGCGCACCCCTATTTATAGGCGGTGTGTCCCCAGCAGCACTTGGATGACCAGCACCCGAGGTGGTGTGAGGAGGGCTGTACCACTGGCCATCCCGAGATGTGGCACCAACAGGCAGGTGAGGAGCCTGGGGGTGTCAGTACCATGAGTGGTGGGAACCACTGGACACCAATGTGAGGCAGGGGTGTCGGGTTTGGGGTGGGGGATTCATGAACAGTGCTGAGGTTGGGGCAGTGCTGTGTGGCATGGGGGGATGCAGCACATGGATGGGGCGGGCGCACATAAGGTGTGTGTGTGTGGGGGTCCTTAGTCACCGGGACTGCGCACCAGTGGGTGGTTGGGGGGTGTTGCATGTGGCCCTGGGGTATGGGGCTGTCACGTGGAGGGGGGCTGGCGCATAGGGGCTACTGCCACAGCTGTGCAGGCACTCCCTTTTGATCAGCTGCCCCAGCCCTCCCTATCAGCTAGTGGGCTGTGGCAGCTGGGAGGCCCATTTACAAGTCTCGCCGCAAGCAGTGGGTTACAGCATGGTTTCGGCTGCCATAACCTGTGCACCACTACGTCCACCTGGGGGCCACACTCCACACCCCTGTGAATGGCGCATAGTGCGGACATGCCCCCATCCCACCCCCGATGCATTGCTGTCTCGCGCTGGGGGTTCAGGTGCGAATCGCCACATATTCTCATCTGTGAATGCTACAATGGAGTCCATGGGACCTCGCCTGGCGGGTATTCTGTTGTAGTGATGCCATCACGCCCAGTCTACATAGTGCATTGACATCATGCATAGCCCAATGTCACAGAAAAAAACATTGGTCCATTTAGTCTACCCTGTTATACCCTATCCTACCCCAAGACCTGTTGTCTGTAAGTTTTTACCCATTCCTCTTGCCCCATGTTACTTCTACCCCGAGTAACTGTTAAGCCCTTAATTCTGACCCAGCTGTACTCGAAATCATTATTGTTCCATGACTCAACCACTCTCTGTAAAATAAAACTTTTGCATCTCTCCTGAATCCCCCCCACACACACACACACACACACCAGCTTCCACCAGGTCCCTGTGTTTTGACTCGCTATTCTTGCTAAACTGCTCCTCACAGTTTACACTGCACATTCCTTTAAGGAACCTGCAGGATATGTCATATCACCCCTCTCCTTCTGGCCCGCAGCAGCATGATTTTAATGCCCTGAGCTGATCCTAATAGAATCTGTCCTGTTGGTCCTGAATCATTTTGATTACATGCTTGCACTGCTCCAGTCTGTCTTTGTCTTTCTTAGGTGGAGACTCAGAACTGGGCACAGTATTCTAGATGGGGCCTTACCAATGAACTCACAGAGAGAGATACTACCTCCTACTTACTGTTATCGAAAATCCTCCCAATACACTCCAACATCCTGGTTGCCTTGCTGTAGGCCTTGTTATATTGGCTAGCTTGTTTTAGGGAGACATGTATGATACCCAGCTTCACCTCTCCCATCCAATATTCCCTTCTGAGGTTCTTGTTCCCTACGTGCATCACATTGCACCCACTGCCACCTGTGAAGAGACACATTTATTTATTTATATTTATTTATTTACTTATTTATTTCAAAAGTTTCACCAGGAGAGACATACAGAGCTAACAAGAGCTTGTTTCCAGATGCAACCGGGGTTGGGGAGGGGAGCACAAGTACAAGAAACAATCAGAACAATACAATTATACAGTACATTTGAAGGTAAGCATTAACAAGAAAACAACTCGAGCAATGAATTATACAATAAGTAGAAACTAAGCATTAACAATGAGCAATTTGTGCAAGGAACAGGGCAGCAAGCCTGCCCATTGAGTTTAAAGGAAAATACATTTCAAAGTGCGGAGGCATCATTAGGCTAGTTGCTGTAGGTGAAGGAGGTAGAGAAGGAGGGGTTAGCAGGAGTAGATCAGGAGGATGGGTGAAAAGGAGGAGGTATTGAAAAGAGGAGAATGGGCATATATCAGGTGCACCTGCAGGAGTAAGACGTGAAGTCATGGAGGAGGGAGAGAGAGTGTTGGGAAGAGGAGGAGCGAATGTTTAGGGAGAGAGAACCCAGCATGGGAAGGTGGTAGGAGAAAGCAGCCTGGCCAGCGAGGGATTTCCTAGAAAGGAGAATGATAGAGTTGTGAAGGGAGTATGAGGAAGGTGGTGGGTGGGAGAGGAGAGATGTAAGGTAGGAGGACAGGGAGGCAAGCCAGAATTTCAAGCAAAGGATGCATAATGAGTGAGAGGTGTCTAGCTTCATGGAGGGAGGGAGGGGAGGTGTATAAGGAGCAATGGTGAGTACAAAGGGGATGGTCCAAAGCACAGCGACAGAAGGAGTAAAAAGAATTGGTCCAATCTGGCAAGGCATGGGATTATAATGTCCCAAGACATTATGCCGTAGCAATATACACGCTACCAATACAGCGTGATATACTGCAAATAGCATAATTCTTGTTTTAAGCCCCCCCAACTGAAATGATCTAACTCCGGGGTGCTAGTACATATCATGCAAAGTGCAAAATAAATACAATTTCATGCCTGGGACTGGAATCGAGCCACAGCAGCTGCGTGAGTTGACCTCCTGTCCCAGCAGGATTCTTATCCTGCACTGGGAAGAGTGAGAGGTGCACACACTGCAGTACTTCCTTCATGGTTTTGCAGCCACTCGCTTACTCTAGCTGCTTGTTCCTACCTCACTGTCATGTCGTGCGCGTACAGTGTGTGGCATCTGGCAAGGGTGGTCTTGAAGCAGCACTATAGATAATGTCACCACAGTCAAAAATTAGGAAAATTATTTTCAGGATTATAGCTCTACGAGTAGAAAGAGAAGCAGCCTTTGTTCCTGTATAATGCGCAGAGTTTAGGGTGGATTTTTTTGTGTGGATGGCATCCACATGCGCTGAAAAGTCAATTTGCCAGTCTAGCCAGACTCCAAAGTGCTTAAATGAGGGGACATCATCGATAGTGGCCCCATCCAAGGTGTTGGGGGGGGGGAAGGAAGCTTGGAGAGCTTCTGCTTAGTACCAAAAGTCATGGAGACTGTTTACGAGGCATTTAAAGATAGCTGATCTGATCGGAACCAGTGTTGAATGTTGTTAGAGTCTGTTTGAAGTAGGGATGGGCAGACCCGAAAAGGTCCTGACCCTTATTATCATGATCCAGGGCCAAAGTTCCAATGAGTTCTGATTAGTTCTGATTCGAACTAGAACCTCTTGTAAAATGTGAGGAAAACTCAAAATCTGCCATAAAATTTTATTCAGGCAATCCAAAAATTAGCCAAGTCCATTAGGACATGCAGAAAAACATTGTGCCATCAGGTTCAACTTCAGACAATCCAAAAATTAGACAAGTAGTCCATTAGGACATGCTGCAAAAAGTGTTCCATCAGGTTCAGGCAATCCATAAGTTAGCCAAGTCCATCAGGACATGTGGACAACATTGTGCCATCTGGTTCCACTTCAGACAATCCAAAATTAGCTCCGCCCATTAGGACATGCTGACAACATTGTACCATTAGGTTCCACTTCAGGCAATACAAACACTGGACAAGTAGTCCATTAGGACATACTACGAAAGAGTGTGCTCTCAGGTGCTGTGCACATGCAGAATGCATGCCGTATGCTTAAAGAGCTGGTGACACGTTCAGGGAACTTTAACAAAACATAATATTTAGACACAGTCCAGCTTGTATTTCCAATTAGTGCTGTACTTCTTCTTCCATTATTTATTACTGAGGTCACTTGTATGAAGACAATATCTTTGCTCCTGAAGAGTTTATTGATTCCTGCTGCTTTCTCCCTAACTGTAGTCACAGATTGTACCCCCATGGCAACAGATTGTGATATCACAACAGAGGATTATGACCTGAAGTACGGAGTAAGCTATAGAGGCAGATGGACTCTAAAGGAACTCTGAGGGATAAAGATCATATATTCATGCAAATTTCCTTAGTAATAAATAATGTGGAGGAGAAATGTATAACATATAAATGGAATGTAGGCAGAATTATACCTAATTATTATGTTTTTTAAATTTTCCTTTGAGGCATCAGTAGATCTTTAATTGTGCAATGTTTACATGCGGTTCGCACACACAAAGTGAGTCTAAGCGAACAGGGTCTAAAAAGCAAATCAGGTTCGCATGCTGCAAGCTTGACATGTGTGCAGCAGGTAAGCTGGTGTGAATATCTTCTAAAAATCACAACAGGTTTGTATATTGCACACTTGACATGAGTGCAGCAGTTAAGCAGTGCGAACATCATTTAAACATCACATCAGGTTCACATGCTGCACGCTTGCCATGTGTGCAGCAGCTGTGCTGGTGCAAATCTCATCTAAAAAACACATCAGTTTCTATTTCTTACACTACTGCTAGCAATTAGAGTCATTAAATACATTTTTATTTGAATTCCCATAAAAATTGGGCAAACTCACTAATTCTGATCCTTTTTGTAAGTTGTTTAATGGCTTTTGAGTGTTGTCATTAAATCACCATAATTTGTAAAGTACTGTTTGCTTACTACAGTAAATGTCTAGGATCAGGGCTAGAAATGTTTTTTTATGGATGGCTGTCCGAGGGACTAGTGCAATATTCATTTTGACTGTCCCATAGAATTTGTACCTGGCTTCTGGGTCCTAGTGCAACATAATGCTTTTTTTACTTGATACCTGTCCCAGGGACAGGCAGAGAAATAAAACCAATGGTCCCTGACAAAAACTGGGTGTCTCGGACAGGCAGACTGGTGGGTATTTCGACCCCTACCTAGGATACAGCCAGTCAACATCCCCCATTCCAGATGTATGAAGAGGGGCCTCTGTATTGAGAAGCCTATCCTTTTTGTTTTGGATCATGCAAATCCCTTAAGTATAGTTAGTGCTACAAACGTGTTTCTCCATGACTGTTTCATCTCACTTACTTTCCCTTCGTCATTCTGTATTGAGCATATACACTATGGCCATGCTAGGGTCTTGGAAGCATGTGTAACCCCTAGGTGACGCTATCCCAAGAGCTACTACCACTGCCTGCTTGGTGGGTAGTAGGTTAAGGGGCCTAAGTTCTGAAACGGGTGCGTCCACCTGGAGGTCAGGGTTGGTAGTGGTCAAGCTAATCTGGGCACAGCTCTCCGGGACACTGTAACCCCCTCTTTCACCTCTAGTGGCCTGAACACTGTACAATAATCACTTTCACAATACCCCTGGTACACCACAAGTACCCACACTGTTTGCACTTACCACCAGGACTGATTCCTCTGGCTCGACCCTGGGGACCCCTGTAAAACAAGGTTATGCAAGCAAATAGCAACAGTAAAGTACTTCGAGCACAGACTGGAACTACAGTCAGATTACATGCAGAAAAAGTTAGATCTGATTTATTCAGGGGACTTGAACAAGGGAGGGGCAAAATCAGGTTAATTAGCTTAAAGGTTATATCAATCAAGCAGTTCTGCATGCGCTTTGAGTCCCCCCACACAGTCCACCTCTGGGTACCCAGGTGGAGAAGAGATGGGCTAGCCAGGACCGTTGCCTGGGGTTGCAGCTGGTTGGAGCCCAGTGATGGAAAACACAACATGCACAGAACGCAATATTTGTAATCCGGAGTCAGAGGGCTCAGTTTGTAAAGGAAACTAAACAACAAGACAATCAGATGACACACTCCGATTAAACTGTTGTTACGGGGAGCTACCCTGGTATTTACTCACGATACCCAAGACTGGACACAGGCTGGATGAAAACTGAGACTGCAGGTGGTTGATCTGGAATGCCAGGATTAGTAGGGTCCACACGAGTCGCAGAGGTGTCATTCCTGTTCAAGCGTGGAGCAGGGGGCTGATCCCCAGGCAGGTCTCTCGTCGATCGCTTCTCTGTGCAGTGGATAGTCTGGCTGGGCCAGTCTGGCAAGGCCCAGACCGCATGGAGACAAATTTGGATGCAGTCTGTTTTGGGCTGGATACAGCTTCTAGCAAGCAGAACACAGTTCACACAGTGGGGAACTAACTCACAACCCACTGGCAGCTCATGGCACATTTATATGTACGGGAATTCTACTGTACCAGGCAAAGCGCTCCGCGGTCACAATCGCAAAAAAGTCTCTGCACACACCGGGAGCTTCGAGGTAGCTGGAACCCCTGACAGGCCGATCGCATTCAGCAAAATCTTCATCTTCTTCAGGTTGAGCCTGACCCACTTTAGTAGCTTACTTTAGTCACACAAACTTGGATTTAGTCCAAAATAATTCTCTTCTCTCCCTCTCAGGAGCAGCAGCAGACATGCAAGCCAAAAACTCAGCCCTTTCACATATTTCCCATGCAAATCCACTCAGGATTGCTGCCCAAAATACACTTGAGCTCTTCTCATTTCACGTCCCAGTTCAGAACTAACTGAAAATTGCAAGCAGCCCGGGACTTCCCCAAGATCCAAAAGGTTTGATTGGCTGATTTCGCTGTCACTCAAAGCAAGAGCTCCCCCTTCAGTTGCAAAAAAGGCACTAAAAGTTAAAAACTACAATTCCTACAGATTTTTACTTCAGACAGCTCCTGTAGTCCGGCCACATTTTAGGTCCCATCAGAACTGATTGGTCCACTTTGCAGTCCAGGACCAAGATAGTGGAGACAAAACAAAACAGTCCTTGTTAACAAAGAAAGCAGGTTAGACAAACTACATTATCATTATCACTCTAAATGATTTTCAGTAAATAGTTACATCTTTCAACAGAGCTCCCTCTCAGATCAGGCAGCTCTTAACGAGACAGTACACAGAGGCTATACAGGCTCTGGTAATTACATTTAAACTGCTAAAATGCAGGACACCTGCCTGGCAGTGAGCATTTTAACAACTGTTAATTGTCACAGTCTGCATTTTCTTCTTGAAATGGTTACTTTTGCATTTATGTTTATTTAGTCTGCATTTTCTTCTTGAAATGGTTACTTCTGCATTTATGTTTATTTTAAGATATTTAATATTCTGACCATGTGGTTAGGTTGTTACGCTTGGGTTATGCCCCCTGTTGTCTCACATACACCTCACATACACTTCACACTGTATTCCTGGTCTATTGTACTGTGATACTGCTATTTTGCACTTATATATAGATATGAGCACCGATCATATAAGCATGGGTGCTAGGAATGTGCTTTGCTGCTAAGATATGCTAATATTGTCATGCATGATATATTATACCTCACTATAATACATTTATCTAGATTTGTTTGTATTTTATAGATATTCCATATATTATCTACCTAATCACTGATAAGATGACTCAGAGGGATCATCAGTGATTATTGTATACTCATATTCTCAAATAATTATATGTAGTGAATTTTACACTCAGATATGCCACGTAATAGGCCTGTCAGCAGTTCTTTGTCTCTAACAAGCTGACAAAGACAGAAGGCCTTTGTTATGTCTCTATGTTTTATATTGTACATAAGCAAGAAATGTAGTTTGAACTGCAGCATTTCTTTTGTCTAAGCTATAATGCTAATGGAAGCATATTCTGTCTCATATGATACTCATTAGTAATTCTGTCTCCTAAGTCATTATCCAATAGAGGATGACTTAGGACCAAAACATACTGTTTCTCATATCTGTAACTATGTTGTAATCTCTGCTGCTATGCTGTTATCTGTAGTATTTAGCTGTCTGCAACCCATTGTAGCTCTCTCGAGACACTACTGTAACTTCTCTAGAAGGGCAGAGAGCTGGAGTGCGGGAGAGATAGAACAAGATCTTAGAGAACCTAAGATCTACAAGTTCTGAGATTATGTACATTCTTCAGGAATGGTGAGAAACCCATCTCTTTGTGATTTTCTCTGTCACATGCTTGGCGTAGTAGTAAAATAAACTTCATTAGTACTCCTTGTTTGTTTATGAATGTTTCTTGGCAGACTCCGAGACATAAGAATCTGTATTATTATTATTTTTATTGTTTACCCTACACACCAAGATTGTTTAGACAACAATGTCATGGACCATAACTGATCTCCAGCCTTAACCCCACCCCCCATGCCCCAACTTGCATAGAAGATCGTGCTTATAGAAAAATCTAATCATTTTTCCACTGTGTTCTGGTGTGTAATTTGTCTTTTTAGTAGTTTCAAAACTTTAAACTATTTCTAAAACAAACCTGCATATCACATTTGCCTGCACTCTGAGCACATACTTATGAAACTGCATATTTGTATTCCGTTATCAAAAGCGACCCCTCTGAAAGTTAATATCACATTTTCTCTAACAGTCCATCATCATTACTCCTGACTTCCTGACATCACCACATTGCTTAAATATAACTTACATCACCTCATGGACAAAACCCTGTTTCTCTTAAAAAAAAAAAAAAGCTGTAAATAATCCCACGGCTGAACATATACAAGCTATTACTTTTTCATGTACTTCCACCTTCTGTACCATCGTGGGTATTTGCATATGTTTCCTTGATGCTTTGCATTATTGGGATATGTGCAATTGTGTTTTCTTTTAAAATTTGGCTGTCTGGCCAATATCATCTGGGATAACACACATCAGTGGCATTTGCTCTGGGGTTCTTTTGTAAGCTTCCTATTCCTTCCATTAAAATGTACACCTCCATATATTTTCCTAATAATCTGTATGCCTTCCTTAGAACAGAAACTAAAACAAATCTTACTACTTACAAATCATTGTGTAGTTTCTCCATACCTCCTTAACAATTCCACACAACTTCACTAACTTCATTATGCAGCTGTGGTGGATCTGACCGGAATTTGTTTTATTCTAGATGGCAAGTCCCTTTCAGTGGCACAAGACTCTCCCATCTGAAACTGGCTTTTTTGACCTTCCTCCAAGTCCTCTGTGACTGCATGTAGCTGAAATCTAAGAACCTTTATCAATGGGATTATTTGACTGAGTGTGGCACTGTTAGAACTCACTTTCCTAGTTATGTTTTCAATGGGCTGCAGGATCACGATGAGAAGTTCTAAAAGAGCCCACTGCTGAGGATTAATGTACAATCAGCATCCCCTATGCTGTTTTCCAGTGTGAACTGTCTTACAGCCTTTATTTTTGCTCCAGCAATCATTAGAACATATAAAAGGTAAGTTCCACCTTGTTGCAGCATCCTGGATGAGTGTATTTGGAGGCAGTCCATGTTCTTCATGTATGGCCCGAAGTCGTCGGCGTGCTTTGCAGGAGTGGCTGAAATGCACACATATTCTTTTTGCCACATATGTGAGAGCTTTTATATCTCTGTTCTCTTCCAGAAAGACATGAAAGATCAAATTTAGAAAGTGTACAAAACATTGAATGTGCATAAAGCCCCTACCAGACAATGCTTTCTTTATGTTTGAACCAGTGTCAGACACAATAAAACCTACAGAAAGCCATTGTGATCAGCAAGTCAGTACTGTACCTCTCTATTAAGCTCATCCAGGATGTTGGAAGCTGTGTGTGACCCTGTGAGGATATAGTGCATGCAACAGGAAGCCAGTTGCAGAGGGGTTGTCTGTGTCACTACAGGAAGTAAATGACACCTAATGTGCAGTCAGTGACATAAATGGTTCTGGTTGACAACTTGTCCATATGTTGGTAGTCAGATGGCAACCCCAGCAACTACATCTTGTAGAGCATTAGTTTAGCACTGACTGCCTCATATATCTAAGGTATAGTGACAGTAGAGAAATATTTCCTGGATGGAATGTTGTATCATGGTGGCAGGTGATTCAAAAGCCTTTTGAATCCAACATGCCCCACAATTCTGTAAGGCTGTTAAGTCCAGTGTCATCATCTCAGAAATTAGTTTTACTGTAGCAATTGCTTCTGGATGAGTACTCTGGTATCTGGCTTTACGTTCAAGCATTTCAGAAATTGTGAGCTGCCTTCTAGCAGAAGAAGGCTTCAGATGGCCAACTTAAGGAGTGTTGGATGACAAGGGCAAAATGGGACTGTTCATACTGAGGTAGTCAAGGAGCAAAAGGCTTGTAGCCCATGTTAAGATCCTATCTCATCACCCATAATAGTGCATTCTCCCTCCCATCAGAATCCAGTCATCCAGTTTTTTCTTAAAGATAGATTTGCTACCACTTGATATTATGTTTAGTGGAAGGGCATTCCCAATGTTTACTATTAAGCTGGAGAAGAAAAATGTCCTTCTAATACTACTGAATTTCATACTTTGCAACTGTAACAGATGCCCTCTCATGTCCAATGCATTTTGTTTAAATACAAATCCAATTTCATTAAATAAGTAAGTGTCCTGGGCAATGTCTCACTTGAGGGAAAGATCGCCCCTTTTCCTTCTTAGTTCTAGGGACATAAGTGCGACGCTCTGCCACCTGCTTACTGTTATATTGTATAATATTTGTGTTATAAGTAAAATGTGTATGGTATGTGATTGCCTACTTAAGGATGGTAGTCAGTGTAAGGAGACTTGACCTTTGACCTCAAACGTGCCAATGGGAGGAAACAGCAAGATGTGATAAACAGACCAGTGAAACTAGTAATTAAAGCTTTCCTTCCAGAGGGACAGTTCATTACCCCTTATAACCAGCTACTGCTTTTGAAGCAGGGAACTAAATATGAATGTTATGACCCTAGCAGGAAGGGAAGTCATTTGGCTGATCCTTTGTGGTTTTCTCATCTAGCAGAGCACTAGTGACAAATTGTGGGGCTAAGAAACATCAAAGGGAATGTTTTGCTCAAAGAGACTCATATTTTGGGAAATTGCTAGTTGCTGATTTTCACATTAATACCGTACATCCTTGTGGATATCCATACTCAGATTACAGATTTATCACAGATCTAACAGTGACCTCATGGGTGACATCACCAGGAGGTGGGGAAAACTGACTTTTGAATATGGCCTGCATCTGACAAGTTGTGGCAGAAGACTCCCTGAAAATCAAAGACACACTTAGTCTGTGGACTGGTAACCAGGCACTTTAGAAAGATAATTCATCTGGAACGTTTAAGTATTTGGGGTAGGCTTATTTGTGTTCTGTAACTTCCCGTTTATTTTATGTGACTGTACGTTTTTGATATATGTGTTCTGTGTTCGATATTTTACCTATTTTATAATTTTTAGTAAACAATATTTTCTTGAAATACTGCCTGTGTCTTCTCAGTTTTATTTTGCGTGTGAATGCTGAACCAGTGTTTAAGTCTGACAACTGTTAAGGGTTTGAATGTGTTACTAATCTTGCTAAAGGTAAGAATATACCTAGGTCTCATAATGAGTCATAAGGATACATTTTGGAAACCTGGCTGGGTGCCACTGGGTGAAAGACTGTACTGCATTCCTGAAGAGGGTACATATCTAAGCCTGTTAACTGGGTGCGCTAGCATAAGATTCACATCTGATCCCCAGGACTCAAGGCTAGTAGGTGATTTTGGACCCAAAACAGACAGGAGGGTTACCCTGTCTGTCCCCTGTTCACACTATCGCACTTTGAGGCTGGCACTGTAGGAGCAGAGGGCCTGACCTGCGGAGCGTGTTTGTGACAATAAGATTCATTTTTCTCAATCTGTTATCGTAGTCTAGGTCCTTAACTCCTATCATAAGCCTAGTCACTCTTCTTTGGACTTTTTCAAGTTGGATGTAATCATGCTATTTGTACGGGTACCAAAACTGAGAACAATAGTCAAAGTAAGGTACATAAGAGCTATATAAAGGAACCAAAACTGCTGGGTCTCTGGATTAAATATGTTGATGAGTTGCCCATAAGACTTTGTTTGCCTTGCATGTTGCCTCATTTACTTGTTTTGTGGCATCCATATCATTTTTGACACATATACCCCAATACCTTTTCCTGCAATAGTTTTTGCTAGTTTTATGCCACATAGAGAGTAATTGAGCTTCTTGTTCTTGCAGCCGAGATGCATAACCTTACATTTTTCTAGATTAAAGTGAATTTCCAATTTACCCTATGGCAGCTACCACTCACATGGTGTGGCAGCTGCCCTCTGCTGCAGTCGTTCTAGCCAGGTTAGAAATCCTGGTTGCAGACAATAAGCTCGATATTTTACTCGGAAAGTTGTTTTAGCATCGGCTGCCCAATATATTTTCAGAGCCCCATTCCAGCCGCCACGCCCCCGCGCTCAAGCATGTAATGATGTGTAGCCAGGGACAGCATGGGGGCGTGCCCCACTGAAATTAATGGGGCTAGAGTTTTCATTCATTTTTAACATCAAGAATGACCAGTAACAGATTAATGAAAGGCACCGCTTGACTAACAAGGATCATGTTAGTCAAGCAGTAGGACCACTACTATGTCTGTTGCCAGATGATGTCCCAGCAACTGTTTTTTTATCAGTGTGACTCTGCAGTATTGTGCGTGCCACCATACATTTCCTCATCCTTTTCCCCATTTGTGCCTCCTCCTCTCTCTGTCTAGTGCACATCATGAACAGTTTTATTTTCTTACATAACAGAAAGCACACAAAAACGGTAGAAGAAATTGGAGAAAGAAGTTGTGACTCATAGTAACATAGAAGCTGATAGCAGATAAAGACAGCAAAACCCATCCAGTCTGCCCATATTTTTTTTTTTTAGTTGTTTTTTATTTTATTTTATTTTTTTATTAAATTCTCGGATTACAAATACCTTTGAGCAGAAACTGCTCATTTACAAAGGTTCCACATCAAAGGATGAGGGTCAACATACATACAGAGGTAGTAAAAGAATGCACAATAAACAACCAAAACAAGTAAAAGAAAAAAGAAAGATACTCAGTTATAACATACTTTGAGATAATATTCATATAACGAGCAGCTTGAGTAGGCAGCTGGCTGTGGTAACAATAAGAGATAGAGGGCACCATAGGCAGTTAGTAGTGCAGGCGTGCGACCGGGAGAGGAAGTTGGCAGGCTAATGGGCCATTGTCCGATGGTGGTGGAAAATGTCTTGTACCAGTGGAGATGTGAAGCAGGAAAGGAGTCACAAGGAAGGCCCAGTGCCAGAAGGAATGAGACTGGGGAAGGGCGGGCTGTGAGACATAAGTGAGCTGGGAGGTGTTTAGAGAGATCTCTGTTCAGAGAAGCAGTCACATTGAGTGGTAGAGGTGAGGTAAAGTTTGAGATTCCTTTTGAAGGGTCCAAGTGTAGTAGAGGAAAGTGCTTCTTTATTGAGGGAATTGAACCCATGAGCGGCTCTATAGATAAAGGACCGCATGACCCATGGAGGTACGACATCTGGGAACCTGAAGGTTAGAGATTGGGCACCACGGTTTGTTGAGTGCCACTGTAGGTAAGGAGTGAGCTAACACCACGCGGGCATGAGACCAAGGAGAATCTTTTTGGTAAGTAAGCAGGTCTGGTATTGTATTCTGCTGCATAGGGGGTAGCCAGCTGGCCTCTGCATAGAGGTCACAGGTGTGAGTTTGTCGGGCTGCACCTGGTCAGTAGTCTACAGGCTTTGTTGAGAGCAACTGAGATCCATGGAGGGCACCTGTTGAGGCAGAGCCATAGATGGCAAGGTCAGAAGTCAATGATAGAGGTGACAGAGCTGTAGATGGCTAGTTTAAGGGCATCCGCAGGCATACAGTGCTTGTGTTTGTGTAGTAGTCCAATCCTGTATATTACGGTCTTGGCAACAGTGTCAATATGCCGAGTAGTAGAGAGGGTACTATCCAGGGTAATACCAAGGTACTTGAACTCCTTGACATGTTCAAGTGGGTTCCCAGCTGGTTCTTGATGGTGAGGGACAGAGAGTTGTACCTGCTCTGTCGGGTTACAGAAAGACATTGCTTTAGTCTTGCTGTGGTTCAGGACAAGTTTGCCAGAATTGAACCAGTCTTCGATCGCTTGAAGTCGAGCTGCAGCTGTGATTCATGACTGTAATGTCATGTGGTGGCTGGAAACAGGACTGCATCGTTCATATAGTAAAATATTTTTGGTGGCAGGCACTGGGGAGATTGTTGATGAAGAGGAGAAGAGTAGAGGGCCCAGAATAGACCCCTGGGGACTCGGAGCGGACCGGTTTCTCATCTGAAGAGATCCCTGCAATCCTTACATGTTGCATCCGATTATCAAGGTAGCTGGTGAACCATGGAAGGGCATCGCTGGAGATCCCAATGGAGGACAGTTGCTTGAGCAGTAGGGGTGGTTAACTCTGTCTAATGCCTTGGTAAGGTCTATAAATACTGCCCTCCACAATTCCCTTCGTCAAGCGTGGCATGGATGAAGGTTGTAAATTCCAGTAGTGCAGTGGTGGTGCTGTGCCCTTTCTGAAGAAATGCTGCTCTGGGCACTGTACATTGTACTTATCCAGGAATTCAACTAGTTGGTCCGACACTATTCGCTCCAGTGCTTTGGATAGTGGGGGGAGGAGTGAGATAGGTCTGTAATTGGTGTGCAATGTCCTATCTCCGCGTTTGTGAACCGGTGTGACAGTGGCTTTCTTCCAGAGAGAGGGGAAATGGCCCAATCTAAGCGAGAGATTAAAGATCTTTGTAAGTGGTTCTAAGATTTCATCGAGGACTTGTGCCAGCAGTTTCAGGTCAAGGGAGTCACCACTGTACCCTTGCTTGCCAATGGCCTTTTGAATATATTTTCTAGCTACTTGCGGTGGGACCTCCTTAAAAAAAAACTTTGGGGTTGTACATTCTAGTTGGGGGGTAACTTGGGAGGAGCTGGAGGGGAGGTCGTCGAAAAAATTTGGTGGAAGGACACTGTCCAGGTTTGTAAATACATTATTAAAAGTGCTGGTGATGGTACCTAGGTCTATGTGGAGTGCCATGAAGGTTGAGCATAGTGGGTGGTGCTTTAGGATCCTTGCCTGTGAGTTCTTTCATGTTGTTCCAGAATTTGTTTCCTGGCCCCAAGAGTTGGTCAGAACCTCTTTGTAATAGCTCGTTTAGCATTCCGTATTTTTGAGTGCAATCGCTTCTGGCTGCTTTGTATAATTGTATGTTTACTTGCGCCGGAGTTGCACGAGCACAATGCCAGAGGTGGTCTCTGTGCTTGAGCAGAGTTAAAAGGTCAGTAGTAACCCAGGGGTTGGTCTGTCCTTTGACCTTCATCTTTTCACTGGTGCATAGATGTCACAGGCTTCTTGAAACGCTTTGATAAACAGGTCCAGAGCTTTGTTGGTGTCATTGAAGGAGTCAAGCACTGCCCAGTTCAGCCTGGTTAGATGGGATTTTAACAGCTGGAGGTGCCCTTGTTTGATAACCCTGGCATAGATAAGCTTGGAAGGGGTGTGGTATTTGTTTGACCAGGAGCAGATGACAGGCGGTGGTCACTTATTGTATCCGGGAGTACAGAAACACTGGAGATGCGTTCAGGGCGGTTAGATAGAATCCAGTCTAGAAGCGTAAGGAAGCCTGTCCTATAGTTACGCCTAGTGGAGGCATTGACCAGTTGAGTGAGGTGATGCGCTGCCTCAGCGGAGAGCCAGTTAATGTTAAAATCACCCATGATTATGGTTTCAGAATTATGTTGCTGGACCCTTAGATATTCCATGATGCTATGGAAGCCAGCAGCCTGTTCTCTTGGGGGTAGGTAAACTGAGATGACAGTGAGTTCCTTGTTATGTGCACCAAGGAGGATTTTGATTGTGAGGACCTGAGAGGAGTTGCTCAGGCTAGGGATGGGATGATGTGACCCATAAGGGTATCCTTAAGATAGATGGCGCAGCCCCACCCCATTTAGCAATCCCTGTCTTGCCTGAAAAATGCAGTAGCCAGGGATAGAGACTGAAGTATCAGGATTTTAGGGTTTAGCCATGTTTCCACAACTGAGAGGACATCAGGGTTGTGCTGTAGAATCAATGTTTGAGGGAATCAAGTTTGTTGAGGATGCTGCAGGCGTTGATGGATGCCATGGTGAGTGTCCCTGTCCTTCTGCTTGGTGCCACTGCTGGCTGCCCAGGTGGTCCTGTGTTGGGGTGAACATTTCCTGAGGGCAGGAGCAGCATAAGGAGAATTTGTAGGAGAAAGGACTTCAGCATCTTGTAGATACCTGGTGGTTAAGTCATAAGCCAAAAGAAATTATCAACAGCTGAGGTCCAGAGTCACAGAATGTGTTAGAATTCCTGAAGGTGATGAACTGTGCCTGCGCATATGCAGGATGTGAGCAATACAGATGAGTATGAAGAGATAGGCCATTGACAGAGTAAAGGCCTATGGCACATTCATAAGGTAGAAAAAATTGGGAGGCAGTATAGTGCCTTTTGGCCTATGACTTAACCACCAGGTATCTACAAGATGCTGAAATCCTTTCTCCTACAAATTCTCCTTATGCTGCTCCTGCTCTCAGGAAATGTTCACCCCTGGTTTAACCAGGAGTAGCACACTAAGCTGAAAGCTTTTTGACAGGTGTGACCTGGGAGCCCAGGGAAGTTAAGTGACTTGCTCAGGGTTACACAGTATGTAAGTGGAAGCTATGGGATTCAAACCCAGGTCTGGTCTGCTGGATGTCACCAGATTTGCAGTTCAGAGCCTTAAACCACTGCACTATACTGCTTCCCCATTTTTTCTACCTTATGAATGTGCCATAGGCTTTTACTCTGTCAATGGCCTATCTATTCATACTCATCTGTATTGCTCCCTTGTCTATCCCATGCCTGTTTGAAGCCCTGCATTGTATTCATATCCACCACTTCCTGACGTAGACTGTTCTATGCATCCACCACCCTTTCTGTGAAAAAGAACTTCCTCACATTGTCCCTTAATCGGCCTCCCTCTAATCTCATGCTGTGTCCTCTTGTCCTATTTTTCTTAAATTGAAACATGTTAAGACCCTTTCACCTTGTTAATGCCCTTAAGATGATTGATTGTTTGATCACATCACCTCTCTCCCTCCTTTGCTCTAGGGACTCGTGATAACAACAGACATACAGGCAACTGAGAAAGGAGGTTGGCGTGCGTGACATAACCATATGACTTTTTTTTCTTAATGCCTGTAAAGCAAGAAAAAGCACAGCAGACAGAGCAGCGAAGAGTGTCACAGTAAGGGCAGCCTATATAGCCTCCCTCGTATACTGAACGAGATCTCCATCCCAGGACAGGGAATGTGATTGCCATAGTCAGGAGGAACAGGGCCAGGTCAAGTGTGATTTTTATTTAGTGGGGAGTATGCAGTAATGGTAGGAGAAGATGAAGTAGGCCATGAAATATATCCATAACAGCAGATAAACACACAGGCAACTGGCAAGTGTGAGATGCAACTATATGGAAAAGGTTTTCTGTTTTGTTTTTAATTACATTTTATTGATATTTTCAGTTAGACACACTTTACATAAGTTAACATTTTGACATGTTAAATGGAAAGACATTTATACCTCATCAATCCAATACAATCCCCTGACAGTAGTGGTCAACGTTGACAATGTATGAACAAGAGTCATATCTTTATAATAAAATACATCTTAAGGAGAATAGAAGACACTTTAGCACAATATGCATTATTAGGTGAGGCTTCGTACTTTAGTATCTTGCCAATGAGAGACAGAGAGCACCTTCACACTCCCCACCACCCCGAAGAACTATTAAGTTCCTAAGGGATAAAATCCGGGTCCACCTGAGCCATGTACCAGTGCCATTTTTGCCATTTCGTTAAAAAGCGGTCTTGCTAACCCTTAATGGATGCAGTCAATTTTTTCATTTGGTAAATGTTTATTACAATTTTTCTCTACTCTATGATGGATGGGATTTGCGACGACATCCACCGCCTTGTAATTGCTTTTTTTGCTGCAAGTAAGAATATTGGTAATAGGGTCTTCTTCCATTGTGGCATAACGGACAGGAGGACCAGTTCCGCAGCCAATTCCACTGGTTCTTCCAAGCTTTCCTGGCTCTCACCCTGCAGAGTACACCAGAAAGGCATTAACATCGGGAAAAGCCATAGTATATGACCCAGGTCTGCCTCCCTACAGCTACCACCCCTCCAACATCTACCATATTCTGCTGGCATATATTTTATCAAAATAGCTGGTGATCGAAAATAACGTGTACGACACTTCCAGGCATACTCTCTCCACATCGTGGAGCTTGTTAATCTAATAGCCGTGGGAGTAAACCTGAGCCATTCCTCTTCTGACACCTCTGGTTTTCTTTTAATTATTGCCTGCTAGAAAATGAAAAACATTGCAGTCCAGTCACAGCACAGTAGGTCCTCGCAGCAAGGCTAAAAGAGAGAGATCCCCTTTCCCAGAAGGACAGGTATTTACTACTAGTACTTTTAGAGACTACCACCGTCAGGAAGGGTGGCCATTGGCCAGGTCAGTGGTATTTTTTTAATTAGCAGGGAGCACGCAGCAATGATATGAGGAAGCAGTAGGCCTGTAGGCCATGTACTATATTCTCAACAGCAGATAACCACACAGGCAAACTGGCAAACGTGAGATGCAGCTATACGGAAAGCTTTTGGTTTTGTATTTATTTGTTTTTAATTAATGCCTCAGGCAAAAGCACCGCAGTTGAATCCAGTCACAGCAGGGTAGGGTTCATGAGCAACTTCCTCCCTACGTCTCTTGAGACAGGCAGGATTGGAACTGATTGTTATTCACATGAGTCTACTCTATCTCTGTGAATGATATGTGAATGAAGGCAGAACTACTGTAAGCCCAAGAGTCACCACTCACTCACTCACTCACTCACTCACTCATTCACATTACCCTTCCCCTGTTTTTTCTTTTGTTCCCCTTTTGCTTTTTTTTTAGCTTTTGTTCTTTTGTAGCTGCTTGTTTTTTTTTTATTTTAATAAAATTAAGGAACTTTCTTGCACTAGAAACAAGAGGAGGCAGAGAAGTTTGAATTGAAAAGCACCAAGAGATACACACGAGTCAGGCAGATTACTAAGTAAGCACTCAGATCAATCAATCACTCAATCAATCAATTTTATTTTATACTGGAGAGTATGTGAGCAAAAATGCCTGTTTCCACAAATGTCCAGTACACTGAAATCACAGAAATACAGAGAAACAATTTGCAGTAAACATTGTACACGAAGGCTGAGGTAACATTATACACATATTATAAACAGAAACTCATTGTACATAAAAACTGAGGTAACATATTATACACATATTATAAACAGAAACTCGTACATAAAAGCTGAGGTAATATATTATGAACATATTATAAACAGAAACTTATTTACAGGTGAGAGAGAATGAATATATAATAGTAAACTAATTATATAGAGAACATCATTTACAAAATTGCTTATAGAGTCATTTGCATACACCTGGTAACCAAAAGAAGTAAACAGGGAGGGGAACAAGAGGGAGGTAGGAGGAGCAAGGGTGAAAAGGAAAGCAGGGTCAAAAGGAGGGGGGATGAAGGAAAAACAGTAAGGGAGAAAGGGGACTATAGGAGAGGGGACAGTAAAATGCAGAGTTAGATTCCGCTGGTAGTAGGTGAACAGAAGCATACGAGTTTTTCTTGGAGGTGACTCTTGAGGGACCTTTGAAAGGCATGTATAGTACCGCAGGCAAGGTGGTCCGGTGGAAGCAAGCCATACTGCTTCATACCCTGACAGGCAATGGGATTTTGTGCAAGTGAGGTATGAAAGAATGGGATGCTGAAAACTATGCTAGGGGCTCCCCTGGTTAGACAGGCAGGAGCTGATTTGGGGAAAAGCAATGTCACACTCGGTGGAAGTTTATTGCACTTTATGGAGAAAGGAAAGATTTCTGTGGGTGAAACGTCCATCAAGAGGGAGCCAATCAATAACTCTGTATAGGGTGCAGTGGTATGTTCTCCAGGGGAGTCTGGTGACAAAGTGGATGATATTACTGTAGCAAAATCTAAGTTTATAGAAGAGTTGAAAAGTGGGGGCAGGGCATAAATGATGGATCAATAGTCTAGAAGGGGTAAAAGAATGGAGTTTGCTAGGCAGAGTCTAGTTTCAGGAATTAAGAACTTACGGATTCTGTATAGGAGCCCTAGCCTCACGTGAACCTTATTTATGACACTAGTGGTATGAAGGTTGAAAGACAGGTGGGGATTAAGCAGAAGACCAAGGTATTTAAATTCAGTCTTGTTCTGTGAAGTTGCCATCATTATCAGAGAGGGTTTGTTTTAGGTTGAGGGTTTTCCTTAGACTGGAGAAAACCATGTATTTCATTTTTATAGAGTTGAGGACCATTCCTTTATTGGTGAACCACATATGCAGATTCTTGAAATCGAATTGAAGGCTGGCGGGAGAGGGGATGTCCCTTAAATACATTACAGTGCCCCTTGCAGACACAAGTGGAATTAGCGGATTGAGTTGTACCTGGCACTGCATGGCACAAAAATAGTGATACAGTGCCTCTGGCAGAGAGCAAATGATGGCGTGCACTATTCCGGTCACACACACAGACACACACACACTAGTATAATGAGCTGTAGGCTACCCCTGTTTTCCTGCCCCAAGCACCATGCCTCCATTGCAATCAGAGTTAGTGCCCGATGCAGTCACAGTGACAAGGGCTTACCAACCAGCTGAGTCCCCATTTCTCATGGTGGTTCAGATACTTGGCACCAGATGCCCTGACTTTCCACCGCTCACACAACCCTGTACTGGGCCGTAGTCTCACTCCACCCACTATTACTTCTACCACTTCTACACTCCTACAGGAACATGAAAGAGATAGCCTCAAAGCCATCAGGAGACTCCTTGAGGGTTAGTCCGTGAACATTTCCCCGCTCTCCCTAGTCTTGGGCCTGAGTCTCCAGAGACCCACACAAAAGAAAACCAGTGCCACCTGAACCCAGGACCAGTCCACTGCCACCATTTCTTGGCCCACAGGCCCCCTTAACCAGAAGCAGCCAGACAGCACACCCATAGGCACTAACTGGAACTGATACACAATGGTACCCTGGACTGGGATGCACACCAAGAACTGGAAGTGCTCTTTGGGGGGGCCAGGGACCCTATTTATATGCCCCTAGCATATAAGAATCATTATCCTCCCAGCCAATAGGCAATTTATAGGTGTATTGCTGGCACCAGGATATACTGCCACTAAACTGAACACATATTGCAAAAACAGAATGTGCCTCATTAAACATTTAGAACACATTTCAGAACCTTGATACTAAAGGCTAAGATTAATCCTTTAAGTGCACTTTAATCACAGTTACATTATTTTATCTGCAGGCCAAGAGGTATAGCCCCAGTGTAACACTTCACTATTTTTTACTTTACGTGGGTCCTGGATTAACAGCTGTTATGACAGCTGGGTTGCAGGTATAAAGGAATACATTTTAAAACATATATGAATCTGAAGGCTATTCAGACCATGCAAACACACCCCTACACACACACACACACACACACACACACACACGCACACTTCAAGCAGTTCTAAAATTACGGCTTGCACTGGATGTCTCACACTATATTACTGATCCACAGGAAAGTAGTTGAACACTTATATTTCAGTCTATATAACTAGACAAACTAAAATGTTGCTGAAATATAAATCAGTTACATTATGGTAACTTCCTGCTTAGAGCTTTACAATAAAGATTTCAAACAACTGGTGCACTTATAGTCAGTATTTTATTTTTATCTGTGGCATCATTCATGATTAACTTACTTAGTCCTTTGCTCTGGGCTGTAGTCTGTAGACAGACAGTGCAGTGGGCAGTGGCTCCTAACTCAAGTTCCTGCGCGGGCTCCTCTGGTGACTTGTCCCGACTCCTACTGACTTCACTGTCCCACATTCCCCAACTAGAGTCAGTTGGTCCCAGTCCAGAGAAACATACAGAGCCGAGGTTAGGTTAGGTAGGTAGGGAAGGACGGGTCTCCGAGAGAGAGCTATGATCATCCAGCAGCGCATGGCACCACTGCTGGTGATATGTGAGGATGGCATGATGACCTCGATCATGGTGACTCATCTCAAGACTCTGTGATCCATCTCACTGCTGGCTGCCTGCTGGGGACTTCACCGACCTCACCTACCCGAGAGGTTAAATAAAATTAAATTCCCCAGCCTGGCAGCCAGTCCCATCCAACTACCGTTCTGAAAGTCCAATCGCTCCATAATTTGTAACTGGCACCAAAACTGAATCTGACAGCCAGCCAGTACCGCTGCTGGATGCTCGCATATTCGCTACGCATGCACATCATGAGGTTCTTCATGTCAAAGGGCAGGCACGCGCACACACACTGCTCAGCGGAGTCAGCGGTGCTGGCATAGCTTTTTTCTCAGTCACCTGCTTGGAGCTGAGAAAAAACGAAACAAAAAAGGGAACTTGGAACAGCCTGAAGGGCCTCCCAAAACACAGGGCCCTATGCACAGGTGTAGTTGGCGTAATGGTAAATCCGGCCCTGGGCAGGTTGCAAATACTGAGTGAACACTTTTTTTTTAATACTTTATTTTTTATTCAGAGAGAAAAATAACACCATTTTCAGTAAACATATTAGTAATTCATCTCGAAAATATTCTTTTGAAACTTCAAAATCTCCAAAAGCATACATTTTTTATTTCTGAAGGGTTAAAAGTAACAATCACAAGTAAGTTTTAATAAGGAACTTAAATTAAATTAAATTTCAAAAAGCTGTATGTGCCAAGTTTTACACTCTTATATCAGATTCTCATAAAAGTTCTTTTAAACCCAAATACCAACATTAGCTCTTAAGATATTTTTAAAAAAAAAGAACCTAAGAGGAGAAGAAAAAATGTCCCATTCTATAATCCTTGTTCTTCCTCACAAACCCACTGGTACATACTGGGTCTCATCTGCTTCATCCTCTAGATCTGAACCCAAATCAGCTGGAAGCGCAATGTTCTTCTCATAGAACTCCTTGCCTTTCTACAGCCAGCATGGAGTATCCAACCTCTGTAAATTCGATTTGATAGCCAGAAATCTTTTCACTGCCTTTGAGTTAGCATGGAAAAATCTGGATACAAATGCAATCTTATGCCTTTGAATACAATTTCTCTTCTATATGACCATGTTCAAGATTTTATTACATTCAGCTATTGAAGAGAAGGTGCAAATAGTATAACGATATCTGAATTTGCTCCCTATGAGACAGTCCTAGTTTGCGGTCAGAAAATTGACTCGAGAATCAGAGGCTGTTCCAAAGATAATGTAATACTGAACAAGTTTTCCACATACTCTTAAATCTGAAATGGTAACATCTGGGAAGAGACCTATAAGGTGCAAATTTCTTAGCAGAAGAGTATTCTATCTTTTCCAGCTTACTCATGGTAGCAAGCTGTTCATGTAAAGCCGCATTTATGGTGCTCTCTGTGTTCAGCAGACAAGCTGAAAGTTTTTCATTAACTTTTTCAGCGGCTTCCGCCCGGTTCTCCACCACTAAAATGTTCTCCTCCATTTGCTGACAGCAGCTCGCGATGTTCCCCAAGGAGGAATTCATCATCTTCAATGAGGTACACATTTCTTCTTGAAAATCCAGGATAATAGTCTGAATTGATTGCAATGACAGTTTTGCCGGCTGTTTGGGTTTTGAGCCCAACTCTGGGCGTCCTGTAACTGGGGAAGCCATTTCTCTCTGCAGGCCGGCAGAAACTACTACCTCCTGTAGCGGAGTCGTCTTCCCCTGTTTAGGGGTTAGAAATTTCTCTATTGTAGTCGCCTTACTTTCGTCCACTTCCCTTAGGGCTTTTGCCCTTGTATTTGAAGCCATATACTTAAGTTTCGCTCTGTTAGCAAGTTCAGGCCACGGAGCTCTACAGCAACATTGGAACCATCAAAAACTCCCAGAATGCCCCCCCCCCCAAAATACTGAGTGAACACTGAAGTTCTGTGTGTTAGCCTTCCCTCCCCATGCCACGTTTTTTTCTTTTATCCCCTTTTGGTTTTTTTTTTTTTTTTTTTTTTTGCTGCTTGTTAGTTTTTTTTTCAAATAAATGAAGTTTATTGAGTATATTATAAGTACAAACACCAACCACAACAATACAACATTGTAGCATACAAATATGGCAATTAAACAGTATGTGAACACATAAACAATGTTGTGGCTCCCATCTGTTCTATTAGCCCAGATATGTCTGCTGACCCAATGGGGAGACCACAGTCCATGAAGATGTAGGCCATGTGGCTGAACAAATACCCAGATGCTGCCTTGGCCTGATTGGGAAATAACAACATAAACTACCCTACCTAAAACACTATACTACCAAAACCCAAATCCCCTGCCCCTTGCCCTCCCTCCCTGAAGCCTCCGCAGCGCACCACTTGGACAGATCATGGGGATATCCACAGGCCTTCCTCCTAGGAAAAAGGCCAGAGAAAAAAACAACCCAATTTACTCTGGTAAAGAAGAAAAAGGATGGAAAGAAAGAATTCCCACACCCCTTTTATGAGGGGAAAAACCTTGGCATCCCTTCACCATCCGGGGGCTAAGGGGGACAGCTTATGATAGGAAGGAGTGCCATCAGGGATCCCCACCGATTGTTAAAAGCTTCTGCATGGTACATCCTAGAGGCGATATGCTTTTTGAGCGTTAAGACCTGGAGAATTTCCGCAAGCCATTCCCTAAGGGAAGGACTGGATTGGTCAAGCCAATGGTGGGTAATAACCAGTTTGGCAATGGTTGAGATCAAAGACATATGGACTTTTAGGCATCCTATCATGCAGGCAGGAAACAACCCAACTAGGCAAACCTGTAGCATGAAAAAGAAGTCTAGGCATAACATAGGATCCAGGGCACCTCTGATAGCCTGCTAGAAAGGAGTCACAAAAGGGCAGTCCCAGAGGATGTGCCTGAGGGTGCCCACCGAGTTTCTGCATCTATTGCAAAGTGGGGATTCAGATTTGCCCATCCTGGCTAGCTTGGAAGGAGTAAAATACATGTTGTGCAAAACCTTGAACTGAAGAAATCATAGCCAGTCCTGCTCGTTGTATTTATACAGGTCGGTCCACACTTGCCACCACTCCCTGTCTTCCATTGAAAGCTCAAGTTCATGCTTCCAATAGAAACAGACTCCCTGTGGTTTATCCAGATCCAGACTCTGGAGCAAACCATAGTACTTTGAGATAGGATGTGGTTGAGTAGTGGTATCTATTAGGTCCTGAAGAACTGGGTTGGCACAGTCTTGCCAGGGAGGGGAGCCTAAGAAAGAGGAAATTGCACCCTGCAGTTGTAGGTGTTTAAAGAAATAGTAAGTGGGAATGGAAAAGTGGGCTTGCAGTTCCTTTTAGGGCACATTTTGCCCCTAAAATCAAAGATGATACTGGAGTGGTGCCCAATGCCGACAAAAATTCATGGGTATGGGGCGATTGGCAATCTTGAAGTGTGGGTTATTGAAGAGGGGCTGAGATAGGTCTTTATGAAGAGAGAGGTTCCAGTGAGCACTAAGCTGGTGCAGAGCCTTGAGAGACCACCAAAGTGGAGAGTTTCTAAGAGGTAATGGGTGCTCTGAGGTATTCAGGAAAAATAAGCACCCCAGTCTTAATCCTTGTAGCCTACACAGGAACCTTTCCAAGAGGACCCATTGGGGGATGTGGGTCCCCTAGCTCTCCATTATCTGAGCTCCACCAGAAGATCTTGCTGCAGTGTGTAGCACAATAGCAGAGGAAAAATGGGGCAACCGCAATCCCTCCCCAAGTCTTTTGGTGAGTAAGCTTGTGTAAGCCTGTCTGACCGCTTTCCCATTCCAAAGGAACTCTGAGATAAGTGAGTGCAGGTGCCTGAACCAACACTTAGGAAGAAAAGGCCCAACATTGACAAGGGGTTAAGTATCCTGGGCAAAACATTCATCTTATCACATTCACCCCTACCCCAGACTGAAAGCTAGATAGACTTCCATCTTAGAAGATCCGCCTGGACGGATTGGACGATGGGAGAAAGATTAAGCTTGACGAGGGAAGAGAGGGACTGAGATATTTTGATTCCTAGGTATGTGAGAACCTTAGGTTCCCGCACCAGACCCAGATTCTCAATCTGGTGTTTCCTGAAATGCACATTAAGGGGCAGAACTTTGATTTCTCCAGAATGAGTTTATACCCTGCAACTTGGGAGAATCTGTTAATGAGAGACACTGCGGACAGGATGGAGGAACCTGGGTCTTCTAAATGCAGTAAAGAACATCAGCTTAGGCCGATAGTTTGTAATTGGTGTTCCAAGATGTATCCCTTGTTTTCTGGACATGCCTGTAAAGATCGAATAAAGGGTTCAAGATATAGGCTGAACAAGAACAGTGAGAGGAGGCATCCCTGCCTGGTCCAATGATCCAGGGAGAACAAGGATGAGAAAACTCCACTGCATCGCACCTCGCAGTAGGTTGGTGGTAGAGGACCCTGAGCCAATCACAAAATTGAACTGGAAAACCATATCGGTGTAGAGAGACAAACAGAAAGGGCCAAGATACACTATCAAAGGCCTTTTTGGCATCAAGTGAGACAAAGACCACGGGGGTTAACCGCTCTCTATCCAACGCAATGAGACGGAGGACCTTGTGCATATGGTCTGAAGAGAGGTGACCTGCCACAAAGCCCACCTGGGTGGGGCTGAGAAGAACTTGCCAGACTTTAAGAAGGTGGTTGGCTAGTACTTTGGAAAGGATCTTCAAATCGGAATTTAACAGTGATATCGGACAGTAATTTCTAGGCTGAAGGTGTGATTTACCTGGTTTTGGCAGGACGGTTATCCAGGCCTATGTAAAGGAACCATCTGATAGACCAGACGAGGGCAAATACTTGAACAATCTGGCAAGGAAGGGGACCAGGACCTCTTTGAATGCTGCATAGAAAGCATTGTTGACCCATCCAGGCCTGGGGCTTTGTCCTTTGGAAGCTATTCTATTACCTGGAGAATTTCCTGATGAGAGATGGGTGCTTGCAAGAGGTCCCGACGGGATTGTGAGAGAGAAGGCAAGTCCACTAAGTTGAGGTATTTAGCAGAATTTAGTCATCTGGGGAATCATCTCTGGATATAAAGGGCTTTGTAAAATGGCTGAATGCCTCCGTTATGTCTCAAGATTGGGTCAAGACCTGACCCCAGGAGTTGGCTGTATGCCCTGAATCAGGCTGCGACTGTCGGCTTGCCAGAGCCGAAGGGCCAGAAGCAGCCCAGCTCGATCACCAGACTCCAAATAGTGGAACTTGGTTCTTTGCAGGGCTGATTCTGCTTGATTGCTAGAAGCCCAAAATACTGGGTCCTCAGATTGTACAGTCAAGACCACGATCTGGATCTTTAGAGGAGGAGGGTGGTGTTCCAGACTCCTAATCTGAGTAAGGAGATCTTGTGTGAATTTCATTTCTGTTTTTTCATTATGGTAGACAACCTAATGCACTCCCCACGCACAGCGCATTTAGGTGCCCCCCAAAGCGTGTCCAGTGTTTCCACCGTGCCTTCATTTTCCCGGAAGAATGTTTGCATGAAACTAGTGATGGTGGACACAAATTCTGGGTTTCTCAAAACAGCAGAATTGAGGCACCATGCTCTGTCCCCTTCCACCAAGCCTCCCAATGTATGTTCAAGAGCAACTGGGGCATGATCAGAAAGCACCATGGGTAAAATTTCACATGATGTTAGACCAGACAAATTAGCAGCTGTAATGAGAAAGCAGTCAATACAGGAACAGGAATTATGTTGGGGGGAAGGTATATTGCTTGTCAACTGGATGTAGAATACGCCAGGGGTCTCTGATACCCATCATGTCCAGTAGCTCTCTTAGGGCCCGCTGAGCCAGGGAGAGGCCTTTCCAACAGGAGCCGGATTTGTCCAGCTCAGGTTGGCAAACTAAATTCCAGTCACCCTCAAGGATAATAGGGATATGTGGGAAAGTTAGCAGTTGGGACAAAAGAAAAGTAAAAAATTTAGGGGAGTCTGTACTGGGACCATAAATCCCACCTAAAAGAATATCTGTCAGGTCTAACCTGCCTCGGACCAGTATATAGCGACCGTCTGGGTCTTTGTTCTCAGACAGCAGCCTGAATGGAGTATTTCTATTAATCAAAATGCCCACTCCTCCCCTCTTACTACTATTCCCTGCTCAAAAGGCTTGACCAACCTACTCCCTCCGAAAATACTGTATATCATTTAGCCTTAGGTGGGTTTCCTGTAGAAACACTACATCTGGGTGGTACTTCCTGAGGTGTTTGAGAACCATGTATCTCTTCCGCTTCTCATTCGCCCCCTTGATGTTCCATGATATGAATTTATAAATCGTCCCCATGGCCAATTACTTCAATGATGAAATTCGGGTCTCCATGTTGAGTGGATACTACATAGTAGAGGTCTCAAGCCCTCCTGAACCCTCCATGAACCACACACCCTCCATCCCTACATCCCCATCCCCTGACCTGCACATGCCCTCCCAGCCCCCCACACCCTTGAAGAGATAACAATCCATGTAAGGCACCCATTCCTCCCTAGCCATACTTGTCCCCTGGCTCCTCAGGCTGAAACTCCAGTAGAATTCCGCCCTTGATGGTGAGCAACCGCTGAGCAGGCCCCAACCCTCCACCCTCAGCTCAAACAAATGCTACCTTCAAATAGTGCTAGTCCCAAACCGGCTTATAGTTCTATCGTTAACAGTGACTTCAAATAAGACATTTACTCAGTCCACAAGGTACAATACGTGTAACAACACACCCACCCTCCGCACCACACAAAAACCTTAGTCGTAATTCAAATAGAATTGCCTCACTATAAGGCACTGTAAAGGGTTGGCTGGCTTCAGGCCCAGATAAATCAGACACCCCAGGTCATGTAGAGGATAGGCGACCCCAGTCTAAAGTGGTTAATCTTCCCCACAGGGCTACGCAAAGTGCGTCCATTCCGCAATAATGGGAACATGAAAGGCTGCCACCTCCACATAGCATCCCTAGCCCCCGCTCCAAGGAATCTCCTCCACCAGCCTCTCACAAGTTAAATTTAAAGATGCTACCCTCAGGCACTCTCCTGGTGGCCATTAGGGGAATACAGCTCGAGTCCAAACCAAAGCGGGTACACATTATAGGAGCGGGAGACTGCTGCCATTGGTAGCACTGATATAAAAAAAGAACAGCGCAGCATACCGCCCCCCAGCCCGACATAGTGCCCTTCCAGATTACAGTTTGCGAGGGAGAGGGAGGGAGGGGGAGACCACCCCCACAACTCTCCGCCTCTTCACCAAACGGTTACGCCAAAGGCACCATTACTGAGAGTACACCCCATGGTAAGGATCCTAGTGCGCCCCCCTCACCAGCCCTTAAAACCCTTGGCCCACCAAGAGAGTCCTGACATGATCACCCCTCAGCTATTACCCCGAGGGTTGTAGTGCTGTTACCAAGTTAGTGAATGGCATACCGGTGGGGACCCCGACAGAGCAGGGAAAAGAGACACCATACCAAAGGCCCGCAGCCCTCCTGAACCCATAGAAGTGGCAAAAGCCTTACTTTAGCCCTTCCCGGGAGAATACAGTATATCCGGGATGGTCCATGGACCAGAGGCCCTGATTGCGGTCTCCATTTGTAGAGCAATCCTCTCCTCAGCAAGCCCCCAGCATGGTGACGTGGATGGTCTAGGAGGGAGGAGCCCCCAGGACTCCCTGTCCCCCGAACCCAGAGAAAGACCCTAACCAGGCCCTGGGATCCCTGAAAACCCACAACCCCAAGTGGGGAACACATTTCAACTAAGGCTTAGTTAGGTCCAGCAGACCCAAATCCGAAATGTCTAACTGATAGGTACACATAATAGAAAATAGAAAATATAGAAACACAAAGTATCCAGAAACTGTGAATCCACAACAATGTTGCGAGAGTCCCTCATTTAGGAGCCTGGAAATGATCTGTGAATAAAGCAGGCAACTCTTGCTTGGCTTGGTCAGCTATCTCAAAGGTTTTCGTGTATCCACAGTGGTTTAACTGCAGGCGAGCTGGGTACAGCATCTGAATCTAATCCCTGTGGTCATCAGTTTAGAAACCATCGGGTTAAATTCTGTCCTTTTCTGCCTGACTGAGCGGGGCAAGTCCTGTGACACACAGATTTTGTTGCCCTCCCACAGCAAATCCTTAGTGTCTTTAAGCTTTGTAAGGATGTGGACCTTATCTAAGAAGTTAAGGAGTTTAAAGATTAGAGGACAAGGAGGTAAATTGGTGGGAGGAGTAGGCCGCAGGGCCCTATGCACTCTCCCGATAATGTAGCTGGCTCTGTTGGAAGAGGCGCCAGCTATTTTGTCCAGGAACGTCTATAGAAAGAGAATTGGGTTCGGACCCTCTTCACCCTCTGGAAGACCAAGGAGAAGCAGATTGTTGAGTCTGCTACGCCCTTCCAGGTCTTCAATTTTTTTTTCATCCTAGCGAGTTTCCTGTGGGTGGCTGTGGCTTCAGTTTCTGAGCAGGCCTTCCAATCTTCTAGGGAGCTTATCCGAGCCTCTGTGTCCCCAACTCTCCACGTAAGTACTTCAAAGCTTTTATGCAGGGCAGCCAGTTGACCAGTGATGCTGGGGAGAGCCTCCTTAATTGGGGAGCGTTTTAATAGAAATTTCTCCTGATAGAGGAGTCGGAGGGACTTGTTTACCAACCACCGTAGGCTGTGTTTTGAGTTTTTGCTGCCTTTGTTTTTCTCCTCGGTGATATTGGCGATGAGTGGGTTGAGCCTGCAGGCTGCATCTCCACTTTCATTGAGCAGCCATAAAGCTCCAAATAACTGTCGGCTGAACTAAAAGGCACACCAAGTACCTAACTGTGCCATGGGTAAAAAGCCAGTAGACCAGAAGAAAAAACGATTTGGACACAAAAAATGGTGATTTGAAGAGCTGAGGTACGGAGTTGAGATGAACACGTCCTACCCACTCCGACGCATTACGTGACCTCCTTGCAGTGTTGGGTAAGTTACTTTTTCTATTACTTTCTATTTCTTTTAGAAACTTGATCCAGGACTTCCGGTGACATCATGCCCTGAGGAGCAGCTTGAATCTCTAACTCCATCTCCACCAAGGCCTTAAACAACCTAATTAGCAATAATAGACCTCAAATCTATTCAACTTGAGTGTGGAGTAGCTTTGGAATGCCTAAGAAAAAACCTGACCTTCAAAAACCACAAGCAGGGGGTGCAGAGTTGGACGGAGGTGGCTCCGATAGCGACAGTTCGCAATTTTCTGGAAGAAGCGAGCGATCGAGAGGAGGCGGCATAAAAATACCACAGGCTACCAGACAAATGGACATTGTGCTGCAGGAGTTGACAGACTTCAGAAAAGAAACACACTCCACATTAACAGCTCTCTGAACTGACTTGGGGAAAATGGAAAAGTGACTCAATAGCGTGGAGGAGCAGGCTCATGGTCACGGACTCTAAGATTCGATTCTGCAGAGCAAGCTATTGTCCAAATGCACCAAATCCTGAGCGACTTACAAGAGAGGGCTGAGGATGCTGAGGCAAAGCAGGTGAAATAATTTATGGATTAATGGATTACCCAAAGGCATTGAGAGCAAAGATCCGACCCAGTTGATGTAGCAGTTTTTCAAATCTAAATTAGACCTACCAGATTCCTGCACGCTTGAGATGGACTGAGTGTATTGTACTTTAGGCCCGCAGTCCAACAGCAGGCCATGAGCTATCTTGGTGAGGTTCCTGCATTACCAGGAGGAGTTAGTGCTGCACAAATCATGGCAACAAGGAGACCTGACTTATTCGGGCCACAGGATCTATGTCGATAATGAATATCCCATGGCGATTGCAGCAAGACGCAGAGCTTACGCACCGATCCTTAAAAAGTTGAAGGAAGCGAAAATCAGATTTAAGACCCCCTATCCCTTGAGATTGGTGGTTCACTTTGAGGAAGGCTCCAAAACATATGAAACGGCGGAAGAGGCAGCCTCAGAACTCTCTAAAAAGGGCCTGGAAGTAACACTTTTGCAGAAACAATCTGCTGCTTCCTTAGCAACAAAGTTGGCACAGAGCGTTTGGAACAGAGTCCCTCAGAGAGAACAGCGTCGCAGGGAGGGGGCCCTTGCGATCCAACAGATCATCAAGGGAATGAAGCAGCAAGTCAGATCTCAATTTGGGAATACCCAACCTAAGGAAACAGTGACTAAATAACTAATCAGACATGTTTATCTCCTTTATAGTCTTTTGATATCTCCTGGACTGCTTGGTTGCGGCGACCAGTGGGGAGACCCCTTTGGATGGCCTTTGACCCCCCTCAGTTTGCTCTGCCGGGCCCGTAACCCCTGAGTTGTGGCTCTTCTGTTGAGCTCCCCCCCCAAACACAACCAAGCTAGGCTTCACTGTACCTTGGATTCATCATACCATCTTGGCTGCCTGGCGCTCCCCCCTTTTTTCTTGGCTTGGGGGGTGGGGTGGATGGTCCCAGATACGAGGAGGGCCGGAGTGGTTGGGGGCTTGGTTGGTCAGTCCCATATGGGGCGTGGAAGTGGTGATTAGGGGATGCCCCCTAGCATTCATGACCCCTGCGCTTATTGCGTTCCCTTGGCGGCAGCCGCCCATGCCTCCCATTCTGATGAAGCAACCAAATCGTTTTACTTCTAAATTGAAGATAACACTAAGATCTTGTTTAGGGAGTCCCTTAGTACTATAATTACTAGTGACGTAGAGATGAGTTTAATTTGACGTCACTTCCTGGGTAGGGCTCCACCACCGGCTGTCTCAGTGGGGAACGTGCCACGGGGGGGGGGGGGCAGGCTTCTTGGGGTAATGGAAGTGGGACTGGTGAGAATAATTCAGATGCCAGGGGAAAATTTTAGTCAGTGCTGGTTACTCATCACCACTCTAACTGCTCCATATTGCTGAAGGTACTGAAGAGGTCTGACTATTTCAACACTTGGCCTTGGTGGAGTAAGGGCCTTGACCACCTACCTCTTACTCCCCCTACCCTAACAAAGATGTTTGATGTCTAGTCTATCAGTAGATAGACACGGCCACATCTTGGCACTCTCGGAAACTGAGGGCCTAGTCACCACCAGTTCCATGGAAGCCCACAGAAGGTCAGCAGTCCTTGCCCAGTTGGCAAGGAACTGCAATAAGAAAGTGTGTTGGTTAAAGTTAAAAGTTTATTTTTCCCAGTTTGAGGGAATTGTTCCTCACTATCCCTTAAGCAGGCAGGCACACTCTTTACAATGGGAGAAGGAGCTCAGATAAAGCTACCAACTTTCCAAGGCCTAAAACTGGGACAGGGTCCATCCTGACCATGCCTCCCCAACGATGTCACTCCCATGGGCACCACCGCAGACAATGCTGCACACAATCAATTAAATTTTGCTGCTTGCTCTGGCCATGCTGCCCCACAGCAACACCAGCAGCAAACATCCAGAGTAAAACAATACATCATTCTGCTGCAGCAAGTTCCAAATCATGATGTACAGAAAGTTCATTAGAAGCAAACCTGTGTTAAATTGTGTTCAGACATTCGAGCTGTATGTATTGCTCCCCCTGACAGTCTCATCCCAACCCGCTTACACTCCACTCATTTGCTGAGCACGCTTTACTTTAGTGACTCCCACCACCACACCAGATTGTTTTCATACACGCCCCTCATTTGCTGAGCAAATTTCACTTCAGTGACTTCCACCACCACCACCACACCAGATTGTTTTCACACACTTCCCTGCAGCTGATCAGGATCGGGTACCTCAGTTCACTGCTGCCAGTCTCTTCTGTCTGGAGTCCCTCTCCACTGCTGGCAGGCAGACGTCCACATGCACTTGTTTGCACTACTACCCAGTCTAACGTAACTGGAAGGAACATGCTTTACTGTGCTTCCCTTACGCCATGCTCATGTGCAACATAGGCAGAGGGACTGAAGCTGCAAACTGTTGTCTAGTTTCAAGCAGCACCACAGTGGTGCTGAAATAACTGTCACTCACAGATTAGCAGTCAACAAGAAAAAGGGACAAAACTGGACAAGTAAGCAAAAACCAGGACAAAAGTGACATTTTGCAAACTTGTGGGGCACTGAGACATGCTGCCTAAAATAGGGACTGCCCTGGGAAAATAGGGACTGTTGGTAACTTTAGGCTCAGAAAATATTTCAATAGAGAGGAGGGCCAACATTGGCCTGTTTCATTCATGTTAACAAATTCTTATGTTTGATGACCAAAACACCTCTCCAGATTTTTTCTTTGAATGTTAATGGACTAGGCAGTCTTGTGAAAAGGGCTAGAATGATTGCTAGGTTCAAGAAGGCACAAGCTGGAATAATATATTTACAGGAGACACATATGAATGCTTATGAGCATAAGAAACTAGCCGGGGGGGTGGGGGTTACGCAGGTGTTTTCCTCTGCTTTTACAAAAGGGCGAAAAAGAAGGGTCGCCATACTAATTTCCACCCACACTCCATTCCAAATTACCCATGAATGGGCAGACCCAGAAGGACGTCTGGTAGTAGTACAGGGTCTCCTACAGGATGAAGTAATTACTTTGGCCAATGCATATTTTCCACCGAGAATCACTTTGCAAACAATTAGGTACTTATTAAACAAAGTAGTCCAACTGTCCAAGGGTATTCTTTTACTGGCCGGTGATTTTAATATCCCCCCAAACCCCCACTTAGATACTACCAAAGGAGCAAGAGGTAAACAATCAGCTCCACATACATTCTTTAGACGATTTGTGCAAGAGATGGGTTGGATTGATATGTGGCATACCCTCCACCCCAGGGACAGAGGATATTCTCTTTATTCTGCAGTCCATGGGTCCTATTCCAGATTGGATCACTGTTATAAACAAAAAGAAAACTTAGAGATCCTAGTTGAAGCTACAATGGGAGATACAGTGGGTTCAGACCATGCCCCGGTGATCACAAAATGGGAATTGGACCTGGAGAAACGGAATACAATCTGGAGGTTTAATCCATTTTACCTCAAAAACCCCCTTTTTAAAGAATTTATAGAGGAAAAGATTCAAGAGACCCTCCACGATAATTCCGACCCGAAGGTTTCCCCCTCAATTTTATGGGATACCTTGAAAGTGGTACTCCGTGGCCACTTAATTCAGTATACGACAATGTTGAAAAAACAGCGTAGTGAAAAACAAACTCACTTAGAGCAGACACACAACTTTCTCCAAATGGCACACCAACAGGGGATAACTCTGTACTGCCTCAGCTTAAAAGGACCAGACAAGACTTAGATGCCCTGGTGACCCAAAACACTGAGATTGCCTAGCCTTTCCTCAGGCAAAGGTATAGAGAAATAGGTCCTAGAGCTACACGATTGCTAGCCTATAGACTGCGCAAACAGAAACGCCTTACTACTATAGCTATAATCAGGGACCCAGATACTGGGTCTCGGTATTTGAAAACTAACCAAATTACCCAGGTATTTTGTGAATATTATAAAAAATTATATTCCACGGATCATCCTTCACAACCTAGGGATATGAATGCATTTCTTGCACCCCTGGACCTCCCACAGTTATCCAATGATCAGCAGGAATCTCTGGTTTCCCCGATCTCCAGCACTGAACTAGCAGTATCCATGTCCCAATCCAAAACCATGAAGACACCTGGCCCGGATGGGTATGGGGCAGAGTTTCACAAAAAAATTTAGTTTACAGACTGCCCCACTCCTCCTCCAGGTATATAATGGAATAATTCAGAGACAGATGGACCACCCCACCCAGTTGGTTATATGCGGTAATATCCCTGATCCCTAAACCTGGCAAAGATCCCCAACAGTGCTCTTCTTATCAACCAATTTCAGTTTTGAATATGGACTTTCATGTCCAACTTTTCATGTCCATTACTGCCAGACGATTGGATGCAGTGTTACCTACCATAGTTAACATAGATCAAACTGGATTTGTTGACGCCAGATCTAGCATGGATAATATAAGGAGAGCACTACATCTGGTACATGAAATGCAATCACAGATAACCTTCAGTCCTTCTCAGCCTTGATGCTGAGAAGGCTTTTGACAGGGTCTCGTGGCCCTTTCTATATTCCACCATGATAAGGATGGGTTTTCCTTATCCTTTGTCTCCCTGACTAAGAATATGTACTCCCACCCTCATGCTTGTGTAAAAGTCTCAGACACCATTCCCCATATTTTCCCTGTTTAGGGTTACAAGGCAGGGCTGCCCTATGTCACCCGGCCTATTCACCCTTTTATTGAGCCACTGGCGCAAGCCATTAGGAGCTCCCCATGACAGAGGGATATAGGCGGAGAGTCAGAGCATCGTGGTCGCCTTATATGCAGACGATGTGCTGCTTTTCTCTGTAACCCAGAACAGTCGACCCCAACCGCTTTTAACATACTGGAGCAATTTGGAGCATGCTCGGGATATAAACTGAATACCAATAAAACCTTTAATTTTGCCCTCCATCATCTTTTACACAGGCCTACCCTTTCCATTGGGATCTGTCCAAACTAAAATATCTGTTTATTTAACACATAAGAGGGATGTAGAGAGGATAATAACACCCAGTTCTATACCCAACTCCAATCAGACCTGAGAGATGGAAAGTACTACTGTTGAATCTTCTCCAGAGAACAGAGGTCATTAGGACGTAATTCTACCTAGAGCCT
Organism: Neoceratodus forsteri; assembly: GCA_016271365.2. Classification (NCBI taxonomy): domain Eukaryota; kingdom Metazoa; phylum Chordata; order Ceratodontiformes; family Ceratodontidae; genus Neoceratodus; species Neoceratodus forsteri. The sequence continues at coordinate 1,574,196,871 of CM057453.1, read as the reverse complement.
TATACGTGTTTCAGAATATTCCCATATATATCCCAGCCAAGACTTTTGCATTTGGAATAAATCAATTAGTAGATTTATTTGGGTGGGAAACACCCCAGAATAAAATTCTTCACTTTGACCTCCCAGGAATTTAGGAGAGCTGGCCCTGCCCAACCTTAAATATTACCACTGGGCAGTGCACATAACTTTTATTTTGAAGTGACTGCTGAGGGTAACCTCACTCACTGGAATGCAATTGAAGAGGGCCTTGTGTCTTCCCGGAACCTAACTGGTACCACTATGTACTGTTCTCACCCCCTTTGGAGCAGGAACCCAATAACCCATGGATTTCTCACCAATTGCAAACCTGGAAGGTAATTAGAAGGCACTTTACCTCTCCCCATACCTATGGAGGTTAACCCCAATAGCTATGCTTGAAGGGTTTCTCCCAGTCAGGCTAGATCATACATTTGCCACCTGGGAAATTGCAGGACTTTTAATATCGCATATTTCCTCTCGGCTGGAGAATGTAGATCCTTCAAGACATGTGCTGGTCATATGGGCTGAGAAGGCAGGATTTCTTTTGGTTTTGCAGGTGCGACACTTTTATTATGCATTCGGCAGAGCTGCGCTGCAATGAAACTACTCTCCCTGGTACTCCTCTCAAGGGGTATCATTGACTAGGGCTACCCATGTGGTCTCGCCATTGTAGGGCACTGGGAAACCTGGGGCCTGGATACTGATGAGATAAATACAAAGTGGGTCAGGAATGTGGATCAGTCCTTTCCTCACAACAATGGGACAAATGTTGCCTATCAATATTAAGGCTCACCTACTCACATGGCTGGAGACTGTTTGCTTGGCAGGTTCTGACTAGATACTTTCGAACACCAGCCATAACAGCACATTTTGCATCTGTAGGTCTTGGGGAATACTGGCGGCAATGTGGGGAACCTGCAGCACATCATACCCATATATTCTGGCAGTGTCCCGAATTACAGCCTTTTAAGAACTCTCTACAAAGTGAATTGACGGAGCTGTTTAATATACCAATTAATTTAATTGTAGATTTATTTATCTTAAATAATTTCCCACGCGGAATGGTAGATTTATGTATGAGATACCTGCTGGGAATTGCCCTACTGGCAGCTAAGAAAACCCTAACACGATGCTGGCTGACCCCTAGGATTCCCACAGTTGGCGGAGTGGAGGGAGATAGTGACTAACATATACAGATCAGAAAAAATGTCATATCATTTAAATGATAAGTCAGACCTGTGCACTATGAAATGGTCCAGATGGATTTTTTATATAAGTTTGAAAGATCCATCCTTTATTCCATGAACGTTACTATAAGTAAACAGGGAAATTATGCTCTATTATTTAGAGAGAGATAACCAGTTAAGAGGGGTTGACCGGGAATAACTGGAGGAAAGAGGATTAGGGCTCCTGGGATTAGGAATATAGCTGATTATAAACCTTTATGTGTAATTTAAAGAAAAGTGCCCTGACTTCGATAGTATGGATTTTTGAGATTACATGTACTCTCATTATAAACTGAACCTAGAACTTTTCAAGATGGACTGCCACGCTACCTGATTATAGCTGTCTGCTGCTATAGGAATTAAGATATATAGCTCATAGCTCCTCTACTTTCTTTTTATGATTTTGTCTAAATGAACTGTGACAAATATGTCTGTACCCCACCCCTTGTTAAATGTTAAATCTGAATAAAGACTATATTAATCAAAATAGAAACTTGATTCAGGAGGTGCTCAGAGTCACTAGCAACGATGGAAAGTACTAGAAAAAGTAATACCCCTGACAGTTAGTTACTTATTTCTTTTTATACAAAAACAATGCAAAATAATAAAAAACTATAACAGATGACATTTATTTGAAAGTAATATGTTAGTTACTAGTTACTTTCAAATAAATGTAATCAGTTACAGTCACGTATTACTTTTGTATAAAAAGATATAAGTAATTGTAACTGTAAGGTGCATTACTTTTTCCAGTACTTCTCCATCCTTGCTACGACTGCACAGAGCTTTCTAGAACAAGTTTCCAAAAGTAATAGAAAAAGTAACTACCCAACACTGCCTCCTTGTTGTTAGTTTTTAATAAAAGACATGTTGCTGCTACTGTAGGCTGTACAGAAGGCTGAAAACCACAATAACATGACAAGAACAGGTTTCATAGGTTGATCCAAAGCATAGTAGACAAATGTTCATATTGCTCACCATAAATTAATTGAAGTACCTCTTAAGGGCAGGTTAAGTCAGTGAGCTCCGTACTGAATCCTCTCAGCCACTCACAGACTGATTTCTGTTGTGCACACACCCTTATATACCTCAGTACCACCTGACCAACTTAGTATAGTAGCAGCTGGTCGGGTGACTAAGCTTGGCGTGTGTGCCTCGCAGAGTCGCACAAGCATGTTTGTCTCTCCCTCTGACTGTGCCCCCCCCCCACAACTTGAGCCGTGAGGAACAGCAAAAGGAATCCTTACCAAACCAGTAAGTTTAATGGGCTATTACAGCAGTGCAGCAGCTGATGAGACGAATCCTCAAGATGTTAGTTTAATGGCTTTGCCAGTTTGCATGCAACTTTGCATCCCTATTCTAGGCACTGGCAACTGTGGCAACTGGCAAGTTAACTTGGCAACTGGTGAAAAAAGGACAGGAACATGGACTACCTCTGAGCTGTGGTGGGATCCGAATGTGGGAGCACAGCTGCACACTGAGTGAGACGGAGTCTTTTGGAGGGCGAGGGGGGAGGCAAAAAGAATAATACTATCTAAGCATTGTTATTTTCCCTTCTCTCTCTCTCTCTCTCTCTCTCTCTCACTCACTCTCCAGAAGACTCTGTTTCACTCAGTGTACTGCTGTTCTCCCATGTTCGACTCCCACCACAGCTCAGAGGTGCTCCCTCCCTATCCATCTTCCTCCAGTTGCCATGCCACCTTGCCACTTGCCAGACAGTGCCTACAACAGGACAGGCACTGGCAGCAGCACTTGATGAAAAAAGGCTGTGCATGCATACAAGTGCAATTCTTTTTTTGTCACAGGTTGCCAGACCAAGTTACCCTGAATAAGTTGCAGTCCCCTCAGAATCAGATCTGCCCAGTGCCTTTCCACTGGTAGCCGACTGGCCATTGTGGTGTTGATGGATGGTTCACTTGGGTAGGGTATCTGCCTTCCTTATGGGAATTTTTGCCTGCTCGGCCACCAAGGAGAAAAATCAAAAGTCATGAGCTGCAATGAAACATGCTATGCTACTAAGTTAAATACAGTATGACAGGTGCATTTATTTTATTCAGTCAGTGCAGGCAAAGACTGAATAAATGCACATAAGTTAGGAAAAGTAATTGCATTTAACTTAGTAGTGGCCTGGTTTCTTTCCACACTCCTTTTGCTTTTTTCCCCATTCTTTTGTGCCTGTAGCATATTTAAATAGCCACTCACGGCAGTCCTGGACTCAGAAAAGTTATGTCACAGGTTCTTATTGATCCAGGTCTGCCAGGCGCACTGGATCCGGGGGTGTTCTGATTTTAGGCGGGTTGGTCCGCCCATCTCTAGTTTGAAACCTGGCCATCAGCTCAGAGGGGGAGGAACCACAGGCAAATAGGACTGTGCCATCTGCATACATGTAGATGGACACAGATAAGCAAGCAGAGGGGACATTGTTTAGGAATACCAGGTTATGGGCCAAGGACAGAATCTTGGCCCTGTATTCCTTCTCCTATGTCACCAATGGACATACTGAAAAGGACTGGACCCAGGAGTGACCCTTACGGAACCCCACTTGTGACTCCTTATCTCCCACCTTAGCTCTGTTTACCCAGCACCCTCTGCTGTCTCCCCCACAGTCAACTACCTATCCATCTAACTAGGTCCTTCGACACACGTAAATCTTCTAAATTCATCAGCAGCCTTCTGTGTGGCACTAAGCTGAATGCTTTGTGGAAATCGAAGAAAAGTAAAGTCACTGATTGTCCCCTATCCACTTCATTAATTACCTAGTCAAAGAATGCTATCAAGTTGGTCTGGCAAGACCTCCCTGCCACAAACCCATGCTATTTACTATCCTAGAGTCCATTTCTCTCCAGGTAGTCCACTAGGTAAAGCTACCAACTGTCCCTATTTTCCCAGGACAGTCCCTGTTTTAGGCAGCATGTCCCAGTGTTCCCACAAGTTTTGCAAAATGTCATTTTTGTTCCAGTTTTTGCTTACTTGTCCCAGTTGTATCCCTTTTTTTTTTTGCTGACTGCTAATCCATGAGTGACAGTTATTTCAGCACTACTGTGGCACTGCTCAGGCTGGACAGCAGTTTGCAACTTCAATCCCTGCACCTGTGTTGCACTGCAAGCATGTCAGTGGGAGCACAGTAAAGCATGTTCCTTCCTGTTAGATTAGAAAGGGTAGTAGTCAAACAAACACATTTGGCGTCTGTCTGCCAGCAGCTTAGAGGACTCCAGACAGAGAAGGGACCGTCAGCAGGGAACTAAGGTACCTGAACCTGATCAGCTGTAGGGAAGTGTGTGAAAACAATCTGGTGTGGTGGTGGGAGTCACTGAAGTGAAGTTTGCATCAGCATCCCACCCCCTTCTGCTTCCTCACAATTACGTTCTCTGGATACAAAAAAGAGTGCGGGTGCAGATAATATTGAACCTTACTTCCTAAAACTTGGCCATACCTATCTGACCGCCCCCATTACACACTTATTCAACACCTCTCTGATTCAAGGTGAGCTACCTGTCTTGTGGAAAACTGCCCACATCCTACCATTATTCAAGACTGGGGATCCGGAGGATCTGAACAATTACCGCCTATTTCTATACTATCCGTCCTCTCTAAATTACTTGAAAAATTGTCAACATCCAACTTAGAGAACATTTGGATTCACAAAAGTTGCTAAACCTGGCTCAGTCCGCTTCCGAGCCAAACACAGTACAATATCGGCTCTTGCCAAAGTAACTACAGACTGGCAAATGGCCTTGGACTCTAAGAAGCATGTATTTGCCCTCTTCCTTGATCTAAGTAAGGCCTTCGATACTGTGGATCATACCATCATGCTTACTGCACTGAGTAACATCGGACTTGATAGTTCTGCCATTAAATGGTTCACCAGCTACCTAACCAATAGGTTACAACAAGTCAAAGCCATAGGAGATCTGTCCCCACAAAAATCCTTCTTACAAGGAGTCCCACAAGGCTCCATCCTGGGCCCTATCCTCTTTGCAATATACATCAACAATCTGGACTCGCAGCTGGGCACAGCAAATGTGCACTTATTCGCAGATGATACTGTACTCTATACCACAAATTCATCCTTGGATCTTGCCCATGAGTACTTACAGAAAGACTTTGTCACCCTCCAATACAACTTTCTCACTCATAAGCTCCTCCTCAATGCCAAAAAGACTAAAGCAATGATTCTCTCACCAAAGTTTACTTCCGGATGTCCACATATCACACAGATCCGAACACTCTTAGATGAACCCCTTGAAGTAGTTGATACCTTTAAATACCTAGGGTTCTGGCTGGATAACAAGCTCAACTTTCTGTGCCACTTAAATGAAACCTTGAAGAAACTAAGACAGCGATTAGGTTTATTCTATCGCATTAAACACCTACTCACGTTAGAAGCCAGAATGAGACTAGTACAAACTACATTCCTACCTATACTGGACTACGCTGACTTCCTTTACAGTCATTGCCCATCAACGATGCCAAACAAACTGGACACCCTTTACCACCAGGTTTTAAGATTTATCTTAAATCTACCCCGTAGTACACATCACTGTCGTCTATACCAGGTTTCGGGATGGACCTCACTCTCAACTAGAAGAAAAGGAATGCTCTCCACAATAATCCTTCTGGCAACTTTCCATCGCTAATTGCATCCAACATTAATATTTTGTTCTTTACATCTTTTCTAATGTGAACCTCTCCATGAATGGTGTACTGAGCATTGGGAGGTAGTACAGAGAATCAAGATCTTTCTTTCACACCATCCCCACCACGTCATCCATCTACTTCGGTGAGTCCATTTTTCTAATCATAGGCTCTCTTTAATAGGGCTGGGATTCTCAGTGCCCGCCCAGTCCATTTCCTTTGTTTCTCTTCACACAACAGTGCTAGTCTTCCAAACATGTGGGCGTTGGTTCCAACGGGCAAGGGAATCCCATCATACAATCCCATAGGAGGGCACACCAGGGCTAGGGTCTCTACTTGTTCATCTACACCAGTTACAATCACAGGGAAAGACAACCAGAGATGGACATATCCTAGGTAGGGATAAGACTTGTCGCTCAGGACCCACATATGCAAACCTTCCAAAGATTGTAATGGCACATCAGATAAGTGTTTATCATACCAGTCCTGGAATACAATGGTCACTTGCGACCCGCTATCAAGCACAGCCTGAGCATGAATACCATTGACAGTCACAGAAGTCTCCAGCGTAGGGCCTACTATTCTGGATCAGTCTGGAGAGGCAGTAGCAGAGGCCTGGACAGATAATTTAGCCACAAAGAAATTTGAGTCAGGATTTCTCAATCCTGCATTGTGGTCATTTACGGCGCTCTTGGCCAGTCTCACTTTTCAAAGCTCCTTGAAGTCTGTATACAACTATCTAGGTCTTTTGGGACGGCATTCTCTCTTCATGACTATCACTTCCCACAATTATGGCAAAATAGCTTTCTGGGGTCTGGTGTGGCGAGACATCACATTGGGAGCTGAGGCAGGGTACTACCAACAGAAAACCTTGGTTCCCATCTCTGTCTGCGGTGTGGCGAGCATTTGGAGACATCTCATCAATTCTCTCACTTCCATAGTCAAGACATCAATTTTTGAGCTGCTGTCAGCAGGAAATGCCTGGGTGTGCACCCCCACCCCCATAGCAGATGCAGTCAGATAAGGATCGAGGCCTGTACTCGCAGGAGCGGCCTTCACAAAGAGACTGTTTTTGTTTCTCTAAGCTCCCTCAGCAGTTCATCCCATGGCAGAGAATCCATAGCAGTCCCTGTCTGGCTGGGCCCCCCGTGGCTGACATTCAGTTCTCGGATTCCGTCATGTGAGTGCGGTGATTCCAGGCCATCAGCGACCGACCCTGCGCCTGGAGCAGGGGTTGCAGCAGCTATGACTGCGCAGGGCTCTGAAAAGCCTTCCTTCTCCTCAACTTCCCATACCTCCTTCATCAACACATGGAAGGGCAAGGGACCAGTTTCCTTTGATGCAGTTGCAATTTGAGCAACACCGAGCTGGAGTGCCGGGCAGAGCAGAGTTTATGATCTAGTCTTACCCGGTCCACTTTACTAGAGGCCCAGCCTCCTTTCTGAAAATTGGTTTGTAGGATTCCCTCTAATTGATCCATGTAGGCAAATAACAATTCCCCCAGCTGTTGTCTAACATCTTTAAGTTTCTATTTCAAGGCCTCAACACTAGTGGTGCCCCCAAACACATTTTCAAGGGCGACTATGTACTCTTGGGCTTTGGCGTCAGGGTCAGAGGACCTCAGGGAGCGAAAAGTAAGTAGGGCGGGACCCAGGAGGCTTTCCCCCAGGCGGGCCCTTTTTTCGGCCTCTGAGCATTGCCAGTCTTGTACCATAAGAGTAGCAGAGTCTAGCCAGGTCTCAAGTTGACTTCCCCATTAGGAGTAGGGCGGATGCCAGAGAACTACCTTGAGTTTGCAGTAAGGGCCATGACTACTTGCTGGTTCAGAGGCAGGTACAGAAGGTGGTAAAGAACAGGCGTTGGGGTGGGTGTGGACAGTGGGAGGAGAAACTCCCAGGTGCAGGAATAATTTTTTAACTCCTCCACAGTTTGCCTCCTCCAGTAACAACTTGGCAAACTTCTCCTCAAAGACTCAGATAACGGTGGGGGCTCATCCTCTAAGGAACCCTTGCTATCTTTGGTTATAACCCTCCAGGCAGCTGGGAACCCTTCTGGAGTGATGGTCTGGGGCACCTTTGAACTGTTGAGGGGGTCGCTACACTCCACCAAGACCATGAGAGTTTGGTCAGTTAAATCAGCCTGTCGACCCACCGCTACAGCTTTTTTCAAACATTCATCATTAGAAAGTGCCCCTTCAACAATGTCCTTACTAATGCCCATAGGTATATCCAGTATTAGCAAAGCGTTATGGGGGTCAATCTCTTGCCCTGTACACCAACCACCGCACCAACTGGTGCACAGTCACTTCTGTTGGGGTAGCCATTTATGTTTGACAGTAATTCATAATTTCGGCTACTAGAAGACACAAAATCCCAGCGGTGAGCCTCCGAGATGTAACCCCTAGGTGGCACTATCCAAGGGCTACTACCCCTGCCTGCTTGGCTAGTAGGAGGTTAAGGGGCCTGGGTACTGAAAAGGGTGCCTCCATCCAGAGGTCAGGGTTGTTAGTGGTCAAGCTAACATGGGCACAGCCCTCCGGGACACTGTAACCCCCCTCTTTTCCTTCTAGTGGCCTGAACAATATACACTAATCACTTTCACAATGACCCTTATTCACCATCCAATTACCCACACTGTTTGCTCTTACCACCAGGGCTGGTTCCTCTAGCTCGACCCTAGGGACCCCCTGTAAAACAAGGTTATGCACAGCAAATAGCAACAGTACAGTACTCTTGGCACAAACTGGAGCCACAGTCAGGTTAAATGCAAAAAGAGTTAGATCTGATTTATTCAGGGGACTTGAACAAGGGAGGGGCATAATCATGTTGACTGGCTTAAAGGCTAAATCAATCAGACAGTTATGCATGCACTTCAGAGTCCCTACACAGTCACACACTCTGGGTACCCAGGTAAGAAAAAGGTGGGCTAGCCAGGACCATTGCCCAGGGTAGGCCAGCGTCATAGCTGGTTGGGGCCCTGTAATGGAAGAAAGCAACATGCACAACACACACTATTTGTAATCCGGAGCTGCAGGGCTCCATTCGTGAAGAAAAAGACAACAAAGCAATCAGATGACAACACTTTAGATTTAGCTGTTGTTGTAGGGAGCTACCCTGATGTTTACTCATGATACCCAGTACAGGACACAGGCAGGATGAAATCGAGACTACATGTTGTTGAGCTAGAGTGCCGGAGAAGCAGGGCCCACACAAATCACAGGGCATCGTTCCTGTTCAAGGCATTGAGCAGGAGGCTGATTCCCAGGCAGGTCTCTCATTGATGGCTTTCTCTCTGTGGCGGGTAGTCTGGCTGGGCCAGTGTGCCAGGGCCAGGCCAAATGGAGATGCAAATGGATTTAGTCCGTTGGAGCTGGATGCAGCCTCAGCAAGCAGAACAAAGTTCAGCACACAGTGGGGAACCAAATCACAACCCACTAAGAGCACAGTACATTTACATGTAAGAAATTCTACTGTACCAGGCAGGTTGCTATCTGAGTGGCCATTACAGAGTCTCTGCACAAACCGGGAGTTCAAAGGTGGCTGGAAATCCTGACAGGCGATCGCATTCAGCAAATCTTCGGTCTTCTTCAGGTTAAAGCCTGGTCACAGTTCTGTGGCTTAAATCGTCCTCACAATTCATATTCAGTCCAAATAAACTTCAATTTTCCTCTCAGGGACAGCAGGCAGATAGGCAGGTCAAAACTCAGTCCTTTCACAGTTCTCCCAAGTGAATCTATGCAGGATTACTGCTCAACTGTCTCGAGCTGTTACACCTTCACTTCCCAGCTCAGATCTGAACTGAAACTGCAAGCAGTCTGGGACTTTCCCCAGGATCCAAAAGGTTCGGTTGGCTGATTCCTCTGTCAGTCACAACAAGGGCTCCTCCTCCAGGTTCATTTAGGAGCCAAAAGCCCCAAACTAAAATTCCTATAGAATTTTGCTCCCAAAAAAGCCCCTGGGGGACAGGCTCCATTTTAGAGTCCCCAAAGGTACTGACTGGCCCATTTCAGCAGTCCAGGACCAAGATGGTGGAGATAAACAGAAATGTCCATGCTGCAAAGAAGGCAGGTTAGACAAACTGCAATATTACTAGTATTCTAATAAATGATCAGCAAACAAGTACATCTTCTAACAGAGCTCCTTCCTAGATTAATTATGACTGCAATCCAGGCAGCTCTTAAAGAGACAGTACACAGAGGCTACACAGGCACTCTCTGGTAATACATTTAAACTGATAAAACGCAGGACACCAGCCTGGCAGTGAGCAGTTAGGCAAGCTCAAGAAAGACTTTTCGGGAACCCCCATTTGTAGGGGGGGTTACATATTAATAAGAATATTAGAAGAATCATTAACACCATGACCAGTTCACTAATGGACTCAATTCAACAAATAGTGATCACCATAGATGCTGAGAAAGCCTTTGATCTGCTCAACTGGACCTATCCCAAATTAGTACTTAAACATATGGGTTTGGGGAGAGGCTTACAATTTGGACTGACATGCTAATACAGCACCCTTGGCAAAGATTAATGTGAATGGCACTATTTCTTCATTGTTACATTAGCAAAAGAACACCAGAAATTACAACAGTCAATGGTACTTTTTGTTTTAATCTGTGTATGTGGTTGGATAGTGGGGATGAGGACAAAAAGCATTTTACTAATTTTTTTTTCTTTGAAGGAGTTTTATGTTTATGGTCTGGCGGAAAGTTTTTAGTAAGTAAAGTAACCGTGTTTGTGATGGCAGGTTAGTTCTTGTGTGTAGGAGGACATAATTATTTATTTAGTTATTTACTTAGTTTTTGTTGACCAGGTAAGGTGCACTAGGCATACATTTGCCTATTTTCAGGCATGATCCAGGAGGGTACAATGGTAGAATTTTACAATGCCAATTTGCTAATTGTGTGACGTGGTTACTAACATGTCCAAGTCCTAAGGTGTGTAATTATGGTGACATAATTGCACACCTTGATGAGCTTGTTAACCAATCAATTGGTTTAAATGCTCTTACCCATTTTATAATACCCATTATTACACAGACTTGGTAATACAGCTTGCTGATTCACTTGGAACCATGTGAATAGCGTACAGTACCACATGGGTTGCTCATGCCCTGTCAGTGCTGGACATACCTCTCAATTGTACCTGATTTTCAGGGACATCCCTGATTTTTGCTCAGATTTTTCCTCTGTCCTCGTAAAATTTGTGTTCTTGTGACAGACCAGTGGGTATTGAAAGCACAAAATAATGTCAAACATTAAAGTTACAGACTTGTTATTCACCAGAAAATGCATCTTAACACAAATCCCTTTATTCTATCAGCCTTCTGAGTGAAAGTACCAGATTTTAAGATGTGTCCCTGATTTGGGGTCTTTGTCCCTGATTTTTTAAGCCTTGTCCCTGATTCATGAGGAAAGAGGTTGAGAGGTATGGTGCTGGATGCTGGGATGAGTGCACAGTAGGCAATTACATTTCAATAAAAATCCACTGACTTACCTTACTTATTTCATAAAAGTAGTAAGCGACTCTGTGGTATAGTGAACCACGCAAAGGAGAACTCCATGTAGGGGTAGGTTTACTTTACAATAACCCCAGCCCTGCAGTGCTTTATCACTTAAGTAATAAGCATGCCTTTTGTAATCAAACTGCCTGCCCTTCTGCTTCTCTCATTAATAAGCTTGATTCTTGCCAGCCAGCCAACACAGCAGTAGCTTTACCACTTGTAACACTGAAGACCCGAGTTTAGAAATGAGCCCAGAATGTCTGCCAGACAGGGGGAGGAGGTTTGAGCATCTGGCAGACAGCTCACCTCCTCTGGAGTAGGAGGGAGAAGGAACTCAGCAATAAGGTGACACTTGGTAGCAGTCAGGAGACAATGAGAATGGGGACCTAGCCAAGGCTGGGATTGATGGGATGCTTCGGAGGTTGATGCATCATGCATGGGAGCATGTGTGACACCCTATGCCATCAATGCATGTCCTCTCCCTCGAGGGGACACAGTTAAGTGGAAAAAACTGCTGCTGGCTTGACAGGTGGTGCGGCTATTTGCCATCGAGACCACTGATGGGTCCTGCCCGTCTGGTCCTCGAGTCACCCTGGTCTTCACCTCCACCTGCCAGGACACCGGACTTCACATACAGGAGATGTCATGGAGCTGAAGTGTCCCTGCCAAGGGGTACACCAGAAGGTGAGTCATGGGGGTGGGGTTGAGGAGCCAGGTTGGGAGGCCCCAGATGATGGACGTCAGGAGGATAAAAGAGTTGAAAAAAAAAAAAACACTGTCTTGATTCCTCTGCCTCTGTCCTAAGTGACAGCATGATGCTCTCTCACATTGATAGGCTGGGACAGGAGAAACCCTGAGAAGAAGTTGGGGAGCAAACCATCTTATTTGTTTTGGAGAGGGACAAGATATAAGCAGAGTAGTGCACTGGGGTTTTGTAAAACCCAGCTGGTCCTCCTCTCAAGTACCAGTTTCTAAAAACAGTACTTGAAGCTGTTACATAAGGCACTTGGTGATTTTTTCATGTCAGTTACACAGTCATTTATCCAGCTTTCACTGTGCAAGTACTTCATCAGCTTTCTGTGCAGTGAAACAGCACCACCACCAAACCACTGCCTGTAAGTACAATTGTTAGCAGCAGCTCTCAAACTCTCAACACTGCTACAGCAATAATTCATCAGAATATGCAATTTTACTGCAGTTTTCACCAAACTTTCAGTACCCTGTTTGTGTGGAGAATGGTACCTGTATAATTGCTACTTGTGTAACAGATTTCTTGCCATAAGGACACCCCCTAAAAATGAGAAGATATCCTCTCTATGGGATATTTCGTGAAGTCTGAACCAGACAGAAAACATATTTTCAAACAGAAAAGCAAGCTGCACTCCAGTCTTTGCCATCTCGTTTTTGGATCATAGTTTGCAATAACAAATATATCTATAAAACATACTCATATTTGCCAGATTTTGCTAACTGTTCTGCATCCTTCTATGGCGGCTGTTACCTGGGACTGATATCACAGCATTTAGAATTGACTTGCAAGATGATTGTGCATCCCTCCCTCAGGGCTCTGCTCAACAACACTCATGTTTCCCAATATAAAACCATATTTATTTCACAACTCGCACCTAGGGATAAATCCTCTTGAGAGGTGATAACTTGTTTACAAGTGGGGGAGGAGGGGGGCCCAGGGGACAGCAGCAGGTTTAACAGACAACATACTCAAGTCAAGTCAAGTCATGTTTATTTATAAAGCGCCTTTTGAAATCAAGCACCTAATCAAAATACTATACCATATGTTATGGAAACAGAAGTATAAAGGATATGTGAAGGGATGCTGAACTGGGCTGCACATTGGTTTCCTGCTGTGTCTGCAGTAGGCATACCCATACAGCAGCCACTAGCTATGGTGCAACGATGTTGGCACAAATCGGCCATCTCATAAAACACCAATACTGTTTACTTCTGAATACTAAAATTGTTCACAGAACAGTGAATCCATACAGCCCGGCTACACTTGATGAAATTATCACGCTACTGCAAGACATTTTGATGCAAAGGATACACAATACTGCACTAAAAAATCTTCCCAATGAGCAAAAGGGAAAATTAGTTAAAATATGAGAAATTTCAATGACGTACCAGTTTAATGTGGCTGGAAACAGCAACAGGAAAAGTACACTTTTAGGAGGAAATGGCACAATAAAGCATCAGCAGGGGACTTGAAGGAATTTAGTGGGATCTCATGGCATTTGGGCTTCTCTGTTGCCCACTTTTGACTGGAAATATTTTTACCAGAGTTTGAGTCAATAATAAGTTGTTAAAATATTTTTTTGTCTCCACAGGCAAAAAAAGATGTTTACATAGCTATGACCTAATGGTTTTCTTTGGAAAGGGGGTGGAACCTGGATGCTCTCCTGGCCTTTATAGTGGCCTTGAGAAAAGAAATCTAGACGGAGGAGTCTGTCCTGCTACAGTTTTTAGAGTAAAGGAGGCTTTGTAGAGTTGAGGAAGACTCAGGACTCCTTATGCATTATAAACATTTTATTAAATATTTATGTATAGTATGAATTGCTATCTAAGGACCACGGCCAACGTTTAACGTCCCTCCTCAGGGCACATGGTGATCTATGAAGCAAACCACTTCTTAGATCCTTCCACTTCTTGGTGTGTCATTATCCATTCCTATTAGTAAATACAGGTTTGCTAAGCTGCATCAGCCCCTTCTAATATATTTATAATATAGGGGTAGGAGAATTAACAGAAGTGATTGGTACAGGTGATCACCTGACCGTTCGTTAATTCCCCAAACACACACAGCAAGTTGTGATAGTCCCTCAGCATAGATCAGTCAGCGGTGTAGCTCTCGTTATTCTGCTCGAAATGCAGTCTGACAGGGTAGCCATTGATACACTTGCTACGAGGAGCACCTCTGTAGCAATCACTTCTGTTAATTCTCCTACCCCATGTTATCAGTAGTGACAGTGTCTTGCTGCCATTCATTAATGTTTCCAGCAACACAATACGTAAGCAATGTTTCCAGCAACACAACAAGTTATAATTATTTTCCCCTCGCCGCTCTCTGTCTCCCCATCCACCCAACCTGCCCTGTCCCCAAGAGAAGCAGTGATTGATGTTTCCACACCATGTCGCTTGAGAGTAGAATCACCCTGGGTATACAGAGAGACAGAGAGAGGACAATGATAACCAGTAGCAGCTTTAGCCACAAATGGTTACCAGGGCACAGCTGGGGCACAACCAATGGCAGCCCGGGCACTGATATATTGTTACTATGGGGGAATCTCTGCACCATATGGGGCACCAACTGGGGCACAGCATTTTTTTACCAGGGCACGTGCCCTGGCGGGCCCTGGTGTAGAGCCGCCACTGATGATAACATGTGACAGCGGTGAGTGCAGTGAGGATGGTCATTTGCCTGCAATAAAGTACCTTCCTCACTGCCTTCTCCTCTGTCCTCTGTCGCCTACCTTGCAGCCGGCACAGCCCTCGAGACACAGGGACCGAAGGGGCTCTGAGCCGCCAGCGGGCCAGCCCGGCGTCCACCAGCCGACTGAGGGAACCAGGAGGCGGGAGAAGCAGGCAGAAAGATGCAGGCAAAGCCGCAAACCAATCGGGAAGCGACCGCTGGACTCTGCCTTGCTTCGATTGTGCGCCTTTCCCATTGACTTTAGCTGGACTCTGCAACACTATTCTGGCGGGATTTTCTGTTATTTTATTTTATTGTTAAATCCTACTAAAAGAGCTGTTTTACTTTTAATTTGTGCCTGATTTAAGGGCTGTATTGGTGTATTGCTTGATAGTGATTCAGCCTTTTGGAAATCTGTGTGGGCTAGATGTTGCGCCTAACCCCCATACCCTCCCAGTCTTTTGTTGTGCAGATTGTTGATTTGCATCTTATTGCAGAATGCCTGCAATAAAGTACCTTCCTCACTGCCTTCTCCTCTGTCCCCTACCTTGCAGCCGGCACAGTCCTCGAGACACAGGGACAAAGGGGCCGAGCCGCCAGCAGGCGGCGGCGTCCACCAGCCGGCGAGGAACCAGGGAGGCGGGAAGCAGGCAGAGGTACGGGCGAGGCATGGGTATGCTACCCCTCCCCCCCTCTCGGTTGATTCTATTTATACACTTCTCCCGCCATCTCTCGACCCACGCCCACATCTATTTCCTTCCACTATTAACCCATACCTAACCTCCACAATGCTACTTTGCTTCCTTTTGCTCCTGAACCTCTCATCTCCCCAATCCTTTATGATACTTATGATATACCCCTGTCATGATGAAGAATTTATTTATCTGATCTGCCCTCCCCTGCCATCCACAGCATTACAACTATCTATTCCTTATTCACTTGAACCACTTTTACACTGCAACCCTGGGGCATCCACATAAAGCCTCTCTAACAATTCAACACTCCCTAGCACCTTACATGTATCCTGGCTTTATATTAACCCACTATGCCTGTCCATCAGATTATTATGTTATGATAAAATTCATACCTATATAACAGGACCTTCTCCCATTACACAGCGGGCACCCAGGATTAAGAGGAAACGCTCTGACCACTCACTATCCCTGTCCCTTAGTGCCCTCCTCAAATTAATCTTCTACCTTCTGATCTGCATTGGTACTATTGAAATAAACCCTGGCCCCATTGAAAGTTTATTTTCCCCTGCTGATCTATCCTCCATAAATGGCCTAAGCTTCCTACATTTCAATGCCTGCAGCCTCTTAAAAAAGTTCACCTTAATACAGGCTTGGGTGGCACATACTCTACCTGATTTCCTGGTCATCTCTGAATCTTGGCTCAGACCTACAACAAAGACAGTGTTGTAAACCTTCCCAACTATCAGCTCTTCAGAGCAGATTGCCCTTCAGGGGTGGTGGGGTGGCCATATACATTAAGGGCACCATCTCTGCAACCTGCCTCATCAACACATCCAGACCAAAGGAATTTGAATGTTTGTCAATCAAAATATCCCTTCCTAACTTGTCTTCATTTAAATTGATTGGCTGCTATAGGCCCCCTCTGTAGGCCTTAAACTACTATCTTACCTAGGGTCAATACTCAGTCTAGGCCCTGAAGATACCATCATCCTTGGTGATTTGAATTTAAACTGGCTATCTAATGTATCTGCACCATTGATAACCTTTTGTGACACCTATGGATTTACAGCTAATTAAAGACCCAACCAGGGTTAACCTAAAAACTCTAGCAACAGTTCTCTCCTGGATATTATGTTGGTAAACAAGCCTCACTTATATTCGCATGCAGGAGTATTACCGAGTGATATAAGTGATCATTGTCCTATAGCTGGCATAAGATCTACATTCAAACCACCAATCCTGCAGAATTTGTCCTCAAAGGTCAAAAAGAATTTCAACACTTCAGGTTACCTCCATGATCTGAGTAATACAATATATTGGCAAGACTTCTACCTTACAACCTCAGTTGAAACAGCTCTCAGACCTTAAAAGACATTATCACTAATGCTCTCAATATTCATGCACCAATCACCAGTATCAGAACTAAAGCAAGATCCTGCCCTTGGTTTCACCACTGATCTTAAAGCAGCCTTGTTAACCAGAGACAAACTGTGGAAAAAGGCAAGAAATACAAAGGATACCAGAGACTGGCTAAATTTCAAGAAAAGCAAAGGAATTCATGTACAAAACAAATAAGAACTGCCAAAACTGCCTTTTACAGAGCTGAATTGGATGCCTCCTACAATAACCCAACCACACTCTGGGGTACCATAAAAGGAATTCTGGGCCAAAACTCTACTCCTGCCTTAACCTCCAAACTGCTACTAAATGATATAGAAATTACGGGCAAACAAGAAATCCTAAATACCTTCAATGACCACTTCACCACAGCTGGCCTAGCATTTGACTCATCACCTGCAAATCTCCTGAGATCTTCCTTGAACCTGCAATCCACTGTGGGACAAAAGGCTACTTCAACTTTTCCTTCATCCCAATATCCTTGAAAGAAGTGGAAGATCTCCTCTCTAATTTAGATACTTCTAAGAGTGCAGGTACAGACTCCTGGATCCCTACTTCCTAAAATTGCATCCACACGTCTTATCTGCCCCCCTCACTCATCTCTTCAATCTTTCCTAACTACTGGATCCATTCCCTCCACTTGGAAAACAGCTCAAGTAGTTCCACTACTTAAATCTGGTGATCCCATGGACCTCAACAATTACAGGCCCATCTCCATCCTATCAGTACTATCCAAGATGCTCGAAAAATTAGTAAACTCACAATTAAGGGACTATCTGGATAACAATAACCTTCTAAATTCAGCACAATCGGGATTTAGATCAAGGCATAGCACCATATCTGCCCTAGCCAAAGTAACCAATGATTGGCAGACTGCCTTGGATAAGAAGGACAGTACATGTGCTGTGTTCCTGGATTTGAGTAAAGCATTTGACACAGTGGATCATGAATCATTAATCACCTCCCTTAGCTCACTAGGACTGGATTCTCTCTCCACTAAACTGGTTTAAGGGCTACCTAACAGATAGGTCACAACTGGTAAAAATGGAAATTACCTATCCACCTTAAAACCACTGCTAGAGGTGTTCCACAAGGCTCTATTCTTGGCCCTATCCTCTTTGCCATTTATATTAATAATACAGATGCCAATCTCACTCAATCTAACATTCATCTGTTTGCTGATGATACTGTATTATATGTCAGCAATCCCTCACCATCAAAAGCCTGTGAACTGTTACAATCCGAATTCTCCATCCTGCAACATAATCTACTGGATAAAAAACTACTTCTAAATGCCAAAAAAACAAAAGCCATGTTCCTTGCCACAAAGAGAGAGTTGCTCTGCCACTACCCCATCACCCACCACCCTACAATTATCCACCCTACTTGGAGAGAAGCTGGAATTTGTTAATAACTTCAAATACCTTGGAGTATGGATTGATAACAGGCTTGACTATACTGTCCATATTGAAGAGCTACTAAAAAAGCTGAGACAAAGGCTTGGTCTATTTTTTAGAATAAAACACTACCTTAACAGAGACTCCAAAAAAAGGTTAATCCAGGCATCATTCCTATCCCTCATTGATTATGCTAACTTTCTATGGCCATTGTTCACTCCACCTCTTAAATAAGCTGGACACCCTGTATCATAGGTCCATCAGATTTATTACTGACCTTCCCTCCAGCACCCATCATTGCTCTCTTTATATGGCAGTCAACTGGACATCCCTACAGCACAGAAGAAATAGAATGCTGCAATCTGGATATTCAAAGCTTTATCAGGCAAACTACCGCCTATATCACAGACTGTTTTACCCAAATTACTTCTAGGCCACATATACTAAGGATCAGTAAACTTATCATTCTAAAAGTCCCCAATGCCTGCACCCGGTTTGGGAGGGCCGCTATCAGCTACACTTTAGCAGTTACTTGGAACTCAATCAAAAATCCATGAAGCTAAATAGCCTCTTACCTTTAACATCCTTCAAAAGATTATTCTCCATCCTATTTCCAGAACACTGCAATTGCTTTTATAAGGCCTAATCCCTACCTACCTACCCTCCACCCCTTTTCCATGTTCCATTATGTTAATTCTACTTTTATTTTCCAATCACCTGTTATACTCTCATAAAACCATCTAAGGCCCTACAAATTGTATATTTTGCCTGCTACCCATTGTCTCATTTTTCTTACAGGGTAAATGGTTTTACTGGGCCTTGTATATATGTAAATTGTTGTATATTATCTTTTTATGTTATCGTACGATTGCTTGTTATTCTTGTCTATGTAAAAATACTTGTACTCTTATTTATATGACCACTCAGGTCCATCTTGTAAATGAGCTTCGCTCAATGATGTTCGCCTGACTAAATAAAGATTTGATTGATTGATTGATTGATCTCTTTCACTCAGTGTCTGTGATCAGGTGTGCGGTATCTGTCCTGTGCCTGCAGTGGTAGTCATGGTACAGTGTGTCCCCCGCCAACAGTCTCTCTGGTTCAGCTTCTATTGATCTGCTGCTGTGTTGACAAGCCCCCAGTTCAGCGCCTGCTGCTGCTGTAAGCCCATTCTCCCACCCTCGGCCCCCTAGCAATGAGCAGAGCTCAGGACAGCATTTATAGAGACGATGCCGTTATGTCTGTATTTAAAATTTACCAGCTTTGGCATCTGTTGGTTAAATGGTTTGGCCTGACATCCTAGTCCATTAATCAAGGACAGTTCCTCCACTCACTTCAGACTTTGGCATGGCAGCCCTGTTCGGTCTCCCAGATAGTATCTGCAGTATTTCCTAAAATTTTTCCAGATATTTCGGGTCATTCCAGTTACTGGTCTTCCCTATTTCCTGACTCCAATTTTGATTGGGGCTGCATATGGTCAGATTTATACCATGTTGTAGCTAATGATAAGTTACACCTCACTCAATTTTATATTCTGCATAATATCTATTTTACCCTGGTCCACCTGGCTGAAATGGGGAAACTTCCCTCCCCATCGTGCACTAGATGTGGACAAGCAGATGGGACTCTTATGCATGTGTTATGGGACTGTCCAAAAGTTGCTCCTCTTTAGGAGAAGTGAAAACAAAAGACAGACCACTTTTTGGGATTGGATGAATACTTTCTTCCTGAGATTTGCCTAATCAGTGATTACTTGGGGGTTCCAGTTAAAAAGCGGAAGTATTGGTTAGCCATGATTTCCCTCTCAGTGAAAAAGGTTATTTTTCATCAATGGAGGGATCAATCAGAAATCCCTTATTCTGAATGGCTTAATGAACTGTTATTTAGTCTATGGCTTGAAAAGATGACCACTAGTCTTCATAGTCACCTGCAAGTGTATTTCAAGAAGAGGGGCAAATTACATACCTTATTTTCGATCTCTTCTTCCTCTTGAGCAGGTTAATGGAGCCTGGTTATATTTGATAATTGTATATGGGATTTGCTGGTCTGTGGGCATGTGATTCCATTAGATAATTGTAGTGGACCGTCTTGGGGGTCCCTTCCTGTAAAGTATGGGGCCTGGCGCTGTTTTGACCTTTGGGCTTTATTGTCCGGTTTTATTTACTAATATGTTTTTTGATGTTCTTGTGCAATCCAATCGTGTGCCCACTGAGCATGGACTGTATCTTTTGTTTATGTTTATTCTATGCCTCTGAGGAAGGGTATGGTGGGGAGGGTTGGGGGTAGGGTTTAATGTGTTGTTGGTTGTTTGTATGTTGACTGTTTTGTGCGCTTTGTAATTTTTTTTGAAAATCAATAAAGTACATTGAATTTTAAAAAAAAGCATTTACAGAGACAGACACATAGACAGCGAGATCAGGAGAGGGAGTGCAGATTTGGGACACTGTCTATCTGACCGTTGTCTTTCCCACCAGAATGTGTAGCTGGAGTGAGTGAAATTAATTGGCAATACATGTTTGTTCCTCTTTATTGTGTAGTTACATTATCTGCTTTGTATTTTATTGTTTTTACTCGTTTTTATACTTTTACTGTACAGCGCTTTGATAAGCATTGAATTGCGCTATATAAATGTAACGCCTAGGTGGCGCTATCCCAAGGGCTACTACCCTTGCGTGATTGGCTAGTAGCAGGTTAAGGGGCCTGAGTTCTGAAACAGGTGCCTCCACCTGGAGGTCAGGGTTGGTAGTGGTCAAGCTAACCTGGGCACAGCCCTCCAGGACACTGTAACCCCCCTCTTTCCCCTCTAGTGACCTGAACACTGTACAATAATCACTTTTACAATACCCTTGGTACACCACACAAGTATCCACACCGTTTTCACTTACCACCAGGGCTGGTTCCTCTGGCTCAACCCTGGGGACCCCCTGTAAAACAAGGTTATGCACAGCAAATAGCAACAGTACAGTACTTTGAGCACAAACTGGAACCACAGTCAGATTACATGCACACAAAGTTGGATCTGATTTATTCAGGGGACTTGAACAAGGGAGGGGCAAAATAAGGTTAATTAGCTTAAGGGTTATATCAATCAAGCAGTTCTGCATACGCTTTGAGTCCCCCCACACAGTCCACCTCTGGGTACCCAGGTGGAGAAGAGATGGGCTAGCCAGTACCATTGCCCGGGGTTGCAGCTGGTTGGGGCCCTGTGATGGAAAACACAACATGCACAGTACACAATATTTGTAATCTGGAGCCAGAGGGCTCAGTTCATAAAGGAAACGAAACAACAAGACAATCAGATGACACACTCAGATTAAGCTGTTGTTGCAGGGAGCTACCCTGGTATTTACGCATGATACCCAAGACTGGACACAAGCTGGACGAAAATCGAGACTGCAGGTGGTTGATCTGGAATGCCAGGAGAAGCAGGGCCCACACGAGTCGCAGAGGTGTCGTTCCTGTTCAAGCGTGGAGCAGGGGGCTGATCCCCAGGCAGGTCTCTCGTCGATGGCTTCTCTGTGCAGTGGGTAGTCTGGCTGGGCCAGTCTGGCAAGGCCCAGACCGCATGGAGACAAATTCGGATGCAGTCCATTTTGGGCTGTATACAGTTTCCGGCATGCAGAACACAGTTCACACAGTGGGGAACTAACTCACAACCCACTAGCAGCTCATGGCACATTTACATGTATGGGAATTCTACTGTACCAGGCAAAGCGCTCCCCCGTCACAACCGCAAAGTCTCTGCACACACCGGGAGCTTTGAGGTAGCTGGAACTCCTGACAGGCCGATCACATTCAGCAAAATCTTCGAACTTCTTAGGTTGAGTCTGGCCCACTTCAGTAGCTGACTTTAGTCACACAAACTTGGATTTAGTCCAAAATAATTCTCTTCTCTCCCTCTCAGGAGCAGCAGGCAGACATGCAAGCCAAACTCAGCCCTTTCACAGTTTTCCCATGCGAATCCACTCAGGGCTGCTGCCCAAATTACACTTGAGCTCTTCTCCTTTCACTTCCCAGCTTAGAACTAACTGAAAACTGCAAGCAGCCCAGGGCTTCCCCAAGATCCAAAAGATTTGGTTGGCTGATTTGGCTGTCAGTCAAAGCAAGAGCTCCCCCTTCAGTTGCAAAAAAGGCGCAAAAAAACTCCAAACTAAAGTTCCTACAGATTTTGAATTCAGACAGCTCCTGTAGTCCGGCTACATTTTCGGGCCAACCAGTACTGTTTGGTCCAATTTGCAGTCCAGGACCAAGATAGTGGAGACAAATAAAACAGTACTTGCTACACAAAAGCAGGTTAGACAAACTACATTATCATTATCACTCTAAATGATTTTCAGTAAATAGTTACATCTTTCAACAGAGCTCCCTCTCAGATTGCTTAAGCTGCAGTTAGGCAGCTCTTAAAGAGACAGTACACAGAGGTTATACAGGCTCTGGTAATCACATTTAAACTGCTAAAACACAGGACACCAGCCTGGCAGTGAGCATTTAGGCAAGCTCAAGGAAGACTTTTTGGGAACCCCATTTGTAGGGGGATTACATAAATACATTTTATTATTATTATTTTCCAAACCCCAAATGAAAAAAATGAGCTGTGCTCCCACTGAGACCATCTGCAGTACTCCCCATCAGTGGCAGAGAATGAGAGAGAGAGAGAGAGAGGGGGGACACCGTCGTGGTTGTAGCTCTTGCTGCAGTGTACGCGGCAGGAAGAGTTTGGCAAACTCTGTAGTTCCTGGCCATTCCTTAATGTTTTCCAGTCAGGCACACCATATTACTGCAGTCCTCACCACCTCAGTACTTAAGTGCCATATCTTTATCAGCACAGTAGTAGTAGCACTCAGCATTAATGTTTAGTAGCAGTAGCACAGCATCCTATAGCTAACAGAGTGGGACTACTTTGTCTGGGATTAGAATACTTCATAAAATCTTTAGTTTTAATAGTTTTATATAACTTCCCTGTTGTTTTATCACAGTATATTAAGCCCATGTTGCTCATGTAATAACCCACTCCAGGGTGTGCGGTTATTGGGATTACACTGGTGCTGTGAGGACACTCAGCCTGCAGCCTCATGCCCTCACAATGCACCTGGGGTGTTAATTAATCCCAAATAACCACACACCCTGTCGAAGGTTATTGCTTACTTAGCTGCTTGACAAATCATGCACTGCAGTGTCTCTGGTGTCCTGTCGGCCCGCTCACTACTCCACCTACTACCAAAGGCCCTGTTTGGTACACACTGCCTGTATGAGTATGGGGCTATGTTAGCTCCATACAACACGCATATACTTCCCTATACTCAGTACTGCCTTCTGCACATTTCATGTGTTATTATCCTCTAGTCTTTATTGTATTGTAGTGTATTTTACTTACACATACTCTGTGTCCTTGCACAATTGTTATTTATATTTTACTTACCTAATTGTGTAAATTGTATGCATTTGTATTCATTGTATTTATATTTATGGTTCTTAGTGTACCTCTGTTTCTCCCCCACCCACCCCAGGACACATCTAGAAAAAGCTGTTACCAGCTCAGCATGTCTTTCCTAGTAAACGTTCCAAATAAATAAATAAATCGTGCATCAGTACTACAGCTCCCTGCTGGCATCAGACATCCTGTCTGGAAGATGGCTCTCAAGCAACACCTCACCCAATTTTTAACCACCCTGTAATCTTGTTCCCCATCCCCAGGTAGAAAGCTTTGCTGCAGTCTAGGTACAAGACATCCACTGCGGACCGCTAGCCACAGCTTTGTCACCCAATTGAAGAATTCAATCAGGTCTGTTTTGCAAAGTCTCCCACTGGTAAATCCATGGTGTCAAAATCCTGCAGGCCACTAGCCTCCAGAACCCCGCTATCCTTTCCATAATTATAGACTACAGTAAATTTTCCACTAAAGACATCAGACTGACTGGTCTGTACTTGCCTAGCCCCTCCAGACTCCAACTTTCATATAGGAGACTACATTAGCTGTTCCCCAATCCTCTGACACTTCTCTTGTCTCCTTGAGCAGTTAGAGATCCATTAGTAGACCTGCTCTATCTCCCTTACTCTTAACACTCTCAGGTGCAACCCATCTGGGCCCATTGATTTATTCACATTCAGTGCTTGACGTCCTTTCAGCACTCTCCCTCATCACAGGCTTTTCACTGACACCTGCCAGCACGGCACCAATTTTTCTGTGGCACTTTGGGACCAAATTCTGCGGCAGGGTTACCATTTATCACAGAACTTCGGTGGCAGTGGTTTATAATTTCTGTAGCAGTGCTGCGGCAACAAAGAACTGCCACTTCACAGCGTCAACTCGTTGTCCAGAGGCCACGTCCATGGCAACATCTATGGCAACCAGGATGGGGGAACGCACAAAACCACTAGTTCACAAAATAAACCCACAAACTTTAATAATTATCTGCTTTTCTGGTTAACTTAAAGGGAGACAGTCATAAAAAATGCTCATTTTTTTACAATATCAAACATAAACTGATGAAATCAATCAGTGCTGTATGCTATTTTTTCCTTTAAGTTGTGCTAAGTGATGATAACTAGAATTTGTTTGTGTCATGTGACCTATTTTGTGTACTTTCATGTATGTACAGCACTAAGCACAGTAACAAACATTTAATAGCATTAACATGTAAAATGCATTTTAGTACTAAGATGTTCTAAAACTGTTAACAGGTTATGTAGTCTGATTATTTATTGGGCTCAGATGTTCAGGTGCAATATTTAACCCCTACTATTAACTGCATATGTTTAAAAGAGTCTGGACACTGAAATAGTAAATTTATGCGCATATAGCAAGAGGTTTCAGACAAGAAAATATTTACAAATGAACCCCAAATAAAATCAATAATGTATGGCTAGGCCATAGGCTATATCCACTGTTTGCCGCAAACAATAAGATCAGGGTCAAATCAGGAATATATTGCCATTTTAGCACTCCGCCAGTAAAGTGGCTCCTGATTTACAGGCTCACAACATATCCAGATCACAAAAAATAAATCTTGCTGCAGAGTTTGTTAGAGCAAATACTATGCATACTTTAATACTAGGAAAAAAACTGATTATCTGCACTTTGCGATTTACTGCTGTAATTGGGGAAAACTTTAGTGTGCTGACTGCAGTTTGGATTTTTTATAATGAGCTCTCTCTTTTTGTGATCTGGATTCATGCCAGTTTGAAATGTTGTGAGCCTGTAAACCAGAAGCCACTGTACTAGTGAAGCACAAAAATGGCAATATATTTCTGATTCGAGCCTGATCTTTTTGTTTGCTGTAAATAAAGTGATCTGAGCCCCAGAGTCACTTGCAGGCTATACTGGAGGCAATAGCTCACTGAAGTAAAGACTGTGCCCAGAAGGGCAATATTATTATGTTTAGAATGATTAAATTCACTAAATATGTCCACAGCAGGGAGATGTCAGCAAACAGGGAAGCTGTTTTCTTTTTTTTTTTTTACTTTTTCCACCTGTAATGGGTTAGAGTCCCCAGAGCCACGGAGGGCTTACCTGGAGTTTAAATAATTCCCATTTGTGGTGGGTTTCTGCCCAAGTGGGTGCACACTACAAATGTCGGCACAGAGCAAAGGGCACTCTTGATAAAGCTTTCAGGGAAACCGATGGCGCGTCACCAGCATTACGCTCTCGCACCTTCTGCAGTACTTTGAAGCCGCAATTAATTGCAAGTGCACCTTTTGTACTATCTGTGAATAATGTTATCTTGTAACAGACTGCCCGTTGCTCTGTGTGCTGATTTTGTTGTGTGCACCCACTGGGCAGAGACCCGCTGCAAGCAGGAATGATTTAACTCCAGGTAAGCCTTTCATGGATCTCTGGGGCTCGGTCCTGCTACTGGCAGCAACAAAAAAATAAAATTTTAAGTGAAGCCTCTGGGCTTGTACCACATTGCTCATTGTTCTGTGCTGGTTTTTGCTGTGTGCCAGTTTGGACATGTACATTTATTTATTTAATAATAATGCCTTCATGGGCTGAATTGTTTTAAAAAATGCCACTGTCCCACTGGGCAGAGATCTGCTACATTTAGCAATTGTTACCTCTATGTAAGACCCTCTGTGGATCTCTGGGGCTTGGTTCCACTATTGGACGTAACAAAATCATTTGAATTTTAACAGAAATCTCAAACAATGACTCTCACGGTGCTCTCGAGCCTGCTATAGGCAGAACATTAAAAATAACATGTAACCTCCTTGCTGGCACCCTCCTGCTGGGGACATCATTACGGAATTTAATTATGCTAGAAATAACAATAATGCCCTCCTGGACAGAGACCTGCTCCATTGATGAAATGTATTTGTGCAATTCTGGGCTACAGTGCGATAGGTAGCATATCTGAGCAGCCTGCCACTGGTTATTATGATATAACATAGAGAAGATTCATTCAGCCCTAGCCAATTTCTAAGGCAACTAACTGGGATTTTACCAAGGGGAATGGGTTGCTGTGTACAGTATATGTTTGTTTTTCAGACCGGGACTCTATAACCCACATCTCTTGTGCATATCACTACACCAAACTGAGCTTTTCAAAATGCCAGGTACTGCCCTTTACAGCTGTCCGGTCAGAGCTGCAGGAATAGTGTGAGGCACTATTGTTGCAAGTTTTTCAGGAACACTTGATTTTTCAGCTAGAAGAAAATGCTGTCCTTCTTTTACAAGATCCAAATGGGGCTCCATTCACCAAATACTTCAATAAACATAATTTTTTTATCTGTTGTTTAAAGTGTTTAGGTTGTGTTTAATAAAGCATTTGGAGAAGGGGGCTATGTTTGGACCTTGTGATTTCTGGAGTGCATCTGCTATCTGAAAGGTGAAGTTGGAGTATTGGAGGGTAGCCACCTTCTTCTGCTTGTACCTCCATTGACTGACTAAGTGCGATCATGGAGGCACATCTCACTATGCACAACGCGCCTTGCAAGCAGCTGCTCCGTCTATGACGAGATTGCTAACTTGCTAAAGATGTTAGCGTGGTGTCAAAATAGTGACTCACAGAAAATAAAACTGTGACATCTGCATCCAGGATTTGTGAATGTGAATAGGGAAAAGAAGCTGGGGGTGGGGAGGGCGTAAGAGTAATCCAGACAGTTAGCAATCTTGTTGGAGCTGTAGCAACTTGTGTTATGTGTTGTGACTGTAACATCTCCCGGAGTTGTAACCGTGGTAGGAGACTGCTGTTATTACTTATGAAATCAACTACCTGAAAGTCGCAGGGTAAATTAATATTTTACATATGCTCCTGGTGAGCGGTGTGGGTTGGCTATTTCACTATGTTACAGCTTGGTGGGGCTTAGAAGCACCAGGGAACATTCCTGAAGTCCAAAATATGGGTCTGGGGGAACTATTCTGACCTCCACCACCCCAAAACTAACTGAACTGGTAAGTATGGCATTGGTGTCTAATTTAAAAATAAAAAGACAAAACTCCAGTGGCTAAAGTAGTAGGTATCACTAATCTGCTGTGCCTCTGCCCGTTTGCTTACCTTTGGTATGCAGAGAGAGAGAGCTCAGAGCTGTGATTCTGTATATTCTGTCAGCTCAGTGCAGACAAAGGAGTTGTGATTTCTGCACTGCCAGGTCAAGCTATCTGCAGCTTCTTGAGCGTACGTGGCTGGCTTTAGGACCTGGAGGAGGCAATGAAGGACCCTGACATCAGGAAGATGCCATTTGTTTCTTAAATAAATATCTTATTATCAGTAAAGGGATGCAATAATGTGCATAGTTACGGGGAGTTGGCCTTCTCTGTAGACGTCTCAGTTGTGGGGTTACCGGAAAAGAGATCGAGTGAGCTTTCTTCCCGGGAACCTCTCTGGCTAATTCTGTGGGAGTTCCACAGCCAGCCGTGACTTCCGCGGGAGTGGTGCAATTCTGCGGGTGAGGCAAAATTTCACAATTTTCCCAGATAGTTCCATGGCCATGGAACGATGGAAAACATGGGGCCTTGCCTGCCAGCAATCCCCTGCTGCCTCCCATGCTACAGTCTGGAACAGGGCCCCTGGCTTCACTGTGAATGCTGGACAAAAATAATCATTCAGTAGATTTGCCTGGCTCTACGATGGTGGTTCGACAACACTTTTGTCGACCAAGATCACAGCAATGGGAGTTATGTCGACCGCAAGTTGTGGTCGACATAATTCCCGGATGTCTCCCGGTCCTTGTTTCTATCGGGGAGCTTCGCCCTCCGAACCCCCCATGCAGAGGGCTATGCCCCCCCCATACTTTTTATAATCAACTCCAAGTTGGAGTTGATTCAGGGAGGGGGCGCAGGACCAGGAGACAGTGTGCCCCTGTCTCAGGCACACCAACACAGTGACCTGTCGGTGAGCTGTCGATTTCGTCAACAGCGATGTAGGTCACTGTGTTGGTGTCACTGTACAGGGTGTATACCGATTTACCTTACTCTTCTCATCCTATACCCATTCCTCACCCTTTTTTATCCTGATCACTCCTCCCTTGGTTTTTCATTGCTCTCATATATCGCGGCAAAAATGCCCTGTCACTCGCCCTAACCCCTTCCATTAGCTTTAGTTCTGCCTCCACCATTGTCTGTTTCACTGCCCTGTTTGCCATCCTCTTTTCTTCCTGGTATGACATCCTGTCTTCCTCAGTTTGATTCCTTTTATGCCTTACTGTATAAACGACTTACTTTTTTCCCCATATTGCCTCTGCTGTGCTCTTTGAGTACCATAACAGTTTATTTTGCTTCCTACCCTTCCCCACTATTTTTGTACAGAGATATGTCACCTCTAGTACTCTGCTTTTAATCAAATCTCATTTCCGCTATTTCTATTGCCTCAAGATAATGTCTGAGATAATATCAAAAGTATCTCTGATAGTTTTTCCCCAGTCCTTAGATAATGTCTGAAATGTCCCTGATAATCTAGTGATCCACCAGCCCGATCTCTGAGATGCTATCAGATAAAACAAAATCTGTGGTAGTCTAGTGCCCCTACCTGATCTCTGAGATAATGTCAGATATTTCCCAGTTAGTCTAGTGTCCCCTACCGATCCCTGAGATAATGTCAGAAATGACCCTGGTGGTTTAGTGGCCCACCGTCCCATCCATGACTGAACAGAAAAGATCCCTCATAGTCCAATAATAACCCTCCTCCAGCCCAATCTCAATTAGAATATTGGTACCCCACCTCCCTGCCCACCCATACAGCAACCACCAGCCTTGCGAGTCCCTGACTCACCCATCAAGATCCCTTCCCAGTCTGCTGGCAAACTGTAGAAACAGTTCCAGGCATGCAAAGATACCCCTAGACAAGTGATTTTCCTGGTTCAACCCCGGCCCATTTCAAGGCTGTAATGCAGGACAACGTGCATACAGTCTGAAGGGAGATCACATCAGCAGGTCAAAAGCACTCTACCATGAATGGGAGCTGTTGGATTCAATCGTAGATGACTTCTTTGAAAAATGGGGTCTCCTGGATATAGACCTCTTTGTGTCTCCATACAATGTGAAACTGACACTTTTCCATTTGCTCGCTTCAGTGCCTGATGTTTTTTGGCAAGACACGCCCCTAAAAGGGAGGTTAATGTATGCTTTGATGCAGAGGGTCCTGGTCAAGTTATGGGATTAACATGCCACCCTGATTCTGGTAGCGGCTCTGTTCTGGCCCAGACAAATTTAGTTCCTTCTGCTTCAGCAAATGGCAGTGGAACCCTGTATCCAGCTCCCTTAATGAGCAAGGGTTCTGTTGCAGGAACATGGCTCTCTGGTGCATCTAGAGCTTTGATCAGTACACCTTCACACCTGGCTCCTGAGGAATTAGAACTCTCCCACTTTGGGATGTCCCCTGTGGTTGCAGCTGTTCCACTGGTGGCATGTAAACCATCTGCTCGTTACATCTAATCCCAGAAATTGGAACGTTTTACAGTTTGGTGTACTGCCATTCACCTGGACCCCTTTATGTGTCCAGTAAGTCACATTTTGGTTTACCTCCTGTTCCTTAGAGACACAGGCCTCCAGTACTTCTCAGCAGTGTACCTGGTTTCAGACAAGCTTTTCATGCCCTCACTGATGGCAAAACAGTTGCCCAGCTTAAACTTTTGCAGGTTCCTTAGAGGAATTCTGCTTCTACACCCTCTGGTCTGAGACCTGGTTCCAGTATGAGATATTAGCATGCCTCTGGAAACCCTTACTGCACCTCCTTTAAGTCTGCTCCTACTTTTGAGCTGCGATTCCTCTCTCTGAAAACATTGTTCCTCAGAGACATGATGTCTGCCAGCTATATTTCTGAACTGCGGGCTCTCTGTGGAGCCTCCTAAATCTTTTCCAAAGGACAGGGCTACTTTGTATACCAGTCCTCATCTTCTGCTGAAGATCTTTTCTGATCATACACTAAATCAGACTATTGACCTACGGGTTTACTTCTTGACTCCCATGGACAGTGGGGAACATTGTCTGCACATGCTGGATGTCAGTTGGACCTTTTATCAATACTCTCATTGTACTACATTTTGCAGCTATTTGTAGCCTTTGCCCCAGGAAAGTGGGCTCCCTTACCTTTAAATAGGGCCTTTCCAAGTGGTTGTCCTGCTGACATCTGTGCTGTAGTCACTTGGACTACTGTTCACATATTCACTAAACATTACAGTCTCTCACAGACATGCTGGATTTGGTCTTTTGTCCTGCAAGGCCTCCTGACATAGGGTCCTTAGATTCTTCCTGCTTCCCACAGTGCTCAGGTACTGCTTGGGAATCATTCTGTGATGTGGCTGAATGGAGGGAGATAACCTCAAAGAAGAAGACAGGGCAGTTACTTACTGTAATAGCTGATCTTCAGGATAGTCTCCTCTATTGAGCCACAATTCTCCTGCCCACCTTCTGCTTTTCTCTCAGGTGGTTCCTGATTGTCCTGCCTGCTTTCGCATGCTGGTTCTCCTCTTAAGTCAGCTTGGAGCATCCTACTATGCAGGTTTCCATATCCTCTCCTGTTTGCCTGGTTTGGTCCTGGTTCATTTGATTCTTGCCAGTCTGATGATCCTTGGAGATTGTCTCCTGCAGGGAACTATGGCATGATGGGGCTGCCCACAATATATCGGCAGCAATGATGCAAGTCGATGTGGGTGATCCCAGCTAGTAAATGTTTCTGGGTGGTCCTGACACTGATGCGCACGCCCCGAGTCACAATTCTGATTTTCAGAGCAAGTGTTAAGTGTTCAATACAAAACATATTGCCATGTTCAGGATAAAATCTACTTTCAGGTCATATGCTGATCTCAGAGTGCTTAAAATATGCACAATTACTGCATGACCAAGTCCACATCAGTTCAGACATGCGTTCTTGTGGAACAGGAACATGCAAAGGCATTGCACAGGTGGAACTTTGGACGATCTATGAGGCAAGAAGCTCGAGATGACTGCAATCACATTTTGATGGAAAAACATCAATAAACTAATGAATAAGGAAAAATGGGCCGCATAGATGCAGTCAGCAACTGTGCAGTCTTCGACAGGCACTCTAGTCCCATAGGACCAAAAATAAATACTACAAGCTGACAGTGCCCCAATATGAACAGAAAAAACAGCACCCCCCCAAATAAAATGGATGCCTCTTTTTCTGCTTGTATTTAGTTTAAAAACACAATAATAAACATAAAAGAACATTATATGCATATTTCAACAAACTTTGCAACTGTGTGAGAGGCCTTTGCAAACTGTGTGAGAGGCCTTTCGGCACCATGCAATTCTGCTTAAAGTTGGACCAGCATAACATTCTGTGGTGATTTGCATATGCAGCCCATGATGCTTTGCACTGTGTGGGCATGTGTGATTTTGTATTTTCTTGAAACTTGGCTTCCCAGCCAAATGCCCTTTGGTGTAACCCTAGCCTCAGTGTTTGTGCACAGAGGTTCTTTGTCTTTTAAATAGTTTTTTATTTTAATGGGTTCACCACAACATATCCAAGACACACTGTCTTAGGGTAGCTGGTCCATTCCACTTGGGTGTCAAACAGACAAGGCATACTGATGAGTCCTGGTAGGACGAAACACGTGTCTATGTCTTCTGTTAGCACCCTTTGCAAACTATGTGAGAGGCCTTTCGGCACCATGCAATTCTGCATAAAGTTGGACCAGCATAACATTCTGGGGTGATTTGCATATGCAGCCCATGATGCTTTGCATTGTGTGGGCATGTGTGATTTTGTATTTTCTTTCAACATCATTTCACCAAAGAATTAAAATAAGAGAATGTTAATCGTATCTGCATGCACCAAGTCCCATTGCCATAGCACTCATTCAGAATGCATATGTAACTGCTGCATTATCTATGCCCAGCAACTACACAAATACCAGCAAGTGCACATGGTTTGCACTGACCGATGCTTGTCTATGTTTACTATTTAACTTGTGACAGCAACTCAGTAAGGCATTTCAGCCTACCAGAAAAGGTGTGGGGGTGAATAGAGTGGGGAGCTTCAAGCATGCATGGGATAGGCACATGGGCATAAATAGGTAGTGGAAAGGGAGGAGAGAGGGAGGGAAGGAGGGATACCTGTGGCCAAGTATGGTCCAGGGTGTAGAAATAGGCAGGGAAATAGGGCAGACTGGATGGGCCTACCTGCCTTTTCTGCTGACAAATTCTATGCTTCTTTATTTCTATATGCAATTTCTGTAAAGCACCTTCTTGATTCTACACATAGTTACGCATTTTTAACTTCTCTGAACAGCTTCCCATTTGCATTATCCAATCTTTCTCATTCTGAAATGTTTACATAAAAGATGCTGTTATTATGCTGCATTTTCAAGAAGTATCCTTGAGGTTAAACTTCATAGCAGGTGCTGTAACAGACCTGTACAGTGCTGAGGTTTAATTTCGCTACCAGCATTCCACCAAGCTTTAGTATAGCTTAATATGCCCACATCAGCACTCTCAGACACAGACTAACACTTACATGGTACATGCTATTTCTCAGAAACACACAGTAAACTTGTTTCAGAGGGGAACCTACTCTGACCAGCAGCACAGATAATGTATGTTAATAGCCCAAATAATTATTTGAAAGTTTTTACCACGTTAGCGCATCTTGTTAATGCTGCTATAATATCATTATAAAGATGGATACAGTGGCTTCTATGCTCTAAAGGGCATAAGTTACATGCCAAAAGTGCATAACCCGCTCGCGCAGCTCTGCACCTGCAGACAGGTGAGCACCGGCTGTTATTCACTAATGGCCGCCACCTGTCCATGGCTCTGACCCCCTGATGCACAGGTTCATGCCGGGTGGCCACGGGCAGAGTCGTGGACCCAGTCGGGCATGCAATGGGATGCCCAGCATGGGTCCCACAATGTATCCCTTACGCGGGCAGGCACAGATCTGGGTGCATGAATAACCCTGCAGGCTACCCAGATCCACATAGCACTGTTGCTGTGGCCAACAGCGCTCACCTGTTGCACTGATGTCCCTTGCTAAATGCCCAACTGCCCCTCACACACACCCCCGCACACATCCACCCTGTCCCTGTGTGGCCAAGCACACACCCCCAACAGTGTGGTCCTGCCTCATAATGCCGTTGACCCCCCAAACACAATGGTGGACAGTACCTGCATGGCAGTATACACACACACACACCCGCCTGCCCATATGCACGGAGCATACCCCCTACCCCCTGCCATGTTGCGGCCAGGTCCCCCTGTGTGTCATATACAGGTCCCCCCACCCTGACACATGGCTGCCCACCCCGGTCAGTAGTAGCAAGCACCCCTCCACACCATACAGGTGCCCGTCCACAACACATGAGTCCGTCCTGATATCCCTGCCCCCACATTAGTATTCAGTGGTCCCCCAACCCCCGGCACCGACAACACCACCCCATACCCGTACTATTCATTGGTGCTGCAGCTCAGAACAGCCAGCGGCACAGCCCTCCACACACCTCCTCAGCCACCAGTCGTCCAAGTGATGCTAGGGCGCACCCCTATTTATAGGCGGTGTGTCTCGCAGCACTTGGATGACCAACACCAATTGGTGTGAGGGAGAACTTTACTACTAATACCATCCAGATAATGGCACCAACAGGCAGGTGAGGAGCCTGGGGTGTCAACATGAGTGGTGGGAACCACTGGACACCAATGTGAGGCAGGGGTGTCGGGTTTGGGGTGGGGATTCATGAACAGTGCTGAGGTTGGGGCAGTGCTGTGTGGCATGGGGGATGCAGCACATGGATGGGCGGCGCACATAAGGTGTGTGTGTGTGGGGGTCCTTAGTCACCGGGACTGCGGCACCAGTGGGTGGTTGGGGGTGTTGCATGTGGCCCTGGGGTATGGGGCTGTCACGTGGAGGGGGCTGGGCACAGGGGCTACTGCCACAGCTGTGCAGGCACTCCCTTGATCAGCTGCCCCAGCCCTCCCTATCAGCTAGTGGGCTGTGGGCAGCTGGGAGGCCCATTTACAAGTCTCGCCGCAAGCAGTGGGTTACAGCATGGTCTCGGCTGCCATAACCTGTGCACCACTACGTCCACCTGGGGGCCACACTCCACACCCCTGTGAATGGCGCATAGTGCGGACATGCCCCCATCCCACCCCCTGATGCATTGCTGTCTGCGCGGCTGGGGGTTCAGGTGCGTAACTGCCACATATCTCATCTGTGAATGCCATACGGAGTCCATGGGACCCCGCTCTGCGGCATTCTGTTGTAGTGATGCCATCACGCCCAGTCTACATAGTGCATTGACATCATGCATAGGGCCCAATGTCTACAGAAAAAAAACATTGGTCCATTTAGTCTACCCTGTTATACCCTATCCTACCCCAAGACCTGTTGTCTGTAAGTTTTTTAACCCATTCCTCTTGCCCCCATGTTACTTCTACCCCCGAGTAACTGTTAAGCCCTTAATTCTGACCCAGCTGTACTCGAAATCATTATTGTTCCATGACTCAACCACTCTCTGTAAAATAAAACTTTTGCATCTCTCCTGAATCACACACACACACACACCAGCTCCCACTCAGGTCCCTGTGTTTTGACTCGCTATTCTTGCTAAACTGCTCCTCACAGTTTACACTGTACATTCCTTTAAGGAACCTGCAGGTATGTGTCATATCACCCCTCTCCCTTCTGGCCCGCAGCGAGTACATGTTTAATGCCCTGAGCTGATCCTAATAGAATCTGTCCTGTTGGTCCTGAATCATTTTGATTACGCAATGCTGCACTGCTCCAGTCTGTCTTTGTCTTTCTTAGGTGGAGACTCCAGAACTGGGCACAGTATTCTAGATGGGGCCTTACCAATGAACTACAGAGAGAGATACTACCTCCTACTTACTGCTATCGAAAATCCTCCCAATACACTCCAACATCCTGGTTGCCTTGCTGTAGGCCTTGTTATATTGGCTAGCTTGTTTTAGGGAGACATGTATGATACCCAGCTTCACCTCTCCCATCCAATATTCCCTTCTGAGGTTCTTGTTCCCTACGTGCATCACATTGCACCCACTGCCACCTGTGAAGAGACACATTTATTTATTTATATTTATTTATTTACTTATTTATTTCAAAAGTTTCACCAGGAGAGACATACAGAGCTAACAAGAGCTTGTTTCCAGATGCAACCGGGGTGGGGGAAGGGAGCACAAGTACAAGAAACAATCAGATACAATACAGATATTTAATGACTCTAATTGCTAGCAGTAGTGTAAGAAATAGAAACTGATGTGTGAAGAAACAATACAATTATACAGTACATTTGAAGGTAAGCATTAACAAGAAAACAACTCGAGCAATGAATTATACAATAAGTAGAAACTAAGCATTAACAATGAGCAATTTGTGCAGGAACAGGGCAGCAAGCCTGCCCATTGAGTTTAAAGGAAAATACATTTCAAAGTGCGGAGGCATCATTAGGCTAGTTGCTGTAGGGTGAAGGAGGTAGAGAAGGAGGGGTTAGCAGGAGTAGATCAGGGAGGATGGGGTGAAAAGGGAGGAGGGTATTGAAAAGAGGAGAATGGGCATATATCAGGTGCACCTGCAGGAGTAAGACGTGAAGTCATGGAGGAGGGAGGAGAGAGAGTGTTGGGAAGAGGAGGAGCGAATGTTTAGGGGAGAGAACTCCAAAGTATGGGAAGGTGGTAGGAGAAAGCAGCCTGGCCAGCGAGGGATTTCCTAGAAAGGAGAATGATAGAGTTGTGAAGGGAGTATGAGGAAGGTGGTGGGTGGGAGAGAGAGATGTAGTAGAGGACAGGGAGCAAGCCAGAATTTCAAGCTAAAGGATGTACAATGAGTGAGAGGTGTCTAGCTTCAAGGAGGGAGGGAGGGGAGGTGTATAAGGAGCAATGGTGAGTACAAAGGGATGGTCCAAAGCACAGCTACAGAAGGAGTAAAGAATTGGTCCAATCTGGCAAGGCATGGGATTATAATGTCCCAAGACATTATGCCGTAGCAATATACCGCTGCCAATACAGCGTGATATACTGCAAATAGCATAATTCTTGTTGAACCCCGCCCCAACTAAATAATGATCTAACTCCGGGGTGCTCAGTACATATCATGCAAAGTGCAAAATAACACAATTTCATGCCTGGGACTGGAAATCGAGCCACAGCAGCTGCGTGGTTGACCCCTGTCCCAGCAGGATTCTTATCCTGCACTGGGAAGAGTGAGAGGGTGCACTACTGCGCTTACTTCCTTTCATGGTTTTGCAGCCACTCGCTCTTACCTGCTGCGCTGTTCCTACCTCACTGTCATGTCGTGCGCTGTACAGTGTGTGGCATCTGGCAAGGGTGGTCTTCGAAGCAGCACTATAGATAATGTCACCACAGTCAAAAATTAGGAAAATTATTTTCAGGATTATAGCTCAGCGAGCAGAAAGAGAGAAGCAGCCTTTGTTCCTGTATAATGCGCAGAGTTTAGGGTTGATTTTTTTGTGTGGATGGCATCCACATGCGCTGAAAAGTCAATTTGCCAGTCTAGCCAGACTCCAAAGTGCTTAAATGAGGGGACATCATCGATAGTGGCCCCATCCAAGGTGTTGGGGGAGGAAGCTTGGAGAGCTTCTGCTTAGTACCAAAAGTCATGGAGACTGTTTACGAGGCATTTAAAGATACTGATCTGATCGGAACCAGTGTTGAATGTTGTTAGAGTCTGTTTGAAGTAGGGATGGGCAGACCGAAAGGTCCTGACCCTTATTATCATGATCCAGGGCCAAAGTTCCAATGAGTTCTGATTAGTTCTGATTCGAACTAGAACCTCTTGTAAAATGTGAGAAAACTCAAAATCTGCCATAAAATTTTATTCAGGCAATCCAAAAATTAGCCAAGTCCATTAGGACATGCAGAAAAACATTGTGCCATCAGGTTCAACTTCAGACAATCCAAAAATTAGACAAGTAGTCCATTAGGACATGCTGCAAAAAGTGTTCCATCAGGTTCAGGCAATCCATAAGTTAGCCAAGTCCATCAGGACATGTGGACAACATTGTGCCATCTGGTTCCACTTCAGACAATCCAAAAATTAGCTCCGCCCATTAGGACATGCTGACAACATTGTGCCATTAGGTTCCACTTCAGGCAATACAAACACTGGACAAGTAGTCCATTAGGACATACTGCGAAGAGTGTGCTCTCAGGTGCTGTGCACATGCAGAATGCATGCCGTATGCTTAAAGAGCTGGTGACACGTTCAGGGGAACTTTAACAAAACATAATATTTAGACACAGTCCAGCTTGTATTTCCAATTAGTGCTGTACTCCTCCTCTCCATTATTTATTACTGAGGTCACTTGTATGAAGACAATATCTTTGCTCCTGAAGAGTTTATTGATTCCTGCTGCTTTCTCCCTAACTGTAGTCACAGATTGTACCCCCATGGCAACAGATTGTGATATCACAACAGAGGATTGACCTGAAAAATGCAGGTAAGCTATGAGCAGATGGACTCTAAAGGAACTCTGAGGATAAAGATCATATATTCATGCAAATTTCCTTAGTAATAAATAATGTGGAGGAGAAATGTATAACATATAAAATGGAATGTAGGCAGAATTATACCTAATTATTATGTTTTTAAATTTTCCTTTGAGGCATCAGTAGATCTTTAATTGTGCAATGTTTACATGCGGTTCGCTTTACACAAAAGTGAGTCTAAGCGAACAGGGTCTAAAAAGCAAATCAGGTTCGCATGCTGCAAAGCTTGACATGTGTGCGCAGGTAAGCTGGTGTGAATATCTTCTAAAAATCACAACAGGTTTGTATATTGCACACTTGACATGAGTGCAGCAGTTAAGCAGTCTGAACATCATTTAAAACTCACATCAGGTTCACATGCTCTTGCGCTTGCCATGTGTAGCAGCAACAATGCTGGTGCAAATCTCATCTAAAAAACACATCAGTTTCTATTTCTTACACTACTGCTAGCAATTAGAGTCATTAAATACATTTTATTTGAATTCCCATAAAAATTGGGCAAACTCACTAATTCTGATCCTTTTTGTAAGTTGTTTAATGGCTTTTGAGTGTTGTCATTAAATCACCATAATTTGTAAAGTACTGTTTGCTTACAGTAAATGTCTAGGATCAGGGCTAGAAATGTTTTTATGGATGGCTGTCCGAGGACTAGTGCAATATTCATTTGACTGTCCCATAGAATTTGTACCTGGCTTCTGGGTCCTAGTGCAACATAATGCTTTTTCTTGATACCTGTCCCAGGGACAGGCAGAGAATAAAACCAATGGTCCCTGACAAAAACTGGGTGTCTCGGACAGGCAGACTGGTGGGTATTCGACCCCTACCTAGGATACAGCCAGTCAACATCCCCATTCCAGATGTATGAAGAGGGCCTCTGTATTGAGAAGCCTATCCTTTTTGTTTTGGATCATGCAAATCCCTTAAGTATAGTTAGTGCTACAAACGTGTTTCTCCATGACTGTTTCATCTCACTTACTTTCCTTCGTCATTCTGTATTGAGCATATACACTATGGCCATGCTAGGGTCTTGGAAGCATGTGTAACCCCTAGGTGACGCTATCCCAAGAGCTACTACCACTGCCTGCTTGGTGGGTAGTAGGTTAAGGGGCCTAAGTTCTGAAACGGGTGCGTCCACCTGGAGGTCAGGGTTGGTAGTGGTCAAGCTAATCTGGGCACAGCTCTCCGGGACACTGTAACCCCCCTCTTTCACCTCTAGTGGCCTGAACACTGTACAATAATCACTTTCACAATACCCCTGGTACACCACACAAGTACCCACACTGTTTGCACTTACCACCAGGACTGATTCCTCTGGCTCGACCCTGGGGACCCCCTGTAAAACAAGGTTATGCAAGCAAATAGCAACAGTAAAGTACTTCGAGCACAGACTGGAACTACAGTCAGATTACATGCAAAAAAGTTAGATCTGATTTATTCAGGGGACTTGAACAAGGGAGGGCAAAATCAGGTTAATTAGCTTAAGGGTTATATCAATCAAGCAGTTTCTGCATGCCTTTGAGTCCCCCCACACAGTCCACCTCTGGGTACCCAGGTGGAGAAGAGATGGGCTAGCCAGGACCGTTGCCTGGGGTTGCAGCTGGTTGGAGCCCAGTGATGGAAAACACAACATGCACAGAACGCAATATTTGTAATCCGGAGTCAGAGGGCTCAGTTTGTAAAGGAAACTAAACAACAAGACAATCAGATGACACACTCCGATTAAACTGTTGTTACGGGGAGCTACCCTGGTATTTACTCACGATACCCAAGACTGGACACAGGCTGGATGAAAACTGAGACTGCAGGTGGTTGATCTGGAATGCCAGGATTAGTAGGGTCCACACGAGTCGCAGAGGTGTCATTCCTGTTCAAGCGTGGAGCAGGGGGCTGATCCCCAGGCAGGTCTCTCGTCGATCGCTTCTCTGTGCAGTGGATAGTCTGGCTGGGCCAGTCTGGCAAGGCCCAGACCGCATGGAGACAAATTTGGATGCAGTCTGTTTTGGGCTGGATACAGCTTCTAGCAAGCAGAACACAGTTCACACAGTGGGGAACTAACTCACAACCCACTGGCAGCTCATGGCACATTTATATGTACGGGAATTCTACTGTACCAGGCAAAGCGCTCCGCGGTCACAATCGCAAAAAAGTCTCTGCACACACCGGGAGCTTCGAGGTAGCTGGAACCCCTGACAGGCCGATCGCATTCAGCAAAATCTTCATCTTCTTCAGGTTGAGCCTGACCCACTTTAGTAGCTTACTTAGTCACACAAACTTGGATTTAGTCCAAAATAATTCTCTTCTCTCCCTCTCAGGAGCAGCAGCAGACATGCAAGCCAAAAACTCAGCCCTTTCACATATTTCCATGCAAATCCACTCAGGATTGCTGCCCAAAATCACTTGAGCTCTTCTCATTTCACGTCCCAGTTCAGAACTAACTGAAAATTGCAAGCAGCCCGGGACTTCCCCAAGATCCAAAGGTTTGATTGGCTGATTTCGCTGTCACTCAAAGCAGAGCTCCCCTTCAGTTGCAAAAGGCACTAAAAGTTAAAAACTACAATTCCTACAGATTTTTACTTCAGACAGCTCCTGTAGTCCGGCCACATTTAGGTCCCATCAGAACTGATTGGTCCACTTTGCAGTCCAGGACCAAGATAGTGGAGACAAAACAAAACAGTCCTTGTTAACAAAGAAAGCAGGTTAGACAAACTACTTATCATTATCACTCTAAATGATTTTCAGTAAATAGTTACATCTTTCAACAGAGCTCCCTCTCAGATCAGGCAGCTCTTAACGAGACAGTACACAGAGGCTATACAGGCTCTGTAATTACATTTAAACTGCTAAAATGCAGGACACCTGCCTGGCAGTGAGCATTTAACAACTGTTAATTGTCACAGTCTGCATTTTCTTCTTGAAATGGTTACTTTTGCATTTATGTTTATTTAGTCTGCATTTTCTTCTTGAAATGGTTACTTCTGCATTTATGTTTATTTTAAGATATTTAATATTCTGACCATGTGGTTAGGTTGTTACGCTTGGGTTATGCCCCCTGTTGTCTCACATACACCTCACATACACTTCACACTGTATTCCTGGTCTATTGTACTGTGATACTGCTATTTTGCACTTATATATAGATATGAGCACCGATCATATAAGCATGGGTGCTAGGAATGTGCTTTGCTGCTAAGATATGCTAATATTGTCATGCATGATATATTATACCTCACTATAATACATTTATCTAGATTTGTTTGTATTTTATAGATATTCCATATATTATCTACCTAATCACTGATAAGATGACTCAGAGGGATCATCAGTGATTATTGTATACTCATATTCTCAAATAATTATATGTAGTGAATTTTACACTCAGATATGCCACGTAATAGGCCTGTCAGCAGTTCTCTTTGTCTCTAAGCAAGCTGACAAAGACAGAAGGCCTTTGTTATGTCTCTATGTTTTATATTGTACATAAGCAAGAAATGTAGTTTGAACTGCAGCATTTCTTTTGTCTAAGCTATAATGCTAATGGAAGCATATTCTGTCTCATATGATACTCATTAGTAATTCTGTCTCCTAAGTCATTATCCAATAGAGGATGACTTAGGACCAAAACATACTGTTTCTCATATCTGTAACTATGTTGTAATCTCTGCTGCTATGCTGTTATCTGTAGTATTTAGCTGTCTGCAACCCATTGTAGCTCTCTCGAGACACTACTGTAACTCCTCTAGAAGGGCAGAGAGCTGGAGTGCGGGGAGAGATAGAACAAGATCTTAGAGAACCTAAGATCTACAGTTCTGGAGATTATGTACATTCTTCAGGAATGGTGAGAAACCCATCTCCTTGTGATTTTCTCTGTCACATGCTTGGCGTAAGTAGTAAAATAAACTTCATTAGTACTCCTTGTTTGTTTATGAATGTTTCTTGGCAGACTCCGAGACATAAGAATCTGTATTATTATTATTTTTATTGTTTACCCTACACACCAAGATTGTTTAGACAACAATGTCATGGACCATAACTGATCTCCAGCCTTAACCCCACCCCCCATGCCCCAACTTGCATAGAAGATCGTGCTTATAGAAAAATCTAATCATTTTTCCACTGTGTTCTGGTGTGTAATTTGTCTTTTTAGTAGTTTCAAAACTTTGAACTATTTCTAAAACAAACCTGCATATCACATTTGCCTGCACTCTGAGCACATACTTATGAAACTGTGCATATTTGTACTCCGTTATCAAAAGCGACCCCCTCTGAAAGTTAATATCACATTTTCTCTAACAGTCCATCATCATTACTCCTGACTTCCTGACATCACCACATTGCTTAAATATAACTTACATCACCTCATGGACAAAAACCCTGTTTCTCTTAAAAAAAAAAAAAAAGCTGTAAATAATCCCACGGCTGAACATATACAAGCTATTACTTTTTCATGTACTTCCACCTTCTGTACCATCGTGGGTATTTGCATATGTTTCCCTTGATGCTTTGCATTATTGGGATATGTGCAATTGTGTTTTCTTTAAAATTTGGCTGTCTGGCCAATATCATCTGGGATAACACATACATCAGTGGCATTTGCTCTGGGGTTCTTTTGTAAGCTTCCTATTCCTTCCATTAAAATGTACACCTTCATATATTTTCCTAATAATCTGTATGCCTTCCTTAGAACAGAAACTAAAACAAATCTTACTACTTACAAATCATTGTGTAGTTTCTCCATACCTCCTTAACAATTCCACACAACTTCACTAACTTCATTATGCAGCTGTGGTGGATCTGACCGGAATTTGTTTTATTCTAGATGGCAAGTCCCTTTCAGTGGCACAAGACTCTCCCATCTGAAACTGGCTTTTTTGACCTTCCTCCAAGTCCTCTGTGACTGCATGTAGCTGAAATCTAAGAACCTTTATCAATGGGATTATTTGACTGAGTGTGGCACTGTTAGAACTCACTTTCCTAGTTATGTTTTCAATGGGCTGCAGGATCACGATGAGAAGTTCTAAAAGAGCCCACTGCTGAGGATTAATGTACACATCAGCATCCCCTATGCTGTTTTCCAGTGTGAACTGTCTTACAGCCTTTATTTTTGCTCCAGCAATCATTAGAACATATAAAAGGTAGAGTTCCACCTTGTTGCAACATCCTGGATGAGTGTATTTGGAGGCAGTCCATGTTCTTCATGTATGGCCCGAAGTCGTCGGCGTGCTTTGCAGGAGTGGCTGAAATGCACACATATTCTTTTTGCCACATATGTGAGAGCTTTTATATCTCTGTTCTCTTCCAGAAAGACATGAAAGATCAAATTTAGAAAGTGTACAAAACATTGAATGTGCATAAAGCCCCTA
This sequence comes from Neoceratodus forsteri, assembly GCA_016271365.2. NCBI lineage: Eukaryota > Metazoa > Chordata > Ceratodontiformes > Ceratodontidae > Neoceratodus > Neoceratodus forsteri. Next base: position 1,574,153,298 of record CM057453.1, on the reverse strand, counting down.
CCAGACAATGCTTTCTTTATGTTTGAACCAGTGTCAGACACAATAAAACCTACAGAAAGCCATTGTGATGCAAGTCAGTACTGTACCTCTCTATTAAGCTCATCCAGGATGTTGGAAGCTGTGTGTGACCCTGTAGGATATAGTGCATGCAACAGGAAGCCAGTTGCAGAGGGGGTTGTCTGTGTCACTACAGGAAGTAAATGACACCTAATGTGCAGTCAGTGACATAAATGGTTCTGGTTGACAACTTGTCCATATGTTGGTAGTCAGATGGCAACCCCAGCAACTACATCTTGTAGAGCATTAGTTTAGCACTGACTGCCTCATATATCTAAGGTATAGTGACAGTAGAGAAATATTTCCTGGATGGAATGTTGTATCATGGTGGCAGGTGATTCAAAAGCCTTTTGAATCCAACATGCCCCACAATTCTGTAAGGCTGTTAAGTCCAGTGTCATCATCTCAGAAATTAGTTTTACTGTAGCAATTGCTTCTGGATGGTACTCTGGTATCTGGCTTCTACGTTCAAGCATTTCAGAATTGAGAGCTGCCTTCTAGCAGAAGAAGGCTTCAGATAGCCAACTTAAAAGTGTTGGATGACAAGGGCAAAATGGGACTGTTCATACTGAGGTAGTCAAGGAGCAAAAGGCTTGTAGCCCATGTTAAGATCCTATCTCATCACCCATAATAGTGCATTCTCCCTCCCATCAGAATCCAGTCATCCAGTTTTTTCTTAAAGATAGATTTGCTACCACTTGATATTATGTTTAGTGGAAGGGCATTCCCAATGTTTACTATTCGCTAGGAGAAGAAAAATGTCCTTCTAATACTACTGAATTTCATACTTTGCAACTGTAACAGATGCCCTCTCATGTCCAATGCATTTTGTTTAAATACAAATCCAATTTCATTAAATAAGTAAGTGTCCTGGGCAATGTCTCACTTGAGGGAAAGATCGCCCCTTTTCCTTCTTAGTTCTAGGGACATAAGTGCGACGCTCTGCCACCTGCTTACTGTTATATTGTATAATATTTGTGTTATAAGTAAAATGTGTATGGTATGTGATTGCCTACTTAAGGATGGTAGTCAGTGTAAGGAGACTTGACCTTTGACCTCAAACGTGCCAATGGGAGGAAACAGCAAGATGTGATAAACAGACCAGTGAAACCAGTAATTAAAGCTTTCCTTCCAGAGGGACAGTTCATTACCCCTTATAACCAGCTACTGCTTTTGAAGCAGGGAACTAAATATGAATGTTATGACCCTAGCAGGAAGGGAAGTCATTTGGCTGATCCTTTGTGGTTTTCTCATCTAGCAGAGCACTAGTGACAAATTGTGGGGCTAAGAAACATCAAAGGGAATGTTTTGCTCAAAGAGACTCATATTTTGGGAAATTGCTAGTTGCTGATTTTCACATTAATACCGTACATCCTTGTGGATATCCATACTCAGATTACAGATTTATCACAGATCTAACAGTGACCTCATGGGTGACATCACCAGGAGGTGGGGAAAACTGACTTTTGAATATGGCCTGCATCTGACAAGTTGTGGCAGAAGACTCCTGAAAATCAAAGACACACTTAGTCTGTGGACTGGTAACCAGGCACTTTAGAAAGATAATTCATCTGGAACGTTTAAGTATTTGGGGTAGGCTTATTTGTGTTCTGTAACTTCCCGTTTATTTTATGTGACTGTACGTTTTTGATATATGTGTTCTGTGTTCGATATTTTACCTATTTTATAATTTTTAGTAAACAATATTTTCTTGAAATACTGCCTGTGTCTTCTCAGTTTTATTTTGCGTGTGAATGCTGAACCAGTGTTTAAGTCTGACAACTGTTAAGGGTTTGAATGTGTTACTAATCTTGCTAAAGGTAAGAATATACCTAGGTCTCATAATGAGTCATAAGGATACATTTTGGAAACCTGGCTGGGTGCCACTGGGTGAAAGACTGTACTGCATTCCTGAAGAGGGTACATATCTAAGCCTGTTAACTGGGTGCGCTAGCATAAAGTTCACATCTGATCCCCAGGACTCAAGGCTAGTAGGTGATTTTGGACCCAAAACAGACAGGAGGGTTACCCTGTCTGTCCCTATTCACACTATATCGCACTTTGAGGCTGGCACTGTAGGAGCAGAGGGCCTGACCTGCGGAGCGTGTTTGTGACAATAAGATTCATTTTTCTCAATCTGTTATCGTAGTCTAGGTCCTTAACTCCTATCATAAGCCTAGTCACTCTTCTTTGGACTTTTTCAAGTTGGATGTAATCATGCTATTTGTACGGGTACCAAAACTGAGAACAATAGTCAAAGTAAGGTACATAAGAGCTATATAAAGGAACCAAAACTGCTGGGTCTCTGGATTAAATATGTTGATGAGTTGCCCATAAGACTTTGTTTGCCTTGCATGTTGCCTCATTTACTTGTTTTGAGGCATCCATATCATTTTTGACACATATACCCCAATACCTTTTCCTGCAATAGTTTTTGCTAGTTTTATGCCACATAGAGAGTAATTGAGCTTCTTGTTCTTGCAGCCGAGATGCATAACCTTACATTTTCTAGATTAAAGTGAATTTCAATTTACCCTATGGCAGCTACCACTACATGGTGTGGCAGCTGCCTCTCTTCTGATCGTTCTAGCCAGGTTAGAAATCCTGGTTGCAGACAATAAGCTCGATATTTTACTCGGAAAGTTGTTTTAGCATCGGCTGCCCAATATATTTTCAGAGCCCCATTCCAGCCTTGGCAGCAACTCAAACATGTAATGATGTATAGCAGGGACAGCATGAGGCGTGCCCCACTGAAATTAATGGGGCTAGAGTTTTCATTCATTTTTAACATCAAGAATGACCAGTAACAGATTAATGAAAGGCACCGCTTGACTAACAAGGATCATGTTAGTCAAGCAGTAGGACCACTACTATGTCTGTTGCCAGATGATGTCCCAGCAACTGTTTTTTTATCAGTGTGACTCTGCAGTATTGTGCGTGCCACCATACATTTCCTCATCCTTTTCCCCATTTGTGCCTCCTCCTCTCTCTGTCTAGTGCACATCATGAACAGTTTTATTTTCTACATAACAGAAAGCACACAAAAACGGTAGAAGAAATTGGAGAAGAAGTTGTGACTCATAGTAACATAGAAGCTGATAGCAGATAAAGACAGCAAAACCCATCCAGTCTGCCCATATTTTTTTTTTTAGTTGTTTTTATTTTATTTATTTTTTTATTAAATTCTCGGATTACAAATACCTTTGAGCAGAAACTGCTCATTTACAAAGGTTCCACATCAAAGGATGAGGGTCAACATACATACAGAGGTAGTAAAAGAATGCACAATAAACAACCAAACAAGTAAAAGAAAAAGAAAGATACTCAGTTATAACATACTTTGAGATAATATTCATATAACGAGCAGCTTGAGTAGGCAGCTGGCTGTGGTAACAATAAGAGATAGAGGGCACCATAGGCAGTTAGTAGTGCAGGCGCTGCACCGGAGAGGAAGTTGGCAGGCTAATGGGCCATTGTCCGATGGAAAATGTCTTGTACCAGTGGAGATGTGAAGCAGGAAAGGAGTCACAAGGAAGGCCCAGTGCCAGAAGGAATGAGACTGGGGAAGGGCGGGCTGTGAGACATAAGTGAGCTGGGAGGTGTTTAGAGAGATCTCTGTTCAGAGAAGCAGTCACATTGAGTGGTAGAGGTGAGGTAAAGTTTGAGATTCCTTTTGAAGGGTCCAAGTGTAGTAGAGGAAAGTGCTTCTTTATTGAGGGAATTGAACCCATGAGCGGCTCTATAGATAAAGGACCGCATGACCCATGGAGGTATCGACATCTGGGAACCTGAAAGGTTAGAGATTGGGCACCACGGTTTGTTGAGTGCCACTGTAGGTAAGGAGTGAGCTAACACCACGCGGCATGAGACCAAGGAGAATCTTTTTGGTAAGTAAGCAGGTCTGGTATTGTATTCTGCTGCATAGGGGGTAGCCAGCTGGCCTGTGCATAGAGGTCACAGGTGTGAGTTTGTCGGCTGCACCTGTCAGTAGTCTACAGGCTTTGTTGAGAGCAACTGAGATCCTGTGGAGGGCACTTGTTGAGGCAGAGCCATAGATGGCAAGGCCATAGTCAATGATAGAGGTGACAGAGCTGTAGATGGCTAGTTTAAGGGCATCCGCAGGCATACAGTGCTTGTGTTTGTGTAGTAGTCCAATCCGTATATTGGCGGTCTTGGCAACAGTGTCAATATGCCGAGTGTAGGAGAGGGTACTATCCAGGGTAATACCAAGGTACTTGAACTCCTTGACATGTTCAAGTGGGTTCCCAGCGTGGTTCTTGATGGTGAGGGACAGAGAGTTGTACCTGCTCTGTCGGTTACAGAAAGACATTGCTTTAGTCTTGCTGTGGTTCAGGACAAGTTTATGAGAATTGAACCAGTCTTCGATGCGCTTGAAGTCGAGCTGCAGCTGTGATTCATGACTGTAATGTCAATGGTGGCTGGAAACAGGACTGCATCGTCTCATATAGTAATATTTTTGGTGGCAGGCACTGGGGAGATTGTTGATGAAGAGGAGAAGAGTAGAGGGCCCAGAATAGACCCCTGGGGACTCGGAGCGGACCGTTTTCATCTGAAGAGATCCCTGCAATCCTTACATGTTGCATCCGATTATCAAGGTAGCTGGTGAACCATGGAAGGGCATCGCTGGAGATCCCAATGGAGGACAGTTGCTTGAGCAGTAGGGGTGGTTAACCTCTGTCGAATGCCTTGGTAAGGTCTATAAATACTGCCCCTCCACAATTCCCTTTGTCAAGCGTGGCATGGATGAAGGTTGTAAATTCCAGTAGTGCAGTGGTGGTGCTGTGCCCTTTTCTGAAGAAATGCTGCTCTGGGCACTGTACATTGTACTTATCCAGGAATTCAACTAGTTGGTCCGACACTATTCGCTCCAGTGCTTTGGATAGTGGGGGGAGGAGTGAGATAGGTCTGTAATTGGTGTGCAATGTCCTATCTCCGCGTTTGTGAACCGGTGTGACAGTGGCTTTCTTCCAGAGAGAGGGGAAATGGCCCAATCTAAGCGAGAGATTAAAGATCTTTGTAAGTGGTTCTAAGATTTCATCGAGGACTTGTGCCAGCAGTTTCAGGTCAAGGGAGTCACCACTGTACCCTTGCTTGCCAATGGCCTTTGAATATATTTTCTAGCTACTGTGGGACCTCCTTAAAAAAAAAACTTTGGGGTTGTACATTCTAGTTGGGGGTAACTTGGGAGGAGCTGGAGGGAGGTCACAAAAATTTGGTGGAAGGACACTGTCCAGGTTTGTAAATACATTATTAAAAGTGCTGGTGATGGTACCTAGGTCGTGTAGGAGTGCCATGAAGGTTGAGCATAGTGGGTGGTGCTTTAGGATCCTTGCCTGTGAGTTCTTTCATGTTGTTCCAGAATTTGTTTCCCTGGCCCCAAGAGTTGGTCAGAACCTCTTTGTAATAGCTTTCGTTTAGCATTCCGTATTTTCGAGGCAATCGTTCTGGCTGCTTTGTATAATTGTATGTTTACTGCGCCGGAGTTGCACGAGCACAATGCCAGAGGTGGTCTCTGTGCTTGAGCAGAGTTAAAAGGTCAGTAGTAACCCAGGGGTTGGTCTGTCCTTTGACCTTCATCTTTTCACTGGTGCATAGATGTCACAGGCTTCTGTGAAACGCTTGATAAACAGGTCCAGAGCTTTGTTGGTGTCATTGAAGGAGTCAAGCACTGCCCAGTTCAGCCTGGTTAGATGGGATTTTACAGCTGGAGGTGCCCTTGTTTGATAACCCTGGCATAGATAAGCTTGGAGAGGGCTTGTGGTATTTGTTTGACCAGGAGCAGATGACAGAGCAGTGGTCACTTATTGTATCCGGGAGTACAGAAACACTGGAGATCGTTCAAGGCGGTTAGATAGAATCCAGTCTAGAAGCGTAAGGAGCCTGTCCTATAGTTACGCCTAGTGGAGGCATTGACCAGTTGAGTGAGTGATCGCGCTGGCGGCTGCATCCTTATAGGTAGCAGCCTCAGCGGAGCCAGTTAATGTTAAAATCACCCATGATTATGGTTTCAGAATTATGTTGCTGGACCCTTAGATATTCCATGATGCTATGGAAGCCAGCAGCCTGTTCTCTTGGGGGTAGGTAAACTGAGATGACAGTGAGTTCCTTGTTATGTGCACCAAGGAGGATTTTGATTGTGAGGACCTGAGAGGAGTTGCTCAGGCTAGGGGATGGGATGATGTGACCCATAAGGGTATCCTTAAGATAGATGGCGCAGCCCCCACCCCATTTAGCAATCCTGTCTTGCCTGAAAATGCAGTAGCCAGGGATAGAGACTGAAGTATCAGGGATTTTAGGGTTTAGCCATGTTTCCACAACTGAGAGGACATCAGGGTTGTGCTGTAGAATCAATGTTTGGAGGGAATCAAGTTTGTTGAGGATGCTGCAGGCGTTGATGGATGCCATGGTGAGTGTCCCTGTCCTTCTGCTTGGTGCCACTGCTGGCTGCCCAGGTGGTCCTGTGTTGGGGTGAACATTTCCTGAGGGCAGGAGCAGCATAAGGAGAATTTGTAGGAGAAAGGACTTCAGCATCTTGTAGATACCTGGTGGTTAAGTCATAAGCCAAAAGAAATTATCAACAGCTGAGGTCCAGAGTCACAGAATGTGTTAGAATTCCTGAAGGTGATGAACTGTGCCTGCGCATATGCAGGATGTGAGCAATACAGATGAGTATGAAGAGATAGGCCATTGACAGAGTAAAGGCCTATGGCACATTCATAAGGTAGAAAAATGGGAGGCAGTATAGTGCCTTTGGCCTATGACTTAACCACCAGGTATCTACAAGATGCTGAAATCCTTTCTCCTACAAATTCTCCTTATGCTGCTCCTGCTCTCAGGAAATGTTCACCCCTGGTTTAACCAGGAGTAGCACACTAACTGAAAGCTTTTGACAGGTGTGACCTGGGAGCCCAGGGAAGTTAAGTGACTTGCTCAGGGTTACACAGTATGTAAGTGGAAGCTATGGGATTCAAACCCAGGTCTGGTCTGCTGGATGTCACCAGATTTGCAGTTCAGAGCCTTAAACCACTGCACTATACTGCTTCCCCATTTTTTCTACCTTATGAATGTGCCATAGGCCTTTACTCTGTCAATGGCCTATCTATTCATACTCATCTGTATTGCTCCCTTATGTCTATCCCATGCCTGTTTGAAGCCCTGCATTGTATTCATATCCACCACTTCCTGACGTAGACTGTTCTATGCATCCACCACCCTTTCTGTGAAAAAGAACTTCCTCACATTGTCCCTTAATCGGCCTCCCTCTAATCTCATGCTGTGTCCTCTTGTCCTATTTTTCTTAAATTGAAACATGTTAAGACCCTTTCACCTTGTTAATGCCCTTAAGATGATTGATTGTTTCGATCACATCACCTCTCTCCCTCCTTTGCTCTAGGGACTCGTGATAACAACAGACATACAGGCAACTGAGAAAGGAGGTGGCGTGCGTGACATAACCATATGACTTTTTTTCTTAATGCCTGTAAAGCAAGAAAAAGCACAGCAGACAGAGCAGCGAAGAGTGTCACAGTAAGGGCAGCCTATATAGCCTCCCTCGTATACTGAACGAGATCTCCATCCCAGGACAGGGAATGTGATTGCCATAGTCAGGAGGAACAGGGCCAGGTCAAGTGTGATTTTTTATTTAGTGGGGAGTATGCAGTAATGGTAGGAGAAGATGAAGTAGGCCATGAAATATATCCATAACAGCAGATAAACACACAGGCAACTGGCAAGTGTGAGATGCAACTATACGGAAAAGGTTTTCTGTTTTGTTTTTAATTACATTTTTATTGATATTTTCAGTTAGACACACTTTACATAAGTTAACATTTTGACATGTTAAATGGAAAGACATTTATACCTCATCAATCCAATACAATCCCCTGACAGTAGTGGTCAACGTTGACAATGTATGAACAAGAGTCATATCTTTATAATAAAATACATCTTAAGGAGAATAGAAGACACTTTAGCACAATATGCATTATTAGGTGAGGCTTCGTACTTTAGTATCTTGCCAATGAGAGACAGAGAGCACCTTCACACTCCCCACCACCCCGAAGAACTATTAAGTTCCTAAGGGATAAAATCCGGGTCCACCTGAGCCATGTACCAGTGCCATTTTTGCCATTTCGTTAAAAAGCGGTCTTGCTAACCCTTAATGGATGCAGTCAATTTTTCATTTGGTAAATGTTTATTACAATTTTCTCTACTCTATGATGGATGGGATTTGACGGACATCCACCTTGTTATTTGCTTTTTGCTGCAAGTAAGAATATTGTAACAGCTTTCTTCCATTGTGGCATAACGACAGAGGACCAGTTCCGCAGCCAATTCCACTGGTTCTTCCAAGCTTCCTGGCTCTCTCACCTGCAGAGTACACCAGAAAGGCATTAACATCGGAAAGCTATAGTATATGACCCAGGTCTGCCTCCCTACAGCTACCACCCCTCCAACATCTACCATATTCTGCTGGCATATTTTATCAAAATAGCTGGTGATCGAAAATAACGCACGACACTTCCAGGCATACTCTCCACATCGTGGAGCTTGTTAATCTAATAGCCGTGGGGAGTAACCTGAGCCATTCCTCTTCTGACACCTCTGGTTTTCTTTTAATTATTGCCTGCTAGAAAATGAAAAACATTGCAGTCCAGTCACAGCACAGTAGGTCCTCGCAGCAAGGCTAAAAGAGAGAGATCCCCTTTCCCAGAAGGACAGGTATTTACTACTAGTACTTTTAGAGACTACCACCGTCAGGAAGGGTGGCCATTGGCCAGGTCAGTGGTATTTTTTTAATTAGCAGGGAGCACGCAGCAATGATATGAGGAAGCAGTAGGCCTGTAGGCCATGTACTATATTCTCAACAGCAGATAACCACACAGGCAAACTGGCAAACGTGAGATGCAGCTATACGGAAAGCTTTTTGGTTTTTGTATTTATTTGTTTTTTAATTAATGCCTGCCAGGCAAAAGCACCGCAGTTGAATCCAGTCACAGCAGGGTAGGGTCTCGGAGCAACTTCCTCCCTACGTCTCTTGAGACAGGCAGGATTGGAACTGATTGTTATTCACATGAGTCTACTCTATCTCTGTGAATGATATGTGAATGAAGGCAGAACTACTGTAAGCCCAAGAGTCACTCACTCACTCACTCACTCACTCTCACTCACTCATTCACATTACCCTTCCCCTGTTTTTTCTTTTGTTCCCCTTTTGCTCTTTTTTTAGCTTTTGTTCTTTTGTAGCTGCTTGTTTTTTTTTTATTTTAATAAAATTAAGGAACTTTCTTGCACTAGAAACAAGAGGAGGCAGAGAAGTTTGAATTGAAAAGCACCAAGAGATACACACGAGTCAGGCAGATTACTAAGTAAGCACTCAGATCAATCAATCACTCAATCAATCAATTTTATTTTATACTGGAGAGTATGTGAGCAAAATGCCTGTTTCCACAAATGTCCAGTACACTGAAATCACAGAAATACAGAGAAACAATTTGCAGTAAACATTGTACACTTAAGGCTGAGGTAACATTATACACATATTATAAACAGAAACTCATTGTACATAAAAACTGAGGTAACATATTATACACATATTATAAACAGAAACTCGTACATAAAAGCTGAGGTAATATATTATGAACATATTATAAACAGAAACTTATTTACAGGTGAGAGAGAATGAATATATAATAGTAAACTAATTATATAGAGAACATCATTTACAAAATTGCTTATAGAGTCATTTGCATACACCTGGTAACCAAAAGAAGTAAACAGGGAGGGGAACAAGAGGGAGGTAGGAGGGCAAGGGTGAAAAGGAAAAGCAGGGGTCAAAAGGAGGGGGGATGAAGGAAAAACAGTAAGGGAGAAAGGGGACTATAGGAGAGGGGACAGTAAAATGCAGAGTTAGATTCCGCTGGTAGTAGGTGAACAGAAGCATACGAGTTTTTCTTGGAGGTGACTCTTGAGGGACCTTTGAAAGGCATGTATAGTACACATAGCAAGGTGGTCCGGTGGAAGCAAGCCATACTGCTTCATACCCTGACAGGCAATGGGATTTTGTGCAAGTGAGGTATGAAAGAATGGGATGCTGAAAACTATGCTAGGGCTCCCTGGTTAGACAGGCAGGAGCTGATTTGGGAAAAGCAATGTCACACTCGGTGGAAGTTTATTGCACTTATGGAGAAAGGAAAGATTTCTGTGGGTGAAACGCCATCAAGAGGGAGCCAATCAATAACTCTGTATAGGGTGCAGTGGTATGTTCTCCAGGGAGTCTGGTGACAAAGTGGATGATATTACTGTAGCAAAATCTAAGTTTATAGAAGAGTTGAAAAGTGGGGCAGGGCATAAATGATGGATCAATAGTCTAGAAGGGTAAAAGAATGGAGTTTGCTAGGCAGAGTCTAGTTTCAGGAATTAAGAACTTACGGATTCTGTATAGGAGCCCTAGCCTCACGTGAACCTTATTTATGACACTAGTGGTATGAAGGTTGAAAGACAGGTGGGGATTAAGCAGAAGACCAAGGTATTTAAATTCAGTCTTGTTCTGTGAAGTTGCCATCATTATCAGAGAGGTTTGTTTTAGGTTGAGGTTTTCTTAGACTGAGAAAACCATGTATTTCATTTTATAGAGTTGAGGACCATTCCTTTATTGGTGAACCACATATGCAGATTCTTGAAATCGATTGAAGGCTGAGGGAGAGGGATGTCCCTTAAATACATTACAGTGCCCCTTGCAGACACAAGTGGAATTAGCGGATTGAGTTGTACCTGGCACTGCATGGCACAAAAATAGTGATACAGTGCCTCTGGCGAAGAGCAAATGATGGCGTGCACTATTCCGGTCACACACACAGACACACACACACTAGTATAATGAGCTGTAGGCTACCCCTGTTTTCCTGCCCCAAGCACCATGCCTCCATTGCAATCAGAGTTAGTGCCCGATGCAGTCACAGTGACAAGGGCTTACCAACCAGCTGAGTCCCTCATTTCTCATGGTGGTTCAGATACTTGGCACCAGATGCCCTGACTTTCCACCGTTCACACAACCCCTGTACTGGGCCGTAGTCTCACTCCACCCACTATTACTTCTACCACTTCTACACTCCTACAGGAACATGAAAGAGATAGCCTCAAAGCCATCAGGAGACTCCTTGAGGGTTAGTCCGTAACATTTCCCCGCTCTCCCTAGTCTTGGGCCTGAGTCTCCAGAGACCCACACAAAGAAAACCAGTGCCACCTGAACCCAGGACCAGTCCACTGCCACCATTTCTGGCCCACAGGCCCCTTAACCAGAAGAAGCCAGACAGCACACCCATAGGCACTAACTGGAACTGATACACAATGGTACCCTGGACTGGGATGCACACCAAGAACTGGAAGTGCTTTTGGGGGCTAGGGACCCTATTTATATGCCCCTAGCATATAAGAATCATTACTCCCAGCCAATAGGCAATTTATAGGTGTATTGCTGGCACCAGGATATACTGCCACTAAACTGAACACATATTGCAAAAACAGAATGTGCCTCATTAAACATTTAGAACACATTTCAGAACCTTGATACTAAAGGCTAAGATTAATCCTTTAAGTGCACTTTAATCACAGTTACATTATTTTATCTGCAGGCCAAGAGGTATAGCCCCAGTGTAACACTTCACTATTTTTTACTTTACGTGGGTCCTGATTAACAGCTGTTATGACAGCTGGGTTGCAGGTGCATAAGGAATACATTTTAAAAACATATATGAATCTGAAGGCTATTCAGACCATGCAAACACACCCCTCTACACACACACACACACACACACACACACACACACACACGCACACTTCAAGCAGTTCTAAAATTACGGCTTGCACTGGATGTCTCACACTATATTACTGATCCACAGGAAAGTAGTTGAACACTTATATTTCAGTCTATATAACTAGACAAACTAAAATGTTGCTGAAATATAAATCAGTTACACATTATGGTAACTTCCTGCTTAGAGCTTTACAATAAAGATTTCAAACAACTGGTGCACTTATAGTCAGTATTTTATTTTTATCTGTGGCATCATTCATGATTAACTTACTTAGTCCTTTGCTCTGGGCTGTAGTCTGTAGACAGACAGTGCAGTGGGCAGTGGCTCCTAACTCCAAGTTCCTGCGCCGGGCTCCTCTGGTGACTTGTCCCGACTCCTACTGACTTCACTGTCCCACATTCCCCAACTAGAGTCAGTTGGTCCCAGTCCAGAGAAACATACAGAGCCGAGGTTAGGTTAGGTAGGTAGGGAAGGACGGGTCTCCGAGAGAGAGCCATGATCATCCAGCAGCGCATGGCACCACTGCTGGTGATATGTGAGGATGGCATGATGACTCCGACTGCGATGACTCATCTCAAGACTCTGTGATCCATCTCACTGCTGGCTGCCTGCTGGGGACTTCACCGACCTCACCTACCCGAGAGGTTAAATAAAAATTAAATTCCCCAGCCTGGCAGCCAGTCCCATCCCAACTACCGTTCTGAAAGTCCAATCGTTCCATAATTTGTAACTGGCACCAAAACTGAATCTGACAGCCAGCCAGTACCGCTGCTGGATGCTCGCATGTTCGCTGCCGCATGCACATCATGAGGTTCTTCATGTCAAAGGGCAGGCACGCGCACACACACTGCTCAGCGGAGTCAGCGGTGCTGGCATAGCTTTTTTCTCAGTCACCTGCTTGGAGCTGAGAAAAAACGAAACAAAAAAGGGAACTTGGAACAGCCTGAAGGGCCTCCCAAAACACAGGGCCCTATGCACAGGTGTAGTTGGCGTAATGGTAAATCCGGCCCTGGGCAGGTTGCAAATACTGAGTGAACACTTTTTTTTTAATACTTTATTTTTTATTCAGAGAGAAAAAATAACACCATTTTCAGTAAACATATTAGTAATTCATCTCGAAAAATATTCTTTTGAAACTTCAAAAATCTCCAAAAGCATACATTTTTTTTATTTCTGAAGGGTTAAAAAGTAACAATCACAAGTAAGTTTTTAATAAGGAACTTAAATTAAATTAAATTTCAAAAAGCTGTATGTGCCAAGTTTTACACTCTTATATCAGATTCTCATAAAAAGTTCTTTTAAACCCAAATACCAACATTAGCTCTTAAGATATTTTTAAAAAGAAAAAGAACCTAAGAGGAGAAGAAAAAAAATGTCCCATTCTATAATCCTTGTTCTTCCTCACAAACCCACTGGTACATACTGGGTCTCATCTGCTTCATCCTCTAGATCTGAACCCAAATCAGCTGGAAGCGCAATGTTCTTCTCATAGAACTCCCTTGCCTTTCTACAGCCAGCATGGCAGGTATCCCAGCCTCTGTAAATTCCGATTTGATAGCCAGAAATCTTTTTCACTGCCTTTGAGTTAGCATGGAAAAATCTGGATACAAATGCAATCTTGTGCCTTTGAATACAATTTCTCTTCGCTATATGACCATGTTCAAGATTTTATTACATTCAGCTATTGAAGAGAAGGTGCAAATAGTATAACGTATATCTGAATTTGCTCCCTACGAGACAGTCCTAGTTTGCGGTCAGAAAATTGACTCGAGAATCAGAGGCTGTTCCAAAGATAATGTAATACTGAACAAGTTTTCCACATACTCTCTTAAATCTGAAATGGTAACATCTGGGAAGAGACCTATAAGGTGCAAATTTCTTAGCAGAAGAGTATTCTCTATCTTTTCCAGCTTACTCATGGTAGCAAGCTGTTCATGTAAAGCCGCATTTATGGTGCTCTCTGTGTTCAGCAGACAAGCTGAAAGTTTTTCATTAACTTTTTCAGCGGCTTCCGGCCGGTTCTCCACCACTAAAATGTTCTCCTCCATTTGCTGACAGCAGCTCGCGATGTTCCCCAAGGAGGAATTCATCATCTTCAATGAGGTACACATTTCTTCTTGAAAATCCAGGATAATAGTCTGAATTGATTGCAATGACAGTTTTGCCGGCTGTTTGGGTTTTGAGCCCAACTCTGGGCGTCCTGTAACTGGGGAAGCCATTTCTCTCTGCAGGCCGGCAGAAACTACTACCTCCTGTAGCGGAGTCGTCTTCCCCTGTTTAGGGGTTAGAAATTTCTCTATTGTAGTCGCCTTACTTTCGTCCACTTCCCTTAGGGCTTTTGCCCTTGTATTTGAAGCCATATACTTAAGTTTCGGCTTCTGTTAGCAAGTTCAGGCCACTTGAGCTCTACAGCAACATTGGAACCATCAAAAACTCCCAGAATGCCCTCAAAATACTGATGAACACTGAAGTTCTGTGTGTTAGCCTTCCCTCCCCATGCCACGTTTTTTTCTTTTATCCCCTTTTGGTTTTTTTTTTGTTTTTTTTTTTTTTGCTGCTTGTTAGTTTTTTTTTCAAATAAATGAAGTTTATTGAGTATATTATAAGTACAAACACCAACCACAACAATACAACATTGTAGCATACAAATATGGCAATTAAACAGTATGTGAACACATAAACAATGTTGTGGCTCCCATCTGTTCTATTAGCCCAGATATGTCTGCTGACCCAATGGGGAGACCACAGTCCATGAAGATGTAGGCCATGTGGCTGAACAAATACCCAGATGCTGCCTTGGCCTGATTGGGAAATAACAACATAAACTACCCTACCTAACAAAACTATACTACCAAAACCCAAATCCCCTGCCCCCTTGCCCCCCTTCCCTCCCTGAAGCCTCCGCTCTGCGCACCACTTGGACAGATCATGGGGGATATCCACAGGCCTTCCTCCTAGGAAAAAGGCCAGAGAAAAAAACAACCCAATTTACTCTGGTAAAGAAGAAAAAGGATGGAAAGAAAGAATTCCACACCCCTTTTATGAGGGAAAAACCTTCATCCTTCACCATCCGGGGCTAGGGGACAGCTTATGATAGGAAGGAGTGCCATCAGGGATCCCCACCGATTGTTAAAAGCTTCTGCATGGTACATCCTAGAGGCGATATGCTTTTTGAGCGTAAGACCTGGAGAATTTCATAAGCCATTCCTTAAGGAAGGACTGGATTGGTCAAGCCAATGGTGGGTAATAACCAGTTTGGCAATGGTTGAGATCAAAGACATATGGACTTTTAGGCATCCTATCATGCAGGCAGGAAACAACCCAACTAGGCAAACCTGTAGCATGAAAAAGAAGTCTAGGCATAACATAGGATCCAGGGCACCTCTGATAGCCTGCTAGAAAGGAGTCACAAAAGCGCAGTCCCAGAGGATGTGCCTGAGGGTGCCCACCGAGTTTCTGCATCTATTGCAAAGTGGGGATTCAGATTTGCCCATCCTGGCTAGCTTGGAAGGAGTAAAATACATGTTGTGCAAAACCTTGAACTGAAGAAATCATAGCCAGTCCTGCTCGTTGTATTTATACAGGTCGGTCCACACTTGCCACCACTCCCTGTCTTCCATTGAAAGCTCAAGTTCATGCTTCCAATAGAAACAGACTCCCTGTGGTTTATCCAGATCCAGACTCTGGAGCAAACCATAGTACTTTGAGATAGGATGTGGTTGAGTAGTGGTATCTATTAGGTCCTGAAGAACTGGGTTGGCACAGTCTTGCCAGGGAAGGGAGCCTAAGAAAGAGGAAATTGCACCCTGCAGTTGTAGGTGTTTAAAGAAATAGTAAGTGGGAATGGAAAAGTGGGCTTGCAGTTCCTTTGTAGGGCACATTTTGCCCCCTAAAATCAAAGATGATACTGGAGTGGTGCCCAATGCCGGACAAAAATTCATGGGTATGGGGCGATTGGCAATCTTGAAGTGTGGGTTATTGAAGAGGGGCTGAGATAGGTCTTTATGAAGAGAGAGGTTCCAGTGAGCACTAAGCTGGTGCAGAGCCTTGAGAGACCACCAAAGTGGAGAGTTTCTAAGAGGTAATGGGTGCTCTGAGGTATTCAGGAAAAATAAGCACCCCAGTCTTAATCCTTGTAGCCTACACAGGAACCTTTCCAAGAGGACCCATTGGGGGATATGGGGTCCCCTAGCTCTCCATTATCTGAGCTCCACCAGAAGATCTTGCTGCAGTGTGTAGCACAATAGCAGAGGAAAAAATGGGGCAACCGCAATCCCCTCCCCAAGTCTTTTTGGTGAGTAAGCTTGGTGTAAGCCCGTCTGACCGCTTTCCCATTCCAAAGGAACTCTGAGATAAGTGAGTGCAGGTGCCTGAACCAACACTTAGGAAGAAAAGGGCCCAACATTGACAAGGGGTTAAGTATCCTGGGCAAAACATTCATCTTTATCACATTCACCCTACCCCAGACTGAAAGCGAGATAGACTTCCATCTTAGAAGATCCGCCTGGACGGATTGGACGATGGGAGAAAGATTAAGCTTGACGAGGGAAGAGAGGGACTGAGATATTTTGATTCCTAGGTATGTGAGAACCTTAGGTTCCCGCACCAGACCCAGATTCTCAATCTGGTGTTTCCTGAAATGCACATTAAGGGGCAGAACTTTGGATTTCTCCAGAATGAGTTTATACCCTGCAACTTGGGAGAATCTGTTAATGAGAGACACTGCGGACAGGATGGAGGAACCTGGGTCTTCTAAATGCAGTAAAAGAACATCAGCTTAGGCCGATAGTTTGTAATTGGTGTTCCCAAGATGTATCCCCTTGTTTTCTGGACATGCCTGTAAAGATCGAATAAAGGGTTCAAGATATAGGCTGAACAAGAACAGTGAGAGGAGGCATCCCTGCCTGGTCCAATGATCCAGGGAGAACAAGGATGAGAAAACTCCACTGCATCGCACCCTCGCAGTAGGTTGGTGGTAGAGGACCCTGAGCCAATCACAAAATTGAACTGGAAAACCATATCGGTGTAGAGAGACAAACAGAAAGGGCCAAGATACACTATCAAAGGCCTTTTTGGCATCAAGTGAGACAAAGACCACGGGGGTTAACCGCTCTCTATCCAACGCAATGAGACGGAGGACCTTGTGCATATGGTCTGAAGAGAGGTGACCTGCCACAAAGCCCACCTGGGTGGGGCTGAGAAGAACTTGCCAGACTTTAAGAAGGTGGTTGGCTAGTACTTTGGAAAGGATCTTCAAATCGAATTTAACAGTGATATCGGACAGTAATTTCTAGGCTGAAGGTGTGATTTACCTGGTTTGGCAGGACGGTTATCCAGGCCTATGTAAAGGAACCATCTGATAGACCAGACGAGGGCAAATACTTGAACAATCTGGCAAGGAAGGGGACCAGGACCTCTTTGAATGCTGCATAGAAAGCATTGTTGACCCATCCAGGCCTGGGGCTTTGTCCTTTGGAAGCTATTCTATTACCTGGAGAATTTCCTGATGAGAGATGGGTGCTTGCAAGAGGTCCCGACGGGATTGTGAGAGAGAAGGCAAGTCCACTAAGTTGAGGTATTTAGCCAGAATTTCGTCATCTGGGGAATCATCTCTCTGGATATAAAGGGCTTTGTAAAAATGGCTGAATGCCTCCGTTATGTCTCAAGATTGGGTCAAGACCTGACCCCCAGGAGTTCGCTGAATGCCCTGAATCAGACTGCGACTGTCGGCTT
Organism: Neoceratodus forsteri; assembly: GCA_016271365.2. Classification (NCBI taxonomy): domain Eukaryota; kingdom Metazoa; phylum Chordata; order Ceratodontiformes; family Ceratodontidae; genus Neoceratodus; species Neoceratodus forsteri. The sequence goes on along the minus strand of CM057453.1, from coordinate 1,574,135,671 downwards.
GCTGGAGCCAAAGGGCCAGAAGCAGCCCAGCTAGATCACCAGACTCCAAATAGTGGAACTTGGTTCTTTGCAGGGCTGATTCTGCTTGATTGGCTAGAAGCCCAAAATACTGGGTCCTCAGATTGTACAGTCAAGACCACGTATCTGGATCTTTAGAGGAGGAGGGGTGGTGTTCCAGACTCCTAATCTGAGTAAGGAGATCTTGTGTGAATTTCGCCCTTTGCTTTTTCATTATGGTAGACAACCTAATGCACTCCCCACGCACAGCGCATTTAGGTGCCCCCCAAAGCGTGTCCAGTGTTTCCACCGTGCCTTCATTTTCCCGGAAGAATGTTTGCATGAAACTAGTGATGGTGGACACAAATTCTGGGTTTCTCAAAACAGCAGAATTGAGGCACCATGCTCTGTCCCCTTCCACCAAGCCTCCCAATGTATGTTCAAGAGCAACTGGGGCATGATCAGAAAGCACCATGGGTAAAATTTCACATGATGTTAGACCAGACAAATTAGCAGCTGTAATGAGAAAGCAGTCAATACAGGAACAGGAATTATGTTGGGGGGAAGGTATATTGCTTGTCAACTGGATGTAGAATACGCCAGGGTCTCTCGATACCCATCATGTCCAGTAGCTCTTTAGGGCCCGCTGAGCCAGGAGAGGCTCTTCCAACAGGAGCCGATTTGTCCAGCTCAGGTTGGCAAACTAAATTCCAGTCACCCTCAAGGATAATAGGGATATGTGGAAAGTTAGCAGTTGGGACAAAAGAAAAGTAAAAAATTTAGGAGTCTGTACTGGGACCATAAATCCCACCTAAAAGAATATCTGTCAGGTCTAACCTGCCTCGACCAGTATATAGCGACCGTCTGGGTCTTTGTTCTCAGACAGCAGCGTGAATGGAGTATTTCTATTAATCAAAATGCCCACCTCCCTCTTACTACTATTCCCTGCTCAAAAGGCTTGACCAACCTACTCCCTCCGAAATACTGTATATCATTTAGCCTTAGGTGGTTTCCTGTAGAAACACTACATCTGGGTGGTACTTCCTGAGGTGTTTGAGAACCATGTATCTCTTCCGCTTCTCATTCGCCCCCTTGATGTTCCATGATATGAATTTATAAATCGTCCCCATGGCCAATTACTTCAATGATGAAATTCGGGTCTCCATGTTGAGTGGATACTACATAGTAGAGGTCTCCAAGCCCCTCCTGAACCCCCCCTCCATGAACCACACACTCCCCTCCATCCCTACATCCCCATCCCCTGACCTGCACATGCCTCCCCAGCCCCCCACACCCTTGAAGAGATAACAATCCATGTAAGGCACCCATTCCTCCCTAGCCATACTTGTCCCTGGCTCCTCAGGCTGAAACTCCAGTAGAATTCGCCCTTGATGGTGAGCAACCGCTGAGCAGGCCCCCAACCCTCCACCCTCAGCTCAAACAAATGCTACCTTCAAATAGTGCTAGTCCCAAACCGCTTATAGTTCTATCATTAACAGTGACTTCAAATAAGACATTTACTCAGTCCACAAGGTATAATAGTGTAACAACACACCCACCTCCCAACACACACAAAACCTTAGTCGTAATTCAAATAGAATTGCCTCACTATAAGGCACTGTAAAGGGTTGGCTGGCTTCAGGCCCAGATAAATCAGACACCCCAGGTCATGTAGAGGATAGGCGACCCCAGTCTAAAGTGGTTAATCTTTCCCACAGGGCTACTGCAAAGTGCGCCCATCTCGCAATAATGGGAAACATGAAAGGCTGCCACCTCCACATAGCATCCCTAGCCCCCGCCTCCAAGGAATCTCCTCCACCAGCCTCTCACAAGTTAAATTTAAAGATGCTACCCTCAGGCACTCTCCTGGTGGCCATTAGGGAATACAGCTCGAGTCCAAACCAAAGCGGGTACACATTATAGGAGCGGGAGACTGCTGCCATTGGTAGCACTGATATAAAAAAAGAACAGCGCAGCATACCGCCCCCCAGCCCGACATAGTGCCCTTCCAGATTACAGTTTGCGAGGGAGAGGGAGGGAGGGGGAGACCACCCCCACAACTCTCCGCCTCTTCACCAAACGGTTACGCCAAAGGCACCATTACTGAGAGTACACCCCATGGTAAGGATCCCAGTGCCCCTCACCAGCTCCTTAAAACCCTTGGCCCACCAAGAGAGTCCTGACATGATCACCCTCAGCTATTACCTTGAGGGTTGCAGTGCTGTTACCAAGTTAGTGAAAGGAATACTGGGGACCCCGACAGAGCAGAGAAAAGAGGCACCATACCAAAGGCCCACAGCCCTCCTGAACTCCATAGAAGTGGCAAAGCCTTACTTTAGCCCTTCCCGGGAGAATACAGTATATCCGGGATGGTCCATGGACCAGAGGCCCTGATTGCGGTCTCCATTTGTAGAGCAATCCTCTCCTCAGCAAGCCCCCAGCATGGTGACGTGGATGGTCTAGGAGGGAGGAGCCCCCAGGACTCCCTGTCCCCCGAACCCAGAGAAAGACCCTAACCAGGCCCTGGGATCCCTGAAAACCCACAACCCCAAGTGGGGAACACATTTCAACTAAGGCTTAGTTAGGTCCAGCAGACCCAAATCCGAAATGTCTAACTGATAGGTACACATAATAGAAAATAGAAAATATAGAAACACAAAGTATCCAGAAACTGTGAATCCACAACAATGTTGCAAGAGTCCCTCATTTAGGAGCCTGGAAATGATCTGTGAATAAAGCAGGCAACTCTTGCTTGGCTTGGTCAGCTATCTCAAAGGTTTTCGTGTATCCACAGTGGTTTAACTGCAGGCGAGCTGGGTACAGCATCTGAATCTAATCCCTGTGGTCATCAGTTTAGAAACCATCGGGTTAAATTCTGTCCTTTTCTGCCTGACTGAGCGGGGCAAGTCCTGTGACACACAGATTTTGTTGCCCTCCCACAGCAAATCCTTAGTGTCTTTAAGCTTTGTAAGGATGTGGACCTTATCTAAGAAGTTAAGGAGTTTAAAGATTAGAGGACAAGGAGGTAAATTGGTGGGAGGAGTAGGCCGCAGGGCCCTATGCACTCTCCCGACAATGTAGCTGGCTCTGTTGGAAGAGGCGCCAGCTATTTTGTCCAGGAACGTTTATAGAAAGAGAATTGGGTTCGGACCCTCTTCACCCTCTGGAAGACCAAGGAGAAGCAGATTGTTGAGTCTGCTACGCCCTTCCAGGTCTTCAATTTTTTTTTCATCCTAGCGAGTTTCCTGTGGGTGGCTGTGGCTTCAGTTTCTGAGCAGGCCTTCCAATCTTCTAGGGAGCTTATCCGAGCCTCTGTGTCCCCAACTCTCCACGTAAGTACTTCAAAGCTTTTATGCAGGGCAGCCAGTTGACCAGTGATGCTGGGGAGAGCCTCCTTAATTGGGGAGCGTTTTAATAGAAATTTCTCCTCGGATAGAGGAGTCGGAGGTGGGACTTGTTTACCAACCACCGCAGGCTGTGTTTTGGAGTTTTTGCTTGCCTTGTTTTTCTCCGGTGATATTGGAGGTGAGTGGGTTTGGCCTGCAGGCTGCATCTCCACTTTCATTGAGCAGCCATAAAGCTCCAAATAACTGTCGGCTGAACTAAAAGGCACACCAAGTACCTAACTGTGCCATGGGTAAAAAGCCAGTAGACCAGAAGAAAAAACGATTTGGACACAAAAAATGGTGATTTGAAGAGCTGAGGTACGGAGTTGAGATGAACCCTACCCACTCCTCCGACGCATTACGTGACCTCCTTGCAGTGTTGGGTAAGTTACTTTTTCTATTACTTTCATTTCTTTTAGAAACTTGATCCAGGACTTCCGTGACATCATGCCCTGAGGAGCAGCTTGAATCTCTAACTCCATCTCCACCAAGGCCTTAAACAACCTAATTAGCAATAATAGACCTCAAATCTATTCAACTTGAGTGTGGAGTAGCTTTGGAATGCCTAAGAAAAACCTGACCTTCAAAAACCACAAGCAGGGGTGCAGAGTTGGACGGAGGTGGCTCCGATAGCGACAGTTCGCAATTTTCTGGAAGAAGCGAGCGATCGAGAGGAGGCGGCATAAAAATACCACAGGCTACCAGACAAATGGACATTGTGCTGCAGGAGTTGACAGACTTCAGAAAAGAAACACACTCCACATTAACAGCTCTCTGAACTGACTTGGGGAAAATGGAAAAGTGACTCAATAGCGTGGAGGAGCAGGCCATGGTCACGGACTCTCGAGTCGATTCTGCAGAGCAAGCTATTGTCCAAATGCACCAAATCCTGAGCGACTTACAAGAGAGGGCTGAGGATGCTGAGGCAAGAAGCAGGTGAAATAATTTGCGGATTAATGGATTACCCAAAGGCATTGAGAGCAAAGATCCGACCCAGTTGATGTAGCAGTTTTTCAAATCTAAATTAGACCTACCAGATTCCTGCACGCTTGAGATGGACTGAGTGTATTGTACTTTAGGCCCGCAGTCCAACAGCAGGCCATGAGCTATCTTGGTGAGGTTCCTGCATTACTAGGAGGAGTTAGTGCTGCACAAATCATGGCAACAAGGAGACCTGACTTATTCGGCCACAGGATCTATGTCGATAATGAATATCCCATGGCGATTGCAGCAAGACCAGAGCTTATGCACCGATCCTTAAAAGTTGAAGGAAGCGAAAATCAGATTTAAGACCCCTATCCCTTGAGATTGGTGGTTCACTTTGAGGAAGGCTCCAAAACATATGAAACGCGGAAGAGGCAGCCTCAGAACTCTAAAAAGGGCCTGGAAGTAACACTTTTGCAGAAACAATCTGCTGCTTCCTTAGCAACAAAGTTGGCACAGAGCGTTTGGAACAGAGTCCCTCAGAGAGAACAGCGTCGAAGGGAGGGGGCCCTTGCGATCCAACAGATCATCAAGGGAATGAAGCAGCAAGTCAGATCTCAATTTGGGAATACCCAACCTAAGGAAACAGTGACTAAATAACTAATCAGACATGTTTATCTCCTTTATAGTCTTTTGATATCTCCCTGGACTGCTTGGTTGCCGCGACCAGTGGGGAGACCCCTTTGGATGGCCTTTGACCCCCCTCAGTTTGCTCTGCCGGGCCCGTAACCCCTGAGTTGTGGCTCTTCTGTTGAGCTCCCCCCCCAAACACAACCAAGCTAGGCTTCACTGTACCTTGGATTCATCACCATCTTGGCTGCCTGGCGCTCCCCCCTTTTTTCTTGGCTTGGGGGGTGGGGTGGATGGTCCCAGATACGAGGAGGGCCGGAGTGGTTGGGGGCTTGGTTGGTCAGTCCCATATGGGGCGTGGAAGTGGTGATTAGGGATGCCCCAGCATTCATGACCCTGCGCTATTATGTGTTCCTTGGCAGCCGCCATGCCTCCCATTCTGATGAAGCAACCAAATCGCTTTACTCTAAATTGAAGATAACACTAAGATCTTGTTTAGGAGTCCCTTAGTACTATAATTACTAGTGACGAGAGATGAGTTTAATTTGACGTCACTTCCTGGTAGGGCTCCACCACGGCTGTCTCAGTGGGGAACGTACACTGGGGAGGGCAGGCTTCTGGGGTAATGGAAGTGGACTGGTGAGAATAATTCAGATGCCAGGGGAAAATTTTAGTCAGTGCTGGTTACTCATCACCACTCTAACTGCTCCATATTGCTGAAGGTACTGAAGAGGTCTGACTATTTCAACACTTTGGCCTTGGTGGAGTAAGGGCCTTGACCACCTACCTCTTACTCCCCCTACCCTAACAAAGATGTTTGATGTCTAGTCTATCAGTAGATAGACACGGCCACATCTTGGCACTCTCGGAAACTGAGGGCCTAGTCACCACCAGTTCCATGGAAGCCACAGAGTTCAGCAGTCCTTGCCCAGTTGGCAAGGAACTGCAATAAGAAAGTGTGTTGGTTAAAGTTAAAAGTTTATTTTTCCCAGTTTGAGGGAATTGTCTTCACTATCCCTTAAGCAGGCAGGCACACTTTACAATGGGAGAAGGAGCTCAGATAAAGCTACCAACTTTCCAAGGCCTAAAACTGGGACAGGGTCCATCCTGACCATGCCTCCCCAACGATGTCACTCCCATGGCACCACCGCAGACAATGCTGCACACAATCAATTAAATTTGCTGCTTGCTCTGCCATGCTGCCCCACAGCAACACCAGCAGCAAACATCCAGAGTAAACAATACATCATTCTGCTGCAAGTTCCAAATCATGATGTACAGAAAGTTCATTAGAAGCAAACCTGTGTTAAATTGTGTTCAGACATTCGAGCTGTATGTATTGCTCCCCTGACAGTCTCATCCCAACCCGCTTACACTCCACTCATTTGCTGAGCACGCTTTACTTCAGTGACCCCACCACCACACCAGATTGTTTTCATACACGCCTCATTTGCTGAGCAAATTTCACTTCAGTGACTTCCACCACCACCACCACACCAGATTGTTTTCACACACTTCCCTGCAGCTGATCAGGATCGGGTACCTCAGTTCACTGCTGCCAGTCTCTTCTGTCTGGAGTCCCTCTCCACTGCTGGCAGGCAGACGTCCACATGCACTTGTTTGCACTACTACCCAGTCTAACGTAACTGGAAGGAACATGCTTTACTGTGCTTCCGCTGACATGCCTGCGGTGCAACATAGGCAGAGGGACTGAAGCTGCAAACTGTTGTCTAGCTCAAGCAGCACCACAGTGGTGCTGAAATAACTGTCACTCACAGATTAGCAGTCAACAAGAAAAAAGGGACAAAACTGGGACAAGTAAGCAAAAACCAGGACAAAAGTGACATTTTGCAAAACTTGTGGGGGCACTGAGACATGCTGCCTAAAATAGGGACTGCCCTGGGAAAATAGGGACTGTTGGTAACTTTAGGCTCAGAAAATATTTCAATAGAGAGGAGGGCCAACATTGGCCTGTTTCATTCATGTTAACAAATTCTTATGTTTGATGACCAAAACACCTCTCCAGATTTTTTCTTTGAATGTTAATGGACTAGGCAGTCTTGTGAAAAGGGCTAGAATGATTGCTAGGTTCAAGAAGGCACAAGCTGGAATAATATATTTACAGGAGACACATATGAATGCTTATGAGCATAAGAAACTAGCTGGGGGGTTACGCAGGTGTTTTCCTCTGCTTTTTACAAAAGGGCGAAAAAGAAGGTCGTCATACTAATTTCCACCCACACTCCATTCCAAATTACCCATGAATGGGCAGACCCAGAAGGACGTCTGGTAGTAGTACAGGGTCTCCTACAGGATGAAGTAATTACTTTGGCCAATGCATATTTTCCACGAGAATCACTTTGCAAACAATTAGGTACTTATTAAACAAAGTAGTCCAACTGTCCAAGGGTATTCTTTTACTGGCGGTGATTTTAATATCCCCCAAACCCCACTTAGATACTACCAAAGGAGCAAGAGGTAAACAATCAGCTCCACATACATTCTTTAGACGATTTGTGCAAGAGATGGGTTGATTGATATGTGGCATACCCTCCACCCCAGGGACAGAGGATATTCTCTTTATTCTGCAGTCCATGGGTCCTATTCCAGATTGGATCACTGTTATAAACAAAAAAAACTTAGAGATCCTAGTTGAAGCTACAATGGGAGATACAGTGGGTTCAGACCATGCCCCGGTGATCACAAAATGGGAATTGGACCTGGAGAAACGGAATACAATCTGGAGGTTTAATCCATTTTACCTCAAAAACCCCCTTTTTAAAGAATTTATAGAGGAAAAGATTCAAGAGACCCTCCACGATAATTCCGACCCGAAGGTTTCCCCCTCAATTTTATGGGATACCTTGAAAGTGGTACTCCGTGGCCACTTAATTCAGTATACGACAATGTTGAAAAAACAGCGTAGTGAAAAACAAACTCACTTAGAGCAGACACACAACTTTCTCCAAATGGCACACCAACAGGGGGATAACTCTGTACTGCCTCAGCTTAAAAGGACCAGACAAGACTTAGATGCCCTGGTGACCCAAAACACTGAGATTGCCCTAGCCTTTCTCAGGCAAAGGTATAGAGAAATAGGTCCTAGAGCTACACGATTGCTAGCCTATAGACTGCGCAAACAGAAACGCCTTACTACTATAGCTATAATCAGGGACCCAGATACTGGGTCTCGGTATTTGGAAACTAACCAAATTACCCAGGTATTTTGTGAATATTATAAAAAATTATATTCCACGGATCATCCTTCACAACCTAGGGATATGAATGCATTTCTTGCACCCCTGGACCTCCCACAGTTATCCAATGATCAGCAGGAATCTCTGGTTTCCCCGATCTCCAGCACTGAACTAGCAGTATCCATGTCCCAATCCAAAACCATGAAGACACCTGGCCCGGATGGGTATGGGGCAGAGTTTCACAAAAAAATTTAGTTTACAGACTGCCCCACTCCTCCTCCAGGTATATAATGGAATAATTCAGAGACAGATGGACCACCCCACCCAGTTGGTTATATGCGGTAATATCCCTGATCCCTAAACCTGGCAAAGATCCCCAACAGTGCTCTTCTTATCAACCAATTTCAGTTTTGAATATGGACTTTCATGTCCAACTTTTCATGTCCATTACTGCCAGACGATTGGATGCAGTGTTACCTACCATAGTTAACATAGATCAAACTGGATTTGTTGACGCCAGATCTAGCATGGATAATATAAGGAGAGCACTACATCTGGTACATGAAATGCAATCACAGATAACCCCTTCAGTCCTTCTCAGCCTTGATGCTGAGAAGGCTTTTGACAGGGTCTCGTGGCCCTTTCTATATTCCACCATGATAAGGATGGGTTTTCCCTTATCCTTTGTCTCCCTGACTAAGAATATGTACTCCCACCCTCATGCTTGTGTAAAAGTCTCGAGACACCATTCCCCATATTTTCCCCTGTTTAGGGTTACAAGGCAGGGCTGCCCTATGTCACCCGGCCTATTCACCCTTTTTATTGAGCCACTGGCGCAAGCCATTAGGAGCTCCCCTATGACAGAGGGGATATAGGCGGGAGAGTCAGAGCATCGTGTCGCCTTATATGCAGACGATGTGCTGCTTTTTCTCTGTAACCCAGAACAGTCGACCCCAACCGTTTTTAACATACTGGAGCAATTTGGAGCATGCTCGGGATATAAACTGAATACCAATAAAACCTTTAATTTTGCCCCTCCATCATCTTTTACACAGGCCTACCCTTTCCATTGGGATCTGTCCAAACTAAAATATCTGTTTATTTAACACATAAGGCGAGGGATGTAGAGAGGGATAATAACACCCAGTTCTATACCCAACTCCAATCAGACCTGGAGAGATGGAAAGTACTACTGTTGAATCTTCTCCAGAGAACAGAGGTCATTAGGACGGTAATTCTACCTAGAGCCTTATACGTGTTTCAGAATATTCCCATATATATCCCAGCCAAGACTTTTTGCATTTGGAATAAATCAATTAGTAGATTTATTTGGGTGGGAAAACACCCCAGAATAAAATTCTTCACTTTGACCCTCCCCAGGAATTTAGGAGAGCTGGCCCTGCCCAACCTTAAATATTACCACTGGGCAGTGCACATAACTTTTATTTTGAAGTGACTGCTGAGGGGTAACCTCACTCACTGGAATGCAATTGAAGAGGGCCTTGTGTCTTCCCGGAACCTAACTGGTACCACTATGTACTGTTCTCACCCCCCCCCCCTTTGGAGCAGGAACCCAATAACCCATGGATTTCTCACCAATTGCAAACCTGGAAGGTAATTAGAAGGCACTTTACCCTCTCCCCATACCTATGGAGGTTAACCCCAATAGCTATGCTTGAAGGGTTTCTCCCAGTCAGGCTAGATCATACATTTGCCACCTGGGAAATTGCAGGACTTTTTAATATCGCACATTTCCTCTCGGCTGGAGAATGTAGATCCTTTCAAGACATGTGCTGGTCATATGGGCTGAGAAGGCAGGATTTCTTTTGGTTTTTGCAGGTGCGACACTTTTATTATGCAATTCCGGCAGAGCTGCGCTGCAATGAAACTACCCCCGGTGGTACTCCTTCAAGGGGGTATCATTGACGAGGGGCTACCCATGTGGTCTCGGCCATATGTAGGGCACTGGTGGAAACCTGGGGCCTGGATACTGATGAGATAAATACAAAGTGGGTCAGGAATGTGGATCAGTCCTTTCCTCACAACAATGGGACAAATGTTGCCTATCAATATTAAGGCTCACCTACTCACATGGCTGGAGACTGTTTGCTTGGCAGGTTCTGACTAGATACTTTGAACACCAGCCATAACAGCACATTTGCATCTGTAGGTCTTGGGGAATACTGCGGCAATGTGGGGAACCTGCAGCACATCATACCCATATATTCTGGCAGTGTCCGAATTACAGCCTTTTAAGAACTCTCTACAAAGTGAATTGACGGAGCTGTTTAATATACCAATTAATTTAATTGTAGATTTATTTATCTTAAATAATTTCCCACGCGGAATGGTAGATTTATGTATGAGATACCTGCTGGGAATTGCCCTACTGGCAGCTAAGAAAACCCTAACACGATGCTGGCTGACCCCTAGGATTCCCACAGTTGGCGGAGTGGAGGGAGATAGTGACTAACATATACAGATCAGAAAAAATGTCATATCATTTAAATGATAAGTCAGACCTGTGCACTATGAAATGGTCCAGATGGATTTTTTATATAAGTTTGAAAGATCCATCCTTTATTCCATGAACGTTACTATAAGTAAACAGGGAAATTATGCTCTATTATTTAGAGAGAGATAACCAGTTAAGAGGGGTTGACCGGGGAATAACTGGAGGGAAAGGCGGATTAGGGCTCCTGGGATTAGGGAATATAGCTGATTATAAACCTTTATGTGTAATTTAAAGAAAAGTGCCCTGACTTCGATAGTATGGATTTTTTTGAGATTACATGTACTCTCATTATAAACTGAACCTAGAACTTTTCAAGATGGACTGCCACGCTACCTGATTATAGCTGTCTGCTGCTATAGGAATTAAGATATATAGCTCATAGCTCCCTCTACTTTTCTTTATGATTTTGTCTAAATGAACTGTGACAAATATGTCTGTACCCCACCCCCCTTGTTAAATGTTAAAATCTGAATAAAGACTATATTAACAAAAAAAAATAGAAACTTGATCCAGGAAGCTCTGTGCAGTCACTAGCAACGATGGAAAAGTACTAGAAAAAGTAATACCCCTGACAGTTAGTTACTTATTTCTTTTTATGCAAAAACAATGCAAAATAATAAAAAACTATAACAGATGACATTTATTTGAAAGTAATATGTTAGTTACTAGTTACTTTCAAATAAATGTAATCAGTTACAGTCACGTATTACTTTTGTATAAAAAGATATAAGTAATTGTAACTGTAAGGTGCATTACTTTTTCCAGTACTTCTCCATCCTTGCTACGACTGCACAGAGCTTTCTAGAACAAGTTTCCAAAAGTAATAGAAAAAGTAACTTACCCAACACTGCCTCCTTGTTGTTAGTTTTTAATAAAAGACATGTTGCTGCTACTGTAGGCTGTACAGAAGGCTGAAAACCACAATAACATGACAAGAACAGGTTTCATAGGTTGATCCAAAGCATAGTAGACAAATGTTCATATTGCTCACCATAAATTAATTGAAGTACCTCTTAAGGGCAGGTTAAGTCAGTGAGCTCCGTGCTGAATCTCTCAGCCACTCACAGACTGATTTCTGTTGTACACACCCTATATACCTCAGTACCACCTGACCAACTTAGTATAGTAGCAGCTGGTCGGGTGACTAAGCTGGCGTGTGTGCCTGCAGAGTCGCACAAGCATGTTTGTCTCTCCCTCTGACTGTGCCCCCCACAACTTGAGCCGTGAGGAACAGCAAAAGGAATCCTTACCAAACCAGTAAGTTTAATGGGCTATTACAGCAGTGCAGCAGCTGATGAGGCGAATCTCAAGATGTTAGTTTAATGGCTTTGCCAGTTTGCATGCAACTTTGCATCCCTATTCTAGGCACTGGCAACTGTGGCAACTGGCAAGTTAACTTGGCAACTGGTGAAAAAAGGACAGGAACATGGGCACCTCTGAGCTGTGGTGGGATCCGAATGTGGGAGCACAGCTGCACACTGAGTGAGACGGAGTCTTTTGGAGGGCGAGGGGGGAGGCAAAAAGAATAATACTATCTAAGCATTGTTATTTTTGGCCTTCTCTCTCTCTCTCTCTCTCTCTCTCACTCACTCTCCAGAAGACTCTGTTTCACTCAGTGTACTGCTGTTCTCCCATGTTCGACTCCCACCACAGCTCAGAGGTGCTCCCTCCCTATCCATCTTCCTCCAGTTGCCATGCCACCTTGCCACTTGCCAGACAGTGCCTACAACAGGACAGGCACTGGCAGCAGCACTTGATGAAAAAAGGCTGTGCATGCATACAAGTGCAATTCTTTTTTTGTCACAGGTTGCCAGACCAAGTTACCCTGAATAAGCTGCAGTCCCCTCAGAATCAGATCTGCCCAGTGCCTTTCCCACTGGTAGCCGACTGGCCATTGTGGTGTTGATGGATGGTTCACTTGGGTAGGGTATCTGCCTTCCTTATGGGGGAATTTTTTTGCCTGCTGCGGCCACCAAGGAGAAAAAATCAAAAGTCATGAGCTGCAATGAAACATGCTATGCTACTAAGTTAAATACAGTATGACAGGTGCATTTATTTTATTCAGTCAGTGCAGGCAAAGACTGAATAAATGCACATAAGTTAGGAAAAAGTAATTGCATTTAACTTAGTAGTGGCCTGGGTTTCTTTCCACACTCCTTTTGCTTTTTTCCCCCCATTCTTTTTGTGCCTGTAGCATATTTAAATAGCCACTCACGGCAGTCCTGGACTCAGAAAAGTTATGTCACAGGTTCTTATTGATCCAGGTCTGCCAGGCCGCACTGGATCCGGGGGGGGGGGTGTTCTGATTTTAGGCGGGTTGGTCCGCCCATCTCTAGTTTGAAACCTGGCCATCAGCTCAGAGGGGGAGGAACCACAGGCAAATAGGACTGTGCCATCTGCATACATGTAGATGGACACAGATAAGCAAGCAGAGGGGGACATTGTTTAGGAATACCAAGAGTTATGGGCCAAGGACAGAATCTTGGCCCTGTATTCCTTCTCCTATGTCACCAATGGACATACTGAAAAGGACTGGACCCAGGAGTGACCCTTACGGAACCCCACTTGTGACTCCTTATCTCCCACCTTAGCTCTGTTTACCCAGCACCCTCTGCTGTCTCCCCCACAGTCAACTACCTATCCATCTAACTAGGTCCTTCGCCACACGTAAATCTTCTAAATTCATCAGCAGCCTTCTGTGTGGCACTAAGCTGAATGCTTTGTGGAAATCGAAGAAAAGTAAAGTCACTGATTGTCCCTATCCACTTCATTAATTACCTAGTCAAAGAATGCTATCAAGTTGGTCTGGCAAGACCTCCTGCCACAAACCCATGCTATTTACTATCCTAGAGTCCATTTCTCTCAGGTAGTCCACTAGGTAAAAGCTACCAACTGTCCCTATTTTCCCAGGACAGTCCCTGTTTTAGGCAGCATGTCCCAGTGTTCCCACAAGTTTTGCAAAATGTCATTTTTGTTCCAGTTTTTGCTTACTTGTCCCAGTTGTATCCCTTTTTTTTTTTGCTGACTGCTAATCCATGAGTGACAGTTATTTCAGCACTACTGTGGCACTGCTCAGGCTGGACAGCAGTTTGCAACTTCAATCCCTGCACCTGTGTTGCACTGCAAGCATGTCAGTGGGAGCACAGTAAAGCATGTTCCTTCCTGTTAGATTAGAAAGGGTAGTAGTGCAAACAAACACATTTGGACGTCTGTCTGCCAGCAGCTTAGAGGGACTCCAGACAGAGAAGAGACCGTCAGCAGGGAACTAAGGTACCTGAACCTGATCAGCTGTAGGGAAGTGTGTGAAAACAATCTGGTGTGGTGGTGGGAGTCACTGAAGTGAAGTTTGCATCAGCATCCCACCCCCTTCTGCTTCCTCACAATTACGTTCTCTGGATACAAAAAAGAGTGCGGGTGCAGATAATATTGAACCTTACTTCCTAAAACTTGGCCATACCTATCTGACCGCCCCCATTACACACTTATTCAACACCTCTCTGATTCAAGGTGAGCTACCTGTCTTGTGGAAAACTGCCCACATCCTACCATTATTCAAGACTGGGGATCCGAGTGATCTGAACAATTACCGGCCTATTTCTATACTATCCGTCCTCTCTAAATTACTTGAAAAATTGTCAACATCCAACTTAGAGAACATTTGGATTCACAAAAGTTGCTAAACCTGGCTCAGTCCGGCTTCCGAGCCAAACACAGTACAATATCGGCTCTTGCCAAAGTAACTACAGACTGGCAAATGGCCTTGGACTCTAAGAAGCATGTATTGCCCTCTTCCTTGATCTAAGTAAGGCCTTCGATACTGTGGATCATACCATCATGCTTACTGCACTGAGTAACATCGGACTTGATAGTTCTGCCATTAAATGGTTCACCAGCTACCTAACCAATAGGTTACAACAAGTCAAAGCCATAGGAGATCTGTCCCCACAAAAATCCTTCTTACAAGGAGTCCCACAAGGCTCCATCCTGGGCCCTATCCTCTTTGCAATATACATCAACAATCTGGACTCGCAGCTGGGCACAGCAAATGTGCACTTATTCGCAGATGATACTGTACTCTATACCACAAATTCATCCTTGGATCTGGCCCATGAGTACTTACAGAAAGACTTTGTCACCCTCCAATACAACTTTCTCACTCATAAGCTCCTCCTCAATGCCAAAAAGACTAAAGCAATGATTCTCTCACCAAAGTTTACTTCCGGATGTCCACATATCACACAGATCCGAACACTCTTAGATGAACCCCTTGAAGTAGTTGATACCTTTAAATACCTAGGGTTCTGGCTGGATAACAAGCTCAACTTTCTGTGCCACTTAAATGAAACCTTGAAGAAACTAAGACAGCGATTAGGTTTATTCTATCGCATTAAACACCTACTCACGTTAGAAGCCAGAATGAGACTAGTACAAACTACATTCCTACCTATACTGGACTACGCTGACTTCCTTTACAGTCATTGCCCATCAACGATGCCAAACAAACTGGACACCCTTTACCACCAGGTTTTAAGATTTATCTTAAATCTACCCCGTAGTACACATCACTGTCGTCTATACCAGGTTTGGGATGGACCTCCTCTCAACTAGAAGAAAAGGAATGCTCTCCTCTGGTTTTTTAGAGCATTATCTGGTAACCTCCCTGCATACATCTCGAACGTCTTCAAATGGGCTAAAGGTTCCTATGGCCTGAGATGCTTCTCCTTAATCTGCTTCCAGATTCCTAGAGTGAAAACTACCCTTGGCTCAGCAGCAATCAACTTCTCACTTCCATCACTTTGGAACACTATGCAAGACTCATTAAAATTATCCTCACTTCCAAGCATTTTCACATTCAAAGCTCTATTAACGGATTATCTGCAGAATCATGCAACTGTTTCAGATGCAGATGACCCCTAAGCCCTCAGATTGCCACTCTCAAATCCTACGCCTAAGTATCTCATCCACCCCACATTCCTAACAACAGAAACCTAGGACCTACAAGCCTAGTTCCCTTAATCCAAGATGACCCTGCCTATTCTCTACCTTTTACCTATTCTGGCCTCCCTTTTGGCTGCCTAATCTTTCACCCCAGTTTCTACCCTATTCCTTAATACCTCCTTATTTTTTATCATTTAGGTATGAGCTCTTACTCAGCGGAGACTATATGGGATTGTTGTCTCTTCTCATTTCAGTAAAGCTTATCATTATGTACCTTTGCATGTTAATTATGTTGACTGGTATGTATAGGCCCATATTGACCAGCACCTTCACAATGTTTTTTTCTTTTTTTTTTTTTTGAACCATGTCCACTGTAATTGTAATCTTATGAAGTCTACTGTATTGTATTTATGCCCAGGACCACCTTGAAAATGAGCTTGCTCAATGGTGTTTATGCCTGGTTAAATAAAGTGATTGATTGATTGACTGAAATGAGGTTGGATGGGACTGTCAGGAGGAGCAATACATGCAGCTCGAATGTTGATCACAATTTAATGCAGGTTTGCTTCTAATGAACTTTCTGTACATCATGGTTTGGAACTTGCTGCAGCAGAAGGATGTATTGTTTTAATCTGAATGTTTGCTACTGGTGTTACTGAGGGGTGGCATGGCCAGAGCAAGCAGCAAAATTTAACTGATTGTGCGCAGCGTTGACTGCGGCGGTGTCCGTGGGACTGACACGGTGGGAAGGGGTCATGATCAGGATGAACTGTCCCAGTTTTAGACCTCAGAAAGTTGGTAGCTTTACCACTAGATCCTCCTTGACTAGTGGCTCCATCAGTTTACCCACAATGGAGGTAATACCAAAGGGGCCTGTACTTACAAGGTTGCTCCTTGTCACCTCCCTTGTGGAGTGGACCAATGTCTGCTACCCTCCAATTAGTGGTGATTGGATCCATCCGAGTCCATTCTGTGTGCATCTGCTGCATTCTCAGAAATTCCAGTTCCTGTTCCAATCCTGGACAGGGGGTCAGAATCACCAGAATCAGAGCCACAATCAGAATTTCTACTCCGTATCTGACTCTGAACCCCCCCCCAACCCACATCAAGAGCCAAAACTCTCCCCTGACCATCTTCTCCTTTGTTCAGACAATTATGTGTAAGTGTAACCTTACCTCACCTGTTGGACCAGATCTAAAAGTGACATGCTGCTACATTGCAGGGCAGATATTGGGGGTATGGTGGTCTTGTGGTCTGAGGAGTTCTCCAGAATAGTAGCCTCAGTTCTGGTGGGTCCAGCGGCATAGACTTCACGCCAGCACTGATCCTCCATGCCTAGGCAAACATACCCCCCAGACCACACCCAAAGTCCCCCTAACCCTGATAAATCAGATTCACTAACAGGGTTGGTCAGTCAAGCAGAGAGGCAGCCACCCCTCCTACTTGACCTGATCCAAGCAAATCCAGAATCAAGGACCAGGACCCGCACAACCACTCTGTCCTCCTAAACCTGGTGAACTTGTGGTGTGGTAGATCAGTGTTTGTGCTGATGGTCTCATTTGGACTGTAGGAGAGTAGAGACCCCTGCCACAGCCTGAGTACACTACTAGTCCAATTCTAGCCCCTGTGTTCTGGCCCTGTATGAAGGCATCGCCCCAACCATCAAGCTAACAAGTTCCTGGTTCCTTTCTTGACCTTCTGTCTCCATCCCTCCCACCTGACCTGGCCCAGTTGACTGGGGAAAAAAAGGAAACCTTCGGAAAACTGTTGTATGCCAGACACAACCCACAGAGTTCTGTCATAACTCTTTTCAGGGTTTTGCACCTGTTGGATATAGCGCATCCCTTTTACCCAGGTAACACTGGGATTTCAGTGAGAACTTCAAGAGGAGTCAGCTTGACCCTTATGTGTGTGCCGCATGGTCAGACTCATCAGTACCAAAGACAGACAGCCGCAACCTGTGGCTTGGTGTCCACTCATTAACCACTCAAAGTATGATGGAAGAGGGCTAGGCGATGGGGAGAGAGAGGGACTCACTCACTCCTCTAATTCTACATTAAAAGACCAGGAGTCAGACTTGGGACTAGAACCTGCGGGGATCACGTTTCTTGGTGTAGTCATCATTGGTCAGATGTTACGTAACAACAAGTTGAGGAGGTAATGAAGAATGACACACTCAGTGACACTCAAGTCTTAGACAGTAAGAGTGTGTCTGTGTGTGTGCACCTAAGGAATGCACTAGCAAACAGGCAGGAAGGAGGGGTGGAGAAACAATGGGTAAAAATCAAAAATGCCATTCAAGAAGCAACAAGCCTTTGTGTGAAGCAAATAAACAAAACAAAACGAAGGAAAAAACCACTATGGTTCTCAAAAGAGGTGTCGGGGAAGGTTAGGGAGAAAAAAGATAGCATTCAGAAGTATAAGGAAACACAGAAGGAGCAGGACAGAGAACTATACCAGTTAAAGCAGAAGGAAGCAGGAAAGGCCGTCAGAATAGCAAAGGCCCAAACTGAGGAAACGATAACCAACTCAGTTAAGAAGGGGGATAAAACCTTTTATAGGTGCATTAGGGAGCAAAGAAAGACCAAGGGAGCAATTGTGAGGCTTAACAAAGGGGGAGGGTGGGTGAGCAGAGGGTGACAGAGAAAAGGCATAGATACTGAATGAATATCTTTGATCATGTAACCCCCCCCCCCCACCAACTGGGGGCTTACCTGCCATTCGTTAGCGCTGTCCTCCGGCTCTCTCCCGAACTAGCCTGTAATTTTTTTTTTGTCCCCCTGGTCCTGTTTCTGCCCAAATCTGGTGCCCCATCCAGCCTGAAGTCCTAATCCAGCCCTGTGGGGCTTGTAAAGTTAAACCACGATCACCCGCTCGAATGTCTGCCCTCAAGGCAGTGGGGGTCATGCAGGCGCGAGTGGCGTCTTTGATCTGCAACCGCACAGATTTGCGGTTGAACCAGGGAGTGTTCCGTTGGTCCCAGGATCCTCATCAGCTAAGTGGGACCCGGTGACCATGGAAAGGCCACTGAGAGGCCACTCTCCTAGGAAATTAGAGGAGATCCATGAGGTAGTCTTGATAGTTCATGAATATTAATGAGCCAGGAGTTCCGATCATTCGAATATTCATGAGGGTCTGTTCTGCCCTTGAGGAAGCTATATCTCGGCTGTGGACGAAATGGAGAAGGAATGTTTTGTTTTAATAAATACTGTAACTGCAGCATGTTTGGGGAATTTAGTGTGCAAAGGGGAAGTGATCAACTAAAATACTGCTCTTGGCTGCACCAGAAAAAATTGTTGGGACTCAGAGAAGTGACAGCCTGTCTGCTGCTGCATATCAGAGAGCTAAGATATTGGTAGCAGCAACAGGAAAACGGACTGAGCAACTTGTAAGATCTGTGCAGCAACAGCAAGTACACCTGCAGGGCTAAAGAACTGTGGGGCATTGGGATAAATAATTATTTTATTCTGGCTGCACCACAGCTTTAAATTGGGACTGTACTTGCTGCACGAGAACTTTAAATTAGGACTGTACTTGATCTGCTAATGGACAGTGGGTTAAGCAGCCATTGCAAAAGCAGCCATAGCCAATCAGAAAGCCAGGGATAACAAAGCCAGGACTTGCAGGACATTCACCAAAGCTCGTGGATAAATGGCAAGTGTTCATGGGGACTTACAGGGACTCAATTCTAG
This sequence comes from Neoceratodus forsteri, assembly GCA_016271365.2. Taxonomy (NCBI): domain Eukaryota; kingdom Metazoa; phylum Chordata; order Ceratodontiformes; family Ceratodontidae; genus Neoceratodus; species Neoceratodus forsteri. Next base: position 1,574,116,392 of record CM057453.1, on the reverse strand, counting down.
GCGCCAAAACAACAGACCAACAGTGCATCGAGTGAGGTTCATACATTATTAATTTCTATGATTGACAGGCCCTCCAGCCAACCAGAGGCCCTGTAACCAAAAGTCACAGCCAATCAGGAGCCCCAGGAGAGCCCTATAAGGGAAAGTGTTTTCCAGCATTTTGCTGGATTTGAGACTGCAGATTCAAGAGGGAGATCGAGAGAGATTCAAGCAGGAGCCGCTCCACAGGGGTGGGGAGGAGGGGCTCAGGCCCCAACCATGCTGCCAAGCCTGGAGATCCAGTTAATCCTCTCTAACCTGGAGAGGATTTGCTTTCTTTATTTAGTTAAAGTTTAAAAGTAATGTCGTTTGTTAAACTGCTAGCCTGGAGGTTGCCAGAATGTCCTCCAGGTTCTAGCCCTCCCTTCCACGTTGGGGGAAGATGTGGACCGAAACCAGATGGCATCAAGCAGCGGTGAGAGCAATGAAAAGAAACTTAGTTGTGAGAGGACTGAAGACCATCAAGAGCCTTCTATAGCGGGGATTGTCCGTGAGGGACCTGAGTAAGTACCCTTGTACCCCCAGGTGCAAGGGAGAGAAAGCAAGCTAAGAAATATGGGCCGTCATGCCTTAGCAACTGTGCAACAGAGAAAGCAATTTAAGCGAATATGGGCCGTCATGCCCCAGTAATTGTTCAAGTGAGAGAAAGCAAAATTAATCAACCTGGGCCACCTTGCCCAAAGTGACTGTTCGATATGAGTAGTTTTTCAGTTTGCACCTTGCCTTGCTGCCCTGTCTGGCCCAGTGCGGGTGGAGCTTGGGAACTGTTTTTTGCAGATCGTAGCTGTTGCAGGGGGGACCCAAGAGAGCCCAAACAGCATGAGACTAGTAGTCTCAGAAATGTGCCGAGATGCACCAGTGTCAGGAAAAATCATATAAATGTGCTAAGATGCATCTGTGTCCACTATCCGGTCGAGACAGTCCTGCGGAGTCACCAGCCATAGCCGCATTGCCCCACTAAGGAACATGAGACCTCAGAGTCAAATTAAGACTCTGCTTAAAATCTGGAAATGACAGTTTTCCACCTTCCTAGAGATGTATTGGTATATAAATGTACTGGATTTGACTACTATATATGTGCTGAATATTCAGGATTACGAATCCAAGACCTAGCTAAGGTGCCACGGCTGGTTACTCTCTTCTGAAATGTTCAGGCTGCGACAAGCAGAGCAATCCATGCTCTTCTGCGACAAGCAGGGCAACCCCTCCTATCCTGCCAAAAGCAGGGCAACCCCTGCACTTTTCTAGGATCTACAGTTGTTAATTTGCTTTCCAAGTTAACCCTTTCCTTTTTAATTCAAAGCCGGCCATTGCCATCAGCTGCAACATCCACCAGGCTTGCAACAAGCCAGGACTTTGGTATCTGGGTACCCAGGGTATAGTGTGAGATTGCAGAGTTTCACATGGTTCTGGGAACTGGTACCAGTGGCGGGGAAAATAACTGTGTAACATCTGATTAGTCAGCAGCTTAGATAGCCAGGGCTCTGGGTATCATTTCTCATTGGTAAAATGTGATTCTCCTTTTCTATTAGATGGTGCTCACCCAGCTGGAGGGTTCACCAGCACAATCCAATCGTGTGTACATTAATAAATAATCAAATCACTGGATAACCTCCATTCCTCCTGTTTCCCATCCCTAAATCCTATGTCCCCTAAATAAATATTATTACTTTTTTGCAAATGGTTGTCGTGAGCATATTATTAGAGAGAGAGACTTTAATTACCAAATGTTTGAAATATGGGGAATTGAAAATGGGTCATGTCTTGGGGTGGTAAAAGGTAATTGTGGGTGGTATAACATCTCAGGGGGTTTTACCAGGTAACAGCCCACGTTAAATGTAAAGTCAGAGTGGAGGCACTGCAAATTTTAGAACCTAATGTAAGTTTGAGAACCCAAACCCCTCAGCCTGCATCGTAGGTAGTAGGCAGGGGTGCAACTCTAGGAGTAGCGCTGCCTAGGGGTTACATTCAGTATTCACGAAAGAAGAGGAGGGGGAGGTACCCAAACCAAATAATAGAAGCACTTTGGATAGGGAGGTCGATACCAGTCCATTCATGGAAGAAAGGGTCCTGAAAGAACCCACAGTAGACAAGGCACTGGGGCCTGATGGGATTCACCCCAGAATTCTAAAAGAACTAAGGGGAGAACTAGTGGCACCACTAACTACTCTTTTTTAACAAATCTTGGGAGGATGGTGTGGTACCTGAGGACTGGAGGAGGGCAGATGTGATTCCCCTTCACAAACATGGGAGCAAGGCAGAGGCAGAAAACTACAGGCCTGTTAGTTTGACCTCTGTGGTGGGGAAAATAATTGCTGAGTACCTAGAGGCCAGTGGGGCACAGGACCCAAGGCAGCATGGATTCACAGCGGTAAGGTCAAGACAGATGAATCTAATAGATTTCTTTGACTGGGTGACCAAAGTAGTAGACTATGGAGGGACTGTGGAAGTGGCCTACCTAGACTTTATTTATTTATTGAAAATGTTTCACCAGGAAAGGCACACTGAGCAAAAAGATGCTCGTCTCACGGTGCGACCTGGGGGGAAGGGTTACAAGTGGAGGCAGATCAATATACAGACATTGAATATTGAATTGCGCAATACAGAAGATGTACATAGTTGGGAGGGATTACATTAGCACATTTTTTTTTTTATACAATAGGTGGAACAATACAGGAGTACTTTGGCACATTATTACAATAGGTGAAACAGTACAGGAATCAAACACTAAGGACAGGGTATACATATCATGGTATACTTCAGGGTTAATACATGATTAAGTAAGTGCCAATAACAATGCATGAGTGACGGTAGCATGACTTGAGCTGAAGCGAGATGCACAAAGTTGACAGTAGGAGTTGGAGGAGAGATGGGGTGATAAGGGTGGGGGAGGAGGTGAGCAGTAGCAGTGCGTGAGGTTGAGAAGGGTGGGTTACTTAGGAGGGAGGGAAGGAGGGAGGTAGGGAGAGTGGGAGGAATTAGAGGTGGGAGTGGTGAAGTGCGTGGGGCAGTGTATAAGCCAGGCAATTAGGCGAAGGCCGAGCCGCTGGTCAGGCACTGGGGGGGGATGGTGGAAGAGAGCTGTCAGGGTTGGGGTCAGGGGCAGTTGCAATTTGGTGCAAGGAAGTTAGTGAGGGCAATAGATAGGAGTGTTTGGATGATGAATGGTGGATCTGAGCTGGCAGGCAGTTCCAGAGTTTAGAGAAGAGGTAAGAGAAGGCTGATTGGCCAGCGGTGGTCTGGTGGGGATGACCAAGCCTTGTATCAGAAGACCTGAGGGAGTGGGTGGGGGTGGGGGGGAAGATAGGGAGGATGCAAGGTAGGGAGGGAGGGAGCCGAGCCAGCAATTGGAAGTGAATTTGGCACTGTGAATTAGGTGCCGGTTGCTCAGGGATGGTAGGGCCAGTGACCGGTAGAGCTCGCAGTGATGAGAGTGGGGGGGAGCATTGAGGGCCAAGCGGCAGAAGGCATTAAAGAGGGGGTCAAGTATGGTTAGGGTGGTCTTGGCAGCGGAGCTGTAAACAACATCGCAGTAGTCGAAGGAGGGTAGAAACATTTTCTGGACTAATTCCCTTCTGACCAGTAGAGGGAGACTAGAGCGGTTGCGATAGAGGGCACCAAGTTTTGGACGCAGTTTAGAAATGATGGCATCAACGTGTGTGGAGAAGGAGAGGTGTCGATCAAGCCAAACCCCTAAATATCTGAAGGAGGGCACTTCCATGAGGATGGAGTTATTTAGGGTATGGAAGATCAGGGGACAGGTGAGTTTGGATAGACGCTGTCTAGTGCCGAAAGTCATAGAGACAGTTTTTTTGGCATTTAGGGAGAGCTGGTTGGTATTGGACCAGCGTTGGATTTTGTTGAAATCAGTTTGGAGTTTGGAGGAGACATCTTTGTGGGTCCGGCCGGAGGTAAAGAGGACCGTGTCGTCTGTGTACATATGGATTGCGGTAGAGGAGCAAGAGTTAGGCAGATCATTTAGAAGGATGGAGAAAAGGATGGGGCCAAGAACTGAGCCTTGGGGGACGCTGGTGGTGATAGGGAGGGGGGGAGGTATGGTCAGCTATTTTAGTGGATTGGGTTTTATTTATAAGGTAGGCCCTGAACCAGTTAGTGGCAGATTCTGCTAACCCAGCTCCAGATAGATAGGATAGGAGGAGAGGATGGGATACTGTGTCGAACGCTTTTGCTAGGTCAATGAAGATAGCGGCAGTAATTAGTCCTTTATCTATCCCAGTGAGGATGGAGTCCGTGAGTCTTAGTAGGGAGGAGGTGGTAGAGTGGTGTTTTCGGAAACCAGACTGAAAGGGGTGAAGAAGTTAGTTTCAGAGAGAAAGTCGGAGAGTTGGGAAAGCACTGGGTGTTCCTGGAGTTTGGCAAGGGTGGGGAGGAGGGAGATGGGATGGTAGTTTGTTGTGGAGGTAGGATCACCACCTTTAGGGAGGGGTATTACAGTGGCATGCTTCCATTCAGAGGGGGATGACTCGGTGGAGAAAGAGAGATTTAGTAGGGCCGTGAGGGGAGTAGCAATGGCGGGGGCAGAAAGGAAGCAAAGCATTTGACACAGTCCTACACAAAAGATTAATAAACATGCTAGCCAGCCTGGGAGTGAGTCCCAGGGCGGTGGCCTGGGTAAAAAACTGGCTGGACAATAGGATGCAGAGGGTAATAGTAAATGGAATCCACTCCGAAGAAAGGGGGGGTTACTAGCAGGGGGTACTGCAGGGTTCAGTACTGGGGCCGGTCCTCTTCAATGTCTTTATAAGTGACATTGCTGAGGGACTGGAAGGAAAAGTCTGCCTCTTTGCAGATGACTCAAAGATCTGCAACAGGGTTGATACACAAGGGGGGGGGTGGAAAGGATGAGAAGGGATTTGGCAAGGTTGGAGGAATGGTCAAAAGTATGGCAGCTTTGATTCAATGCAAAGAAGTGCAAAGTAATGCACCTGGGAAACAAAAACCCAGGGGACGAGTACACAATGGGGGGGAGATACTAATGACAATAAAGATGGAAAGGGACCTGGGGTAGTCATATCAGATGACCTAAAGGTAGGCAAGCAATGTGAGAAGGCTGTAAGGAGGGCTGGGGGGATACTGGAATGCATAGGGAGAGGCATCAGCAGTAGAAAACAGGAAGTTGTCATCCCTCTGTACAGACAGCTGGTGAGACCCCATCTGGAGTACTGCATGCAGTTCTGGAGAACCAATCTCCGCAAAGACATAGACAGGATGGAGGCAGTCCAGAGGAGGGCAATTAAATGGTGCGGGGTCTGCACCAGAAATCATACAAAGAGAGCTTAATATGTATACCACCAAGGAAGGGAGAGAGAGAGGGGGGACAGGATAGAAACTTTCAAGTACATCAAGGGAATCAACAAAGTCCAAGAGGGTAGCATCTTTCAGAAAAAGAGATGTGTAAGAACAAGGGGGTTACAATTTGAAGATAGAGGGAGGATGGCTCAGGGGCAACGTGAGGAAGTATTTTTTCACGTAGAGGGTGGTGGACACATGGAACGGCCCTTCTGAGGAGGTCGTGGGTTCAAAAACAGTGGGGAAATTCAAGAATGCGTGGGACAGACATAAGGCAATTATAATGGGATGTAGGAGAAAGTAGGCTGTTGGTTAACTGCAGCTTATCCAACAGGTAGGGAAATGGACAGACTAGGTGGGCCAAGCGGTCCTTATCTGCCATCAAAGTCTATGTTTCTATGTTTGTGTGTGTGTGTGTGATTGCCTACCTAACGCAGATGCTACTGGTTGGGTTGAGGAGGACAGGACAGAGTCGCTCCGTTTGTAGGGGGTGGGCAAAAAAAGTGCTAAGCTGAGCTACCTGCCCTCTGCCCACCTACCCAGCACTGTGCAACCAGGAGGATGGACTGTCAGTCAGTCAGTCAACTGGTCTCTGTCAGTCAGTCGGAGGAACCACAAGGAAAAAAAAGAGGCAACAGGTAAGGTTTTTTACAAAACTTTATACCAGGTGGATGTGAGGGAGACTAAACTAAATAATAGATGTAGAATCGGAGTCAGACTCCAATTCAGAAATCTGGTGCTAAAATACCGTTTTCAGAATTAGGATTTTCAGATATAGAATTTTTGTTTTGTTTATTCTTTGGTACCTGAATAAGGCCCACTGGGCACACGGTCCATTTACAGGGGCAACCCAGGAGCACTGGGGAGGTTAAGTGACTTGCTCAGTGTCACACAGTATGCAAGTAGAGGCTGTGGGAATTAAACACAAGTCTGCTGGATGCACCACGCTCTTTCACATCTTGTTATTCTAACTTCTAGGCTATACTGCCAGCCCACAAATCTTAAAGAGGGACTCCCGTACTGAAGCAATGAAGTAGTGTACTTACCTACCACACACGGGGTCTCACCTAGCAGATTCGCAAGAAAATCGCAATAGTTTGTGATGTAATTGAGTAGTTTGTATTTATTTTCTAACCACATTGCTCTGCCCCGCTGCAGCCACTACATTTCAGCCTGCCGACCAGAAGTAACGTTGCCTCCTGAATCCCCCACTGACAGCTCTCCGCAGTTCATTAGCTATCAGCGGGAAATTCTAGTGTCACAGTAGTATTGAATGTGTGTAATTCCTTGGTGTCTAGTATTCCCCGTCCTCCGATCACCATTCCCATAATACAGTCATTATTCCCTGGTGTCCAGTGCCCCCCCTTTCACTCTCTGATCGCTTGCCACAGCATCCTAACAGAAGTCCCTAGTGCCCAGTGGAAATCCCACCCCCCAAGCACCCGTTCCATGTGAGAGTCAGCATTCTCTGGCATCTAGCGCCCTACCCTCCAGCACTGGACATACTACCCTATCCCCCCTTACCTTAGTCACTGATACCACAGGAAGATGATACAGCAACCAGCACAACCCTCCTCTCACCACCTCAGAAGGCCACTGTGTGCAAGGACTGGGAATGCGCGCACTGTCTAATAAGCATGCTCCGTGTCCTTGTAGACAGAGTCCGGCCAAGGTGGTGAGAGGAGGGCTGTGCCAGATGCTGTATCACCTCCCCGTGACACCAGTGACTATGGTAAGGTGGGGTGGCTGGGTGGTATGTCTGATGCTGGGGGGCCACTAGGTGCCAGGAAATGCTGGCTCTCATGTGGAACAGGTGCTCTGGGGCAGGGATTTCCACTGTACACCAGGGACTGATGTTAGGATGTAGCGGTGAGCAGTCAGAGGGTGGAGGGGCCACCGGACACCAGGGAATGATGACCATATTATGGGGACTTGACTGGAGGACGGGGGGCCACTAGACACCAGGGACTTTAGTTAAGATATAGTGGCAAGTGACTGGAGCATGTGGTGGAGGGGCACTGGACACGTAAGCAATAACCCACAACAAGATGCAGGTTTATAGGCATTTAATGCACGTTTGGAGTGTGTTGTGAGGCACAAGGCCGCTGGCTTAGTGTCCTCACAGCATCCCAGGCATGCATTAAATGCCTAAAAACCCACACCCTGGAATGGGTTATTGTACTTATAACATGGGTTATGTTTAAACGACAAAGAAATATGCAGAAAGATGTTTTTTTGCTGTTTAAATAGCAAGAAAGATACTGTATCTTGCTACCTTGCAAAATAGTCCCTGACAAATAATGCATACTGCAGTGGTCTTATGTACATAGAAATGTCACAGATACACTGCTGAGATGATCTGTGACATTTCTTCTGCATAGTACTGTGGTACATTGCCTAACATCCTTACTGTAGCCCCCCCCAATCCACATGCATAGTACTGCGCAAATAGATACTCGTGGGATACTTGCTCCCAGCTGTTGCACTCGATGTGCATAGTCACAGGAGAGTTGCTCCCCATTGGTGCTGACCTCCATCTACACACTCCAGCCATAGCTTGGGACTCAACGGCGGCAAGCGCACACACATGCGCGTGAGCACACACATACACACTGAGAGGCAAGCTTGTATTTCCTTAGGACCTGCCTCGCCCAGTCTCACTCTGTCTCAGTCTCTGTCACTCTGTATCATGCTGTTGGAGAACCATTGCTACCCACATGCAGTAGTAGGGTCCATGTCATGACTGCACTCCCCATCACACTCTCTCTCTCTCCAGCTGTCTGTCACTGTCTGCCACAGTGAGGTTGCTTCTACCTCTCTCTTTCTCTCTCTCTTTCTCTCAACGTTACTGTGCACGAAGTGAAAGTTAAAGAGAAAGACACAGAGAGACAGGAGATGTGCCCATCTCGCACTCTCGGTGTCACTGTCTCTCACTGTCCCTCTTTCTAGCTAGGCTCAGTAAGGTTACTCACAGTGGAGGCTCACCAACATAACTGCAGCCCCAGGAATGTTACTCTGTGACTCCCTTGCTCTGTCTCTCAGTCGCTGTACATGGTGCGATTACCTGCTGCACCATGCACTCTGTCTCCAGTGCACCGGGACTGCTCTTTCATTATGAAGACACAGCACATAACTGGGAAGCGCTCTCTCTCTCCCCCGTGTCTTTCTATCACTCTCAGTGCATGTGTCACATCCCGGTGGCTCATCGGACAACTCGGGGCCAATAATGACAGTATGACAGAAAGTCCACGAGCTGCACTCACGCAGCTGACACACAGACAGAGGGAACACCAACAGAAAGAGCGAGAGAGACACACACAACTGCAGTCGTCCAACCAACACACCGACAGAGCCCACACCAACACAGACAGAGTGGTCAGAAGACTTACCTCATGGCACTCCCCAGACACTCTCACCTCAGTACTTTGGGCTGCATAGCAAGTGCTCTGGTGACAGGACTGGGGTGAGCTGCTTACTGCCCTCCATACCCTACAGTAACTTGCTGTCAGGACTGCATGCTCCACAGCAAGGGGAGTGGTAATCCACCCTCTGTATCTCTCTGTGCTGTGTCTCTCTCTCTCAGGCTCTCTCACTGACCCTGTCTTTCACAATGCACTGTACTGTGTGGTGGCCACTTTCATTGCCATAAATAGACACAGAGCACACTGGGGACTCAGGGAAATAGAACTTGGCACTTCCGCTACAGTTTGAAAGCTCAGTCGAGCGTTCGTGGTATCTCTCGCCCTCTCCTTCTCTTTCTCTCTCTCAGGAGCACAATTTACTGCTTGCATTGTCGGGGGTGGGGGGGGGGAGGAATGAACCAACACATACAAATGTCCATTTACATTTATTTATTTATTTATTTGACTATTGCTGACCGGGTAAGACTACTGAGACAGATACAGTCCCTTTTTCAGTGTCGACCCGGGGTCACGTGATACACAACAGTACACTTTATAAGGTGAAGTCAAGTTGAGGGTGGGGGAATTGTTGAATAGTGAGGTATATTTGTCAAGATCTATGAAGAAGGTGTTAAATCATGTACTCCATGTGAGACAGGGGGACACCTGCCAGTACTGCTTCCTCACAAGTTGCTCAGTCCTCTGCAGCCCTCGCTCACTTAGAGCGAATTTCAAATGTTTGCCTTTCATTTTACACTTTCAACCCACATAACTAGTCCTGCTTTGCTCAGGGATTCTGCTGTGGGAAGCATCACACCAACAGTGCATTTATAGGCATTTAATGCATGGTCAGGTGATGGTGTTTGTCCAATTAGCTCTCCCCCCCTTTCTTCAACCCATATTAAAACAGGGAATAATGACCGTATTACGGAGACTTGATCAGAGAATATGGGGGCCACTAGACACCAGGGAATGATTCATTTATTAGGAGGACGGTGATCAGATGATGGGGGGGTGCCGCCAGATACCAGAGAATACGGGGACGGTGACCAGAAGACAGGGTGGGGGGGTGCCACTAGACACCAAGGGAATACTTAGTGAGACTGATGTGTGCAGGCTCGGGAACAATCTTTCGGTGGTAGCAGGCATTACAATACAGGATCAGGAGCATATGCCACATCCCGCACTGTGCAGTCACTGACGCGATTGACGCACTGCAAGGTTACTTCCTGGTTTGTGACTTTTTAACAAAGCTTATTTATTTAACTATCAATTTAAAATGTTCAAAAACTATGCCTTTTGGCTATCGCGGGGTATCATCTACCAAGCAACCATTTACAGGTATAAACTACGGAGTCTCTTTCATTCTGGATTTTGGACTGGAATCTGGTTAAACTGATTCCAGATTACAAAATCCGCTCTTCCTACCGTTAATCTTTTGGAACCACCCTCTCTGTACTGAACTACTGAATAGCCCTGCAATAGATTCAGCCAGTTCTGCTGCTAGTTCCCTCAGCACCCTCAGGTTCATCCTATTGGTTCCTGGAGCCTTATCTATTATCACGCTGCAAGCCCTTTTCTGACCCTTTCTTCTGCAAACAGTACCTGCCCCATTTATGGGATTCCCCTTGCAGCAGCCTATGTGCCACTTTACAGCAAATGCCCATTGTCCTCCACTGTGAATACTGAGCAGAAGTCCTTGTTAAAGATCAATGGCAACCATTTCACACATTGTTAAAAAAAGCCTGAATTCAAGTTCATGTGTCATGAGTAGGGTTTCCTGAAAATGTCATGCTATTTGATTTTGTGGTTTTCTTTACATCAGCATTTGTTAACTTGTTCTGCACTAATTGGAAACAGTCAGGGCGTTTCTGTCCTTCTGACTGAGCCTTGGAGAGTGATGACCTCAGATTGGACTAAGCCCATTCCCTTACCATCTAGAATGGCTCTGGTACCCAGCTTGAGCAGGACAAGCTTTTCAAATACCTTGGGATCACGTTGGATAACTTCCTCTCCTACAAACAACACATCAAGAATGTTGCCAAGGTCATAAACATTCGAATTGGAACACTACATAGGCACAAGCATGGTATGACTACAGATGCTCTGCGGCTGGCAATCCACAGCTCAGTCACCTCTGTCATTGACTATGGTTTAGCCATCTATGGCTCTGCCTCCCCTACTCCCTCCATATGGTAATGGTGGCACTTAACATAGCCTGTAGACTACTTGTTGGCATTACCCACCTTACTCACACATGTGAACTATATGCCCAATCTGGATGGCTCCCACTCTTTAGTAGGATTGGGTATCAGACCTGCCTGCTAACAAAAAAGGCACTCCTTGGCCTCATGCCACCAGGTGTTGAAAGGCTCCTAAACACAAACAGGACCACTCAGTGTACCCGTAACACCATCAATCAAACCTTCCAGGTTCCCAGATGTCGGACCTCGATGGGACAGAGATAATTTCCCCACAGGGCTCCACACTGGTACAATGCTCTCAACCAGGAAATCCTGACTACTCCCAAAATTGGCCCCTTCAAACGGCTGCTGCGGGTATACCTCACCTCTTCTAGTAGCTGCGATTGTTTCACTTAGAGCTCCACCTCTCATAGAACCCCAGACTTTCCTGCTCCTCTCCTATAAATTTCTGCTATCTAGTCCACCTTTCGTACCCCTCTGCTACCCCCGCTACTCTCAACCCCATCACCGCCAACACCTGCCGTTATAGCATCCCTGTCCCCTACCACTACCCTACTAGCACTTCTCAATCCCTCCTCCCTCCTTGACAATGGCCTTCTAGCCTGCCCACTCTGCTGGGATTACCCTCCCTATGGCTCATCCCCTCATATGCCATCCCATCTAGTCTTCTGATGCACTGCTCAGCCTGAACCAGCCTCTCTAAATCAATCACTGGTTTAAGCTGTACTCCTACCTTACCTGTGTAGTCTCGTATAATGAATAATGATGTTCACCCTTGTTTGTTCCCTACCTTCATTGTAACTACTGTATAATTTTTGTAATTATGTTCACCCTGTTGGTCTACCTACAATTTGATGTGGAACCTTTGCAAATGAGCTATTCTTGCTCAAAGGTGTTTAATCCGAGAGTTAATAAATAAAAATAAAAATAAAATAAGCTGCTGCTGCAGCAGTGCAAGTCCCTGCTTGACTGAAGAGCTGTAAACTTCCCAATGAGAGCAGTCTGTAGATTTAATTGTTTGCTGTCCAGGGTTTTTACTAACTCAGTCTCTGGCATGCGCTCAGATGAATTAGCTGAAAATCTATAATTTTGTTCTTCTAAAAAGCTGATCATTTGAGTTTCAGTGATGAATTGAAGTGGTATGCAATTGAGAAATCAGCTTGTCTGTATCACAGCTGTGAGTTCTGTCCCATCAAAACTTTGTGTTTTGTTTTCTAGCTCTACAACACTGGGTTGTTTATTTAGTGGATATAAAATAAATCTAAAGTTTGTTAATTGATACAAGTAGTTTGTCTTTGATGTAGCCTCAATAAATAGGTCCATGTAAGAACAACTATTTTCCTCTCAGATTGACAAATAGGCATCTGCCACACTCTGCTATTTCAGGCACATGTACTATATGAACTCACAAATTTCAGTTCATTTATGGTTTCTGTGTAAAAATACATGATGTATAACTAGACACAGTATAGAGCAGCCTGGTACCCACTGTCTTTTGTGCTATAGTTGAGCCAGCTGCACTCTGCTGCCCCATCCCCTGCCCCACAAGACCCCTGTCTCTTGTCCCACATTCGAGGATACTGCACCCTGCTGCCCACTGTCTTCTTGCACATGGTTGGAGTTGCTACACCCTGTTGCCCCCATCATCTGGCTTAACAGTCAGGGCTGCTGCACCATGTGCACCCAATCCCGCTGTCAGGGATGCTGTACCCTGATGTTCCTCTTTGTCCTGCCCCACAGTCAAGGCTTCTGCACCATCCTGTCCACAGTCCACTGCCACCACAGCCAGGGCTGCTGCGTCCTGCTCCTGCCTACTTAGGCAGGGATGCTGTGGCCTGCTGTGCCCTAGAGCCCCTTGCCTCCACAGTTAGAGCTGCTGCACCATGCTGCCACTTGCCACAAGAGTTACAGCATTTGCTGCACCCTGTCCTCTGCCCCCAAAGTTGTGTCAGTTCCACCCAGGTGTGGCTGCTGTACCCTAATGCCTCCCTTGTCTTCTGGCCGAACAGTCAGGACTTCTGCACCTTACTGCCTTCTGTCCTTCACCCTATAACACAAGAGGAAAGTATTTTTCTGTTTTTTCCTTTGGGCATTGCAGCAAAAAAACTGACTTTGATGGTATGGAGCAGCATGGTGCAGCAACACTAACTGTGGAGTAATTGGGCAGTGGAGGCATGGGGCTGTAGGGTACAGCAGGGCACAGCAGCCCTGACTGTGTAAACAGGAACAGGGTGCAGTACCTCTGGCTATGGTGGCAGGGGACAGACTACAGCATGATGCAGAAACCTTGATTGTGGGGCAAGACATGGGGGGGAGGCATCAGAGTGCAGCAGCCCTGACCATGGGACATGATGTACATGGTGCAGCAGCCCATCCCATTTCGGAAAATGGAAGTAGAAAGTAGGGTGCAATAAAAGCCCCACCTTTGGTGGCATGGGCAGCATGGTGCAGCAACCCCAAATGTGGTGGCAGGGAACATGGGACTCTAGGGCATAGCAGAGCACAGCAGCCCTGACTGTGGAGACTAAAACACGGGGCAACATGGTGCAGCAGCTTTTACTGGGGGGGGCAAAGTGCATCAGGATGCAGCAACCAGGGAGTGTGGCTAATGCTGGCAAGATGGCGGTCGCGATTTAGCTTAGCTCCCTGAGCATCCATTTGTTAAGTGTCCTTTTCCAAAGTTCCAGCAATAAATACACTGGCTATCGATAAAGGTGTAATAGCGGTAGTAGATGGCATCGAGGGAATCCAAAAACAAGCAGTCAAAATTGCAATTCATGACAGCAGAACCTCGAAGGGGACTGCAGGCAGGCCCAGGCTCTCCTGCGTGCCAACAGGCCACCAGTGCCGCGCCAAGCAAGTTAGGAATGATTGACCTAAAGCATTCATTGGTGGGGATCCCCTCTACCCTAGATAGTATGCAACAAGAAATGTGGGTGGGATTTGCAACAATAACGGCCCAAATGGGCCACCTGCAATCGGTGGTAACGGGCCTGACAGAAACCACCACCACACATGCTACCCACATAGGCGAACTTCAACAGAGGGTAAGTGACCTGGAAGACTCGCTCCATATTATGTTGTGGGAGCACTCCAACTATACCAATATCATTGCGGAGCTGAGGGAGAAAGTGAACGAACAAGAAAATCGCTCCCAATGGTCCAATTTGAGAATAGTGGGACTCCCTGAGGGTACGGAAGGGAAGTTCCCAGGGACTGGACTTCAGCAGTGGCTGGTGCAAAATGTCAAGCTTCCCCCAGAAGCCACAAATTATGATTTTGAGCAGGCACACAGAGTCGGCCCCCCGCTTTACCCCAATGAGTGACCGCGGCACTGTTTAATTAAATACCTTCGGTTCACTGACAAGGATGCAATTCTGGCAGTGGCAAAAAAGCAGGGATCCATCAGATGTGGTACCTCCAGAGTGGGGATTTACCAAGATTACAGCTGCGAGCTACAAAATAAATGCCAGAAGTTCAATGGAGTGAAATCCACGCTGCCCGTTCTCGGCGGGCCATTCTCCTTCTTCTATCCTGCAAAACTGAGGCTTGATAAGCCAGGAGGTACACCCAAAATATTTCACAATTATCTGGAAGCTGAGAAATGGGTGACAAAGGCCACAAGACAAGAGGGCGCCAGATCCCCAAACCGCTGATGTGCTAAGGTACTATTTATTGCTCTTATGTCTACTCTCAGGGATGGGATTCTAATGTTTTCTCCCCCCTCCTGTCTTTATCCCCCTTTGCAAAGTAGGGACTTCCCCCTCTGTTTTTCTACTTATGTCTCGTGAAAGGTGTTGCGCATGGGGCCAACAGTTCGAGAGGGTCTGCGGCCTGTTATTACTGCGAGGAGCAGAATTTAGTCCTGCGTCACAATGTTTGGAGGGCATCGCAAGGGGCCTGAGAGTGGAGTGAGCTGCAGTGATGCAACATCCCTGTCCATAAGTTTGAGGAGCTTGGTGGCGATTTGAGATGGTGCTTTGGAATGGACGTAAGTCAGTGCCTGCAAACAGGAGAGGAGATTGGCTCAGTTTCTGTCCCCGCGGAGGAGACAGGCGGGGCGAGGTGGCCCAGGTTAAAGAAGTGACTGCACCTGACCACACATGGGGATGTGGGTATCAGTGGGCAAAATGGAAATATATTTTTATCCCCCAACCTGCTTCTGTGCTTTCAACGTGTGGATCCTACATAGATCACTCAGAGTGATCAAGCTGGAGGACTGTCGAGACTTGGGCAGCACAGACCAGCCGTACCACTGAGGGGCTGACTTTTGCCTGGCGTCAAATTGTGTAGATAGATCTGTGAGGTCAGTTGTTGTCGAGGGAGCTGGAATACCCCAGGAGGAGGTCTGATGTAGTGAGGGGCATCAATTCCTGAAGAAAATTAACCTGGCTGTAAATAGTGGCGACCCCATCCGACCACATCTGGGGATGTGGGTGTTAGCAGGTGGTCTACTAGAAGTGGGCTATGGCAAGTGCAACTATACTCCCTCAAGGAAGTGTGCCTACATGAGCTTGGGAAGCATGCTAGAGTTTGCATGAACAAGGGGGTAGGGGGGACTGCTTGTACTGCATGTGCAGCTAGGCTTATTATAATCAGCTGATAGAGGCCTATTAGTGGGGGGGTTGGCTAAGCAGAGCATGCCAACAGGAGGGACGAAAGTGCATGGGGGCAGAGCAGGACATTTCTGCATGTGAAGTCAGCTATGTATATATGCACTGTGTGGCGGTGGGAGGAGGGCCTGAATGCATATTCTGTCCGAGTGGAAAAGGGACCTGCATGATTAGTTGCACGAGAGAGCTATAGTTAAGTTATGCTGTTAATCTTCGCATGACAGAGCTGAGAATCATTGGCCAGCATTAGTCAGTGAGTTTTCACGCATGCTGGGGCTTTTGGTAGGAGCGGGGGCCGGCAAGCTGGCTGGAAAACAGATACTTGGTGTTCCGTTTATTTTTACAGGGTGGAGGTTGCCATGAATCCCACCCTCGGAGGAGCGGTGCCCAGGTATGTGCCTCCCACTAGGTGCCAGCTAAGGAATAGCAGGTAAGGGTATTTTGTTTTTATGCTGCTTCTACTGCCAGCTCATTGAGCTAAAATCTGCTGGAGCCAGTAAGCTATGTACAGGATTGATGCTCAAGTAAACCAAACACCAGCCATCCACAAGAAAGGGAAATCTGACAGGGTAGAGTTATGCCCAGTCAAGAGGGGTACGGGTAAAATTTGTTCTGATTGCCCTGTTGGCACATTTAATTAATTTAAGTGGGGAAGGTAGTGTTCAAGTTAAGGGGAGGGCCAGGTGCTCCGTTTTAGTGGTGAGCAAATAATGTTTGATGGAAAGGATCCACATGTATGGAAGTTATGCTATGCATTGGGCTTTGAGGTATCGCAGTGCATCAATGAAACAGCAATGTAATTTTATATTGTGACAACGGGTAGCCCTATTAATGTGGTGACGTGGAATGTCAATGGTCTGAAGTCAATATTCAAAAGAAAGAAGGTCATGAATGAAATGAAAACGGCTCAGACCCAAATCATTCTTATGCAAGAAACCCATATGTCAGCACAAGAGGCCTTAAAAACAGAACAGTACATGAGGGTCATTGGTTGTCTGCCTGCTACTTCTCTAAGGCTAGAGGCACCACAATATGGCTCCCTAAGAATCTGAGGGCAGAAGTACATAGGGTAATTAAAAATGGAGGAGGCAGATATGTCCTGGCACATTTGACAGTTGAGGGAAGAGACCCAGTCTCAGAGGGTTCAGTCTATGCTACTAATGTAGAGGATCATGGATTCTTCCAGAGATTGACCATGGATGTGTCTAAGTAAGCCGGACCATGGGTGCTGGGTGGGGATTTTAATTGTGTTACTGATGTCACGCTGGATAGGTCTAACCCTGCCCCTGTACCTGTTTCTAAAAATGCACTGGCCTTGGGGGAGATTGAGCAGGCCTATTCCCTGGTGGATGCTTGGCGGCACCAAAATCCCACAAATAGAGAATACAGCTTCTACACACATACGCATGGCACATATGCCAGGCTGGACAGAGTGTTGGTGGGTGCCCCCTATTGTCCAGTATGGATCCAGCTCGGTACTCCCCAATTGTTATATCTGATCATGCATACCTCCAAATTACATTGGAGATAGGTGGAAGTGTGCACCCACAACAAGCCTTGTGGAGATTAGACCCTTTACTATTGAAGGATAAGGAATTTATTGCACATATAACAAGGTCACTAGAGGAATTTTGGCTACATAACGTGGGGGGGGGATACTTCACACTCAGCTAGAAGGGATGCCATGAAGGCATTCATTAGGGGGCAGATGATAACGTATTCCGCACACCAGAAAAAGGAATCCCAGATAGAGCTAGAGCAACTTCGGCAAAAGATCAGGACATTTAAAGAGGCCCATATGAGAACCCCAACACAGCCATTATACATGATAGTGCAAAAACTAAAATGGAAATTTAATCTGTTAAATACTGCACAGCTTGAGAGAACAATTCTCCTGTCAGGGGCCAGTGCCTACTTTGATGGGGACAGGGGAGGGACGTTTCTGGCTTGGCAGCTGAAGAAGAGAGAAGGAGACAGGGCAGTCACACAACTGCATAAGGCAAATGGAGAAATCACCACATCTATTGTAACAATAGGCGAGGAGTTCAGTAAGTTCTACCAGAAACTATACACATCAGAGGTAGCCCATACTACACAACAAGTGCAAGCCTTTTTTGACAGGGCCCCCTTGGTGACTCTTCCTCCAGGGCAGTTGGAGGAGGAGGACTGACTCCTGGAGAAGGCTGAGCTCCTAGGTGCCATCAAGGTGGTTGCAGGGGGCAGATATATTAAGATAACAACCCCAGAGTGCCCCAAGTGCCATGCCGATCAGGCAGACTTCCTATAGCTAGCTGTAATGTGCACAAAAATCACCCCCTTCTAGGTGGAAATTCATAGGATGATGGAAGAGACCCTCTCACAATCACTACCATGCACCCCTTTAGAATTACTATTGGGGGCGGAACTTATAAGGGAACGGAGTTATTCTGAGCATCCGCTCTGAGGGATTGCATTAGTCAATGCTAGGAAAACACTGGCCCAGACATGGATGTCATCTGGTCCCCCCTCGATTCAGCAATGGGTCAACAACATAAAACAATGTCTTACCTTAGAAAACGTGCAACATGCTCCCAACGGCACAAAAGATGTCTTTGACAAAGTTTGGGCCCCCCGGAAAAGGCCGCTGGGGAAGGTCTAATACCCGCTTAACAACATCACGCAAATACTGGTTTACACTTCATTTAAGTTCTAAGTAAAGTGCTCCTTGGACCCCCTAAGTGGTCCCTTTGGTTTGCTTACTCCTTACCTGGTTAAAGTTTGTTATATTTCACTTAAAGTCACCTTTATCACCCATACCTTAACCGATTGTCAACTGACTTTTTATTTATTTGTCATGTAGTCCACTGAAGCCTAATGTCTATCAATGCATTATAAAGATATGATCCTGTAATCAAGAAAAGAGTGTATGTAACTGTTTGTATTGTTGTACTGTTCTTTACTTTCAATAAAAAATGTTTACAAAAAAAATAAAAAAAGGATGCAGCAACCAAAAATGTTCAGGCAGGAGCATCAGGGTGCAGTGGCCCTGATTGTTCAGACAGGAGATGGGGTCAACAGGGTGCAGCAGCCTCTAATGAGGGGTAGGAGTCAGAGTGCTTGTGGGGCAGGTGACAGGGGGAAGCAGAGTGGAGCTGCTTCAACTGTAGGCAGGAGATGGGGGGCATCAGGATGCCATATAGTGTTTCCAGTTATATGTATACATTATGCATTTTCACACAGAAACCATCAAAGAACTGAAATTTGTGAGTTCATATAGTACATGTGCCTGATACATCAGAGTGTGGCAGGCACCTGAGTGTGACAGGCACCTGTTTTTCAATCTGAGAGGAAAACAACTGTTCTTGCATGAACCGATTTATAGAGGCTACATCAATGACAAACTACTTGCATAAATTAACAAACGTTAGATTTATTTTATATCTATTAAATAAACAACCCAGTGTTATGTAGCTAGAAAAAAAAAAACTAGAGAGTTTTGATGGGACAGAACTCACAGCTGTGATACAGACAAGCTCATTTCTCAATGCATACCACTTCAATTCAACACTAAAACTCAAATGACCAGCTTTTTAGAAGAACAAAATGATAGATTTTCACCTAATTCATCTGAACACATGCCAGAGACTCAGTTAGTAAAAATCCTGGGCAGCAAACAATTAATTCTATAGACTGTTCTAATTAGGAAGTTTACAGCTCTTCAGTCAAGCAGGGACTTGCACTGCTGCAACAGTAGCTTAGTCCAATATGAGGTCATCACTCTCCAAGGCTCAAGGCTCAG
This sequence comes from Neoceratodus forsteri, assembly GCA_016271365.2. Taxonomy (NCBI): domain Eukaryota; kingdom Metazoa; phylum Chordata; order Ceratodontiformes; family Ceratodontidae; genus Neoceratodus; species Neoceratodus forsteri. Next base: position 1,574,097,047 of record CM057453.1, on the reverse strand, counting down.
TCAGAAGGACAAACTGCCCAACTGCTTCCAGTTAGTGCAGAACAAGTTAACAAATGCTGATTTAAAGAAAACCACAAAACCAAATAGCATGACATTTTCAAGAAACACTACATGTGACACAGGGACTTAAATTCAGGCTTTTTTTAACAATGTGTGAAATGGTTGCCATTGATCTTTAATAACGGCTGTCTTCTGCTTATCCTCCTCTATTACCTTGCCCCTTCTTCCACCTTACCATTTGCCCTCTCACCTTTCTTTTTTCCCTAATGTATCTGTAAAATTGTTTTTCTCCTCCCTTGACCCCCTCTGCAATATGCAGCTTCGTGTCTGCTTTTGCGTCCCTGACTGCCCTCTTGGCCTCCCTTTATTTGGCATTTGTTCCATTCCTCATCACCCTGTTTCTCTTTGCATCTGATGAATGCCTTTTTTGGACCTCATTGCCTCCCAGACTGTCTTAGAGAAACAGATTTGTCTCTTTTGTCTGGTTTTCTCTTGGTAACCATTCTCAAGCTTCAAGAATGGCACCTTTCATTATTCCCCACCTTTACTCCATCCCCTGATTTCGTGTGTAACTCACCTACAATGGGGGTTCCAAAAAGTATTCCTTGAGCTTGCCTAAATGCTCACTGCCAGGCTGGTGTCCTGCGTTTCAGCAGTTTAAATGTGATTACCAGACCCTGTGTAGCCTTTGAGTACTGTCTCTTTAAGAGCTGCCTGATTGCAGTTTAAGTAATCTGAGAGAGAGCTCTGTTGAAAGATGTAACTATTTACTGAAAATCATTTAGAGTGATAATAATACTGTAGTTTGTCTAACCTGCTTTCTTTGTAGCAAGGACTGTTTTGTTTGTCTCCACTATCTTGGTCATGGACTGCAAATTGGACCAATCAGTACTGGTGGGACCTAAAATGTAGCCGGACTACAGGAGCTGTCTGAATTCAAAATCTGTAGGAATTGTAGTTTGAACTTTTTGTACCTTTTTTGCAACTGAAGGGGGTGCTCTTGCTTTGACTAACAGCCAAATCAGCCAACCAAATCTTTTGGATCTTGGGGAAGTCCTGGGCTGCTTGCAGTTTTCAGTTAGATCTAAGCTGAAAGCTGAACAAGAAGGACTGAAGTGATTCTGAGCAGCAATCCTGAGTGGATTCGCATGGGAGAACTCTGAAAAGGCTACGTTTTTGGCCTGCATGTCGGTGTGCTGCTCCTGAGAGAAGAGAATTATTTTGGCCTAAATCCAAGTTTGTGTGACTAAAATAAGCTACTGAAGTGGGCCAGGCTCAACCTGAAGAAGACCGAAGATTTTGCTGAATGCGATTGGCCTGTCAGGAGTTCCAGCTACCCCTGAGCTCCCGGTGTGTGCAGAGACTTTGCGATTGCGACCGGGGAGTGCTTTGCCTGGTACAGTAGAATTCCCTTACATGTAAATGTGCTATGAGCTGCTAGTGGGTCGTGAGTTAGTCCCCCATTGTGTGAACTGTGTTCTGTTTGCTGGAAGCTGTATCCAGCCCAAAATGAACTGCATCCAAATTTGTCTCCATGCGGTCTGGGCCTTGCCAGACTGGCTCAACCAGACTACCCACTGCACAGAGAAGCCATCCACGAGAGACCTGACTGGGGATCAGCTCCCTGCTCCACGCTTGAACAGGAACGATGCCTCTGCGACTCATGTGGGCCCTGCTTCTCCTGGCATTCCAGATCAACCACCTGTAGTCTCGATTTTCGTCTAGCCTGTGTCCAGTCTTGGTTATCGTGAGTAAATACCAGGGTAGCTCCCTGCAACAACAGCTTAATCTGAGTGTGTCATTTGATTGTCTTGTTGTTTCGTTTCCTTTACGGACTGAGCCCTCTGGCTCTGGATTACAAATATTGTGTACTGTGCATGTTGTGTTTTCCATCACAGGGCCCCAACCAGCTGCAACCCCAGGCATCGGTCCTGGCTAGCCCATCTCTTCTCTACCTGGGTACCCAGAGGTGGACTGTGTGGGGGGGACTCAAAGTGCATGCATAACTGCTTGACTGATATAACCTTTAAGCTAATTAACCTGATTTTGGCCCTCCCTTGTTCAAGTCCCCTGAATAAATCAGATCTAACTTTTTCTGCATGTAATCTGACTGTGGTTCCAGTTTGTGCTCAAAGTACTGTACTGTTGCTATTTGCTGTGCACAACCTTGTTTTACCGGGTGTCCCCAGGGTCGAGCCAGAGGAACCAGCCCTGGTGGTAAGTACAAACAGTGTGGGTACTTGTGTGGTGTACCAGGGGTATTGAGAAAGTGATTACTGCACAGTGTTCAGGCCACTAGAGTGGAAAGAGGGTGGTTACAGTGCCCCGGAGGGCTGTGCGCAGGTTAGCTTGACTACTACCAATCCTGATCTCCAGGTGGAGACACCCGGTTCAGAACTCAGACCCCTTAACCTGCTACTAGCCAAGCAGGCAGGGGTAGTAGCCCTTGGGATAGCGCCATCTAGGGGTTACACGTGCATTACTAGAGTAACCTCAATTGGCTGTGCAGCTAGAGAGTTCAGCTGTGGCATCAAATACCCAGGCTTAGAAGCAACAAAATAACTCTTTTTGGCGCGAGTTGGTGGGAAACATAGAAACACAGAATTTGTTGGCAGATAAGGACTGCTTGGCCCACCCAGTCTGCCCATTTTGTCCCTGCTTATACTGTTGCTACAAACCCTAAATGATCTTTGGCTACTCCCCCTTACCACTTTCCTACTAAGATTCATTTGTGCTTATCCCATCCATGCTTGAAGCCCAATGTTTTTGCCCCACCACCTCTGCTGACAGACTGTTCCATGTGTCCACCACTCTTTCAGTAAAAAAATACCTTATCACATCACTCCTAGGTTCCCTCCTTCCAGCTTCATTGCATGTCTCCTTGTTCTCGTGCATTTTTCTCTTCTAAAAAATACTCCCCTCCTGTACCTTATTCACCCCCGTGAGGTACTTACAGGTCTCTATCATGTCCCCCTTTCCCTCCTCTACTCTAGGGTGTACATATTAAGATCCCTCAGTCTCTCCTCATAGGGCCTATGATGCAGCCCCTGCACCATTTTAGCTGCCTTCCTCTGGACTCCTTTTACCTATTTCCTTCCTGCAATGTGGTCTCCAGAACTGGACAGAGTACTCCAAGTGGGGTGACCTTAATAAAGCTTCTAGCAAACCAGTTGCGTTGCTGGTGTGGTGATTGTTTCAATTCACTCCACTGTCCAACCAGGCGTGACTGTCTTTTTTTTTTTGCCTTTAAATTGTTAATACACTTTTCATTTTTGTACTGGATTAAATAAAGAGGCTTGCTTTCTTTATCCCGATGCTCGGTGCTGTTTTGTTTTGCCTTTTGGTTGCCTTTTTTATCTGTCATGAGCAGTTTGCATGGAGCAGATTGCTTGCCATTACACCAATGATCAATACAGTGATAAAACCACCTCTCTCCCTCTGCTGGTGATTCCTCTCCCTATGTATCCCACCATCCTGCTGTACGTGCCTACTGTCTTTTTGCACTGCCCCACGAGCTTATCAGGTATGATAACCCCAAGGTCCCTTTCCTGTTTATTGACCGACAATACTTCTTCCCCCATTTATTACACTACCCCTGAGTTTCTGTGCCCTAGGTGCATGATTTTGTACTTTTCTGCGTTGAAACCCTGCTGCCTTGCTCTCGACCACTCCTTGAGTTTTCTTAGGTCTCTACTCATTCTCTCCTCCTCCTCCGGGTTATCTACCCTATTACAGATTTTGGTCTCATAAGCAAAGAGGCATACCTTCCCTTTCAACTCTTCTGCAATGCAGCTTATGAAAATATTAAAGATGGGATGGTTCCAGTACTGAGTCCTGAGGCACCCCACTGGTCACTCCTCCTTCATTGGAGTGAGTACTGTTTACCATGACTCTTTGCCACACCTGTCCATCAACCAGCACCGTACACAGTTTACCACCTTGGGTCCAACCCCCCAACTACCCAGTTTCCTTTATAAGACCGTGCTGAAATTTAGGTAGGCCACATCCACCACCCCACCTTGATCTATTTCCCAGGTCACCCAGTTGAAGAAAACGATCCACGCTGCTTTGGGTCTTGTAACTCACTGGCATCAAGATATTCCGCTAGCCTTTCTTTTGATAGTGCCTCCATTAACTTCCTCACCACTGAAATTGATTGGCCTGTAGTTGCTAGCCTCCTCCCTGCTGCAGCTTTTATGTAGCGGGACTACATCTGACCTCCTCAGGACCTTTGGAACCATTCCTGTTTCCAGTGAGAAGTTGAATAGGGGTGTCAGAGGTGCAGCCAGTACCTCCCTGAGCTCCCACAGCACCACTGAGTGTACCCCATCTGGCCCCATAGCCTTATCCACTTTCAAATTTGCAAGTCCCCTCAGAACCCTTTCCTCTGTGAATGGACTCATGTCTACCTCCTTCCACCCAGTATTCCTACTGCTTCTATGTAATCTTCCATCCCCATCTCCCTCCATTGAGAAGACTGTGCATAAGTATCTGTTCAGGATATCTTCTTTTTGCTGTTCCTCTTCTGCACAGTCTCTCCCTGCCATTCTTAATCTCACAATCCTTCCTTTTGTCTTCCTCCTTTTACTTATGTATCGGAAAAAGGTCAGGGGTCATGGCCGAGCCAGCAGCTTGATGGGAGACATTTAGCGGCTGAGCTCCATGATGGGCACCTGTAATCCACCTACAATCTCTAGCATCCTGTGGTGAAAATTTCCAGAGACCCTGCTAAGAAAGAGAACATACTGCCAAGTATGTCTAAAGCCTCAAAGAAGGACACACAACTCACCTTCAGTATGGGTACAAAGTCCAACCACCCACCGAAGATGAGGGCCAGGACTGGCAGCATGGCAGCGGAACAAGAAGATGCAGAAATCAAGCAAGCAGAGCAGCAGTCATCACTGAAGGCATTGATCACCAATATGAAAGGGGAGATGCATGCAGGCTTCACTTGTATTAACGCACAGATGACCCGCATTCAGAGTACTGTAGAATGGCTTAGCGAAACAACAGCTTCACACAGCACATGCATCACAAAGGGATGCTGTGGGAAGCCCCAGACTGCATGATATGAGAAACAGTGTTAAGCCATGGCACCATACAACAATGAGGGCAGCACAGCTAGCTATGCAGTAACATGCAGTGGGGTCATTCTATGGCCCAAGCTATGACACAGAGGAATTTTATACAAAACTATCCCGAGAGATGGCTAGGTTTCTGGTTAACTGGTTGCTGAGAGGGGATGCAAATTGCACACTGGATGGAGTGCTTGATAGGTCTTCTAAACCCCCCCAAAGAGTCACTAAGAGTGCAGCTGCACTGAAAGAGTCCATGACAGCCCATAGTATGGTTGATGTGTGGAGGGTACTCATTTCAAAAAAGATGGACTATATGTTCTACTCACATGCCCGCAAATCCTACATGAGGACTGACCTCTTAATGGCCACCCAAGGGCTGCTGCAAGTGGGGGGGAGTGCAGCTCTGAATTATTAGTGTTTCAGACCACACTCAAGTGTGCATTGAGGGAGGGAGGGATGGGGTAGATAATCGCAAAGACAAGGCATGGAAGCTGGATCCTACTCTCTTGAGGGATGAAGGATTTAAGCAGAGCATAGTAAAGAATATAATGGAGTCCCTGCTGCACAATAAGAATGGAGATATGCAGCAGACAGTTAGGGGAGAGGTGCTCAAGGCTTTTACCATGATGGGGGGAATCTCCTATGCCCACCACAAGAAGAGAGGGACAAAGAGAAAACTAGGGTACTTGAGGCCCAAATAAGGGAGTTAAAACACGAAAAAGACCCTAGACCTAATATTTACACTGGGCTACAGAAAATAAAAAAAGAGCGTAATATTCTAGACACCGAAAGGATATACAGAAGTATACTAATGGCCAGAAAGGGAGCATATTATGGGGGTGTTAGAGTGAGCAAGTGGCTATCCTGGCAGATGAGAACCAGAAGAGGGATGGCATTTGTCTCTAAGATAAAAACTGCAGGGAGTGCAGTTATTACTAAAATAAAAGAGCTAGAAAAAGAGTTCCAGAAGTTCTATCAATAACTCTACACCTCACAGTGTCACCCAGGGGAGGGGGAAATAGAGGACTTCCTGTCAAGAACAGCAGTGCGGTGGCTCACAAAACAGCAGCAGCAGAAGTTGGATGAACCAATAGCCTCTGAGGAAGTAGAGAGGGCCATCTGGGAACTGGCAGGAGGTAAGGCCCCAGAGCGGATGGGCTCCCCATAGATTTCTACAAAATCTTCAGACAGGAACTTAGGGTACCCCTGTTGGGAATGTTACAGGTAAGCCTGAGTTTAGGTAGTCTGCCCAACTCCATGCAGTTGGCCACAATAATGGTCCTACCAAAACCAGAGAAGGATCCCACACAGTGCTCTTCATACTCGCCTATTTCCGTACTCACAGCTGAGTACAACATTTTAGCAGAATTGTATAATGCACCCAGACCAATCCATCTTTGTGAAGGGGAGATGGGGAAAAACATTATCAGACATACCTTAAGTGTAATCTTGAGATGGGGAAAAGTGGGGAGACAGCCTGCTGGGGTCCTAGCACTACACGCCGAAAAGGCCTTCAACAGCATGGAGTGGTGGTTCCTCCACAAAATGCTGGAGTGATCTGATGTCAGAGAACACTTCAGGACCTAGGTTAAAATATTGTACTCCGACCCTACTGCACAAGTATGTGTGAATGGGGGCCTAACACAGTCATTACACCTTCAGAAGGGTACCAAGCAGGGGTGCCCATTGTTACCCCTGCTGTACAGTACGTCATGACGTTGGAGCTCTTGGCAGCCATGTTGAGGGCCCAGGAGGGTACAGAAGGCCTCAGATGCATGGTGGGGGTACAAAGTCTTTCTATTTGCTGACGATTTGATGCTGTACATTACAAGGCCAGAGGTACCCATACCAGTGATAGCACAAGTCTTAAAGAGCTATGGTGATCTGTCGGGGCATAGGGAGAACTGGGGAAGAGTGAAATCTTACATGTTGGCGGCAGGAAAGGTCAGTCACCCTAAGACGGGGCTGAAGCTAAAAATGGTTGACACCTTGAAAAATCTGGGATAAATATTCCAGCAAATGTCATAAAAGTATGTGAATCTAATTTCCCCCATTGGTCAGGAACATAAAGAAGGACCTAGACAGGTGGACATCTCTATCCCTGACACTTATTGGCAGGGCCAACAGTATAAAAATTACAGCATTCCCTAAAACAGTGTACCTTCTGCAAGCCCTCCACATCAAAATGCCACAGTTTTTTTTAGAACAATTATATGTTCACCGGACAGATTTCTGCGGAGAGGTAAACCAGCAAGGATACGGCTGACTATCCTACAGGAAGCTATTAAAGAAGGGAGTCAGCTCTGCTCAATGTGCAACAGTATTATTGGGCTGTCCAGCTGACTTTTTTGGGGTAAGGTAGATATGGAGAGCAAGCCTCCCTGGCTGAGACTGCAGGAGTAGGAGTTAGGAGTAGACTCTCTCGTGAGTATGTGCTAAGTCCGAGTCTAAGAACTAGCTATAAAAAGCCTATCAAGAATCGCTTCACAATGGTGATGGAGTCCGTTTGGGAAAAAAATACACAAATATATACACCACCCACCTGCCTTCTCCCCAAGGGCTGTCCTTACTGAAATCTTTAAAGATAACAAAGGGTACACAGTATTCACACATCCGGGTCTGCTTTAATGGGGAATGAAATGGCTCCAAATGGTGGGGGACTTACTAGTGGGAGGCACGATGGCACAACTCAAGGACTTAAGAGGCACATACAACCAAGCCCCCAGATCTTACTCTGTATACTTAGGGGTATGTGAGCTCCTAGGAGTGGGGAGGGGGGCAAATTGGAAAATAAAATAATTGCCAGCAGAATCCTTGTTCTTTAAGCCTCAGCCAAGTATTAAACCACTATATGCATACTATAAATTAATTAGGGGAGCACAATCCCCTCCTGGGGAGGACTACAACAATGCATGGGGGAAGAATTTGGGAATATCCATCAAACAAGCGATCTAGGACAAACAAATTGGGCATGTAGCAGGGTGTGCAAGGCCTAACAGACTTAGGCAAATGCAATGTAATTTTTTATTTAGACATACCTCCCCCCGATAGGCTTCATAAAATGAAACGTGAAGTGAGTGAAATTTGCCCAAAGGGTAATAGTGAGGTAGACAGATACATTCACATGGTATGGGAATGTATGAAAATACAACTTTATTGAGGAGAAATCCATAGCATTATGGAAAGAATTCTGGGAACCCAGCTGTCCTTCACCCGGACAAAGATGTTGTTAGGAGCTGAGACTAACTATGGCAATGACAGAGGTGGACTGATGTGGCAGCTGGCACTAGTGAATGCTAGGAAAACCCTAGTCTTGCACTGGGGTCAGGCAGACCTCCACACTGTAGTACACTGGTTAGTGAACCTTCTGGACTGTATGAAGCTAGAGCGAGTGCAAATGCACACCAGTGGGGAGGGGGATAAGTCTGAGACAGTGCGGGTACTGAGAGCCTTAGAAAGGGGTGATGAGGAACTCTAAACTGGATTTGCCCAGAGCCTGGATATAGCAGTGGCACAACCAATAATGTCACCCCCAGACCAAGGGGTAAACACACATATAATGCACCCCTAGATGGGACTTAATGCAGATGTGAATGTAACAGCTGACAAGTTTTTGCATGGCATAGAAGTATTGTGGTAATTCAAAAGGTGTAAACTAAGCCTTGTATTACTGTACCCATACATGTGTAAGGTGTATGACTCATATTGCTGTAACTTCTAAAATTTTAAATCAAGGTTTATTAAAAAAAAACAGTCTTGCCCCCTCTAGCTACTCCTTTGGCTATTCTTTCCTCCATTTGTGCCTTTGTGCCCCTCACTGCCTTCTCTGCTTCTCCTGGTATGCCTCCCTGTCCTCTTCCCTCTGCATCTCCTTGTACCTCCTGAATGATAGTCTTTTAGCCTTCTTCTTTGCAGCCTCTTCCCTCCAGAAATATAGTGGTCTCTTATTCTTCCTGTTTTTAATCACTTCTTTCGCACAGAGATTTGTTGCCGTCACAATTCCATCTCTTAATTTGGCCCACTGATTCTCCATCTCACCCAAGCAATCCCCCATGCTAGGTCATCTCTGAGGCATTCCCCCATTTTTTAAAAATCTGCTCTCCTGAAGTCCAGGACCCTTGCCCTTGTGTGGTTTCTCTCTGTTGCCACCCTTATGTTTAACCACACTCACTGTACGGTGATCGCTGGTCCCCAGCTGTCATCCAACCTTGACGTCTGCAATACTGTTAATGTTTGTGTGCATCAGGTCCAGTACTGCCCCATATCAAGTGGGCTGTCTGACCAGCTGCTTGAGAAATATCCTCTACAGGGTGTCCAGGATGGCCCTGCTTCTAGTCGAGGCTGTGGCTGGGAGGCTCCAATCTACATCTGACAGATTGAAGTTCTCCAGCAGCAGCACCTCCCCCTTTTTTGCCATAATGCTGATGGCTTATCCCATTGCCTTATCCAATTCTTCCACTTGTGTTGAAGGCCTGCATATAACCCCAGTGTGAATAGCGGCTCTAGCTTCTGTCTCCAGGGTGACCCACAGCACCTTCAACCCATCATTTACCCCTAGGTTCCTCTGTAGTTCTGTCACTCTGATCCTTCCTTCACATACAGCACAACCCCTCCATCCTACCCCCCCATCCTTCCTGAATGGAGTGTAGACTAGTATGGTCACGCCTCAGTTGTGGCTCCCTGTGTGCCATGACTTGATAATAGCCACAAAATCCAGGTGTGCCTCTGCCATGATGGCCTCCAGGTCTGGAATTTTACTTCCACGACTCCTTGTGTTGGCATACATGACTCTTCACACCTTTCTCCCGCTCTGACTGCAACCCCCCTTCCTGTCTCTCTTGCCACTTGAAACCTCCCTCTCTCCTCCTCCCCCCTCACTACCCACTATGTGTCTTGCACCTCAATCCCCCCTTTTTCTTCTCTTCTGTTCCTGTTCCTCTTATCTATTACTATGCTTCTGCATTCTTTAACTTGTGCCCCTGGGGGAGTTTCCACCCTCGAGCCCTCTCTTGCTGTTGTGTTTCCACTTCCCCCCGGCTAGTTTAAATGTTCATCGAAGTAACATCTAAACCTTCCACTGAGGACTGTGGTTCTGTTCCCAGACAGATGTAAGCCATCACCTCTGTTTATGCCGATATTCTTCCAGGTCGACCCCCAGTCCCCAGTGAAGCTGAACCCCTCCTCCTTGCACCATTTTTTCAACCAAGTGTTAAAGCTCCTGGTGTGGAGTACCCTATCCCCTCCATGGCCATAACCAAGTAGCATCTCAGCGAATGCCACTATTCATGCTACTTGACTAAGGCCTCTCCCCAGTTCCCTGAAATCTCCCTGTACTACCCCAGTACAATCCCTCACTAGGTCATTTGTCACTAGGTGAACAATGACACCTAGTTTCCCACCCTTTCCTGCCACCCTTATGATCCTTATAATCTGCTGTCCATCCCTCTGAGCCAAGGCATCAGGTAGACCCTAACCTCCCTGTCTCCACCCCTTCCTGCTCCCAAATCTATCCCAGTCTGACAACTGACTCCTGCAGCTCACAACCACAGCACTGCACCACTCCCATGTCTGCTCAGTCACTCCCTTCCTTTTTTAATGTAACTTGCACCTACTATGCCTTCCCTTTACTTGCTCCTTTTCAGCACATTCCCTAGCCTATGCCACTACAGAATTCATTTGCCATTCTGGTGGGATAGGACTGAAATATGGAGAACCCCATATCTTCCTTGCCACCACTATGGTGCCTCCATATTTCAGTACTATCCCACAGAATAGCAAATAATCGTCTTGATAAGCTAGAACTGCCCCTGACTCACCACACTTCTTACCAGAACCCACCAAGGTCCAGCCGGCCCTCCTCTGTCTAGGCAACCTCTGGGACAACTGTGGCAGACTTGGTGGCCCCTGGGTAGGGGTAGGATAAGAAGTAAGTTGGATCCTAGCCAGTTCAGAGAAGATACCAGTAACCTCTGCCCTCAACCAAGAGAGGTGCATGCAGATGGGGCAGCAGTGCACCTCGGTTTCCAGAATGTCTCGCAGAAAACTGCAGCTCACAACCACAGCACTGCACCACTCCCATGTCCGCTCAGTCACTCCCTTCTTTTTTTAATGTAACTTGCCCCTACTATGCCTTCCCTTTACTTGCTCCTTTTCAGCTACATCCTCTATCAGGAGCTACTTTAACACCTTACCGTAGATAGGGTGTTATCTGCTTTCCCATTAAACGATTGCTATTTCTAGGTAAAGCTCTCCCTGTACCTTCCTGCATTTAAACTGCATCCCTTTTGCTAATTTTCCCCTATTGTCCTTCCTTAATTGCTGCTTTACTATACCCCAGAAAGGGTGCCTCCTATACTCCCACTTGTAGCTGTTATCTGCCTGCTTTTTCTCTTGCAGTTACTCACTACCCTTTTACCTGTAGCTACCTATGCAGTTGAACAATATGTAACAATAAGCTTCAGAGTACCTTTCCTTTTCTCTTGTCCATCCTACAAAGCCCCCTGTGTGCCTGCAATCACCTGCAGACCCTGCCGATGCCTAAGATGACGGTTACCTCTTTCACTCACGCTCTGGAACATGAGTATCATGGGTATCACAGGCATAACTGAGCAAGGTAAAGACTTTCGTCTGTGGTGCTCGCTAGTTTGTAGATTGTGTGATGAGACAGCCTGGGAGAGAAACGATTTATCTAGTGCAAGCAACATCAAGATGGATCTGGGGAAAACCTGGTACTGCTTTCATAAGTCACATGTCCCTCCCCTTTAGCTGCTTCATGTGCTAAGTGAAAGGAGGAGGAGATCTTTAGCTAGCTGTACCCCTCAGCACTCTCTAAAGCAATGCTTCTAAAAGCAGAATCAAACTGGATCTGGAAGTGGACATGTAATGGAGGCAATACACTTGTATTTCCAGGGGGAGGGCATAGTGTGCAATTTTAAGTAGCACCTGGCTCACAATTTGGACTTGGCATCACCTCTGTTGATGCCATTAACCCACTCTCCACCAAAGTGTGGTAGTCAGCAACATGGCTAAACAGAGGGGGTCAGAGGCTGCAGGAAACAGTGGAGGGAACCCCCACAGAATAAAATACAGACAGTCCCCTCATTTGAAAACATGAAGAAGAGGCCCATAAAACAATTATTGCTAAGCAGATTAGTAGATTAGTAAGGGAGTACTCTATGTTCTGCAAAAGGAGCAGCACCAGTGTAATACAAAAAGGGGAAACATTATTTCTTGAGCAAAAGTCAATATTCTAAGAGATAAATAACTTGTGTCCTCAGCAGGAGACCAATCCATGCTCACTGCTTCATAAATATTCCAGCAATCAATATTTTCTGACGGGTATTCTGATTCACAAGTTTCACATTGATTGACGCTTTTATGGCATCACTTTAACAACAATTTATGAAAAAAACAAACATGTTTGCCCTTATAATTCACACAGCAACATATTTGTGATTACTGGTTCCATGAATGCAAGCAGCACACGTTCATAATGAAGCTAATGCCATTATCAAACTCGAGCACTCTTCACTAAAAGCCCTTGACTGCCTTCAGGTAGGTGCTTTTTATCATGATAGTTCTGTTATGATCATATGTTTTTGCAAAAGATCTGCACTGGATCCAAATGCCATGCATAATGAATGTGTTTTCCACTGAGAGCTGAGACAGCTTTAGGTACACATCTGAAAGTGCTACACAAGCTCTTTTGTTCATACATACGCAAGCATTGAGGTTAGCATTTTATTGTCACTCTTCACTGAAAGTAAGCTCAGAAATGTTTTTTTCTTTCTTTGCTACCTTATGCCATGTTACTGTTACAATGAAAAACTGCAATGCTGCACTTCAGAACAGTGATCCTCAGAGGTGGTGTTCTACACAAGCAAACCAAGCAGATGCTTGGGGTGCCAGCATAGAAGGGGCACACTAAGGTAAAAAGTATAAACAAATACTGCTTGAAAGGCAAAAAGTGTAAATATCATAATTAGGTTCATTCTTAAGTGTTTAGGGGTTAAGATGGGCGATGTGCCCATTAGCAACCTCATTTAAAGTTGTCATCACTCTTGTATTCATAGACTTTGTACCACTTTCTGGATGTGGGGGTAGGAAGGTGAGGGCAGTGGGACTGGAGAAGGGAACACCCCAGGTACTTCTGCTTGGATGCCATTAGGTCTAAAATGTGATCCTTAAGCCTGAAAACCAGGTGGCCACAAAGTGCAATTACCAGAACGTACATTTGGCTGCACACTTTATAGTTCACCCAACCATTCTATTGAAAGAAATCTCTTTTTATAGCTGGTCCTTACCTATATGTAAACATATCAGAGATAGTTCCAGGAGTCTCCAGTTGAACACCACTGATACACAACAGCAGCTGCAAGAAAATGGCAGAATACTGGCGTACATTCATAGGTGCTCACTCCCAGTAGATTCCTGCTCCTGAAGTCACACAATCACAGTGGCTACCCCTGCTTATCACACATTCCCAATGGCTATCTCTCAACAGTATGCTTCTGCCTGTTATGTCTCAGGACAGAAAAAAAAAAGAGTACTGGGCCTGACAAGGGACTCCTTGATATTGCAGTGGGGCCACTCCTGTCTACTGGGCCCAGCAGGGAATTCCTTGATGTTGTGGTGATTACGCATACGTCTTCTAATTAATAAAAGATTTGCTGGCTCAGCCGGATATGAAAGGATCAATCACGGTGGGGAATTGTGCATCATTGCTGGCTGCCATTAAGTCAAGAGGTTCTACTAAGAGGGCAGGGGAAGGGGGCACTTTCAGTTTTAAATTGGGCTGGTGGGGGATGAGGGAGGGTGTTACAAAGAGCAGGGGGAAGGAGACACTTCAATTATAAAATTGGGTAAGTAAAGGAGGTAGGAGGAAGGGTGCTACAGAGGCAGGAAAGGGGGCATTTTCATTTTTAAAAGGTGGGAGGAGGTAAGGTGCTACAGGGAGCAGGGGGAAGGGGAAAGGAAGGGGGTACTTTAATACTGAAATCAGACAGGGGTAGGAAGGTACTATATAGAGGGTGAGGAGCAGAAGGAGACACCAGTGTTTTCCACCGGTGAAGGGGAGGTTGGAGGGAGAGTTCTGTGATTTGTTTATTTTGATTGTGGTCCACAAGCCCTGAGCTATTTTCCCACTATGCTCCTTCCCATTTTCTATCCACACTGCCTTTTTCTCAGCTCCAGCAGTGCTATTTGCCCTTAGCTTCTCCAAACACTGTCTCTGCAGCCATCATCCCTGGCTCAATGCTTCCTCTAAGTCACCTCTATCCAGCAGGGGATGAAGCTGGAGGTAAGGAAGGAGGTCCTGCAGTAGAAGCTGGTGGTACACAAGGCTGCAAGAAGTGACTGTGGAGGGAAAAGCACCAGTATATGTATTGCATGGGGGAGCAGCAACCCAGCCCATCCAGCAGCAGGTGATGGCTGTGCAGAAGGAAGGCAACAGCAGTGCTATACTGAGCCCTGACAACAACTCCCCCTCCCACTGGTCAAGGTTCATGTGGGCTATGAGCGAGTATACCCAAGAATCGAGTCATCTGGCCCAGACCCCCCCAACACACATCAATCCAGGCTCCTGCTGGCAGGGGTAAGGAAACTGAAGAATTGGACTGTTGGGCCCTTATGACAGCTACATGCGTCAGTCCAAGCTCCTGGATTGGCCAGTGAGCCCAGAAAAGGTGCTCCCCAGTCCCTACCCATGTTGTCCGGGGAGGGGAGGGGTTGTAGCATTGGGCTCAAACAAGAGATACATGTGAAAAAAAAACTACAAGACTTGGTGTGTGGGTATTGATGTATCAAACTGTGTAAGTATATGCGTGTGTGCATTTGGCATTTGTGTGAGTGCATGTGCTGGTGTATGTATTTTTGTGTCTGGCTATGTGCATCCATGTGTGTGTGTGTGTCTGTACCTTGGTGTGTGTATATAATTATGTTCGTGTCAGCGTATGAGTTTTTGCATATCTATGTGCATGCATGTCAGTGAGGGTGTTTTGCAATGCCTGTGTGTGTGTCAGTGTGGGTGTTTAGTGTGACTGTGTGTACGCTTGTCGGTGTGTATGCATTATTAAGTCTATGTGCTTTCACTGAGAGTGTCTGCGTGTGTATGCCAGTGTGTATTTATTAATGTGTGGGTATATTAGTGTTTCTGTGTAAGTGCTAGTGTGTGTGTACTGGCGTGCATATGCATATCGGGGGGGGCCTGTATTAGTGTCTCTTTTATTATACTATATTTAAGGTAGAACAGGGTTTTCTATATTAACCCTCAAATTTTGCACTTTAATATCTTCGCAACCAATCAACGAATCTGCACAGAATTTTGCATGCACAGTCTTGTGGGGGCAGATCACTTGACCTGGCAAGTTGCATTCAATTCAGATATGCAGAGTTTGAGATCCAGACAGTGAAAAAACGTAAAAAATTGCTGTTTTTTACTGTTTTTTTTATTCATCTTGCCTTGTGCCCAGATGGATTGGGAATTTCGGTCTGCACTTTTCAGGGTAGAATGGGCTTACCCAGAATGGTGCCTTTCACTGGTTTGATTAAAAAATATTAATCCGTTCCAAAGTTATTCAGTTTAAAAATTTCAGGTTCTAAGCATGCTCAGTACAGTCTTTTGGATAGAGGTCTGGAAAGAAAAAGAATTTGGTCCAAATGAAAAAGGATCCTTTTTCATTTGGGGCCAATCCTTTTTTGTGAGGGGAAAATTACTTTTTCCTTTGCTGCCATCTTGTTTTCTGTTTTTTCCTAAAACAATCAAGTTTCAAAAGCCACAAAAATGACATTTTGGAAAGTGACCATCACATGTATCTTGCTTATTGGGACACCCTTAGCTAGATTCTGTACTTAACTGTTGGAGAAATGACCTTAAAATGTTATTTTTTTAACATTAGAATTCTTTTTTCGTGACTCATGATACAAAAAAAGAATCTTTTTCATATGACATCATCCTTTTTCATTAGGGAAAAATCATTTTTAGTTTGCAGCTTCAATGTATTTCAATGGGGTTTTCAACTTTGATGCATAACTTGGCCATTATTGCATATTTTGACACCAGATTTTCAACATGGCCTTTTGGGGAACCCACCTCATAAACAATGTCAGTGGATTTCCACAAATCTGGACAGAAAGGTGATTTCATGGTCACTTTGCGAAATCACCTTTCCGGTGGGGATTTGAACAGTTTCTGTACCAGGTTCATGAGGCTGGGTAATAACAAGACTATGCTGACAATTTGGTTGCTGTTGTGCTCCAAAAGAAGTGCAGGGCCCTCTGGGCCTGGTGCTTCCACAGCAACATACTTATACACATCTATGGAGGGATGGGACCACAGGGCCTAGAGGGCCCTGCGCTCCCACAGACAAATAAGGATACGATTATACTATCTCAAAAACTAAGGAAATTCTTTTCAAAAAACTCTGTTAATGCAACATTTAAGGTTATGGCTAAAGCGACAAAAGTAGGGAAATGCGACTTTAGAGTTTCCAGCCCTAAACCCCCCAACCCCACCCCCTACAACAGATTAGGGGTGGAGTCTTCCTTGGGGTTGTCAACCCTAAAGCTCACCCCATTCTATGCACTCCTGAAACATACACACATGTGTCTATCATACCTGACCTTTCTTGCTACTGCAGTGGGGTGAGCTTTAGGGTTGACAACCCCAAGGAAGACTCCATCCTTTATTTGTTGTAGGAGTGGGGCTGGGGTTTTAGGGTTGGAAATCCTAAAGTCACATTTCCCCTACTTTTGTCGCTTTAGTCGTAACCCTAAATGTTGCAGTAATGGAGTTTATTTTGTAAAGAATATCTTTATATACAGTTACTGTGTCTCTTATGGTTATAAGAGTACATTCTTGAGTTCTTTATGTGAGAAAACTATGAAGCGAAGCTGAGCAGTTCTGTCATACAAAGGACTTGAGAAGAAACTCTTATAACCATAAGAGACATAACAGGAATTATACATACAAACATATTATGAATCATATTAAAGGCCTTTGTTTAAAAAATGGAATTTGAATTTAAAGTCAAAATATTTTACTTTGCAAAATATTACATAATCCCCTTCTGTGGGAAATGGACTATGCCAACTGAACTTAGAACTTCAGAATTTTAGGACTATACCCATGAGACACCCTCTTATGGCTGTTATAGATTGCGGGAGCATTATGTGATGCTCCCCAATCAATCACAGTGCTTTCTTCAGTTGCGTCTGAGGTACTCTTATTGCCATAAGAGTACCTCACACGTCCACACTAACAGGTTTCTCAAAAAAGTCACAGAATCAGACCACAAATAAAGTTTTTTTTAATGGTGCCACGATCTATAATAAGTTTATAGGGGGTGCTAGGAGGGCCGTTTATTGCTTTAAGAGTGTTAACTCTTGCGTCCTTAGGGCACCAGAACTGCTCAGCTTCATGTTGCAGTTCTCTTGCCCTAAGAACACATGGGGCGACACTCTTACAGCCATAACAGGCCCTCCGAGCACCCCTTTGTTTAAGAGTACATGGAATGTTTAGAAATAAACAGTACTGATTGACTAATAATGATGTCGTGATTTATAATTTTATCAAAAAGTATCCATTTCACTGTATCTTCTGAATAGGAGGACTAGCTATTGGTGGTGCCAGCCACATCTTGCTTTATTTGCTTCATTGATCCAGTCTTCAGTGGCTGCTCCCCTGAAATATGTCACCTAACCTTTTTATACTTCCTTGCTCGTCCGCAAGAAACATTTTGTTTCAGAGCATGATATTTGAGAGATGTGTCACAGACTAGTCCAATGCACAGCAATCTACACTGGGTTCATCCCTGACAGACCAATGACCACACAAGCAGAGTATGACGGTGATCACAGTTTTACAGGCGTAAACTTTGTGTACTTGAAAGGACTGAAGTGTTCCAATAAGAGAGCCCTTCAATACTGCTTCAGTGCTTTCATTGCCCCCTCTCCCTTTCCTCCCCCGGGGCATTTCCTGACTTTTATTCCTCCTCTCTGTCCCCTTCAGAGCTCTTATCCTCACCCTCTACCCTCCAACAATGGCCTTCCTGCCTGCATACCCCCTTCCCTCTCACCTGCAATGCTTATTTCCAAGATTGCCCTTGGCTGATATGTCATGCTACCTAACATTTGGCACATTTTGAATTACTGGAATTTCCTAAGCCTCAGTCTCTTACTTCTTGTTATTGTGTAACTATGTATTATTATGTTGACCTTTGTATGTATGTATACCCCCCATTCCTTCAACGTGGAACCTTTGTAAATGAGCAGTTTCTGCTCAAAGGTATTTGTAATCCTAGATTTCAATAAAATAAAATAAATAAAAATAAATTTGCATAAAGCCAGCCGGCAAGCAGGTGAGTGGTTTTAAAATCAACACATTCATATAGCTAGTATAATCACTGAACTCCGCACTTGCCTCAGTGTCCTGCTTTCTCCGATCAGGTTTCTCCCCCCCCTCGACTGACCACCTGTATGCCTCTGTTACCTTTCATAGCCTCCCAGTGTTCCTAACTTCACCACCCCAGCCTCTGTCTGTGTGGGTCTGCACGACTGCCCAACCCCAACATCACAGAAAAAAGACCCGCCACAGCCAACCTAACAACTGCCTGACTAAATAGTCCACCAAGCCGGCTGGTAGCTTAGATAACACTGCACTTAAAATTGCCAAAACAGTGCAGATGGACAGGCATTACAAATGGAGTGCTCTGGCTGGCAGCTTTGGGGTGCTCTTCCTCCAGAGCACTGGGATAAATGCTTGGCATGGCAAGGTCCTCCCATAGATATAAATCAAAGCCCCTGGCAGAGAGGAGGTCTCCATCTCACCACCTAAGATGACAGGTGCGCAGGGGTAGCTAGGCTCTTCTCCAGGTTCACTCTCACCAAATATTCACTGTTCACAGGTATGGTGGCCATGGAAGAACTGACCTGGGGTCTTGCGAGCAATTGGTTTCTAGCTGTTTATATTTTTTACGCAGTCCCCCTCAGCTGCATTTTCTGAAATCTGGGGCAACGTTGAACCCACCCCACTCCCGTCCTTAAAAGACAAAGTCAGAGAGTTGCTGCTGTTCTCTTTCAGGATTCTGCAGCTGAGTTGTGAGCGCTGTCAGTCCCTGTCCTACCAATTCTGTGTAGCCGTAACTTTCAATTGCCCAAAGTCATTAACATGCTCTGCTTACCGAGCGGGGACTTATTGAAATGATTTCACCCATTTATCTGGTAGTCTGGGCTCGAGAGGGGTATTCACATGTTTAATTGTGAGATGGTATGGTCTTGTGGTTGGAGCACTAGCTTGGGAATAAGGAGCCCCCAGATCTAACCAACTCCATAGTTAAATACCCGCTATGTGACATTGACCAAGTCACAACCTCCTGGTGTTCCAGTTTGCCCTATGGAAGCAGGACCTCCCCAGGTTGTAAAGTACTTAGCCCTGATATCTAAATGAGAATTCTGTTGTTATAATGTGAGGTCATGGGTTCTAGCCCTGCATCTGGTACTTGGAGGTTTACCTGTGACTGACACTGGTCTGTAGTAGGAGTGTGCATATATTGTGGATGTACTGTGCCATTTGCCACTGAGTGTTTTGATGTTCAGTAGGTCCATGGCAGTGTCCTGGCCATCCTTGGGTGGCCCATTCTCCTGTTTGCCTTTTGCTGGACCTGGTGCATCAGTGTACGGGGTGCAGCAATCATATTGCTTTGTTGCTTAAGGATGCCAGATGGTTCTGGATAGCAGCCTTGCCTGGCTATCCTTGCCTGTGTTTAGGACTACAAAGCCACATTCCAGCACATCAGACAAATGGTCAAAGCCCTTTTCTGCCACCTGCTTGATGGTGCCTGTCTATGGGTACAGATTACCTAGCTTGGTATGCATGACACCTACCTCCCTGGATAGCTTTTGATGACTGCTCCTTGCTCTATGCAGTTGCTGCTTTTCAGACAGCCATATGTCAGGTTATATTCTTTGTACGCCGGCCCTGCTTCCTGGTATCAATGGGTTTCACCACAATTCTTGAAGTTCCTTCCTAGGTATCACTGCTGTCTGACTTCCTGCATGATGTTTTTGTGGACCTGACCAAAGCCTTCAAGCTTGTTGACTATAAATGGTGGCTTTTTGGGGGGTTTGGTATCCTTGGTTTGTCCATTAATATTGTTACTTTACTTACAAATTATTTGTCTTCTACAGTGCAGAGGACTAGGATCAACAATGGCTTAAGCTTCCCAAATATGAGGGGTTAGGAGTTCCTCACGGCTTGATTCTGTGTCCTCTGCTTTTTCTAGTTTGTCTGTGAACTCCCTTCCTTAAGTTTGCTGAATGTTTGTGTCTCCCTTGCTTAAAGAGCACCTTTCTTGGTGTTTACAAGGCTAAGCATGAAGCTCCTCACCTGAATGGGAGCTCCTATGAACAGATCAATAATTTTGTAATTCACCCCTACAGGAAGGGAAGTGATTGTAAGTTGCCCCTAAGGGCTTGCAGCATGAACCCTTTCTACTTTCTCATAGTCAGCTCCACCCCTCCCCCCCCCAAACACTCCATTTTGTGATGTTGGTATAGTGAGAGCATAGGGGCGCACTCTGTTCACTCAAATGGAGTGTTGTCTTACAAGTTCTTTACCACATTTTTTATGTTGCTTGCACGCATGTGCAAGAAACATAGTGCCATCATCTGAGTTTTCGGAGGTTTGGCACCCGTCTTCCAGTTCAGTCAGTGTGTTTGCAGGCACGGCCCCAGTTCCCCAATCACTGCTGCAGCTGTCTATGACAGCAGTCGAAAATGCAGTGGTCGTACAGCTGAAAGGGAGAGCTCCGCTTCAGTGAGCAGAACCCCTCCCACACACACACACACACACACACACACACATGCATGCACACATACTGCGTGCTCATGTGCCTTCCCTCCCCATGCACATATTCTGTATGGCCGACGGGGGTGCCCAATCCCCAGCTGCATGCCCCACCCAAAGCTTTCCAGGTACACGCTGGGAGCCCACCCTAGCATGGCAAAATTTCTTATGGCCGACGGGGTGCCCAATCCCCATCTGCTCCATGCTCCCCCAAAGATCTAGGTGCCACGCTGGGAGCCCACCCCAGCGTGGCAAAATATGTTATGGCCGACAGGAGTGCCCAATCCCGCCGGCTCCAGCCCCTCCCAAACAACCTTCCAGCTGCCACACTGGGAGCCCACCCCAGCGTGGCAATGTCCTCGCCGCTTTATTAAAAAACAACCTGTAAATACAAAAACTGTCCTCGGCACTTCTCCTGCCCCTCCCAACCCGCACCCACCCACTCGCGCACCCTGCCTCCCCACCCCCATATTTACCTCCAGACCTCGGCGCAACGATCTTCGGTGGACCGGGAACACGTCTGTACTCTTCAAAGCCGACCGCGAACTGAGGAAATGCTGGTAAGCTGTATAATGGGATAGATAGGGTTTTTTCAACTTTGATGCATATCTCAGGCATTTTTTGTAATTTTTGCACCAAATTTTCAACATGGGGTTTTTGGGACCCCTCCTCATGAATTCTGTCACTGTCATGGTGTTAATTGGGCCCGAAGGGTGATTTTGTGGTCACTGTGTGGAATTACCTTTGGGACCGATTAAAGAAACGACAGTGCCAGTGTTCATAAGGTGGGCTCTCAAAAAGCCTATGTTGCAAATTTGGTGAAAAAATTCCTAAAAATGACCGTTTTCCGAGTGTGCGTTGCGCAGTTCCTACGCCCGCTTGTAAGTTCGCGACTTTTTAATATCTGCACTCCAGATTTTCAACATTGCCATTTTACCACACCTCCTTATGAGCAGTACAGCTGTCATTTTCACATCACGCCCAAAATGTGTTTCCGAGCATGTAGCGCACAATGGCGCAGTCGGTGTGCGAAATCAATGTATGGGACACATTAAGAAAATCACAGTGACACTGTTCATGAGCAGAGGTCTTAAAATGGTTATGTGGAAAATTTGGTGAAAAAATTCCTAAAAATGACTGTTTTACGAGCATGCGTTGCGCAGTTCCTATGCACGCTCGTAAGTTCGCTAATTTTTTTTTTTTACTATTTATTTATCCCCTCCTACTTGCCTCTGGTCTGCCACTCCTTCCAGCTGCACATGCCTCCTGCGACCCCCTCGCCCTGACCCCCTCCCACACCCCAGATCGCAGCCGACCCAGGGGTGGCCCGGCGTATCCCTATGCCGTGTGGGTCCCCCTCCTCCGAGGGGGAAGGCGCCGGAGGGGCCAGCCAGCACACTAGGCATCAGTTCCTGAGTGCTGCTGAGGTGGGTTTGGAGGTGTCGGGGCATCTCGGGCCAACAGGAATGAGGGCAGTCATCATCCGGCAGACCAGGAGGCGGATTTTCCATTTTCTCCCTGGGCGTGGTGTGCCACAAACGCCTCAGGTGGAGCCGACATTCACCACGTCCCCGATAATAGGCCAGGGCTCTGTTGCTGATTTCCTGGCCTCCGCCAGGGTACGCAGACACCAGCCGCGGCCCCTCCTTTCCCTGAGAGTAGGCGAGCAGTCGAGGACGCCGAGCCTGGCCCCTGGCCGCTTCCAGTAAACCGAGTCTGTTCCCGAACCTGGGTCACCGCATCGCAAGTGAAAACCAACCTGCGCCCGACGAGGCAAGTACAAGTTCACACTTAATATTTTCACTCCACATTTTCAGCATTGCCATTTTACTACACCTCCTTATGAGCAGTACAGCTGTCATTTTTCACGTCACCCAAAATGTGTTTGCATGCATGTAGCGCACAATGGCGCAGTCGGTGTGCGCAATCAATGTTTGGGACAGATTAAGAAAATCACAGTGACACTGTTCATGAGCAGAGGTCTTAAAATGGCTATGTTGAAAACTGGGTGAAAAAATTCCCCAAAATGACTGTTTTATGAGCATTTGTTGCGCTGATCCTACGCACGCTCGTAAGTTCGCGCATTTTCAATATTTTCACTCCAGATTTTCAACATTGCCATTTTACCACACCTCCTTATAAGCAGTACAGCTGTCATTTTTCACATCTTGCCCAAAACATGTTTCCGCTCATGTAGGCGCACAATGGTGCAGTCGGTGTGCGAAATCATTGTATGGGACACATTAAGAAAATCACAGTGACACTGTTCATGAGCAGATGTCTTAAAATGGCTAGTTTGAAAATTTGGTGAAAAAATTCCTAAAAATGACTGTTTTACGAGTGTGCATTGCGCAGTTCCTATGCACGCTCGTAAGTTTGCAAATTTTTTATATGTGCATTCCAGATTTTCAACATTGCCATTTTACCACACCTCCTTATGAGCAGTACAGCTGTCATTTTTCACATGCTGCCCAAAATGTGTTTCCGTGCATGTAGCGCACAATGGCGCATTCGGTGTGCACAGTCAATGTTTGGGACAGATTAAGAAAATCACAGTGACACTGTTCATGAGTAGAGGTCTTAAAATGGCTATGCTGAAAATTTGGTGAAAAAATTCCCTTCAGACATTCTGCAATGATACTAATGAAGACATTGAACAGGACTGGCCCCAGGACCGATCCCTGCAGGACCCCACTGGTGACCCACTCTCCCTAGACTGCACACCATTTACCACCACTCTCTGCCTCCTGTCTGTTAGCCAGTTTCCAACCCAGTTTACCACCCTTTCCCCCATGCCCAGCCTACCAAGCTAGTTTATCAGCCTCCTATATGGGATGGTGTCAAAGGCTTTGCTGAAATCAAGGTAAGTGTTGTCCACTGCCCCACCCTGATTCACTTCCTTTGTCACCCAGTCAAAGAAATCAACCAGATTTGTCTGACATGATGTCCCCACTGTGAATCCATGTTGTCTATGGTCCTGGGCTCCGATGGCTTCTAGATGTCCCACTATCCTTTCTTTAAGCAATGTCTCCATGATCTTCTCCACTACTGAGGTGAGGCTGAAGGGCCTGTTGTTCCCTGCCTCCTCCCTGCTGCCGGACTTGTGTAGAGGGACCACATGTGCCCTCCTCCAAGTCACTCATGTTGAATGACTCAGTGAACATGGCTGCCAGAGGTACTGCTATCTCCCTTCACAGTTCTCTTAATATCCTTGGGCATATGCCATCTGGTTCCATTGCTTTGTCCACCTTCAATTTAGTGAGCTCCTGCAGGGCTCTTTTGCCTTTGAATGGACTATTGTCCATCTCTTCACCCCCTTTGCAACTGCTGTACTGATGTACCCCTTGCCCCTTCCACTCTTCTGTGAATACTGAATGGAAAGACACAGTGGATGTCTTGGGAGGAAGGCATGGAACTATCACTTCCAAATACCTAAACAGCACATACAAGCAAGCAACATTCAGCATTGGCAAATGCTTGTTTTTATCAGGTTTTGGCACAGATCAGTGCCAGTGTTCAACCAACACAGCTTTTGAAAGCAGTATCGAGGCCAAGAGTCATAGAATGTGTTTGGCTGTGAATGTCTGAGCAGGGACTGAAATTGGCACAGCCCACTAACTTATCAGTTATAGAGTGTGTATCAGGCTGCTATTTATTAGTTTGTTTATTTGTTTACTTAAACTTTGTTAACTGGTTAAGTACTCTGGGTCACATGGCACTTTTACAAGTATGACCCAGAACATACGAGATATTTAAAAACATAAAGAGCAAATACGTTAGGAACAGATAAGTACAGTAAATACAACAGAGTGATGTTCAAGAAGAAAACAGTAACACAAATTATTGTGCAAGCTATGAAAAACATTTACAACAGAATGTCAGATTTATTTCCTTTAACTAGCCCTGGTAGGTTGTTTTGGAAAAGATAATATTTGAGTAACTATGGCCCACATATTCAGAGATGGCTGATAGCATCATGCAACCAGTAGCACTGCACGGTACACAGTGCATGGCTGGCTCAGAACTGTATTCAGACAGCATACTCCAACAGACCATGCTTTGAATATGATGCTGTGCCAGCACAGTGCAAAGTGGCTGTGTGCTGCGCTGACATGGCCCAAGGCTGAATATGGCTCACAGGACAGCCCACTGGAGTTAGCATTCCTGAACAGGATAGCACCAGGGCTTCTGTGGGTTATGTTCAGCCCAAGCATGCAAATCATCCTGTTGGGCATGCAAGACACTATGGGGCCATCTGTATGCCTAGTATGGGTTTATTTGCATGCCATGCAGCAACCCCTAAGAGCCCATGCTAGGTCTGTCAGAGAAAACCTACCTGGTAGTCTAATGGATCCCCTCTCCCAATCGCCAATGTGTGCAAATAAATACATTTTTTCTGGTAGTGTAGTGGACCTCCCAACAGAGTGTCACCCCCCTCACCTGCCCAGCTGCTGAAGACGCCCTGCATCCTCACCCCAGTCACTGATAAAACTGTCATCAGTGGGCGACCGGCACAGCTCTCTGCTCAACTAGGCCAGCCACTGTCCGACAGTCACAGAGTGCAATCATGGGTACTGTAGAAGCAGCTGTTTTGTGCCACCAGACTGAGAGGAGTTTCATATCCGTGTTTCTACCCCCCCCCACCACCACCACCGAGCAGTTTGTGTCATCTCTCCTCTCTTTGTCAGCCTGTCTGTGCACTCCATGTCCCTCCCCCCCATGAGCAGTTTGTGTCCTCTCTACTCTCTGTCAGCCTGTCTGGGTGCTCCATGTTTCTGCCCCACCGAGCAGTTTGTGTAATCTGTCCTCTCTGTCAGCCTGTCTGTGTCATCCAGGCAGAGAGTGAGCTGTCTCCAGTGTGCTGTGTCTCAGTCAGGGCTAGGAACACACATGTGTGAGACAGAGAGGGAGGCACAGCAAACCGTCACAGCACTCCAAGTTGTTTACTGAGGGAGCAAGTGCAAAATGTACTGGGGAGCGGTAGCTGACAATTCCGGCAGGTTTCTCTATCTAGCTCTCCGTGAGGCTACGTTGAAGTTTGTGAATGCAGGCTTGTAACTTTGATACACCCCTGCTGCATATGCCATGCAAGGAAACATTTGGCATTGACAAATGCTTGATTTAGAAGGTGTTAAATTTCCTTTTTCTTTAAATCTATTGGGCATGAAAACCATGCATGAAGAGCACTTCTTTAGAGTCACACACTAAATGGTAAACATTTTAAAAGTAACCCCCCCCAAACCCTTTCTTATTAAAACAATGTATACAGTACATTAAACTGGCACAGTAGCACCACTACAGTTAGGAATGCTTAGGCAGCTCTGTGTTAAACCTTAATTTTCAGCTGCTTATAACTCAGCCATCCTGAGACCTAGGAATCTGGGATTTAGCATGTATGTACATGGCTGAAGCCCCACACCAAATCTGAAATCAATCTGCTGGGTAATTGTGGAGATACAGAGATGTGTGTGTGTGGGGGGGGGGAGAATGAATACTTTTTCTGCACATCAATACCACAAAAAGTGTTCCAATTTGAAACCTGAAACTTTCAGGTTCATTAATGGTGTGGCCCCCAATACAGCATTGAGGTAGTCTGGAAATGAAGAAAAAAATGTTTATTTTTTAAATTGGTAACTAATAGTTTCAGTGCAGGTGCATGAGCAGAAGCACAATAACAATATAGCTATTTTTTTGCCACACCATTATACATTTAAAAACCCACACTGAAAATCACAGTGTGTTTTTGTCCCCATGGGGTGACGGAAACATTTTCAGTTACAGTTACAGTATGGGAAAAGAACAACACTGTGAATGACTTAGTTATAGTAAGTGTACATACCCTCTTCCAACAGCAGGATCCTAATCACAGTATTGGACATTATAATTAATAGCTGCTGCCTGTCCTTGAACAGGGCTGCTTCAGCTCCCCAGCGGTCGGCCGGCACCCAGCCAGCCACTGACCGAGACCAAGACGCCTGCCTGCAGCTCCTTGGAAGCTGCCTGCCCTTGAACGGGGCTGCTTCAGCTCCCCCACGGTTGGCCGGCACCCAGCCAGCCACTGACCAAGACCAGGATGCCCGCCTGCAGCTCCTTGGAAGCTGCCTGCCCTTGAACGGGGCTGCTTCATCTTCCCCATGGTCGGTCGGCACCCAGCCAGCCACCGACCGAGACCAGGAGGCCCACGTGCAGCTCCTTGGAAGCTGCTGCCCTTGAACGGGGCTGCTTCAGCTCCCCAACGGTCGGACGGTAGCCAGCCAGCCACCGACCGAGACCAGGACGCCCGCCTGCAGCTCCTTGGAAGCTGCCTGCCCTGAACGGGCTGCTTCATCTCCCCATGGTCGGGCCGCACCAGCCAGCCACCACCGAGACCAGGACGCCACCTGCAGCTGCTTGAAGCTGCCTGCCCTTGAACGGGCTGCTTCAGCTCCCCCACGGTCGGACGGCAGCCAGCCAGCCACCGACCGAGACCAGGACGCCCGCCTGCAGCTCTTTGAAGCTGCTGCCCTTGAACAGGGCTGCTTCATCTTCCCCATGGTCGGCCGGCACCCAGCCAGCCACCGACCGAGACCAGGATGCCCACCTGCAGCTCCTTGGAAGCTGCCTGCCCTTGAACGGGGCTGCTTCAGCTTCCCCACAGTCAGACGGCAGCCATCCAGCCACCGAACGAGACCAGGACGCCCGCCTGCAGCTCCTTGGAAGCTGCCTGCCCTTGAACGGGGCTGCTTCATCTCCCCTACGGTCGGCCGGCACCCAGTCAGCCACCGACCGAGACCAGGATGCCCGCCTGCAGCTGCTTGAAAGCTGCCTGCCCTTGAACAGGGCTGCTTCAGCTCCCTCACGGTCGGATGGCACCCAGTCAGCCACCGACCGAGACCAGGATGCCCGCCTGCAGCTTCTTGGAAGCTGCCTGCCCTTGAACGGGGCTGCTTCAGCTCCCCCACGGTCAACCGGCACCCAGCCAGCTACCGACTGAGACCAGGACGCCCGCCTGCAGCTCCTTGGAAGCTGCCTGCCCTTGAATGGGGCTGCTTCAGCTCCCCCATGGTCGGCCGGCACCCAGCCAGCCACCGACCGAAACCAGGACACCCGCCTGCAGCTCCTTGGAAGCTGCCTGCCCTTGAACAGGGTTGCTTCAGATCCCCCATGGTCGGCCGGCGCCCAGCCAGCCACTGACCGAGACCAGGACGCCCGCCTGCAGCTCCCTGGAAGCTGCCTGCCCTTGAATGGGGCTGCTTCAGCTCCTCCACAGTTGGCCAGCACCTAGCCAGCCACCGACCGAGACCAGGACGCCCACCTGCAGCTCCTTGGAAGGTACAGCGGCAGCACAGCCAATCGGAACACGGGCGCTTCCAGCAAACCCGCTCTGACTGGCCAGGACTTTTCCCCTGCTTTTGTCACCTGGCACTTTTTACAAATAGATTTTAGATAGAACTAAGCACATTTCAAGTGTCTAATAGAATTATTATTATTATTTTTTTTTTTAAGTGGTTAGTTTTCCATTAGCAGGTTATACAGACCTGCCACTAGAGGGATTCTTGTTCTTTCATTTAAAAAAAAAAAGTCTACCCTCTGAAAGACAGAGTTGCTTTACTTGCTATATACCTTCCTTCCCGCCCTCAAGATCCTCTCGAACCGGGTAAGACTTCCCTGAACCACGGGACTGCTGACAGCCACGCCATTGACCCCACGGTATCTGCACCGCACCCTGATTGGATGCTCTCTTGCCTCCTGCTTGGGGATTGGCTCTTGAGCCAGCTAAAACTTTGCTCTGCTTGGGACTGCTGTGCCCATTCATTTCTATGGTAAACAGCTGAAATTTTACACCCGCCCCACCATATCTTTATAGACCTTCCTCCACCCCTGGTAGCTCCGCCCCACTCGTGCTCCACTGGGTACCTGTTTTGGGACCCCCCATCTTTTAGTCGCCACCTCCCACTCCCTGGCTGCCTGGCCTTCCTGGCTGTATCCTCACTTCTCACTGATCCAGCTACTGCTCTTCCGCCCCCTTCTCCTAGCCCCGCCAGCCTGTCTTAACCCCCTCCCTCCACCTACCCCGAATCCTACCCTAATCATGCACCTCCACTGCTCTCTACCCCTATTCTAGTTCTTCTTGCCTGTCTTCCTCCCTTACTGCATGCCCCAAAAGTCTGCTTTCCCTCCCTCCTCCACAGCTTCCACATTCCTACATCCTTCCTCCACATAGGCACGCTGCACACTGGTCACTGCCCCTTGCCCAGGGTCCATCCTACTGCCATGAAACTGTCCTACACCCACACTGGTCCTAGCCCTCCACTCTGGTCCCCCCCTGTCTATGCTTACCCTTACCCATTATCGTCGATGCTCGGCAACTTCCCGAGATGCTAGCAGGCGAAAGCATTCCCTTAAAGAAATACGCTGCAGCTCCTTGAGGCTAGTCCTCCTCCTCCTAATGCTGTCAGGCAACATGCACCCAAACCCTGGCCCATTCTGCTCTAAAGCCACTAATCTGAGCAAGCCTTTGGGTGCTCTCTCATTCATATCAATCAACATCTGCAGCCTCCTTCCTAAAATGGATGCCCTACAGGCCTTCACCAGCCATCACTGCCCTGACATCCTGGCAGTTGTCAAAACCTGGCTCACACCATCAGTACCGGACCATGCAATCAGCCTTCCTGCCTACAATGTCTTTAGGCTGGATCACCTCTCCAAAAGAGGCTGGGGCTGCACTCTCTACCGAAAAGACTCCATACAGGGGCACCACATCATTACCTCACTCCAACCCACAACTGCTCAGATACTGCCAGTGAGACTCCTCCTCGGAGCCCAAAACAAAACCCTCACTGTTGCCACCATCTACATCCCTCCCAAAGAACAGGGAACTGGTCTAACAGTTGTTCTTGACTTTGTAAATTCACTCCCACCGGACACCGAATCCATCCTCCTGGGCGACTTCAACATCAACTGGCCTGCAGCCAATGCTGGTGCACACAGGGATACCATTGCTGCGGCGAACCTCACACAAATGGTTGACTCACCAACCAGGAAAAGTTGCAGGACCAGCACCAGCACACTCATGGACTGGATCCTTACCAGTCACCCATCGCGCATATCTAACACTAATGTCCTCCCTGACTCTCTCAGAGACCACTCCCCTGTTAGCTGTACCTGGTCAAATAAATTCATCAAACCACCACCAAAAACTATCACCAGCAGGGTTCTACCCAGTGGTCACCTTCCTCAACTCAAATTCCACCTCCTCCATCAAGACTGGTCCCCTATCTTCAATGCAACCAACGTAAACACTGCCCTTGACTACTTCATAAACATCTTCACTGTGGCCTGTGACACGTATGCTCCTATTAAGAAACTCAAAGTCAAATCACTCAGTAACCCTTGGCTCACAGGTGACCTCCTCAGGATGCTAAAAACAAGAGACCACCTACAGGAGCTGGCCAGAAACTCTGAAAGGCAAAACAACATCCAAAACTACAAACGTGCCCGCAATGACTGCACCAAAACCATCCGGCAAATGAAGTCTGCCTACTATAAGAATGCCCTCACAAACTCCTGGGGCAGTGGTCGGGAATTCTGGAAGAACGTAAAGGGACTCACCGGGAATCCACCCAAAACTCCCCCATCAATACTCAACATCAACGGAACCACAACCCTCAACCCAAAAACCATTGCGGATACCTTTAACAAAGCCTTTACCGACCTCAGCACTGTCCTACCCCAGGACTACTTCAAAGATGGTGAAGCCCCTCTGTCCGCAATGAACACTACTCCCACCAGCTCCCCCCGCTTCTACTTCAAAGCAGTCAAGGCTCACCAAATACGCAAATATGTTACCAAAGCCCTTGGTAAGTCAAGATTCAGTAATGACTCCCTCGATCTCAAAATCCTGTCTCTTACACTTGATGAAGTGCTTAGTCCTCTGACCAGAATTTTCAACCTCTCCCTCAGCCTTAGCCAGTTCCCGGACAGATGGAAATCTGCCTCTGTCACCCCAATCCATAAAAGTGATGACAAAACTGCCCACGATAACTACAGATCTATCTCCCTACTACCCCCACTCTCCAAGGCACTAGAATGCATCGTCTCGGACCAGCTCACAGAATACCTGGATATGTACAACATCCTGTGCAAGCAACAACATGGGTTCCGCAAAGGTCACAGCACCTCCACAGCCCTACCTGAATTCACCGGCGCAGTCCACAATGCACTTGACTCCGGTGAACTACTAGGCTCAATCTACATTGACTTAACTAAAGCCTTCGACACCGTCAATCACCGCCTCCTGCTTGTCCAGCTTCAGAACACTGGGCTGTCAACCGACTCCATTGGCTGGTTTAAGAGCTACCTTGAAGAATGGTCCCAAACAGTAAGAATCGCTGATACACTCTCGGACCGTAGACGGTCCGCTCGGGAGTCCCCCAGGGCTCCATTCTGGGACCTCTCCTCTTCAGCCTATTCTTAAACTCACTACCGGACAGCTGCCCAGAACAAATAATTCTCTCTGCTGATGATGCTGTGATCCTCACCTCAGACCCTGATCCAATCCAATTACAAAATAAACTACAGCGGGCCTTCTCCTCCATCGAATCCTGGTTCCTAAATCATAAACTGCTTCTCAATCAGAAAAAAACCAAGTCTATGGTCTTCTGCAGCCCCCACAACAAAAACAAACAACTCCGCCTCTCCATTGCAACCGAACATGGAGCCATCCTAGAGCAAACACAATCGTTCAAGTACCTCGGCATCACCCTTGATCCCCACCTCTCATATGCTGTCCATATCAGCAATGCTGCAATGTTGCAAAGTCTACCAATGCGAGGTTAGGCATATTATTCCGGCACAGGAAACACCTAACCCCAGAAGCACTATCAGTGGCCGTCCAAAGCTCCATCGTCAGCATCATAGACTATGGTCTTATCATATATGGGTCTGCAACTACCACTGCTCTCAAACGTATCGCGACCTCCCTGAATAAGGCCTGTCATCTCATCACTGGCTCACATCGCTGTACCCACACATGTGACCTTTATTCCCAATCTGGATGGCTTCAACTGGACAAACGCATAAAATACCAAACTTGCATCACGCCAAGAAAATTATAATGGGCTTGCCCCACCCTGGCGTCGGTGCCCTCCTTAAGCCTAGACATAGGAACGTCACTACAAGGAGAGCCAATTCCCATCTACTACATAGCCCACGATGTCGCATGACCCAAGGACAAATATCATTTGCCTATCGGGCATCCAACTGGCTCAACTCTCTTGGCAGCGACACAGCGACCACTCCAACACTCGGCCTCTTCAAGTCCAAGCTGCGCCTCTCACTGCTTGTATCCTGCGACTGCCCATCTTAACATTGCCACCATTCCAGCTGCACATGCCCCAGCACCCAGCACTTACAATCAGTCTTTGCACCCCTAGCACCTTACCTGTCATATTCCCTCGACAAGGCCCCCTGGCTGCACTGTCTTCCACCCTCACCCACCTCCCCCCATATCTCCACTCCTGCCCCTGCCCCCCAACCAACTCCCCCTTAACCTCTGCACCTCCCCCCCTCGATCTCCTACCTCACTCTCCCCCACCCACCCCCACCCTCCTTCCCTTGTCTTGCTCATAGCTCAAGTCTTTGTACTGGTTATTACATGTCTGTAAGTCAAGAACTATATGTTTGTAACTAAAAATTATGACTGCTGCACACACTGACGTGGAACCTTTGTAAAAGAGCCTCGGCTCAAAGGTATTGTAATCCTAGATTGAAATAAATAAAAATAAAAAATAAAATAAATAACAAAATAAAAAACATTACTGGTGGCCACCAGATGCCCAACCTCAATGGCTTGGTCCTTCCATGATGAGGCCACCAAGAGCCTACCCCAGTGGCACTGTTGTCTCTATTCCCCTACCCTCTCCAATACCAGTTGCCCAATCCCAGTGTTGCATCCCTTGTTATTATCTATCAAAACCAGAACACCATACTACCACTGGGAACCCACCCTGATAGCATGCTTCTTACCCTCCCCGTGCTGGCACCAGAAACCTGATGTTGGTGACACCTAAGCCCACCCTCTCAGATGGCAGCAGGCATAAACCCTCCACTCACCTCCATGGTCAGCTGCTGTCTGAATTAAGTGCAGTCACGATTTATAAAACACATGCACACTGCATGTATTTTATTAATCTCAGTTTGTGACAAATGTTACTGACTGGGATTAATGAAATGCAAACAGTGTGAGCAAGTGGCAGCACCAAGGAGCAGTCTGCTACACAAAACAGGTTTGTCTGTTCATCTGTGAATGGTGCGGGTTGGCAGAAGAATGCATTATACTTTTGCTGTAATGATCATGGTGGTGGGGAGCAGGGGAACAACCAGTGTCAGTACATCTGAGATGGTGGCAGATAGGGGCAGCAGTTAAAAAACAAAGTGAAACACCACTGCTCCAGTCCCTAAGCAGAATCTTTATGTTTATTTGGCTGCTAGCTCCCTCTGTAAAATTCATTAGGGCAGCATCATCCATGAAACTTGTCAGGGTAGCAGCATCATTCTTCAGTAAGAGACCATGTGGGACTTAATGTCAGAGGAATTAGCAGGATTAGCAGCAATTTAAGTGCTATGGGGGGGGGGCAATTAGGCGACCAATTAGCAAATGATCACCATGTTAGTGTAACTAGTGGCAGGTAGTGGCTGATATGGAAGCAACAAAAGAGGCATGCAACTTAAAACACAGTGCATACCAATGAAAATTTTAAAAACAAGTTAGAAGAAGAAGAAGCAGCATTTATATAGTGCTTTTCATATACAATGTATCCCAAAGTGCTTTATAAGCAATGCTAGACTAGTAGTGAAGTGACTTGAACATGTAGTGCAGCCATATCGCACATCAACACTAACACACAGCCTGGAAGTTAATAGGGACTGAATCAAGAAAAGGAAGAAATGTGCACACAACTGAAATTTGCCTACAACCGAATGGCATACAAGAGGAATTAACTGTATATGAAACATTAATGTATCTATTAGGGATGAAGCAGAAGGCATACAAAGGAGGAAAAATGTGGTGTTCCTCATTCACTCCAGTAAATGTCTGTAGGTGGCAGCAGAAAACACCCCCTTTCACTTCGGCAACTCACTCACTGTCACGCCAGGAGACATCTGTGGACATCTCCAGTTTGGATGTATATATTTAGCCAGCCAATCAACTTTGGGCTTATTTAAGTATTTCTAGGGGTACTTCACTACCTGCTTATCATGTAATAATAATTTGGTGTTGATACATTACATGTTTTCCAGAAAAAAATGGTTAAGGTTGATTTTCTTTATTTAAAAAAATAATTTGGGGGCTATTTCGGCTAATTTATAAAACAAATTGCTTAGAATTGATTGCATACAATCATTAGAAAGGTAATTTTGTGCTGAACAACTTTGCCGCTCATACTTTGTGTGTAGTAGTTATGGCTCATGAGGTATTCGCATTTGTTTATGGTATGGTGTGTATGGTTTTTATTTAAAAAAAAATTAGTTTTGTAGGTATTTCGGCTAGTATAAAAAATGAATTGCTTAGAATTGACTGCATACCGCCATTAGAAAGGTAATTTTGTGCTTAACAACTTTGCCCCTCGTACTTTGTGATATCATGTCGCAACCATGATGGGAATACCATGAAGACCATCACAGCAACATTTTCAGCAGTCCACTGTGGTGGTCTCCATGTTTCCCAACACTGTTGCCTGTGGGGTGTTTGCCCCCTCCCTGAACTAACTCCGACTAGAGTTAGAAATCCTATGTGCGGGGGGCACGGGGGGAAGAGCCCCCTGCATGGGGGGTGTGGCGGGGGCAAAGTCCCCCACAGAAAACACCAGTTCCCCCAGCATTGGCACCAGTTGGCAGTGTTGTGCCATTGCTGTGCCGACAGTCAACAAATTTCGTGTCGCTGTGGCATGGTGGACCAATACTTTGTGTGTAGCAGTTATGGTTCATGAGGTATTTGCATTTGTTTATGGTATGGTGCATATGGTTTCCATTAAAAAAAATGTTTTGTGGGTATTTCAGCTAGTATAAAAAAAAATAATTGCTTAAAATTGATTGCATACCACCATTAGAAAGGTAATTTTGTTGTGAACAACTTTGCCACTGGTACTTTGTGTGTAGCAGTTATGGTTCGTGAGGTATTCACATTTGTTTATGGTATGGTTGACTTTCATTTGTCAAGCCTCGCAAAAGCACCTTGAATACAAAGGGTAAAAATACATGTTTTGTATAAGAAAGTTTGCTTTTTAGTACAAAATTACTTTACTGCTTGCTTATCATGTATGGATACACTATTTGGTGTAGATATGTTATTTGTTTCCTTCCCAAAAAGTGATTTACGTTGTTTTTTTTCTATAAAAAAATAATTTTTGGGGTATTTCAGCTGGTATTAAAAAAAAATGATAGTGTATGGTGGAATGCTGTTATGCATAGAATTCTATGCTTGGAATATAGAGGATAATGTATGGTCTTTGGTTAATAACCACTCTGTAAACACTTTGAGAGGTTGCCATGACATCATTATAAACCTCGAGAGCACAGCTCGAGAGGTTTTCAGATGTCATGGCAACCTCAAGAAGTGTTTTCAGCACGTTTGTTAATCAAAGACAATACATTATATTTTATAGTGTATAGGCTACCAAGATTGTATAATCACAGATTGAATTACTTTACTTTACTGAATTATTTTACGGAACATCGATTGTTGTGATCATTCCATTTTGTTATATCATTGATATGACATACTCAAAAAGGGTTAACAACAGAGTGATGTCATAGCGATGGCATAACAAGGTTGTAATTTGCTTGATTTCAGTTAATAATAAGGGCCCCTCATACATTATTTGCTTGTTCTGCTGCAGTAGTGACGTCACTACTGCAGCAGAACAACTTGAAATGCTGCCACATACTTGATTTTCCCCTATCCAGAGTGATGTTCTGCTGCAGTAGTGACATCATTATGTTGTTCTACTGCAGTAGTGATGTCACTACTGCAGCAGAACAACTTGGAATGCTGCCACATACTTGATTTTCCTGATCGAATTAAGCTGGAAGTTGTTTTTTAAACCTGAACTTGCAGAAACATCTGCAGCACACTGTGTCTGTAATTTCAGCCTACCACCAACCCTCAAGTGCCCCCCCCCAACCACCAGTTTACTGAAACAAAGTGCAATGTCCGAAATAGGCACGGATGCCCATACATTATACAGAATAGAGGATGGGTAACTCTATGCACAACCACTGTGTTGTGTCACCTTGCGGATCTGATTCCCATGGACCTCTCGAGCTTTGCTTTCAAGGTCACAGTGAATCAGAACCCCTTGGTGGCACAACACACTGGTTGTGCATAGTTGCCCATCCACTCTCCTATATGCTTTGAATTGATTGCATACCACTGTTAAGTAGGTAATTTTGTGCTGAACAACTCTGCCATTCGTAATTTGTGTGTAGCACTTGCGGTTCATGAGGTATTCACATTTGTTTATGGTATGGTGCGCATGGCTGCATTTTTGCTTAGAAAGGCCCAAGATGCAGTGTTAAGGGTATAGAAGGCAGAAGGGGTGGCGCTCTCAGAGAGATGCTGGGGAGCAGATGAGTTATGATCATTCTGTACAATTTTGGCATGACCCTAATTTGGGCACCCTCTATGCAAGCATTGCTCTGTCACTATTTCACTTTGTCCAACAAGACAGGGCTGATATTAGGTTAATGCCAACACTGTGTCACATGATCATTTGAATCCAGTGAACACCACACCACACCAGACTTGCCAAGGTTCCAAGGACTTTTTACTTTAATTTTTCATTTCCCTACTTCATAAACATTGTGCTGCAGCCCTAACAGAAGCATTATTAAAACCTATGCAATGACTAACGCCTTTAGCTTTCAGCTTCCTTACACACTATGATGAGCACTGCATAACCATTTAGAAACATTTTTTATAACAAAAGGTGCACAAGAAAAAGGGGACATGCTATGAAGCTGGAGGGGGCTAGATTCAGGAGAGATGTGAAGAATTACTTCTTCACAGAAAGAGTGGTGGATTCCAGGAACAGCCTTCCAGCAGACATGGTGGGGGCAAAAACAGTGGTGGGGTTCAAGAATGTATGGGGTAAGCACAGGGAATCATAGTGGAAAGGAAGGGGAGGGAGGGAGGGAGGAGAAAGAGCTATAGATCAGGCATGATCTGTAGTAATAATGTAGGTAGGGATAGCTGGGCAGACTAGATGGGACAAATGGTCCTTATCTGCCATCACATTCCATGTTTTGATGTTTCTAGTCATATGCAGTTCTTCGTGAAGGGCTCACAGGGCCACGCACAAAGCAAGCTACAGGTCTGGTGCAGTGGGCATTACTATGAAGCTACTTTGCAAGTCATCCACAGCTCTGGCACTGTGAGCGTCATAGAAAATATAGAATTTGTCGTCAGATAACTCCCCCACATGATGTTCAAATGCCTATGCATTGTTGTTGCTGTTACTATCCAATCATGTAAGCCTATGTATATTGTATATATATATTGTTTATTTTTGCTATGTGTATTTGTTGCTATACCGTATACTAGTTGTGTATCCTTACCTAGTAAAGTGATGTATATTTTGCAAAGTAATGTCTACTCCACTCCCCATTCCCCCAGGACGCACTGTGAGATGAGCAACTTATTGTTCAGTGTGCCCTTCCTGGTGAAACTCTTAAATAAATAAAAAAAGTCAATAAAAATAAGGACTGTTTGGCAGACCCAGTCTGCCCATTTTGTCT
Source organism: Neoceratodus forsteri (assembly GCA_016271365.2). Classification (NCBI taxonomy): domain Eukaryota; kingdom Metazoa; phylum Chordata; order Ceratodontiformes; family Ceratodontidae; genus Neoceratodus; species Neoceratodus forsteri. The sequence goes on along the minus strand of CM057453.1, from coordinate 1,574,059,352 downwards.
CTGTGGAGACAGTATAGGCAAGGAAAAAATGGCAGGCTCAGTGGGCCATACGGTCCTTATCTGCCAACAGATTCTATGTTCTATGATGCTCACTGCACCAAAGCTGTGGGTGACTTGCAAAGTAGCTGCATAGTGATGCTCACTGCACCTGATCAGTATCTTGCTTTGTGAGTGGCCCTGTGGGGATTCACGAAGCAACTGCATATGTGGGCGGACTTCAGCTACATGTTCATAGACATGGCTTCACAAAGCCATAGAGATTTTTCTCATTTTATGCCTTAGTGCCACAAAAGTGAGGTTTTATCTCACAAAAGTGGTTTTGCGAGTCACAAAAATAGGCACACCAGTGACAAAAGCAAGGCATGTTTTCAAAGATATGTTTTGGCCTGATTTCATTAAAAGTTTTAAAGCTATTAATAAACAAAAAAAAAAAAACACTTTTGCTGCTGATGATTTGGGTTTGGGACTGAGCCTTGGTTGTGGCGGGCCGACCAGTGGGAAGAGAATCAAGTATCCCAGTTGATGCTTTCCTCCTCCTCCTCCAGGGAGGATTGGCAGTGTGCTTTGCTGAATTACCATCAGCTAGGTCAGCACAGGTGGCAGTGCAAGCTAGAGTCACATTGGGGTGGACAGCATACCTGCGTTAAGTATGACCTCGCCAGCAGTGTTCCTGTGGTGGGGAGACAAAAAGTTGAAAAAGTTTAGTCATGCAGGATGAAGCTGTGCTCCTGCTGCTGGGCCCACACCACTGACCACAGCTCCCACCTCCACTGCCCACAGAAGTCCAGAGGAGTTAGGAGTGAGCCCTGATGCCCCCACCATGGGGGTAAGCCATGGGGTTCAGGAGGTAGAGGTAAGTTCCCGGAGAAGGTTGGTGTTGGCCCTGGGGAGGTAGACAGCAGAAAGGGCAGGGCAAGGATGCAAGGGTAAAACCAGAAGATAAAAAATAACACTTGACAAATCAACCTTACACTCCACACTATTGAACACATAAGGTTCAGACTTAACTTCTAAGCAGATTCTTTTGTTTTCGATAAGCAACGTTTTCTGTTTTTTTCACCACTTTCATGATGGCTAAGCCTCATGGAATTGGGTTTGTAAGTCACGAAAGCAGCTTTATGAGTCATGAAAGCAGGGCCTTCTTTTGTGACATGCAACAGCCTAATTTAATTTCATTAATGTACTGAAAACTTGATTTCTGTAACCAAAAATCACTTGAAGATTCAACCTTACACTCTATATTATTGATCACGTAACATTCAGATTTAGTGTTAGTCCCCCCCCTTAAGGAAGGGCTTATTGCTCACCTTTAGGGACCCCCTCCCCCCAGTGTTTAGAGAGTTCTGGTGCCCTGGGGGTGTATTTTCTGTTTGCTGCCAGTCGGAAGCAGCAGACTAGGGAGCTATATAGAGGAGTTGGGAGAGAGTTAGAGAGAGATTGGCGGGTTCTGCAGCAGAGCAGTCTAGAGGGCCCCCTTAGGCAAGTCAGCAGTTTTGGCAGCAGAGCACCGGGTCCCTGGGTTAGGGCATCCATGGGAGGTGAGCAGCAAGGCAGTTTTCAGCCGTTTGGGTCCTGGATCCCCTTGGGATGAGCATCTAGAGAGTGTTTGGAGGGCAGGTAGAGAAGGACTCTGGGGGCATTGGACCCAGTAGCAGAAGAGGATTTCCTAGCCATTGGGGGCTGTAGAGGTTGTGACAGGGCCTCTGCAGGGGATCAGTGGTGGTGGCAGCCCCAGTTCCTTTCTCCAGCGGCACTTTGGCTTATGGGCTTGTGGAAAGAGAGTGGGTAGTGGCCTGGATTTGGTGGGGCCCTGCTTGGAGGGGGCAGACCCCGGGGCCTACAGTTGGGTTTGAGTCCCAGGGTAGCCCCTTGGGCCAATATAGGCTGTGCCTCTTCTCAGCGAGAGAAATAGTAAGTAATGGAGTCATTCTGATTGCTGTGGGACGCTCAGCTTCAGGGAGAGCTTCAGAAGCCAGTTTAAGAGAGAGAGAGAGAGAGAGAGAGAGAGAAGCATCAGGGACCAGACCAGTACAAGGACTTGAATGAAGCAACATGAACAGTGTTTGTGATCAGCAGCCGAAGAATTTACAGGCTGTGGAATTTACGCCCCGAGTATGAAATAACTCGGTGGTATCAGAGGAGCACATTGCTTTGCTGGTTGAGGTGCTTAGGCAGAGGAAGTAAGCGTGTTGGGTTAAAGTTCCCAGTTTCTAGTAGAAGCCCTGTAGAGGAGGTAAACATTTGGGTTAAAGTGCCATTGTTCTATGAGAAACTCTGTAATAAGGGAGGCAGTGACAAATTCAGGTACTTACCTGTGCCGTTGGTCAATTGGGAGATTCACGCTTCTGGCAAAGGAAAGAACAATCTCCAGTCCTGAATAAAAAGGTTTGCTGCTGATTCTGTGTAACGGAAAATCTAAGCCTAAGAATGCCCGCAAATATCCTTCTCTCAGTATTCCAATTGTGTAAAAAGTCAGCCCCACGCAGCTGTGACATTTTAAAAGTCTTTAAGAAGTTGGGACCCTTGCAATCTTTACGGGCTAAGGAGTATAAACTGGATATGTTTGTGGGAGAAACTGGAGTCCAGAGTGATCAGTTTAAATGAAATAACAAGTCCTTTAGTTTTAGGGGTTCCATGGTTTCCCTGGGGTCTTGAAGCTTTCCAGTACTATCCTATGCCCTTCTGCTCTGGAAATGGTGGGTGAAGAAGCTAAGAAGCCTGAAGATGAACTGCTCGGTCCGCCTGCTGGTCTGAGTCGGCTAGGAAGACGTTACATCGCTTAATTGGGGCACTGAGATGGCGAGATAGAAGACATCTCAAGGTAAGAGAATTTATTTTACATGCTGCCATCTCTTGAGAAATGCTTGTCGAGATTCTAGAATCTGGGACCCCCTTCCCTGGTACATCTGGCCCCTAGACATTTTGGGAAGGGGGGTGCTACATTAACTTTCAACTCATTATCTTGTTTTTCATTTGCAAAGGTTTCTCTTCTTTTCCCTGCTTTCATGGCTGCTATGCCACATGAAAGCAGGGGTTATAGTTCATGAAAGAAGGTTCCTACTCATGAAAGTGATGTGTGTCAGTTTCATAAAAATTCATTTATAAAAAATTTTGAAACAATAAACTGTACATGAGCGAAAACAGAATTTTATTTTTCATAGTAGTTTCAAAACTACAAATTTCTCAATAAAGCCACCTATAAAATGATCATCCTTGGGCCAAACTTCAGTAGAAAGTTTTAGAAACTGAAACAGAGTTTGGCAGCAGAAAAAGACTTTTAAGTCCATCCAGCTTGCCCCTTGCCCCTGCCTGTTCCATCACCACTGACCCTAGTTGGTCCCTGGTGTCACTCTCTCCCATTGCCCTTCTACCTAATATACCCCTGTGCCTATCCCATGCATGCTTGTAGCTCCCCACAGTCTTTGCCCCACTACCTCCTCTAACAGGCTGTTCCAGTCATCCACTATCCTTTCCATGAAGGGGTATTTCCACACATCTCTACTGAACTTTCTTCCCTTTAGCTTCATTGCATGCCCCTTGTTCTAGTGCACTTTGTTCACTCCTGTTAGGTATTTGGAGGTTTCAGTCATATCCCACCTCACTCTCCTCTCTTACGAGGAGTACATGTTGAGTTTGTGCAGTCTTTCCTCATATGGCTTCTCATGCAACCCCCTCACTATTCTGGTTGCCCTTCTCTGTACTGCCTCTACCCTTTGAATGTCTTTTCAGAGGTGCAGCCTCCAGAATTGGACACAAGTACTCCAGGTGGGGCCTCAGCACCACCTCTCTCCTCCTGCTAGAAATCCCTTTCTCAATGCACCCCAGCATCCCGCTAGCCTTTCCCTCTGCTTTGTCACACTGCCCAGCCACCTTGAGATCATTAAATATAATGACCTCCCTAGGTGTCTTTATTGCTTGGTTGCTGCAAGCTCCACTCCCCCCCACCCCATCTTATACATAGCCCCTGGGTTACACAGCCCTAAGTGCATAACCTTGCACTTTCTGGCACTGAAACCCAGCTGACACCCCTGGACCATTCCTCTAGTTTCCTCAGATCCCTTTGCATTCTCTCCACTCCTTCCTGTCAACCCTGTTACAGGTTTTTGTATCATCTGTGAACAGACACACCTTCCCCCTCAAGGTCTTTCAAAATGTTGCTTATGAAGACACTGAAGTGGACCGAACCCTATGGTACCCCGCTAATCACTGTCCTATCAACAGAGTGGCTATCATTTGCCACCACCCTATGCCTCCTATCCCTTAACCAGTTTGATACCCAGCTTGTCACTTTCTCCCCCACCCACAAGCTGCTTAGTTTCTTAACTAGCCTCTGGTTCAGCACAGTGTCAAAAGCCTTACTGAAGTCCAGATAGGCCACACCCACGGACCTCCCCAATCCACCTCCCTAGTCACCCAGTCAAAGAAATCTATGAGATATGTCTGACATGACCTCCCCACTATGAGACTATGCTGCCAGTGGTCCTGCAGCCCTTATTCCGCTAGGTGCTCAATAAGACCCTCCTTCAGTAGTGTCTCGATTAGGTTCCCCACCACTGATGTGAGACTGACTGGAATTGTAGTTGTTAGCATCCTCTCTAGTGCCTGCCGCTTTTGTGAAGAGGGACCACATCAGCCCACCTCCAGTCCTCTGCAACTTCTCCCATCTCCACTGAGGTGTTAGAAAGTGCTGTCAGAGGGATGGCCAGCACTGTGCTCAGTTCCGGATGAATACCATCTGGCCCCATTGCCTTATTCTCCTTCAAGGCATCCAATCCCTTCTGGATCCTCTCCACAAAGAATGGACATGCACACTTCCCCCTCTCCCTGGTGCTTACTGCAACATGCTGGTCCATGCCCCCTCTACTGTGAAGACTGAGCAGAAGCAATCAATTAGTATTTCCGCTTTCTATTGATCTTCCTCTGCGCAATCTTACCCTGCACCTCCTGATTCTCAATATCCCTCCTCTTGTCTTCCTCCACATACCTGAAGAAGGTCTTATCCCCTTTTTTGATCTACTTAGCTATCCTCCCTACTAGGTCAGTATGTCGTACGCTTGATCGTGCATGTCAAAACTGCACAACAGGAACAGCGCAATAAGGAAGAGCGAGAGGGTGTAAAACTGTGAAAGGGTGTATGCGTGGTAGTGCACCCTGTCACTCTTCCTAGGCAGAGGATAAGACCTCTACTGGGACAAGGTGCCAGCGAGCAGCTGCCGTGGCTCAACGGGATGAGCCACAGGCAGCAAGGGAGGCAGGCAGTGCATTTGGGACAGGATTTCGATTCCTGATCCCAGACGCATGGAGTTTTTTTAATTTTCACAGTTTGCGTGAATTTAAGTGTTAACTCCCCCCCCACCGAGTTGGTTATTTTAGTTGGTGGGGTGCAGGTGGCACAGCCTCTCGCAAAACACAGACATATGCCACTGGCAATATATTGCGCTGTATTGGCAGCGTGGTATATTGCTGCGGCATAATGTCTTGCAACATTATGACCCCGTGCTGCTATCCTCTCCTCTGTTAGTGCTTTAGCTGCCCTCACCCTCCTTCCCGCCTTCCTTCCTTTGCTTTGCCAAATATACCTCCCTGTCTCCATCCTTCTGGTCCTTGTACTTTCTAAATGCTGGTTTCTTCTTCTTCACTGCCTTTGCCATCTCCTTAGAGAACCATAGTGGCCTCTTCCTTCCCTTGCTCACTTCCTTCAAATAGCATGCCATTGCCTGAGCTATGCCCTTTTTAATGTTTCTCCATTTAGTGTCTACTCCCCCTCTGCCTCTCCCCTTCAAGGCATTCTCTAAGGCAGTTTACCATTTCTTGAAAATCTACCCTCATGAAGTCCAGAACCCTTGCCTTAGTGTGTTCTTTCCCCTGTCCTATCCATATGCCAAATGACACAGTACGGTGACCACTTCTACCCACGAGATTTCCCACTGTGATGTCATCAATGCTGTTTCTGTTTGTCAGTACCAGGTCCAGCACTGCCCCATCCCTAGTGGGTTCCAGAACAAGCTGCATGAGAAACGCCCCTCGAATGGAGTCAAGGCTGGCCCTGCCTCTTGATGTAGCTGCAGCCAGAACGACACAATCTATATCCAGCCGACTAAAGTCCTCATAATAAAAACGTCCCCCCTGCTGACCATTTTGCTGTCCTTCTGGAACATGCTGTAGCGTGGGATAGCCACTTTCCAGCTGTGGTTGTCCATGCACCATTATTCCATTATGGCCACCAGATCCAGGTCTGCCTCCACAATTTTATTTATTTATTTATTAAACCGCTTCACCAGGAAAGATATACTGAACTTTGAATTAGCTCATTTCCAGATGCATCCTGGGGGTAGGGGGGAAGGAATTGATACAAGAATAACAGTGTATATACAGTACAATACAGTGAACAGTAGTTCCGCTTGTTACAATAAACAGTTATTTACAGCATTTACAATCATATACAGGTAAGATACAAGGTAATAGTGCAGCTGAGTCCTTGTGGGTAGCAGAAGTAGAGGCCCAATGCAGGGCGATTGATAAGAGGATTTAGTCAGGGTCAGTGGCGGAGAATGGTGGATTGGGGGCCAGATAAGAGGAGGGACATGGTAGGGAGGGAGGAGATAAGGGAGGGAGGGGAGAATGAGGGGCAGAGGGATGGAGAGGGGCAGGGGATAGAATTAGGGAAGGTAAGGGAAATGGGGAGGAGGGAGGGAGAGGGCAGAGGGGAGCATTAGGGAAGGTAGAGAGATGGTGGAGGCAGGAGAGGAGAGGGATATGGGGAGAGGAGACAAGGGAGGGAATGAGGGGAGAGAGAGAGAAAATGAGGAAAAAGGGGGAAGAGGAGAGGAAGAGGAGCAAGAGTGAGGGAGGAGGAGAAGAGAGTGAGGAGGACAGGAAGGACAGGAGAAGATGGGGGGCAGTGAGGGGGAAGAAGCTAAGTGAAACAAATGGGCCTGGTAGCTAGGGACAGTCACAGGAGGGGGTGGTGTGGGTGCAGAGTTGTGAGGTTGGTTAGTGTTTGGAGGAAGCAGAGAGAGTTGGAAGGAGGAGAGTTCCAAAGTTTAGGAAATGGAATGAAAAAGCAGCAAGGATTGCCTCATGGTCAGGAATTTTGTTCCCCAGACTCCTTGCGTTGGCACACATGACTCTTCATTCTCGTCATCCTTCTCTCCCTCCAACCTGCCTCCCCTTCTTGTTTCCCCTCTGCCCCCTCTGTTACCCCCGGTCCTGCCCTCCTATGTCACATTATCTTCCTGCCTTCCCTCCTTCCCCTCTATTCCAGCTGAAGTTCCTCTCCAGACTTGCCTGCCCTGCTCGTCTCTTTGCTTCCATCAACTTTTGGGGAATTTCTTCTCCCTGGGTTAACCATCCCTGTTACACTAGTTTCTGGCCGGGGGGAAGGGGGGCAATCTCTGCTTCTCTCAGTCTTTCTGCCTTCCCCCATGGCTGGTTTAAACGTTCATCAAAGTAGCATTTAAACCTTCCATGCAGGACTGCCGTTTCCCTTCTTGGATGGATGGAGGCCATCTCCCCTGTACAGGCCTCCATCCCCCAGGTGTGACCTCAGTCCCTGATGTAGTCAAAGTTCTCCTCCCTGCATCATGCCTTCAATCACTCATTGAAGGACCTGTTGCGGAATCCCTAGCTCTCCCCCAAATTATGCACAGGTAGCACCTCAGTGAAGGCCACTGTGTGAACTACCTGCTTCAGGCCCTTCCCCAGCTCCCTAAACCTATCCTGCAATTCCCCTAAAACTTCCCTTGCCAGATCATTCATCTCTAGGTGGACAACAAGATCCAGCTCCTTTCCTACCCTCTCATCCCTGGCAATCTCCAAGATCCGCCCTCTAGTCCTCCCCGATGAAGTGCCTGGAATGCATTGTACTACCCTGTCCCTCCCATCCCCCCCCCAACTCAATCCCCCTGACTATGGAGACCCCACAAGCAACTGCCTCCTCCTTGGCCAGGGGACTCTCCCACCCTCCTTGGAGCCTGCTCCCTTGAGGACCCCTCTCTTACTCCTGCCTCGGGTGCCTCCTCTTGGCTTTCTCTTCCTGCCAGAATGGTGAGGGAATTGTATAGTGGTAAGGTCTGAGGAGTGATCTCCTTCCTTCCTTCCTCCCCCCCCCATGGAGCCCACCAAGATCCAGTCACTCTGCCTCCTTGTTGGCATCCTTTCAGGGAGCAGCAGCAAACTAGGTGGCCACTGGGTGAGGCAGACGATGCCCTGTACTCATGCCAGTTCAGCCCGGAGTCCAGTGATCTCTGCACTCAGCTCAGAGAGGTGCCTGCATATGGGGCTACACCTCAGTCTCCAGAACGTGTCCCTGAAGATTGCGGTCCCGCACCCATTACACTGCACCACTCCCACGCCTGATGATTTGTCTATCTTCCTGACTTTTTGCTTCCCTGCCTTTCCCTTGCCTTTAGGCTTCCCACATCACTAACCCCCCTCTTGGCTTCTGTTTACCTTTCCCCTTCTGAGTCTGTGTTCGACCCCTTACTCTAGATAGGGTTTTCCTTCAATTCCTTTTTTTTTGGTTCCTTGGCGACTTAGGTTAATTAGCTTCCTATACTCACTTTCTCCCCCTACCCTAGATATGGTGTTGCCTCTGTTCCTTACTGTGTCTTTCAGTTGCCCTTAGCTTGACCCTAGTACGCCTACCCTACTTATCCTACAACATTGTTCCCCCATCCCACTGACAGTACACCCTTTTAAACAGGCAGCAGCCAGTATACAGGTAGTCTGTCCTACTGGACTGGCACAGTTCCCCCGTGTGCCTGCTGATACCTGTCAACACTTAAGATGCTAATCTTACACCTGTATCACTCCTGTTCTGTTCCACTCATGTTCTGGGACACGAATGTGTGTGGGACATGTTTGGAGGTAGTCCTTTTATAGTTCCTCAACCATTTTTGTGCCATCAGTGGGCAGAATTGGTTTTGAAACCATATTTTTAAGGATTTTCATTCTTTTAGAACCCATACACTGTCTAGCCTACTGTAACCAATTTTATATGATCCACGGATTTTGGCACCAACCATATATATGCCAAATTTCATGTTATTCTGTCAAGAAACAGTCATGATAATAAGGTGTAGAAATCAGATTTTAACATACAAGTGCCTACTCCCCCTAGCTACAGCGGTGCTATTGTGTCTCTATAATATGAGACAATAACACATGACAGATTGTGGGTTTGTTAGAAGATAGAGGTACTCCTGCAATGTAGGTCCGTGAAGAAATTGTCCTGTTGTGTAGCTGAGTTCTTAGGTAGTGCAAGCATATATTTGTTTCCCCAAGTAAGAAATCAGAAATATTACAAGAAAATATATTTTTAGGCTGTGTGAGACAAAAGTCATTTATTTCTTTTAGTGGGTTGGTAATGCAATGGTCCTGTTGTGCAGCGGAGTGCTTATGCAGTGCAATTTTACACTTTTTCCCCAGGTAGGAAAACCACAATATTAGCAAAAAAGTCATTTTTGGCTGTGCTTGACAACAGTCAGTTATTCTTTGTGTAGTTCTCGGACACTGCTATATGATGAAGGGGATTAAATAAAACGATAGAGGTTGGAAACGTCAGGTTGGGGGGGGCTCATTGTCAGGATGAAGAGAATGAAAAGCAGAGATCATTGCCACTACTGGATGTAGTAGGTACCAGCACTCACTGTTCAGATTTACAAGACAGAGACTTGGTGACAGCAGTTGACATGGATACTATGGTTCTAGATAAGGAAGGCAGAAAGAGTGAGCCCCAGCCTAATCTCACAATAATTCCAACACGTATGAAGGGGAAGGCAATCAAGGAAAGGTAGGAGGATGAGTCTAAAGAGACCAGTGAAGAAGTAGAGTAGATTGAGGGTGGTGATACTGATGATGTAATAAATACCTCTGGGAAACTCATTTAAAAAGAAAAGGCACAAGTCAAGAAGTGCAATCCTGATGACAAGAATCAGATCCAGGTATTGAGCATAAGGCCAAAACTACAAAAATATGAAAGGTGACATTGATACCAAAACAATGGGTAACTGCTCTCAGTCCAAGAGGTCCAAAAAATAACAACAAGCAGCACAAACTACAGCAAGCAGTTGAAGGGCTACAACCCCCACTTCAGCCACAGGGAGTTACCACCGCCCATCCAAATTCTTTGTGTGGGTGTATGGTATTATTGATCCAGCCGATGACAGTTGGCCAAAATGCCAACTATGCCAAACATGCCAGCTATGGTAAAAGGGGGATAACATCTTGACACTGGTGGGAAGAACACTCACGTTAAACACAGTCATCTGTTGCTTTGGGAAAACACCACAACAGGACTAATGAAGTACTAGGAGCACCTATCACTCATTGCTCAAGGCCAGGGAGGGCAGAGGTGGAGCAGGAATATATGGTAAGGGAGGCATCACTAGCATCACTGTCACTTCAGAGCAATTGAGGGAAAAATCATCTCCTTTCTCTCATTGCAAAAGAAATTGCCTTTGGCTGGTGGTAGCCATACTTGTTCACATACCTCAGATTGGAAATGATTGGGGAAAAATGGGGGGAAAAAAACAGTTAACGTCAGAAGACATTATTTCATCAGCCAACAATAGTGCAGGAATTGGCACATTTCACAAAGTTGACCCAAAAATCACATAGCGTCCCAAGAACTTTATGCAGCCACAGCAGAAATGCTTGCAGTTGATCTCTTGCCACGCTCTTTCAAGAAGAATGCAGGCTTTAAGAAACTGATGGCAAAGGCTTGACCCAAACGGAAAGCTCCTTCACTTATATATTTCTTGAACTGGGCAGGTTATGTCCCATCCAAGGGGTAATGTTGCGCATTGCCTTTCACACAGCGCAGTTAACACAATACAGTTGCCCACTGGCAAGTAGAGCAGTGGGTAATCTGCTGCTAGGTCTTTCAATATGCATAATGACCCATTGGGCACAACTGCCAGATTTGCCTGTGTCCCCATAAGACAATGTCCGGAAACTGCATCCTCACTCCACCCCTGCCCTCCACCTCTGAGTTTCACCAGCACACAACTTTATCATTGACCTCCATGCCATAAGAACACGCTGCTGCCAACATTTGGGCCAGTTGCTTGAAAGAAATCGACACTTGGCTGTGTACATTATCCTTAAAGAAGGCTTTATTGCAAGTGATATTGGATAAAATGTGGCTAAAGCGATAAAGGATGATGGTTTCAACAGAGTTGCATGCATGACACATTGTATTAACCTGGCAGTGCAGGACTTTTTCACCCAAGAAAACAGCAAAGAATTGCTGCGTGCGTTGTCCACTCATCCAAGGCATCTAAGACAGCAGTTGTGGGAGCTACAAATCAAAATAAGCTGCCTCAGCACTGCATGAAACAAAAGGTGGTCACATGGTAGAACTCCTCCCTGGGGGGGCGCTGTGGAGCCCGAGCAATATGGACACTGAACATTAAGGCTCCGCTATCATCGGGCTAATTATTTGTTTTTTTCGGGCAGTCCTCTCACTATCATCGCAATAAGAGAGACATAATCTTGAACCCAAACCAATGCTCCAAAAGATGGGCAATTCTCATAAAGAGAAACACTTGACAGACGGAGCTAGGACACGGGCAGCTCTGGGAACATCTACCATGATGGTGACATTGGGCCGCGATCCTGACAATGAAAACGTATCAGGAGACCCTACAGACCTTGGGGACTAAGTTAAATAGGCTAATCAGTGGCTGGACTATCAAGTATAGAAACATAGAAACATAGAATTTGACGGCAGATAAGGACCGCTTGGCCCACCTAGTCTGCCCATTTTCCTACCTAATAGATAAGCTGCAAATCCTAGTTAACCAACAGCTTACTTCCTCTTCCCCCCCACTAGGACTGCCTTATGCCTGTCCCATGCATTCTTGAAGTCCCCCACTGTTCTTGACTCCACAACCTCCTCAGGGAGGCTGTTCCATGCATCCACAACCCTCTCAGTGAAAAAATACTTCCTCACATTACCTCTGAGCCGTCCCCGCTATCTTCAAATTGTGCCCCCTTGTTCTTGCACATCTCTTTTTCTGGAAGATGCTACCCTCTTGGACTTTGTTAATTCCCTTGAGGTACTTGAAAGTTTCTATCATGTCCCCTCTCTCCCTCCTTTCCTCTAGGGTATACATATTAAGCTCCTTTAGTCTTTCTTCATATGTCTTCTGGTGCAGACCCTGCACCATTTTGGTTGCCTCCTCTGGACAGCTTCCACTCTGTCTATGTCTTTGCGGCGATGGGGTCTCCAGAACTGCACACAGTACTCCAGATGGGGTCTCACCAACTGTCTGTGCAGAGGGATAACAACTTCCTGTTTTCTACTATTGATGCCTCTTCCTATGCATCCCAGTATCTCCCCAGCCTTCCTTACTGCCTTCTCACATTGCTTGCCTACCTTTAGGTCATCTGATATAATTACCCCCAGGTCCCTTTCTATTTTTACTGTTGTCAGTATCTCACCCCCCATTGTGTACACTTCCCCTGGGTTTTTGTTTCCCATGTGCATTACCTTGCACTTCTTTTGTATTGAATCTGAGCTGCCATACATTTGACCATTCCTCCAACCTTGCCAAGTCCCTTCTCATCCTTTCCACTCCATCTTGTGTATCAACCCTGTTGCAGATCTTTGTGTCATCTGCAAAGAGACATACTTTTCCTTCCAGTTCCTCTGCAATGTCACTTATAAAGACATTAAAAAGGACCGGTCCCAGTACTGAACCCTGCGGTACCCCACTAGTAACCCTCCTTTCTTCACTGTGTATTCCATTTACTACTACCCTTTGCGTCCTGTCGTCTAGCCAATTTTTTATCCAGGCTACCACCTTGGGAAGCACTCCAAGGCTGGCTAAAGTAAATTTGACTCTCTCACCAATCGGGTGACCTCTGTTGAGACTGCTGTTGAATCGGTTACTGTGGCGCCGGCTGAAGCTACAAAGACTGCTGACACTGCCATGGGAGCTGTATCCTTGGTACTAAGAGAGAATACATATCTCCGCTCATGCCTGGAAACACTGGAGAACCAGGCGAGGGCCGAAAATATCAGGATCCTTGGACTGGCCGAAGGCTGTGATGGAGATCACTTGCTGCTGTTCTTACAGGACTGGAACCCACAGTAGTTAGGTGAAGAATGGGTCCCAATTGTGCAAAAGCTTCAGAAGGCTTATCGCGTGGCTTTCAGGGGCCATCAAGATAATCTGGAGGCCCCACGTACAGTAGTAATAATCACAGATGGTGTGGGCTCCCATGACTACACACTCACTCTGGCATGGAGAAAGTAAACCCTGCTACATGATGGACAGCAGATACGGCTTTTTCCAGATTTATCGTATGCCACTAGGCAGAAGAGAAAAAGGTTTGATGGAATAAGGGCAATGCTGCGAGAGGCTGTAGTGGCACATGGCATGATTTTCCCGGCTTGTCTGAGGATTGTGCATTGGGGCAAAATCTTTCTCTTTTCTGATCCTACAGAGGCTCTTAAATGGAGCCAAAAGAATGCTCCTTCCTGAAAGAGACAGGAGAGGAAGACCCATCGTCTGATGAAGAAGCTCCTTGAGTGAAGACACCATGATATGCTGAATTAAAGGACTGCCTGGTAATGAAACAGGGGGGTTAGTCTTCTGCTAAAGGTTAAGCATTCTATATACCACTAATGACTTTTAATTGAACTGGCTACTATATGTGGGCTTAGTTATACTTTTTTCTTATTGCTATTTTACTCACATTGTGTTGTTTCAAGCCAGATATGGGACAATATTAGGAAGCTGGTTAAAATGCTTAAAGCGTTTGAAATGTTTAAACCGGTTTAAAAAAAAGGTAGCTAAAATTCTATAATGTGGAGTAGCTTTATGTCTCCTTCGCGCCTATACTAAAGTTAATTAAGTTGTGGTACTTGTCTGATATGTGGGGGTTTCATTTTTGGAACGGAGTCTAATAAGTTTTTTTTTCTTTTTAATAACACTTTTAAGTGTTATAGCTTCAATTGAGCAGGGTAAATGTACCCCTATATAGGGGCTGGATACAGGATATTTCTACTGTGGATTAATGATCTTTATAGTACCATGCAGCTCATGGGCTCTAATTACAGCAACTGGACTATACATTTTTATAAGCAATATGGTTATTCCCTCCAAAGTGGTATCTCATTACATTTAACTGACTAAATGTATGTATTAAGAGGAGTGGCGCCCTCAGTACTGATTATACTTGTAATGTTAAATGAAGGTGTAAGGACTGTATGTTTGTTTTACAAAATAATAAACATAAAGTTTAAAAAAAGAACTCCTCCCCTATATGATTAAGCATATGCTCCAACAGCACATGGCACTGACTATGGGGTCTATGTATGATTGGGTGGAAAATACGTGCCAGAAGTGCATATCCCACCCACGTAGCTCTGCACCTGTGGACTGGTGCACACAGTCGGCATTCACCATCGGCCGGCAGCTGTCTGCAGCACCACCCCCCCAGCATGCAGTACTCCGCAGGGTGGCGGACCCAGTTGGTCATCCATCGGGATGCCCAGCATGGGTCCCACAGTGGATCCCTTGCACAGCAGGGTGCGGGTCCGGGTGCGTGAATATCCCCCACAGGCACCTGGACCAGTGCAGCTGCATGTGCTACATCCCCCGAGCTGCTCATAACTGTGCACTGCGACCCCCGCCATGGAAGCCTCTCCAGCTTTCGGAAGCCCCATCCATGAATGACCCGGGGAACCCACCACCCCATGGAACCCCATCCCCAAGCCTGCCAATCACCCCCACCCTGTCACAGCGCTGGTCTTCCCAGAGCCCTGTGCCATCATGCCACCCCCACACACACACGTCGGGCCACGGCCTCGGTACAGTACAGCAACCCCCCTGCACACCCCATCATGGTCTGTGGCACAAGTTGCCCTCCCCACTGTAGGAAGGCCGCGCCTGGGAGAGTGTCTAGCACTGCACACCCACCCTTCTTCCCCTGGCCGTGTCCCATACTACCAACCCCTTCATTGGTGGCCAGTGATCAAACCCCCCCCCCCCGTGGCACCACCACCCCCCCCGACTTCATTCCCACCTGCTGGTGGGGCTGCCCCGGGATGGCAAGTGGCACAGCCCTCAACACACTGCCTTGGCCCCCAGCCATTCATATGATGCTAGGAGCATGCCCCTATAAATAGGCAACGTGCTCCCAACAGCGGTTGGACTGCAGGTAGCTGAGGAGGTGTATGGAGGGCTGTGCCGCTGGCCATTCCTGGCAACAGCACTGTCAGGAGGGAATGGGAAGGGGGGATGTCAGTGCCACGAGGGGGGGCACTGCCCATCACTGTGGGAGGCACTGCCCATCACTGCGGGGGTGGGGGGTCTGCGATAAGGTATTGGGGTGGTGGACCCTGCCATATGTGCTGGGCACTGCAGTGCAGTGGGCATGGGAGGGTGAGGACAGTACATTTCCCAGAATGGGGCAGCGGTATGTGGTGGAGGGGGGATGGCACTGATATCCAGGGTCGGGCACCACTGTGGGTTGGGGTAGGTGGCTGCAGTCTACAGCCTCTGGGTGTTGATCACCTGTGTGTTGGGGGTGGGTACCTGTTGCCTCCATGGGTGGGGGCTCGGCTATGTGTGTTTGGGGGGGTTACAGACAGGTGCCGGTGGGCTGTGTGTGCAGGGCTTGGCACATAGGGTGGTTATGGCATGGTTCTCCCTGGTGTAACAGGTGCCATCCTATGCCCCCTGGTGCACAGCACTACTCACATTCATGAACAGAGTGTAGTGCTAGCATGCCCCTCTCCCGGCCCCAGTGCATTAGTGTCCATGCGGCCAGGGGTTCGGGTGCATAGGGGCTGTGCGCCCCTGTTAGTGCATCCTGCACGGGGGCCTAATGGGTGCAGAGTGGCTACATGCCACAGATATGCGCCATGTAGCCACTCCACACAATAGTACGTAGGATCCTATATGTTCATTCACACCACCTGCTATGCCTCCTGAACTAGCTTAACAACAAAGCAGCGGTGTGCCTTGGAGATGGCCTGATTCTCATATTATGTCCTCTTGAACTTGCCAACAAGACAGTAAGTGGCCACATGATGGTAATCATATGCCAAGCAGTCCTGCTATTGTGTGTGCTGAGGCAAATAATGGGGCATATGCACGATCAGGCAGGAAATATGCACTGGAGGTGCATATCCTGCCCGCGTAGCTCCACACCTGTGGACAGGTGCGCATGGCTGGCATTCACCATCGGTTGGCACCTGTCCATGGGGCCGCTTCCTGGCGCACAGTACTCCGCAAGGTGGCCAGGGGCAGAGTCGCGGACCCAGTTGGGCATCCAATGGGATGCCCAGCATGGATCCCACAGTGCATCCCTTGTGCGGCAGGATGCAGTTACAGGTGCATGAATATTCCTTGCAGACACCCAGACCTGTGCCACTGCATGTGCCACGTACCCCATGCTGCTCATAACTGGGCACCATGGCCCCCACTGTAGAAGAGTCTCTAGCTCCCAGAAGCCCTGTCCGTGAATGGCAAGGGGCACCCCCACACCATGGAGCCCTGTCCAGGGCCTGCCAATCATCCCCCCACCCTGCCACTGCTATGGTCTGCCCCGAGACCGGTGCTGTCGTGCCACACCCCCCACACACACACATATCAGGCCATGGCCCCGGTGCTGGACAGCAACCTCCCTGCACACTCTGTCCTGGTCTGCAGCAAAAGCTGCCCCCCCCCACTGCAGTGCAGCCATGCCTGGGCCAGTGCCCAGTACTACACACCCACCCTTCCTCCCCCCCGGACCTGTCCCATACTACCCGCCCCATCAATGGTGGCCAGTGGTCAACCCCCTCCTCGGCACTGCTTCCCGACCCCATTCTCACCTGTCGGTGGCGATGCCCCGGGACAACCAGCAGCCCAGCCTTCCACACTCTGCCTCGGCCACCAGCCATCCATATGATGCTGGGAGCACACCCCTATAAATAGACAGTGTGCTCCCAACAATGGTCAGATGGCCAGTGGCCGAGGAGGTGTGTGGAGAGCTGTGCCGCTGGCCGTTCCTGGCAATGACACCCGACAGGTGGGAACAGGGGATGGGGGGTTGTCAGTGCCATGGGGGAGGCACTATCCATCACTGCGGAGGGCACTGCCCATCACTGCGGGGTGGGGGGTCTGCGATTGGGCATTGGGGAGGTTGGCCCTGCCATACATGCTGGGCACTGCAGTGCTGTGTGTGCGGGGGGGGGGCAGTACATTCCCCAGGATGAGGCAGCGGTATGTGGTGGAGGGGGATGGCATAGATATCCGGGGTTGGGGTGGGTGGTTGCAGTCTATGGCCTCGGAGTGTGGGTCACCTGTGTGTTGGAGGTGGGTGCCGATTGCCTCCATGGGCAGGGGCTTGGCTGTTTTTGTTTGGGGGGGGTTACAGATAGGTGCCAGTGGGCTGTGTGCATGGGACTAGGTACATAGTGCAGTTATGGCAGGGTTCTCCCTGGTGTAACAGGCGCCCTCCTTTGGCTCCCGGTGTACAGCACTACTTGCATTCGTGAATGGAGCATAGTGCTGGCATGCCCCTCTCCCACAACTGGCGCATTGGTGTCCACATGGTTGGGGCTTCGGGTGCGCAGGGGCTGTGCGCCCCTGTAAGTGCATCCCACATGGGGGGCCTAATGGGTGCGGAGTGGCTATGCGCCACAGATACATGGTGCGTAGCCACTCCGCACAATAGTACATAGGGCCCATTGTGCAATGTGCATCAGCAGCTAGAAGTTGTGATCCTGCCTGCAGTGCACTCATGAAACACATGCAGTCACCAGGGTTTGGGCTCAGATCCCAAATGCTGGCACTCCACTGCAGTACTGGGGATGTGCTCTACTGCCAGAGTGGGCTGTCCTTCAGATAAGGCATTAAACTGAGGTCCCTTGTGCCCTTCTCTGGTGCTGTCCTAGTGGGTCTCTAGGTGGCAGTACCATGGAGTCCACCAGGATGCAACACAGTGTTACATATTCCTGAATAACAAAAGAGATTAGCTGCCACTGAAATTGCACAGTTTCCCACAGGAACTCTGCAAGATTCTGCAGGATTCTGTGTTGCATCCAGACAGGCACTACTATAGAAGAACCCTAGGCACTTTATGTATAAGATGGGTAATTTCCCCACTGCCCTGGCTGACATTCCCCTTCCCATAAAACAGGTTCAGGAAATTGCTAATGGCTGTCTGTGGGTGTTCATGAGTGGAGTGGCTGCCACTACATGTTTGTAGTCACTTCACTACCAGTCTCTCATTGCTTGTAAAGCACTTTGGGATGGCTACAATGTATATGAAAAGGACTTTATAAATTCAAATTATTTTTCTTCTTCTTCCAAGTAACATCCCGTCTCTGCTTCCACAGACTAAAGAAGAGTCTGTATCAGAAGTCCTACCTGAATTCCACTCAGGTTTCAATTCAGATACTGAAGACAGAGAATAGTGGATTCTATTGTAAAGATGATCAAAAAGATGAGCAACTGGATGATGATGGTGATGACAATGACACTGACACTGATAAGTGAGTCCATTGACCTGATCATCTCAAAAACGATTTAGGATTACGAGCAAAATACTGTATTTAAGATTACGAGCACTACTGTAAGAAAAGTCCATCCTTCTCAGGGGTCTATTACTGTGGGCCTAGCTCCAGTTAATGCAATCCTCCTCCTTCTTTCCTAGCATAGGCACCAATAATCTCCTCTTCCTCACACATGCCACACAGGCATAATATTTTGAAACCATGACAGACTACCATATGGGCTATTGTAGCTGCGATTCTGTCACTAACAATAAATGTGTCAGGCAGGCATAATTTCTGGAAACAGTGATTGCCTTCCTTGTTGGAAACTGTGACTACCTACCATGTTGGCTGCTGTACCTGTTATTCTGACAGCAACAATAAATGCCAGACAGGCATATTTCTGGGAAATGATGGCAGCCTACACCCATGGGCTGCTGTATGAAACTACATCATTCTGACAGCAAAATTATAAGCCCCTCTCCACCTCAGCTCACTTCACTTCTAGTCTCAGCGACCAGCACTGATAGTGCAATCAGTAACAAGCATTTGTCAATGGCGAGTGTCCACATTCAGGTATTTGCAGTGGTGTTTGGTACTGGTACTGGCTTCAGATGAGCGAGGAGGCAGCAGTGAGAGCAGCGGGTGCTGCTGGGCGGAAACTGCACTGTAAATGCAGGAAGGCGTGAACAGAGGTACCTCGCTGTTCACACCCCTCTCCCCGGATTTGATCCCATTTACCACCATCTGCCTTGCTAGCTCCCACCACCTCTTATGGCACACTATTCTATGTGACCACCACCCTCTCTGAAGAAAACTGTTCTCACATTTCCTCTTAATCTACCCCCATCCAATTTCATATCATGCCCCCTCATTCTTATACTCCTTCTACATTGGAAGATGTCTACCCCTGCACCTTGTTTATGTCCTTGAGGTACTTGAACGTGTCAATCATGTCCCTCTGCTCCCTCCTTTCCTCCAGTGCGTACGTATCGAAGTCCTTTAATCTCTCCTGATATGTTCTGTGTTGCAAGCCATGTACCATCTTGGTTGCCCTTCTGTGGACTGCCTCCACCTTGTCAATGGCCTTGCGGAGTTGCGGCCTCCTCCAGAATTGCACACAGTACTGTAGGTGAGGCCTCACTAGTGCATTATACAATGGCATTTCACCTCACGCCTTCTGCTTGTGATACCTCTGCCTATGCACCACAGCATGCCACTGACCCTCCTTGCAACACCTGTGCTTTGTTTTGACACCTTTAGGTCAGCAGTACTGATTACTCCTAGGTCCCTTTTTTCCTTGCTGATCGTCAGCACCCCCCAATCCTGTAGCTCTCCCCAGGGTTCCCTCATCCCAGGAGCATTGTTTTGCACTTCTTTGCAATGAACCTCAGTTGCCACTCCTCAGACCATTTTTCCAGCCTCTCCATGTCCCTGCTCATTTTCTCCACCCCTTCTGGAGTATTCACTCTGATACAGATGTTGGTATCATCTGCAAACAGGCAGACCTTTCCTTCTAGCCCTTCCGCAATGTCTGTAATTATGACATTGAACAGGACTGGTCCCAGGACTGATCCTTGAGGTACCCCACTGGTCACCCCCTTCTCCCTGGATTGGATCCCACTACCACCACCCTCTGCCTCCTGTCTGTCAGCTAGTTTCTAACCCAGTTTATCAGTTTATGCCCCGTGGCCAAACTACCCATCTTGTTAATCAGCCTTCTATGTTGGACAGTGTCAAAGGCTTTGCTGAAATCAAGGTAGGTGACGTTCAGCACCCCTTCCTGATTTACTTTCCAACCCTAATGCCCCACCCTGTAGAGACTGACAGGCATTGGGGGTGTACCTTTGGGTCATTGGCCATAATGCTCACCCCATTCCATAAGGAAATAAGCTGAGATGGGTGCAGTATAGGAGAATGGGTTGAACGTTGGGCCAAAGACCCTAAGGCAGGATGTAAAAAATAACAGCTGTACTGTTCATGAGGTGGTGTTATAAAATGTGTATGTTGAAAATGTGGAGTGAAAATATTAAAAATTGGCAAAGTTATGTACCTGCGTAGAAACTGCACAACGCACACACGTACCATGGCCATTTTTTGCAATTTTTAAGCCAAATTTTCAACATGGCCTTATTGGGACCATGCCTTATGAACAGTGGCACTGTAATTTCGTTAATCCATCCCAAAAGTTGATTTTGCACAGTGACCGCGCCATTCTGTGCCACAGGTGCAATAACATGTTTCGAGCAGGATGTGAAACATAACAGCTGTGCTGTTCATGAGGAGGTGTGAAAAATGGCAATGTTGAAAATCTGGAGTGAAAATATTAAAAATTGGCAAAGTTACGAATGTGCATAGAAACTGTGCAATGCACGCTCATAACGCAGTCATTTGGGAGATTTTTGCACCAAATTTTCAACATGGGCTTTTTGGGACCTCCCCTCATAAACACTGGCACTGTCATTTTGTTAATCAGTCCTGAAAGATGATTTATTTATTTATTTATTTAGCTTTTGTTTACCGGGTAGGTACACTAGACAAGTATTATGCCTATTTTCAGGAACGACCCGGGAGAATACAACATGAGGAACAACAGTCAAGGAGACATGGCAAAGAGAGTACAGTTTTTTGTCACAGTAAACAAACGTGGGAAATACATCATTTGACGCTAGGGGAAACATATAGTAGTAAGCACATTTCAGATTATACACTCTAGACTAGCTAGTTCAACTGACAGATATATACAGGTCATCATACATAGGAGTGGAGCATAGCTCAAGGACTGGATTGGTCATAATATAACTTATAACATTGTCGTATACACCCCCTAGGCTAGTTGGATCGCGGACAGGTATATACAGCTCATCACATTTTTCTAAATATGCACATTTTAGACAGAAACAGAAACACTTGGTAGTACAAGTTTCTACCAAGTGACCAAGGTGCAATATGTCATGGTTAGCCTATGACCATGGAGCAATAATGGGTGTAAAAATGCACAAGGCTTTTTAGGCAGGAGTAGTGAGAAGTCATTGATACAGTGGGGAAAATATCTCCAGGAATTCAATGGAGACACCCTGGGGAGGTTCAGACAAAACAATTTGACACTTTACTCTAGGGAGGTTTGGGGCAGTCACACTCTGATGCTAGTTTTAGGAAACCCCACAGGGAATTTCGAAAACTCAGATAGGAGGGGGCAGCTCGAATATCCACAGGCAGCGAATTTCAGAGTCTGGGCGCACTTATGGCAAAGTCCCAATCCCCCCTGAGGGTCCGGGTAGGAGGGACTTTGAGCATCCCTGATGTGAGAGACCTAAGTTGGTAGGGGGTGGGATTCAGTTTAGGCAGAAGCCGGGCCGGCCCCTGGGGTGCTAGTACTGATCACTTTCCCAGAGAGGCATCCCAAACCAAAATCAAGGTATCTAGCTGGTGAGAGCCAGCAGAGTTTCTCATATAGCTCACAACAGTGGGTGAGTTGGGGGGCAGCCAAGGCAAAACGACAAATGTTATTGTAAGCAGTGTACCACCGGGTGAGATGTGTCTTTGGAGAGCGAGCAAATAGGTGCAGCCCATAGCTGAGGGAGGGAAGGAGCACAGCCTTCGCTAGGGCAAGCCTGGCTGTCGGTGTAAGGTTATACTTGGCCCTATAGGCCAGACCCAGTTTGCAGTTTGCCGCCCTGCAGATGTTAAGGATATGATTACCCATGTCAAGTTGGGGGTCAAGTGTTACCCCCAGATATTTGATGGAGCTCACTATGGGTAGTGAGGATCCATCTGCGCTGTGACGTGTAAGCAGGCCGATGAGGCTTTGATTTTAGCCATTGAGCCAAAGAGCATAGCCTGTGTCTTTTTCAGGTTCAGGACCAGCTTGTGACTAGTAACCCATGACAATACCCTGTTAAAGTCATCGGTCAGGTTCTGGTTTAGGGTAGTGGCATTCTGGGAGTGAGCCAGGATTACCAGATCATCTGCATACATGGTGGCGCTACAGCTGGTAGTAACCATGGGTAGTTGATTGATGAAGAGGGACAAGAGGAGGGGACCCAGTACCGAGCCTTGAGGCACTCCGGAGGTCAATGGTAGGGGCTCGGAGAGGACTTTATTGAAGCAGGTACGCTGCTTTCTGCCATGTAGATAACCCATTAGCCATTTCATGGCATGGGGGGAGAGGCCAAGTGATTCCACGCAGCGACTGCAAAAATCATCTTTCGGGACTGAGTAATGAAATGACAGTGCCAGTGTTCGTGAGGTGGGGTCCCAAGAACCCCATGTTAAAAATTTGGGGTCAAATTTCCTAAAAATGGCTGAGATATCAACATAAGTTGAAAACCCCATTGACAGCCATTATACAGCGCTCACCTTGATTCCTCAGTTCCCAGTTCGGCTTTGAAGAGTGCAGACGTGTCCTGGTCTAGAGAAGATCGCAGCCACCAACCTCCGGAGGTAAGTATGGGGTAAGGGGGGGTAAGGGGAGGTGGGTGTGCAGAGGGAGAGTTGGGATGGGGGAGGGGGACGGGGTAGACGATGAGGGATGGTTTTCTTTTTTTCAGTTAAAAAAATACATCAGGGGCCTGTTTTCTTTTTTTTTTGCAGCAGGTACATTTGCAAATGATTTTTGGGGGTCACTGGGAGTGGGCTCCCCAGTGTTCTGGACTATTGGGGGGATAGAGATATGGGAACACTGGGAGTGGGCTCCCCAGTGTCCTGGACTATTGGGAGGGGGATATAGATATGGGGACACTGGGAGTGGGCTCCCCAGTGTCCCGGACTATTGGGGGTACAGATATGGTGACACTGGAGTAGACTCCCAGTTTTCTTTAGTGCAGCGCTGGGGTGTATTGACAACATGGGGATTGGGCACCCGATGTTGGCTTTAAGAGAAAGTCGCACCGCAGCTAATATTGAAGTGGGGGGGCAGAGGAGTGAGTGCCGGGAGAGAAAGCCGTACCACGGCTAATGTTGAAGCTTTTGGCAGTAGGGATCATAGGAGTGAGGATGGGGGGGGGAAGAGACAGAGAGAGCGAGAACAACGGTCTTATCTACAGCCATGTGCATTAGTGTGAACTGTAATGCGCATGGCCGGAGTTACGTTTACAGAAAGAAATGAAGCACTCTCATTGGAGCGGTTAATTTGTTTTAACTAGAGAACGCACCACGTCAGCAAAGTTGAACTTGTGGCATGACCAGAGTGCCTGGACATTGGTGTACACTGCCAAGCCCATTGTAGTTTCAGCCGTAACTGGCTCGGCAGTGACACACCTCTCAAATGCCGTATTGTACCAAGATGTTCCTTATGCAAGCGCAAGTGAACACAAAAAAATGACTGTGTGAAAATGTTTTCGAAACCCAGCTTACTTACAAATTCAGCTTAAAGCAAGGAGAATACTGTGGGAGGGTGGGTTGGATGAAGACAAAGAAGGCGAGATGAGTTCTTTTAAAACGTCCCAAGGGGCAGTGCACTTTATTACAGAAGGACTTCAACACACTTCGCAATAAAATAAGCAGTTCAAACAGTGCAAATCTGGAACTTCTGTGTTGCTCGTACTGATTGACTAGTCAGTATGATTTTGGGCAACTGTAAAAAAACTTGGCTTAAAAGGCTGTCGGTTCCCACTCAGCCAGTAGGCTCATAGGGACAAATCCAGTACCTAAGGGTGGTCCTACCTGCACCTGCAGCTCTGCAGCCCATACTTTAGGTAGGCCAATTACCCATCCAGCTGCTTAACTCAGCTCTGGTCTAAAAACTCCCAGCCTTGGCTAGCACCGCCACTGGTCAGTCTTTCTGAGACTGCTCCCAGCACCGACTGCTCCCCTCTTGCATCAGTCAGTTTTTACTCCTGCAGAGGACTGCTCCCTCCACAGCTTAGGCCTCATCTTATCTTACCTTATCTTATGTTATCTTATCTCCTTATCTCATTCTCTATTTTCATTAAACAGAAATACAGTGGGAGGGTTTCATCCTACCACAAATATGCACAGTATAACTGCACGATATTTCTGTTGTAAGATGCTTCTTTTAAACCATTTACTTCCAACTCGCTTCCAGTCACACCTACTAAAGAAGCACTGGAAACACAAACTATCAAAAACAGCTTCTCTTAATCAGTGTTTCTGTTTTCATCTGATGTTCTTCACTGCACAGTGGAGACCCATCGTACTCCTTCCTCTAACAGTATGGGACTGCATACCATGGGGGGGGAAGGGCACATGGTTACATTCCCATACATCCTGCAGCAATGTACTACATGATCTGCCTTTTGCACATCATGTGACTTGCCCAGCTATTAGTGCTGTCTGAAGTAGAACTGACTTCACCAGTGAAGCACCTCACATCATTTGAAGTTCACTACATCCCAAATTTGGCAAGGTGGGGTCACTTTGCAAAATCTTCCTAAGGGCAAAGTCTGTGACTTCACCACATATTCGCCAGTGAAGGAAAACACCACATCTCCATAAAAATACGGAAAGGGCCATCCCCTTTTTTGACTAATCTGTAGTGTAAAGCAGATCTGTTCTTTTTCTACATGTTGTACACATGGGGCTGGATATTCAAAAGGGTTGCGTCATGCGGAATAGGGTTGCACCTGCGCAAGTCCGAAATGCGCCATACTGCCATATTCAGCAGGAGGCAGTTGCACCCCCCAAGTCATGCTGAGCAACAGCGCAATGCTAATGAAGGCATGCTCAACTGGAGGGGGAGGAACCATGCATGAACTGCACAGCCCGATATTCAGCCGGGCTGTGCAGAGTTGTGCAGGCGCAACCCCAACCTGCGCCTGCACGACTTTGAGGCAAAACAAAAAGGATCAAGTCGAGGGCCACCCACAGGTGAGCTGCCGCATTGCAGGGCGTAACACAGCAGCTGCCACCTGTGGGTGGCCCTCCACTGTTCCTGCCCCCCCCAGCCAGTCGTGGGCAGATCTCCTCCCCCACTGGCCCGATCGCGGGCAAGATCAACCCCCCAAGTCCAATATCCCTTGTGGTCCAGTGGACCCTAAGCCCGATCGCGGGCATAAGGTCAAACCCCAGTCAATTTCCTGGTGATCCTAGTGGCCCCACGCCACACCCACCACGACCCCACCACCCTGCCCCCGTCAGCGGCGGCTGGCAGCACCCTGCGCCTGCCGCCCGCCCGACTGACTGCTGGTGGGGCTGCCGCCCATTGGTTCAGGCAAGAGAGTTGCTCAATAGCGCAATTCCGTTGAATATCGCCCCAGCCACACCCCAGCGCAACTTATTTGAGCAGCGCAAGGGCTTGCGCCACAGAATGGCGCAGTTTGAATATCCTGCCCATGGTGTTCATCTTGGATGGCAGTCTTGTTCAAGGAATTAATGCCCTGTCTGATATGGTATTACTTTAAAAGCAAATAGGAAAATACAAAAACACAGGCATTTAAAGTTTTGCCTCATGATTCAGCAAGATATGCTGTAAACTAGCTCACTTTCTCCACATAACACACCAGTACTGTCATCAGTTAGGATTACATGGCTGTTCCAGAATGTGTGAATCACTTTTTGTTGGCAGGCAGTGGCAGAATTCCTCGAACTGTACCATCAATAACTCATGCAAGATCCCCTTAAAAGGGCCTTCTGTCATTGGCTGCTACTCGGTGGTTACTATTTGCAGAGGTATGCCGCTTTGTTTAAAACAAAAGTACACAGCAATGTAGCGGTCACTTTGCAGCTGCTATTAAGTCCAAGGTGACAATGCTGCAATTAGTATAGCAACAATAATTACTTGTTTTTAGAATTAAAAATGTCTGACCAACTCACTCTTTACCATTCTGACCCCATGCCTTAGTCATACTTCTAAGCCCATCAGCCAAGCAGTAATGCTCTGTGCTAGTATGCAGGCGGTCCAGGTTAATGAACAAGCCCTAGCCCCTGCACATCAAGTGACCCAGGGACAGCAATGCTCACTATCTGGGCCGTCCTCTAAACTGGATTTATTCCCCTCTGACACCCCACCAAGAGGGCCCTATCATGAACAGTAAGTTATAAGGAAGTGCAGTGCGACTCTAAAAAGGTTGTTTCCTTTTAGAAGTTCCATACTATATACACTGTCTAGTTTTATCTAGTAGTAGCAATAGTAAATACATGTATTCATAAACTTCAGAGAGGGAACAATGCCTGAATGAGCTGAAACTCATTTTCAGTGGGGTCCCAACTACACTCACAGATACAATAATTTACATTTTGCATGTACCAATAAATTAACTATCACTAATCAAGCACATTGTAATAAAAGAATAATGCGTTACACTCATAAGATATATACAATACGTAATATCCCTAAGAAGTGCAATGCATACATTATGCTTGTGGGATTAGAGATATTGTATAAAGATGACTAAAACATATAGTGACTTGGACTATCACATCATTAAAGCTTTTCCAACTTCTAAAAGACCACAACATGGCTTTAAAGCAACAGTGCATGTTTCTTTGAACATTTTGACCTACACCTTTTTATTCCATTTTAGATGGCCCTGTACCTCTTGCTGTATGATACCCATGTTTTCCTACTTTAAGCCTGCTTCTGCACTTTTTTACATTTAAAAGACTAAAAGCAGTGCTCTTTTTAATTTGGCTTGGACTAAGTTTTATCAGTATTCTCTTCTGTTTTTGTACACCCCCCCAACTTTAGTCTGCCCTGATGAGTGATTTACTGTCCAGATGAGGGTTGGCATGGCCTACAATCACTCCTGTGTCTAGGGGTAAATCAGTGGTATGGCTTGGTGAGAGTCCTCTTGAAAAAAATAACACCATAGCATAGTAGACGCATTCCACACTTCTCAGTTCAGAAACAGTTCAGGATAACACTCACAGAATATCCCGGACCCCAGATTGGTTGTTCAAATGTGCAGCTCTTTAATTAAGGTACGTGCATCCAAAGTAAACTAGTTTCATGGTCCATCTAGAAAATACTGCATGGCACTACTGAGGTTGTGCGCCCCAAAACTGTAATTCATGCTGCAGCCTTAGTTACAGTCAGGCAGTCAGTACATTAGAATATACCCTTACTGACATTATTATAGCTTGTTAATGTGGTTCAGACATAAGGAATAATGTATGGGTGACCATATACAACAAGCCTGTGTTTCCATCCAGGGGTAGAGATAACAGCATATGGACAGCAAAGCGAAGATTGAGGGGTCCATAGGGTTATCTCAACCCCGAGATGGTAACACAAGGCGAGTTATGTATGGTCACCATATTTTATTCTTATAGTATATGGTTTTCTTGAGGGAAGCAGGGAATGGGAATTCCAGTACAGGGACACTGTCAGCTTTTGGACCTGTTTTCAGTGTCCCGTTATGGATTGTGCCTGCCACTGATGATATAAGCAACTATATGCACACTTTGTAGGTAAAAAGAGTACATGAGCCAAAAATATGAACATAAAGGAGGAATGGTGAAATGTATGGCAGCTTAGATTCAGTGCAAAGAAGTGCAAAGTAATGCGCCTGGGAAACAAAAACCCAGGGGAAGAGTACACAATGGGGGGTGAGATACTGACAACAACAAAAATGGAAAGGGACCTGGGGGTAGTCATATCAGATGACCTAAAGGTGGGCCAGCAATGTGAGAAGGCGGTAAGGAGGGCTGGGGGGATACTGGGATACATAGGGAGAGGCATCACCAGTAGAAAACAAGAAATTGTTGGCCCTCTGTACAGAGAGTTGGTAAGACCACATCTGGAGTACTGTGTACAGTTCTGAAGACTCCATCTCCGCAAAGACATAGATAGGGTAGAGGCTGTCCAGAGGAGGGCAACCAAAATGGTGCAGGGTCTGCACCAGAAGACATATGAAGAAAGACTAAAGGAGCTTAAGATGTATAGCCTTGAGGAAAGGAGGGAGAGGGGGGACATGATAGAAACTTTCAAATACCTCAAGGGAATCAACAAAGTCCAAGAGGGTAGCATCTTTCAGAAAAAGAGATGTGCAAGAACAAGGGGGCACAATTTGAAGATAGAGGGGGGATGGCTCAGAGGTAATGTGAGGAAGTATTTCTTCACAGAGAGGGTTGTAGTTGCATGGAATGGCCTTCCTGAGGAGGACGTAGAGTCAAAAACAGTAGGGGAATTCAAGAATGCATGGGACAGACATAAGGCAATTCTAGTGGGGGGTAGGAGGAAGTAGGCTGTTGATTAACTAGGATCTGCAGCTTATCCGTTAGGTAGGGACATGGGCAGACTAGGTGGGCCAAGTGGTCCTTATCTGTCATCAAATTCTATATTTCTAACATTATTTGCAGCAGTCCTGTTCTTCTTGTGAGTTCCTGAAAGTGCTGCCAACTGCACCAATGTCGTGTATAAATGAATTCAACAGTCTTGGGTCATTAAAAAAATAGATGGTTGTATTCCATTAAGTGAACTGATTTCAGTAATAATTTTCCTTTTTAAAAATTAGGGTTATTTCAGTGTGAAACTGCAGTTTGAAAAGTGAAACAGGACTTGGTGCATGCATATCAGGGGCATGCATGGACCAAGTCCGGTTTCACTTTTCAAACTGCGATTTTACATTGAAATAACCTTTGTTATTAAAACAAGAAAAGTATTGTCCAAATCAGCTCACTTAATGGAATACAGCCATGTATGTTTTTTTATATGACCCAAAACAGCCAATCTTGAATGCGGCAGTGACAGCCCCAAACCGTGTATGAAACCGGCAGGAGACACCGCGAGGTACAGCACAGCTGAATCACTAATGAGAGAATGTGCATAACAACTTTGGAACCCTACATAACTTTTTATTCATCCATAACAGCTTTCAAACTATCCATAACAACTCTTTGGTCATCATCGATTTCCATACATAACAAGCCCTAACCATATATTATAGATCAATTAAGGACTTTCTCCTCTTTTACCACTGGGCACCTCTGTACCACATTGATCCCTGATTGACATGTTACTACTGTGGTTACTGTCATGGATTACCCTGAGCAAAAATAGATCTGAGCCACAGAGCAAATCGGGCTAAAATAACTGTTAGGCATATTTCTACTGTCCCGTACTGTAAGATTCAGCTCACTCCGGGATTAAATTGACTAAATGCATGTTACCTGGTCATGGCAGGGCTACAGAATCAGGTGATGGTCTCAATTACCTCTGTGCCCCTCTGCTCTTTCAGATTCAGTCTTCATCCCCCTCCTGCTTCTGGAAGGGTTAAATGATTATTTTGTTTCTCCACATCTCAAAGGAAACTTCAGATCCCCCTCCAGCACAAAAGCCAACAATGAGCATCTCTTGAATGGGGGGTGCCCACCTGGGAACTCACTGCTGCCTTCTCAATCTGCCCTCCGTCTGTATCCCTTGTACTCCCTACCCAATTGTGTGGCCTACCTGGTAGCTGTGCCAAGCAGGGAAGGAATTACAGAGCCGGGGGCCCATCCAGTTTCCAACAGCCCATGACGCCTTCTAGACCCCATGCCCTTTTTGATGGCATGGAGGGACCCATACAGCACTGCCAACCTCCCTGCATGCCACTTTGCTTACAGATGCAGGCAGCTTCTTCTATCCAAACTGAACCCCAACCAATCCCTGCTGACCCCCTGATAGAATCAACTGACTTCCTTCAAAACCTCTTATTTATCCCTAATGCTAAGTTCCACCCCCCCATGCTACTAGGCAAGGCTACTGGTGCACTGGCACTCAGAACCTCCATGGACACACTAATAACAACCACTCCCCTTCTGGGAAAAGAGTTATTAAACATCTACTGTCCCATAAGGTCAGGAAGCAATGTCTGCTGAATGCTAGTTCATTTTCATCATAAGAAAAGTCATGTCAAGCAGTTGGTTTTCAAAAACAACAGAGGGCTGTGCAAGGGCCAAATATTATTTTTCCAATACCATGAATAATGGGCTATCCAAATATTCGGAAGCCCTTTCCGAACAGAGGACTATTCGGTGGCATTTGGTATTCGGCACAACCCTACTGCACAGCACTAATGAAAAAAAAAAAAACAGATATCTTCCCCAGTCCCCAAGAACAAGTACAGTCTTCCCCCCACCGTCTAGCAGTCACCAAATCCCAGACTCCTACCCACCCAGCAACCGCAATTTGGTAATATGTCTTCTGAAAATAAACTTTTAATGGGGACCGGCACAACCCGCCTGTCTCCACGGCTGGCCCCCATTTTATTAAATAAGTGATAGGTCAGTCATCAGGCAGCAGGACGAATTGAAAGAATAATCCCCCCCCCGCAACTCAGTGTCAGCACTTAGCTTAGCAGCACCACCCCATGACTCTGCTCTGTCTCCCACAAGCACCCAATTCTCTTATTTCAACAAAGATCACCCGCTGGTCCAGCACAACCTCCCTCCCTCCCTCCTCCACTACCGAGTGTCTTCTTAGGAATGAAACCAGAATTGATCTTCCATCACAAACATGGCTGCTACCTTTACATTGTAAAAAACCTTCTACTGGGCCCTAAAATTAAAACTACCTTAAATAAAAAATAAAATAAATTAATGAAATGTTGTTACCCTGATCATCACACTTTCCTTACACACATAAACAAATTAGAAACCTTAAGTATTGTTTGTAGTTTACATTGCAACTGTTTCTTTGCTGACAATGAAAAATTCCCCTTCTATCTTTATCTGCTCATCTCTTCTGCATACCCTGACAGGGAGATAATTGAGTCTCTGACTGTAGAAGAGGCCTTTGGTGTGTGTGTGTACAGTATGTTAGGAGAGGAACATTCTGCCAGTGGAACTGAGCAGAATTTTGAATACATGTGTTCCATGGTAAACATTCTATACCTTGAATCTCGATGCCAGCAAAGAACAAACTTTGTCCAGCAGTAATGCAATGACATCACCAATGACATAATTTGCAGTGGGTGCAAGAACTGTTTTATCATAAATGCACACAAGTAAATCTATTGTTTCTACATTTATTTAAGGTAGTTTTATTTTTAGGGCCCAGTAGAAGGTTTTTTACAATGTAAAGGTAGAAGCCATGTTTGTGATGGAAGATCAATTCTGGTTGTAGGGGGACTGATGGAAGATAGTTCTGGTTGTAAGAGGACTGATTTGCTCATTGTGTGATGTAGTTTAGGACCAGGATGACTGTGCATGAAACAGATTTCATGCACGGTCACATGATATATTTTGGCCAATGAGACTTCTTTATTTTGGATGCCCATTTAATAACACCTGATACAGTATGTGTAATTTGGATTCACTGACCTTTGACACATATTATTTACTGTGAAAATCTATTTTTAATTTTTCATATTGGTTGCGCAGTTTTTTCATTTGTCTGGTGCCATTTGAACCTATAAGGGTTGCAATGTCTTTCATATCATAAAAATAGATGAACTATGAATTGTTTGACTTTAAACCTTAGATGGGCTGAATCAACAGGATGTGATAATATTACAGCCTATGCACAACTGGGTAGGAATTATGCACCGAGGCGCATATCCTGTTTGCATAGCTCCACACCCGCGGACAGGTGCACAGGTGCCGGAAGTCACTAATGGCCACCACCTGTCTAAGACCCCAGCCCCCAGCATGCAGGCCTGCACAGGACAGCTGGGGGCGGAGTAGGGGACTCATCTGTCATCCATTCGGATGCCCGTATCAGGTCCAGGAGTGGATCCCTTGCATGGGGTTGTGCGGGTCCAGGTGTATATCTAGCACCTGTAAGCACCTGGTCCCATGCAACCGTGCCACTCTGTCCTGCACCCCCCTGCAGCATGGTGACTCCCTCCAGCAGCATTAAGGCCACCCCCCAGACAGGGACCCCACCACACATGCAGCTGTGCCCTGACCACGACAGGTGCCAGATGCACCCCCGAAACACACCCACACCAACAGGACTCCATCCCTGGCAGTGGGCCCCCCATGCCCATCACCTCCCCGGCTACTGACCCCATGTCAGGTCCCCCCCCACCACTATCCCGAACTGGAACTCCAGCACTGACATAGGTGGGCAGTGGTCCCCCCACCCCTGACAACTGGTGCTGCCCGCCCATACAGACCCGGCCCCTGTACCCTTTAATGGCCATTTGTGGACTGTGGTGAGGTTCCCCCCATGGTAGCAGCAACACCCCCACCCCACCCCATACCTGCACTCATGCCAGTGCTGTGGTGATTGCCAGCGAGCGGCAGAGCCCTCCACAGCCTTCCGCTATATGACTGATGCAGGGAGCGTGCAGTCTATTAATATTATATTAATATATATTATATATATATAATATTACTCCCCCCCGCGGCACCAGCATGAATGCAAGTACGGGGGTGGGGTGTTGTTGGTGCCATGGGGGGGGTTCTATCCAATGGGGGGGCAACGACGTGTGTGTGGGGTGCATGCTGGGCATACCCCGGGATAGGGAAGACAGGCTGGGAGGGGTGCAGCACACATGTTGCTGGTGTCACTCCGGCATGGCACTGGACTCCGTGGATGTGTGGGCCAGGCCACATGTAGTAGTTATAGTAGGGTCCCCCCCTCACATATCACTCTCAGCCCTACATCCCCCCCGTGGAATGCACCACGCACCTTTGTGCATAGCTTGTAGTGCTGGCACGCCACCTGCCCCCCCCCCAGCATGTTGCTGTTTGCGCGGTCAGGGGATCAGGTACATAGGGGTGTGCGCCCCGATTACTGCATCCCGCGTTGGGGGCACAATGGATGTGGAATGGCTATGTGCCATGGATCAGTGCCATGTAGGCACTCCACACCATCGTGCATAGGCTCCAATATAAGCTCCATCAGTCTAAGCTCAAATGCTATTAACAGTTCTGCATATGTAAGTGATATAGGTAAGGTGGTTTGAGTTT
Organism: Neoceratodus forsteri; assembly: GCA_016271365.2. Taxonomy (NCBI): domain Eukaryota; kingdom Metazoa; phylum Chordata; order Ceratodontiformes; family Ceratodontidae; genus Neoceratodus; species Neoceratodus forsteri. The sequence continues at coordinate 1,574,026,054 of CM057453.1, read as the reverse complement.
GTTACGGAATAATGGCACCCTACACTAAGTATGAGGCATACCAGCCAGGATACATTTATTTCTTCAGTAAAACCACAGCAGGCCTATTGCCACTAAATGATTAACTTTACTATACACTTTGAACCTGTTTTTTCTGGTGTTTTCAAAACCTTGTTCTTCATGTTTCGGAATGCAGAACCTGCTACGCGTAACATTTCGGAATGCGAAGAGCAAGGGTTGCTCCCTACACCAGTTACAGCCGCGATCACCAATAGTGCTGTGGAAGTGAAATGAGCTGTCATGGCAGTAGATAGCATCACATGCTGATTCAAAATTGGCAGTTTGAACCTTTCTAATGCATTCCCATCATAACCTGCAGTACCATCCATGTGTACTACATGTGCAACAGAGGAGTGGCTGAAAATCAAAGTTTCATTTTTCTGAAACGGCTGTACCAATGTTGAAAAACTGTCTCAAATTGTATTATAAAAAATAATATAACCCTCCTCCTCTTGAGAACTCACCAGATTCTCAATGCCTCATTAGTTTGGTGGTATCAGGAACGAACCTGGGCTTCACTGTCAGGGGCAGATCCAGCAGTGATGTAGATGGGGGGAGGGGCTGATGTTGGATAGTAAATGTAAACTATAGGCTGGGGTCTGGGGGTTGCCTAGGCCCCCATAAAATGTTTTTAAATTTGATGCATTCTGATGCATTTGGGAGTTAATTTTTAACAGAATTTGCTACCCTGTTACTCCCTCCCCATGCCCAGTAAGTTGCACCCTAGCTCCCTCCCCACAGTCCAGTATGTTACCTGAACCACACTCCCCAGAAAAAAACAACAAAATCAAAAAACAAATAAAATAAAAAAGACTGTGCTAAGGCTCTTACTGGGGAATAAAATAAACAGCGTTAGGATGTCTGATTCAAACACTTTATTACCAGGATTACATGCTGGCAGCAGCACATCCGAAACAGCTTTTTATTGCCAGTGCCATTCCAAGGTGACTGTATTGCTTGAGTGGAAAACGATGGTTTAAACAGTTTTTCTATTTTAAAAGGTTTTGAGAGTTCTGATAAGGTTCATAGAGCAGTCAGAACTTGTCATGGCTTGTTAGAACCTTTCAGAGCCCCAGAACCTTTTGTGGTCCTCCCAATTAATTTGAATCCTTTATCCTGGTTGGACCCCAAGTCCTGTGCATTAAACATCTTTAGGACTTTATATTTTTATGTTCATTCTGCGTGAGATTGGAGTTTTTCCTTCTTGTAGCTGACATCCACATGTCCTCTATATACAGTACATTTGGGACTTTTTTCACTGAAAGAGGGAATGCTGTCAGAGCAATGCCAGGAAATCCATATGATCAGAATGTAGTCTCCTGCATCGCAGCCATTAATCCCTCCTGGTCTGAGGCTGCTGCCACCACTGGTAAACAACAGGACTAGAACTGTGGGCAATCTGAGAGTAAGGAAAGGAGAGATTCCAAAAACAAATCCCATCACTCTTTCTGAGTTTATGCAAAAAGGGGAAAGAGGTGCATGTCCGGTGGAAACACTGGAATCACCAACAACTCTACCTGGATAAATATAGGCTAGCAGGTATTTGATTTGAAAGTGCCCCCCACACACACACAGAGTCTCCGCATCTGGTGCTGTGTCCTCTCATGGGAGCAAGATGATTGAGGGGCAAAAAATCCCCTCCCGACCACCCAACACAAAATGCCCCCCCCCAAAAAAAATGAATCCCAGCTTCGAGAGTTACCTTACCAGGTTATCAGATGAGTTCCCAGATAGACACTGCTATTGAATCAGAGAGAAATAGACCACCCGTGGGCTTTACTGTCAGGGAGCGAGTGCACACTAAGTCCCAAAGTTCCATCTAACCAGGCCACTGATCTACCGAGGCGCGAGTCAAACTGCTATTTCTGAACACATACGTTTGGGTGTCAATGCAACAGATGGGAAAGAATGGGATATTTTAACTTGGCTGCTATTGAGCTTCGAGCTCATTATGATCAGCTGCAGTACTTAGCCAGGCATGCAAAAGCTCCGCTGAGGTCAGCGTCGGACGTGATACCACCGTGTATGTGCAGACATGCCCTCCGACCCAAGTCTTGTCATCGGCTTAACCCCTTTTGTTCCATGACCAGCCAGGAAGAAAATGAAAAGCTGCCAGGGAGGCGCACATTCATACTAGCACAGACAGGATATAAGGGGGGTGCTACAGCTCCCTTAGGCCCCCCCCCCCGGTAAATCCACACCTGACTGTCATGCCCCTGATGTCACTGAGCTAAACTTCGTGTTGAGAATCTGCTCATTCTCAACTGATGGGAGTTAATTATTATATCTATAATTATTGCTATATCATTATAATGTACAGTGGCACACTGTTGTACATGGAAATCCATGCCTGAAACAGCATTGTTGTGCTGCAATAGTGAAGTCTCAATGTTGTGCTGTATTAGCGATGCCACTACTGCAGCATAACAACATAGAACGTGGTCACGTGGCTGCCTTCCTCTCAAGCCACATTGGCAACTGTGACTGAAGTCCTTTTTTTTAAAATTGTGATTTTATTGTGCTAGAGTTATGCCATGGCTCCTCAATTTACTTACTATGGAACTTGATGTTGCTGCAACTCAGACATTGTGAATAGAATGCCACATTTCTCTTTTTTTTTCACCAGCAGCAAGTAAGGAAATATGGCTGAACATCACACAAAATAAGATGTTTTTTAAGTAGAAATATTAAGTGCTTTCAAAGTGGTTGCCCATACTCGATAAAAGAGTGTGTATTAGCAATCATACCCATACAAGCCTGTGTTTAATCTCGAGGTTACCATGGTAACAAGAGATCTCTTGAGCTGTCCTCTTGAGGTCTCTTGTTCCCATAAAAGACTCTCAAGTCAAACACAGGTTTGTTGTATATGGTTGCTCATATACAGTACCCTATAGTGTGGACATTCTAAGTTGTTAAGTATGTTCTAAAAAAGTTTTTGTGTATATTTCAAATCAAATTTAGCTGTCTCCCTCCTTGCTTGTGCTGTCTCCCACCACACTGTTAACACAGTTGAGCTTTACACAAACTGAAAGTGAAAGTTATGGTACCGGCAATCTTTTGAAAAACATAACAAATCATTAAAAAAGTAATTCATTCAAAACCATATACTATAAAAAAAATTAAAATAAGGGCAACCATACAAAACTCGCCATGTATTTGCATCTCAGGTTGGAGCTAACAGCATGGACCTTTTGAGCTTGTGCTTTGCTCTTGAGGTCCATATGCTGTTATCACAACCTCTCAAAGGCAACACAGGATCATTGTGTATGGGTGCCCATACATTATTCTATTTATTATTGTAACATGGCAAGAAATGAAACATGAAAATAGAGCAAAGACATTGGTGGAAACAGTACATGTGGTACAAAATGAAGCAAGCATTAATTCCCTAGTAATGCCCACTTCATAATATAGTACTGTTATTTTCGAGACTCATGGTCCCTTTACATTTTATTAAATAAACTCAGGTATTGTACCCTAATGGAGTTTTTTATTGCAAAGCTAAGGCATATGCTTGAAGCTGGATGCAATTGCCCTTAACGAAACTGTACTCTCCCTTTTTGGGGTGATTCACTAAGCCTAATCTCTAGACTCAGTCAGTTCACCTCAAGATTCACTAAAGGAGGTTATTTTCGGGCATATGGACAGCTTCTTTAAACCCCATGGGGTACTGAACTTTCTCTTATATGGCACCAAAATTCTCGAAGCCTGTCTACTACTTTTCACAGACAAACATCTACCCTAGACGCTTAAGGAAATCTCCCATGTTCGTACTACCCCTTCAATTGATTGCATATGTGGGTCATAACATTATTAAGAGTGCCCTGCTGCCTCCATCTCTCTTTTACCTATCTTTAATATATATGCCCTTGACTTACTTATCATACTGATTTGCTTACTTAGCTACAACGATAATTGTTTCCGTATGTGTTTACTTGGTTTACTTGGTTTATTTGAGAAAAAAGACGGCCGAGGCCCATCTAGATTTTCTCCCCACACTCAGTGGGAACATTTCACATTTCTTGGTTAACCAAATATCAACACCCTTTTTGAATGATTCATCATTAGCTGAATCAACCAGTTCCTGTGGGAGTCTATTCCACAGTTTTGGTGCCCTTAGTGAGAAAAAATTTAGTCTTAAATTAGTTTTTGCCTTGGGTACCATAAGTTGTTTAGTGTGACATCTTGGAACAATACGTCTTGTAACATAATATAGCCCACATTTGTTCATTAGATCAGGTTTTTTTTGAAGCTTATATATTAAAAGTAAATCCCCCCCAGCCCTTCTTTTCTGAAGAGAATGTAGACCAGTACAAGATAATCTGGATTTATAAGGCAATTTGGCTAATCTAAGAATCATCCTTGTTGCACGTCTTTGTACTCTTTCCAAGTGATCAACATCTGCCTTTAAATAAGGATTCCAAAAAGGGGACCCATAATCAATAAGGGGTCGGACACACGATCTATAAAGGGCCATCATACACTGTTCAGATTTATTTACAAAAGATCGCGGAATTTGTCTTAATAGACCATTGGCAGAATTAGCTACTTTTGTACAATGATTAATTGATGAACGTTTGACATTAACTAAAACACCCAAATCCCTTTCCACGCATGATGACTTTAATAATGAGTTACAAATGTAGTATTCATTTTTGGGATTTTGAAGTCCAAAATGCAGAACCACACATGTATCCACGTTAAACTCCATCAGGTTATCAATTGCCCATTTTTCAATCAGCTTTGGATCAGAGTTCAAAGATTTAAAATCTGATAGATTATTCACCAGACCCCCAAGCTTCGAGTCATCAGCAAATTTAGACAACCAGCTATTGTTTGATACCTGCATATTCACTTATATAAATAAGAAACAAAACTGGGCTCAACACCGAGCCCTGGGGGACGGCGCTAGTAACTGCCCCCAATTGAGATGGTTGATTATTTAGTACTACTCTCTGGGTTTTATTTGTCAGCCAGGCGGAAACCCAGTTAATTAATTGATCAGAAAAACCAAAATGATACATTTTGTTAATAAGAATGTTATGAGGGATTTTGTCAAAGGTCTTACTATAATCCAACAGGATAATATCCATTTGGCTTTTATTATCCAGACCCTGACTAATATTATTACAAAATGATATCAAATTGGTTGTACAGGAATGATTAGTTCTAAATCCGTGTTGAGTATGATCAATAATTTTTAATTCAATCATTTCCTTTTCGAGAAATGATTTGATCAATTTTTCCATTGTTTTGCAAATTATTGAGGTAAGGCTTATTGGACGATAATTCTGAACTATAGATCTGCTACCTTTTTTGTGAATTGGAGTAACAAATGCCATTAACCAGTCTAAAGGAATTTCTGCTTTATGAAGATATTTATTAAATATTAATTTTAAGGGAAGGGCTAAAGCCTTAGCAGGTGAATTAAGAATCTAGCGTTAATTAGATGTGTGCGTGTGTATGTATATGTATGTATATATATATTAGAGGCAAAAAACTCAGTTTAATGCATTAGTTAGGGTTCTTCCACAGCGACAAAAGCGAGGAAATTCGGTGTTAGGGTTGAAAGCCCCCCTTGGACCCCCCTGCCCACACCCCAACCGGCATCAGTGCGCATTAGGGTTCCGGCTCGCAAATTCATGCTACAGTGTCACAAATGTGAAAGTACTTTGAGAAAGTATGTTTTCCAGAAATTTGAAAAACATATTTCTGGGGTGTTTTACCTGCCTAGCATCCTCAGGGTTCGACTAGGTGAATACAAAAAAAATTAGGTTGCTAGAGGGTCCCAAATTTAAATGCCAAGCATTTTTCTGATGACCAACTGAAAACAAAATGGTGGATTTGCGACAGTAAAAGGGCCTTTCATGAAAGTAAAAACTGCATTTGCGACACTGTCGAACTTTTTGTTAACTTTTCCCATTGACTTATAATGGGAAATTGTTTTTTGAATAACTTTTGAACCATTTAATATTTTTTCACGAAATCTTCAAAAGGCACATTGGGGACCCTGGCCGCATGTTCCCTGAAGATTTCGGATCAGTCGCACAAACCGTACGACCTGTAGAGATGAGCAAAGAATTCCAAAAAAGCGTAAACGCGCGCGCAGATCACGCTTAATAACTCCACAGCTGTATATCTGAACAGTACGAATGTTGCCAGATCCCAAGACGTATGGTTCTTGATTGTGTATTCCAAATTTCAGGCAAATCCGTTGAACGGTTGCAAAGTTATTAAGGTGCAAAAGTTTAGGTTTAACATGTAAATGGCTCCTGAACCCTAACTATGGTAACTACCATGCTACCATTATATATATATATATATATATATATATATATATATATATATATATATATATTGTGTGTGTGTATATATATATATATATATATATATATATATATATATATATATATATATATATATATATTTAAATAGGCCTAACCTTTTTTAAGAGAGCCATCCAGCTCTGTTGGCTTTCTTTTTTCTTTTTCCACTCAACTGTTTTGTTATATAATGTCCTGGTTGTTCCTGCTACTAAAATATTTTACTTCTTCCTTGATATAATTACATTGAATTTCTTCTTTTCTTTTTTGATGAAGCTGTAATGCTGGTATCCCCTTGGGAATCGTGTTTGTGTTTTAATCTTGACTAAGTTTGAAATAGCCCTTTCACTACATCTATAGTCCTCATTTTATTAACTGTCTGATTTAACTTCATATACATCAGTGGTATCTCCACCTGGATTTAGTGCTTGTTAGCTACTGCACACCCAATTGCTTTATGAGAGAGTCTGCGTACCTCTGTACTGACTCATATCTCATACCGCAATATGTAATGTTTAATTGTTATATATAGAGAGTGTTCATACTTAAGTGTTGATTAATTTGTTTACAATTCTTGGTCTTTTATCACTTGTTAAAGAGACGCATCAATTATAACTGTTGTAAAATCATACTCCTGCAACTCGTAATACTTTTTTGGTCCTGCATATATTCCCATACTCATTTCTTCATGTTTCATAAACTATCTTATCTTGTTGGCCCCTCAGTGTCTCCCGCCATGATCTTTTTTGAATCCCTTTTACCAGACAATCTGTACCTTAACTTTTACACTAAATATGGCTGATCTATTACTACACTCCTGGAACGTTAAGGGACTCAACTCTCCTTGTAAATGCAAACAAATTCTATCCCACCTTAAAAAACAAAAGACAAGGATTGCATTCTTAAAGGAAACTAAGCTTCTGGCGGAGGTCACTGACAGGCTAAAACGGGATTGGGTCGGTCATATATTTGCTTCTTCTTACACGTCTAAAAAAGAGGCATAGCAATTCTGATCCCTAAAAATCTTAAATGGTCCCATTTAAAAACAATTATTGATACCGAAGGCAGATGGGTAATTGCTAAATTGAATACACCTTCTGGCCCTTTAACACTGGTTAACGTGTATTCCCCTAATGCTGACTCACTGGAATTTTTTAATAATTTGGCCCAACAAATTTTGTCTAAAAATACGGATAATGCTCCTATACTGATGGGTGGGGATCTAGATGCACATTCAGACAGAAGCAACATTTTGTTGGATGCCCACCCTAGAAGTATTGACGCCCTATTTTTACTCATGAAAGATTTTGGTCTTACAGAGCTTTGGAGATGTTTTCATCCCAGAGAAAGGGACTATACCTTTTATTCTCCACTTCATTAGTCTTATAGTAGGATTGACTATTGGTCTGCATCTCATTCTATCGTAGATAATGTAATTGAAACCTCTATTCTCCCAATGGTCATATCAGACCATTCTCCGGTTTGTATTCACTTACTCTGGGGCCCACCATTAGCTAAATCACCCATATGGCATCTGGATCCTCTATTAATTAAAGACCCAGATTTTATTTCATGGGTTTAAATTCAAATCTAGGAAGTTCTTTCTTTTAACAAACCCTCAGCTACTTCTATGAGCACATTATGGGAAGACTTGAAAGTTACCATTCAAGGTAAAATTATAAGTTTTGCAGCTCATCGTAAATAAGCAAGAGAACAACAACTAGCTACCATGGAGAAAGAACTTAAAGAAAAAGAATCCCTTTATTTCAAATCTCCAAAACCTAATCCTAATTCAGCCCTCTACTTACAAATTTTAGATCTTAGAATAAAAATTAATGAGCTCTTAACTCGAAAAACCGAACTGGCATTATTCAAACTTAAACATAAATACTGGGAGCAAGGTGATAAATGTGGCAAACTATTAGCTTACCAACTTAGAAAGCAACAGACAGAAAGGCAGACAGTGGGCATTAAAGACCAATCAGGTCAGCTCCATACTGATAGTCCTTCTATTAATCAGAACGTGGTGTCCTTTTACAAACGATTATATACACAGCCTAACTCAGTCCCTAATCCCCACATTCAACACTTTCTAAATAAAATACATGTCCCCCATCTTTCTGATCAAGACAAAAAAGACTTAAACTCCCCTTTCACTTTACAAGAAGTCCGAAATGCCCTTTCTTCCCTAAAATCTGGCAAAGCTCCAGGCGGAGATGGCTTCCCTGTTGACTTTTATAAAGCACTTTCTGATATTTTATGTCCCTTAATCTTTAAGGTCTTCCAATGTCAATGTCATCTTTATTTATAAAAAGTGCCTTTCAAAACCAAGGCGCCTGTACAAAATTAACAAAACAATTAATAAAACTAAAATTAACATATAAAATCCTATGACTGCAATACTAATAATTGGCATATGCATATTAAACAGGAAAGTCTTTAATGCTGTTTCAAAACTTCAGACGGTTGGGCTATCTCGAACCTGAACCAGGAAGCTAATCAAACCGGCAGACTCCCTCCCTCGATGTCAGAAGCCATTATAACTCTAATACCAAAAAAAGATAACGATCCTTCTCTCCCCTCTAGTTACAGACCAATATCTCTCTTAAATACAAATGGAAACATTTTTGCCAAACTGTTAAACTCTTGGCTGGAACCATTTATCTCTAAATTAGCTCATAAGTCCCAAGCAGGCTTTATTAAGGGAAGAAATAGCTTCGATCACCTACGCTCATTATTTAATTTAATATATACGGCTAAATCGATAAAAACACCTGCTGCTGCTATAGCTATCGACTTTGAAAAGGCCTTTGATTCTCTAAGTTGGAATTACTTATACCAGACTTAACATTTTTTCGGTTTTCCCAGTATATTTTGCTCCTGGATTAAATTATTATATGCACCCCCCTCCACTAGAATACTAACTAACTCCACACTTTCTTCCTCCTTCCCTCTGGCCAGAGGTACCAGGAAAGGTTGCCCGTTATCACCCTCCCTTTTTATCCTAGCAATGGAACCTCTTTCTGCCCACCTTCGCTTATCTAGCAATAGTAAAGGGATTCCCATTGGCAATCTTCACTATACCTCTCTATCGTATGCAGATGATCTCTTAATTCTTCTAGAAAATCTTGAAGAAGCAGGGTATCCACTGGTAAACCAACTTAATGAATTCACCACAATCTCGGGCCTGGCATTAAACTTCAGCAAAACTGAAACATTACCTTTAAACTCTCTTTAACTGTATATGAATAACTCTTTGGGCTTTTGATGGGCTCCCCAGGGTCTAACATATCTTGAAATTAAAATTGTCCTGAACTTAGAGAAAACATGGGAAGCTAATTTTACTCCTCTTTTATCCAATATTAGAACCATTTTAAATCGGTAGAAACCATTCAACTTATCTTTCACAGGAAAGATAGCAGCTATTAAAATGACCATTGCATCTAAAATATTTTATCTTTTCGCTAATATCCCTTTATTTCTTCCTATCAGTTTCTTATACAAACTTGACAAACTTATTGGTAATATTATATGGCAGGGGAAACCTCCGAGGTTTAGTCGTACTAAGCTGTGTTTGCACTGGTCTAAAGGGGGCTTTGGATTACCCTGGTTTAATGCTTACCTATGGGCCTTCTGCACCACTCAAACCATCAAATGGTTTAGCAAGTCTGCGCCCCAAATGCCACTATGGGTGGAAATGGAAACCTCACTCAGCATAAGTAAATGCCCTACAACCTTTATCTATGATGCCCTTCCTCCTATGCTAAGATTTCATCCCACAATTTCATATTCTGTTTACTACTGGAAACAAATCCATAAACAACTAAAATCTAACCCAACTCCTTTCTTTTATGCTCCTATTTGGGGCAATCTAAATATTGCCCTTGAGAAATATCCCACTTTTTGTCACTCATGGCATAATAAGGCTGTATCCTTCTTACGGGATATCCTAATAAAAAACACTCTCATCCTAAAACCTTTCAATGAACTGTGCATTCAATGGGAACTCCCTAAGCAAGACTTTTGGAAATATCTCCAACTCCGTACTGCATGCAACACCTTTTTTCAACACTTACACACACGATATTCACGACCAACACATTACCTCATGGATCAGTTCTACCTCTAATTTTACCAGTATTATTTAATTATTTAGTTTTTGTTAACCAGGTTAGGTGTGCTAGCCAAAGCTGACTATTTTCAGCCACAACCCTGGAGAATACATACATAAAAGGATATCAGAAATAAATTGTCAGAACAATCCCTAAAAGCCAAAACTAAGTGGAGCCAACTTCTGAACTATGATATATCAGACTCCCAATGGCGTAAGTGCTGGTTCCTTATCCACAAAACATTGAAGGATACTCGTAGTTCTCTAATCCAGACAAAAATCCTTCACCTCTGGTACAGAACACCTTCTGTTCTATACCGTATAGGCTTAATTAACTCCAACAACTGCTGGCGTTGCAACAAACCTAATGGGAATTTACTCCATATATTATGGTACTGTGACCCCATTCTCAAACTTTGATATAAAGTTCAACAATTTGCATCTAAAGTGATGGGCCGTACTGTCACTTTCGACCCTAAATTTTCCCTACTTGGAATTCCCTTGTTCTCTAATGTCTCTCTCTCTCTCTCTCTCTCTCTCTCTCTCCCAAGCTCAGTCAATACAAGTGGCTTAACTTACTCTCCTTGCAAGTTAAACGACTCATATTAATGTCTTGGAAAACAACAAATACTCTGACTCTTTCTGATATCCTTAATAATTTTCCCAATGTGCCTCTCTGGAGCGTATTACCTATGCCGCCCATAATCGGTTTAATGAATATGGTAAATGTTGGCAGGACTATCTTAACTACCTTCACAATGCAAATAACTAATGGACATATAAAGAAACACCTTCTAACACTTATAACAGTCTCTATGTTATGACCTCTCCTTAGAATTGATGCTGTCTCTCTTTACTTAGAAACTTTTTATTTCTTTTTAGACAACGTTCGTGTCTTTAATTTTTTTTTGCAGAAATTTAAGTGATACTTCCCTATGCCTTACTCAGCAAGTAAATAATGTATTTTTTTCCACTCACAATATGCTTATACTCCATAACGCTCTCTTATCAGAACACAATTTTGACTTACTGAAGTTTATTACTTTTTAGCTGAGAGAAATATAACTGATAGTTTTTCTTCTGCCAGGTTTAGCTAAAAAAGAATATAACCTTATTGTTTATAAGACTCTGTCATTTAATATACCTGCTGTGCCGTATATACATTCATATCAGTATGTCTGTATTAGGAAGTCTGTTTGTATTCCTAACATTTTTGAATAAAAAGATTAAGTCAAAAAAATAATATAGTACTGTTTCCAATCACATTGAAATTGCCACTAGAAAAGTATAAAACTGCACTGCATGTGACTTCCCACACACCCTCCCCGTGGTACTCGTACAGTCGCTGCAAACATGCTACAGAGTGGATAACGCAAAAAGATGAGTGTTTGTAGTAAATGCGATATTACCTTCCCTATTTGCAGCACAGCGAACTTAGTACTGTAAATAGTGGCAACCCTTTTAACCTCAGCCACTTGACCATTCACAGCACTGTTAATTTTACTTATTATTCAGAGAAGGTAGAATGTAGTGGAGTTCTCCAATAGAATGTTAACAGTATCAGCACCGACTAGTATAAGTTGCAATTGAATGTTTAAATTGTTTACCTTCTTATTCTCTAAATATGAGATCCTAGTTCCATAGTTTTCTATGTAAGATGGTTACATGCAATGTTTAAGAGGCGAACGTTATGCCTAATTCGTTCTGTTTGCGGGCAGAAATATACTAATAACCAATCTCATAATGCTCTTCACCCATTTAGCGATTGTGCCACAAATGTTTTTTAGTAGCATTGCAAAGTTTTTTCTGCATATAAAAAAGGTTTGATATTGTAGATTATAGTGATATACAGAGCCTGAACAAATCCTTATATGTATAAATATTGATAACAAATTACAGTCACAATATAAATGAATGTGAAAACGGACAAAATCAGTAAACATATTCAAACACTGGCAATCTGTCTCTGTGTTATTCTTTGCAAATAACATCAGTGTCTGTTAATTTTTGTACACGCTTGCCATGTTACAAGTGTATTAATCCATGACAAAGGAGGGCTCTACTAGGGAATTAATGCCCAGTTGGTGGTTGGAGGCCCCACCTGGGCATTAATTCCCCTAGAAGACCCCACCTTTATCGTGGATTAATGCTTATTTATTATATGTGCTCCACAATGATTTACATTTAAAATTAAGTTTAAGAAGATGTCCAGTGACTCTGAGCCAAAGAGTGTGCAGGAACTTTCATACTGTACAGTTTATCAGATTCACTATATGTTTATTACAGCATTACCCACTGTGCACGCTGACTATCTGCACTCCATTTCAGTACAATATTAGTTACTAGGGGTGCGCACACCTTGACTATTAATTCCCGAATACCAGGAATAATATGACATGCAGTACTCAGGACTAAGTACCAAGTAATTTTCCCTTTGTGGATATTCAGGAAAAAACTATCCCTTTCAAGGTGGCCAGTACTAGTCATTTGGCCATACTTCTCCCCACCAAAACAATTTCCCATTCTCCACCCCTCCCCTGTACTTCTATACACATTTTGTTTAATCAAAATTGCCTACTCATGATATTGTGCCTACAGCTGACCATAATTTCACTTACATACCCCTTCCTAGACTCACCACCTCCCCCCGTAGTCTCAAAAATACCATCATTTCTTAGATAACCCCCTCTTAACCCTTGACCACAAGGGAAGGAGAGGGGAACTGGGACCATAATCCATGCTAATTCAGTGGTCCCCCTCCCACAATGTACCTGCTCCCACTCACACAGTCAACTAACCGTAATAGCATGAGTGAGGTGCACAGCTGAGAGGAGCGAAGCAAATGGCATCTTTGACGACACCAGGCAGAGTGTCATTAGGAGAATGGGGAGGAAGATGGGGGGTGGAAAATTGCCATGCTGAGGAGGGATGGACAAGGGACTATTCCAGACAACCTGTGGAGGGATAGAGATTTTTTTTTTACTTTTTTTTGTTTTCATAAATTTTAGCCAAATATCTGAACAACAAATAGACAAGTAACTGGGGTACCAGGTACAAATAATTGATGAATATTGGACAAAAAATACTCACACATCCATAATGAACATAATATTATTTTATGGACAGGACGAAGAGCTAGGGCCACAAAATGTTAATAAAAAAACTGATCTGAGGATGGCAGACTAACCTACACAGAGTGGGTAAAAGAACTGGAATGGTTCATTCTGAGAAGAATGTGTGATGAGTAAACTGAAGTTTTCAAATGTCTGAAGTATATCACAAGATAATAGCTAAAAGTGTCCTGTTTGGGTCACCCAATGGCCTTGTTGTAAGTGGAGTGGCTTACCAAGCTGATGACTTAGGTCCTGTCTGAAGCCCAGGTCATCACACAATGGGAGGCAGAAGCAGTGATAAAACATAGAAACACAGAAATTGTTGGCAGATAAGCCCATCCAGTCTTCCCGTAAGCCCTATACTTGTTTGCGGCCTCTGACCCTATCTGGTCAGTGGCTTTTCATCACTCCTTGCCACCTCAAGGTTCCCTTGTATCTGTTCCAGGCATGTGATAGAGGAGGGGTACGACACTGGCGACCTGATAAACATCTGTGTCAAATGCCTCCTGCCTCAAGAAGCATAAGGGATTTCTGCAGTTACATGACTATCTCCTAGGTGTAAGCAGCCATACTCGCTGCACATATTTGTGTACAGTATTTTTAAGCATCTGTCCCATATCATATTTTACTTATTTAAAAATTAGTGACCAGGAAAGGCACACTGAGTCAAGGCTAGTTTCCAGGTGCAACTGGGGAGGAATGGAACATTGCATGCAAAATACATAGCACTGACACAGTTCATAGTTACAATAAAGTTCAATCACAGAAAATGATAAACAGGAGTAAGTGCAAAAGGTTCCATGTTGCCGCAGCAACAGGAAATTTGCTGCCCATCATTACAGTGATGGCACAATGCCGACACTGTATCTGCCCCCCCCACCCCTGCACTACAGATTACAAGCTCTGAGTCAGAGTTGGTTTGGGGAAGGGGCAAGCTCCCCAGAGACAGCAGCATCAGGAAACAACTGGACCATCAAATGAACAGCTGATTCTATCGCTGTGATGGTCTTTGCTGTTTTCCCGTCGCTGTGGCAACAGTGTACGAGTGCAAAATGAGCAGGCAACAAACTCTGGCATTATAGTCACACTTACACCAGGGTGGGAAGCAAATGCAAGGGGATCAGTCAGGTGGGGGAAAATGGGAGTGGGGGAGATGGAGTTTCAGATGGCATCTGAAAGAGGCAGGGGAGGCAGCGAAGTGGTGGGAGGAGGAAGCTGGTTTCAGAGTGAAGGAGGATGATAGGAAAAGGCTGACTGCCCAGTGGAGGTGTGCAGATGAGGAATAGAAAAGGTACAAGGATCCCTGGAGTGGAAAGAGCAGGGGGCAAAGGTGATGGGGAGAGACAGGGAAGGGACCCAAACCAATATTTGGATATGAATTAGGCACAGTGGTTTTGATGACATGAGGGTAGTGGAAGAATGGATAAGGAGGAATAGAATTAACAAAGATGAGTATGAGAGGGGGAGTTGGTAACAAAGCAACAGACGGAGTTGCAGAGTGTCCAGTCTGGCCAACGAGGTGGAGGGGGCGGTACGATAGACCACATCCGTATACTCAAAGACCAGGAGCACTGAGAGCACCATTTTGGTGACAAGCTCATGGTGTACCTGCAGAGATGGATAGTCTTTATCACAGTACAAAGCACCAAGTTTTGGGCAGAGCGTCATATGGATGGTGTCAGTGTGGCCAGAGAAGTCAAGTTTTCTGTCTGGCCACACACTAAGATATTTGAAAGAATGAACCACTTCTAGAGTGGAGAAGTTGGGCAAAGTTGGGAGTCTGACCAATTTTTGAGTCATGTAAAAGGTCAGGGACACAGTTTTCTTTATGTTTACCCAGAGTTGTTTTGACTGGAACCAGTGCAGGACAATGTGCGAGTCTTGCTGGAGCAGACCTTCCAAGCAGCAGTGGAAGGATCGGAGGTGTAGATAATGGTGTCATCTGCATACATGTGGATATGCGAGTTGGCACAAGCCACGGGGAGGTCATTAAGGAAGCTGGAGAAAAGGATGGGCCCCAAGATGTAGCCCTATGTGACCCATGCCCCCTGCCTGGATGGGAAGTGGAGGTGACAAGGTGCTACCAACCTCTACTGACTGCAGACAACCTGAGAGATAAGAAAGGAATCAGTTGACAACAGAAACTAAGAGGCCAACAGAACCCAGCTTATCCAGGAGGAGTGGGTAGAACAGCGAGTCAAAGGCCTTGACAAGCTTGATGAAAATGGCAGCTGTGATGTACCCTTGATCCAACCCTGAGAAGGCAGAATCAGTTACACACAGCAGGGAGGAGATGGTGGAGCAATGCCTCCGGAAGCCAGATTGGAAGGTGGAGAGTTAACTGGTGGAGGCTAGAAAATCAGAGTCTAGTTTAGACAAGCTTTTCTTGCAGATTATCAAGGGAAAGGAAAATGGAGATTGGCTGTAAGTTACCTGAGGAGGAAGGGTCCCCCCCCCCTTTCTGGAGTAGAAGAACTTTGGCCAACTTCCAGGACTAAGGGACAACACTGACGGAGAAGGAGAGGTTGAGTAGGTGAGTCAGAGGAGATGCTATGGCAGAAGCGGAGCTATGGAGTAGTTCAGAATCCAGTTCATCAGGGCAGGATTAGTGGAGGTTGGGGGAGTGAAGGCAAGTCAGGGTTTCCTGGGTAGTTACAGGGGGAAAGAGGAAACCAGTGGATGGGAGAGGAGAGACAGGGTATGAGGAGGAGTGGAAGAAGCTGAAGGGTGAGTAGAGGGGAGAGTACAAGTGGTGAAGAACTCATTGAAGTAAGCAGCAATAGAGGAGGGGTATGACACTGGTGAACCATTTACCAAAATGACCAGATGAGCAGACTGGGTGGGAGGGTCAAAAAGGGAGTGAATTACCTTCCAGAACTTTGAGGGGGCATTAAGGTTGTTCATAAGGTTGGCCTTGAAATACTGTAATATTGCAGCCTGGACAGCCTCTGTACAGGAGTTCTTGATAGACCTGTATAAGAGGTGGTCTGGAAGGGGGTGAGATAATTTGAAACATGCCCAGGTGAGTCACAAGACTTGAAAATAGCTAGTCTGGATGCCAGATCTTCCTGATGCAGAACGTCATGAAGTGGTTGCTGAAAGCATCCAGCAGGAAGCTACAGGCTAGAGTCTGGGATCCTGGGGGAGAGCCAGGACTCAGAGATATTGAGACTCCACATCGCCAAACAGGAGAAGAAGTAGGAAGAGAAGCAATAGGATGGAGTGGGATTTCTGCCCCTTAGGGTGGAGGGAGGACAGAGGGAGGCAGGGGAAGGAGAGGTCGGTACAGTGGAGAAACTCTACGTTAAGAGAGGGGGAAGAGAGACAACCAGGCTAGATAGGAAGGGTGGGGGTAAGGGGTGGAAAGAGGGATGGATGGGTGGGTGGAGGAGGGAGTGAAATGGAAGGTAGGAAGGAGAAGTAGGGGAGAGAGGAGGGGGAAGAGTCAGTGGAGGAGAGATAAAGTAAAAGAGGGTAAGATACATTGTGAACAGGCAGTGAGATGCAATAGTTATTAGCTATATTTCAGTTCAGAAAAAGATCACAGAAGTCATTAGTTATACAATGGGTTCCACCACCGGAGCGTGCCCGTCGGGATGCGTCTGGTCATTAGGGTGCCAAGTCCCGATTTCGTCATCCTATCTTTATCGTGAGGCTGTGCCCCTGCACCCCACCCACACACACTTTCTAATTATTCTAACTCTGTGGGGCAGACCTATGAGGGGACGGGGAATTTCCCCTTGTGGCGCCCTAATAACGGGAACATTCCGATGGGCGCCCTGATGTCCAGAAGGGTATACAATGATGCAGATGATTTTATAAATAAATGCTTGATCAGAACACAAAAATTGCAGCCACTTGGTAACAGTCTTAGGCTGTAACTAGAATCTGGGATAACAACAGGTAAATGGTTTGCACCACAGATGTATGTATACAACAGGTTACTGGCTAAAGTTGAACAAGTGCGGAAATCTGGGAGAAGTACTAGAGGCTGTACATATCATAGATAAGTATAAAATCTAAATAAAATAATCAGTTGATAAATAGACAATGCAAAACGTGAGTGCCCTCAGATAGAGATTTGCAAGGAATCTGCAAAAATTGCAAAGAAACGAATTAAAGGTGTAAAAGACAGCAAGCGACAGTAAGGGGTATTGTGTGTGGATGTTCATGTGTGATATGGCTGCGACTACACATTCAGTCACTTCACTACCATTCTAGCATTTCTTATAAAGTCCTTTGGGGTTATCATTATTATTATTGTTATTAATATTATTCTACCTATGGGTTAAATTTAACTAGAGTTAAAACCATAGTGGAACAAAACTGACACATTCTGTCAACAGAACCCACCCTGAGACAAGAAGCCAGTGTAAAGCCTAAAACTGTGTATAAGCGGGGCAGAAACCTTTCTGACCATCTGGTTCATTCTTTACAGCCAGTGATTAAACCTGCTTCACAGTGGCTACCCCCACAACCTAAGGGTTGCTATCAGTGCAGACACTGCAAATTTTGTGAGGTTATATCTAAATGTACTACCTTCTCCACAGTTAGCAATACCAACAATTTTGAGATTAGACAGTTTATAAACTGTTCATCTCTGGGCATTGTCTATCTTGCCATCTGTACCTGCCAGGCGTTTTACGTCAGCAAGAACAACAGGGCTCTAAAATCAAGGATGGAAAAGCATCTTAGTGATGTTAGGTGCCAGAATGATAAAAATACATTATTTAGGCACATTGTCCAAGTAGGTTTTGATGCCTCAGTGATGCCGCTTCAGCTTTCGTGGTATTGAAAAAGTCTCTATAGGTCCAGGGGGGTGACTTGGACAACAAGCATAAATGCAGGAAAGCCTATTGGATTTACCACTTAGGTGGTCTGCAATACATTGGATTAATTGAAGGGTTCACTATACTCCCCATTTCTGAAAAAATTAAAAAAAAACAAACTGGTGCTCTGGGATAGCAAGATGTATCCCTGACAAGCAAATATTGATATTTATATATTTTTTCTGAAATGATGGTTGTTGTTATATTAGTTCTGAAACTATTTATGAAATTTCTATCTTACTCTACTAAGTTTGAAACTAATGGTCTGCTTTTCTGTTTTCCCATTTGTTTTACAGTTGTGAAACCTGGTGTATTTGAGCCGGTTGCCATGGAGATGAGATCGTAGCCTGGCTGAAATGTATTTAATTACTTCACTTGATATGGCCTTCAGACTAGCCTTGACACTTTTTATGGGGCCTCAGACCACTGAATAATTATGATAATTATCATTTGGAATTAATTGTATATCAGTTAGCCTATATATAGTGGTCTCTGAAGTCCCCCTTTTTAATTTTGTTCCATTTACTATTATAATTGGTGCACTCTCACTTTAAGGTAATTTACTATTTAAACTATGTGTTTGATTGGATCAAGCCATCCTTGAGGAAGCGTGGATATGAGAAACTGGTCAGGCCATTCATTGAGAGGGTGTGTGTTAATCTCACAGAGCGTGGCACTGGAGTTTATATTCGTTCAATTGTGAGTAGAATTCTGATTTATTCAACCTGTTGGATGGTGCCTTGTATTTTTTTTACGCTGTCCCACATTTTGACCCCAAATATCCAACAATCTTTCTATGACCTGACGTTATGATCAAGACAGGTGGAATTTTTTAAATCATATCTAAAAGTTGATTTCTCTGTGCAACCGTGGCAACAAGTTTTGGAGGTGATTTGAAAAAATGACACCTGCCATGTTTAGGAGGTGGGGTAAAACAAGGGATATGTTGAACATTAGGGGCTGAAATGTGCTAAAAATAAAGTTACGAGTAAATGTTGGAACAATTAATTTCCTCATAACTTATTTGTTTTTTCACATTTGTACCCAAAGTGTTAAACATAATTTTTTTATGACCATTCCTTCTGAGCATGACAGGTGTCATTTATGTATGAAAATTCTGGCTACATACTAAGCTACTTGGTTATGCTGCCTGATTTCTATACTCACTACAGGGGAACCCTGATAATATTTTAAACTACTGAACTACTCTTCTGGGGAAAGGATTTGTTGTCTGAGCTGTTTCTATGGAGACAGTTTACAGGACAGTGGAGGCTCCCTTGCACCACTCTCCTTAATTTAGCGAGTAGCGCTTAAAAACCACCAACAGTGATAGCAGGAGCAAAGGGGATGCTCCTTTCTTTAGAAGTCCACCGCATGAGGTGGCATACAGTTTTATTATTTTATTTTTAACAACTTTGGCCATGCTGTACTCGCTGGACAGGAAGTGACAGTTTGAAACTTCCTGACTGTTTGTGGTCTTAATAGCTTGCTAGCGGCAGTGGGGCGGCGTGCCAGCGGGGCAGCAGGCGGATTCCGCAGCACTTGAGAGACATTACGTCTTAGCTGGCGTCGATGCAGCGTGTCAAGAGAGAGGGAATATATCTATGATATATATAGCTGTTGTCTGTGTAAGTACATTGTCTGATACTGGTGTTTGGTATTAGCTAGTTGGTTCTTCTCCTTTCTAAAATGAGTGACCTGTTTAGTTTAGAACCTTACTCTGTGCAAACAATAACTCCTGTTAGTCCTCCACTACCAAATCTTAAACAGACAATTATGACACTGGATGGTGAAATTGGACTTAAATGCACTTCATGTAATATGTATATACTGCTTGATGCATTGCCCACTAACACTATCTATGTTTGTATGAAGTGTGTTAGAAATAGTGTTCTGAGGGAAGATATTGAAGTGTTTTACAAAAGACTAGCAGTACTGGAATTACAGCAAGATGCTTTGGTCTCCAAAGTCCACATCTCAGCTGAGAATGGTACTTTATCTAGTAACAGTGACTCAATGACCTCACCTGATCTAGTGAGGAATAATAAAAATTGTCTCGGTAGCAATACTGATAAATGCAAGCGTGAAGCTGATAGTAATATCATTAGCAACTTTGAGAGTGATGATTGGACCGAGGTACTAGTAGGGCCCAGAACAAAAACTAGACGTAGGGCTTTGGGAAATAATTTAGTACTAAACAATAGATTTGAACCTTTAATAAATCTTGAAAATAGTGAGAATTCCACTGATAAGTTCCATTATTGTGTTAATGAGGAGCAACCAGAGGTTTCTATTTCTGATAACATATTGGATTCCCAAGCAAACCCTATATTATGTGGTTTGAATGAACAAAGTACACAAGCACTTGATGAACCAGAAATATATATTCCACCGACTTCTACCCAGAGTAAAAGTTTACAAACACTTGAAGTTCCATCACAGCAGATTTACCCTTCCCTGATTCAAAGTAAAAGTGGTAAACACAAATCTAAATCCAAACACCGTGTTTTACCAGATGATGAAATAATTAATACATCTTTACCCATGGATACCGAGTTCTCCAGATTAGTTAATAGGCAGTATTTTGTACTTGGTGATTCTATCATTAAATATACAGATAAAATTGTTTGTAGGAAAGATAAACATAATATTGCCTGTTCATCATTTAGGGGGGCTGGTATAAGGGATAACCATGATAAGTGTACTGATATTCTTCACAACTCAGGTACCAATCCACTTGTTATTATACATGTTGGTACAAATGATATTAAAAAACGGTCAATTGAAGCTATAAAAGAAATGTGTATTAGTTTAGGAAAAACATTATAGGAATTAAATTGTGAAGTCCATTTCTCTGAAATTTTACCAGTACCAAGGGTAAATTACTACATAGAGAAGAAAATAAAATGTGTAAATGAGTGGCTCAGGAAATGGACTGTTGAGGAAGGCTTCTTTTCTATACCCCATTGGAAGACATTTAGTGTTAATAGATCATTACTTTGTTGGGATGGGTTGCACCTGAGTAAACAGGGTGCATATAAATTGGGTAGGGTGTTTGAAAACATCATTTGTAAATCTTTAAACTGATTGATGAGGGGAACAAGGGAATAAAGAATAAGTGTTCTGATGCAGATAAAAGAACTCAACTTAAGATCTGGGAGATTAATGCTCGAAGCCTAAATCAGGTTAAATTAGTAGAGTTAAAAATCTTAATTCAAGAACTTGGTGTGGATATAGTTTGTGTTACCGAAACTTGGTGGGATGACTCAAGTGAGTGGTTTAATAATATACCAGGTTTCAGGTTATTTTATAAGAACAGAAATGGGAAGAAAGGTGGCGGTGTCTGTTGTTATATTTCTGAGAGTATACAATGTCAGGAATTAGAAATAGTTAATATGTCCAATAAGTCAACTGAATCATTATGGATAGATCTAACCTTTACTCATCAACCAAAAATAAGGTTAGGCATTTGTTATCTACCTCCTAATAGCAATCAGTGTTATAATTATGAGTCAATAAATGAAATCAACAAAGTTTGTAAATTGGGTGATACTATAATTATTGGTGACTTCAATGCCCCTGGTATATCTTGGGAGGTGTTGAGTGGAACAACTATATTTGAATAGGCCTTTCTAGAAGCCCTAATCCTGCAAGGTTGTGATCAACTAGTTAGGAATCCAACTAGGGGAAATAACATCTTGGATCTCGTGATAACAAACTGCAAGGAAAGCATTTGTGATATAAATGTATGTGCTGATTTGGGATTTAGTGATCATAAAACCATTGAATGTATACTAAAATTTTGTAAACCCAAGATACATGGTATAACTGATATGCTGGATTTCAAGAGAACTGATCGGTCTAAATTAACTCTTAAACTTGGTAAATTAGATTGGATATCTCTCCTTAAAGATCTTACTGTAAATCAAATGTGGACTATGCCGAAAACTAAAATACTTGAGGCAATTACACTGCATTTCCCAATATGTAAAAATTTATAGTAAGGGTAATATTCCACAGTCAATAAAAACATTGATAAGCAAGAAGCAGCGAACTTTTAGGAAATTTAAACTAAACCCTACACCATTAAATAAATTAAAATATAGGACTCAGCAAAGACTACTTAAAGCCTTAATTAAAAAAGAAAAAATTAAGCTAGAGCATAAATTGGACAGTTCAAAGGACTGTAAAGCTTTTTATGCCTATATAAATAAACATAAACAGTCAAATAATCAAATTAATACAATAACAGTTGCTGGTAAGGCATTAACAAATAATACAGATATAGCCAATGCTTTTAATTCCTTTTTTACATCAATATTTCATCAGAAAGATTTAACAACTTTAAAATCCAATTTTGATTATGCTGTGGAAATAAATATAGATCAAGTTACTGTATTGAATGAATTAAATAAACTTCATACTTCTTCATCAGCAGGACCTGACAATATCAGCCCAATTGTTTGGAAAAAAATCGCCGATATTGTAGTACAGCCACTTACACTTCTGTTTAATAAATCCCTTAAGACTGGTGATATTCCTATTGATTGGTTAACTGCTATAGTTGTCCCAATTCATAAAAAGGGAAATAGAACTTGTGTTTCTAACTATAGGCCCATTAGTTTAACATCAGTCTGTTGTAAATTATTTGAGAAAATAATTAAAAATTTAATTGAACTTGAAATAACCTTTCTGGGATTAGAGGATATTATGCAGCATGGTTTTAAGAAGGGTCTTTCGTGTAACACAAATTTAATTACTTTTTATAATTTTGTTAGTGATAAATTGGATAAAGGAATACCGGTTGACTGATTTATTTGGATCTAGGAAAGGCCTTTGACTCAGTACCCCATGATAAACTAATTACTAAATTAAATAATTTAGGATTAAATGGTTATATTTTGAGATGGATTAATAATAACTGGCTGACCGATAGGAAACAAAAAGTAAGAATAAATTCAAAATTATCAAGAGAGGGAAATGTTACTAGTGGAGTCCACCAGGGATCCGTGTTGGGCCCGGTGTTGTTTGGGTTATACATGAGTGATATGGGGAAAGGTTTAAGTAGTATAGTAACTAAATTTGCTGATGATACAAAAATTGGAGGGGGTGTTTTCTCCCCTATTGAATATCAACAATTGTGTAAAGATCTTCATTCTATAGAATTGTGGAGAATTGAAAATAGTATGAAATTTAATGAGGATAAATGTTCTGTGTTGCATTTTGGTAACAGAAATCTTAAATACCAATACTTTTTAAACAACAAGGCACTTAAGGCTAATATATGTGAAAAAGACCTAGCAGTATGGATGGATTCTAATTTATCTTCCTTAACACATATTAATAAACTCTTTGTTAAATGCAACCAAATAACACATTCAATAAGAAGAACTTTTATATCTAGAGATAGATTAAGTGTTATGAAATTATATAAAACCTATGTCTTGCCACATCTTGATTATGGAAGTCCAGCTTGGAGTCCCTATCTTAGAAAATATATTAATTTAATAGAAAAAATCCAGAGAAGGATAACTAAATCAGTTTATGGGTTAAAGAATTATGAATATAATGATAGGCTGAAGATACTAAACCTGTATTCTTTGGAAACAAGAAGGATTAGGGGTGACTTGTTGTTATTATATAAAATTATAAATGACCCCTCAGTAAGAGAGAATTGTGGTTTCAAGTTAATTGAGAGGGAGGCTAACCTTAGGTCACAAAACATGCAAATCAAGGTCCCTAATGTACTTATAGTTAAACAACTGAATTTTTATAATATGCGTACTGCCAGATTATGGAATTCATTACCCAATCATATTGTAGAAGCATCAACATTTGATCAATTTAAAATAAGGCTGGATGATTACTTCCTGAGTTTTAGGAAATCGTGATAACCCCACTATGTACTGGGAGACAATTAAATGGGCATTTTTGCCTACTTTGTCTGATTGCTCCAAGTTAAACCAAGTTAATTTATAAAACAATGGCTGAAACGTCATTTTGCTCCACAAGTGTTAATACAAATTTTGGGTAGGATTTGAGAAATGACAGCTGTCACATTCATGAGGTGGTGTCAAAAATGGCTATGTGTAAACGTTGGGTTCAAAATATTAAAAATTACCACAGTTATGAGCATGCGTTGAAAAACTGCAATGTAGACTTGCAACTTTTCTTATATTTTACCCCAAATTTTCAACACAGCCATCTTATGAGCCAACCTCATGAACAAGGGTGGAGAACATTTTCAAATCCTGTCCAAAAGGTGATTTTGTGCCACATGCGTGAAAACACATTTTTGCCAGAATTTTGAAAAAATGACAACTGTCATATTCATGAGGTGCTGTGAAGAAATATCTATATTGAATATTTGGTGTCAAAATATTGAAAATTACCAAAGTTATGAGCCTGCATTTGTAAAATTCAATGTAGGCTCATAACTATGTTCTTCTTTAATATTTTTTGCCCCAAATTTTCAAAATAGCCTTCCTATGACCCCACCTCATGAACAAGTACAGAGAAAATGTTCACCGCTTGCCTGAAAGCTGATTTCATGCAGAGACTGCAAAATCACTTTTCAAGTTGCAAAAATACATTTTGGCCAGGATTTGAAAAATGGCAGCTGTCACATTCCTGAGGTGCTGTGAAGAAATGGCTATGTTGTAAATTTGGGGTTAAAATATTGAAAATTACCAAAGCTACGAGCCTGCATTCATAAATTTCAATGTTTATTCTTTTTTTTAATATTTTGCCCTAAATTTTCAACATAGCCTTTTTATGACCCCACCTCATGAACAAGTACAGAGAAAATGTTTAACTCCTGCCTGAAAGGTAATTCCACACACGGACTGCAAACTCACCTTTTGGGATGCAAAAACACATTTTAGCCAGGATCTGAAAAATGATAGCTGTCACATTCATCAGGTGCTGTGAAGAAATGACTATATTACAAATTTGGGGTAAAAATATAAAAAATTATCACAGTTATGAGACTGCATTAGCAAATTTCAATGTAGGCTCATAAACTTTGTTGTTTTTTTAATATTTTCAAAATAACCTTCTTATGACCCCACCTCATGAACAAGGACAGAGAAAATTTTCAACTCCTGCCCAAAAGGTGATTTCTCACAGCAACTGCGAAATCACCTTTCAGGAAGATTTGCCTGATTTCACTCCAGTTGTTCATGTGGTGGGGTCCCAAAAAAGGCATGCTGACAATTTGGAAAAATATCCAAAAATGGCCAAGTTATGCCACTAACTTCAAAACCCCACTGAAATACATTGAACTGCATATCTGATTTCATACACACGCACACACACATATGCGCACACACACACACACACACACACACACACACACACAATCTCGCTATCTCTTTCTCTTGTCCTCAGCTTTGGGATTTTTTTGATATGCATTAGAGCACCAAAGAGTGCTGGTTTGTGGAGGTGCCTCAGTCCAAGCAGGATAGCAAAGACAACTACTTAGCTGGCAAGCAACATAATCTACTACCATTCAGACACTTAGCAAAACTATGTTAAATATTCCAGCTGTAACTTTGTACTTTGGAAATCTTGTTTTCTCAAACTTCTGATAAAGTCTGCAGTTTAACTCAGGCTAGGACTTTACAAACTTTCTTTTGTTACTGAGTGAAACAGACAGGAGGACAGCTGGAGAGGGGAGGGGGAGGGGGGAATGTCATAATAAGCTTCTCTGGAAGCATCAGGTAGTGAAAGGGTTAAGGCTCTGGGTGTTTAACATTCCTCAGCAGGCAGATCAGCATGTTGAGCAGCACAGATCAAAGGGAAGAGCTGACCCATGACTGGATCAGCTTTTCCTTTTCAAGTACACGACTGTTTCTGGCCAGCAAGCCAAAACTCTGTCATGATCAGCCTTGCTGATGATTGGTGTGGCACTGACACACCCCTACCAGACCTTCAAAAGGCACTCTCATATCAAGAAGTTTGCTTGCGTATATGCGCAGGGTGAACATAAAAAGGGTAATATAAGCAAGGAATTTTATAGCAGGCAAGCATATCTCTGCCCTCTTTTGATACCACATTGGGGGTTATCAACAAAATTAAAATAAAGTCCAGTGTCCTTAAAGATAAAGCCTATGGCAGCATGACCATGGATGATCATTTGCAATGTTCATAATTAATGTCCAGAGACAAATCCCTTTGATCAATGGTCATATATTTATATTTTTATTTATTGAGATTCATGGAATTACAACCTTTGAGTCAGAGACTCCTTTACAAGCTGCATGTCAACAAGGAGAAAAGAATAAAACAGGCAGTGCAGAGACAAAAACAACAGTGAATTAGCAAATACATTTGCAGAATATACATCATAAATAATAAAACCTGAGAGGCAAAAAAGAAATTGAAGCAGGGCAACAGGAAAAAATAGTCCAACCTAACAGAGGTTAGAGAAAAATGGAGTAGAGTGTGAGGAGATAAAGGGAGCCATCCAAAGGACATTGTCAGGTATGAGAGGAGTGGGCAGTTACCACAGAGGGTGAGAGAAAGAAAGGAGGTTACATGCAGTTGCAAATTAAGGAGGTGAGACTATGCTCCCTTAGATTGGATTTAAAAGGTCCAAGTCTTGATTCAGAGAGAAGTGACCCAGGAGGGCATTCATCCAGAGAGGAGCCCTGTACCTGAAGGATTTCTGACCTGCCTAGGTCCTATAGAAAGGGATAAGGAAGGCTGTTTTTTCAGAGTTTCTAGTGGCAAAGTTTTGTAGAGCAGGGGAAAGAAGGTGATTGATGGCCACGGGAGAGAGACACATTGAGATTCGCTTAGCATCCAGGCAAGTCTGACAGGTAAGCCTTCCTTCAAAGTTTAGCCAGGAAGAGCGTTGATAAAGCTCACAGGTATGAGTTAGTCTATTGCAGCCAAAGACCAAGCGGCAGGCCTTATTCAAGGCCGTCTTTATCTTGCTCAACACAGAGTTAGAGTCAGACCCATAGATGACTATGCCGTAGTCAACCAGCAAAAGAACAGAGCTGATAACAGCCAGCCAGTGTGCGGTGGGGGGCAGGCAGGACCTAATTCTATAGAGTAGGCCAATCCTAACATTAAGTGCAGAGCAGACCGCACCAATGTGGGCATGAAAGGAGAGGGATGGATCAAGGGTGACTCCCAAATATTTGAAGTTTTGCACTTACTCAAGAGGGGCAAACCGGGAGTTGAGGATGGTGAGGGGGTGGACTTGTGCTTTTTTCTGGGGGTGAGTGAATAACATTGCCTTATAGTTGAAGATGAGTTTATGGCTAGTGAACCAGGATTCTACTTCAGAGAAAAGAAGTTGCAGGTCTTGTTGCAGTTGGATGGGGTCAGGATGACTACATAAAATGACAATGTCATCTGCATAGAGGAGTAGCTTCCCAGAACAGGCAAGAGGGAGAGTGTTCAAAAACAGGCTAAAAAGGAGCTGACCAAGAATAGAGCCCTGTGGTACACCAGAGAGGACAGGAAGGCTGTAGGAGAGAGAACTGCTTATTTTTACCTTCTGTGATCAACAACCAAGGTAATGGGCAAACCAGGAGGTGGCTTCCTAAGATAAACCCAGGGAGAGAAGGGAGTTAATTAGCAGAGGGGTGATTAACTGTGTTCAAGGCCTTGGTTAGGTCTTTGTACACAGACCCAACCAAGTGCCCTCAGTCAAGGGCATCATGAATGAAAGAGGTGTACTCCAGGAGGGCAGTGGTGGTACTATGATCCTTCCTAAAGCCATGCTGCTGGGGATATAGCAGGTTATGAGTGTCCAGGAACTCCAAGAGCTGATCTGTGATGATTTTCTCCAGGGCTTTCGAGATAGGTGGCAAGATGGAGATGGGCTGATAATTGCTAAGGGAGGTTGGTACCCACTTTTGAGGATAGGGGTTACAATAGCCTGTTTCCATAGGAAGGGGAACTGACCATGGCAGAGACACATTTATAATCTTGGTTAAGGGGGAAAGGACAGCATTGAGGGACAGATCAAGTAGTTTCAGGCCAAGGGAGTCACCACTGAATATGGATTTACCCAGGACCTTAGAGAGGTAAGATCTAGCAGTACCTGGGGAAATAGTCTTGAAACTGAAAGGCATGATACCAGAAGGGGGGAGGCTGGCCGGAATGAGGGAGGAAGAAGTCCGGGGGGGATAATGCCACTGAGATTGGTAAAGGCAGAGTTAAAGGTATTAGCAGTATGTAGTGGGTCCTGGTTGGGAACACCATTCAGGTTTAACAGAGGGGGAGGTGAGGTGGATTTTCTATTTAGCTCCTTAATATTATCCCAGAATCTACATCCTTGTCCCCAGGAGGAAGAGAATCTAGCTTGATAGGGTGCGGACTTGGCCCGACATATCTCCCAGGTGCATAGGTTTCTGGTGGCAGGAAGGCCAGATTCCAATGCTCTGTGCCACAGATTGCCCCTGTGGCGCATAAAGTCAAGGATGAACTGCGTAATCCAGGGTGTGACAC
The DNA here is from genome assembly GCA_016271365.2 of Neoceratodus forsteri. Lineage (NCBI taxonomy): Eukaryota > Metazoa > Chordata > Ceratodontiformes > Ceratodontidae > Neoceratodus > Neoceratodus forsteri. The sequence continues at coordinate 1,573,997,172 of CM057453.1, read as the reverse complement.
GACACTTGACAGACCTTTTGACAAATGGTGCAAAGAGGTCGCAGACAGTGGTAAAAGAGGATATGAAAAAGAACAGTGCACCATCAACAGAGGTTAAGTGGTCAAGGGGGACCCAGTCAAAGTTCAGCAGGTAGTTCCAGAACTGAGCAAGGGAGCCTTTCCTTAGGTGATGCTGACAGGTGACGTAGGAGGGGATTTTGAGTAATTAGACCACGTGTAGTTGACAGGGAAGTTATCGCTAAGTGAATCAGACAAAACCAGCATCTCTAACAACCACTCAGGGCAATTTGAGAAGACAAGGTACCAGTTTTGCAGTCCAGTCTAGTGGGTGAAGGGACCACCTGAGTGAGGTCCTGCGCAACGGCGAGGGATCTGGTCAAAATAGCGTGTACAAAATAGCAGCAGGTCAATTCTTGTGATTCAAAAATAGCGCCAATGTCATTAGCGCCTGACAGTATAGCGCGAGGCAAAATAGTGTACAACTTGTTGAAAAATATAGTAGGTGAAGTCTTTACTGTCTTTATAATGGCTTACTCTTAGATCATAGTACACACCAGCTGATGCATCTCTGGGGAGTCGCATATGAGAGATCAGGGAAGTAATAATAAGATCTGTTCTTTAATAGTAGGGCTTGCCATGACCAAGAGGATAATCCACATTTGAAACACATGCATACATCGAACAAAATTAAAAAATATGCTTTACTGGCTGTCATTCAGATGGGGACACATTTTTTTAAGAGATTTACGTCTTCTGCTACTTACTTTCCAGATTTTATGCCCCCGGATACTATGGGAAATGAGAATTATTTGTTCAGGGGTGTATGGAATGTAATAAATGAATGAAATAAATGAAATTAACAACAAAGCTGCATCTTGAGCCTTGAACCTTTGAATTCTTACTAGACCGTTGTGGCACTATGGCAGAGACACGGTTTGACTTGGCAAAAAATGGAAACACAGAATCTCAGTTTTCGCTGTATTTAAGTGGTATCCTGCCGCTCTACTGAACTGAGCAAGCATGTTTAAGACCCCGGGCAGAGAGTGCCCTGGGTTTTGAAGGTGTAGTAAAAGGTGTAGTAAAACAATGTCTGCATAAATTGCTGCTCAGTGTTCCTCCCCTCCCAACAAGACTCTACTAAGGGGCTGCAACTCCCTGATAGCTTGAGACAAAGACTCAATATAAACTGTAAAATGTAAAGTTGACAGTGGGAACAAAAGGAATTTCCAACAACACAGCTGCATCTTGAGCCTTGAACCTTTGAATTTATAAAACAGTGACTAATATGCCAAGTGATAATCCACAGAGTGCGCTATCTCTGGAGAAACCGAATGTAGACTGCAGCAGTGAAGCAACAAAGTCCAGTAAGTTGTGACTTTCTTGATCCTCTGGGATGCCCCAGATCCTCACATTAGCTAGTCAAGATTAATTTTTTAGATTTTCCAACTTCCAAGCGTTGTTGAACTAGACGGTTTTCCCTCATCAACCCCGCTGTAGCTGTAACGGCTTTTTTGGCCATCAATTTCGATTGTTGAGTTTCCGTGGCTATGGTCCGGTTTATGGGTGAATAAATACATGGAGGACAAGTGGTGCACTAGTAGTACTTACTACAAATCAGTTTTTAATAGTACATTCTTACTAGCCAGTTGTGGCGCTATAGCAGAGACGCGGTTATTGCACCGCACTATTATTGATAGACGCTATATAGTACGCGCTATAGTTGCACACGCGATATTGCATGCGCGATTTTGACAGTGATCCCAGCAGTGACATCCCTGAATTATGCTGATTGAGGGATCAGCCAGTTTATATTAATGCCACCGAATGCAATGATCTCAGAATTTTTTGGAAGTTGAGAGATGATATCAAGAATAGAGGTAAAAACCTCACCTATGAAGTATATAACTTGGAACATCTCTCATACAAGATAAACAACAGGATAAACACCTTTAATACTAGATGGGGACTATGGGTTGCACATCAATGAGAGACCTATCCAGAATTTGTACCATGAAACAAAAAGATGAATATCTTACGATTTTCAACTTAATCATAGTTGAGATAGTATATTATCTTGGAGTCTTTGCTGATAAGGGGAGGAGACCCAGACTGAGAGGGATGTTGATCTGGAAAACATGGGAGGGGGAAGCTAGGGAACAATACTTATTTAAGACTACACAATCTATGAGATCTTATTCTGGTCTATTTACCAAACAGAGAAAGATAGTAGGCTACTACTACAGAGATATGTTAAACAATCCTATGTGTATAAATTAAATGCCTGTAAATTAATTGTCTGCATATGCTGTACCATGGAACCTCAACAACTAATATGTTGCATAAAATGTGATTATGTATGTGATATTCTATCTCAAAATAAAATAAAAAGCTATATTTAAAAAAAAAAAAAAGAATAGAGGTAAAGGCCACCTTTTGGTTATGCGGGGATGTATAAACTAACATTAGGTAAAGGGATTTACCAGCAGTCCCTACAGCAAGTTTTAGAGTGAGGGCCTGGGCACCATGGCTAGGGGTTGGGGATGAGACCACAAAACCCTGGAGGTTGTTACGTAGATAAAAGGAGCACCCCCACCCCTTTTGCCCAATCTATCCACCCCAAAGAAGGTATAGCCGTCCAGGGCAACAGTGGTATCCAGAGTGTCAGGGGATAGCCAGGTTTCAACAATCACAAGAACATCCGACTTGTGCAATGTAACCAAAGTCTGCAGGAGGGTATGCTTTTTTAATAGGCTACATATGTTCAGAGAAGCTATTAGAAGGCCATCAGACTGAGAGAGTTTGGGGTGGGGAAGGTAGCTGAACTGAAATTGGGATGAACATTGCCAGAGAGGAGCAAAAATAAGAAAGCAATCCTATAGAGGACCATTTTAGGTATTTTTCATTTGGGGAGGTAAACATGGGCAGAAGGTGAGCGTCCAGCAGCAGGTACAGGGCGGGGTAAGGATGAGGGTCAGTAGGTCAGGGCCCCATGGTGGATGAGGGGTATCCCGGTTAAGCACATTGAGTCTTGGGGGTGTGCCATTAATAGGCGGAAAGCAGTAAGTGGCTCCTGGATGAGGACTGGATAGAGACCTACTTAGAACATGGTTGCAGGAGGGGGGGATGGAGGGTGGGATTTATGAGGAAGAAGCACAAGCAGGAGGGGAATGACAACAGATGAGGGCAGATACGTTATGAAACAAGGGAGAAAGAAGGAGGGGCACCGATCAAAGGTGGCAGGAGGGGGGAGAAGGACACGGGTGTGAGACATGCAGGAATTAGTAGACTCTATGGTTTAGTGCAGCGGTGGAGACACCGCCTTTAGCACCCAAGGGTCAGAAGTTCAAGACCAGGTCCATCCAAGTAGGAAACGCGAGGCTAAAAATCAGAGGGAGGAAGGAGGGGAACAGAATAGAGAGCAGAAAGAAGACAGAGTTAGAGAGTAAAGTGAAAAAACGAGGGACTACAGTATATAGAAGAAGGAAAGTGCAGAAATGTGACTGACTTCTAGTGGACACAGAGTACAAACTGCAGAGGGGAAAATGGGGACTTAACAGGAAGTCAAGTGACCAGGGCGGGGCTATAACACTAGGGATGGCCCTGGGTGGGAGGGTGACTAGGGTGGGTGGGGAGTCGACACAAAGCAGCGACGGGTAAACACCCCCACAAAGTCGAAGCGCCTCCAGCTGGCTCTTTGCCTTTCGACTGCACAGCTCCCCATTCACTCCCGCTGTAGAGTTCTTGAGTGTGTGGGATGGGGGGTTCTGGAGAGGTGCCTAGAAGAAGGGGGAAGGAAACAAAAGGGAGATCAGGCTGGCAGGCAGGAAAGGAGAATAACAGACCCAGCAGGGACAGACTGTGCATGCACTACCCTGAAAAGCGGGCAAGATGGAGAATCAATCGGAGGGACAGCAAACACAGGTAGGCACTTCAGAAAACACAGCTACAGTGCGAACATCACAAACTCCCCAACAGAATTCATTAAACGACCCTCCCCAGCATGATTAAATAAATGCTAGCAGAGAGGATGTGAGACATGCCTTGAAACAGCCGGAGTAACCCTATAATTAAATACTAAGCTACACAGCACACCCACAGCAATGATTTCCCACACAAACAGTACCAAAACCCAGCACTTGAAGTACCCTGCCTTCTAGGTTGATCCCCCAGCACAAAGCTGTGCATGCAGAGACTATCAATGAAATTTGGCCGATGGAAAATAATAAAGACGGTACACATCCAGTAGTTCTAAAGTCCAGAACACGACCCAGGCTGCAGGAGCAGAAATAGGTGCCAGTACAATCTTTTTCAGACATCACCACCACAAACTCTGAACGCCAGCGACTGGCTCTTTAACTTTTGACTGCACAGCTCCCTGTCCACTCCTGCTGTACAGTCCTTGAGTGAGTGAGTGTGTGTGCGTGTGTGTGTGTGTGTGTGTGTGTTCCAGAGAGGTGCCTTTTGGTTGCACAGCTCCCCGTCCACTCCCACTGTATAGTCCTTGAGAGTGTGTGTGTGTGTGTGTGTGTGTGTGTGTTTGGGGGGAGGGGTCCAGAGAGGTGCTTTTTGGCTGCACAGTTCCCAGTGCACTCCCACTGTAGAGTCCTTGAGTGTGTGTGGGAGGTCCCGAGAGGTGCCTTCGGCCGCACAGCTCCCCGCCCGCTCCCACTGCACAGTCCTTGAGTGTGTGTGGGAGGTCCGGAGAGGTGCCTTTTGGCCGCACAGCTCCCCGCCCGCTCCCACTGTAGAGTCCTTGAGTGTGTGTGGGAGGTCCAGAGAGGTGCCTTTCAGCCGCACAGCTCCCCGCCCGCTCCCACTGCACAGTCCTTGAGTGTGTGTGGGGGGTGGTGGTCCAGAGAGGTGCCTGTCGGCTACAAACTGCCCGTCCCCTCCGGCTGTAGAGTGCTTGAGTGGGCCTTTGAGGCCATGAAACTAAAAATATGAAATGTTACATAAAACATCTTACATTTGATAAAGGACGGTCTCACTGGGCTCCCCATCCTGCCCTTCATAAAATCCTAAATATGAAAACTGTAAACACTGTACTGCTTCACTTACTGAATCAAGAAAACGTGATAATAAAAAGATATTTGATAAATACACATAAATACTTTCTACACTTATTTACTCTGATCAGAGAAAGTACAACACTTAAGTCATTAAATTCCTCTAAGCCATAGATGTAGCAAAAAGTGGTACCTCAATCAATTACTAAAATCATTTACTTTCACTCAGTATTTCAGTAAGTATAGGGAACTAGAAGGATAAGCCTCACTGAATGGGCAGTATTAAGCCTTATACTAGCTTAAATCATCGGGGAATGGGCTTTTGAGGTCGCCGGCCATGCACTTTGGAATACTCTGCATGGGGTACTGAGGGAGAGACCTCAGTGGACACCCTTAAAGAGGGAGTTGAAGGCATACCAATTTACACAGGCTATTAGGGACTGATGAATGTCTCCATTACCACCTTACCAGTGTGTGGCTGCTATTTTATATTATTTACATTTAAGTGAAGATTATTTTATTTTATACATGTAGTTACTGTTGTTTTATCTATTTTAGATAAGGGTTCATTTTATTTGAATGCGCTGAGTTATTTTGTTGCCTGTCCTTGCCTGTATGGCACCCTGAGCCTCCGGGGAAGGGTGCCTTACAAATAAACGTACTACTGTATTTGTTACTCACAATAATCTGTTTGAGCCGTGCCACCTTTGCCTCAGACACCGCACTCACAAACAAGTTGTGCTTCATGGTGGAGACCCCCAAACCCATCCACGACCAAGAGAACACTGCCATTTTAGAACTGATGCTGAGGGCTTGGTGCATCACATATACTGTATACTGTAAAATAAATTTCTCCAAGCAGACCTGGCCTGAGTATGTTTATATTATCGTATGCATGCACCTAATTAGCAAAGATTAGGAAAAAGGATCTCAACAGTGATCCAGTGAACTTCATACAGTAGAACAGCAATTCTTATAAAAAGGAAGACATTAGTTAAACAAAAAAACAATTAGCCAGAGTATATTTCAAGTCCCCTTTCAGGCACCATCTTCTTCCTCTCCATTGCCAGTACCCCCTCTTACAAAGTCCTTTTTTGTCCTGTTCGTGGCCTGCCTCCTTCAGGTCTCCAAAAAGAAAATCTCTCCCCACATACATCAGTCTACGTTGGGCTGGTAGCTGCAATGAACGTATAGTGCTAGCTCATGAAGACTGGAGCGGATGGTGTCAAATCCCTTCCGGTGTCGTCGAGTTGTGAAACTCAAATCTGGCAAACAGTGTATGGTGGTATTATCTGAAAGCCGAAAACATCAAAAACAAACAAAGCTGGCACTAATCATCAGGATCGAAACAACATTGACAATTTATTTAATAAACTGCATGACACAATCCAAAAATTGTCAACAGAAGAATAGCTTACTCGCATCAATGAGTAAAGGTGGTAGGGCCACCCGGACAAAACAACTCTACAGGTTTCACTCTCGGCTTCCTCCCAAGTTGTTTTGTCCAGGTGGTTTATTATTTTCCCTTTGCCTGCCATTACTACATTATTGCAGTAAGTTGCAGTTGCTTCTTTTGCACAGTTTTTGCTCTCGTGTCAAGAAAATTTTCAGTGCTGTTTCTATTCTGATGACAGGTGCTGCCTTTGCTTGTTATTGTTTCTATTGCCTCTAGCTATGGCATGGTCAGGATCTGTGGAGTGGCTTTTTTTTTAAGCTGGAGGTGTCCAATATTTTTAGCTTTTTATAGAATTGGGTTTGGATATGGACACCGCAGTGATTACCAGCATGGTTTGGGATAGCCCCAGGTTATTAGGCCGGTGCCTTGGTGTACAACAGTAAGCTCTTAAATGAGGTAATCTGCCTTGAGGTGAATTAACTCCTTAAAAAGGTTTTGGGTATAAGAAAGGGGGTCTGCTTCTTCAACCCCCTCTAGCACACCCAAAAGCTGCAGGTTTATTTAGTGAGCACCATTTTCAAAGTGCTCCAGTATAGCACACAACAGTTTATTTTATTTAATCAGGCCAGCTGCCACCATTAATGATTTACTGACAGTGTCTGTTAGGGATTTGTGTCCATCATCTAGTATCTGTACTTTGGTTTTGACAAGTGTGACACAGGAATTCAAGCCATCCTCTTTTTTTGTCCAGATCCCTCACTGCTACAAGTACAGCCTTTAGAGTTAGTTGTGGCTTCCAGCTGTCATCCAGAGCCAAGCCTCCACTGCTGCTACCCACTGTCAGCAGTGGGTCCTTCCCCATGCTTTAATACCCTTGATGGTGTTAAGACTGATGATGTTTCCTCCTTTAAGTAGCTTCGGGTCTGCCTTGACCAGCATCTTGATTTTTCAGTGCATATTGATGCAATATACCACACGCTTCTCCCTAGGCTTGGTCCACTGAACAGGAATAAAGCAAGTATTTCAATTCCTACCCACCGAGAAATTCGATTAAAAATGTTTGTTCCTATCTTTGACTATGGTGACTTAGTCTACAGTGGTGCCTCTAAATCCTCCCTTGCCAGACTGGACCCCCTTTACCATTCTTTCTGTCATTTTGCTTTAGATTGCACCCTCTCATACTCATCACTGCTCTCTTTACCTAGCCCTTTCTCTCCCCTCTCTTGATGCTAGGCACCTTTCCTCTTTGTGTCCATTTTTATCTAGATTCTGGTTTGGCACCCTTCCCTCTTATCTCTGATCCCTTCTATCCTCTCCTCTCTTCTCCTCCTCCTTCTTCCCCCTACCCTCTCTGCAACAGTACTTCCCATTCTCTCTTTATTTCTTCTAGAAAATCTACTGTTGGTCAATCTGCTTTTTATTACCACATTCCTAAACTTCAGTCCTCCCTTCCTCTTTCTATTTGATCTGCCTCTTCTTCCTCCTCCCTAAAATCTCTTCTTTATGACTTTTGTTATCCTACCTGCAACCCTTTCCTCTTCTTACTCCCCTTCTCCAGTTTTGCCATGTTCATGCTGTTCCACTATTTTCCCTTCTATACATATAAGTGTGTCTGATTTTCTAATTGCACTCATTTATTAATTTGTCTCCAATATTTATGATTCTGCTTGTATGACTACATCGTTGTATTTAACTTCTTGTATTTTTAATAATTTTATTGTTTAGCTATCTCCTTCTCCCATCTCCCCCAGGACGCATCTAGAAACTAGCTGTTATCAGCTCAGTATGTATTCCTGGTTAATCTTTTAAATAAATACATACATACATAAATAAATAAACAGACATGCATCAAGTCCTGACGGATTTTAGTCCAGGCCTAAGCATACCTAAAGGCCTTTCTTTCCCATTTTAGATCTAACTTTTGGCACTGTCAATGGAAGATAAGACTGAGATGCAAGGCTTTAAGCATGATCAGAGGAACCCATTAAATCTATAATGTATTTGGGTGATATTTCCAGAAATATGTTATGGATAAAGTAAGCTAATGCCACTTTATTTTTTTATTTTGTCATTTTAAATTCGATAACTGGTAACTCAAGAGCATAAGTGCCATTTTCAAAGAGGACCCAGACAAACATCAGAAATTTACTTTACAGACAAATATAAGATAATACAACAAGAATACAATAGTACAAATAACGAGTATCAAACACAATTATAACTGCATTCAAAGCTGTCAATACAATACTGTTTTAAGTTAAATTTGAAAGCAGTATGAGGACATAAGTTGATACAAGTCATATAGGAGAACATTCCAATTCTTAAAAACTTTGTAAGCAAAAGAATGTTGTGCCAAGGAAGACATACATAATGGTAATTTTAAAGAATACGTAGCTATATAACAGGTTAAATAACCAGCATTGCTATATCAAAGTACATTTTTCAATATAAGTTTGACCTATCTATGCCAAATCTCCATTATTTCATTTTTTCATTACATTTATTTGAATTTGCAGGTGGGTACACTGGAATATACATTCCTTTTTCAGGTACACCCTGAAGTTGAAGTAATAACAAATTAGACTTACAATACATAATTCAACAATAGCAAGTACACAAACTTTAACAATAAGATCAACGCATCAATATATTCAGATTATATGGATGTCATTGTCCACCTAGGGACAAATGACCTGGCTAAGAAAGGGATTAGAGCAGTGCAGGAAGAGTTTGTGGAATTGGGAGAGGGCCTTAGACAAGTAGCATGCACGGTAACCTTCTCAGGAGGTGCTGCCCATCTGGCGTAGGAGAGGCTAGGGTGTTCTGCACCATGGAATTCAATCAGTGGTTGAAAAACTGGTGCAGAGCTCAGGGACTTGGCTTCATTGGGGACTGGGGGTCCACCTGGAGTGATGCAAGCCTATACTGGCATGAGTGGGCTGCATCTGTCCAGGAAGGGAACCAGGGCCCTAGGTGATAGGTTTAAATGCTTCATTGGCAAGCATTTAAACTAGCCAAGTGGGGAGGCACTGGAAAGGAGTAGGGAAAACTAGCCCCCAAAAAATCATGGTAGTAAGTGCAAACACCAACATAGAGGTATCGAAGAGAAGGGCAGGACTAATGGGGAAAGTGACAAAGGCAAGAAGGACAGGCATGGGGCAAAAAGGAGTAAGGCCATCAGGAAATGGAGGGTAATGAGTACCAATGCCCATAGTCTGGGCAACAAGCTCCCTGAGCTGGTGGCCTTGATGGAAGAGGGATGCCTGGATATCGTAGCAGTCACAGAAACATGGTACACAGAAAACCATGACTGGGATGTTAACATACCAGGGTACATAACCTACAGGAGAGACAGGCAGAAGAGAAGAGGGGGAGGAGTAGCTCTCTATGTAAAGGAAGGGATAAAAGCAACTGAACAAAAGAGTAAACAGGGAGGAGAGGAGGCACTGTGGGTCACCTTGGAGACTGGAAAGGGCACCACAATCCGCACAGGGGTTGTGTACAGACCCCCATCAGGGGGAGGGAATGGACAAGGATATGATAGAAGGCATTCTTAGGATGGCAGAGAAAGGGGAGATACTGTTGATGGGAGACCTGAATATGCCAGATGTTAACTGGAGCACATTTGCTGCAGCCACATCCAAGAGCAGGACCATTCTAGATGCCCTACAGGTGGCAGGCCTCAGACAGCTAGTTTTGGAACCCACTCATGAGGGAGCAATCTTAGACCTCGTACTCTCAAATGGGGACAGTGAGAGGATCTCCGATCTAGAAGTGGGTTGCCATCTGGGAACAAGTGACCATCAAACAGTGTGATTCATGTTAAACTCAGCTACAGAGTCAAGCCATACAAAAGTGAGGATACTGGACTTCAGGAGGGCTGACTTTGGCAAGATGGGAGAGTGCCTCAGAAAAGCACTAGCAAACAGGTTAGAAGGAGAGGTGGAGCAACAATGGGGAATCATCAAAACTGCCATCACAGAGGCAACAAGCCTTTGTATGAAGCAAATAAACAAATCAAAATGAAAGAAAAAGCCACTATGGTTCTCAAAAGAGGTGGCTGGGAAAGTCAGGCAGAAAAAGATAGCATTCAGGAAGTATAAGGAAACACAGAAGGAGCAGGACAGAGAGCTGTACCAGTTAAGGCAGAAGGAAGCAGGAGGAAGTCAGAATAGCAAAGGCCCAAACTGAGGAAAAGATAGCCAACTCGGTTAAGAAGGGGGATAAAACCTTTATAGGTACATCAGAGAGCGTAGAAAGACAAAGGGAGGGATAGTGAGGCTGAATAGAATGAATGGTGGGTGGGCAGAGGGGGACAGTGAAAAAGCAGGGATACTGAATGAATATTTCTGCTCAGTATTCACAAAAGAGGAGGGAGAAGTGCCTAATCCAATTAACAGAAGCACTCTTGATAGGGGGTTGATCCCAGCCCTTTCACAGAAGAAAGGGTTCTGCAAGAACTCCTAAAACTGAAGGTGGACAAAGCAATGAGGCCTGATGGAATTCACCCCAGAATTCTAAAAGAATTAAGGGGGGAACTAGTGAAACCACTGACTACTCTTTTTAATAAATCATGGGAGGATGGTGTGGTACCCGAAGACTGAAGGAAGATGGATGTGATTCCCCTTCACAAAAGTGGGACCAAGACAGAGGCAGGAAACTACAGACCTGTCAGTTTGACCTCTGTGGTAGGGAAAGTGATGGAGTCACTTCTGAAGGAAAGAATAGTTGAGTACCTTGAGGCCAGTGGGGCACAGGACCCAAGGCAGCATGGATTCACAGCGAGAAGGTCATGTCAGACGAATCTAATAGATTTCTTTGACTGGGTGACCAAAGTAGTAGACCAGGGAGGCTGTGGACATGGCCTACCTAGACTTTAGCAAGGCATCTGACACAGTCCCACACAAAGATTAATAGTCAAATTAACCAGCCTGGGAGTGGGTCCCAGGGTGGTAGCCTGGAAAACATTGGCTGGACAACAGGACACACAAGGTAATTGCAAAAGGAGTCCACTCTGAAGAAAGAGGGGTTACTAGTGGGGTACCGCAGGGTTCAGTATTGGTCCAGTCCTTTTTAATGTCTTTATAAGTGACATTGCAGAGGGACTGGAAGGAAAAGTATGCCTCTTTGCAGATGACACAAAGATCTGCAACAGGGTTGATACACAAGGAGGTGTGGAAAGGATGAGAAGGGACTTGGCAAGGTTGGAGGAATGGTCAGAAGTATGGCAGCTAGGATTCAATGCAAAGAAGTGCAAAATAATGCACCTGGGAAACAAGAACCCAGGGGAAGATTACACAATGGGGGGAGAGGTAGTAACAACAACAAAAAAGGAAAGAAACCTGGGGGTAATCATATCAGATGACCTTAAGGTTAGCAAGCAATGTGAGAAGGCAGTAGGGAGGGCTGGGGGTATACAGGGATGCATAGGGAGAGGCATCACCAGCAGAAAACAGGAAGTTGTTATCCCTCTGTACAGACAGTTGGTGAGACCCCATCTGGAGTACTGCGTCCAGTTCTGGAGACCCCATCTCCGCAAGAACATAGACAGGATAGAGGCAGTCCAGAGGAGGGCAACTAAAATGGTGCAGGGTCTGCAAGAGAAGCCGTACGAGGAGAGACTAAAGGAGCTTAATATGTATACCCTTGAGGGAAGAAGGGAGAGGGGGGACATGATAGAAACTTTAAATACCTCAGTGGAATCAACAAAGTCCAAGAGGGTAGCATCTTTCAGAAAAAGAGACGTGCAAGAACAAGGGACACAATTTAAAGATGGGGGCGGTTCTGGGGCAATGTGAGGAAGTATTTTTTCACAGAGAGGGTAGTGGATGCATGGAACAGCCTTTTGAGGAGGTTGTGGGGTCTAAAACTGTGGGAGAATTCAAGAATGCATGGGACAGACATAAGGCAATTCTTGTGGGGGGTAGGAAGAAATAGGCTGTTGGTTAACTAGGATCTGTGGCCTATCCTGTAGGTAGGGAAATGGGCAGACTAGGTGGGCCAAGTGGTCCTTATCTGCCATCAAAGTCTATGTTTCTATGTTTCATTTACATTTTTAAAATAGCGGAGAACAACTGTGGAGAATGACTTAGTAGAGGAAAGATGTTTAATGTGAGTTGGCAATGAGTTTCTGGCTCATTTAATTAGAATTATGAAATCAACCTATGATAAAAATAACGATATTCAAATGAGAAACCAACCTAATGAGGAATATAACATACAGTGGTGAGTCACTCTGGGGCATGACACAAAAACGCAGGTATTATGATAAGCAATGTTTATTCTATGTAATGTAGTCTCTGCTGCAGAGGAATATAATGGGAGTCTGTACTCATCACTGATAGAACCAAATACTGTACCAAATCTTTATTTGAATTAAATGAAAGACAATCCCTGCATCTATAAAGTAAACCCAACCTAGTGTTTACCATTTTAACTACAAAATCAACCTGAAAATTATACAAGAACAAAATATTCAAATAAACAAATCTCCTGGGCCGTATGGCATTCATCCGAGAGTACTGTGGGAATTGGCGGACATACTGGCTGCACCCCTGGCGGAGCTCTTCAACAGGTCACTTGAGACAGAAAGGGTACCTAGGATTGACGAGAGGCACATGTGGTGCCAATCCATAAAAGGGGTAGAGGGAAGTACCAGGTAACTATAGACCCATCTGTTTGACCTCGGTGGAAAATTAATGAGAGTATACTAAAGGAACGATTGGGGTGTACTGGAGGAGGTGAAATTATCAAAGTTACGAGCATGTAATAGCAAATGTAATGTGGCCCATAAAGTTTTGTTTTGTAATATTTTTACACTAAATTTTCAACATAGCCTTGCTATGACCCTGCCTCATGAAGAAAGGCAGAGAAATGTTCAACTCTGGCCTAATATTTCATGCAGAGACTATGAAATCAACTTTTGGGACACAAAAACACATTTTGGGCAGGAGTTGAAAACATAAGCTGTCACATTCATGAGGTGCTATAAAGAAATGGCTTTGTTGAAAATTTGGGGTAAAATATTGAATATTACCAAACGTATGAGCTTTCATTTGTAAAATCAACACAGCCTCATAACTTTTTTTTGTAAAATATTTTTACACCAAATTTAGAATATAGCCCTTAGAGCTTTCACTCTCCGTTTAGCTTTATACACCAAAAGTGGTATGCTTACTTGTGCCGCAACTGGAGTTTTTTACTTGCAAAAGTCCGTGACCCGGAAGTATAGCGAAGCTGGGGCGGGTCGCTAACTGTAATGGTGCGCAATACAATGTATTGAAGTGAGCGGCAGCACCGCATTACAGTTAATGAAGTTTCCAGCCCACTATACTTCTGTGGCGTGGACTTTAGCAAATAAAATAAACTCAGTTGTGCTTGGAGACAAACGCCACTTTTAGTGCATAAAGCTAAACCGAGGGTAAGCCTTTCAGGGGTGGGAGCCCCAAATTGGACTGTATTCGTTTAAAGCATCAAAAGCTGGAAAATTTGACAATGGGGTTACCAACCCTACCATCCCATCCCCTCCCCCCACCCTCCATTGACCAACAGGCATTGGGGTGAGCCTTAGGTGTCGCTGGGCCTAACTCTCACCCTATTCTCCTATACTGTACCATCTCATCTTGTTTACACATGAAATGGGGTGAGAGTTAGGGCCAATGACCCCAAGGCACACCCTGATGCCTATTGGTCTGTGGAGGGTGGGGGTAGTGGTTGGGTTGGTAACCCTAACTTCGAATTTCCTTGCTTTTGATGCTTTAATAAAACCCCTAACTGATGCATTAACATAGTTTTTTGCAATGCATATATATGTATGTATATATATAACATGGCTTTTGGCAAAACCATGGAACAGAGGCTGCCTTGGTCAGGTTCACGAGTGCCATCCTCCAGGGCTTTCATAGGGGCCTGTTTACAGGAGCAGTGTTCATGGACCTGACCAAGGCATTCGACCTTATTAATCATCCTTTGTTATGCTCAAAATTGGGCTATCTTGGTTTCTCCAAGGGTCTTGTGTTCTGGTGTAGGGGCTATTTATCAAGTAGGTCCCAAGTAGTAGGTATAGGACCTGTTACCTTTTCTATTAGACCTATGAACTTAGGGGGTCCACAGGGGTCCATTTTGGGTAGTCTGTTATTTTCATTGTTTGTTAATTCTCTTCCCTCAATTTTTAAGTTCTGTAATTGTGACTTTATGCGAATGATTTGATAATTTTTTCTCAATCATGTTCTAATTTGCAACTTGCATCTACATTACAATTTGATTTTGATGTTGCTTGTATTTGGTTTGCCAACAACCACATGGTTCTTAATATTAGTATAACTAAAGCAATGTTGTTTGGTTCCCCCCACATGTTAAAGGAGGATCCTTCCTTGTTGATTTATAATACCGTGGGAACTGTCGTTGAATTTGTAAAAGAGTTTAGATACTTGGGTGTCCTTTTGGATCCTGGTTTAACATTTTCTTTTGCAGGCAAAAGCCATATGTAAAAAAGTTAATCAAAAACTCGGTATTCTATTCAAAATTAAGAAATATTTTTTTCTGAAGACATAAGAAAGTCTATTGCCATGGGAATACTTTTGCCCCAGTTTGATTACGTTGCTAGCCTTTATTATAGGCTTCCAGTTGGCGAAGCTTAAAATGATCACTGTGACCTATAAAAATGTTTGCGGTTTGTTTGGATTGTTCCTACTGATTTCATCATTGTTTAATGTATTCCAAACATGGTTGGTTATCATTAAATAACAGGATTACATTTTATTTTGGTTGTCAAGTTTTCAAATCTATTTTTCTAAATACTAAATATCTGTTATTTGATTTAGTAAAATAAGGCCCCCCATTTGCAATTTGTGCTCTTGTAACAGCACTATTTTAACAAATATCTCCTTCTGTATTAAAGTGGGTGGGATCCGACAGGAGTCCGACAGAAATTCTGTCAGAACTCCATGTCAGCTGACACTGGCAGGTCGACCGCATTCTGCAGTCAGCTGCCGGTTTGCTATTGCTTTCTTTGTTTTCTTCGGGGTGTCGCACTTCCACTTAAGGATTCTCAACTCCAGTCAGAGCTGATTGGGGGGGTGCAGGACCCCAGACAGATAGTGCCGGGTTCCAGCGGGTCTCCCACCATGGCTAGGTGCTGTAGTCGCTGTGGGGGACCTCGCTGGCGAAATTTTGCTGTGAGGCGGGTAAACGAAGTGGGTGCAAGGGCTTTTTCAGTGGTAGCCCTCTAATTCTGGAATGCACTGCCCCTTGATGTCCGTTCCTCCACTTCCTTGTTAAATTTTAAACATAATTCTAGGGCTCATTTGAACTCAACAGAGTTGTGTACTTGTTTTGCATAATTTGTAAATTGTTTGTTGTTTGTTTTTTGTCGGGTTGAAACTGAAAATAGGCTTGTCCCAGTGTCCTTACCTGGTTAACAAATAAAAAATGAAAAAAAAAAATGATATATATATATATTATACCTGCCCATAAGGGCAGGTATAGTTAGGGCTGCATGGACACTTCTATGTTAAACCCAAAAGTTTGCACTTTAATAGCTTTACAACCATTTGTCTGATTCACCTGAAATTTGGCATGCGTAGTGCCGTACCATAGGTCTCTGGATCTGGAAATGTTCATTCCAGTCAGATTTGTGGTTGCGGACCTGTGGAGCATTGAAAAGTGTGGAAAAGCCTCAACTTTTGAAAATTCTCTGCTTGTCTCCACAGCCCAAATGGTTTGTCCGTCTGGTTTGAAATTTTCAGGGTAGATGGAGACTAGGTCAGGGAAGTGCCTTTGAAGGTTTGGTGAAGACAAATAATCTGTTCAAAAGTTATTAAAAAATAAGTTTCCCATTATAGCCTATAGGAAAAAATATATAGTTCTATGCGAAACATGCTGTACTTTTATGAAAGCACATTTTCTGTCGCAAATGCCCTCAGTACTGTCATGCGGCCGCCATCTTGTTTTCAGTTAATGATAGAGAAAAAAAATGTTCTTATTCAAAATACCATGCCCCTTGGTAAAAAACAACTGCTGTCTTTACCTAAACGGGGCCCTAGGAACACGATCCTGGCATCAGATTTTTAAAATAATGCTCAGAAATGTGTTTTTTAAGTTTTTGTGTCTGTACTGTTGCAATTTGCGAAAGTACAGCATGACAGTGTGCTGCCATACTTTCGCCAATTGTGAGTTCCCTTCACGATCCCTTTCGCAAATCTCGACACAAAAAAAACAAAACAAAAGCAATTGGCCACTGTGAAAAGGCCAAAACCTTTTCTAAGCATTATTTAAAAAAATTCTGCCTCTAAAATCATTGTTCCTGCTCTGTTTAGTAAACACCTGTTGGTGTTTACCTAAAAAGATTTACCTCTTTTTCTAGCATTTAAGGGAAGGGGGCCGATGAATCTTAACATTTATAAAATTATATGTCCCAGCATTGGGTGCCCAATCCCCATGCCGGAGCACTGTGGAGTCTGTGTCACAAACCCCCCTTCGTCATTGTGGGACACTGGGTATCCCACTCACAGTGTCCCCAGATATACCCCACACCCCACCCTACTTTGGGACACTGGGGAGCCCACTCCCAGGTTCCCCAAACAAAGCCCTTTATATTTGCAGTTGCCAACAACGGGTGCCCAATCCCATGTCGGCAGTAGCCCCCTGCACTGGTATGGGACACTGGGGATCCCACTCCCAGTGCCCCCAGTTCTGTCCCCTCCACCCTGTACTATGGGACACTGGGGAGTCCACTCCCAGTGTCCCCAGTTCTGTCTTCCACCCCACTACTATAGGATATAATCTGAAATAAAGAAAACTGCTGTCTTTTTTTTCCCCTGGAAAGAAGAAAACAGTCCCTCATCGTGTCCCCCATTCCACTCCCCCATCCCCACACTCCCTCTGTGCAACCACCAACCCTTACCCCTTACCTTATACTTACCTCCGAGGTCAGTGGCTGTGATCTTCTCTGACTGGGACATGTCTGCACTCTTCAAAACCGAACAGTGAACTGAAGAATAAAGGTAAGTGCAGTATAATGGTAGTCTATGGCCTTTTGAACTTATGTTGATATCGCAGTCATTTTTTGGACTTTTTGTTCCAAATTTTCAACATGGCCTTTTTGGGACCCCACATCATGAACACCTGCACTGTTATCTCGTTACTCAGACCTGTAAGGTGATTTCGGGGTCGCTGCGCGGAATCACCTTTGGGAATGATTAACAAAATGACAGTGCCAGTGTTCATGAGAGTAGTCCCAAAAGCCCATGTTGAAAATTGGTGCAAAAGTCCAAAAATGACCTCGTTAAGACATGCATTGTGCAGTTTTATGTACACTCAGAATTTCGCTAATTTTTAATATTTTCACCCAGATTTTCAACATTAACATTCCTTCACATCTACTCATGAACAGTATAGCTGTCATTTTTCACATTCTACTCGAAATGTGTTTTTGCACCTGTAGCACAGAATGGCGCGCTCGCTGTCCGAAATCAACTTTCGGGATGCAGTAACAAAATCACAGTGCCAACGTTCATGCAGAGATGTCTCAAAAAGCCCATGTTGAAAATCTGGTTAAATAAATTCAAAAAAATGACCGCCTTACGAGTGTGCGTTGCGCAGTTTCCATTCACTCTCTTAACTTTGCAAATTTTTCATATTTTCACTACAAATTTCCAACATTGATATTTTTCACACCTTCTCATGAACATTACACACCTGTCATGTTGTACATCCTGCCTGAAACATGTTTTCGCATCTGTGGTGCAGAATGGTGTAGTTGCTGTGCAAAATCACCTTTTGGGATCAGTTGACGAAATGACAGTGCCAGTGTTCATGAGGTGGGGTTCCCAAAAGGCCATGTTGAAAACTGGGTGAAAAAATTCCAGAAAATTCCTAAGTTACATGCGTCCATTGAATTTATTCTATGCATGCACATAACTTTACGGGACCAGAGCGCAGGCTATTAAATTAAGGATACTATTATACTATTTCAAAAGATGGAATTCATAGCAAAATCTCATTAATGCATCAATTAGGTTGACAGTACAGCTTATAAGTAGTATGGAAATTCGTGTTGGGATTACTGACCCAATCACTCCATTCTCACCTCTCCACACACCAACAGGTTAGTGTGCCTTAGAAGCCAGGCCTAACTCTCACCCATTCTCCAGTACTGTACCATGTCAACTTGGTTACACATGGAATGGGTGAGTTAGGCCCATGACCCCAAGGCACACCCTGATGCCTGTTGATGTGTGGAGGTTGGGGTTGGTGGTAGGGTCGGTAACCCTAACAATCGAATTTCCAGACTTTTGTTGCTGTACTATCTACCCTAACTGATGCATTGACAAATTTTTTTCAATGTATATAAAATAACAGCTTACGCGCCTGTAGTAGACGGGGTACCAAAAATCAGACTGAGGATTTCTGATCGCGACACTGGGTAAACTGGGCACCCCAGTGTCACTGTTATGTTTCTGGGGTGGGGGCTGAGAGGGAAGGTTGGGTGGGTAGGAGGAAAAAATACTTTAAGATGCAGATAACGGAGTGCTTTATGGACATGGAAGTGACTGTGGTGCAACTCCAACATGTTGTTCGGTTGGAAGGAATGCACTGAGTCCTTTTTTGATAGCAAGAGGTCCGCAGGGCTATGCCCACTGAAGCCCTGAAAAGCATATCAATATTCTTCATTGTTATGTAAAAAGTATATCAATAACATTTATTGTATAAAAAAAACACCTCTGTCATAATGTAAATATATCTATATATATAGCAATAATACCTGACAGGGTGGGCATTATTAGGAAATATGCGACCGCCTAAAGGCATAATGAGGCCCAATGCTACAGGCGGAGGGCCTTATAGCCCTGGAAGGTCCGGTATTTACCAATAATGCCCACCCTAGAGGGTATTATTGCACTTAGAAAATGGCCCATCGCAGAATGTTACTCTGTGAAGAGGCACTTGGACTGGCTCTTATTTTTAGCTGGGCGTCTACTGAAAAATAAATGCCCAACTTGGAGCCTGTCTCAGCCAATCAGGTTTAAGAATTGATTGCTGCCATTTTCTAAATATATATACATATATAACTAGAGAAAACTGCCTGTTTCTATATTGACAACATAATTACTACTGTTACATAATAACAATATAATAACTGGGAGCCTTTTCTCCCATAGGAAAACCAGGTTATAATTCGCCGTCCCACTCCATGCATGTGCCTGCCACTGCTCTCCCCCTACACAGCACAGGAAAGCTGGCCGCCTTGCTTGACTCCCTCACTCGGCGGTAAGACAAGGTTTTTTTTTTTTTTAAAAAAAGCATCAGCAGTTCAGTTCACGAGTCCATGGTAAAATGGCGATTGCAGAGAACCATGGACTGGTAAAACTTATATAAAAAAAGATTTCAGCAGCCACTCAGCGACAGCAGTATGGGACAACACTTCATTGATCCGACGACAGGATCGCGACGATATTTCATTTCATATAATTGCTGTAGGCAAGAAAAGGCTCCCAGCAATTATATAGGAACATGGGGTGGTGTGTTTAACTCGAGATTTATACTCCTCTATGTCAGATGCTTAAAATAAACCCTCAAGCTTCTGTTCTCGGGGTTTATGTAGCATCCGACACCTGGGGTAAAATCTGTTAAACATACCACCCCATGTATTATTCTATATATAATAGCAACAGCATTTCTTTTTATGGCTTGACTCATGCTTTGATTTATAACACATAAATAAATAAGTTTCTAGCCCCAAAAGTTCCGGAGTTAGACCTTTCAAAAGATATTTTCTTTAAAATTTGACTACTTTGGAACTGTTAGGGCTAGAGACTTATTTTTTTTAAATGAAAGCTTGGAGTCAGCTAAGTAGATATATCATTAAGATATTAACTACAGCAACCACGTATCAATACAAAACAATAAAATGTTTCACGTCTATATAAATAAAACATAAAATGGTTCACTAAATTTCTAAAGTCCTGATATTTTTAACAACATATTATATTAACATGTATAGTATATGCATGTAGCAATACAGGAGAACTGTATTATTAAGGTCTATACATGCTGATTGGACTCCAAGTTTTCATTAAAAAAAAGTCAGTTTTTATGAAATACAGGTCAAATGTTACAGCTTTCAAAATACAGTTTCAAGCATTACAAAAATATTGCATTAGATTATTTTTGGAAATGGTCGAAAGATACTAGTGGTTTTTCTGTCTAAGAACAAACACATTCATTTTAGTTCATATTACCATTTATTTTTATTCTTATATAATTTGTACAGCTTTATAATGGCTTTTTTGCACAATCTCTTTTGCATGGGTGTATATTTTTTTACAATTTTTACTAAACTCATTTTGTTGCCTTTTTGCAATTGTACTGTCACATTACTACCTACCTAAAGAAACATATTTTGTATTTCTTTGCACCAGTTTTATAATCTTCTGCACATTCTGTACCTTGTTTTTTCTGCTACTCCCTGGTCCCCTTCCCAAACAGCTCAATAAGCTTCACCGGTGTAAATAATTAATAAATAAATAGAGGCCCGGATAGTCAAAGCAGTTGCACATGGCACAACTGAGTAGCGGGAGCCAGTGCACAGCACAAATCTCTCTGCGCCAATGCGCAACTATAATGAATGCAGGCGCAAGTGCAGGGGGCATGCCCATGAAGATCCAGTGGGATATTCAACCATGAAACCATGGGGCAAGTGTGGAGCCAATCAGAGATGCACCGAGCAGACTTGTTCCTATAAATACAGGGTGCAAGCACACAGAAAGCACAGGCGAGAGGGAGTGAGTGAGTGAGTGAGAGAGAAAGAAAGAAAGAAAGAAAGAAAGAAAGAAAGAAAGAAAGAAAGAAAGAAAGACACAGAGGGAGAGGGACAGAGGTGGCAATGAAGAGGGAGACAGTGGCAGAGACAGTGTGAGAGACAGGCAGACACACTGCCAGGCAGTGCACCAGGGTGGCACACAGCCAGCAGCAGCCATACGCCCAGGGGGATATTGGACAGCAAGGGCCATGGATAGTGTGCCCTTCATGATGGAGGCCGTAATGAGTGGTGTGAGGGGGCAGCAGGAACAGTGACGTGGCCATGGAAGGGCTATTGGCGGTATGGCTGACACAGGTGGTACCGCGCTCACATCACCTTCAAGCAGTACAAAAACATGGAGATCGTGGGCCAGTACACCCTGAACAGGGTCATTCTGAGGCAGCTGTGCAAGCTGTGCAGTGAGGAGATGCAGGCACCCACCAGACGGAGCCATGCCATGTCTATGGAGACGAAGGTGACAGCCGTCATGTGACCACTCGCCACGTGTACCTTCCAGAGACCAACAGGGGACACCACAGGCATAACCCAGTTTGCCACGTCCCACCTCCTCACACAGTTTCCTCAACACTCTACTGCCATGTGCGTCAGAATGCATCCATTTCCCCAACACACAGGCGGAGTGTACAGCAACCATGCAGGACTTCCACAGGGTAGCATGTATGCCTGGCATGATTGGGGCCATTGACTACATCCACGTGGGCATCCTCATGCCACCTGGCCCCGAGGGTGTGGTGTACATCAACAGGAAGGGGAATCCGAGTGTCAACTGCCAGGTGGTGTGCAATGCCACGGGGCGCACAACCAATGTCTGTGCCACACACCCTGGGAGTGTACATGATGCGTTCATCTGGCACAGCTCTGTGCTGTGCCACAGGTTTGAATGTGGAGATATCCCCACGGGCCATCTACTGCTTGAGTATGGCATGGGCATGGGGCGATGGGCAGAGCATACCTTGGGATGGGGGAAGGCAGGGTGTGCATGTTGGCGTGGGTGCCAGGAACAAGCAAGGAGCGCAGTATAGCATAGCAGAAGGCTAACGATGTCAATATCCACACAGGGGACAGCACTTATCCACTGCGGCCCTGGCTGTTCATTCCCTACCGACGCCCGTCATCCCCAGCAGAGGAACGCTACAACGAGGCACACGCCAGCACGCAAAACATCATCAAGTGAGTCTTTGGCATGCTGAAAGCATGGCTCTGTTACCTAGACAGGTCAGGCAATGTCCTACAGTACAGCCCCTCGAAAGCCTGTGGCCTATTCCTGGCCTGCTACATACTGCACAATATGGCCATTGACCGTGGGATAGTTGTCGAGACTGATGATGGTGACAGCAGTGGGGATGATGGAGACAATGGGCCAGAGGAAGGTGGACAGTCACCCCCTGGGCAGAGGGATCCCCGGCTGATCCAGCAGGCAAGACGTCATCGGGACACCATAGCATAGGAGCACTATGGTGCACACAGGTAGGTGGTGCGATACACATGCATAGGCCACACAAACAGGTACAGCACACATGCAGGGGCATGCATGGCAATGGGCATGCACACACTGAGGCAGGAAGCAGGGTTAAGGGTGACAGGGGCTCACACCCACACACAACCACACACAGCACCCCTCACAACCCCCCCACACACACACGCACCCACACACACAGGTGTGGGTATGTGGCAACCGGTGCAGGACTGCTGTTATCATGCCCATGAAACATGGCCCAGTGGCTGGGAAAGCACACACACACACAGGCAATGTGTGGTGCAACACACAGGCGCCACACCTGCGGTAGGCACACACACACACCACCCATGTGTGCACTGGGCAGCAGTTGCAGACTGCAGGCGGGGTTGTCTGCACATCAGGTCCGCTGCACGGACCCATGGCCACCACGGCCACAGGGTTGGCCATGCCTGGGCCGATTGGCAGCCACAGGCTGTGCATCAGCCATGGAGGGGGTGAAACAGTCCCCCAGGGGTGGAACCACGGGACCGCGACCATGTCCGCATGGGAGTGTCGAGGTGCCCAAACAGCCCAGCCCAAGGTGTGCCTGTGATGCCAACATCAGAGCCTGGCGTCGACTGCGTAGGGGTCGCATGATGCTGGGTACATGGGGTGGACAGTGCACTGCGGGGAGGGTCAACTGTGCCCGGCCACACCCTGTGGCAGCCAGCAGCAGTGCGATCTAGGGATGCAGTCATTGCCTCCTGCATGTGCTGCATCCCCACCAGGATCTGCGAGGGGCCCTCTCCTGCTGCTTGGCTAACTGGTGCATCTCCATGCACAGTGCGCGCACCCCAGTGGCAAGCAGCACCTGTTGCTGAATGGACTCTCACAGCAAATGGGTGTGCCCGGCCAGTGGGTCGGCGTCATGGGGCTCCCGGGCCAGACGCCGATCCCCATGTGGTGACCGGCCATGCTGCACAGCCCCCCTCTCTGGTGGATGCTGCACAGTGGGGTCTGCAGGGGGGGGATTGGGTACGGCAGGCGCACTGGCAGTGGACCCTGTGTCCGACTGCCAAGTGGCACCCACAGCCTGCTGCTGTCGCCTGTCCAGCCACTGCATGCCACCCAGCACCTGCGTGGCTGCACCACCTCCACTGCAGGGCACAGCCAGGGCAGTGCACACCGCTGTGCCTACAGTGGTGGCAGGCAGCTGTTCTGCCATTGGCAAAATGCTGGGCATGCTGCCTGTGTCAGTGGCCAGCTGGGGCATCGCCCCCACAACCGTGGCCATGCTGTCCAGGAAGAGCATTACTTTGTCATCGGTGTCGGACCTTGCCCCAAGCTGTGTCTCTGTGCACAGTACCCCAAGGCTGGCATCCTGCAGGAACACATCCAGGGCCTCGTCCAATCCCAGGTCCAGGACATCCGTCTGCACAGTGGTGGTGAGCTGCAGGGTGTCAGGCCCCCGGATGCCTGTGGAGGTGGAAGGCTGGTCCTACTGGGCTGGTCCAGTGACCATGGCTGCTGCTGCCGCCAGCACCCCACCGTCTGCAGGGAGGCGTGCTGGTGCTGCAAGAGAAAAAGAGGCATATTAGTGATGCATTTCCCACATGTGCCCCCCCACACTGCCACTGCATGTGTCCATGGCATGCGCGTGGGTGTGCACACACACACACGACATGCATGCCAGCTGCATGCACACCAGCATGGCCGTGTATGCACCCTCCACACCCCCAGCTCTGCGTGGCTGACATACTTACCATGCAGTGATGGGTTGCCACCCATCTGGAATCTGCTGCCAGGCACACCCTCCACCGTGCTGTGGCACATGGTGGCTGCCACCATCTCCTCCTGCACCGTGAGTGGTGGCACATCTGCAGGCCCCCTCTGGTGGCATTCTGGGATGCATGGATGGCCACCATCTTCTCCTTGATGCACCTCTTGTCCGTGCCCACCTTCTTCCTGAACTCCTGCGCTGACCACGGGTGGCTGTCCTGCTGGTTGATGCATGTTGCCACCTCCTCCCAGGCCCCAACCCTGGCCTGTGGTGTGCCCGTGGCACCACTCAACAGGGGCTCTCTGTCAAGGTAGTCATTGAAGAGGGCCTCTGTCTCCGTCTTTGTGAAACTGGGCCTGCGCTTGCGAGCAGACCCATGCTCCTCACCCTCCTCACGTTCCGACATGTCGCTTCCTGTGGACATGGACAGCACAATGTGTCAGTGACAGCATCACCCTGTTCTGTCCAACCCTGCTATGCTGGCTGCTCCCAGTGAGCTGCAGCGGCAGGCGTAGCTTAACCCAAAAGGATGCAATACCGGTCCATGGCCTGTGCTGTTTCATGGCACGATGCATGCATATGAGCTTTGGCGCAATGGTAATGACATGCTAATGCCTCCAGTGTGCCACACATTGGCTGATGAGTTTATTTGCATGTGGCATCTGAATATCGCGATTTTGCTCCGTGCGCACTGAGATTGCTCCAGTGCAAGTTGTGGCATAATGCGCACGCATGCACGGTGCGCAGACCCGCAGTGCGCATGTGCCGAACAGTAACATGGTGTCAACTGTGCACTGTGCACCGACTGCACGATGGGGGGCATGGTACATGCTGCGCCAGGCCTGCTATCGTGCACATGCGCACTGCGCAGAGCGGGTGACCCCTGACCCCTGGGTCACACCCTCACCTGTGATCCCGCCTAGCCATGCCCATGCCGCACATCTCTGAGACTGCATGATAAATGGAGACAGCACACATCCCCTTGAATCATGCATCTGGCATATGTCGTGGCCATGTGCGCTTACTGCTGCCATTTTGCTCACTGGCTACAACTCGCAGCATGGCACAGCGAAGGGCACCGAGGGCACAGAACTGGACGTAGGTCGAGCTGGTGAACCTGGTCACTTGTGTCCAGCCCCATGCACCCAGACTGTTTAGACAGGCGCCCCTGCAGCAGTGCAGGGTCACGGTGTGGCAGGGGATTGCTGCCACACTGCAGCAGCTGACCAGGGTGGCCAGGATGGGGAAGCAATGCCACCACCGATATGGAGACCTCGTGAGGAGGGACCCAGAGTGCCTGAGGAGGCTGGAGGTGCATGTCAGGCATGGGGCTGTGCCACAGCCAGGTGAGTAGGCCCATACTACATGTGTGACCTGGTGCTGTACTGTGGTGTTGCCTAGGCTGCCTAGCATGCCCTGCAGAGTGGTGCAATGCTTTCATGCACATCGCGGGGTAGCAGTGCCAGCCGCCGCTTGCATTGCGCTGCAGCTGTGCAGGACATGTCGGGCAGGGGCTCACCCTGTGCACAGGAGTGGGGGTGCTGGACAGCTGCTGTGGATGTTTACTGATGTGTACCTGTCTATGTTCCATTCCCAGGGCCTGAGAATTGCCGCAGGGTGGTGGCAACGGCAGAACAGCAGGACGTAGAGGTGGCACAGGAGTGGCTCCGGCACCAGCGCGGCCACAGAGGGCAGTTAGGCACCCTAATATTCCTTCGCACTTTACATGGGTGGTGGAGGGAGTGTGGGTGCTGGCATGGCCGCCTGTGCCATGTGCCATGTGCCATGGCAGCTGTGTGTGTTGCAGTGTGTGTGGTGCTTGCCACTGCGGCACATCCATTGGACACGTGTGCCAGCTGTTGGTGGGGTGGGTGTGCACCCTGCTACCATGGACGTTGCTGTGGTGCTACCGGTGCACTGTGCCATGTGACTGTCATTGCGCAGTCGGGTGGCCATTGTGTGGCAGGGACCACCGCTGTGCACTGTCATGGTCTGCTGCATTGCTGGCAGGCATTGGCCCACCCCCCTGTGGGTGGCCGGTACAGGCCCTCCAGGGGGGTGTTTCCACTGCCCATTGCGTGCTGTGGGTGGGCATGGTTCCTTGGGACATTGCACTGATCACCTGTCCTGTCCCTTGTCATAGGTGTCTGGCATAGAAGACAGAGGCCCGTGTACTGCTGGCTGCTCCGGCAGCTGATTTTAATCTGTTCTACCACCATGGAGGCTGTGCTGCAGGTTCACAGCCTGCTCCTCGAGGATCAGAGGTGGCAAGGGTGCCAAGGAGTGGCAGGCCGTGGCTGCTGATGAATGGACCCCAGCATTCCCCTGTTTTCCTTGCTGTACCTCCCCATACAGTCCCTTATCCCACTGTACAGTCCCTGTTCCCTGTCCCTTTCCCTCGCTTTCCTACCCTTTCCCAACCCCTTGTTGCTGTAAATAGTTTTTTGGAATTATATGTCTTTTGACTTACCTGCCTGTTTCAGTGTCTGCTTTACATATGGCATGAGGAGCCATGCTGCAAAGGCCCAGTGCCTGTCCGTGTGGTGTGCATGTGTCGGGGCGCGTGTTGTGCTTCTGTGGTTCATTGCTGTGTGCTGTGGTGTGTCCCACTGTGGTGGTGTCCCTCTCCTCAGTCAGTGGCTGTGCCTTGGGGTGCCCATGGGGTGGCTTTCAGGGATGTGTAGTGGGTGTGTGCCTGGTGATGGCACACAGCCATGGTCTTTGGTCAGGTATTGGCCACACTCTGTGTTGGGGCCCCTGCTTGACATTGTGCGGCCTGTCCCATGTGGTCTGCCGAGGCTACGTGGCTCCCAGCATGTTCTGTGCCTGCTGTGTGGGCCACCTGTGTGCCTGTGTGGTGCATGTGTGTGTGCCTGCCTGCATGATCCTGGGTGTGGCCTGCTCTGGTCTGGGTGTGTGGGGGGGCATGGCCTGCAGCCTGAGGGGGGGCCCCCTTGGTGGCCCTCCATTGGCCATTGGCACCTCCTGTTGTCTACTATCTGTGCCACTGTTGTGTTCTGGGGGGGTCTGGATGCCTGTGGGCACCCTGCTGTGCCCTGCTAGTGGTGGCCTCCTGTGGCCTGTCACTGTGCTTCCATGGCTCTGTCCCTGGGTCTCTTCTCTGTGCCATGCCAACTCTGTTAATCTGCTGCTCTGCTCCCACAGATGTGCTGGGCAATCTCTGTCTGCGCCATGGCGCAACTCTGCCATATTCAGCCATGTTGCACTGGCACAGTGCAGCCTGCACAACCTCTGCATATATGGCTCTTGTTGCACCACTGTGCATCGGATTTGTACTGTTCCGGACTTGCGCACATTTCTGAATATTTTGGCCATAGTGTACAGTGGAATGCTGTTGTGCATGAAATTCCATGTCTGAAATATGCTTGTTCTGCTGCAGTAGTGATGTCATTATGATGTTCTGCTGCAGTAGTGATGTCACTACTGCAGCAGAACCACTTGGAATGTGGCACATTGTTGCTTTCCTCTATTTAATTCTGTGGTGACAGTATTCTAGAACTTCTAGAGACTTCACAAGTCAGTTTCATTATGAAAAAGAGAAAAGAAAAACACAATGCACACATTTCACACAATACTATTATACACTATAAAAAATACAGGATGAGCAACTTCATGCACAACCTGTGTGTTCTGCTAACTCGGGGTTCTGATTCCCAATGACTTCTCGAGCTTTGCTCTCGAGGTCAGAGGGAATCAGAACCCCTCTGTGGCAGAACACAGTGGTTGTGCATAGTTGCCCATCCAGTATTCTATATGTAGTCAACAATCCCTGGCTGTCAGTTACTATGGAGCCCACCTTGGCAGGGGGCTGGCTAGGGTTCTTATAACGTCTATTGTGGGAGTATGAGGCACTGAGGCAGATGGGGCACCTTTAACAAGACATACAGCTAAACACAGTAATTCATTGTCCACACCGAACTTCTTCAGTCAAGCCATAGGGGTTATTTAGATACAGGCTCAACATCCTAGATGTTCTCCATCATTGGGAACAGATCACTGCTGAGTCAGCTCACTTTCCATGCTACAGGGCTGTGGTCGAGGCATAGAGCAGGAAGCACAGGCAAACCAGGAGAAGTATATACAAACAGAAGAGAGAAAGAAAGAAATAAGTGCCTCAGCTGGGTCTTTAACCCAAGTACCTGGAATACCGTTCCAGTTGGCCTACCAGCTGCACCACCAAGGCAACTGGAAACTGGGCTGTCCCAGAGCACATTACTCTTTCTCCAGTACACAACCTGGTGCTGTACAGGTAATTACATTTTTTAATCACAAGAGTGCGGTGTGCACATTTATGGAACACATACAAACAGAAGAGAGAAAGAAATAAGTGCCTCAGCTGGGACGTGAACCCAGGCCACTCGGAATACCCTTCTGTTGACCTACCAGCTGCATGACCAAGGCAACTAGAAAATGGGCCAACCTGGAGCACATTACTCTTTCTCCACTGCACCACATTTATGTCTTTCCCTCTTCTGTTTGTATGCATTCCATACCCCTGGGGAGCATGGTAAAGTTTAGTCACTCTGTGGGGCATAGCTGGCACCATGTCTGACCTGTGCCAGGCTGGCATGGCAGCATTCCTCAAAGCAGGCAAGATTAGAGGAATGATTTTGGGGGGAGATTTTGGGATCTCTAGGAAGTCTACCAGCTCTTTCCTGGTGACATCCTGTTCCTCAGTGTGGAAGCCCATGGCTAATGACAACTGCTTTATCACATTGAAAAACGTGGGGTCCTCAGGAGGAGACCTGGGAGTATGCTTAACCGAATCCTCACTGACAGAGGAAGCTGTGGACCTGTCAGAGACCAGGATCTCTTCCTCTACTTCCTCCTCATTATCAGGAAGAATGAGGTCTGGATGGTACTCCTTGATGTTGACCTCTTCCAAAGCTTGGTCCTGCGTCGGATGTGCCAACGATGGCCAGCATGGAGCCTCCCATGACCAATGAGTAGGGGTCAACAACGAAGCTGCCTTTGACAGCATCAGCGAGGTGGGCCTGTACGCACCCAGTTACTGCACAATAACCAAAGTGAATTTAGTCACAATGTCGTTAGGTTGACATTTGTTGATGGAGGGGTCAACAGCACAGGTATCAATGACCTGCCTGATACATAGATACATAGATAGTGTCGGCAGATAAGGGCCTATGGCCCACCCAGTCTGCCCATTTGAGCTTGTAATTTCAGTTTGTTTTCCTAGAAGTCTGTTGCACCTTACCCCTGACCTCCAGAATTCCTTTATATCTATCCCATGCATTCTTAAATCCCGTGATTGTTTCAGCCCCCACCACTTCCTCTGGCAGGGTGTTCCACTTGTCCACCACCCGTTCTGTGAAGAAATTCTTTTCATGTTTCCTCTGAATCGTCCCTCCTCCAACTTCATCCCATGCCCCTAGTCCTGGAACATCTTTTTCGCTTAAAATAGTGTTTTCCTGCACCCTGTTCCTCCCTGTAAGATACTTGCATGTCTCTATCATATCCCCTCTCTCCCTCCTCTCCTCCAGGGAGTACATGTTCAGTTCCTTCAACCTGTCTTCATAGGACTTGTGATGCAATCCATGCACCATCTTTGTTGCCCTCCTCTGAACCTTCTCTACCCTGTCTATGTCCTTACGTAGGTATGGTCTCCAGAACTGTACACTGTACTCCAGGTGGGGCCTCACTAGTGTCTTGTATAGCGGAATTATGACCTCCCTTCTCCTGCTGGTAATGCCCCTGCCTATACATCCCAGCATCCTATTTGCTTTACCTGCTGCCTTGTCACACTGTTTCCCTACCTTGAGGTCATCAGAGATGATAACCCCAAGATCCCTTTCCTGCTTGGTGCATGCTATATCCTCACCCCCAACTGATATATTGTGCGTGGGTTTTGTGCTCCTATATGCATTATCTTGCACTTCTTTGCACTGAATTTCAACTGCCAAACCCCTGACCATTCTTCAAGTTTCTGCAGGTCGCTTCTCATTCTGTCTACACCCTCTGGTGTGTCTACTCTGTTACAGAGCTTTGTGTCATCAGCGAACAGTGAAATTCTGCCTTCTAGGTCCTGCACCATGTCACTGATGAAGATGTTGAATAGGACCGGTCCCAGCACTGATCCCTGTGGTACCCCACTGGTCACTCTTCCCTCTGTGGAGTGACAGCCATTTACCACCACCCTCTGTGTCCTGCCACCCAGCCAGTTACCTACCCACCACACTACTGTTCTGCCCACACCCATATTCCCCAGTTTGTGTAATAGTCTTCTATGTGGCACAGTGTCAAAGGCCTTGCTGAAGTCCAGATAGGCCATGTCCACTGCCCTCCCCGATCCACCTCCCTAGTCACCCAGTCAAAAAATTCAATGAGGTTGGTCTGACATGACCTCCCCCTGGTGAAACCAAGCTGCCTTGGGTCCTGTAGTCCATTGACAACCAGATGTTCCACCAATCTCTCCTTTAGTAGTGCTTCCATGATCTTCCCCATTACCGAGGTGAGGCTGACTGGTCTGTAGTTCCCTGCTTCCTCTTTGTTCCCACTTTTGTATAAGGGGACTACATCTGCTGTCCTCCAGTCTTTGGGTACCTCCCCTGTTTCCAGTGATCGGCTATACAGGATAGCCAGAGGTTCAGCCACCACCTCTCTTAGTTCTTTAAGGACCCTGGGTGCACCCCATCTGGCCCCATTGCTTTATCAACTCTTATTACTTCCAGTTCCTTCAGGACCCTTTCTCGTGTAAAGGGACTTGTGTCCATTTCTGCACCATTCTCACCCCTTGTACCCTTTCAGACCCATTACCCTCCTCTTCCTCAGTAAAGACTGAGCAGAAATACCTGTTCAGTATGTCAGCTTTACTGTTGTCATCCTCCACGCTGCCCCCATCCTCCCCTTCAGTCTCACTATCCCTCCTTTGTCTTTCTTTTTTCACTTATGTACCTGTAAAGGTTTTGTCCCTCTACCACTGATTTTGCAATGTGTTCTTCTGTCTGAGCTTTGGCTTCCTTACTGACCTCCCTGCCTCCTTTGCTTCTCCTGGTACTTCTCCTTACCCTTCTGCCTGTGTCTTTTGTATTGCCTGAATGCAATCTTTTTGGCTTTCACTTTCTTTGCTACCTCTTTGGAAAACCATAATGGTCTCCTCTTCCTTTTCCTCTTGCTAACCTGCTTAATACATAATTCTGTTGTTCTTGTAATCCCCATTTTAAATACTGCCCACTGTTCCTCAACCCCTGATTCCTGTCCCATTCCCCTTAATGCCTCTTTCAAGTATCTCCCCATTTTCCCAAAGTCTGCCCCCCTAAAATCCAGGATACGTGTTTTTGTGTGGTTTGGTTCTGCTCTTTCTGTGATTTCAAACCACAATGACTGGTGGTCACTGTTTCCCAGGTGCTCCCCCACTGTTACCCCCATCACACTGTCCCTGTTTGTGAGCACAAGGTCCAGTATTGCCTTCCTGATGGGACCTGTGAACCCGAAGAGTCTGTAGCCCTGGAGGGAGTAGGGTCAGGCCTCAACGGGGGGCCACTGATGATGAAGGAGGGCCCAATGATGCGGCGGTCGACAGCCGGCCACCTTGAGAACTGGGCAGGGGCGCTGTTGGTAGGGGTCTGGAGAGCTCAGAGACCTGGACAGCGGTTTTGCGCTGTCTGTGCAGCCGATGAGGATCCCCCAGATGAAGAAGAAGAGGTAGTTGGGGAATGAGATCATCACCGGGGGAGAATGGTCGCAATCTCTGTCTTTCTTATGACTTTTCTCCAAGGACTTGGAGGCCTGGGAAGTTGATGACTCCATCAGCGACTGAGAGGCTGGGACCCCAGAGGACCCCCAACCGGAACTGGCTATCCATCAGGAGATTTTTAAGAGCCTTTCTGCATCACCTAAGGGTTGTTTGGTTAAACTTCTGACAGAGCACACACTCAGAAACTTGGCGGTCAGGCCCAAGACAGCAGACACAGTAAGAATGTTCGTCTGTGAAGGCAATCTTCTTTCCGCAGCAGCAGCGATGGAAGACAGAAGTTGAAGGATTAGCTCTCGACATAAACAAGTTGAAGGAATCTCTTTAATAAAAAAGATTCTGAAGCACAACAAAGAAAAAGCCATAGGCAAAAAAATGGCATAAATACAGTGTCAGAACTTCCGTGGAGACCCATGCGAGTGAGTCGATGGCAGGAAAGAACTGAGGAGGAAGCAGGGCCACTCACACCTTTATAGGGCTGGTGACCTCAAGGAATGTCGACCGCGTGGGCAGCCCCAGTTGTACTGCTGAAAATCTTCCATGTGGATCCTACTTCACCAATGGCGAAGTTCCTACTGTGTGACCTGATGGCTGAGATACCCCCAAAGAAGATTTACTGGGACATATCCCTGGCTACCACTGTATTGGGATCTGGGTGGGGCACAATTTCACTCTGTACCTTGTTTTCCAGGGAGTCTCTCAGTATAATTCACAGCACCACTGTATGCTGCCCAGTTTATTCTCCCTCAGTAGGGATGCTGGCCAAGGGTAAATCCATCTTGGTGATCCACTCCATAACCCCTTAGGGGTTACCTCTTTCAGACCTCTGCCACTTCAGCACCAGAGCTGGTTGAGCTTAGCTTGTGACTGTGGGAAAGGACAGGCCCTGGATCACCAGGGGCCTAACATTCAGGCTCAGCTGACTACACTATCAACACCTCCTTCTGGAGCTGTTGCTACACTTAGTCAAAGATGCACTAGGAAGCGGCTCCACCCCTTTTATTAGTTACAGGCAATTCAATCTGACCAGAGCGGGGGAAGGGAGGGAGGCAGAGCACACTATTACATCCAGAATTGGAGGTGGTTACATCAATTAAATAAATGAATGGATGATTTATGTGTGTGGGGGTGTGTGTGTGTGTGTGTTAAAATTGCAACATACTATGCGCATTTTGCAGTGCAGTATTTTTATGGCGCAGAAATGTTGCAGTTACCATTCAGCACGTACACCCCCTTTCAATTTTTGCCACTTAACTTGAACATAAAGTAAAAAGCATGATGACCATAGTGTTCTGTTTTAAATATACTATGCAGTATCACAAAAGTACATAAAAAACACCATGCCAGAAATCTTAATGTAAACTTTTGAGGTATGGACTAACTCAGGACAATTTTTGAAAGAATGATTTTTTTTCTCAAAAATGCATGTTGTATTAAATAAGAATGATTCCAATTGCAATATCTAAATAAAATATGTTGTACAGCATCAATGTCATTCCTGTACTTTTATTGCAACCACAGTGGTAATCAATCTACAAAACAGCTAATTATCTATCGCACCTTCTTACAGCACTCCGAGTCTCAACACATGGGTTATAAGCACTCTTCTCATAGCAGAGTTTTATTTAAGTCTAAAAATTTATTTGTGTTTTGCTCATAAAAGTTCTAAAACATTGTGAAAATGCACAGCACTTGCCTCACTGTGGTTAACAAACATAACACTTCTAGAAAACCTATATAATTGCTTTCTGTACAGCTACAGTAGTATTGTCCCAAGAAAAAAACTGCTAATCAATTATTTAAAACCCTGCATAGGCTGATGCACAAAAGGAATCCCAAATTCAAAATACGATCCCTCTCCTTCCTTGTAGCTCCCAGAATCCCCAGTTCTTTTGTGCATCATCCCAGGCTGGTCATGTTTTTATCTGGCTCTGTGCCAAGCTTCAAGGTAAGCCTACAAAACTTCCTTTGACCAATAATTTAGATTATTCCCAGAAACCATATTACTGTACATATAAACAAAAAACAGTGTATTTAAAAAGGGGGCATTTACCCGTTAATACATCTATTAATTCAAGGGATATTGGTGCATCTGCATGAGTGGTTAGCTGCAGCCTAGTCTACGAGTGGCATCAGGGCTATCGTAGATCTGGAGTGAAAGAACTGGAATTTGCAGTTGTTTCCAGTTACAGAAACTCCAAAAAAATAAAGAACAAAGTCTGCTGTGCTCAAGGAAAAAAAAAAACATGGTTTACCTTGTTCAGCTGAGGAGGAGCAGGAAGGCCAACGCCCAAGGCCAAGTTGTCGGGTCTCACGAGCCCCCCTTTTGGCTTATCTCACTCAGCTGGAAGGGACGCGGCTCTAACTGAGGAGTGCAGGCTCTGTAGTGAGATCTGATTCAATTTTGTTTTTCCTGGGGGTCGTAGTTCATTCACCTTGTTCAACCACAACTGCCACAGGAGTCTCCCCACAACAGTTTCAGCAGCAAAATGGAGCAGCGAACAGAAGGAGAGAAGCACTTGCCAGTGCCCTTACCAGAATGCAGTCCTAACGACTCACGGGCTATCCCCCTCCTGCTTCTGCATCATGAGAGCCTCCTCTGGCACCAGCGGTGGGCTATTCTCCCCACACAGTGAACAGCCATCTTCTTTCCACGGGGAGTCTCCTCACTAGGAGCTCTTCCTTCAGCTGCCGCCATTTCCCTTTCCTCTGTTCAGCACGAGAGGATATCAGCCGAGATCTCGCGAGATGCCCTAGGAGATCTGGCTGGGGATTCCTCTCCCAAAATGGCAATGCCCAGCTGTCTCCTCTCCCAAAATGGCACCCGCAGCTCTGCCGGCTCTCTTAAAGGGACAAGCCCCATTTTAAGCACTGTCGATTAATTTTAAATTTAAAGCACAGTGACCACAACGAAGAACGAGGGGCCTATATTTCCAATACCTGAGGCATCTTTTACAATGGTTTTTTTTTTAATTTTTATCCTGTGGTGACTGGCAGGAACTTGGTGCATGCTGTGAATTTTAGAGCCTGATGTATATCTTCAGCGCTCGTTTTGTGCCAGTCAAGTGACTACCTGCTCTTTGACCAATGGTCACAATTAATCAGTGGTCATGGCCCATTCCTTAACAAGCCCAATTGTATTTGTGTTTTTCAGAATCATGACTGCAGTCAGAAGATTGCGCAAAAAATGCCCCAACATTCTGCTCACCTCAGATTTCGGGGACCTCTGCTCTCTATGCATGGTGGATGCTGAACTGAGGGATTTTACCTCCAACTCAGGATCCACAGATGAGGACCCCATAAATGGTAATGCCTCCACCTCATCCCAGAACATGATAGTGCAACTGTTCCAAAAATTCCTGGATAGAATTGATTCATTGGGACCGAACAAAAGACCCAGGTCCCCAAGCAAAATACCGTACCCAAAGTGACCCGGAAACACCTCAGACCCAGATGACATCTCAGAGTCATCTGGGAACAAGCACTCTGAAGAGGAGGAGGAGGAGAAGGAAGAGGATATGGTAGCCCAACTTTGCCCCTAAGACGCTATCCCTGAACTCATCAGGGTTGTATGCGAGACACTCAGAATTGATGAACCTGTAGAGCAGCCGGACAGTAAACTAGACCCTTTGGTGCGGGAGAGAAAACAATCCTCCACTTATTTCCCAGTATGCAAGGCACTAGAAAGCATACTAGGCAAGAATGGGAGATGCCTGACCTGACTAAGACTAGAGAGAAGGAAACCTTTGAAAGAAGGTACCTGCTGCCTCAGGATAAGGAGAAGCGTTGGGCAACCGCCCTGAAAGTAGACTCTGAGGTCTCTTCCCTTAGTAATAAGACCGTACTGCCTTCAGAGTCGACATCTGCCTTGAAGGATCCCATGGATAGAAGGGTGGACGAGATAGTTAGACAAGTTCATGACATGATGATCATGAACATGAGGGCCTCCATGGCCATGACTTACTTGGCGAGGGCTGTACTCAGATGGTTGGAGGCAGCGCAACAGAACATCCCCAAAACCGCCACCATGGATTATGCTATACAGGCCATGAAGCACTTGGCCGATGCCACAATTGACAGTTTTAAGATGGTATCCAGGTCAGCAGCATCTATCAATAGAGCCAGGAGACATATATGGCTCAAACTCTGGAATGCAGATCAGGAATCAAAGTCCGGAGTGATGAAATTACAGTTCTCAGGTGACAAAGTCTTTGGACCCAGGATAGAGGAATTTGCCGTAAAGAAAGGGGACAACAAGGACCAGGGTGGCCAGGCTACCCTGCCACCCTTCTGGAGCAACACATTTTGTCCCTACTCAAACAAGGCCAAGAGGGGCCAAGACCACCAAGGGCAAGACAGATGCTCATTTGGCTTCAAGCCAAACTTCTTCAACCACAAACAGGGTTACCAAAGCAATCAAGGTCAGGGCACTCACTACAATGCCAAACAAGGGTACAAACAGAAAAAGTCTAACAGGGGATTCTGCCAATGAGAATTCACAGGTCCAGGGCCATGCAGGCGCAGTGAGGGGAAGATTACAACACTTCACCACAACCTGGACCAAATCAATAAAAGACAGATGGGTCAAGGAGATAATTTCACACGGATATGCCATAGAATTCAATGCAATTCCAAGAAGAGACAGGTATATAGAATCACATGTCACAAGAGACAAAGCAACCTCTCAAAATGTAAGAGCTATCCTAAATCAATTGTTACACAGAAGGCCATAAAGCCGGTTCCAAATCAAGAGAGATACTCCAGCATTTACTCGGTGTTCTTTCTAGTCCCAAAAAAGGCCAGGGACCTCAGACCCATCCTAGACCAAAACTTTGTGAACCAGTTCATACGGTACCAGAAATTCAAAATGGAAACCCTAAGATCAACGATTGCGGCAATCCGCAAGGGCGACATCCTGACCTCCACAGACCTGAAAGGTGACTACTTACACATCCCTATCAGACCAGCCCACCAAAAATTCCTCCGATTCAGCATATTAGGTTACCATTTCCAGCACCAGTGCTTGCCATTCGGACTGGCATCGGCCCCACAAGTGTTCACCAAGGTCTTGGCACCCCTAGCAGCAAAACTGCGCACAGAGGTGATTCATGTGATCCCATATCTGGACGACTGGCTAATGCGGATGAGATCAGTGGAAGGGTCACAGTCAGCAACCCTCAGAGCCCAACAGTTGCTCAGGGAACACGGGTGGATCATCAACGAGGCCAAGAGTCACTTGACTCCCACGATGATGATAAAGCACTTGGGAGCCATATTCAATACCACAACGGGCACAGTCAGACCACATTAGTGACACATTGCAGGAGAATAATGCAATGCAATTCAACAACACTATGGCATCTGATGCAGCTCTTGGGCCTCATGGCGCCTGCATAGACCTGCACGACTGGGCCAGGTTACATATTAGGCACCTGCAACGCCTCTTACTAGACAACTGGAATTACAACCAACAGAATTACAACCAGAAAGTGACAATCCCTACAAAGGTAAAGAGATCACTGAAATGGTAGGTAGACCCACACAACTTCACACAAGGGGCTAGATTGGAAAGAGATATAACAAGAACCCTAGAAACAGACGCAAGCCTGCTAGGATGGGGTCCTGTACTGGACAGACAGTCAGTCCACTGGGTGGGCCAAGCGGTCCTTATCTGCCATCAAATTCTATGTTTCTATGTTAAATGGAAAGACCAGGAGTCAAAACTCCCAATCAATATGTTGGAGACCAGACCCATTTGACTAGCCCTCATACACTTCAAAGCTCAGGTCACAAAGCACCATGTAAGGGTGCGCACAGACAGCCGAGTGGCAATGGCATACATCAAGAAGCAGGAAGGAACAAAGAGCAGGGCCATGGCTCAAGAAACAGTAACACTAATGCTATGGGCAGAAAAACATCTGCTCAGTCTCACCGCAGTCCACCTGGCAGGCAACCTGAATACAAGAGCAGACTGATTGAGCAGACAAACCTTATAGCAGGGGGAGTGGCAACTCAACCCAAGGGATCCAGAGGAGATGGGGCCCCTTCCAAATGGATCTCATGACTTCGGCAGCCAACACACAATTGCCGGCCTACATATCCAGATACAGGGACAAAACAGTGGTAGAGGTGGATGCAATATCCACACCATGGAGCTTCAAGAGAGCATACATTCCCCCCCCACCGATATCCATGATACCAGCGGTACTACAGAAGATCAGAGACATGGGCAGCATGGTTGTCCTAACAGCCCCAGATTGGCCGAGGAGAACTTGGTATACACTTATCAAGAGAATGTTGACGGACACTCCCATGACACTCACCCACCACCAGAACTTACTCAGACTGGGGCCGATCTGGCATGAGGACCCTCAACCACTGAAACTGATGGCATGGCTGCTCAGAGGGCTAGACTGTAAAGTCTAGGGATATCGGGTAAGGTAGTGGACACCTTGGTACAAGCCAGCAGGGAGTCCACTAACATAACAGACACTGGTGGGTATTTGCTTTCTGGTGTAAATTCAAAGACATAAGTGCATCCCAATGCAATATTTTGAATGTTTTAGAGTTCCTGTAGAATGGATTAGACAAGGGGTTAATGGCTGCATCCTTAAGGGTGCAGAAAGCTGCCACTGGAGCAATAAGGTGGGAAACAGATGAACATTTATCCGGAGCAAATCCATTAGTTCAATCGTTTTTAAGGGCTGTGACTAATATTACGCACGCCCCAAGGCCCATAGCTGCTCCGTGGCACCTCAACTTAGTTCTAGATGCTCTGACCATCACGCCATTTGAACCCCTAGAGTCAACTGCATTATACATACTCACTATGAAGACTGTGTTCATGGTAGCAATCTCTTCAACTAACAGAACTAGTGAACTACAAGCTCTCTCATGTAGAGAGCCAGTCCTCACTTTCTTTCTAGACAGGGTCATACTCCGACCCATCCCATCATTCATCCTGGAGGTAGCCAATGCCTTCCACACAGCTCAGGAAATTACAGTCCCTACCCTCTGTCCCGAAGAAGGGGATCCTAACAGGGAAACCTTCCACTGCCTAGACCCAGCTTGTGCAATCCAGACCTACCTGGCCAGAACGGAGAGCTTCCGACAGTTAGACAGACTATTCATACTGCACCAGGGTCAGAAACAGGGTCTAGCAGCATCCAGGTCCACAATAGCAAGATGGCTGCGAGACACCATCTCTCGGGCCTGCAGGGCAGGTGGTAATGCCCCTCCATCACATATCAGGGCACACTCCATGAGAGCAGTGGCTACCTCTTGGGTGGAGCGTAATTCTGCATCAGTATAAGAGATCTGCCAGGCAACAGCCTGGGCATCTCTGCACACATTTACCAGGTACTACCTGTTGGATACCGGACTAACAGGTAGCTCAGAGTTTGGTCCCAAGGTTCTCCAGACTGCTTTGAGTCATATTCTTCCTCCCTCCCAAGATAAGTCCAATGCTGCTGTATAATCACCTATGTGTTGAGACTTGGAGTGCTGTAAGAAAGTTGCGATAGATAATGGTAGTTTACTCACCTGGTAAAGGTAATTATAAGTGTACCTTCTTACAGTACTCCATATCCTACCCATTGAGGAGGAACATAACAAGCAGAGAATGAGAAAAGGGATTGTATATTGTATATCGAAGAATGTATGTGCAATACTGATCAGTGAATATAGAAATAACGGATGTACATCCTACACCGACAGTAACAGTGTAACAAGTTGCCATGTTAATGGAATACAGTGGAAAGCAAATAATAATCTTTTACATTGCGTCAAATCAAATCAAATCAAATTTTATTTATAGAGCGCTTTTCAAAATTGTCAAAGCGCAGATACAATAAAAATAAACAACCAACAAATAAATATACATTTAAAAACAATTAAAAGACAATGGGTTGGCCTAATCAAAGGCTTTCTCAAATAAATAGCTTTTTAAAGAAGCCGTGAATTGCTCTGTGGACTGGCACTCTCGAATCCAACGAGGTGGAGAATTCCACAGGGTTGGAGTCATAAAAGAAAAAGCTCTGGCCCCAGATGATTGAAGACGAACCCTGGGAACCTCTTGCAATCCCTTGTCGGCAGAGCGGAGCGAGCAAAGAGGGCGGTAAGGCCGAAGGAGATCTTGCAAGTAGTCCGGTCCCTGACCGTGTAGGGTCTTATAGGTCAGCAATGCGACCTTGAAGGTTATTCTCCATCACACTAGCAGCCAGTGCAGTTCGCGCAGCACAGGTGTGATATGGCAAGTTCTTGGCAGCCCCATCAACAACCTGGCCGCAGCATTCTGCACCAGCTGCAGGCGATGGAGATCCATCCCCGGCAACCCTAGATAAACAGCATTGCAATAATCAAGATGCGAGGAAACAAAGGCGTGGACTAATACAGGAAGGTCATCGTGTGGAACAAGGTGTTTTATTTGGGCAATATTCCTCAGATGGTAAAAGGAAGACTTGACAATGGCCGACACCTGCGCCTGCAGTGTCAGCTCGCCGTCAAACATTACGCCCAGATTTCGCACCTGTTCAGAAGGTCTCAACTGTTTATCCCCCAACACAAGGCCGGAGGAAAATCCAGGAGACAACTTCTCTGCATGGTGACCTAAGTCCACCACCAGCACCTCGGTCTTATCCGGATTCAGTCTTAACCAGTTAGCACTCATCCAGCCCTGAATCTCAGCGAGGCAGTTGTTAAAGACCAATAAGGTGTCATTTTGTTCGGGTACAAAGGACACACAGAGCCGAGTGTCATCTGCATAGCAGTGAAAACTCAGCCCATAATGCCTTATAATGTCCCCCAACGGCAGCATATAAACCGTGAACAATATGGGGGAAAGCACATAACCCTGCAGCACCCCACAGGACAGAGCAAAGGGAGCTGGGAAAAAATTTCTGATACTACCCTCTGAGTTCTGCCTGTGAGGAAAGATTGAAACCATTAAGTTATGTTGTGTGCTCTTCTACCCGTCAGCTTCCTTACAGGGGTGACTGAGGGTTGTTAGGATTGGATTTTTCTGTTACATTGTCAGGAGTAGCATAAGCTCTGGAAGATTTCATACTGGGGAATCTGGGAGCTACAAGGAAGGAGAGGGATCGGATTTCGAATTTGGGATTCCTTTTGTGCATCAGCCCATGAGAAGAGTGCTTATAACCCATGAGTTGAGACTCAGAGTGCTGTAAGAATGTGCTCTTATAATCAGCTTTACCGGGTGAGTAAACTACCATTCTAAATGTTAGAAATTAGTGCGGAATACCTATTCGGTGTGAGTGAGTCAGGCTCTTCTACATCAGTTTAAACAGTGCATTATACTGGGTCATCTGTCAGCTGCAACTAAAGTCTAATAATGAAGTCCATACTTTATGAACAGTATCTTTCTGCTTCTCTTACCAGTTAAGATATCATAAGTGTAAGCCAGCACTGCCAACTAAGAATTAATTGTATTGCCTTCCACACTGTCACTCTGTCCTGGGCCACTGTCATATGGGCTACATCTAGAAAAATAATGTGCGCATCTTCAGAGAATGCAGCTCCCCAAGCAGGGGTGGCAAGTTTTGAAAAATATTGTGGGTGTTCAGAGTAATTATAAAAGGCTGTGGGTCTGCGGCTGCCTAGGCCCCCAGAAGCTACAGGATTTTTCATGCTTTGTGGTGCATTTTGGAGGGTATTTTTATACATTTTGGAATGATTATGCCACCATCACAACTGCTCCACTGTAGACTGACCAGATGCTAAGATCCATATGAGAGTGCCCTGGAGGGATCTTTCATTCCCTCAATGTTGCAAGCATGCCATGAATAGGGATTTTGGGTTACACTGCAACCACCCCACAGGTTGAAATATTGCCCTGGAGGGCCCTTTGATGCCTCCAGGTGCTACAAGGATCACTGCGCCACCACCACACAGGGTGCAAGAGTGCCCTGGAGGGTACTTTGATGCCTCCAGTTGCTGCAAGGACCAACAGAAGAGTGCCCTGGAGGGCACTTTGATGCCCCCAGATGCTATAAGGACCCATAGAAGAGTGCCCTACAAGGAACGTTGATGCCCTCAGATGTGTCAAGGATGCCCTTAGTGATTTTAGGTTGCAGTGCTACCACCTCACAGGGTGCAAGAGTGCCCTGGAGGGCTTGTTGATGCCTCCAGCTACTGCAAAGATGCCCTTAGTGATTCCTGGTTACTGGGCCACCACCGTACAGGTTGTAAGAGTGCCCTGAAGGGTACTTTGATGTCTCCTGTTGCTGCAAGGACCCATAGAAGAGTGCCCTCTGATGCCCCAGATGCTTCAAGGATGCCTTTAGTGATATTAGGTTGCAATGCCACCACCCCACAAGGTGCACGAGTGCCCTGGTGGGCTCTTTAATGCCTCCAGCTGCTGCAAGGATGCCCTTAGTGATTTCTGGTTGCTAGACCACCACCACACAGGGTGCAAGAGTGCCCTGGAGGGTTCTTTGGTGCCTCCAGTTTCTGTAAAGACCAATAGAAGAGTGCCCTGGAGGGCTCTTTGATGCCTCAAGGTGCTGCAAGGAACCATAAATGAGTGCCATGGATGGCTCTTTGATGCCTTCAGGTGCTGTAAGGATGCCCTTAGTGATTTCTGGTTGCTGGACCACCACCCCACAGGGTGCTAGATTGCTGTAGTGGGCTCTTTGATGTTTCTGTGTGCTGCAAGGACCAATAAAAGAGTGCCCTGGAGGGCTCTTTGAAGCCTCCAGATGCTGTAAGGATACCCTTAGTGACTTCTGGTTGCTGGGCCACCACCCCACAGGGTGCAAGAGTTCCCTGGAGGGCTCTTTGATGCCTCCAGGTGCTGTAAGGATGCCATTAGTGATTTCTGGTTGCTGGGCCACCACCCCACAGGGTGCAAGAGTGCCCTGAAGGGCTCTTTGATGCCTCCAGGTGCTGCAAGGACCCATGGAAGAGTGGCGTTGAGGGCTCACTGATGCCTCCAGATGCCGCAAGGACCCATAGAAGAGTGCCCTGTAGGGCTCTTTGATGCCTCCAGGTGCTGTAAGGATGCCATTAGTGATTTCTGGTTGCTGGGCCACCACCCCACAGGGTGCAAGAGTGCCCTGGAGGGCTCTTTGATGCCTCCAGGTGCTGTAAGGATGCCATCAGTGATTTCTGGTTGCTGGGCCACCACCCCACAGGGTGCACGAGTGCCCTGGAGGGCTCTTTGATGCCTCCAGGTGCTGCAAGGACCCATGGAAGAGTGGCGTTGAAGGCTCACTGATGCCTCCAGGTGCTGCAAGGACCCATAGAAGAGTGCCCTGAAGGGCTCTTTGATGCCTCCAGCTGCTGCGAGGATGCCCTTAATGATTTCTGGTTGCTGGGACACCACCACACAAGATGCAAGAGTGCCCTGGAGGGCTCTTTGATGCTTCCAGTTTCTGCAAAGACCAACAGAAGAGTGCCCTGGAGGGCTCTTTGATGCCTCAAGGCGCTGCAAGGAACCATAAATGAGTGCCCTGGATGGCTCTTTGATGCCTCCAGGTGCAGTAAGGATGCCCTTAGTGATTT
The DNA here is from genome assembly GCA_016271365.2 of Neoceratodus forsteri. NCBI lineage: Eukaryota > Metazoa > Chordata > Ceratodontiformes > Ceratodontidae > Neoceratodus > Neoceratodus forsteri. The sequence continues at coordinate 1,573,953,479 of CM057453.1, read as the reverse complement.
CTGGTTGCTGGACCACCACCCCACAGGGTGTAAGATTGCCATAGTGGGCTCTTTGATGTTTCCATGTGATGCAAGGACCAATAAAAGAGTGCCCTGGAGGGCTCTTTGAAGCCTCCAGGTGCTGTAAGGATATCCTTAGTGATTTCTGGTTGCTGGGCCACCACACCACAGGGTGCATGAGTGCCCTGGAGGGCTCTTTGATGCCTCCAGGTGCTGCAAGGACCCATGGAAGAGTGGCGTCGAGGGCTCACTGATGCCTCCAGATGCTGCAAGGACCCATAGAAGAGTGCCCTGAAGGGCTCTTTGATGCCTCCAGGTGCTGTAAGGATGCCATTAGTAATTTCTGGTTGCTGGGCCACCACACCACAAGGTGCAAGAGTGCCTTGGAGGGCTCTTTGATGCCTCCAGGTGCTGCAAGGAAGCCCTTAGTGATTTCTGGTTGCTGAGCCACCACCCCTACAGGGTGCAAGAGTGCCCTGGAGGGTTTTTGATGCCTCCAGGTGCTGCAGGGACTCATAAAAGAGTGCCCTGGAGGGCTCTTTGATGCCTCCAAGATCTGTAAGGATGTCCCTAGTGATTTCAGGTTGATGGGCCTCCACCCCACAAGGTGCATGACTGCTGTAGTGGGCTCGTTGATGTTTCCATGTGCTGCAAGGACCAATAAAAGAGTGCCCTGGAGGGCACTTTGATGCCTCCAGGTGCTGTAAGGATGCCCTTAGTGATTTCTGGTTGCTGGGCCACCACTCCACAGGGTGCAAGAGTGTTCTACAGCTAGAGGGCTCTTTGTTGCCTCCAGTTGCTTCAAGGACCCATGGAAGAGTGCCCTAGAGGGCACTCTGATGCCCCCAGATGCTTCAATGATGCCCTTAGTGATTTTAGGTTGCTCTGCCACCACCCCACAGGGTGCAAGAGTGCAATACAGGGTTCTTTAATGCCTCCAGTTGTTGCAAGGACCCCTTAAAGAGTGCCCTGGAGGGCTCTTTGGTGCCTCCAGGTGCTGCAAGGATGCCCTTAGTGATTTCTGGTGGCTGGGCCACCACTCACACAGGGTGCAGTCATACCCTGGAGGGCTCTTGGATGCCTCCAATTGCTGCAAGGACTCACTGAAGAGTGCCCTGGAGGGCTCTTTGATGCCTCCAGGTGCTGTATGGATGCCATTAGTGATTTCTGGTGGCTGGGCCACCACTCCACTGGGTGCAAGAGTGCCTTAGAGGGCTCTTTGATGCCTCCAGGTGCTGCAAGGACCCATAAAAGAGTGCCATGGAGAGGTCTTTGATGCCTCCAGGTGCTGTAAGGATGCCCTTAGTGATTTCTGGTTGCAGTGCCACCACCCCACAGGGTGCAAGAGCGTCATGGAGGACTCTTTGATGCCCCCAGGTGGTCCATGGGATGGGTGCTATTGGCTTTTAGAAGACACTGTGATTTCGAATTTCACAGCCTCATTAAATAATTGCCAGAATCAGCATATCATTAGCTGTCTTTTGGAAAGATTTCTACGATGAAGAAACATGTGTCCGTGTAATGTTCTTAGAACTTTTAAGGAGCTGGTCAACAGCAGGAGGAGTTGTAACTTGTTAGAGACAGTCTCACAATGCACCTGTTTCTCAGGCCAAACCTGAAAGACTAACCCTCACCCACTGGTTAAACCCAGCACAGATACCGAGAAAACCTGCCCTCATCCTAGCCTAGCCAGGAGCACTAGTAAGCTACTAATCCTCCTTCAGGTTCTGCGTACAGATCCCCAACCCCCCTTCTCCCATCTTCCCAATCATAGTCTATCAATGGACCTTTTGTGGTCTCCAGGGCTGAGCCACCCCTAGAATCATCCAAGACATAACCTAAATCCTCTTACAATCGCTTTGTTTTCCACTATTTGCCTAAAATTCTCATGTACTACTCTTGAACTGCCTAATGTGCTGAACCCTGTAACAACTGTATTTGTTCTGAATCTGTAACTACTGTATTTGTGTCTTGTATTATTTGTCCACCCTGACGTGGAACCTTTCTAAAGAGCTCACGCTCAAAGGTCTTCCGATATTTACAAACAAATAACCAAACAAATAAAAAAATAAATAAACATAAAAGAAAATGCCATGAATTATTATACATTACTTGACCATTTAGGTGTTCTTGCGAACTGTTGCTCTGCCAATGAACTCATCAGCTATTTTTCCATGTCTAGTGAATCTATGCATTCATGATGAATGTGAAGCAGAGCCACACTATTTAACCGTCTCTGTGACAGTTTTGATCCAAGGTATGTTTTCAGTCTCCTTAGTCCTGAAAAAGAATGGCTTTGCCCCCTGCACCCCCTGATTTTGGATTACCAGCCTGGGGTGCATGTTGGGAGGGACAACACCGGAATGTGGTTAAAAACAGCCAAGCAGTGGCAAAGGTTTCTCCCTGGTCCAGCCCCGAAACCAGTCCCTACTACACTGAAGCTGGCCAACCTCACCACCACACCACATGGCTGGCTCGGTTGCAGCAGGCACACTCCTCTGTGAAACCTCTCTTCCTATCCCTCCCCCTCTCCTCCCAACCCTCCCCTTCAGGTCGCCGTCCCTCACTGTTCTGTCGCTACCCTTGCAAGGGTAACCCAACATATTAGTGCTAAAAATGAGTCGCTGTTTTTATAGTCGCTCATTTTCAGTCGCTGTCATCACTGGATACTGATGCCTTGTATTCAAATCATTGCCATAAAAATCAGATATGGGATCTACTGGTCCTTTTCCTATAGCAGATTTTTCTGCTTCTAACATGAGCTTCTGAGCTATAGACAAATCTATTTTGGAGAAAAACAACAACCTGATCAATGACTTGGAAAAATATTCTCTGACGTGATCTCTTGGGGATGTATAAGTAACTGATTCTGAGCCATCGTCTATACGTCATGGAACTTTGCGTAGATGAGAAGAACAGGTTTGTCTAACTGTAGTTCCTCCACTCTTCCTTCAGCTGTGCTCCAGAAGTTGTCAAACTGCCCACTGTATTGTTGTATAGTACCAAGAAGAGTTTGTATCATACCATTTGCTTTTAGAAACTGAAGAGAACTTGCCTGAAGGACTGTGTTTACGCTGTCACAATAAGAGAACATTTTTAAGCGAAGACTCCAGAAGAAAAATCCGTTACATGACTGTAGCTGTGCCAAGAACCTTCCTGCTTTTGCCCCATACTCGCATGTATGCTGGAGGACACTGTCCAGAAATCCAGTAACACAGTATAGTTTTCTAGAATCAAATTTAAGCTAGTTGCCCTGACTGTCCACCTTGTCAGAGCAAATGGTCATAAAGAGTCAGGCCGAGTGTCTTCCATACCACTCTGTATGTTTTCAAAAAAGTTAGCCATTTGGGAGAATCTCTAATGAATGTTATGAGTTCCTGTAACTGATTTAGCATGTCTTGACATTCATGTATTTTGCTGATGCAGTCCTGTACTATGAGGTTCAAAGAATGTGCCAAACAATGTACATAAAGTGCCCTAGGCTCCACATCATTTAGGCTAGCCTGCACTCCAGAATGAATCCCAGCCATCATAACACTGACCCCGGCATTCATGTATATCCAAGTCAAAAGGTAACATGACATCTTTCAGAATACTGACTAGTACAGTAGCATCTACTGCTGGTGTTTCATGAAATCTTAAAAATGATTCTTCAATGCAGAAATCCTCACTGACAAAGTGAAAACATACTGAGACTTGCTCATGAACAGTGATGTCCGTTGTTTCATCCATCATTACAGAAAAATACTGAGCTGTTTTGATTTTGGAAACAATTTTATTTTGCACATCCTCTGCCATAATGTCTAGCATTTCATTCAATATGTCATGAGACAGGTTCCACCTATATAGGGTGCCGGCGGCAGTGCGCCCTGTCATTAGGGTGCCATGTCCCGATGGGTTGTCCCTCTTTTGTGGGGCTGTGTCCCTCAGATCCTCCATGCCCCGCTTAAATAGTCTAACTCCGGGGCAGACCTCGAGGGGTTGAAATTCAATGGCCCCCTAATGAGGGCACACTGCCATCAGCGCACAGATGGCCAGAAGGGCATGAGACAACCACCTGCAGCTATCCCTTAGCAACACTGCTGCAACTGCAGACTATTGCTGGCTCGCACTTTTAGCAGTTGCAAGTAATTTGAAATGTCATATATATGACCCCTGAAAGCAAGTCCCTGTTAAGCTAAGAATTTTAAGGTTGTCATCATTTTCAAAAGTGCTATTCATGCATCTATAGCTCGCTGCCTACTAGCATCAGAAATAATGTTATACACATTTTGTTTGACCTGCGTATTCAATACAGCCTCACTGTGACAACTAGTTTTCTCATGTGATTCAATCAATCAATCAATCAATTTCATTTGTATACTGGAAGGTATGTGAGCAAAAATGCCTCTTTTCACAAACGTCCAGTGTAGGAAATAATACAGATGAACAAATATATAGGCCAGTGGAATACATAGGACATACAGTGAACTACCTTCAACATACAACGAAGTAAATACATTATATGTACAGGTGTATAGAAGTACATTATCTATACAGGTGTATAGAAGTTCAAGGAACTAACAAGAGCAAAATAAAACCAGCATATTACATGGGTAAAATTGTACAAGAGTCGACCAGAAGGCAGACTGATTATCCGAAATGTTTTCAGGTATTGTATAGGGCAAGAAGTTTTAGTGCACTCGGTGGGGAGAAGAAAAGTGTGGGTGATGCGGAGGAGAGAGAGAGAGCCACTGGGATTTACCAAGAGGGCCATGGAGGAGGCCTATCAGGGCAGCTGCAGGTGGATGATAGGAGGATGTGCTCCTTCAAGGAGGAGTTTTTTTTTAAATTCAAGTTTATTGATTTTAACATAACCCATATAAACAAGGTCATTACATAGCTTATGTCAGGTACTTATACACGGTATAAAATAAAAAGAAAAAAGGGGACCCCCCCCAAAACAAACATTACCCTCCCCAGAAACCCCCTATATAGTATGCCACATAACTATGTAACTAGTCCTATTAGCGAGTTCATAAATACATCAAATCTCAATCCTGCCTTCAAAATCCGAGGAAGCAGGTGGAAAAGGGAAAAGGGAAAAATAAACCACAGTGGGCATCAGAGAGGACGGCAAGAAATCATTGGTGCAAATATAGAGCATACAAGTTGCCCCATTTTTTGTGGAACAAATCCATGCGATTACGTGAGCTGGCTATCAGCCTCTCCATGTTAAAGTATGTTGAGAGCTCCGCCAACCATTCAGAATAGGTCAAGGTCAGCTGGTCGGTCCAATGTTTAAGAACTAGTCTCTTGACCACTATAGACACAAGGGCGATGTGGTATCGGCGTTCTAAACAATCTATGCCAGAGTAGTCCCCTAGAATACAGATTTCAGGAGTAAAAAGGTTGGTGAGGCCAAGTAGAGGGTCTAGATTGTCTTGGATAGCGGACCACAAGGGGGCAACCTTATTACAGTACCAGAAAATATGTAGGGAATTACCTTCGCTGTGTGAGCACCTGGAGCAGAGGGAGAGAGATAGTTTTTTAAGCTGGAAAAGTTTCTTAGGGGTGTAGTACATATTATTCAATATATAATATTGGGTAAGTCTAAGCCTATCTTGGGTATGGTATTTGTGCAGGTCCTTCCAAATATGGGCCCAGTTGAGGGTGGAATCTGGGAGTAAGGAAAGCCAGATGCTAGAACCTTCGGTCAGTTTCGGGAATTTGTAGTCCAGTAGGAAGGAGTATATTAGCGAAATAGAGTGTGGTTTGGAGGCGAGGGTAAAGATGTGAGAGAGGAAGGGTTGAACCTTGGGTTCTCTAAACTGTGAGTCAAAATTCGCAGCAATAAGATGCCTTAATTGATACACTTTAAAAATCTTATTATTGGGAATGTCGAATTTAGCTAAAATATCAGGGGATGAAAGGAGGGATCTTTGGTCGTAGTAGTGTTCTAGGTTAGTTTCTTTAATTTGTGGGAGCCACTCAGGGGTAATCATCGAGTTGCCCAACTTGATATTGGGGTTAAGGATGATAGGTTGTGCTAGATCCATTTTAGGGAAAATTTTAAGGAAATATAGACATTGGGAAAGAGATTTAAGGGATGTGAGAATTGTTTGGTCAGTTATCCACTGTGATAGCACAGAGGCAGGAGTATAGAAAATTGCATAGGGATCCAATTTAGACGCCGAAAGGATCAGTTTCTCAATTTGGAGCCAAATCGGGGAGGAGGGTTCAGGGTGGGTTGAAAACCATCTACCTAGTTTAGAGAGGTGGGCAGCCCAATAGTAAAATACTATATTGGGAAGTCTGAGACCACCCTTATCCTTAGGGAGGATAGTTTGAGAATGAACGGCTAACTGCTTTCCTCGCCAGACAAACTTCGAAAATTGTGTGAAATTGTTGTAGATAAGAGAGCGGCAACCAAAGACCTAGAAGGTTAAGAGGATAGAAGATACGGGGAAGGATATTCATCTTAATAATATTAATCCTACCCCACAGGGAGATAGGAAGATTGGACCATCTTTGTAAATCTAGCTGGATATGAGTCTTAAGGCTATCTAAATTGAGTTTCCTGAGTAGAGAAGGGTCTGAGGTAAAATGAATACCTAGGTATTTAATCGATTTAGGGGACCATCTCATGCCAAATTTGATAAGTTCGAGTTTGTATGTATAGGTATTTAAAGGGAATATTTCAGATTTGGATATATTCAATTTATATTGAGAGAGGTTGCCGTATTGAGTGATGAGTTGTAGTGCGTGTCCTAGGGAAATGGCGGGGTCAGTAACATGTAGAAGTATATCGTCAGCATAGGCTGAGAGGACTAACTCATGCTGATGTACCATACAACCTTGAATAAGTGGGGAGGATTTAAGCTTAAGAAGAAGGGGCTCGAGATATAAGTTAAACAAAAAGGGTGAGAGAGGGCAGCCTTGTCTGGTACCAGTATGAAGTTGGAAGAGTGAGGAAAAAACACCATTACAATATATCTTGGCCGAGGGAGATTTGTATAAAACCTGGATCCATTTGAGAAAAGGAGTTGGGAAGCCCATCGTAACCCAAAGAAAAGACCAATCAACTCTGTCGAATGCTTTCTCTGCGTCTAACGAAATCAGGGCCATTGGGAGATGGGATGATTGGGCGAGATGAGAAATATGAGAGAGGGTTCTGAGGGGGTCTGATGAGGAGCGAGAGTGGACGAATCCAACTTGTTCTGGGCTAAGGAGATGGGTCCAGGTTTTCTTAATCCGTTCGGCCAAGACCTTAGAAAGAATTTTCATATCGCAGTTTAGGAGAGATATGGGTCGGTAACTCGCTGGATCAGTGGGAGTTTTGTCCGGTTTAAGAATTAGGATAATGGTGGCTTCGAGAAGTGTGGGGTCCACAGTGGTGGAAGAGAAGAGGTAATAATATAGTTTGAGGAGTAAAGGGGCAAGCTCTTTGGAAAAAACCTTGTAAAAATTTGAGGGGAACCCATCTGGGCCTGGTGCCTTATCTGGGGCCATGGAGGCGATAGCTTTTTCTATTTCGGAAAGTGAAATGGGGGCAGTCAGGGTTTCCTTATGAGAGGGCAAGAGTTGGGGAATGTCAAGATCTGCCAGGTAGGCTGATATGTCTGAGAGAGAAGCAGAAGAAGAGGGCATACTATAGAGGTTCCTATAGTAATTCTCAAAAATCTGTGCAATTTCTCTGGGAGAGGTTTTAATGGAGCCTGCAGGAGATTGAAGGGCCGGGATTAGTCTGGAGCTTTCTAGTGTACGAAGTCTTAAGGCTAAGAACCTGCCGGCCTTCTCGCCGTGCTCAATATATTTGGTTTGAGTCTTAAAAAGGCAATATTCAGCTTTTTCTTTAAGGAGATCAGTATACTCGTTTTTGACTGCCAGGAGGGCTTCGAGGGAGGACAAAGGAGAGGAAGGGGAATAAGAACGTTCAAGTTCCTTGATTTTGTTCATTAGTAGGGAGGCACGAGATTGTCTAGCTCTTTTCCTCACCGAGGCCAGTTTGATTAATTCGCCTCTTAGATAGCATTTTAGGGAGCTCCAGATGATGTCAAATCTTGAGGTGGATCTAAGATTGTTCTCAAGGAAGTGAGAAATGAGGGTCTTGATGTGGGCCACTGAGTGGGGATCCTTAAGGAGTTGAGTATTAAGCTTCCAGATGGTGTCCCTTTGGAAATTCGGGTCTGGGGAAATTCTTGCCCATACTATTGCATGATCGGAGAGCACAATCGGCTCGATACCAGATTGAAGGAGACTGGGGAGAAGGGTTTTGCTAATCAAGATTAGTCTATTCTAGACCAGGATCCGTGGGGTTGAGAAAAAAAGGAGAAGGACCGAAGGGAGGGGTTGGAGAGACGCCAGGGGTCACATAGCCCTAATATATGCAGAAAATCTAGTAGGGACCTTTGAGCCGGAGTAAGCGGACGGCTTGATTGAGGGTCTTTGTCCAATAGGTGGGATGGAGGAACGTTCCAGTCACCTCCTAGTATAAGTTGGGAGGGAAGTAGGGTGCTTATTTTATCTGCTAGAGTCATAAAAAATTCGGAGCTACCCCCTTTTGGACCATAGATTGAGCCTAGAACGACAGTACCACCATTGAGGGAACCCTTGATCAATATAAATCTGCCCTCTGGGTCAGTTATTGTTGTATTTACCAGGAACATGATATGTTTTTTAAAGAGTATGGCGACACCTCTACTAGAACTGGACCCATTTGCAACAAACACCTGCGAAAAACCAGATCTGGACAACCATTTAGCCTCAGAGTTGGTTAAGTGGGTTTCTGGTAATAGTAGAATATCAGTCTGGAATAAGTCGCAATGGTTAAATACTTGATTCCTCTTGACTTTCTCCCTGAGCCCACGCACATTCCATGATGCAATTTTGACAGTATTTACAGCCATTTTAAAAACAGGATAACAGAAAGGCAATTAATAGAACTCGCAACTATAGCCCAATAGAAAAAGCACACTCTAAACCCAAAACTCCAACCCGCTATGGTCTGCCAAAAAGGGTTTATCAAAAATAACAGTGTCTTAAACAAACAGAGCAGATCTAGTTTAAAATAGTGCATCTGAAGAGGCAGACAGGTCAGCCCTCCCAGCTCCCCATTGAATCCCCTGAATAAGACAAACCAACTATATACATCCTGGTACCAGGCATAAACATTCAAAAATTGAGTGCAATTATGACGAAAGCCTGCAGAACCAGGTCCCTGTTGCAAACCCAGAAAATCCTTTACTATTAAAATCTTTCAGGTTAAAAGGTCTCCAAAAAACCAAAAGCAAAGACAGAGAAGTGATTTTCAACTGAACCAGGTGAAACAAGGATACCTTATATATGGAACTGGGTTTACACACACCCCCCTTCTATAAGCTCGTAATGCAACTTACAGCAGTTACAAAGGGCTCAGGAGTTATCCCCCCCCATCAACTAATTCCGTGATCTTTATATTAGGGATCGATTCCACAGAATAAATCCCTTTTATTTCCAAAAAGAAAAAAGCCCAAGGAAAGGGGGTTTACTCACCCCCTAAACCTGGCTGTAGGAGAAAAACAGGAGAATGGCAGGATGGGCCGAGAGATGGAGGTACTATCCCACCAAAGCCATATTGTTTCCCTGGGGAGCTATTATGAGGTGGGACCAAGTTGGTCCCTCACTGAGAGCAGCAAGGCTGAGACCTGCGACCACCCCTGGTTGGTTCCGGGTAGATAGCGAGAATCAGAAACAACGCGGTTCACCTCAGCCTCCGTCCGGGCCGGCGGGGATCTCCGCTCGCCCCTACAATGTCGGAGTCAGCTACTCAGGTAAGGCAAACAAAGACAAAAAGGAAAAGAGAACAAAAAACATCAAAACCTAGAAAGAACGATTTAAAGCCTCGCCTTAGGTCTGAAACAGGGGACTGAAAGTTCAGCCATTTGTTTTAAAAAGATTGGGAAGTTTGGCAGAGAGGTCTTTATTGGCCAAGTCCGGGGAATTGTAGCTTTGGGAGTTGTCCCCAATAGTAACTTTGAGGGTGGTAGGATACACCATTCTGAAGGGGATGTCCGCCGCAATTAACTTCTGGACGATGGGATGGAATGCAGTTCTCTTCATTCTGGTTTCTTTGGGAGATCTTGAGCGATGCGGTTTGGCCGGTCCCCACATGATGGATTGCAGTCTCAGGATTTAGTAAGGACATGTTGTCTTTCGATGTAGCTAAGGAATTTCATGATTTTTGGTCGTGAGGGGGAGCCCGGCGAAGGTCTGGGTCTCAAAGATCTGTGTGCTCTCTCCAGGTGGTAGTGGGGGTTAAGAGGTGAAGGGCCCACTGTTTTGGTTAGGAATTTCTGAAGAAAGGCGATGGGGTCCGATCCCTCCTCAAACCCCGGTAGACCCAAAATGAGCAGATTGTTTCTCCGATTGCGACCTTCCAGGTCTTCCATTTTTAGTTGCAGCTTCTTGACATGTTGATTTAACGTGGTCAGATCGGCTTCCGCTTTGGTTTTCCACTGTTCTAGGGAGTGGATTCTAGCCTCCGAATCAGACACCCTCGTGGTGAGAGAGGAGAGATCCCCCCGAATAGATTTAAGCTCCGAAGTGATGGTTTGCAGTACTTCCTTCAGAGGAGCTAGTTCCTGTAAAAATTTCTCCTCGGTGAGAGGATTAGGCGGCTGAGCTTTATCACTCATTTTATCAGAAGTAGAGCGGGCTGGTTCCTCGGTTTTTTAGGCAGCTTTTCAGGAGTGGCTGGTGGTGTGTGCCTAATTGTGGCCTGTTTTTTCTCCACCTCCATCCCCTTATATATTCGAGGATTATAACAAGAAAATGCCCAGAGGCCAATAGGTGGAGTGTAGTCGTTCAGATGAAGTGTAAATTGTTGAAGCTGTTTTTCATGAAATCGCAGATTGGAGTAGATAAAGTTGATGGGAGTAGAGAGCTCCAAGCCCCTGCTGCTGCTCAGCAAGCTAGCATCATGTGACCTCCCTTCAAGGAGGAGTTGAGCAGTATATGGACCGCAGGCCTGGATTTCGGGGGTAGATCGTTGTAAAGCTTAGTTCCTTTGAAGGTAATGGACTTCTGGCATGCTTAGTCCTGTAGAAAGGGGTGTCAAAAACCAGACTTGAGGCACCTCTAGTCAAACACCCAGGCGTTGTGAGTGGGAATAGGGTGATAACGCGGGGGTGGGAGGGATATTGAGGTATATCTTATGTAGGAAGGAGAGGATCTTAAGAAGGAACCTCCCTTCTAGAGTGGGCCATTCGAGGGAGGAATAAAGTGAGCAGAGGTGTGTTTTCCAGGGGAGACCAGTGACGAAACGTGCTATGCTGTTGTAAGTTTGGAGAAAAGGAGGGATGAGGTAGGGGGAGAGAAGACAATAGATCTGTAGTTGATAAGGGGCAGGAGGAGAGAGCTAGTGAGGTGAAGTCTGGATGCAGGGATGAGGAACTTTCTAATCCTGTCGAGCAGATCAAGTCTGACATACACCCTCTTTATGAGGTTACCGATGTGGAGATTGTATGTGAGGTGGGGGTCAAGGTGGAGACCTGGGTATTTGAATTCTGACACCTGTTTAATGAAGTTGCCGGAACTGTCGAGGAGTTTAAAACCAGGGTCTGGGGTTTCCTGGTCAAGAGAAGATCATGAGCTTGGTCTTTTTGGAGTTGAGGACAAGGCAGTTACCAGAGAACCAGGAGTGAAGCTTATGAAATCAGACTGCAGATTGTGGAACATCATGGCAGGGTTTTGGTTGCTGCAGAAAAGGGCCCCGTCTTTGGTGTAAAGGACAATTTGAGTGGAATGGTATATCGAGGAAAGGTTATTTTTGAAGAGTGAGGAAAAAAAGAGGGCCCAGGATTGATCCCTGGGGGACAACATATTTAATTGGACATTCCTAGGAGAAGTGGCCTTCGATTGCAGTCTTGTGGGATCTCCCAGAGAGGTAGCTATTGACCCATTTTATGGCATCATTGGAAAGATGTAGGCCTTTTAGGGTGTTAAGGAGGAGGGCATGGTCCACAAAGTCAAAGGCCTTGGTGAGGCTGACAAAAATGGAGCCAGTGTACTGGCCTTTGTCATCAATTTTAAGGATTTTGCTAGTGAACTGGACCAGGGCTGTTTTGGTGCTGTGCCCAGATCTGAACTCATGCTGACCACTAGAAAGTAAGTTATTGGATTCCAGGTAGTCGGCAAGTTGAGTGTGCACAACCTTCTCTATAATTTTTGAAAGGGGGCAAGGAGGAAAATAGGACAGTAGTTGCCCACCTTATTTCTAGGCCCAGACTTGAATAAGGGTCTGATGGTGGCAGTTTTCCAGATGGTGGGGAAGAAGCCAGAGCAGAGGGAGCAGTTCAGTAGGTCGGTGATGGGGACTGCCAAGACACTGATGGAGAGTTTAAGAATTTTATAATCTATACCATCACCACCTTTACTGGGTTTGTGGTTATTCCCATGGATGAGCTTTTTGGCGTCAGCAGGTTTTAGGGCTTTGAAGTAGAAGTTGGGGAAAGTTCTGCCTTGGGTCGGAGTGGGGGGTGATGGGGTGGGCATAGGAAAGGAAGGGGTAGGTTTGTATTTTTGAGGTCGCAAAAAGTTGTTGAAAATGTTAGCCACTTCAGTCAGGTCATTAGTCTGGTTGGTGTCATAGTGCAATGTGATGGGATCTGAATTTTTGGTCTTGCCTAGTACCAAGGTAAGGATCCCCCAAAGCTGACAGGGGTTAGAGGATTCACTGAGTTGTTTGTCATGCAGGAAGTTGATTTTTGCTTTACTTGCAGCCAATTTGCACTTGTTTCACAGCAACCTATACAGGGAGAGCTGAGCTGGTCTCTGTGCTTTTGGTAGCGGGCCCAGGCTTTGTTCCTGGATCACATGAGTTTGATGACATTAGGTGAGATCCATTCATTAATTTGACCCCTGGTCCTGATTTTTTTAAGGGAGCATGCCTGTTGCAGACACTGCCAAGGATCTGGGAGAATTTATCTAGGATAGAGTCGCAGTTGCCTGGCCCCTCTGTGAAGGACCAGTCCACTAGACTGAGATTGTGGGTTAACTGCTTGATTTTCTGATTGGTTAGTCTCCTGGAGAAAATGAATTTGGGGGAAGGGCTGGGTACAGAGGCTGACCACAGGCAGAAAATGGCACAGTGATTGCTGATACAGTCAGGCAAAACATTGGAGTTGGTGATGCGGGACGGGTGCGAGGCAACGATCTGGTCTATAAGTGTGTGAGTCCCAGTTTTATAGTTGGATCTAGTAGGTGAGGAGATGAGCTGGTGGAGACCTAGATTCATGATACAGGATTTGGCAGTGTCGGTATGGCCAGAGTCCCAGTTTATGATAAAATCACAGAGGAGGATCCACTCTCTATTCAGTGGGAGGGAGTATTTAAGGACTAGTAAAGACTCAAGGTCTTCAGGAATTCAGCGTGTTTGCCGTTCATTTGCATCACCAGGTAAGAAAAAAGGTTTGTCTCCCCATACGATGCACAGGGGTAATGCCAAACTTCACCCAACAACTAACACACCAAAATCTGGCCAATGGAAAATCATGTACACAAATGCTCACAGCCTGGGAAATAAGATCCCAGACCTGCAGGCAATAATGTCAGAGGCTAAACTGGACATAGTAGCAATTAGTGAGACGTGGTTTACCAGTAATCACACTTGGGAGACTTCAGTACCTGGCTATGTATTGTTCAGAAGAGACCGAGGTGCGTGGGGAGAGGAGTGGCCCTGTATGTTAATGAAAATATCAAAGCTACAGAAATTCAGAATACACATAAGGAGCCAGAAGAACTGTGGGTCAGCCTGGAAACAGGAAATGGGACAGCCATAAGAACTGGGGTTGTCTACAGGCCCCCAGACCAGAGGGAGGACATAGACACATTACTGTTAGAAGATATACAAAACATGACAGCTAAAGGGGAGTTCTGATAATGGGAGACTTCAACATGCCAGATACAGATTGGTCAATACCAGCAGGAACATCTGCCAGAACTAGACTCATAGTGGATTCCTGCAGGGAGGGCCTCAAACAACTGGTACAGCAACCCACAAGAGACAGGGCTATCCTAGATCTAGTACTGACTAACAAAGAAGGGATCACAGATCTCAGGTAGAAGGTCACCTGAGGGCCAGTGACCATCACATGGTATGGTTCAATTTGGCTACTACATCTAAATCATCCCATTCCAAGGCAAAAATATGGGACTTCAGAGGAGCTGACTTTGATAAGATGGCCAACAGAGTTAAGCTAGCCCTGGCAAAAAGAAACACAGGTGAGGAGGTACAGGCAAAGTGGGCAAGCATTATGGATACAATACTTGAAGCAACATCCCATTGTGTTAGACAGAAAAGGAAGTGCAAAAGAAGAAGGAAACCACTTTGGTTCTCAAATACAGTAGCAGAAAAGGTCAGAGCCAAAAGGCTGGCCTTCAGAAAATATAAGGGAACACAGCGGGATGAAGATAGGAGGCATACCAAACTGCCCTAAGGGAAGCAGGTAAGGCAGTAAGGTAGGCAAAGTCCCAAACTGAGGAAACACTAGCACGAACAGTAAAGAAGGTGACAAGACTTTCTATAGATACATTAGTGAAAGGAGAAAGTCCAGAGGGGTATTGCTAAGCTAATGGAGAAAAGGGAGCATGTGAGGAGGAGGACCCTGTAAAGGCATCTATCCTAAATAGATACTTTTGCTCAGTATTTACTGAAGAGAAGGTAGGGCAGGGCCACAGCTCAGCATCATGGACACAGGGGGAGGAGGTGAGCACTACTCCCTTCACAAAAGAAAGGGTCCTACAAGAGCTTGCTAAGCTCAGGTGTGGATAAGGCAATGGGACCTGATGGCACACATCCCAGGGTACTTAAGGAGCCAAAGGAGAACTCAGCAGAGCCATTAGCAGAATTGTTTAGTGAGTCTCTGAGCACAGGAGAGGTCCCAGAAGACTGGAGAAGGGCTCATGTGATCCCACTCACAAGAGTGGTAGCAGGGAGGAGGCGGGAACTACAGACCCGTCAGTCTTACCTCAGTAGTGGGCAAGATTATGGAGGCACTCCTTAAGGAAAGGATAGTGCAACACCTGGAACCATAGGGCACAGGATCCAAGACAGCATGGGTTTACAAAAGGAAGGTCCTGTCAAACTAATCTCATAGATTTCTTTGACTGGGTAACCAGAGTGGTGGACCTAGGGGGTGCAGTTGATGTCGCCTACCTTGACTTCAGCAAAGCTTTTGACACTGTTCCACATAGAAGATTGATAAATAAGCTAGGTAGGCTCGGGGTGGGTCAGAAGTTGGTCAACTGGGTGGCAAACTGGTTGACGGGCAGAAAACAGAGAGTGGTGGTAAATGGTATACAGTCAGAAGAGATGCAAGTCACAAGTGGGGTACCTCAGGGATCAGTCCTGGGGCCAGTCCTATTCAACATCTTCATTAGTGACCTTGCAGATGGACTAGAGGGTAAGGCTTGTCTGTTTGCAGATGACACCAAGATCTGCAACAGAGTAGATGATCCAGATGGGGTGGGCAGAATGAGAAGAGTTCTGGATAAACTAGCAGAATGGTCAGAAGAGGCAACTGGATTTAATGCAAAGAAGTGCAAAATCATGCACATAGGGAAGAGAAACCCTGAAGCCACTTATAGGCTGGGGAGTTGCTAGCAGTCACAAAGGAAGAAAGAGACTTGGGCATCATTATCACTGATGACCTAAAATCATCCAAGCAGACCCCTAAAGCAGTAGGTAAGGCTAGGGGTGTTAGGGTGTATTAGTAGGGGTATCACAAGTCGTAAGAGGGAGGTAATAATCCCTCTGTACAAGACATTGGTTAGGCCCCATCTGGAGTACTCGCGCAGTATTGAGGCCACACCTTCACAAGGACATTAACCAAATTGAGGCAGTCCAGAGAAGGGCAACCAAAATGGTGCAGGGACTGCATCAGAAGACATATGAGGACAGATTAACGGAGCTCAATATGTATACCCTTGAGCAAAGGAGGGAGAGGTGATATGATCGAGACATTTAAACACCTTAAGGGCATAAACAAGGTGAAAGAGTCTAACATGTTTAAATATAAGAAAAATAGCAGGACAAGAGGACACAGCATGAGATTAGAGGGAGGCCGATTAAGGGGAATGTGAGGAAATTTTTCACAGAAAGGGTGGTGGATGCATGGAATGGCTTACCACAAGAAGTGGTGGCTATGAATACAGTGCAGGGCTTCAAACAGGCATGGGATAGGCATAAGGGAGCAATACAAATGACTATGAATAGATAGGTCACTGACAGAGCAAAGGCCGATGGCACATTTATAAGGTAGAAAAAGAAATGGGCAGACTGGATGGGCCTTGCGGTCCTTATCTGCCGTCAACTTCTATGTTTCTATGTTTCTATGTTTCTATGTTTCTATGTTCTATGTTTCTATAGAGTGCAGGGTTCCTTGGAGGAGACAGGTGGTGGTGAGGGTGACAGTTGTATGGCCAAGGAGGAGGTGGATTGAGAGGGTTTCAAGTAGGGAAAACTCAGAGCTGGGTTTGTGTTCGGTGAAAGAGAATTTGTTAAATATGAAGAACATGTAGCCATCCCCTTCTGTACTGTGTTTGTCCTTTCTGACAGCAGTATAGCCATTGAGCTCGATCTCCCCATCGGAGATTTTGTGGGATAGCCAGGTTTCGGAGAAGAAGATGACATAAAAGTCATAGAGGGCAGCCGGTAGCCCATGATATAAGCGCTGGGGAAAGGGCACCTATAATAATGGTGACCCTTTCCCCAGCACATTGTAGGAACGGCTACAGGGAATAGGGCAACGAGATAGGGGGGTGGGCAAATATAGCAACTTCCTGATGCTATATGTACGCGCACGGGGAGGGAGGAAGCGAGCACGTACAGGAGAGGATGTGAGGGGTTGTGCCACGGTGGTTGCCGAGCTGACCCCATGTCGGCAGGGTATGAGGTTCGGGTCCAGGCACTGGTGCGTTTTTGTTGCACCTGGCCCAAACCTTTTTTTTCTTTAATGTTTCACACACACCCCGACATGCACCCCCCTGGAGTTGAGAACCTTTAGTAGGGGGGTGCGGGGGGCAAAGCCCTCCATGAGGGGGGTGGGGGAGGGGTGCAGCACAGAAAACATTACAAAAACTGAGTCCCCGGCGCCCTTTTGCTGTGCTCCGGGGTGTCAGAGTGCTAGAAACAATTTTCGGCACTTTGACTTAGAGAGAACAGCGATTGCCTTTAGGCTATCACATAGACCCAGGCAGGCCAGGTTTGGAAGGCACTGAGTTTGGCTGGGAAATTCTGAACATTTAGGTGGACTATGCTGATGTTTCCTTCCTTACTAAGGAGGGGCTGAGGGGTGGGGGTGACCGGATTTCCGGGCCGGGGTTAGGATGGATGGTACCTGAGAGGAGTAGAAGGGGAATGAGGGTTCTGGTAAAAATAGAGACATGAGTTAGTGACTTGTGTCTTTTAGATCTGCAGCGTTTAGTTGTAATGGTGGGTGCATGGATGGAAAGACACCAGGGGCAGTGGAGGGACAGTGCAAAAGAGAGGAAGGATAGAGGGTCATTAGGATAGAGCTAGTAAAAAGGGATGTGGGTGTTAAAAGGTTTCGTGTGTAGCGAGAGGGTACAATGACCAGATGTGGGAAATCGAGGGGTAGGAGTGGTGGGGAGATACATGGGGGGGGGTCAAGATGTAAGAGGAGAAGGAGAAGGAGAAGGATTAACATGGTAGGTGCAGCAAAACAGATGGATGGAAGAATATGAGAGTGAAGTTATGAACTCCTGAGTGAGAGTGGACAGACTATAGGGGTGTTGAGTTGGAAGGTTAAAGGTCTGCTTAAAGTGTTAAGTAATTAAGGCTGCCAGATGGAGTAGTGGTTAGTGTCACAGCCTTTAGTGCAGAAGGTGCAGTGTTTGAAATCTGGTTGGTGCCAAAGAGGAGACTCCTAGGAAAAATGGAGTACTGGAGGCGGACAGGGGAGGACAGGGGTGAGTTTTAGGTCAGACGATTCAAGGTGGTAAAGGAGAAAGGATGGTGGGGAACAGTAAATGCAAGTGCAGACAGTGACTCCTACTGGTCGGATAGTATAGGGAGCAGGTGGGAAAAATGGGTTGTTAGAAAAACAGCCCAGCATCACATGATCTGTCACGTGATGGGAAGAGCACATAAAGGAAATGACAACCAAGGGTGGGTGGGTGTGGTGGGAGGTGGGGGGTTAGCGGGACAACACACACACACACACAGATTCAACAGTGCTGAGATGCTGTGTATTCCAATACATGATTTCTGTGTGCTGTTCTGTGTGATGTACACTCCACTGGGAGTGCTGAGGCATAAAAACCAAAAAGTCAACATCTATCGCCTTGTGCCATGCATTATAACCAGTAACTGTGAATGCTTCATCAGCTTTTTCTGGAAAATGTCAGCAGTTTTTTTTTTCTCTTGCCTCGTTACACACTGAACAGTAGACTTTTTTTTTTATTTGAATCATACAGTACATGAACCATTTGAAATGGACACGCTACCTTTCTTGAAAGGTTCAGACTTTTTTCTTGGAGACTACTACTGATTCATGTCTGGGTTTTTCTTTTCCAAGTGGACTACAGCTGCTGCTACACGACTCAACCTCAACCACATCTGTGGCTATATGGTCTGATGCTACCGCTGTTTCCTCATCTTTAGAAATCATATCTGCTACAGTCACATCATCAAGTCCTGCTATGTCACTTGTTGATGGTGCTGTACTGCCTCTTGGTTCACTTTGCTTTGCTTTGCCCATTTTATAATAAACTTGTCCATTTTCAGTAATAGTGTGTGTGCGTGTGTGTGTTTTTCTTTTAGTGTTGTTCTCGGAACAGATTACACTATTGAGTGCTTGACAGATTGTGATTTAAATGTTACAGAGAGTGAGCGGGGGTCAGTATAACACTCGATAACCAGTTTTAGACAGTAATATTGATGGGGCTCTATATGCTGACTGTAGCTGGAATGGGACATGTCTGTGATTCCTCGATGTATACCTCACAGACTGACTGGTGTTTCTGTAGGCAGCAAGGACAGGAGCACAACCCTTTACAGAAAGGGATGGGCACTATAGGCTGACAGGAGACAATGACATTCTATAGCTTGAGTGCCAAGGATTGTTTTTCTTGTTATTCTTCTGACTGGTAATTTGCAAGGAAGATAACAGAGTTGCTGAACTTCAGGGTGGGTCACACAGCAGTATGTAAGCAACTGTGTGAATTAAACTCAGGTCTGCTAGATGTACCAAGGTCTGATGGCTCTGTTGTCTGTGATGCTATGTGTTTCTGGAGATGTCACAGACTGACTATTTCTTTATGCTGCTGGCAACTGTCAAGCAAAGCAACCCTTTCCTAACATATTGCTTGTCCACTACACCTCACACACAGCAAGCCAAAAACCTCTGAAATTCACAATCTGAGTTTATTTGTATATATTTATTTGTGTTGCTTTGTTTTCAGATGGACAGACACTTCTACGGACAGGACAGGACAGGAGGACTCTGAAAGGCTAGTTAAAACTCAGCTGCTCGTCCTCACACAGAGTTCACAGGCAGCCACACACACAGACCACTGCTTATTCACTTTAATTTTGCCACAACAGACCCCTCTTAAACTCACAGACTGAGTTCATGTGTTTTATTTGTTTCGGATGGTTTTTGGACAGACAGACAGACACTTCTATGGATGGGAGAAGAGGACTCTGACAGGCTGGTTAAGACTCAGCTGCTCACCCTCACACAGAGTTCACAGGCAGTCACACACAGACCACTGCTCCAAAGTGTATTTTTTAGCCTCCAATACTATTCACTTTACTTTTGACACAACAGACCCCTCTTAAATCCACAGTCAGAGTTTATATGCATTTTATTTGTTTTTGCTGGTTTTTGGATGGACAGACACTTCTACGGACAGGGCAGGAGGACTGACAAGCTGGTTAAGACTCAGCTGCTCACCCTCACACAGAGTTCACAGGCAGCCATAGACAGACCACTGCTTATTCACTTTAATTTTGCCACAACAGACCTCTCTTAAATCCGCAGTCTGAGTTTATATGCATTTTATTTGTTTTTTGTTTGTTTTCGGACACACAGACACTTCTATGGACAGAACAGGAGGACTGTGACAGGCTGGTTAATGCTCAGACGCTCACCCTCACACACAGTTCACTGGCAGCCACAAACAGACCACATCTGACAAATGTTGCTTTTTAACCCCCAGCCCAATCCCTCCTATTCACTTTGCCACAAGAGACCCTCGGTCCACTCCACACAATCAGCCTGGGCAGACTTCTTTAAAGCTCAGCTGCTCACCCCCACATACACATATGGTCACAGCCACAGACTAGAGAGCAGACAGACCAATGCTGCTGTCAAGTGTTTTTTTACCAAAAATCCTAGCCTTGTACTTATTCATTTATTTTGGTTAAGGTGGCAACTGGACACACCGCAGAGGCGTACTTGGACTGCAGCCTGTCAGCAAACAATGACTGTTTTGTCAGTCAGCAGCCCTTCCCCTCCCCCCACTGGCTAGCCTAGGCCCAGCCCCACACAGACACACACACTGGACGATTTGAGGACTAGTGTGGATCACAGACTCACATTCAAGAAATGGGATGACTCAAGTCTACTGTTAAACCCACTGCAGATTTTTGTTTTTTTGTAAATAATAAAACTTAAATCAAATGCTGTTTGGTCACAAAGTAAAACTGTACTATGGGTCACAGACTCACTGTCAAGAAGTAAGACGACAAGTCTACTGTTAAACCCACTGCAGATTTTTTTGTAGTTAATAATAAACTTAGATGCTGTTTGGTCAGGTCACAAAGCACAGAACAGTACTATGGTGTATTAGCTAAAGTATCAAGCGACTCCTCCATTGATGCATGAGCTAATGCTCCCTCCACTCCAACTGTTGCTCGCTGACTGAGGATTCTATGCAGCTACAGGGAGAAGCCGATGTCTGCCCACATCACATGACCATCTCCTTGTCAGGTCATGAGCCTTGGTCTTGATCACGGCACAAGACTGGAGTGCTCAGTACAGTACATGTTCGCTGAGGCACTGTGTGTAGTGAGTGTGCGCACGTTGTGGATGTATGGGAAGGAGCCTTGCCATGAGTATTCTGTTCTGCACTGACTGATGGGAGAGCCAAAGTGAGAGGAGGAGACATGGCATGCACCGGAGATGGGAATGACTATCACTCACAGTTGGTCGGACAACATCACAAAACAAAGTGAGTCATGGGTGCCGGAACAGGGGGCCACTACAGCCATGGCCTTACCACTTTCATAAGTGGCCCTTTCACTGTTTGCAATCATGTTAATGTATTTAATAGGGGAGAATTTATCCCTTACATCCTTGGCCCTACCACTTTTCAAACCGTTCTGGCACCAATGAAGTGAGTGAGTGAGCAAATTAATGGATGCGGTAAACTGTGTACAAGGCGACCATGATTGAGCACTTTCAAAAAGGGTGACTCAATCACGGCGTCTGTGTACATGGCTACCTGGCAGGGTAGCGACCAGATACAGGGGTAGGCGACTACAGCAATGGGATGTCGCTGAATATACACATGCGAGGGGGGGACCATGTTGCGCAATGGGCTGAAGGGGAGGGAGGGTATGTGGGGTGTAGTGTAGCAGTCGGCTGTTGAGCTGGCCATGTGGCATGGTTGGTAGGTGGCGGGCTGGGGGCTGGGAGGGTACCAGGTTCGATTCTGGGCACAATCATGTTTCTGTGTCGGGTCAGGGTTTTTTATCTTTTTAAGTTTTACACCCCCCCAACATGCATCCCCCTGGAGTTGAGAATCTTTATGTAGGGGGATGCGTGGGGGCCCAGCCCCCGACATAACATAGTCGCTGAGAGTGTACATCACTGTAATTCACTTTTGGCGATATACACTCGCCCTAACGGTGATTGCTATTCTGCAATCGCCTTTATGACATAGAACCAATGGATGCTGTGGCGAGGGGGGGTGCAGGGAACTGAATCGACGGGCTACAACTTGGGGTTGGGATGGGAAAGGAAGGATAGGGCCTGAGGGGGGATGAGCTGAATGAGCTGCAGGCTGCAGCAGTGCCATCAGGCAAAGGATCCAGAATTGAGGGTGCTCATTTTCACTTTGTGGGTGCTCAAGCACCCTAGCACCTGCTCTGTCGCACCCCTGTCCCCAAACAAGTGTATCTCCAGTATTATGGACAGCTGCACTTGTATAGTTTGTTGCATGTTATGACATAGGCTTAAAGAATGCTGAATCCTGATTGGCTGAGAGCTACTTCCAACCAGGCTGTTATCCCAGCGCAGCAGCCCAGCTGAACAAAACCCCCACATAATTAAGATTCTGCACACCAACTGTAGTAATCTGCTTCTTGCCCAGAAAAACGTCCCACAACTGACAGAGCGGTACACGGTAACAGTCAATTGAATGAGGCACATTAGGACAGATTTCAAAAGAAAAAAAAACTTTTTACTTCAGCCGCAGACCGTGGCTAAAACTAACTTCTCCAGCTCTTATTGAGCTGTACTCTGCCATGTACCACTCACTCTCTCCCTCTTATTTGATGACTACGAGTAACATAAAGGGCTCATGTTGACACCAGACGCTGCTTGCAAACAACTGGAACTGACTCCATGTAAAGTTTTAAAAATGCACCAGCCATTCACCCAACCGCAAAGCAGTTGGACCCACTCTGCTTTACGGCAGACCCTGTTCCCCGACCATAACCACTCAACACCTCTCCACATCACAGCAGTGACAACAAGCAAAGCCACTGCCTACCCTCAATACTGCCAGTAAAACAGTTTCTCGTCACCTACTACTGGAAGGCAGTAACCAAAGCACTGCCCATATTGGACTATTTTTTTTTGGTTCTTTGTTTAGTGTGATTATTCATGTTTTAACCTTTTTTAAATAAATTTAATAATAATTTTTTTTTAATCTATTCTGTACAGAGTAACCTATTTCATAATCACAATAAGGCACTCCAGGGGGGTGCATTATGGTGGGCTAATGGCTCTTCTCGGGTGATGGAAGCACTCAGTTTCGCCTTGTGCTTCAGCCTACCCGAGGCGGATGACTATCCTACCATAACGCACCCCTGTCATGATTTATTGCTTAATTGAGCCATGCCCCAGTATGACTTCAACTTACTGCTGCTCCTAGACATAGCTGGGAGAGGGCTGCTGGGTGCCCAAAATCCCCCTCCCATTTTGCTTCCATTTTTTTATTAACATGTTTAATGCACCTGAGCTACTGAATCGGATTTTCTTGGTGGATGCCCTCCATTCCCAAATCCTGACTAGGCTCCTATTACACCATACCACAGGTGTGCAATGATCCTGCCTTTCCACTGACATACAGCATTAGACATGCGTTATGGAAGTCCTGCCCCCTCACAAGTGATGCTAAATGGTTCATTCTGAGTCAGGCTGTTGTGTGACCTATTTATACCATGTATTATAAACAGTGTTCCATTTACGAACTTCACATCCTGCAACATGCTCAGTCTCACGGGAATGTAGTAAAACTGTCTGAAGAATATGTACTATACCAAGCAGTGACAGACGTTTTGTGTTTGTTTCATTGTGTCACACCAGCTGACTAATTTTGGTAAGTCAGTTTAGCCTCTGTTGGTGTAATTTACCTTTATGTCTTGTATAGGCTGCCCTGTGGGAAGGTCTCTCCTGCAGCAATACATATAGCCTCGATAAAAGTTCTGGTCATCCCCTCTTTTTCTGAACAATGCTATTTGAGATATTTCCAGTTATATCAGCCTTCTTCCTCACTAAAGCAGCACTCCTCATCCACAAGTTCTGCGTGACATATTTTTCACTGATGTGATGGAAACTCATTTACATATACAGTGTATGTGAAAGTTAAACCTTCCAGATAAATAATTTATTTTAGTCACTGAAGCATTCCAAATGAGAATAAATCATTTATCCTCATTCTGGCCATTTATCCTAACTTCAGACAGGTCTCAAAGGAAACCAGTGGGAGAGCAGCTTGAACAACATCTGATGACATCACAATGACCTCTGCTGAACTCAAAACAGAGCAGTGCAATCAAACAGAAATCTTCATAAAATGTTCTCAATTAAATGTTTCACTGTTTATAATACATGGTATAAATGGGTCACATAACAGCCTGACTCAGAATGAACCATTTAGCATCACTTGTGAGGGGGCAGGACTTCTATAACACACTGGTGGCTCTGCCTCTCATGGGCTTTTGCCCTACCCCCTCACATGTGAAGATAAATGACATATTCTGAGACAACCCATTGCGTATCCCATATGTATAGCTGTTCTCCTAACAAAGAGGTTTGACACACCCAACAGCGTTTTCCTTTCCTAAACGGAACACTAACCCTTCAGTCAATACTTTTTAAAGAAAAACCTGAAGTGTATTAACCCTCAAATGTTTTAGCCAGTTTGATCAGTTCTACACTTGTGGTGCTCCGGTGTCGTTTAAAAAAGAAGACACATGTTTTAGCCTGTTTGATTAGTTCTACACTTGCAGTGCCCCACTGACCTTTTGCATGCAGAAGAATTTTCTTCTTGCAGATCAGGACTATATTATTCCCACACATGAAGCACAGCGATGGTCATTTACAATGCTCGGCTGATTACACTGCTTACTTGATGTAGTTACAATCTGACATCCAACCCCCTCAGCTTAACATTTTGCACCAAAGCATGACTTACTGAAACTGAAAGCAGTGCATAAACATTGTGAACTGCAGAGCACCAACATAACAGGCTAGGAAAGTAATATGCTTTTTGGAAATTTGTTTTTCCAGAAATGCTCTTATAATCCATGATGCCCACTGGATAACCCATGTCAAATCCATTGTTTGTCTGGCTCAGATAGTAAGTTAAGGACTTCTGCTCTCCACTCAAGCTTGTTGATTGTGACACATTTAAAGGCATTTGTATACCACCTAGCAAACTATCTGCACTGTCCTGAATTATCCAGGCACATTGTCCATTATCTAGAGCTATCCACCAGAAGTTGGATACTGAAGATATCCATGGACAGTGCTGCAGACTGGATGCTCTGAGCATCTCCTGTCTGTTGTCTTTGAAGGCAACTTGCACAATTCCCTATTATCCCTAGTACTGATTCTCAATTCCACCCCATATCCCCCTTTTCTTTCTTTTTCCTAATTGCCTCCCTCTTCCGAACCAGCTCTTCCAATCAACCTAACACTTATGATGTTTTTACTCACTTTGCCTCTCCCTCCCCACGTATTTCCTTCCCCCCTTTCCTCCCACCCTTTCCCATATCCATACTCCATCCACTGCTCCCACTCACTACTCTACCACTGTATCCCTACTACTAATCTTATCTACCACCTCCCCCTAGTCCACTTCCACCTACCCCTCCCTACTCCATTTCAACCTGCTGCTCTTACTAGGATTGTACAGTGATTCCTCACCCTCTCCTCTCCCCACCTCTGTCCAGACTCCCCACCACCCTCCCCTCAAGTTCCCTCTCTCTACTGCCCCTCCCGTGCCCTTTGCACATTAATCCCCTTTTCACTTTTCTGCTAGAATTGCCTGTCTTGTAAAACTTTTGACTAACATAATTGCAGCCTTGTGTTATTGTATTAGTGTTTTATTGCCACTGGATCCTGTTATGCTTTATAGTCTGTGCTACTATTGTTCCTATGTCAAAGTCCCCACATGTTGTTGCACCATTCACTGTAATTGCTCTACTTGTTTGTTCTCACTCTGACGTGGAACCTTTGTACGAGCTTCTAACTCAAAAGTTGTAATCTGAGACAATAAATAAATAATAAAATACATTATTATTTTAAAATGTTACCTTAGTGATCCAGTAACTGGAGCACAAGGTTCAAATTAATTAATCTCTAAAGTAAAACACAGACAAATACCTTTCAGATAGCAATGTGGGAGCCCCTTTTGATCTGGAGTTGCTACAGTGACATAATGACACCACCCAGAGAACTTGCTGTTAGGCTAATGAGAAAAAAAAGGCAATCTTCAGTCAGAGCCAGGCTTGAGTGAGGCCAATGCGTGGGCAACGAACTGAACTGTATGTATCACATCTGGGGTGGCATTATCTGCCTATAAAAACTGAGCCACACCAGTACTCAACAGAGACTTTTCTTGCCTACTGCTACACATTCTTCCTACTGCCAGCATTTTCCTGGACTATGACATAGTAACTAACCCCTCCTGACTGCAGCTGACATCTCCTGGTGCCAGGCTTGAACAAGGGGGTTGCTGGGGAAACTGACCTGTTGCATCACATTCAGGATTGGGGTTATCTGTCCATTAAGGTGAAGGTGTGGCTACCCTATGGACCTAGTGACTTCCATAGTGTAGGGTTATTTCATAGTGTAGTAGTATGTATGTGTAGTGTATTTTAATACTGAGGTCATGTTTTCCATAGAGTACTGGAGTCTTTAAGTGTTTTGCCCGTAGTGTTTATGTAATGTAGGGGCCTTCTATAAAAGGAGGTGGGTCCATGCCCTTCCATTAGTAAATTCAGGATGGGGAGCAGCATGGCGTGTGGTCTGAAGTGGTATGCAGAGTGAGGTCAGAAGCGGCAGCTCAGGTCCGGTGTAGTGTGTGGTCAGGAGCGGCAGCTCAGGACGGGTGTAGTGTGTGTGGTCAGGAGTGGTAGCTCAGGTCAGGTGTAGTCTGTGAGGTCAGGAGCGGCAGCTCAGGTCAGTGTAGTGTGTGGTCAGGAGTGGCAGCTCAGGTTGGGTGTAGTGTGTGGTCAGGAGCGGCAGCTCAGGTCGGGTGTAGTGTGTGGTCAGGAGCAGCAGCTCAGGTCGGGTGTAGTGTGTGGTCAGGAGTGGCAGCTCAGGTCAGGTGTAGTGAGTGTGGTCAGGAGCGGCAGCTCAGGTCGGGTGTAGTGAGTGGTCAGGAGCGGCAGCTCAGGTCGGGTGTAGTGAGCAGTCAGGAGCGGCAGCTCAGGTCAGGTGTAGTGTGTGGTCATGAGCGGCAGCTCAGGTTGGGTGTAGTGAGTGGTCAGGAGTGGCAGCTCAGGTTGGGTGTAGTGAGTGGTCATGAGTGGCAGCTCAGGTCGGGTGTAGTGAGTGGTGAGGAGCGGCAGCTCAGGTCGGGTGTAGTGAGTGGTGAGGAGCGGCAGCTCAGTTGGGTGTAGTGAGTGGTCAGAAGAGGCAGGTCAGTTTCAGATGTGTGTGTGGTCAGGAGGCGGCAGCTCAGGTCCGGATGTAGTGTGTGTGGTCAGGGAGGCGGCAGCTCAGGTCAGGTGTAGTGTGTGTGGTCAGGAGTGGCAGCTCAGGTTGGGTGTAGTGTGTGGTCAAGAGCGGAAGCTCAGGTCGGTGTGTGTGGTCAGGAGCAGAGGTCCTGAGGCGATGCAATGTGCAGCTGGGAGAGGCTGCCAGAGTGGCACTGAGTGAGGAGCATTGCTGGAAGTCAGCGCAAGAAGCAGCATGAAGATAGAAGCAGCATGGAAGGCTGGGCAGGTGAATTAAGTACTGGATCATCGAGGGACATTGCTGTTTGGTGAGTGAGGCTGGAAGGAGGAGCTGGGTAAAAGATAGGAGTGCAGGTGGGGCAGTTTTTTCGTAAGTGGAGTTTTTTCAGTCTTTTGGCTTTCAGGGACTGTAGTTTTGAAAGGTATGGAGTTTTTTTCGAGGTTGTTAATTGTGCTATAAAGTGTCTTTTACATGTGTTAATAAGATGGCTGTTATATGTGGTTGCTGTTGCATGTGTTATTAAGGGTGCAATATAGTGGTTCATAGTCTGTTCTTTAGGTATTAATTTATTATTAAGGTTTTAATAACACATTAATAAAGTGATAGTGGTTAATTGCTTGCATGCCAGCTAATTGGATATCATCATACATGGGGAAAAATATGATAATTTTTTCTATGGGAATGTGGGCCCAAACATGTAATATATTCTCTGCAAAAAATTTGTTAATGCACTAGTTAGGGTCAAACTGACAAAAGTAGGGAATGTGGATTAGGGCTTCCAACCCTAACACCGTCCCCACCCCTCAGGCAGCAACAGGAACAACCACTATGGTTTCACCTCTCCTGTGTCTTTACAAATCAGGCGTGGGGTGTGCCTTGGGGTTGTCAACCCTAACGCTCAAGCCGTTTCATATAAGTGGGGTCCCTAAAGGCTATGTTGAATATTTTGGGGTCAAAATATAAACATGACAAAGTTATGCATCAAAGTTGAAAACCCCACTGAAATACATTGAACCGCACTTAACTTAGTTTCTTATACAGCTGTCAGTGGTTCCAGCAGCAAGTCGTGTCTTGGGTCAGAGAGTGGAGCTTTGCCCTGGTATGTAGTCAGATGAGTGAGGGTGTGTGTGGGGGGTGGTGTGGTGTGGTGGGCGCCAGCAGGAGGTCAGGGTGGGGGTCGGATCTGAGGGACTATTTTCTTTTTACAGGTTAATTTTAAAACAAATCAAAGGGCAGTTTTCTTTATTACAGGAAAGATAATGCAGGGATGAGGATCAGAGGGTGGGGGACACCACTAGACACAAGGGAAACATTACAAAAGTAAGGTGGCACTGGGGGCTGAGGCATTGGACGCCTTACCTCATGCTACGCTGGCAACCCATGCTCGGGAACAAGCACGGGCCGCTGGGGGTCGGCAGGGGAGGAGAAGGATCGAGCGTCTATAGGACTGCTCTCCTTCTCCGTGGGGAGGGACACCAGCACTCGGTGATGACTGGCCCCTAGTGGAGGCTAGGGGCTTGCGCTCCGATGCTTCGGAAGGGGGAGGAGATGAGGCAGATGCTCGGAGGAGCGCATGCGGATGTGTGCGTGCTTTCTCCTTGTGGTGTCATTGCACGCCTCATCTCGGGGAATAACAGAGGAAGAAAAAGTGTCCTGATGTAGCCGAATGAAGCCGATCCCTGCAGGTGCCGCCCCTGTGATTAGCAGTAACCTCCAGCACTGGATCCATGTGTTCGGCAGGTTGAGTGATCCCTGCCGCCCTGCCATGGGGGGGGGCAAGCCATTGGGAAGCTTGAAGGTAAGCTGCGAGCAGGGGACAGTGCTGGGGGATCAGGCAAGATCTACAGCCATCAGGGACCAGGAGCATAAACAGATTGACTGCAAAAAAAAAAAAAAAGTAAGGAGACAGAGATCAGAGGGTGGGGGCACCACTAGACACCAGAGATACATAAGAAGATGATGATCAGAGGGTGGGGCACCACTAGACATGAGGGAAACATTACAAAACTAAGGGGCCAGTAATCCAAGGGTGAGGAGCACCACTAGACACCACGGAAACATTATAAAAGTAAGGGGACAATGATTGGAGGGTGGGGGGTGCCACTAGACACCACAGAAACATTATAAAAGTAAGGGGACCATGACTGGAGGGTGGGGGGTGCCACTAGACACCACAGAAACATTATAAAAGTAAGGGACCATGACTGGATGGTGGGGTCCACTAGACACCATGGAAGCATTATAAAGCAAGGGGACTATGACTGGCGGGTGGGAGGTGCCACTGAACACCACGGAAACATATAAAAGTAAGGGGACCATGATTGGAGGGTGGGGTGCCACTAGACACAAAGAAACATTATAAAAGTAAGGGGACCATGATTGAGGGTGGGGGTGCCAGTAGACACTACAGAAACATTATAAAAGTAAGGGGACCATGATTGAGGGTCGGGGGTGCCATAGACACCACAGAAACATTATAAAAGAAGAGGACCATGATTGAAGGGTGAGGGGTGCCACTAGACACCACAGAAACATTATAAAAGTAAGGGGACCATGATTGAAGGGTGGGGGGTGCCAGTAGACACCACAGAAACATTATAAAAGTAAGGGGACCATGATTGGAGGGTGGGGGGTGCCACTAGACACCAGGGCAACACATTACATACATAAAGGGACACCAATGGAGGGGCACCGCTAGACACCAGGGAAATGATGTCTCACTGCTCTCACTTAAGCCCACAGCACAAGTTCTACCAGTAGCTGCAGAAGTCAAGAAAGTCCCACTGTTCCTATACAGAGAACATGGGTGAACAGCTCCTCTCACTAAGCTTGGCACCTTGGATTTTGGGTGCCCAAAAAACATATTTCTGCCAACTTTAAAAAACAAACATCAGAATCTAGATAAATGGGTCCTGTTTCACTGGGTTCACGTGTTTGTTTTTCTTAACATTGGGCTCGATTCTCAAAACTCTGAAGTTGACGCAAGGTGCCTGCATCACAAAGCAGTTACACAAGTGACACCCTGTATCTAAATATGTGGAGTTCCTGATTCAGGAAAGCCCTCTGCACCAAACCAGGACCCAGTGCACCAGACTGGCCCTGTGCCAGGTCTATGCCAAGTTTCTGGGTGGGCCAGGGCATAAGGGGGCTTGCGGCAGACTCAAGCGGCCATATCCACAACATTCAGATTCAGGGAAACCCTCCCAGAGGGCACATGTTCAAGTACAGTTAGACCAGCCAGGGCCAGTCTAATGATCCATGTGCCATCCCCTGAGCCCTCCCTGGGCAGGAGGAAACATGTGCTGCTGCCCGTCCGCAGCCTCCCACGCCCCCATGACAGCATGGTATGTGCACTGGCAATGTATTTGCCTAGTGCACCAATGTGGAAAACAAAACCAGACTACAGAAATATATCTGGAGTCTTTTGTGGTGCTGTGCCTGCAGCGGCCCCTCCCATGCTGCCCAGCATGCAGTCACTCCTCCAACATACTGGCATTGCGGTAGCCCCTCTGATGCCTCATTGGGATGCTGGTGCCACCCCTTCGATCACCCATCTTTGTGCCACCAGCTCTCCCCATGCACTGCCCCATCCCCCCATGACCCTGGCAGCCTCCCAGTGGGTCTCTTTTCCTGGGCACAGATGTCGCCCAACTGCCCCACAGCTTGCGGAAAACCTCTCAAGTGCATTGTCTTTTTGCTGCATGGCTACATTTGCCACAAGCTATGGGATTTTGGCACCAGGACCCTACCCGATAGTGAATCTGGCACAGAGACCCTGGTGCTCTGGGAATCGGCACAAGCCACTGTTGGTGCAGCTTGTGCCGATCTTTGAGAATCAAGACCATTATTTTTATGTATTTTAAATGTCTGTAAGTTTAAACAGTAAAAAGACAATGGTGGCCATACAAAAAAGTATTTTTTTCCTCACAAAAAAAGATTGGCCCCATATGAAAAAGGATCCTTTTTTGTATGGCAAAATTATTTTTTTCATTTCAAACATCTATCCTAAAGTGCCTACTGAGCATGCTCAGGGCCAAAATTTCAAATCCTTATAACTCTGGAATGGATTATTATATTTTCACAAAACCAGCAAAAGGCACTACTCTGGACCAAGTTCTTTCTACCCAAAACAGTTCTGACCAAAATTCCAAACTGTCTGGGTGCTAGGGGTCAACAAAAAAACAGCAAAAAAACTGATTTCTACTCATTTTGCATTGTCCAGATCATGGAATCTGTACATCCAATCGGAACAAAACTTGGCATATGAAGAGTCCTTGGGTTTCCAACAGGGCATGCAAACATTTGTGCAAATCCCTTGAATGGATGTGAAGTCTTTAATATGCAAAACTTAGGGTTTAACATTAAACAGCCTACTCAAACCTAACTACAGTGAATGAGGCAGTCTTTCATCAACCAGATGTTGGTCCCTATTATAGATTATGGTATTCATATATATGGCTTTGCTAGTGACATAGCCATAAAGAAAGCAGAAGTCACGATAACCAATTAGCCAGGTTTGTGCTGCAATCAAACAGATGGACACATCACTGTAATATGTATAATCAGTTGAACTGGCTTATAATAAGAAATAAACAAAACGTTTTGGATAACTCAGGTTAAGGAATACTATGATTATGTAACAACCAACCTATTTATTTGAAAAAATGAAAAAGGTAAACCACTCACACAACTTGAGGCAGAGTACATTGCTTAGAGATTACCAGATTTGGATTCCTAGAACTAGAGTTGGAGAGATTACTTTTTTTATGCTATGCTACAAAAATATGGAACGAACACAAAATTCAGACCAAAAATATCCATGAAAGCTATAAAAAACTTAACACAACTCTAAGACAAGAACTGACTATAGATGTGCATGCTTTGACTAGATTTAAGTCTCTTATCACAAGTTTTTGGTCTAAAACTTGGTGCAGCAGAACCTGCACATTGTTTTAAATTTTATGTGATTTGTATTGTCTGTGGATCTGTAAATGTAACTTTAGATCATGATGTTCAATTTCAGGAGCACCTTTGTAAATAGGACTTTGTCCTAATGGTATACTTTTATGTCAACTTTTTTTTAACTCTTTTACCTCCTCCTTGACGGATCTCCTCTTGTTGGCCAGCCTACCAAGCTCCGGGGGCTTTTGGGGGTTTCCTGATGCTATGCGTGCCCCAACAGGTCCCCTGGAGCCAGCGCGGAGGATTCATCCTGGTGACCCCCATAATTTTTTCCTGTTATCTGCTCACATTACCCGAAGCCCTGGAAGTGGTGGACGCATGCACGTGGAGGCGTGCATGCGCACCACAGCTCCAGACAACAGCTTCTTCCTCCCATCCCCGGCCTATCGCCTGGTGCTACTCAGATGTGGTGCTGCCCTGCAGCCTCCACCAGGGGGCAGCCAAGCTCTGAAGAGACCTTCTTCTCCTCCCTCCCGAGGTGGAGAGCTGCCAGCCAGTAGCCGATCGATGGCCTCACCCCCCCACCAACCTCCGATGACCAGGGCTTGTTCCTGAACCCAGGTCACTAGCGCAGTGCAAGGCAAGGTGTCCAGCGCCTCAAACCTCAGCACCACTGGGCTGGCACTTTTATATCTACTTGATCTTGACTAAAAGTAAACATTTTATTATTGTTACTATAGTGGCCACTAATTATAATCTGTATCTATATCAATATTCTATCTATCTATATGCCCTCGCCCTATGACTGGCAGACCTACAGCAAGCATGTCTATAACTATATTCGGCTGGATATCTACATGATCTATGCGATGAGAAGAAAAGATACAACACCGTAGTAACGGAAGACAGACCAGGTGTTCTATCAAATGGCAAAGAATGCACCTCCTAAGAAGAGCCCTCATGCTACTGATGCTGGCAGGCAATATTCACCTAAACCGGGTCCTAACAGCATAACCAAAACAACGTGCCCCTAAGCATGGGTCCATCATACTGGCCACAATCAGCGCCTGTAGCCTTCTAAACAAAATTGAATCTTGAATGTCTGGTGTCAATGTACAACCCAGACATACTATTAATTGTTGAAACTTGGCTATCACCTAAAATTCCGGATGCTGCATTTCCCCAGCCAGGATATACAATTTTTGGGCTAGATAGATCCTCAAAGAGGGGTGGCAGGTGCGCTATATATCTAAAAAATTCCATTAGAGGGCTGGCTATGCCTCAGCTGGACCTTGGATGCCCTGCTCAGACATTAGCTGTAGAAGTGCTCCTGGGGGCACATAACAAAACCCTCACCATACTCGCAGTCTACCTACCACCCAAGGACCCATCCCCTGGCCTTCAAAGTATCCTGGACTATCTATGGGCACAAAGGCACCTCACTGAGATGATTATAATGGGTGACTTCAATATAAACTGGCAGTTGGAAGCAAATGGGGCTATAAAGGACTCCTTAGCATCACTGCAGCTCACTCAACTCGTCAACTCACCTACCAGAATAAATTATAAACTGGAACTAGCACCACCGTTGACTGGATTATATCAAATCACCAGGGACGATCTCTAATGTAAAGTTCACCCTGATTCTATCAGTGACCACTCCTCTATCACATGTTGTTGGTCCAATAAATTCCCCACACCCCACCTCTAACAATCTACAACTGAATGCTAAAGCATGGGCATTTGGATCTCTTAAAACATCAACTCCGATCCCAAGATTGGTCCTCTCTGGACTCTGTCGATGATATCAGTGTTGCTCTGGAACACTTCATCATGGTCTTCAACATGGTCTGCGATATCCATGCCCCTTTTAGAAAAATGAAGGTTCGTGGAATGATTAACTCTTGGATTACGCCGGAAGTAGTAAATAGTATGAAACAATGGGACCATTTATAGCAACTTGCAAAATCATCCGGAAGCAGTGTGAATTTCAGGCATATAAAGCAGCAAGAAATGCTTGTAACAAGGGCAACTCGGCAGGTGAAAAGAAAGCACCACAGAGAGCTGCTGTCCAACACCTGGGGTGACAGTAGGAAATTTGGTCAAACATAAAATACATTATTGGCGAAGAACAGAAGGTCTCTCCAACAGTGTTAAACGTAGATGGCAATCCCATCACTGACACACTCTCAATCGCAAATACTTTAATATCACCTTCACTAATCTATCCGGTGTCCTTCCTAAAGACTTCTTTGATGATGCTCCTACTATCAGCTGGGTGTTCAGAGACCAAAGACTGGAGCTCCACCGTTCTACTTCAAACAGTTTCCTCAGCCCAGGTCAGAAAACTTCTAACTAAAGTCCCGGGGAAATCCAGACATAGTGGAAACTCCCTTGACCTCAAACTCATTGAACTTACCCTATAAGAAGTTCTCCTGCCTATAACCAAGATACTTAATCTCTCTCACTCTGTGCCAGTTCCCCGTAGTATGGAAAACTGCACTGGTCACCCCTGTGCATAAATCTGGTGATCACACTCAGCATTGTAACTACAGGCCAATATCAATCCTCCCCCCACTATCGAAAGTGCTTGAACGTATAGTAACCAACCAGCTTGTAGACTACCTTGAGAAGTACTCCCTACAATGCCCTCAACAACATGGCTTTAGGAAAAAGCACAGCAAGACCACAGCTTTGTTAGAATTTACCTGCTCTTTCAACAGTCCTTAAAAAACAATCTGGTTGGAGCAGCTTTAATTGATCTAATGAAAGCTGACACCATTAATCACAAACTCCTCCTTGATCAACTTGAAAAATTGGTCTCTCACCTAATACTCTGAAGTGGTTCGGAAGCTACCTTGATGGATAGGTCACAACAGGTGAAGATATCAAACGTTGCCTCGGAGCTGCAAGTCGTCTGATCAGGTGTACCACAAGGGTCCATTCTAGGTCCTCTCCTGTTTAGTATCTTCCTAAACAACTTACCAAATGCCTGTCAACTAAGGATGCTCCTATACACTGATGATGCTGTCATCTTTACAAGCAACTCTGATCCCTCCGTGCTTGAAGACAACCTCCAGCTTGGTTTCCTTGAAGTCGAAAAATGGTTCCAATCGCACAAACTTGTTCTAAACTACAAAAAAACTAAACTTCTGCTGTTCTCATCCTCTCACCAAAAGTACAGGTCACATGCCCTGACAGTCAAAAATAACCTTGGAGCCCCTCTTGAACAAATTTAACAATTCAAATACCTCGGTGTTACCTTGGATAGTCACCTCACCTACATACCACACATTGAGATCGTTGCCAGGACCGTGAATGCAAAATTAGGTCTGTTATTTAGGCATAGAAGGACTCTGACCCCGGAAGCGCTTAAACTCATTGTCTATAGTTTGGTACTATCCACCATTGATTACGTTTAGTAATTTATGGAGCTGCCTCAGCCACATCCCTCAAAAGGATAAATACAACCTTAAACAAAGATTGTAGACTCATCACTGATGCTGATCACCTCACCCACACATGTAATCTCTATGCCCTAACTGGATGGCTTAATCTACAAGGCCAGATCATGTACCAGTCATGCATACTTGATAAAAAGGTGCTGCTTGGAGCCCTGCCAACTGGCATTGCCTGTCTTCTGCCCAGATCCTTCACGTCTCATCATACTCGGACCTCTGGCACTGAACACTTACTTGTAACAAGGTTCCGGACCACCCAGTGCCAGCGATCTTTCCTCTACAGAGCCCCAAACTGGCTAAATGGTCTGGGCTGTGAACTTACCAACTTATCTCATCTTGCTCAGTATAAGTGTCTCCTTCACCAGCACATTATGAATGAAAGTGCTTGTGATTGCCCCAAATAATCATATCACTAGCCCACTATTGCACACAGTTTGACCCTGCAGCTAAGACAGGGCCACTGTCTGACTTGTCCTCCCTTACCCCTTACACCCAACTCATCCACATGCACTACCACTGCCCAGTCAAACATTAGCTGCCTCTGGGCTCTGGCTAGCTACTAACCCTTCTGTACTCCCCTCACACTCATTTCTCCCACCACCTTCCCTACCTTCCCACTATACCCCTATCTCTTCCTACCTCGCTACACACCATGACAATGCCACCTGGCAGCAACTCTTCCCTCTCCTGACCTACCTCTAATTCTGCTTCTCCTCACTGTTCTCTTAGCGTCAGATTATCCCCTTCTGATGATCATAACTGTATTACAGACTGTCAACAACTATGTATTACGATTTATTGCTGTACACTGTTAAACAATTTGTCTCCCCTTGTCTGTCTTTGTTACCCCCTCCCAAACTGATGTGAAACCTTTGTAAATGAGCTACCCAGTGCTCAAAGGTATTTGTAACCCGAGAATGAATAAATAAATAAATAAATACATAAAATAAATACATTTCTAAAATTATCAATAGTTTAAGTATTGGTACATGAAAATTATATTGATGTCTTTACATTTTCTTTAAAAATAATTCTAGATGTAAAACTTTAAAAACGTATCCATTTGAAGGATAGTTTCTTTGAACTTTTAAACCATTATATTTTTTAATAAAAGTTTGGAACCATACTAACATGGTACTCTTCTCTCAATACACTTTGATACCTGTCAGTATACATCAATGAACTTTTGACACTATAGTTGCAATTGTATTGATGTATATTGATGTATACTGATGCATGTATCCTCATGAAGTTTATTCTGCAGTTATGACACCTCAAACCTTATTCCTAAAAATGAGAAAATTGCAATTCCCTAAAAAATTGGAGTTAAATATGCAGAAGATTTCAATGGTACTCCACCAAGGAGTATCATAGCCTTTTCTTTAGATTTTATTATATCGTTGATGTCACCTGGGAACTTGACCAATGGTAAAAAGAACCAGCATGTTCAATCTCATGACTGAAGACTGCTATGATAGTTTACATATGTAATTTTAAATGTTCTTCTGACAATATGCATGCATTGACCAATGACAATCATGTTTGCTTGCTTGTACTTGATAGTATTGGGCATAGATAGTGCAGCAGGTAAAGTAAAATTAATAACCCACGTTTTAATACTGAAATGTTCAGGACAGGTAATGTAGAAGGTTCACACGTAACGTTAATGTTTTCTAGGACTTTGACAACAAATATTCAAAACAGTATGCTTATTACCCCAGTATAAGAACAAGACAGGTGTCATTTATCAAATCCCACCGACATGTGATTTTGTGGAACAATAGAAAAAACAGGCTTGGGAGGGGGATTTGAAAATGACACCTGCTACGTGAATGAGAAGAGGTAAAGAAAAAGGCTATGATGAAAATGTGGGTTGAAATGTAAAGAAAATTGTAACTTGATGAGTAAATGTTGAAAAACTTCAACGTTTCTTCATAACTTTATTGTTTATTTTTTGTAGATCATGACCACAAATTTTCCATATAGGCTTTTTAGTATACCATTTTATGAACATGACAGGTATCATTTATGAAATCCTGCACAAAACATCATTGTGTGACATGATCATGAAAACCCATTTTGGGAAAGATATGGGGTAAGGTGGGGGTAACAAAAAGGTCCATATTGAAAATTTGGAGTCAACATCTCAAAAACTAGCAAACATATGAGTAAACATTAAAACATTTCACTATTTCTTCATAACTTTGTTGTTTGTTGAGATTTGGACCCAAGATTTTCAACATAGTCTTTTAATTACCCCACCTTAAGATCAAGACAGGTGTGATTTTGAAATCCATCTAAAAGGTAATTTACGGAGCAACTGTGAAACATGTTTTGGAGGATTTAAAAGATTTAACCTATCCTGATAAAAAGCTAGGTTGAAAATTTGAGTCAAAAATTTGTAATAATAACAAAGTTATGAGTGAAAGTTCAAAGCATATTAAAAAGACATTACCTGAACTTCTTTTGTTTTCAATCAGTTTGTTGTCCAGCTCAGTAGAGAGAGGAGCTTCACTGATTATAGACAGGATTACTTTGTGGGACCATTGTTAGGTAAGTGAGGGACTGTGGGGGTGCAGGCTGGTGGGTGCTAAGTAGGGGGTTGGGGTAAGGGGTGGAGTTGGGGGACTAAAAGACATTAATGGATGTTTTTCTTCTGTTCAGGTTTTAAAAAAAAGGAACAGGTTCCAACACTGGTAAATGGCACCTTAGTGTTGCTGAGTTCCTTGGTGGCACTGGGGTTGGGCACCCTAATATTGCAACCTGTAGGTAGGGTTGCTAGTGGGCAAAAGAGGGGTTGGGCACCCCTCAGTGTTGGAGTGTGTGAGGGGAGTGTTGTTTGTGAGTAGGGGAGTAGTTTGACTACACTCAGGAGTTCACCACCCCTTTGTCGGATGTTCTAATAGCTGGGTTGGGCTGGAGGGAGGATACCAGCAGCAGGACTGAGTAATCGCTGCCAGTACTGTTTAACTGCTGTCTTGCATGGGATACTAGCAATGAGGTTAAACATCCACTGCTGGTTTTGTGTTATAGCTGGGTCATGCAGGAGGTGTGATACGGTGACAGGATTCAGCTACTGTCACTGGTTTTGCTAAATAGCTGGGTCAGGTGGGAGGCGGGTACTGATGGCAGGGTTGAGCACCTGCCACTGATTGGGTGAATGCTGACATGGCAGTCTACATGGAAACACTGTCATACTTAATTACTATTTGCCCATTATATACAAAAGCAAAGAAAACAGATTTTGCATAACTTTTCAACAGTATATGCCAATAGTAACTATGACCCAGTTTTTATATTACTGCATCTGAGGTTTTCAGAAGATACCACAATGATTGCTCACTTCAGTGCCTCAGTGATTAAAATAAAAAAAAAAACACTTTAGATGTAAAAATGGCATAAATTAAAAGCTGGATTATTTTCCTCTGACAGCTTTTATACCCTCCGTTGGTATATTTATTAAGGATGTTAGATATTATGAAATTTAATAATGACATAATAATGGTATATTTGCACTGATTATGACCAATGACTTTGAATGCAATGTTGAATTGTATATGTTGTTCTTTTAAATTTGTATGTATGTCTTTGTCTGCATGTTTTTTAACTATCTGTAAAAAACCTTGGAGTTTGTCCCACCATAGTTGATCAATAAACTTGATTTGATTTGAATAAGACATGGCAGTCATAGGCAGGAAGAAGCTCTGGCCATTGTGTAACATATCTGCTGCCTCAGGATGGCAGAGAAACAAAGCACTAGACTGCACCAGTGAAGTGGAACAAACTGCACAGGAAACATTGACGGTAGCAAGTACAAGGTGCACAAGAAAACTTACTTTCACCTTGCATTTTCCAGTCTTATGATTGGCCAAGAACTTACTTGGTTTACTTGTTTTTTTTTGGAAAAAAGAAGGCTGAGGCCCATCTAGATTTTCCCCCACACTGTGTGGGAACAATTTACATGAAGTGATTCTGGACAAGCTAGATATCCAGTCCCTTTTTAAATACTTCAATGTTGCCCAAGTCCACTAATTCCTGTGGTAGTTTATTCCATAGTCTGGGCGCCCTCACAGAGAAGAAATTAAATCTTTGATTTGTTCTTGCTTTTGGCACAATAAGTTGCCTGGAGTGGCATCTGGGCACAATTCGCCTAGTGACAGGAACGAGTCCACATTTTTTCATATGATCAGGATTCTTTTGTGACTTATATGTTAAAAGTAGGTCACCTCTGATTCTTCTACCCTGCAAGGAATGTAAGCCTATTTTAATAAGTCTTGATTGATAGGGCCTTTTTGCTAAACTAGGCACCATCCTGGTTGCACGTCTCTGAATTCTCT
Organism: Neoceratodus forsteri; assembly: GCA_016271365.2. Classification (NCBI taxonomy): domain Eukaryota; kingdom Metazoa; phylum Chordata; order Ceratodontiformes; family Ceratodontidae; genus Neoceratodus; species Neoceratodus forsteri. The sequence continues at coordinate 1,573,913,597 of CM057453.1, read as the reverse complement.
CCAAACGATCAATATCAGATTTGAAATAAGGACTCCAAAAAGGGGACCCATAATCAATAAAGGGTCTAACCCATGTTTGGTAAAGGGTAATCATACATTGTTCAGTTTTAGTAACAAAAGAGCGCTGAATTTGTCTTAGCAACCCATTAGTTGTGTTTGCTACTTTTATACAATGGTCAGCTAATACTTCAAAGGAAAAAGCAGCTGAAAGGTGTAGAGTGGGTTGAAAAAGGCACAGAGTGGCAGAACTGCGGAGGAGATTGGGTATTCTGAAGCTGTGATTGGTGAAGGAGGGGCACGCCCCCAAAGCCCTCTCAAAGCACAGACCGATCACAATATGTTTCCTTGCCTTTGGCAAGCAAACATACAGTAATAAATTAAAATGTGTTACAATTGGTCATAATTCTCTTTTCATTGGGAATTGTTGTCTGATAGGAACTTGTTACTTTTTATTTTATTTTTTTTGCGCCAGATCCTCTACCCTCCAACCCAGCCCAGTGCCTCACCAGCTGCCCCCCCCATGCCCAGGCTTATCCCCCTGGGCAGGGCCATTGGGAGGGGCCCCCCCAATGATCACTGTGGCTAGCTCTGGCTTACCCCACAGGTTGGGGTCACGGGAGAGGGACCTCCCCTCCCAGCAAGTATTGGTGGCAGTGGGGATGGCCGTGGAGCCGGGGACCTCACGCCAGAGGGCCAGCTTTTTGTGCACCTGTTAGAGCCCTGGGGAAGGGACATGCAATGACAACCAGCATCCACCCGCCTCTAATGTACTGGCACTGACTGTGGCGACACCCCAGCCTCTGCCAGGGTCCATGAAGCGGTGGACACATTACCCTCCTCCAGAAGAAGGAGAGCAGTCCGAAGGATGCTCAATCCTTCTTCCCCAACCAGCCCTCCAACTTCCTGGGTCTGTTCCCGAACCAGGGTCGTCAGTGTTACAAGCGGAAATCCAACTGCTGCACCAGCGGGCCAGCCCCGATAGAAACTTGTTATGCACTGGACACACAACTTTACCAGTAGTCTCTATCAGAAAACATTATCCTCTTCAATGGGAATTATGACCTCAATTCACCACAAAGTAGATTGGTGTGAAGTGTTTGAGCAGAAGAAAACATAGGTTGCAAAGCAAAATTATTAAGGAATATTAGGCTATTGTCTCCACATATGTTAATGGTAAGATCAGGGGTTTATATTTCTGGAAAATACATTTGGATTTATTAGTAATACTTTGGATTATTTGTGAGCACCTTATGTAGATTACGTGACAAGCATTTCTGGGACACTTGTGTGTGAGGAGGGCACATCTGGTTAATAATATTGCATTATTATATACAAGTGTATACATACTGTGTATTCAAGATACACAAGTGTGGCAATGCTTAACACCATTGGATATAGGATTTAGTTTTCAAAGAGGCACTTGTAATGATTTCCTTTCATTGTAATGATTTATGTAACAGCGACAACAGAAAAAAAGTGATTGCAGACTATTTATGGTTATCAGCCAGGTATGGCAACAGATCAATTAGTTTGCAGCAAGGAGAAGCTGAGGAACTTTCCCTTCCTTACAGGGACTGGATATCACACTGCAACACAGCTGTTAGCAATCCTGGGCAAAAGAAAGTCACTTTTGGTCACAATAAGTTTCAGTTCACTCTTACTTACTGGATTGGTAACATCAACATCAAAAGAAAATTTCAAAGACGAGCATGTTCAACAAAGGCAAGAATGAACTGAGGGATCATTTAGAATTCTGTTGTGATGTCCCACAGCTTGATAATGCATTAGGGTAGATGGGGCATACAGATAAGGGAACGGAGATGGAAATTTGAGTTCATTATGCCTACATAATGAAGGTAGTCCACTTCACCAACTGCACAGAATTAGATAAACATGTTTTTGATTGTACGGATATTTAAGCATGCATGCATGGGATTCATCTTCATGGCCTATTCTGGGACCTAAGTGATATTTCTGTCAACACCACACAACCCACAGACACCGAGTCAAAAACAACTGTCAGAGTTAGTCTAGCTACCCAACTGATCTGCAGATAGTTCTGTTTTAATATTCTTGTCTAGTGATACAGTAAAGACTCCTCAAGCCTGTTTTAAATGCACATTTTAATATTCAATATAATGTTACTCTTTAACAAACTCTTTACTCCCTGCTTCTTTTTATGAAGCCTCCTGTGGTCTCTAAAGGATTGTTAACCAAAGAATGGATCACGCTCTCTCTGCATGAGCAGAGTCAGAAACACTCCATTAAATCTTTCAGTGTTTAATGGAAAGAATAATCTCTCACCTCTGAGGAGACCAGCGCTAGCCAAGTGACTAACTCTGGTGCTTGTTGCAGAATCTCTTTCAGTACCACTAAGGAAGAGGAGGAGGAGGAGGTGGAGGATGTAAATGCTGGGAACTCCTGTCTGGCATCAGAGTGCTCAGGTGGATCGATGACTTTGATAACAGCGGATTCTAATGTTTTGTCATCAGCTAAAAGGTAAAGCAGATAAAGCTATTATGAATCCCATGTGTGAGTGTGTACTTATTTGACACACGACACGCAAGTGTAGACATCTGTGTTTGATTCCATGGTGTCATTATCAAATCAGTTCCTACAACAAAACTCTCAAGTTAAAGTAATTTTTAATCAGGTAAGATGTTGCAAAGCCTTTGGACCTTCTATCACTGCAACATATCTATCTGCAATATTTAACTTCTTTGCAATTAATGTGTGTCATCTTCTTCATCATTATCATCCTTGACAATTATGTTTATTGAAAACTCAAGGACTGATACTACAAAACCATTAAGCAGAGGCTCATTTTCAATGGAGTCCTTCATAAGAACTCAGTTATTTAGGTGCACATACAAATGTTACAATACCTATAACATATAACATGCTACAAGAATATTAATCAACTATAGTTCTAATTCCATTATATATTGCCATGGGCAGTAAATGACACCCAGCATTCATTTTAAGCAGTTATATGTCGATGTTTATCAGGAGATGTGACCTGAGCGACAATCATATTCATCTGAAATTAGCTTAGGTACTATTTTTTTCACAAGAGTTATGGGCAGCATAGGACCAGGGCAGGGTCTCCAGAGTTCCATATATGTGGACCAAGACAGGAAAAAGCATGTTGATCCTGGGCAGAATTTTCAAAGCACAGCGCAGGGCATGCGACAAACCCTGCGCCATGGCACTTAGGTTCTGGTGGTGTGCTAAACCCATTTGCCATAGCTGCACCTGAGTTTACAATCTCATGCACAGTTGCAACAGTTTCCACTCTTTACAGCAGCTTGCAGCAAATATCTGGTGCAAGCTCTGTAAAAAAGGCCTGCCAGATAGACACAAGCTAGACCACAAGAAGTTTATCTAACATGCGGCAATCGGTGCATGGGATATAAAATCCCGATCGCAGGCCAGTAGAATCCCACAAGCCCCATGCGCCATATGTTTGGTACATCAGGGACTTGCAGCATTCTTGGAGGTGTGAAAATCCAGCCCCCTGTCTGCTGCTGATTTAGGAAAGCTTGTAAACCCCTAAGGCCAGACCTTACAGTAAGGTTGTAAGGTCTGGCCATACTATAAAGTCTGGCTGTACTATATGGTTTGGCTGTACTATAAGGTCTGACTGTACTATATGGTTTGGTTGTACTATAGGTCTGACTGTACTATACGGTTTGGTTGTACTATAAGGTCTGGCTGTACTATATGGTCTGGCTTTATAGTATGGCTATGCAGAAGCTCAGTAATATATGCTGGAACTATGTTAGCAGTGCATTTTTACGTCACGTCAGTCATGACTGTCCTACACCTCTTCTGAAACAAGACCAACGGCAGCCTATTAAGAGATCTTAGTGGTGTATTTCCCTTGGGGTATTTAGAATAAAGCATGGCAGGCCATGGTATATTAGGTCTAGCTTTCCAAGGATGGTTTTAATTGTGCTACCATATACAATGCCTCCATAGTCCAGTAGAGAGAATAACATTGCTTCCAACCATCCATCAACTTTGCCCAGACCTCAAAAGGTATATTCGACTTTTGTATAGTCAGAAATTCTTATTTTATTCCCCACCTTTTTCAGTATCTAGTTTATACAGTATGAAACTCCCATTTCAACTGGGAGTTCACCGAGTCTCCCAGATATGTCCACTGAGTCACACATAGTTGTCATTTATGGCGGTGAATTTTATTTTAACATGTTTAACATCTGCCTGTTCTGTTGGTTGTTCAGGTGAATGTTAAAGATCCCATAGCACTTCTCAAAAAAAGCAGGGGAATTTCTCCAGTGTCCTGGCCAAATTTTCCCTATTCACAAAAAAAACAACCAATAGTGGAACCTGGTTCAATATCAGTTGGTTTGCGTCTATATCACCCTCCTCTGCATGAGGCTGAACACAGGAAGCATTTCCTAGACCTCATTTACCGACAAAAAAACAAATAAAATAAATCCTGGGACTTGGGGGGAGGTACAAAACATTGTGGTTTCAGTTTTAGCCACATTTAGAACCAGCTTATTTCCCAGAAATGGCTGTATTTGGTCAAATTCTCACTGTACACTGCTTGCAAGGGTACTATATCCTCCCCCCATCCATAGAGGACTGTGTCATGTGCATCTGTGTGCATGAAAAGGCCATGTATGCTTCTGTCCCGGTCATCCACAAATAAAGAGTAGAAGAGTGGCCCCCATTTATCTATGTGCAGGTGTTTGTTATGTGTGTGTTTGATTACCGCACTTCCAAGGGCAATAAGGCCCTTACTGGAGTGCCTTACAGCCCAGGAAGTGCAGTGATCTCAACAACAAGCCCCATCTGCAGTGTCTTACTGCTTTCATATAATACCCTAAATGGACCCTCTGCATCGCTGCAAGCTCATGACCCTCTAAGCTCCTGGGAACTACGCTTTCCACAGGCTAGGGGCTTTAAGCATCCTCCATCCCGAACAGAGTCCCTAAAAACATCTGCATGTCCCCCATCACTGAGAGTTTTAAGAAATGTTGGTTTCATTATTTATTCAAAAAAGCCTTCTGCAAAGTGTATGTTATTAATTGTTCTGCTGCTTATTGATTGACTGCTATTTATTGAATTATTGCCTGTGTACTTTGTTTACTATTTTAGTTTATTTTAGAATTTTTGGCCAGGTAAGGCACACTGAGCTGAAGCTCATTCGTTCACAGCTGCATCCTGGGAGAACCGAGAGGTTAAGTGACTTGCTCAGGGTTACACTATATGAAGTGGTAGTTTTTTGGATTTCAAACCCAGGCCTGCTGGATCTCCAGGTTCAGAACTTGATGTCTTAACCCTCTAGGCTACACTGCCTCATAGCCAAGTTTTGTCCTCAAGGCCTTCTTGCATGTATTGTACTTGGCTCTCTGAACATTGGAAGGTGGCCTCTGAACAAACAAACAAACCTACTACCTACTTACCTACCTGCAATACCTACCTACATACCTACCTACCTCAAACATGATCAGACATTAGTTAGAAACATGTTAAAGTCATTCTTACTACAATTAGGCTGCCAAAAAATTTGGAATGTATAGGTTTTTAGGACAAGATATCCTGTTGACGACAACCTAATTAATATCTAGTTTGTATACATTAGGGAACAGATTTATGAATATGCATGTTAGCTTAGCTAAATGTTACAAATAGCCTGTATAGACTGCAGAAGTGTTTTAACTGGCTATAGCCCATCTAAATGCTGCAATGTTTTGAACCCTAACAGACTGGCTAATTCCCACATACAGTATTCTGGATGTTTAATAAAACTTGTAATGGATTGGTTAGTGGAGGTTATCTCAGTGCCTCCATGGAGTCCAGCTCACAACCAAAAGTACAATAGTTCAGTACTAATTCAAATGCATTGAATTACACCTCACATGAATAATACTACGCATTAATTCTGATACTGGCCAGTTTAATAGAGCAGCAGAACTAAGCAAATGCCAGCTGTTTATTTATAAACTTTTGGTAACCGGGTAAGTGCATTAGGCAAAAATCCTGCCTATTTTCAAGCCACGACCCGGGAGAGTACAGTTTACAAACAATGAAATCATCTCAAATAGGTACATACATACAGTTTACAGTTGCAGTTTTCCAAAATACAAGGTGAATACAGTCTTACAGGAAATCATAGAGAAATTAACTTAATCATGGGCTTAACAGTGTTGACCGCCGTAAAGGGTGTCATATTATAACAACGATGCTAGAGATAGAAAATAGTCAAGAGAACAGTCACAGTAGAGTTAAGAGAAACCAGGGTTGAGCAGGATATAGATAAGCAGGACGCAGGGTTCAGGGAAGAATTAGGTACAGACACGGGAATCAAGTGCATGAAGGTGGGAAAAAAGTGCAGATTTAAAGGCTGAGTGAGATGATGAATCCTTTAAGTAGGCAGGTAGGGAGTTCCAGAATTTGGGGGCAAAATGGGCAAAAGCAAGCACCCCATTTTGTTTGAGCAGAGGAAGGAGCAGAGGCAAATTAGAGGACCTTAATGTTTAGGAATGAATCATGGGAGTGAGCATGGCTGCAATACTGTCAAGGCGGGGGTCTCTATTCATTGAGTCGATAAAACAACCCAGAGAGAGGGAGCGCTGCGATTTGGGGGACAGAAAATGCAACGTGGAGTAAAGAAGACAGTGGTGGGTAAGGCAGGGGCCAGACAGGGCAAATCTATAGATGGTGCTATAGGAGGTGTCCCATTTATGAAGGATACGTGCGTTGGCATGAGATAGAGTGGGGAGAGCATGTAGTAGCCTAGGAAGCAGTCCCCTCGCAGCACAGAGATTCTGGCAGCAGGGGTAAGGGAGTGTGGCACGCGGTAGGCTGCACCTAACTTGGCGTTAACAGATCTGCACACCTCATTTATATGTGCAGAGAAATCAAGTACAGGATCAAGCGTCACTCCAAGGTATTTGAAGGCATCAGTAGACGTGACTACCATCCCATCATAGCTAAGCATGCGAAGCTTGGTAGACTCTGCACGGACTTTCCTGGCAGATCCAAAGAGCATGGCCTGAGTCTTAGGCAAATTGAGAATGAGTGAGTTGGAGGAGAGCCAGTTTTGGATCAGTTGGAACGAGGAGGATAGGTGAGTGTTAATTTCCAGGACAGAACGGGAGGTGGCGTAGAGCACCAGGTCATTAGCATACATGATGGAGTGACAGTGTGGAAGAGAGGATGGAGTGTCATTAGTAAAGATGGAGAAGAGTAAAGGTCCAAGAATGGAGCCTTGAGGGATGCCACAGGTGATAGGAGCAGGGATGAAAGAACTTTGCGAAAGAGATGGATTGGGATCGTTGGAGGTAGCTGCTGAACCAGGACAGGGTAGATCCAGAGGCCCCTAGTAAGTAAAGTTTGTTCAGGACCAATGGATGATTAACCATGTCAAATGCTTTGGTGAGGTCAACAAAGACAGCACCGGTGAGAAGACCATTGTCCATACTAGACTTAATCTCACTGGTGAGAAGCATGAGGGCGGTGGTGGTGCTATGTCCTGCCCTGAAGCCATGTTGAGTGGGTGATTGAATATTAAAATTCAATAGGTGCATAGAGATCTGGTGATGGATAATTTTCTCTAAATCTTACTGAGGTTGGTAGTAAGGCTATGGGCCAATAATTGGCTAGGACTTTGGGATCACCCTTCTTGAATACAGGGATAACCTTGGCAGCTTTCCAAGCTGTAGGCACCGTAGAGGTGCAGATAGACAAATTAAACAATCTAGTGATAGGGGTAGCGAGGAGGTGTGCGCCAAGTCTAATTATCCTTGGTTCAATACCATCAGGCCCGGGGCTACCTCAAGGGGAGATGGACTGAAGTAACCTGAGAACATTCGACCGTACTATCTTAGAGAGGATAAGCGTAGGAGGGAGATGAAGAGGAGGGAATGGGACCACAGGATGCGAAGGGAGATATTTGGAGCCTCTGTAAAAGGGAGTTGAAAGCATTAGCTATAGTATGGGGTGTCGCACAGACTATCGTTAATTAGCATATCCTTGGGAGCTGGAGGCCTGACGTTCTCCAGTATCTCGCTGATCTGGCTCCAATACTTTTGTGTTGGAAGTGATGTTATTAAAATTAGCAGTTCACATAACAGAGCATTTGAAAAGCAAGTGTTCTGCACAGAACTAGAAGCGTCCACTCCTGACTTCTTCATAAATCTTAAAAAGACCCCTAAGAACTCAGGGAAAACTATGAAAAACAATTTGTTCAGTACACAGTTCAGCTGATGCAAGAGTTTGTATACTTTCTGTGTGTTTAGCTTCCTCTTGCTTTTAAAATCAAGGCCCCTGGAATTCTACAGTTCTACAGTACGTGAACCAGTCACAGAACTTGAATTCCACCACAGTACTTATGTGCTGCCAAAGAATTCACCATTTTTGGTAACTTGTTCTTATGAACGTACTAGTTTATCACAACTCCTGGCTCTATTCCTCTCTTTGTTTATAATTAAGCCCCTACCCTAAGCACAATACCTGATGTAATCAATGGCATTACGTATGATAGCCAATGGTGGGGGAGAGATGTGCCACAGAAGAAAATAATCCCTGTGACGAAATGAAACAAAACCCACTGTAAAACACTGGGACCCTGCACAGAACATATTGAAGAGCTGATGTGCCTCAGAGGTCTTAGGGGCCATGAATAGGTCTATGTGCATTAAAGGGTAAGAACTGAAGTTCCGAAGCTTTGAACACAGGATTTCAGCACTTGTTCTACTGCAGCTGTGTCACTGCAAACTTTCTGAAGCATTTGGCTCACTTTACGGCAGAAAAATAAGATGCATGCAACATTATGTTTTCGCGTGTACATCATTTTTGATTAACTTCATGTCACAAGTGCCACAAGTTGTTTGCCTACATTTTATGTAATCTAACAGTCATGTTGCAAGTAGTGCAGCTGCTGTTAAACCATGCCGCAACTGTTTGAAAATCCAGCTACAGTCTTCCAACCTCTTAAAATATGAAAGTCCATGCAAAGCTCTTATGTAAGAGTCAACAGTCTGGAGATACTCAATTTTTTTTAACTTTGTTTATCTCCATTCCTGGAGAACTCCTTCCAGCAACCTTGGGGCTACCAGCCTCTACCCTCCTCCGTGACTAGTCCGTCTCTCCCGTGCCACTGAAGCACCACCTCTGGGTCTGAACCCTCCAGAGGTAGGGCTGCCCTATTTTGACCAGGGCGCTCTATCTTTCAGGGGAAAGTGCCTGGCTCACGGGTGGTCCCAGAGAGGAGATAGCCCGGAATTGGAGGTGTGGGCTTGGGTAGGTGAGGTGCCTTCATCTATCCCCAGGTACGGGGTTTTTATCCTTTTTTCTCCCCCCCTTCCCCTGTGGAGCCTGGCTAGCAAGGCAATGTGGTGCCATGGCTCCACTCAAGCACACGCCACGCCCGCTACAATTGGCAACCCCTTAGCCACCACAGAGGTCGCTCCATGAGCGAGCGACCCAACCCCGAGAAGAGGAGCAGTCCTCCGGATGCTCAATCTCTTCCCTCCCTGCTGACCCCAGCAGCCCCAGCTCATTCCAGACCGGTCGCTGGTGTGGGCGTGAGGTGTGGCATCCAGCGCCTCAACCCTCAGCCACTGGGCCGGCTAGAGATATTCATATTTAAATGAGCCAAAACTAAAACAAGGCAATAAGCCATAGCATAGAAACTTGAGATAGGAAGTGATGTCACAGTTGGAAAAACTGTGCTTAAGCAGGAAGCGTTCACTTCTTACAAACAGGCAATTGGCAATTTTATGCATTGCATTCTAATGTATTAATAAAATGCTTTCTACTTTTAAAATATTTTTATTTGTGAAATAAAACCAGTAAGTCTACACCTTTGCTAGATCTGGGAGAAATTACAAAATTCCATTCTGAGTAAAGTTTGCAAAATACACAGTTTTTACACATTTGTACACACTTCGCAAATACTTTCAGTGTGCCCAGTTTCGATTCCGTAAATGTACAATTTTTTAAATAGCATCTTTTTTATGTAAACAATGTGCATTTCTGTGTACTTTGGGTATCTGAATTCCAAACTTTGCATTTTTCTTAAACCTGGGCCCCATACACAATTAAAGTTGTGTGGCGCAAAGTGGTCAGAACAACCACTTTGCACTACTGTTCACAACTGCATCCTGTTGTGCCACACACAATGGGGTCACAAGGCTTTACCTGCACCATCACAATGGGCACTGAGAGAGCACAAGGAATGGGATGGGGAAGCCAGGAAAATGCAGATACTGCCATACGTATAAGCTACAGAGCTGTGCATGAGGCTCACCGACACCTGCAACATCAGTCAAAAAGCACGAGCTGGTGCAGAAAGGGCTAAAGAGGTGCACAGCACCTCTGAGCTGCCATATGGTACTGTACAGTACTGGGCTAGAACAGGGGGTTCCACTGGATGCCAGGGAATAATGCAGGGCTCAAGTTTGGGAGAGCAGCCACTAACCACCATGGACACATGGATCTGCTGGAAAATTCAGGCCATCTTCTGTCTAGAGGCAGGCCATCAGACGAGGGGTGAAGCAGGTGGAGGAAAGACTATGGTGATTTTAAAATGCCACAGTCCCCACACCATCATGGTTCTTATTCTATGGTATGCATGTGCTCAGTCCCTGTCATATAGATGGCAGATGGACAAGGTGATGAGAAGACGGTCTGCCAGTCACTGTCCCATGCTTTGCCAACTGTCCTGAATGGGCTGTTCTAAGGTGAGTTGGATGCCAGATGGGGGTGGAGGGTGGTGGGTGTTGAGTGGGTGTGGGAGGGGTTGGGGTTACCAGGTAGTGTGATGGGGATCAAGGCAGGAGGGGGGTACCACTAGACTACCAGGGTAAATATACATATTAAAATGGGGACAGGGCAAGAGGCAGCACTCCTAGACTACCAGGTTCAATATACATATTACAGCTGGGGTGGGGTACACTTAGACAACCCAATGGAAAATGTAGCAGGATGGGGGTACCACTAAACTACCAGGGTAACATACATATTACTATGGTTATCAGGCAGAAGGGGGTACCATTAAACTACCAGTGTAATGTACATATTACAATGGGGACTGGGATGGGGATGGGTACCTCTAGACTACCAGGGTAAATATGCACTTTAAAGTGGGATCAGTGCAGGAGTAGGTTACCTCTAGACTACCAGGGTAAATATGCACATTAAAGTGGGATCAGTGCAGGAGTAGGTTACCTCTAGACTACCAGGGTAAATATGCACATTAAGTGGGATCAGTGCAGGGAGTAGGTTACCTCTCTAGACTACCAGGGTAAATATGCACATTAAAGTAGGATCAGTGCAGGAGTAGGTTACCTCTAGACTACCAGGGTAAATATGCACATTAAAGTGGGATCAGTGCAGGAGTAGGTTACCTCTAGACTACCAGGGTAAATATGCACATTAAAGTGGGATCAGTGCAGGAGTAGGTTACCTCTAGACTACCAGGAGTAAATATGCACATTAAAGTGGGATCAGTGCAGGAGTAGGTTACCTCTAGACTACCAGGGTAAATATGCACATTAAAGTGGGATCAGTGCAGGAGTAGGTTACCTCTAGACTACCAGGGTAAATATGCACATTAAAGTGGGATCAGTGCAGGAGTAGGTTACCTCTAGACTACCAGGGTAAATATGCACATTAAAGTGGGATCAGTGCAGGAGTAGGTTACCTCTAGACTACCAGGGTAAATATGCACATTAAAGTGGGATCAGTGCAGGAGTAGGTTACCTCTAGACTACCAGGGTAAATATGCACATTAAAGTGGGATCAGTGCAGGAGTAGGTTACCTCTAGACTACCAGGGGTAAATATGCACATTAAAGGTGGGATCAGTGCAGGAGTAGGTTACCTCTAGACTACCAGGGATTGCAGTGTTAGTGTGTGGGGATCATGTGAGGGTGGGGGCAATAGCCAAAGCTCTTCACAATGCTGCTGTACACGGGCTGCTACCAAGTGGTTGCACGGGAGCCTCCTTACCCTCATGAGGGCTAGGGATAAGTGCTGGGTCAAATTCAAGGTCACAATGTACCAGGCCATATTTCAGCAGTATAGGAGGCCTCAGAACGAGTGTAAGAAAGCGATCAGGGCTGCAAAAAGTGAATTCTGCAGAATGGCACTGCTGAATTCGGCAAAAGACCCTAGGACTTTCTGGAAAAACATAAAAAACATTGTTAGTGGTTCCTCCAATGATGAGACCGCTGACATGCTCATCAATGGTACCAGCTGTAACAATCCACTAACCATCGCCAATGCATTTAACACTCACTTCTCGGACCTGTCTGCCTTTACCTCCCTCTTCTCCTCCAGTGGAGGTGACTGCCGTGACCAGGACTCTGCTTCACAACTGGCTTCCACTTCCCGACCGTTATTCTATTTCAAGGCTGTGATGGCACAAGAGATGCAGAGATTGCTCTCTGGTCTCTCCCCCTTCTCCAGTGCTGGCCATGATGGCATGGAACCTAAGCTCCTCTGGCTTGGGGTCTCTCATTTGCCTCCCGGTTGCCATATCTTCCAGTATCCCTAGCCTCTAGGGTCTTTCCTGACATATGGAAGGGTGGTTAGGGTTGTTCCCATTCTTAAACAGGGCAACCCTCAGATTCTGGACAACTACCGTCCGATAGCCATACTGTCCGCAATCAGCAAACTCCTAGAAAGATGTGGCGGGGCAACTCACGGAGTATTCCAGTCTCATGAGCTTCTGTCTCCTGAGCGGCATGGCTTTGAAGCGGCACAGCACATCCTCAGCCCTTGTCTCTGTCGCATCTGGGATCAGAGCTGCTATGGACCAGGGTAAACTCTTGGTTGCCATTTTCATCAATCTATTGAAAGCCTTCAATCTAGTTGACCATAGAAACATAGACTTTGACAGCAGATAAGGACCACCTGACCCACCTTGTCTGCCCATTTCCTACCTAGAGGATAAGCTGCAGATCCTATTTAACCCACAGCCTATTTCTTCCTAACCCCACAAAATTGCCTTATGTCTGTCCCATGCATTCTTGAATTCTCCCACAGTTCTAGACCCACAGCCTCCTCAGGAAGGCTGTTCCATGCATCCACCACCCTCTCTGTGAAAAATACTTCCTCACATTGCCCCTGAGCCATCCCCCCTCTCTCTTCAAATTGTGTCCCCTTGTTCTTGCACATCTCTTTTTCTGAAAGATGCTACCCTCTTGGACTTTGTTGATTCCACTGAGGAACTTAAACGTTTCTATCATGTCTCCCCTCTCCCTCCTTTCCTCAAGGGTATACAAATTAAGCTCCTTTAGCCTCTCCTCGTATAGCTTCTCTTGCAGACTCAGCACCATTTTAGTTGCCCACCTCTGAACTGCCTCCATCCTGCCTATGTCCTTGCAGAGATGGGGTCTCCAGAACTGGACGCAGTACTCCAGATGGGGTCTCACCAACTGTCTGTACAGGGGGATAACAACTTCCTGTTTTCTGCTGGTGATGCCTCTCCCTATACATCCCAGTATCCCCCAGCCCTCCTACGCCTTCCTACATTGCTTGCCAACCTTAAGGTTATCTAATATGATTACCCCAGGTCCTTTCCATTTTTGTTGTTGTTACTACCTCTTCCCTGGTTTTTGTTTCCCAGGTGCTTTACTTTGCACTTCTTTGCATTGAATCCAAGTTGCCATACTTCTGATTATTCCTCCAACCTTGCCAAGTTCCTTCTCATCCTTTCCATGCCTCCTTGTTTATCAACCCTGTTGCAGATCTTTGTGTCATCTGCAAAGGGCATACTTTCCTTCCAGTCCCTCTGCAATGTCACTTATAGACATTAAAAAGGACTGGACCCAGTACTGAACCCTGCGGTAGCCCACTAGTAACCCCTTTCTTCAGAGTGGACTCCATTTACAATTACTGTCTGTGTCCTGTTGTTCAGCCAATGTTTTACCCAGGCTACCACCCTGGGACTCACTCCAAGGCTGGTTAATCTGACTACTAATTTTTTGTGTGGGACTGTGTCAAATGTCTTGCTAAAGTCTTGGTAGGCCATGTCCACAGTCCCTCCCTGGTGTACTACTTTGGTCACCCAGTCAACGAAATCAATTAGATTCGTCTGACATGACCTTCCCACTGTGAACCTAGGCTGCCTTGGGTCCTGTGCCCCACTGGCCTCTAGGTACACAACAATTCTTTCCTTCAGAAATGATTCCATCACTTTCCCTACCACAGAGGTCAAATTGACAGGTCTGTAGTTTCCTGCCTCTGTCTTGCTCCCACTGTTGTGAAGGGGAATCACATCAGCCTTCTTCCAGTCCTCAGGTACCACACCATCCTCCCATGATTTGTTATAAAGGGTAGTCAGTGGTGTCACTAGTTCTCTGCTTGATTCTTTTAGAATTCTGGGGTGAATTCCATCTGGCCCCATTGCTTTGCCCACCTTCAGTTTTAAGAGTTCTTTCAGAACCCTTTCTTCTGTGAAAGGACTGAGATCGACCCCCCCTCTCCAGAGTGCTTCTGTTAATTGGATTAGGCATCTCCCCCACTTCCTGTTTTGTAAATACTGAACAGAAGTATTCATTCAGTATCCCTGCTTTTTCACTGTCACTCTCTGCCCACCCACCATCCATTCTATTCAGCCCTCTATCCCTCCCTTTGTCTTGCTACGCTGACTGATATACCTATAAAAAGGTTTTATCCCCCTTCTTAACCAAGTTGGCTATCTTTTCCTCAGTTTGTGCCTTTGCTATTCTGACTACCGTCCCTGCTTCCTTCTGCCTTAATTGGTACAGTTCTCTCGTCCTGCTCCTTTGTGTTCCTTATACTTCCTAAATGCTATCTTTTCTCCCTAACCTTCACCGCCACTTCTTTTGAGAACCATAGTGGCTTCTTCTCATTTTCATTTGTTTATTTGCTTCACACAAAGGCTTGTTGCCTCTGTGATGGCAGTTTTGATATTTCACATTGTTGCTCCACCCATTCTTCTAGCCTGTTTGCTAGTGCTTTCTAAGGCACTCTCCCATCTTGCCAAAGTCTGCCTCCTGAAGTCCAGAACCTTCACTTTTGTATGGCTTGACTCTATAGCTGAGGTTATAAGTGAACCACACTGTTTGGTGGTCACTTGTTCCCAAATGGCTACCTACCTCTAGATCGAGATCCTCTCACTGTCCCCATTTGAGAGTCACGAGGTCTAAGATTGCTTCCTCATGAGTAGGTTCCAAAACTAGCTGTCTGAGGCATGCCACCTGAAGGGCATCAAGAATGGCTTCTGCTTTTGGATGTGTCTGCAGCAAAGGTGCTCCAGTTAACATCTGGCATATTAAGGTCCCCCATCAACAGTATCTCCCCTTTCTCTGCCATCCTAAGTATGCCTTCTATCATATCCTTGTTCACTGCCTCCCCCTGACATGGGGGTCTATATACAACCCCTGTGTGGATTGTGGTGCCATTTCCAGTCTCTAAGGTGACCCACAGTGCCTCCTCTCCTCCCTAATTACTCTTTTGTTCAGTTGCTTTTATCCCTTCCCTTACATAGACAGCTACCTCCCCTTCTGCCCTCTCTGTCTCTCCTGTAGGTTGTGTACCCCGGTATGTTAACATCCCCGTCATGGTTCTCTGTGTACCATGTTTCTGCGACTGCTACGATAGCCAGGCATCCCTTTTCCATCAAGGCCACCAGTTCAGGGAGCTTACTGCCCAGACTATGGGCATTGGTACTCATTACCCTCCATTTCTTGATGGCCTTACCCCTTTTTGCCCCATCCCTGTCCTTATTGCATATGTCACTTTCTCCATTTACCCCTGCGCTTCTCCCTATTGACATCTCTATGTTGGTGTCTACCTCACTTAGTACCCTGATTTTTTGGGGGGGCTCGGATTTCCCTGCTCCTTTCCAGTGGCCCCCCCCCCCCGGCTAGTTTACTGTAAATGCTTACCAATGAAGTATTTAAACCTATCACCTAGGATCCTGGTTCTCCTCCTGGACAGATGAAGTCCCCAATGAAGTCAAATCCCTGAGCTCTGCACCAGTTTTTCAACCACTGATTGAATCCCATGGTGTGGAGCACCCTAGCCTCATCTGTGCCATAGACAGGCAGCACCTCCGAGAAGGTTACCGTGTGTGCTTTGTCTGAGGCCCCTCCCCATCTCCACAAACGTTTCTTGCACTGCTCTGATCCCTTTCTTAGCCATGTCATTTGTCCCTAGGTGGACAGTAACATCCAGCTCCTTTCCCTGTGCAGCTGCTCCTGTAATCCTGAGGACTGACTCCCTGTCCCTCGAAGCCATGGCACTAGGCAGGCACCCTACCTCCCTCTCCCTTCCTCCCCATTCTATCTTCCTAACAATGGGTCCCCCCAGGAGTTGTTTCCTTCCCTGTGGGTCCCATGCCACCCTCCTGTGGGTCTCCTTTGTGGAGGTTCCCAGCATCCTCTTTGGTCTCCACTGTGGGTGCCTCCATAGAGGAACCACACTTTGCCAGAACGGCATAGAAATTGTGGAGAGGTACAACTGGATGGATGCACCTCTGTTCCACCACCCTCACCCTCCCTGAGCCCACTGTGGTCCAACCGCTCCTCTTTCTTGGCAACCTCCGAGGCAACAGCAGTGACCCTGGTGGTCCCTGGGTGGGAGAGGAGGTCCCACAAATCCTGGCCAACTCAGCCTGGAGATGAGCAACCTCCTCCCTCAGACCAGAGAGGTGCCTGCAGATGGGACAACACTGCATCCTCCAGAACGTCTCCCGGAAGACTGCTGCTCCACAGCCACTGCACTGCACCACTCCCATCATGTCTTTTTTCTGGCTCCCTAACTGTTGTTTGGAATACTTACTCTTTCCTCTGTTTGTTTATTTTCTTTTTTTCTCTTTTTTCTTCCCTACTTACTTACTGCCTCTGTGCCCTTTTAGCTCCTGATCTTCCTGTTCTAAGACAAAGTTCCTATATTTGGTGGCTCTGTGATCACTAACTTCCTGCTCCCAAACAGGAAGTTCCTGTTATCAGTTATATCCTGTGCCTATAAAAGTAGAACTGGTTTAGGGTGGGAGAGAGGAGGAAGGACAATATAGTCCCAGTAGAGAAGTTTTAGTTATACCAGTAGCTCCTTCCTCCTGGTGTTCTGTCTGTTCTCTGGCAGAAGCTATCTAGGGCAGTGCTTAAATCTGGTTTTACCCTGGCTCCTTCTAGCTAAGCCACTCCCCCTACTTTGCAAATCTTTCTACACTTAGTTAATTTCATAGATAACAATTACCTTCTGACACCTGTGACAAGCACTTAGATAAGTACACAGATAACACAGGTAACAGATAACAATTTACTTCAACTACCTCTGACAAACACACTAACTCTTTTTTTTTACCCTAAATTGAAGGTCCCAGTACAAGATTTCTAGTTCTTAGTCCCAGTAGAGAAGTTTTAGTTATACCAGTAGCTCCTTCCTCCTGGTATTCTGTCTGTTCTCTCTGCTCTGCTTTGTGCTCAGCTTAGGTCATTTGGCCTGTCACCCCCTGTACTCTGCTGGTTCTCCAACTACTTACAGGGCAGACAGCAGCTGATCAAATACAGCAAGGTGCTCTCGGACACCACAGATGTGTCCTCAGGTGTTCTCCAAGGATCAGTCGAGGCCCCTGCTCTTTTCCTTTTTTGTTAACAACTTAACTGCTACCTTTTCTTACTCCAGGTCCATTCTATATGCAGATGACCTGGTTACCCTAATGCACGCCCAGGACACTGGGGTCATAAACCACCAGCTGAGTGAGGACTTTAGGAGTGTCCAGTCTTGGATAATGTCCCACAAGCTGGTCCCCAACCTCAAAAAGACTCAGGCCATGCTCTTTGGGTCCCTGGCCAAGATAAAGGCCTCCTCTGCCCTCTTGCATATTACTGGTCTTGATGGAACCCCAGTCCTCATCACCGACTCCATCAAATACCTTGGGTTACTCTTGACCCTCAGCTCCACCTTGGACTCCATATCCTTAGTGTCTGCAGGAACCGTTAACTGCAAACTGGGTCTGGCCTATTGTGCTAAGAGCAATCTTACTCCCACAGCTCACCTTGCACTGGCTAGAGGTGTGTTTCTCCCTTCCTTCTGCTATGGGCTTCTCCTGTTTGCTCATACATCCAAAACCCACCTCGCCAGGTGGACCGTCACCTACAAGAACATCTGCCGCTTTGTGCTTGCTGCCCCTCGACTCACCCACCACTGCAACCAGTATAGTAATCTTAACTGGCTCTCCCCATCCAATTACTTAAATTTTGTCCTGGGTTACTTCACAGGCAAGGCCCTTGGTACTGGCACCCCACCTGGGTTGGCAGAGCTCCTTGTGCTGGCACCCTCGTATTCCCTTAGATCCCTGGGCCCTGCTGCTCTAGGATTCCTGCCACATGCACTCAAATGGGGACAGAGACTTTGCCTCATGTGCCCCCAGACTATGGAACTCCTTCCTGCCAGGTTCGCTCCTCCCCTCCCAGGCTTGCCCTCGCACCTCCTTGTGGAGACACTTGAAGCTGTTATCAGTGTGTGGTTGTCCCAAGCCTCCGTAGTCTCACCTGATCCCTGCACTGAACATCCCTCCTAATGTTCTGCCCGTATGCATGGATTCGGTCCTGCACTCAAGTTATACACCCTGTGTATTAGGTATGCTCTGTGGGTGCCCCCTTCCTGTGGACTGATACTGTATATAATTTTGTGCATAACTGATTCATACTGTATAATTCTCTTGTATATATTCTTGCTTGCAGCTTTGGTGTTCAATGTATTTGTTGTAACCATTGTACCTCCTGAATATAGTTGTGCTTCTGTTTTCCCTGACTCTGTGTTACTGCCTAAAGTGTATTGTTGTATCATGTTGTATTTCATGTACTCTCGGGTCATACCTGAAGTAGGCAAATGTCATGTCTAGTTTACTTACCTGGCTAACAAAAGCTAAATAAATACAAATAGGCAGAGGCACTGCAAAGATCTGGTACTGGCAACATAATCTTAGCACCTCGCATGCCATGTGTGGCCATTAGAATGCTGGCCTTTAAATATGGTACCCAGGAGCAAAGGCACTAACCCAGTTTTGACACACTAACCCCTTTGCACCAGGGTGACTGTTGCCAGCAGGGGACTGTGGTGCACCATGCACATTCTCTTTGCGCATCAATATCAGAGCCTAATATTCATTCAAGTAGCCTGCCCTGGCACAGTGCATTGCCTGTATTAATATTTCTCCGTACCATGTGCTGTTTTGTGTGCAACATGAGGGTTTGTATGGTGCAGACGGCCTTTGTAAGGAATATGGGGTACTGCTTTTTAGAACAGCTTGTCCAACTATGAAACACCTTCCTGTGTCAAGTTTCCAGGATAGGGCTGCTGCCTTGTTTTGTTATAGGGGTACTGTATTTAGTAAGCTATAAGATACAATGGGGTATTGGTTGTGTTGGTTTTGCCACATGGCCAGGGGTGTAGTAAGGCATGATGCCACAGGCCGAGTGTCTTCAGCCCCTGGAATTGTGACAAAACCAGCACAATCAATGTCCTGAAATGTCTTGTTATGCTTATAAAATGGGTCTGCAGGCAATTTTTAAAATACAAACACTCTAATAGTTTTAAAAGTCACAAAAAATGTAATAAAATATTGCTGAAAAATGTAAAATAGTCCTTTCCCAGATGATTTTCACCTGTCAGTCATCTATCTTTCTACACATTCAATATGCTGTGTGATTGTTTACAATGGAATACAATAATTCTAAACTCTGCAATATGTCAGTAGAAGAATGCTCCCTCATCTCCACCCCCCTAAACATGCATGGAGTGGTAACATGGAATACATGAATTCAAACTTCTGCAGAGTTCTATTGGCATACACACACAAAACACACACACACAGGCCTCAACCGGAGCCAGAACCTCGGTTTCATCTGTTGCAGGGTAAGAAGGAGGGAGTTCGCTGGCGAACTGATAAGAAAGGATGGAGAGTTTTCTTGGTTATCTAAGAAACACCAGAAATGGAAACTGAATAGTTCTTGATTTTTTAAAGTTTGTTTATGTGTGCAAGGAGGGGCTAACGAGTGTAAAGAACACTCAAGTATTTACTTATTTTGTTTAATTTAAGGGACTTTTATTTTTAGGGCCTAGTTAAAGGTTTTTTATATACAGTATGAGTAAAGGTGCTAGCCATGTTTGTGATGGAAATCAGGAATGAGTTAAGTGGATTATGAATTCTGTATGCGAGTTGCCCAAATTCAAAATCCCACTGCCTGAACTTGATCAAGCCTGTGCATTTGTGGAGAATTAAGATATGGGTCTCTGAACTTGCGTAGCCTAGCAGGAAGCAGGACATTTCCAACCCATTTTTTAAGAGAGGAATAGTTCCAAACTGCCAGCACCTACATGTACACACAATTCCTTGTTTGAAAGAACTTTTCATGGGCTTTATTACTTTAAGGGGTCCTATAAACTTTCCTCGCCCTTTGACACAAAGGCAGGAGCACAACCTTAATCTGCAAATGATTATGATGTCATAAAGCAGCGGATTATGATGCTGGGCATAGAGTAACTGCCAGAACCATAAAGTATAATGGACAGTGACTGTGTTGTCAAGTTAAACAGCATCTGACATCATGGAAGGAAACTTTGGAAAAAATAAGTTTTAGGCATATTTCTACTGACACATCACATGTCTCTGTGGTTAGCTCCCATTTTTATGGCTGCAGTGGGTGTAGCCCTGCAGCCATCTTGCGAGCACAGTAGAGAAGACAGCTCACCAGATACCGACCAAACTATTAAATAGTGGAGGTGAACTGCAATCACTGCACATTCACCGCAGTATTTAAAAGACTGGTTGGTAGAACATGGCACTGTCCGCCATGTTCAAGATAGCCATCTGAGTTTTCCTGCACATACGTGACAACTCGCCCATGTGCCCTGAACTCCAGTGGCCATCTTGGAGATGACAGACTGTGCTGGGTGCCGCTGGAGTTCAGTGCACATGCGCAAGTCATTGCGCATGTGCAGAAAACTATGCCGGCCATCTTGAACATGGCAGACAGTGCCATGTTCCTCCAACAGCTCAGCTGCAGCCATACTGGCTCTGGCCAGAGTTTGTTCACAATAGCTAAGCACATTAACATGGAAACTGGAACGCTGATCCTAGACTTCATCTGCTTTGGCTGCTTATTTACATCTGACATTATCATCATCTGCTTTTGACATAACAGTCTGTTGCTGTGGAAACAAATGTGATGCTACCAGCAGAGGACTGTGATGTCAGGTGTAGACAAGCATCCCAAGCAGATGCAATATACGGGACAACGATGCTGGTTCCTTGTCTATTTGCAGAGTTACACAGAAAAATGGGACAGAGGGGACATCAGATAAAGAAAATATATGAATTATAAGTTGTAATGTGTCTAAATTTATGCCATGAGCAAAGATCTGATGCAGGTACCCTGCAGCTTAGTATGAATAAAACTGGCCATTGTGGCACACCCCGATTAGGGACAGTACAGCTAATAAAGTACTAAATTAACCTTTGTTTAAATAAGGATATGAATGCACAGCTCTGCCCATCACATAGGTACACCACCCCACTGGCCCTTTGACCCCCGGTCTGGTCACACACCTGGGTTGAGTTGTAGCTATCATTGGAAAATGCACACTACAGTGGAACTACACTACTGTACAAGAGGTACTACATTCTTGAAGTTCAGTGTACACCTCACATGTGCTGTACCAAATGGGGAGGTGAAGAACAAGTAAGTCATAGCAGTGATCCCTGTAGTGAGGCTAACAAAGAGAATAAAGGATGAAGCGGTGTGTATAACGAGATTTTACACATGCCCAAGGTGTGGGATGCTACATAAACCCCGGTGGTCGAAGCCCAAGGGGTTTCTAAAAGGCATCCCACACTGAGGGCGTGTAAAATCAAGTTTAACACACAACCCCATCTTATATTTTATATAACTGCTGGTGTGTGCTTTTTTGTCACATCAATTATATAAAAGAAAAAAGCAGAGATCAGTGCTGAGGCAGCCGCAGACCAGTTGGGATTCAGCGTGGTCCACAGTCTGCTAAGATTTTACATTTCTTTATTGTTTTACAGTTGCAGTGTGGACCTTTACATATTTTAATTATTTCTTTTTTTTTTAACTTACTACCGAGTGGCGGTTGTGCCGTCCATGTTTGTCTAGCGAGAGAAGTGGACAGAGGTGAGAGAGAGAGTGGCGGGCACATGCGCAGAATGAGGGAAACCCAACGCATGTTTGCCGTTTAATCAGCTGATTATAACGGCAAATTATAACTGGGTTTCCCTATGGGAAAAAGTGCACACCAGTAATTATAATGAAATGAAGAGACCCACAACAGAATGTACTCCAAATCTTTACTGCAATTGAAATGTACTATAATGACTTTGAAAACGTAATAACAAAATTAACAAAAAACAAGAAATATGTCTAAAAATTATGTTTTTCAAAGTTCTGTCTGTGATGTCAGGGGCTCTTTAATATACACACTGTGGTGTGCACAATGATCAGATGCAGCATCATTGTTTTCTGCATGACAGATGCCTTTAAATTGCACTGTAAGTGAACCTGCAGAATTCTGCAGTGCCAGGCATCTGATACTGGTGGGTGTCACTGTAATTGTAATTGAAAAAGCAAAACTTGATACAAAACATGTCAAATACAATCTAAAATGTGTCTAATTTCTCTTTGACAAAGTGTCTCTTTATTAGTTAAGGGCTCTTTAAGAAAGCACCCCCCCCAATCAGGCATGTACTGCACATTATTCAAAGTATAGTACCTGATCAGTACATTGCTGCTGACGAGTGTCAAAGATAGCTTTCCTTCGCGTTTAGCTGCTGTAGATCAATTTCATCTCGGAAGATGAGGCACTCAATGGGAATTCTAACCTGGTCCAGAATCAATCTATTCTCATTGTAGAAAAAAGTTTGTCCTTTGTATATTCAGAACTGGCACATAGAACATCAGATGGGCTCACCTGCAGGTAAGGTATAAAATATTTTTAAATGGAGTGTCAATTAAAATAAAAAAGAAACAAGTTAAGATGAAAACCACATGTTCATGACTTTCAGTTCTAGTTTGGAAGATCTGACAGTGGAATGCCTGCTTTTTTATTGTAGCCACTGGATAGTGCCGCTTTCTGGGTAAGAATTCAAAGTCACTCTGTTTATACAAACACACAGAAAGGACAGGCTGCATCTCAGCCCTTGCAGTGCCACTGATTAGGAGGAGAATCCAACTAGAGACATACATATAAAGGCTGGTGCACACAGGCAGATTTTAGATCTAGAAATCACAATGTATTTAAATAGGTCAGTTGTCAGATGAAGCCAGCCAGAACAGAGTGTGATGCTGACTCCATGAAGATCTTGTGGTCTGCTACAGTACCACTTCCTAGGAGGATCCTGAGGAAGCAGTAGCAAACCATAAAACGATGGGGAAGCTAGCTTTGTGCTTTGTTGTGGCTTGCTTTGTCTGACAGGTCATCTATTTAAATAAATGATGGTTTCTGCATCTAAAATCTCTTCTTGTGCATGCTGACCTTTTTGAGTGTGTACTTGGTCACTCCACTCTATATTTACAAAACAGCGACACTATATGGATCTGTAGAGTAGCTAGAGTCACACCATTTTTTATTTACTGGACAGTGCTGCAGTCTGGCTGTGTATCTAGATTCACTCCTTTTTTTATTTACTGGATAGTGCCACAGTCTGGATGTGTATCTAGATTCACTTCATTTTTTATTCACCGAACAGTGCCACAGTCTGGATGTGTATCTAGATTCACTCCATTTTTTATTTACTGGACAGTGCCACAGTCTGGATGTGTATCTAGATTCACTCCATTTTTTATTTACTGGACAGTGCCACAGTCTGGATGTGTATCTAGATTCACTCCATTTTTTATTTACTGGATAGTGCCACAGTCTGGATGTGTATCTAGATTCACTCCATTTTTTATTTACTGGACAGTGCCACAGTCTGGATGTGCATTTGGAGTCACTCCATTTTTTTATTCACTGGATAGTGCCATGATCTAGATGTGTACCTAGAGTCACTCAATTTTATTCACTGGATAGTGCAGTGGTCGGAATGTATACCTAGATTCACTCCGTTGTTGTATTCAGTGGATAGTGCCATAGCCTAGACGTATACCTAGATTTACTCCACTGAGCCAGCTTGTAATCACATTTTGAAGCACCCCAACATCTGTGTATTACATATGATCATACAAAAAAGCCAGCAGAAAACAGCCATTTGGTCTGTCTAATCTGCTTGTATTGTAGGGTCCACAGCTTGAGCTACTGTCCCAGTGGACACCCCACTCCTCCCTACCCATTATCCTTACCTTCCCCATGCCTATCCAGCCTCTCTTGAAGCTGCCCAATGTCTTCAATGAAACCACTTCTTCTGGCAGCGCATTCCAAGTGTCCACCACTCTTTCTGTGAAAGTGCCTCTTGACCTCCCTCCTAAACTTCCCCAACTCCAGCTAAGACTGTGCTTGCTTGTGTTATGGTTGCCACTCAGCTTACAGAGACCCTCCTTATCCACCTTATTTATCCCTTTCAAGTACTTGAAGGTCCCAATCTCTCTCTCCTTTCCTCCAGGAGTACATGTTCCAGTGTCCTCAACCTCTCCTCGTATGCCTTACCCTGCTAACCTGCTATCATCTTTGAAGGCCCTCCTCTGGACCTTCTCCAGCAGGTTAATGTTCTTTTTGAGGTGTGGGCACCAGTACTGAACTTCATGCTCTAGATGTTGCCTCACCAGTGACCTGCACAAGGGTAGTATAACCTCCTCTTTCCTACTACTGATCCCCTAGCTATACATACCAACATCTTGTTTGCTCTTGCTGCTGCTTTCTTGCACTGCATGGAGTGCTTCAGGTCACTAGTGATCATCACTCCCAGATTCTTCACCTTCTTTGATGCAGATGCATGGACTTCACCCAGGTAGTACTCCGTCCTGGGATTCTTGGCTCCATTGTGCATAACTCTGCATTTCTTGGCTTTGAAGCCAAACTGCAAGATCCCAGACCACCTCCCCAGATTTTCCAGATCATCCTGTACTGTAGGTCCTGTATCCCTTCAGATGTGTCCACTCTCCAGCAGAGCTTGGTGTAATCTACGAATAGGCACATGTTGCCCTTAATGCCATCCCCAATGTCACTAATGAAGACACTGAACAACACCGGTCCAGCACTGAGCCCTGAGGGACCCCACTGGCAGTATAGTGCAGTGGGTTAAGGCTCTGAGCTGCAGATCTGGAGATCTGGGTTTGAATCCCACAGCCGCCTAGGTGCATACTGTGTGATCCTGAGCAAGTCACTTAACTTCCTTGTGCTCCCAGGTCGATCTGGAAACAAGCTTCAGCTTAGTGTGCTACTCCGGTTAAACAATGTTCCTTCCCTTCCTACTGGTGACCTCTGGTACCTGAAAACTCTCCTCTCACAACCACCTCTGGGTTCTGTCCCTCAACCAGTTTTCCACCCATCTGGACACTTATCCCCAACCCCAAGATCTGCCAACTTCCTGATCAACCTTTTGTGGGGCACAGAGTTAAAGGCCTTGCTATATTAAAGCACTTGTCGGACTTACAAACATTGTTTTATGTTGTTGTTTGTATGGGCTGCTAATTGCTTATATACTGTGCTGCCTGAGAGGATAAGGAGCTCTTACCACAGTTTCTGCCAACGATATCTTGCAGGGTACTGCAGAAATGCAAAGTAATCCAACTGCAATCATTACAAATTTGGCCACAGGAAAGTCTGTCATCTTTATCACAGAGTGCTTCATCCTGAGGGTGGCACTGTATAGCTGTCTGAAGGACTGACAATTTTAAATATTGCTCCAATGTTGGTAAAATCAACAGTCCTTTAATGGGAACTGCCCACAGTGAAAAGCCCTACACTTCAGTGTGGGGCAGACCCTGATTTGCACTTTGCTTACAGAAGTACATTTTCTTTTACTGTACTGCACAGTAGTGTTTAAATGTAGTTGATTCTGCTGTTACCCTTCCCTTACCTCAACCACATAGTTTGAGTGACTGCCAATCGAGACGGCATCTCAGAATCCATCCGATATGGCTAACATCACAGCGGGAATCAGCAGCAGCAGATTCAGTTAGCCCAGATTGGTACTGGAGCTACAGAGTTTATAGCTCCCCTTTGCCAGCTGCAGGTCCTGCTGCCCTCCGAACACCAAGTACAGCAACCCCTTATGACAAATGTTGAAAAACAGCTGGTTTGGGTTCTAAAAAATAAGGTGAATGCCTGCCCTCACACTGCAAAACAATGACACCCTTGCACTACCCAGCCAAGTAAAACAAGTGTTTAAATTACTTTATAAAATGGGCATCTAAAATCAACTAATCTGATTGGCTAACTGCTCTTAAAACCCGTGTCCTTATCACATGATATCATAGGCAACCAGCACTACTAGCAACCAAACAAAAGCACATAAAAAATTAATGCATTTCGTTCTCCAATGCGCCAGTCACCTACTGAGCAACAGAACCACAACCGCTGCACTGGGAAAGTGGCACCAGTGTACCGCCAACACAAAAGAACACAACATCCCCCAAATTTCCTGTACCACCAAAAACTCTCCAGTCTCCAGACTTGCTACCTGTTCATTTTTTTTATGTCCCATTTGCCCCTGGCCAGTGCACTGTACATCCATGTCTCGATTCCTCCCAGCATTTGAAAGCGAGCGGTAACGGTTACCACATTAATCTATATTCTCCCAGTCACCTCGCAACATCCGACACAAAACTAAAGTAAAAAAAAAACTCCACACAGCATGAATTACCATTATTTCTTTAAATGTGAAGCACAAAATGAGTTTGTACAGTGGCTGCTGAGGGACATGCTCGCTCCCAGTCAGCAAGCCATTTAATTTAAATAAACACAGTAAAATGTCGAACCTAAAAAAAAAAACGGCTTTCTCTATTTTCGGGGAACGGGAAGGGCCAGAGCCAAGAAACACTGCAAATGTCAATTCCCAATGCCTGCAACTGAAACTGTCTTGGTGATTCAATGCCTGTAACTGAAACAGCCTGTGCAAAGTAAGAAATATAAAAAAAAAATGGGTTTGAATATGTGTCTGTGTGTGAAGTAAAAACATGGTTTGAATATTTTTCTATGTGTGACTGATACTTGGGGACTGTAGACACAAACACTAGTCAAGCACCTACATTAAACATCTCCAGTAAAACACAATAGCAGGGACTACTTTTTATTATTTTTTTACTGTTCATATTATTATACTTTTTTTTATTTCCACTTTCTACTTTCTGTTTTCAATTAACTTCTTTACTAAGCGTGCCCATTTTATAAGCGCAATAACACCTCCGAGGTGTGGTTTATCTTATATAATGGAAACATGCCCAGTGGCAAAGAGCACCAAAGCAGCGCCTGCTGCCTTAGTACACCCTGACGTGTTCTTATCAGGCGATAAACCACACCTCGTCATGTGTTATTGCTTGCTTAATCTATTAAACAGATGCTGTAATTCAGCTGGAATGGAAGAAACCTAGGAACCACACCATAGACTACACTGGCATAGCCAAATGTCCAAAGGATCATTCTGAGTATGTTCTCATAGCTGAATGGTCCATCAAAAGGGAGTGGATAACCAGCAGAGCAAGGGAAGCAATCCTGCCACTTTACACAGACAAGCATAGGCCCCACCAAGAATACTGTGTGCAGTTTTTGTCTCTTCAATACAAAAAGGGCATACAGACAGTCAAGAGGATACAACACAGGGCAACCAGAATGATGAGCGGTATAAGCAACAAAAGCTTTAGGGAGAGGCTAGAGACCCTTGACAGGTTAAACCTGCAGAAAAGGAGGCTGACAGGGGGCATGGTATCAGTCTTCTGCATACTGAAAGGAGTAAACAAGGTGAACTGCGAGGAACTATTTTGCATGAGTAACAGTTCAAGGACACTGTGGCACAAGTGGAAACTGATGGGAATTTTACAGAAAGGGTAGAGGAACCTTGGCACAGTCTGCCAGCCGATGTGGTGGGTGACAAAACCATAAATGGAACCATGCAAGTAGTATCCCAGCCACGGAATGTATGGCCAACAATGGAACTTGCTGCCACGTGGTGAACTTACTATCCTTACATCTCTACTGTTGGAGCAAGAAATCAGCATTGCCACATGTAGGTGGTTAGATAAAAAAAGGCGGCTGTTAGACTTAGTGGCTAAAACTGCTTTGTGTAATAGTGATAAACAAATAAGATGCTGCAGTATCCAGTCAGTTAACTCATTTGCTCCCAGTGGGCATTCTGGATCGGATCCTGCAATGGATGGTTCCAATGCCTTATGGTGTCTATGGAACAAAAGAAAAAGACATTTTGAAAACAGACCACTGAAGTAGTCACCCCATGGATGGAATGAACCTTAACAGGACCAGAAGCTGCTTATTGCGCTTCTGGAAGAAAAAAGTAATACCGTTGGAAGGCCATTTGGACGAGCCCTGTTTAGAAATCAGTGAGCCTATCATCCTGGGGGCAAAAGCGGTAAACAGAGAGAGGATTTTCTGTAATCCTTTCCATGATCCAAGTACCGACACTGCATCCTCTGGATACCCAGCCTTATGTAAACAGCATTCCTCCACTCTCATGGGAGATGAAAATGTAACAGGAATGTCTACTGTCTGGTTGGGTGTTCTTTCAGACATGACCTTCGGAAAAAAAATGAGGATTGGTGTGTAAGGAGGCTCTATCCTTATGAAAATAATAAAATGAGAGTCTGCAGCCAGAGCCTGTAACCCAGTAATGCATCATGCAGACATCAGAGCCACTAGGAATAGTGCCTTCAAGAGAGAAGCATATGGCTCTAAGTAGCAGCAGGCTCGACGGAGGTGCAGTCAGGGTCTCAAGGACCAAATTAAAGTCCCACATTGGAACCAGATATCAGACTGGGGGTACAGGAGAAGAATTAACACCTGCCCCTTCAGTGTTTGCTGTTCTTATTCATACAGCAAAAGCAAACACAGTTTGAATCAGTAGTAAATGGAGTTTGAATCAAAAGGAAACTGAGTTTGAGCAGGGTCTGAATGTGAGTTAATGCTAAACAATTCAAAGAAAATTTCCACCTTAGTCTTTTTTTTTTTTTTTTTTTGCAGAGGTTTCTCACCAGTTTAGCTTTTTTCATCATGCTAGCTGTACCCATGAAATCTAGTGGTATTGCAGCTGAATATCCCAAAATAGGCAAAGGCACAGGTCTAATATGGACGGAGGAGAAATTGTAAATGGGTGCCCCATTCATGGCACAATATTGTTTTGTGCTTGTCAATACAGTATTTTATGGTCCTCTTTTTCACTATGCCAAGAGAGGGATAGTGTCTGGAAAAGGACAGACAAACAGGGCAGCTGGTTTTAAATACCTGCCCGTGACCCTGTCTTTTTTTTTTTTTCAAACATACTTTTATTTTCCTTCTATGGCATAGGCTGAGACTTCCTTCTGTTACTTTCACTGTGCTCTTCCCCCTCTGTCTAAAACTCTGCTGCATCCACTCCTGGTCCCCACACCCACCTGTAACACACCCTATGCTGCTCCCCTAGCTTACCCCCTGGGGACAGGTATGTGATTGGCCTCTTTGGCATTTCTTCCCTGAATTCATCTGGTCCACCTGTGGTGGAGGTGAAGAGTAGCCCCACAGGTGGGTTACTTTATTTTTGCCTCTGGCACTGCCTTTGCTCCTGCCAGCACCACCACCAGTCCCAGGTTCTTTTGAAGCCCCTGTATCTCCATCCTTCCCCAGCAATATTTCTTCATTAGAAAGGAGCTGGAGGAGTAAAAAGCAGAACCAATGAGCTGCTCACAGCTCGAATGTGGAGTGGTGGTCCAATGAGTAGTACAGATTCATTTTTCTTGCCACTCCTGTGGTGCAGTTACAGGTTCCCTCCATGCCACCGGACTAAATAACTAATTAATTGGGGTCCAGAGACATGAGAAAGGCACATGCAAGGAGTCCTAAAAATAGTTAAAGAGTGCCAATGGGCACAATGGAACTGGCTCATGAATATTAATACCTGCTCGTGAATGCTAATGACAACCTGTCTGCACCTGGGGAGACTGTATAATGGAGCTTGCGACAGGCAGGGGAAAGTATTTTCATTTCTAATTCTGCAACCAGACACTAGGGCAGAGGGGCAGCTAACAGACTGCAGGGCAGTTACATATCAAAACTATTTATTTTGGCTGCAATAGACTTTAATAATGGGACTGCATGTAAACTGTTTGGACAGCAGCCATGTTTCTTACCCCCTGACCCCTATGCCAGACAATCAGGAGTCAAGAAACTAAAGGACCTGTAGAAATGGCTCTTGGGAAGGGAGTTAGAACTGTGTTCTTGGCACCCAAACAAGCAACTAATCAGGCGTCAAGGGAACTTGATGTTTAGTAATTTTCAGCATGCAGGGGAGAAGAGGGGGAGGAGTAGCTCTCTATGTAAAGGAAGGGATGAAAGCAACTGAACAAAAGAGTAAACAGGGAGGAGAGGAGGCACTGTGGGTCACCTTGGAGACTGAAAAGGGCACCGCAATCTGCACAGGGGTTGTGTACAGACCCCCATGTCAGGGGGAAGGAATGGACAAAGATATGATAGAAGGCATCCTTAGGATGGCAGAGAAGGGAGATACTATTGATGGGAGACCTGAATATGCCAGGCGTTAACTTGAGCACATTGCTGCAGCCACATCCAAGAACAGGGCCATTGTCGATGCCCTACAGGTGGCAGGCCTCAGACAGCTAGTTTTGGAACCCACTCTGAGGAGCAATCTTAGACCTCGTACTCTCAAATGGGGCAGTGAGAGGATCTCAGATCTAGAAGTGGGTTGCCATCTGGGAACAAGTGACCATCAAACAGTGTGGTTCATGTTAAACTCAGCTATAGAATCAAGCCATACAAAAGTGAGGGTACTAGACTTTAGGAGGGCTGACTTTGGCAAGATGGGAGAGTGCCTCAGAAAAGCACTAACAAACAGGCTAGAAGGAGGGGTGGAGCAACAATGGGGAATCATCAAAACTGCCATCACAGGGCCAAAAAGCCTTTGTGTGAAGCAAATAAACAAATCAAAACAAAAGAAAAAGCCACTATGGTTCTCAAAAGAGGTGGCTGGGAAAGTCAGGGAGAAAAGACAGCATTCAGGAAGTAAGAAACACAGAAGAGCAGGACAGAGCTGTACCAGTTAAGGCAGATAGAAGGGGGGTAGTCAGAATAGCAAAGGCCCAAACTGAGGAAAAGATAGCTAACTCAGTTAAGAAGGGGATAAAATCTTTATAGGTACATCAGAGAGCGAGAAAGACAAGGGAGGGATAGTGAGGCTGAATAGAATGAATGGTGGGTGGGCAGAGGGGACAGTGAAAAGCAGGGATACTGAATGAATATTTCTGCTCAGTATTCACAAAGAGGAGGAAAGTGCCTAATCCAATTAACAGAAGCACTCTTGATACGGGGTCGATTCCAGCCCTTTACAGAAGATAGGGTTCTGCAAGAACTCCTAAAACTGAAGGTGGACAAAGCAATGGGGCCTGATGGAATTCACCCAGAATTCTAAAAAATTAAGGGGATCTAGTGAAACCACTGACCACTCTTTTAATAAATCATGGGAGGATGGTGTGGTACCGAGGACTGGAGGAAGGCAGATGTGATTCCCTTCACAAAAGTGGGACCAAGACAGAGGCAGGAAACTACAGACCTGTCAGTTTAACCTCTGTGGTAGGGAAAGTGATGGAGTCACTTCTGAAGGAAAGAATAGTTGAGTACCTAGAGGCCAGTGGGCACAGGACCCAAGGCAGCATGGGTTCACACTGGAAGGTCATGTCAAACGAATCTAATAGATTTCTTTGACTGGGTGACCAAAGTAATAGACCAGGGAGGGGCTGTGGACATGGCCTACCTAGACTTTAGCAAGGCATTTGACACAGTCCCACACAAAAGATTAATAGTCAAATTAACCAGCCTGGGAGTGGGTCCCAGGTGTGGTAGCCTAGGTAAAACATTGGCTGGACAACAGGACACAGAAGATAATTGTAAATGGAGTCCACTCTGAAGAAAGAGGGTTACTAGTGGGGTACTGCAGGGTTCAGTACTGGGTCCAGTCCTTTTTAATGTCTTTATAAGTGACAAAGCAGAGGGACTGGAAGGAAAAGTATGCCTCTTTGCAGATGACACAAAGATCTGCAACAGGGTTGATACACAAGGAGGTGTGGAAAGGATGAGAAGGGACTTGGCAAGGTTGGAGGAATGGTCAAGTATGGCAGCTAGGATTCAATGCAAAGAAGTGCAAATAAAGCATCTGGGAAACAAGAACCCAGGGAAGATTACACAATGGGGGTAATAACAACAAAAAGGAACGGGACCTGGGGTAATCATATCAGATGACCTTAAGGTTAGCAAGCAATGTGAAGGAGTGACTGGGAGTATACTAGGATGCATAGGAGAGGCATCACCAGCAGAAAACAGGAAGTTGTTATCCCTCTGTACAGACAGTTGGTGAGACCCCATCTGGAGTACTGCGTGAGTAAAACAGGGCCTGCCTTGACCTGGGAAGTTAGATTAAAGTTTGCAACAAGTTACAGTTATTTCAAGGACTCCAACACCGGCCAACCAGTGACAAAGTTTCAGGCCTGCATCTCAATCTGGGTACCCAGCTAGGACTAATCAAGGGCACTGGTACCAGTACCAGTGGGGAGGTGGATGAGTTAATTTTGTTGTTGAGGCTGGGAGTGGGCACAGATATTGTTATGGTTTATGGGTTTTGCCAGTTTATCCAATGTTGCCATTGCCTTTTCTCTGCTTTCGTTCCCCTTTCCTACAATAAAAGCATTTTTATTGTTACTGTCAAAACTGTCTATGAGCATATTATAGCTACAATCATTAATTGCATGTGTTTTACAGTATTACAGTTTGAAGTGGTATACTGTGTGGGAGTGACTGGAAGGGAGCTACAGCATCCCAGGGGTTGTACCTACGCAAACATCTGGCCCACTGTAATTTAACTCTGGGTGGAGGCACCGTGCTACTTATTTCTGTTTTGGGAAGAAACCCTATTACCATCAGAACAGAGCCCAGGCCCTCCACCTGTATTGTGGCCATTAGGAAAGGTCAGTAGCCCGCTGGTACACAGCGCCCGGGTTACAGAAGATGTAGTTTATCCAAGGAGTGGTGCAGCCAGGGGCTGACATGATGGCGGGCTGCCAGAGGAGCACCATCTGCCCAACCAAAGTGCTTTTCATGTTTTCTCCTCTCCCCTCCCCTTCCCCAACAGGGGCATGCATCAGGACTGGCTGCTGGTGAGATCTGACGCAGCTAACCTGTGGGAGCACCCCACTGATTCCTCACTTCTTTTGCGTATTCCCTGCACCACCACCTCTGGTCACCCAGGTGGTGGTAAAGCAGCAGGACAGGATACCCTTCCTCCCTAAAATAGGAGAAAGTCCTGTGGGATGCTCAATTCTTCTCTCCCTGGCCATCCCTGTGATGCCCTGGACTCATTCCCGAACCTGAGTTATCTGCATTCCAAGTGGTTGCACCACCACTGCACAGATGTGTACTTATGTAACCTTGTCTTTAATAAGCAGACTGATAGCATACAAAACTTGTTCATGATGAACTTCAAATTCCTAAAATGATAGAGCAAAATCAAACAAACTACTAAATCTGTTCTTCAGTGCCCCTTTCCACTGTTTAAGGGAGTAATGTGCTCTCATTTTACACTATACCTTGACTTTTTAGGGCACTGTCCATACCTAGATTTTTCTGTAGCTGCTATAAAAGGCTGTCAGGTATACTGTAAAATTCTTTTTTCTGACATTTGTGATCCTCTCACATGGAAAGACAATACCTTGATCCTTTACCAATTACTTTTGAAGTTGACCTGACAGCTGAATTTACAGCTACCCAAGAAAGTATGGTTGGTATAAATAGAAAAATTGAGAATTAAAAACAGACAAACATGGAACATAAAAAACGGACATTTTAAGGTTGCATTAAGTGTTTTTTTCTCATGAATATATATAATGAAACAGATGGGACATAAAAATGTCTAATTTTGTTTAAAGGGGTTAAATAATATGAACTCTTGATCCATCTTGTGTGACAGATTAATAATATCGCTGACAATACAGACTTTGCAACCCTTACGATTCTAAGGTTTACTGTTAATTAGATGCTCGATTACTAGTTACTGATATCAGTATGGCATCAAAAGTACTTCAGTGCATGACCTACTCTGACAGACTCCATGGATCTTGGAGCTTAGTCTCACAAAACACTAATGCGTAGAAAGAAGAGTGGAAGTGGTAGAGGAATGGAGTTCTGATCAATTGTAATGACAGGATTTTATAATCCTTTGAACTGCTGTCAGTGAGCTGTAGGATAATATAATGAATGATTTTGTTAACAAAGTCTTTATTAAAATTAATTGTTTTAAGCATATCAGCATGGCATGAAAAGCATTTCTCGTGTCCTCCTTCTCTGTCACCTTACCTCCCTAACTCAATAGCTCATTAATTCTAATGTACGAAACATACCAAGCAATGCACTCACTTTCAAAAAATCACAGATCACTGTTGCACATGAGGGCTTTACAAAACACATTTTAAAAACTGCATTTATAACACAATGATAGTGAGCTGCACTTTTCACTGGCGATTGAGAGTCTAGGTTGAGAGTATGTTAATGTTCTGAAATGAATTAAGAAATGCCTTATACAATATTAAAAGTACTCAGGTAGAGTGGGAGGACTTGAGGCACAATTGGGTTGGTGAAATAATGTCAGGAACGTTGTTTCATAAAATGGAAGTTAGTTTGATATACTGAGTAACATTGCAGAGATTTGTTCTGGCTGGGTGGGGACAGAGTAAATCATCTACTAGCAAGCAGAAAATAAACTCTGTTTGGGATAGAAACCATGGTAAACATTTCTTTAATAGGTTCTGTAAACAAATGCTGGTGATGGGTCTGTTGCTGGGGCATCCATCCAAATCCTGGACCTTTTGATTTGGGGCATGGTGATATTAGTAATAGTACTTTGGATACAGATTTGTTGGATACTACTACAGCTAAGTTAAAACATGGTGGTATGTGTATAGTCCATATGAATGTCTGTAGTTTGCTCAACAAAATTGACCATATAAGGGAATGGACCATTAAATATGTCCTGATGTTATTGTAACAACCTACACGTGGTTAAATGAGAAAACTACAGACCATCAAAATGGAATCAAAGGATATGGTGTCTGGAGGCAAGATAGAAACAAAAGGGGAAGGGGGCTTGTAATTTATACATCTAACACCTTACAAGTAAAGCAGGTTGATCAACACCTTAATTGGTATGGCTCTGAGATTCTGGTCTTGGAGATGCAAATCCCTTTTATGAAGCCCTTATTGATTCTGGGGGTATACCTGCCATCTAGATGTACTCATGAGATATTTGATGTGTTACAAGACTTTCTGGGGAAGTACTTAACTTCACATGAAATCCTCTTAACTGGTGATTTCAATGTAGATTGGAAGACAGTGGAAACCAATCATAAAATTAAGGAAATGTCGGTAAATTTAGGTATGACCCAATTAATTGAGGGAATCACTAGGGTTAATAATAGACATCCAGAAACATCAACTACCCTGGCTCTTATGTTTACCACTGATCCACAAACATATGTAGATAGTGGAGTGCTTTCTGACTCTTTTTCTGACCACCAATTGATATTTTGCATAAGGAAACAGAGAATTAGTAAACAGCCTAGAAAGACTGTGCTATTTAGGTGCTATAGAAACGTTGATTACATAGGGTTTATGCTTGAGCTGAATACCCATAATTGGGCTAGACTGGCTATGGTTCCTACTGTACATGATGCGTGGAATTTATTCCATGAAGATTTTATGACTATTTGTAATCGCTTTGCCCCTATTAAATATAGGAGAGTTAAATCAAATAACTCTCACTGGTATAAAGGACAACTCATTAAATTAAAGACAGAGATAAAATAAGGAGGCTGCTAAAATTTCTAATAAGGAAGTTGATTGGTTAAATATAAGCAACTCCGAAATAAGTATACCTCTGCACTTAGGAATTGTAGGCAAGAATATTTTAACAAAGAATTAACATCTAATTTATCTGGGAACCCTAGTGAGTTTTGGAAAACTTTGAAAAAGGTAAATGGTGTACGAGCTATGGACTATCCTTAGACTTTTGAAATAAACAACATCAGAATACCATTAGGTCCACAAGTAGTGAATAGTTTTAATAATTATTTTGTAACTATGGGCACAGCATCTCTTCCTCAAAATGTTAATAAGGTTTCTGTACTTAATTTGCCCTAAGAGGCTATTGACCAGTTATCTAATGGCTTTGAATTTGATTTAATAACCCCAATAAACATACAAAAGAACTGCTAAAATTAAAATAAAAGCTGGAGGATTAGATGAAATCCTAGTATTCTACTTAAATATGCAGCTCCAGTTATTTTGCATCCTTTGGCATTTGTTTTTAATAAGGTTATTAGGGATGAGCAATTCCCAGATATTTGGGAAAAGGCCAAGGTAACCCCTGTATTTAAAAACGGATCAAAATTGAACATAGAAAATTACAGACCAATTTCTTTGTTGCCAGTTGTAGCAAAGATATTTGAAAAATTAATAGGAACACAAATGCAAACATTTCTGGAAGTAGGTGGGATCACGAATAAGCATCAATCTGGGTTTAGACCGCAACATGGAATTACTATGGCTTTAATAAAGGGACGGGAGATATCACCAGAGCTCTGGACAGGGGAATATCGGTGGGGGCAGTTTTTGTTGACTTGTCGAAAGCAACTGACACCTTGGACCACGACATCCTCCTGTCCAGATTAAAAACTCGGGGGTTATCTATGCAGGAGGTGCAATTATTTCACGAGTACCTGAGTGGTAGAAAACAACAGGTGGTCGTGAATGATTGTGCATCAGAATTTAGAACTGTTATTTCAGGGGTGCCCTAAGGATCAATTTTGGGGCCTATTCTTTTTAATTTATATATGAATAGTCTTAATTTGTCTCATTTGGGGGTTGGTTGGCATCTATATGCTGATGATACCATTATTTATTCAGAGGGTACATCCATTCCGATTGAAGCTACATTACAGGCGGCTTTTTCAGAGCTTCAGTTTTTTTGGGGGGGATTCTAAACTTATTTTGAACCCACAAAAGACACAGGTTGTTCTATTCTCAAGGGACAGAGGGACTAGGACCTTGGAGGCCCCTTTAGGGATCTGGACTATGGATGGTGTCCCCCTCCAGCAAACCCAGAATTATAAGTACCTAGAACTGTACTTAGATAATGCCATGAAATGGAATACACATGTGGACTATGTACTAAAAAAGGTGGGAAGTCATCTGGGGGCCTTATATAGAATTAAAGGGTGCATGTCTGAGTATATTAGAAACATGTTGTTACAACACTAGTTCTTCCTCTCCTGGACTATGGGGATATAGTTTATGTGGGTGCAACAAATACAGTATTAACTAAGATAAATGTGATGTTTAATAAATTGGCCAGATTTATCCTGGGAGCCCCGATAATGGCACATAGACAGCAGTTATATGATCTGCTGGGTTGGGTGTATCCTAAGGATAGAAGGTTGCTCCATGTATTAAATTTTATGGTAAAGTGCAATAAGGGGAAGGTCTGTGACTACATATTGGATGAACTACAAATTAGGGATGTAAAATTAGGACTACGGTCTGCTTGTGGTATTGAATATAAACAACCTAAAATGAGAACAGAATTTGGATGTACACATTTTTTAAACAGAGGTCCCCAGATCTGGAATTCTGTGCCATATGGTTACAGATCAAGGACAATGGGTGTATACCATGGTGAAATTGTAGCCTGGTTTCAACAGAAAGCTATTAGGAATGTTAGGGAGGGTATTACTTCATATGTAAAAACTGTTACAGGTATTCCCATTGCTGTTCAGTCCATACTCATATTGTATGTGTAATAATGTTGGTGTTTTTGTGTTATGTGTTATGTGTGTTTGTAGGATAAATGTTTTATTATGATGTTAAATGTTTATGATATTTATTATGGTATTTTGTAATTTGTACTGTGTTTACTTTTATATTCGATGTATTTAGGGCCTCGCTGGAAATGAACTTTTCTCAGTCAAGTTGTACCTTTTCACTGATAGGTATCTCAGATAAATAACATTCTTACTTACTTACTTATGCCTTGCAGTCACTGAACTGTGTAAGGGCTAAAGATATTTATCACCAGCAAGATGTGGAGTATTGATTTTAAAACAGACTATATGTGGTTCTTTATTTAACAAACAAGCTTAAACACAATATAAGCAGTCAATCTGATAGCGCTAGCATAAGTAAAGTAAAATTTATTTTTAAACGCTTTTCCAAAAAACCAAAGCACTTTACAGTAACAACATTTAAAATAACAAACATTAAAACAGTAATAAAATCATTCACCATAAGCTTTTAAAAATAGAAATGTTTTAACTCTGTTTTTAAAGCTCTCGATGGTTAGGCAGCCTTGTATCCGATGAGGTAGAGAATTCCACAGGGCAGTGGCAGTGTAAGAAAATGAAAGTGCCCCAGATGTCTTCAAATGAACCCTGGGAATCTCTAGCAATCCCTCACTGGTGGATCGGAGCGAGCGAGAGGGGCAGTAGGGAGTAAGGAGATCTTTCAGATACTGCGGTCAATGTTCATGTAGGGCTTTATAGGTCAGTAATCCGACCTTGAAGGTGATCCGCCACTGAACCGGCACCCAGTGCAGCCCACGCAGGACAGGCGTAATATGACTATTTCTAGATGTCCCAGTCAAAAGCCTGGCCGCTGCATTCTGCACTAGCTGCAGACGGTGGATAGCAACCCCAGGTAGCCCTAGATACAGGGCATTGCAATAATCAAGGTGGGTGGTCACGAAGGCGTGGACCAAGGTAGGAAGGTCACCCAGAGGAACCAGGTGTTTCACCCGGGCGATATTCCTAAAATGGTAAAAAGAAGACTTGACAATGGCCGACACCTGAGATTTCAGGGTCAGACCATCATCAATAATAATGGCCAGATTAGCACCTGGTCTGAGGTTGAGAGCTGGACACCATCAAGCCAAAGGCCAGATGAAACGCAGCCCTCACAGCCCGTCCCAAGGCAACCGGGTCCACAACCAACACCTCAGTCTTATCCGGGTTTAACCTCAGCCAGCTGGCACTCATCTATTCTTTGATTTCAGCTAGACAGCTGTTAAGCACAGAGACTGCATCATCCTGTCCAGGAATAAAGGACAGATACAGCTCGGTATCATCTGCATAGTAGTGAAAACCCAGACTGTAACGCCTAATGATATCTCCTAATGGCAGTATGTAAACTGCGAACAACATGGGCGCCAGAATGGAGACAGAGAGATGGCGTCAAAGGAATAAATTCCAGTGACAACCCTCTGTGTCCGGCCTGTGAGGAAAGATCAAAACCAATGTAGAACTGTACCAGACAGTCCACAAAAAAGCCACAGGCACTCCAGCAGCACACATTGGTCCACAGTATCAAATGCTGCAGAGAGATCAAGAAGGACTAGAATAGTACAAGCCTTTCGATCTCTCACAATTAGGAGATCATTTAAGACCCGGATGAGAGCAGTCTCAGTGCTGTCTTTTCCTAAACCCCGACTGGACAGCATCATAGATATTGTGATTTGTGAGATGGTCATCTAGCTGTAACGCAACCACCTTTTCAATAACCTTACCCACAAAGGGCAGGTTAGAGATAGGTCTGAAGTTAACTGATAGTCTGGGTTCACTGAAGGTTTTTTAAGGAGTGGTCGAATGACCGCCTCCATTAGGGGATCAGGAAAAATCCCTTGCTCCAAAGACTTCCAGACAATTTCAGCAAGGATCGGGCAGATAACATCTACGCAATCTAATAATAGTGGCGTAGGGCCCGGATCCAAACTACAGCTGGCTGGTCATACAGTCTGAACAATCCTCACAACATCCATGAATTCCGGCCTACTAAAGTCAGACCAGGTAGCAAGAGAGTTCGCTTCTTCCCACCGACCACCGCAATTCCTTAAAGAGGGAGCAAGACCGATGCCCAACCTGATGCCAGCAATCATATCTGTGAAGAACCGAGCAAGCGCATCACACTTTATTTGTGAAAAATCTCTTCCAGACTGCTGACAGAGTGGATTGCACAATCTGTCAACAGTCTGAAAGAGTTGAGCTGGTCGGTTCCGCGCAGCAGCATTCTCCCTGGACAGGAATTCTGCCTTATTACGGGTGATTGCTGATTGAAAGACACCATAATGGTTCATCAATCTAAGCCTGTCAGCATCCAGGCTGGATTTCCGCCAAGCCTCTCTATCCTTCATCCCACTCTCCTCAGCTGCTTCAGAGACCCATCAAACCATGGAGATCTTGGGCGCTGAGTGCATTGAGGCAAACATGAACAAGGAGCAATTTGATGCAGGGCCTCACTCACAGCCTTATTATAGGCAAGAATGAGATCCCTGGACCCATGCACTCACTGGTAATTTGGACAGGTCCAGTACTGCCCAACAGACCTTCTGGGGTAATTCCCTTAAAGGGCGATACTGGACCATCTCCATAGGGGCAGGCCTATTTGGGGTGCCCTAAAGCTGAATCTTATGGCAAACTCCTTCAGGAATTCTCCACCATCACCAGGTGGACGTGGATGAGGAGAATCCTGAACCCTGCACCTGCTCCCAGGATGCACTCAAAGGAATGAGTGAAACCCACTGGTACATCCACAAGACCCAGCTCCATTCTAAAAAGATGGCTACCCCCGCCCCTCACGATCCAACCTCGGCGTGTATCACTGAAACCAGCCGGAGCAGTAGATGCAGTAGAACCCTGCCCGCAGAAGCCCGAACCCGAGACACACCAGGTAATTTCTACCTTGATCCAGGCTGTGCCACCATCACAATATCTGGTGCCTTTTCTGAAACGGCCACAAGCTCCCCTGCTCAGCGCATGAATCCCGGCCAGAGTAGCACCTCGAGTTGCTGCCCAGGCTCAAACAGAGCAGAACTGTTACTTTTGTGCCTGATTTTGAAACTTTTAAAATGAACCAGCTAAAACTATTTGCATTTGCCTGTAACTGTATTTAAAAGCTTAGAGTCACTGCAAGCCCAGGACCTGTGTTCTATCTGAAATCCCCCCCTGTGTAAATCTCACTGGGGACTGTTTGTTAATTTGTAAAGTGCATTTCCAGTTGTAACTGAATTACCCCCTGTGAAAAACTCATTTGGGGACTGTTTAACTTCTAAGTGCATTTCCAGTGTGCAGAATTTCAGTTTGCCCTGCTAGTAATCACCTTCTTTTTTGAATCACAATAGTACCTGATAGCCCACAGCCCATTTGAACAAGCTAAAACTATTTGCATTTGCCTGTAACTGTATTTAAAAACTGAAAGTCACTGCACACGTGACACACCAGGTATGATTTTTTTTAACACCCAACTTCTCCATTAGCTCCTTATATTGTTTTGCCACTAGAGGGAGCCTGATTAAGTTTGAACAATTTGCTCCCAATACCTCACTTGTCACATTTTACTGCTCTCTAGTAGCTGTTTTCACTTGGTGATCACCCCCTCATCACTCCCTCATCACCCCCTCTCCAATCGTCGAAAGCTATCCCGCCATTGTGCACTCCCCAGATCAGCCCTCCTCCTCCTGCTCCTGTCAGGCAATGTCCACCCCAATCCCGGGCCTGGCAGCACTGGTCCTCCCCCTGAAATCTCCTGGGCTGCGCATTGCTTCTATGAACATCTGTAGCCTCCTGAAAAAACTGGACTCTCTACACTGCTGGGTGGCCTTCATAAACCTAATGTTGTTGCCCTGGTTGAAACCTGGCTGTCTCCCTCCCTCCTAACTCTCATGTCTCTCCCGGCTACACTCTCCACCGGTTGGACCGTGTCGGCAGGGAGAGGTTGGGGCTGTGTCTTCTATTTGAAGGATTCTCTCATGGGACTACCACTCCCCGCCTGACCTCGACCATAAGGCCCAGGCACTTACTCTAAAGCTGTCCCTGACCCAGCTAGAGGCCCATTATTCCTAACCGTAGCCTACCATATACCCCAGAACCAATCCCAGGCCCTGGGCCCACTAATTGACTACCTCACCTCCCTACACAACTCATCGGACCAAATCTTGGTGGGCGACTTGAATATAAACTGGCTCTCCCCTCGTCCTCCTCCCACCGTGAGGCTTCGATTCAATTGACCTAACTCAACTGGTCACACAGCCTACTAGAAAAACCCTGGGGCAAGCACCTCCTGGATGTGGTCCTCACCAACAGGCCAATCCGCATCCACAACATCCAAATCCTCCCTGACTGCCTCAGTGACCACTCCCTGTGCTTTCAACTGGGAAACCCCTCGG
The DNA here is from genome assembly GCA_016271365.2 of Neoceratodus forsteri. Classification (NCBI taxonomy): domain Eukaryota; kingdom Metazoa; phylum Chordata; order Ceratodontiformes; family Ceratodontidae; genus Neoceratodus; species Neoceratodus forsteri. The sequence continues at coordinate 1,573,871,213 of CM057453.1, read as the reverse complement.
CCCTCATCCCGGTTAAAACCACCTCTCAAGGCGGCTTAGGCCTGGGGACTCATATGCCTTAAGCGCCTTCCTTGCCCACACTGATTGGTCCTCTGACGAGGGCAACCAACATTGACTTGGCCCTGGCCTTCTTTGTAAGCACTTTCAACTTTGCCTGTGATATCTTTGCTCCCATAACTGCTAGGAGGTCCAAAGTGAAACATGCCCCTTGGATCACCCCTGCCCTACTGTGGCAACTAAAGCAATGTGACAATCTTTGGCACATTGCTGTTGCTACTGGCCGTTCAGCTGACAGGCAGTCCTATGCTGCCGCCCGCAACCAGTGCACCTGGGCCATCCGCAAAGCAAAGGCGGAATACTACCAAGCCTCTCTTAACTCCTCCTGGGGGAACCCCAGGTGCTTCTGGGACAACATCAAGCAACTGAATGGTCACTCCCAGTCCCCCTCTCCTTCTCTTCTCAACATCAATGGTACCGTCTCCTCTGACCCTGCCCTCATTGCCACCCACCTCAATAACTCCTTTACCGACCTTAGCTCAGTACTTCCTGGTAACTTTTTCAGTCCGCCTCCTCCATCTGTACCACCACCCATTGCCCCCTCTTTCCACCTCAGGCGTCAGATCACCATGCAAGAAGCTAGGCCTTACTTGCTAAAAGCCCTAAAAGGTAACACCATCGGTAATGACTCACTTGATCCCTGCCTTTTACGTCAGGTCCTGGATCAGGTCCTCTCACCTATTACGTGCATTTTCAACAAATCACTCTGTCTCGGACAATTCCCCTCTGCCTGGAAGATTGCCACAGTTACCCCTGTCCATAAAGGTGGTGACAGGACTCTTCCGGGTAACTACCGACCCATCTCAATCCTCTCCCCTCTCTCTAAGGCGTTAGAGAAAATTGTGGCGTCCCAAGTCTCTGACTACCTCTGTAAGTACAATGTTCTCTGCCCTGAACAACACGGGTTCAGAGCAGGTCATAGTACCAATACAGCACTCCTGGAATTTTCCAACTTCCTCCATGCCTCCTTGGACTCTGGTGCCTGGCTGGTGCTATATTCACTGACCTATCTAAAGCATTCGATCAGTTTCGCATCCTCTTTGCTCTCCACCTCGACCTAATAGGCTTTGCCTCAGGACCTGTTTCCTGGTGCACCAGCTATCTCTCCGCCTGCTCCCAATGTGTGAAAGTCAACGGTACTCTCTCTGAAACATGCCCCATTCGCTCTGGGGTGCCGCAGGGCTCAATTCTTGGACCCCTACTATTCTCACTCTTTCTTAACTCCCTACCCAGCAGTTGTACAGGGTAAGATGCTTCTCTATGCTGATGATGCTGTTCTCGTTGCCCACAATGACCCCATGCTGCTACAGAACTCCCTCCAACTAGTCTTTGACTCTGCAGCTACCTGGTTCACTGAGCACCGACTTGTTATCAACCTTAAGAAAACAATAACGATATCTTTCTCCCACCCCAAAATAAGTACAGCAAGTTTCCTTAGCTGTCCACTCCACACCCAATCTCGTCATTGACCAGGTGCAGTCCTATAAATATCTTGGTATAACCTTTGACCATGCACTTTCATTCCATGGACATATATCTGCCCTAAATTCTGTCGCAACTCATGGCTAGGCATTCTTACCGGCACAAGAAATGCCTCCCTCCTGATGCCCTCTGCCTGGCTGTCACTCCTCTGTCATGTCTCTCATTGACTATGGCCTTCCGGTCTATGGCTCAGCAGATCAGACTGCCCTGAACAAGGTTCGCCTCACAGTTAATAAGGCCTGCAGACTTATCACTGGTGCTCCCAGACTCACTCACACATGTGAGCTGTACACCCTGGCTACCCTACTCAACCTGGAAGAGCGACCATGTATCAGACATGCCAGCTCACCTTTAAAACCCCTCGTGCCTATCCCATAGGCCTATCCAACTCCATTCGCCATACTGCACTGACCCTGATCACGCGCAGCTCGTCAAGAGCTACCCTATTTATTCCGAGAGCCAGGACCTCTCAAGGTCAGAGGGCATTCCCCTACCGTGCGCCCCACTAGTATAACTCCCTCCCTGCCAGTGTCTCAAACTCACTAACCTTAGCTTGCTTTAAGCCCAGGCTCAGAAACTTCCTGCTTAGCTCTCACAGATGCAACTGCCGCTAGCCTAGTGTAAAAAAAAAATATATATATATACTCTGTTTGACAATGCTCACTGAGCGCCCCCCTCCTTCCTTTCCCTACGAATTCCTCCTCCCCTATCTCCCTCCCTTCTACCCCCACCAGCTCTCCGCCGACCATAAGTTTTGCACCTTTTGTTATCTTTTGCTTCGTTGGAGATTGTATTCTATCGTAACAAAATTGTAATTGAACTGTAACTTTTTTGTTTGTAAGTACTGTGTCCCTTGTACTACTGTTCTGATGTCCTCTTTGTGATGAGGTACCTTTGTAAATGAGCCTCTGGCTCAAAGGTTTCTAAACTGATGTTTAACTAACTAACTAAATAAATAAATAAATAAAGATAGGGCCTGCATTCTCATCTAGCCAGGTCTCGGTGATGCATGCCAGGTCAGATGTTGCAACAAGATCCGCTATAATGGTGGTCTTGTTTTTAATTGACCTGGCATTGCACAACACCGCCCGGGTTGGATGGGTTTTCGAGGAGGAATGCAGTACCTGCCCACAATTTGCAGAGCCCTTGGGTATGGGAATCAGACAGGGAAAACCCCTCTCCTGAACCCATTTCGCCCCAGGGTGTCTCCTAGTCCCCACTACCTCTATCAGTCGACCTTTTCCATTCTCCCTCTGCCCAGTCCATCCACCCTCAACGCCTTCTCACTATCCCCAATGCACAACATCTATTATAGACGCTGCCACCAAAGGGGACAGTGAAAAGGGCAGAAGTTCCAAAGCAGAGTGGAGAGGAGAATCTGACCGCCTTGGAGCCCTCCCAGCACATCTCAATGAGCAATAACTAACACACAATCAAGATACCTAAATTGAATATCTCAATTACAATAATATCTGATACATAAATCAGCACAGCTGCACAAATCAATCTATTAAACCCTATTCATTACAGCAAATCAGCTTAAATTGAGAAAAACAAACAATTATTACCACACTAAACAGTATATATATTCCGGCAAATCACAGGAATAAACAACATTATTCAAATTAACCACTTTAGATGTCTTGTTTTTATGGGCTAAAGGGCCTCTCACTTCCCCCAGCCCATTAGATTTTAATTTAGATTCTACTCTCATCAGAAATCTTAAAGACATCACTAACTCATGGTCAGTTTAATATAATAACCTTTCCAGGCCTAAAAAGATGAAAGTTCAGTGTAAAGTTCACTAGGAAAATAGCTACCATATAGGGAACGTCAACCGCCAGCCGAGATCAGGACTATGGCCCGAAGGTGAGACCACCCTAGCAGACCCCCTAGTAGGTCTAGGAGGCATTGATTGCTCTACGCCTCCCTTCTCGCATGCCCAAAACCAGTGACACCCATCCCAAGCCCAGCCGGAACAGCGAGTACCCCAGCAGCTCACCCTGCAATAAATCTTTACAATTGCCCAGAAACAATAATCACAGTAACCATAAAGCATAATATAATGATAGGTCCAGTCCAACAAATTTCTCAGCAGCAGTCAGGGCTCCAGAACCAACACAGCCAGAAAACAGCAGTTCCTCATTCTCTTCACAGATTAGATAAAAATATCAAGCTGCAGCATAATTTATGCACTACTCACAGACCAGCAAGTCCATTTTACCAGAAAGTCAAATTTCAGGTCAGCATTCCAAAGTACGAAAAGATGAAGAGTAGTATGCAGACTATAACAATTAGACTGCAGACTATGGGTCAATACACACGCTGAAAAGTCCATTGAAGTCCACTGAAAGGTATGCCAAAACCCCAAGGTACAAAGGAACAGCGGTCCAACAGTCAAAAATAATCCGCTCCACACAATCTGTTCCTCTCCATGACAGCACTAAATCCACCTCTGATCAAACAGTTCACAATTCCACAGTTTTACAACAAATCCACGGCACAGTCGAAACGATCAACAACTTCACAGTTCCACAGCTCACATGAACACCTATGTAGCATAGAAACCACTGGCTGCTGGCTGCAAACACCAGAATAGCCAGAAAGTCAGACTGGATGATCAAACGATAGAGTTGGAACGATTTCAGCAGTCGGGCTGTCGAGATAGTCAGCAAATATGCCGTGCAAACAGACGGCAAAATGAATAATAATCAATGCAAAACTGAGATGCGCAGAGACGGTGCTGAACAGTAGTGAGAAGCTCAAAACGGGTAAAAACGAGTAAAATAAAACCACAAACTTAACAAAAAGAGTGAAGGAGCTCACAGTGGCTGACCCAGTGTGGCCGCCATTTTTGCGTAGAATGAGGATTGCCTTGTTCACAAGTAAGACATTGAATACTGAGCCCTGTGCTGACAGCAAGTGTTGCTTCTTTAAACAAACAATGAATACAAAATTAACTGTCAGCATTTATGATAGAGTTTGCCTTATAGATCCCTACTCAATAACAAAATTCATCAAGACCTCCAGGGCCTCCACCGTTCAACCATTACTGCCCGCTGGTCCCCTGCTCCATCCTGCACTGACCACATTCAAATGCGCCCTCACTGGGCCCCACCTCCTACCTTCTTCCAGGCATGCCACCTACAGGCATCCCCTTTCCAATTATTTCAAATTTTATTTACATTACCGAATTTGTCTGAAAACCACCTTTCCCATTATAAGTAAGGAACTAACAACACCGGCCTACTTCTGCCAGAGAACAGGCAGAGAATACCAAGAAGAAGGAGCTGGTGTTATAACTATACTTCTCTACTGGGACTAAAGAACTAGAAATCTACTTCAATTTAGGGTAAAAACAAACAAAAAAAATTGTGTGTTTGTCTGAGTTGGCTGAAGTGAACTGGTATCTGTGCAGTTATCTAGGTGTTTGTCTCAGGTGGCTGAAAGGAATTGTTATATATGCAATTAACTAAGTGTAAAAAGAACTGTAAAGTAGGGGGAGCAGCTTAGCTAGAAGTAAGCCAGGTTAAAGCCAGATTTAAAAAGTGCCCCAGATAGCTTCTGCCAGAGAACAGGCACAGAACACCAAGAAGAAGGAGCTGCTGTTGTGGCTACACTTCTCTGGGACTATATTGCCCTCCTTCCCTCCTGCCCCCCCAAGCCAGTTCTACTTTTATAGGCAAAGATTTGACTGACAACAGGAATTTCCTGTTTGGGAGCAGGAAGTGAGGGATCACAGAGCCACAAAGACTCACCATCCGAGAAGGAAAGAGTAGCTCTCATCACCCCTAGCTGCTGGAGGTCTGACTCTGTTCTGAAATATGCCAGAAGGGTAGGGACAAGCCTCATTTAATTATACATCTTGGGATGAACAACCTGACTGATGTGACAGTAGATATAGTCCAGAGCAGGTTTGAGGAACTAGGACAATTATGTGAGGGGCAGGAAGATCAGTAACTTTTTCAGAGATACTTCCAGTGCCCAAGGCAAGCACAACAAGAAAGCTGAGAATAGAGAATTTAACGGATGACTAAGAACCTGGTGTTATGGTAAAGGGTATGGGCTGTTGGGGGGTGGGAGGGACCTGGAAGGACAGTAGTCTCTATGCCAAGGACAGACTACACTTGAGTGAGGAGGAAAGAAAGTGTTGAAACAGAGGATGGAGGAGTGACGTGAGGAAGTTGGGAATTTAAACTAGAGCGGGGTGGCAAGTGGGCAAGAGACATGCAGAGACCACAGGTTGGGAGTCATATGAGCTTACCCCCATAACAGTGACAAAGGACAAATGGCAAGTACTATTGGTGATGCTAGTAAAGGAGGGCAGGATTGGGGAGAGGGTGAAGGTGATTACCCTTAATGCTAGGAGCCTTGGGAGGAAAACTGCAGTTACAGGTGCTCATGGCAGAGGGAGAGGTGGACATTGCAGCCATCACAGAAACATAGGCCACCCAATACAATTACTGGGACCTGTCTGTGCCAGGTACAGGTTATTTCATAGGGACAGGGTGATGGAGAAAGGAGGGGGATGGCTATATGTGAAGGAAGGACTGAAGTGTGTAAGGGAGGAAGGAGGAGGGTAGTACGAGTCACTTTGGATGCAAATCCAGGATTCCAAGAATAGGATTCTCAGAATGGGAGTGGTGTACAGGCCACCCTCTCAGACAGAGGAGTTTGACAGGGAACTAGCGGGACAGATCAGGAGGACCTGTGAGAAAGGTAGTGTGATGATTGTGGGGGACTTCAACATGCCAGGAGTGGACTGGAGTACCCCACCAACCAGCAACAGAAGGAGCAGATACTGCTGGATGCCTTCCAGGATAGCCTCCTGCTGCAAATGGTCAGTGAACCAACCAGGTTAGGAATACCTTTGACCTTGTGCTGGCAAATGGGGACTTTATTGAGAGAACTTACGGTGGAAGAACCGCTGTCAGGAGTGACCACCACTCAGTATGGCTCACATTGGATATGGGCAAGGAAGGAGTGGAATCTGGCACAAGAGTGCTGGACTTCAGGAGGGCTGACTTTGGGAGGATGGGGGAAGTGGTAAGATGGTACCTAGCCAGAATTCAATCTACTATGGACACTACCCAGAGGTGGGAGCTCATAAAGCTGGGGATAGTGCAGGCAACCAAAACCTGCTGCAAGGCCCAGAGCAAGAGGGCTAGGGCTAAGAAACCGAGCTGGTTGAGCAAGGAGGTCATGGAAAAGGTAAGGAAGAAAAGAGCTGCCTTTAGGAGTACAAGAAAACAGGGAGGGGGGAGAACAAGGAGGAGTACTTGACGGAATTGAAGGAGGTGACACGGGCAGAAAGGGGAGCCAAGGCATCTGCAAAGCTCAGGCTGGCACAAGGCATTAAGAAGGGGGAGAAGGACTTCTTTAGGTACATCAGGGAGAAAAGGAGCTGAAAGGACCACATAGTAAGGATTAGGAAGGAGAGGGGTTGGGTGGAAGCAGGGTGTGATAAGGCAGAAGCACTAAATGACTACTTCTGCTCGGTATTTACTAAAGAGAAGAAGGGGGTGACACCCAAGGGGGGAGAAACGGCAGAAACAGGGGGTAAGGGGTGACAGATGGGGAAATCATGGAGGGCAGAGGTCAGGAGGGTTTGAAGGCACTGAGGGTGGACAAGGCACTAGGCCCAGATGGCATCCACCCCAGGGTACTGAAGGAGCTGGCAGAGGTCCTTGCAGGACCTTTGGCAGACCTATTTAATGCCTCCACTACACTTGGGGTGTGTACCTCAAGACTGGAGGATGGCTCATGTGGTGCTCCTCCACAAGAGTGGCCCCAAGGATGAACCGGGGAACTACAGACCAGTGAGCCTCACATCCGTCGTGGGTAAGCTAATGGAGACTATCCTGAAGGAGAGGCTGGTGGACCTCCTAGATACCAAAGGACTACAGGACAGCAGACAGCATGGCTTCATATGTGGCAGATGCTGCCAAACCAACCTGGTGGAGTTCTATGACTAGGTAACTAGGCAACTGGACAGGGGCCATGCAGGGGATGTTCTGTATCTGGATTTCAGTAAGGCATTCAACTCGGTGCCGCATGGAAGGCTGGGAGGTAAGTTAGAAGGCACAGGGGCGGGTGAAGAGCTGGTAAGATGGGTAGGGAACTGGCTTCAGGGAAGGCAACAGAGGGTGGTGGTGGGTGAGGAGTGCTCACACCCAAGGGTAGTGACGAGTGGTGTTCCACAGGGCTCGGTGTTGGACCAGTGTTGTTTGGGATATTCATTGCAGACATATCACTGGACATCAAGAGCAAGATCAGTCTGTTTGCTGATGATACCAAGGTAGGAGCTGTGGTGACGATCTAGGGGGATGGCAGGGGTTGCAGGATGATCTGGCAAAGCTTGAAACCTGGTCAGACACCTGGCAACTCGGGTTTAATGCCAAAAAGTGCAAGGTGCTGCATTTTGAGATGAAGAACCCAAGGAGGAGTTGCCAGCTGGGGAGTAGTGCAGCTAGCCCAGACAAAGGAGGAGAAGGATCTGGGAATGCTCATTACAGGGTCAATGAACAACTCAGCACAATGTAGGAAGGCAGCTGCAAAGGCCAACCAAATGCTGGGTCGCATTGTAAGGGATATATCCTCGAGGAGAGAGGAGGTGATTCCGCCACTGTATAGGTCATTAGTTAGACCACACCTGGAGTACTGCGTGCAGTATTGGCGCCCATATCTGAAGAGGGACATTAAGTCACTGGAGAGGGTGCAGCACAGGGCAACAAGGATGATCAAAGGGATGGGGGACTTATCATACGAGAGGAGGCTGAGGGAATTGAACATGTACTCGCTGGAAGAGAGGAGGGATGGGGGGACATGATTGAAACCTTTAAGTACATGAAAGGAATAAACAAGATGGGTACAGAGGGTTCAAAGTAGGGAGGAGGGACACCCTGGTGTCCCTCCCTCCCACTGAACAACTTCTGATATGATATGAGACTGGAGGGAGGAAGGTTTGGGAGGAGATGAGGAGACACTTTTTTCAGAGAGGGTGGTAGCTGGGTGGAATCGTTACCTGCCAAGTGGTATCCAGTAGAACAGTGGACTGCTTCAAAGGGATGGGACAGGACAAGGGAGTGTCAATGGAGGGAGGGTGGAAGTGAGGGCAGCTGCAGAAATAAGGGTGCTAGCTGCACATTCAAGCAGACTGATAGACCTCCTAGGCCTTTATCTGCTGGCAAATTTCATATGTTCGTATGTTCTTAAGTAAGGAGACTACTGAAAAATATAAGACTTCTTGTCTCAGAACAGGAAGATCAGGAGCTTTAAGAACAAGAAGCAGCAAGTAAGTAGGGAAAAAAATAAATAAATAAACAAGAGGAAAGAGTAAGTATTCAAAACAACAGTTAAGGGGCCAGAAAAAGACATGATGGGAGTGGTGCAGTGCTGTGGCTGTGGAGCAGCAGTCTTCCGGGAGGCGTTCTGGAGGATGCGGTTTTGTTCCATCTGCAGGCACCTCTCTGGGCTGAGGGAGGATGTCATTCATCTCCAGGCTGAGTTGGCCAGGATTTGGGAGACCTTCTCTCCCACCCAGGGACCACCAGGGCCACTGCCGTTGCCCCAGAGGTTGCCAAGAAAGAGGAGTGGTTGGACCACAGTGGGCTCAGGAAGGGTGAGGGTGGTGGAACAGAAGCACACCCCTCCAGTTGTACCTCTCCAAAATTCATATGCCGTTCTGGCAAAGTGTGGTCTCTCTATGGAGGCACCTGCAGTGGAGACCAAGGAGGATGCTGGGAACCTCCACAAAGGAGACCCACAGGATGGTGGCATGGGACCCCACAGGGGAAGGAAACAACTCCTGTTGGGGGACTCCATTGTTAGGGGGGTAGAACTGGGGGAGGAATGGAGAGGAGGTAAGGTGCCTGCCTGGTGATATGGCTTGGAGTGACAGGGAGAGATCCTCAGGATTGCTGGAGCAGCTGCAGAGGAGGGAGCTGGATGTTATTGACCACCTAGGGACAAATAACCTGGCTGAGAAAGGGATTACAGCAGTGCAGAAAGAGTTTGTGGAGTTGGGGAGGGGCCTTAGACAAGTAGCACGCACGGTAACCTTCTCGGAGGGGCTGCCTGTTTATGGCATAGGTTAGGCTAGGGTGCTCCACACTATGGGAGTCAATCAGTGGTTGAAAAACTGGTGCAGAGCTCAGGGATTTGGCTTCATTGAGGACTGGGGGTCCACCTGGAGTGATGCAGGCCTATACTGGTGTGATGGTCTTCATCTGTCCAGGAGAGGAACCAGGATGCTAGGTGATAGGTTTAAATGCTTCACTGGCAAGCATTTAAACTAGCCAAGGGAGGCACTGGAAGAGAACGAAATCCTAGCCCCAAAAAAAAAATCAGGGTAAGGAAGTGAGGTAAACACCAAGATAGAGATGTTGACAGGGAGAAGGGCAGGGGTAAATGGAGAAATGGCAAAGAAAATAAGGACAGATATGGGGCAAAAGAGGTAAGGCCATCAAGAAAGGAGGTAATGAGTACCAATGCCCATAGTCTGGGAAACAAGCTCCTTGAACTGGTGGCCTTGACCAGCAGGATGCCTGGTTATCGTTGCAGTCACAGAAACATGGTACACAGAGAACCATGACTGGGATGTTAACATACCAGGATACACAACCTACAGGAGAGACAGGGAGGGTGGGGGGAGTAGCTCTCTATGAGGGAAGGGATAAAAGCAATGGAACAAAGAGTAAACAGGGAGGAGAGGAGGCACGTGGGCCACCTTAGAGACTGGAAATGGCACCACAATCCACACAGGGTTGTGTACAGACCTCCATGTCAGGGGGAGAATGGACAAGGATATGATAGAAGGGCATTCTTAGGATGGCAGAGAAAGGGAAATACTGTTGATGGGAGACCTGAATATGCCAGATGTTAACTGGAGCACCTTTGCTGCAGCCACATCCAAGAGCAGGGCCATTCTCGATGTCCTACAGGTGGCATGCCTCAGACAGCTAGTTTTGGAACCCACTCATGAGGACAATCTTAGACCTCATACTCTCAAATGGGGACAGTGAGAGGATCTCAGATCTAGAAGTGGGTAGCCATCTGGAAACAAGTGACCACCAAACAGTGTGGTTCACGATAAACCCAACTACAGAGTCAAGCCCATTTACAGAACAAAGGGTTCTGAAAGAACTCTTAAAACTGGAAGGTAGACAAAGCAATGGGGCTGATGGATTCATCCCAGAATTCTAAAAAGAACTAAGGGTAGAACTAGTGACACCACTGACTACCCTTTTAACAAATCATGGGAGGATGGGGTGGTACTGAGGGACTGGAGGAGGGCAGATGTGATTCCCTTCACAAAAGTGGGAGCAAGGCAGAAGCAGAAACTATAGACCTGTTAGTTTAACCTCAGTGATAGGAAAATGATGGAATCACTTCTAAAGGAAAGAATTGTCGAGTATCTAGAGGCCAGAGGGCACAGGACCCTAGGCAGCATGGATTCACAGGGAAGGTCATGCCAGACGAATCTGATAGATTTCTTTGACTGGTGACCAAAGTAGTAGATCAGGGAGGGCTGTGGACATGGCCTACCTAGACTTTAGCAAGGCATTTGACACAGTCCCACACAAAGATTAATATGCAAGTTAGCCAGCCTGGGAGTGGGTCCCAAGATGACAGCCTGGGTAAAGAATTGGCTGGAGAATAGGACACAGAGAGTAATAGTAAATAGAGTCCACTTAGAAGAAAGGAAGGTTACTAGTGGGGTACCGCAGGGTTCAGTATTAGGACCAGTCCTCTTCAATGTCTTTATAAGCGACATTGCAGAAGGACTGGAAGGAAAAGTATGTCTCTTTGCAGATGACACTAAGATCTGCAACAGAGTTGATGCACAGGGTGGGGTGGAAAGGATGAGAAAGGACTTGTCAAGGTTAGAGGAATGGTCAAATGTATGGCAGCTTAGATTTCAATGCTAAAAGTGCAAGGTAATGCACCTGGAAACAAAACCCAGGGAAAGAGTACACAATGGGGGTGAGATACTAACAACAACAAAAATGGAAAGGATCTGGGGTAGTCATATCAGATGACCTAAAGACGGGCAAGCAATGTGGAGAGGGCAGCAAGGAGGGCTGGGGGATACTGGGATGCATAGGGAGAGGCATCACCAGTAGAAAACAGGAATTTATCCTCTGTACAGACAGCTGGTGAGACCCCATCTGGAGTATTGTGTGCAGTTCTGAGACCCAATCTCCACAAAGACATAGACAGGATGGAAGCAGTCCAGAGGAGGGCAACTAAAATGGTGCAGGGTCTGCACCAGAAGACTATGAAGAGAGACTTAAGGGAGCTTAATATGTATAGCCTCGGGAAAGAAGGAGAGGGGACATGAGAAAACGTTCAAGTACCTCAAGGGAATCAACAAAGTCCAAGAGGGTAGCATCTTTCAAAAAAGGGTGTGCAAGACAAGAGGCACAATTTGAAAATAGAGGGCAGCTCAGAGTAATTTAAGGAGAATATTTTTTACAGAGGGTTGTGGATGCATGGAGCAGCCTTCCGAAGGAGGTTGTGGAGTCAAACATGGTGGAATTGCAACATGCATGGGATAGTCATAAGGCAGTTCTGGGGGATGGGGGTAGGAAGAAGTAGGCTGCTGGTTAACTAGGATCTGCAGCTTATCCAGTAGGTAGGGAAATGGGCAGACTGGGTGGGCCAAGCGGTCCTTATCTGCCGTCAAATTCTATGTTTCTATGTTATGTTAAGCCTTACAAAAATGAGGGTACTGGACTTTAGGAGGGCTGACTTTGGCAAGATGGGAGAGAGCCTTAGAAAAGCACTAGCAAACAGGCTAGAAGGAGTGGTGGAGCAGCAATGGGAAAACATCAAAACTGCCATCACAGAGGTAACAAGCCTTTGTGTGAAGCAAATAAACAAATCAAAATGAAAGAAAAAGACACCATGGTTCTCAAAAGAGGTAGTAGGGAAGGTTAGGGAGAAAAAGATAGCATTTGGGAAGTATAAGGAAACACAGAAGGAGCAGGACAGAGAACTGTACCAGATAAGGCAGAAGGAAGGAGGGAGGAAAGTCAGAATAACAAAGGCCCAAACTGAGGAAAAGATAGCCCACTCGGTTAAGAAGGGGATAAAACCTTTGATAGGTACATCAGGGAGCGTAGAAAGACAAAGGGAGGGATAGTGTGGCTGAATAGAATGGACGGTGGGTGGGCAGAGAGGGACAGTGAAAAAGCAGGGATGCTGAAAAAATACTTCTGCTCAGTATTCACAAAAGAGGAGGAGGGCGAGGTGCCTAATCCAGTTAACAGAAGCACTCTGGATAGGGAGGTAGATCCCAGTCCTTTCACAGAAGAAAGGGTTCTGAAAGAACTCCTAAAACTGAAGTTGGACAAAGCAATGGGGCCTGACGGAATTCATCCAAGAATTCAAAAAGAACTAAGGGGAGAACTAGTGACACCACTGACTACCCTTTTTATCAAATCATGGGAGGATGGTGTGGTACTTTAGGACTGGAGGAAGGCGGATGTAAGACCACTTCACAAAAGTGGGAGCAAGACAGAGGCAGGAAACTACAGACCTGTCAGTCTGACCTCTGTGGTAGGGAAAGTGATGGAATCACCTCTGAAGGAAAGAACTGTTGAGTACCTAGAGGCCAGTGGGGCACAGGACCCAAGGCAGCATGGGTTCACAGCGGGAAGGTCATGTCAGATGAATCTAATTGATTTCTTTGATTGGGTGACCAAAGTAGTAGACCAGGGAGGGGCTGTGGACATAGCCTACCTAGACTTTAGCAAGGCATCTGACACAGTCCCACACAAAAGATTAATAGTCAAATTAACCAGCCTGGGAGTGGGTCCCAGGGTGGTAGCCTAGGTAAAACATTGGCTGAACAACAGGACACAGAAGGTAATTTTAAATGGAGTCCACTCTGAAGGAACAGGGGTTATTAGTGGGGTACCGCAGGGTTCAGTACTGGGTCCAGTCCTTTTTAATATATTTATAAGTGACATTGCAGAGGGACTGGAAGGAAAAGTATGCCTCTTTGCGGATGACACAAAGATCTGCAACAGGGCTGATACATAAGGAGGCATGGAAAGGATGAGAAGGGACTTGGCAAGGTTGGAGGAATGGTCAGAAGCATGGCAGCTTGGATTCAATGCAAAGAAGTGCAAAATAATGCACCTGGGAAACAAAACCATGAGGAGATTACACAATGGGGGTAGTAACAACAACAAAAATGGAAAGGGGCCTGGCAGTTATCATATCAGATGACCTTAAGGTTAGCAAGCAATGTGAGAAGGCAGTAGGAGGTCTGGGGGATACTGGGATGTATAGGAGAGGCATCACCAGCAGAAAACAGGAAGTTGTTATCCCTCTGTACAGACAGTTAGCAAGACCCCATCTGAAGTACTGGGTCCAGTTCTGAGACCCCATCTCAAGAAGGACATGGACAGGATGGAGGCAGTCCAGAGGTAGGAACTAAAATGGAGCAGGGTCTGCAAGAGAAGCCATATGAGGAGAGACTAAAGGAGCTTAATATGTATACCCTTGAGGAAAAGGAGGATGGGGGGACTTTTAAGTACCTCGGTGGAATCAACAAAGTCCAAGAGGGTAGCATCTTTCAGAAAAAGAAATGTGCAAGAACAAGGGGACACAATTTGTAGATAGAGAGGGGGATGGCTCAGGGACACTGTGAGGAAGTATTTTTCACAGAGAGGGTGGTGGACGCATGGAACAGCCTTCCTGAAGAGGTTATGGGATCTAAAACTGTGGGAGAATTCAAGAATGCATGGGACAGACATAAGGCAATTCTTGTGGGGGGGGTAGGAAGAAATAGGCTGTTAGTTAACTAGGATCTGCAGCTTATCCTGTAGGTAGGAAAATGGGTAGATTAGGTGGCCAAGCGGTCCTTATCTGCCATCAAAGCCTATGTTTCTACATTTCTACTTGATAACTAATGGGGTCAGGTCGGTAGGGACTTGCTTTTGTCTTGCAGCTGGATGTCCAGGCAGAAAGAGGAAGGGTTTCTCCTGCCTGGATGTTAAATGCTGGCCGTCCCTCCCCCAGGCTGCTCCCTAGCCCCTGAATGTCAGGGCTCAGGCCTTTGGCCCGATCTCCCCTGGTCACTACACCTGGGAAGGTCGGGTCAGGGGACTGGCTTTTGGGCCTAAGGCACGTGACCTCCCAGTGATAGCCGGGAGGGGCCATGGCCTTATAGATCCTTACTCAGTTCCCAAATAAGACACAGATACCTCCGTGATATTTTCTGGCAGTAAAGGACGATGTTTAATCGACAAATTTTCCAATTATACAAATATAGGATCACACAAAAAAACAACATTCTTACATAGTTTTCTATGAATTATCTGAACTACGATCTACTAATATATTCTGGCATTCACCCTGAGGCAGCAGACTAATTGGTAGTAAATATCCAAAACCCCATTACCAAAATATTCATCAAAACCTTTTGACCAAGGGCCCCGGCAACCCCACAGGGCTGCCAGTCTTCTCCTTGACAGGCTGACTGTGATGGAAACTGGGGACCCCGTTAGACCATAGCTGTCAGGTGCTGCCCACACAAGGCCTCCACTGTTTGACCACCGCCCCTGCTGGTCCCCTCTCCATCCTGCATTGACCACACTCAGAAGTGTGCCCTCACTGGGCCCCACCTACTCAGGCGCCTTTTCCAATTATTTCATATTTTATTTACATTACGAATTTGTCCATACAAGATACATGACACGTCATGCATATCTCCCAAATGCCTCAGGACTACTGCCCTACAACCACTGCTCTAAAACCTCCTGAATATTACAGTTAAACAATGCAGACCCCACGTTCAAAAGGTGAACCCCATCCCATTCATACAACCTCCTGCTGTCCACTGTGATGTAGTAATGGTAAACCAATTGGATACCCTAGGCAAGGCAACATCGAGACACCTCACGATTAATCTCCCTTCGTGCTTTCTTCATGGGCCTAGCTGCCGGCTTCCTCATCCATTTTAACCCTGGCACTATTCTCGACTGCATGTTAGGCATTTGCTGCTTTAACCAGAGCAAATCAGTTAAAATGCTCTATGCAAATCAATGGATGACATACTGCCAAAGTCATTCCCCCCCCAGGTGTATAATCAGCCCATCGGGCGGGGTGGCTATAAAACCTATTCTACTCAGCCTAGGGATTACATCCTGCCATTTCTTTCCCTCAATACCACACCAAATAATTGTAGCCTTCTTCGTGGGGAGACCCAAGTGCATTCCTCGAGCCTGCCATCCCGCTTGATCGTGGGCTCTTCCAACAAAAGAGTGTCCGATCACCAGAAACCATTTGACTGTGTGGGGTGTATCTGCAGAAAAATTCAAAGAAAGTTAACGTGTTGTTCACCCCCATTGTTTTGTTACCTCCTTGCTTCTGGCCAGGGGGCCTGATGTATCCCTGATATGCCCTGGACTGCCATCTCCTGATGGCTTTTATGCAACTCTCAGTACACCCCAACCTTGCCACTTCCATGACAGCCCCAATTCTGAATGAGTGAGTGTTGAAGTCTTTGGGGTCACGCCCTGTGGCCCATATCCCATTTCTCAGAACTGCAGCAAACTGGTATCTAGTGACTGGCTTGCCATCCGAATGTATAAAAAAAATCTCCCTTGCTATTCCCTCTGCTCAGCATATATTCATTCATACTTGCCCACAGGCATAGTGGGTGGCTGGTCGCCTTATGGAGTGTGACAATCTGTGGAGGATCCAATTGCACCATTTTAGACTTGTGCAAAAGCAAGGAGATGTTGCCCTCTGCTACTAATGCATCCCCCCAGCGTAAGTTGTGGCCCTCTGTCAGCATGCCACCCTCCACAAGCTCCAACACCCTAAAAGCCCCAAAGAATGCAGTAATAAAAGCCCTAAACAGTGTAGCCTCCATGGCTAATAAGCAGACCTGTGGTAACACATGCGATGTCATTGGCAGCACGCTGTCCACTGGCTTCCTGAATACTTCTTGGCTCCCCATATTCTGGCCACCCATCTACAATTCTTCTTATTATGAATGTACCCATAACATCCTGCAACCCCTGTGCCTTTGTCATAAATGCTGTCCCAGCTAGATGGCTGTGTAGCTACGCTGGCGCCCTGCCTCCCTCAACCAGTGCATGTACAAATGACTGGATCAAGCTGGTGTTCTGTAATGCATCAGGCCATTTGTCTCTGCTGGCACTAAATTCCAAGAAAGCCTTCACGTGTGTCTGATACTTACGCCAGGTTCCTGAAGCCAACACATGTTGAACCAGTTTGGCTGTTAGGTTATTGCCTCCTGCCACAAGAACCCAGGGACTTGGGATGGAGTTGCATCTGCTATCGGGTGCTATCTGTCGGAAGCGGTTGAACTGAAGGTGAGATAACGCATCTACACAGTTACATTCTTCACCCCTGTATATGCTTTGTTCTGAAAGACAGGTTGAGCTGCAAGCATTGTACATGAATACCCTCGGTAACCTCATTACCTCCACTGAATTTGACGACTGAGTATTGAGTATCCCCACGACAGCCATATTACCAGAGTAAAACATCATCCTGTGGTTCATTAATTTATGCAAATATTGCTGCAAAAATGGGAATAACTCCAGAATTGTCACATTCTTAGTGAGGCCTGCTTCCCTGCCAGCTGTTGTCCCATGGGCCAGCAAACCAAGAACCCTGAAAATATGCTCCATAGCCTACACCTCCCGCTGCATCGGTTACCAATTGGCAGTCCGGTTTGAATTCTGTTCCCACCTGTAAAACAGACACCCCATTAAACTGGTTCAGAAAAACCTCCCACACCTTTTGGTCAGACCTCATGCTCACAGTCACTCTGATGTGATGATGCGGCTGTAGTATCCCTGTTGTCACCCATGATAAGCGCCTCAAAAAAGGCCTTCCCAGTGCCACTGCCTTACAAGTAAAGTTTAGATGCCCTATTAATGATTGTAGTTGTTTCAAAGTGACTTTCTCGAGGCTCTTTACCTCAGACACCAACTGTTACAAAGTTGCCAATTTGTCCCCTGGCAGTCGCGATACCATTATCTGTGAATCTATATCAATTCCCAAGTAAGTGATCCTCGTAACTGGCCCCTCAGTCTTTTCATGTGCCAATGGCACCCCAAACCAACTTATCAGCTGACGAAAACCATTAAGTGTGGCCCCACATTCTAACTCACCAGTGGCCCATGGAACAAAAAATCGTCCGGGTAGTGGGTGATTTTTCTCCTACTTGTGAAACGTATAGCAGCCCATTCTAAAAATTGTCTGAAGGTCTCAAATGCTGTGCAGGAGACCAAGCAGCCCAGAGCCATTGCCTTGTCGAAGTATATTCCCCCTTCAAACTGTAAACCCAATAAACTGAAATCCACTGGACTGACTGGCAACAATCGAAAAGCTAACTTAAATGTTGATTTTCACCAGAAAAGCTCCTTTGCCAGCTTGCTGTGCCAGCTAGACAGCCCATCAAAAGATGCATAGCTAACTGCACTGTCCTCTGTGCTAATGTAATCACTCACCAGAAAGTACCCGTTAGGGTAAGACAAGTGATGTATTAGCCCTGTATTCTCCACTGGTCTTTATTTGAACCACCCCAGGAGGAGAAATCCTGAGTGGTTCCAATGGTAGGCCCAAAAATGGACCCACCACCCTCCCAGCCTCCACCTCCTTGCAAATTTTATCAGCCACCACCGACCACATGGAATTGGCAGATTTGAGATTCTCTTCTGTTGTGGATATATGTGGACCCTGGTATGGGATGGGAAAGCCCCTGGAGAAGCCATCAAGCAGGAAAGTTGCATCTGACTTACAGGGGTAGCGGGCAAGCCACGGTCGGATGGGCTCAGTTCTTACCGATGACTCCGCCAGACTTTCTGTCTGGTCTGTCTCCCTGCCTGTTTCCACCTTGCTGGCCCTCTGCTTTCTTGAGCCCTGTTCCACTGTGACATGTGCTGGCCTTGTGCTGTCCCCCACAGTTACTGCACTCGTGCCTGTATCCATAGAATTCTCAAAAATACTTGCCTGTGTTATACTGCCAACAAGTACCCCTCTTCCCTGATCACTATATCTTCACTACCATGTGGCCACTAGCTGTGTATGCTACATTCACAGGCCTAGCCCACGTCATGTCTGTACCATAGATCGTGATCGGTCTTATCCCATCTCATGTCAGGAGTTCTTGTTAATCTCATCCTGAACAGCTCCTCATATCTCAACCAAGCGTTACCCTTGTATGCTAAGTCAGCCATCTTAATATTGTCCCTGTACTTCAATAGTTGCACAATCTCTTGGGGAAACTTTAAACAATAAATACTTATAAAGATATCAAAGGCTGCCGCCCAATTCTCAAAGGCCGAGGTACCCTGGACCTGTGCAGCTTCTCCTGCTTCACTTTGTCCTTGTCGCCAGAGTCTGGCAACTCCCTATGTAGCAGCTCAAAGAACTCTATATACTCCCCTTTCCATACTTTCTTCCTTATCACCGTGGACAGGTGAGTGTCCATTGGGTCATCCACCCCCATGAACACCCAGTGTTCAGATCCTGCCTGGGCTGTTGGTTGCATGGGGCTGGGCCCAGCAGTTCCCACAGGTGCCGTCTGCGAATAGGTGCAGCTGGAGGCTCACCCTGTGGGGACATGCCCCCTGCTGGCTGTTGTGCCCCAGACCTGTCTCACCACTGAGCTGGTTGCAGTGTGGTTATCGGTGATGCACTCCCACCCCTGTGGCTCGCCAGACACCGCTTGGCTGTTGTGTGGCCATTTGTGCTGCACCAGGTACCTCTGGGGTCATCTGTGCTCATGGAATGCCCCTGCCCCGGATTGGGAGACCGTGGCGGGGTGGCAGACTGTACAGCTTGACCACTGGTTGCCCACTGGCCACCCCCAAAATTTACTGGCCCCCCCCACTGTGGCCATGGCCACATTAGGAAGCCCAGTGATGGTGCTGCGTGCTCATTCCAGCAAGTGAACCAGGCTGTGCCATGGCAATTCTGCCCTCAGATGGGCCCACCATAAAAGGGGAAAACCACTGGACTGGCATGGGCCACCAACCCGGCACTCCAGATGGCGTTACTGCCAGCCCTGCTGCCAGATCCCTTCATCTAGCCCTTGTGTCTTGTATGTCGGCCACCTGCCAAGCCAGAGATGGGTGCCTTCGATGCGCCTTAGGACGCCTCAACACCTTAACATACAGTCTCTTGCCTGCCTTTGCCCTCTCGTTGTCGGGACGAGTCCCCTTTTCCACGGGCCTTATGTTGTACCCTTCTTCCCTCAATAATTGTGGTACCTTCCTACCTGCATCTCAATCAACTCACCGAGTTCCTGCATCTCCCGGCTCTCTGTTGAGTCCCACAGCCTCCTCCTCAGCCGTACTGTCATCTGGTGGGCCACTCAGGTTATTGCTCTCACTCCTGGGTTCCTCTTGAGCTGGCTGATCAGTGTCCTGCTCCAGCATTGCTCTTGTGGTTGGGCCCCTGCCTGCAGATGCCTGGGACTAAAAACTTCTGCCATCTTCCTCGACAGTCGTCTGTGTACGCTGGTGGCCGTGAGGATCTGGTTCCCCAACTGTTGGGATGGGGCCATTTGCATTGCTGCCTGCACCCAGTCAGGGGCCCCAAAATCCATCAGGTGCTTAAGCACCTCCATGAATTCCGCTGTGGGCTGTCCATTTGAGCTTGGGTATTGTGCAGTATCTGCCCCACCGCACCCCTGCTCATTGGATTTCCCCTTGGAACTTATCCCTTCGCTCATGTGATCTTCCGTTCCTAAAAGTAAAGCTGGGCACAAATGAGAAAGAAAAAGGGGAAAGGTTTACATCATGATTTCACTGGATGACCCAGGAAGTGGGCCCTCCTCCACCGGGGCACCCCCCCCCCGGCTGGGGTAATGTGCCACTGAAACCTGCCCTGCCGGCTGTCTGTCTGTACCTTCCCCCCTTTACCACCCGATGCAGCAGAGATATGGCAACTCCAGTATAAATGCCCCTCATTCTACTGAGTTATAAGTAAAACCCTGGCTCACCCTACATACCCTGTGACAGCTGAGGACCTCGAAAGCGGAGAATGGCTGCCTGTTTTAATGTGAGAGCCCTCCCTGTATAGAGGCAACTGTGCCCAGTACATGCCTCAGGAAGCCATCTGCCAGCCGCTAAGATTGTTGACAGTGCTATAAGATATACATTTATTATATATATTTTGGGGAAATTCCCCGCTTCTCTGTGTGCAGTTTGAAGATAAGGCCCACAATGGATTGCTCAAAATGCTGGCTCTCCCACAGGAGAAACTTGTTGCCACCCTACCAACCTCCTGGAACTCAGAGTGAAATGGTGTTTAGCCTATCAAGCATTGGCAGGCCCTGCCAAGATGGCAGTCGGAATGTTGCGGGATCTCCCACAAGAGTGGGAGACCTCTATCCAGACAGAGCCAGCCTCCCAAGCTTTGGCAGGTCAAGCCAAGATGGCCGCTGAAATCCCACAAGATCAAAATGAGATCGGGAGGCCCCTATTTCCTGTATATGCTGCTCGTTCTGTGCCACCAGGTGAAATGGTCATCTAACTTTCGCGGGAAGAGAGCAAGAGTAGGAGCCCACCATCCCTATAATAGCTTCCCCCCTTCTCTCATGAGACCGCGAGACTACTCCACCCCCGAGTGTTGGCCCTCTGCCCAGCAGTGAAAAGATGGCGCTTGTCCCCCCCTGGCTGCGGGCAGAGCAGCAGGAAATTTTAAAAATTGCTCCTAGTTTGGTGTATCCAGCATAGCCGGACCGGCGGTAAAACAATTACAGGCTATCTGGGTCCATCATGGCCCGTGGTGCTCACGGAGCACCTCTTCATGCACCGGCACTGCCCTAGGATGGTCCCCACCCCCATCGGTATTGCCAGCTCAGGAGACCCACTTGTCGTGACTGTGCTGCTCGTGAGCCTGCTGGAGTGTCCCGAGATCCCCTGACAAGGAACAGAGCACCTGGGTAAGTCCGAGTAAACAGCTATTCGCCATGAAGGGAGGATGGAACAGAGAATACCTGGATGCATAATCTGTCTTGTCCTGCCACATGACCCTAGCAACACTCGCACCAGCTCCCTATTGTACCCCAGTGCCTCACTGATGGTGCACCTCTGAATTGGCGCAGTGTTAAAATTGGGGTAAACAGTCTCCATGTGTTTTGGGCCATTCATTTTCTTTCTTTTTTTTTTAAAAACATGTGCCAGCATTACATTTTGCCACCGCCCCTCACCCCAGTGCAACTGCTTACCTGTGCGAGGTGTAGCTGTCCTTGCTGAGTCTTGTGGTGTCACTGGACCACGGACTACAACTGCTGAACCATGTTCGTTTCCAACTCAGGACTTGCTTTTGCCCTGCAGCTTTGGACATCCATGCAGAAAGAGAAAGGGTCTCTCCTGCCTGGACATTAAATGCTGGCCTACATCCATCCCTCTCAGGGGCTGCTCCTAGCCCCTGAATGTCCAGGGCTCAGACCACTGGCCCAACCTCCCCTGATCACTACACCTGGGAAGGTCAGGCCAGGCAATTGACTTCTGGGCCTAAGGGCAAGTGACCTCCCGTGATAGCTGGCAGCGGCCATTTAAAGTACATTTACTTCTCAGAAAACCACCTGCTGAACCCCTTTCTATGCAGCATGAAGAGCTCATCCCAATGGGACTACTGGGCCCACCTCTCAGACACTGTCCTCGGTAAACATGCAGTTTGGTGGTTTGGCTCATATCTCAGTGTAACCCCTACAAATGAGGGTTCCAGAAAGTCTTCCTTGGGTGAGCCTAAATGCCCACTACCAGGTTGGTGTTCTGTGTCTTAGCAGGGTTAAAACTGTTTGCACGTGAGTGCTCAGTTGGCCTCCGTGCCTGTCTCTTTAAGAGCTGCCTATTTTGTGGTATATAATTAATCTGGGTGAAGACCAAGTGTTTCCAGGCTCGAGTCCCACCCAGGCTGCTGTACAACATCTTCTTTCTGCCGTAAAACCAATAAGCAGAGGGAGCCCTAGAGGACTCTGTGATTGTTTATTGATCATCTGTGTTAAATGGAAATGATACTGTGGTTTGTCTACTCTGCCTTTCTTTGCAGCATGGAAATACTGTTATGTACCATCATGTTGGTTCTGGACTGCCTATCTGCACCAATCAGCACCTTTGGGTGCCTAAAATGGAGCCTGCCCCCAGGGGTCTTGTGGAGTAAAATTCTGTAGGAATTGTAATTTTTACATTTTGGCACCTAAATTTATCTGGAGGGGGAGCTCTAGCTGTGACAGACATATGGATCAACCAACCATACCATTTGGATCAGAGGGAAATCCCCAAGCTGCCTACAGTGAGTTGAAATCAGAAGTGAGTTGGAGCTACAAGAGAGAGCAGCTCGAGCTCATCGAGCTGCTGCCCCACGGGGTAGCGTGGGGATTCGGTGGGAAGGCTGAGTCTGCCTGCCTCTAGTTCTCCCTTATGGAGAGATTTGTGCAACCTTAATTCGGACTTTTCTCCGAGTATTTTGCTGTGCCCTAATTATTGGGTACAGCGAGTTGAAGTCAGAGTAGAGTTGGAGAGGAAAGAGTGAACAGCTCAAAACAGTCGGGCAGCTGCTCCTGCGTGGTGCCCAGGGGAAATCGGTGGGAAGGCTGTGTCTGGCCTATCTGCTACCATCTTCCCTAGTGAGGGATTATTGCCTTCAATATCTCGGACCGCATCCGAAAAAGTATTGCTACTGGATCACTGAATGTGACTGCATTTCGCCTGAAGAGGACCGAGGATTTATTTGCGTTCACGTGTTGGCCTATCAGGACTTCCCAAACGACCACAGAGCATATGGTTTGCGCAGACACACTGTAAACTGCAACCGGACTGTCATCCGAATCTGTGGTAATTCACTACCCTTACTATAAGTGTGCTGATTGTGGAGTGTGGGTCGCAATTTGGTTCCCCACCTTGCCTAATGCATCACGCTGGCTGGAGGCTGCATCCAGCATGGAAACAGACTGTATCCAAATTGTTTGCCTGGTCTGGGCCCTACCAACCCGGCCTAGACACTCGATCATGGCGCAGAGAAACAGTTGTGAGGAGACTGCCAGGGATGGCTCCCCTTCTCATAAACAACAGACAGGAACAACACTATGGTGCTTTGTGTGGGTCCTGCTTCTCCTGGCCATCCAGCTCTTCATCTGGAGGTCTCCATTTCGTCCATCCTGCACCCTGTACTGGGTAGCATGAGTAAACACCAGGGTAGCTCCCTGCAACAAAGCTCAAATCAAAGTGTGTCAACTGATTTAATAATTGTTGTTAATTTGTTCAGACTGAGCTATCTGGCTCTAGATTACAAATTAAGGGTTAAAGTGCATGTTGTGTCTTCTTCTTCTTTCCCATGGGCCCTGACCAGCTGCAATGCCAGTCTACCCTGAGCAACGTTTCAGGCCAGCCTGTAGTTCCAACTGGGTACCCACAGTGTGTATCACTGTAATACAAGGACCTTTGAGTGCATGCCTTATAACCTGACTAAATCAGATCTGAAATCAATCTCGATTGCTGACTCTTCCCTTGTTCACACCCCTAATGAATCAGATCTAAATCTGTTTTGCATCTCAACTGGTGATGCAGTACATTTGTATTGGAAACTCTGTGATATTGTACATTTATTGTTGCAGGTCTTATTTTACAGGGGGTCTTCAGAGTGTTCCAACAGATCCAAAACCGGTGGTAAGTGGTTATCAGGGGTCATTCACTGTGTATTACAAAGAGTGTGGGTATTGGGCAGCCGCAGGCACATTCAGACCACTAGGGGGGCCAGGGAGAGTACCAGTGTCCCAGAGGGCTGTACCCAAGGCAGTCATGTGGCCAACAACCCTGTTCTCCAGGTGGAGGCACCTGTTTAGAGAATCCAGGCCCTTCAACCTGCAGGCCACAGTGCAGGCAGGGGTAGTATCCCTTGGGATAGCGCCACCTAGGGGTTACATCAGCATTAGATTACAGACAGTTAAACGCAGTACCACAGACTGTTGGGAAAGCAAAAAGCTGGGGCAAACAGTGAGAAACCATGTCAAATTGCTGCCAGTAGTTTTACTTAGAGCTGTTTACATTTCATGTGACTTCAGCACTGGGACAGCTTGTGCTGTGTTTTTATGTGTTGCCTGGATTGTTTTGAATAATATTGTTAAGATATGTTTGTATGTTTTGGATGTGCTTATTTCTTTTTTTGTCAGTTGTATTTGTTTTGATGTACATTGTATGTTTTCTGTTTTTTAATGTTACCTGTACACTGATTGCCCACGAAAACGTCTTGGTCCATGGTCCTATCAGTATAAATAAATAAAACAAACAAACAAATAAAACTTTACTGCAGTTATTTGACCTGGTTTCTAACCTTTTGCTTTACCAGGAGTGTGATATGGTGGTTTCCCATTGTCCACTGGCGTTTTACACACACTCACTATGCTGCTATTTGCTCTCGGCTGTGTGTTTTTGCCTGTGTTTCTCTTAGGTTACACATGCTGTTTTCAGACACACTAGACAGATGAAATAGCAGTGAGAGATGAGAGAGAAGGCTGGAGGAAAGGTATGCTCTCAGGGTTGGCTAAGTAGGTAAGGGGTTTGTATTTTTGTTCATCTGACTGGCGTCTAGGGCTGGCGGGGATCCCGGGGAAACTACCTTACTTGTTGCTGTTCAGGGTAAGAAACCAGTTGGGGATAGGAGACAGAGGGCAGTGGTAAACGGAGCGTGCTCTGAGGAAGGAAGGGTGATCAGCAGGGTACCTCAGGATTCAATGCTGGAACTGGTCCTCTTTAATGTCTTTATTAGTGACATAGCACAGGAGCTGGAAGGGAAGGTCTGCCCCTTTCCAGGTGACACCAAGATCTGCAACAGGGTGAACACTTCAGGGTGCCATGGTGGTGGAAAGGATGGACAGAGATCTGAAAAAACTGGAGAAGTGATCAAGGGTATGACAGCTGGGTTTCAAAGCAAAAAAGTGCAAAATAATGCACTTGGGCCATAGAAACCCAGGGACAGAGTACAAAATGGGTGGAGTGATACTGACAATGACCAAGCAGGAAAGAAGCCTGGTAGTAATCATAGCGGATGACCTAAAGGTGGCCAGGCAGGGTGACAAGGTAGTCAGGAGGGCTAGTGGGGTGCACAGGGAGGGGTATCACCAGCAGAAAGAGGGAGGTGGTGTTGCCCCAAAACTGATCACTGGTTAAGACCCCACCTTGAGTACTGTGTCCATTTCTGGAGACTGCATCTCAAGAAGGACATAAACAGAGTGGATGCAGTCCAGAAAAGGGCTAACAAAATGGTGCAGGGTCTGCATCAAAAGTCCAATAAGGAGAGGCTAAAGGAGCTCAATACGTACACCCTGGAGGAGAGAAGGGAGAGGGGGGATATGATAAGAGATCTTTAAATATCTCATGAAGTTTAGTAAGGTACAGGAGGGGAGTATTTTTCAGAAAGAAAAGGTGCTCTAGAACAAGGGGACATGCTATGAAGCTGCAGTGGGGTCGATTCAGGAGGGATGTGAAAAAGCACTTCTTCCGAAAAAAGAGAGATGGATTCCCAAAACAGCCTTCCAGTGGAGGTGGTGGGGGTGAAAATAGTGGTGGGATTCAAAAATGCCTGGGATAGACACAAGAGAATCATAGGGGAAAGGAAGAGGGAAGAGACACAGGGCCATAGAGCAAGTGGATTGGCAGCAAAAATGAAGGTGGAAAAAAAGGGGGCAGACTGGATGAGCCAAGCGGCCCTTATTTGTCATCAGATTCTATGTTTCTATGCTGCAGCCTGCCAAAAACAGCTCAAGAAAGACACGGTCAAAACATAGGCTGTTTGTTGTCAATACTACTCTACTGTTCAACCAAGTTAGTCACATCCAGTTGCTATTTAACGTGCTCATTGTACGTGCCAGTCCAGGGCACTAACAGCCTCAACTCTGTATAACACCTTGCAGAATTTCTTGTTTTCATGCTGCAGATTTTGAGGTATGGCTTTTTTATCCAGGGTAGCCCAACTAAAATGAGACCTCTCATTTCCAATGGGATTCTGCTTCTGTCCATTTCCACAGCTTGACGGACTAGATCACTGAGAGTTTACGTGACTTGCCCAAGGTCACACAGTGAATAGACAGAAAAACACAGACAAAGAGCAAGCACACAGAAGTGCAATAATGTTATGTTTATTTACTTACAAAGGGCATGTAACAACTAGCTCTGAACGGTGTGAAAACTGCTCATCCAGGGATGACCGAATACCTCCTGCACATTGAGGATTTCAGGTCTTCCTCAGGGGATTGGCCTTTGTAAGTAAATAAACGTGATATTATTGCACTTTATGTGCAAGCTCTTCCTTTTTGGTTTTTCTGGTTTCCTCAATATACGTGTAGCACTGTGAGAGACAGCAGTTGCCTACTCATCGAACCATAACAACAGTGAGCATGTTTGAGAATAGCCAGGTTTGTAAGTATGTTCGACTCTGGCAGAGTTTGAACCAGGAGACACGTAGTTTATCAGGCCAGTACTCTAACCACTAGGCCACAATCCTTCTGCCTGACTACAAAGCTTGCTCCGACCACTACTCTGAGCCATTTCTTGACAAATTTGGGTGTTATAGATGTAAACTTCACTGTGGCAGTTTATTTAAGACAATAATCAATTCTGTTAAATATTACATACATAGGATTTTAGTTCTGTTGCCTTTATCCTGTATACTTTAAAGGTGATAGGAAGCTCTTTTTAGTTTCAATTTACAAACTGAATTAGTTTTTTCATGTTCTGGTAATGAGGAGCCAACAAGCACTGCTTGTAGGGCGCCACTCACAGCAGGTGTACTCTTTCTTGCATTTTTTAAGATTAATGTTACACTGTGCATTAGTAATTCAGCAGCTATGTGAGAGTGCTACGGTTTGTTCATTAATTTTCTGATGTCTGTTGGAAGCTCTTATGTAGCATTATAATGCATCCAAATTATATTCCTAGATTGCTTGGGTGATTGGGGCTTGGACAAGTGGGCATTAGTAGCTCTTTGTGGCACTTGCTCTGCTCACCTGCCCAACAACATCAGCAGTGCTGGTTCAAAAACACTCTCCAAGGGACCTGCTCACCCCTCCCCTGCCTGCCCGAGAACAACAACAGTACTGGTGTCATCATGTCAGCCCAGTTCCCTTGCTGACCGTACCTCGTAGTTCTTCAGTGTTTTGCAGTGGTGGCACACCACATGCTTTTTTGCAATATGATGGTTTATAAATTGAGGCAGGTAGAGGGAAATTATTTATTTTATTCTCTGAAAGTATAGTGTTCCGTGGCACTGAACTGTATTGTAAAGGGGCTGTGACAGACATTTGCCAGTTTTTGTGTTACCCTGTTTACTCATCCCTACTATGTAAAAGCACATTTTGGTTCTGCTGCTCCTTTCAGTATTGGCATCTCATTTAAAGAACATTTTCAGGGCTTCAAAGGAGTTGGGGTTTGCAGAACTCAATTGTTTCAGGGTCTGTGACTGTGTGAGAGATGTTAATCACTGCTCTCCAATGAAAATAATATCAGCCTGTCATGGTCAGAACGCTTTAACTTACAGTGGATCACATTAAATTCTATGAACCGGGAGATTCTCTACAAGTTACAGACACTCTGATTTTTTTTTATACAGCAGATCACTTTTTTAAGAGAAACCAATCTGATCACTCACCACTACTGCTCAAACACAGAAGTAAATAAATGATTCAGAGCAGAAGATGGAACACAGAATAGGTCACCTCAGTAGGGCACAGTATGGGTGACACCTTCTCTTGCTCTTGTTTGGGATCCCCAGTTAAAAATATAAAGGCTGGGCACTCCCCTGTGGCTAGGGTACTCGGCAGCAATGTGCCACTGCTAAAATAAAACGGTCAAATATTTTACTCACATTATCCATTTTGAATATACCTATGAAATAAAGTGTCATAGAACCACCCTGTCTCAACCAGTGCCTTTGTTTTATTTCTGAATTTTTAACTGAGAAAGTCTCATTCAGCTGAGGTTCATTTCCAGGTTCATCCCCAGTGCACAGGATGGTTAACTAACTTGCTCGAGGTCACACAATGTGCACGAGTGTTGTGGGTCTCATACTCAGGTGTGCTGGGTCTCCAGGTTCAGCGTGATACCCTAACCCTCTAGGCTTTACTGCCTCCCATTTGAGGAGCAACACTTGGTTACTTTAACTCTTTCTGCACCCCACTTCTATCTACTGCACCCTGGCTCTCTGTCTCTCATTGCAGCATTGACCAGGTAATTCAGCCTTTTTGCCAAAGCTAAGTTACCCCTTACCAACATGCAGATGTGCCTGCTACCCATCAGCCACTGGGACCCACCAGGAGGCATGGGTTGACAGAAAGGCTGGTTGGGGAGAGTAGACTGACAGCTTTTCCTCCCTAGTCCAGCCAATCAGGAAAGAAGAGCACTGTAGTGCTCTGGAGTTGCCTTTATTTATTTCATACCCCAGTCTGCCTCCTCTGTCTCAGATTGGTGAACAGGAATCTGCTGGTAGAAACATAGAAACATAGACTTTGACAGCAGATAAGGACCGCTTGGCCCACCTAGTCTGCCCATTTCCCTATCTATAGGATAAGCCGCAGATCCTAGTTAACCAACAGCCTATTTCTTCCTACCCCCACAAGAATTGCCTTATGTCTGTCCCATGTATTCTTGAATCCTCCCACAGTTTTAGACCCCACAACCTCCTCAGGAAGGCTGCTCCATGCATCCACTACCCTCTCTGTGAAAAAATACTTCCTCACATTGACCCTGAACTGCCCCCATCTTTAAATTGTGTCCCCTTGTTCTTGTATGTCTCTTTTTCTGAAAGATGCTACCCTCTTGGACTTTGTTGATTCCACTGAGGTACTTAAACATTTCTATCATGTCCCCCCTCTCCCCTTTCCTCAAGGGTATACATATTAAGCTCTTTAGTCTCTCCTCGTATGGCTTCTCTTGCAGACCCTGCACCATTCTAGTTGCCCTCCTCTGGACTGCCTCTATCCTGTCTATGTCCTTGCAGAGATGGGGTCTCCAGAACTGGACGCAGTACTCCAGATGGGGTCTCACCAACTGTTTGTACAGAGGGATAACAACTTCCTGTTTTCTGCTGGTGATGCCTCTCCCTATGCATCCCAGTATACCCCCAGCTCTCCCTACTGCCTTCTCACATTGCTTGCCAACCTTAAGATCATCTGATATGATTACCCCCAGGTCCCTTTCCTTTTTTGTTTTTGTTATTACCCCCCATTGTGTAATCTTCCCCTGGGTTTTGTTTCCCAGGTGCATTATTTTGCACTTCTTTGCATTGAATCCTAGCTGCCATATCTCTGACCATTCCTCCAACCTTGCTAAGTCCTTTCTCATCCTTTCCATGCCTCCTTGTGTATCAACCCTGTTGCAGATCTTTGTGTCATCTGCAAAGAGGCAGGTAGTTATTTGGGTAGTGCAGCAGTCTATGACATTAGGTCATGTGGCAAAAGGTAGCACTGTTGTGAAGCAAATGAGTTCCCACCTTGTTGGCACTAGCCTTGTAAGTCTGTCCAGTTAATTTTCATTTTCACAGATCAGGACTCAGCCTTTCAAGTGCTGGCCAGAAGAGAAGAAACATGAATTCGAAGCATATGGCACTGCAGCTGGATGTAAAATCAGCTTTGAGAAGTCAGAAGCTATTAGACTAGGAGGTACGAGCTCAGCTGCCTTCAAGGCCACCTTCTACTTCAAGTGGGCACCACATAATGTGGTCTGTTTTTTGGGGAGCACATATCCCTCAACATTTTGAAGTTCTTTGGACTTAATTATCAGAAGTTGCAAGGCGAAATCCAAGCAGGCATTGCACGTTGGGATTTGCCCCCTAAGCCTAAGGGACAGAATTGTCACACTTAAGATGAACGTCCTTCTTAGGTTCCTCTTCTTTTTTTTCCAGGCTTTGCCTGTCAACTTTACTGAGAATTTCTGGACACACTTACAAAAACCCTGATTATTTTCATATGGACAGCGGGCTGACACAGGGTTAGTAAATGGCTCCTAGTCCTACTTAGGGATGGTGGTGGTCTGGCGATGCCGGACTTTCACTTTTATTACCTAGTGGCTCAGTTGGCCCCAATACTTACCTGGACCAAGCAGAGGGGGAATACAGGTTGGCTGAAAATGAAAATGCATCAGCCCTTCCTGGTTCCATTATTTGCTATTGTGCATATACATCTCTATCCAGGTATCGGGTCAGAAATCACCAACCCATGGAAGAATCACTCACTCTGTGTGCTCTTTAATGCCAAACTTCTAACACATACCCGGAAGGGGGTAGACCTCCTCTCAATAATGATGGAAAATCAAGGTTTCGACCCACCCCACAGTGACCCAGGCTTTTGCAGGTGGAATCAGCAAAGACTAATGAGATGTTGGCAGATCGTTCGAAATCGCTCCTGCATTTCCTTCCTCAAACTGCAGTAAAAGTTCAGGCTCGACACCTAAGATCACTTTACATTATTTACAGGTGAGGCATTACTTGACCTTGCACACACTGGTCAAACAAGTGGGAAGAGATGACAACCCTGGTGAAGAGTTCATGCACTGGGGCCGGGCAGCCATGCTTTCAGGTAGGAGAGACAAGTCCGTACAAAACACTTTTGGGGAGAACACTTGGGATTCACACAGTTCAAAAAACCAGTGGAGAAAAAAGATGCTTAGATAACCATCTCTACAGAAAACTGGTCTAAGCTGTGGGAAATGGGGTGAAATGTTGCTGTCTAACCAGGGTGAAGGGAATTAAAGTGGAAGTGTTTGGCAAGGTTCTTCCACACCCTGACCATACTAAGGTTCATACTAAGGAAGTGAAGGAGCTAGGAGGCTTAGAAGCCCATGATTGCTCCTATATAATTAATAATAACTAATTTTAACACCTGAAATAATTAATCTACACCCACTTCAGGTAGGAAGCCTTTAACCTATGTTGGTGGACATGTGGGGGAATTGGTTCACACTTCCACATCTTCTGGAACAGCCCAGCTACAAATATTAGACTATACTGGGCCCAAACACATAGCAATTTGGCAGGTCTTTGGGCTGTATACTGTATATCCCAAATACTTTTGAGCAGTTGGTGTTGGGGAAACAGGTTCCAAAGGTGGGAAACAGAGTACAACAGAATCTCTTTCAGGCATTCTGCACAGCAGTACTGAAGGGTTTCACAACCTGCTGGATGTAGGAGAACGCGCCCCTGTTAATCTTTTTTTTTTTTGTTTGTTTTTTTTATTATAGGAGAGACACACTAAGCTGAAAGCTTATTCACAGGTATGACCTGGGAGCATAAGGAAGTTAAGTGACTTGCTCAGGGTCACAGAGTATGTAAGTAAGGGCTGTGGGATTCAAATCCAGGTCTCCAGGTTTGCAGCTCAGAGCCTCAAAGCACTGCACTATACTGCCTCCTCTCCTGGGAAGAAAGAGACAGAAATGTGCAAAATTGAAAGAATCACCACTGCTTTGCAACTTACCCTAGAAAATCATATTGACACATGGGCTAGATGGGAGACCCAAGATTTGGACCTATAAAAAGGTCACGGGGGAAGGGATATTCACCCAGGGCCAGATTTTCAAAGCCTTTAGATTGCCACAAGCCCCACATGCACCAAAGATATGGAGCACTGGGCTTGCAGCAATCCAGTGGGATTTTTCATCCTGTGCAGGAACTGATGCAAGTTAGACCGTCTTTTGATGGTGTAGCTTGCGTCAATCTTGGGGACTGTTCATACAAATCTTGTGCCACAGATTAGGTGCAAGCTGCCATAAAGCAGGAAAACTGTCACAACTGTGCCTGATCAGCTCGAAAATTGGGCACAGCTGCAGCAACAGGGGTTGGCGCACCAGTGACTTCAAAGTGTTATGACTCATGGCTCGACACAAGCCCTGCACCCCCCTTTAAAAATCTGACCCACAGCGTGATCAGTATTGGGGGAATACAGGTAATAGCCACGGGAGGGGAATATATGTAATAGCCACGGGAGGGGAGTATAGATAATAGCCACGGGAGGGGAGTATAGGTAATAGCCATGGGAGGTGAGTATAGGTAATAGCCACGGGAAGGGAGTATAGGTAATAGCCACGGGAGGGGAGTATAGGTAATAGCTACGGGAGGGGAGACATTTCCCCTCTAAGTGAGGCATGGCTCCTTACAAATTAAGCATTGTAATTAAAACCACCGACAAGCTGTTACAGTTAAAATAGGAAAGTTTATACTCTACGGGTTCCTGTTATTAGTAGTTAACATTTAGCCACTCCATTGTTTTCTGTAAGCACTGCTGCTCAACATATATAGTGTAATCAGTGGGGAGGTACAGGAACAGAAGGTGTCATACGTATAATGTGCAGACTCGTTGTGGACAAATCTGTATTCTTGCTGTTCTATATGTGTGACATATGCAGCTTCTGGTACTACCTACGGTATTTATTTATATTTATTTATTTAAATAAAGGTATCAGAATTGCAAACCTTTGAGTCAGAGAATCATTTACAAAGGTTCCACATCAGAGTACATAGAACAGTATAGACAGACACATATCAAGATACAGTAGATGTACAATATTCAACGGTATAAAGTTCCTGTACAAGGTAGTAGCTAAAATATTAAATGATACATACAGAAAACAAGCATTGAAGGAGCAAACCAATAGCAATAAGGAAACCGGAAACTAGGGAACAGAGCAAATTAGGGCAAGAGCCCCAAGAAGGTAGTCTTGGACTGGACATGTAACACCGCTAAGGGCATTTGCAACAGCGGGAGTGGAAAAGATGGTGCTGGAGGGCTGTTTTGAAAGGCCCGATCCTTTGTTCTGAGGTGATGGCAACAGAGAGGGAGTTAAACCAGGTTGGGGCTCTGCAGCAGAAGGACCTCTGGGCCAGGGAGGTCCTAACTCTGTGTAAATAGAGAGAGGGCCTGGATGAGCTACGGGGGAGAATGTTGGGGGGGGGTGGCAGATGATTGAGGACAGGCCCGGAGGGGCCATACCTGCTATGATTTTCTTGGCGAAGAGGCAGGACTGGTAGAGCAGCCTCTCATCAAAGTTGAGCATGTTTGCCAAGGAGTACAGCATGCAGGTGTGGGTAAGCCTGTTGGTACCTGTGAGCAGCCAGCAGGGCTTACTGAGTGACAGTTTGATATTGTTGAGGGCCGTGGTGTCAGCAGCACCATAGACCAGGAGGCCATAGTCGACAAGGGATAGGACAGAGGACTTTATAGCCAGTCTCAATGCTTCAGGGGGAGGTAATCCCTATGTCGGTATAGTAGCCCAATTCATGAGTTGACAGCAGAGCAGAGAGTATAGATATGGTCTTGGAAGGAGAGAGCAGGGTCAAATGTGATGCCGTGGTATTTGAAGAAGTTAATTTGTTCAACAGGGAGTAGTTTATTGGACAGGACCTGGAGAGGGTAGTCTTTGTGCCTGTTTTGGTTATGGGCGAAGAGCATGATTTTCATTTTTTTCAGGTTCAGTACAAGTCTGCATTCAATAAACCAGCTTTCAACCTGGCTAAAAGTGTTTTGGAGGGCATTTTGAAGGTGGATCGGGTCCGGGTTCGATGAGAACAGTACTGCATCATCAACATAAAGAAGTACATTTCCCAAGCAGGAGTTGGGGACAGCATTTAGATACAGACTAAAGAGCAAGAGTCCCAGTAGAGAGCCCTGGGGGAACCCTGAGCGAACCTGGCGGCTATGTGAGACAGTACTATTAATTTTAACGCATTGTGAATGGGAAGAGAGGTAGCTGGTAAAGCAGGCAAGGATTCCCTGGGAGAAGCCTAATGACAGGAGGGTGGATGCTACTAGGTTTACTGCTAGGTGTTAAGGGGCATAAGAAGGCAATTTTGCAGAGCATTAAAACTTAATTAGCATTTAGCCATAGGTCCAGGCCTTTCTTGAATGTTTCAACGTTTTTGCTGTCTACAAGCTGTTGTGGGAGTTTGTTCCATAATCTTGGCACCCTTATTGAAAAATAGTTTAGTCTTTTACTTGTCTTTGCTTTCCCAGTCTCTAGCTGTCTTGAGTGCAGCCTTGACACTATTTTTCTGTTTGCAAGGAGGATACCACATTGCTGTATTAAGGTGGGTGTTTGAAGGATTTTAAAGAGGAATAGAAGATCTCCTCTACAGTGCCTTAATTCCAGGAAATGTAGGTCCAATTTGCAAAGCCTGTCTGGGTAGCTTAGCTGTGCTAAATGGGGTACCATTTTGGTTGCTCTTCTCTGAATGTGTTCAGCCCTTTCTATATCTTTTTTTAAATAGGGATTCCAAAAGGGTGACCCATAGCCAGAATAAGGCCTGATACATGTTCTATAGAGAGAAATTATGCGTTGTTCTGTTTCTGTGACAAAGGCACAATCTATTCTTCTGAGAAGTGCATTCAAATCTTTTGCTAATTTATTGCAGTGGCCAGCTGAGGAGAGTTTGTTATTAACTATGATACTGAGATCTTTTTCACTATTTGCTACCTTTAGTGTGGTATTATTCAGTTGGTAAGCCTGCATTGGGTTGTTTTTTCATAGATGGAGTATGGTGCACTTCTCGATATTAAAGTCCATTCCATTTGTCTTTGCCCAGATCTCAATTTCAAATAGGTCCTTGATTAGCTGATTTGTATTGTTTAATGAATCTACCCCCCCACCCCGCAGTTTGGTGTCGTCCACAAACCTGGATAATAAATTATTTGAGCTAACCTGCATGTCAGATATAAACAGATTAAACAGTGTAGGTCCAAGGAGAGAGCCCTGCAGGACCCCACTGGTCACCTCCCCGGTATCTGATAGGGTTCCATTGATTTTTACCCGCTGTGTTCTGTCTGTCAACCAATGATTCACCCAGCTGACTAAATTGATAGGAAGTTCAAGGTGTAAAAGCTTATTGATTAACTTCTCATGTACCACCCGGTCAAAGGCTTTACTGTAGTCCAGAAGGATTAAGTCCATTGGGATACTAGAGCCAACCCCTGATTTATATGGTTATAAAAGGCTATGAGGTTAGAAGTAGCTGAATGGCCCTGTTTGAAACCATGCTGGGTAGAATCACTAAGTTTAGTACTTGAAGTTCTGTTTCTAAAATAGATTTAATAATTTTCTCTAGTAATTTGCAGGGAACTGAGGTCAAACTGATGGGTCCATAGTTTTCTGGGGTTGATCGAATTCCCTTTTTAAAAATGGGTGTTACATTGCCCGTCAACCAGTCAAGGGGGACAGTGGGCTCTACAAGGGATTTGTTAAATATGATGGTTAAGGGGAGATTGATGGTGTCAGCTGTTTCAGCTAGCAATCTGGGGCTTATTCCATCTGGTCCTGGACTTCCTTTTTTATGAAGTGAGTTAAGTACATCCTGTGTATGTGTAACCCCCCCTGCAAATGGGGGTTCCCAAAAGACTTCCAGGAGCTTGCTTGAATGCTCCAAGCCTGAATGGTGTTTGGCATTTAAGCCATTTATCAGTGAGTGATTTTAGAGCCTCTGGTACTGTCTCTTTAAGAGCTGTCTGCTTGCAGACATAATTAGTTTGTATGGGGGGGACTGTGTGCTTCTCTGTTTGAGTACCACTCGAGCTGCTGCCAATTCACTCCATTTCTGCAGTCACTAGGAGTGCAAAGGGAACCTATCTGAAAGATGTAACTGTTTGCCAGAAATCATTTAGAGTAACAATGAAATTACAGTTTGTCTAACCTGCTTTTTGCAGTCAGAACTGTGTCTGCCTAGTTCCCCATTCTGGTTTGAACTGCTGAACTGGACCAGTCAGTGTGGGGTAAGCTAGCTCTAAAATGGTGCCTTGACGAATCAGAACTTGGACTCATAATCTGAGCCAGCCACAAGAGGATTGTATGGGCAGTGACTCTGGGAGATGTAGTTTAGACTGCGCCTTTTGGACCAACAGGAGCAGTCTATCGTGAGTGACAGCCAATCCAGTCAAGAACTGGGAGGAACTCAAAGGAAGTGCCCGGTTTTGTCTGTTGGAGTTCAGTTGAGCTCTGGCAGTGAAGAAGGAAGGAGCCCTGTGCTTTTTCAGTGTGCAGTTTTAGTCGGGAAACGTGTGTAAGGCCCAGAGTTCCGGTCTGCAGCTTGTGTAACTGCTTGTTAGGACTGAATCCATCCTGTGAAGAGAATCAAAGGATACAGTATCTGAAGAGTAGAAACCAGGCTCACCCTGTAGAAGACTGGAGAAATTGCTGAATTGCACTCGGTCTGTCAGGAACTGAATCTGCTGTGTGTTCTCCCGGGTATTGTGCAGTAATTGCGATCGGGATAGAGAAGCAGCCTGCCTGGTATAGTACTTTCTGTTTTACCATATAAATGTGTGAAGAGGTTTGTGTACCTCAAGTGAATCCTGCTGCCATTAAAGGACTTTTGCCTGTTACTGTTCACCATATAAATGTGTGAGGAGGCTTGGTTAGCTCAAGTGAATCCTGCTGCCATTAAAGGACTTTTGCCTGTTGCAGTTTGCCATATAAATGTGTGAGGAGTCTCGTGGAGCTCAAGAGTAGCCCTGCTGACATTGAAGGACCCTATCTTGTTTGGAGGTCGTGAGTACTAATTCAGGTCGCTCCTGTTGAATTGCCACATTGAATCCAAATGGAATCACTGTACTGCTGACTGTTTAAACTAATTTTCTTTTCTCTGTGGAAAGGGCCCCTACCAGCTGCCATGGTTTGGACTAGCCACTAGGGCTTGGGTACCCAGGGACAGTAACTGGTAGGATAGGCCTGTGCACAGAGCCATAGGTAGATGAGTAAAGTGATAAGCTACTTAACCTGATTTCCCCCTGTCCTTGTTATATTCCCCTAAATAAATCCGAGCTGCTTGTTTCAGCAAAGTTATACTGCCTGAGGTATTTGTCTATGTTAAAGTATTGTACTGTGATTGTTGCACTGTATCTTATTTTACAGGAGGTCCCAGTGCCTGAACCAGCCCTGGGGGTAAGTGTATACTGTGAAGGTAATTCTGATATATTGTGGGGCCACTAGTGGGAAGAAAAGGGGTTGCAGTGTCCCAGAGGGCTGTGACCAAGTAAGTTTAACTATTGCAAACCCTGACCTCTGGGTGGAGGCACCCGCCATTGGATCCAGGCCCTCAACCTGTTAGTGGCAAATCAGGCAGGGTAGTAGCCCCTGGGATAGCGCCATCTAGGGTTACATCTTGGAGGCTCACCGCTGGGATTGTGTGTCCTCTAGTGGCCATATTTACAAACCACTGTTAAGAAAAAAAATAAATAAATGGGTACCCGACAGAAGTGGCTGTGACCGGCTGGTGGAGTGGTGTACTGGGAGGAGATCGACCCCAAAATGCTATGTTTATCCTGGACATCCCCTGGGTATCAATAATGACACTGTGCAGGGAGTACTTTTCAAGGTGGAAGGTTTACAAAACCCTGTGGTGGTGGGTCGGCATGCTAATCTGCTCACCCACACTTTCCTGGCCCTAGTAGAGTTTAAGGATCCCATAGATAGCTCCAAAGTGCCACAGACCATTACCCCAGAGGGAGCCCTCACTGCTTGGAGAGTGATAACTAAGGACAGTAAGACCGGGGAATGAGCCCCCACCACTATCTGAAACTTTGAGGAGAAATTTCTAAATGGTTGCTGGGGAAGGAAAACTGTGGAGGATTTGAAGAAACTATTCTTGCCACCTGGGGTGTTCTCCCCAACACCCTCTCCCGCTCCAGTACCCGTAATGGTGGCTGAACCAATGCAGACTCCTATTTCTGCACCTGCCATTAGTCAGGACTCTTACTGAAGGTTGAGGATCTTCTCTAGCACCCTCCCCACCCCCCAAGGGGAGGATGACTGGGAGACCTGGATAGACTATGTTGCCCCCCAAGTGCTAGAATGGCAATGCTCGGAAGCCGAAAAGCGAAAGAGGGTTAGTGAGAGCCTCCGAGGTCCTGCCCTGGCTACCATCCGTGCTAAACGGGCCAGTAACCCTGAAGTGACTACACAGGCCTATCTTGAGGCCCTGGAGAATGTGTATGGGAGCCCAGATTCTGATGAAGACCTATGGTGGAGAGTAAGAGATGCACAACAGTACCAAGGGGAGTTGTTGTCTGTGTATGTATCTCGGCTGGAAAAATTGTTGCAAGAATGCCTCAGAAAGGGTAGTTTGCCAGCGATTGAACTGGACCGAACCAGGCTGGACAGGATCCTTAAGTCTGCCCCTTCTCAGAACTGCTGTTGCTTCCAGTTACGCCTGGCAATCGACTGGAATCCCCACCCTCCATGATGAGTTAATGAGAGAAATTCGAGGAGTTGAGAAAAGGCGACTCGGAGGGACCTGCACCAACAGCTATGTAGCAGGACCCGAGTGACTGAGGGTGACCCATCAAGTGAAGTTCAGGGGCAGAGGTTGGCAGTAAATGAGTGCTCTGACAAGGAAAAAGATATGCCACAATGGGGTGAACTGTTGAGAGAGATCTGGAATTCAAAAACAGTCCTTTATGAAGGCCACGCCTGCAAGTACGGGCCCTGACCTATATCCGACTGCATCTGCTATGGGGGTGGGGTACCACCCATGTATCTCCTGCTGATAACAGCTCGAACTCGATTCCTTGACCATGGAAGT
Source organism: Neoceratodus forsteri (assembly GCA_016271365.2). Lineage (NCBI taxonomy): Eukaryota > Metazoa > Chordata > Ceratodontiformes > Ceratodontidae > Neoceratodus > Neoceratodus forsteri. Next base: position 1,573,832,120 of record CM057453.1, on the reverse strand, counting down.
GGAGAAACTGACGAGATGTCTCCAAATGCTTATCACGCCGCAGACAGAGATGGCACCAGGTTTCCAGTTAGTAATACCCCTGCCCTGGCTCCCAGTGTGGCGCCCGCCAGCTCAAACTCCAGAAAGTATGTTTTGCTATAATTGCAGGAAAGATGGGCACATGAAAAGGAATGCCGGTCCCCAAAAGACACTGACAAAGTTGCATATAGGCTACAAGGAGAGCTTGAGAACAAATCAGTGGTTAAGAGGTGCACGAAATGATCCCAGTGAGGGCACCAAAATGCTAACTCACGCCTTTTGTGGCAAGGTCAGTTGCCCAGGCCCCACTACCGCCTCTCCAGACTGGTCCAGAATAGTGGTCCCTCCATGGAGACCACTGTAAAGGTGAATGGAGTGTCTACAAGAGCTGTATTAGACAGTGGCTCCAAGTGACAATTATGTTCCAGGATTGGTATCAGAAGCATTTGTCAGACATATCCTTACAACCATTAGAAGGACTGCATGTATGGGGGTTGGTGAGAAGGCCTACCTCTATTCCGGGTATATCCGATTTGGCTGTCTTTCCCCACCTCCGTGGCTGGAGTGGCGCTAACAAGTAGAGACCTAGCCTTAGTGTGTCCCCACTGACTGTATGGATGGTGTCCCTTGTTGACTGGAACAAATGCTCATATGTTCGGAAGGCTGGCACAGTTGTGTTATGAAAACAGGGGTCAAAGACTAGTAGAGCTTTAAGAGTTCCTGCTTTAATTAAGAAGGCCTATGAGGCACAGAGAGATGCTGAAAAAATAGAACCAGAGGAACCGGTCGGAATTGTATGGAAGAAGGATCCTGAGTCTCTGATCCTGGCGCCAAATGCCCAGTGTACCTTACAGGGAGAGGTCCGTATCAGAAAGGATGTTAAGAATAAAATATTAATGTTGGATGCACCAGGCGATGGAAAATTGCCACAGGGACTGCTGGTCAAGCCTTAGTATTTTGCCCGCTAGAGCCCTATGCTTATGCCAGAAGGGTAATGGTCCAAGTTCATAATGTGTCTGAAAGAGACATTCGAGTAAATAGAGGTTGCATCCTGGCTAATGTGCATTGTGCAGACACTGCAGTGCTACCCAGCAGCAAGAGTTCAAGGAAGAATGACAGAGTAACGCCTGACTTGTTTGATTTCGCGACTCCCGCTGCCAGCTGAATGGAAAGCGAGGATCAGTGAGAAGCTTGCCCAGAGAGACCAGGTGTTTTCTTTAAAGGAATGGGATGTAGGATGTGCAAGGAGCTGAGCACAATATCCGCTGCATGAGGTAAAGACCATTTCGTGAGAGGTCTCGACGCCTGGCACCTGCTGACATAGATGATGTGAGACGCATCTGCAAGAGATATTAGCTGCTGGTGTAATACAAGAATCCAGAAGCCCTTATGCTTCCCCATTGTGGTAGTGAGGAAAAAGAATGGGTCACTAAGATGTGTGTGATTATCGCACCTTAAACCGCGGACTATCCCTGATCAGTACACAATGCCCCGATTCAGGATGCTTTTGACTGCCTAAACGGGAGCAGTGGTTCTCTGTGCAGACTCTGCAGTGGTACTACTAGATCCTTGATGGCCCCAGAGGACCGTGGAGAAGACAGCCTTTATCTGTCCGGCTTGGCTTCTATGAATTCATGAGGATGCCTCAAGGGATTTCTAGGTGCCCCAGCCACTTTTCAACGATTGATGGAGCGTGCAGTGGGGACATGAACTTACTAGAGTGCCTGGTATACCTAGATGATGTTATTGTGTTTGGCAGCTCACTGGAGAACATGAGAGCAGATTATTTAAGGTATTGGACCGACTGGAGGACTTTGGCCTTAAACTGTCCATTGATAAGTGTCAATTTTCAAACATCAGTAAAGTATGTGGGACACATAGTATCCACCGAGGGAATAGAGACCGACCCAAGTAAAGTTGAGGCCTTGATCACCTGGCCACAGCCCAAAATCTAAAAGAACTGCAAAGATTCCTGGAGTTCTGTGGTTATTATCGGAGCTTCATCAAGGACTATTCAAGAGTGATCCGCCTTTACTTAACCTTACTCAAGGGTATCCCTCAACCCACAAAAATACCAAAAGTCAGCGTCCCTCAAGACTGAAAGAGTGTATTTTCATCCGAGTGAAGTATTTGGGGCCCGCTGGACTCTGATTGTGAGACTGCTTTTCATGAGATCATATATCAGCTTACCCATGCTCCAGTGCTGGCCTATGCCGATCCAAGAAAACCTTACGTCCTGCACACTGATGCTAGCTTGCAAGGGTTGGGGGCTGTGTTGTACCAAGAGCACGAGAATGGCCTGAGACCAGTGGCCATTGCCAGTAGAAGCCTGACCCCATCCGAAAAGAACTATCCTGTACATAAGTTAGAGTTCCTAGCTTTGAAGTGGGCTATTGTTGACCAATTCCATGAGTACTTGTATGGGGCTAAAATACTAGTAAAACTGACAATAATCCTTTGACCTATGTGCAGACCTCAGCTAAGTTGGATGCCACTGGCATAGGTGGCTTTCTGCATTATCTACATATGACTATGCTCTAATAACGAGCAGGTCTGAACCACATAGATGCTGATGCTCTCTCCTGGAGGCCTGTTCCCCAGAATGATTGGGTCCGATTGGCAGAACCTGACATTCGGCACTCTGCCGGAAGTTTGACAGGGAGGAACAATGTCCACGGATGCAGTGGACTGCATGGTGGATTGCTTGGGACCCTCTGAGAATTGCATACCTGCTGCTTATTGCCACTTTTCTGCAACAGACATTGGTGCACTGCCTCAGCTGGACAATGACAGTATTCAAGGGCTCAACCTCGCGATCCCATGATCAAAGCAGCTTTAGAAGCCCTCTATGCAGGAAAAGATGTGTCCAAATTACGCCCACTGGATTTGAGAACTGCACTATTATACAAAGAAGGTCCTAAGTTGAAACTGATCAATAAACTGTTATACAGAGAAACAGTAGACAGAGGGGGGTAAGTAGACAAACAACAACTAGTCCTGCCCACTGCCTTTCGAGACTCAGTACTGATGTCCTTGCACAACCACATGGGGCACCTTGGTATAGACAGAACACTTGACTTGGTGAGAACCAGATTCTATTGGCCTAAGATGGGGGCTGATGTGGAGCAACACATTCGAACTGGTAGTCACTGCTTACAGAGGAAAGCTTTGCCCCAGAGGGCTGCCCCCCTTGTTAACATCACCACCAGTGCACCCATGGAGCTGGTCTGTATTGATTTTCTGAGTTTGGAGTCAGATCAAAGAAATATCAGTAATGTGCTGGTGGTCACTGACCATTTCACGAGATATGCCCAAGCTTTCCCACCAAAGACCAGAAAGCATCCACTGTGGCCAAAGTACTTGTAGAAAACTTTTTTGTTCACTATGGGGCTCCACAAAGAATCCATTCTGATCAAGGGAGAGACTTTGAGAGTCGTCTGATCAAAGAGATGCTTTCTCTGTGGGGAGTGCGAAAGTCCAGAACCACTCCTTACCACCCCCAGGGGGACCCTCAGCCTGAACGTTTCAACCGCACTTTGCTAGATATGCTAGGCACCCTGCACCCAAAGGACAAGCCTAGATGGAGCTCAACAAATTAGCACCCTGGTACATGCTTATAACTGCACCAAAAGTGATGCCACTGTGTTCTCCCTACCGCCTGATGTTTGGAAGAGAAGCTCGACTCACCGTAGATGTGTGTTTTGGGGTCTCTCCGATGGGGTTCAAGCTGACAACTATTTACAGTATGTGCAAAAGTTAAAGGCCCAGCTAACTCATGTGTACCAACTGGCTCAAACCATGGCTGCCAAAAGAAATCTGGCCAACAAAGAAAGGTATGATAAAAGGTGAAAGCACAGGAACTCCAGGAGGGAGATCGGTATTGCTAAGAAATCTGGACTGCATGGCAAACAAGATTGCTGACAGATGGCACCATCTCCCTCACATTATAGTGGGCAAACTAGATGATCTGCCAGTGTACAAAGTAAGGCCTGAGAATAATTCAAAAGATGTAAAACAATGCATAGAAATCATTTACTGCCCATTGGACAAATCTTGATTGAGTCTGAGCCCCAGAAGATGCCCCTCTGGACCAGTGACTAGAGCTGCTGCTAAGAAAAGATCAAGAAAGTCTGCACCTACAGAAGCAAAGTTAAAGTGTTCCTCCACAAGTCCCAGTTGAGCATGACTGTCAGTCCATATCGGAAGAAAGTGAGAGTGACTTTGAATACTATCCTTCTTACGAACTGAGTCAATTGTTTTGGGGCAATCCCTAGTCAATACTGGAGATGAAGCTGGGCCTTCTGGACTTTCTAAGCCCCAGCTTGGCCCCTGGAGCCAATGCTCCAGAAAGTGAAGTGCAAAGCATCAGATCAGATGAAATGGAATCATTGTGCATGGTTGAACTGTTTGAGCTTTAGGGAGGAAATGATGGATTGGGTCAGACTAGTGATACACCAGAACAAGAAGAGTATTTTGAGTGCCCTGACAGTCCACTGCCAGTGTCCGAAAGCTCTCCATGCGAGCCAAATGTTGTGGACTCAGAAACTGTAACTCCTGGAGCTGAAAGTGCCCCAAGTTCTAGCCTCTCTACCCCATGGAGACTCCCTGACAAGTGAGGACAATGCTGAAAATGAGGCTCAGAGTGCAGAGACTGTAACAGTTCCCCTAGAAAGACTGGTCGAGCTGTAAAGCCTGTGGTGCACCTCAGTTATGATTCCCTGGGCCGCCAGTGGATCTGCCTCTCAATGTTGTCCATAAAGAGTGTATGTGTCCCCGAGCTCATTGCCCAAACTGAGCGTCAAGTGCTAACTCCAAGTTACTTGTGTTGCCCTCTAAGTATGGTGCCCTTGCCCGTCCAGCCCCAAGGTAACTGATAGGGAAGGCCCCTCTTCAGGTTTCATGTACAAGAGGTAATAACTTGAGTTATGGTACAATGTGTATGTAATACTGTGAAAGAGTGACGACTGCAATGTTTCAGAAATGTTTTCTTAGTAAAATGATATATTGACTGATGATTACATGTGCGAGCCTAATGCAAATGTATATGGTTGCAGTTGAAACTTATGGTACTTGCTTGACGCTGGACGCTAAGCTTTCCCAGGTCAAGGGTGTAACCTCCCTGCAAATGGGGTTCCCAAAAGACTTCCAGGAGCTTGCTTGAATGCTCCAAGCCTGAATGGTGTTTGGCATTTAAGCCATTTATCAGTGAGTGTTTTAGAGCCTCTGGTACTGTCTCTTTAAGAGCTGTCTGCTTGCAGACATAATTAGTTTGTATGGGGGACTGTGTGCTTCTCTGTTGAGTACCCGAGCTGCTGCCAATTCACTCCATTTTGCAGTCACTAGGAGTGCAAAGGGAACCTATCTGAAAGATGTAACTGTTTGCCAGAAATCATTTAGAGTAACAATGAAATTACAGTTTGTCTAACCTGCTTTCTTTGCAGTCAGAACTGTGTCTGCCTAGTTCCCCATTCTGGTTTTGAACTGCTGAACTGGACCAATCAGTGTGGGTAAGCTAGCTCTAAAATGGTGCCTTGGACGATTAGAACTTGACTCATAATCTGAGCCAGCCACAAGAGGATTGTATGGGCAGTGACTCTGGGAGATGTAGTTTAGACTTCGGCGCCTTTTTGGACCAACAGGAGCAGTCTATTGTGAGTGACAGCCAATCCAGTCAAGAACTGGGAGGAACTCAAAGGAAGTGCCCGGTTTTGTCTGTTGGAGTTCAGTTGAGCTCTGGCAGTGAAGAAGGAAGGAGCCCTGTGCTTTTTCAGTGTGCAGTTTTAGTCGGGAAACGTGTGTAAGGCCCAGAGTTCCGGTCTGCAGCTTGTGTAACTGCTTGTTAGGACTGAATCTGTCCTGTGAAGAGAATCAAAGGATATCTGAAGAGTAGAAACCAGGCTCACCCTGTAGAAGACTGGAGAAATTGCTGAATTGCACTCGGTCTGTCAGGAACTGAATCTGCTGTGTGTTCTCCTGGGTATTGTGCAGTAATTGCGATCGGGATAGAGAAGCAGCCTGCCTGGTATAGTACTTTCTGTTTACCATATAAATGTGTGAAGAGGCTTGTGTACCTCAAGTGAATCCTGCTGCCATTAAAGGACTTTTGCCTGTTACTGTTCACCATATAAATGTGTGAGGAGGCTTGGTTAGCTCAAGTGAATCCTGCTGCCATTAAAGGACTTTTGCCTGTTGCAGTTTGCCATATAAATGTGTGAGAGTCTCAGCAGCTCAAGAGTAGCCCTGCTGACATTGAAGGACCCTATCTTGTTTGGAGGTCGTGAGTACTAATTCAGGGTCGCTCCCTGTTGAATTGCCACATTGAATCCAAATGGAATCACTGTACTGCTGACTGTTTAAACTAATTTTCTTTTCTCTGTGGAAAGGGCCCCTACCAGCTGCCACGGGTTTGGACTAGCCACTAGGGCTTGGGTACCCAGGGACAGTAATTGGTAGGGATAGGCCTGTGCACAGAGCCATAGGTAGATGAGTAAAGTGATAAGCTAATTAACCTGATTTCCCCCTGTCCTTGTTATATTCCCCCTAAATAAATCTGAGCTGCTTGTTTCAGCAAAGTTATACTGCCTGAGGTATTTGTCTATGTTAAAGTATTGTACTGTGATTGTTGCACTGTATCTTATTTTACAGGAGGTCCCAGTGCCTGAACCAGCCCTGGGGGTAAGTGTATACTGTGAAGGTAATTCTGATATATTGTGTGGGCCACTAGTGGGAAGAAAGGGGGGTTGCAGTGTCCCAGAGGGCTGTGACCAAGTAAGTTTAACTATTGCAAACCCTGACCTCTGGGTGGAGGCACCCGCCATTGGATCCAGGCCCCTCAACCTGTTAGTGGCAAATCAGGCAGGGGTAGTAGCCCCTGGGATAGCGCCATCTAGGGGTTACATATGGTTGTTGGTTATTAAATAATGGTTGGGGTTTTTTTGGTTGTTGTTGCTGGGAGGGGGTTTGTGCTTTTTTAAAAAAAAGACTAAACAAAAGTAATTGTTTAATTTGTCAGCTGTATCTTTATCAGATGTAATTAATATTTTATTAACTATTAGTGATCCTACTTGCCTGGTATTCCCTTTTTTAGGGCTGCATGGGCGAAGCCTGCAGTCCTTTTATGAACAGAGTGAGGATTCTGCATTTTTTTCCTTAATTAAAAAAAACAGGGTTCTCTCCGACCATCACAACCCCACCCCTCTCTGGTGTCTGTGTTCTTTTAGTGCAGCTCCTCCCCACCAAGCTCTCGAAACCCTCTTGCTACCGCCCACTGTACACTGTACTGCCCCCAACCTCTCTATCCCTGTCCCCTTTATTCTGAGCATCGCATTGTACATTATGCTGGTAGGCCTGTTGCTGTATTTGACAGGGAAATTAGTGTGTGGCTGGTTTTCTGTAAACTGGCTTTATAGTTCACTTCTCCAAGTCACCTTACATTCACAAGGCCGGCGCAGACTTGGTTCCTGTAATATGGGTTGCCGCTTGTTTAGGTATACAGTAGCAGCCGAATGTGACTGCAGCTGTAACCCCCTAGCTGTCACAGCCAGGTCTCTGATAAGTCATACCACAGCTGTTTTTTTCTTTTTAATCCCGGCTTGACTGATTCGTCCCTTCAGTAAGATAAGCCGTTTGTTTAAATATAGCAGTTGAAAGTGACCACAGCTGTAACACCCCTGTCACAGCCAGGTCTCTTGATAAGTCATACTACAGCTGTAAACTGAAGCATTTTAAAGTGGCTGGAAAGAGTGGAGCAGAAGAGAGCTAATGACCCAGGTAAGCATGCCGTCCGTGAGCGAGCCGACTCTGAGACTGTAACTCGCTGACTGAGTTTGTTAGCATCTGAGCAGATGGCAGGTTGCAGTATTTTTGGGGAGGTAGGGGTGCAGCAGGCTTCGGTATTTCTTAGGGGGCAGTGCGGCAGGCTTCTGTACGATGGTAGGTTCCTGTATTGCAGGGCGGGGGCAATCAAAACTCGAAGCTAAATTACTGTCGCCTTCAATTACTGACTCGAGTCACATATTTGAAAAAAAGTCACTGCACTAAATTAAAAAGCATCGGAGCTGACAAAGAACACAAAGGATTAAAAATGGAATGTCAGAGCAACATTAGTGATGCCAGGGGAAGGTCAGGTTAGTAAATTTAAATGCCAAAGAGCAATGCTGCTCCAAATGTGTTTTCTGACTCTGCAAGCCCCATTCCAAGTGAAACTGGCTACCATGACTGCACTTTATTTTTCCAACTTCATGACAACCAGTCAGACAATGCTAGCAATCATTGTGTTGTTTCTCCATACCTCCTAAACAATTCCGCACAACTTCACTTCATTATGCAGCCCTGGCAGATCTGACCAGAATTTGTTTTATTTAGATATGAAAATAATGATTTGTGTCCATCTTTTGTATGTGTAATTTTGAATTCAAGATAGTGTTTAGATAGGTAGATTGCTTTTTTTAATTTTTTTTAATGAGGCCCGGTAAAGTAGTAAGATTTTTTTTATTGTTTGGGCATTTTTTTAGTTTTGAGAAAAGCTGTTTTTTATGATTAATTAGTTTCTTTATGGTATTATTTAACCATGTGGGTATCTGCCCTTTGTTAGTATTATTTCTTTTTTGTGGAGACATATCTTGTTTCAAGACTTAAAATTATATTTTTAAAGCGGTTCCGTGCTTCTTCTAAAGTACGGGGTAGTAGCATATTTTCCCATTGTATGTCACTTAAGTGTCTATTTATTGATTTGAAGTCGACTTTATCATAACTCTTTTTTTTTTTCCAATTGTTTAACCAGGTGAGACACACTAAGCTGAAAGCTTGTTTACAGGTGCAACCTGGGGGCACAGGGAAGTTAAGCGACTTGCTCATGGTCACAGTATGCAAGTGAGGACTGTGAAATTCAAGCCCAGGTCTCCAGATTGCAGCTCAGAGCCTTACACTGCTGTGCTATACTGCCTCCAAAGGAGTGTGTTGTTGAAGAGGTGCTGTTGGTGGTATAATAGGCTGAAATAAATTGATTTGTGATCACTGTTACCCAGCGGGTCAGACAAAGAGAGGTTGGAGATATTGTTATCCGTAGTAGTTATCAGGAGGTCTAGTATATTATTTCCTCTGGTTGGTTCAGTGATTTATTGGTCTAGTCCTAAATCAATAGTGTTGGAAATAAAGTTCTTTTCAGCTTCTGAACTCCCAGTTTATGGTTGTCATGTTACAATCTCCTAGTATTAGAATGTTTCCCTTGTTTGCAAGATGCTTAATTTCTGTTAGTAGGGTATCACTATATTCTGAGTTTACATTGGGTGGTCTGTAGCACAAACCCACTAATACTTGTGGCTGTCCCTTAAGTTGTATTGTGACTCATAGACACTCAGTAGAGGTTTGTGTGTTATTCTCAAACAAGAGGATGTCATTCCTCACATACATATGGACTCCGCCCCCCACAACACCCCCTTCTGTCTACTCTATCTTTTCGATAAAGCTAGAAACCTGGTATCTTTTTTGATCACTCGGAATTGGATAGGAAAAGGGAGTGGCTGACAGTGTTGAAAGCTTTCAACAGGTCAATGAATACCGCACCAGCAAGGTGCCCCTTGTTGAGAGCGGTGTGCAGGAAGTTGACGAATTCAAGCAGGGCAGTGGTGGTGCTATGCCCTCAGTGGAAGCCATGCTGCTCCATGCAGAGGAGGTTGTGAGTGGAGAGGAAGTCAGAGAGCTGGCCAGCTACTATCTTTTCTAAGGCCTTAGAGAGGGGGGAAGGAAGGATATTGGTCTGTAGTTCCCAGGGGAGGTACGGTTGCCACTTTTGTGAATGGGGGTAATAACTGCGGTTTTCCAGGCATGGGGGAACTGGCTGAAACAGAGGGAGTGGTTGAGTGGGTTGGTAAGAGGGGAGAGTACAACATCCAGGACACAACAGAGTAGTTTAAGGTCCAGTGAGTCGTTGCTATGGCTGGTACCATTTAGGGCTTTGAGGAGGTAGGGCTTGGCTTCACGTGGAGACAGAGCCCGAAAATAGAGAGGGGGGAGGGACTGGGTTGAAGACGTTAGTGGGGAATATCGAGCTGAGGTCCAAGAAAGCAGCATTTAGGCTGTCAACAATACACTGCGGGTCAGTGGTGATTGAGCCATTGATGTTAAGCTGGGCTGGGGGGGAGAGGATTTTTATTTACCATTGAGTTCCTTAATGTTTTCCCAGCATTTTCGGGATGAGCCCTAGAAGGAGGCAAGTGTTGACCTGTAGTGTTCAGCCTTAGCGTTGTGGATGGCCCAGGTGCATTTGTTTCTTGCAGCCTGGTATGCCTGCCTATCTGTGGACTTACCAGAGTCAACAGCTCTATGACAAAGGTAGTCCCCATGTCGCATTTGGTTGATTAGGGACAGGGTGACCCAGGGAGAGTTGTGATCTTTAATGACAGATTTGGAGAAGGGAGCAAAAATATCATAGGCCGAGTTGAAGGAGTGGATGAAATAGTCAAGTGCCACATTGATATTGGGGGCATGGTTAATTGGTGACCAGTCCCAGCAAGTGAGGTGTTCTTTCAGCTGACCCAGCTTACCAGGTCGTAGGTGTCACCGGGGACAATTTTGGGTGCAGGTTTCTGTATTTTACAGGACCAGGAGAAACATATGGGGAATGGTCACTAAGGGCATTGGGCAGTACAGTGGTGCCAGTAATCTTGTGGGTTCTGTTGGAGAGGACAATATCCAGCAGAGTAGAGGTTCCATTACCTGGATTGGTCCTAGTGGGTTGGGTGACCAGTTGGGTGAGGTGGAGAGCAGCAATAGCATCTTTGCCCTTGGAGGCAGAGCTGGTGAGCCAATTTATATTACGATCACCCAGCGTAATTTGCTCAACTTTGGGGGGTAGATGGGAAAGGTGGTCAAGTAAGGATTGGAGAGCAAGATTTTGGTGGCATGGAAGGATATAGGCAGCAGTAATTATTAGTGGCACTCTGGAGGTGTCTGGGATGATTTTGATGGAGAGGGCTTGAGCACCATGATTCAGATGTGGGGTGGGCATGCCATTGTAGAAAGTCACGGAGGTATATGGCACAGCCCCCCCCATTTCATGACTCCATCTTCTCTGAAGAGAGTGTACCCAGGTAAGGCAACAAAGGAGTCGGAGGTGGACTTTGAGAGCCATGTCTCAACAATAGCCAAAATATCCGGTTGATGCCGAGAAATCCAGCCTTGGAGGTCAGAAAACTTCTTTAGGAGACTGCAGATGTTCATGGAGGTGATACGGAGGCCAGCTGCTCTTGGGTGGTGGATAGGGCTCGTAGTGGTGGGTCCTGTATTGGGGTGGATTTTTACTGACAACAGGAGGAGGAGAGAGATCACTCTGAGTATCGCTAGGTGTTGCCTGTATCAGGAGGGAGATGAAACATGTGTAGAACCCACTGGGAGGGGAGACTGGGATGGAAAGGGAGTGGAGAAAGAGGATGGCTAAGAAGAAGGGGGGGCCAGGGGGAGTTATGAGAAGAAGTCGATGGGAGAGGATGTACCAGTGGGGGGTGTAATGGCAGGGGGTCTGGCAAGGGTGAGGGTGCGGTCACGATCCAAGGTGGGGCAAGAGAGACAGTGAGTGGGGGAGAAAGGCATCTGGAATACAGTATTGGTTTGGGCAGGAGGGACACATAGGCAAAGTGACAATGGGCTAACACCTCTCACTGAGGAGGCTGCTGATTACCTTTAGAGCTCCGCGGTCTACTGTCCCCCTTCCCTGGTTGCAGGCTTCTGTAGAGTGTGTAGGGGATGGGATGGGGTTTTGAAAAAAAATGAGTTTAAAATAAAAAAAAGAGAAGAAACAAAATTGCTCATGGGGTCAGCTTTACCTGCTGACCTGGAACAAGGAAGGTGAAGGAAGGTGTCTGCAAACACACCTGACAAGCGGAGCTTCCGCTTTCACTTTCTGCTGTCCAGTGGATGCACTGCTTATACTGTATGTAGACAGATTTAGCAGAAAAGCAGGTATTAAATGTTAGCACAAACCATTCTGGAGCCCAACTGTGACTTCTAATGGATTGCTAACATGGGGAAATGTATTAATGTTGCATTTTTAGACAATCTGTCATAATTCTTTATCCACATAAATGCTGCGCTCAGTGGTATGCCTCGTATGTGAAAACTTTTTTCTTTATTCAGCAGTATGTGCTCATCATGGCTCAAAAACCAGTGTAGCATGCACCAAGATTTTTTTTCAAAATATTTTTGAACCCCCCCTCTACAAATGGGGGTTACTAAAATGCCTTCCTGGGCTTGCCTAATGCCCACTGCCAGGCTGGTGTTCTGTGTTGGAAGAGTTTGGAATATGCCTGCATGAGAGTGCCCTGTTAGCCTCCATGCCTGTCTCTTTAAGAGCTGTCTATTTCGTAGGATATAATTAATCTGGGTGGGGGCTGAGTGGTTTCAGGCTTGAGTCCCACCTGGACTGTGGTACAGCTGCTCCATTCTGCCATCACTATGTGCGCAGAGGAAGCCCTTATAGGATTTGTGATTGTTTGCTGTTTATCTGCTTTAGTAATAATAATATAGAAGTTTGTCTAACCCTCCTTCTTTTGCAGTATGGACTGTTTTGCTTAGAGCCACCATTTTGGTTCTGGACTGCCAATATGGACCAATCGGTAGCTCAGAGGACCCTAACATGGAGACTGTCCCCAGAGATTCTGTGGGATTGAATTTCTGTAGGAATTGTAGTTTTTACTGTTTGGCACCTAAATGGACCTGGAGGGGGAGCCCTTTCTGTGACAGATAGATGGATCAACCAACCAAACCTTTTGGATCACTGGAAAATCCTAGAGCTGCCTGCGGCAGTGTGTCAGTTGAGAGCTGGAGTTTGGAGAGTGAACAGCTCAAGCAATTCGAGCAGATGCCCCTGTGTGGTAGCACAGGGATTTGGCGGGAAGGCTGTGTCTGGCCTGCGTGCTACCATCTTCCAGTGTGAAGAAGCCTGCAAACTACATCGGACTATATCCAAATGCTGTTTATTGAGACCTGAATTCTGAACTGAGAGAGCGAATTTCATCTGGTGTGGACTGAAGACTTGCTCTTGGAGTGATCAGCCTGTCAAGAATTTGGAGAGAACCACACAGCAAATGGTTTGCACAGAAACCCTGCCTATTTGCAACTGGACCTCTTCCAAACTGTGGTATATTGTTGTTTTGCTTATAATTGTGCTGAATGTGCTGTGTGGGTACCAAGAGTGTGTGTGACTGTGCCAGAGGGACTCTTAGTGCATGCTTAAGCTGATGAATCAGATCTGAAATCAAATGCAAGATTGCTGCCCCATCCTTGTTCATGTCCCCTGAATAAATCAGATTCTATTCTTTCTGCATGCAACTTGGCTAGTGTGTACCTTTGTGGAGGGGATACTGTATTGCCATAAAACTCTCCTATTGCAGGTCTTGTTTTACAGGGGGTCTCCAGGGCCACTGCAGCTGATCCAGCCCTGGCGGTAAGTGTACCAAGTGTGGGTTCAACAGTGCATTCCTATGCCCTATGTGATTGTTTATTTGTTGACTTCTGTAAGCCACTAGAGGGGTTACAGGGGGGTATTAGTGTCCCGGAGGACTATACCCATAGCAGCTACGCTACCCTTAAACCAAACCTCCGAGTGGCGGCACCCATTCACCGAGCTCAGGCCCTTCAACCTGTGCCTAGTCATGCAGGCAGGGGTAGTAGCCCTTGGGGCAGTGCCACCTAGGGGTTACATTTTATTGAAAAGATGTTACATAGCGAATCACTGACACAATGCTTCATCAACATCAAATATACAGCAAAATGGCATTAACAACTCTCGATCAGTACACTGAGCTCAAACACTGAATTAAAATTTTAAACCAGGCAGAGTATCTCTTATTAGTTATCAAGCAGGTTGGGAGGAATGTCAAGAAAACATCACCAGTGGATGAAGAGGGGTAATTAAGCTGGAATGTAAGGAGGGGTTTATTTATAATTTTGTGTCACTCCAGGCCTAGTTCATCCTAAATAGGAAACTTATCTCGCTCCAAAGCTTCTAAAAGGGGTCTCCAAGTATCTAAAGAGGCTGTCTCCTCCCTAATGTAAAAAGTTGAGCCCTCTCCAAGTACATACATAGTTTTAGGTTGGTGACCCATTGCTGAATGGTGAGAGGGGAAGGAAATATCCAGGCCTGCCATGGTTTTCCGTTCGTTGACCAGGGCCAAGGCCCACAAAAGATAGTGAGTTTTACCCCCTGGATGGTGAGGCTCAGCACCCAGCAAAAGCTCCAAAAGAGACCTAGAGGGACTGTATCCCAGTACTTTACACATGACTGGGTGTACTTCATGCCAAAAGGGGATTACTTGTGAGCAAGTCAGAGCCATGTGCAAAAAATCTCCCTCCCCACACATACATTTAGGGCATTTGATAGGCTTTTGTGCATCTACTGAGTGCAGCTTTTTAGGAGTAAATATATGCTCTGTACACAAAGTTTAATTAAACATGTCTGAGCTTATTACTCTGGGAGCAATTTTGAAGGTGCTGACTCACCAGCCCTGTCTTAGTATCAACTACGGTGAGCAGATCTTCGCTCCAGGCTACCTGTACCCCAGCTGCAGCTCGATCATTGTAACCCTGTAACGTTTGATAGTATGTGGTCAGTGGTTTACTGCCTGGTTGAGGTCAATATAGCTCTTCCTCAAATGGTGAGTGGGGGCCCAGTCATTCACCAGTGACACAGAATCCCCAAAGTGGTGCTTAATAGTGAGATAAACAAAAAAATCCCCCACTAGTATCCCCCCATCTAGAACAAACAGATGCAAAATGCAGTATTATACCTCCCTCATATAGTTTGATTACAGTAGTTAGGCCTCTGTGTTTCCACTCCAAAAGCCTCTGGACCTGGGGTACTGTACAGACCCCCCTAGCTCAGATAGCTGTTATCAGTCCAGTGTATGGGGAAGCTCAGTTAACATATTTGATTTGCTTGTGAGCATCTACCCAAACCTTCAATGTGGTGGCTGTAAAGGGGTTGGTGACCTCTGGGGCAGGACCAGGCCAAAGAGACACAGCCAATAAATCTGTCCTCAGCGAGCCACACAAATTGTCCTCCTCTAGTCCAGTCCAAGTACTCCCCATCTCTGAGTTTCCAGCTGGGAGAAATGCCAGCTGAGCAGCCCAGTAGTAACCCAGGAAGTCTGGAAGTCCGATCCTCCCAGCCTCAAGGGCAACTGCAATATGGCTCTCTTAATCTTGGCAGCCTTACTTTGCCAAAGGAATTCCTGTAAGATTGCATACAGGAGCCTGAAGTGAGATTTTGGGACTCTGATGGGCAGAGATTGGTATAGATAGAGGCATTTCGGCAGGATTACCATCTTCACCACCACAACCTGTCCCAGCAAAGAAAACGGAAGAGCCCTCCATTTGTCACAGTATTCCAAAAGCTTTGATAGAAGGGGTTTATAATTAAGTGCATATAAGAAACTAGTTTTAGCAGATATTGAAATACCTAAATATTTCAACTTTGTAACTAGCTGAAAGCCCCCCAGATTTGCTATTAGGTTTGCTCTCTCTAGCTTCCCTATTGGGCCTGATGGCAGTGCTGGATATATCAAGTTTACTGAATGAATGCATGGATCCAGGGAATCTGGTTCTTGCCTATAATGAAGCAGTAGCTGGAGCCCTGCATTCAATTGCTCCTGTTCGCGTGCGTCCCCTCACCCTTCGCCCCAAGACTTCTTGGTTTGATGAGACATTGAGGGAGTTGAGGAGAGTGGGAAGAAGGCTTGAGAGATGCTGGCAGAAGTCTGGTCTGGAGTGTGACAGGCTTAGTTTGATGGATCATTATAGGGTCTATCAATCAGCAATTACCCATAAGAAGGCAGAATTCCTGCCCAAGGAAATTGCTGCTGCGCAGAATCGACCAGCTCAGCTCTTTCGGACCGTGGACAGACTGTGCAATCCAGTCTGTCTTCAGCCCGAGAGAGTATTTTCACAGGAATGGTGTGAGGAGTTTGCTCGATTCTTCACGGATAAGGTTGCCACAATCAAATCCGACCTCCTCCTAACTCTTTTAAACAGGAGATGTGATGGTCGGCAGGAGATGTCGGACACCCAGTTTGTGTGGTTTGACTTCGACCGGCCCACAATCAATGACACAGTGATGATCGTCCAGTCATTGCGACCGACCAACTGTAGTTTGGACACGGGCCCCACTCGCCTTTTAATAGGTTGTGTGGATAAAATTGTCTCGGTCCTTGCCAAGATAGTCTGGTTGTCATTGGAGAGGGGGATCTTTCCTAATCCCCTGAAGGAAGCTGTGATTCGGTCCCTTCTTAAAAAGCCCTCCTTGGACCCGGACTGTCTGGCTAACTACAGGCCTGTCTCTAACCTGCCTTTTGTAGGTAAGGTTATTGAGAAGGTGGTTGCGTTGCAGCTGGACAATCATTTGACCAGCCACAATGTCTATGATTCTCTCCAGTCCAGATTTAGGAAGAGACATAGTACCGAGACAGCCCTTGTTCGGGTACTAAATGACCCCCAAATAGCGAGAGATCGAAAGACCCATTCCATCTTGGTCCTTCTTGATCTCTCTGTGGCATTTGACACCGTGGACCATGGAGTGCTTTTGGAGCACCTGTGATTTATCTGTGGACCATCGGCCCCGGTCCTCAGTTGGTTTCGATCTTTCCTTGAGGGTAGAACTCAGAGGGTGGTGTCAGGAATTTTTTCCTCGGCATCACTCCCCCTATCCTCTAGGGTACCGCAGGGCTCTATTTTGGCACCCGTGTTGTTTGTGGTGTATATGCTGCCGTTCGGAGCGATTATTAGGCAGTACGGCTTGAGTTTTCACTGCTAGGCAGATGATACTCAGCTGTATATGTCCTTTGTGCCTGACCAGGGTGATGCTGTCTCGGTCTTTAATAACTGTCTCACCGACATTCAGGACTGGATGACTGGGAGCTGGCTGCGGTTAAACCCTCAAAAAACTGAGGTGTTGGTTGTGGACCCAGGTCGTCGAAGGGCGGGTTTGCTGAAGGGGTCACCCTTGGGTCTTTGGCTTGGGGGGACCCAGTTAGCTACCTCAGACTGAGTGCAGAATCTGGGCGTTATATTTGATGATCGCCTGACCCTTAAACATCAGGCGTCGGCTGTTGTCAAAACCTTTTTTATCATCTGAGAAATATAGTCTGGGTGAAGCATCTGGTTCCCGTCAATGACCTTCCAATGCTGGTCCATGCCTTCGTTACCTCTCGCCTGGACTACTGCAACGCCCTGTACCTAGGGCTACCAGGTGTGGATATCCGCCGCCTGCAGTTAGTGCCGAATGCGGCGGCCAGGCTTTTGACTAGTACATCTAGGACCAGTCATATAATGCCAGTCCTCCATGGACTGCACTGGCTGCCAATACAGTGGCGAATTACCTTCAAGGTCGGTTTGCTGACCTATATGGCCCTACAGGATCAGGGACCTGGCTATCTGCAAGATCTTCTTCATCCCTACTGTCCCTCTTGTCCACTCCGATCCACCGATGAGGGATTGCTAGAGATTCCTAGGGTTTGTTTAAAGACATCTGGGGCCAGATCTTTTAGTTTTGTGGCCCCAACCCTGTGGAATTCTCTACCTCATCGGGTGCGAGACTGCCTGACCGTTCAAAGCTTTAAATTAGCATTGAAAATGCATTTATTTAGCCTGGCGTTTCCGGATTTTTAAAGCACATTTTATAAACTGATTTTAGGATGTTGTTTTAACCTTATGTATTTGTTTTATTTACTGTTAAAGCGCCTTGGTTTGGAAAAGCGCTCTTAAAAATAAAGTTTTGATTGATTGATTGATTAAAGCAATTCGCTCTTTGTCCAATTTACTTTGTGACCTGACAACCTCCCATATTCCCTCATCAACTGATGCACTCTTGGTAAATCCTGAGCAGGGTACTGAAGATACAAGAGCAGGTCATCTGCGCAGAATGCTATTTTATGTTCAGACCCACCCTCCCATCAATCCCCTAATCCCCCTGTGCTCTCTAAGGGCTGCCACCAGTGGCTCTAATGATAGTACATATAAGAGTGGGGATGGGGCAACCCTGTTTAGTTCCCTGCCCCAAAGTAAAAGCGGGGAATCACCAGCCCGTTCACTGCTATTTGGGCTTGTGGATTGGTGTAAAGGGCTTTTACCCATGATCTAAAAGATGGGCCAAATCCTACCCTCTTCAGGGTTTCAAAAAGATACTCCCCCTCCACGTGGTCAAAAGCCTTCTCAGCATCTAACGCTAAGACAGCTGCACCATGATTATGTGCACTCCCCCCGGTGAATCATGTTTAGGGTTCTATGAATATTATGTTTCCCCTGATGCCCCTTCACAAAGCCAGCCTGATCCAGGTGGATTAGGTCTGGGAGCACCAGATCCAACCACGAGGACAAGACCTTCGCCAGGATTTTATAGTCCGCTACAAGCAGAGATACTGGCCTATAGGATGCACACCAGGTGGGGTCCTTACCCAACTTTGGCAGCACTAAAACAGTAGATGACCATATGGAGGGGGGCAGTTCACCCTTATCCAACCTCTCCCGTAACATGTCATACAAGGAGTCTAATAATAAATTGTTAAATGCCTTAATAAAATCGATAGGCAGACCATCCGGACCTGGAGCTTTACCTCCTTTCAACGCTTTAACAGCGGCCCGCACTTCGGCTCTGGATATGGGAGTGTCCAATTTATTAGCCGTCTCTTCACCTAATGTAGGAAGGGAGGCCTTGTTAAAAAAAGGTCTCATTCCTGAGGGGCAGGGGCAACCTCCAATGAGTAAAGAGAGCTGTAGAAGGCACTAAATGAATCCCCAGTTGCCACAGTAACCTGCACCAGATTACCTGGCTCATCATGGATCTGACCCACAGAGCATTCTCCTTCCCTGTGGCGCAGCTGCCAGGCCAAGAGCTTACCACCACGGTCCCCATCATAGTAAGCTCCCACCTGCACCAATAAAATATCATGTTCTACCCTTGCACTGCTCAGCATGTTAAAATGCTATTTAATTTCTGGATAACCCTATACAATAGCATCGTAGGCCACTGTTTGCGTGCATCCTCACAGGCCTCAATTTTAATATGGAGGCAGCTAACCTCCTGTTCATTTACTTTTTTAGAGTAAGCAGAAATGGCTATAATTTGCCCCCTAATGTAGGCCTTTAAAGCTTCTCACCTATTTTGATGGGAGGTGTCCCCCCTTCTATTAAACTGCAAAAATTCCTGGATACTCTTGGCTATAGGCCCCATGTAGTTCTGATCCTTAAGAAGAGAGTCCAACGTCCACTGTCTGACCGGGGCCTCAGCCAGTTCCCCTCTACCTGGAAGAGAGACATAATCACTCCCATCCTGAAGAGCGGCGACCGCACTAACACCAGCAACTACAGACCTATCTCAATACTACCACCTCTCTCCAAAGCCTTAGAAAGAATAGTCTCTGACCAGTTAACCGAACACCTAACTAAGCATATGCTTCTCAGCCAGGAGCAGCATGGTTTCCGCTCAGGCCATAGTACCATCACCGCTCTCACAGAGCTCACCACGTTCTTACACGGAGCCCTCGACCATGGCTCAATTGCCGGGGCCATATACGTGGACCTAACCAAGGCCTTCGACACGATTAGTCACGAGCTCGCTTCAAGTCCTCCTAACTAAATTTGGTCCCGGAGACATTGACCTGGTTCAAGGATTACCTCACAGGCCGTTCTCAGCAAGTCAGGATAAGCACCACCCTCTCCACCCCCAAAACAGTTTCCTCTGGGGTCCCCCAGGGGTCTATTCTAGGCCCACTGCTGTTCACCCTCTTTCTAAACTCCCTTCCTAAGGCATGCAGCGGTCAGTTGCTCCTCTACGCCGATGATGCGGTTCTGTTCTGAAACACCCCACCTCACCCCTCCAGCAGGCCCTTCAAAGGCACTTCTGGAACTAGAGACCTGGTTCACTGAACACCGCCTAATTATCAACTATAATAAAACTAAGTCCATGATTTTGCCCACCGCAAGTCCTCATAGTCAGTCTGCTCTCCTCATCAAGAACGCCTCGGTGCCCTCTGGAACACGTTTCAATTTCAAATACCTAGGTGTCACTCTAGACACCTCCCTCTCATACCAGAGGCATGCCCAATTCTCTCCTCCACTATCAGCTCCAGAGTAGGCATCCTGTACGGCTCAAGCACTGCTTACCCCACAGGTTATGCAGCTAGCCAGTCACCTCCTCCATCCTCTCCCTTGTGGACTATGGGATTACTATATCTCGGCTCTGCTGAACCCACCTCCCTTAACAGGATAAACATTGCCTTGAACAAAGCTCCGCTTAGTCACAGGTTGTGATAGGGCTAACCCACACCTTGTGATCTTTATGCTATCTGGTTGGTTAAACTTCCAACATCGATTACAGTTCCACACCTGCATCCTAGCAAAAAAGATACACCTTCACCTAGCCCCCGTCGGACTTTTCCCCTTAATCAGTTCTGCACCTCGCAGGTGCAATACAAGGCTCTCCGCAAGCTCTCCGTTCCTTGTACCCCAATGTAGAACTTCCCTAGGGCAAAGATCCTTCCGATACCGAGCCCCTCTCTGGCTCAATGCATTACCTCACTCACTCTCACAGACCCACAGCATCTCTCAATTTAAAACAGGCCTCAAAGCTCACCTCCTTGAGAGAGCCATATGTGACTGCGGCTAACTCTGCTCACCCAGTTGACCGCCCATCCCTCCCCCTACTCTCGACTCAGGGTCCCACAAGGCCCCACGTACTTCTCCAAAATCCCTGGCCGGGTATTCCAAGATTGCTGCCTAACTGCCTCACCATATATTAAGTTTTTGCCTGGACTGCTCCTTCGTTCAGTTCTGTAAATTCTGCCTGTTTTATGTATGTGCTCTACTGTATTTGTCTACCCTCCACCCTATGTAACCGACGTGGAGCCTTTGCAAAAGAGTCTGTGACTCAAAGGTTTGTAATTCCGATTGTATTACAATAAATAAATAAAAATAAAAATAGAGCCAAAAGATAGTGTACCCACCCCGACTATGTCAGCCCTTACCAAAGCGGAGCTACCCGCAGGATCAGTGATCTGCCCCAGCACATTAACCTGGGTGCCACATGGGAACCACATTGAGGCTCCTCTAGCCTTAGAGGAAAAAGTAGAGGAAATCCACATACCACCCCAGCAAGGCACTTGTTTTCAATGCCTCACTTGAAAACATGTGAGTCTCCTGTACCAAGACCACCTGCCACCTAGACCTCTTGACCTCAGTCTGAATGCATTTCCTTTTAAACACCAATTGTAACCCGCTTACATTTCATGTTGCCACATTAATTGTATTAGCCATTATCTATCGGTTGATGCAGACAATTATTAACTATACCTGCTTGGAATGTCAAACACCTAGTTCTGATTCTGCTATGTCCTGTTAAATGAGTACATTGATTTCTGCCATTTAATAACTGATTAGTGTCACTAAATTTACACCACAGCTTCCTTGTTTTTCTCCAAATTAGCCAAATCCCTGAAACCACCCTTACCCCCCTGTGTGTTAAAAAAGAGACCAAATGCCCCAACCCCCCCAAAACAAAAGTGATATCTCTTCTATTACCTCCCAACTTTCCCCAGCCTCCCTCCCCACCCCACTTCAATTCTCTGTTCCACTCCCCTCTCAAGCACCGCAGTGCCTGAAAAAATCTCCTTGCAAACAACTGGCAAACAGTAAAATGATTACTAAATATCTTAACTTCACTATCATAAGTTAGGCACAAATTGAACTCTTATATTCCTGTGGGGCCCTCACAGCCACCCATGGTAAACCAAAATTTCGTGATGGTAAACAATGAGAATTCATTCAGTGAGCTCTAACAAAGTGGCCCCCTATGCAAACTGAATCAAACATAAGTTCAACTGAAAAATTTAGCAATATTATGAGTTGGTATCATGGGGGAAAATTATCACCCTGTCTGGCCTTCTTTCCACCAGTAAGAGTCCCAAAGTTATATGAGGGGAAAAGTGTTATTTCAGGCAACAGGACAACTTGACCACTTGATGGTCGTGGAGGATTCTCAACCCCCTGTCAGAAAACAGCTCATTAGGCCGATAGTAGAGTGTTGAGCCCCCTCCCCATCGTTACCCATGTCCCCAGACATGGTCGGGGGGAGGAACTAGTAGATAGCATCCAAAACAAACCAGCAGGTCACTTCAGCACTGAGCCTACATAGCAGTATGCTTCCAATCGACTCTGTAAATGGAACAGTTAGTCCTGGGAGTCGTAATAATCAGGTACATCTGCTCGCAGGATCGACCCCCGGGATGGTATAACTTAGAGGAGCTGATCAACTGGTAGCTGCAGACCAGCTTCTGAACCCACATCAGCTTCCAACCCCGGGTTAAGCTAGACAACTCCCAAGGTGTAAGCCCCCAAATAATGAGCAGAGTAAAGCAGCAACATCCAAAAAAGGAAAACAGTGTACTTATCTGTTGGAAGCAGCACTCTGGTCAGAAGGGGGTGACCACCTCTCCTTTTAGCTTCTCCCTCAACCCATTTCTCTGCTGCTTTAACACAAGTAAAGAATATTGATGGGTGCCCCAGCCTATCAATGTGCAGTTTAGCAGGATACTTAAAAGCAAAGGACTAACCCATGTTAAATAGCTTCGACTTGACTGTGTTAAATTTTTGCCTTTGAAGCTGCAGCTCCCTGCTGTAATATTGAAAGATGTGCACTTTAATGTTGTTAATGGAGATGGGACCCTTGATCTTAGCACTTCTGAGAATGGCCTCTTTATCCACGTACCTCAAGTATTTGATAAGGCAATGACGTGGCCTCTCCTCTGGTTTCGGTGCAGGGCCTACCCTGTGCACTCACTCTACTTCATACTCTGAGGCTTCCTGGGGCAGCTCCAGATGCTCTACCAGCCACTTATGAAGGCCTTTTTTGGGATTTTGCCCCGTGACCCCCTCAGGTAGGCCCACAATGCACAGGTTAGAGTGTCGGGATCGATTTTCTTGGTCATCGACCCTGGTTGCAAGCTCTCCCAGTACTTTCCTCAAGTCGTTCCATTCATTAGTAACTGCAGAGAGAGAGTCCTCCAAACCCCTCACCCGATACTCCAGTTCGGAAACCTGCATCATGTGAGTAGCGGTAGTTTCAGAGAGGCCTGTAACCACGCTTTGCAGATGCTTTATTTGCACCATTATGTTAGTGAAGCCAGCCTTCATGTCATGCTGCATTTGTGCCAGGGTGGCCGGGACCCCGGCAAGCGAACGCTCCAGCTCAGACATACTGTGTTCCGTTGTCTCGGCCTCAAGGGCCAGCAGTCTAGTACGGGCCTCCGGTCCCCGGCAAGACTCTTTCGGTGGCTCTACTGGCTCGAAATTAAGTTTTGACTGCTTGTTTTTATGTTTACCAGAGGCCATTTACCCCACACAACTGTTCTTTAGCAATTTCTCTATGTAGTGAGAATGTGAGGCGCCTCCAAAGTGTTTTTCAATGCTGTGCCATGTGGAGCTAGGCTAAAGCGTGTCTGCCATGTTGAATAGCTAGCCACGCCCAGCATGCACCAAGATGACATGGCTAGATTCCACCAGTCTAATTACTGCTAGTCTTTATCTGTGTTGTAGGAGCTATGAATACCTACTGCTGAATAAAAACTTTCTTCTAAATAAGAAGCATACCATTGAGTGCAACGTGTTTGTGAATTAAGCAATGTGATGGGTTGTCTAGAAATACAACATTAACTGATTTCTCCATGTGACCAATCCATTAGGAGATACAGCTGAGCTCCAGAACAAATGCACATGCTGGTGGCACAAACATATCCCACGGCCCACCTGACACTCTTCTAGTGTGGCGGGAGCAGGATGAGGAGATCTTTACCTTTGTTTTCATAAATGGGAGAAATTAACACCCTGGATATGGGTAGGCCACCAAATTGTCCACTTGTGTGGTACACAGCTATGACACCTGCTCCAAGATAACTGTGAAGCCCATCATTGCTCCATGGAAGGCTTGATGCCATTTATTGGACCAACATATATGCGGCACAAAGGCAGTATAGTACACGAGCTTTTGGGGCACCACATGTCCCTTCTTCAGGCGAACAGCAAACTGAGCAAAATAACATTTCTATACACTGTTATGCAATGTTTAAAATAACTATTTACCTTTGCACTTCCTGCCAGTCCTCTCTTCCTGTTAAATTATTTTAAACTATTCTATCGTAATTATTTTTTTTAAAAAACAATGCATCACAGTGTAGAGAAATGCTGCTTATTTTGTTCAAGTTTGCTATTCACCTGAAGAAGGAACCTGTGAGGCCCTGACAGTCTGTATACTATACCATCTTTGTACAAGACATATGTTGGTCCAACAAAATGTGTCAAATTTTCCAGCAGCACCTGTTTTCCAAGGACCAATGCAGCTAAAATCTCTTTTTACTCATTGCTCCATGGGATGGAAGTTACTTTTTTCTAGACAATGTTACAGTGTTGGGCTCATTTTAAATGCTGTCAACTTACAGGAAGCCCCAACTCCTGACTGGTACGTGTAACAAGAGCAGTGTTCCAAGCTCACAGGAAAATGTGCCCCCGCTTGCTATTCATAATGGGAGAAGTACCAAACAGTGAAGTAAAACTGTAAATGTTCCCATCTCCTGGGAAAATGTTAGGCTCTCAGTTGCTGGACAGTTTAAGATCACCCAAATTCTGGCTGATACAAAAGAACCCTCTAGGTGGAACAGGACAGCAGTAATTTAATAGATCCTTGCCTGTGACATGACTTGCTACTACATAAATTCTCTCCTTGGACATAAGGAGCTGCTTAGTTTTGCTGGCTCACAGTGCTGTAATGACCACAGACTTGGGGGTCATGTGCCGCCCTCTACCCCCCACACACACACACGCTCTTTCCAAGTTGTTCTTTTCGGTACTGAACAAGACTGTAAAGTGTAATTTGGTGTTTTGAAAACACTATTTTCCCATCATGATACACTTTCTGGCTCAAAACTAATTTCTGTTTCACACCCAGGACTTGGTAGTTCCCTAAAATATTACCATTGGGGCACTACTTTCATCCAGAGAGTAATGGGAGAAACCAATATTTTCCCAGGAATCAGAAACATTAAAAATGCAACAGCCCCTCACCACCAGGGCATGACTTATGTCCAGGAAGCAATCGAGAGGCACAACATTTTCACAACAGCTGTAGAAAGAAAACAGCCCTTCACCTTTGGGGCACTACTCCTATTCCATGAAGTATTAGACAAGTGTCAGTGTCCCAGACCAGGTGACTTCATCTTTGCTCTGTACTACAGAATTGGGCATTTTGGAAGTCTAATCAGGTCTGGGGACTAGTAGTACTTTTAGCTTTCATTACCCTGCTTGCTTCACCAGGTCTGTCTTATGTTTTTGCAATCTGTTGGGGGGGCATGGCAGTGTCCCAGGAGTCAATACAATTTCCAGTGTAACTGATTGCTCAGTATGGGCACTTTTCCAGTCTTAGGAAGTAACTGAGGGTCACATAAGTGACCCAGGAGCTGGGAATATGAAAAATTTAACTGTCCCACTCCATCGAGATAAATCAATCACAAGAGGAAGTAGTAGAGGCTCCTTAAGTACAGTGCATGGGACCATTCTTTCTACAAAAGATCATGCTGACTCCAAAGGCCCCAGTGCAGGAACTGAACAAGTTAAATGCTCAGAATGTATGTATTGTGTTGGGGTATGCTTGTTTATTCAGTGATGTTGTACATGCTTGTGTGTGTGTGTGTGTCTGTGTATGTGTGTGTGTGTGTGTGTGTGTGTGTTGTGTAGCATCTGTGTGCACAGTGCTTATCATGTATACAGGGATATGACATGGCCTGACAGAAGATATCATATTGATCTACATGAAAGGATAATGATTTTATATCTCATGAGTGGCGAAGACACGGGTGAAGTATCTTAATATCACTGGCCTCAAATTAAGATAAATACGATATCTTCAGCCAGACCACATCATATTCTGTTTGTACAGACGTATGTTTTGAGATAAACTTAATTGAGAATGTGTGAAAAAGTGATAGTGACTTTGAAATGTGTGACTAACTTTTGGCTTCTTTTGCAGTTACAGGAATTGCTTACATACATACACAGATACATAGACTGTGACAGCAGATAAGGGCTGCTGGGCCCACCCCATCAGCCCAATTGTGTTTTTTTTAATTAATAATAATAATAATAATAATACTATTATTATTATGATGCCCTCTACCCTATCCCCACAATTTCCCGGTGCCTATCCCAGTAATTTTTGAATCCATTTACTGTTTTCGGCCCACCACCTGCTCTGGAAGGCTATTCCAGGTATTCACCACTCTTTCTGTGAAAAAGTACTTTCTCACATTCCTCCTAAATTTACTCCCCTTCAGTTTCATATTTTGCCCTCTTGTTTTAGAGCACCTTTTCCTCTGAAAGATACTCCCCTCCTGTACCTTATTAACTCCCAAAAGGTATTTAAAGGTTTCTATCATATTCCTCCTCACCCTTCTTTCCTCCAGGGTGTACATATTTAGCTCCTTAAATCTTTCCTCATAGGACTTTATATGCAAAACCTGCACCATTTTGGCAGCCCTCTTGTGAATCACCTCCACTCTGTGTCTTTTCTGAGATGCAGGGCTCGATTCTCAAAGGGTGGTGCAAGCTGCGCCAGTGGCAGCTTGTGCCAATTGCTGGTGCACCAGGGACCCTGTGCTCCATTCTCTACTGAGTAGGGTCCAGGCGGCAAAGTCCAGCAGCTTGCGGCAACTGTGGCCATGCACTATGCAGACGGCACATCTGGAGGGTTAGCTGCAAGCTGCGGAGCAGGCGGGCAGCACACTTGGAAGGACGGAAGTGTGTAGGTCTATGCAAGTTAGGTAGACATGTACCAAGTAAAATGAATGTATTGGACATGGTAGGCAACAACAAACGGACATACACAAAACACTGTTATCTTTTTACGTTGTTTGTGGCAGTATGTGTTCTTCAAATAAAGTAGCAGTAGGTAATATAGAGCATGCTGAATGAGTGTAAGCACTATTCAGATGCAGCACGGTTTCCGAAGGACTCTATTGGTGACTCACATAGTCCTTCTACTATGTTAGTTCTAACTGTATAACCTTTGGTCAGGTCAAACATACTGCCAAGGCTGTCGTGGGGGCGTGGATGAGGGCTGCCACATGTACTCTCCCACCCATGGAGGGCTCTGTGGGTGGTGCACAGACTGTTAGACCAGCCCTGGCTGGTCTAGTGGGTGTTTGTTTTTCCAGGCATGCATATTGCTCCTGCTGCATCTTTCAGCACAGGCCGCACCTTGTGCCATTCCTTGTAGCGCAAGCCCCTTGTGTCAGTCGGGGGAGCTTTGAGAGTTGAGCCTGCGGTCTCCAGACCACTGGTCATTGCTTGGGTGAGGTTCCCAAGATTTTCTGCTACTTCTGTTTAACTCACTGAGCCCCACAGCTTTACATCATGGCCAGTACATAATGAAAATTTTGATGAACAATTCTTTTTCTTTTTTTTTTTTTTTATTTGGGGGGGCATTTGTTTGTCAAAAAAGTGAAACTTAATTTAATATTCAAATAAAAGGTATCTATAAATGAAATACCACTCATTTTGTAGATATTTTGTGCTGAACAACTCTTGTGTGCAAAGTACCATGTGATAACTTTTTGTTTTAAAGTTATTTGCATTTGTTTGTCACAAAAGTGAAAAAAATCGAATTGTCTGACACTTTTTGCTGATTACAAAAAGTCTAAAAGGTATCTATAAATGAAATACTACTAATTTTGTAGATAACTTCGTGCTTGACAACTTTTGTGCTCACAGTACCATAC
Source organism: Neoceratodus forsteri (assembly GCA_016271365.2). Classification (NCBI taxonomy): domain Eukaryota; kingdom Metazoa; phylum Chordata; order Ceratodontiformes; family Ceratodontidae; genus Neoceratodus; species Neoceratodus forsteri. Next base: position 1,573,804,296 of record CM057453.1, on the reverse strand, counting down.
TATAATTTTTCGTTTTCAAGTTATAGACAGTTGAACATAGTTGGTACTGCTACCGAGGTAAAACATTCTAAACCTGAATGAGTTAAGAATGCATTATAATAAAGTGGTACAGGAAAAGATACCCCTATTGATATATTTTCTTGATGCATTATTTCGTAGTGATATCTTTCCTTGTTCAGAGAGATACCACTTTTTTTTTCTGACTAGTTATCTCAAAATATATGTTGTACAAATGTGTGTTTAACTATATAGAAATATCATATCCATACCTTGATGCCTCTCAGTACAGTTGGTACTTTGATTTTTATATTGGTATGGGCCCAAACTGACTTGAAATTGGCCTGTTGGGCCCAATTTGCTGGCTTGCATATACAAGCAGAAACTCCTGCAATGCTTGGTAAAGTAGCACGCAATGCTAATAAGACAGTACATGCATAACACACGGATGAAAAAAGAATCACTTTGGATATCCATTTTAAAAGAAGTTAAAATGGGGTTTAAAGATAAGAACACAAAGTTCAAATGTGTAAAACCAAAATTAACAAGTAGCTACACTGAAGTGATATCTGTTACCCAGAGAATAAATTACTTAAAAACAAGACTATCCGGCATTGAGGATTTTTTTGCTTTAGATGGACTCCAGGGTTAAAGCTAATAATAAGGCACTGACTGAAATGCAAGTTAAACTGGAAGATATGGAATGGAGAATATATTGAAACAGTACAAAAGAGTTAGGACTACTGGAAGCTTCTGAAAGCTCGGATATTACCATGTTTGTAGAAAAATGGCTAACAGAATTTCTTGAAAGAGATATATCTCAAAATAGTTGAAATAGAGCACACAGAATGCCTGCAAGATTATACACTAATCAGAAGTACCCCAGAGTTGTGTACTGTATATAAGATTCTTGAGATTTCAAAACAGAGGGTAAGTTTTCTCCAAAGCAAGGAAAAGGGGATGTACTACCAAAACAAATAGTGGTATGTCCACACCTTGCACCTGATGTATATAAAAAGCATAGCTTTCAACCTATTAAAGCCCTTTTAGTTTAGTTTTTAATTTCACATAAAACCCTTTAGGTAGTGCCTATTTTCAAAGGGTTTAGAGTCAGGTACAACAAAAGTTACATAGATCAGGTACATCAAATGTACAAGGATCACAGCAGTAAACTACAGATATGCAATAAATAAAGTACATCAAATTTACAAGATCACAGTAGTAAACTACAGATATGCAATAAATCGGGTACATCAAATTTACAAGGACCACAGTAGCAGACTACAGATATGCAATAAATCAGGTACATCAAATTTACAAGATCACAGTAGTAAACAATAGAGATGCAATAAATTGGGTACATCAAATTTACAAGGATCACAGTACGAAACTACAGACATGCAACAACAGGTACATCGTGGCATACACAGATACAAACAGCTGAAAAAATCCAACACTTTTTTTTTAAATATTTAAAAAAATGGTTGAATTCCCACAACCATATTTAATAGGCAGTGGCAATAATCCCATTTTAGATCCTCTTACGGATATAAAGAACAGTTGCGTAAGAACTTTCTGTAACAGTAGATCTTCAAGGGGATCTCAGTCATCAGGTAATACCGTAGGAACCACCACCGTCAATGAAGGGGAATCCACATGGAAGATTTTCAGCAGTACAACTAGGGCTGCACACTCCGATGACATCCGTTGACATCACCAACCCTATGTAGGCATGGGCGGCCCCATTCCCTCCTCAGTTCTTTCCCCCAGGAGACTAAGGGAGCAAGGCTCTCACCCTGGGAGACCGAGGAGAGAAAGAGATACCTAGACCTAAAAGAAAAGCTGGATACACCAGATAGCCAGTTCCTAGACAGGAGCCCCAAGAAGGGTGATGGTGGGAGGGAAAATATACCTGATGACTGAGATCCCCTCAAAGATCTACTGTTACAGTAAGTCCTCACGTAACTGTTCTATCTTCTTTGGGGGTATCTCAGTCATCAGGTAACACCATAGGAATAAGTACCAAGCAGTGACAAGTGTAAACAGACAGTCTGGGAGGAGGGCTCTCCATAAACTTAGGACAAGAGTCCCTGTAACACAGCCTTGCCAAATCCTGCATGGGCTCTTGAGGCAATATCCAGACTGTAGTGCTTAGTGAAAGTATGGACTGTACTCCAGGTGGCAGCTCCACAAATGTCAGTGGCTGAGACCCCTTTGAAACAAGCCAGCGAGGTAGTCATTCCTCTTGTGGAATGAGCTGCTACAGCACCTGGCAATTCTTTGCTCTACTTGTAGCAGAACACAGTGCAATTTGCCAACCATTTGGATAAACATTGCTTAGAAACTGAAATGTCTGCTCTACCCAGGGCGAAAGAAACAAACAACTCCTTTGACTTTCTGGAATCCTTAGTCCTAAGCAGGTAGTACTTTAAAGTTCTGCACACATCTTACGCATGGAGCAGTGCTTCCCATGGATTGGAACACTTGGGAAAATAAACAGAAAAGAGGACAGACTGATTGAGTGTGAACTCTGAAACCACCTTAGACAGAAACATAGGATTTATGCACAGACACCCGATGTTAATGAAAAATCAAATAAGGCTCATCACACCAGAAGTAATTGTAACTAAAAACAGCACTTTCCAAGACAGAAAGTGCAAATTGCAAGTCGTGATTAGTTTAAAAGGAGACAGGGTCAACTTTTCCAAAATAAAATTCAAGTCCCAAGCTTTGACAGGGGAACTGATCGGAGGTTTCAGATGCAGGATGCTCCTAAGAAATGTATAGGAGACATCCAGCTGAGCATTTGTGCGGTCACCCATGGGCTCATTAAATACAGAAATAGCCGAAAGGTGGACTTTGAGGGTAGAATATTGAAGGCCTGCATCAGACAGCAGGATCAGGTAGTCCAGGATATGATTCACCAAAAAGGTGAAAGGATCTAAGTCATGTTTGGCAGCCCAGATGACAAACCAGTTCCACTTCATGGCATGTGTAGCTCGAGTGGAAGGCTTCTGGGCGGCCACAAGGACATCCTCCACCCTGTTAGAGACACCGAATCTGGTAATGGCTATGGTCTCAGGAGCCAAGCATGCAGATGAAGGGACCTGAGGTTGGGATGGAGAAGGGTCCCCTGATCCTGGGTCAGCAGATTCCTGCAAAGAGGAAGAGAGACTGAAGGTTTCTCCACCATCTGCTTAAGTAGAGGGAACCATATCTGGCGAGGCCAGAATGGAGCCACTAGAATCATGCTGGCCCCCTCCATCTGCAACTTGATTAGCACTCTCTGAATCAGAAGAAATGGAGAGAATGCAAAAAGAACCCCTCTCCCCCCCCCGCTCCAAGAGAGGGACAACGCATCTTGTTAGAAAACTACAGGCCCTGGATCTTGCAAGCAGAAACTGGGAAGTTTTGCGTTGCGTGAGGATGCAAAAAAGTCTAACTCTGGACGACCCCCTCAGTCAGACAAGTCTGGTGTGACAGATGAGAGAAGTTCCCACTCGTGTATGCTGGACTGCGTCCTGCTGAGACTATCCGCCAGGGTGTTTAGGATGCTAGGCATGTGGACCTCAGAGAGTGTCAGACTGTGATCAAGTGCCCAGTACCACACTCTGATGGCCACCTGGCAAAGGGGGTGCATGAAAAAAGCCATAGGCTGAAAAAAATCTGCAAATACTGCGACGGAGCTTCCATGGAGACCCATGCAAGCGAGTCAATGGCAAGAAAGAATTGAGGAGGGAGCGGGGCCACCCATACCTATATAGGGTGATGATGTTGATGAACATCAATGGCGTGGCCAGCCCTAGTTGTAGTGCTGGAAATCTTCCGTGTGGATTCCTCTTCACCGACAGTGAAGGTTCCTATGGTGTTACCTGATGACTGAGATGCCCCCGAAGAAGATCTTCAGATTCAAGGCCACTGAATCAGGCCTCAGTCACTCTTCCTACAAAAAACTGATGACTGGTCTGGACGGATATAAGGTGGATTAAAACTCTTTAAAAAACAATTTATCCGTTATTCCACTAGATATAAAACATACTCGAGAATCGACTTATTGGAAACAAAAACACTCATGCAAGATATATCAAAAATAAAACATGAAACAATTTCACTGACAGAACACGCCCCTTTGACCCTTGAACTTGTATCCAAGTAGACCACCACCAACATTCAGAAATCTTTGTAACTAGAGTCACTTCTCCTGAAAGATGTTACAATTCACAGAACTAGTAGACAAAGAAACAGACTCTTCTTTAAAGTCAGTACTACTAAAGATGTTCCATCTAGCATTATATGGGATTCTTACAAAGCTTTCTTGAGTGGCTTGGCAATTTCATATTTGATTGAAAAAAGAAATCAGCTGGAGAAGTTAAAGCAACTTGAGAAAGATATTAAACAGACACAAGCTAAACATTTTGAATCAGGATAACATATTCATCTTAAAGAATTAGAGAAACTAAATTGTAACTACCAGATCCAAAATGCAAAACAAAAAGAAAGATCATTAAGTGTGACGACTTCTTGGCCTATATGTTGCAAAAGGAGAGGGAAGAGAGAATTTAATCTTACCAATAACACTGAACTATGAATGTTTCTCAATTGTATTGTAAGCAATTATATAAATCAGAAACAAAAAAAACAGCTATCAACAGCGACATCAAAATAAAGATACTGTGTACCTAAAGTTAATGTGATACAGAGAATGTTTCTGGACAGATCTACAGTATTCGGTAACAGAAATCTCCCAAGCCATAATTCATCTCAAGGCCAGGAAGGAGCTCTGATGGGCTGGGAATGGATTTTTACAAAACATTCACTGAACTACTAACTTCACATCTTTTCAAAATATTTGGTAACTTTCTTCAACAGCAACACCTCCCTAGAGGTAAGCAAGCCAGAGCAGGCTCTAGCCTGGCTTGAGCCTAGTGCCTGGCTCAGCTCGACCTCTATAAGCAATTAAAAGCCGAGGTCAAGTGACCCAGTTCATTTTTGTAAGCTTTTTTTTTGTACTTTTTATTTAATGATTTTCATCATACAGGTAGCAAATGGGCATTCTTATACCTAGTGCACCTACCCAATTAACAAAAACTAAATAGATAAAAAATAAAAAACATGTACACAATAAAACGTACACATTCCAATAACCGGCAGAAGCAGACATTGTCTGTACAGTAAATATTAGAAATAAAGACCACTTATTCAAAAGACAGTGCAGTTCTCAGACAAAGACCCTCCACCCCTCAGGTGTCAACAGGAGTAAATGTACTAAGAGAATACACATGTAGAAAATCATACTCTGACCTCAGCATATTAAATAATACAATCTAAGATCAATGCACCAAGCTTTTCTCCCACTCGCAGACTCATATAAAGTGTTGGGGGAAGAACTTATGCAAATAAGACACTGTATAGTAAAATAGATGGTCTGACCTTGGTTAAGTTAAGCTAAAGCCCTACACTCAAAGGCCACCTCTAAGGGACCATGTAGGGGGAAGATTATCTCTGAAGGAATGTTTAATGCCCACAAACTGAGTGGTTCTCTTCAGCACCAATTAGAACTCTGTCCCTTTGCAACGGAAGGTAACCAGTAGGCTAGGAATTTAGCAATCAGTAAACCTTGGAAACTAGTAAACAATCTAGCCTACACACTATGTACTGGAGCATTCACTAGGTAGTCCATTTTAGTATGTCCGAGGGACCTTACTAGGCAACACACGGTAGCAAGAGAAACAACCACAGTCCCACTGTAGTCACTCTGATTCCCCTTCAGAGTCTTGATCCGAAACCCTACAGTCCATTTGGGAAAGCAGTTTATCTGAGAAATTGGACACAACCTCTGGGTCAGTAAAAACAAGGGATTTCTGCTGGTGTAAAATTTTCAGACATGCTGGAAACAGTATCTGGGCCTTCACCCCTTTAGCCAGAAGTGATTTTTTAACAGCTTTCAGTTTTTTCTTGCAATCTTGCATTTGTGAAGACAGATCTGGGAAAAAATCCAAGCGACTGCCTTCCCAGATGATGTCCCCTTTTTTCCTTGCAGCTTATAGCAAAGGTATTCTAGCCTCCGGGGTGGACAAAGTCATTATCACCATCAATGGTCATGTGGTAGAGCCCCTGCTAGCTCCAGGGTGCAGAGGGATTGTGAAGGCCTGCATGACACTAATACCCATGTTTCTATGTAATAGTTCTAGATCTTCAAAAATCATACGGTCACGTGCTGACATCAGTTTAGTACGGTTGGCATAGTGAGAGGGAAATCCAACTATCCAGATGTTCCTCTGCCACAGGCCATTCTCCAATGTCTCCACCTTCGCTCTGAGGATATTGACGTCATGGATCAGGCCTGTACTAGCCTTGGACTGCAGTTCCAAAGATGCATTAAAGTCTGCGATCACCATGACATTAGCATGAATCTTGTGTTCCACGTCAGTAAATTTTTGCTCCATAGCAGCCAGCTGTTTATTTGTCTTATCTCCCGTCTCCTGCAGCTTTGCTAGCTCGTTTTGGCTTCACTGCACTCCCATTTGCTGCTTCTCCCCACACCCGCTCACTGTCTTTCAGCAGCAGTTTATTTTTTAAAATAAAAAAAATGCTTATGCGTCACAAAGCCCTGTGGTAGAAGGAAGATTCCCTGTGAAGATCCACCTCTCCATGACCGCCTAATCCCACCGCCATGTTTTAATTTTTTTTTGCCATCACAGCCAGTGAAGTCATCCAATCAGGAGGTAGGACAAGGCTGAAAAGTTGTTGTACTATTGACGTGACGGCAGAACGATAGTACAACAACTTTTTGGACCTTTGAACTGTCCTACAACAAGATTTAGAAAGCCACCGATTTTAATCTACAATAAGCCCTAACCATATACTATATGCTTGTTATAGATAGAAGACTATACAACATTCTCTATGTCATTATCATTCAAGCTTCAAACAGACAAAAAATATATTTAAAATATATAATATATTGCTGATTTATGATGCACCAGATTTGAATAAAATACACGAAAGCTGGCAAAAAGAGTTAGAAATTACTATTTCTTACTCTAAATGGAAACAGCTTTTTTGGATCATGGAGTTATCTATAAACAACTGACAAATACAATTTGTCATATTCCATAAAATATACTATACCTCTTAGATGTTAAATAAACTCCAAGATATCAAGTAACTGTAGCAGATGTTTAAAACAAACTGTAACTCTTACATACATCTTATTTTCATGTCAACAACTGAAATTATTTTGGGATAGAGTTTTCAATAGTATTAACAGTATAATACATTGTAAGCTTAGATTTAAAATGGAATTATGTTTGCTAGGCACAACAACTCAACTACCAAAGGGTCCAAAATTATTGTTACTTCATATGGCACTCATATAAACACTAGGATATGTATAGTGAGACTCTGGGAAGATGCTTTACCACCTACATGAGAACTCTGGGAAAATCTGCATTGTGAATGCATGATCCTTGAGAAAACTATTATCATACATTAAACAACAGGCATCTGTTCTCAACCAATCACAAACAAGGACACCTGTCTCACAAACTACAAAACAGCCTCCCCCTCGAGTCGGTTATTCACTCAAACTCCACCCACAGTAGTTTAATGAAACAGTAACCCCACCCACAGTCATTTAATGAAACATTAACCCCACCCACAGTTGGTTAATCAAACTTATCCACACCCACAGTCCTAATGAAAACTATCCCAAGACCACACACAGAACACGCTCAACATTCAGAACAATTTATAATGTCTGAACCACCAACTGATAATTTAAAATACAAATCTCCTTTTAAATCTATCCTGAGCTCCTTTTTATTTTCAATATTATTAACCATCGCACAGCTCACCGACCCTCGTTCACTCACTGTTCACTCTCTGCAACACTGCAGAGCCCAGTAAAAACTTGTTCATAAATGAGTTACACTTTTTTTTATAAAATACCACTACTCCATACTTTTTTATACACATAGCACCACAAAATAGCATAAATGTACTCACACCCTGACATAAGCACTGTAAAGTTATGTATTTGTCTGTCCAAAAACTGAACAGGGATTCCAGACATGTGCATTAACTTCTCCGCTCATGCGCATGCCTGGTATCCCACTTCAGTTTTTCAACAGAAAAATACATACCATTACATTGCTCATTTCAGGCTCTGAGTACATTTATACTATTCTCTGCTGTTATATCTATGAAAAACTATGGTGTACTTCTCTTTTATCAAAAAATGTGTAACTTGTTCAAATGACTATTCCCTCAGCTCTGCGCTGCTGCAGTAAGTCAACAAACGCCACTCAGCTTTCCGACCGGCCACCCAAAATGCATTTATACTTCTATTTTACCTCACATCTACATAACTCCAAGTCATATAAAAGTAATAACGTTCAGTTCCTTGGAGTATACTCGCAATAACCAGCTTTTGCGAATGATTAAACGCCGAGGCAATCATCCACAAAAGCCGGTTATTACTTCGTATACTCCAAGCAACTGAATGTTATCACTGAAATAAAAGGTATCCAGTGATATTAGCGTGGTAATAACTGCGACTAAACTATAACGAGTGCAAATCAGCGAGTGTGATTTCAGCGACCTATACATAATAGCTTGTCAGCAAAAACAGCGAAGCGGATGCAGAAATGGCTAACAACAATAGTGATGCTGTCACAATAGCGAGCAGTAGCACCAGATTGTTTACCCTCAGCTAGAACAGCGTTCCATTCCATTCTGTCTATTTTGCCCATAGAAGCATTGCTTGTCAGCAAAAGCAGTGAGTGCATGCAGTACCTACCAGCAGTAGCAGAACAAGGAACAAGCATGGCAGTGCTCAGCAGATTTTCAATATAAGCAAGCAGAGCAACTCCTGGTGAGGGTGTCATAATAGCAACTTTTGTGTTAGAAAAAATAAACACAATCACAATGATTGCAATGCGAGTTGTTCCTGCATTAAAACTTGGCCTTGATTGATAAACAAACAAAATCGATGTCCAGGAGATCCTTCTGCTTTTAAATCTGCTTACACCTTAAACTGAAAATTATACGCTAATCCGCGCAGATAGTCATATTTGCTCCTTTCTGAGTACTGAGCTACGATTGCTTCAACTCTACTTTTCATATCCTTGTACTTTCTTTTTTGAGGACATACTCTGACACCAGACACCATTTGTCCAACCTTTAGCTCGGGGAGCCTCTGCTCTTCTCGCAAGCATTCAATTAATTTCCAAATGCTTGGATGACATGCACCGAGGCGGGAGTTGAACCTGCAATGCCAATCCTCAACCGCATTGTTTGTGTGTGCAATCCGTTTGATGGTGGCTTCATAGCAATTCCATTTGTCAGGTTGAAAAACAGCTGTTCTATGACCAGCACATCCTCTGGATCTTCCCACCCATAAGATGCATAGTAGTCTAGAAGCAGAGTTAGTAACTCCTCATTAGCCGCAAAGAACTCCCATTCTCTCATCTCGTCAAAGGTGTCCACCACATCACCTGCTGGTACAAATGCTAAAGAGAGTAGCATTCTAAGGTGCAAGGCAAAATCTGGGTCATCACAATACTTTTCGTGGATATTGGGATATTTTTGTATATTTCGCCACACCGCCTCTGCGGAATGGAAAAAAACATCCTCTTATCTCTGTGTCTGGGAAAGCGGAGCTAAATGCCTTCCAAGCAGACTTCTTGAAGTCCATTATGTTAGTGGCCGGTTTAAGTGTATACCCCAATTCCTGCAATTTGGTGAAAACGTATGCATATGAGCTGCTTTTGCGAGAGGACATAAGCACATATACAGCTGTGCATATGGTGCCTGTTCGCATGCAGTGAATGGATGGTATAAAGCTGCTCAAACAATGCAGGACATGCCTTGAAAGTACCATCCACCATCCAGTCAGTGCTATCCTGTAGTAGCTTGAGGTTAGCAACTGTACTGAAAACCAAAAAACGGTCTGAATCCCTGCCACTATCATAAAGAAGGAATGGCTCACCAGATTTAGTGACTGTGAATTCAAATGGAATTACCATTTCCTGTACGGTAGCTGGTGTTGCTGGGCGACCTCACTCAACTTGTCGGATTCGTTGAACTGTCCGTTTAATTAGTAGTACTGCTGGTAAGCGCCCAGCCAAACAATCTGGAGCACTACTGGTGCATTGCACAACCACTTGAGACATAGTCTCCACACTGGATCTTGCTCTTTCCCTAATTTGCGCCATAACTTTACGAGACCCCACATCACCAGCATCGGGGACGTGTGTGCTCTTTTAGGAGACTTAACACTGTATTCACATTAGTATGACTGCATACCAAACAGTTATACTTATGAGACTCCACACAACGCCAATATGTTTTTTCAGGTGTCTCTTTATCTTTTCTGCACACATAGCCCCGAAACAGAGCAAGCGGCCTACCTTTTTGACTGAGAATCTGCTCAAACTCCATTCTCTCGGTCAACACCTCCATTCCACTAGTACTCTTCTCCAGGTAACCAAGACCCTGCACCTCTACATTTAAAAGTGTCAATGTGGGTGGAGCAAGTGCTATGCATGCTGGTAGTGTAAACAGGAAGCTGAACACAGGTGATCTGGGCAAGCAAGGTAAACAGTCGACATTGCTGCTTTGGTAATACCAACATGGTGCTGACGTGGGTTTAGTTAGTGTTTCGTTTAGTCTTGCCGCCATATATATGTTTAGCAACTGCACTTCGCTACATTTTCTGTATCCATCCTTTATCAAGGAAAACAGGAAGTATCTAAGTGAACACGGCGGACCACGGGTGATCTGGAAAAGCATGGTAACCATTCGCCATTAATACAGTGTAGCGCTAATGCATATCGCTAGGATGTACTGTAGCGATATTGTGACTTGCTTTATTTCCCTCGCTGTATTTCCTGGTGCTATAAAGCGATCACAATTTTCATATGGAACCAAATAAAACATATGGACACATATTGGAAAATTAAGACCACTCTGAATGACGCAATAGACCAGAGCCTCACTGGATAAATAACTTGTAGGTATAACAACTTGAAAGTTTGGGAGAGAATGAAATACAACAACTGGAATGTTTGGGAGAGAATGAAATGCATGAAATACTACCTGCAATCAGGAATACTACGTTATAAGTTTGACTAGACTCCCGCAATCCTGATCTTGTAATGCACTACCATATTAGATATATATGTGTACATAAACTTGAAACAAGTCCTATGAACACTGTACAATTTTTATTTTCTTTTTTACCTTCAATAAAAAAAGATTAGCAATTTTTTGTACTGTACAACATCTTGTAAGTTATTAACTTGTTATATACTAAATGAGCCAGTATAATATGTATATAATTTGTTACTGTATTGTACATTTGTATAATTTTGTGGTATATTTTTCTATCGATGTGTGTTGCAAACACCTGGATCATTTCTTTAAATGGACCAGTGGTCCAGTGTACTTAACTGGTTAACAAAAATGCAAATTAATAAATTGATACATTAATAAATTACTGAGCCTGAGGGTCACTGATCCCACAGGGGGCTATATTACATCTAGTCCTGGCAAACAGGGACAATGTAGGGCAGGCATCGGTGAACGAATCCCTGGGCTCAAGCAATCACAGGACCATGTGGGCTGAGATCATGCCTAAAGCCAAGAGGGTTCACTTCGGGGCTAAGGGCCTGGACTTTAGAAGAGAACATTTTAAGAGGATGTGGAACTTTAGAAGAGAAAATTTTGAGAGGATGTGGGAGGAGGTATGACATAAACTAAAGAAAGTGAAAAAGGTGGTAGGAATAGCCAGAAAACGGAATCTGATTAAAAGGGGAGCATGTGAGGTGATAAATTTCTGAGGAAAAATGCTGGGGAAGGGTAGGAGGGAAAGAACCTACTATGGTACTCAAACAGCACTGCAGAGGCAGTAAGGGAAAAAGGAAGGCATTTATTAGATATAAAAGGAGTTAAACGGAGCAGGACAATGGCATACCAAGAAAATGTGAGAGTGGCAAACAGGGCAGTGAGACAGGCAAAGGCAAAACTAAATAAAGAGAAGTTTTGCCAGCACTGGCTATTCACAGTTGTTGCAGCTCCTTTCTGTGTTCACCACCTAATAGCTTGGAAATAAATGGAAGTCCACAACCTTAAAAGGTTCAAAAATGCAGGTGTCTTGTTTATTTTTCAAAAGTGTACAGTACATACAGACACAGCTTCCCTTCAAGCTCCCCCTTCCAAAAGAGTAAGCTTCCTTACGCGTTTCATGTCCCCTAGTGCTTAATCATAGGATAGCAGTCTGTATCACCAACAACCATTAAATACATTCATCTTTAAAGTGACAGTGCATAGTGTATAAATATAAAATATTCATTCCTCACTTATAATTGGACTATTCAGTTAAAAAACGTGTTTGCTTGCATGCTACTTAGTGCACTTATTCAAGTCAAATACAGTTTTGTATTCATTATGTTTAAACATGTTAACACTGTAATATTTCTTATACTATTTCATTTTCATTCATATTTTTATTTTTATTTTTGCCACTTCTTGTAAGAGCACCAAACTGTGTCCTCTTATTTCAACACGGTTTCCCATGAGGATCCAATTATGGAGCCCAATTTCCACAAAACATCTATAGAAAGGAAAAATATATATGGTTATCTTTAACAGATATGCATGTAACTGTATTTTACTACATTAAGGCATCCAATTAATATCAAACTCTGTTATATAGATACTACAGACATGACACAGTATGTTATATGGCAACCATATCATGTTGTTCTGGCATGATGGTAGTTAAGCACCCTATTGGAAGCTGGACCTTAAAAATGGGGTTGTTTTTATTTCTTGAGAAATGGCTTTATGTCTGTTCGTTCATTTAGCCCACATTTCTCAAATGCCCCTGTTGCAAAAATCCAGTACTGTTCCCTTTTCAGGAGAACATTATCATGATCACCTCCCCTCGGACTCCTAATGGGTTTCTCCATTCCCATAAATGACCACGTGTGAGTTTTAACATGGGATACTCTTTCCATGTGTAAAGCTAGTGCATTCTTTGGATCCTTGTTAATAATAGCTCTTAAGTGTTCCCCTATATGTTCCTTCAGCTTCCTTTTAGTTTTGCCAATGTAAAAACAACCACAGGAACAGGTGGCCTTATATATAACCCCTTCAGTGGCACATGTGATGAAGCCCCTCACCTTGGTCTCTTTCTGTGTTTTGGGATTCTCAGATTTCTTTGTTTGCTCAAGTACTGGCCAAAATTGACAATTTCCACGTCTATCACACCCATCCTGTTTTTTGGGTAACCATGTACCTTGTTGCTTCCTCTTGGGTTGTACCGAATGTACTAGGGTGTCCTTTATGCTTTTGCCCTTTCTATGTACCATTCTAGGCCTTGTTTCACTAAGATCTTTCAGGCCTGGGTCTAGTCCTACCATGTGCCAATGTCTGTTCACTATTTCTCCTATCTCTTTTGATTGTGCACTATATGTATTAACAAAGTTGATTCTCAGATCTCCTTTACTGGATTTCTGTTTCATAACCTCTGAGCTCTCAATTTGGCTAACTTCTTCCCCTGCTGCTTTAATTATTCTAACTGGGTATTGTCTTTCCTTAAGTCTCAGTTCTAATTCTTCTGCACGTTCCTCATAAATATCTTTATCACAACAGTTCCTTTATATCCTAATTAACTGTCCCTTTGTGATCCCCGCCATGGTGTGGTGGGGTGGCTACTCCAGGCCTGTAATAGGGTGTTTTTATCTGTTTTTTTCCAGTATAGATCAGTTTTTATCCCCCCGTACCATCTTTTTCTATTCTGAGGTCTAAGAAATTTATCTGTTTTTGACTAAATAACATTGAGAAACGTAGATTTTTGTTACTTTTTTCAAGAAATTGAACAAACTCAAATAAATCATTTTCTGTACTTTTCCAAATAATAAGGATGTCGTCAATAAAACGATGATAAAGGTCTAGCTAGTCCCAGTACGGGTTTGTCTCTGGGTTTCTTATTACCGCCTCCTCCCATTTCCCCAAGTACAGGTTGGCAAAATTTGGGTCAAAAGTCACCCCCACGGCCATACCCTTTTTTTGTACAAATTGTTCATCTAAAAAGGAAAAAGTGTTACACGTCAACCCATATTCAGCAAGGTTCAGAAGTGCCTCAGTAGGTGGGGAATTGTTCTCTCTTTTGTTTAGATAATATCCCAAGGCTTCCAAACCACCTTTATGGGGTATGTTCGAGTACAATGTTTTCCAATACAGATAGTATTTCTCCAGTGTCCTTTATGTATGAGGGGATTTTTTGTGCCATTGGTTTAATATGAAAATCAATGCATTGGGACAAGGGCTCCGTAAGGGAGCTATTACCAGATACTAAGGGACAGCCCGGTGGGTTTATGAGGCATTTGTGTACCTTTGGCAGACAATAAAAACAAGCTCTCACTGGGTTCTTCACAGTTAAAAAAGCCCATATGTCATCATTCAACCATCCCTTTTCTCTTGCCTCTAGTAAAAACTTATCTATCTTGGCCTTATATATCAGTGTTGGGTCAGTGGGGACTCTTTCATAAAACTCTTTATTCCCCAACTGTCCATGTACTTCAGCATTGTACTTCTTAGTATCCATTACAACAATCGAGACCCTCTTGTCTGCTGATTTGATAGTTAAGTTTTTATTAGAGCCCGATTCATTTAATGCGGTTCTCTCAGCCCCACTAAGGTTGGAATGCATCACATTGTTCCCTGTATATAGACTCCGATCTAAATCTATCAAATCTCTTTCACAACTTCTGAGGAATGTCTGAAATTTTGATGTAAATGGTGGACAAAAAGTAGAGCGGGATCTAAATCTTTGTCTATCTATGAGACTATCTGTGTCAGTTTCCATTAAGTCACTTATCCCCGCCATCTCAGGCTTCCCCTGGTCTTCCTCTTTTCTGTTAAAGAAGAAGCATAATCCCAAATTCCTTATCAATTTGTGGCAGTCCACTATAGTTTCAAATAAGTTAAATCTTTGTTTGGGGACAAAAGACAGTCCCTTATTTAAAAGTCCTCTTTCAGTTTCCGAAAGGTTATATGTAGAGAGGTTGATGGCATTGTCTACTGGTATCCTGTCCTCATATTCCCCCGTATGTTCCATCCTCGTCATCCTCTGCCTTGATTCCTGCCACCTCCTCCTCTTCCTGCCCCCCGTCCATTTTTTGGAGGCTGGTTGAAGTTTATTCTTTGGCTACACCTCAGGCCCTCCAGTGTTCTAATCATTCCTGGAGATTCTGGATATTCCTCTTCTCCCAAATACACTTCCTCAGCACTGTTTAGTTCCTGGCCATAAGACCCCTCCGGTCTTTCCCCCTGTGTTCTTCAGTATTGACCTACTAGGAGCATGTTCCTGGTTTAGTGTTTCCGTTGAAAAGTTGATGTTTTTTCCCCAGCTGAGAATGGTCCCATGCAAATAGTCATTCGTGTCCCACTCAAATTTAGTTTGTTTAATGTCCTGAATCTTCCTGTCATATTTAGCCAGGTTTACTCTAAAATTTTCGCACAGTTCTCCATACAGTGGATGATTACTATACTTAAGTAAACTGGCTTCTTTCACTTTAATTTCCTCCTCCTTTTGAATTTCAGCATTTTTTTTAAGTATCAGTTCAATATAAAGTTTACTTGCTTCATGGCTAATTTCTGCCAGTTATCCAGAAAACCCTTTCTTTGTAAACCAAAGGATGGCCTCTTTAAGCCTCTCAGGCCCCTTGGAATCCGATCTACAGTACTTCTAAATGTGCACACAAAGAAACTCTCTCCCAATGCAGGCGTTTAGCTCTAAATGCTGTTCTTTCAAATTGGTGAAAGGCTTGCTTAATGTTTATTGGTCCCACATGACTGTTTGGTGTCTTTTGAAGTAGTTCAGTAAAGGTGCTTGTTTCAGTTACCGTGTTGGTGAAATTAATATCTTTCAATGAAGAGGGCTCCCTCATATCTTTATTGCATATTTCCTCTACCCTCCTGTTAGTGTTCATGCCGTTTGCCATTAATACTGTCAGGCTTTGTTTATTTTACACTGAGGGGCACGCTTGTGATACAGAAATAAAGGAGTTCCTTTTGCTACTATTCTGTAGCTGGTGATGTTTGTTTGGGCTGGAGCTAAAGAGCTGTAGTATTTTGCTTCTTAAACCTGTGCAATAAAGCCTTCAAAAGCATGTAAACTGGATCCTCATGGGAAAACGTGTAGAAATAGGAGGACGCAGTTTGGTGCTCTTGCAAGAAGTGGTGAAAATAAAAATAAAAATACATTTTTTAACTGAATAGTCCAATTATAAGTGAGGAATGAATATTTTATATTTATACACTATGCACTGTCACTTTAAAGATGAATGTATTTAATAGTTGTTGGTGATACAGACTGCTATCCTATGATTAAGCACTAGGGGGCATGAAACGCGTAAGGAAGCTTACTCTTTTGGAAGGGGGAGCTTGAAGGGCAGCTGTGTCTGTGTACTGTGTACTGTGTACTTTTGGAAAATAAACAAGACACCTGCATTTTTGCACCTTTTAAGGCTGTGGACTTCCATTTATTTTCAAGCTATTAGGTGGTGAACATGGGAAGGAGCTGTAACAACTGTGACTAGCCAGTGCTGGCAAAACTTCTCTTTATTTACTTGCTACTAGCCAGGCACAATATCCCAGGTGCAGGCCCAAACAACCTCTCTGAACAAAGGCAAAACTAAGGCTAGCTGAAGGGGTTAGGAAGGGTGACAAGGCACTTTTTAGCTTTATACGAAAGCATCACAAACCCAAGTGAGTAGTGATTAGACCAAAAAAGGGTGAGGAATGGGAAGAAGATGTAAAGGATAAGGTGCATCTACTGAATGATTATTTCTGTTTAGTATTCATGGTGAATGAATGTGGCCCTCTGCCGGACTACAGAATGGCAGCTAGCAGGGGATCGCTAGCAGGTGTAAACAGGGAGCCCATAACAGAGGTGAGAGTTGAAGGGACTTCCAGCACTCATTCTGAATGAATAAATAAATGGACCCAGATGGCATGCACCCAAAAGTGTTAATGGAGATAGGGCAGGTCCACCAACTGATCTCTGCAACTGCTCTTTGGAGAAAGGGAACGTGCAAGAGGATTGAAGGATGGTGAATGTGTTTCCCATTCATAAAAGTGAGAATCTGGAGGAATCAGGCAACTATAGACCAATCAGTTCTACATCTACAGTGGGGAAACTACTGGAATCTATAATTAAAGAAAGGACAGCAGCGTTTCTGGAGGCAAATGGTCCACAAGATTCAAGACAGAATGGATTTTCCTGTGTGAGGTCATGCCACACTAACTTGATTAAATTCTTTGACTGGGTGAAAAAGGCCATGGATAGGGGTAAAAGAGTTGAAGTCTTGAACCTAGACTTTGGTAAGGGCTTCCACTCAGTCCCATGTGGGAGACTTATAAAGAAGCTGGGCAACCAGGGGATGGGGGACAAGATTATGGAGTGGGTAAAAGACTGGCTGAGTGGGAGGACCTGAATGGTGGTCCTAATTGCAGAACCCTCAAGGAAAGGGAAGTTACAAGTGGGGTGCCTCAGGGATATGTTCTGGGACCGGTTCTCTTCAATATATTCATTTGGGTTTTAGGGAGGGTGTTCAGGGAAAGACATGCCTCTTTGAAGATGACACCAACATCTTTATAAGAGTGGACACTGAGGAAGGGATACGAGCCATAAGGAAAGATTTTGAAACACTGGAAAGGTGATCGAGGGTGTTGTAGCTGAAATTTAACACAAAAAAAGTGCAACGGAATGTATAGGAAGAAGGGGGCCGTAGTGGAGAACACATCAGAGAAAAAGAACCTGGAGATATTGATAATGGAGAACAAGAAGGCTTCAGCACAATCCAGTAACACTGTGGGCAAGGCAAATTGGATGCTGTGTTGCATAAGGAAAGTGATCACTAGCAGAACAAGAGAGGTAATACATCCCTCTCATAGATCTGTGGTTCTGTGTGGAATTTTAGAGCCCAGACTTGAGAAAGGACAGAGAGATGTTAGAAGTGGCGCAGAGATGAGCCAGCAAAATGATACTGGAGGCAACAAGGTAGGTTTTTTAGAGGGGTGTCATGAATGAGACACTGAAGTACCTCCATGGACTAAACAAGGTGGACAGCAGTGAACTGTTCACAATGAGTCAAAACATGGGTAGCAGGGATAATTTCCTGAAACTGACGGGGGGAGGGCAGGAAGGATATCAGGAAGTACTTTTTTACAGAAAGAGTGGTGACAGACTGGAACAAGCTTCTAACAGTGGGAGGCTTCAAAAGAGGATGGGACAGGCACATGGGAACAGTGTGTAAGGAGGCAGACTGGGGAGTAGTAAAGAGGATGGACAAGGGCACAGTCCCAGAATTAGACAGGCTCAGGCAAGCTAAATGGGCCACTAGGCATTTATCTGCCATCATTGTGTTTCTGTGTAAATAGATGATGAAATAAACTGCAAGCTACAGTAAGAACTCTAAAGTAAAAGGGGAATATTGTTAATGTAAAAGTGATTATTTAGAATATGCTGGATTTACAAATGTTATCAAAATCAGTTTGTTATCAGAAAGTTCTTGAAGGGAAGCAACACAACCAAATTGAATTCTATTGCCAGTAGCAAAGGTGTGTGTGTGTGTGTGTGTGTGTGTGTGTGTGTGTGCATGTGTGTGCCACTTAAAGGGTGATAAAAAAATCAGAGGTCTTTGAATATGGATCAGGAAAACCATTATTTATGAATTCCATCAAAGCACATTTGACAATTTTTCTTCAGAATTTAGCAAACTTGTGTTCTTTTTTTGAAATTTTCAATATCTAAATTTAGAAGCCTTTACATAGCCTCATTCTTTGTTGGCAGCAAAATAATGGTAATGTGCTTTTTGCCATCTTGAGATGCTTCAGTTTTCTCATATGTTGTTTCTTTCTTTTTAAAAATCCCTCAGATACAACACAACATCCTCCTGCCTCCATTTCTTTCACATGTATAATTCACAAACTACGCTCGGTCGTGATGCTGAACAACTTTTTTCATATAGGTTTTTATCTCTTGGGTGGCTTTTTGGTCCTATACCCCTTCCCCCACCCAGCAGCCACCTTCCCTGGACCTACATGGAGCTGTTCCCCCATGGTTTGCCCCCATGGCAGGGCCAGAGGAGGGAGCGCCATCTCCCCCCCCGGGAGTATATATCCGGAAGCCCTTAGGTGTCTGGGTAGTGGTGCAGGTTGAGGGCGTTGTACAGGGCATCATGTAGCCGGCAGGTCCCTTTTTCCATCATCTGCCTTCCCCTTACCATGCCTGTGTAAGCTTGTGTGCATGGAGGCACACACTACAGAATTGTGGCCCCTCCCACAAAGTCTCTCGACCCTACGATACCATCGGGCATCCAACTAACTGCAGCCAAAGGCAGAGAGCTTCTCTGCCCCGGCTGTCCCCAGTGACCCAAATGCATTCCTGAACCTGGGTCACAGGTGTGGCAGCAGGTGAGACACCAGGGCCTCAGCCCTCCACACCACTGGTAAACACTCAAACAACTTAATCTCCACTTTTGCCTTTAATAACTGCAGCTGTAATAAGGTGGTACTGTAGACTGTGTTCATTGTTTTCTCTACTTTTAACTAGGGATGCTTGGAATTGGCTGATTTCGATCTGATTTTAGGATTTAGGAATTTAGGAACTTCCAAATCCTAATCCGATTCCAATTTAACTCCTAAAAGGACTTCAAAATCGAAACTGGATTCACATTTGAAAACCTATGTTCCTATGTAAAAATAGGATTTAGGATTCAGTTTGTGGAATTAAGATTTTCGGACTGCAATTCTGAAAATCCTAATTCCGAAAATCAGATCACAATCCAAAAAATCTGATTTCATTTAGTGGATTCCGAGGAAGCCTATTTTTGATACTATAAGCAAATAATAAGTCAGTCTTCTTACAGAATATAGTCACTTGCAGCATCTAGGTCTCCAGCCTCATTCCCTTTTACGATCCTTACTTGCCAGTGCAGATACACTGCATAAGGTAGACAAAGTTAACAGCGAGGATATCTGGAGAATAATTTACACCAAAGAGTTAAGAACAAGCTGGTTCACACACCTAGTTAGTGTACGGTCACTGTGGCAATTGTAGATAACGGATCTGTACTTAGTGGGTTCTGTATTATGTAGTATACATGGTCCTATTTTAATTGCTCTGTGCTTAGTCCTGATGTGAAACCTTTAAATAAAGGGCACTTGTTGCTCAAAGATATTTACTAGTAATAATAAAGTAAAAGTAAAGTGTTGTGAAACAGCAAATTCGTAACACTTTTTTTAATGATACAAGAGTTAGCATGTTTTTTTAAACAATTCTGAACAGAAACCATAATTTATGTCAGCACGCAGCTCTGCTTAAAATAGTTGTTAGTGCAGTTCAGCTTGCACTTTAGTTAGTGGAAGTTCTGTAGTGAGCATGTGGATCTGATTGCAGCAACTGCGTATTGTTGTTCAAAATATTCTGAAAAAGCTGTTCTCAACGTATGTTGAGAACATTTTTGAGAAAAAACCTTTTCATATCACAGAAAAAATATGCTGTGTATTATAAACAAATATTAGTACTGTAATTAGTGTTGTCATCCGATCAAGTTGCATTTTTTTCTATAGAAGTTTTTTTTCCTCCCTGGCTGGTAGACCATCTTGCAGTGATATACCTCATTTGCAGGGGGATATAACCTGAGGAAGCCATACATGGCCATCATTTTGATGGCAACCAGGTTTTCCTTCCTGAAGTTTTGTCTCCCACCCTCCTCCCCTGGTGTGAGAGGTGCCTTTAATGGCCTCGCGCACACACACAGCTTCTCCGTGGCAGGAGCTAGTTCCCTGGCCTAGCCACAGGGGTCACTGTGGTGGGAGAACCTGCCACCAATCCTCCTTGGTCAAGACGCACTGTCGAGCGGCAGCTCTGTCAGTCCTGCCTGCCCTGTAACTCAACTTCCATCACACAGAGTGCACTCAGATGTACTGATGAACTGGTACTGCAGTGAACTAGTACCTACTAGTTAATGACAAAGCATCACATACAAGCTACTGCATATTCCTTCAACTTCACTTATTCTTGCCATGTTTAACATCACAACATTTAGAGGTTAGTGATGTGACTTGAAAACCCTATGGGTGACAAAAAAAACTAAGCAGTGCAAAAGAAGTCAGGAAAATTCCCAACTATACAAACCTCCCACCATGCTGCTGTAAGACCCAGCCCCAGCACTTAGCTTGGATAGCTTCATCAGATGGCATCCTGACACAACTCTCTGGGCTCGCTTTTGAACCTGGACCTTCAGCACAGCAGCGCAATGCGCTACCACTGGGTCATCAAGATGGCCTACGGCCAATATGCATTTGATCAATGAGTCCAGTATGGCAACATACACTGCACACTACAGCAACTGATCAGGTTAATGATGTTATATGTTCTTACTGTAATATGAATTGCTAGGCGGCACTAGTCCTCATCAAGTCCTTGGTTCTAAAACAGTGTACATCAGAAAGAGCTGCTAATATATACAGGATTAGCAAGATTTGTGTTTTGGAAGAGAAACTTCTACTCCACATTCATGGAGTCCAACTAAGAGAAGCATGGCATAAAAATGAAAGTAAACCCAGATTAACATCACAAAGGAGAAACGTATCTTAACTGTGACCCTATTAGCATAACTGGCTTCATCAATCAATCAATCAATCAATCAATAAATAAATAACAGCTGTGCATTACTTTGCCTCAGACAGAACCAGGACTGCTGATTAGTACCTTTTCAAGGAAGTAGGCATAAGTTAACGTTGCAATGATGGAGTCCAAGTCACAGGTTTTATCTCCAAGGACAGCATGAACTCGGTGTAGTGGTTCGCCACATATCTGGAAGAAAGGTATAAAGAGAGTTTTAGGACGTTACATTAAAAGTGACCAACAGTTCGATCTATTCCAAGCTTTAAAATGAGTCTGTTGTCTAGCTGAACCCGCAGGCAGTTACCCATCCAACAGGTGAAAAGAATGACTGCACCAACTCTTTTTATATGAAGTATAACATTTAATGTGTATTGCAGGGGCTCCATTCACAGCTGCTATTTTGTGGTTACACCACCGTTTAACTTTGTGAACTGGTGTCACACATCTTTCTTGGTGTAGTCACAAAGGGCACTGTGACTACACAGAGGAAGAGGCAGGATGCATGACCTTAACAGAAAAGTTCAGCAGAGAGGACTTGGGCTAGGGAGTGAGAAAGCTTGGACACCAGGGACTAATTATGGGCTGGGGTTTGGGAGAGGACTACTTGACCACCAGAGAAGGCCGCAGTAGTGAGGGAAAATTCTAAAGAGCAACAGCCCAGAAACCAGACTAAAGGGAAGCGTTGGCAGGTTAGAAGAGAGAGAAGGTATAAACAAGGTGGTATTGCCATATACCGAGGGTACTGTACATAACACCATGCAATTGGTGGTATGCCATGTACAGTCCTTCATGGGTGCTGTAGTTTGTTTGCCGACGCTGCAGCGACATTTTGATAATGAAGTACATTACAGCGACAAGTCGCTATTGCCACTGTAACGTACCCACGGGACCCTGGCACTGCTTTCTCTGGGCTTTGCGTCCCTCCCCGAATCAACTCGGAGTTGTCAATCCTTAGTTATGAGGGGGGGCGGCAGCAGATCTCCCCCCCCGCATGGGGAGGTTCGTGGGGTGAATCCCTCGAAACAAAACAGTTTCCCGATGGATTTATGTCGACCGCAACTTGCGATCAACATAAATCTGTCGCTGTAGTGTTGCCTCGAAACAAAGTTGTAGCTGTGGCGTCATGGATCCATTGCAATTCAAGAGTTAGTGGTCAGAAACCCCTATATGAATCCACTAACAACTGGTGACCATCATTTACATGAAGGCTCCTCTCCCCTAGTGACTAGGTTTTCACTTGTGCACAGCAGTATTTAGAAGTGGCACAACAGGCAGCCTTTCACACCCTAATTTTGTGCCACTGCTGACTGTGACTGTGTATGGGCCCTGTCACTTCTAGCAGTATCTGCACAGCACAAAAATTGCTACACAGCAGTAGCTTTTTTATTGTCTTTGCTTGTTTTTTTTTTTTTTCCAAAAGGGTATTCTCCAGTTCTCACCAAACTCATGTGCCCCCTCTACAGGGCCTTACCTGGCAACTATCCAGCCCCATCTTCCACTAGCTGACCACAGCTGCCTGTACCTGCACAGTTTACCCCCTCTGTGGAGGAGGCTTCAGAAGAAGGCTGTTCTCCCCTGATGCACACACATAATCCAGAGGCAGGAAGTTGGATGCATAGTGTGGAGCCAGAATGTGTCAGTGTCTGTTATTCAGATGGATGCTAGGATTTTGACTGTCATAATGACACCATTCCACCTCTCTGTGGCACCCGGTTAGACACCAGGGGCCTCATTGCACACTCAAAAAAAAAAATACAGAGCACAGGAACTGATGCTAGTAGTATATTTAGCGTACCAGGCACAGGAGACTGGACAAAACTCCCTCAGCGCTTCAAGATTCTCAGCCTCTTCTTACCAGGGTAAGTCTTTGTATACCGACCTACGCTAGCACCACTTGGTTTAGGTGTGGTTTTGTTTGTTTTTGTTCATTGCACATTACCTACCCCTGCTGCTGGAAGGTGAACCATCCAAGCCCTTACAGCAGAGAACATTAAAGCCACAAAAGTAGAGCGCTGCCTCACCCCGATTGAGGGCACACTGCATTCTCGACTGCTGGCCACCCATTTGCCAGTGTCCCGAGCTCATCCCCAACCTCAGTTTGCCGGCAAGGCAGCGCAACACACTACCACTGGAATAAGGGGCAGCCCCTTTTCTGTTTTAACAATTTACTTACCCAAACTAAGATATGGCATTTTGTTTTCATCAGGACCTAACTTTTTATTTGTCTTGTATCTTAAACATTTTACAACTACTTCTGCCTGGCTTTACTGCTGGGAGAACTGAAGAACAGAGAGGGCAAATGACATGCTCCAGCTAGATCCCAGAGAGTCAGTGGCTATGGAAGGCTTGGAACTTGGGATCTCCTTGTTCACAGACGTAACCACTGGATCTTACTACCAAACAATTGCCTATTGTAGTAACTAACTTTGTTATTCCAAAAGCACATTTAAAGTTGAAAGTTGCAGGCCAGCCCATCAGTGCAGTGGTAATGATACCACTCACAATGCCAGAGACCCAAGTTTGGGAATGAGCTCAGGCTGCTAGCGGCCATCCGGGGGAAGGAGAACTAAGCACACCAGGGGACGCTGGATGCTGTCCTTTTCCTGGGAGAGAGGGTCATCATCCCTGCTGCAATACTGCCACCTGGGTGACCACAGGTGACAGTGCAGCTCAGGGGCACTGTGGGAGGGGAGGATGTCGGCTAAGATCCGGAGCAGCAGCATGTTTAGTGTGCACATGCTCCTTGGACCCCCATGCATGCTGATGTCCTCAGGGACAAGGGAAATAACAGAAAAAGACCCTGCAGCTGGCCTGACGATGGCATCTGGTACCATGACGAAGGACGGAACTCGGAAACCCATGGACACCACTTGATGAAAGTTTGTGCAGTTAGGGGGGGAGTAGAAAGGGGGTGCTCTCTCCTTCCCTGCCCAGGGGGCAATCCCAAGACAGCATGGAGGCAGAGTACCAGGAGGTAGTACGCCTAGTCACAGGCACCTGGGAGGACCCTGAGAGAGTGACTCAGCTGTGGCTTAGAAGGGGGTATGATAAACTGAGCTAAAACAAAGTTGAAAGTTGCATTATCAAGGAGTGAACTACTACATAGGAAGCAACAGTAAACCTTATCTATATTGCAAAGAGCCCTTCCTCAAATTCCACAAAGACAGGGGGTCCCTATGAATGGTCCAAGCATTCATACCTAAGGTCTCAACATGCTTCCATACCTCCCAGTCACTGGAATTGCCCACATTCCATGGGGACAAAGGAGGCGATCAAAACAAGAATCTACACACACACCAGACATAAAAAGGACTCTTTAGGTATACCTGCAGCACTTTGCAACATTTAGAAGAATAGACAGACTGTTCATGTATACAAAAGGACAAAAGACAGGCGCAGCAGCCTGGAGGGCAACCACTTCAATATTAAGGGTCTGGCAGCAAACCCATTACATTTACAATGCATCTTTGTAAAATTTATGAGGGTGCACCTGGTGTGTGACCAAACAAAAGCATATAATTATGGTACCAGTGCTCTCCCCTCCAACTCAGCTGCTTGAAAGCCTGCAATTTTTTTCAAATAACTCCAGTATTCTTCCTTGTTTTAAATTGTTGGAGGGGTTCTTAGTCTCATCATCCAGCTGAATTATGATTAAGCCTGACCACTACAACAAGGTGACCACCTCACTGGTCAGGAAAAAGCATCACATTTTATTAGGGAACCACTGCCGCCTGGCTGAAGCAACCAATATCAGAAACATATAGAGCAGCCAGCCATCGCCCATGAATGGGCTCAAAAGCACACAAAACACTAAAAGCTTACAAAATAACCTATTAAGTAAGGACAGGGAGTGGTGTAAAGATGTGCTCAAACAACAGGGCTCACCTGTAACTATTTTGTACACTGGTCCAGCTGGGAAAGTGGTACCAATTTGCAGTGCTCTCCACCAAGATTTACACTGGCCCCAAGCTATAATGGAAATTATTGGAGGGTACTTCCTTTCCAATTACTCCCTGGTTTCCAGTGGCACCCTCTCTCTCCTCATCTTCTTAATTTCTCCCTGGAGTCTAGTGGCACCCCTCCCTATTCCCTTTGCCATAAGCTCTCCTAGTGCCCAGTGGCACCCCCTCCCAATTCCCTTAAGTACTCCCTTAAGTACTCCCTGGTGTCCAGTGACACCTCTTCCCTCTCCCCATCCCAAACATTCCCCATGATGTCCAGTGGCACCCCTGATGCACCACAATCCTACAGTCTGGTCCCTGATGGTAGTCTGCACAAACCCTCCACTCACCTCTTCGGCAGGCTGCCATCTAGCTCATGCAACTATAATATAACTATAATACAGCAAAAAAAAAAATACTGATTAATAACCTTACCCCACCCATTGCAGCCTCATCACTCTTCCCACGCATATCCCATTAGTCAAAATCTCACCCATAAGATGACAAGTATTAGTATAAGAAAGCCCTGAATCTGTACACCACTGATCCTGTCTTAACAGTTTCACTGCTAGGCCAGAATGATGGCAATCTCTCCCAGTGGTGCTTTGCAATATCACGTGAAGGAGAGATTGTTGGAATTTGGGCCTGGTAATACTGTAAAGATATGATTACCAGTGCGCCGCTTCAGAACTTTTCCAACACCTGTCATCTAATGGGTGAGATGTCTTATGAAGGGGATATGAGTGGGGAGGGTGGCTGGGCTGAGATGGGTTGGGGGGGAGGTTTTTTTTGTTACACTAGCCCAAACAGGAAAGTCAAGGGGGAGCTGCACTGGCCCGAGGCAGTTTGCAGTATGCCCCGGGCCAGTATAATAATGTTCAAATCGACCCCTGTACAATCACCTTTACGAGATGAGTAAACTAACATTAGAACCACTGAGAATCAGTCAACTGTTCTGAAGTTAAACCTAAGAAATCCTTGTTTATACATCACACCTGCCACAAATCAGGATTTGTGTTCTAAATCCTTAAATTTATGACATGCCAGCCACTTCTTTCAAGTGATTCTGCTACCCACACCATCCCAGCAATGTTGGTACCGTCTGCATCCAGTTATAATGGCTTCCCAGTACTGTTCCAGTGTTGCAGCAAAAGCAATTTTATGACCTGTGCTAACTAACAAAAAAGTATCTTTTGTTTTAGAGGTTATTTATTACTTCTTATGAAAGAGATTACCTGCCTAACTCTCACCTTACCAATTTTATTTTCAAGGCTAAACTCAAGAGTTCGCAGATGGGAAGGACCTAATTCATCACAGTTGCTAAATCATAAGCAAGTTTTGTAATAGAAAAAAATACAGTTCTACAATGTTTGGAGCTCTTTCTCCATGTGTTAATGATGGTATCTCACATTCCTTCTCTTTTTCCAGATATTTTTCGAGACTATGTCCCACATTTGGGTGACAAAGCAGAGTGACAAGGCAGTGAGTCAAGCCAGTGGGATGTTGGGGTGCACAGGGAGGGATATCACAAGCAGAAGGACGAAGGTGGTACTGTCACTATATAAATCACTTGTAAGTCCTACCTGGAGTACTAGGTACAGTTCTGGAAACCACATCTCAGGAAGGACACAGACAGGTGGCAATCCAGAGAAGGGCAACTAAAATGGTGCAGGGTCTCCATCAGAAGCCCTACAAGGAGAGATTGAAGGACCCCAATATGTACACCACTGAAGACAGAGGAAAAGGGGGATATGATAAAGATAGATAAATACCTCGCAGGGGTAAATAAGGCACAGGAGGGGAGAATTTTTCCACAGAAAAAGATGCATGAGAACAAGGGGACATGCAGTGAAGCTGGAAGGGGTTAAATTCAGGAGAGATGCGAGGAATTACTTCTTTACTGAAAGAGTGATGGATGCCTAGAACAGTCAGAGGTGGTGGTAGGGATGAAAGTGGTGGGTTTCAAACATGCATGGGATGGGCACAAGGGAATCTTACTGGAAAACGGTGGGGGGGGGTGGAGACCACGTAGTGTCTGTGATGACAGTATAGGCAGGGAAAAATGGGCAGACAGGGTAGGCCAAGTGGTCCTTATCTGCCATCAAATTCTATTTCTAGTTTCAAGTTTTATTTCAGGTTCAAGTTTTATTCATATTTTAACATGATAAGGCACTAGGCAAAGCCTATTTTCAGGAATCTGTCCTGTATGCATTGCACATATGGTCTACCACTCTGGAAAATCAAGTTATAGAAAAAATTTGCACTTTTTTAAATAGGTATTTTAGATGTTCACTAAGGGAATCCAAGCCAGATAAATTGCTGCAAGACTTAGTTTAACTATTACAAGAGGAACTGTACACTGAACGAGTTAATAAGAGAAGGCCAGATAAATGTTGAGGATTGTTTGACAGGGACTGCAAAATACAAAAACAGAAATTTAGTAAGGTATTGAGGAGATATTAGATCTGCCCATCTAAAAATAATATTAATCTACTAAAAAAAGAAAGAACAAGTTATAAATCTTTCCTAATACAAAAGAAGAAGAAATTTCAGGAGCAAATGTGGGACTGTATGATCGAGGCTATTGTCAACAAAGACTCTAGGTGGCACACAGTTGCAAGGCCCTGACAAAAGAGATCGATAACTCTGTCCTTGTAGAGACATGGGTGCAATATTTTTCAGATATTTTGTATGACCATGATATAACAGTACATGGACCCCTATGGATCCAGCCTTAATAAAAACAATGTTTCCTCATATATCTCCTAAGGAAGTTTGTTTAGCCATTCAAAAAGTTAAATTAAACAAGGCCCCAGGCCCAGATATGATCCCAGGGGAAGTTTACAAGTGGATGAATAAAGAATGGGCAAATGTACTAGCATATTTTTTCATAAGTGTACACTACAAAATTATATTTCTCAGTCATGGAGCAGGTCTGTATTCATTCCCAGTTTTAGGAAGGGAGATAGATCCAACCCAGGCTACTATCAGCCCATAAGCCTGATAGATATGGAAAAAAATCTTCTCCAGGATCCTACTGAGTAGAATCTGAGTAGAAATATGTAGATTAGGAAATTTTTCTCCTGATCAGGCTGGATTTCGTGAATCATACTCAGTTATGGATAACTCTTTCATATTTCATCATTTATATGAGAAATATGTGCAGCTTCGACAGCAAAAGATTTTTGTAGCATATATTGACTTTACATCAGCGTTTGACACTATTAATACTACAGACATAAACTGTGGGATAGTATGGATACCTGGGGTATTTGCCCAATTCTAATTAATAGTGTCAGATTACTCTATTTAGAAACCTGGGCAAAAGTTAGACAAGGGATCGGAGAACTGTCCGAAAAATTTGCAGCAAACATGGGAGTGAGACAGGGCTGTATTTTAGCCCTTACACTTTTTTCAATCTACATGAATAAATTACTAAGTATACTTGTATCTGTACCTTCAGATTCACCAAAAATCAGCTCTAAAAGTTGTGATGCTCGGGCATACACTAACAATTTGTTGTTGTCACTCTCTCCATCAGACTTGCAAAAATAGTTAAACATCCTGGCATATTTTGCAAAAGATAAAGCTTTAAAAATCAACATGCAAAAATAAAAGATTATGATCTTTTGCGCCAGAAAGTCTAAATTTAGCTGGGACATTTGTACCTGCCCAATGGAAGTAATTAAAGAATATCAGTATCTCATTTTCTCACAGACACTATCCTGGAAATCCCACTGTGACCATCTGTTAAAAAAGATTAAAAACACTAATGTTATCTTACAAAGATTTGATACCAGCTACTTTTAGACCCTTGCTCCAAGCCATTAAAGCAAAATAAAACTCACAAATATTATTTGGCTCTAAAATTTGGCACCACAGATATCTGGATTCTCTAGAGAAACCTGCCATACAAACCCTGTACTTAACATTGGATTTTCCAAAAACCACGCCATCTTGTTTTGTTCGAGCAGAGGCGGGTTAACCTAATCTTCATGCTTTGGCTGAAGTAAGATTGGTTAACTTTTGGATAAAAGTCAGTAAACTACCAAATAAATAGGGTTGGAAGGCTGTAAAATACAATGGGAACAGTTGGGCTACAGGAAATCTAAATGATTGTCTCCGCTTAAAAATATCTTGGAGTCTGTAGGACTATTTGATTTGTTTAATCTAACCCTACAGAAGATTGTAATAGCGGACCAATATATATATCCCACATAAAAAGCCTCCTGGTGGCAAAATATAAAGCATTTGACCTTGAAAAGATTTTCCACTCTAGATACACACTATTGTGCATTTTTTTGTTACTATCTAGATGTTCTAGAGAATCCTTCACAAAGAAAGGTCTATGCTAGGTTTAGGATGGGTCTCTTCGAATCAAACACACTGACAGCTAAACTGAATAAATCCAGCAACCCCACACTCTCCCTATGTTACTGTATGGAGAAAGAAAAAGATCTATCTCATGTCATTTTTAGATATAGGTGGTATAATGGGGCAAGAAAGAAGTTGCTGGGCCAAATTCTTTCTTCCATAACAGACTGCAATGATGACTCTCTCTTAAGACTATTATTTACTGTGGAAGATGATTTTATTACACAAAGAATGGCAAATTTCCTCTTGAATATTAAAAAAATTAGGAAAAAATGATGAGCTCTATAATTACTATATGACACCTGTGAATATTTGTGTATTTAGATCATTTTGTATTGTGTCTGAAGGTGATCCCTGCAGATGTTTTAAAAAACGTTTAATGATTTTGTAATATTGTGTTTTTGTAATGATCTTTTTATCAGTAGATCAAACAATAAAGAATTATTACATTATTACAAAAAATATATATTACATTGCACATACATGGTGTAACATAAAAGACAACATACACACAATCACAATAAATAGTATTGCAAAGTTAATAGCAATCACATACAAAAGGATGTCATTCTGATAGGGCAGTTTTAAAACATTTTAAGTAGACATATAGCATAGTTCTGGGGGGAAGGAATTCCAGTTAGTTTTTGAGATATAGTCGAACCACATTTGGCCTTATCTAGATTTTGTTCTCGGGGGAGTTTCGGTCCCCTACCCTTGATATCCCACAATGCATAACCTGTCTTGTTTGGTGTTATTCTATTTGTCAGATAATCTACAGTAATTTCTACTGCATTTTCTAAGTTAAACCATATTTTGAGAGAGAATCTTAAAAGGTTCTGGCCCTTCTTATCAAAGATCAGCTGCAAGCCTATGTTCTGATGAGTTTTGAAAAGGTTTTGAATGAAATCAGAATCTTTCACAAAGTAATCAGAATGATAGCATCATAAAATATATGCAAGTAAGTTAAAAATCAACCTTTAAACCCAGGGTAGAAAGTCCGGGCTACAGGCTCAGCATAACAGTCTATTCCTTGCTGTATCTCAGGAACAGACAGCAGGTACCTTGCCCCAATGTGCACCTGTCCATCCTTCTGCTTTCACAGTCTCTCAACTTTAAATACAACAGCCACTTGTTGCTCTGGCTCAATCACAATTTCAGCAAATCATTCTCTCATCAGCACATCAAAAAGTCTCTTTTCTCACGTGCAGGTGCATAGCAATTCTTCGATCTGAAGAGGCTCTCTCTTCAATTGCTCAGAAATCTGGTATCCAGTTTCCTTTCCCATTCCTGTCCCACTGAGGAGGTGCAGACAAGAATATCCATCTTTTCCCAGGCTCAGACATAACCTTTCTCCTTTTATCAGGCTCAGGACACAACCTTTGTCTTTTTCCCAGGCTCAGGAAACAACCTTCTCTTTAGCTTCACCACTGTGGTGCATTTTCAACCTCATCTTCCTTTCACAGCTATGATACATTCTCCTGCCACAGCAGACTCTTCCAGGAACCTGCAACTTTTTAAAGTCTCTTCCAGCGAAGCTGCTCACTTAACTCCTTTTCTCTGCAATCCACTCTCTTCTCAGTGGGCAAAGGCATGACCAGCCCCGGGGGACAGATTTGCTAGCAGCCCCCAGGCAAGACCCTCTACCAAACTTGACTAAAAGTCCAGAAGTTCTTGTCTTTTGGGAGCTCTTTGGCAGCTCCCCTTTGGTTGGAGCCACTGTCTTCTAGAAATATTAATATGTATGAGGCTCCCTCAATGCCTCATTGGTGCAGAAAAAGGTGCCTAAACATTCTTTTCTCCAAGAGTCTGTTTAACAAGCCCCACAATCCTTGGCAAGAATCCTGGCTGAGTGCTTGCCTGTCTGGTGTCACATGGCTGCTAAACATGGTGGCGGGAGTAAACAGTCCCACAGAAATTCTACAGTGTCCCAGTTCCAGTGTCCTTTTGCAGTTAACCCTTTACTTTTAATTAACGGATTCCCCAAATATTTGTAGCCAGCCCTATGCCCTACAAAGCAACTGCATTCATTACATATTTTATTCAGCCCTTTTTCAGTCGCTGCTGCCATACCACATTGCCCCAACGCAGCACACACAGTCCCATTTGCTCTCCTTGCATATCCTCTCTTGTTCTCCTGATGCAGTCTGTGTATGCCTTTTTTGTTTCTTTAACCCCACAGACTAGCAGCTTCCCCTCTTCTCATGCAAGCCAGTGCACTCTTTACTATTTTATTTACTTTTCCTGCCTGCCGCTAGCGCTAAAGCCCTTCCTCTTTATTCATGAGCTGCCTCAGGAATATTAATGAGGCGGCTCCCATATTTCCAGCACAACTGACGCTCCAAACATCTCCTCTGTTCCTCCTGCTGCCACCTCTCCAGTTCTGCCAGTGTCACCGGTCCCTGTTTTACTAAATCCAGGAACTGGGACCACCAGAGAGGCAAACTAAATGGTCACCGCAATGGCCGAAAATAAGTTGCGCTTTTCACACATGCGCGTAGTGTCGCCCGGCACCAGAGTGCCAAAAGCAGGTGGTGACATCACACTTCAGCTCCCTTGGCCCCACTCTCTTATCACCACAATGTGGGAGACTGACAGAGACTCCAGGAAACACCAGCGGGCACAGGGAGGTACTCCAGGACTGGAGAAAAAAGAAATGGGGGGGCCAAAACCCAAGGGAAATGGGAGCCCACAAAATGGGTATTCAGGTAAGCGCCCAGAACAGGGGGGTTACACTAAAGGTATGGGATATCCATGCTCCTCTGAAATCAGTCAGGGTAAAATATAATCACAATCACTGGATCTCACCAGAAATCCTATCCACATGCAAAACCCGTGACCTCACCTGGGAATGTTACAAAACCACACTTGACCCAACTGACCTGCAGAATTACTGTACCCTCTGTAATAGCTGCACCAAATGTATTCAGCAAGCTAAATCTGATTATTTCAAATCCCGACTGCACACCTCCAACAACTCCCGATCCTCCTTCTGGATCAATCTCTGTTCACTCCTGCACCCCACCTCTCAACCCTCTCTCCCACTCTTTGTATGGCAGGCTCCCTAGTTTCAGACTCTACCTCTGTTGCAGAAGCCCTAAATAATTTCTTTACAACCTGTGACCTCCTGCATGACCTTCCCCTCTCCTCTTCTGCCACCCCCCTTCCCTACATGGCCCTCTGGCTTTCAACTACCTCCGGTATCCTCAGCAGAAGTCCGTAGAGCTCTACGAGCCCTAAATTCCACAAAATACAGCTCTGACGGCTTACACCCTAGCCTACTCAAAATATATGCATCTGCTATTTTGACACCCCCGTCCCCAAATTACCTCCTCAGTTTATCTCTCTCCTCCTCTACCGCCCCTTCAGCCTGGAAGTCAGCAACAGTCATACCCCTTCATAAAGTGGGTGATCCCATGGTCCCTGGCAACTACCGCCCCATATCACTTCTCCCCTCACTTGCCAAGGTCCTAGAATCACTTGTCCTCCCCAGGTTAAATGATTTCCTCTCTGTTTCTAACACCCTCTCCCCAGTCCAATCAAGATTTAGGAAAGTTCACTCTACAACCTCTTCCCTTCTTTGTTTTACAGATGCCATCCACTCTGCAGTGGATCAAGGGCAGATCACCTCGGCCATTTTCATTGACCTTGCAAAGGCCTTTGACTCTGTCTGTCACCCTCTCCTTCTTCACAAGGTAAGTGTCACTGGCCTTTCCCTAGATTGTCTCCTGGTTCAGCTCCTACTTAACTGGTCAGTCCCAATCAGTTAAAGTCGGTAATGTCCTGCCTCCCTCCCTCTCTCCCTATCCTTGCTGATGTCCCCTAGCTGAGCTGAGGTCGCTGCTGGAACACAGCACTGGCCACCGTGTCCAAGATGACCGCTGGAGTTCTCTGCGCATGCATGATGACAGCGCATGTGCACTGACTCCAGTAGCCATCTTGGGCATGGTGGACTTCAGTGCGCATGCACGAGTTGTCAACACATGTGCAGAGAACTCTGGCAGCTATCTTGGACATGGCGGCCAGTGCTGTGTTCCACTGGACACCGGCAGGCAAAATAGTACATTGGACATTCAGTGACTGCCATTCACCTCCACTATTTACAAGTCTGTCTGGTATCCAGTAAGCTCCCTAACACTTTACTGTGCTCGCAAGATGTCTGCAGGACTACACCACTGCAGCCATAAAAATGGGAAAGAGAGCTGCATCATGCAGTAAAAAAAACTTTCAGTAAACTGACTGTATATTTCAGATCAAGGGACAGTATTTTCAGTGATCAACCCCCTTGGCCTGCAACTGAAGTTCAAAAGGGGGGGGGTGAAATGTTTATGGACTACTGTTTCTGTTTCTGAGGCTTTCATTGTCAAAGAGTACTGAGATGTCTCAGAAGGCCAGCTCATAATTGAATCTGAGCTACTGTATGTGGTGATATTAATAGTATATGTACTGGAGTCAGTGTGGGGGCTGAGAGTAGGTATTCAGTGTGTAGTAGTGGAGTGCCAAGGGGATAGGGATGGAAAAGCTGGAATTTATTGGGTGGATACATGTCTGGTTCTATGCTTGTGGGACGTGTCTGTGGGTGATTTGTCAAGGGGTAGTGAGGCGAATTACAGGATGTGTTTTTGTAGCATGCCTGTGTGCTTTCCCTACTTTCTGGAACAATTCAATTTGCAACCGGCATTACGTACAGCGAGATCGCTGAATTGGTCAGATGTATTGGAGTGCAACATCAAGGACAATCATAATGATCAGGTAACTTTTATTGCCACCTATGGGCTGGCAGCTTTGGATTTGAGATCCATCATGTATGAACACTGGCACATATTGGCAACAGATAGGGATCTATAAAATGTTTGTGAGTTGGGACCCAGAGCTGCCTTTCGAAGGGGTTAGAGTTTGAGGGATATTTTAGTACACAGTAAGTTTCAAAACACGGTATCACGTACTAATTGATTTCCCCATAGCCCCTAGGTTTTTCACCCCTGCAAGAGATGCATCACATGTAAGTTTGGGGAACAAAGTAAAAGTTTTGACAGCCCTTCACATTTTGGTATCAGAGAAGTCAATATCCAACATTTCATTACTTGTACCACTAAATGTGTTGTTTATGCCATGTGGGGCTCCTGTGGCAAGGGTTATATATTGTAGGTTAAACCACATGGCCTCTGAAGGAGCGTATACAGGAGCACTACATGGGTATTCGGAGATGAGATTCATCTCACCTGACAGGAAAACACTTAGCATTAGATGAGCATAAAGGAAATGCCATTATCCAGTAAATGGGCATTGAAGAAGTTCCTAGCAGACCCCGTGGCAGGGATAGGACATGACTGTTGTCCCACAAAGAATCTACGTGGACTTTTAAATTGAAAACCTTGAGACCATATGGCTTTAATGATTTTATGAACTGGGAACAGTTTCCATGATATTTCTGATTTACATGCTGCAATACTACATGTATATGTATGTTTGTGTTTGCGTGTACATCTGGGATTATAGATTTACAATTTTAGCACTTAAATATATAAATGTTTTATCCATTATCACATATCTATTTTTTGTATTGACATCCAGTATTATAAATATAAAAATATATTTAGATGGTAGTCTTTCACTTTTTCTCATATTGTACACACTAAGCTTATTATACTCCCCTCCATGCGCTATAATAGCGGTCTCTCAGTATCCCAGATACACATTTTACTTTTAGAGGTGATCATGAAGGCGGCTATGCTATTGTAGATTTGTAGCCTTTATGCAGAGACTGACATCTAAATAGGGGAAGGACATCAGCAAGATTTTATTAGCTTTATTTTCACTACTCTTGCAATTGGAGATTATTTAATAGTGATAGCCTTTAAATGTTTTATGTAGAAAGAGAAAAATTAAATGGGTGATTGAGTGTGTGCAAAATAGAAGCAATTGCATTTTAAACTGAAACATTTTTTCAATACTTCACACCTATTTAAACAGTGATTCAGGGGCAACAAGTCACTGTGGCATTGGTTGTATTTGCATGCGCTGCAGCTCGTGGACCCTGATTGCATTACTTCATGCTGTTTGGTTTCTATTACTGAGACAAGTGCCAATGGATACTGATTCTAAAAACTAATTGATCAGTACAGAAGTATGCTATGGGATGCGTGCTCTCAGTCTGGGATTTAATTACATTGTATTAATTATTTGTTTCACCCGAAGTATTACTGTAAATTCCTTGTGTGAGGGTGTGGGTAACCACACCCCCTGAGGAATATGTGGTTTTACCTTGAAGCTCTCGCGCTCTTCAGCTCAGTGATTCGGTGTTATCTATGTTTATTTAAGTGATAATGTTCGGTTAGTTGGCGTATACAAAGCAATGACCGGCTTCTGTGGATGATTAAATGCTGAGGCGAACCAGAGGCGTTTAATCATTCACCGAAACCAGTTATTGAGAGTATACTCCAACTAAATGAATGTTATTACTACAATACGAGTTGGAGTTCATTGCAGTGAAGATTGTCATTACTTACGGTGCACATTTTCTCCCAATACAAGTTGTTTGGGATTCCCTGGGCACCACGGACTCTCGGTTGAAAAGATATTAGTGCATTTGGGATGTGAATTATAGTTCTAGGAGTGTCAGGTTTCTTTAATATTGGTGGTCTCTTATGTTAGGTAGCTGCTTGTTGTGTGACTTGGCAGAGATCACAAAGTAAAGCCTTTTTTTCCTTAAGTGGTAATCATTGTGTCTGTGGATGCTGACTGTCAAGGATAGAGCTGCTGAATGAAGCTGTCATAGCTGAGTGTTTTATAGGATGATATGGATGAAAACTATTGTTATTTTTTATAGAAATGACTGTCAAGTGTTTTTGCTGGTGTCTTCATTATGTATGTGAACTAAGAGTCATAACAGTGTTTTATTTCCCCCAGTTTGGCATAGTGTTATGACCCTTTGTTCAGATACATAATTAATATTAATTTCCTTCTAACTAGTTATCTTCCCTGGGGTGGGGTTAATTCCATTGGGTTTTTAATTCAGATTCCTTAGACTGTTACTGTTCATACACTAGTTTTATTATATACTATCACATTTTTGAACTCTGAACATATTTGGATGCATGATCTCATTTGCTTGGGGGGTCCTGGACAGATTAAATTACATTGAGTAAACATTGTAGTGATTGGTGTAAATAATGGTATATTAGACTTCTTGGCTCACATACATAGTGAGTATGTACTTCCTTCTAACTAGTTATCTCCCCCGGTGCGGGGGGTTAATTCCATTGTGGTGCTATTCAGATTCCTTGGACTGATACTGTACATATAGTAGTTTGATTATATACTGTCACTTTTTTGAACTCTAAACATATTAGGATGCATGATCTCATTTACTTGGGGGTCCTTGACTGGTTAAATTCCATTGGGTAAATACAGTATACTAGTGATTAACGTACAAGATGATGTGTTAGGACTCTTTGCTCACATACACAGTACACATACACTATCTTCTAACTAGTTATCTACCCACAGGGTGGTAGGGTTTAATTCTATTAGGTTTGTATTCAGAGTCCTTAGACTGCCTCTGTCCATACAGTAGTTTAATTACATACAGACACATTACTGAACTCTGAACATATCAGAATACATGGCCTCATTTACTTGGGGGTCCTTGACTGGTTAAATTCCATTGGGTAAATACAGTATAGTAGTGATTAACGTACAAGATGATGTGTTAGGACTCTTTGCTCACATACACATGTAACCCCCCTTCAAATGGGGGTTCCCAAAAGACTTCCAGGAGCTTGCTTGAATGCTCCAAGCCTGAATGGTGTTTGGCATTTAAGCCATTTATCAGTGAGTGTTTTTAGAGCCTCTGGTACTGTCTCTTTAAGAGCTGTCTGCTTGCAGACATAATTAGTTTGTATGGGGGGGACTGTGTGCTTCTCTGAGTACCACTCGAGCTGCTGCCAATTCACTTAATTTTGCAGTCACTAGGAGTGCAAAGGGAACCTATCTGAAAGATGTAACTGTTTGCCAGAAATTATTTAGAGTAATAATGAAATTACAGTTTGTCTAACCTGCTTCTTTGCAGTCAGAACTGTGTCTGCTAGTTCCCATTCTAGTTTTGAACTGCTGAACTGGACCAATCAGTGTGGGTAAGCTAGCTCTAAAATGGTGCCTTGACGAACTTGGACTCATAATCTGAGCCAGCCACAAGAGGATTGTATGGGCAGTGACTCTGGGAGATGTAGTTTAGACTTCAGTGCCTTTTTGGACCAACAGCAGCAGTCTATTGTGAGTGACAGCCAATCCAGTCAAGAACTGGAAGGAACTCAAAGGAAGTGCCCGGTTTTGTCGGTTGGAGTTTCAGTTGAGCTTTGGCAGTGAAGAAGGAAGGAGCCCTGTGCTTTTTCAGTGTGCAGTTTTAGTCAAAAAACGTGTGTAAGGCCCAGAGTTCCGGTCTGCAGCTTGTGTAACAGCTTGTTAGGACTGAATCGTCCTGTGAAAAGAATCAAAGGATCTCTGAAGAGTAGAAACCAGGCTCACCCTGTAGAAGACTGGAGGAATTGCTGAAAATTGCACTCTGTCTGTCAGGAACTGAATCTGCTGTGTGTTCTCCGGGTATTGTGCAGTAATTGCGATTGGGATGCAGATGCAGCCTGCCTGGTATAGTGCTTTCTTTTATATGGATGTGTGAAGAGGTTTTGTGTACCTCAAGTGAGCCCTGCTGACATTGAAGGACCCTATCTTATTTGGAGGTCGTGAGTACTAATTCAGGGTCGCTCCTGTTGAATTGCCACATTAAATCCAAATGGAATTACTGTACTGCTGACTGTTTAATTCTCCTTTCTCTGTGTGAAAGGGCCCTACCAGCTGCCACGGTTTGGACTAGCCACTAGGGCTTGGGTACCCAGGGACAGTAACTGATAGGGATAGGCCTGTGCACAGAGCCATAGGTAGATTATTAGAGTGATAAGCTAATTAACCTGATTTCCCTGTCCTTGTTATATCCCCTAAATAAATCAGAGCTGCTTGTTTCAGCAAAGTTATACTGCCTGAGGTATTTGTCTATGTTAAAGTACTGTACTGTGATTGTTGCACTGTATCTCATTTCTCAGGAGGTCCCAGTGCCGGAACCAGACCTGGGGTAAGTGTATACTGTGAAGGTAATTCTGATATATTGTGTGGGCCACTAGTGGGAAGAAAGGGGTTGCAGTGTCCCAGAGGGCTGTGACCAAGTTAGTTTAACTATTGCAAACCCTGACCTCTGGGTGGAGGCACCCGCCATTGGATCCAGGCCCCTCAACCTGTTAGTGGCAAATCAGGCAGGGGTAGTAGCCCTGGGATAGCGCCATCTAGGGGTTACATCTTGGAGGCTCACCGCTGGGATTGTGTGTCCTCTAGTGGCCATATTCGAACCACTGTTAAGAAAAAATGGGTACCCCGACAGAAGTGGCTGTGCACCGGCTGGTGGAGTGGTGTACTGGGAGGAGATCGACCCCCAAATGCTATGCTTATCCTGGACATCCCCTGGGTATCAATACGGACACTGTGCAGGAGTACTTTCCAAGGTGGAAGGTTTACAAAACCCTGTGGTGGTGGGTCGGCATGCTAATCTGCTCACCCACACTTTCCTGGCCCTAGTAGAGTTTAAGGATCCCATAGATAGCTCCAAAGTGCCACAGACCATTACCCCAGAGGGAGCCCTCACTGCTTGGAGAGTGATAACTAGGACAGTAAAGACCCGGGGAATCAGCCCCACCACTATCTGAAACTTTTGAGGAGAAATTTGCTGAATGGTTGCTGGGAGAGGGAAACTGTGGAGG
This sequence comes from Neoceratodus forsteri, assembly GCA_016271365.2. Lineage (NCBI taxonomy): Eukaryota > Metazoa > Chordata > Ceratodontiformes > Ceratodontidae > Neoceratodus > Neoceratodus forsteri. The sequence continues at coordinate 1,573,764,475 of CM057453.1, read as the reverse complement.
ACTTGAAGAAACTATTCTTGCCACCTGGGGTGTTCTCCCCAACACCCTCTCCTGCTCCAGTGCCCGTAATGGTGGCTGGAACCAATGCAGACCTATTTCTGCACCCATTAGTCACGACTCTTACTGAAGGTTGAGGATCTTCTCTGGCACCTCCTCCCACCCCCAAGGGAGGATGACTGGGAGACCTGGATAGACTATGTTGCCCCAAGTGCTAGAATGGCAATGCTCGGAAGGCTAAAAGCTAAAGAGGGTTAGTGTGAGAGCCCCGAGGTCCTGCCCTGGCTACCATCCGTGCAAACGGGCCAGTAACCCTGAAGCGACTGCACAGGCCTATCTTGAGGCCTTGGAGAATGTGTATGGGAGCCCAGATTCTGATGAGGACCTATGGTGGAGAGTAAGAAATGCACAACAGTACCAAGGGAGTTGTTGTCTGTGTATGTCTCTCGGCTGGAAAAATTGTTGCAAGAATGCCTCAGAAAGGGTAGTTTGCCAGCGATTGAACTGGACCGAACCAGACTGGACAGAATCCTTAAGTCTGCCCCTCTCAGAACTGCTGTTGCTTCAGTTCGCCTGGCAAATCGACTGGAATCCCACCCTCCTATGATGAGTTAATGAGAGAAATTCGAGGAGTTGAGAAAAGGCGACCTCGGAGGTACCTGCACCAACAGCTGTGGCTACGACCCGAGTGACTGAGGTGACCCATCAAGTGAAGTTCAGGGGCAGAGGTTGACAGTCAATGAGTGCTCTGACAAGGAAAAGATATGCCACAATGGGGCGAACTGTTGAGAGAGATCCGGAATTCAAAAACAGTCCTTTATGAAGGCCACGCCTGCAAGTACAGGCCCTGACCTATATCCGACTGCATCTGCTATGGGGTGGGGTACCCACCCATGTATCTCCTGCTGATAACAGCTCCAAACTCAATTCCTTGACCATGGAAGTGGAGAAACTGATGAGATGTCTCCAAATGCTTATCACGCCGCAGACAGAGATGGCACCAAGGTTTCCAGTTAGTAATACCCCGCCTGGCTCCCAGTGTGGCGCCTCGGCCAGCTCAAACTCCAGAAAGTATGTTTTGCTATAATTGTGGGAAAGATGGGCACATGAAAAGGGAATGCCAGTCCCCAAAAGACACTGACAAAGTTGCATATAGGCTACAAGGAGAGCTTCGGAGAAGAAATCAGTGGTTAAGAGGTGCACGACATGATCCCAGTGAGGGCAGCAAAAATGCTAATTCACGTCCTTTTGTGGCAAGGTCAGTTGCCCAGGCCCCCACTACCGCCTCTCCAGACTGGTCCAGAATAGTGGGTCCCTCCATGGAGACCACTGTAAAGGTGAATGGAGTGTCTACAAGAGCTGTATTAGACAGTGGCTCCAAGTGACAATTATGTTCCAGGATTGGTATCAGAAGCATTTGTCAGACATACCATTACAACCATTAGAAGGACTGCATGTATGGGGTTAAGTGAGAAGGCCTACCCTATTCCGGTATATCGAATTTGGCTGTCTTCCCCACCTCCGTGGCTGGAGTGGCTGAACAAGTAGAGACCTAGCCTTAGTGTGTCCCCCACTGGACGTATGATGGTGTCCCTTTGTTGATTGGAACAAATGCTCATATGTTCGAAGGCTGGCACAGTTGTGTTATGAAAAACAGGGTCAAAGACTAGTAGAGCTTTAAGAGTTCGGCTTTAATTAAGAAGGCCTATGAGGCACAGAGAGATGCTGAAAAATAGAACCAGAGGAACCGGTCGAATTGTATGGAAGAAGGATCCTGAGTCTCTGATCCTGGCGCCAAATGCCCAGTGTACCTTACAGGAGAGGTCCGTATCAGAAAGGATGTTAAGAATAAAATATTAATGTTGGATGCACCAGGCGATGGAAAATTGCCAGAGGACTGCTGGTCAAGCCTAGTATTTTGCCCGCTAGAGCCCTATTATGCTCAGAAGGGTAATGGTCCAAGTTCATAATGTGTCTGAAAGAGACATTCGAGTAAACAGAGGTTGCATCCTGGCTAATGTGCATTGTGCAGACACTGCAGTGCTACCCAGCAGCAAGAGTTCAAGGAAGAATGACAGAGTAACGCCTGACTTGTTTGATTTCGCGACTCCCGCTGCCAGCTGAATGGAAAGTGAGGATCAGTGAGAAGCTTGCCCAAAGAGACCAGGTGTTTTCTTTAAAGGAATGGGATGGTGGATGCGTGCAAGGAGCTGAGCACAATATCCGGCTGCATGACGAAGACCATTTCGTGAGAGGTCTCGACCTGCACCTGCTGACATAGATGATGTGAGCGGCATCTGCAAGAGATGTTAGCTGCTGGTGTAATACAAGAACCAGAAGCCCTTATGCTTCCCATTGTGGTAGTGAGGAAAAGAATGGAACAGTAAGGATGTGGATTATCGCACCTTAAACCGGCGGACTATCCTGATCAGTACACAATGCCCCGCATTCAGGATGCTTTGGACTGCTAAGCGGGAGCAAGTGGTTCTCTGTGCTGGATCTCCGCAGTGGGTACTACCAGATCCCGATGGCCCCAGAGGACCGTGGAGAAGACGGCCTTTATCTGTTCGCTGGCTTCTATGAATTCAAGGAGGATGCCTCAAGGGATTTCAGGTGCCCCAGCCACTTTTCAACGATTGATGGAGCGTGCAGTGGGGATGAACTTACTAGAGTGCCTGGTATATCTAGATGATGTTATTGTGTTTGGCAGCTCACTGGAGGAACATGAGAGCAGATTATTTAAGGTATTGGACCGACTGGAGGACTTTGGCCTTAAACTGTCCATTGATAAGTGTCAATTCTTTCAAACATCAGTAAAGTATGTGGGACACATAGTATCCACCGAGGGAATAGAGACCGACCCAAGTAAAGTTGAGGCCTTGACCACCTGGCCACAGCCCAAAATCTGAGAACTGCAAAGATTCCTGGGATTCTGTGTGATTATCGCGCTCATCAAGGACTATTCAAGAGTGATCCGCCTTTACTTAACCTTACTCAAGGGTATCCCCAACCCACAAAAATACCAAAGTCAGCGCCCTCAAGACTGAAAGAGTGTATTTTCATCCGAGTGAAGTATTTGGGCCCGCTGGACTCCTGATTGTGAGACTGCTTTTCATGAGATCATATATCAACTTACCCATGCTCCAGTGCTGGCCTATGCCGATCCAAGAAAACCTTACGTCCTGCACACTGATGCTAGCTTGCAAGGGTTGGGGGCTGTGTTGTACCAAGAGCATGAGAATGGCCTGAGACCAGTGGCCTTTGCCAGTAGAAGCCTGACCCCATCCGAAAAGAACTATCCTGTACATAAGTTAGAGTTCCTAGCTTTGAAGTGGGCTATTGTTGACCAATTCCATGAGTACTTGTATGGGGCTAAAATACTAGTAAAAACTGACAATAATCTTTTGACCTATGTGCAGACCTCAGCTAAGTTGGATGCCACTGGCCATAGGTGGCTTTCTGCATTATCTACATATGACTATGCTCTCGAATACCGAGCAGGTCTGAACCACATAGATGCTGATGCTCTCTCCCGGAGGCCTGTTCCCGGAATGATTGGGTCCGATTGGCAGAACCTGACATTCGGGCACTCTGCCGAAGTTTGACAGGAGGAACAAATGTCCACGGACGCAGTGGACTGCATGGTGGATTGTTGGGAGCCTCTGAGATTGCATACCTGCTGCTTATTGCCACTTTTCTGCAATAGACATTGGTGCACTGCCTCAGCTGGACAATGACAGTATTCGGCGGGCTCAATCCGCGATCCCATGATCAAAGCAGCTTTAGAAGCCCTCTATGCAGGAAAAGATGTGTCCAAATTACGCTCCACTGATTTGAGAACTGCACTGTTATACAAAGAAGGTCCTAAGTTGAAACTGATCAATAAACTGTTATACAGAGAAACAGTAGACAGAGGGGACAAGTAGACAAACAACAACTAGTGCTGCCCACTGCCTTTCGAGACTCAGTACTGAGGTCCTTGCACAACCACATGGGGCACCTTGGTATAGACAGAACACTTGACTTGGTGAGATCCAGATTCTATTGGCCTAAGATGGGGCTGATGTGGAGCAACACATTCGAACTTATAGTCGCTGCTTACAGAGGAAAGCTTTCCCCAGAGGGCTACCCCTTGTTAACATCACCACCAGTGCACCCATGGAGCTGGTCTGTATTGATTTTCTGAGTTTGGAGTCAGATCAAAGAAATATCAGTAATGTGCTGGTGGTCACTGACCATTTCTACGAGATATGCCCAAGCTTTCCCCACCAAAGACCAGAAAGCATCCACTGTGGCCAAAGTACTTGTAGAAAACTTTTGTTCACTATGGGGCTCCACAAAGAATCCATTCTGATCAAGGGAGAGACTTTGAGAGTCGTCTGATCAAAGAGATGCTTTCTCTGTGGGGAGTCAAAGTCCAGAACCACTCCTTACCACCCCAGGGGACCCACAGCCTGAACGTTTCAACCGCACTTTGCTAGATATGCTAGGCACCTGCACCCAAAGGACAAGCCTAGATGGAGCCAACAAATTAGCACCCTGGTACATGCTTATAACTGCACCAAAGTGATGCCACTGGATTCTCCCCTACCGCCTGATGTTTGGAAGAGAAGCTCGACTACCAGTAGATGTGTGTTTTGGGGTCTCTCCTGATGGGGTTCAAGCTGACAACTATTTACAGTATGTGCAAAAGTTAAAGGCTCAGCTAACTCATGCTTTCAACTGGCTCAAACCATGGCTGCCAAAAGAAATCTGGCCAACAAAGAAAGGTATGATAAAGGTGAAAGCACAGGAACTCCAGGAGGGAGATCGGGTATTGCTAAGAAATCTGGGACTGCATGGCAAGCACAAGATTGCTGATAGATGGCACCATCTCCCTCACATTGTAGTGGGCAAACTAGATGACCCGCCAGTGTACAAAGTAAGGCCTGAGAATAATTCAAAGATGTAAAACAATGCATAGAAATCATTTACTGCCCATTGGACAAATCTTAATTGAGTCTGAGCCCTAGAAGATGCCCCTCTGGACCAGTGACTAGAGCTGCTGCTAAGAAAAGATCAAGAAAGTCTGCACCTACAGAAGCAAAGTTAAAGTGTTCCCTCCACAAGTCCCAGTTGAGCATGACTGTCAGTCCATATCGGAAGAAAGTGAGAGTGACTTTGAATACTATCCTTCTTATGAACTGAGTCAATTGTTTCTGGGCAATCCCTAGTCAATACTGGAGACAAAGCTGGGCCTTCTGGACTGTCTAAGCTCCCCAGCTTCATCCCTGGAGCCAATGCTCCCAGAAAGTGAAGTGCAAAGCATCAGATCAGATGAAATGGAATCATTGTGCATGGTTGAACTGTTTGAGCTTTCAGGGAGGAAAATGATAGATTAGGGCAGACTGGTGATACACCAACAAGAAGAGTATTTTGAGTGCCCTGACAGTCCACTGCCAGTGTCCGAAAGCTCTCCATGCGAGCCAAATGTTGTGGACTCCAGAAACTGTAACTCCTGGAGCTGAAAGTGCCCCAAGTTCTAGCCTCTCTACCCCATGGAGACTCCCTGACAAGTGAGGACAATGCTGAAAATGAGGCTCAGAGTGCAGAGACTATAACAGTTCCCTAGAAAGACTGGTCGAGCTGTAAAGCCTGTGGTGCACCTCAGTGTATGATTCACTTGGGAGGCCTGTGGACTTGCCTCTCAATGTTGTCCATAAAGGAGTGTATGTGTCCCCGAGCTCATTGCCCAAACTGAGCATCAGTGCTAACTCCAAGTTACTTGTGTTGCCCTCTAGTATGGTGCCCTTGCCCCATCCAGCCCCAAGGTAACTGATAGGAAGGGCCCCTCTCTTCAGGTTTCATATACAAGAGGTAATAACTTGAGTTATGGTACAATGTGTATGTAATATTTGTAAAGAGTGACGTACTGCAATGTTTCAGAAATGTGTTCTTGGTAAAATGATATATTGACTGATGATTACATGTGCGAGCCTAATGCAAATGTATATGGTTGCAGTTGAAACTTATGGGGGTACTTGCTTGACGCGGACGTCAAGCTTTCCCAGGCCAGGAAGGGTGTAACCCCCCTGCAAATTGGGGTTCCCAAAAGACTTCCAGGAGCTTGCTTGAATGCTCCAAGCCTGAATGGTGTTTGGCATTTAAGCCATTTATCAGTGAGTGTTTTTAGAGCCTCTGGTACTGTCTCTTTAAGAGCTGTCTGCTTGCAGACATAATTAGTTTGTATGGGGGGACTGTGTGCTTCTCTGAGTACCACTCGAGCTGCTGCCATTCACTTAATTTTGCAGTCACCAGGAGTGCAAAGGAACCTATCTGAAAGATGTAACTGTTTGCCAGAAATTATTTAGAGTAATAATGAAATTACAGTTTGTCTAACCTGCTTTTTTGCAGTCAGAACTGTCTGCTAGTTCCCATTCTAGTTTTGAACTGCTGAACTGGACCAATCAGTGTGGGTAAGCTAGCTCTAAAATGGTGCCTTGGACGAATCAGAACTTGGACTCATAATCTGGAGCCAGCCACAAGAGGATTGTATGGGCAGTGACTCTGGGAGATGTAGTTTAGACTTCAGTGCCTTTTGGACCAACAGCAGCAGTCTATTGTGAGTGACAGCCAATCCAGTCAAGAACTGGGAGGAACTCAAAGGAAGTGCCCGTTTTGTCGGTTGGAGTTTCAGTTGAGCTTTGGCAGTGAAGAAGGAAGGAGCCCTGTGCTTTTCAGTGTGCAGTTTTAGTCAAAAAACGTGTGTAAGGCCCAGAGTTCCGGTCTGCAGCTTGTGTAACAGCTTGTTAGGACTGAATCATGTCCTGTGAAAAGAATCAAAGGATCTCTGAAGAGTAGAAACCAGGCTCACCCTGTAGAAGACTGGAGGAATTGCTGAAAATTGCACTCTGTCTGTCAGGAACTGAATCTGCTGTGTGTTCTCCGGTATTGTGCAGTAATTGCGATTGGGATACAGATGCAGCCTGCCTGGTATAGTGCTTTCTTTTATATGGATGTGTGAAGAGGTTTGTGTACCTCAAGTGAGCCCTGCTGACATTGAAGGACCCTATCTTATTTGGAGGTCGTGAGTACTAATTCAGGGTCGCCCTGTTGAATTGCCACATTAAATCCAAATGGAATTACTGTACTGCTGACTGTTTAATTCTCCTTTCTCTGTGTGAAAGGGCCCTACCAGCTGCCACGGTTTGGACTAGCCACTAGGGCTTGGGTACCCAGGACAGTAACTGATAGGGATAGGCCTGTGCACAGAGCCATAGGTAGATTATTAGAGTGATAAGCTAATTAACCTGATTTCCCTGTCCTTGTTATATCCCCTAATAAATCAGAGCTGCTTGTTTCAGCAAAGTTATACTGCCTGAGGTATTTGTCTATGTTAAAGTACTGTACTGTGATTGTTGCACTGTATCTCATTTCACAGGAGGTCCCAGTGCCGGAACCAGACCTGGGGGTAAGTGTATACTGTGAAGGTAATTCTGATATATTGTGTGGGCCACTAGTGGGAAGAAAGGGGGGTTGCAGTGTCCCAGAGGGCTGTGACCAAGTTAGTTTAACTATTGCAAACCCTGACCTCTGGGTGGAGGCACCCGCCATTGGATCCAGGCCCCTCAACCTGTTAGTGGCAAATCAGGCAGGGGTAGTAGCCCCTGGGATAGCGCCATCTAGGGGTTACACACAGTACACATACACTATCTTCTAACTAGTTATCTACCCACAGGGTGGTAGGGTTTAATTCTATTAGGTTTGTATTCAGAGTCCTTAGACTGCCTCTGTCCATACAGTAGTTTAATTACATACAGACACATTACTGAACTCTGAACATATTAGGATACATGGCCTCATTTACTTGGGGGTTGTTGACAGTTTTTTTCCCAATTTGGCACTTATACTGACAATTGATATTACTGTACCTGGTATAAAATCTTGTTATAACGCTGTTGAGGTTTATGGAATATAATAACTGTTGCGTGTACAGTTGGAAAAATGTCTCCAGTTATGTTTTAAACTGTAATAATGGTGTGTGACAGTTGCTCACACTAGGTTAACTTTATTTTAAACCCTCTTAACGCCATATATAGAAAATTTTGGTTATTATAGTTTTGTTTTAACATACATAATATCACATTTTAACATGTACTTAAGTGAGAATTAAATCCAACGGTTCATTAAGATTGTACTCACTGCACATGCTGAGACATTTAGAATTTATGATAGTTGAACTTTCTGCTGGGAAGGTTGTTATCTTATTGAAATGACACTTTGACCTTGAAGGCATCTCAACTAATAACAAACTGGTGAGGTCTGGTTCAACTGTTTCTAACTTCAGTGAAGGTTTAAATGAGTATTTTAAACCAATGACAGTTCTTTCTGGGGTTTTTTTTATGTATGTTCTGGGCATTAATAGTTTGTGAGTTTCTGAATAACTGCCATAAGCTTCCGAGGAAGAACTTCGTTAGTCTGAAAGCTTAAGCACTTTATTCTTTTTGTAACATCTATGTTGGTCCAATAAAAGGTATCAAACCATTTGCTTCTGGATCTGACAAAATACATCAGCTTTAAGATGGTATCTCTCCCTGTAAGCAAATAAATAAGCACCAATGTGTCAAATCTGACTTTCTGCTTGGTTGAGTTGTGCAGATCTTGCTTCTAGAAAAGGTTGATTCTACGGCTTTGACTAGATCCATGTCATATTTTGCTGGTCCAGGAGTTAGCTGGGATTTTGCTTGTTTTCTGGTTATGATTGCTAATACCTGTCTAAAAGATGGCATGTTTCCTGAAGCTCTAAAATGGGCCTTGGTGAAACTACAGCTGAAGAAACTGTCACTATATTAATAGTTATGATAGCTATCGGTCCGGAGAAGGTGTTTTCTGTGCATCTGCAGCTTCACTTAGACAGCTCTGGCACCAGATATAGTAGGGATATGCAACAAGGTGACTTTTTTATCTTCCGGTGTGAGGGGCAGGACCATAACTCATGAGGGGCAAAACCATGAGTGAGTTATGAAAGTCCTGCCTCCTCACAAATGATGATAAAACTGCATATTGTGAGTCTGACCATTGCATACCCAGTTTACACTACATCAGTTTACTTATTACAGCTAAGTGATGAGCACAACTGTTGTGATGTCCTCAGCATTGTGAAAGCTGCTCTCCGACTGATTCAGTATTCCATTATGATATACCCAGCTTTGCTAGATATGAATTGTGACATACCACAAAATGCAAAATATCATGATATCTTTCAAAGTGGGTCCAGACATTTTGGTTCTGTTCTGTGGCATTTCTCTACACTGGTTGCATAATATGCAGTTTTGTTTCATGCCAGGTAATAGCATGGAGACCGCATGAATCAAAGTAGTAAAAGACTCTTTTCTATTGATGGGCAACAACCAACTGTCCATGCTTATAGTGCTCGATCTATCAGTGGTATTTGGCAGTGCCGATCATGAGGTACTGTGGCACTGGTGGAGGACATATGCAGAGGTGACTGGGGGTGGGGCTGTTGTTGAATGGTCCAGTTCATGCCATTTGGTATGGTCTCAGTCAGTGATGCTTGAACTTTTTCATCACCACTGTCTGGGATCTAGTAAGATGTTCCCCAGAAATCATTCTTGTCACCATTACTGTTCAACCGATGTATGACGCCATTGAAGAGATTATGTGGAAGTACATTATAAGTTGCTGCTGTATTGATATACAGATAACACCCAGCTGTGCTGTTCCTTTTCTGCTGAAAATGGTGGCAGGGGACATAGATTTTAAAACCATATTAATTTAATAACATTTTAAATTAAGCACTTCAGGCCCTACGCGTTAAGGTGCGGGTCACCTATGCACTGTGAATCCACAGTGCATAGGCAACCCTAAGACTCTGAGCTGCACATCAGGGGTCCCATGGATCCCTGGTGGCATCCATGGAAGGGACATGCATCTCATCCACACCTGATCCCCCAGCTATTCACACAGCTATGGGCACAGGTGGTTCAGAGGTGTGCCTGCACTCCATGCCAGAGTGTTGGGCAAGGGTGCACAGGATACAGCAATGGGGACCCTGCTGTATCTTTTGTGCACCCTCCCGATGACACCCACCAGCTGTGGCGGGGCACGGAATCCCTCCATCATGATGCCCCAGCTCACCGGGCTGACAGGGAGGGATAGGGGCATCCAGTCAAGCACTCACCCATATATTTAAAAAATGGCAGATTCATGCCTACCCAGAATCCCCTACTCACACAGAGCAGGGGATCCACTTTGGGACCCAGGATGGGCATTCAACTGGCTGCCCACCTATGTCTCTCAATCTGCCCACCATGCAGCTACATGCCTGGTGGGCAAGTCCACCGACAGGCACCCTATGGGGTATGCAGTTGTGCATACCACACACCCAACATGTTTCTCCAGGTGTGTATCTATGTGGGCCAAGTATACATGAATCACATGTATCTGTCTGCAATAGTGCATGGCCCCTCATTATGCTTAGGCAATGTCACAGCTGGAGTATGGTGTGTTCCAAGGCCGAAAGCCAAGATCTACTGCATCCAAGAAGTGATATTGGCAGTTACCAAAATGATTATTAAAATTGGGTAAAATAAAATGTATCGGGTCTGTATGTTTTAATGGTAGAACTCTCACCTTATGTGTCAGAAGGTATCTACTGTATGTGCTCAAATCTTAAAGTGATAGGCTCACACTTAGTACTGTGCAATAGTGGGAGGGTGCTGCACTGTCAGTGCTGCACTACTGTATGTGGCACACTTTGAATTTATTGTTAAATCAAGGTCTCAGCAAAACTGGTGTCAAGTGGAAGGCTGCGTATTTAGTTAACCCTTAGCATATTTTGTATCCAAAGAAAGGTGCTCTTTAGCTGTTCCTGTAGAAGGGACTCCTTTTCATTGGCAGAATTGCTGCTATATTTTCCAAGCAGTACATGAAACCAGACAGAGTGGTGGGGTTGCAGGATCCAGTTACTGCTGCTGCTGGATTTGCAGAGCATGTATCTGTAACTCCCTTGACTTTTTTGAGCCTTTATTTACAAAACTAGGATTATGGTACCAAACCTCTCACTGCTTCAACCCTGACACACACAAAAAAGCTATTAGTAAACAATCTTTACTACAGTGCATCTCTGGAATATGCACAGGTTGTCTACACAATAGTAAATATATCAATGTTGCAACAGTGTATTAAAATTTGTAGATTTACAGTATGCTGCTAAGAAACACACTGATATAATAAACTTCAGAAAACCGGTAAGAACACCATTGACTGACCCTGGCAAAGTTTAATAGTCATGCAACTGTATGATTGATAAACACTTTCAACTATCCTGTTAGTCAAAACTGTTAATGTTTATGTAATTGGGTCCCAAGTAAAAGAATTATAAACTACCAAAGAGAAGGAGACCCATGGGTGACAAGTATTGTATGCATATAGCCAGTAACTTAATAACAGAAGGGTCAAAACTAATCAGGATTCTGACGCAGATTTGGGTCCTGAGAATATGGGTCAGAAGCTTTTCATATCTGTCTGTCCCTGCTGCCACACTTTATTTACAAACATCAAAATGTATACATTTCAGTAATTCACATGTATAAATTTCAGTAATCTGTCCTTGGGTAACATGATGTTACTCAGGGAACAGCCAACTGACTGACATTTAACATGCCTTATTGGTTGCTACAAGCTCAGAGCTTAAACCTACTAAAGTCACTTCTGAAGTACTTAGCTCCAAGTCTGTTGTCTGACTCCAACCCTGGATGCTTGCAGTCTGCACTGATGAACTCTGATCTGAAATATCGCAAGTAATAACCTTTGTGTAGGAGCTAGTGTTAGGCATTACTGGTCCCCTTGGGGTGCTTGGTGGTGCGTACCATCACTAATACTCCATCGCAACGTGTACAGGCTCTGCCACACATCACAGAGCTTGCACAGATACCCAGGAAACTCCAGCTTCCAATCAATGATGCTGGTGTCTTTTTTTTCTCTTTTTTTTTTCTTTTTTGCTTAAGTGCATTTGCCTAATGAGTTCAGCTTGCTTTAATGGGCAAGGTTATTCATTTGGAATACTTATGGACTGAACTGGGTAATGCAGATATTTTTTTTTATGGATGAATATGAATGCAAACTACTATACAAACACAGTACTGCAGCATGATATTGTACAAGATGGCATTATAGGCTTGAAATAAAAAATCAAATTATTTGTCTATAGAGTGTATATAAATGGCATTCCCCAAAAAACCACTGAATAGACACCAGATAGATGTGGCCTTTAAAGTCCTGTGGAACGGAGTCCTAAGACATTTGTCTCACATGAAAATCAAATCAGTAATTACTGTGGTTTTACATGTTAAGCAATTACAGTTCTGACTGATAGACTTCATAAGGATGGTACATTTTTCTTAATAAGACAGGGCACGATTTTTTATTTATTTATTTATTTATTACTAGGATTACAAAATACCTTTGAACCACGGGTTCTTTTACAAAGGTTTCGCATCAGCAAAGGGTGCAAGCAAAACAGTGGTAAGATACAATATAGGGTCAGGAGGTTAACATAGAAGTAAGCAGAGGTGAGCTACAATACAGGTCAGGAGGTTAATTTAGTAGCAAATGACTGTACATGTGTATAGACTAGTACAGTAGCAAACAGTCAGTGGCAAATATCAATGCACAATTAACAATATGGGTGTGTATATGTAGCAAGACACAAATATGAATAAAAATCCATTCTGGGGGTGACATAAGTGGAGCAAGGGGTGGGGGATAAGAGGGAGGGTAGGGTGGGGAAAGGGGTTAGACAGTCATGGATTTGACATTGTCATAAGTGCAAGAACAGAACGATAAGTGTTAGGTAGTCTGGGGTGGAGCAACAGGAGATAGGGTGATAGGGAGGGGGAGACAGGAGGAGAGGAGTGGGAGAGGGGTGGAATGGTAGGTGGGAGGTGAGGGGGTAGAATGGTAGGTGGGGGTGGGAGAGACGGGGAGTAGCAGGGGAAGGAGGGGTGGAGAGAAGTGGGGAAGGTAGCAAGGGAGGAGAGAAGAGGAGGGAGAGGTGAAACAACTAGGCAGAGCAGTCACAACTGCTGAGGTCAGTGAGGTGCTGGTGGAGTTTATGTTTGAATGGGCCAAGCTTGTTTTCAGCTGCAATTTCAGGGGGAAGGTTATTTAGCAGCAGGGGGGCCCTGATGTGGAAAGCACGTTGAGCCTGGTTGGTACGGCAGAATGGAACGATACATGTTGGTTTGAGGGAACTGCGAGTAAAATGTGCAGTGACTGCGGGCAACATTAAGGCATGAGTTGCAGGGGGTGTGAGGTTAAGGCAAATTTTCTTAGCCAGTAGGCAGGTCTGGTAAACAAGTGTACAATTTAGATTGAGCCAGTTGCATTGTTTGTAGAGATCACAGGTATGCATATGTTTCACTGCACCAGTGAGAAGTCTACAGCATTTGTTAAAGGCTGTCTTGACCCATTTTAGGGTGGTATCAATGGCAGCCCCGTAGGAGACAAGCCCGTAATCAATGATGGGTAGGACTGAGGCAGTTATAGATGCGCGCATAGCTTCTTTAGTAAGACAGCGACGGTGGTGGTAGAGGACCCCAATTCTTGAGTTGACTGATTTTGAGGTGTGTTGAACATGTGAGCTGAAAGACATTGTGCAATCAAGGGTAATACCAAGGTATTTAAACTCCTACACTTGCTCAAGTGACTGTTCAAGTTCATTATGTATGGTGAAGTTTATGGATCTGTATTTGCTATGGGAGCTATGGAACAGCATGGACTTTATTCTGTAATTCATCAACAGCTTATGTTGAAGAAGCCAGGTTTCAACTAGGCTGAAGTTCATCTGTAGCACCTTGGAGAGCGAGATGGGGTCAGTATGGGAGGAATAGAGGACTGCATCATCGGCATAGAGTATTAAGTTATTATTGCAAGCTACAGAAAGAGTATTGATGAAAAGGCTGAAAAGTAGAGGGCCAAGGATGGAACCCTGGAGTACACCAGAGTGGACAGGAAGGGCACTTTGAGAGAGAGAGAGAGAGAGAGAGAGAGTCAACGATTTTGACTTTTTGGCTCCTTGCCGAGAGGTAGCCTTCAAACCATTTGGTTACATCATTAGATAGTCCAAGGGAGGAGAGTGAGTGAAGCAGGAGCTGGTGGTTCACAGTGTCAAATGCCTTGGTCAAATCAATGAACACCGCATCCAGTAGGTGGCCAGTGTCAATCGCCTTATGAATATGGCTGGTGAAGTCAAGCAGGGCAGTGGTAGTACTATGGTCTTTTCAAAAGCCATGTTGCGGGCAGAGTAAGTTATATTTGTTGAGGTGTTTAGACAACTGGTCAGCTACAATTCATTCCAATGCCTTGGAGAGTGGTGGGAGGATAGAGATAGGGCGGTAGTTAGAGAGAAGAGATCTATCACTGCTTTTATGAATGGATGTGACCACTGCTGATTTCCAGAGCTGGGGGAATTGTTTATGAGAGAGTGAGAGATTCAGAGGTTTAGTGAGAGGTTGTAGGACAACGTCAAGGGAGAGAGAGAGAGAGAGAGGAGTTTGAGGTCAAGGGTATTGCTGCTGAAACTGGCTTTGTCTAGCACTTTGTTAAGATATCTTTTAGATTCAGACATGGATACTCTCTTAAAGTAGAATGGGGGGTATTACTGTGGAGATTGATTTTATTACTGAGGCAGGGACAGGCAGAGTTGTCAAAGAAGTTGGGGGGAAAGACACTGCTAAGATCAGTAAATGCGAGATTGAAGGAGTCCGCTATTTCTTTGGGGTCCTGTAAAGTGGAGCCATTAACCTCAATCATAGTGGGGAAGGATTTGCTTGGTTTACCCATGAGGCTCTTGATGTCCTCCCAGAAGAGTTTGCTATTTCTGCATGAGTTAGTAAGTTCCTGGTTGTAGAAGACTTGCTTGGTTCTGCGTATAGCTATTGTGCACTGGTTCCTAGCTGCTTTATAGAGCTGCATATCGTGTGGTTTCCCTGAGTCCATTGCTCAGTGCCAAAGATTATCTCGGTTTCGCATCATGGAGATGAGTTCGGACTTAATGCAGTGATTAGTGGTAGATTGAGTTTTGCATTTACATAGAGGGGCAAAACTGTTACAAACTTTGTTAAACTGGGCAATGAAGAAGTGAAGTGCTTGGTCGACACTGCTCAATGAGTCAAGGGGTGTCCAGTCAACCACTGACAGGGCAACAAGGAGTTGTGAAGTTTTCCTTTTGTTAAGATTATTTTATAGGAGAAAGAAGACTTAGGTTTAGGTGCCTTGTTTGACCAGTGGCAAATAACTGGGGAGTGATCACTGAAGGCATCTGGGAGAACTTCTGTGTTAGTGATTCTGCTGGGATGAGAGGTGAGGATCAGGTCAAGTAAGGAGCTACTACCAGACTTATAATTAAACCTAGCAATTTGTAGGAGTTTCTTACAATGGTGGTTATTAAGAATTTGTTATATAATGCCAATTGGGTGAAATACGCAATTATGCACTTATAATTTTATTGCCCCACCACTACCATTTCTGTATTATGGTAAATCTCACTTTTTAACAACAAATAGCTAGGAAACCTCTAAGCATACTGTGGTGACCTTTGGCAGAGTTGTGGCCACATTTTAGCTTTCTCTGCAATGATCTGAACTCTACAGCAAAAACAGCACTGATTACAAAACATTTCACATGAAATTAGTCTCCAGTCTCAAGTCATATTTAGAAACTGATATGTTTCTGTTTAAGAGAGTAGTTTTTTCCTTTTCGCTCACATACACAAACAATTAAAAGGATCTGGTCAGAGCCACAACAGCTGCTACTACAATAGTATTGATATATTGTGACATGCATTACTGACTTTAGAAGCAATTTAACAGCAAAAATCTATGTTATATTTGTTTGTTGTTTGCAGGTATATGTATGTATGTTGTTTTGTTTCCCCAAGAAGGAACACTAAACAACTGAATGTCTATTTACAGGTACTACTACTACTTTATATATTATAGGGGTGTGGTAGAGTCCCTATAGTTAGGGTTCAGCAGGCTGTTTAATATTAAACCCCTAACTTTGCACCTTAATAACTTTTCCCCTGTTCAACAGAACTGCAAGGACATTGCAAGGATGGTCTGGGGGGCAAGGTCTCTCAATTTGGCAAGTTTTGTTCTGGTCGGATGTGTGGATTCTGAGACCCGAATAGTGCAGTTTTAGGAAAAAGTGGTGTTTTTTTTGGTTTTTTTTTTTGTCATTACCTGCAGGCAGATGGTTTAGAATTTTTTTCTGAAATTTTCATCGTAGAAGGGGCTCACCTCAGAATAGTGCCTTTTGTTAGTTTGGCGAGAAAATATTAATCTATTCCCAAGTTAAACGTTTTTGACATTTCAGTTCTGAGCATGCTCAGTAGGGTCTTTCAGATAGATGCTTGATACAAGTCTTCCAGCTTATGGCAGAAGAATCTTCTTTGGGATTTCTCCTTCATGAGTCAAACTTTTTCTTTTGTATGGCTGCCATCTTGTTTTTGATTTAAAAAAAATGTTAAAAACCTAATAAAAATGATGTATTTTCAAAAACAAACATCTGAACCTAGGTAAATGGGACCTGTTTAGCTAGATTATGTTTTTTTTTTTTTTTAAAACCTGACCTGGAAATAACATTTCTGGGCACCAAAAACCCAGACTGCACAGCTTAGTAAGAGAAGCCATTCACCCGCATTCTCTGTATGAGAACAGCGGGACTTTCTTGACTTGTGAAGCTGCAGCTGGAGTCCTACTGCCAGCTTCAGTCTTACCAGTGAGCAGGTGATTGTGATCTTTCTCTCTCTCTCTCTCATCCCATCTATCTGTCTGTCTGCCTGTCTATCTATCTACATGTCCATCTAGCTTTTAAATTTTACTTTAGCTGACCAGGGTGTCCACCACCAGTATCGCTTCTCATGACCTCCTGCCTTCCAGGTCTCGCGGTTCCCCTTCAAGGGACACTGTCAGCTTTTTTCAGAGTTTTCAGGTAGAGTTAACAATTTATGCCTATTGCCAAATGTTTTACCATTGAATATTTATGTGGCAACAGATTTCTGAGAAGAATGACAATATCAGTGAATGTCTTATTTTAAGCAACCTGCCTGCTGCCCGTCACCAGCCGCTGATGCTAAGTCATGAGAAAATATAGCACAGATGTGCCAGTACACTCATTCGTGAATGAGTTTGTGATTTTCTTAGCTTGTATTAGTTTACTGAATGACTGCAGTGTCCTGAGCTTGCCAAAGCTGACCCTAAATGAAAACAAGCATTTTAAAAATGTTAATTTTCATTAAAGAACAACTTTGGCAAGTTCAAGACACTACAGTCTTTCAGTAAATGCTTGTAACTGATGCAAGGAAGAAATATCACAAACTCATTCATGAACAAGTGTACCGGCATCTTAGTGTCACATTTTCTCATGACCGTGTATCAGCCGCTGGCAGCGGGCAGTGGGCGGTCACTCAAAATAAAAAAATCACCATTTGTTACTGATATTGTCATTCTTCTTGGAAATCTGTTGTGATATGCATTTTCAGCAATATAAATATTCAGTGATAAAAATTTTTTAGCAACAGGCACAAAATTTTAACTCTGCCTGAAAACTCTGAAAAAAGCTGACAGTGTTCTAGCGGACTAGGGTGCCCACCCTGATACGGCTTCTTTCTACCCACTCCCCTCCAAATAGGTGGTGGCACCAGGGTGCCCACGATGAGCCACTGAACACCATCCTGGCATTGGGGTGCCTAATTTCTAGTGTTGGCTTTTGTGGCTCTACAATAAAGAAAACTGTCCCTTGGTGATCTTTTTTTTTAACCTATAAAAAGAAAATGGTACCTCGTTGATATCACCCCCCACCCTGACCACCCACTCAGCACCCACCACTGCAGACACTCCCCACACACCTTCACTCACCGGAACATGTGTAGATCCACTCTCCAATCAAAGAAATGTCTTACTACTGGAACCGGTGACTACAATATGAGGACATAAGTTAAGTGTGGTTTAATGTATTTCAGTGGGGTCAGAAGTTTTATTCATAACTTTGTCATTTTTGAAATTTTTTACACCAAATTTTCAACATGGCCTTTTTGCCCCACAACCCCAAAAAAAAAAAAAACAATGGCAGTGAAATTACACAAATCCATTCTGGAAAATTATTTCTTGGTCACTGCATACAATCACCTTTAAGGCAAGTTTTGACAATTTTCTCCAGCCTTGTTCATGAGGTGGGATCATAAGAAGGCTATGTTGAAAATTTTGGGTAAGAATATTTAAAAAACAACAAAGTTATGCGTGTACATTGACAGCTTGCAACACATGCTCATAAGTGTGGGAATGTTTTCACACCACCTCATGAACATGACAACTGTCATTTTCAAATCCTTGCCAAAATGTGTTTTTGGTACCTTGCTGTGGAATAACGTCTTGGGCAAGATTTGAAAACTTTCACCTACCGGGTTAATGGAGTGGGTTTATAACAAGCCTAAGTTGAAAATTTGGGGTTGAAATATTAAAAAACAACACAATTATGAAGGTACATTGACATTTTTCTATGCACAGTCATAAATTTGACAATTGTTTACATCCACTGCAGCACAGAAGTGCAGGTTAAGCAGACGCCCTGCACTTCCATATGTGTACAGAGTCTTCCCTTGATACACAGCCCGGATGGCCCTGTTCATTTGCATCTGTTCATGCAAATGAGGATATGATCCCACTATCTCAAAAAGAAAGGAAACTCTTGCAAAAAAATGCATGAATGCACCATTTAGGGTTCAACTTAATGCAGCAAAAGTAGGGAAATATGGTGTTAGGGTTTTGAACCCTAACTCCCCACCCCTACCCCCACAAAGCAGCAAAAGGAAAAAAACATTAGGGTGTTGGGTCTCCTGAGTCTTGGCAGATCAGTGGTGTGTCTTCTTTGGGGTTGCGAACCCTAATGCTCACCCCTCCCATCCAGCCCATAGCCTCCTCCTGAAGCACAAAGTACAGCTTCAAGTAGCGCCTCATAATGATATACTCTTCAGAGGTACAGAAGTATATCTTGCGACATGCTGCCAACAAAAATCTGGTGTAGCTTTCTTCACACAGGGCCCTGTGGGTTCTACCTGAAGAAAAGAGATCACATCTGACCTTGTTTGCTCAAGGGATTGGGTAAGCACTAAGGCACACAACCCAAGGACATTTTTGTCAGATGAACATTACTGCTAACAAAATGGTTACTAACAAATTTTGCTGTCTTATGATGCATCACATGCAGTAAACTGTGTTACTTATAAATCACTCACTTTGTGACTTGCAGGGCATCAGCAGAATTCTGGAAAGTAAAGTCCTGAGTAGTGCTGAGCGTGGTGGGCTGGGGTTCATTGGTTCATAGGCTGTAGCCTGAGTTAAGACTGTAAAAAAGAAAAGGAAGACCATTGCCTTCGGGGGTTGGGGCTACTAACGAACTAGGCACAGGAAGCTGCTGTTGATTATTGGGGGGTTGGAGATACTCCACGTGTTACAAATACTAATAAAAAAAAAAAAGGCTGTCGTGACTGAACTAACTCAGTGGGTGTGGGGAAGGGAGAGAAGTTACTCTCTGCAGCCTTGGCCATACCACTCTTCAAACTGTTCTGCCACCAGTGGTATCAGGGTACCCCCACCCACTCCACCTATGCAATCCAACATAGTAGCCTACATAGCAACACAGGCAAATACACAACAGTTGTACCTGAAGCCAGAGTGGCTGCACGGATGACAAACAACAACAGTGCCCTTGGCTGTGTAAGTGCTGCCCAAGTACCCCCCTGGGCTGGTAGTACCTCTTCCCACACCCTTGGTCCCAAACCCTGCCAGCATTCCTTGCCTGTTGGTGGGCTCATCTCCACTGCCTTGCGATGGCCAACATGAGGTCCATTAGGGATGCTGCTCCTGGCATGCTGTCATTTCACAATTCTGTTGCTTGAGAACCTGCAGTCACTCCTCAGTTGTGACTGAACTCTGCCTGCATGCTGTGGGCCTATTTATATGCCCTAGTGTCACTTGGACAAGCTCTGGCCAGTCAAACAGCTGCATGCAATGTTCGAGACAAATGTAGGGCTCACATTCTTTGAAATTCCCAAATAGAGGGATGGTACATCACTTATTTGAAGCAGGCATCCTTCCGACATGGTACAGGCAGTTTTTTTTTTGCACAAGCACGGCACAGGCCAGTTTGATGCAAGCAGTCCAGTATTTGACGCAAGCACCATCAGAAAATCAGAAATAAGTATAGATACAACCTGACTCTTGCAGCAGTTTTTTTGTTACCAACACTGTGTGTCATTCCATGACCTTTGAAACTCTGGTCCCGAATGAGCAACTGCATGTCATGGATGTATTATATTGAATGTCCTGTGTGGGGTACTGTCTTGTTTTATGGTTTCAATCAATAAATTAAATGTTCCTATAAAAAAATTATATTTTGATGTTTTTGCCAGAAATACATTATTACTTAAAAAAATAAACTATATGATGAGATTTGCTTCCCCACTAACAAATCCTGCTGCTGTAATGTTAACATAACAACATGGTATTTAAGGTCAGAGGGGACTCTAAATCAATCATGCCCCCCCCCACTTCATAAGCTGGCATGAATAACTATATGTTTGTACAAAAATGTACTAATTTAATGGGGTTCCCTTCCCATTCTACTGCTGAGAGTATCCACTGATTCCCCTGGTAAGCGGAAATCTGTCCTTGCTTACCTTGAAGGCCTGGACCCGATTTACAAAAGGCCAGGCAGCATTTTCCATTCTTTAATGCAGATGCTATGGCTTGTAATAACAGGTACAGATATGTAATAGTATTTGGGCAAGCTGCTGTTATATGTGGAAAACGTTGCAACAAGGCAATGTTTTGAAAAATGCATGCATGCAGCAAAAACGTATGTTGTGCTAGGGCCAAGGGCAGCCTCCCTTGCACAACTGTGTTTGCTGCACATGCACAATTTCTCCACTTACAAAAACCTGGCCCCTGTACTGTCTTCATATCTACTGTCTCCAGTGGTAGGCTGTACTGGCTACACAACAGCATAGAGAATAATTAATTCAGTGTTTAGTGAATAGTGGATGGTGCTTGGATATACTTCATTTTAGCCTTTCTCTATTTCTGCCCTCAGTAGAGGAGCTGGGCAGCGATAAGGAAGGCCCAGTACCAGGGGTGAGAAGAGTGCCAGAGGAGGAGGAGGAGGCGGGGAGGATAATGGGAGCTCAAAACACTCTGAGCGTAGATTGCAGGGAGAGGCTAGCTTATACTGAAGTAGTGGGAGGAGTGTATTCCCCCACACTGAATCACAGGCAAAGCCCTCCTATTCAATGTTTGTTGAATAGTGGATGGTGCTTCTGTATACTTAACGTTAGGGTTTCTCTATTCCCACCCTCAGTAGAGGAGCTGAGCAGTGATAGGAGGCCCAAAAGAAGAGAGATTAGCTGCTTGATATTGTGATTTGGCAACTGTGAGGATTTAGCAGAAAGTTGATGAAATAGTAGATTCTCAGGGATGAGAAAAGCTAGACAAATGGCTCTTGAGACTGGAGTGTTCATAGTAGGGTTGAACGGGCTCCGTTGAGGTTCAACTCCTTCCAGGAGAACATTGCTTGCCTGCCCACTCTGTATTCCTTCAAAAGGCACCTAAAGAATGTTATTATATGTGAATTCCTATGTGTCTGCCATCGCTAGCACTAAACTAAGTCACCTTCTTCCTTTATCCCTACTACTGAACTTATATTACTCACTCAATTGCACTCTGCATTTGGGTGCTTACCCCCCACCCCTTTTCATTAGCATTTAGTAATGTTCTAACACCCTCTTGTTTTGACAACTAACAGGTTCACTGATGGGCTCAATAAATTGCCTGTTTCTGGTGTGTAACGGACTGTGTTTATAACCTTATCCTGTTTTGTACCCTGTATTTTTGAGTACTTTGTGTACATCTCTTTGTCCTGGAATGTTTCTTCTTATCCTGTTGTACCATGTTTCCTTGTATACCAGTTGACTGAAATGTTTTTGACGTGGAACCTATGTAAAGAGCTCTGAGCTCAATTGGTCTAATCCAAGAACTGAAATAATAATGAAACAGTATACAAGTCCAATGAGTTTCTGAATGAAAGTCCATTGACAGGAAGTTGTTTCAGAACTTCTGGATGATATACTACAGAGTTTAAGCAAGCATGATATGTTTGACAAAGTAGCATTGGATTCTTGATCAATTTTTCTTTAAAGTCATAAGATATGATTTGAGGTTTGATGACAGAGGTTACAGATGCAAGGACATGGCTGAAGAGGGGAATTCCAGTGGTAATATGCTCAGGTAGCAGGTGTTAAGGCGGACCACAGAGAATGGTAGTTTGCTGACAATCAGAATGACATTGTGGAATCTGCTGTGAAAAGATATGATGAAAGTCCTGGATTGATATCGAGATGCAGGAAAATTTGTTTCATCATAAAACTAGGAATATGACCACAAGCTGGGTAAGTTTAGGTATGGAGGACCCAGCCAGCTTCTTTATGAACACGTGATGGAATAGGGCTAAGATCTGCCCTATAGCTGGTTTCCACTATTGGCTGATTAATTAAAAGGATTGAGATGGTCCCTATAATAAAAGGTGTTGTTCCTTCTGCCTGGAAGCTGTCCTATATTATCCCTGTATTCAAAAAAGTGGACTCAAAAAACCTTAGTAACTGCAGGCCTATTTCCATCCTACCAGTGCTGAATAAAATCCTCAAAAAAATGGTTGCTGCCCAGCTCACTAACTACTTGATAAATCACAATCTTCTGTCTCCACACCACTTTGACTTTAGGAGTGGTCATAGCACCTCCACTGCATTACTTACGCTTACTAACCATATAGCTACTGTACTGCTATGGGTAGAGGTGATTACTCTGGTACAGTGTTGAAAGTCCTAAGGCTTTTGACCATGTTGACCACTCCATACTTAATATTAAGCTTAAAGATCTTGGTCTGTCACCTTCTGCACTTAATTGGTTTAATAATTATCTCCAGTATAGACAGCAGTTGGTCAAATTTGGCATGTTCTTCTCTGCACTCGTGGCATCCACTGATGGGGTCCCCCAAGGCTCTATACTGGGGCTGCTTCTATTCTCAGTACATATAAACAAACTGCATGAATGCCTGAAGTACAGCATGTTAACAACACTATATACAGATGACCGTGTACTTGTTGCTAGCTCTAATGACATCTGCAGAATAAATAGTATGCTTTCTCATGACCTACAGGCAGTGCAGAACTTTTTTTTTTTAAAACAAACTGCTCTTAAATGTATCTAAAACACAAGCTATGCTTTTTGGTTCCCCTCCTAAACCAAGAAATTGCCAGAATTCAATTCACATTTCCTGTAATGGTGGTACGTCCCTTAAGGTTGTGCAGTCCTCTAATTACTGTATTTAGGTGTTATTCTGGAACCCTCTCTTGATTTTCACCTGTATGTCTTGAAGACCTGTAAATCTGTAAATTCTAGACTCGGCTTGGCCTATAGAGTCAAACATAATCTCACCTCAGGTGCCTGTTTATCTGTTGCAAGGGGTATACTACTTCCTAACTTAATGTACAATGTAGCTGTTTATGCATCCTCAGCTTCAAAGCTGGCATTAAGGAAATGGGACATAACCTACAATAACATATGCAGCATTGTGCTTGCAACAACTAAGCTTGACCACCACGGTACCTCGTATGTCAGACTGGAGTGGTTTCCTTCCAGAGCACTGCATGATTTAGCCACAGGAGGTACTGCCTATAACATTCTGAACTGTTAATTGCCTCAAAATCTTGCTGCTGTGCTTCACACACAGAATAACCCTTATCACCTAAGGTATACAGATCATGACCTGCTTGTCCTTCCCAAACTAAAGACTAATCTTGGAGAGACTGCATTTCTGAACTATGCTCCTAGGATGTGGAACAGCATTCCCTATGAAATTCGAAGATGTGAAAATCCTTGGGGCTTTTGCAATGCATTTTGTAAGCATCTACTAAGTACTTGTAACAGGGTTGAATAAGGCCCGGCCCCATTTGTTATGCAGAAAGAGTTTAAACACAAGAGTCTGTTCTATCTTCTTTTCTGTCTCTTGTCTGTCTGGTTGTGCAACCAAATTTTCTTGTGAGACCTAGGAACTGATCACTGTGACGGTTTCACAGTTCTCCGCCTCTCACTATCTCACAGCATTCCTTTGCTGTTCTGTCTTTTCTCCCCCCTTGTATATCTGCAGTTATAAAAAAATATATGTGAATCTCTTTATAAAACTGTATGTAATACTGGGATCCATTGTTTAAAACTGTATATAGTTTTACTGTTAAAATGATTGCAGAAAGCTATTTGAAACTCAAGGGGTTAACCTGAAATGCAGCTTTTAAGCCTTTTGCAGAGATGCAAATGAGAAGTCAGTTCTGGGTCACTATGTTCTTTTTGCTTCACTTGCTGAAACTGACAAGAACACTGTGTGAGAAGCAGAATATTCTCTTAATGAGTTCTCCAAAACTTAAGAGCAGCAATTCTTTTGCTAGACAGAGACTGAGACTGAGATTGAAAATTGAAATGCTTCTCACACAGTGTTTTTGTCAGTTTCAGCAGGTGCAGCAAAAAAAACATAGTGACCCAAAACTGATCTCTTGAAAACTAAATAAATAAATAATGAGGCAGCTCTGATGGTGATTTTTTTGGATTAAAGAAAATGTTGAAATATCTCAAAGGTTGCAGCTGTAGGATGCTGGAAGGCAGTGATTCAGGAATACTTGAGATAGCAGAAGATCCATGAGTTACAGTCAAATGAGATATTTCCAAGAGGTGAGATCAGAGGCAAGATGATGAAATGAAGATATTGACATTTTCAAGGACAAAATATTTCTGCATATGTGAACTAAGCATGAGGCCCCACGAAAGGAGATATGCAGAAACAGTGCCAGGCTGGCAGCCTTTGTCACTAAGGTTATGGCAATGATTTGGTTTAAGGGGTCTGCCTCAGATATCCAAGTTGAGCAGAAGAAGGCATCAGGAGGAGCAAAGCAGAATCTTTGAAGAGAAAATGGATGTGAAGCATGCTTACTGCCTAGAACAATGATAATAAAACTGATCGTTATTGATGTTCCAGTTTGGAATGTATTGAAAACTCATGCAGTTGTAGCTCAGGAGCAGGATGATGATAATCAGAGAATTATGGCTTTTATATGATGCCAATATCTGTGATGCAATATGAATACTAGTCCAGTTTCTCGGATAGACTCTAGGGTGAAGTAATGTGTATCAGGATGAAGCTGAAAGTGAAATGAGGATAGATGTTTTCATCAATCTGGAATTTATTGACTTGAAAGGATAGCAACATCTTTGCAGGAAACTTATTCGATTTTGAAGGAATCACAAGATGTGATGAAGGAATGTCTATTTTCTTCATTTCTTCAAAGGTAGCCCTGTGAAGATAAGTTGAATGGAACAGTTAAATTGTGGAAGCATGACGAATGAGGAAGGAGCAGCTAACTTCTGTCAAGTTGGCAGCTCTGAATGTTATGAAGAGTTTATAGTTAGCAGCATGTACTGCAGCTGGAAGTGGGGGAAGTTACAACGAAGATGAGTTTTGAGAGAAGTGACGTGATAGTAGCTCTGATGTGATTGTTACAAGCAGAGGCATGAAGGTCAGATGAGGCAGAAGATGGTTGAAATGAGCAGGATAGATATATACCCCTTATCAGGCTGAGGGTTGGTGTTGTACATGAATTGAGCAGTCTTCTTTCTCGGAAAAAGCTGAAGGACAGTACTGAAGTTCACTAAGTAAAAATGAGGGATGGTCCAGTCCTATGTTGTATGGACAACAAGGTTTGAATGGAAAGGATTTGTGACTGAAGACATCCAAGGGAACCCCAAGGGTTATCATCTAACTCTGGAGATGTAGGACCAGGGAAGTAGAGGCTTCATGGAGTGTGAAAGTGAAGGACTCTTTAAGATGACTGCTTGATGGAAGAAGTCTGAGGGGGTACCCTGAGGACCTTCTTTGGAATACAAAGATGATGAACCACTAGGAGTAGTATATGCTTCATGTAATACAGATGTGAGAACATTTGGAAATGATGTATGGCTGATGAAGTCCAAGGGGAACCCGAGGACCTTCTTCAGATTTGACAAAGAAGGAGCAGAGAGGAGGAAATGCTTCATGGAAATAGATGGGAGGGATCTTTACAGAACTGATGCATGTTTGAAGAAGTCTGAGGGAAATCCTGAGGACTGTCTTCAGAATCCAGTGATGAGAACAGTACAAGCAGAGAGACTATAGTGCCAAATACAACTTCATAGTGTGCTTCATGGGAGTGAATTCCAAGTGAAGGAATTAGTCTTTTACAAACTTGGAAGGATATGGGATGGAGTACTCCCTTGCAAATTCAAGGGGAATGGATACTGCTGGTGGCACTGAGAATGAGGGTGAACCCCAGGCAGCTAGGCCAGTGAATGGACACTGTTGTGGATGGAACACCCCACTGGACAGTGATTACTTGAGCTCTGCAGGTTGCAGAATCTCATCTCTGGCAGACAAATGAAGCTCTGAATCTCGAATCAGCTGAAGAATTGGAGTGCAGGATGTTTTTGATGAAATGGAAGTTGTAGTATCACATGTCTGGCAGACAGCTTGAGTTCTGGTGTGTGTTGGATACATTGTGGAAGATGTGATGAATTCAGAATGAGAAGCGAGTTTGATATGGTGATTGATAAAAAGTTGAATGCTTCAGCCTCTGGTGGACAAAGTCAAACTCTACCTACACTCGTGAACCTCTTGAAGGTACGAGTTAGGGAGATGGAGTCCGTTATAGCTGCCCAATACTGTATCAGATGAGGAAACTGCTGGAACAAGTGGGATGAAGTTTAAGGTGTTGTTGATGGATAGACATTGCAGGCTCTCATCCCAGGTGGATGAAGTCGAACCCTACTCACACTGATAAACCTCCCGAAGGTATGAGGTAGGGAGATGGAGTCCGGTAGAGCTGCTGGTGAGGGCTATGGAAGGACAGAGAGGTAGCAGACTGGCTGGTTAAGAGTTGAAATGGAGGTGGAAGAGTAGGAATATGGAGGCTTGAGATGATTAAGTTAGGAAGTTGGAGCAGGAAAATAAGTGGCAGAGTTAAAGACAGTAGAAATGCAAGAAAAGAATAGAATTAAGGGAAAAGTTAGCAAAAAGGGAAAATGCTGAAGAGCTCGATATGAACATTTACATACACTAAAAGTTGGATAAAACAACTAGAATAAAACTAGAATAAAAAACCATGGATGGATATCATGCCACTTGAGTCAGCTCAATAACGTTGGTGTGAGACTCTCTGGGGAGTAGGTATGAGAAACGAGCATTAGTTGTAAATTAGTTTACTAATATGACAACCTGCTTTTCTGATGACACAGCTTAAATGATGACACAGATGTATTGCTTTAACTATTAGTAGAAAACTACTGCCTGAAAGGGATGTATGAAGCTGACTACTGTTGCTGGTACTAAAGGAAAGGGAGATAATAAGACAAAGCCTTGAATGCTGTGGTTATAAAATGGATGCTGTGCCAATTGGTTCTCCTGTAGGTGATCAAATTTGATGGGATTACTGAATGCCAGGAAGGTGGACATGAGTGAAATATAGAAACATAGACTTCGACAGCAAATAAGGACCTCTTGGCCCACTTGGTCTGCCCATTTTCTTACCTATTGGATAAGCTGCAGATCCCAGTTAACCAACAGCCTACTTCTTCTTACCCCCTCTAGAATTGCCTTATGTCTGTCCCATGTATTCTTGAATTCCCCCACTGTTTTTGACCCCACAACCCCCTCTGGAAGACTGTTCCATGCGTTCACCACCCTTTCTGTGAAAAAATACTTCCTCAGGATGCCCCTGAGCTGTCCCCCTTCTATCTTCAAATTGTGCCCCCTTGTTCTTGCACATCTCTTTCTCTGAAAGATGCTACCCTCTTGGACTTTGTTGATTCCCCTGAGGTAATTGAAAGTTTCTATCATGTCCCCCCTCTCCCTCCTTTCCTCGAGGGTGTACATATTAAGCTCCTTCAGTCTCTCTTCGTATGGCTTCTGGTCAGACCCTGCACCATTTTAGTTGCCCTCCACTGGACTGCCTCCATTCTGTGTATGTCCTTACAGAGATGTGATCTCCAGAACTGCACGTAATGCTCCAGATGGGGTCTCACCAACTGTCTGTACAGAGGGATAACAACTTTCTGTTTTCTACTGGTGGTGTCTCTCCCTATGCATCCCAGTATCCCCCCAGCCCTCCTTACTGCCATCTCACATTGTTTGCCTACCTTTAGGTCATCTTATATGACTGCCCCCAGGTCTCTTTCCATTTTTGTTGTTATTAGTACTCCCCCCCCCACTGTGTACTCTCCCGGTTTTGTTTCAGGTACATTACTTGCACTTCTTTGCATTGAGTCTAAGCTGCACACTCTTGACCATTCCTCCAACCTTGCAGGTCCCTTCTCTTCCTTTCCACCCCTTGTGTATCAACCTTGCTGCAGATCTTTGTGTCATCTGCAAGAGGCATACTTTTCCTTCCAGTCCCTCCTCAATTCACCTATAAGACATTAAAGAGGACTGACCCAGAACTGAACTCTGCGTGTGCCCCATTAGTAACCCCTTTCTTCAGAGTGGACTCCATTTATTATTACCCTCTGCGTCCTGTTGTCCAGCCAATTTTTTACCCAGGTTACCACACTGAGACCCACTCCCAGGCTGTCTAACTTGTTTACTAATCTTTTGTGTGGGACTGTGTCAAATGCCTTGCTAAAATCTAGGTAGGCCACATTAACAGCCCCTCGCTGGTCTACTACTTTGGTCACCCAGTGAAAGAAATCTATTAGATTCACCTGACATGACGTTCCCGCTGTGAACCCATGTTGCCTTGGGTCCTGTGCCCCACTGACCTCTAGGTACTCAACAATTCTTTCTTTCGGGAGTGATTCCATCATCTTCCCTACCACTGAGGTCAAACTAACAGGTCTGTAGTTCCCTGCCTCTGCCTTGCTCCCACTTTTGTGAAGGGGAATCACATCCGCCCTCCTACAGTCCTCAGGTACCACACCATCTTCCCATGATTTGTTAAAAAGTGTAGTCAGTGGTGTCACTAGTTCTCACCTTAGTTCTTTTAGAATTCTGGGGTGAATCCCATCAGGACCCATTGCTTTGTCCACCTCCAGTTTTAGGAGTTCTTTCAGGACCCTTTCTTCTGTGAATGGATGGGTATCGACCCCCCTATCCAGAGTGCTTCTATTGTTTGGTTTAGGTACCTCCCCCTCATCTTTTGTGAATACTGAGCAAAAGTATTTATTCAGCATCATTGCTTTTGTACTGTCACCCTCTGCCCAATCCCCTCCCTTTTATTAAGCCTTACTATCCCTCCCTTGGTCTTCCTTCGCTCCCTAACACATCTATAAAAGGTTTTATCCCTCTTCTTAACTGAGTTGGCTATCTTTTCCTCGGTTTGGGCCTTTGCTATTCTGACTGCCTTCCCTGCTTCCTTCTGCTTTAAGTGGTACAGATCTCTGTCCTGCTCCTTCTGTGTTTCCTTAAACTTACCGAATGCTATATTTTTCTCCCTAACCTCCCTGCCACTTCTTTTGAGAACCACAGTGTTCTTTTCCTTCGCTTAGTTTTGTTTATTTACTTCACATAAAGGCTTGTTGCCTCTGTGATGGCAGTTTTGATTTTTCCCCATTGTTCCTCCACCCCTCCTTCTTGTCCATTTGCTATTGCTTTTCTGAGGTACTCTCCCATTTTGCCAAAGTCAGCTCTCCTAAAGTCCAGTACCCTCCCTTTGTATGGCTTGACTCCATGGCTGTGTTTATCGTGAACCACACTGTTTGGTGATTGCTTGTTCCCAGATGGCTACCCACTTCTAAATCTGAGATCCTCTTTCCATCCCCATTTGAGAGTATCAGCTCCAAGACTGCTCCCTCCCGAGTGGGTTCCAACACTAGCTGTCTGAGGCATGCCCCTGTAGGGCATCAAGAATGATCCTGCTCTTGGATGTGGCTGCAGCAAAGGTGCTCCAGTTAACATCTGGCATATCCAGGTCACCCATCAACAAAATCTCCCCTTTTTCTGCCATTCTAAGGATGGTTTCTATCATTACCTTGTCCAGTTCCTCCCCCTGAGATGGGGATCTGTATACAACCCCCATGTGGTTTGTGGTGCCATTTCCTGCCTCCAGGGTGACCCACAGTGCCTCCTCTCCTCCCTGTTTACCCTTTAGTTCTGTTGCTTTGATCCCTTCCCTTACCTAGAGAGCTACTCCTCCTCCTCCTCTTTTACCCTCCCTGTCCCTCCTATAGATTGTGCACCCTGATATGTTGACATCCCAGTCATGGTTTTCTGTGTACCATGTTTCTGTGACTGCCATGATATCTAAGCGTCCCTCTTCCATCAAGGCTACTAGTTCAGGACGCTTGTTACCTGGACTATGGGCATTGGTACTTATCATCCTCCATTTTTTGATGGCCTTACCCCTTTTAGCCCCCTCTCTGTCCTTATTGCTCTTGTCTTTTTCTCCATTTACCCCTGTCCTGCTCCTTATTGACTTCTCTGCCTTTCAGTTTACCTCGATAACTACCCTGTTTTGTGAGGGGGAGGCTAGGATTTCCCTGCTCCTTTTGAATGTCTACACCCCTTGGCTAGTTTAAATGCTTGCCAATGAAGCATTTAAACCTATCACCTAGGATCCTGGTTCCCCTCCTGGACAGATGCAGACCATTGCGCCAGTGACTGTGAGATACTTTGCAATGTTCTTTCAATAGAATTGCACTAGGTATGTGTCAAGATACAGTTCATGAAAGAAGAGCTAATTGGTGTTTGTTAGGTTACTACTGTAGTGGCCAAGAAGCCCGGAGATGACATCAGCTGGGTTGTGAACCCAGAACAGTTCATACTTAGATTCATACTAAGATTGGTAAGGTACAGACGGTGTTTGAACTCGGATTATGATTTACTATGACCTATATTGGAAGTTTGTTCCACAGATTTACAATTCTCTACGAATAAAGGAATTTATGATTTATGTGATGAAACCTTTTCTTGATATCTGGAGTGGATGTCCTCTAATGTTATGGGAATCATTTTTGAACTCGAAACCCAGTTCATTAAATAAGTATGGATCTTGGATGATGTCATACATAAAGATGAGATCGTCTCTGAGTCGCTGAGTTGCCAATGGCATAAATTTTAATTCTTGCAACCTGTTTTCATATGATACCTGATATAAACTGGATATATATTTGGTGTATTTTCTTCAAACTTTTTCCAGTGATCTCACCTTTTTTGTACAGGCACCACAACTGTAAGGTGTATTCTTTTTTTTTTTATGCACCTCCCCTGTAGCAGCCTCGATCAGCCACTCCTTCAGAATGCCAGTGCCATTCCTGCCAGCCCTTCAACCCCGCTGCCATTTACCAGCCCTACTGCAGCCTTACCTGGGTAGCCTGGCCTATCCCTTATGCCAGGAGGGGTTCCTCTCTTCTGGGGTTGGGGGATCACCTTTTGGCAGCTGTGCATCCCAGGGGCTGTGAGGCTGGATCCAGGCTGACTTCTGGGCTTTAGGCCGTAGGAGCTGGGCACTCGTCACCCAGCTGGTTGGAGCCATTTTCAGTTTTTCAGTGCCTTGCCCATCACAGTTCTCAGCCTTGCATAACAGCAGGGTGACCTTGGGCAGGGATGTGTAGGGGGTGTGTCAAGGCAGTATGTCCCCCAAGCCCATCACCAATCTGCCCACAGGTGCCCAGGTGAACACCCCCCCCCCGGGAGGGAAGCATCCAGTGGATGCTTGTGAAACCCCCTTCCTGTTGGTTTCCACTCCTGGTACCCGGGCTCGGGGCACGAACCTGGGTCATCAGCCTGCCATGCGAACCCCTTCGCTCGGTGCCACGAAGCCAGCATGAGGCGTATTCTAAGTGGGGTCTGACACAGGACCTATACAAGGGTAACAGGACCTTGGAATCTCTGGATTTGATATGTCGCATAATGGACCAAATAACACAATTTGTTTTATTGATTGCTTCATTTATTTGTTTGCTATTTCCAAGGTCATTTGAAATAAATACACCAAAGTCTCTTTCATTAGTGGTAGTTTGTAGTGGGGAGCCATTTAGGGAATATACTGCCAAAGGGTTATTAGTACCCAAGTGCATAACTTTGCATTTAGATGCATTCAATTTCATGCTCCAAGCTGAAACCCAGTGTGTAATAGTGTTGGGATCCTGTTGCATAGTTGAGATGGTATCCATATTATCACAGGGGCCACCTATTTTATATTGTCTATGTATTTAATTGCTAATGATACACATTTATTACTCAGGTTGGAGATAAATACTTGAAATAAACAGGGGCCCAACACTCTCCCCTGTGGCACTCCACTAGTGACCAAACCCACATCAGATAGATGTCCGGAGATAAGTACTATTTGCGACCTGTGGGTTAGCCAGTTCTCAATCTATTTAATTATGTTTTGATTAATATCGGTTTGATGAAGTTTAGTCACTAATGCACTATGAGGCATCACAAAAAACGCTTTACTGAAGTCAATGTAAATAAGTCAAATGGGGTTCTGTTGTCCAATTGTGTGCTAACATGTTTATAAAAGCACACTGGGTTACTAAGACAGCTCCTCACCTTCTTGAAACCATGTTGGTTAGGGTCTATTGTATTAAGAGTTGGGATAATTAAATATTTTATTGTGCTCTCAAGAAGTTTGCAAATCGGGGAGATTGGGCTAACTGGCCTGTAATTTTCCCAGTTAGTTTTCAGGCCCTTTTTGTGTATGGGAATAACGTGCTGATTTCCATTCTGGAGGGACAAAATGAGTGTGAAGGCAGCCTTTGAAGAGAAGTCTCAACGGATGCATGAGATCATCAGCTAAGAGATACAGAAAATGGCTAGGGCTCATTTTGTTTTTAAGGTTTAATAGTTTGGTGTGCAGCATTTTGTTGGATAGAGTTATCCTAGCCACAGCAGTGTCATGAGCCTCATTTTCTCGAATGCTAGTTTGATGGAAAACTTCACAAAACTTAGTATTCAAAATGTTAGCCATATGTTTAGGTTTGTGGACCAATGTGTCGTCGATGGATAAGGGGACAGCCTGGCAGGTAGTTTTTTTTAAAGAACTGACATATGAATAAAAGGGTTTACTGTTATTTTTATTTGCATTTCTAGCAAGGTTGAATTCCCAAGATTTTTTAGATTTCTTAATATTTGTTTGACACCATTTTGGGATTTTTTAAAAGAAGATCCAGTTTTCATCAGTATGTGATTTCAAATAAATTGAATATCTTTTGTTTTTTTGTTTCAGAAGATGACGAAGGGATTTGTTCATCCACTTAGGGCAGTTTTTTTTTTTTATTATTATGTTTATTTTTTGAAGGAACGTATTTATCTCTCAATGTAACCAGTGTATCCAGTATGAATTTTCAGCTATCCTGTATAAAGTAAGTGGAAAAAACATAGTCCCAATTTATTGAGCTCAGTTCAGCCTTGATTTTCTGTAATTATTCTTTTTTATATAAGAATATTTTTGTACTATTGTTACTACATGCAACATTTTGTACCAAAGAAAAATATATGCAGTTATGGTCACTTTTACCAATAGGGGGTTGTACTGATATGTTCGTGATTTTTAAAAGGTTACTATGAAATACTAAGTCTAGTGTTCAATCCCCCCTAGTGGGGAGAAGAATACATTGCTCAAGATTGTGCTGCTGGGTGGAGGTTAAACATTTTTTGTCTGAACTAGAGATGGCAGTAGATGCTTCCCAGGAGAGATCACCCAGATTGAAATTGCCCATGCACATAAGACTGTCTATTTCACTCACGGTTTCTATTTCTCTGATGATTTTATCAGTAACTCTAGAGGTGGAACTTGGGGGCAGTAGCATATACCAAGTATTGTTTTCAACATTGCTTAACAGTAATTTGATCCAGATGGACTCAATACTGAGATTTTTTTTTCTCCGATATATCAATGGAATTTAAACCATTCTTAACAAAGAGGGCCACCCCTCCACCCATTTTACCTATACGGTTCAGTTTTTACTGAGTGAACCCAGGCAGCAAAAGGGCCCAAGCAGCCTTTTCATCCCTTCAGGTTTCAGTTATAGCTACAATGTCAATGTGCTCCTCACATATTTTTGTTTAATTCATCAAGTTTTTTGTTAAGACCCTTGGCATTGAAGTATAGGAATTTTAGGTGGCTACTGAAACAGGTGAAATTAAATGCACAGGTATTGTCTATATCAAGAGAGGTGAGTATGCCCCACCGCTCCCCCCATTTAGTTAGTTTAAAGAATGTTGTATTGTGGTGGCAATTTGTTTGCCCAGCAGTGAGGTCCCCAGTCTGCTGAGGTGTAGTGTGGATAGTGTTGAGGGAATCAGCTGGGTTGCAAACCTGGAACAGTGTGGACAGTGCTGAGGATATAGAAAAAGGTATAGAGGACCCCCAAAAGAAAAAGGGGAGCCAGCATGAACCGAAGCACCAGCAAGCCAACAGTGGAGTCAGAGAAAGAAGGAGATACAGGAAGCAGGTGAAGAATCGCCGACCAAAATTGCTGCAGGTGGCAGGGGAGTGGAAGGAAAGCAGATAGGAGCAAGCTGGCCGGGGTTGGGTGGGGTGAAAGCCGTTAAGCTACGCAAGCAGGGGTGAAGCAGGAAAAGGGGACAGCGGGAGGGCAGAACAGAAAAGGGGGAGAACAAGAAAGTAGATGGGGAGCAGCAAGGGCAGGGAGGGTGCAGTCTGGGGAAAGTTGCAGTGGAGGCAGAAGTGCAGCAAGGCGGCAAAGGAAGGAGATGAAAGCAAAACAGAAACAGGAAAAGGAAAAGAGAAAAGAAGAAGGGAACACAGTCACACAGACCACACAGCTGTCCAGGTGATCAAAACACTCTAAGCATGGACTGCAGGGTGAGACTGGCTTTTACTTGAAGTAGTGGGAGGAGTTATTCCTCACACTGAATCATGGACAAAGCCCTCCCAATGTATATGATAAGAACAGTGCTACTAGAATTCCGCAGAATTCTGGGACATCCAGAGCAATGGGAGCAATGCTTAAGTGTCCCAGTGTTTTCACAGAACCCTGAGGAGTCCAAAGAGTGTTACTCTTTTTTAAAATATTTTATTGAATTTCATAAGAATTTACATCCATATGGATGCCGTAGCATGAGACAAAAACTATGATTCATTCCAAGGATATACGTTATCAAAGGACAGTTCACTTATGCATATTGGCTGCATGGTGGGGGTACACCAGATCTTGTCACTGGACCTTATGATAACCAACCTCTGCATTAGAGTAACCCAAGTGCGTCACAAACCACTTGACAGTTCCAAAAATGAACATTCCAATAGTAATCAAGGGTCTTCTAGGACTATATATGACATTCACTGTAAAGTTTAAGCCAAAAGAAGATTACATCTTGGTGTTTAGCAATCTTATTGCAATTGTATGCTAAACGTACAGCTGCCACTGAACAATGCTGAATAAAGAAAGAAAATGCTTTTATAAATATTTATAGCTGGAGAACATACTGACAAGGGCATGCAGAGCAACAACAGTGAATAACAGCACAGAAAAAGCAGAATAAACTTAACAAGAACAAGGGCAGCAAGCCCTATGCTTCAAGGAAAGCCAGACCCATCAATACATATCAGTGAGGTATGTCAACTGAACACAAAACCAACAGACAATAACAAATGAGGTGTATAATTAAGCAATAATGCATGACAGGGTGTGGGTGGAGCTGCTCTGTTTTTGCTGTGACTTTGCACTCCCTGTGAGGGCCATTCTTACTGCTGTAGTGTTTCTCATGTGTCCTATTGGAATGGGTGTTTTATTTTGTTTTCTGGTGGTTTTCACTGTGTGTTTCTCTGCGTTTCTGTTTTCTTTAGTGCATCTCCCTGCTGCTGCTGGTTGGGAATTGGATTTAGAGATTGGCATCCCCCCCCCCCACACACACACACACTGTTACAACGCCTGACCTGCTATCAAAAGTGTGGAGGTAGGAAGGTGTGACATTTTTCTCTGAGACTGGTTTCATGTGGTGGAGTTTAAAAGAAAAAAAAAACAGAAGAAAATCAGCTGAACAGTGAGCGAGCATCAAGAAAGGAGCCGCAGGGTGACTGTTTAAACTTCCAGTTGCTCGCTCACTGGTTCACTCCAGAAACGGTAACTGATACCAGAAGGGCTGCGGCACCGTCATGGTCCTTGCGAACAAAGCCAATTACAAGTATGGCTTTGTTTTCATTTCAGAGTATTCTCTGTCTTTCAGCAACTGTTTTTCTGTACTTTGGGACTATGGCTGGATGAGCGCGGCTGGCGCGGCTGCCTCGTGCGCATGCGCTACGTCGTCAGTACTTCCGTGTTATGGGACTTTCTGGTGGGCACTGTTTTGTTTAAAAAAAATGCTTTACTGTTACAGACTTTTTTTTTTAAATATTGGTGCTAGTGAGGAGAGCAAAAGAGAAAGAGGAGAAGGGAACTTTTACATCCAGGCGGGGGGGGGGGGCAGAGTGGAGCAGGAGCATGAACCAAGTGATGTAGAGCAGTGGTCCGAGCATCCCTAACCTGTGGAGGGGAGGCATGATTCAGGAGGCTGTCATGCGGTCAGGTACGTGCCCAGGATGGTGACACTATTACAGCGAAAATATAGATGCCGACAACATTGACATTTTTGCTGTAATAGACCGCCTGAGACCCCGGCACTCTCTCTTCTCGTCCTGTACCCCCTCCGTGATCCAACTCCAACTCAGAGTTAGAATCCTAGAGATTGGGATGCGGGGGTCTGCCCCGCATAGGTTCGGGCAAAGCCCCCCATTGAAAAACGTCAAAATCTCAAGTCGGATTTATGCCAACCGCGTTGCAGACTATATAACCATTGCTGTGATGGCGGCCGACAACTGAAGTTATTGAACCAGCATCATAGAGCCATGCGGTCATGTGTGCTGGACCTTCATACAGTGAGGTTATGCTGGGATAACCTCACTGTTGAAGGACTGTGCCAACCAATCAGAACCTATTTTTTTTTTTTTTGTCATTGTATAATATTTATTATATTATATCTAATAGTGCGTATCAGTGCAAAACAAAAGATAAAAAGCACTTGCACCAAAAGGCAGGAGTCAAACAGCTGGACTGAACTCCCCCAATGTTTTGTCTCAAAATATGAGGCTTCGACAGGGGTACATGTCCCCCATCTACCATGTAGAAGGAAGCCGCATGGCAGCCACCATTTTTATTTTTAACTGCTTGATAAAAGCAAAGAGCTAAAGAACTGGTCTACCAACATTTGTAAACTCAAAACATAGGTGTAAAAGGAGGCCACATTATAGGTAACACCATATGAACCATCCAATGTATACAGTTTTCCTGTCTGTGTACCTCAGTCTTGGTTGATAAGCAATATTTCTGGCATTAAAATATAATGCCATTAAGGTGATAAAGTTCAGTTTGAGTATCAGCCTCCTCTGCCTCATCTTCCGATTCCTCTGCCCCCTCTTTTGCTCCAGACTCAGTGCAGAACTTTTGCAAAAGTCTTCTTACATCCTGTGGGTTACTATAAATGTACATTTGCCCACCACAGACCGCTATAAGTTTGCCAGGCATCAAAAGGTCATGGTTGAACCCTAATTCTCTCAAGCAGGAGCAGACAGCATCAAATTCCTTTCTTCCTTCCTTCCTTCTTTCTGGATTGAGTTGCATAACTCAAATCAGGGAACCACAGTAATATGTCACTCACTGCCATTTGCACTTGCCCCTGGTTTCTAGCAGCAGCCAACAGTCTGTCCCTCTACCCTGAGCTCGAGGCAATGACAAGAAGAGTCTGAAGCCCTGTTACAGGCTCCTGGCTGCACCTTGGAGTAATTCCGTAAGCCTTCAGATGCTGGCCAGGGTTTCAAGCTGCTGCAAATCCATTAGCATCTTCTCCATAAATGCTGCCGGATCCGCACCCTCACTTTCCTCCAAGAACCCCAGGACCTGGCATTACCAGCTCAAGCCACATTCTCCATATGCTCCATTCTCAAGTGCAGATGTTTATTTTCCATTGCCATCAAAGCTGACGCTGCCAGTGCCTTTGCAGCTGAGTTGGTGGCCGCCTGTACATCTGCTCAGAACAGCAGGACTCTACCAATAAAAGCATCCAGTTTTTGGTCCACTGACTGGAGCCAAACATGACGCTTTTACCATGTTGAGAACTGCTGCAATCATCAGCTCTGTAGAACCGGAAGAAATAGCCCCACAAGCTCCCTCCAGAGATATTCTGCTCATGGTCTTGTTTTTACCACCTTCTCCAGCTGCTGGGGCTTTCGAGCAAACCATGGAGCCAGTTGGTATCATCCAATTTGCCCCTAAAGTAAAGGGTCAGTGCACAATTTGATTTGATTTTTATTTGTATACGGGTAAGCACACTGGGATACAATCCCTTTTACAGGTACGACCCATGGACAATCAGATACACACAAAGACTACATCAGACAGATTATACTTGGGACGATCTCCTGTATCACTGCAAAAGTTCTGGAGCAGACTCAATAAAAATGTACTTATTCAGCTACAGGTATTTGTTCAGTGTCGTGTCAGGAGCACCAAGTAAATGACTCTGGCTGCCACGGTTTCAGGTTCCTCCCTCCCTCCACACTATTTTTAACATTTAATATTTTATGTATTAGATAGCTAGCTAGTTTAATAACACTTCATATGAAATAGCAGACTTGAAGCAGTATGTGATTTTACATTAAATGTAAGCAGATTTGTTGTTTTTGGAAAATAAATGTTACAGCTGGGTTTTGCGCCTTAATCAGCAGCATGGTGTGGTGTAGTGCTACACTAATTCATGGCATCTGGGTTCATTTTAGTTTTGCATATTTTTAAAAAGTCATTCTACATAGATTTCTTTCAAATACTTTTTAAAAACCCTATCAGAATGAGCTACCCGCTGTTAAACTGTAATTAGTTGTGACATGGGTAAGAACAGTCCAGCCACCCGATTACCCAAAAGACAAGAACAAGAGAGTAATTATTTGGTCATAATTACACTCCTACATAGAAAAATAGAAACATAGAAGTTGACAGCAGATAAGGACCGCAAGGCCCATCCAGTCTGCCCATTTCTTTTTCTACCTTATAAATGTGCCATCGGCCTTTGCTCTGTCAGTGACCTATCTATTCATAGTCATTTGTATTGCTCCCTTATGCCTATCCCATGCCTGTTTGAAGCCCTGCACTGTATTCATAGCCACCACTTCTTGTGGTAAGCTATTCCATGCATCTACCACCTTTCTGTGAAAAAGAATTTCCTCACATTCCCCTTAATCGGCCTCCTCTAATCTCATGCTGTGTCCTCTTGTCCTGCTATTTTTCTTATATTCAAACATGTTAGACTCTTTCACCTTGTTTATGCCCTTAAGGTGTTTGAATGTCTCGATCATATCACCTCTCTCCTCCTTTGCTCAAGGGTATACATATTGAGCTCCGTTAATCTGTCCTCATATGTCTTCTGATGCAGTCCCTGCACCATTTTAGCTGCCCTTCTCTGGACTGCCTCAATTTGATTAATGTCCTTGTGAAGGTGTGGCCTCAATACTGCATGCAGTACTCCAGATGAGGCCTAACCAATGTCTTGTACAGAGGGATTATTACCTCCCTCTTACGACTTGTGATACCCCTACTAATACACCCTAACACCCCCTAGCCTTACCTACTGCTTTAGAGGTCTGCTTGGATGATTTTAGGTCATCAGTGATGATGATGCCCAAGTCTCTTTCTTCCTTGTGACTGCTAGCAACTCCCTCCCAGCCTATAAGTGGCTTCAGGGTTTCTCTTCCTATGTGCATGATTTTGCACTTCTTTGCATTAAATCCCAGTTGCCACTCTTCTGACCATTTTGCTAGTTTATCCAGATCTCTTCTCATTCTGCCCACCCCATCTGGATCATCTACTCTGTTGCAGATCTTGGTGTCATCTGCAAACAGACAAGCCTTACCCTCTAGTCCATCTGCAGGTCACTAATGAAGATGTTGAATAGGACTGGCCCCAGGACTGATCCTCGAGGTACCCACTTGTGACTTGCATCTCTTCTGACTGTATACCATTTACCACCACTCTGTTTTCTGCCAGTCAACCAGTTTTCCACCCAGTTGACCAACTTCTGACCCACCCTGAGCCTACCCAGCTTATTTATCAATCTTCTATGTGGAACAGTGTCAAAAGCTTTGCTGAAGTCAAGGTAGGCGACATCAACTGCTCCCCCTTGGTCCACCACTCTGGTTACCCAGTCAAAGAAATCTATGAGATTAGTTTGACAGGACCTTCCTTTTGTAAACCCATGCTGTCTTGGATCCTGTGCCCCTATGGATTCCTGGTGTTGCACTATCCTTTCCTTAAGGAGTGCCTCCATAATCTTGCCCACTACTGAGGTAAGACTGACTGATCTGTAGTTCCCTGCCTCCTCCCTGCTACCACTCTTGTGGAGCGGGATCACATGAGCCCTTCTCCAGTCTTCTGGGACCTCTCCTGTGCTCAGAGACTCACTAAACAGTTCTGCTAATGGCTCTGCTAGTTCCACCCTTAGCTCCTTAAGTACCCTGGGATGTATGCCATCAGGTCCCATTGCCTTATCCACCCTGAGCTTAGCAAGCTCTTGTAGGACCCTTTCTTTTGTGAAGAGAGTAGTGCTCACCTTCCTCCCTCCCCCCTGTGTCCATGGTGCTGAGCTGTGGGCCCTGCCCTACCTTCTCTTCAGTAAATACTGAGCAAAAGTATCTATTTAGGATAGATGCCTTTACAGGGTCCTCCTCCTCACATGCTCCCTTTTCTCCATTAAGCTTAGCAATACCCCCTCTGGACTTCCTCCTTTCACTAATGTATCTATAGAAAGTCTTGTCACCTTCTTTTACTGTTCGTGCTAGTGTTTCCTCAGTTTGGGACTTTGCCTGCCTTACTGCCTTACCTGCTTCCCTTAGGGCAGTTTGGTATGCCTCCCTATCTTCATCCCGCTGTGTTCCTTATATTTCCTGAAGGCCAGCCTTTTGGCTCTGACCTTTTGCTACTGTATTTGAGAACCAAAGTGGTTTCCTTCTTCTTTTACTTCCTTTCTGTCTAACACAATGGGATGTTGCTTCAAGTATTGTATCCTTAATGCTTGCCCACTTTGCCTGTACCTCCTCACCTGTGTTTCTTTTGCCAGGGCTAGCTTAACTCTGTTGGCCATCTTATCAAAGTCAGCTCCTCTGAAGTCCCATATTTTTGCCTTGGAATGGGATGATTTAGATGTAGTAGCCACATTGAACCATACCATGTGATGGTCACCTGGCCCCAGGTGACCTTCTACCTGGAGATCTGTGATCCCTTCTTTGTTAGTCAGTACTAGATCTAGGATAGCCCTGTCTCTTGTGGGTTGCTGTACCAGTTGTTTGAGGCCCTCCCCCTGCAGGGAATCCACTATGAGTCTAGTACTGGCAGATGTTCCTGCTGGTATTGACCAATCTGTATCTGGCATGTTGAAGTCTCCCATTATCAGAACCTCCCCTTTAGCTGTCATGTTTTGTATATCTTCTAACAGTAATGTGTCTATGTCCTCCCTCTGGTCTGGGGGCCTGTAGACAACCCCAGTTCTTATGGCTGTCCCATTTCCTGTTTCCAGGGTGACCCACAGTTCTTCTGGCTCCTTATGTGTATTCTGAATTTCTGTAGCTTTGATATTTTCATTAACATACAGGGCCACTCCCCCCCTTTTGCACCTCGGTCTCTTCTGAACAATACATAGCCAGGTACTGAAGTCTCCCAAGTGTGGTTACTGGTAAACCACGTCTCACTAATTGCTACTATGTCCAGTTTAGCCTCTGACATTATTGCCTGCAGGTCTGGGATCTTATTTCCCAGGCTGTGAGCATTTGTGCACATGATTTTCCATTGGCCAGATTTTGGTGTGTTAGTTGTTGGGTGAAGTTTGGCATTGCCCCTGTGCATTGTATGGGGAGACAAACCTTTTTTCTTACCTGGTGATGCAAATGAGCGGCAAACACGCTGAATTCCTGTTTGACCACTAGCTGAGGGAGGGGTGTTCTCCATTCGACGATGGGGTGCTGCAACTTCCATTTGCTAGTTTAAATATTCTGCAA
This sequence comes from Neoceratodus forsteri, assembly GCA_016271365.2. Classification (NCBI taxonomy): domain Eukaryota; kingdom Metazoa; phylum Chordata; order Ceratodontiformes; family Ceratodontidae; genus Neoceratodus; species Neoceratodus forsteri. Next base: position 1,573,722,306 of record CM057453.1, on the reverse strand, counting down.
AGACGCCAAACTTCTACCCCTAATGCACTGACTCTCTTTAGTCAGATGCAGTCCATCAAATTTAAAGAACTTTCGCTCCCAGAACTGTTGCCAGTTCCTACAAATCTGTGTCCTTTTCCTGGCTCCAGTCCTTGAGCCACGTGTTTAGCCTCTATCTCCCTTCTCTGACCTTCCGTCCATCTGCTCCTTCTCCCAGACTGGCAGGATCTCAGAGAAGGAGATGCCAGAAGAAATAGATGATAGTTTGTCACCCAGCTTAGTCAGGTGTTCCTTGGTCTCCACAACTGACCAGCTGGCGAGATCATTAGTCCCTCTGTGTACTAGGACATCAATGTTTTCTCCTGCTTTGTGAACAATTTTAGTAATGCGGTCGTGTCTCTCCATGCTGATGTACCTGGGAGACATCTGACCATCACCCTGGCTGGAGATGGGTATCAACTCCCGAATCATGGAGTCTCCTATGATCAGAAGTGTTTTGGATTTCCTTTGTGCTTGTTTAGTTTTGGTTCCTGATTTGGGTGAGTATTGTTGTGCTAGCTCTGTGCATGATGTCCTGCTCTGCAGTGTCTTCTGCCTCTTTATTTGATTTCAGAGATAGAGGCAGATACCTGTTTGTAGTGTTTATATGGTTTTGGGTAATGTGTTGGAGAGCAGAGAGTGATGGGGCACCTGATTTGCTCCTCCTAACCACCTGCCAACCTCCTGGACCAACTACCCTCTCGCGTGTCGAGGTTTTTCTGTTGGATGCTGGGGAAATGGCGGGTGGTTCTTATAATGTATTTCCTCTTCAATATGAAATTTGAGGCGTGCAATCTCTGCCCATGCTGCCCGGAGCTGAGACCTAAGATCTCCAAAGGCCCAGCATGTAAGACAGTGTCCTAAATCCTGTAAGACTGCCCTTCTGAAAATTGTTCCACAGTACCTGCAGTTAATGAAATCCATTCCAAATAAGTTGCTGGGTTTGTAACCTAGTCAGAGTAATTAGAAGGAAAAAAAAAAAAAAATTTGATTTGCCTGTACACCAGGTTCAGCTACAATATTATATGCACCAACTGGAACAACGTTTTTATCTTCTGCTCACACTTCATACAGAAAACAATATATTCTTGTTAAAGTTATTGACTGCCTGAATAACTGGAATCCGTGTTACTATTGCACAACACTGCTGCTCACTTAATTGTTTAATGGCTCCCTGTTGCCATAGTGACTGACAGACTTTGCATTTTGCCAAGCCACATCCCTATTTACCGAGCCGCTCCCCTTCCCTCCAGTTGGTGGTGGCAGCCCATGGAAGACGAGGAAGGCTGGGGCAGTTGGTGCTGTGCAAAGTGTGGTCGGGTGGAATAATTGTTTACAAAAGGTTATGTCTGGTTGCAAAATGTCTTTCTTATACACCATGTTTAGATGGGGGGGGTTGTCTTATGGGTGTGTTGTATGCTGAGTGATGTATTCAGCTCACCAGCAGAATGTACTTCTTACTTACTGGCTAGTAATAGTACCAATTTAAGCATGTCAGAACTTTACTGCAGTCGCATGGTATGATTAATGCTTTTGGTCGGTTATTTACTAAGAAGCTAGCTTGGCATATTTATTTATTTATTAAATTTTGGTGACCGGGTAGGCCCACTGAGCCCCGAAGGTTCCTTTTTCAGGGGCGACCCGGGATAACAATACATGTTTTGATACAGTGGAAAAACATTTGGTTACTAGATTATACAGGCTTACATGGAGGTTACAGTCATGGTTATCATCATGACACAGTTTTACCTAGTTACTACATGGCGTAATTTTATACATGACAATCGATTTGCAGTTTACAGGAGGAGAGCGACCTCCACTGCAAAAGTTATATATAGGATAATAGGTCCAAGGTATCCTAGATCTTGAGAGGGGTACCTGGGTAGGCTCACTTTTGGGAGGGTTGATGTGGGAGAGGGGGGCAAGTTATGAGCCGTGGCAGTGGCATGTGCAAATGTCAAAAAAATGTCTTTATACTGTGTTGGAAGCAGCACTTGTGGGCGTTAGTTGTGGGTATGTTCTTGCCAGTTTTACCTCTGTTTTTATTCTGGGGGGCTTGCTTTGTATCTGGCGTTCTAGGATATGTGCTGTTTGTTTGTTTCTGCTTTTCCTTCCTGGTGATATTGCGCTAAATCCGGGTCGGGTCCTATCAATTCTGAATTATTGTCACATGCTAGTTGTGTTGACCCTTGGTACGATACCCATGAAATTAAACTTTTGCATGTTAATGACATGAGCCTTGTACCTAAATTAGCTTCCCTGGAGGCTCTTACCTGTTCCTATAGGCGGGATTTGGTTGCCATATCCAAATCATGGCTGAAACCCTCGATTCCAGATAGTATGTGTAAACTTCCTGGTTATAACTTAGTCAGATCTGACAGAAAAGGGAAAAAGAAAGGAGGTGGAGTTGTCTATTTTCATGAGCATTCAGATGTTTCTGGTTTGTCATCTAGTATGAATTCTGAATCTGTGAATGATTGGTTGGTGTTATGCTTACTATTGGGCGGATGTAAAAATGTTACCATTGGTTACTTGTACAACCCTCCTCAATGCGGATTACTAGGCCTAAGGGAATTCTTGGTAGTGGCTTCTAATTATACAGTTAACCAAGATTTTATTTTGGTTGAAGATGTTAATTTGGATTGGTTCAAAAATGATTCTTTGGGTCTTAAACCTCTCCTGAAATCTTTTTATTTGTTTTAGTTTATTAGAGAACCAACCTGACTCAATATGTAAACCAATAATACTTATTTTTAGATTGGATTGTTTCAAATAATCCCAATGTTATTTCATCTTTTAGAGTGCTAGATGACTCAATAAGTGATCATTAAGCTATATATATGGTACCTTAAATTTTAAACGCTCAAAGATTCCTTCTTGGACCATCCAATTCTGAAATTTCAAAAAAGTTAATTTTGACATTCTGAGGTTTGAATTACTGAAACTTGATTGGTCCTTTATAGATGTTATCCCTAATCCTGATGTTGCTGTTAATTATTTTTACCTACAGTTACTGGCTGTCCAAAAGTTTCTGTTCCCATTGCGAACTTTAAGGATCAGGGGAACAAATAATGAATTGTTCTCTAAGGAAATAAAGTCATGGGTTAAACAATGAAACTTGGCATGGGATGCCTTAAAATGTCACCTTCCACTATGTTGTCATTTGTTTATAGGTCTCTACGGAATAAGGTCAGTAAAATGATAAAACACGATAACGCTGATTTTTTTAAGGGCAGATTTGAGGCTGCTTGGTCTGACTCAAAGGGTTTTTGAGACACGGTTCACTAGTTATTGTCACCAAAAGTGAAGGCAGTGATCAACAGGTTAAAAACAACTGATAAGGAGGTGACTGAGATTTCTGAAATAGCTGATTTGTTAAATTTGAAATGTCCAGATATGTCTAGTTATAAAACAAATGGTCACGGTTTAGCTCAGGGTCTGGTTGGTAATGACTGTGGTCCTCATTGCCTGAATGAGAGTAACCCTCTTTATTATTTTCATTTGGTGTTTAGAGCCGAGGTGCTGAAACAATTACATCTGTTACCTTTTAAATACAGTGACTGTGGTGGGGGTTTGGATGGGAGATTTGTTAAGCTGGCTGCCCCTTTTATTGCTGGTCCTCTTTGCACTATTTTTAATTTATGCCTAACCTCTGGGGTTTTCCCCTCCGCTTGGAAATGTGTGAGGGTGCTGCCAGTGCCCAAAACACAAAATGCTGCACTTGCTGAAGATTATCGCCCAATATCTATTTTGAACCCACTCAGTAAGATCTTAGAAAAATTGGTTCTAATTGACTTACTAGTTTTTTGGAGACTAATAATATTTTGTGTGAACAACAACATGGCTTTAGGTGAGGCCACAGAACCCGTACTACCCTGGTTAGGTTCACAAACACCATCCTTCAAGGTATTGATAGGAGTGTTTTAACAGGGGCATGTTTGTGGACCTTACCAGGGCATGTGATCTGACTGATCACCTCTCTGCTCTGTTTTAAACTGGTTGAATTGGGTATTTCTGTAAATGTTGTAACTTGGATGAGGGATTATTTGACTAACAGGTCTCAATATGTTTCCATTAATTCTGCACATTCTAATTTGAGACTTACAGAGTGCGGTGTACCCCACAGGTCTATACTGGAACCCTTATTGTTTTCCTTAGTTATAAATCAATTGTCATTCGTTTTTAGTAATTGTAAATGTCATTTATATGCTGATAACCTTATTTTATTTTATCAGGCTCCCTTAGTTTCCTAGTTTGATTCTGTTTTAGAACCTGAATTTCAGTGTTTATGTTCTTGGTTATCCATTAATCTAATGCTTATGAATGTGAAGAAGACTAAATCAATGTTTTTTGGTAGCTCCTTTATGCTTAAGGATAACCCATGCTTGTTCATTCATGACAGTCTTGGAGAGAGTATTGAACAGGTAAATGAATTTAAATATCTTGGGATCTTACTTGACCCCAGTATGACTCTTCATTCTCAAGTCAAGGCTGTCTGTAGAACAATAAATCAGAAGATTGACATGTTGTATAAATGTAAACAATATCTGACCTTTGAAACACGCCATACTATTGCCATGGGAACCTTATTGCCACATATCGATTATGTGTTCTCATTATATTACAATCTAGGTTCAAGGGAAAGTCATATTCTCACTGTTGCATTTAATAACATCTGCCGTTTCATTCTGGCAGCTCCACAGCATACGTACCATTGTACAGTGTATTCTACTATTGGGTTGCTGTCCCTGAGGCTTAAATTCACTTAGAAAATGGGCAAAGTGTAATCTTGATGCTGATTGGCTAAAAGCAGAAATCAGCCAGTCGGGTATGAGACAATAGAGACTGGGAAATAACAAGTCCCACTCTGCATTGCCTCATATCATTCTAAATAATACTGGGCCATTAGAATTTTGAAAAACGCAAATACTGCCATGTTTTTTTCTCACTTAGTGAGCGACACCCCTCTCCCCCAGCCGACGCATCAACAAATAGTCGCCACATACGAGTCGGAAAAGAAAAAAGTTAATACAATTTTTTTTCCTGTGTTGCAAACACTACAGAACTGCCTTCACTTGAAACAGTCATGCTGTCGCTTATCATACCATGACCGCGATCGTACTGTATAGCCAGCTGATGCTTATTTTCAAATTTGCCGCCATTTTACAAACTGAACAACTCGCCACCTTCCCTTGCTCTGCCAGTCTATTAGTTTTAAATACCAACTACAACCCAACGCTCACATAAAATAAATGAATCTAAACCCAACTTGCACTTAGTTCTCTAATACAGCAGCGTGTCAGTTGATCGTAGGGTCATGTTTCTGATCTCCCAGTCCCTTTCAACTGTCCACTGCACCGCATCTCTTCCAAGCGCCTACCAGGCATGTTTTAAAAAAAGAACAAATACAAAACCTCTTCCTGTTCATCTGTTCTCACACTGCCTTTCTCAGTAGAGCAATGAACAGCGCTTGATAGACATGGATGCTGTGTACATCCTTCTCCAGGTATGACTAGGCAAAACGTCATAGGCGTAATAGACTGAAGCAGAGGAAGCGGAGAAACTGCTGTGGGGGCGGAGGCTATGTTCGGGGCAGAGATGGTTGAGCGGCCCAAGGAGCGGGCACGAGGGTAGATAGAGTAAATAAAAACAGAAATTGTGAAAAAAATTTCTGTCACGCTGATTACAATTGCAATCGCGATCCTAAAGGAAGCAGCTCTGAGGTAGGTGCTCATTAGTGTTATTGTTTCTCCATGGCAACCAGAATCTGTGTGTGTGTGTGTGTGTGTGTGTGTGTGTGTGTGATAACCATGACATCCAGATTGAAAGGCTCCAGTTCAAGGAAAGACTCTATCTAAAGAAACAAAACACACATATATTTTAGTGCAGGCGGAGGAACTATTTTATTACAAAAATGTATTTTAAACTATTTTTTTATTTAAACTTTTTATAAAACTTATTTTCATTTTATAGTGCCCATTTTCTAAGCGCAATAATACCCTCCAGGGTGGGATGTGCTATACGGACACTTCCAGGGCTATAAGGCCCTCCGCCTGCGGCGTCGGGCCTCATTACACCCCTGGGCGGTCCGGTATAGCACAATACCGGCCACCCTGTTGGGTATTATTGCTTACTTATTCCTTGGGTTGTTTGGGTTATCAGTCTATTTATTCTGGGTTTTCTTTTCCTTTGCTTGATTTAATAACCATTTGTGAATTGACTACTAACCTTAGGTCTACTGGGGTGTAACACTTGATGTGAAAATGCACAAGAATAAATATGGATTACGTTCTCTTGCTTTTTCCACTCCTAAACTGTGGAATGATTTGCCCATTTTGTTATGCTCTGCTACTTCCTCATCAAGTTTTAAAATACATTTTAAAGCTTATTTTTTGTCTTTAAATGCATGACATTGTAATATTTATCTGTAATTTTGTACATATTATGCATTGTATGTTTCGGTTTTTTTTGCACTTGCTTATTGTTTATTGTCCGGGTCGGTCCTGAAAAAGGGCTTCTGCCCAGTGTCCCAACCAGGTTAACAAATTTAAAATAACTAAAAACAAAAGTCTGCAACAGATTTCAAAGTAGAATATGTGTTACACGTGCATAAGGACACTTCAGGAATACGTAAATATGGTCAATAATTCCACCTTCTTCTCATGTGTTTAAAGACACTCAGCACACATGCCTCATAGCTAACAGTATAATGTTGGGCAGACCGGTCCATTAGAAATCAGCCCGCTGCCCCCCGATCCAGTAGTTTGCAGCAATGAGGCAAGTAAAAAAAATAGTTTAAGTTCGCAGCTCAGTGCATGCACAAACAGAAAAGAGAAAGAAGTGAGTGCCTCAGCAAGGACTTTAACCCAGGCCACCCAGAATACCAAACTGATTGCACTACTAACTGTTCCACCAAGGCAACTGGAAACTAGGCTGTCCCCAAGCACATTACTCTTTCTCCAGCACATAACCACGTGCTGAACAGATAATTACATTTTCAGTCACAAGAGTGTGGTGTGCATATTTATGGAACACATACAAACTGAAGAAAGAAGTAAGTGCCTCAGCTGAGACTTGAAGCCAGGCCATCCAGAATACAGTTCCAGTTGTGCTACCAGCTGCGCCACCAAAGCAACTGGAAACTGGGCTGTCCCAGAGCACGCTACTCTTTCTCCAATGTACAACCTGATGCTGCACAGATAATTACATTTTCAGACACAAGAGTGCAGTGTGCATATTTATGGAACATATCCAAACAGAAGAGAGAAAGAAGTAAGTGCCTCAGCTGGGACTTGAACCCAGGCAGCCCAGAATACCATTTTGATTGTGTTACCATCTGAGGGGAGTATTACAAAATCCTGATATCCAAGCCAGAAACCACAACTTGGCATGACTTAGAGCTGATTATATTATTTGGGGGGGGGGGCAGAGGGCAGAGCCCCCTGACTGCCAACCAACATGGCAGAAGTATGGTGTCGGGTTGTCTGTCCTCTGGACGGTGGTCTGTTGAGCGATCATCATGTCAGGATGCCAGACTCAGGATATCGCATGCCAGGATTTGGCATTTCGATATTTCGTCATATATCCATCCATCACACTACTCTTTCTTCAATGCACAACCTGGTGCTGCACAGATAATTACATTTTCTGTCATAACAGTGCAGTGTGCATATTTATGGAACACATACAAACAGAAGAGAGAAAGAAGTAAGTGCCACAGCTGGGACTTGAACCCATGCTGCTCAGAATACCGTTCTGATTATACCACCAAGGCAACTGGAAACTGGGCAGTCCCAGAGCACATTACTCTTTCTCCAGTGCACAAACTGGTGCTGCACAGATAATTACATTTTCTGTCACAAGAGTGTGGTGTGCATATTTATGGAACACATACAAACAGAAGAGAGAAAGAAGTGCTGCACAGGTAACTACTTTTCATTTGCAAGAGTACGGTGTGCATATTTATGGATCACATATAAACTCACAGCACTCTTGTGTTGGTAGCACAACCGGAATGGTATTCTGGATGGCCTGGGTTCAAGACATAACTGAGGCACTTAATTCTTTCTCTCACACTGCACTTTTGTGATTGAAAATGTAATTATCTGTGCAACGCCATATTGTGCACTGGAGGAAGAGTAATCTGCTTCGGGACAGCAGAAATTTCTAGTTGCCATGGTGGCACAGCTTGTAGTGCAACTAGAATGTATTCCAGGTGACCTGGGTTCAAGTCCCAGCTAAGGCACTTACTTCTTTCTCTCGTCTGTTTGAATACGTACCATAAATATGCGTATTGCACTTTTGTGATAGAAAATGTAATTATCTGTGCAGCAAGGCTGTGCATTGGAGAAAGAGTAATGTGTTTCGGGACAGCTCAGTTTCTAGTTGCCTTGGTGATGCAGCTGGTAGCACAACTGGAACAGTATTCCGGGTAGCCTGGGTTCAAGTCTCAGCTGGAGCACATACTTCTTTTCTCTCTTCCGTTTGTATGTGTTTCATAAATATGCACAGTGCACTCTTGTGATTGAAAAAGTTCAGTGCACTGCCTGCCCTGTCTCCTCCTCAGTCTCTCCCTTCCTCGTCCCCCTACCCCAGCCCACACATATCAGCAGCAACAAACAAAACATGTCATATTGGAATGGCAACTAAACTTACTATTGTAATTAGAGTTGCATCACTCCTTGTTTCCTCCTCTTATCAAGGCTTCCCTCCTTCCCTTCTGCAGTTCCTATTGGCCAAAAAATCCTCCCAGTCCCCCCCACTACCAATAGGAAGGGATCCTGTCCTGTGTCACATGGTGTCACCCACCAACTGCAGCTCATCATCTGACCCCTCGAAAGCCACATTGGAGACAGGAGGCATTTGACTGGGCCAGCTAAGGTTTTTTTTTTTTGTCACTCATCACCAAGGCTATAAAAGCATCCACATCTGCACCATAACTGCAACTGGAATCAGTGGTGGAGCAAGAGGCATGAGTGAGTGGCATGCGTTGTGGGATAGGGACAACTGATTCAGCAGCACCAGAGAGCACGTGGTTAAATAAATAAAACATTTGTAACCCCTAGATGGCGCTATCCCAGGGGCTACTACCCCTGCCTGATTTGCCACCAACAGGTTGAGGGCCTGGATCCAATGGCGGGTGCCTCCACCCAGAGGTCAGGGTTTGCAATAGTTAAACTAACTTGGTCACAGCCCTCTGGGACACTGCAACCCCCCTTTCTTCCCACTAGTGGCCCACACAATATATCAGAATTACCTTCACAGTATACACTTACCCCAGGTCTGGTTCCGACACTGGGACCTCCTGTGAAATGAGATACAGTGCAACAATCACAGTACAGTACTTTAACATAGACAAATACCTCAGCAGTATAACTTTACTGAAACAAGCAGCTCTGATTTATTTAGAGGAATATAACAAGGACAGGGAAATCAGGTTAATTAGCTTATCACTCTAATCATCTACCTATGGCTCTGTGCACAGGCCTATCCCTATCAGTTACTGTCCTGAGTACCCAAGCCCTAGTGGCTAGTCCAAACCGTGGCAGCTGGTAGGGGCCCTTTCACACAGAGAAAGGAAAATTAAACAGTCAGCAGTACAGTAATTCCATTTGGATTTAATGTGGCAATTCAACAGGAGTGACCCTGAATTAGTACTCACGACCTCCAAATAAGATAGGGTCCTTCAATGTCAGCACGGCTCACTTGAGGTACACAAGCCTCTTCACACATCCATATAAAAGAAAGCACTATACCAGGCAGGCTGCTTCTCTATCCCGATCGCAATTACTGCGCAATACCCGGGAGAACACACAGCAGATTCAGTTCCTGACAGACCAAGCACAATTCAGCAATTTCTCCAGTCTTCTACAGGGTGAGCCTGGTTTCTACTCTTCAGATATCCTTTGATTCTCTTCACAGGACAGATTCAGTCCTAACAAGCAGTTACACAAGCTGCAGACCGGAACTCAGGGCCTTACACACGTTTCCCGACTAAAACTGCACACCGAAAAAGCACAGGGCTCCTTCCCTCTTCACTGCCAGAGCTCAACTGAAACTCCAGCAGACAAAACCGGGCACTTCCTTTGAGTTCCTCCCAGTTCTTGGCTGGATTGGCTGTCACTCACAATAGACTGCCCCTGTTGGTCCAAAAGGGCGCCGAAGTCCAAACTACATCTCCCAGAGTCACTGCCCATACAATCCTCTTGTGGCTGGCTCAAATTACGAGTCCAAGTTCTGATTCGTCCAAGGCACCATTTTAGAGCTACCTTAACCCACACTGATTGGTCCAGTTCAGCAGTTCAAAACTAGAATGGGAACTAGGCAAACACAGTTCTGACTGCAAAGAAAGCAGGTTAGACAAACTGTATTTTATTATTACTCTAAATGATTTCTGGCAAACAGTTACATCTTTCACATAGGTTCCCTTTGCACTCCAAGTGACTGCAAAAATGGAGTGTTTTGGCAGCAGCTCGAGTGGTACTCAAGCAAAGAAACACACAGTCCCCCCATACAAACTAATTATGTCTGCAAGCAGACAGCTCTTAAAGAGACAGTACCAGAGGCTCTAAAAACACTCACAGATAAATGGCTTAAACGCCAAACACCATTCAGGCTTGGAGCATTCAAGCAAGCTCCTGGAAGCCTTTCGGGAACCCCCATTTGCAGGGGGGTTACACCAGCATGATGCCATGTATTCCATTAACCAGCACATCTGTGCCATAATACGCTCTTATGTCTGTGTCATAGATCTCAGGTTTGTTTTATGCAATTGTGTGGCACATTTTCAATTCTCCTCATATTTTACATAAGGTTCTGATCAGAATCAGAACTTATCAGGACTTTGGCCTGGATCCTGATTAATAAGGGTAAGGACCTTTCTGGGTCCATCCAACCCGACCTAACAACACACTCAGCTCAAGGCATGTGATTATTGATCCATAATTACACATCCTGGAGTGTCTTACTGAAAAACGTAACCAGTTTTAATGATACATAGTCTCCAACCTAAAGAGCAGGGGCCAGGTTTTCAAAGACCCCTGAAATTGGTGCAAGTCTGGGAAAAACTTGTGCAAGTGGGTCTTCACTTGCGGAGCCACAGTGTTTACCACACGCAATGGATTTTCTAAAATGGAGCCACCAGTGCAGAGATTTTTGTCTGCACTGGTGGGCTGCGGCATGGACTCGGTCCCACAATCCTTTCTGGCTGTTTGAAATCTGACCCCAGGTGTTTGCTTCAGTATATAACTTCCTTAAAGTGATGTTGTAAGATTCTTATACTGCGTAACACTTACATTGGTAGGAAGCCTATGTCAGCAAAATTCTTCTGATGTGCATTTTATATTTTAATTCCACTCCTGTATGAAAACAGAAGGGATTGTAATTCAACCCCAGAAAGGAATCTTGCCGATACCTTCACTTCCCAATTGCTGAGATCTGCCTCACACTCAGGCATGTAATGACGTGTGACCAGAGAGAGAGAGCATGGGGACATGCCCCATTAAAATCAATAAGGGTCACTTTTACGTCCGTTTTTTCACATAACAATGGCCAGTTTGAAATTAATGAAGGGCACTGCTTGACTAACAAGGGCTGTCTTACTCGAGCAGTGCCCATCATTAATTTCAAACAGGTCACTGTTCTTTAAAAAAACAGATGTAAAAGTGACAGGAGTGGAACTACAATATAAACTGCACATCAAAAGAATTTCACCGGCATAAGCTTCCTACCAGTGTAAGGCAATCCAAAATCTCGCAACATCACTTCAAACATACTCTGTTCAGCTATTACAAATAACTAGAAAACACCTTTTATAAAATTTCAATTGTCTTGCCAAGTTTTGCAGTGCATCTATATTAACTTAACGGTGTAATGGTTTTGTAACAGCTAGCCAAATAAGTACCTGTTAATATGAAACATCTAAAATATTGCCATTGGGCTAAAACCCCCAAACACTGAAAGCTTTAAAGATAAACATAATTATGAAATGAGTATATAAAAATCTAGAAATCTGATTGATCAAAGGAGCTTAGGATTCAGGGCTGATTTTCTTCTTCTCCCTTTTTTTTTACCTTATTTCTGATTTTTATTTATTCAGATTTAAAATAATTTATAAAAAAAACTTCAGTCTTTACTGATCCCTACTGATCCATTTCATATTTACAAAAAGGCACTCCAGGTGTGCTTTGTGCTGGAATAGCAGCACTTCTCAGGCATTGGAGGTACTCAGTCTTTGGCTTTGTGCTTCAACCCACCCGAGGCATACTGTTATCACAGCACAAAGCACACACTATCATGACATATTGCTTTAAAACAATCAACATAATTGTTTATATTATTTTAGTAGATACCTGCTCATTAATGTGCAATGCATTTATTTAGAACAACTGGCTCTCTCACCAGGGTAAACTACAAGACTGGTTCCTCTACATTACTGGACTGGGTTTTGTCAAATCGACCAGAACAAATCTTCCACACCACTGTACTCCCAGATGCCTATAGTGACCACTTGCCTGTCCTATTTCACTGGTCCAGCACCTTCTCCAAACCTCTTGCCAGAACTGTTACAAATAGGGTTCTTAAGCATGGTCACCTTGATCGGCTTAGAGCTGAACTGCACCAGCAGGACTGTTCTGCAGTCTATTCATCCCATACCATTGACGCTGCCCTACAGTGTTTCATCCAAATATTCAATGCGGTGTGTGATAAGCATGCCCCGATAAAAAAGAGAAAAATAAAAGGCTGTAGTAACCCATGATTCTCACCCGAGCTTCTTGAGAGGTTGAAAGAAAGAGGCCGTCTGTGGTATAGAGCCCGAGCGACTGGCAAGCAGGCTGACATCCACATCTACAAAAAGGCTTACAATGAATGCACAAGGGCAATACGGGCAGCAAAAAAACAATACTACAGGGAAGCACTCACCAGCTCCTGGAGTGACGCTAGAAAATTCTGGGCCAACCTACAGGAAGTCACTGGAAAAGATAGTAAGGCAGTCCCCAGGATGCTCTGCATTGACGGTCTTCCCACAACAGACCTGGTTCTTATCGCAAACGCATTTAATAATGCATTCTCAGAGCTCTCTGGAGTGCTACCAGGGACGTCACCAGGGGTATAAAGTTGAGGGGCTAATGCCCCCCAGTCAAAATCCTAGCAAAGCTAGGGTGGTCCAGGGGCATGCCCCCCCTGGAACATTTTGAGATTTTTACCTTCAAATGGTGGCTTTTCCTGCATTTTAATGGTGAAATTTATGTTTGAGAAGCCTGGTTAACATGACATCTATTAAATGGTGCATGTGCAAATATTTGGTTACTGGACCAGTGAGAACAACGGAAAGAGAGACACCATTATCCCAGCAGATCTGCTGGGAAGGTTACAGGACCCCAGAGCAAAGTAATGAGTATGCTGTCAGAAAAATGCCCTTTATCAGACAGAACTGAGCCTAACACAAAGCAGGGCTCAGGGCCAAAAGCTATGCCAGCTTCCAAAGTACTACTGACAAAAAGTTTTGAAGCAAAACTAAATCAGACTGATAATAGCTTAGCTCACAGCCTGCTTGCCTGCCCTAGCTCACCCTGTATAAAACAAAAACAAGGGTTATACTTAGGCAGTAGTCTGTAACACAGGCTAACCTTAAGTTGCCACAAAGCCACAACACAAACCCCTGTCTCAGAGTGTAAGGTGATTAGGAAAAGGTGAAGTGCTGTTATTTATTTTTTTCTGAGCTCCAGCCTCTCAATTGTAGCTATTTTCTGGTGAATTTAAACCCTTAACCCACAACAAACCCCTCCTCAAAAAGTGATGTTATTTCTTTCTGAGCTGGAGACTGGGAGAGCTGTTGATTTATCTATCACCAGACAGGGTACAGGTACACTACTGACAGTAAAACATATTTTAAGTAGTGTCACTCACAGGCTGTCTGTCTGAGCTAGTGAGCTTGAAGTTACCCCCACAACACAGTACAAACCCATCCCAACCCCCCACCCCCGTGACTGCCTGTCTGCTGTCTTCAACCAACTCTGTAGGTACAAAATAATCTTATTTATTTCAGAGCAGCTCAAGTTCTCAGACGTATAGCCTTTTACTTTGATCAGTATATCACGGAACACAACAAGCACAACTGCAACTCCTCTGTCAGCGACAGTCTCTGACAACAACAGCATCAATATCTTGCAGCGCAGTCTTTTGGAGTAGTAGTAGTAGTCTGTACTGTGTGTGTCAGAAAATGAGAAAAATACACCATCTTGGCATGTTAATTGGCAGCTGTGCAGTGTGCAAGTAAGAGCAATGTTACATAGATACATAGATACATAGATACATAGACAGTGTCGGCAGATAAGGGCCTATGGCCCACCTAGTCTGCCCATTTGAGCTTGTAAGTTCAGTTTGTTTTCCTAGAAGTCTATTTGGCCTTACCCCTGACCTCTAGAATTCCTTTATGTCTATCCCATGCATTCTTAAATCCTGTGATTGTTTCAGCCCCCACCACTTCCTCTGGCAGGGTGTTCCACTTGTCCACCACCCGTTCTGTGAAGAAATTCTTTCTCATGTTTCCTCTGAATCGTCCTCCCTCCAACTTCATCCCATGCCCTCTAGTCCTGAAACATCTTTTTCGCTTAAAAATAGTGTTTTCCTGCACCCTGTTCCTCCCTGTAAGATACTTGTATGTCTCTATCATATCCCCTCTCTCCCTCCTCTCCTCCAGGGAGTACATGTTCAGTTCCTTCAACCTGTCTTCATAGGACTTGTGATGCAACCCATGCACCATCTTTGTTGCCCTCCTCTGAACCTTCTCACCCTGTCTATGTCCTTACGTAGGTATGGTCTCCAGAACTGTACACTGTACTCCAGGTGGGGCCTCACTAGTGTCTTGTATAGCGGAATTATGACCTCCCTTTTCCTGCTGGTGATGCCCCTGCCTATACATCCCAGCATCCTATTTGCTTTACCTGATGCCTTGTCACACTGTTTCCCTACCTTGAGGTAATCAGGATGACAACCCCAAGATCCTTTCCTGCTTGGTGCATGCTATATCCTCACCCCCCAACTGATATATTGTGCCAGGGTTTTTGTGCCCCATATGCATTATCTTGCACTTCTTTGCATTGAATTTCAACTGCCAAACCCTTGACCATTCTTCAAGTTTCTGCAGGTCCCTTCTCATTCTGTCTACACCCTCTGGTGTGTCTACTCTGTTACAGAGCTTTGTGTCATGTGTTGTTGGCAGGCAGGGCTGTAGAGGTGGTCACCAGCCTCCCATTGTCAATCAGTCTCTGGCTGGCACTGCGTGTTTAAGGAAGTTGTCCCCTTCCCTCCTACTGTGCAGTGCAAGGAAGAGATGCCCCTACCCACAATCTGACCCACCCCTTGTGCTGAACTATGCGACAACCGTGAACCCATCCCACCACTCATTGATGGATAAAACAAAATCCTCCTATCCAAGTCCTCATTAGTAGTCCCACTAACCTGCCAGTCACTCAATTGTTCCCAGTTTTCTGCCCCAAGCTGTAATATGTCTAATCTCTCTGTGGAAAATTCTCGTGTCGTGGTCCCGACGGCTCCCGTCCCCATCACCCGATCTGCTGATTTCATCAGCAGCAGCCATCAGTCCCATGCGGTGCCACTCAAAAGTCTCGGACTACTTTCATTTTTCTCTGTTGGACTTCATGTGCACTTGACAAGCGTTCAGGAACTCCAACAGAGAAAAACAAAACTGCGCTCCAAGTGGTGGCACTGTGAAATGCCACAACTTAAGAAAAATTAAAAATCGTGGCATTTTTATTCAGTCAGGACATGAGCAAAGTTTCCTCAATGGGGATAATGATTGGGGGCTTTAACTTACATTGGGGGGGGCTTCAGCTTCCCCAAAATCAGCATGATGATGCCACTGAGTGCTACCCCCGGACTTCTTCCTCCATGCAAACTCTACCATCAAATCTAGAGCTCTTGATCAGCCCCCTCCTATCCTCCATTCCTTTTCAGAAGTGTCACAATCAACAAAACCAGAAAATACTTGCAAAAAGTCCTGGGGAAGTCCCAACACAGTGGCAACTCCCTTGATCTCAAATTTATAGCCCTTACCCTGGATGACATAGTGCTGCCTCTAACTCACATTATCAATGCCTCACTTAGATTCTCACAGTTTCCACAGCTGTGGAAAGTGGCCTTAATGACTCCTGTCTTCAAAGGTGGAGATCGCTCCTCACTTGGTAACTACAGACCCATCTCGATCCTCCCACTTCTATCTAAGACACTAGAAAGGATTGTTGTGGATCAATTAGTTGAATATCTTGAAAAGTATAACATTAAATGCCCACAGCAACATGGGTTCCACAAAGGTCATAGCACAACTACTGCTCTGCTTGAGTTCACTGGCTATATTCACAATTCCCTGGAGCTCGGCAAGCAGGTTGGCGCAACATTTATTGACTTGTCAAAAGCATTTTACGTGGTTAATCATGAACTTCTATTTGAGCAACTTATAACTATTGGTCTGTCAAAGGAAACAGTCAGATGGTTCAAAACTCTGGTGGGCCCCCAGTTTGGCTAAACTTTATCTCGGAGAGTGGGACGACAGGGTGGTTTATGATGAGACTCAAAATCCATTTTTTGACCAGACTGACATTTACAAACTTTATATTAATGATATATTTATCATCCGGCATGGCAATGACTCAGAACTGCAGGCATTTATAGCCTATTTGGAAGGTAGTAACTGTAACCTAATATTTAAAGCGACAGTGGATACAGATCGCATTAACTTCCTAGATCTAAGTATAGGCAAATCAGAAGATGGCACACTTTACACAGACTTGTATTCAAAGCCAACTGACACCAATAGTCTTCTCCACGCCACTAGTTGCCACCCTCCACATTTCATACACAATTTACCTAACGGACAATACACTCAAGGTGAAAAGGAATTGCTCTACAATTGAACTGTTTGACATATGATCTGAACAATTCTCAGCCAGATTTCTAGTCAGGGGGTACCCAAAGATGGAGTTATCTGAGTTTTCACACAACATCAGAGAGAAAACCAGGGAGACATTGCTGATGCCCAAACAAAAGAAGAAACAGTTTGACTCAGGTATTACGTTTGTAACCTCCTATGGGGAGGTACAAAAGAGACTGTGGACATTGTAAGGAAACATTTGGGGCTGGCCTGGTGGCACAGAGGGCTGAGGTGCTGGCGCCTTACCTCAAACCACACGGCGACCTGGGTTCGGGAATGGACTCGGGTCATTGGGGGGGTGGGGGCGGGAGAAGGATTGAGCATCTGAAGAAACTGCTCTTCTCTCCTCTCCTGGGATGGGTTAAGGTGATGCCTCACTCTGTAGCTGCCCCGGGGGGAGATCGGGAGCACTATGAGATGTGATGTGACATCAGGGATGCCAGGAAAAATGGAAAACTGTCCCGGATTAGCCAGGATGATGGCGAACGATCTGCTGACACCACCAAAGAATTCTTGAGGAGCCTGACCACCTCAGCAGTGCCCTGGAGCTGAGAGAAAGAGTGTGCTGGCTGCTCTACTGGTGCCTTCCCCCTCAGAGGAGGGGGGGCCCACTCGGCAAAGGGTTATACCAAGCAACCCCAGCATCAGCTGCGATCTGAGTTAGGGGGTTCCAAGGGAGGACAGTAGGTGGATGTCGGGGATCATGGCTGCCTGAAGGAAATGGCAGATCTGGGGCATGTAGTAGGGGATTAAGAAATAATGCAAGAAAAAAAAAAAAAAAGAAACATTTGTCCATACTTAGGGAAGTGACTGAGTAAACACACTCCTTGAACAACCCCTCAGAGTATCCTTTAGGAGGGGAAGCAATCTTAAAGATAAACTAGTACACAGTTATCAGCCAGATCCTAGGATAAAACAAACTACCACTAGATGGGGCTTCAAACCTTGTGGCCTCTGTAAAGTATGCCAATACATCGAAAGAAAGGAGAAGTTTGTTAATGCTTATAACAGCAAACTTGAAACAGTTAGGGGCCACATAGATTGCAACTCTGAAGGGGTTGTCTACCTCCTTACTTGTTCATGCGAGAGCTTTTATGTGGGCGGGACCAAGTGTAAACTGAGGTTTCGTGTTTATGAACACATACAGGCTATCAGAAAGAAGAACCTCAGCTATGCAATGGCCAACCATGTACATCAAAACCCAGGCATTACACACAGAGTTACAGCAATAGGTGTGGAATGCATACACAGGGATGTCAGAGGGGGAGACCTGGAGAGTGCGCTGAATTGCGCTGAGCAAAAATGAATCTTCAGATTGGGGGTACTGAAACACCATGGGCTTAATGATAAACTTGAGCTGGCCCATTTTCTTGAAAAGAAAACATAAATGACCGGTTCTTATTATAATTTTATAGTCTTGATTTATTCTTCTTGCTTTCCCAATTTTTCTATCCCTCTCTCCCCTCCCCCATGCATTGTCTTCTTTTTCTTTTTCTTGCTTTCCCTTTCTTTTTGCCCTTCGTTTTCTCTCCCCTCCCTCCTCTGCCCCCCCACTCTCTGTTTAGTCCTTCTCTATTTTGTGTACTCAGATGATGGATACATTCAAGGCAATTTAAAACAGTCCTTTCTGTTCTGATCTATTTTGCTGTGTTTATACATTTGCAGGCTGCTTCCAGAATGTTTATATCCCCTGAATGAGAGGTCCATTTATAAGCTGCTACCTAAGCACAATAGTGTGGTGGAAACTGAAGATATTCAACTAAGAGATCCAGAGATAAATAATGAATAATGCAATAAAGTAAACTGAAGGTTGCATTATTTCTGTTTTTGCTTTTTCACTGGTTGCACTTATATCACATGATTGCATTTCCTGCATTGATAACAAAAGCCTTATGGCCCTTGGTGGCCATACTAATTAATGACACTTGTTTTGAGTATTTAAGTGCACTTTTTCTGTTGTCTAATCAGCTCTGAGGAAGCCCTGAAGGCAGGGTGAAAAATAAGCTGTACTATGCAGCAGTGCAGACGCGCTGCTGCATTTGTCACTGTACTGGTAATAAACTGTTTATGATCTGAAGAAGAACAGTTTGGACATTGCTATTTATGCATGCGATTTCCTTTATCAGATATCCTCTTTTTTCGAGTTGCACCACTTACCTTGTGCTCCACCCCTCACTCTTATTGGTTCAAGAGTTACCTCACGAACCAGTCTCAACAAGTTAGGATTGATGGTGTCTTTTCAGATAGCAGACCAGTTCACTCTGGTGTTCCACAGGACTCTATTCTGGGCCCTCTAATGTTTAGCATATTTCTAAATCAACTCCCACTTGCCTGTCACAGCAAAATTCTGCTTTATGCTGATGATGCTGTCCTTTTCGCTAATGGCACTGATCCCATTGCCCTGGAACACACACTTCAGGATAGTTTCACTGAAGTAGAAAGATGGTTCAGGGACCATAAGCTTGTTATGAATTATAAAAAGACTAAGGCTATGATGTTTTCCAGCCTTCAGAACAGGCACCGTATGCACCCCCTCACCATAACGAATGTAGCTGGTGCTCCCCTGGACCTGGTACATCAATTTAAATACCTGGGAGTAACAGTCAACAGCTTCTTGTCCACCATATTGACAATATTGTAAAGGCCCTCAATATATGCATTGGCATTTTACACAGGCATAAGTATAGTCTTACCTCTGAAGCTCTCAACCTGGCCATCCGTAGCTTGGTGGTCTCCCTGGTTGAGTATGGCATTGTGATCTACAGGTCTGCAATGGACACAGCCCTCCATCGCATTAAAGTCACATTAAATAAGGCATGTCATCTCGCCACTGGTTCCAAGTGACTTACACACACTTGTTACCTCTATGCTCGGGCCAGCTGGCTTCAGTTCAAGGGCTAACTCAAGTTCCAGACCTGCTTGCTGGCTAAAAAAGTGAGTCTGAGCATGCTACCCATGGGCATGTAGAAGCTCCTCGCCCCCTACGAAAGCACTCATCCCAGCAGAAGTTCTGAGAACACGGTCTTCAAGATTTGTAGATGTCACACCTTTCTAGGACAAAGAGCTTTCACACACTGGGTGCCTAAATGGTTAAACAGTCTTTCTCCTAGTATCTCTTCTAAATCAATGCTAGGCCCCTTTAAACATGAGCTGAGGAAACATCTGGTTGCCAGTGCCAGTTGTGACTGCATCTTTTGATGCCTCCTAATCACTCCTGTTGTTGTCCGTTCACAGTTCCACCATTTCTTCCAACGTCTCCCCCCTCCCTCCCATCATGTATTGTTTCCCCTCTCTACTTCCACTCCCCTTACCCCCTCTCCCTCCTTCCTACACTCCTTCTCCCTTAACAATTTACACCTGACCTGTGACCTGCTACTTAGTTGGTCTTCCTCTCCGAACACTTGGTACCGCTTTGTACCCTACATCTTCACTGACGAGGCAAAAATTATTGTCTGATGTGTTACATCCACATTTTTATTAATTGTTATTGCAGGAGAGGAACTGAAAGTCATGGAACCCACCCCAGCATCAGTAAATAACTGGTATCCACACAAAAAAATTAACTGAAGATACAGCAGTTTACTTTTTTTGGAACAGAACATAACAGTGTACCTCCCACAGAGGTGAATAAAAGCTGACGGACGTTTCAACCTTGTGGTCTTTGTCAAAGTCATTGTTATTGCCTTGAAACTAGTTTGTATATTGCCTTGTCCATTGTTGTTCTCTTTCATTGTACGCAATAACTGTAATCTTGTGCTGTTTTTTAACTTGTGCCTCTGACATGGAACCTATGTAATGAACTTGTTCTCAAAGGTTTAATCCGAAAATTTAAATAAATAAAAATTAAATAAAATTTCCTTTGAACTAAAGTATGAGGGCAGGGAAACACTGCAGCATTCTCAATTCATACCTGCTTTCTCCTGAGTCACATCCTGTACATATCTCTGTTTTTAGTATTTTTTTCTTCTTTTTTTTTTTTTGCCTCTCTAACCTTTAAAACCAGGCCTGTATATAGCCAATGCATTATGCCATTACAGGTTTGCTAATAAGTGACATCATCAGTTACAATCAGTCAGTGATCCCTGATATGGATATTGGTACTCACATGGGCTGATACATGTATGCAACTGGAGCAGCTCCTCAATGTGCTCAGTCTTCACAGAAAGGCAAGTAGCTGTGTCAGCATCAGGAGTCACTGACCGATTACAACTCATGTTGACACTGGCTGGAGAACCTACTGTATAGGAGGTAATGGATAAGGTTATAGGGGGCTACATGCAGAGCACACTTTTTACCATTCACCTGTTTTTAGACTCAGCAAAGTAGGAAACAAACAAGGGAAACATATGCAGAAAGAGAACACAGTAGAAGAAAATGTGAATTGTGAAGGCTGCAATACTTCCCTGAAGTTCCAATGTAAAGGTAAATATTTACAGTTATTTAACACATCACTTGCTCTTGTGTCCTGGGAGAAGTCCCCTTTTTAGTTTTTATGTTTCAGTACACTACGACCTCCCCCATTACATTATTCTTATTCTCTGAAGGCCACAAGATTAGAGATTGGGTGGAGGGGGGAGACAAGATGTTTTTTAACGCAACTAAATGTGTAAAATGAAAGTGCATGATGCTGAAACTGTTACGTATTAGATATCTGTTACTTACAGTCAAAATGTTATGTATTAGATATTTGCTACTTAGAGTCAAAATGTTATGTATTAGATATTTGTTATTTAGAGTCAAAATGTTATGTATTAGGTATTTGTTATTTAGTCAAAATGTTATGTATTAGATAGTTGTTACTTAGAGTCAGAATGTTCTGTATTAGATATTTGTTACTTAGAGTCAAACTGTTCTGTATTAGATATTTGTTATTTAGAGTCAAAATGATATATATTAAATATTTGTTATTTAGAATCAAAATGTTATGTATTAGATATTTGTTATTTAGAGTCAAAATGTTATGTATTAGATATTTGTTATTTAGAGTCAAAATGTTATGTATTAGATATTTGTTACGTAGAGTCAAAATGTTATGTATTAGATATTTGTTACGTAGAATCAAAATGTTATATATTAGATATTTGTTACTTAGAGTCAAAATGTTAAAAAAAATGTTACAACCATGTTTTTAAAATCCTTACGGTCCTTACCATAGAATCATACAGAACCACATTTTATGTGTCACCTTCTGCTGCTGGCATAGTGCACGAAGTCAAAGAGCTGTGCAGAATTATTTTTACTGCATCCACATTTTGCAGATTTGACATTTTCCCTTATTTATGAAACTTCATGGAAACTTGTGGAAAAATTGGTAGAAACTTCACATAATACGCACTTTCTGTTAAGGAAAAAAATGCCTTGCAGTATTTTTGCACTATGGGAATGTTTCATTGTGGGTTAAAATATGTTATGATGCGTGACAATCATTCATGTTGTTGGATTTTTCAGTCTTGTCACTACAAACTTGTGAAAACATTACTTAGACACAACTCAGTTTATATTTTTTATATATTCTGCATTTCCCCATCACGTGTTCTGTCTTACTAAGGAGATTTGCAACTAAACAGGACTCCCTTCACCTTCATCTGTTCTAAATCTGATTCCTTTTTTTCCTACCTGAAGTCACAATTCTGTGCTCATGACATCACAGCCACTTCCTTAGCAGCAGGCTGTGCTATCACAAAGAGAGTATTATGACTTCAAGTAGGGAAGGCATTTACCTGCCAATGTCCATAATAATACAGAACAAGGGTAAGGCTACTACTGAAAATATTTCAATCATAAGTTATATTTTGTCAATTATGCATCAGTTGCTCTTTAAGAAACCATTAGGTAGCATACTGCACCATGCAATGGTAGCCACACCCCTCTGTTTAGTTATTCTATCGGTTATAGCTAGTCATAACTAGATGTGGCTGTTCTAGGGTAACAACACATCAATAACTCTTATCTAGAAATGTTTATGTCTGCCTTGGTGATGCAACTGTATTGATCTGTGACTAGGAATGATGCCACTGAATGACCTGAGTAAGAAATAAGACATGATGGGGTGTTGGTTGTACTGGTTTTACCACATGCAAAGGGGGGCAGTAAGACATGAGGCTGCAGGCCGAGTGTCTTCAGTCTCTGGAAGTGTGGTAAAAATAGAACAAATGCCCTGAAGTGTCTTATTGTACTTATAAAATGAGTCCATAGGTAACTTTTGAAAAACAAATACTCTAAACATTTTAAAAGCCACAAGAATATAAGAAAACATTTCTAAATAATGTAAACTAGTCCCTCCACAGATGGATTTCACCTGTGAGTCATCTGTTTTTCTGCATATTCACCACACTATGTGCTTGTTTAGCACAAAACACAAGAATTCAAAACTCTGCATTATTCCAGTAGTAGAATGCTCCCTCCTCTACCCTCCCCCCCCGCCATGGAATGGTAACATGGAATATATGAATGCAAAATTCCTCATAATTCCACAGGCACACATGCAGACACGTGCACAGGCCTCAAGTGGAACCAGAACCTTAATTTCATCTGTTGCAGGGTAGGGAACGGGGAGCTGTCTGTCAAATTGGTAAGGGCAGGAGAGGGAATTTTCATGGTCATCAAAGAATACACCAGCAATGGAAACACTGAACAGCACTTGATTTTTTAAAACGTGTGTAGGGAGGGGCTCATGATTGTAAAGAACATTCAAATATTTACTTATTTTGTTTAATTTAATGGACTTTTACAGCCTACTTGAAGGCTTTTAAATATGAATAAAGTTGGCAGCCATGCAGAACCGTGTGTGATGGAAATCAGGAATGAGTGTAAGTGGCTCATGAAATTCTGTATGTGAGTTGTCCAAATTCCAAATCCCACTGCCTGAACTTGTTCAAAGCTATGTAGTTGTAGAAAATGAAGATATGGGTCTCGGAACTTGTTTAGCCAATCAGGAAGCAGCAAATTTCCAACCCATTTTATGACATTGCTTTAATTTGCAAATGAATTTGTGTGACCCACCTAGAGCTGCTTTTCAGTTAGCTCTGGTGCTCCATGGCTATACTTGACAAAGAGGTCTAACTAGCAATGCAGTGACAGCATGGACTATGGCAATGGTTGCCATGTATGTAATATCATATCACGCAATACCATTCTGTACCACATGCAAAGTAATGCAGCATACTGTAAGTAATACTTTTTTTCTGTCAGAAATGCCACTGTTCATGAGAGCAACTGACATAAAGACAAGTACTTACTGCAGGTTTATTTTCTTGCTATATATGAATAAGCTTTGTTCACAATAGAAAATCAAAATAATAAACCTGTAATACCATAGTAGTGACATCATCTTTCTTGTAATACAATTTTGGGACCTCATAATACCAATGTTGGGAGGTCTCAACAACAGTATTACAAGAGAGAAAGTTTTTCTTAGGCTGCAAAATCCTCATATTAAGCATGAGCTGACTTTGACTATAACCATCATGTACAGTAAAAGCCAGACTTCAGATGAGGTATCATCCACACAAACACTGATAAATGACCAAATTCACTTTATTTCTTCACTGGCTGTAAGTAGGTGACTGATTTCATTTAAAGAAATCTTTTTTTTTTTTGCATTGGAAGTAACATTACATGTGGTGGGTAGGCAGGTTTTGCGGGAGTGACAGAAGAAGTGGGATGTTGTCACACTAGTTGAAGGAAGAGGTCAGATCCATATATCACAAAAAAATAACAGTTTCAAGAACTATGTCTTAGCCTGTTACAATACCATCTTGAGGTTTTTGTGCTATAAGGGAACTTCTTGGGCTTAACTCTCAAGTTTCTCATGGCACCAGAACCTTTCGATGGTATTACACCTTCATAATACATACAGCTGTTCCCTATTTATAGTATATGGGTGTCATTTTTCCACAGGGAATTGGTCACATTAAAAACTCAAAATACCATCGCTCTGACATCAGAAAGTCATAATACTATCTTGACATCAGATCAGTGGTATTATGAGATAGAATGCTTGGAGCATCCCAAATATTACAAAAAATAACGATAGAAAACCATTAGTAACTAGTCTTGTCATCCCATCTTGTGATTCTGGTGGCATCATAAACCACTCAAGCTTTGCTCTCATGGTTTATGGTGCCACCAGAATCCCTCAACAGAACGACAGCATTGTTACTACTGATGTCCTATCTATTATTCTATTTATGTTTTATTTTTAACCCTTGAAACTCAATGAAACCTTGATACTGGCATGTCTTAATCCTTAACATTCTAATTTCCTGACTTTCTTGTAATCCTATTATTGTCTTTAAGGAAGCATACACATTGTTGTTTTTTTTGTTTGTTGTTGGTTTTTTTTTTTAATGTAAATGGAAATTTGGGCTTGTGTGAAGTCTGTTCAGTACCCCCTTCGTATTGTTTTGTGTGGTTTTGAAACAGTAGTTTCTTCCTTATTTTGGGTCCCTTGTTAGTGCTGTCTTTTTCCAGCCTTATATTCACTTTTTAATTACCAACCAATTCCGGAACCCAGTGATGTTTATTTATTTAGTTTTTGTTGACTGAGGAAACATATGCACTGTGGCAAAATCGAGCCTCAGAAAGACGAGGGTCCTGGACTTCAGGAAGACTGATTTTAAAAAGATGGGGGAATGCCTCAGGGAGGTTCTGGTGGGTGGGGGAGGACTTGGGTACAGTGGAGGAACAGTGGGCGAAACTAAAGTAGGGGATACTGAAGGCAACAAACCTCTGCATCAGGCAAGTAAGCAAAAGCAAAAGGAAAAAGAGACCGCTATGATTCTCAAAAGAGGTGGCTGAGAAGGTAAGGGCAAAAAGGTTAGCATTCAGGAAGTATAAGGAGACACAGAGGGAGGACGATAGAGAGGTGTACCAGGAAAAACAAAAGGAGGTAGGGAAAGCAATTAGGAGCACAAAAGCACAGAGGAGAAAACAGCCCAGGCAGTAAAGAAAAGGGACGAGACATTTTTAAGGTATTTAAGCAAAAACAGAAGGACCAGGGGAGGGATAATAAGGCTTAAGAGGGAGGAGGGTGTCAGTGTGGAGTGGGACCAGGAATAAGTAGACATCCTGAATGAATACTTTTGTTCAGTGTTCACTGAGGAAGGGGAAGGTGAGGGACCACAAGTTATAAAGTGGTCTGCATATTGTAATTGTTATTTGTTCCCTAGTTAGTGTTTATTGTGTAATAAAAGTGATATTTAGAGATAGTCCCGTTTGGGGAAACCTGATACTGTTTTTTCCTGTTTCCTGTGTTTGGGCTACAGGAATTCTGCTTGCCTGCAGAAGCTGAGCTGAGGCGATGCTAAGAATAAAGCCTAACAAGAAGTAACTGAGCGAGTTGGTGTTTACTACAGTGGCGACAAGGATAGACCAGGCCCAGAATGGCGATGTTTGGGGCTATGGCAGAGTTTGATGGCTCAAGTAACTGGTCTGAATATGCAGTGTTTGGAACATTTCTTTAATGCAAATAAAACCATAGATGTGGATCAGCAATGCTCTGTTTTCCTCTCTGTTTGTGGCCAAAAGACTTGTTTTTTGATCTGTAAGTTAGAGGCTCCACAGCGGTCAGGGACTAAAACCCTGCAGGAACTGTGCACATTGGTTCAAAACCATACCCACCCCCGACCTTCAGCTGTTGTGCAGTTGTTTAAGTTTCATGGCAGGATGTGTCAGCCGGGGGGGAGACAACTGCAGAATATGTGACTAAGTTGCAGCATTTGGTGGAGTTCTGTGAATTTGGAGACACTTTGGATCTTATGCTCTGGGGTTGGTTGGTGAGTAGAGTGCAGGATGAATGCATTCAACGCCATTTGTTGGCAGAGATAGGGGGCTGATTTCAACAGGGTGGTGGACATTGCCCTGGCCATGGAAGCTGCAGTTCGATAAGCTCAAGAGTTGTGGAGCTCTATGGTGGAAGGGGCTGCCATAGTGCATCAGGTGTAACAGCCTCACTGATCTGTCTTACCATCATCATTATGCTCTGCATATGGGGGCCTACAGTGAAGCTCCATGCATAGAAACACATACGAGCAATGTTCCCCTTGTGGTGGTGCACCATACTCAGAGGATAGAATGTTCCTAGTGGAAGAACATAGAAACATAGAATTTGATGGCAGATAAGAACTGATTGGCCCACCTAGTCTGCCCATTTTCCCTACCTGCTTCATACACTACAGATCCTAAATTATCTGCGCTTACCCTCTCTTTCCTATCACTAGAGTTCCTTTATATCTGTCCCATGCATTTTTGAATTCCCCTACCGGTTTTGCCCCTATAACCTCTGGTTGGTGCTGCCAGTGTCGGGGCCATATGGCCCAACTTTGTCACTTTGGGAGTATGCCCCAGGGCCTGGCATCCCGATCTACACATCACCAGGGCCAAACCAATTTTGTAGAGGAGGAAGAGCCAAAGGCAGAGGGTAACAATGGAGTCTACTCTTTGTATATGGTTACTGACTATCATTTGCCTCCTGTCTGGGTGCAAGTGACAATGGACGGCCATGGTGTGGATATGGAGGTTGACACAGGGCATCATTTTTGGTGATGGGAAGAAGCTTTTTTCTGCCTTGTGGGCCCCTGCAGAAACCCTGGTACTACAGCCAGCAGAAGTGCAACTTCAGACATTTACAGGTGAACTGATTCCTTTGGTGGCAAAGATGCTGCTCCAAGTGACTTATGGGTCACAGCAGAAGCTATTGCCCTTATTGGTGGTGTAGGGAGAGGGTCTGTGCCTGATGGGGCATAACTGGCTGCGAGAGCTGCAATTGGATTAGCAGGGGATGGGCTTACTCCAGCCTGTAACACTGGAAGAGATGTTGGAGCAGGCAGCTTCTGTATATTTGCCAGGACTGGGGACTTTGCAGAGAATGACTACCCAGACTATGGTGAGATTGGAGACTCAACCCCAATTTTGTGACCCAGTGTTATGCCGTATGCTCTCTGTGGTAAACTTGCAGAAGAATTGTTTCATCTGGAGCGGGAAAGGATCCTGGAACCTGTCCAGTTTTTAAAGTGGGCAACCCCCATTGTGTCCGTGATCAAGGGTGATGGGTCAGTGAGGATCTGTGGAGACTACAAGATCACAGTGAAAACAGTGGCTAAACTGGACTCTTACCCAATTCCTAAAATCAAAGATTTGTTTGCTTCTCTAGCTGGGGGGGGCAGCATTGTTTTCCAAGTTAGACCTGAGACATGCTTATCAGCAGTTACTGCTCGAGGAGGATTCTAAGGAGCTATCAACAATCAGTACACATCGGGGTTGTTCAGGTATACCTTTCTACCTTCTGGAGTGGCACTGGCCCTGAGAAATTTTCAGTGAACAACTGGGGGACTGTTACAGGGCATACCAAATGTTCTGGTATAGCTGGATGACATACTCCTGATGGGACCAGACCAGGAGTCACACTTGGACACTTTATGGACTGTGCTTCAGAGACTGCAGCAGACAGGATTGAAGCTCCACAGGGACAGATGTTTATTCTTCGATAAGTTTGTACAGTTTTTGGGACATGTAATTAATGCACAGGGCCTGTACCCTGTAGGGGATAAGGTAAGGACAACTGCAGAAGCCCCTGCACCAAAGTCAGTGTCTGAACTGGAGGCATATTTAGGGCTTTTAAATATTACCACCAATTCCTACCCCAAGTTGTCAACAGTGTTAGCACCATTGCATTTTCTTTTGTGCAAGCGGGTTCCACAGAAATGGGGGAAGGCTCAGGAGGTGGCACTCCTGGCTTCAGAAAAGTTGTTGCAGTCTTCTCAACTGCTGACACATTTTGACCCCAAGTTACTAACAGACTATAGTACTGGCCTGTGATTCATCCCAATACAGTGATGGGGCTGTCCTCTCACAT
The DNA here is from genome assembly GCA_016271365.2 of Neoceratodus forsteri. Lineage (NCBI taxonomy): Eukaryota > Metazoa > Chordata > Ceratodontiformes > Ceratodontidae > Neoceratodus > Neoceratodus forsteri. The sequence continues at coordinate 1,573,693,483 of CM057453.1, read as the reverse complement.
GTGTTACAGGATAGATGGCACCCATGAAAAAAAATGATTCTCAGTTAGACAAAGAGGCATTGGCAATAATATTTGAAATATAGAAATTTCACCAGTATTTGTATGGATAACAGTTCAAAATCCTCATGGATCATAAGTCTCTGGTGAGCTTTTTTGATGAATGTAAATCAGTACCTCATTTTCATCTAGCTGTATGCAGTGGTGGGCACTGACCTTGTCTGCCTACCAGTATGAAATCAAATATCAGCCTGGAGGGTTGCATTCCAGTGCTGATGCCTTTAGCAGGCCACCTTTGCTAGATTCCCCAAAGCAGGGTCCAGAGCCAGGAGACATGACCCTACTATTGGATCTTTCAGCAGGGACCCCAGTAATGGCAAATCATATTAGGAGGTAGACCTGTTGGGACCCAAAATTGGCATCTGTTTTGGGGTGGGTACAGAGTGGGTGGTCCGGGTGGGTGTCATAGGACGCATTAAAGCCATTTATTCAGCGGCGGTTCGAGTTAGGAATTCATGCCGGTTGTCTGATGTGGGGAAGCAGAGTTGTAGTACCCCATCAATTGAGGGCTAAGGTTTTGGGGCAATTGCATGACACACATTCTGGTATTTCTAGAATGAAGGGGATGGCATGGGGTGTGATTTAGTGGCTAAGTATAGACAAGGAAATAGGGGAACTGTTGAGCAAGTGTGCAGCTTGTCAGGAGACACGCCATGCACCAGTTTCGGTACCGGTGCACCCATGGGAGTGGCCAGATAGACCCTGGGTATGGGTGCATTCAGATTTTGCAGGGCCTTTTCTGGTTAAAAAATGTATTAGTCCTGGTGGATGCACACTCAAAGTGGCTGGTGATGTAGGTAATGTCTTCAGTCAACACAGAGGCTACTGTGGCCCAGCTTAGGCAAATATTTTCCATTTATGGGTTACCACAATTTTTTGCGTCAGACAGTAGGCCCACCTTTAAATCAGGGGAGTTTCAAGAAATTTATGGAACACAATGGACACTGACACATTCGGATTGTGTCTTACCACCCAGCCTCTACTGCTTTAGCCAAAAGGGTAGTGCAAACAGTGAAAGAAGGGTTGCGGCTGTTGAGTTCGAGATCTATGCAAATATATATAGCGAGGTTTTTGTTGTGATACTGGGTTACACCACATGCAATAACAGGGGTGTCACCAATGGAGTTACAGTTTGGCAGGACACTTTGTTCCCATTTGGATTTGATCCACCCAGTTTTGGGGACCAAAAATACAGGGGGCCAGAGGGCATAGGATAGACATGAGTTCCTTGATGTGGGAAATTCTGTTTGAGTCACAAGTTTTGGAGACAAAAATCATTGGGTGCTAGGGGTGTTGTGTGCACAAACAGGTCCAGTGTCCTTTAAGGGGCAATTGGCATCAGGAAAAGTGGTAAAAAGACATGGGGACCATACCCATGGGGTATTCACAGAAATACCCTCCCCAGTTGGGGGGACTGGAATGGAATACAGAGTGGGACAGCATGGAGGACTGGGAAGTCACACCAGGGATATCAAGTGCAATAGTGGCAGTAGACTTTATGGGAGTAATAGGGAGGGGTGAGACACCCAGGGATGTTTCACAGATGGCCTCTAAGCAGGATCAAGCTACAGGAATTGTGGGAGAAGGAGAGGTGTCACTTCAAGGTGATCCAGTGGTACCTGTGCTCTGTTAGTCAAAAAGGATCATAACGGTGCCAGACAGGTTAAATCTGTAGTCAGATTTTAGAAAAGGAGGGATGCGTATTGCAATTGTTATTCCCTAGTTAGTGTTCACTATGTAGTAATAGAGATATTTAGAGATAGTCCCTTTAGGGGAAACCAGATACTGTTTTTTTCCTGTTTCATGTGTCCAAGCTACAGGAATTCTGCCTGCATGCAGAAGCTGAGCTGAGCTGATGTTAAGAATAAAGCCTGATAAGAAGCAACTGAGGTGTGTTGGTGTTTATTACACCGCCGATAAGTGCCAAGAGCATCGAAGGAAGGCAGGTGGACACTTAAGCAATAAACCATGACAGGGTGTAGGTTATGCTGGGATTTACCCATGCATAGGGTGGTTCAGTCACAAGGCTGCAGGCTGAGTGACCAAATCACACCAGAAGTGGGTAAATCCCAGCTTAACCCACATCCTGGAGTAGTTTATTGCAATTTTACAATGTCCCCCTTTTTTGTAAAAAAACCAAAAAATTGAAAAAGATTTTTTTTGTAGTTTAAATTATTTTTATTAAGTTTATTGCTCCACTAGAAAAAGTAGTTCTGTGTTGCTAGGGAGACGCTGCTGGTGGTTACCAGTGACCCCCAACTCCCCACAGACAGTGACAAACAAAACCTTGCTGGCATGCTTTTTTTTGTTTGTTTGTTTTGTTTAAACACAGAGACAGCCACTCAGAAGTCCAACAAGCTGTCTGCATGGTGGGAGTTCTGCTGAGAATTTAAGGTCTGGTGACAGGGTGTTCAACTGCTGACAGGCTGCCATACCTAACGGTCTGCTTCCAGGGTGAGTTTCTGTGTTGAGATGCTATATTTTGTGCTTCTGACTGGAAACGGAGTATTTTTTATGGGGGACATCGGGCTATTTGTTTATTTTAAATATTATGTAGTGTGGATTTATGAGCTATGATGGTCTGGGGAGCGTGCCTATATAGCTGAGCGGACAGTGAAAAGCAACAGTTAAGAAGTGAGCCAGGTGGAACTAGTTATGGGAGAAACATTTGGAAAACACTCTTTTGGCACTGATTTGGGTTTTCTGAGTGATTGTGAACTTTTCTCGTAGTGGGTTGTTTCAGGGTAACTTATGCGGAACAGAGCCATCAGTTTGAAACTCGTGTTTTAACATGGCTCTTTAGTGTTGAATCAATAAGGCACTTTTTTCTGCTTTGACATTCGGGGGTCAGAATGATTTTCAAATCCTGGCAATTCCAGATGCAGCTGACTGGCACCTTTTGCATGGGTTATGCCAGGATTTACCATGACAGAATCCCTGATTCTCAGCCCAATTGTATAATAGTCCATTTACAGAGGAGACAGTCCAGAAGGAACTCGCAAGCCTGAAAGTGGACAAGGCAATGGAGTCAGACGAAGTACATCCTAGGATATTGAGGGAGTTCAGAGAGGTGCTGGCTGCACCTCTGACAGCCCTGTTCAACCACTCACTGGAGATGGGACTGGTTCTGGAGGACTGGAGGAGGGGCAGATGAAGTCCCACTTCACAAAAGTTGTAGCAGGGAAGAGGCTGGCAATTACAGGCCAGTCAGCCTGACTTCAGTAGTGGGGAAATTAATGGAATAACTCCTGAAGGAAAGGGCTGTGGAATATTTTTAATCTAGTGGCTTACAAGATCTGAGGCATCAAGGATTCATGGGGGAGGTCATGTCAAACAAATCTGATAGATTTCTTTGACTGGGTGACCACAGAATTAGATCAGGGCGGAGTGGTGGATGTGGACTACCTAGGCTTCAGTAAGGTGTTCGGCACCATTCCACAAAGGAGACTCATAAGCAAGCTGGGCAGCCTTGGAGTGGCTCCAAAAGTAGCAAACTGGGTAAGAAATAGGTTGGTGAATAGGCAACAGAGGGTGGTGGTAAACGGAGTCCACTCAGAGGAAGAAAGGGTGACCAGCCGAGCGCCTCAAGGATCAGTACTGGGACTGGTCTTCTTTAATGTCCTTACAAGTAACATTGCAGAGGGGCTAGAAGGAAAGGTGTGTCTTTTTGCAGATGACACTAAATCTGCAAAAGGACAGACACTCAGGGCTGGGGTGGGGGGATGAATAGGGATCTAAGAAAGCTTGAAGAATGGTCACGAGTGTGGCAACTAAGTTTCAATGCAACAAAATGCAAAATCATTCACTTAGGGAACAGAAACCCAGTGGCTGAATACAAGATAAGGGGAGTGGTACTGATGGTCACCAAACAGGAAACAGATCTGGGGATAATCATGACTGATGGCCTAAAGGTGGCCAAACAATGTGACAAGGCAGTGGCAAGAGCCAGTGGGATGCTAGGATGCATAGGAAGGGGTACCACCAGATGAAAGATGGAGGTGGTGATACCGCTGTACAAATCATTGGTGAGACCTCATCTGGAGCACTATGCCCAGTTCTGGAGAACACATCTCTGAAAGGACATTGACAGGGAGAGGTAATCCTGAGGAGGGCAACTAAAACGGTGCAGGGTCTACACCAGACACCCTTTGCAGACAGACTAAAAGACCTCAATATGTGCACCCTGGGAGAAAGGAGGTAATGAGATGATATGATAAAGACTTTCAAATACCTCATGGGTAGTGATACTTCCACTGTATAACTGCTTGGTGAGGCCGCACCTCGAGTACTGAGTGCAGTTTTGGAGGCCACTTTTAAAGAGGGACATTGAACTCCTGGAGAGGGTCCAGAGGAGGGCAACCAAAATTATTTGGGGCTTGGGGGATAGGACCTATGGGAAGAGGCTCAAAGAGCTAAATATGTACACATTGGAAGAGAGAAGGGACCGGGGGGACATGATAGAGGTCTTCAGGTACACAAGTGGGTAAATAGGGGAGGAGCAGTCAGGATGCTCCAAAGGAAGGAGGGGGGGCAACTAGAGGACATGGGTGGAAGCTGGAGGGGGGAGATTCAGGAGAGAAAGGAGGAGGTGCTACTTCACTGAGAGGGTGGTGGAGCCATGGAATGCACTGCCCAGGGGGCTGGTGGAGGCAGAGATGGTGGAGGGGTTCAAGAGGAGGTGGGACACGTACAGGGGAAGGGTTCTGGAAGCAAAAACCAGTGCAGCGAGAATATCCAGGACTGGGAAGGGAAAAGCCAAAGAGGGAGAGGGGGGCAGCAAGGTCAGCTCCCAGGGTGGGGGCTGACCAAATGAGCAGACATGAAAGACTGTAAGGCCTATTCTGCTGGCATTTTAGTATGTTAGTATAAATAAGGTACAGGATGGGGGCATTTTTCAGAAAAAAAGATGCTCATGAACAAGGGGGCATGCTATGAAGCTGGAGGGAGGAAGGATCATGGGAACGGTGAGGGAGTATTTCTTCACAGAAAGAGTAGTGAATGCCTGGAACAGCCTCCCAGCATAGGTGGTGGGGGCAAAAACTGTAACAAGAGTCAAGAAAGCATGGGACAGGCAAAAGGGTACCTTAATAGTTAGGGAAGGGAGGTCTATGCCAGAGTTCTACTAGGGTCTGCAGAATTATAGTATGTAGGGAAAATGGGCAGACTAGATGGGCCAAGCAGTCCTTATCTGCTGTCAGTTTCAATGTTTCTACGTTTCTATGTATATTTAGAAAATAGCTAAGAGAATCCTAGCTCTGTGATTGGCTAGGACACAGATGTTAGTGTGCCAGTATTTGTGAATACAGCCCGCAAAATAACAAGTTCTTATTCAGGGTGCCCCATTACTTTGATTATTCTTGGGCACACTGAATGTTCAAATGCAGGAGCAGCCATCTTGTTTCTCTCGTCAATGGACAGATGACCGAGTGAGAAGCGAGGAGCGAGGCCTCCCCCCCAAATTCAGCTCTCACATATGCAGCAGCAGAAAGAATTCACCTTCCCAAACCCCGTATAGCCAAACAAAGTTTTCAATTGGCAAAAAAGCACACAAGTACTCGCAGCTCCCGCTACTCAAAAGCCTCTGGGACCCTATATACACAACTCCCGCTCCTCCCCCAAACTCCCGGCACAAAAGTAAATTAGAAAAACCTCAACAAAACTAGTCTCAGTGAAGCAAGTCCCCTGCATTCACTCCTCACACCACAATTCTTCTTGTTGCCGTTATCAAAAAGAAAAAAACACAAAACAGAACCGAGTAGGGTCATTCTGTGCAGCTACTGATTCAGCTACCTTCCCCATGATTATCCCATTCAACAACAACTCCCAGGAAACCACGGGGCAGCCATATACCCCAGCAACACAGGTTGCACCAAACAGCAGCACCCTCTACTGCCAGGAATACCACAGTGCAGGGACTACTTAAAAAGAAAAATGTAACCTTTTATTTTTTTTTTTTCATTTAAAATACATGTTTCCAAACTTTTTTATTTTCAAATGTAAAATATTATAAATGAGCTATTTTCTAAGCACAATAATACCTGGCAGGGTGGGTGGTATTGGGAAATTCCAGACCATCCAGGGGCTATAAGGCCCTCCACCTGTGGCGTCGGGCCTCATTACGCCCCTGGGCAGTCTGGTATTTCCCAATACTACCCACCCTGTTGGGTATTATTGCTTATGTAGACATGAACTATTTGTATAACTGATTCTATTCTATAACATTCCTAATGAAAGAGGATTGGTTAAGTCTGCTTGCTGTGGAGAAGATGTTTTTAAGTTTTGCTATTGTTTTTTAAACTACAGGAGAGAAGGATTAGCTAATTGTACTTGCTGTTGAGAGAGTTAATATGCTGCATGCAAGGGCATTTGGGATTAAAATTTCTGTTAAAGGATGGTCTAGGATTAGTTAATTCTACTTGCTGGGGTAAAGAGGATTTTTTGTAAGTTTTGCTAATTTTTTTTTCTTCTATTTAGCTTAAAGGTTTCTGTGGCTGTGTTTTTTGAATTTACTTTAAAGGTCCCCGTGGCTGTGTTTTTTTGGAATTAGGCTCAACAGGGGCAGAGCAACACCACTTAAAACCGGAGGGAGGGTCCTAAACATGACCTGGGGCAAACATCTAATTTCTGGACTGTATGTGTTTGTGAGACCTGGGAATGCTATTGGTGGGTTTGTAACTGTGTTTATAAACAACTGCAATCAATATAGAGAAACTGTACTTCACTGTTCTGTATAGGTAGTGTGGACCATGGGTAGGATTGTAGGGTGCAATGGTTGTGGGGTAGCAATGTGGGTGAACATACTGTGGAGGCTGGTAGGGTTCTCAATATGCCACAGGCTAAGGAGGCTCAAGACAGAGGTTCAGTGGCTTGGCAGGGAGCTGGGGAGGTTGAGGGATGAGGGGAAGATTACGTCGGTAGGAGGGCAGACATCTGAGAGTACTGTGAGGGCACCACAGAGAAGGAACAGTGGGTCAAGGGAGGGGGAGGGGGGAAGGGGCAAACTAGACAGGAAGCCAGCTGATGAAGGGTGGACTCTAGTAGGACCTAGAAAAAGAGGAGCAGCAGTAGACAGGAGGGAAGAGAAAACACATAGTAGGGCAAAGGGGGCAGGGAACATGTTTGCTTTACTAGCAGCACATGGGAAAGAAAACGCAGGAGGAAATTGCACAAGGGATAGTACTCATGAAGAGGAGGGCATGAGGGGCATTACTAGTGGAGAGATTGAGCATGGCATGGCAGGGGGAGGGATAATACGGTGAGGAGGGAGAGGGAGGTTGGCAGTCAAACAGGAGGGGGAGGGAGGGTCCTCAATTGAGAGGGGCAGGGAAAAGACACTGGGGCAAATTGTAAAAGCACCATCTTGAGTGGCCCCAGGAATGAGAACCTCGTTGGGGGGGTGGCAATGGGCACAAGGAAAAAGGAGGGGGTGTACTGGTGTTGGGGGACTCCACACACAAGGGGATCAGATGAGGCCACAAGGGGGAGAGACACAGTCAGATATGGGTGGAGTCCATACTGGGATTAAAGGCAGACATGGCAGGACAGACAATCCTAAGGTGCATAAGGATGGGTAGGAGATAACCACACATTGTGGTACATGTGGGAAGAAATGACCTAGTGGGGAAATGGTGGAGGTAACAAGGGAGAGGACTGAGGAAGTGGGTAGGTTCTGCGAGGAGACTGGGGAGTCTGTGGCCTGCTCCGAGGTGCTCCCAGTATCCTGCACAAGCACAGTAAGAAAGGAGAGGATTAGGGAGTTGAACACATGGTTGGTAGAATGTTATCAAACTAAGGAGTATGGGGTTGTGGGCGGCTGGGGCAGTACCTGGGATAATAACAATCTGTTTGCAAGGGGATAGGCTCCACCTGAGTGGAGAGGGGAAGGAGGTATTAAAGCAAAGACTGGGGAGGTATATTGTAACAAAGGTGGATTTAAACTAGATAGGGGGTGGCAAGTGGACAGCAGGTAGGCAGGGATCCAATACAGGGGAGTCACAGCCTACCCCCCAGCCTAGCAGGGAAGGACTCAGGGTGGCCGAAAAGGGAGGGAGTAGAAGGGAGGAGATGGAGGCCAGTGAATTGAAGGGGGCAGGATGGAGGGTGGTTTTGCTGAATGCAAGAAGCTTAGGCAACAAATCAGTTGAGCTACAGGCACTCTTAGCAGTGTGGAGGGTGGATATTGCAGCTGTCACAGAAACGTGAGCAACTGAGCACCAGGACTGGGATCTGGCAATCCCAGGATACAAATTATACAGGAAGGACCATAAGGAGGTGGGGTGGCAGTCTATGTGAGGGACGGGATCAAATGCACAAGGGACGAGGGGGAAGAAAGGAGAACAGAGGCAATCTGTCTGCAGCTCCTAGACTCAAGGGGTAGGAAACTGAGGTTTGGGGTGGTATACAGGCCACTGTCCCAGTCTGAGGAGCTTGACAGGGAATTAGCGGGACAAATCAGAAAGGTATGTAGAAAAGGGAAGGTGGTCATTGTGGGGGATTTCAACTTGCCGGGGGTTGACTGGAGCATTCCAGTCACCTCCAGTGCTAGGGAGCAAGTGCTCCGGGATGCAATCCAGGATGGTCTCCTGACACAGTTGGTTAGTGTACCTACTAGGCTAAAGAACACTTTAGATCTGGTACTGTCAAGTGGGGAGGCAGTAAGGGATATAAAGGTGGAGTACCCACTAGCTGACAGCGATCACCAAACGGTGTGGTTTAAATCATGATGTGTGGGGAAGAAAAGTGGAACCACTACCACTATGGGCTGGGAGGGTGGGGACAGGGGAGAGGAGGCGACAGATGGAAGAATTGAGGCAAGTAGAGTCCTAGAGGGACTGAGGGCACTGAAGGTAGACAAGGCACCAGGGCTGGATGGTATCCACCCCAGGGTGCTGAGGGAGATGGTGGAGCCATTGGCAGATCTGTACAGCACCTCACTGGAGTCAGGATGTGTACCACTGGACTGGAGGATGGCACATGTAGTATCATTACACAAGAGCAGACCAAGGGATGAACTGGGTAATTATCATCCGGTAAGTCTCACCTCCATAGTGTGCAAATTCATGGAAACGATACTAAAGGAAAGACTGGTGTTGTACCTGGAGGACGATGGCCTCCAGGATGTGAGGCAGCATGGGTTCATTTCATGGAAATCTTGCCAAACCAACCTGATACAATATTATGACTGGGTGGCAGGTGAGCTGGATAAGGGTCACGCAACGGATGTTCTTTACTTGAACTTCAGCAAGGCCTTCAATTCAGTGTCTCATGGGCGACTTGGGGGAAGCTAACTGGTGTAGGGGTAGGGGCAAAAATAATGAACTGGATTACAACTGGCTGAGTAGGAGGCTGCAATGGGTGGTGGTGAGAGGGGAGCTCTCAACTCCAAGGCCAGTGATGAGTGGGGCGCCACAGGGCTCTCTGCTGAGGCCAGCATTATTTGGGCTCTTCATATCACACATTGCACACGAAGTGGTGAGCAAGGTAAGTCTGTTTGCTAACAACACCAAAATCGGAGCAGTGGTGGATGGAGGGGAAGGATGGAAGCAGCTGCAGGGGGACCTAAGCAAGCTAGAGGAGTGGTCAGAGAGGTGGCAGCTGGGGTTCAATACAAAGAAGTATAAGGTTATGCACTTCGGGGTGAAGAACCCAAGGAGAGAATACTGGCTGGGAGGGGTTAAGCTGGGGATCACTAAGGAGGAGAAGGACCAAGGGGTAATGATAACAGGGACCATGAACGACACTGCCCAGTGCAGGAGAGCAGCTGCAAAAGCGAACAAAATGCTGGGGTGCACAGCGAGGGGGGTTTTGTCCAGGCAAAGAGAGGTGATCTTGCCCCCTCTACAAGTCGCTGGTAAGGTGGCACTTAAGAGTATTGTGTGCAGTTTTGGAGGCATTACCTAAAGTGTGATATCAGGCTACTGGAGAAGGTGCAGAGGAGGGCAACAAAGATGATATGTGGAATGCATGGGAGAGACTATGAGAGCAGGCTGGGAGACCTGAATATGTACACCTGGAGGATAGATGGGATGGGGGGATATGATAGAGACATTCAAGTATCTGAGAGGGATAAATGAGGATGGGACAGATGAGGTCTTTAAGTTAAGAAGGGGAGGACACCAGGGGCACGGGCTAAGAATAGAGGGGGAAGATTTAGGAGGGAAATGAGGATACACTATTTCACAGAGAGGGTGGTAGCAAAATGGAATGCACTACCAGAAGGGGCGGTATCATGTAAATCTATGAACACCTTTAAAAGGGGATGGGACAGGGAACAAGGGAGAGTGAGGGTGGGGGAGGTGGGGTGTGGGGAGCTGCAAACTAGGGGTGCTAGCTGCACACTCAAGCAGACTTAGATAGACCTAGTGGTCTGTTTCTGCTGGCATATTTGTATGTTCGTACATATGTTCATAATGTATTAAATGAACTGACTGCTGTATAGAGATATGTAATATGAGTGTTGTGTGAATACTGTTTCAAATGCATTATCTGTATGAATAAGTTGAAAAACAATAAAAAGAATTACATGACAAAATAAAAATCAGAGTAAAGGCTATGACAGGTAAAAATAAACAAAAAGTAGGCACCAAAATAAGATGAAGTGAAGTGACAGATTCGACAGCAATGGAGATAAGCATAGGGAAAACAAAGCGGTATGGGGAAAGGCTCGGACCAGAAAAGCCAAAGAAAAAAATGGAAAGCGGGAAACAATGGATAGAGAAAAGGAATGAAAGCAAAACCAACCCAAAGTTTTAAACCCATTTTATTATACAGTACAAGACTATATTTACAAACTGTATCAACTAATAAACACCAGTGTGTACGTTATAGTGTGGGTTAAACTCAATGGCAGGACTTCCAATGTGGAAATGCAAAAAGTGCCCCTAGAAACCCAAGCTGCCAACTCACATTCTGGAGGAAATGTAGCAGCTAAGCCATTATTTCTGGTCTGTTAATAACTGCATAATGGCTGCCACCATCAGACACTCAAACTAGTAAGGGATTAATGGCTACAATTATCAGGCACGAGTACACATATTTGTAATAGAAACAGATTCATGGCTGCCACAATCAGGTGCACAAATCTGTAACTGTATAATGGTTACTGTCATCAGATGCTTAACTTAGTAATGGATTTAGAGCCAGGGACATTACGTAGAAATATTAGTAACATATTAAAATGAGTACTGTTGCCAGGGCACTTAAATTAGTAACATAGTAATGATCAATATCATCAGGTATACAATTTGGTAAACAATTACAGTTGCATCTGTCATCAATGACACAGCTCAGTGATACACGGTATATTTATGCATCCCCTGCTGGCACTCTTCCACATGTAGGATTTGTGTCACGCACATTCACTGCATTAAAAATATAAAGAAGTCCATGAATATGCCTGTTTCCAGGGTGGCTGTGTATGAGCTAATTTTTTTCATCAAGGTTTTTATCCTCTGCTCCCATCCGCTTCATCCTCAGATTTAGGGCGTTCCCCAATGGTGATAAAGCCGCCTTCGCTAGCCTACACATTCTTGACAGGGGGAGAGCTGCATGGCGAGTTCGAGACAGCCGCTATGAGACACTCTTTACAAAATCATGCACAGGACAAAGGAGCACTCTGACACAATGGACTAGCAGCCGCTGTTGTCAGGTATCCAAATTAGTAGCTGAGTAATCTCTACTGTGATCAGATATTCAGATTTGGAAACAATTTAATGACCACAGTCATCAACTGTAGTAATTCGTAAAACAGAAGTGTCTTCTATCATAAAGTATACAAATTAATTAAATACCTCCTGTTATCAGGTACACAACTCTTTCATGGATTAATGATTTTGCCATTAGGCAATGACATTTGTATATTAATGACTGCTGTTATAAGATACTCAAAGTAACAGACTCATGAATGCCACCATCTTTTACTCAAATTAGTAACACATTTCATTTCATTTTATTTGGTAACCATGAGAGCGCACTGGAACATCATTTCATTTTACAGGAGTGACATGGGATCAAAGATGAAAACACAGCACAGCATGTTCATTACAAAAGACGATCACAATGTAAATAACATACAATGCTAAGATTCTATAGCAATCTAAAATACATCAGGCTGTGGTTACAGTCAAGATTGATAACCACAGGGGAATGACTCCGAATAATAAGCATGAAGTAAATGATAACATTGTTTCAAGTCTTTAAGTGACAAGGTAAACGATTTCAGGCTTTAGCCATACATTAAGCAAGGGGACCTTGGTCAGTTTTACTATGAATACAGGGGCAGCATAACAAGTTCTCTTCCGAAGAACCAGTGTTCAAACTACTAGTACAGGCCTTTAATTGTTCTGACCAACAACCACGAGAAATGGATTTCAGTAATTTCACAACAAATGAAATTCAAATAAGCCAAACCACCCTTTCATGGTGGCCCCAATCAGAGTGTGATCTGCTCAACCATGGCTTTATCAATTTAATTATTTATTCAGATTTCGGCTGAAGTTTGTATACTTATCCAGTGATATTAGTCACAACCAGGAGCACCCTTGAAAATAATTAAATTGATAAAGCCAGGGTTGAACTTGAGCAGATCACAATTTGAATTGGTTTATGATTAAGGAAAGAAGTGGCTCTTTCCCAGTGATTTGCTCCCAGCCACACCCTGTAGGCTGCACTTTTTAAATGTGAGACAAGGAAGCTGGAGGGTCATCTCTGCAAACAGAGAAAATGAAACAGCAGGACATCAACTCAGATCAGCAAGGTAAATTTAAACAAGCATTTGTCAATGCCGAATGTTGTCTCGCTGGCATTGGTAGTGCCAGAGCTAGAGGTGCATAATAGGAATGGCAGTGAAGTATTGAAGTGACGCCAACCCCAACCCCACCCTGTAGAGACCGACAGGCATTGGAGTGTGCCTTTGGGTCATCAGCTATAACGCTCATGCCATTGTACCTCACCATACCCTGTAGACACTGACGAGTGTCATGGTGTGCTTTGGGGTCTTCGGGCATTATACTTACCCCATTCCATAAGGAATACGCTGAGGTGGGTGCAGTATAGGAGAATGGGGTGAATTTTGTGGCCGAACACTGCAAGGCACACCATGATGCCTGTCACTTGGCAGCAGGGTGTCGGTGGGGGTGGAATGGCATGAGTATTACAGCCGATGATCCCAAGTCACACCCCTGACACCTGTCAGTCTCTACTGGGTGGGGCGCTACAGTTGGAAACCCTAACACCATAGTCATGTGTTGGTATTTTCACTCCAAATTTTCAACATGGGCTTTTTGTGACCCCACCTCATGAAGAGCGGCACAATCAGTTTGTAAGCTGAAAGGTGGTTTTGCACAGTGGCTATGCCATTTGGTGACACAGGGACGAAAACACATTTTAGGCAGGAATGTGGAACATGACAACTGTATTGTTCATGAGTAGGGATGTAAGTTTGTCATGGCAGTCATACACGTCATTGATTCCATGACGTTTGATTTTTATTCAGGACTTCCATGACTTTCACTAGTGTCATCAGAATGTAGCAATGATGACAGTGCCACAACATTTACTACTGTTTACTAATGATTTCATGAACAAACAATGAGTCATTAAAACCACATCCATGACAAACTTATATCCCTATTCATGAGGAGGCATAAAAAAATGGCAATATTGAAACTCTGGAGTGAAAAAATGAAAAATTGGTGAAGTCATGAGCATGTATAGAAACTGCGCAACACACATCTGTAACCCAATTATTTGTGAGAGTTTTTTAGCCACATTTTCAACATAGATATTTTAGGACCTCCCCTCATGAACAGTGGTGCTGTGATTTTGCTAATGTGTCCCAAAAGGTGATTTCCCACAGTGACCACGCCATTGTGCACCACAGCTGCTGAAACGCATTTTGGGCAGGCTGTGAAAAATGACAGCTGTACTGTTGATAAGGAGGTGTGAAAAAATGGCAGTGTTGAAAATCTGGCATGAAAATATTGCAAATTTGTGAAGTTACAAGGGTGTGTGGAAACTGTGCAACGCACGCTTACAACACAGTCATTTTATGGACTTTCGGCACCAAATTTTCAACATAGGCATTTTAAGACCTCTGCTCATGAACAGTGTCACCGTCATTTCCTCAAACTGTCCCAAAAACTGATTTCGCACAGTGACCGTGCAATTCTGTGCTGGACAAGCGAAAACATATTTTTGCCAGGGTATGTAAAATGACAGCTGTACTGTTCATAAGGAGGTGTGGAAAAATGCCAATTTTGAAAATCTGGAGTGAAAATACTACAAATTCACAAAGTTACAAGCGCACTTGCAAACTTCACAACGCACGCTCATAAAATACTCATTTTTGGACTTTCATTACCAAATTTTCAACATAGGCATTTTAGGACCTCTGCTAATGAACAGTGTCACTGTCATTTTCATAATGTGTCTTGAACATGGATTTCCCACAGCGACTGCGCTATTCTGTGCCGGAACTGCGAAAACACATTTCAGCCAGGATGTGAAAAAGGACAGCTGTACTGTTCATAAGGAGGTGCAGAACAATGGCAATGTTGAAAATCTGGAGTGAAAATATTATAAATTCATTAACTTATGAGTGTGCATGCAAACTGCGCAACGCAGGCTCATAACAGTCATTTTATGGAGTATCGTCACCAAATTTTCAACTTAGGCATTTTAGAACCTGTGCTCATGAACAGTGTCATTGTCATTTTCATAATCTGTCCTGAACACTGATTTCCCACAGCGACCACACTATTCTGTGCCGGAAGTGCGAAAACACATTTCGGCCAGGACGTGAAAAATGACAGCTGTACGGTTCACAAAGAGGTGTGGAAAATGCCAATGTTGAAAATCTGGCATGAAAATATTGCAAATTTTATGAGTTATGAGCGTGCATAACAACTGCGCAATGCAGGCATGTAAAACAGTCATTTTTTGGATTTTTCCCACCAAATTTGCAATATAGGCTTTTTGAGAGCCCTCCTCATGAACACTGGCACTGGTCATTTTGTTAATTGGTCCCAAAAGGTGATTCCATGCAGTGATCGTGAAATCACCTTTCCGGGCTGAACAACACCATGACAGTGGCAGAATTCAAGAGGAGGGGTCCCAAAAACCCCATGATGAAAACTTGGTGCCAAAATTCCCAAAAATGCCTGAGATATGCATCAAAGTTGAAAAAACCCTATTTATGCCATTATACAGCTTACCAGCATTTCCTCAGTTCGCAGTCGGCTTTGAAGAGTGCAGACGTGTTCTCGGTCCACCAAAGATCATCCCGTCAGACTCCGGAGGTAAGTATGGGGTGAGGGGGTGTGTGGGGAGGCAGGGTGTGCAGAGGGTGGCCTTGGCGGGCTGCGAGGAGGGGCAGAGCCGAGGAACCTTTTCTTTTCACAGCTTTTGAAAAAAAAAAAAAACTTGCGGAGACGTTTTTCCTTTGCAGGGCATTTGGCACACTGGGTTGGGCTCCCAGCGTGCCACCCCAAGTCTTTGCAGAGTTCTGCCAGCCAACGGGGGGTTGGGCACCCCATTGGCACATATGGGGGACACAAGCCAAGGGGATTGGGCACCCCTCGACAGCTAACAATGAGTGGGGGGGATGCATTATGCTGATGGGGAGTGGGCTCCCCATCGGCAAAATACAAGGGGATGGGAGATAAACGCCAATGGGGATTGGGCCCCCATTGGCAAAGAAAAACTATTGGGGGGTGCATGATGCCAAGGGGGATTGGGCACCCCCTCAGCATACATTCTAAATGGGAGAGGGCACATTATGCCAACGGGGATTGGGCTCCCCCGTCAGCATTGTGACAGGCAGCGGTGGCAGTTATTGCTGCCACGTTGCCAGCATGTTGGGAGGTGTCTTGTGGTCATGCTACATGAGAGCTTTGCTCTCATTGCAGGGGACCTTTTCTTTGTTCTGGTGGCCACATTAGGGATGCGTGAGGTCACCGACTGCTGCTGACTGATTAGGGAATGAGGGACGCACCTTCTGATGCATGCCCTGCATTTGCCCAATAGTGACAGCCTCCAAATGTGCTACTACTGCAAGATGTTGGCTGGCGCTCATGTGCGCGAGCCAACATAAAAACAATTTAAAATGCAGGACCAAACCAACTGGGGCCACAGTGGAGGGGTGGTTTGGCTTACTATAATTTCAGCCAAAGTTTGATAACTATGAGCCCCTATTTACAGCATAAGAAGTTGGAATGAGAAATACAAATCCTCCATCTCAGGCCTTTTAGGGCATTTTTTTTGGGGGGGGGGATGAACACTGGTCTTTACTTATTCACTGTACCATGCTGAAGTCTTACTGGCTCAGTTGTCTAATCCTTCCATGCTCTGTGAACAATTTTTCTTTTTTCCTTTTTACTGTGATGGGTTCAACTTTCTTTTGGCTAAGGGCTCCATTCCCATTCAATCATGCACCTTGACTAAGATCCTATGGCATAGTAGTAAATACTTCACTCAAGCTGGGGGCAAAACTGGTCACAGAACATGGAAGGATTAGGCAACTGAGCCAGGAAGACTTCAATATGGTACAGTGACTCTGAACTTTTTTACTCAGTAGTTATTTAAATTTATTGAGTATTGGTTGTCTTGAAAAATAACTGAAAGAATCAGAACGTTTTGCATTAAAAAGCTTTGAAGAAAATGCTATGCACTAATGCACTTTATGTTGTCTATTGCCAATAATAAAATTATAAAAGATTTTTTTGCTATATAAAAACTGGTAATTTCCATTTTTATCTTAGTGCCAATAGAACTGCTTCACTTTGTGTAGCACATTTTCCATGACTTTATCACCCTGCTATTGGGAACAAGAAAACACTTTAACAAAAATGTTATTGAGTGCAACAATTCCACTGCTTCTTTTAAAATCTAAATAACAAAGTATTATTTGCCACTGCCATCGCAGACACAGTATAACAAAGCATTACTTGCCACTGCCATCAGGTACACAATATAACAAAGCATGACTTGTCACTACGATTGGGTACACAATATAACAAAGCATTACTTGCCACTGCCATCAGAGACACAATAATATAAAGCATTACTTACCACTGCCATCGGGTACACAATATAACAAAGCATTACTTACCACTGCCATCGGGTACACAATACAACAAAGCATTACTTGCCACTGCCATCGGGTACACAGTATAACAAAGCATTTACTTGCCACTGCCATCGCGTACACAGTTTAACAAAGCATTACTTGCCAAAGCATTACTTGCCACTGCCATCAGGTACACAGTATAATAAAGTATTACTTGCCACTACCATTGGGTGCACAATATAACAAAGTATTACTTGCCACTGTCATTGGGTACACAATATAACAAAGCATTACTTACCACTGCCATCGGCTACACAATATAACAAAGCTTTACTTGCCACTGCCATCGGGTACACAATATAACAAAGTATTACTTGCCACTGCCATTGGGTACATAATATAAAAAAGCATTACTTGCCACTGCCATTGGGTGCACAATATAGCAAATTATTACTTTTCACTGCCATTGGGTACACAGTATAACAAAGCATTACTTGCCACTGCCATCGGGTACACAATATAACAAAGCATTACCACTGCCATCAGGTACACAGTATAACAAAGCATTACTTGCCACTGCCATTGGGTGCACAATATAACAAAGCATTACTTGCCACTGCCATCAGGTACACAGTGTAACAAAGCATTATTTGCCACTGCCATCGGCTATGCAGTATAACAAAGCATTACTTGACACTGCCATCGGGTACACAATATAACAAAGCTTTACTTGCCACTGCCATCAGGCACACAATATAACAAAGCATTACTTGCCACTGCCATCAGGTACACAATATAACAAAGCATTACTTGCCACTGCCATTGGATACAATATAACAAAGCAATACTTGCCACTGCCACTGGGTGCACAATATAACAAAGCATTACTTGCCACTGCCATCAGGTACACAATATAACCAAGTAATACTTGTTACTGCCATCAGGTACACAGTATAACAAAGTATTACCTGCCACTGCCATCAAGTATACAATAGAGCAAAGCATGACTTGCCACTGCCATCGGGTACACAATATAACAAAGCATTACCACTGCCATCAGGTACACAGTATAACAAAGCATTACTTGCCACTGCCATAGGGTGCAGAATATAACAAAGTATTACTTGCCACTGCCATCGGGTACACAATACAACAAAGTATTACTTGCCACTGCCATCAGGTACACAGTGTAACAAAGCATTATTTGCCACTGCCATCGGCTATGCAGTATAACAAAGCATTACTTGACACTGCCATCGGGTACACAATATAACAAAGCTTTACTTGCCACTGCCATCAGGCACACAATATAACAAAGCATTACTTGCCACTGCCATCAGGTACACAATATAACAAGCATTACTTGCCACTGCCATTGGATACACAATATAACAAAGCAATACTTTCCACTGCCACTGGGTGCACAATATAACAAAGCATTACTTGCCACTGCCATCAGGTACACAATATAACAAAATAATACTTGTTACTGCCATCAGGTACACAGTATAACAAAGTATTACCTGCCACTGCCATCAAGTATACAATATAGCAAAGCATGACTTGCCACTGCCATCGGGTACACTATATAACAAGGCATTATTTCCACTGACATCAGGTACACAATATAACAAAGCATTACTTGCCACTGACATTGGGTACACAATATAACAAAGCAATACTTGCCATTCCCATCAGGTACACAATATAACAAAGCATTATAAAACGGGTCTCAGAAATGCTGCAATCTGATTGGCTGTTAGGATTCCAACAGCCTTAAATTAATTGCTGTTAGACTGCATGTACACTCTGATCACCATGGCACATATATTCTTCCTGTTAGCATTCCATCCTCTAGCACTGCTGAATGATAAGATTGATGCATTCTGATTCTGAAGGAGCATTCTGAAACTGTTGGTAGAAGAACTATTTTATTAAAATCTCTCTAAATGAGGAAAACATTCAAAAGTATACTTTTACACTTGTTCGTTTGGAATATTTTTATATAGCAATAAGGATCTCCCAGGAGTTAGATTAACAGTCAGCTAATCACTCCTACAGTCAATAAGGCACTTGGCTGCACCTGCTACATTTTACCCCTAGGGGTGATTAACAGACTGATAATCTAACTCTTGGTCATGCCTTATTGCTTAATTACTTGCCACTGCGATCAGGTATACAGTATAATAACGCATTACTTGCCACTGCCATCAGGTACACAATATAACAAAGCATTACTTTCCACTGTCTTTGGGTACATAATATAACAAAGCAATTATTGCCACTGCCATTGGGTACATAATATAACAGAGCATTACTTGCCACTGCCATCAGGTACAGAGTATAACAAAGCATTACTTGCCACTGCCATCAGGTACTCAGTATAACAAAGTATTACTTGCCACTGTCATCGAAAGTACACAATATAACAAAGCTTTACTTGCCATTGCCATCATGCGCATAATATAACAAACCATTGCTTGCCACTGACATCAGGTACACAATATAACAAAGCATTACTTGCCACTGCCATTGAGTGCACAATATAACAAAGCATTACTTGCCACTGCCATTGGGTGCACAATATAACAAAGCATTACTTCCCACTGCTATCAGGTACACAGTATAACAAAGCATTATTTGCCACTGCCATCGGGTATAACAAAGCTTTACTTGCCACTGCTATCAGGCACATAATATAACAAAGCATTACTTGCCAATGCCATTGAGTGCACAACATAACAAAGCATTACTTGCCATTTACATCAGGTACACAATATAGCAAAGCATTACTTGCCACTGCCGTCAGGTACACAATATAACAAAGCATTACTTGCCACTGACATCAGGTACACAATATAACAAAGCATTACTTGCCACTGATGTCAGGTACACAATATAACAAAGCATTACTTGCCACTACCATTGGGTACACAATATAACAAAGCATTACTTGCCACTGATGTCAGGTACACAATATAACAAAGCATTACTTGCCACTGCCATCAGGTACACGGTATAACAAAGCATTACTTGCCACTGCCATCAGGTACACGGTATAACAAAGCATTACTTTGCCACTGCCATCGGCTAAACAGTATAAAAAGCATTACTTGCCACTGCCATCGGGTACACAATATAACAAACAATACTTGCCACTGCCATTGGGTAAACAATATAACAAAGCATTACTTCCCACTGCCATCAGCTACACAGTGTAACAAAACATTACTTGCCATTGCCATCGGGTACACAATATAACAAAGCATTACTTGCCACTGCCATCGGCTACACAATATAGCAAAGTATTACTTGCCACTGCCATCGGGTACACAATATAACAAAGCATTACTTGCCACTGCCATCGGGTACACAATATAACAAAGCATTACTTGCTACTGCTATCAGGTACACAGTATAACAAGGCATTACTTGCCACTGCCATCGGGTATACAATATAACAAAGCTTTACTTGCCACTGCTATCAGGCACACAATATAGCAAAGCATTACTTGCCACTGCCATTGGGTGCACAATATAACAAAGCATTACTTCCCACTGCTATCAGGTACACAGTATAACAAAGCATTATTTGCCACTGCCATCGGGTATACAATATAACAAAGCTTTACTTGCCACTGCTATCAGGCACACAATATAACAAAGCATTACTTGCCACTGCCATTGTGTGCACAATATAACAAAGCATTACTTGCCACTGCCATTGGGTTCACAATATAACAAAGCAATACTTGCCACTGCCATCAGGTACACAATATAAAAAAGTATTAATTGCCACTGCCATCGGGTACACAATATAACAAAGTATTACTTGCCACTGACATCAGGTACACAACATAAGAAAGCATTACTTGCCACTGCCATCGGCTACACAATATAGCAAAGTATTACTTTGCACTGCCATCAGGTACACAATATAACAATGCATTACTTGCCACTACCATCAAATACACAGTATAACAAAGTATTACTTGCCACTGCCATTGGGCTCACAATATAACAAAGCAATACTTGCCACTGCCATCAGGCATACAATATAGCAAAGCATGACTTGCCACTGCAATTGGGTACACAGTATAACAAAGCATTACTTGCCACTGCCATCAGGTACACAATATAACAAAGTATTACTTGCCACTGCTATCAGGTACACAATATAACAAAGCATTACTTGCCACTGCCATTGGGTATACAATATAACAAAGTATTACTTGCCACTGACATCTGATACACAGTATTACAAAGCATTACTTGCCACTGCCATTGGGCACACAATATAACAAAGCAATACTTGCCACTGCCAATGGGTGTACCATATAACAAAGCATTACTTTCCACTGCATTCAGGTACACAATATAACCAAGTAATACTTGCTACTACCATCAGGTACACACTATAACAAAGGATTACCTGCCACTGCCATTGGGTACACAGTATAACAAAGCATTACTTGCCACTGCTATCAGACATACAACATAGCAAAGCACTACTTGCCACTGCAATCGGGTACAAAATAAAACAAAGCATTACTTGCCACTGCCATCAGGTACACAATATAACAAAGCATTACTTGCCACTGCTATCAGGTACAGTATAACAAAGCATTATTTGCCACTGCCATCGGGTATACAATATAACTAGTATTACTTGCCACTGACATCAGGTACACAACATAACAAACCACTACTTGCTACTGCCATCGGGTACACAATATAACAAAGCAATACTTGCCACTGCCATCAGGTACACAATATAAAAAAGTATTAATTGCCACTGCCATCAGGTACACAATATAACAAAGTATTACTTGCCACTGCCATCAGGTACACAACATAAGGAAGCATTACTTGCCACTGTCATCGGGTACACAATATAACAAAGCATTACTTGCCAGTGACATCAGGTACACAATATAACAAAGCATTACTTGACACTGCCGTCAGGTACACAATATAACAAAGCATTACTTGCCACTGACGTCAGGGCCATCGGCACAATATAACAAAGCATTACTTGCCACTGCCATCAGGTACACAATATAACAAAGCATTACTTGCCACTGCCATCAGGTACACAGTATAACAAAGTATTACTTGCCACTGCCATTGGGTACACAATATAACAAAGCAATACTTGCCACTGCCATCAGGCATACAATATAGCAAAGCATGACTTGCTACTGCAATTGGGTACACAGTATAACAAAGCATTACTTGCCACTGCCATCAGGTACACAATATAACAAAGCATTACTTGCTACTGCTATCAGGTACACAATATAACAAAGCATTACTTGCCACTGCCATTGGGTACACAATATAACAAAGCATTACTTGCCACTGCCATCAGATACACAGTATAACAAAGCATTACTTGCCACTGCCATTGGGCTATACAACAAAGCAATACTTGCCACTGCCATCAGGCATACAATATAGCAAAGCATGACTTGCCACTGCAATTGGGTACACAATATAACAAAGCATTACTTGCCACTGCCACCGGGTACACAATATAACAAAGCTTTACTTGCCACTACTATCAGGCACAATAATATAACAAAGCATTACTTGCCACTGATGTCAAGTACACAATATAGCAAAGCATTACTTGCCACTGCCATTGGGTACACGGTATAACAAAGCATTACTTGTCACTGCCATCAGGTACACATTATAACAAAGCATTATTTGCCACTCGCTATTGGCTAAACAGTATAACAAAGCATTACTTGCCACTGCCATCGGTACACAATATAACAAACAATACTTGCCACTGCCATTGGGTACACAATATAACAAAGCATTACTTGCTACTGCCATCAGCTACACAGTGTAACAAAACATTACATGCCATTGCCATCGGGTACACAGTATAACAAAGTATTACTTGCCACTGCCATTGGGTACACAATATAACAAAGCATTACTTGCTACTGCCATCAGATACACAGTATAACAAAGCATTACTTGCACTGCCATTGGGTTCACAATATAACAAAGCAATACTTGCCACTGCCATCAGGTATATAATATAGCAAAGCGTGACTTGCCACTGCAATTGGGTACACAATATAACAAAGCATTACTTGCCACTGCCATCAGAGACACAATAATATAAAGCATTACTTACCACTGCCATCAGGTACACAATATAACAAAGCATTACTTACCACTGCCATCGGGTACACAATACAACAAAGCATTACTTGCCACTGCCATCGGGTACACAGTATAACAAAGCATTTACTTGCCACTGCCATCGCGTACACAGTTTAACAAAGCATTACTTGCCAAAGCATTACTTGCCACTGCCATCAGGTACACAGTATAATAAAGTATTACTTGCCACTACCATTGGGTGCACAATATAACAAAGTATTACTTGCCACTGTCATTGGGTACACAATATAACAAAGCATTACTTACCACTGCCATCGGCTACACAATATAACAAAGCTTTACTTGCCACTGCCATCGGGTACACAATATAACAAAGTATTACTTGCCACTGCCATTGGGTACATAATATAAAAAAGCATTACTTGCCACTGCCATTGGGTGCACAATATAGCAAATTATTACTTTTCACTGCCATTGGGTACACAGTATAACAAAGCATTACTTGCCACTGCCATCGGTACACAATATAACAAAGCATTACCACTGCCATCAGGTACACAGTATAACAAAGCATTACTTGCCACTGCCATTGGGTGCACAATATAACAAAGCATTACTTGCCACTGCCATCAGGTACACAGTGTAACAAAGCATTATTTGCCACTGCCATCGCTATGCAGTATAACAAAGCATTACTTGACACTGCCATCGGGTACACAATATAACAAAGCTTTACTTGCCACTGCCATCAGGCACACAATATAACAAAGCATTACTTGCCACTGCCATCAGGTACACAATATAACAAAGCATTACTTGCCACTGCCATTGGATACACAATATAACAAAGCAATACTTGCCACTGCCACTGGGTGCACAATATAACAAAGCATTACTTGCCACTGCCATCAGGTACACAATATAACCAAGTAATACTTGTTACTGCCATCAGGTACACAGTATAACAAAGTATTACCTGCCACTGCCATCAAGTATACAATAGAGCAAAGCATGACTTGCCACTGCCATCGGGTACACAATATAACAAAGCATTACCACTGCCATCAGGTACACAGTATAACAAAGCATTACCTGCCACTGCCATTGGGTGCAGAATATAACAAAGTATTACTTGCCACTGCCATCGGGTACACAATACAACAAAGTATTACTTGCCACTGCCATCAGGTACACAGTGTAACAAAGCATTATTGCCACTGCCATCGGCTATGCAGTATAACAAAGCATTACTTGACACTGCCATCGGGTACACAATATAACAAAGCTTTACTTGCCACTGCCATCAGGCACACAATATAACAAAGCATTACTTGCCACTGCCATCAGGTACACAATATAACAAAGCATTACTTGCCACTGCCATTGGATACACAATATAACAAAGCAATACTTTCCACTGCCACTGGGTGCACAATATAACAAAGCATTACTTGCCACTGCCATCAGGTACAATATAACAAAATAATACTTGTTACTGCCATCAGGTACACAGTATAACAAAGTATTACCTGCCACTGCCATCAAGTATACAATATAGCAAAGCATGACTTGCCACTGCCATCGGGTACACTATATAACAAGGCATTATTTCCACTGACATCAGGTACACAATATAACAAAGCATTACTTGCCACTGACATTGGGTACACAATATAACAAAGCAATACTTGCCATTCCCATCAGGTACACAATATAACAAAGCATTATAAAACGGGTCTCAGAAATGCTGCAATCTGATTGGCTGTTAGGATTCCAACAGCCTTAAATTAATTGCTGTTAGACTGCATGTACACTCTGATCACCATGGCACATATATTCTTCCTGTTAGCATTCCATCCTCTAGCACTGCTGAATGATAAGATTGATGCATTCTGATTCTGAAGGAGCATTCTGAAACTGTTGGTAGAAGAACTATTTTATTAAAATCTCTCTAAATGAGGAAAACATTCAAAAGTATACTTTTTACACTGTTCGTTTGGAATATTTTTTATAGTAATAAGCATTCCAGGAGTTAGATTAACAGTCAGCTAATCACTCCCTACAGTCAATAAGGCACTTGGCTGCACCTCGTGCTACATTTTACCCCTAGGGGTGATTAACAGACTGATAATCTAACTCTTGGTCATGCCTTATTGCTTAATTACTTGCCACTGCGATCAGGTATACAGTATAACAAAGCATTACTTGCCACTGCCATCAGGTACACAATATAACAAAGCATTACTTTCCACTGTCTTTGGGTACATAATATAACAAAGCAATTATTGCCACTGCCATTGGGTACATAATATAACAGAGCATTACTTGCCACTGCCATCAGGTACAGAGTATAACAAAGCATTACTTGCCACTGCCATCAGGTACTCAGTATAACAAAGTATTACTTGCCACTGTCATCGAGTACACAATATAACAAAGCTTTACTTGCCATTGCCATCATGCGCACAATATAACAAACCATTGCTTGCCACTGACATCAGGTACACAATATAACAAAGCATTACTTACACTGCCATTGAGTGCACAATATAACAAAGCATTACTTGCCACTGCCATTGGGTGCACAATATAACAAAGCATTACTTCCCACTGCTATCAGGTACACAGTATAACAAAGCATTATTTGCCACTGCCATCGGGTATATAAAGCATTACTTGCCACTGACATCAGGTACACAATATAACAAAGCATTACTTGCCACTGATGTCAGGTACACAATATAACAAAGCATTACTTGCCACTACCATTGGGTACACAATATAACAAAGCATTACTTGCCACTGATGTCAGGTACACAATATAACAAAGCATTACTTGCCACTGCCATCAGGTACACGGTATAACAAAGCATTACTTGCCACTGCCATCAGGTACACGGTATAACAAAGCATTACTTGCCACTGCCATCGGCTAAACAGTATAAAAAAGCATTACTTGCCACTGCCATCGGGTACACAATATAACAAACAATACTTGCCACTGCCATTGGGTAAACAATATAACAAAGCATTACTTCCCACTGCCATCAGCTACACAGTGTAACAAAACATTACTTGCCATTGCCATCGGGTACTCAATATAACAAAGCATTACTTGCCACTGCCATCGGCTACACAATATAGCAAAGTATTACTTGCCACTGCCATCGGGTACACAATATAACAAAGCATTACTTGCCACTGCCATCGGGTACACAATATAACAAAGCATTACTTGCTACTGCTATCAGGTACACAGTATAACAAGGCATTACTTGCACTGCCATCGGGTATACAATATAACAAAGCTTTACTTGCCACTGCTATCAGGCACACAATATAGCAAAGCATTACTTGCCACTGCCATTGGGTGCACAATATAACAAAGCATTACTTCCCACTGCTATCAGGTACACAGTATAACAAAGCATTATTTGCCACTGCCATCGGGTATACAATATAACAAAGCTTTACTTGCCACTGCTATCAGGCACACAATATAACAAAGCATTACTTGCCACTGCCATTGTGTGCACAATATAACAAAGCATTACTTGCCACTGCCATTGGGTTCACAATATAACAAAGCAATACTTGCCACTGCCATCAGGTACACAATATAAAAAAGTATTAATTGCCACTGCCATCGGGTACACAATATAACAAAGTATTACTTGCCACTGACATCAGGTACACAACATAAGAAAGCATTACTTGCCACTGCCATCGGCTACAAATATAGCAAGTATTACTTTGCACTGCCATCAGGTACACAATATAACAATGCATTACTTGCCACTACCATCAAATACACAGTATAACAAAGTATTACTTGCCACTGCCATTGGGCTCACAATATAACAAAGCAATACTTGCCACTGCCATCAGGCATACAATATAGCAAAGCATGACTGCACTGCAATTGGGTACACAGTATAACAAAGCATTACTTGCCACTGCCATCAGGTACACAATATAACAAAGTATTACTTGCCACTGCTATCAGGTACACAATATAACAAAGCATTACTTGCCACTGCCATTGGGTATACAATATAACAAAGTATTACTTGCCACTGACATCTGATACACAGTATTACAAAGCATTACTTGCCACTGCCATTGGGCACATAATATAACAAAGCAATACTTGCCACTGCCAATGGGTGTACCATATAACAAAGCATTACTTTCCACTGCATTCAGGTACACAATATAACCAAGTAATACTTGCTACTACCATCAGGTACACACTATAACAAAGGATTACCTGCCACTGCCATTGGGTACACAGTATAACAAAGCATTACTTGCCACTGCTATCAGACATACAACATAGCAAAGCACTACTTGCCACTGCAATCGGGTACAAAATAAAACAAAGCATTACTTGCCACTGCCATCAGGTACACAATATAACAAAGCATTACTTGCCACTGCTATCAGGTACACAGTATAACAAAGCATTATTTGCCACTGCCATCGGTTATACAATATAACTAAGTATTACTTGCCACTGACATCAGGTACACAACATAACTACTTGCCACTGCCATCAGGTACACAATATAACAAAGCATTACTTGCCACTGCCATCAGGTACACAATATAACAAAGTATTACTTGCCACTGCCATCAGGTACACAACATAAGGAAGCATTACTTGCCACTGTCATCGGGTACACAATATAACAAAGCATTACTTGCCAGTGACATCAGGTACACAATATAACAAAGCATTACTTGACACTGCCGTCAGGTACACAATATAACAAAGCATTACTTGCCACTGACGTCAGGTACACAATATTGGCAAGTAATGCTTTGTTATATTGTGTACCCAATGGCAGTGGCAAGTATTGTTTGTTATATTGTGTACCCGATGGCAGTGGCAAGTAATGCTTTGTTATAATGTGTACCTGCTGGCAGTGGCAAGTAATGCTTTGTTATACCGTGTACCTGATGGCAGTGGCAAGTAATGCTTTGCTATATTATGTACCTGACATCAGTGGCAAGTAATGCTTTGTTATATTGTGTACCCGATGGCAGTGGCAAGTAATGCTTTGTTGTATTGTTTACCTGATGTCAGTGGCAAGTAATACTTTGTTATATTGTGTACCTGATGTCAGTGGCAAGTAATGCTTTGATATGTTGTATACCTGATAGCAGTGGCAAGTAATATTTTGTTATATTGTATGCCTGATGGCAGTGGCAAGTAATGCTTTGTCATATTGTGTACCCGATTGCAGTGGCAAGTCATGCTTTGCTATATTGTATGCCTGATGGCAGTGGCAAGTATTGCTTTGTTATATTGTGTGCCCAATGGCAGTGGCAAGTAATGCTTTGTTATACTGTGTAACTGATGGCAGTGGCAAGTAATGCTTTGTTATATTGTGTACCCGATGGCAGTGGCAAGTAATACTTTGCTATAGCTGTAGCCGATGGCAGTGGCAAGTAATGCTTTGTTATACTGAATTAAATGGCAATGGCAAGTAATGTTTTGTTATACTGTGTAGCCGATGGCAGTGGCAAGTAATGTTTTGTTATAATGTGTACCCAATGGCAGTGGCAAGTATTGTTGTAGTACTGTGTAGCTGATGGCAGTGGCAAATAATGCTTTGTTATATTGTGTACCTGACATCAGTGGCAAGTAATGCTTGTTATATTGCGTACTGATGGTGGCAGTAATGCTTGTTATATTGTGTACTGATATCAGTGCGGGCAATGCTTTGTTACCGCTACGCCATCGGGTACACAATATAACAAAGCATTACTTGCCACTGCCATCGGCTACACAATATAGCAAAGCATTACTTGCCACTGCCATTGGGTACACAATATAACAAAGCATTACTTGCCACTGCCATCAGATACACAGTATAACAAAGCATTACTTGCCACTGTCATTGGGCTCACAATACAACAAAGCAATACTTGCCACTGCCATCAGGCATACAATATAGCAAAGCATGACTTGCTCACTGCAATTGGGTACACAATATAACAAAGCATTACTTGCCACTGCCACGGGTACACAATATAACAAAGCTTTACTTGCCACTACTATCAGGCACACAATATAACAAAGCATTACTTGCCACTGATGTCAAGTACACAATATAGCAAAGCATTACTTGCCACTGCCGTCAGGTACACGGTATAACAAAGCATTACTTGTCACTGCCATCAGGTACACATTATAACAAAGCATTATTTGCCACTGCCATTGGCTAAACAGTATAACAAAGCATTACTTGCCACTGCCATCGGGTACACAATATAACAAACAATACTTGCCACTGCCATTGGGTACACAATATAACAAAGCATTACTTGCCACTGCCATCAGCTACACAGTGTAACAAAACATTACATGCCATTGCCATCGGGTACACAGTATAACAAAGTATTACTTGCCACTGCCATTGGGTACACAATATAACAAAGCATTACTTGCCACTGCCATCAGATACACAGTATAACAAAGCATTACTTGCCACTGCCATTGGGCTCACAATATAACAAAGCAATACTTGCCACTGCCATCAGGCATATAATATAGCAAAGCGTGACTTGCCACTGCAATTGGGTACACAATATAACAAAGCATTACTTGCCACTGCCATCGGGTACACAATATAACAAAGTATTACTTGCCACTGCTATCAGGTACACAATATAACAAAGCATTATTTGCCACTGCCATCGGGTATACAGTATAACAAAGTATTACTTGCCACTGACATCTGATACACAGTATTACAAAGCATTACTTGCCACTGCCATTGGGCACACAATATAACAAAGCAATACTTGCCACTGCCAATGGGTATACCATATAACAAGGCATTACTTGCCACTGCATTCAGGTACACAATATAACCAAGTAATTTGCTACTACCATCAGGTACACAGTATAACAAAGGATTACCTGCCACTGCCATCGATACACAGTATAACAAAGCATTACTTGCCACTACCATCAGACATACAATATAGCAAAGCATGACTTGCCACTGCAATGGTACAAAATATAACAAAGCATTATTTGCCACTGCCATCGGGTACACAATATAACAAAGCATTACTTGCCACTGCTATCAGGTACACAGTATAACAAAGCATTATTTGCCACTGCCATCGGGTATACAATATAACTAAGTATTACTTACCACTGACATCAGGTACACAACATAACAAACCACTACTTGCCACTGCCATCGGGTACACAATATAACAAAGCTTTACTTGCCACTGCTATCAGGCACACAATATAACAAAGCATTACTTGCCACTGCCATTGAGTGCACAAAATAACAAAGCAATACTTGCCACTGCCATTGGGTGCACAATATAACAAAGCAATACTTGCCACTGCCATCAGGTACACAGTATAACAAAGCAATACTTGCCACTGCCATCAGGTACACAATATAAAAAAGTATTAATTGCCACTGCCATCAGGTACACAATATAACAAAGTATTACTTGCCACTGACATCAGGTACACAACATAAGAAAGCATTACTTGCCACTGTGATCGGTACACAATATAACAAAGCATTACTTGCCATTGACATCAGGTACACAATATAACAAAGCATTACTTGCCACTGCCATCAGGTACACAATATAACAAAGCATTACTTGCCACTGACATCAAGTACACAATACAACAAAGCATTACTTGCCACTGACGTCAGGTACACAATATAACAAAGCATTACTTGCCACTGACATCAGGTACACAATATAACAAAGCATTACTTGCCACTGACGTCAAGTACACAATACAACAAAGCATTACTTGCCACTGACGTCAGGTACACAATATAACAAAGCATTACTTGCCACTGACATCAAGTACACAATATAACAAAGCATTACTTGCCACTGACATCAAGTACACAATACAACAAAGCATTACTTGCCACTGATGTCAGGTACACAATATAACAAAGCATTACTTGCCCTGCCATCGGGTACAGAATATAACAAAGCATTACTTGCCACTGATGTCAGGTACACAATATAACAAAGCACTGTTTGCCACTGCCATCGGCTACACAGTACAACAAAGCATTACTTGCCACTGCCATTGGGTACACAATATAACAAACAATACTTGCCACTGCCATTGGGTACACAATATAACAAAGTATTACTTGCCACTGCCATCGGCTACACAGTATAACAAAACATTACTTGCCATTGCCATCGGGTACACAATATAACAAAGCATTACTTGCCACTGCCATCGGCTACACAATATAGCAAAGTATTACTTGCCACTGCCATCGGGTACACAATATAACAAAGCATTACTTGCCATTGCCATCAGATACACAGTATAACAAAGCATTACTTGCCACTGCCATTGGGCACACAATATAACAAAGCAATACTTGCCACTGCCATCAGGGCCTACAATATAGCAAAGCATGACTTGGCACTGCAATCGGGTACAATATAACAAAGCATTACTTGCTACTGCCATCGGGTACACAATATAACAAAGCATTATTTGCCACTGCCATCGGGTATACAATATAATAAAGTATTACTTGCTACTGACATCAGGTACACACATAACAAAGCATTACTTGCCACTGCCATCGGGTACACAATATAACAAAGCATTATTTGCCACTGACATCAGGTATACAATATAACAAAGCATTACTTACCACTGACATTGGGTACACAATATAACAAAGCAATACTTGCCACTCCCATCAGGTACACAATATAACAAAGCATTATAAAAAGGGTCTCAGAAATACTGCAATCTGATTGGCTGTTAGGAGTCCAACAGCCTTAAATTAATCACTGTTAGACTGCCATGTACAGTCTGATCACCATGGCACATATATTCTTCCTGTCAGCATTCCATCCTGTAGCACTGCTGAATGACTGGAATGATGCATTCTGATTCTGAAGCAGCATTCTGAAACTGTTGGTAGAAGAACTATTTTATTAAAAATCTCCCTCTAAATGAGGAAAAGATTCAAAAAGTATACTTTTTACACTTTTCGTTTGGAATATTTTTTTATAATAGTAATAAGGCACTCCCAGGAGTTAGATTAACAGTCAGCTAATCACCCCCTACGGTCAATATGGCACTCGGCTGCACCTCGTGCCACATTTTACCCCTGGGGGTGATTAACAGACTGTTAATCTAACTCTTGGTCATGCCTTATTGCTTAATTACTTGCCACTGCGATCAGGTACACAGTATAACAAAGCATTACTTGCCACTGCCATCAGGTACACAATATAACAAAGCATTACTTGCCACTACCATCAGGTACACAGTATAACGTAGAGGATAATGGCTGGAGATCAGGTGATAACCAAGCTGTAATCACCTCGAGTGGTTGCTACGGCAACATGGTAAACCTCGAGAGTGCAGCTCGAGAGGTTTACTGTAGTCCTAGCAACCACCAGAGGTGATTTCAGAGTGGTTGTCACCCGATCACCAGCCATCACCTTTTATAGTGTATGGTCAAAAAAACACTGCTTGCATTCTATGTGTGAGCATTATGGAACTCTGGTGCATTCTTTTTTGTTTTACCACTGTTTGGAAGTCCCGAAGTGTGGTTAACAACTTTTAAAATTCTAAACAGTGCATAATAAAGCTGTGTAACTGCTGCTTATGGTGGTTAATAGGCACTTACCGTACATTTTAAAGCATTACTTGCCACTGCCATTGGGTGCACAATATAACAAAGCTTTACTTGCCACTGCCATTGGGCACACAATATAACAAAGCATTACTTGCCACTGCCATTGAGTGCACACTATAACAAAGCATTACTTGTCACTGCCACTGAGTCCACAATATAACAAAGCATTACTTGCCACTGCAATCAGGTACACAATATAACAATGCATTACTTGCCACTGGAATGAGGTACACAATATAACAAAGCATTACTTGCCACTGCCATTAGGTACACCTTATAATAATGCACTTACTTATCACTGCCATCAGGTACACACATTAGTAATGGACAAATGACCACTGTGATCAGATGTGCAAGTTAGTAATGGATCAATGGCTGCTGTCATCAGATACTCAAATTAGTAACCAATTAATGGCTGCTGCTATGAAGTAAACAAATCAGCAAAGGGTTAGGTAAACACAGTACTGCTGTATTAATAGCAGCTGTCATCATATCCACAAATTTGTTGCAGCTTCATAGCCATTGTCATCAGGTACATAAATTAGTAAAGTGTTAGGGGTTGCGGTCACCAGGTAAGAAAGATACTAATAGATTAACGGATGCTATCGCCAGCTACTGTACATAAATTAGTAATGAATTAAAGGCCACTAGCAATGGCTGCTGTTATGAGGTGCACAAATCAGTAAAAGACTGGGTATACAAACAGCAATGGATCAATGGCTACTGTCATCGGGTACTCAATACAGTACAGAATTCATAGCCACTGTTCTCAGATACACACACTAGTATCCAATTAATGACAGCTGTCATAAGGTACACAAATGGAACATGAAATGATAGCCACTATAAACAGCTTTACAAATCAATAGTGGAATAATGACCACTATCATATAGTACACAAATCAAAATCAAATCATGGCCATTGTTATCAAGCACAAAAATCAGAAGCAGAGTAATACTAAAATGCTGTTTATTTAGTATGCCACTTTAGGCTTAGAAATTATTTATATTCATGTCCATGATTGTTTTAAGTGACTGGATTTTGGTATTTGTCTGTATGTTATGTATGGTGTGATTTTGTAATCTGTATTTGTCTTGAAACAAATAACTAGTGCTGTACAGGATGACTCTGAACATAGGCTCTGCCTGTATAGCCTTATCCTGTATGAAAATAAAACATTTTACTACTATGACCTACATATAAATTGTATGCTAAACCCATTCACAGTGGGGGAAAAAAGCAACAACTAAAAAAAAAAATACAACATACAGTTATACAAAACTATAAAATGTAAACAAATTGTAATATTGGAACATTTTATACTGTATTAACAATGTTAAATATGATGTAGTTTAAACACAATAATAATGGTCTCTCATTTGGCGCACAAATTAGCAAGGCAGTAATTGCAGTGAACTACAGCCACTGTCATCAGGTACACAAATGATCAACAAATTAATGGTATTAGCCAATCAGTTCTGAACCTCGTCACTGATACATATTTGGAAAATACACTCTTACAAGGTTCTAGTACAGTTTGCAACACTTCCGATGCTACACTAAATGCAATACTGTAGTCACTAATATTCTCAACATTAACCATCGACTAGAGGTTTTTACTGATAATGTAGACTGTCAAGGGCCTATAACACATACAGAAACATAGAAAATAATGGCAGAAATGGCCCATCCGCCTTCTGCACATTTCTGATGACTTTATTGCTTTTCCTTTCAACATTTCCAGTCCCACACCTCCAGAAGGACATAGAGAGGAGGTAGTACAGAGGAGGACAACTAAACTGGTGCAGTGTCTGCATCAGAAGCACAGTGAGGAGAAACTAAAGGATCCCAAAATGTACATGCTGGAAAACAGAAGGAAGAGTAGGGATATGACAGAGACCTTTAAATACCTTACAGATGTAAAAATGATACAGGACAGAAGTATTTTTCAAAACAAAAAGGTGCTCGAGAACAAGGCAACATCCTATGAAGTTGGGGGGGGTAGATTCAGAAGAGATGTAAAGAAGTACTTCACAGAAAGAGTGGTGGATTCTTGGAACAGCCTTCCAGTGGAGGTGGCAGGATAAAAACAGTGGTGGGGTTCAAAAATGCATGGGATACGCACAAGGGCATCATAGTGGAAACGAAAGGGGGAGGGAGAAAGAGCTGTAAATCAAGTGCATGCCATGGTAATAATGTAGGTAGAGAAAAATGGACAAACAGGGTAAGCCACCCTGTCCTTATCTGGCATCAAATTCTCTTTACATCCATCAAAAACTCTGGTATCTCATGATTCTTACTTTACTCTTGGCTGGTGATGTTGAAATGAACCCGGGTCCCACGTCTCAACAACCCTGCACTACTATGGACTGGTCTAATATGAAAGAGCTCCACATCGTCCATCTAAATATTAGGAGCTTGTTACCTCACCTCACTGAACTTGAAGCTTGGGTTGCCGTCCACAATCCTGATATCCTGTGCCTCTCAGAGACATGGCTTAAGTCTACTAACCCTGACTCTGTCTGCTCCCTAAACAACTATACTCTCATTAGGGTTGATAGGCAGTCTTCTAACAGGGGAGGGGAAGAGGAGTAGCCTTGTTCTGTAAAACGCATCTTAATATCTCACTTACCAAATCCCTCCCCCCGATCTCCTCTTGTGAGTCTCTTCATGCCCTCCTCCTTATGAGTGCTAAGAATCTACACCTAGTCTATGTTTATAACCCACCACACTGTGGCACCTCTGGCTTTGCTAAACTGCTTGAACACTCTGTCAGTATCGCGGGCCACAATGAACTACTTATTCTTAGCGACACAAACCTCGATTGGCTTGGCCCCAATCATAATACCCTCCCTACCACGGTGCAAAGCTGTAACTTGCACCAGGTCATAACCGTGCCCACAAGGGCGACCTGTAATACTACATCCAGTACATTGATTGACTGGATACTAACAAATTGTATTGACAGAATTGCTGCTGTTGGTATGTCAGTGGCTGATATATCCAATCACTCCCCCTGTCTACTGTGTGTGAAATCTCTCTGTGCCCTCATACTTGGAATGCATTTAGGAGGGCAAGAAACCTCTGCACAAAAATGATCAGAGAAGCTAAAGCTAAATTCTATCGCTCACAGCTGAAGCACTCTTCAACATGTCCCACCAAATTCTGGAGAATGATAAAAGATATTGAAGGCCATACTATGGGTAATTTCTTACCTACTAAAATATTGATTGGCAACACTGCATCTCTGATAGACCAATTATCCTCGACTCCCTAAATAATCACTTTGCTGCCGCAGGGCTAGCCTTTGACTCCTCGCCTGCCAAAACTCTCTGCAACAACTTGGAGAAGTCACACAAGAAAAACCTATCTCTGGCACACCTTTCTCCCTGCAGCCCTCATCTGTGAAAGAAGTCGAAGATCTTCTCCTACAGTTAGACACTAGGAAAAGCGCTGGAGCTGACCACATCAACCCATACTTCCTAAAGGTTGGCCACCATGTCCTTGCAGTCCCAATCACACATCTTTTTAACCTATCCCTGTCCCAAGGTGACCTTCCTCTCATCTGGAAAACTGCACTTGTGGTCCCTTTGTTTAAGTCGGGAGATCCCAGTGACCTTAATAATTACAGACCAATCTCCTTACTTCCAAGCCTGTCTAAGATGCTGGAGAAAATTGTGAGTTCTCAGCTCCAGAACTATCTGGAATCAGAAAAATTGCTCAATCCACAACAATCATGCGTTAGGGCACAACACAGTACAATCTCAGCCATAGCCAAGGTGACCAATGACTGGCAACGTGAACTGGACAATAAAAACTTTGCACAGTATTTTTGGACCTAAGTAAGGCGTTTGACGTTGTTAACCACAGTCTGCTGCTTTCGTCCCTCTGGAAAATTGGTTTGGACCCTCTATCCCTAAGATGGTTCGCTAACTACCTTTCTGGCCGACTCCAGCAAGTAAAGGCAGAAGGGTAAGTTTCTCCACTAAAACCCCTGTTATGGGGTGTACCACAAGGCTCCATTCTAGGTCCCTTGCTCTTTGCTATCTATATTAACAACATAGATGCCTCCATTAAGGAAGCACAAATACACCTTTTTGCAGATGACACGGTGCTTTACACTAGTAGCCCCACCCTTGATGCTGCCCACAAAGCACTACACAGTGAATTTAATCAGCTGCAGCTTCAACTTCTAAGCCAGAAGCTACTTCTTAATACAAAAAAAAATCCAAAGCAATGCTCCTCTTGCCCTTTCCTCATGCAACAAATCCTGCTACTGCAGGGACACTCCCGCATATCACTACTATCCTAGGTGAACAGTTGGAATACGTAACAAAGTTCAAGTATCTGGGGGTCTAGGTTGGATCATAGACTTTCCTTCACTGACCACATAGATGAGCTAGCTTAGAAATTTAGACAAAGACTTGGCCTGTTCTTTAGGATCAACAATCTCCTTACAAGAGACGCCAAACTGAAATTGGTTCAAACGACCTTTCTTTCCTTAATAGATTATGCAGACTTTCTTTATAATTAGGGTCCTGCTTTAGCCAAACTCGACACGCTCTACCACAGAGATTTAATATTCATCACAGGTCTACCGTACTCTACCAATCACTGTGCCATGTACATTGCAGTGGGATGGTCATCCCTCAGTTACAGACGACAGACAAATACTATGATTTGGACCTACAAAGATATTACATTTTTTTTTTATTATGATTTATTTTTATTCTCCTGTGGCCACCCAGATGCTTCCCTGTAGCCTCACAGCCCTACCTATGGGGATCCGGCCACCGTCCGTCTCTACCGGGACTGCTGGCACCCAGTAACCCCTGCGGCTTACCACCCACAGTGGGGTGGCAGCAAGCCCCCTAACTCCCCACCCCAATGGATCCAATTCGGGAGCCAGCGTCCGGCAAACTCGTGGGTGGCCATCAAGCCGCATTGGTGCCACCATTTTCCCCTGTACTATTTCCACGAGTCGGCGGTGTGCAATGGCGCCAGTGAAATGGCCTTCGCGTCCATGCGTGTCATCCAAGCATCTGCCCCTGACTCTACTCCTTGTACGGCGTGTGTCCAACCCCCAGCCTCTACCAGGGGCAGTCGGACGCCAACTATTGTGAACCCCCACCAAAGATGGAGAGCAGTCCATCGACGCCAATCCCTCCTTCCCTGCCAGCCCCCATCGACCCGTTCTCGCTCCCGAACCCGGGTTGCCAGCGTGGCACGAGGTGTAGCATCCAGTGCTTCAACCCTCAGCATCACCAGGTCGGCCGCCTACAAAGATATTATAAATAAACTGCCCCATTATGTCTCTGTCTGTCTACCTTTTTGCACGCTTGGAAACAATGCCCTGAGAAGTACCTCCTATATTTCCTTATATGTATACAAGGCAAAGTCATGTATAGGCAGAGCAGCTATAAACTATGTGCTACCCCAAATGTGAAACAAGCTGCAAAAAAACTTTGAAACTAACTCACCCTATCAGCTTAACATCATTTAAATCACTATTCCTACATCATAATAAGGAATCTTGTGCCTGTTTGCCCTGACTCATGACCCTCAAAAGATCCTATTGCACTCCGAGTTACTGCTGTCTAGGGCTTGGTCACATCTGATAACTGGCCCCTTCCCTTTCTCCACCTCCGTCATTTCCACACTTCCCCCAGCCCTGGACATGACTTTGCACTCTAACTCCTTCCTCCCTCTTTCATCCCCTCGAACCCTTCTCAGTGACTAAGCCATCTAATCTCTATCTCCTCTCCCTCTGTGGCTGTCCCTCAACATATGCCTTCTTGCCTCTATTACCTACCTTCTCCCCACCTACCCTTTTCTTGCTGCTAACACTAATCATCTGAATACCTCCCCTCCTAAAGCTACCAACTAGTCTAGCCATGTGTTCTTGATCTTTATACTGGATCACCTTACAATCCTATATACTTCATCTTTGTTCATATTGAAATTTTACTGTATCATCTGACCTATACATATCTTACTGTCAATGTTTTATGCTGTACTTATTGTATATACTATATTTTGTTGTATTCTGTTCACGATTCCTATTGACAAATCCAGGTCCACCTCAAAAATGAACATTGCTCATTGGTGATCGCCTGGCTAAATAAAGATTTGGATTGATTGATTGATTGTACTTGCCACCACGATACATTACCTTTTGGAACTATGCTATCTAGGACCAGGCTAGCTTCCTGTTTGACGTATCATCTATTGATTGGTCTTACCTTTACCAGACCCAAGATGCCCAACCTGCTCTTGATTACTTTCTTAACCAATGTTGTGTACTACAGGATAGACGTACACCGCTGGTTACCCATCGTATTCGGGGAAAACTGAATTGATGGCTCCACAAAGCTCTAGTGGCTGCTATACACATCCAAGATAAGAGCTGACAGTGTTTTCAAAAACTCTGACCTATTAGCTGATTACAATGCCTATAGGTCCCAGAGGAATAACTGCAAAAAGCTGATCAGACTAGCTGAAAGCTCATACTGCAAAGAACTTTTAGTTAATGTAGCTGGTGACTCCAGGAAATTCTGGGGCCATGTACACAAACACTCTCCACAAATGATATGATAAATGGAATCCATTATAGTGATCCATTAACAACTGCTAACTCGTTTAACCAGCAATTCTCGGACCTGTCTAACTTCACCTCCTTATTTCAGTCAGCCCTCTCCTCAATCTACTCCCTCTGCCTCAGTGGCCCAGTACCCACCTTTCTACTTCAAAGCCATATCTAAATCAGATGTGCTTAGACTACTTAATACCATCTCAGACAAAACCAATGTAGGCTCTGATAATCTTGAACCAAGACTATTAAAACTGGCTGCACCTTTTATTGCCTTACCTCTGTCCAGAATCTTAACTCTCTCCTTTTGTCATAGCCACGTCCCTGACATTTGGAAAATTGCTAAAGTCACCTCGGTCTTTAAAAAAGTTCATAAAAAAGACATCACAAACTACCGGCCTATAGATATACTATCAGTCCTGAGTAAAATCCTCGAGAAACTAGTTGCTGCCCAAGTCAAAGACTTTCTGTCCAAAAATAATATCCTATCTCCAAATCAACACGGTTTTCATAGACGGCACAGTACCTCTACTGCCCTTCCTCGATTTACGAATGATACCCTATGTTGTCACCTACCTTAATGCATCAAAGACCCTACTCAGGAAGTGGGACTTATGCTATAACAGTAGCTGTAGATGTGCATCTGCCTCCCATCATCTGAAACATCACTGTCAGCTCTATGCCAGCCTAAATTGGCCATCCCCTTCTTCCCGTCGGCTCCTTGCCCTTGGCTCCCTGCTAGATTGTATTATTAGAACTGGTATCCCTGTTTCTCTAGCCTCCCTGTTATTCCCTCAGCCATCCTCCCATAACCTTAGATCTGCTGATAGATCTCAACTACATGTTCCCAGATGTAAAACACTTAAGGGAAGTACAGCCTTCTCCCTTGCTGCACCCAACCTCTGGAACTCCCTGCCCTTGGAAATTCGTCAAGCGTCCAGTCATGCCCAGCTTAAATACAAGTATCGCTCCTTCCTTTACAGCCATGCTTCCTGCTCATGTTTTAACCCTCCTTAACCGGTTGGGATGCCCATTCTTTTCTCCCTCCCTCAGTTTCTTGCTTTTGCTCTTTGCCTGTGTTTATTCTACCATGGCACTTTACACTTTACCTAGGATTACTCGGCCACGGCACTTTACACTTTACCTAGGATTACTCGGCCACGGCACTTTACACTTTACCTAGGGTTACTCGGCCACGGCACTTTACACTTTACCTAGGATTACTCGGCCATGGCACTTTACACTTTACCTAGGATTACTCAGCCACGGCACTTTATCACACCTTTTGTTTTACAATCTGTATTATATATCTAACTGTTTAAACACTGCCTTTTTCTTTTCTTTTTGACATGTGCACCCTTGTTCATGTGTTCCTACTCTGTTTATGTTGTTACCCTGTTTTGTTAGTTCTGTATTCTTGCAATCCTTGTAACCTCCCGGGTAGTGCCTGAAAATAATAATTTCTTGGCTATGGCACCTACCTGGTAAACAAACAAACAAAAAAAAATAATAAAAAAAATAAATTCTCTACCCCAACATACACCCCCTTCCCCTTGTCTTCCTACTCCCTCCCTTTCCATTTAGGTCACCCTATACCTATCCCCATCTGGGTCACTATCGCTCTCATGGCACCTTATCCTTCATTTTTAACATTGTTTCAGTCATTTTATATTAGCCTCAAATGTATTGTCACGTAATTCTTAAATGCTGTCATTTGTTCTTGCTTCCTCTATTTTACTCTTTTTACTGCTGTTACCATTCTTAAACATCTACATGTAGCATGTTTTATGTACCAAAATGTATTTTGATGAATTATGTACCGAAATGTATTGTTCTGAAGTTTGTCTCTGTACACTCCGGGGTCGTGCCTGAAAATAGTATTTTTTTTGCTAGCGCACCTACTCAGTAAACAAAAGCTAAATAAATATTTCACTAGCAATAGCCGCTGATCTTCACAATGCGAGCCCCATATAAAAAGTTTCTCATCAATAACTTACAGGGACACTGTCAACCCCCTTAGGCCTCAAAGTGTCTCTAGTTTAAAAACACAGGCTATCATTGGTCATATTCTGCACATATTGCTGGTATTGCTGATAGTTTGTTTCTGATTGCATTTTTCTTTTTAAAAAAAGTTGAAAAACTGACTGCCCAAAATACTGGTGTTCCACAAAAATACATGTTTGTTTACAGTCCTTGATCAACTTTCACTGCATCCTTCCTGAGCTTGGGAACACCCCATCATAGTCTATCCACTCATGATGCAGTAGGAAGAGATGAGACTATTGTATCATGAGTGGCTTCACTATTTGGGGGTGTTAATAATAGTCAAGAAGTATGCAATAAGGTTAGATCAAAGATTTGAAACAAAACAAGGTGGGATATAATTACACCATTGGCATCCATTTCAGTTTTACTAAAAAATGAAGCAGATAAAACAACCAGCAACATTTGTGCATTTTAGAGAAGGTAAGCAATCACAAAATGCAGAGCTTCAACCAGAAATAATATAATGCAAAAGGGTTGACAGTATCCATTTAAGTCTCTGTAATGAGCCTACATAACATTTGGATGCTAACCACAATACAAAATGGGTTTCCTGACACTAACCACTAATAGCCATTGTAATTCCTGGTGAAACCCACCAACCACAAAATGGCTTCCCTGATTCTCATTGTTCACTATCAAATGACTACTAACAGCACAGTACTTATTCAGGCAAACCATAAAATGACGCTACTGCAAAATCCTGATTTTAGGACTACTGAAGTAGCACATGAACTGCAACTTTAAATTAAAATATCTCAGCTGTTCTAAGATGGCATTTTTTAACTTCCCAAATGCAACTAAGCCAGGTTAGTCACTAAGTTTGAGGTACATTTTGTGTTTAACATTTTAGCCATTTGGTTGCTAGCCTGAATTGAAATAATGTCTTAAAAATGAAACAGGCAAATTCTGTGCTGTATTATGTTTAATATGTGTAATCATTGCAATGGTCTACTAACTTCACATATTGGCTTTTAAGACAGTTGATATAACCTCTAAAGAGAATACATTGTTCCAGATATGGGAGTCACAAGTATCAATCATACAATATGGGGGAATGAATAATAATAAGAGAATGGAAGGATTTACAGGAAAACTACACTAAACTGTATAAACTCTCCAAAGACTGACCCCCCCCATTAGCTCTTCTACATCTTAACTACATTTTTTTCATGACTTGAGTCCTGTGTATTTGCATTTAATTCCGCACTTTATCATCTATCCCAGTGTGCACCTCCCATTGCCATCTCAGTGTGTATTCTACGGTTCTGCTGCTGGCTGTCTGCAAATATGCTCTGTTAGGTCTGTGATTGTTTGGCAGTACACACAGGAATACAGCTAGAGGCAGAACCATACTGTATACACAAAGGTGGTGACATGGAGTATGTGCTGTGCTACATTATGGAGCACTGAACTATATAAAAATACACAGGACTCAGGTGAAGAAAAAAACGTCATCGGGGCAGACTTTGTGGGGAGGGTTTTCATGCTTGAGTAGTTTTCCTTCAAAAACATTGCTGTGTTTGTAAAAGCCAAATGTTTGAAAAAACTGATGAAGCTTGTTAGTAAGTCATGTATCATGACATCACGCAGAAGAGAAAGATGAAAGACATGCTAAGCCTTAGATGAAACAGTGCCTGCTGTAATAAAACACTTCAATACAAAGGTTGTTACTTATATATCATTGGAATGTGGTTTATTGTTTGGCTGAACTTGCCCTATCACACTTGTGGATACTTGTGAAAAAGGGAATTATGATTCCTTACCACTAATTCTGGTTTTGTTTAGGCTCCATCCATGGGCAATCAGATGGTATTGGTTGTCCTCTCATGCTAGCTGGGAGAGGTTGTAACAGTCTGAGAGATGTCTACACCCCTTTCCAAACTCCCCAAATCTAACCCTTTTGTCAAAGTCTGAAAAACAACACTGCAAGGAAAACAGAGCAAGTAACTAAACTGCAACTAGAGAACCAGTAATGGAAACTATATACAATACACGAAAGGAAATGCACTGAATATACAGCACTGAAACTGGGAGGGCCTGACTGCCTATGGACGCAGTCTACACACAATGGAATTACTGGTAAGGAATCATAATTCCTCTTTGTGTGTCACCTCCTATTGGGCAGTCAGATGGTATTGGCCCTAATTAGCACTACTTCACTGAAAGGGATGAGTGTGCATTACCAAACTCAGCACCTGCCTGTGGAAAGCAGCATCTATGGAGCTGAATACATCAAGATGGTAGTGTCTAGTGAATATACCTACCGAGGCCCCTGTGGCAACGTTTTATTTTTATTTTTATTTTTTTTGCTCGAGAAAGGAGGGTTAGGCAATTCTGCTTATTTCCAGCCTTGTACCTGGGGGTGGAGGAAGAGATGCAGACTAAGGTTGTGAGAAATTGGAATATTTCGCCCAGCGAAATATTGCGTGTAATTAACGCATTACGCAAAATATTTTGCTGGGTGAAATGCAAAATTATGCCCATGGCTGTAAGTGAAATTTCACCCCAAGTCGGTGGAATTTTGCCTGTGGGTGAAAGTTCGCCACCAAGGGTAGAATTCCACCACTTCTGGTGAAATTACACCACCCGCGGTTGAAATTTCACCTCCTGCAGTTGAAATTTCTCAACTGGGGGTGGACTGGTGAGCTGGCAAAGTTGCAAAATTCTGCCAGATTTTCACGAAATATTTTGCGCTGCGAAATTGCCAATTTTGCCACAACTTCACCAGCGAAATTTAATTTTACTGCATCTCTAATGCAGACTGACATACTGAATCAGATTAAGCTGTTGGTGGCATTTTAATGAATGGGGGAAATCTGGCCAGGATCCTGCGGCAATTCCTCTACTCTTTTTTTGTGAAGTGCTAAGGGATCTTTTAATATCCACCAAAAACAAACACCAGAAGAGGTAGATGGGATCTCAGTTT
Organism: Neoceratodus forsteri; assembly: GCA_016271365.2. Classification (NCBI taxonomy): domain Eukaryota; kingdom Metazoa; phylum Chordata; order Ceratodontiformes; family Ceratodontidae; genus Neoceratodus; species Neoceratodus forsteri. The sequence goes on along the minus strand of CM057453.1, from coordinate 1,573,648,969 downwards.
AATGTCTCATCTGAAAGATGGCATTTTAGAAGTATAGCCCCCCCATGATTCACTATAGTGTCAGGATTGGGATTACACCAAGTTCTGGCCTCATAAGCGAGTGTGCAATCTCCTGAGCTACTGACACAGCCTGACACCCTAAAGATATCCTCAAGATGTATGCCAAGGCTGTTAAGGAACTTTGCAACTGTTTCCTCCACTATTAGCATGCTATGGTGTCTACTGTTTACCTGCCCTCTGCATTACTACCTAAATCTGGCCCTATGGTTCTCTCAATTTATATACCTCAAATCCACTGCTGTTACTCCTTTTACCCTTTCCTACCCTTTCTGACCTTCTACCATGTGTTGTCCTTCTACCATTTGTGCCCCAGCATCCCAGTGATCTTTTCGGAGGGAAGTTGGCCATCCTACTTATACAGCCTTCTATCTCTTTAAGAGTGCTCTCAGTCTTCTACATATCCAAGCCATCTTCTCTGCACCACTAAAATGGTGCAGGGTCTGCACCAGAAGCCATAAGAAGAGAGATTAAAGGAGCTTAATATGTATACTCCCGAGGAAAGGAGGGAGAGGGGGGACATGATAGAAACTTTCAAGTACCTCAAGGGAATCAATAAAGTCCAGAAGGATAGCATCTTTCAGAAAAGAGATGTTCAAGAACAAGGGGGCACAATTTAAAGATAGAGGGGGGACGACTCAAGGGCAACATGATGAAGTATTTTTTCACAGAGAGGATGGTGGACTCATGGAATGGCCTTCCTGAGGAGGCAGTGAGGTCAAAAACAGTGGGGGAATACAAGAATGCATGGGACAGACATAAGGTAATTCTGGTGGGGGATAGGAAGAAGTAGGCTGTTGATTAACTAGGATCTGCAGCTTATCCAGTAGGCAGGGAAATGGGCAGACTGGGTGGGCCAAGCGTTCCTTATCTGCTGTCAAAGTCTATGTTTCTATCACAAGCCATGTTTGCTCTTACATTCAACAGAATAGAAAACCTGTCATAATGTGAGACTCAGGAGCAGGACAACAGCATGGAAAATCTGTCATGTCTTATAGCAACAAGCATAGATCTTGCCCAGTAGACTAGACTCCCCCTCGACTGCTGCAGCTCCATCACCTGTTACATTGGGACCTGTAGTCACAAGTCTTATTAACTAGGATACTTCTCCCACCGTAGGTGGTAAGTGTGTCTTCATTGATGGACTGTGCATTAAACTTAAGCCGGGGAGTCACTCTACATGACAAGAGTCACATAAACCTCACAACAGATGTTAGTTTTATAGGCTGGGGATCAGAGTAAGGCATGGCCTCAGCTAAGTGACGTGTGGAGCATCGTGAATGAAAGCATCTCATCAGTATCCTCAAGATGTGAGGTGTATTCCCACCGGAGAAGTAGGATGTTCAGGTGCTTTCCTGGGGCATTGCTGGGAAGGAGTACACACAGGGTAGCCAGGATTGTCAGAGGCATTTGGTAGGAAAAGGCTTCATGTCGTTGTCCACCTAGGGACTCATGACCTGGCTAGCAGGCCCTCAGGGAGGGTGAAAGATAGCTTTAGGAAGCTTGAAGGGAAGCTCAAGCCGACAGCGACTTTAGTATGCTTCTCTGCGGTCCTGCCTATTCTCCTGGTCACTCACTTCAACACCTGGATGAAGTAGAGGTGCAGAGAAGATGGCTTGGGTATGTAGAAGACTGAGAGCACTCTTAAAAGGATAGAAGGCTGTATAAATAGGATGGCCAACTTCCCTCCGAAAATGGTGCACACAGTACTCCAGAAGGGGTCTCACCAACTGTCTGTGCACAGGGATAACAACTTCTTGTTTTCTACTGGTGATGCCTCTTCCTATACACCCCCAGTATCCCCCCAGCCCTCCTTCCTGTCTTCCCACATTGCTCGCTTACCTTTAGGTCATCTGATATGACTACCCCCAGGACCCTTTCCATTTTTGTTGTTGTTAGTACCCCCCCCCCGTGTACTCTTCCCCTGGGTTTTTGTTTCCCAGGTGCATTACTTTGCACTTCTTTGCATTGAATCTAAGCTGCCATACTTTTGACCATTCCTCCAACTTTGCCAAGTCCCTTCTCATCCTTTCCAACCCCCCCCCGCATCAGCCTTGTTGCAGATCTTTATGTCATCTGCAAAGAAGCATACCTTTCCTTCCAGTCCCTCCACAATGTCACTTATAAAGACTTTAAAAAGGACTGAACCCAGTACTGAACCCTGCAGTACCCCACTAGTAACCCCCTTTCTTTGGAGTGAATTCTGTTTACTATTACCCTCTGTGTCCTGTTGTCCAGCCAATTTTTTTACCCAGGTTATCACCTTGGGACCCACTCCCAGGCTGGCTAATTTATTTACTAATGTTTTGTGTGGAACTGTGTCAAATGCCTTGCTAAAGTCTAGGTAGGCCATGTCCACATTCCCTCCCTGGTCTACTACTTTGGTCATCCAGTCAAAGAAATCTATCACATTCGTCTGACATGACCTTCCTGCTGTGAATCCATGCTGCCTTGGGTCTTGTGCCCCGATGGCCTCTAGGCAGTCAACAATTCTTTTTTTCAGAAGTGATTCCATCATTTTTCCCTACTACTGAGGTCAAACTAACAGGTCTGTAGTTTCCTGCCTCTACTTTGCTTCCACTTTTATGAAGGAGAATCACATCTGCCCTCCTCCAGTCCTTAGGTACCACACCATCCTCCCATGATTTGTTGAAAAGGGTAGTCAGTGGTGTCACTAGTTCACCCCTTAGTTCTTTTAGAATTCTGGGGTGAATCCCATCAGGACCTACTGCTTTGTCCACTTTCAGTTTTAGGAGTTCTTTCAGAACCCTTTCTTCTGTAAATGGACTGGTATCGCCCCCCCCCCCCATCCAGAGTGCTTCTACTGATTAGATTAGGTACCTCCCCCTCCTCTTCTTTTGTGAATACTGAACAGAAGTATTCATTCAGTATCCCTGCTTTTTCACTGTCACCCTCTACCCACCTATCCACCCTCCCATTTGTTAAGCCTCAATATCCCTCCCTTAGTCTTTCTTCACTCCCTAATGTACCTATGAAAGGCTTTATCCCCTTCTTAAATGAGTTGGCTATCTTTTCCTCGGTTTAGGCCTTTGCTAGTTTGACTGCCTTCCCCACTTCCTTCTGCTTTAACTAGTACAGTTCTCTGTCCTGCTCCTTCTGTGATCCCTTATACTTCATGAATGCTATCTTTTTCTTCCTAACCTTCCCCGCCACCGCTTTTGAGAACCATAGTGATTTTTTCCTTCATTTTGATTTGTTTATTTGCTTCACACAAAGGCTTGTTGCCTCTGTGATGACTGTTTTGATATTTCCCCATTGTTCCTCCACCCCTCCTTTTTGCATGTTTGCTAGTGCTTTCCTGAGACACTCTCCCATTATGACAAAGTCAGTGCTCCTAAAGTCCGATACCCTCACTTTTGTATGGCTTGACTCTATGGCTGTGTTTATCATGAACCACATTGTTTGGTGGTCACTTGTTCCCAGATGGCTACACACTTCTAAATTTAAGATCCTCTCTCCATCCCCATTTGAGGGTACCAGGTCTAAGAGTACTCCTTCCCAAGTGGGTTCCAACAGTAGCTGTCTGAGGCATGCCCCCTGTAAGGCATCGAGAATGATCCTGCTCTTGGATGTGGCTGCAGCAAAGGTGCTCTAGTTAACATCTGGCATATTCAGGTCCCCCATCAACAATATCTCCCCTTTTTCTGCCATGCTAGGGATGCCTTCTGTCATTTCCTTGTCCATTTCCTCCCCCTGAGATGGGGGGTCTGTATACAACACCCCTGCAGATTGTGGTGCCATTTCCTGACTCCAGGATGACCCAGAGTGCCTCATCTGCTCCATGTTTACCCTTTAGTTCTGTTGCTTTGATCCCTTCCCTTACATAGAGAGCTAATCCTCCTCCTCTTCTACCCTCCCTGTCCCTCCTGTAGATTGTGTAACCTGGTATGTTGACATCCCAGTCATGGTTCTCTGTGCACCATGTTTCTGTGACTGCCACAATATCCAGGCAAGGCCACTAGTTCAGGGAGCGTGTTACCCAGACTACAGGCATTGGTACTCACTGCTCTCCATTTTTTGATGGCCTTACCCCTTTTCTAGCCCCATCCCTCTCCTTATTGCCTTTGCCTCTTTCTCCATTTACCCCTGCCCTTCTCCCTATCGACTTCTCTATGTTGGTGTTTACCTCACTAACTACCCTGTTTTTTTTGGGGGGGGGCTGGGATTTCCCTGCTCCTTTTCAGTGCCTCCCCCTTGGCTAGTTTAAAGGCTTGCCAATGAAGCAGTTAAACCTATCACCTAGGAACCTGGTTCCCGTCCTGGACAGATGCAGACCATCACACCAGTATAGGCCTGTATCCCTCCAGGTGGATCCCCAGTCCCCAGTGAAGCCAAAACCCTGAGCTTTGCACCAGTTTTTCAATCACTGATTGAATCCCATGGTGCAGGGTACCCTAGGTTCACCCATGCCACAGACGGGCAGCACCTCCGAGAAGGTTATCGTGCGTGCTTCTTGTCTAAGGCCCTTCCCCAACTCCACAAACTCCTCCTGCACTTCTCTGATCCCATTCCCAGCCAGGTCATTTGTCCCTAGGTGGACAATGATGTCCAGGTCCCTCCCTCATGCAGCTGCTCCCGCAATCCCAAGGATTCGCTCCCTGTCCCTCCAAGCCATGGTGCCAGGCAGGCATCTTACCTCCCTCTCCCCCCCCCAGTTCTATCCCCCTAACAATTGAGTCCCCCACCAGGAGTTGTTTCCTTCCCCTGTGAGGTCCCGTGCCACTCTCCTGTGGGTCTCCTTTGTGGAGGTTCACAGCATCCTCCTTGGTCTCCACTGCGGGTGCCTCCATAGGGGAGCCACGCTCTGCCAGAACAGTGTATGAATTGTGGAGAGGTACAACTGGAGGGATGCACTCTGTTCCTCCACCCTCACACTCCCTGAGCCCACGATGGTCCAACTGCTTCTCTTTCTTGGCAATCTCTGAGGCAGCGGCGTTGGCCCTGGTAGCCCTGGGTGGAAGAGGAGGTCCCCTGAATCCTGATCAACTCAGCCTGGAGACGAGCAACCTCCTTCCTCAGCCCAGAGATGTGCCTGCAGATGCGACAACACCCCATCCTCCAGAATATCTCCCGGAAGACTGCTGCTCCGTGTCTCAAACGCTGCCCCTAGGATTTTTTAGGTGCTCTGTCACGTGCTGTGGGCTCTTTTCAATTATTCTGCAGTGATACAGTATAGTCTGAATTACCTCTGAAATCACTTTCTGTGTTGAACTCAGTGACTCTGCCCTTATGAACCATTCATCCAGATAAGGGAGCACATGATAGCTCTGCCTTCTGAGACGTGCTGATCCTAGTGGCATGACTTTGATGAGCATCTTCAGAGAGGGGAAAGTCCAAATGGTAGGGCTGGGTACTGGAAGTACTGACCTTGGATGCAGAACTGCAGAAAGCAGTGATGAGATGGGTGAATGGGGATGTGAAGATATATATCTTGCAGATCCTGTGATTCAAGAATTTCCCTAAGCTGTATAGCTGCTACCCTTGAGCATAGTGTTTTCATTTTGAACTAATGCAATCTTTCTCTTCTGTTGAGGCATTTGCGGTCCAGCACAGCCTGGAAGCCTCTGGCCTTTTTGGTATAATGCAGAAGATTGAGTGCAGTCTTGTACTTTGCTCATGGCGTGGTACCTGTTGGGTTGCTTTGAGTTTGCTGAGATTGCTAATGCCATCGTATAGTGCCTGTATGTTTGTCAGTTCTGAGATACAGATGACAAAAAGAAGAAATCCATTTGAGGATACCCAAATCCCATTGAGCATCCAGTGCAGACAATGTCCAACACCCAGTGGTCAGATGTTATTTCCTTCCACCAGTTAACATGAATAGAAGTGCTGCTCATAACCGAAGTTCTGGACTGGGACTAGGCTGGATCTCAGTATGATTGGTTATCCCTACAGTCTATGTTTACTTTGCAGGCTTTCCTGCCTCGGCCACCCCTTTTTTAACAAAAGGATCCCTGGCTGGAGATGGAGCATCTATTCTGGGAATAGCTGAATCTGTGACCTAGATGATACTGTCTTGAGTCTTGAAAGAAGGGCCTCCCTTATGGTTTTTGTCTTGCAGCAGGGCCATTTTTGAATCTGAGACATGCTTGATAATAACCTCTAGCTCTGGGCCAAAGAGGAAATCCTCTGAAAGAGCATATTTAAACGGGGATGCCTTGAGTGAGTTGTCTGCTGACCAGGCATGGAGTCAATGAGCTACTTTGCAGATAATTAAGGCAAATCACAGAGACAAGCAACATGGAATGTGTTGCTTCAGAGTTGTGAGGCAAGTTGAAAGAGATGTCAGCCAGCCAGCAGGCCATCATCTGGGTGACGTAAGCCAGTGCAAGCACTACCTTCATCAATGCCCATGCAACCTAATAACCCTTCTTAATAAATGACTTCTATTTTTTTTGTCTAGTGTTTTTTCATAGCCACTGCCCCATAGCAAAAGGGTAGTTTTCTTCATGTCTGTGCTGATAGGTGTGTCCACTCTGGGTACAGTTTCTGAGGTCTTGAGGTCTTTGTGTCCTTCTAGTCCACATTAAATGTCTTTGTGAATCACAGTGCTGAGGATTTTCTCTCAGTGTAGTTTCACTCTATGGCAATAAGGTCCTTGGCTGTGTCACATACCAGGAATGCCCTGTACTTGTTGGCCACTCTCTTTAGGGTGTTAGACTTCTTAGTTTCCTGTTTCAGTTCCTACCTGAGATCAAGGTGATGTGTGTCTGTTTTATAAGGGCCTTGAGATGCTCCAAATTAAATACCCTGCCCACTCTATACTCAGAATGGTCCTCGCTGGAGAAGATATATTTGCATTTGTCTGCTGAGGAGCAGGCATCAGAGTCCCTTCTGTGCAAAGATGCAGGGGATCTGTCTCTCTCTGGGGGGGATGAGCCCCTGAGGCACAGTCTAATGAAATCATCAAATGAACTGTGACATAGCAGTGGGGCTTGAGGGGTATGCTTCCTTTACTGAGGCTGTGTGGCATACACTGAATCAGTGAGGCAGCTGCCTGCTTTAATACGCTCTGCTAATGTAAGTTGCAGCCTCCGCTCCTTCCTGATGATATGTTGACTTAAATGCCCTCTAGGCTAGGCAGGGGTTAGAAGAGGTAGGTTCTTGGATGCGGAGCAAGTGCTCAAGGGAGCATTGTGCTTGGCTGATCCCTTGATGGAGTGAACATAGTCATTAGCTTCACTGCTCCTAGAGAAGACGCTTGTCATAGGAGGGGCAGTAGGAGCCAGCAACAGTAAATTGAAGCCTAGCCACACACTGCATGCACTTTGGTGCCTTAGGTTTGGCTTCCTTAGATTTACTGTACATGGAAGCCATGCTGCTGGGGATTTTGAGCAATTCTTAGTACACAGTCAGCTCTAAATAATTCTTGCGGTCCAAGTTAGAGTTGATGCAGAGTTTCACATTAAAAAGTGACATGCAGTTATTTCCAAGATTGCCACCTGGCACTACTGAGCATGTGCATCCTGTACCAAGCTGGCCACTGGCAGAATTGCACATGAGCGACCTGTACCAATATTGTCGCTGGTTGTATTAATAAAAACTGAGAGAGGGCTAATCATGCTTGCACAGACAGGCAAGTGAGAACCCTCAAAGGCAAGCACTGCACTTGCAACTGCTGGTGACTCCAAGAAACACCCCTCATTTTATTTTAAATAACCCTGATCCTACCAACATCTACCGGGCACCACAAGATAGGAGGAAGCTTTAGCTGCCCTTCCCAGGCACTGCAGCCTCAAAGAGATCAAGAAGAGCAGAAGGAGTCGTGCTGAAAACCACATTTGTAAAGATCCTGGCAACAAGGTATGTGGGGGACAGATATCACCAAGTACATCCTTCACCAAAGAATCTTTGAGGAAAATCCAGGAGGATCCAGAAGCATGATAGAAGAGGAATCCATGCAGATCAGGAAGTTGTCTACCAGCAAAGAAAGGTTGTAAAAGACTGAGGGAGGCTGGAAAGGGGCATGTCCTAAGACTGTGCTCAGGCTGTTACAACCTGTACGAGCTAGCAGGGGAGGGTAGCCTATACCATCTGACTGTCCATAGGAGCTGACACATAAAGTGACAACTGGCCTTCAATGCAAAAAAGTGCAACATCATGCACTTGGGGCACAGAAACCCAGGAACAGAGTACAGATTGGGAGAAGAGATACTGACAACCACTGAACAGGAAAGAGACCTGGAAGTTATCATATCTGATGACCTAAAGGTGGCTAGGCAGTGTGACAAGGCAGTCGAAAGAGCTAGCAGGATGCTAGGGTGCATAGGGAGGGATATCACCACCAGAAAGAGGGGAGGTGGTGTTACCTGTGTACAGATCACTGGTGAGACCTCGCCTTGAGTATTATGTCCGGTTCTAGAGACCTCATCTCTGGAAGGATATAGACAGAGTGGAGGTGGTCCAGAGGAGGGCAGCCAAAATGGCCTGCATCAAACGCCCTGTGAAGAAAGGCTGAAGGACCTCAATATGTATACCTGGAGGAAAGGAGGGAGGGGGGGCTATGATAGAGACTTTCAAACACCTCACAGGTATAAATAAAGTTCAAGAGGGAAGCATTTTTCAGAAGAAAAGATGCTGAAGGACAAGGGGTCATGCTATGAAACTGGAGGAGGGTAAACTCAAGGGAGATGTGAGGAAGTACTTCTTCATAAAGAGGGTGGGGGATGCCTGGAACAGCCTCCCAGCGGAGGTGGTGGGGCCAAAAACTGTAATGGGGTTAAGAAAGCATGGGAAAGGCATGGGGAGCCTTAATAATAAGATGGGGGATAAGCCGGAGATCTGCGGTGATACAGTAGTTAGGAAAAAACAGGCAGACTAGGTGGGCCAAGCAGTTCTTATCTGCCACCAAATTCTATGTTTTCACATCTCCTGCAACGAATGAATATAAGAAATGCTGGACAAAACAAGGGTCAATCATGTTCATCTTCTGCCATTTAGGTGGCTGCAGCATTCAGTATCATGTGAAATACCTGTAGCCATTGTTAAACAGGAAAATCCATCACATTTTTTTTTTTGCAGTTTGGCCCTATGCGGAAGCAAACAGCTAGTGGTGGAAACTCTGAGAACTCGAAGTCATGTGATCTGCCTTTTTTTCACTGGCATGCTAATTCTGCAATGAGGTATGCACCTTGTGACCCTCTCTTCCCCAATCAATACTGTACCCAGTTATGTTGTGATCCATGAAGAACCAACCCAGCTTAAGTTAAAAGATTCAACAGCCCCTGCAAGCATGCCTGAAATCCCATTACAAATGTTCCCCTACTTCAGGGTTTACCTGAATTTCCAAAGACTTGTTGTTAAGTCCCATGACTTATCATCTGTTATGAAACTGTCTGTTATGCTTTTACAGCTCTCACTTCTCTTTTGGTACTAACCCTTTGCACAAACACAACACATCAATTAAACTTTACTGTTTTTACTGCACCTGAAAATGTGCCCCTAACTTCACAAAATAAGGCCCATAATGTGAGATGGCTCAATTACTGCAGTCATTCTCTTTTAGTTCTTTTGGTTACAATCTCTGGTTAATTTTTTACGAACAGTGAGATATGGGAATAGGAGGAAGTACGCTGCATTATAATATACGTTCAGTTCCACAGGATACAGTAAACAAAAAATGCCATAACCTGAGCCTCACTCGGAAGCTCTTAAGCAGACTGTCGCTGGAAATTAAAAGCAGTACGTCACAGACATGATGATCTCCCACATAAAGATTCATGTTTAGGAAAGCAGGAGGAGCTCTTTTGGCTCAGCCAGCATGAGCTGCACTAAATTAGTTCTACACCACGAAAGACTGGAACAGAAAATAATAACCAGCAACAAGTTAAACACACACTTGTCAGCATTATAAAATAATACAAATACTTTGTAGAATCCAGAATATCACTGAAAGATACAAAAAGGTGTTTCAAAATACTAACAGCCCAATCCACAAAAGCTCAAGGCAGCTAGTAAAAGTTTGTAAGCCCTTACATGCAGTCAAAGTTGTGAAGGTCGTCTGGAACCATACCCGCAAAACACTGCATGCACTGTGCAGAAGGGGTTATGAAGACGTTCACACTTCCTGCCAGCGCACCTTTGGTCAGGGGCACTCCTGGACATATGCACCTTTCACCAGAGGCATTTCCGGACATGGCATGTTTTGCTCATGTCCATGCCTATCCACAGTGCGAGACAGGCATTTTCAATCATGAAACACAGGCCCTGACAATACAAGAGCTGATGGGGCTTTGAAAATAGTGAAAAGGGCAGAATACAAATGTGCACGGTATATACACAGCCATTTTGTTACATCCTGCACAAGTAAAAATACTGTATCCCAGAACCCTGACTCACTGTACAGCCTGTTTGTTTGTTCATAGTCATGCCAATGCTGTGACAAACACATCACCAAACACCACAGTTGGACAATGCATAATGCAAACAATGCAAGAAAGATACAGGCACAGAAAAGTTCCTATGAAAACATATATATTATACTGTCAGTATGTAGCCCCTAGGTGGCGCTATTCCAAGGGCTACTACCCCTGCCTGCTTGGCTAGTAGCAGGTTAAGGGGCCTGGGTAATGAAACGGGTGCCTCCATCGGGAGGTCAGGCTGCTTAGTGGTCAAGCTAACCTGGGCACAGCCTTCTGGGACACTGCAACCCCCCCCTTTTTCCATTCTAGTGGCCTGAACAATATACAATAATTACTTTCACAATGACCCTTATTCACCAGGCAATTACCCACACTGTTTGCATTTACCACCAGGGCTGCTTCCTCTAGCTTGACCTTGGGGACCCCCTGTAAAACAAGGTTAAGCACAGCAAATAACAACAGCACAATACTCTTGGCACAAACTGGAACCACAGTCAGGTTAAATTCAAACAAAGTTAAATCTGATTTATTCAGGGGACTTGAACAAGGGAGGGGCATAATCAGGTTGATTTGCTTAAAAGCTATATTAATCAGACAGTTATGCATGCAGTTCAGAGTCCCTACACAGACTCACACTCTGGGTACCCAGGTAGGAAAACGGTGGGCTAGCCAGGAACGTTGCAGCTGGTTGGGGCCCTGTGATGGAAGAAAGCAACATGCACAACACACACTATTGTAATCCAGAGCCGGAGGGCTCAGTTTGTGAAAGAAAAGGCAACAAAACAATCAGATGACAACACTTTTAGATTTAGCTGTTGTTGCAGGGAGCTACCCTGATGTTTGCTCATGATATCCAATACTGGACACAGGCAGGATATAATCGAGACTGCAGGCTGTTAAGCTGGAGTGCCCGGAGAAGCAGGGCCCATACGAATCACTGAGACATCGTTCCTGTTCAAGGCGTTGAGCAGGAGGCTGATCCCCAGGCTGGTCTCTCGTCAATGACTTTCTCTGCATAGCAGGTATTGTGGCTGGGCCAGTGTAGCAGGGCCCAGGCAAATAGAAATGGATACAGATTCAGTCCATGGAGCTGTATACAGCCTCCAGCAAGCAAAACACAGTTCAGATACACAGTGGGGAACCAAATCACGACCCACTATAAGCACACAGCACATGCACATGTAAGGAAATTCCACTGTAGCAGGCAAATGGCTCTCCGGTCGCAATTACAGAGTCTCTGCACAATCTGGGAGTTCAGAGGTAGTTGGAAGTCCTGACAGGCCGATTGCATTCAGCAAATCTTCGGTCTTCTTCAAGTTAAAGCCTGGTCACAATTCAGTGGCTTAATTCACTCTATAAGTTCGGATTCAGTCCGAAAAAAGCACAAGTTCCCTCTCAGGAACAGCAGGCAGGCCAAACTCAGGCCTTCGTACAGTTCTCCCGTGCAAATCCATTATGGATTGCTGCTTGAACTATCTCAAGCTATTACTTCTTTCTTCCCAACTCAGATCTAACTGAAACTGCAAGCAGTGTGGGACTTTCCCCATGATCCAAAAAGTTTCAGTTGGCTGATCTGTCTGTCAATCACAACAAGGACTCCCCCTCCAGGTTATTTTAGGTGCCAAAAGCCCAAAACTACAATTCCTACAAGGTTTGGCTCCACCAAGCCCTGTAGGCAGGCTCCATTTTAGAGTCCCAGATGTACTGATTGGCCCATTCTGCAGTCCAGGACCAAGATGATGGAAACAAACAGAACTGGCCATGCTGCAAAGAAGGCAGCTTAGAACAAACTGCAATATTATTACCACTCTAACAAATGATCAGCAAACAAGTACATCTTCTAACAGAACTCCCTCTCAGATTAATTATGACTGCAATCCAGGCAGCTCTTAAAGAGACAGTATACAGAGGCTATACAGGCACTCTCCGGCAATCACATTTAAACTGCTAAAACGAAGGACACCAGCCTGGCAGTGAGCATTTAGGCAAGCTCAAGGAAGACTTTTCGGGACCCACATTTGTAAGGGGGGTTACACCCTTCCCTGCCTGGAGAAAACTTGGCATCCACATCAAGTATGTACCATCACAATATCAAAAATGCAATATAAACGAGACATATATATAATTAGCTTGTTACATCACCATACCTTTCAATATACTTCAGATTACTACATCCATATTGACATTACTTACTTTCATACAGGTAATGCTGATTCCACTATGATTAACACATTAGTAACATCACAATACTGCTTCAGGTAATAACTTCTTGCACATTAAACAATGTAAGAGGGGCCCTTCCCTATCAGCTAACCTGGGGCCGGATGAGGCAGGGGCACCATGGTGAGAGGGAAAAACAAGTAACCTGGAATTGGCCGTCAAGCTCAATTTGGTTAGTGAGCTTGGCGAGATGTGAACCACATGAGAGGCAAATCCACTGGCCTCCCAGGGGAATCATAACTAAAGCGTAGTACTGGCTTGATAGCTCGGCCAGTCTTTCTGGGGGGAGCAGCCATAGTTTCTGTACTTTCAGTACTAACTTTGGAACTTTTGTCACTTGTGAGGGATACCTTTGCATGGATGGGAATGTCCAGACTGGGAGCACTGTCAGCTCCTTGCTCTGTAGGCTCTGGTTCCACAACGCTTTGCTCATTATTATCTTCTGACGAAGACCCAGCTGGCTCCTTTTGAGAAGGTTTAGGCACAATTGGGCTTTGTGGCACTGAAATGGGGCTATCATCACTCTCATACTGTTCTTCAAGTTCTGGTGTGTCACCAGGGAGACTCGGATCATCAGCCCCTTCTTTGAGCAGTTCACACAGTTCCACAAAACACTGAGAGTCCACAACCTCAGATGTGATGCTTTGTACCTCACTTTCAGGGAGCACTGGCTCTAAGGACGAAGCTGGGGGGTTAGGCAGTCCAGAAGACCCAGCTTCATCCCCACAATTAGTCATAGGGTTACCCTGAAACAGCTGACTCAGTTCATAGGAGGGGTAATAGGCATTGTCATACTCGCTATCGTCAGAGATGGACTGACAGTCACTATCATTCTGGGCCTGCAGCGGGGAAACCTTAACTCTGTAACCACTGGGGTAGGTTGACTCAGTCTCTTTTGTTCAGCAGCATGAGTCACTGGCCCAGGGAAGGCAATGTCTGCTGGCTCAGCTTCAATAATAACTTGGCCAAAAGGCAGCAAGTGGTTACGGTGCATGGTCTTGACAGCTTTGGAGTTATTCTCTGGGCGTACCTTGTATACTGGTAGTTCATCCAACTTTCCAACTACTACATGAGGAAGATGGTGCCACCTAACAGCAATTTTTTGCTTGCCATGTAGTCCCAAATTGCGTAACAACACACAGTCTCCGGGAAGTAGCTCTTGAGCCTTTACTTTCTTGTCGTGCATCTCTTTGTTGCCGAGATTTCTTTTAGTGGCCACTGTCTATGCCAGTTGATATGCATGGTTCAATTCAGCTTGCAGTTTCTGTACATACTGCTGGTAGTTTTCAGCTCGGACCCCATCTGAAGAGACCCCAAAACAGACATCAATTGGCAGGCGGGCCTCCCTCTCAAGCATGAGGCGATAGGGGAAGAACCCAGTAGTGTCATTTTTGGTGCAACTGCATGCGTGTACCAAGGTGCTAATCTGCTGGTTCCACTTATGCTTGTCTTTTGGGTGGAGGGTGCCCAGCATGTCTAGAAGGGTGCGGTTAAAACATTCTGGTTGAGGGTCCCCCTGTGGGTGATAAGGGCTGGTTCTTGACTTCCACACCCCCTACAGAGAGAGCATTTCTTTGATTAGCCTACTTTCAAAGCCTCTGCCTTGGTCAGAGTGGATCTGCTGGGGCGGCACCATAGTGGATGAAGAATTCTTCCACTAGCACCTTGGCCACGGTAGAGGCTTTTTGATCTTTAGTTGGAAAAGCTTGTGCATACCGTGTGAAATGAACTGCAACCACTAACACATTGCCAATATTCCGTTGATCAGGTTCTAAACACAAAAAATCTATGCAGACCAGTTCCATGGGGATGCTGGTAGTGACACTGACAAGGGGAGCAGCCCTCTGAGGCAGGGCTTTTCTTTGGAGACAATGACTACAGGTCTTTACATGGTGCTCAACATCGGTCCCAATCTTGGGCCATTAGAATCGAGATCGTACCAGGTCGAGAGTCCTGTCAATACTGAGGTGCCCCATGTGATTGTGCAGGGACCTCAGTACCAAGTATTTAAAGGCCGTGGGCAGGACCAATTGTTGCTTGTCTCCTTGACCACTACGATCTACTGTCTCTCTGTATAACAATTGATTGAGTAACTTCAACCTGGGGCGTTCTTTAAACAATAGGGCAGTTCGCAATTCAGGGGAACACAACTCTTTCCTAGCACGCAGGGCATGAAGTGCGGGTTGAATCATAGGATCTTGGGATTGAGCCCACTGAATACTGTCATTGTCAAGTTGAGGTAGTGCACTAATATCTAGAGCAGAGAAATGGCAATAGGCAGCCGGTATGCAGGTATCAGGAGGGCCCAAGCAATCTACTAGACAGTCCATTGTGTCCACAGACATCTGTTCATCTCTGTCAAACTTTTGGCACAATGCTCAGATGTCAGGTTCAGACAACCTGACCCAATCACTCTTGGAGACTGGCCTTCATGACAGGGCGTCAGCATCAATATGGTTCGGTCCTGGCCTGTATTCAACAGCATAATTATAGGTTGATAAAGCAGAGAGCCACCGGTGCCCAGTGGCATCCAACTTAGCTGAAGTCTGTACATAGGTTAACGGGTTATTGTCAGTCTTCATCTACATCTTTGCCCCATAGAGGTACTCATGAAACTGGTCAACAATGGCCCATTTTAGGGCAAGGAACTCCAGCTTGTGCACAGTATAGTTTTGTTCTGACGGGGTTAAGCTCCTGCTGGCAAAAGCCACTGTTCTCAAGCCATCCTCATGGTCTTGATACAGCACAGCTTCTAGGCCCTGCAGACTAGCATCCGTATGCAGCACATAGGGCTTGGTAGGGTCAGCATAGGCGAGAATGGGGGCATGGGTAAGCTGGTATATGACTTTGTGGAAGGCTGCTTCACATTCGGGTGTCTAGCGGGGCCCAAAAGGTTCACCTGTTTGGAAGTATACTTTCTCGGGTTCTTTGACAGCCCCTTTCATAGGTTTCATAGATTGTTCAAGCTACACAGACTTTCATCCTTAATGCTTGCCCTGTTTTAAACCATAATTGATTTATTACGATAGTATTTATCCAGTCCAGTCCGCTTTCATGTATTTATGGTTGGTAGGGGGGTAACCCTGGGTGAGATTCAGGAGCGGGCGAATCACCTTGGAATAGTCTTTTATGAACCTGCGGTATTAGCCACAGAACCCCAGGAAACATTGTAGCTCTTTCAAGTTATGGGGCTGGGGCCAAGTAGTCAGTGACTCGACCTTAATGGGTTCGGTCTCTATCCCTTCTGCAGATACTATTTGCCCCGCATACTTCATAGAGGTTTGAAAAAACTGCCACTTGTCAATGGACAGCTTGAGGCCGAAGTCTTCCAATCGGTCTAGGACTTTAAACAGTCAGATCTCATGCTCCTCTAATGTGCGTCCGAACACAATGACATCATCTAGGTACACTAGGTATTCCAGCAAGTTCATATCTCCCACCGCACGTTCCATCAGTCACTGAAAGGTGGCCGGGGCACCCAAAATCCCCTGTGGAATTCTCAGGAATTCGTAGAACCCCAAAGGACAGATGAAGGCAGTTTTCTCACAGTCCTCCGTGGCCATTGGAATCTGGTAATATCCACTGCGAAGATCCAATACTGACAGCCATTTGCTCCCATTCAAGCAATCCAGGGTATCTTGAATACGGGGCATGGTATATTGATCTGGGACGGTCCACCAGTTCAGGGTTCAGTAATCAACACACATCCTCACCGACCCATTCTTCTCATGCACAACCACAATGGGAGAGGCATATGGGCTCCTTGATTCCTGTATCACGCCAGCAGCGAGCATTTCCAACAGATGTCTCCCCAAATCATCTACATCCGCTGGGGTAAGGTGTCAGGATCTCTCTCGAAATGACCAGTCATCAAGCAGGCATATATGATGCTCTGCAACCTGGACACACCCCACGTCCAATTCTTTTAACGAAAACACTTGGTCTCTCTTGGCAAGCTCCTTGCTAATCCTAGCCTTCCATTCAGCTGGCAGTGGGGAATCACCAAAGTCAAATAAGTCCAGGGTCGCTCTCTCCTTTTGGCCAGAGTACTTGTTATTGAGTAATACTGCAGTGTCTGCACAGTGTACTGTAGCTAGAGTGCACCGTCTGTTCACCCAGACCTCCTTATCTGACACGTTTCAAACCTGGACCATCAATAGTCATGCATAGGCATGGGCACGGGCAGGCAAGATGCTGGGTTTAACCAATAATCCTTCTGGCAACTTTCCATCATCTGGTACATGTGACACTTGGACAGCCGGTTCTGATTATTCTATGATTTTTGTAATATAAAAAAATGTAGTGTGATTGTCTGTCATGAGAAATCCTCTGCTCCTGGGATGACCCCCCCCCCCAGGTATCACTTCAAAGGACAGGATATGTTAAACAGCAGATCTCTGTAAGGTGATTAACTTCCCAGTTATCTTTGAAGTCAGGAACCAAAATATCCATTTTATGATGTCTTCAGAGGAAGCACAGTTCATTTCACCTGGTGTTACAAAGCATACTACACCTCAGTAAGATGTGGCAGGGTTAGTCATAGAAAGTCCTTTGATGTCTTTGTGAAGCAGGAAACTGCTCATAGATCAAAAAGGAGCAGGAAACCACTCCAGAACAAAGAGTCATATTGGAAATTAGTTTTTGCTTATGTCATCTTATTTAAAATACCTCCTGAGTGATAAGACATCCTGGTTGTACAATTTTTAATAAACAGAGGAGGAGCTGGGTGACATCATGGAGGAGGCAGGTTCAAAGACAGTTTTTAATTATGCTGTGGCTGACCTTTAGAGACATTCTTTGTTTGGACTCTCTGAAGCAACAACTTCTACTTTTTTAATTAATTTATTTTTTATTTATGACTTTGATAACCGGGTGAGTGCACTGATCCCAAGGACCGTTTTCAGGTACGACCCGAGCCATAACACATGGAGCAGGGAGACAGTATAGTACAAGGTAACAGTAATACACATAAAACAGATTTGATACAAGCAACAATAGTAAGCACAATATACAGGTTTGATGCATAGGTCAATTTGAGAACAGTGAATACAAGGTTTCAGTATCAGACATGAGGAGATTTGGTACAAAACAAACAAATCATAGGCACAGTGTACAATGTGTGACTGCATCATCTAGTGAGCAAGTAATACACAGAATACTCAGTAAAAAATATATATACAATATGTACAGGCAAGAAAGTCAAATATTACGCTGAAAAATATGATATAACAGTTGTAGGCAGGGGAGTTGACTGGTGTGGGTAGGCGGGTAACCCCTGGGCTGGGGAGTTGACTAGTGTGGGTTGGTGTCAGACCCCAAGCACGTCAAGCACTGTTAGAAGATATACATTAGATAGACAAGTCTAATTGTCTGATGGTAGGAATTTGTTTGCACTTTTTAAACCTTGTTCTTTTAAGTGATTGTATGCATTGTGATATATTGTTCTGTATTTACATGTTACATATTTATATATTTTAAAGTAAACCTCTATTTTAAAGAGACTGCTTGGTGTGCCTTCGAAATTCTTTCTTTGACAAGTGAAGCATATATGGTTAAAGTTGACACTGTGCATAAGCCTAACGGTATACCAAACTGGCAAAAGGTAAGAGTTTATCTGAAGTCTTTCATAGAGTGTTTAAGGGTTAATTTTGTATACCTGTGGTTAGGCACCCTTGGCAAAAGATATCTGGCATTTCCCTGAAGAGCAGAATTATCTGAACCTGTACTGTACATTGGGTACGCTAGCAAGAGGTTCGCAGTTTGAATCCCTCCAGAACTTGAGACCAAAGGTGATTCAAACCCACAAAACAGACAGGAGGGTTACCCTGTTCTGTTCCCGTTCACAATACTAAACTCGGAGGTTGGCACTGTGGGAGCAGAGGGCCTGACCTGCTGAGTGGAGTTGTGACAGATTGGTTGGCAGCGGTGTGCATACATTTGGTATTACAAGCTTTTATTGTTCAGTGTGTCAGCTTGATACTGTACAGCTCACTTGCCAAGAAAGGGCAGTTATTTTTTAGAAGAAAACAGAACTATATCACTTGGTTTACAGTCAAGTTCCTACCTGTTTTTTTTTTTTCTAAAGTGCAAGTTAGAGTAGCCATAGTTAGGGAAGAAGATGGCTTCCAACTACAGTGGGCACACTGTAGACTACTTAAAGCAGCTGTGCAAGGACAGAGGAGTCCTGTACGAGGTGAAAGCCACCAAGCAGAACCTCGTGGATGCCCTGATGGTAGCAGATACCCAGAGCATCGAGTCACAGACAGTGACCGTAAGGGACCAAACCTTGAGTGTGGAAGGGCTAGCGGCCAGTGCAGTGTCCAGATCCGATGAGGAGAGCAGCAGGGCCAGTGTCAGCGAAGGACCACAGCAGCAGGGGAAGGTCACCAGTATTCTGGCCAGAAGTACTCAGGCTGCAGACTGAGTTGCGCAGAATGGAGCTGGAGTTCCAGGAGAAGAGGGAGTGAGAACAGCGAGAGGCGGCACGAGAGAGACAAAGTGGCAGATGCCTTACTTGGGATTTTCTCCCATGTTGGGTTTCCGCAGGAGGTTATCACCGATCGAGGGGGCTCCTTCATGTCAGACCTGATGAAATGTTTATAGGAGAAGTGTGGGGTAGTGCAGAGATGCACGACACCGTATCACCCACAAGCCAATAGGCTTGTGGAAAGATTCAATGGTACCCTGAAGTCAATGCTCCGGGTGTTTGCTGAACAGCATGGGAAGGACTGGGAGAAATACCTTCCCCACCTGTTGTTTGCATACAGGGAGGTGCCCCAAGAGTTAACAGGATTTTCCCCCTTCTAACTCTTTCATGGACGCCGGGTACGTGTGCCCCTAGACTTTATCCGGGAGGACTGGGAAGGCAAGCACGCCACCCAGGGAACTCCCATAGTGGATTACGTCCTTAGGTTTAGGGAAAGGCTGAAGGAGTTTATGGGGACAGCCCAGAGCAACCTGGCAGCTGCCCAACAGAAACAAACAGTGTGGTACGACCGCAGAGCCAGAGCTCGCTCATACATGCTGGGTCAGGAAGTCATGGTCCTTATTCCGGTCCAGAAAGACAAGCTGCAGGCTGAGTGGGCAGGACCATACAAAGTAGTTAGGAAGGTAAATGACGTGAACTATATTATAGAGTTACCTGACAGAAGACAGACAGAAAGAATGTACCATGTCAACATGATGAAGCCGTATGCTAATTGGGCTGACATGGTGTTTGCAGTGTGTAGTCCTGGGGAAAGGCCAGATGAAAGAGACCCCCTTCTGGACTTGCTGGAAGAAAGTAAGTGGGAGTCCTCGGTGGAGGCAGTTAAATTGTGACCCCAGCTGGCCCCGGACAAAAACCCAGGAAGTAAGGAAGGTTTTAGCAGACTTTGCCCCATTGTTTAGCCCAAGCCTGGACTAACCCCCTTAGTGGCACACGATGTGGAGACAGGGACACAGACGCCCATATGGCGGGCAGCATATTGGGTGTCAGAGGCTGTCCAAAAGGACATAAGGAGGGAAGTGGAGGAGATGCTGGATTTAGGGGTAATCCAGAGATCCCACAGCCCCTGGGCCTCACTCGTAGTCCTTCTGCCCAAGCCAGATGGCTCTACTCATTTCTGTGTGGACTATCATGGACTGAATGCAGTCATAAAGTCAGATGCCCACCCAATGCCCCGGACAGAAGAACTCCTGGACAAGTTGGGAGGGGCGACCTACCTTACGACCATTGACCTGACCAAGGGGTATTGGAAGGTAGAATTAACGGACAGAGCTAGGGAGAGGTCGGCCTTCATCACTCCGATAGGCTTATCTGAATTTAAAGTAATGTCTTTCAGAATGAAGAATGCCCTGGCCACTTTCCAAAGGTTGGTGAACCAGGTGTTAAATGGTGCTGAGGAGTACACCGTGGCGTACCTGGATGACACTGCCATTTTTAGTGCCAGCTGGGAGGAACACCTGTCCCACTTTAGGGAAATGCTGAGCAGGATACAGAGGGCCGGGTTCACTGTCACAGCTGAGAAGTGCCAGGTGGCCATGGGGGAAGTGGCATACCTTGGGCATGTGGTAGGCCGGGGACAGCTCCATCCTAACCAAATGAAAATAGAGGTGATCCAGGCATGGCCTAGACCAGAAATGCAGAAGCAGGTCAGGAATTTTCTTGGGGCAGCAGAGTACTATAGAAAATTTGTACCCAATTACAGTGCCCTGGCTGCTTCCCTATCTGACCTGATAAAGAAAAGGATGCCAACCAGCCTGTGAGAAAGCCTTTACCAGACTGAAGGAGACACTGTGCAGTGCTCCTGTTTTGACAAGTCCTGACTATAGCAGACCCTTTATAGTTCAGACTGACACCTCAAATGTGGGTATTGGGGCAGTCTTGAGTCAGATATCCAACGAAGAGAAAGATCACCCGGTAGCATACCTGAGTAAAAAGTTACTTCCCAGGGAGGAGGCATACTCTACTGTGGAAAAGGAGTGCCTTGCCATAGTGTGGGCCCTAAAGAAGCTAGAGCCATACTTATATGGGCAGCATTTTGTGATACAAACTGACCACAACCCCTGGTTTGGCTGACGCAAATGGGAAAGACTAATGGTAGATTGTTAAGATGGAGTCTTACTTTGCAAGGGTATGACATGACAATCTTACATAGGGCTGGAGCGAAAAATCAGATCTCAGGTGGCTTGTCTCGTGTCTATGAGGAGTGAACTGATTTGGGAAGCTCATCCCATGCAGGGGATAGAGCCCTCACATTCAGTCTAGGTGGGGAGGATTGTGACACTTGGACAGCTGGTTCTGATTACTCTATGATTTTTGTAATACACAAAAAGGTAGTGTGATTGTCTTTCATGAGAAATCCTGTGCTCCTGGGATGATCCCCCCCCCCCCGAAGTCAGGAACTAAAATATCCATTTTATGACTCTTTAGAGGAAGCCCAGCTAATTTCACCTGGTGTTACAAAGCATATTACACCTCAGTGAGATATGGCAGGGTTAGTCATAGAAAGTCCTTTGATGTATTTGTGAAGCAAGAAACTGCTCATAGATCAAAGAGGAGCAGGAAACCACTCCAGATCAAAAAGTCATATTGGAAATTAATTTTTGCTTATGTCATCTTATTTAAAATACCTCCTGAGTGATAAGACATCCTGGTTGTATAATTTTTAATAAACAGAGGAGGAGCTGGGTGACATCATGGAGGAGGCAGGTTCAAAGACAGTTTTTAATTAAGCTGTGGCTGACCTTTAGAGACATTCTTTGTTTGGACTCTCTGAAGCAACAAAATCTACTTCAAGCACTGTTAGAAGATATACATTAGATAGATAAGTCTAATTGTCTGGTGGTAGGAATTTGTTTGCACTTTTTAAACCTTGTTCTTTTAAGTGATTTTATGTGTTGTGATATATTCTTCTGTATTTACTGTACATGTTACATTTTTATCTAATTTAAAGTAAACCTCTATTTTAAAGAGACTGCCTTGGTGCGCCTTTGAAATTCTTTGACAAGTGAAGCATATATGGTTAAAGTTGACACTGTGCATAAGCTTAATGGTATACCAAACTGGGAAAAGGTAAGATTTTATCTGAGGTCTTTCATAGAGTTTTTAAGGGTTCATTTGGTATACCTGGTTAGGTGCCCTTGGCAAAAGATATCTGGCATTTCCCCGAAGAGCAGAATTATCTGAGCCTGTACACTGGGTACGCTAGCAAGAGGTTCACAGTTTGAATCCCTCCAGAACTTGAGACCAAAGGTGATTCGAACCCACAAAACAGACAGGAGGGTTACCCTGTTCTGTTCCTGTTCACAGTACTGCACTCGGAGATTGACACTGTGGGAGCAGAGGGCCTGAACTGCTGAGTGTGGTTGTGAGAGTGCATCCAACATTAATATTTTGTTCTTTACATTTCTCTATAGATGGACTTCTCCATGGATTGTGCACTGGGCGTTGGGGGCCAATACCAAGGAGTCAGGATCCTTTTTCCACACTATCCCCACTGGCTCATCTGGGTCCTCTTTATTGGGTTTCTGTTGTAAGTCATATGCCCTTTTTACTACAGCTGGAATTCTTAGGGCCCGTCCAGTCAGTTGCCCTTGTTTCTCATGGCAGAGTTGTGTTAGTCTCCCAAACATGTGGGTGTTTGCTCCAATTAACAGGGGAACCCCATCATATAGTCCGGTGGGGGAACACACTTGGGCCAGTGTCTCTACTTGCTCCTCTACACCAGTTATAGTTGCAGGAAAAGACAAACAGAGGCGGATATGTCCTAGGTAGGGATAAGACTTGTCACTCAGCCCCCACACATGTAGGTCTTCCAGGGATTGTAATGTCACATCAGATAAGTGTTTGTCATACCAGTCCTGAAATATAATGGTCACTTGTGACCCACTGTCAAGCACAGCCCAAGTAGGAATACCATTCATAGCCACAGTAGTCTTCATTGAAGGGCCCACTATTTTGGACCAATCTGGAGGGATGACAACAGCAGGGGCCTGGACAGACAATTTAGCCACAGAGGGGTTTGAGTTAGGATGGACGAAGCCTTCACTGTGGTCCTTTCGTGCACCCCTTGATCACTGACTCGTTTTCCAAAGCTCTCCTTGAGGCCGGTTCACCACTTTCTCTAAGTACTTCTGAGACCAGCATTCCCTCTTTATATGGCCATCCTTGCCGCAATTGTGACAAATGACAGGCTCTCGGGGCATCCCTGGGGAAAACATAGCAGGGGATGCTGGAGCATCGATGGGAGACTGTGATCTGACTTCTGCTGGTAGTGTACCATGTCTCAAAAGTTCCTTTAGGGTGGCAGTCAATTCCTTGAGCTCAGTCGAGAAGCCACCCTCAGTACAGGATGCCTGAGGGTGCACCCCCACCCCCATAACAGTCACATCCTGACAGGGGCCAGGGTCTCTGTCAGCAGGGGATACCACAGTGAATGCACCCGGCTGTACTTTTCTGACTCTTCAACAACTTCTCCCCCCACCATTTAATCCACGGTGGGAAACCCGTAGTGGTCTCCATTTCAGAAGGGCCTTCCGGTGCCATGATCACCTGGACTGCACTCACTCCATAATTACAATCACCCTCTTCAACTTCTACCTCCTGGAGTTCTTTTATCAAGTCACAGTAGTCAGGTGGGCTACCTCTCCTATCCTGGAGCCTTAACTGGATGATCTACAGTTTAGAATGCTTGGCATGTTGCAGTATGTGCCCCGATCTCACACAGTTCAAATCACTGGCAGCTACTCCACCTTTCCGGTAAACTTTCTGCAGAGCTCTTTCTATGCGAGTAACATACACAGACAAACTTTCCCCCTTCCATTGTTTGGTAACTTGGAATTTCCACATCAAAGTCTCCCCTTCAAGTAGAGATAGGTACTTCTCAGCAGATGCATCAGGGTTCGTGGACCTCAAAAACTTAATGGCTTCAAGGGCGGGGCCCCTCAAACTTTCTATGATTATTTTCTGCTTCTCGGCCTCTGCACACTGCCACTCCGGTACCAAGGTGGCAACATAGTCGATCCAGGTCTCCCAGTCATCCTCCCCTTGGGGGGGTGGGGAGGGTGCCCAAGAACATTCTCAGCCTTTGGTAGGAGTCGTGACTAATGGCGGGTACAAATGTAGGGGCCAGCACAGGCATGGGCACAGAAGATGGGGAAGTAACAGGTGCTGGAGTGGGAGGGGGTGTTGGGGGAGGAACACCCCCAGGTGACAGGAATAGTTTCTTGAAGTCCTCTACAGTTTTCCCTTCCTCCAGCAACAACTTAGCAAATTTCTCCTCAAAATTCTCAGATAATGGTGGGAGCTCATCCTCCCCAGGGTCTGTACTGTCTTTTGTTATCACTCTCCAGGTGGCTGGGACCCCTTCTGAGGCATAGTCTGTGGCACTTTAGAGCGGTCCATGAAATCACTACACTCTACCAAGGCTATGAAAGTTTGGGCAATCAACTCAGCCTGTCGACCCACCACCACAGCATTTTTTAAACATTCAACTTTGGAGAGTGCTCCTTCTACAGTGTCCTTACTGGTACTCAGGGGAATATCCAGTATAAGCAGAGCATTTTGGGGGTCAATCTCCTACCCAGTACACCACCCCACCAACTGGTGTACAGCCATTTCTACTGGGATAGCCATACATCTTTACCAATAATTTGTAATTTTTGGCCACTAGGAGGCACAAAATCCCAGCGGTGAGCCTCTGAGATGTAACTCCTAGGTGGCGCTATCTCAAGGGCTACTACCCCTGCCTGCTTGGCTAGTAGAAGGTTAAGGGGCCTGGGTGCCTCCACCGGGAGGTCAGGATGGTTAGTGGTCAAGCTAACCAGGGCACAGCCCTCCGGGACACTGTAACCCCCCTTTCCATTCTAGTGGCCTGAACAATATACAATAATTACTTTCACAATGACCCTTATTCACCAGGCAATTACCCACACTGTTTGCATTTACCACCAGGGCTGCTTCCTCTAGCTTGACCCTGGGGACCCCCTGTAAAACAAGGTTAAGCACAGCAAATAACAACAGTACAATACTCTTGGTGCAAACTGGAACCACATTCAGGTTAAATGCAAACAAAGTTAAATCTGATTTATTCAGGGGACTTGAACAAGGGATGGGCGTAATCAGGTTGACTTGCTTAAAAGCTAAATTAATCAGACAGTTATGCATGCAGTTCAGAGTCCCTACACAGTCACACACTCTGGGTACCCAGGTAGGAAAATGGTGGGCTAGCCAGGAACGTTGCAGCTGGTTGTGGCCCTGTGATGGAAGAAAGCAACATGCACAACACACAGTATTTGTAATCCGGAGCCAGAGGGCTCAGTTTGTGAAAGAAAAGGCAACAAGACAATCAGATGACAGCACTTTTAGATTCAGCTGTTGTTCCAGGGAGCTACCTGATGTTCACTCATGATACCCAATACTGGACACAGGCAGGATGAAATCGAGACTGCAGGCTGTTGAGCTGGAGTGCCCGGAGAAGCAGGGTCCACACTAATCACCGAGGTGTCGTTCTTGTTCAAGGCGCTGAGCAGGGGGCTGATCCCCAGGCCGGTCTCTTGTCGATGACTTTCTCTGTGTAGCAGGTATTGTGGCTGGGCCAGTGTAGCAGGGCCCAGGCAAATGGGAATGGATATGGATTCAGTCCGTGGAGCTGGATACAGCCTCCAGCAAGCAAAACACAGTTCCGACACACAGTGGGGAACCAAATCACGACCCACTATAAGCACACAGCACATTCACATGTAAGGAAATTCCACTGTACCAGGCAAAGGCTCTCCGGTCGCAATTACAGAGTCTCTGCACAATCCCGGAGTTCAGAGGTAGCTGGAAGTCCTGACAGGCTGATCGCATTCAGCAAATCTTTGGTCGTCTTCAGGTTAAAGCCTGGTCACAATTCAGTGGTTTAATTCACTCTCCAAGTTCGGATTCAGTCTGAAAAAAGCATATGTTCCCTCTCAAGAACAGCAGGCAGGCATGCAGGCCAAACTCAGGCCTTTCCACAGTTCTCCCATGTGAATCCACTATGGATTGCCGCTCGAACTGTCTCAAGCTGTTACTTCTTTCTTCCCAACTCAGATCTAACTGAAACTGCAAGCAGTGTGGGACGTTCCCCAAGATCCAAAAGGTTCAGTTGGCTGATCTGTCTGTCAGTCACAACAAGGGCTCCCCCTCCAGGTTATTTTAGGTGCCAAAAGACCAAAACTACAATTCCTACAGGTTTTAGCCCCACCAAGCCCCTGTAGGCAGGCTCCATTTAGAGCCCCAAATGTACTGATTGGCCCATTCTGCAGCCTAGGACCAAGATGATGGAAACAAACAGAACTGGCCATGCTGCAAAGAAGGCAGGTTAGAACAAACTGCAATAGTATTACTACTCTAACAAATGATCAGCAAACAAGTACATCTTCTAACAGAGCTCCCTCTCAGATTAATTATGACTGCAATCCAGGCAGCTCTTAAAGAGACAGTACACAGAGGCTATATAGGAACTCTTTGGCAATCACATTTAAACTGCTAAAACACAGGACACCAGCCTGGCAGTGAGCATTTAGGCAAGCTCAAGGAAGACTTTTTGGAAACCCCCATTTGTAGGGGTTACAAGTATATATAATATTGGACATTATGGGTTCATGAATTTTTGACCCAGTCTCTGGGATGAGACACATAAGGCAATGCTTGCATGACAAAGGGGCTTAATAATCATGCCCATGGTTTTAGTCATGGTGATTGGGCTGAAGCACACCATCTATAAACCATATTCCTGGCACACCCCGACTGGGTACCCATTCAAACAGTTCTGCCTGCAGCACCCCACTTCCCACACACACACCATAGGCCTGCTAGTGAGTGGGTCTGCATGAAGGAAAGGAGTGTGCATGGCAGCTTGGGACTCTGGTGCAGAGCTGGAGCAGCCTAGCTTCCAGGATGGAAACAGGACAACAGGCATGCCCTGCACTCAGAGAGCAGATGGATACATACTTCAGTAAAGATCCAGGAGACAGAAAATCAGCTGCTTCTCAGTTTAGTTACTAGTCAATAAGGTACATACAGCAGAACCTGGAAGCTCCTACAGACCAACAAGCCCCAGTGCTTTGCTCATTAGAGCTTCATCAGGGGAGCTGTGGCTTGGCCCACAGGACATAATGGTCATCTAATCCCTGCCTGTCCTCAGTGTCCAGGGCTGGGCTGTATTCATCACCCAGTGCCAAGGGGGCTTCCTCTCTGTCACTCAGTGCCCTCCTTCTGCCTAGCACCAGGGTGTTGTCCTCTTGCATCTTGAAACAACAATGAATGGTGGCCATTACTACAGAGGTTGCATACACATAGACCACACATGATGAATAGAATGACAGAAATGTGTACTCACCTATGGGGGATTCTTGACCCACTAAAATACCCCATCCTGGTAAGTGTACCTGTGGCCATTCCAGGTGATGGTGGCTGACAGAAAACACTGTTTGGGCACAAGCATAGACTTAATGGCCTTAGAAGCATAGACTTAATGGCCTTAGAAGCATAGACTTAATGGCCTTAGAAGCATAGACTTAATGGTCTTGGTGTACACCATCTTCATGTAGAATGGGTGTACAAGATGTAGTATACACACCACCTGGACACCCCTAAAAACCACCTCACCCACACTGGACAGAAATGTTGCCATGATGTGTTGTACTTAAACTGAATATATAGTGCAGTGTGCAGTGCTCTGGTGGGCTAACGGCATAGGTCCTGTCTGTGTCTGGCAGCCGGTGTTTTAACCTGCCACTCACCGCATTATTCACTGATGATGTTTTCAGAAGCAACACACCCTGTGCCTCCTGGACTAATCTCCAGTGGCCACAGACACACTGGGTGGTAAAGGTATGGCAGCTCACATGATGACCTCTGTGGAAATGCCAGACTTGCACATTTAGGACGTGATGCCATGATGAGTGTCCATATGTTTCCATCACACAAGCACTGTTCATGTGAACTTGGCCACACTGATGCTCATCACTGGGGAACCATCACAATATGCTGTTGAACCCTTTGTTTTTGGCAAAAAAATACTGGGGGATAAGGCATTGCTCATCCCTCCCTGTGTATGTGACATGAGACATCCAGTGATCTTTCACACCCAGCTGACAAGATGCAGTGTACGCAAAATGAGTACATGCCTTGAAATCATCAACAGCTCCATAGGATAGCTCGGCCCCGTGGTGCTGAGGTGCTGGACGTCTTACCTTGCACTATGCCGGTGAACCATATTTGGAAATGAGCATGGGCCACCGCGGGTCGGCAGGGGAAGAGAAGAATCAAGCATCCAAGGGACTGCTCTCCTTCTCCTGGGTGGAGGGCTGCCAGTGATCGGTGTATGACTGGCCCCTGGCAGAGGCTGGCACAGCGCACTGACACTGCAGAAGGGGGACGAAGATGGGGCAGGCACCTGGAGGAGTGCATGCAGATGTGTGCACACCTCATCCACTAGCATCACTGCATGCGTCATCTCTGCAGGAAGAACATGTTTAGGTTAGCAGAAAAAATGAAATGGGGGAGGAATTGCCATCTTTATAAATGAACAGATAGTTGTGTTGGACATAACATCTCTAATTAAACAGCATGAATTAGAAACTGAAACTCCATGGATTCATTTAAACTTTAATATGAAGAAAACTTATATACTTGGGCTATGTTATAGACCGCCAAATATGAAAGATGAGGTTTACTTTAAACTTATAGAGGAAATAAATATTGCTGCAGAAATGGGATCATTGATATTAACAGGTGATTTCAATTTGAGGGGCATCAACTGGCAGGACAATACTGCGACTCATAGAGAAAGTATGATGTTTCTACTAACCTGTAATGAGCATAATTTACATCAAAATGTTATAGAACCAACACGTGACAAAAATATTTTAGATTTAGTCTTACCTTCTGAATGTGTGACTATTACAGATTGTCTGGTGACGTCTCTCCTGGGAGACAATGATCACAGCAGTGTAACATTTAATGCACAATATTTACAGGATAAATTACAAGGGCAAACTGAGATTTTTCTGTATAACACAGCAAATGAAAGGATGAGGAATAGTGACATTACTAAAATTGATTGGTATGAATTTATGTAAGGATAAGAGTGGAGAAGAAATTTGGTTAAGTATTAAGGAAGTGCTGCTACTGAACACTTGTATTAAACATATGAAAAGAATAAAAAAAATAATAAAAAGGGGTTAAAGCCTAAATGGATGAATAGGAATATCATTAAATTGATCAAACAAAAAAAAAATATCATATGCACTATATAAAAACAATAAAACAGGTCTTAATTGGACTAAATATAAAATAAAACAGAAATTGTATAAGAATGCTATAAATAAATAAAAATAATGGAATTAAGACTAGCACAAACAGCAAACAAAGAAAAAGTAAACAGTTTTATGGATATATAAACTCATTAAAAAATTCTACAAGTGGATTAACTGGAATAATGGATAATAATGAAATAATCTGTGAGCCAGTACAAGTGGCAGATTTGTTCAACAGATATTTTTGTTCAGTATATACTGACTCTAGTAGTCAAGGATATGTGTATTCTTGTCCAAAAAAAGTTCCTACTTGTGACAAGAAAATTATAGTAAAAAAGATTGAACAATTGAAAAAATTTGGAGCACCAGGTCTTGACAATATTACTCCCCAAATGCTTTTGATTGCCAAAAATACCATTTGTATCCCCTTAGAAATATTGTTTAACAAGTTGTTGGAAACAGGTGAGGTAACAGCAGACTGGAAAATAGCTAAAATAACTCCAATTCCTATAAAGGTCCAAAAAATAATATAAAAAATTTTAGACCTATTAGTCTAACATCAGTGCCAGGAAAAATATTTGAGTGTATCATAAAGGGTAGAATAAATGAGCATATTAAAACTCATGATATGGCAGATATTACACAACATGGATTTACAACGGGTCGTTCATGTCTTTCGAACTTGATATGTTTCTACAATCTAGTTAGTAAACTTTTGGATAAAGGAACAGCCGTGGACATTATATTAATGGACTTTTCTAAGACATTCAATACCGTTCCGCATTGGGCCATAATTCATAAATTAAAGGCACTTAAATTAGACCCATATTTAATAAACTGGATTGGAAACTGGTTGGTCAATAGGAAGCAGAGAGTATCTGTAAATGGAGTCCTGTCAGGGATGGGGAGGGTGACTAGTGGAGTCCCGCAGGGCTCTGTTTTGGGACCTGTGATTTTCCAGTTGTTCATGGCAGACCTTGGAGGAGGTCTAAAAAATAAATTAAGTATGCAGATGATATCAAGTTGAGAGGACCATGTGAAAATAACTATGATATCGATTCAAGTTCAGCATGACTTAGACTCAATTATTTTGTTGGGCATATGAATGAGGCATGGTATTTAATATTGAGAAATGTAGTGTAATTCATTTGGGAAAAAAGAACAAACATAATCAGTATATATTGAATAATACTATATTGAACAACTCAACGGGTAACCAAGATTTAGGAGTCTATATGGATAGTAAACTGAACTTTAATAAACAATGTACTGATGTGATCTCCAAAGCAAACAGGGTACATGGAGCAATACGTAGGAATATAAAGAGCAGAAGGGCAGAGGTATTGCTGCCACTTTATTGGTCATATGTGAGACCTCAGTTGGACTTTCGTAGTCAGCTTTGGAACTCTTATAAAAGAAGGGATATTAAAAGATTGGAAAGAGTACAACGTGGTATGATTAAATTAATAACAGATATAAAAATGTTAACATATAAAGAAAGAATTGAAAGCTTAGGTTTATATACCTTGGAAGACAGGCGAATACCAGGGGATTTAATTTTATATTTTGATATTATTAAGAATAATACAGTCAAAGAGGAACTGGGTATAAAGCTAAAAAATTACGATTTAAATATAAGAGGTCATACAAAAGGACAACAGTAACATTGGAAAGGGACCTGGGGGTAATTATATCAGATGACCTAAAGGTGGGCAAGCAATGTGAGTAGGCAGTAAGGGAGGCTGGGGGGATACTGGGATGCATAAGGAGAGGCATCAATAGTAGAAAACAGGAAGTTGTTATCCCTCTGTACAGACAGTTGGTGAGACCCCATCTGGAGTGCTGTGTGCAGTTCTGGAGACCCCATCTCCGCAAAGACACAGACAGAGTGGAAGCTGTCCAGAGGAGGGCAACCAAAATGGTGCAGGTTCTTCACCAG
Source organism: Neoceratodus forsteri (assembly GCA_016271365.2). Lineage (NCBI taxonomy): Eukaryota > Metazoa > Chordata > Ceratodontiformes > Ceratodontidae > Neoceratodus > Neoceratodus forsteri. The sequence continues at coordinate 1,573,617,601 of CM057453.1, read as the reverse complement.
AAGACATACGAAGAAAGATTAAAGGAGCTTAATATGTACACCCTTTAGGAGAGAAGGGAGAGAGGGGACATGATAGAAACTTTCAAGTACCTCAAGGGAATCAACAAAGTCCAAGAGGGTAGCATCTTTCAGAAAAAGAGATGTGCAAGAACAAGAGGGCACAATTTAAAGACAGAGGGCGGCCAGCTCAGAGGTAATGTGAGGAAGTATTTTTTCACAGAGAAGGTTGTGGATGATGGAACAGCCTCCTGAGGAGGTCATGGAGTCAAGAACAGTGGGGGAATTCAAGAAAGCATGGGACAGACATAAGGCAGTCCTAGTTGGGGGAGGTAGGAGGAAGTAAGCTGTTGGTTAACTAGGATCTGCAGCTTATCTGTTAGGTAGGAAAATGGACAGACTAGGTGGGCCAAGAGGTTCTTATCTGCTGTCAAATTCTATGTTTCTATGTTTCTGTTCATTACAAATACAAGGAAACAGAATAGAAACAAATAAAAGGAAGTTTTGTTTTTTTTTACTGAGAGAGTGGTGAACTTATGGAATAGTTTGCCTGAAAGTCTGGTACAGAGAGGTAACAGAAACATATTTAAAAACAAGGTCTAGATAATCTTATTCAAAATGGTATTAAATTATAATACTAATAAGAAGAAAAAAAAAAAAGAAGAAGCAATTATGGTCGAAAGCCTTGTTAAGCTCCTTACTGCAATAGTGACAATAGTGACAATGCCTACATCTACTTATGAAGTTTCTTTCGGTACATGCCATGGTTTTTGTTTGCCTTGCTAGCTGCTGTTTCCCACTGCTGCTCCTGCTTCAAACTGCTGCTCATCAATATTCCCAGGTCTTTTTTTAGTCTAACTTCAGTAATCTCCATATCATTCAGATAGTATTTGGCATTCATGTTGTTGTTTGCTATGTATTTATTACCAGTTCTAACATACAGGATCTCTCATTGAGATCTAAGTCTCATTTCAAGAGCATACTGGGCTACATAAACAGATTAGACAGTGCACAAACATAAAAACCATCAAAAGTCAATACAAAAACACGATATATTGAAAACAAACCTTGAATTCATCCAGCACAATTACAGATGTTAGTAAATACTGTCCTGATGCAGCTCATAAAACTGTAATTATGAAGATTAGTTTAAAACTTGTCTATTAAGTAAAGGGCACTCAAGATATCAACAGCTGAACTTGTACCAGCTAAGTTCTCTCCATGTCTCCAGAGGCGTACAATTCAACGGTGACAACATAGTACAATGATACATGCTGCAGGTGCGATTTAAAATAAAACATGCAGACCCATTATAAAACTAGGTTAGTGGAGATAAGCTTGTTTGCGAGATCATTTTCAGTATAAAACTGAATACGCCAGAATGGCAAGCACCTTCCCCACTTTAAAGCTAAAACCCCATTTTCTCAGCTCACACCACAGTGCATGTAGGCCCCCATGCAGAACATCCCTTTCTCTTCAGTGTTCACAGTTTTGGAAAATTCATTGACATCAGCAAGCTTTAGAAGCCAGCTAGTGATGTCTTTCTCCAATTCATGGATGATTAACAGTAGATCCAGTACTAACTGAGGTACCCAACCAAGTACAAACCACCACACTTACCATTCTCTGCTTCCCACACGGAAGCCAAATTGGCTATCCATCTCCTATATATTTTGTGGTCTCCATGCTGTGCTACTTTCCCAATGAATTTTCCATGTGGTACAGTGTTTTTAGCTGAAGGCCAGGTAGACTACATCTGCAGTATACATATGTTACAGGACTCATACAAACATACATAGATACACAGATACATAGACAGTGTTGGCAGATAAGGGCCTATGGCCCACCCAGTCTGCCCATTTGAGCTTGTAAGTTCAGTTTATGTTTTCCTAGACGTCTGTTGCCCCTTACCCCTGACCTCCAGAATTCCTTTATGTCTATCCCATGCATTCTTAAATCCCGTGATTGTTTCAGCCCCCACCACTTCCTCTGGCAGGGTGTTCCACTTGTCCACCACCCGTTCTGTGAATAAATTCTTCCTCACGTTTCCTTTAGATCGTCCTCCCTCCAACTTCATCCCATGCCCTCTAGTCCTGGAACATCTTTTTCACTTAAAAATAGTGTATTCCTGCACCCTGTTCCTCCCTGTAAGATACTTGTATGTCTCTATCATATCCCCTCTCTCCCTCCTCTCCTCCAGGGAGTACATATTCAGTTCCTTCAACCTGTCCTCATAGGACTTGTGATGCAATCCATGTACCATCTTTGTTGCCCTCCTCTGAACCTTCTCTACCCTATGTCCTTACGTAGGTATGGTCTCCAGAACTGTACACTGTACTCCAGGTGGGGCCTCACTAGTGTCTTGTATAGTGGAATTATGACCTCCCTTTTCCTGCTGGTGATGCCCCTGCCTATGCATCCCAGCATCCTATTTGCTTTACCTGATGCCTTGTCACACTGTTTCCCTACCTTGAGGTCATCAGAGATGATAACCCCAAGATCCCTTTCCTGCTTGGTGCATGCTATATCCTCACCTCCCCAACTGATATACTGTGCCAGGGTTTTTGTGCCCCATATGCATTATCTTGCACTTCTTTGCATTGAATTTCGCCAAACCCCTGACCATTCTTCAAGTTTCTGCAGGTCCCCTCTCATTCTGTCTACACCCTTTGGTGTGTCTATTCTGTTACAGAGCTTTGTGTCATCAGCGAACAGTGAAATTCTGCCTTCTAGGTCCTGCGCAATGTCACTGATGAAGATGTTGAATAGGACCGGTCCCAGCACTGATCCCTGTGGTACCCCACTGGTCACTCTTCCCTCTGTGGAGTGACAGCCATTTACCACCACCCTCTGTGTCCTGCCGCCCAGTCAGTTACCTACCCACCACACTACTGTCCTGCCCACACCCATATTCCCCAGTTTGCGTAATAGTCTTCTATGTGGCACAGTGTCAAAGGCCTTGCTGAAGTCTAGATAGGCTATGTCCACTGCCCTCCCCTGATCCACCTCCCTAGTCACCCAGTCAAAAAATTCAACGAGATTGGTCTGACATGACCTCCCCCTGGTGAAACCAAGCTGCCTTGGGTCCTGTAGTCCACTGACAACCAGATGTTCCACCAATCTCTCCTTCAGTAGTGCTTCCATGATCTTCCCCACTACCGAGGTGAGGCTGACTGGTCTGTAGTTCCCCGCTTCCTCTTTGTTCCAACTTTTGTATAAGGGCACTACATCTGCTGTCCTCCAGTCTTTGGGTACCTCCCCTGTTTCCAGTGATTGGCTAAACAGGATAGCCAGAGATTCAGCCACCATCTCTCTTAGTTCTTTAAGGACCCTGGGGTGCACCCCATCTGGCCCCATTGCTTTATCAACTCTTATTACTTCCAGTTCCTTCAGGACCCTTTCTCATGTAAAGGGACTTGTGTCCATTTCTGCACCATTCTCACTCCTTGTACTCCCTTCAGACCCATTACCCTCCTCTTCCTCAGTAAAGACTGAGCAGAAATACCTGTTCAATATGTCAGCTTTACAGTTGTCATCCTCCACGAGGCCTCCATCCTCATCCTTCAGTCTCACTATCCCTCCCTTTGCCTTCCTTTTTTCACTTATGTACCCGTAAAGGTTTGTCCCTCTACCCACTGATTTTGCAATGTGTTCTTCTGTCTGAGCTTTGGCTTCCCTTACTGACCTCCCTGTCTCCTTTGCTTCTCCTGGTACTTCTCCCTATCCCCTTCTGCCTGTGTCTTTTTGTATTGCCTGAATGCAATCTTTTTGGCTTTTACTTTCTTTGCTACCTCTTTGGAAAACCATAATGGTCTCCTCTTCCTTTTCCTCTTGCTAACCTGCTTAATGCATAATTCTGTTGCTCTTGTAATCCCCATTTTAAATACTGCACACTACTTCTCAACCCTTGATTCCTGCCCCATTCCCCTTAATGCCTATTTCAAGTATCTCCCCATTTTCCCAAAGTCTGCCCCCCTAAAATCCAGGATATGTGTTTTTGTGTGGTTTGGTTCTGCTCTTTCTATGATTTCAAACCACAATGACTGGTGGTCACTGTTCCCCAGGTGCTCCCCCACTGTTACCCCCATCACACTGTCTCTGTTTGTGAGCACAAGGTCCAGTATTGCCTTCTGCCGAGTTGGTTTCATGACCAGTTGCTTGAGGAAGGCACCCCAAAGGTAGTCCAGGATAAATCTGCTCCTAGTTGATGCTGCTGCTGGGATGCTCCAGTCCACGTCTGGAATATTGAAGTCTCCAACCAGTACTACCTCACCCTTGTCTGCCATCCTTTGGATGGCTAGCATCAGCTCCCTATCTGTTTCTTCCTCCTGGGCTGGTGGTCTATAGACCACACCTGTGCGGATGGCTGGCCCCATTTTCCTTTCCAGCTTAACCCACAGTATCTCTCCCCCATTTTGTTCCTCCTGGATCTCTGTGGCCCTTATATCATTTTTCACATACAGTGCTACTCCTCCTCCTCCCTTCCTACCTGCCCTGTCTCTTCTGAATATGTTGTAGCCAGGTATGGCCATCTCCCAGTCATGGTTATCATTACACCAGGTTTCAGTGATGGCCACAATGTCCAGGTCTGACTGCACCATGACAGACTCCAGATCTTCCATCTTGTTGCTAAGGCTCCTGGCATTGGCACACATGGCTTTCCATGATTTGACCTCCCTAGACTATGATATAAACATGTGACATATATTACAAAACTACAGCCACTTGATAGTCAATAAATAGAATGACTGATGTCAGACAGTGGGCAAAGGCAAAAAGGAAAAAAACATTTTTTACAATTGGCCTATCCTGGGTTGGGCGCACTGATGGTAAAATGAAAACATTTAAAAAGAATAAGCTGCCTTTCAAACTTTTTCCAAGATATATAAAGATCCATTGAACCCCTAGGATATCCTATTATCTCCAGGACTGGTTTTCTCAATTGATCGCCTTTGTAAATTTCTTGATGTATTTTTATCTTTGCCAAATGCTTTGTGAACCAGCATCTGTCATTTATTAGGAATCTCACTGATCTTACTTACAATTAAAAAAAATCTATATCAAAAGGACAGAAACAAGTTTAATACTTGTAACCACCATTAAATGATACGAATGCAAGATAAGCAGAGTTCAAATGCAGTAAAGTAATTTATTTACTCATGTAGTCTTCTTGGATGCAGTGAGCACACAGGTGAGGCACACACACACAAACCAACCCGACATTTTGCGCACAGGTGCTTTTTGCGAGGGATGGTGCATCCCCATCAGGCTATACCTTCTACAGCCACAAACTTAAAGTAAAACATATACTGTTACTGTGGGGCGTGCTAAAAGTGACATCATATATAGTGTTCACAATCGTGATTAAAATCATACATAAAAAGGGCACAGTGCCAGTAAACCTTTAATACTGTAAACTGCGTAAGGCTGGTTGCGGTTGATCTAACAGCATGTTTAAGTACAGCTAGCACACAAAATGTCACAGCAAAGGGACCTCTGAGATGTTGAGCTTAACAAAGTTAAACTGCCTATACAGATCACAGTTGCTGTCTAAACAATATACAAAACAAATGTAATGCAGTAATGATCTCTGACACAACATAGCTAATCATTTGCACATCTCACCACCCCTTCAACCCAGAGACCCTCAACCTCAAATGCCAATAGTGAGTGACAAGTAACATAAAAAAGTGTGTCAGGCAGAGAAGGCCTGGACATCAATCCTTGCTAGTCTTTTTGCCCATAGCACATCTGTGCCATTTTTAAAAGTTTGCTACAGATCTGGGCACCCTGCCCAAAACTTGTCAAGTGATACTGGCAGCACATGTGCCTCTGGGTCAGCAGCTCATGGGTTCTAGTCCCACAGTGGGATTGGGCACATACCATTAATGCTGCCACCCGAGTGCAGTACTAAGGGAATGCTGTACTGTTGAAGTGTTCTTTTTTTGGATGAGATAGAGGCCCCTGACTGGGCTTTTCAGCCCCCAGTCACCAGCGGCTCCCCGAGCACTGCCACCCACCTGCACAGTATCAGCTGGAGGCCCCTAATCAAGCTCTCCAGCCCCCAGCCACCAGCAGCTCCCCGAGCACTGCCACCCACCTGCACAGTATCAGCCAGAGGCTCCCGATTGGGCTCTCCAGCCCGCAGCCACCAGCAGCTCCCCTAGCGCTGCCACCTACCTGCACAGTATCAGCCAGAGGCCCCCAATCAGGCTCTCCAGCCCCCAGCAGCTCCCTGAGTGCTGCTACCCACCTACACAGTATCAGCCAGAGGCCCCCCAATCGGGCTTTCCAGCCCCCAGCCACCAACGGCTCCCCGAGCGCTGCCACCCACCTGCACAGTATCAACCTGAGGTCCCCGATTGGGCTCTCCAACCCCCAGCCACCAGCGGCTCCCCGAGTGCTGCCATCTACCTGCACAGTATCAGCTGGAGGTCCCCGATTGAGCTCTCCAGCCCACAGCTACCAGCAGCTTCCCGAGCGCTGCTACCCACCTGTGCAGTATCAGCTGGAGGCCCCCGACCAGGCTCTTCAGCCACCAGCGGCTCCCTGAGCGCTGCCACCCACCTGCACAGTATCAGCCGGAGGCCCCGACTCGGGTTCTCTAGCCCCCAGTCACCAGCGGCTCCCCAAGCACTGCCACCCGCCTGCACAGTATCAGGTACACGGTAAGACTCATCCATTGAGACCTGGCTGAACCCCTGGCTATGGCTCTACTGCTGACTGGATGCTTCACAGGCCCCAGCACTGCTCACTGGTCAACCGCCGAGCAGTGCGGCTCCCCATTGGCTGGCTGAGGTAGCCTGGCTTGAGCAGCCTAGAAACAGCCCTCTGCAGATCTGCGGCCGGGCTTGAAGCTCTCAAAGCCACGGCCTGCCAGTAGCAGTGCTTCTGCCTGGTTGTGGGCACATTTTTCTCCCACCGACCCACCCTACCCCGACCATAATTAAATAAACATTGGCCACCCCCTCCCTTTAAATTCATCTCCCATTGCCCTCTGACTACAGTGCTCTTCTCTTTGTGAAACTCACATCTACTATCTGGCTCAGCATTCCTCGCTATAACCAAGTACTTGGCCATCTTCCACGCTGATTTATTGCCTGCTCAACAACTTTAAAACCCCTGAATCTCTAAATTAGGCAACCCCCAGGGCTTCATACAGGTGGTAGCCCCCTAGTGCCTCCCTCCCTTCCTGTTTTTCTCCCTGGAATGCAGGTCTGGTCCCTAGATGACAAAATGCTCCTCCTAAAAACCATGTGCCTATTACTCACAGTATCAGTACTAGATCCTTCAACAGTAAAGGGCATTCCAAAATGCAGACATCAGAAGGGATATGACCCCCCCAATCTGCGCACCTCAGAATGACTGTGACCCATTAACTTGCGGCACTCATTCTGCACTGACACTGCAACAATATGTGGTAACCCCAAAAACCACCACCACACCAATGTCATTAACTCTCAGCTGCATAACCCCCTCTCACTGGGGCCATGAGCCCTGAAGCCATCATGGGTATCCCCTCCCACCACCCATCACTGATCTGCTCATAGCCTACACTAGAGAGAAGCACAAAAGTACACACTCTATCAACCGCTTGCAGGCCCAAAAATATCTGAAGTGGCAGGCACTAAGAATGACCTGGTTGCTTCTGCTTATATCCGGGAACATACACCCTAATCCAGGCCCTATGACCAACACCTCAACCCTACCTAAAAAAACAGCATGGTCTAACCGTTGCCTTGATCAATATTTGCAGACTCCTGGCAAAAACTGACACTCTCCAAGTATGGGTAATACAGCACCAACCTGATATCCTCGCAGTGGTGGAGACATGGCTAACACCCAGGATACCTGACACTGCAGTGCAGCTCCCAGGTTATGCCTCCTTCAGGCTAGACAGACTGAGTAAAAGAGAGGGCCTGGGTGTGTTATCTATGTGAAAGGCCAAATGCTAAATCACTATGACACTAACTGTGGTGCTCAACTGCTGGCCATAAAAGTAATACTCAGTACGAATGGGAAAACACTAACCATAGCTGCAGTCTACATTCCTCCAAAGGAACAAGTTGGTGTCTTCAAATCTGTCATCGACTACCTCTCAGCACAAAGGCAAAATTCAGAGCTGATCATGTTAGGTGACTGTAATATAAACTGGTCCTCCCCAGATGCTGCACCCTGTAAGGACTCGATAAACTCGCTCAACTTCGTGCAACTGCTAGACTCCCCTATGCGCCTTAATTACCGTACAGGGATAGGCACAATTAAAGACTGGCTAATCGCTAACTGTCCTGACAGAATACCTCCACTTCAGTTCTCGCAGACTCCCTCAGTGACCACTCTCCTATCATCTGCAGATGGTCAAATAAGGCCCCAAAGGTGCCAGCCAAAATTGTCAATACTAGGCTCCTGAAGAAGGGCAAACTGGAAGCACTTAAAGCATGACTCAGCCTCCAAGACTGGAGCTTTCTTGACCCCAGCACTGACATTGACGCTACCCTAGAAAGCTTCATATACAAGCTTAATGAAGTATGCAATATACATGCCCCTTTATCTAAATGCAAGATCCACGTCTGCAACAGCCGCTGGATCAATCCCCAACTAATAGACATCATGAAGCAAAGAGACGCTCTGTGGTGCATAGTTAGACACTCAAGCTCCCCGGCAGACTACCAGAACTACAGAACCACCCGTAAGAAGTGCACCTGGGCAGTACGTGAAGCCAAAAACCATCACTATAAATGAGAGTTGACTAACTCCTGAGGTAACAGCCAAAAGTTCTGGGAGAACATCAAGACCCTGACCGGTAAACCTAATAAACTCCCCCATCACCACCTTTTTGAACCATGAAGGTAATTCCATGCAAGACCTCAGTCAAATAGCCAATATCTTCAACAAGGCATTTACTGACCTCAGTGGCGTCCTGCCACCCAGCTTCCACCAACCCCTGTCTGATAGCTATCCCCTACAAAATCCTGGGATCCAATCTACCTCCCACCTGCCTTTCTACCTCAGAGTTCTCACCCCTCATGAAGCAAAAAAATACCTCCTAAAAGCACTCGGTAACTCCAGAGCCAGTAGCGATCAGCTCGACCTCAACCTAGTTAGGTTCACCCTTGACACAGTTCTCACTCCCCTGACTAAAATCCTACATCTGTCCTTGATAACTGACAAATTCCCACACATCTGGAAGTCAGCGGTGGTAACACTGGTCCACAAAAGTGGGGACAGAGCCAATCAGGCAAACTACCACCCATATCAATTCTGCCCCCTCTCTCAAAGGTATTATAGTGTATCGTTTCTGACCAGCTGACACAGTATCTAGATAAGCATAATCTGCAATGCCGGCAACAACATGGCTTTCGCAAACAACACAGCACTACAACCACTCTAGTCGAGCTAATCAGTTTTATTCACAATGCCCTGGACAGAGGGCACTTGGTGGGGGCAACATACATTGGCCTCACCAAGGCCTTTGACACCGTAAACCATAATCTGCTACTGGACCAACTTTCCCATACCGGTCTCTACTCTGAATCCATAGCCTGGTTCAGAAGCTACCTCACCAGGGGGACCCCAAAAAAGTGAAAATACAAGATACCCTCTCAGAAAACCGCTCTGTTACCACTGGGGTTCCCCAAGGCTCTATCCTTGGCCCAGTACTGTTCAGCTTATTTCTAAATGACCTGCCACAATCAGTAAATGACCACGTCCTGCTCTATGCAGATGATGCAGTCCTATACTCCAGTAATGCAGACCCCACAATGCTTGAAAAGCAAATGCAATCTAACTTCACCACAGTAGAACATTGGTTCCTCCAATCTAAATTACTCCTTAACTACAAAAAAAAATCAAAACCATGCTGTTTGCATCATTGAATAATAAACACCGCTCACAACACCTACACATCCTTAACAATCAGAGCTCCCCCCTTGATATGGTCCAAACCTTTAAATATCTGGGAGTGACACTTGACAGCATCCTTTCTTTCAGCCACCATATCGATCTAGTTGCAAAATTGGCTAATGCAAAACTGGGTCTACTGTACAGACATCAACAATGTATTTCTGCTGAAGCATTAAAAACAGCTATTAATAGTTCAGTGATCTCAGTAATCGACTATGGGCTAGTAGTATATGGAGCCACCTCCCAATCCACCTTAAAATGCATTAGAACAATGCTTAACAAAGTTTATCAACTAGTTCTAGGGGTACCGCGGCTCACTCACACCTGCGAACTATATAAACATACAGGGTGGCTGAACCTTGATAGCCGCATTCAATATCAAGTATGCCTGCTAGCCAAAAAATCCTCACTTAGTCTTACCACTCTGAGCCTACAAAGCCTCCTTAGCTACCCAACCACCTCCAGAAGTACCAGAGGGTTAAACAATTGGACCCTTAATGTCCCCTTCCGTTGGACCACGCAAGGGCAGTGGTCCTATGAATACTGGGCACCACTATGGCTCAATGCGCTACAAACTGACAACAGGAAAAAAACAAAACTAGGATCTTTTACATCTAAACTCCACAACGCTCTGACCTCAAACAGCAACTGCGACTGTGAGACTGAATCCCCCTCCTGCTCTTTCATCTTCTGTCTCCTGACTTCCTTTTCCACTAAGTTGTTGCTTCCCCACCTCCTCTTTCTGTCCAGTTTCTCCCTCCTGGTCTTGACTGTGGGATCTGATCCCCCTCTGCTCTTTCATCTTCCGTCTCCTGACTTCATTTTCCCCTAACTCATTGCATCCCCACCTCCTCTCTCTTTCCGGTTTCTCCCTCCTGGCCTTTCCTCTCCCCTCTCCCCTACTCCCCTCCTGTCTCTTCACCCCCAGCCCTCTCCTCCCCACTCCCCTCCCTCTGCCCTACCTCCTAGTGACCTCCCTATTCCACCTTCTCCGACCATCTCTCTCCACTGCTTACCTCCTCCTGCCCTTCCCCAGCCTTTTGTCTACCCTCTTCCCTCTCTCACCCCTCCCAGCTCTGGTCTGACCCATTCCCCCCACACCAACCATCCTCATTCCCTGTCTCTCCCATCTCCTCCCACCCCATCTCTACTCTAGTCTCTCCCCTGCTCCGCTCCCAACCATCCCATCCCTCCCTGTCCCCTCCTTTCACCCCTTGTCCCCCCACCATACCCATTGATGCCTCCTACCTCCCACTGTCCATCCTTCTCCCTGACTCCCTCCCACCCCTACCCTTAGGGTCTCCTACCTCCCACTGTCTAACCCCGACTCCATCCCACCTACTCCCTCCCTTACTAGTCTCCTGCCTCCCCCCTCCCCTCTACCGAGCACTTCTCCCCGGTTGCATGGCCCTCCCTGCAGCCTATTCTCTTAAGCACTTCAGACAATGGAACTGTTCCTCCAGCACGTTCTGGCATCCTTACTGATGTCTCTACCTTTTACCTAATAGGGTAAATGGTAGCTCACCATGCTCCATGCAACATTCTATTACACTTAACTGATGCTTTTTCACATCTGTCTTCATGGTTGTGCATAGGAATCTACATCCTGTATGCAATTAAGTCGTATCTATTATTAGGTCATATCTGCACCCAGTCTGCAACTGGATATATCTAATTAAGCATTCAGCAACACGTAATGAACCTGATCATGTATTTTCTCTGCATTTATTAAATATATCATGTATCTTACTACGTTTTATCTTTTATCCTGTCTATAACTTGCCTCCATTACTGCTACTGTAACACAGCTGACTATTTTGTAAAGAAACCTCTGTATATGTATTTGTCTCTGTACCATTGTTATGTTTGCCGACATGGAACCTCTGTAAATGAGCCTCTGGCTCAAAGGTATTTCCAAGAAATAAATAAATAACAGAGGTCAGTCAGTCTTTTCTGGTGGTTGTTCAGGCGGGCATTAAAAGATCTGATATTTTTTTCCCGAAAACAGTAGGGGGAGGTTATTTAGGTGGGCATTAAAAGATTGCATGTTTTTTCCTGAAAACATTAGGGGAAATATCCCCCATGCCATAGTCACATTTCCCCCATTCACTAAAATACCAGCAACAGTTTAAAGGGACACTGTCAGCTTTTCCAGTGTTTTTGTGTTCATGTGTCACCAGTGTGGTATCCACAATTGTTACCTGTTCTGACTAAGAAATCATCCCCAATCTGCTTTGTTTCTGCTTCTATTGGTAAATATTGGTAAAATATATATCCTGAGCAGTCTGTGCTTATTACCACCAGCTCGACCAATGATCCGCGTCTGCCTGGCTTTGTACATTCACAACATGCTCGTGCCAACATGGTGCCCCGACCTGCTCATCTACTCATACATGCACAAATGTTTTGATTTTTATACACCACACTAATTTTCAATGTATGGAAAGAGCTCTTACTGCAAATGAGACCCATGTCAGTGTTGCCTCAAAATGAGCAGTATAACGCTCAAACGAGCAACTTGAAATCTGAAGCTGTTACTCTAGGCATGCGCACATGCACACCACTTGTGTACATGCCAGTCATGACTTTAGATTTCAAACCACTCCTTTGGGCATAATAGAAGCAATTAAACAAGCATTATTAACAAGGTACTGGGCTATAAAATATTTTGTAACGGCACCATTTTCTAGAACGGAGGTAGGGGAGGCTTAACACCTGGCAGGCAATAATTGAAACTCCTTCAGTTGCCTAATCCTGTTCTTCTATATCGGACTAATTTAACATATCAATGTATACATACATAAATATTTGGGGGGAAAGAAGCCCATCAGTCTATCAATTTGCTCCATTCCATCAGCCAGTGGGAATCCTGGTCACTCTGTTTTCTTTTGTTTCTATTTTTCTGAAGGCATAGTCTGTGAATAGTAAAGACCAGTTAAATCTAGCACCCTCTACTAAAAGGAATGGTGTTAGCTGTGGGGTCAACAAGTTTATTATTTAGCAGAGTACGCTTATTTTACGAGTCAGGCCGGCCTTTGGACAGGCGAGGCTAGAGTAAAGAATAAGTACAGGGAATCATTTTGAACAGTGTGGCGACAACGTTCATTCTGATGGAATATAGCACCCTTAAGGAGCTGCTGACATGCTCTCAATAGGCAACCTATGCCAAGGAGTTGCCTAACCTAGGAACTAATTTAGACACACCTAAATGTTTTTGGTGCAGTATAAAAAGAAATGTGTAACTTGAAATGCTCGGCTTGTATCTTCACTGTACAAGCTGAGCAGCTGCTGAGCACTGCAGTCCTGTCCTTAAAGTAGCCTTTTAATGATGACACAAAGTAGGAGACTGGGCTGCAGGTGCTCTGTGCATATAGTTGTAGTTATATATTAGTTCCATACATGTAGAACTGCCAGCAAAGTACATTTAGACAGCTCCCCAACCAATCCTATTACTACTGTAAGCCCCCCCCCCCCCGTGGGGTGGGCTTACTGTCCTTGCTTATGTTGGATCCACCCCCTCTTATAGGGCCCCTTCTTAGTTAGCTTTTCAGCGATTCCAGCTTATTTATTTATTTAATGAAGAGTTTCACCAGGAAAGCATACTGAGCAGAGTGCTGCTTGATTCCAGATGCGCCCTGGGGGCAGTGTTTTGCCTCTATTTAAGCCCTAGTATCCCCCGGGTGGAGAGAGATGGGGAGATGGCAGTATTGAGGAGGGCAAGGTGGTCAGGGGGTACCCTTCTCTGGCCCAAAAAAGTCAGCTGGCAGTGTCGCTGCAACACCGGGAGGTCTCAGGGGAAGAACTGATAGGTGTCTGTGGGCCCTGGGGCCAGGTGTAATGTTCCATCAGCAGCAGGAAGGAGAGGAAGGCTGGAAGTAGGAGGACAGAGGGAAAAGGCTTGGAATCCCTCTAAGGTGCAGAGATCCCGGTCACCAAATCATGTTTAAGGCATCCTGGCAGTGGGACTGTTTTAGTGGTGGCAGGACTGCAGCAGGGCCGGCTGGAGGTGGTAGCTCCAGTAGGATTTTCCTGGGTGGCACACTGCCAGGAAGGTAAGGCCAGGAAGGGAAGATGCATCCTGGGATTCACCTTGCGACCTGCCATGCCCGTGTCTGAGGCAGGCCCGTCAGACCCGTTAAGGGACATGGCTCCGAGAAACAGTAATTTAGAAGAAGGGAGCTGTTGCTTCATGCTCTGGTTCAGTTCTGGGTGGGATAGGAGGAAAGAGGAATTTTGGCATGTTTGGCTCAGTGACTGAGCGGGTAACTGGCTGGGGATCAGTCACGGAGGCTTTAGACTACATTTACCCTGGATTCCATTTTTGGCTCAGCTGGCATGGGAGGAGTAAGGCACTCCCCCATTAGAAGGAACAAAGGTACATTGGAAGGAAAAGCAAGCTCGAGAGGTAGATAAAATCTCTGCCAAAGGGAAAAGACAGTGCAGAGCCAGAGTGGTCTATGTTCTTGGCCTGAAAGATATCTATGGTCACTGTGGTCATTTCCTCATGCCCTCTGAATGCCATTTGTGTTCACTGCCCCAAGGAGCTGCTCCTGTTTAATTTAACAATTTTTGGACGCAATCATTTTCCTATCCAAAATAAAGAGTTTTATGGTTCTTGTGATTCTGCCTCCGTTGTGTGGTCAATGCAATGAATTAATCTATCTGCACAACCTTTATCCTTGCTTTTTTAGTAAACTATCAGCCCTCCTCCCTGGCTCGAGATCAGCGGGATGTGGTTGGCTTTGTAGAACTGCCTCAAGGGTAAGGAAAGGCCTGTGTGTGTGAAGACATCTGCCAGGTAAGGCCTTCTTTTTACCTCTAATATGCTGAGAGTACCAGGAAGATTATGGGTCTATGCCCCACCCTCGCTATAGCATCCGGACTCCTAGATGGAAGTGGAGGGCCAGGGGTGGGCTGCAGATGTGGGGGCTCATCCAGGATTTCTTTTGCATCTTATTCTGAAAAGGAAAATGTATGGTACTGCTGATTGTGGAGGAGATGGAGCTGGGAGGGGGCCCAACCGCAGCGACGAGGCCTGCTTGTTGATGGCTCCTTGTGGACGTTTCACTCTCTAGCACCTCCTGCATCTGAGGATGGGTGAGGTGAGGCAGAAGGACTGCTGTGATTGGTCTGATCAGAGGGGAAGCTGGAAAGGAGCAGTGTCAGAGGCGCCATTTTGTCAAGTGTGGAGAAAGGAGAGTGACACGTGTGAAGAGGTGTTAAGTAAAACGAAAACAGCAAAATCAGAGAAAATGGCAGAAGGATTTTCATCTGAGAAGGAGCCCCATCCAACTGTTCTGACCTCTCTGCTGATGTGGCTTTGGAATTCTGTGGGGAAGGGGAAGGCTGCAGAAATATGTATCCGGTGCAGCTACTGTGGAGAGGGGATAGTGAAGCTGCTGTTTTGTTCTATCTGTTCCCGTGCGACAGTGAGGGGACTGTTTTAAGCACGCTGTTTGGTTACCCCTGGCACTACTCCATTAGTGCATCAGTGGGCACAGCCTCCTTACTCTCCCAGGGGAGCCTGGATCTGGGAGCAGAGGCAAAGTTGGAATTGCCTGCAATGCAGCCAAAGCGGGAGTCACCAGATATAAAGATAGAAGTTGTGGAGGAGCTCTCTGAGGGCAGTGAGGGGGAGCATAGCCATTGGCCCAGCTCTATCCCACTGGCTGTCAACTATCTCCATGGCAGAGGGAGAGGCAGGGGTCTGCAGATGCCAGCTGGAGACCCCCCAGGGCCCAGGGGGTCACCTGTGGGATCTCTGCCTGGCAAAGGTGGTTCAAATGGTATGGTCAAATCTGAGGCTCCTCCACCCAATATCCCACAGCCTGTTGTAAAGGAAGAACCTGATGATGAGATGGCTTGGCAAAAGAAACTGCTCCATTGCCCCTGGGAGGACCGTTGAAAAGATACCAGTTTGTTGACAATGACCATCAACCTGCCATAACTCTTCCCAATAACATCCCGCACCTGGCGGTGCAGAGCAAAACCCTGCAGGAAAGGATGGATGGCCTATTGAGGAGTGTCCCCGCAAATATCCTATACCAGATCCAGGTGTGGTTGGAGCAGGGGGCTGCTCAGCGCACTAGCGTGAGAGAGCTGCCAGAGTGGTCACAGGCCAAGAGGTGGGTGAGGAGGCGCATTCACACAGAGTACCCCACTGTGGAGTATCCCTACATAACAGAAAGGCTCTGGGATGTAACAGAAGAGAAGAGAGCAGATTGGGGTTTTAGGGCTATGCTCCAAAAGTTACAGCAATGGCTGGGAGCCCCAGGAAAAGCTGATCAGGCACTTATTCAGAAGGCCCACTTGCTGTGCTTTTCTATACCCTGGGCTGGGTTGACCCTCTTTAAGCACTTTGCCCTGGTGCAGGATTTAGTAGGTTGCCATGTAAAACATTATGTCATCTCCAAGGACTCTTTCAGGAAAGAAACAACAAAGCCAGATCCTGGTTACTACTATCCCCGCGGTGGTGGGCCTGGTATGTGAAGGGAAGAATGACTGTGTGTTTTTCCGGTGATTGCCAGGACTGTCCGGTTTGTTTGGGAGGTTGAAAGAAAGACAGTTCAAAAGAATAAGTTGTTTTAGACTTTAAAGTATTGTGCCCAGGGGAGGAGCAGGCCCTGCCTTGAAGATCCGGGACTGTGGTCATTTTTTCTTTTCCCTGAGACTTTAACGTTTTTATATTTTAAATTGAAAAAAAAAAAAAAAGAAGAGAACGACTTTTATATGTGTGCTTTTCCAGTTTGTTAATATTGTTGCTCCTGTTTGGAGTTAACTAAGAAAATTCTTGCAACTTATACAAGCACTACCTTTGTATCTGTGGTGCTAATCGGTGAGCTAAATAGTGAAACCCTCCTCCCCCCCCAACCAGGGAATTTTCAAGACTATGATTTTTGAAAAGTTGGCATCATAGCAATTTGAAATTTACTTGTTTGCCATTTGCTGATGATAACTTCTGTTAGGTACAGGGTCTTATGTGTCATCAATTTTCGGAGGAACTGAAGGACAATGATGAAGTGGTAGGGATAGATTTTCATGTAGTAGATCTAAGTATGTGACTAAGTATAATGGCAAATTAGGTATCAATAAACAGGTTTTTAAATTTTCTATCATATGAATATAATCTAGAGGTTCATGAAGTCAATAGTTACGTAATCATAAAGTCACAAGAGCCTGAACGATGCTTTGTTAAGCAACATGTTGAGCCAAACCTGACTGTAGTTCTGACTGCCACCTCTGTTCCAGAGGTTATGAACCAAGGTTGTGTATCAGATTTCAGTGGCCAGATGTATGAAGGAACACAATCTGTTCCTGGGTGGACAGGCTGGGTATCTTCCACAGGGGACCAGTCAGGATTAGTGCATAGACAGACAAACAAATGTTAACTACATGGCACCAATCAGCTGTTCTGTTACAGAGAACTCCACTGTTCAACATGTACTGCAGGTATCACAAAATGCTACCAGAGAGGTTGGCCAACAGTACATGATTGTTACTTTTGATCTTGCTGTTGCAAAGAAGGCATATGCTATCGTGTGGCAGAATGCACACCAGTTCAGTGATGTCATTGTGTGACTTGGTGTTTTCCACACAATTTACTCATACTTAGGGGCCCTTGGGAAATTGCTACATGGTACTGGCTTTGCCGATATCATTATCACTGAGTCAGAGGTGTGTGCCAGTGGCTCTACTGAAAAAGTATTGAGTGGCTAACACTACAACAGGGCCATGCGGGTGCATAAGCTTACCCTTGAGGCACTTGAACACCTTCTTTTTCAATTGTTCCAAAACAGCACTGATGTGCAGACATTGGTAGAGGAGGCCAAAGGAGAGGTGAAAAGGCTAGTGGAAATACCAGGGTCTGATACATTACTTGAGGCAGTTGCCAGTGACTCTTGTCACCAACTTTGCAAAAAGTACTTCAAGTTTAAAGAGAAAGTGAGGCATGGCAAACGTAGGAAGACAGCAGTTTTGGATTCAGTACATGGACAGAATCTGATTGGTGCTTAGGTTTCTGCATGCTTCCAAGCAGAACAACTCTGACTTGCACCTAGCATGTGCTGAACAGCTTTGCCCTCTGCTTTTAAGCTTAGATCACCAAAACTATGCACGGTATCTGTCTATTTTCTGACACTCCTGAACCTAGAGCATACTCATTCTGGAGCTGACGTCTCACTGCGGAATGCTGGGTTCAGTGTGTGTAGCTCTGATGTGCCAGTATCAAGAAATGCTGTTGATCTGGCCACTGAACAGACAATTAATCGACATGCCAAGTCAAGTGGAGGCATTGTTGGATTCAGCAGGCATTATCCAGCCTATTACAAGTGGTGTGTAACAAGGCATGCCTGAGCAAGATATGTGACTGCCACACTTGAAACTGCTGGAATGGTAGACTAGGAGGAGTCCTTTCACAAAGATGCTAGGCCTGCAGAGATGGCACGCAGTGAGAAGGATGTACATACGCTGATCAATGCATTCAGAAACTTCATCAATCCTTTTGAGATAGAAGTCAGAGAGGCACTATTCTGTCTCTCATCAGGTGCACAAGCCCCAGGAGATATTGAAAATGACTTGTTCAGTGCTGAAAAACAGAGCAAAGAAGCCTTTCAACAATCTGTGAAGACAAGGTTTGTTGACAAAGCAGTTCCCTTTCATGCGCCCTTTTAAAAAGCAGTCACTAAAGATGTTTGCTTTCCTTCAGCAGTCAGAGAAATTCAGATCCTCACAAAAGAAGATTGTTCAGGTGACTGCACAAAGAAACTTCTTTGGGCAACTGCTAATGCTTTCAGAACAGAACAGAACAGTCTTAGCATGGAGAAGGCTCTCTCATATCGAGTCCACTGCCATGGTCATTAACAACTTCAGATGGCCTACCAGTGAAGACAGAGAAATCCACCCTTCCTCACAAACTTGAAGATGAGACAGCACTCAGTACAATGAATTGGGATGAAGACAAAGTTTACATCTGTGATGGCAGTGCACTTCACCAGTCAATGACTTATCTACCGCAGACATTTGGAGAGCTAGCTGAAAAGGTCTTCAGTGCATTACCAAAGGTACAAAGGTTTGACTTTGTAATAGACACCTACAAATATAATTCCATAAAGTCAGCTGAACGCAGAAGATGAGGATCATCACATTCTTACTTGGTGTAAGGTCCATCAACAAAGGTGCCAAGAGATTGCAAATCCTTTCCCACGAATGACAACAAGGCAAATTTGATCAAGCTTCTTCTCAATGAATGGCAAAAGGAAACGTATGCACCAAGACTAATGGATCGTCGAATCCGTTTTGTCTGTGAGGAAAACTATATCTTTTTGACAAGCCTTGATGGAATCACAACACAGAGCCACCCTGTACCAGAGCTTTCTTCATCTCAGGAAGAAGTGGATACGCGAATATTGCTTCACTGCTTTCATGCAGTGGTGTCAACATCCTCAACTGACATCATCATCAGATCACCAAACACAGATGTATTTCTGCTGCTGCTGCTGTACAATGGCAATCAAATACAGAAGAACATCGACTTTGACACAGGAGTGGCAAATAAATGTCGACTTTTGAATATCAAAACTCTAATCCAGATTCACGAAGCTGAGATGTGTAGTGTACTGATTGCAATGCATGCATTTTCAAGGTGCGACAGCACAAGTGCATTTATTAGGAAAGGGAAACCCAAACCCTACAGCATCCTGCAAAAACAAAAAGAGTATATGGCAACTTTCCAAACACTTGGTGACACAGAACGTGTATCTGATGCCATCCATGCTGACCTTGAAAGATTAGTCTGCTGCTTGTATGGGCAGCCGTCATATACTGATATCAACAAACTTCACTATGACATTGCAAGACAGAAATTTCACACAGGAAGCAGCCAACTATTGTCAAACTATGATGGCATTGATCTGAGTGTACTGTCTTCATGTAGGTCAACACTGAGAATGCATGTACTGAAAGTGAATTACCAAGCCCTTGTCTGGAAAAATGCCCATGCGTTACACCCTAACATCCCAAGTCCTGAAACACATGGGTGGAAACTTGATGAAACAGAATCCTGGCGTATGACTAGTGTGATGGTGACATTATACCACAGGAATTGGTGGACATTTTATCCCAGGAGGAGACCCTGAATCAGTCAGACGAGGAAGATGACAATGATGTTCTTTCTGCCAGCCTGGCAGCCTTGGCAGACAAGATCTTTGATGCAGAGGATGAAAACAGTGGGGATGAAGATGACAACTAAATTATAATGGCAAAGATATTACTGTTACAGTGTGTCAATTTAATCATACACTTATACAAGTATTGTTATAATTCTATATTCTGATACCACCAATTTCCATAGTTTCAATGACACTGCAAAAGTACTCATGTATACGTCAATATGATGTCATTACTGATGTTACCATTGAGCTGAATCTTTTCCAATTATAATAACGTCATAGATGAGTATGTAACCTTTTTATTGATACCCATTTTGTCATTATTTGATTTATATATATAGACTTAAATCAACAACTACCTCTACCCCATCTTTGTTGTTTTTTTCTTTTCTGATATACAGTGGTCACACATGTTCACCTGTAGCAAACAAAAGCTACCCTTGCCAGATGGCAAACAAGTACATTCTAAACTATTACAGTGTAAGCTTCTAAGCAAGCAATGTCTTAAAAATTCCCTATTGGGGAGGGGGTTAGTGATAGCCCATGGAATATGAGAGAATGGTGTGAGAGTGGTGTGTGTGTGTGTGGGTGGTTAGCTTAGAAGGTAATATTTACTGATTTAATTTACATGCCAACTCATTTCCAGTTGTTTGGCTAATAAGATACAGAGACAGCCTGGCTAGAATAAAAAATAAACTTACCTTTTTAAAAGTTTACTAAATTTTATCTGAAATGAGAGAGTGAGACTTTTTCAATGATTAAAGTGTTTTGGACCAAACTTGCTCCACTGAACGGTAGGTAGGGAATTAGGAGGGTGGGAGTGAGGCATGCCCGAGAGAGTGTAGGGCTGGGTGGGGAGTACACATACTCATCTTGTCCGTGAAGGCCTCTTGGAGGTGTTTTTTCTGCACCATTTCCAGGAGGAAATAGTTTTTAAGGAAGGGGAGAGTGTAAGACCCCCCCTTATGGGGTTAGCTTACCGTCCTCGCTTAGGTTGTGTCCTTTCCTCTCTTGTAAGGCCCCTTCTTAGTTAGCTTTTCGGCCATTCCAGCTTACTGTCACCGAAGGGGGGGCTGTGTTTCACCTCTATTTAAGCCCTGGTATCCCCCGGGGTGGAGAGAGATGGGGAGGTGGCAGTATTGAGGAGGGCAAGGTGGCTGGGGGGGTAACCCCCTCTGGCCCAAAGAAGTCAACTGGCAGCACTGGTGCAATGTGGGGGAGGTCTCAGAGACAGGGCTGATAGGAGTTTGGTGGCTGTAGGGCCCAGTTGTAATGTTCCATCAGCTGTAGGAAGGAGAAGAAGGCTGAAAGTAGGAGGACAGAGGGAAAAGAGTTGGAATCACTCCAAGGTGCAGAGGTCCCAGTAAGCAAATCATGTTTGAGGCATCCTGGCAATGGGCTACTGCAGTGGTGGCAGGACTGCAGCAGGGCCCGCCAGAGGTGGCAGCTCCAGTAGGCCTTTCCTGGGTGGCATGCTGCCAGGAAGGGGAGCTGCATCCTGGGATTCACCTTGGGGCCTGCTGTGTCCATGTCTGGGGCAGGCCTGTCAGACCCATTAAGGTACATGGCTCTGGGGAACAATAATTTGGAAGAAGGGAGCCGTCGCTTCAGGCTCTGGTTCAGTTCTGGGTGGGCTCAGAAGAAAGAGGAATTTTGACGTTTGGTTCAGTGAGTGAGTGGGCAACTGGCTGGAGAGTAACCGTGGAGGCTTTAGGTTGCATTTGCCCCAGGTTCCATTTTTGGCTCAGCTGGCACGGAAGGAGTAAGGCACCCCCCATTAGAAGGAACAAAAGTACATTTGAAGGAAAAGCAAGCTCAAGAGGTACATAAAATCTATGTCAAAGGGAAAGTTCAGTGTGGAGCCAGAGTGGTCTATGTTCTTGGCCTTGAAGAAATCTGTGGTCACTGTGGCCATTTCCTCATGCTTTCTGAGTGCCATTTGTGTTCACTGCCCATTCTCTCAGCCCCAAGGAGCTGCTCCTGTTTCATTCAACATGTTTTAGACGCAATCATTTTCCCGTCCGAAAAAAAAAAATTGTTTTATGGTTCTTATGATTCTGTCTACTGTATACTGTGTGGTCAATACAATGAATTAATCTATCTGCACAACCTTTACTCTTGCTTTTGAGTAAAGTATCATCCCTCATCCCTGGTTTGAGATCAGCGGGATGCTGTTGGCTTTGTAGAACTGCCTCAAGGGTAAGGAAAGGCCTGTGTGTGTGAAGACATCTGCCAGGTAATGCCTTCTTTTTACCTCTAATATGCAGAGAGTACCAGGAAGGTTTCAGGTCTGTGCTCCCTCCCTCGCTGTAACATCAGGACACCTAGACAGAAGTGGAGGACCAGGGGTGGGCTACACTATCTACATAGAATGCCTACAGCCCCATTCCCTACTTTGCATAATTATTAATCTTATTTTAGGGGTGAGGCTGCAATGCTTGGTGGCCAATTAGCTTGTATACAGAAGTTATAAGCGGGGCATTATGAGTTAAATATTTCTTTTTTTACCACCTCTAAAAATGTAAACTATGGCTTAATTAGCTCCTTGGGCAGGCAACTTCTCAGTATGGGTTGCCTGCCTGGAGTCTGTGATTGTGGCCGCTGCTTTATAAGTTGTTTCAAGGACTGCAGCTTTACAGGCAGGTATAATTAGAGTGATGCCCATGCTGAACTAAGAGGTGCAGTTGGTTTTGTTACTTGCAGTGACAGAACTTGTGTTAGCAGAGGGGATTTTCAGTGAATGG
Source organism: Neoceratodus forsteri (assembly GCA_016271365.2). Taxonomy (NCBI): domain Eukaryota; kingdom Metazoa; phylum Chordata; order Ceratodontiformes; family Ceratodontidae; genus Neoceratodus; species Neoceratodus forsteri. Next base: position 1,573,594,791 of record CM057453.1, on the reverse strand, counting down.
CAAAGAAAATGGAAACTCAAGGTTGTGAACTTCTGGCTCTTCTCATAAGTATATTACAATTACAAACTCAGGACATAGTGGGGCAGCAACAAGTCTCTGACAATGAAGGTTGATATAAGTTCCACAGAATGCATGGGACAGGGCTGAAGGCCCAGGCTGAGCGGAAAAGCTCCTGTAACAGGGGGATAAGAAGTATAATAAAAAGCATGATACAGGAGATGAAGGCCCATCTTAGCAGACATGAGGGCTGAACTTTAGCAAAATGAGGATATTTTTCAAGCAAAACTTGAGGCATTTGAGACTGCCTAAGTTGAGGTAAAACAAGCACTTTAAGAGGCAAAAGCAAGCCAAGAGACTTGTCAAGCTGAAGGGGAAAAGAACAGTTACTTGCTGTAGCAGCAGATCTTTGAGAAGATCTTCACCATTGGGCCACACCTTTGGAACTATAAGCCATTAGTGTCAGGACCACTTGGAAACTTTGGTTGGTTGGAGGATGCCCGCAATGACATGCAATGTCAGGGTCTGTAAAGTGTAGACATCCCCACTGCTTATCAGCTCCCCTTCAAAGACAAGCTTGGAGAGCCTCTTACCATGAGGAACCAGGAGACCAGACCAGTACCGGGCACAAAAGGAGAAGCATGGGACTGGAAGACACCAGACATAAGGTACTTATGGACACCTCCAGAGAGGCAGTGGACAAACTGTCAGCAAACACCTCAGAAATGAAAAGGGGGAAGGAGAGTGGGTGTGCTGTGGCCCAATGAAGGAGATTTTGTTTGATCTACTGTTACAATAAGTAACTGTTCTATATTCATCAAGGATATCTCCTACATTGGGCTACATCATAGGAATAATTTCCAAGCAGTACATAAGGTATCCAGGGAGGATGGCAGAGACTGACATGCAATCAGGACAGAAGGCCTTGCAAGAACAGTAAGACCAAATCCAGCATGTCTCCGAGAGACAATGTCTAGACTGTAGTGCTCAGTGAAAGTGTGCAGTGTTCCATGCAACAGCAGCCCATATATCAGCTGCAGAAACATTCTGAAAGCAGGCAACAGAAGTGGCCACACCATGTGTAGAGTGGCTTTGCACAGCACCAGGAAGATCCTTACCACACTTCTGATAACAAAACTTAACACAGTGAGTCAGCCATTTGGACAGGTACTGTTTAGTCACAGGGGCACCCTCTTTTCCAGGGATGAATGAGATAAAAGAGCTGAGAGGACTTTCTGCAGTCCTTAGTGCGATCGAGATAGGAATGCAGTGTTCTATGTACATCAAGTGTCTGGAGCAAAGCTTCACCCTAGTTAGCATGCTCGGTATAATACTGTATATAGGAAGGTTTATAGTCTTATTCAAAGTGAAAGCAGAGACTACTTTTGGTAGAAAGCATGGACTGGTGAGGACACCCTGTCCTTGTGGAAAATCCGGTAAGGAAGCTCAAGCATCAGGGTCTGAAGCTCTGAAATCCTACATGTAGAAGTTATGGTGACCAAAAAAATCATCTTCTATGAAAGGTAGTGCATCTCACAAGATGCAGCAGGCTTAAATGGAGCCAGAGTCAACCTCTCAAGGAAGAAACTGAGGTCCCACAGCAGAACGGGTTTACGAATTGAGGGACGCAGGTGCAGAATGCCCTTTAGGAACATACAGGACACTTCCAGCTGTGCCACCATGCACCCATCAATAGGGACATGGTTATCCTGAAATAGCAGCCAAATGCACCTTAATGAAGGAGTACTGTAAACCGGAGCAGATAAAGACAGGAGGTAGGCCAGTACAATATTGACAGGACACATAAATTGGTCCTCTGAACGGGAAACACATCATATGGAGAAGCACTTCAATTTTAAAGCACAGATGTGTTTGTGAAAGGCTTTCTGGCCACTAGAAAGACATCAACTACCTGGGGGAACCCCAAAATGGGCAATGGCTAGGTTTTCAGGAGCCATGTATGCTGTCAGATGATCCCACTGCACCTGAAAAATCCATTGCAGTATGTGCAAATGGAGGCATACAAAGGGTACTGTCACTACGGAAGCAGCCATAAGTTCCAGGAGTTCTAGCATTGTCAGAGCTGAGACATAATGACTTCTGTGTATCAACCGGGCCAGTTCTACTGTATGTGATATCAGCGAAAACAAAACAGTGACAGGAAAAAGGCGGGGCAAAAAGCAGTGACTGTGACACAACAGCAATTGCTGAAATGATGACAACACTGCCACAGTCAGTTTCTGTGGGGGGTTCTGTACCCCGCACCCTCCCATCTATATATAACAAATCCAGAGGAGACACAGCTTGGGGAGGGGGAGAAAACTGTAGGTCACCATTTCGACGATCACTGTTTTCCTAGGTCGCTATTTTTCCCTTGCTGTTTTGCAGTTGCAGTTTTGACACTCACGATCTTGCACTTACGGTTTTCACAGGATACCACTGAACCTGGGAAATAAGGGCATCTGCCCTGTCTGCAGGCAGGAAGGCAATGCCCACTGCCTTTTCTATCACAGCACCAATATACTCGAGGTGGTGACAAGGAACTAGTACATATTTCAGTGTATTTACCATAATAGCCATTTCCTCAAACAATTGCATCATTCTTGACAATGTGTACTGAACCACTACCATGATTGGGGCCTTCAGGAGCCAGTCATCCAGATACGGGAAGACATAAGGCCCTTCCCTCTGAAAGACTGCTGCCACACCCACAAAGCATTTGGTAAATACCTTCGCTGACTTAAAGGTAAGTGTCCTAGCTGGCCCAGTGGCATGGAGGGCTGCGACATCACTGCCTTATCTCATGCCATGCCGGCAGCCTGCATTTGTGGTGCGAGCAGGTTGTCAGGGGTCAGCCGGGAAGGGAGAGGATCGAACATCCGGAGAACAGCTCTCCTCTCCCGTGGAGGGTGGGTTAGCAGTCCCGACAAAATGACTGCCCCCAGGTGGAGGCCTGAGGGCAGAATGGCTTGGGGACACCAATGGAAGAGAGGCTGCTGTGAGACTCCGCAACATGCGTGCGCATCCACACATTAGCATTGGCATGTCATGCCCCAGCAGTGGCGGGAAGGGGGGAAAAACAGAAAAATGGTTGACCTGCAGGATGACATCCATCCTCCACAGGCTCCACACCAGGCCAGCTGGGCACCTTGGTGTCATCCAGGTAAGTCCTGGTGGACACCGGGGTGACGGGGCTGGGGGAACAGTGGAAGGGAGCTGGTTGACTCGTAGGAGAGAAAACTGTGGATAAAAAAAAAAGGTAAGTGTCTTTCGTGTCCAAGGCACTAAGCCAATCCACTTTTTGCAGCAGTGGGATGAGAGTTTGAAGGGACAACATTTAAAGGTTTTTGTATTCGATGAACCAGTTTAGGTCTCTTAGGTTTTATTAATATATTTGCTTTTGTTTACCGGGTGAGCGCACTGCGACCCGGGAGGGTTACAATGGTATAATACATGAACATCAGTTATATACAGGGTTAACATACATTAAGTTCAGGCACATTATATAACATAAAAATAAGGTACATAGATTAAGGCACTTATGTAACATACACATAAGGTACATAGATTACAATTAGATCGAGCACATTGATAGAGTCATCAGTGAGGTACATAGATAACTACATGAGGTGGCAAGCAGACGAGTACAGGAATAGGCGACAGGAGTCTCCCAGCGATCTGGAAGAATACCAAGGTTCAAAGCAGCAGGATCAGTCAGAACAGAGTACAAAGAGCATCAGGCAGATTAACAATCAGGATCGGTCACTTCAGGGTAATAGAGCACCAGTCATGGTATGTCAGATGACACGGGCTAGACCTGCTGGGCAAAGTGCAGGTTATAGCCACGGACTAGCCGCCCAGTGGTAGATATGAAGTGAAAGCAGCTCAGGTACAGAGACAAGTTGAGACTGATTTCAGGAAGCCCCATAGGGAGGTTCTGAAGCAGGAATGTGATGGGGAGGTGCGAGTGTAGGCTGGCAGGGAGTTCCACAGCTTCGATGTGAAGGCAGGGAAGGCCTGGTCGCCTATTCGGGTGCGGGTTTTTGGAACCAGGAGGACCTGAGAGTCGCTGGATCTTAGGTGGTAGAGGGGGAGCTGCAGGAGTGAGGGACAGGGCAAGTGCAGAAGGGGTGGCAGTTCGGATGACATTTGTCTAGAAAGTTGCCAAATACGAACGTGCGATGGTACTCTGGTGGAAGCCACTCCAGCTGGGAATAAAGGTCACATCAATGCGTGAGGCGGGGAGCAGGGAGAGCAAAGTGGCAAACATTGTTGTGCACTGTGTCCCATTTAGAGAGACTGGTTTTAGGGATGTGGGCAAAGGATACAAGGCCATAGCAGAGTGTGGGTAGGAGGACCCCCGTGACAAGGGCCAGTCAAGCTGCTGGGGTGAGGCACGATTTAGCTCTGTAGCCCAGGCCCAGCTTGCAGCTTGTAGATTTGCAGGTGTTGCGGATGTGCAGAATGAGATCCAGCTGTGGGTAAAGAGTTACCCCCAGGTACTTGACCACTTCTGTAACAGGCAGAGGGGACCCATTGGCTCCTAAGATTTTTGGAAGAGCAGGGCAGGCTTTTAACTTGGCAGAGGAGCCAAAGAGCATGACCCGAATCTTCTTGAGGTTAATGGAAAGCTTGTGGTCCTCGAGCCAGGATTGGACATGATTCAAGTCAGAGTTTAACCAGGTGTTTATGGTATTTGGGTCCCGAGATCTTGCCAGGATGACAAGGTCATCTGCGTACAGGGTAGAGTTCCCAAAGGCTGAGGCCGAGGGTAACTCATTTATAAAGAGGGAAAACAAGATGGGTCCAAGGATGGAGCCCTGGGGGACACCACAGGTCACTGAAGCTGGGTCGGAGAGGGCCTTGTTAAAGTTGGTATACTGCTGTCCACCCGAAAGTGTGTGAACCAGGCGAGGGCAGGGGAGGAGAAGCCTAAGGTCCAAAGAGTGAATCGCAGGAGCGAGTGGTCGACCCGGTCAAAGGCTTTGGAGAGATCTATATAGATGGCTCCAAACAGTTTGCCTTGGTCGGTGGTGGACCAGATAACAGAGGTTATCACCGCAAGGGCAGTGGAAGTGCTGTGCCCTTTTCTAAACCCGTGTTGAGCTGGAGAGAGGAGCTCGTAGCTCTGAAGGTAGTGGGTGAGCTGGGAGGCAATCAGTTTTTCAAGTAACTTGCTGATTACAGACAGGATCGCAATAGGGTGATAATTGTTAAGATTTTTTGGGTCCCCTTGTTTGAGGACAGGGATGACCTTGGCCACCTTCCAAACATCCATGATGGTGCCAGAGATTAGGGAGGCATTGAAGATATGAGAGATAGGCCAGGCGAGGAGGGATGCCCTTCAGCAGAGCAGTTTGGGCTCAACACCATCGTGCCCAGCTCCCATGTGAGGAGAGAGACCCGTGAGGAGCCTCTGGGTCTCCTGGACAGTGACTGCTTTTAGGTAGAAGGGAGGATGGCTGGAGGTGGCACTGAGGGAGGGACCAGTGGCCATGGGGACAGGGGGTTGGGAGGAGGAGCAGAGGGTTGGGAGGACAGGACAATCAGGTCAGAGAACTGGTGGTTGAAAGGGTTGGCGACAGTAAGGGGGTTATTGCAACTCGTTCCTTCAATGAGCAGGTCAGAGACCTGGGTTCTGGCAGACCCACCAACTAAGTTTTTAATGTTTTGTTAGAAGCTCTTCTGGTTTCGGGCCATAGAAAGCAGGGCTGACTGGCAGAAATCACTCTTGGCAGAGCGGATGGCTGTTTTACAAGAGTTTCTCAACCGACGATAGTAGAGGTGGTCGGCACGGGAGTTGGAGGACTTGAATCAAGCTCAACATTTGTCTCTTTGCTTCATGAGGGATAGAAGGCCCCCATAGAGCCACTTGGTGACAGCGGCCCTCACCCTTTTTTTGGTGAGTGGGGCGTGTTTATTTTGCAGGGACGCAAAGACAGCGAGGAAGCTGTCGAGGGCCACTGAGAGATCACTTGAGGCAGTGACCTGGGACAAGTCCATTAGATGTAGGTCAGCAAGGTAGTTTTCAATGTCAAAATTGGAATAGTCCCGCATCCTGATCACTTTGCTAGGTATTTTAGGAGAGGAGAGGCCCCATATGCAATAGGTAGGAGAGTGGTCCGAGATGGCATCGGGGAGGATTCTTGAGGTAACTATATTGTCGGGTCTGTTAGTACCCAGTCGATGAGGGATCCCTTCACCCCATGAGAGGGGAGCCTCATAGGCTCAGCAATGAGATGGCTGAGGGCAAGACCAGACAGCAGAGTCTCGAAAGGCTTGGCACTGCCCCCTAGCCAGTACAGATTGAGGTCACCCAGAACAAGCAACTCATTTGAGCCTACTTTGTCCCTGAGACAGTCAAGTAGGGGGACAGCCCAAGTGTTCCTCCCTTTGGAGGGTTATAGGTGCAGACCATAGGTTCAGTAAAGGACGCAGATCTCCTGTCTTCTTGGGAACCAGATAGTATCTTGAATAAAACCCTTTGTTCCTTTCTTGGGAAGAAATGGGTTCAATTGCTGTCTTGTGAATTAGTGACTGTATTTCTCCTCTCAGGAGGTACAAGTGACCCAGACGATAATGAGAAGGAGGTGGAGGATGAACTGGAGAGGTGGACAGCAACTCTAGAGCCTGCTCCATTTCCACTATTTCCAGGACCCACTCATCCATGGTGATCTCCCTGTTTTGACAGATGATGGAAGGTCCATCCCCACACTTGCACTCTGGGAGGCAATAGTGGAAGGGGAGGAAATGGAGAGTCAAAAGGTACTAGGAGCAGCAGGGCCACCTTGACCAATACCCTTAGATGCCCTGGTATGGGCACCAGGGTTGGGGGAACCCAGAGGGAACCTCCTCCAAGACCATGTGATAGAAACATAGAAACATAGAATTTGATGGCAGATAAGGACCGCTTGGCCCACCCAGTCTGCCCATTTCCCTACCTAATGGATAAGCTGCAGATCCTAGTTAACCAGCAGCCTACTTCTTTCTACCCCAACCCCCTAGAATTGCCTTATGGCTGTCCCATGCATGCTTCAATTCAACCACTGTTTTTGACTCCACAACCTCCTCCGGAAGGCCGTCCATGCATCCACAACCCTCTCTGTGAAAAAAAATACTCGTGACATTACCTCTGAGACGCCTCTATCTTCAAATTGTGCCTCTTTTTCTTGTACACCTCTTTTTGAAAGATGCTACCCTCTTGGACTTTGTTGATTCCCTTGAGGTACTTGAAAGTTTCTATCATGTCCCTCCTCTCTCTCTTTCCTCGAGGCTATACATATTAAGCTCCTTTAGTCTCTCTTCATATGTCTTCTGGTGCAGACCCTGCACCATTTTAGTTGCCCTCCTCTGGACAGCTTCCATCTTGTCTATGTCCTTGTGGAGATTGGGTCTCCAGAACTGCACACAGTACTCCAGATGGGGTCTCACCAGCTGTCTGTACAAAGGATAACAACTTCCTGTTTTCTACTGGTGATGCCTCTCCCTATGCATCCCAGTATCCCCCAGCCCTCTTACTGCCCTCTCACATTGCTTGCCCACCTTTAAGTCATCTGATATGACTACCCCAGGTCCCTTTCCATTTTTGTTGTTGTTAGTATCTCACCCCCACTGTGTACTCTTCCCCTGGGTTTTTGTTTTCCAGGTGCATTACCTTGCACTTCTTAGCATTAAATCTAAGCTGCCATACATTTAACCATTCCTCTAACCTTGCCAAGTCCCTTCTCATCCTTTCCACCCCACCTTGTGCATCAACTCTGGTGCAGATCTTTGTGTCATCTGCAAAGAGACATACTTTTCCTTCCAGTCCCTCTGCAATGTCACTTATAAAGACACTGAAGAGGACCGGTCCTAATACTGAACCCTGCGGCACCCCACTAGTAATCCCCCTTTCTTCAGAGTGGACTCCATTTACTATTACCCTCTGTGTCCTGTTCTCCAGCCAATTATTTACCCAGGCTATCATCTTGGGACCAACTCCCAGGCTGGCTAACTTGTATATTAATCTTTTGTGTGGGACTGAGTCAAATGCCTTGCTAAAGTCTAGGTAGGCCATGTCCACAGCCCCTCCCTGATCTACTACTTTGGTCACCCAGTCAAAGAAATCTATTAGATTCGTCTGGCATGACCTTCCTGCTGTGAATCCATGCTGCCTTGGTTCCTGTGCCCCTCTGGCCTCTAGGTACTCGACAATTCTTTCCTTCAGAAGTGATTCCATCATTTTCCCTATCACTGAGGTTAAACTAACAGGTCTGTAGTTTCCTGTTTCTGCCCTGCTCCCACTTTTGTGAAGGGGAATCACATCCGCCCTCCTCCAGTCCTCAGGTACCACCCCATCCTCCCATGATTTATTAAAGAGGGTAGTCAGTGGTGTCACTAGTTCTACCCTTAGTTCTTTTAGAATTCTGGGATGAATCCCATCAGGCCCCATTGTTTTGTCCACCTTCAGTTTTAAGAGTTCTTTCAGAATCCTTTCTTCTGTAAATGGGCTGGTATCAACTTCTGTATCTAGAGTGTTTCTATTGTTTGTTTTAGGTACCTCCCCCTCTTCATTTGTAAATACTGAGCAAAAATATTTGCTTAGTATCTCTGCCTTTTCACCATCACCCTCTGCCCACCCTCCCTTTATTAAGCCTCACTATCCCTCCTTTAGTCTTCCTTCGCTCCCTGATGTACCTAAAAAAGGTTTTATCCCCCCTCTTAACTGAGTTGGCTATCTTTTCCTCAGTTCGGGCCTTTGCTGTTCTGACTGCCTTCCCAGCTTCCTTTTGCTTTAACTGATACAATTCTCTGTCCTGCTCCTTCTGTGATTCCTTGTACTTTCTGAATGCTTTCTTTTTCTCTTGAACCTTCACTGCCACTTCCTTTGAGAACCATAGTGGTCTCTTATATCATTTTGTTTTGTTTATTTGCTTCACACAAAGGCTTGTTACCTCTGTGATGGCAGTTTTTATTATTCCCCATTGTTCTTCCACCCCTTCTTCCTGCCCATTTGCTAGTGCATTCCTTAGGCATTTACCCATCTTGGCAAAGTCAGCCCTCCTGAAGTCCAGTACTTTTGCCTCTGTATGGCTTGACTCTATTGCTGTGTTTATTGTGAATCATACTGTTCGATGGTCACTAGTTCCCAGATGGCTACCCACTTCTACATCTGTGATCCTCTCTCCATCTCCATTTGAGAGGGCCAGGTCTAAGATTGCTCTCTCTCAAGTGGGCTCCAATACTAGTTGTCTAAGGCATGCCCCCTGTAGGGCATCTAGAATAACCCCACTCTTAGAAGTGGCTGCTACAACTGCACTCCAGTTAACATCTGGCATATTCAGATCACCCATCAGCAATATCTCCCCTTTATCTGCCATTCTAAGTATACTTTCTATCATTTCCTTGTCCATTTCCTCCCCCTGAGAGGGGGGGTCTGTATACAATCCCTGTGCAGATCGTAGTGATTGCTGAAAGTAGACACAGCCACCACATGCCGAAGGCCTACAAAATGAGCCTTTACCATATCCCCTGGCAGACTGAAGGTTCAGGGATTTAATTGACCTTAAAGTCATTTTGGATGACTGAAGTTCCCTGACAGCATTTTCAACATTGGTCTCAAACAGCTTGGATACCCTGAAAGGGGCATTCCATACAGCTTGTTGTACATCAGTAGCAAAGCCAGGTACTCTGAGCCTGGAACATCTCCAAAGGCATATGCCAGAGGCAGCAGCCCTGACACAAGCATCAGAGGAATCATCTGCAGATCATAACAGTTGCTTTTCAGTATCAATATCAGCTGAAGCAGCTTTACTCAATTAGTCCTTTGCAGGACTATCAGACAAAGCCTGAAGAGTAGATATAGCATCATTTTGATATTTAATTATGTAGGCCTCATAATTTCCAATTTATAGGCCTAATGATGCAGAGGCATAAGTTCTTTTTCCCAACGTCTATCCTTTTTTTTTTCTATATGTAGTTTTTATGGTATTTTTACATTTTTCTCCACGTAACCCAGCCCCCTACCTTAGACACGCACACGCATGTGAAGGCATACATACGCCATGTTTCGAGGTACCCCACCCACTACATGTCACCCACACCACCTACACTGACCACCGGGCCTCAACCTGGTCACAGCAGGACTACGGGGAGGGGACGGCGACTACCCTCCAGAGAGGAGAGCTGCCTTCCGGCTGCTCAATCTTGCTTCGACCCCCCCCATGCCGGCTCCCCAATGACCCGAGTCCGTTCTCAAACCTGGGTCGCCAGCATGGCACGAGGTAAGGCGTCAACATCTAGCCTTCTGGAGTCTTTGTCAGGAGGCAAAATACTCATGTGTCTAGGGACCCTAGAGTGATCATGAGCAGCCTTGATAACCACAGAAATAAGTTTCAGGCTGTGAAGTATAATAAGGCTTAACAGACAAAGCAAGGTACTGTTTATCAGCCTTTCTAGGCACTGCAGGCAAGGTATTAGGACCTCTGCCCAGCAGCAAAGGTAGCATCTTCTAATGCAGGATAAACTGGAGCACTACAATAGACGGTGTAGCTGTAACCTCCAAGAACACCATTAAATGTCTTTTACTGGAGTCTTCTTCTTCTTCCTCAAAGTCCATGACATCTTGGATTTGTCTGAGCAAAGCCTGGAAGGATGGTTCTAGAGAAGGAGACCTGGGGTTATAAACACCAGAGTCCTCACTACATGATGAAAGGGTGGAACTGTAGGTAAACTGCCTTCATAGGGATCTTCAGACTGCTCCTCATCTTCCAATTCCATCCTCATCCATATTACATTCCACCTTGTCGTCATCTGGAATGACAACTGGGGCAATTGATGGAGCCAGAAATGGAGGTATAAGTAGTCTGCTTTTAGATCCTGTCAACAATGAGAATACGGACAGGGGAAGCCCAGTCAATGGGACATTAGTTATCATTATTGGAAGCAACAGTTACAAGCACTGGATTAGTTCTGAGAATGGTGCAAGCAAAACAGGTGAGTCATCAGTGCCCATTAAAGAGACTTGGACTACCAGTGTTGATGGAGCAGACCTTGACAACAGAGGCTGCATACTGTCTGTATTAGGTCTGGCAGTACCAGAGCCAGGCTCTGACCTTGATGTCTCAACAATGGTCAGGAGAGCTGTAGTCATCGCTGTTGGAGTGGATGATGATTAGTATTTACCCTCCTTTAATGGAGACCTCAACCTCACTGGCAAAGCAGGATTTTTATCTCTATGCTTGTGTTGCTGGCTGGAGGAGAAGGGTTTCGATCAATGACTTGTTTTTTTCTTTACCCTACTTCAAAGTGCTTGACAACCATGGTGATGACAGCATTGCCGAATACCTAGAAGTATGCTTCCCGGTGGCAGTCAGGTGTGTAGGACAAGCCGGCTTGAAGTCTGTGGACTTGGCTTGCACTTCCATGGCCTTTATGGCGATTAAGGTTTGTACAGCCTTCTTTTGGCATCTTCTTGTGGCCTGGATTAATCCCTGGTAGATCTTGCAGGCCCTTATGTTGTGGGGCAGGCTCAAACAGTAGATACAAACAGTGTGAGCATCATCCTTGTAGGTCTTGTAACCACAGGTACAAAAGCTAAATAAAGGTTCTTTCAACATCGGTATACAGGGATGACGTCAACAAGTTAGTTAAATTAGAAAAATAACAAAAGTGAAGGAACACCGGCAGTGTTTCTCTGCAGGTCTGGCAAGCAGTAGTTGGCAGAAAAAGGAGTAAGAAGCAGTAGAGCCACTCATGTCTTATAGGCATTGACGTGGCATGTCATCATGGGCGGCCCCCAGATAGCAAAAGCTTCCAAGTGGTACTGATTAGTTCTTATGGATGGTGCTATGCAACAACAATTTCAGACCATTCAAGGAGAAATGGTGGCTGCTGTACAGAGGACAGAAGGTACTCTTCATAAGGAACCTGAGGCTGTACACAAGTGGACCAAGCAGAAATGGAAAAGAGGGCTCAGAACCACCTACAACAGCAGAAGAAACTGGTGAAAGGTTATGAAAGAGCTCTAACCTCTAATGTTATTATGAAGTCAGTAGTTACACTGGAAATGATTAGGAGGGGCAACTCTCACATGTAGGTTTTTAGGTGGGGTACTACCATTTGGAGGCAGTGGAACTCTCCTACAATATTCAGTGATGATAGATGGCAGAGGTGCAAAAACTCTCAGACAATTTTTTGAGAGATGGTGGAACTGAGTTCATGTGGGCTCCTGCCCAAATAAACCACTGTGTGAGTTAAGTGACCCAAAAGACTAACCTAGAGTTAGCCCCTCTTCACACCATAGAACTACTTTTGAAAATTGTTTTCAAAACCAGTTTAGTGAAACCGGTTAAATGGATCCATGTTATGCAGTAACCATTCTTGATAACAGTTCAGTGTATGCACATTGCTGGTGTTCAACCTGTTTGTCCTGTAACCATTTTCTATTAATTCCAACACACAGAACTATGATTGCCTGTCTAGACTGCAGATAGAACTGTTTTTGTTAAACCATTACAGTTTAAACCATTTGACCCCCATCTATACGTGTGAGTGAAACTATGCTAGCTTTAAAAATGCTTTTAAAAATGGTTTTAAGACTAGGTACTATACCTAGCAGGGTTTAAAAACATTTGTATTAAAACATTTTAAGGGGCTTGCAGCCTGGGCGTAAATGGTGATAGGTAGATTTAAAATGCTTTAAGGCACTTAAAACATTTAAACAAAAGTAAAAAGCAGAGCTCAGGCTTGAAACCGGAAAGAATAGACCCTTAATGCTTGGGTGCCTGATTAAAAAACACATTTAAAAGGTGCTGCTTCACAAGAACCATCGCCAAATGTTTTCGAGCACCTCCTCTGTGCTCTTTCTCAAGGCACGGGTAACTGTGGGCAGGTAACTACTTAATTAGTGAACTCTTAATGTGACAGTGCTATTCCACAAAACTTTGCAGTACTTACATACATATATGCCATATATCAAATATTAAAAGACATCCAAACATTGTACTATGCTATACCTCAGATTGAATTTATTTTGTCACTAGCAGAATATGTACTGAAGTGTAATGTCTTTAAATTTGGGAAAGATTTCTATTTGCAAATAAAAGGGACAGCAATGGGAGCTGTATTTGCACCCACATATGCCAACATTTATCTGGCAGATTGGGAATCAAAATATGTAGGGAATCAAAATATGTATATGATCAAGAAAGAAACCCCTTTTACAAACAGCTAGACCTACAGTGGCGTGAAAAAGTATTTGCCCCCTTCCTGATTTTCTCTATTATTGCATATTTGTCACACTGGATGTTTTCAGGTCTTTAGAGAAAATGTAATATTAGATAAAGGGAACCTGAGTGAACAAATAACACTTGTTTTTTTTAATTTCACTTATTTAATGAAAAAGTTAACCAACACCAACTGGCACTGTGTGAAAAGTAATTGCCCCTACACTTAATAACTGGTTACAACATTTAGCTGCAATGACTGCAACCAAACACTTCCTATAATTCAATATCAGTCTTTCTCACATCGCTGTGGAGGAATTTTAACCACTCTTCCTCGCAAGAACTGCTTTAATTCAGAAACATTAGGTAGGTTTTCGAGCATGAACCGCTTGTTTCAGGTCCTGCCACAGCATCTCTATTGGGTTTAAGTCTGGACTTTGACTAGGCCACTCCAAAACTTTAATTTTACTTCTTTTTAGCCATTCTGATGTGGACTTGCTTTTTGTGCTTTGGATCATTGTCTTGCTGCATGACCCAACTACGCTTCAGCTTCAGCTGACGGAAGGATGACGGACATTCTCCTTAAGAATTTTCTGGTACAGAGCAGAATTCATGGTTCCTTTAATTATGGCAAGTCATCCAGGTCCTTAGGCAGTAAAGCATCCCACACCATCACACTACCACCACCATGTTTGACTGTTGGTATGGTGTTCTTACTGTGGAATGCTGTGTTTGCTTTACGCGAGACATTATGGGATCCATGTCATCCAAAAGTTCCACTTTGGACTATCTGTCCATAGAACATTTTCCCAAAAGGCTTGTGGATCATCCAGGTGCTTCTTGGCAAATGAGAGCGGCGTGCTTATGTTCTTCTTGGTTAGCAGTGGTTTCCCTTTGCTACCTCACATGAAGCCCATTTTGCCCAGTCTCTTCTGATTGTGAAGTCATGAACACTGACCTTAGCTGAGTCAAGAGAAGCCTGCAGTTCTTTGGATGTTGTTTTAGGATCCTTTGAGACTTCCTGGGTGATTTTACACTGCTCCTTGGAGTAATTTTGGCAGGCCGCCACTCCTGGGAAGATTCACTACTGTTCCAAGTGTTCCCCATTTGGAGATTATGGCTCTCACTGTGGTTCGATGGAGTCCCAGAGCCTTAGAAATAGCTTTGTAACCCTTTCCAGACTGATAGAGGGCAACAATTTTTTTCTGATCTTTTCAGGAACTTCCTTTGATCATGGCATAATGTGCTTGTTGAATCTTTGTGCTGGCAACGTGACTCTGATGGTAAGGGCAAAATAAGTGAGGTTTATATTGAGCAGGGCTAGCTGTAATCAAGCCTGACTGTGTTCAATCAGCTGACTCTAATTATCCCTTTAATTGGGTTGATTTAACTAGGGGGCAATTACTTTTCACACAGTGCCAGTTGGTGTTGGTTAACTTTTTTCATTAAATAAATGAAATAAGTAAAAAAAAAAAGTGTTATTTGTTCACTCAGGTTCCCTTTATCTAATATTATATTTTGTCTAAAGACCTGAAAACATCCAGTGTGACAAATATGCAATAATAGAGAAAATCAGGAAGGGGGCAAATACTTTTTCACGCCACTGTATATAGACATTACATACACAACCTCCTCATGGTGTGGAAAGGGACACTGTTGGAGCTGCATTTGTTTGTTAATTACTTGGAGTCAACAAATTCTAACCTTTAAATTCTCTATTTCAGTCAGTCAGCAAATATTGACTTCATAGATTTAAGAATTGCATAGAATGGTACACCAGAAATGGGAGTCATAACTGAGCTTTTTCACAAAAATAAGGATAGAAACACACTGTTGCATTATACCAGTTGTCATCCAAGACACATGGTCAAAAACATCCCTTTCAGCCAATTCACAAGGCTTAAAAGAAACTGCTCAACTGAGCAAGCTCTTAGTGCTGGCGTGGCTAATATGTCACAATGTTTTAAAGACAGCGGTTATAATGATGTTTGCATTGAAGCTGCTAAACAGCAAGTTGGTAGTCTGCCTCGGGATGATCTTTTAAATAAACATAAACAAGGATCCAGTAACCGAAGCAATTTAATGAAACGGATGAACTTTGTGACAACTTTTATGCCACAAGCTTATGCAGTGCGAGGTATTGTTTTTAAACATTGGCATGTCCTCCAGCTAGAACCAAAACTGAGAGATTGGACTGAGTCAAAACCGCTTATGACTTACAGAAGAGGATGCAAGATTGGTAATCGAGTGGTAAGGAGCCAGTGTATATACCAAAGGAAACACAGATTAAAAAACCTTTGCCATGTGGGACTTCAAAGTGTAACAACTGTAGATACATAGATACATAGACAGTGTCGGCAGATAAGGGCCTATGGCCCACCCAGTCTGCCCATTTGAGCCTGTAAGTTCAGTTTGTTTTCCTAGAACTCTGTTGCACCTTATCCCTGACCTCCAGAATTCCTTTATGTCTATCCCATGCATTCTTAAATCCCGTGATTGTTTCAGCCCCCACCACTTCCTCTGGCAGGGTGTTCCACTTGTCCACCACCCGTTCTGTGAAGAAATTCTTTCTCATGTTTCCTCTGAATCGTCCTCCCTCCAACTTCATCCCATGCCCTCTAGTCCTGGAACATCTTTTTCGCTTAAAAATAGTGTTTTCCTGCACCCTGTTCCTCCCTGTAAGATACTTGTATGTCTCTATCATATCCCTCTCTCCTCCTCTCCTCCAGGGAGTACATGTTCAGTTCCTTCAACCTGTCTTCATAGGACTTGTGATGCAATCCATGCACCATCTTTGTTGCCCTCCTCTGAACCTTCTCTACCCTGTCTATGTCCTTACGTGGGTATGGTCTCCAGAACTGTACACTGTACTCCAGGTGGGGCCTCACTAGTGTCTTGTATAGCGGAATTATGACCTCCCTTTCCTGCTGGTGATGCCCTGCCTATACATCCCAGCATCCTATTTTGCTTTACCTGCTGCCTTGTCACACTGTTTCCTACCTTGAGGTCATCAGAGATGACAACCCCAAGATCCCTTTCCTGCTTGGTGCATGCTATATCCTCACCCCCAACTGATATACTGTGCCAGGGTTTTTGTGCCCCATATGCATTATCTTGCACTTCTTTGCATTGAATTTCAACTGCCAAACCCCTGACCATTCTTCAGTTTCTGCAGGTCACTTCTCATTCTGTCTACACCCTGGTGTGTCTACTCTGTTACAGAGCTTTGTGTCATCAGCGAACAGTGAAATTTTGCCTTCTAGATCCTGCGCAATGTCACTGATGAAGATGTTGAATATGACCGTCCCAGCACTGATCCCTGTGGTACCCCACTGGTCACTCTTTCCTCTCATGTGAGGACAGCCATTTACCACCACCCTGTGTCCTGCCACCCAGCCAGTTACCTACCCACCACACTACTGTCCTGCCCCCACCCATATTCCCCAGTTTGTGTAATAGTCTTCTATGTGGCACAGTGTCAAAGGCCTTGCTGAAGTCCAGATAGGCCATGTCCACTGCCCTCCCCTGATCCACCTCCCTAGTCACCCAGTCAAAAAATTCAATGAGGTTGGTCTGACATGACCTCCCCCTGGTGAAACCATGCTGCCTTGGGTCCTGTAGTCCATTGACAACCAGATGTTCCACCAATCTCTCCTTCAGTAGTGTAACTGTAACTTTTGTAAATACATTGCAGTCAGTAGTAACACTTTTGAAGATCCTCCAATGGCAAGTGTCATCAAATAAAATCATTAATTAACTGCAATACAGAATATATTGTACATAAGGCCATCTGTGTATGCAAAAGTTTCTATACTGGCAAAACAAGAAAGTGTAAACAAAGAATTAGTCAGCATCTTGGAGCAGCAGAGAAGAAGGATGGCAAAAATGCTCTTGCACAACATCTAATGATTAATGGATCACAACACCACTTTGTATTTCAAGGTGTGAAGAGCATTCAGGCCCCAGCAAGGGGCGGTGATAGGGACAATATTTTGTTGCAGAAAGAAAGTTGTTGGCAATATACCCTAGGAGCAATATATTGCAATGGTTTGGGAGTTAAAAAGTTTCAACTGACTCCATTTTTGAAAAAAAAACTTGAAACAAAATTTAAATATATCCATTTTTTACAAGTGAATTTTATGAAATACATAGTTCAGATATGAAATGAGATGTGCATATTTTTTGGTATCCTTGCCATAATTTATCTATTGTTTGGTAAAATACACATCTTTAGAACTTTGGTACATGCTTTAGGTTATATGCACAGTGATATCTAGTGTTTATTCATAGTAGAGTAACATGTTTTTTAAATGAATGTGGATCTGTTTATAATGATATTTGGTGCTAAGATACTATCAATATATTTATATTTATTAGTTTTTCAACTTTAGTTATCTCTTTTCCCTTCCCTCCTTCCCCCCTTCCCTCCCCCCTTCTGTTTCTTTCTGTTTTTTACAGTCATTAGTTTGACCTCCTGCACGTGGCAGTCAACAATTATTTATCTTTAATGTATGCTGTACATTTTTATATTTTTACTTGTTGGTTCATTCGGGGTGCTGGGCATACTATAGTATAGTACAATGTTTGGATGTATTTTAATATTTGATATGTGGAATATATTTATATAATTACTGGGTTCTGTTTTTTCCTATGGAAAAAAACGTGCATTAAATACCGTAACACCTGAGTAGGTATCACGGCATTCACATAGCTTTTTCCATAGGAAACTGCTCGAAACGCAATACAGTTTGAAACTATGAAAATCAGTCTGTGCCAACTTCACTCAGCCGTAAACACTCACTTCCTCTTTTACCATAGTCCCTAACGAATCTCCCTCTGAACTCTGCCCTTTCATCTGCAGGTCACAAGACTCAAACCAGGTAGCAACACCCATAGCAACGTGAAAAAAAACACCTGGATGATTTAAATGGACGTTTTTCTTGTTTATCTTTATTGTTACAGTTAGTTTAATTTACCAAAGCACTTAATTTACCATTTAATTTTTGAATTGAAGGTATACATTGTAAAAATAAACAAATTCAACTATGCAAGGTAAGACTCCACTTTCTTCATTTTCGCAAATGTCACTGTGAGGAAAAAATGTAACCCTTCAATTATATAACAAAATATGGGGTGCAGTGTGTTAACTCAAATTTAACACATACCCTTGTTGTTGGATGGCTATCATAAACCCCTCAGTCTTCGCCCTTGGGGTTTATGTGCCATCCAACAACTCGTGTGTGTATTAAATTCTCATAACACACTGCACTCCATACTTTATCCTATATGTAAGTACTGCAGAGCTTTGTGGAATAGCACTGTCACTTTAAGATTTCACTACTTAAGTAGTTACCTGCCCACAGTTACCCACGCCTTGAGAAGAAGCACAGAGGAGGTGCATGAAAATGTTTGGTGGTGTAAGCAGCATCTTTTAAGCTAATAAAAATGTGGTTTTGAATCAGACACATACATTAGGGATCTTTTCTCTCCAGTTTCAAGCCTGAGCTCTGCGTTTTACTTGTGTTTGATTGCAGCTCAGCTAAAGATCTGGTTGACGCCTGTTTTCTGCTACTTAGAATATTTAATAGTCCAATGTGAACAGGGCCTTAGAGTCTTAGGTGATCTGTTATACAGCAAGTTTATTAGTGTAGTACAATATTTTTCAGTTCTCAAAGTGGACTGTAAAGCAAGGGGTACAATCAGAAAAAGTTCAGAGCACGACCACTGCTAAAGGTGCTTCTCATTAAAATACACTCAGTATGGCACTGCAAAGTACAAGCAAAAGAAAACGGAGCACACACACCGGAGGAGTTTGAGAACAAACTGTTATTTAAATGCCATTCGGGGTGTTCTCCAAAGTAGTGGTTAAATACACACTACATGAATATTCATGATCCACATTGTGATACACATGAGCAATGTGCTGCCTTGAGGACAGTGATTATGCTAAGCACTTCTACATTTCCTTGTGTTTCCCAATAAAGTGCCAGTGCAAGATGTGAATAAAATTAAGATATATGGAAAGACAGAGATGAGAAAACAAGTTGGGGGATCGGGGTAAAAACTTGGTATTGGTCACCAATAGCTTCCCCAGTTTTACATATTTTCAGATGCCAAAATGGCTATTATTAGGTAACAGATTTCCAAATTTTTACCATATTTTATGGACCAAGATGCTATAGGTGACTTACCCATTCCCAAGCTGAGGGTGTCTAGAACACAGCTACCAATGCCTATAAAATGTATTACTTAATGTTAGTGTAACCAGCTTGGGAACAAATTATCACACCAATTATAGAAGGAGGGTATAAGGGGAGGAGTTGGGGGGTTTGGTAGGGTGGGCAGAAATGGAATAGTGGGGTGAACGCACTTCCTTTTATACAATAACTTTCATATTAGATTATAATTTAACAAATAAATAAACACAAGCTTCAAACCATTAATGGCACTAATATACAGAAATAGTTTGCTAAATGACAATTGATTTCAAATGTGAAAACATAGGAACGAATCTGGCACATGTCTCCTCAGAGAGTTCATACCCAAAATAAGTTAGGACATATATATAGAATGTGCAATAACAGATTCCAAAAATTCCCTTTAAATACATAAACACAACACCATAGTCAAAAATAAGTGGCATATGAAAAAGGTCCTTAGTAACAGTGTGAAAACACAGGAGTATATCAAACCCCGGGAAAATCCATCTGAAAAAAGATGTAGTGAGAAGAAAGGGATAGTGAGGATAGAAAGGAAGCTGAGGAAGGAGAACAGGAAGAAACCCCAAACAAAAATAGATAAATGTGGTAGAAAAATAGAAGAATGGTGAGGGAGGGAGGGAGGAGGGGATGGGGGTGTATGGGAGGGTTGAATCCTTCCAAAATCAGCTTTATATATTTATGGATCCTGACTGCTAATGATGCACTCATTGCATTTCTGCGTATTTGTAAATAATACTTCCAATCAAATTGAAAGTAACTGAGGTGTAGGGCAAATGAAAGCAGTGTGAAGACAAATGACTAAGGAGCACTTCTGAGTTCCTAAAGGTGGGCAAGCCTTGATTTTCTGAGGAAGAGCCGAGCCAGAGACGAGCCAAGGGTCTGGATTGGCTCTAACAGCCAAATCACGAGCCGAGCCAAAGGGTAAGGCAAATACAAATATTTGCCTGTCAAACTGATCTCTGACAGAATGACATGGATTGTAGTATGATAACTGTGATGCAACACGCACACACACACGTCCCCACCCCCACCCCCAGCTCTGCTTATATACCTACAATAAACCAAGGAAAGCCAGCAACAGAATGATGCTCTAAATACACAATGATAAAGATCAGTGGTTTTCACTATTTACTAGGATAGAAGCCAGTTTAACAAGCATATTTTAAAAAATTCACACCGGATGTATGCAAGCAATGTCTAAAAGTATATATTACACTCTCAATAAATTAGGATATTACGCTTCCAACAGGAACCCTAGTATGTTCATCTCCAGTTTTGCCCATTCAGATCTCCCTGCCCTGGCCCCTGCTGTGAGAGACTGCAACCTAATTGTTAGAGCATAGAGCTACCTGTGAACCTGCAGACTCAGCTCTGAATCCCAGTACAACCCACCTACTGCACACAGCGTAAACAAGTTAAGCACATTCTGGCACATCCACATATGGGAGCGGTACAGCACTGTCAGTCAGCTGGCTCCTTCCCCCTGACCTGATTCAGTATATCACTTTATCCAAACAGTCCCCTTTCACTCCCTGTCTCTGCTGATGTCCGATCCCTAGTCCCCCAACCACTGCCTAGAATTCACAGCATGGTACTCGCCACAGCCAAAACTGATTGACTTCACCATCAATGGAACAGTCATGGTGCAATACAGTATGAACACGGCAACACATCTTGTAGTATCAATGCCACTCAAACACAGACCAGCAAGGGTACTACAGAAGTGGGTGGGCAATACTGCTATCTCCGCAGTTCGAGCTTCTCATCTGCCATGAGGCACCAGAGTCCTGCACCCAAAAGCAATTCCAATTGAACACCACTCATAAATGTAAGAGCACACTGCACTGAGATCCACCAGCCCGCAAAGCCATGAGAACGGGAGTCCTTCCTTCCAGACTTGCAGGGACCACTACCTGCTGTTACTGCTACCTCCCTGCTTGCCCAACTGACAGTGGTGCTGCCACTGCCGAGATGGGCAGGTGAACTTGTTGGGGAATGATGGAATGTAAACCCCTACCTGTGGCAGGCGGCAGGATGTCAGGCTGCAATAGACCATTGAGACAAGGGAGCTCTCAACCTACTGCTGCCACCCACATTTTCTGAAGGATGCATTGCAGCATATGTCAGAGGCCAGGACTGGGATTATTCATCTAACTGTAGTCATTCAATTAAAGCGACCAAAGGTCTTAGCAGGTCTAGAAACATTACAGGTGGGTGGTCCAACCAAGTCTACAATCAGCAGTCGAGAGGCAACAGGGCACTTAAGCTAGGCCAGCATGGCATTTTTAAAAGAAAACTATTGGGTTTATTACTTTATTATAAAATAACAAAAGGAACGCAGTGAGTAAACTATCTCTAAAGGGGGGGTCAAAAAAAAATTGCATGATTGAACTGATGAGTATTTATTGTGGATATTTGTTTTAATCGAAAACAGCCATTTAGAACAATCGAAATAAAGTTAATTCTGTTCTAACTCAAGAATTTTCCATTACTAACTGCTGATGGTTGCCTCAACTTTGCACAATTTCCCATTACATAAGTAAGCAATAATACCCGACAGGGTGGGCATTATTGGGAAATACTGGACCGCCCAGGGGCGTAATGAGGCCAGACGCCACAGGCAGAGGGCCTTATAGCCCCTGGATGGTCCGGTATTTCCCAATAATGCCCACCCTGGAGGGTATTATTGCACTTAGAAAATGGCTTTCTTAGTAAGTTTTAATGAAGTGGTAAAAAAAGAGGAAATGATTATAAAAAAATGAATAACATTAGCACAAACAAAAGTATTGAAAAAGTAGTACATGTTTCTTTAAGGCTGTTTCAGGTCCTGTTGCTACTCCCCACAGCTATCACCCCACGCGCAAATACACACCCACGTGAAGAAGAAATCCAGTAGCAGTTTGTGGACATCGTTTTTAAGTTTTGTAGTGTTTTTGTAAGATTTTTTTTTTTAATTGGTCTGCAGTTGCATATTGCATCTGTTGAGCGCGTGACCTGTGGATAACAAGTATCTGCCATGAGGAACAGACCCGAGGTAAATGATGTGTTTATTTTAAATTGGATCGAATAACTGTGGGAGCATTGTGCTTTAAGGGAGTTCTGGCATCTGTGGAGGTAGCATGGTACAGTTTTAAAAATCTTGCTTCTCACCGAGAAGCTGTTCGGAGCAACGGCTTCATTTTAATTCCGGTTAAGCTCCGTACTGTGAGAGTGCGGTCAGGAGAGTGCAGCTGTGAGAAAAAAAACATTTTGTTACTCTTCCTGAACTGCAGAATAAGTGCAGTGTTTTTGGTTTTTTTTTATGAAGAGGGAGCAAGCTTATACTGAAGGAGCGAGTGTTTGGGGGGGTGTCCAGTAGCTCTCACTAAGCGAGAGAAAAACATGGCGGGGATCTGTAATTTAATCAGTTGCTTTCAGCCATTTACAAACTAGGCTGAGCACTCTTATACAAGGGTATGTAGTGAGGTGGCACTTGGGCTGGCACTTACTTTTAGGTGGGCATCTATTAAGAAATAAATGCATAGCTAGGAGGCTGTATCAGCCAATCAGGATCTAGAATCCATTCTGGCCATTTTCTAAAAATGATTATACCTACTAACTGCTTTTAAATGGACATAATACGGTTCCGTATTTTAAATTACCTCACAGTCATTCACTGGCTGCCTGGCCTCCTCCAAGTTGTCAGATATCTGTCGGGGGGGGGTTTCAGCAACTGCACACAGCTTGAGCTTTTGATTACTAATGATTAATTTCAATTATAGATAGGTTTGAAGTGATGCCTAGCTTTAAATTAGGCAATGCTGTGAAATTCGAATCTCCAGCTGCGTTCTGATCTCTGTGCTATTTCAGCACAAGATAATCTCTCTGAGAGAAGGCGAAGACGTTAGTTGTTCACTGTCCCACACCCACTTACCTCCTAAGGTTGCCAACACTGAATTTCAAAAATAAGGGACAGGCACCCCCCGCCCCTTGTGTGCCCCCTACCCTTGCGCCCCAAGCTGGCCCCTCCCCTCCTCCCTGGTTCACAAACCCCCAAACAAGCGCCTCCTGTCCTCATCATCCGACTGCAGTATGACATAACAAGAGTGCAGTGTCTGTGCCTGCCCTGGTGGCATCTGCACCCAGCCAGGGACACAGTGGTACTGTCCCAGCAGCACAAAACATTGGTGTCGACTACAGACTTCCATTCCACTAACTTCCTTCGGACAACGAATGGAGTCAGTGGTACCACTGTGCTAAAGCCAGCAAAAGCACTCTTCAACCACTGAGTTAAACAGAAGTAATTTCTGTCTTGTTTGTTCCCACAGGGCAACTCTCACTCCAGCGGCTGGTAGCTTTTCTACAGGCAGCACTTCAAAATTAAATCATGCCTGTGGTGAAAAAAAGAAAAGGTGGCCCTTTTTTATTGAGTTACACAGGTTTGAATGCCTGAGAGCCACTGGAGCATCTATTTATTTATTCTATGCAGCTGCACGCCGATTGCCACATTGCCAATGCCACTTGACTTACTTACCTTTCAGTTTTCTTGTCAGGGCTCTCAGTGCTGGAGCTGGTTACTGAAACTTTGCACTGTTGCTGCTCGCTCTCCTCACCATTCTTTTCCTCTTCATCTCTCCACTCCAGCAGCTGAGCTAGTGAGCTTCCAGTCCGATGGCTCCTTCGCGCTCCTCCAGTCCAGGGCCCAGGCAGGAGAGGACAGGCAGGCAGCAGCATGCAGCAGACCAGGCAGAGTCACAGGGAGGCACTCAGTCAGGTGAGCCTCCTTGTGGCTCTCACGAGTCGGGGAGTTGGTGACTTGGCGGCGGGCTTGTCTTGATGATCAGCCCGGGATTTCGGTGGAAGCAGGGGGGAGGAGGATGTGATCTGTCGAAGACTCAAAACACATTAACACAAGCTCAAAAAAAAATAATCCAAACGAGGAGAACAAGTTGGACAACTTGGTCGGCCAGACACAAACGCAGGCAGGAGCTCCATGCACCGAGCACACTGTGTAGCATGCACACTCTCGATGATGACAGACAGGACACACAGTCGCAGGCTTCTTCCTAGCTTCCTGCACACTCTGACAAGTCACATCTGACACACCGTCCTCCAGAGTCACCAGAGCCCCTTTGTGCATGCGCAAAATGAGGTGCGACTAGCTCCAGCCACTATAAACAATGGATAACTGAGTCAAATTTGGTCTCAGATACCCCAAATACGGGACGTGACGTCCCGTCCAATAAAAAGTACTATGGGACTGTTGGTAACGGGCTCCTTAAAACCAAGTATTTCTGTTTCACGCTGCACTGCATATTGAAAACACTGGCATTTATTTGGCATACTGTGGCTCAGCTCACAGTTGGCTCTACATTTTGCAGATCTGCAGAGCCGAGTCAAGCCACATCTTTGGCTCGAGTTTGGCTCGAGCCAACACTGGCTGGCCCAGGTTTAAGAGTTCCTCACTATTAGCTAAGGTTTCTTCCACAGCTTTAAAGCCCTAGACATGGTCAATACAAGTATATGGGTTCACGATACTTACAGGGCCTTAAAGCTCTCCTGCAGCACAATTACTTTCAATTTGTTAGAAAGTATTATTTACAAATACACTGAACAGCAATAGGTACATCCTTAGCACCATCAAATATTAACATCTTCCTGTCAGCTTGGAAAAAGAATGTGGGTAATACTGCCAACCTCTACCGCAGACACATTACTTGATGATATCCATTTATTGGTGACATCATGTGTGTCTAGGGCGGGGCCATGGAGCAGAGCTCCAATGTCACAGAATGGCTGAACAACACTTCTTTGAAACTGAAATGCACTTATAGTGCCAACCAGAGAGAGAGAGAGAGAGCAACGTTGTGCCAGAGAAGCTGGAGGAGATACTGGACATTTTGAGCATGTTTGCTGCTTACATGATGGTAGTAAGCTGACAGTCAGTAGCTTTAATGTGGCTTGATAGAGTACCAGATACCCGAGCACATCTCTGCTCCCACCCTGTGACTATCAGCTGAAGCTTGCCGTGGTACAACAAGGAGTTCCAGTGTATGAAGTTGTGGGGATGGAGGCTGGAGAGTGTCTGAAGGATATCTTGCTCCATTGCTGGCAGACTGGCTCTAAAATTTCATTAACTGGGATACAAGAAGGCAATCACCCCAAGAAAGGTACAATATTTGTCTGGGGTGATTGCTGCAAGGAAGAACAGACTGGCTGAGCTCTTCCACACTGAAGACTACTTACCACATTCTAACTGCCTATAATTTGGAGGAGCATTTGGTGGAGAAAAGTGTGAGGAGTTTAGCAGGCTCTTCCTTGGTTTGATGTCTATTATACAGGATGGGATCTCGGCTAATAGTCAGGCAGACTGTGACAGCATGAATGTCCCGTATTCGAGCATGGAGTTCCAGCCTGTAACCTGTGAACAGGTGTCCCTGGTGATAGCTGGACTGTGATCCACCTATTGTGCTCTGGACCAGGATCCACCTGGCTGCTGGTCAACCACCAGGAGGCCCCAGTAGCAGTGTTTGCAGTAATTGTCAGGAGCAAGAGCTATGGTGAGACCCCAGATATGTTAACTTTGCATTTGCATTTGTACACTTACTCATCTCTAAAATTGCTAAATGTAGGCTCTGCTCATGTAATTAACTCTGCATCACCCCTGAAAAAGGACAGTCTGTCTCAGTGGGCCTGCATGCTTATTAAAATTCAATATATAAATTAATAATCTCTGGACCGTGATAGTTTTGCAAACTACAGACCTATCTCAAAGCTTTCCTTTCTAGGGAAGATAATCAAGAAGGTGGTGGTGCTGCAGCTTGCGGCGCACCCGAAACCTTCTATCTCTTTGTAAATTGGTTTTCTTATTTCGCTGTTTGACCCCTGTTGCCACCTCCTGCTTACTTGGCAATGGGGATACACAGTGTTTTTACCCCCATTTTCTCCCCAGTGTCCAGGACCCCAGCACATGGCCGTGCATGCGCGTGGAGGTGCACAAGCACCCCATGGCACCAGCTCAGCCCCTTCCGCCCTCCCCTAGCGATCGCTGAGGTCCTTGTAGCCCGAAATGCCATCCATCCTCCACTGGGTGGCAGCCAAGGGCTGGGTAACCTCCGCATCCCTCCCCAGGAGAGGACAGCTGCCTCTTGGCAGCTTGATCCTGCTCTTCACCCTCCGCCCCCACCAACCCTGGCTCATTCCAGAACCTGGGTCTCCAGCATGGCGTGAGGTGTGGTGTCCAGCTACTCAACCCTCAGCACCACTGGGCCAGACTTCTCTTTGTCATTTTTGGCTAGGAAAGGCATAAAGAACTGTGACAACTCATTTCCAGGTTTGTCCATCCTAGGCGGGCCGGGGGGGATGTCAGTCAGGACACCTGGGAAAACCCATATTGTTCCGGTAAGTGCAATGGAATCTTGAACTTCCTACTCAACACTCATCAGCGATGAGCAGAAAGGATTGAAGTTTACCATCTTATCTAAAGGGTAGTATCACAACAGTACAGCACACTCCAAGTGCAGCACTAGTGTCAATACTGGATATTAGCCCAAGTTCCTGGTGTAGGACTAGAACCCATGAACTTCCGATCTTGCAGCCTAAGAAGGAACTGTACAACCTACTAAGCAACTGGCATAAACATGATGATATATATCAGGTTTGTTTCCCAGCAAGGGCTGGGGCACATTTTCCCACAGTAATGAGGAGGAGATGTGTCACCTTTAAAAAGGGAATATATATATATATATATATATATATATATATATATATATATATATATATGAGAGAGAGAGAGAGAGAGAATATATAATGGGTAAGGGTGGTCTACAGGGATTTATATCCATCGAGGGGGCTAATTAGGGCTATAAAGCCACAAGCCCAAAGGGCAAGTGGGTTATTGTCTTAATTAGCCCTTGAGATGGGTTTACTTCCTAGTGTACCACCCTTACCCATTCTTTGTTCAATATAATACATTAGGATGGTCACTTTATGTTTAAAATCGCAATTATGATCACTTATGGGTTTTCCGTAGCGTACTTCATTTAGCTTGGGTGTTTAGGGTTGTGGCCCAATTGTATTTTCATACAGTAGTTCACCACTACATAAGGGGCCATTGTTGTGAGGGTCCATCCTTTATTTGGTGGTGTCCAATGTGCAGTCGAGTGTGCAGTCAGGTGTCAGGGGTATGGTTGAGATACAGGCATGCTGTGGGGAGTCGGCCGTGTGTTGGGAGCTGGGCCTGCAGTGGGAGTGAGACATACAGTCAAGAGTGGTTACAGAGGTTGCTGTATGGAAGACTCTAGCATGCAGGTTGATGGCAGCAGTACTGTGGAACATGCTTCGAGGGGGTCTGGTTGCTTGGTAAGAGTGCGGTGAATTTTAAACTTTACTGTGAGGTTTAATGAAAGTTTTCTGATTTCAGTTTTCCGATTTGGTTCCAGTATGTTTTCTTTTTGAGGTGGGGGAGAGTTGAGTGTGTACTTGATTTATTAGGTATGCTAATGGCTGGGTAATTGCTTAATGGAATTTTTAATTAGTTGTATTTACTCTGGCCCTATAGAGTTTAATGTAGTGTAGATATATAGTCAGTGTAGGTATATACTTTTTTTTTAGACTTTCTTTTTATCCCGCCTTACTGCCCTCTCACCCTACTCCTTCGGACTTGATCATTCCGTACAGATCCCACCCATGGAGTCTACCCCTAGAGTGCCCAGCTAACTCTTGTATCTCTCCTACCTTGTTCCTTCCTTTTGAGTGCCTGCACATTGGGGTCTTGCCCATGGGTAGGTGGTCCGGGGGTCAGATCAGTCATCATCCAGAGTTGAGAGGGTGTTTTTCCATTTTCTCCCTTGTTGTCCCCTGCTCCCGAGGATGTCCGCACACAGGACTGATGTCCAGAAAGACGGCATGCTGACGCATGCCATTGTCAAGTGCCCTCAACATTCTCCCCTGCCCGACTCCATAGAGCCGCCTGCGCATCAGTGCCCATGCTTCCACAGGCACCGGAGCGTCAGGTGCACAAAACACTCCCGGGATTCCACCCCAGAGGAGGAGAGCATCTGTTGGGATGCTCGATCCTCCTCCTCCTCCTCCCCTCCGACCCCTGGCAGCTCAAGTCCATTCCCGAACCCGGGTCGCCAGTGTGGTGCGAGGTGTGACATCTAGCGCCTCAACCCTTGGCACCACTGGGCCGGCAGTGTAGGTATATCCTTTTAATTGATAATTTACTGAAAGGTATACAAGGAAATAAATGATGGTCTTTTGTATAGGGAAAGTGCTTCATCCATGCAATTATACTTATTATAGGGGTGCGGTAGTGCCCCTATAGTAAGGGTTGAGTAGACTGTTTCATGTTAAACCCTAATTTTTGCACCTTTAATTAACTTTGGCAGCGTCTGATGAAATAGTACAAAATGTGGCATGCACAGTCAGGCTGTCAGAATCTCAAGATGCGAAAAGTTTTGTGATGGCATCTTGTTCTGTTTTTGAGATACCGCGTGCCAAATAAATAAAAAAAAAAAAAAATTCCTATACTTAACATTTTTTGCTCCCACCTACAGCCTAGATGGTGTGGAACATTTCATGTCATTTTCAGAGTTGAAGGGGCCTGTGCCATGGGTGTGCCTTTCGAAGATTTCATGAAAAAATATTATGTGGTTTCAGAGTTACTAATTTCTGAGTTAACCGACAAATGCAAATGATAAACAAAACAACAACTCATGAATGTTTCATGATTCACTTGACATGTGGTAAAAAAAAATACTGATCACGTGGAAAAAAATACAGATTGTGTTGGAAAAAAACACAAATCGTGTCGACTTCCATTTTCTTTTCTTTAACTCACAAACATTGAAAATACATAGAAATGTTATGTTTTTAAAAAACAAAGACCTGAACCAAGTTAAATGGGACCCGTTTAGCTACTGTAGATTACAGCATTTGTTTTATGAAAATTGCCCTGGAAATACCTTTTCTGATCACATCAAAATACAGGGTGCTCAGTTCAATGAGAGAAGCTGTTCACCCACATTCTCTGTATGAGAACAGAGTGACTTTCTTGAATGCTAAAGCCGCAGATGGAGTCATGCTGCTGGCTTCAGTTTAAGCAATGAGCCAACAATTACTGTCTCTCCATCTGTCTGTCTGCTATCTGTCTATCTCTCTGTTTGTCTATCTATTTACCTAGCTAATTAATGTAGTGGACCGGGGTGCCCACCCCTGGAACCGCTTCCCCCCCCCTCCCCTTTAGGTCACCTGCACTCCATTTGCTATGTTTATACAATTCTTATAAGCAGACCAGGGTGTCCACTCCTGGTACTGCTTCTATTCATCCCCCCTCCCCTCCATTTTGCCAGCCCCCTCTTCCCATTATAGTCCGACACTAGGGTGCCCAGTCCCCAGTATCAGAATGCTCCCTACCATAAAGAAAATGGTCCCTTGCTGTTTTTTTAACCTATATTAAAGAAAACCATCCCTTGCTGATCTCACCCCACCATACAAACCCTCCACCCACCCCACCCCAACCTCCCACTCAGCACTGACAAGCCCACACACACACACCCACATGCCCTCACTCATCTGAACATGTCCCACAGCACAGATCCACTCTCTGATTGAAGACATGTCTTGCTGCTGGAATCAGCTACTGTGATATCAGAAAATAAGTCTAGTTTAAAAGGACACTGTCAGGTTTTTAAGCAATTTTTATGCCCCTCTATTGTTTAGGTTTATAAATAGTATTCTGAAAGCAATGTCTGACCTGAGCTTCCAGCTGTACTTGGTGTCGATGAAAGCATTAATTTTTACAAAAAACGTTTTTCGGTTCTCCCGACCCATTCTGTGACATGTGCTCCTCCCTGCACGTCCACGATAGAGATACACGTGAAACGCTGCTGAACTCATTCATGAACAAGTTCAGCAATTTTTGTGGCTGTTGAACAAAACAGCTGGCAGTATCAATAGATGTGTGCTGATTTCTGCAATACCTGCAATCTGGCAAACCAAGGGGTATTTCATAAAGAAACAGCAGCTTAAAAAGTAAAAGTGGAACTTCACACATGTACACTAGTGCCAGTGCTGGTGCTTATGTGCATACATGCATGCACAGAGTCACACTTTTACTTTTCAAGCTGCTATTAAAGGAATAATGCCTGACAGGGTGGGTGTTATGCTGGGATAACATCCCACCTCGGGAGGTTGGGCCCGAGGCCACCGGCCGAGGGCGTCCAACACCGAGAAGGATGTTATCCCAGCATAACACCCACCCTGGAGGCATTATTCCTATTATACAATGGCTTATTGTTTTATAGTTAAAAAATAATTTTAAAGAATGTTTTTGTTAGTGTGTAAAAATATTTTTGTTTCTCAAGAGAAAAAAAAAAAAGGTCAGGAGCAGCATGCTCCATACCCTACAAACAATCAGCAGGGGGTTATGCCAGGATAACATCCCTGCTGTGACAGCCACCTGACCAATCAGAAGCCAGGATTCTTTCTTGCCATTGTATAATTCTTTACGAAATACCCCTCAGTTTGCCAAATTACAGGTACTGCAGAAATCAACAAAAATCTATTGATACTGCCAGCTGTTTTGTTCCACTGCCACAAAAATCACCAAACTCATTCATGGAGGAGTTTGGCAATATTCAACTCGTATCTCTATTGTGGATGTGCAGGGAGAAGTACACAGCAAAGAACAGGTTGGGAAAACCGAAAATCATTTTATGTAAACATTTATGTTTTCATCTAAGCCAAGTACAACTGGAAGCTCAGAAGAGAAATTGTTTTCAGAATTAAGCAATAATGACCAAGAAGCCGGCCATTTCTGAGTGATTAATGACTGGTTGGGGGGATGGGTGTTATCTCCCTCCAGCTGGTCGTTAATCCAAGAAAATGACTGTCTTCAAAGTTGTTACTGCAATTATAGGTCTAATTTCAATAACAATCTCCTTTTTTACTGTTTATTTTTTACGTTTTTCAAGGTTTTAGGCAGAGTGGTGCAAGCGTTCAGTTGAGCGTCTCTGCTGTGCCAGGCATTTCTAAGAGATTTCAGACCAGCACAGCAGCCAATCAATGAGCTACTTTAGCTCATGAATAATTAATTAAACTTATAATACTGTTTACATACCCAAACGATAAAGGGGACATAAAAATTGCTTAAAAACCTGACAGTGTCCCTTTAATGCATTTCAAAGGGGATTGAATTTTGATTAATAACGTCGTCATTTTTGTATATTTTGACCCCAGATTTTCAACATGGTCTTTTTGGGACCCACCTCATAACCAATGGTGGTGGAATTATGCAAATCTGGCACAAAAGTTGATTTTGCATTTGCTTTGCAAAATCACCTTTTGGGGGGATTTGAAAATGTTCCCTATTCTTGTCATGAGATGGAGTCAAAAGAAGGCTATGTTGAAAATGTGGGGTTAAAATACATAAAAATTACAAAGTTATGCAAGTAAGTTAAAATGTTCTATATTCACTCATAATGGTGATTTTAAATATTTTGACCCCATATTTTCAACATTGCTATCTTTTTACGCCACCTCATGAACAAAACAGCTGTCATTTTTCAAATCCTGGCCAAAATATGTTTTCGCACCTGTGGCACGGAATTACGTTTCAGTGCGGATTTGAAAATTTTCCCCTACAGGGTTCACGAGGTGGGGTAATAAGAAGGCTGTTCTGAAAATTTGGTATGCAAATATGGTAAAATGCCCAGGTTATGAGTGAAAGTTGCAATACTACAACATTCACGCATAACTTTGCTAATTTTCAATATTTTAACTCCAAACTTTCAACACAGCCATTTTTCCACACCACCTCATAAATTTGACAGGTGTAATTTTTTTAAATCCTGGATGAGACGCATCTTTGCACTTCTGTGTGAAATGACATTTCAACCAATATACTATAAATGGCATATGTCATGTTTACAAGGGGAGTCATAAAACGACTGTCTTGAAAATTTGGGGTCAAAATGTAAAAATATATTTATAATTGTTAAGAAACTTTGTGTGTAGTGCCAGTCTTGATCCCAGTGGGTATACTTTGTGATCCCGTGCTGGTAAACTGAGTTCAGGGATGAGCTCAGTGACCCAGTGGGATGGGGTAAGGGTAGGGGGATGGTGCTGTTATGCGACACCACTCCAGCCAGGGAATGACAGCTGCAGGGTTGTATGCATGGGCCAGGGTACCATACAGTAAAGACAATGGTCCTCTTGGCATAAGGCCCTGCACCTCTGCACCTAGGGGTGGCAGAGGGCCCTATACATAAGCTGACAAATGGACTCTTTGCCCTGTGCATCTGTATCTCTGGCCACATGGAAGTGCAGGGTCCAGATGGCCCTGCAGTTCTGCAACCCACCAGAAAGCCCCATGAATTCTTCACATCCGTCGCAGCATGGAAGTAAAGACCAACAAGAGCCCTTCACTTCTGTAAGAGGACAGAGTCTTCCCTTGGCACAGGGTCCAAAAAGCCCTTGCATCTGCATCTGCAATTCCACTATCTCAAAAAGAAAGGAAATTCTTTGCAAAAAAACTTTGTTAATGCACCAGTTAGGGTTCAACTAAATGCCACAGAAGTAGGGAAATGTGGCATTAGGGTTTCCAATCCTGACTCCTCACCCCCACCCCACCCTCCAAGCAGCAAAAGGAAAAAAAACACTAGTGTAACCCCCCTGCAAATGGGGGTTCTCAAAAGACTTCCAGGAGCTTGCTTGAGTGCTCCAAGCCTGAATGGTGTTTGGCATTTAAGCCATTTATCAGTGAGTGTTTTTAGAACCTCTGGTACTGTCTTTAAGAGCTGTCTGCTTGCAGACATAATTAGTTGTATGCGGACTGTGTGTTTCTTTGATTGAGTACCACTCAAGCTGCTGCCAATTCACTTCATTTTGCAGTCACTAGGAGTGCAAAGGGAACCTATCTGAAAGATGTAACTGTTTGCCAGAAATTATTTAGAGTAATAATGAAATTACAGTTTGTCTAACCTGCTTTCTTTGCAGTCAGAACTGTGTCTGCTAGTTCCCATTCTAGTTTTGAACTGCTGAACTGGACCAATCAGTGTGGGTAAGCTAGCTCTAAAATGGTGCCTTGGACGAATCAGAACTTGACTCATAATCTGAGCCAGCCACAAGAGGATTGTATGGGCAGTGACTCTGGGAGATGTAGTTTAGACTTCAGTGCCTTTTGGACCAACAGCAGCAGTCTATTGTGAGTGACAGCCAATCCAGTCAAGAACTGGGAGGAACTCAAAGGAAGTGCCGGTTTTGTCGGTTGGAGTTTCAGTTGAGCTTTGGCAGTGAAGAAGGAAGGAGCCCTGTGCTTTTTCAGTGTGCAGTTTTAGTCAAAACGTGTGTAAGGCCCAGAGTTCCGGTCTGCAGCTTGTTAGGACTGAATCCGTCCTGTGAAAAGAATCAAAGGATCTCTGAAGAGTAGAAACCAGGCTCACCCTGTAGAAGACTGGAAGAATTGCTGAAAATTGCACTCGGTCTGTCAGGAACTGAATCTGCTGTGTGTTCTCCCGGGTATTGTGCAGTAATTGCGATCGGGATACAGATGCAGCCTGCCTGGTATAGTGCTTTCTTTTATATGGATGTGTGAAGAGGTTTGTGTACCTCAAGTGAGCCCTGCTGACATTGAAGGACCCTATCTTATTTGGAGGTCGTGAGTACTAATTCAGGGTCGCCCCTGTTGAATTGCCACATTAAATCCAAATGGAATTACTGTACTGCTGACTGTTTAATTCTCCTTTCTCTGTGTGAAAGGGCCCCTACCAGCTGCCACGGTTTGGACTAGCCACTAGGGCTTGGGTACCCAGGGACAGTAACTGATAGGGATAGCCTGTGCACAGAGCCATAGGTAGATTATTAGAGTGATAAGCTAATTAACCTGATTTCCCTGTCCTTGTTATATCCCCCTAATTAATCAGAGCTGCTTGTTTCTAGCAAAGTTATACTGCCTGAGGTATTTGTCTATGTTAAAGTACTGTACTGTGATTGTTGCACTGTATCTCATTTCACAGGAGGTCCCAGTGCCGGAACCAGTCCTGGGGGTAAGTGTATACTGTGAAGGTAATTCTGATATATTGTGTGGGCCACTAGTGGGAAGAAAGGGGGGTTGCAGTGTCCCAGAGGGCTGTGACCAAGTTAGTTTAACTATTGCAAACCCTGACCTCTGGGTGGAGGCACCCGCCATTGGATCCAGGCCCCTCAACCTGTTAGTGGCAAATCAGGCAGGGGTAGTAGCCCCTGGGATTGCGCCATCTAGGGGTTACATCTTGAGGCTCACCGCTGGGATTGTGTGTTCTCTAGTGGCCATATTTACGAACCACTGTTAAGAAAAAATAGGTACCCGACAGAAGTGGCTGTGCACCGCTGGTGGAGTGGTGTACTGGGGAGGAGATCGACCCCAAAATGCTATGCTTATCCTGGACATCCCCTGGGTATCAATACGGACACTGTGCAGGGAGTACTTTCCAAGGTGGAAGGTTTACAAACCCTGTGGTGGTGGGTCTGCATGCTAATCTGCTCACCCACACTTTCCTGGCCCTAGTAGAGTTTATGATCCCATAGATAGCTCCAAAGTGCCACAGACCATTACCCCAGAGGGAGCCCTCACTGCTTGGAGAGTGATAACTAAGGACAGTAAAGACCGGGGAATCAGCCCCACCACTATCTGAAACTTTTGAGGAGAAATTTGCTGAATGGTTGCTGGGAGGGGAAAACTGTGGAGGACTTGAAGAAACTATTCTTGCCACCTGGGGTGTTCCTCCCCAACACCCTCTCCTGCTCCAGTGCCCGTAATGGTGGCTGAACCAATGCAGACTCTATTTCTGCACCTGCCATTAGTCACGACTCTTACGAAGGTTGAGGATCTTCTCTGGCACCTCCCCACCCCCAAGGGAGGATGACTGGGAGACCTGGATAGACTATGTTGCCCCCAAGTGCTAGAATGGCAATGCTCGGAAGGCGAAAAGCGAAAGAGGGTTAGTGAGAGCTTCCAGGGTCCCTGCCCTGGCTACCATCCGTGCTAAACGGGCCAGTAACCCTGAAGCGACTGCACAGGCCTATCTTGAGGCCTTGGAGAATGTGTATGGGAGCCCAGATTCTGATGAGGATCTATGGTGGAGAGTAAGAAATGCACAACAGTACCAAGGGGAGTTGTTGTCTGTGTATGTCTCTCGGCTGGAAAAATTGTTGCAAGAATGCCTCAGAAAGGGTAGTTTGCCAGCGATTGAACTGGTCCGAACCAGACTGGACAGAATCCTTAAGTCTGCCCCCTTCTCAGAACTGCTGTTGCTTCAGTTACGCCTGGCAAATCGACTGGAATCCCCACCCTCCTATGATGAGTTAATGAGAGAAATTCGAGGAGTTGAGAAAAGGCGACCTCGGGAGGTACCTGCACCAACAGCTGTGGCTACGACCTGAGTGACTGAGGGTGACCCATCAAGTGAAGTTCAGGGGCAGAGGGTGACAGTCAATGAGTGCTCTGACAAGGAAAAAGATATGCCACAATGGGGCGAACTGTTGAGAGAGATCCGGGAATTCAAAAACAGTCCCTTTATGAAGGCCACGCCTGCAAGTACGGGCCCTGACCTATATCCGACTGCATCTGCTATGGGGTTGGGGGTACCCACCCATGTATCTCCTGCTGATAACAGCTCCAAACTCAATTCCTTGACCATGGAAGTGGAGAAACTGACGAGATGCCTCCAAATGCTTATCACGCCCAGACAGAGATGGCACCCAGGTTTCCAGTTAGTAATACCCCGCCCTGGCTCCCAGTGTGGCGCCTCGGCCAGCTCAAACTCCAGAAAGTATGTTTTGCTATAATTGTGGGAAAGATGGGCACATGAAAAGGGAATGCCAGTCCCCAAAAGACGCTGACAAAGTTGCATATAGGCTACAAGGAGAGCTTCGGAGAAGAAATCAGTGGTTAAGAGGTGCACGACATGATCCCAGTGAGGGCACCAAAAATGCTAATTCACGTCCTTTTGTGGCAAGGTCAGTTGCCCAGGCCCCCACTCCTCTCCAGACTGGTCCAGAATAGTGGGTCCCTCCATGGAGACCACTGTAAAGGTGAATGGAGTGTCTACAAGAGCTGTATTAGACAGTGGCTCCCAAGTGACAATTATGTTCCAGGATTGGTATCAGAAGCATTTGTCAGACGTACCTTACAACCATTAGAAGGACTGCATGTATGGGGGTTAAGTGAGAAGGCCTACCCCTATTCCGGGTATATCCGAATTTGGCTGTCTTTCCCCACCTCCGTGGCTGGAGTGGCCGAACAAGTAGAGACCCTAGCCTTAGTGTGTCCCCCCACTGGACTGTATGATGGTGTCCCTTTGTTGATTGGAACAAATGCTCATATGTTCGGAAGGCTGGCACAGTTGTGTTATGAAAAACAGGGGTCAAAGACTAGTAGAGCTTTAAGAGTTCCGGCTTTAATTAAGAAGGCCTATGAGGCACAGAGAGATGCTGAAAACAGAACCAGAGGAACCGGTCGGAATTGTATGGAAGAAGGATCCTGAGTCTCTGATCCTGGCGCCAAATGCCCAGTGTACCTTACAGGGAGAGGTCCGTATCAGAAAGGATGTTAAGAATAAAATATTAATGTTGGATGCACCAGGCAATGGAAAATTGCCAGAGGGACTGCTGGTCAAGCCTAGTATTTTGCCCGCTAGAGCCCATGCTTATGCCAGAAGGGTAATGGTCCAAGTTCATAATGTGTCTGAAAGAGACATTCGAGTAAACAGAGGTTGCATCCTGGCTAATGTGCATTGTGCAGACACTGCAGTGCTACCCAGCAGCAAGAGTTCAAGGAAGAATGACAGAGTAACGCCTGACTTGTTTGATTTCGGCACTCCCCGCTGCCAGCTGAATGGAAAGTGAGGATCAGTGAGAAGCTTGCCCAGAGAGACCAGGTGTTTTCTTTAAAGGAATGGGATGTAGGATGCATGCAAGGAGCTGAGCACAATATCCGGCTGCATGACGAAAGACCATTTCGTGAGAGGTCTCGACGCCTGGCACCTGCTGACATAGATGATGTGAGACGGCATCTGCAAGAGATGTTAGCTGCTGGTGTAATACAAGAATCCAGAAGCCCTTATGCTTCCCCCATTGTGGTAGTGAGGAAAAAGAATGGAACAGTAAGGATGTGTGTGGATTATCGCACCTTAAACCGGGACTATCCCTGATCAGTACACAATGCCCCGCATTCAGGATGCTTTGGACTGCCTAAACGGGAGCAAGTGGTTCTCTGTGCTGGATCTCCGCAGTGGGTACTACCAGATCCCGATGGCCCCAGAGGACCGTGAGAAGACGGCCTTTATCTGTCCGCTTGGCTTCTATGAATTCACGAGGATGCCTCAAGGGATTTCAGGTGCCCCAGCCACTTTTCAACGATTGATGGAGCGTGCAGTGGGGGACATGAACTTACTAGAGTGCCTGGTATACCTAGATGATGTTATTGTGTTTGGCAGCTCACTGGAGGAACATGAGAGCAGATTATTTAAGGTATTGGACCGACTGGAGGACTTTGGCCTTAAACTGTCCATTGATAAGTGTCAATTCTTTCAAACATCAGTAAAGTATGGGACACATAGTATCCACCGAGGAATAGAGACCGACCCAAGTAAAGTTGAGGCCTTGACCACCTGGCCACAGCCCAAAATCTAAAAGAACTGCAAAGATTCCTGGGATTCTGTGGTTATTATCGGCGCTTCATCAAGGACTATTCAAGAGTGATCCGCCTTTTACTTAACCTTACTCAAGGGTATCCCCAACCCACAAAAATACCAAAGTCAGCGTCCCTCAAGACTGAAAGAGTGTATTTTCATCCGAGTGAAGTATTTGGGGCCGCTGGACTCCTGATTGTGAGACTGCTTTCATGAGATCATATATCAACTTACCCATGCTCCAGTGCTGGCCTATGCCGATCCAAGAAAACCTTACGTCCTGCACACTGATGCTAGCTTGCAAGGGTTGGGGGCTGTGTTGTACCAAGAGCACGAGAATGGCCTGAGACCAGTGGCCTTTGCCAGTAGAAGCCTGACCCCATCCAAAAGAACTATCCTGTACATAAGTTAGAGTTCCTAGCTTTGAAGTGGGCTATTGTTGACCAATTCCATGAGTACTTGTATGGGGCTAAAATACTAGTAAAACTGACATAATCCTTTGACCTATGTGCAGACCTCAGCTAAGTTGGATGCCACTGGCCATAGGTGGCTTTCTGCATTATCTACATATGACTATGCTCTCGAATACCGAGCAGGTCTGAACCACATAGATGCTGATGCTCTCTCCGAGGCCTGTTCCCCAGAATGATTGGGTCCGATTGGCAGAACCTGACATTCGGGCACTCTGCCGGAAGTTTGACAGGGAGGAACAAATGTCCACGGACGTCGAGTGGACTGCATGGTGGATTGCTTGGGAGCCTCTGAGAATTGCATACCTGCTGCTTATTGCCACTTTTCTGCAATAGACATTGGTGCACTGCCTCAGCTGGACAATGACAGTATTCGCGGGCTCAATCCCGCGATCCCATGATCAAAGCAGCTTTAGAAGCCCTCTATGCAGGAAAGATGTGTCCAAATTACGCTCCACTGATTTGAGAACTGCACTGTTATACAAAGAAGGTTCTAAGTTGAAACTGATCAATAAACTGTTATACAGAGAAACAGTAGACAGAGG
Source organism: Neoceratodus forsteri (assembly GCA_016271365.2). NCBI lineage: Eukaryota > Metazoa > Chordata > Ceratodontiformes > Ceratodontidae > Neoceratodus > Neoceratodus forsteri. The sequence continues at coordinate 1,573,555,700 of CM057453.1, read as the reverse complement.
GGACAAGTAGACAAACAACAACTAGTGCTGCCCACTGCCTTCTGAGACTCAGTACTGAGGTCCTTGCACAACCACATGGGGCACCTTGGTATAGACAGAACACTTGACTTGGTGAGATCCAGATTCTATTGGCCTAAGATGGGGGCTGATGTGGAGCAACACATTCGAACTTGTAGTCGCTGCTTACAGAGGAAAGCTTTGTCCCCAGAGGGCTGCCCCTTGTTAACATCACCACCAGTGCACCCATGGAGCTGGTCTGTATTGATTTTCTGAGTTTGGAGTCAGATCAAAGAAATATCAGTAATGTGCTGGTGGTCACTGACCATTTCACGAGATATGCCCAAGCTTTCCCCACCAAAGACCAGAAAGCATCCACTGTGGCCAAAGTACTTGTAGAAAACTTTTTGTTCACTATGGGGCTCCACAAAGAATCCATTCTGATCAAGGAGAGACTTTGAGAGTCGTCTGATCAAAGAGATGCTTTCTCTGTGGGAGTGCGAAAGTCCAGAACCACTCCTTACCACCCCCAGGGGACCCACAGCCTGAACGTTTCAACCGCACTTTGCTAGATATGCTAGGCACCCTGCACCCAAAGGACAAGCCTAGATGGAGCCAACAAATTAGCACCCTGGTACATGCTTATAACTGCACCAAAAGTGATGCCACTGGATTCTCCCCTACCGCTTGATGTTTGGAAGAGAAGCTCGACTACCAGTAGATGTGTGTTTTGGGGTCTCTCTGATGGGGTTCAAGCTGACAACTATTTACAGTATGTGCAAAAGTTAAAGGCCCAGCTAACTCATGCGTACTAACTGGCTCAAACCATGGCTGCCAAAAGAAATCTGGCCAACAAAGAAAGGTATGATAAAAAGGTGAAAGCACAGGAACTCCAGGAGGGAGATCGGGTATTGCTAAGAAATCTGGGACTGCATGGCAAGCACAAGATTGCTGACAGATGGCACCATCTCCCTCACATTGTAGTGGGCAAACTAGATGATCTGCCAGTGTACAAAGTAAGGCCTGAGAATAATTCAAAAGATGTAAAAACAATGCATAGAAATCATTTACTGCCCATTGGACAAATCTTAATTGAGTCTGAGCCCCTAGAAGATGCCCCTCTGGACCAGTGACTAGAGCTGCTGCTAGAAAAGATCAAGAAAGTCTGCACCTACAGAAGCAAAGTTAAAGTGTTCCCCTCCACAAGTCCCAGTTGAGCATGACTGTCAGTCCATATCGGAAGAAAGTGAGAGTGACTTTGAATACTATCCTTCTTACGAACTGAGTCAATTGTTTGAGCAATCCCTAGTCAATACTGGAGACAAAGCTGGGCCTTCTGGACTGTCTAAGCCCCAGCTTCATCCCTGGAGCCAATGCTCCCAGAAAGTGAAGTGCAAAGCATCAGATCAGATGAAATGGAATCATTGTGCATGGTTGAACTGTTTGAGCTTTCAGGGAGGAAAATGATAGATTAGGGCAGACTGGTGATACACCCGAACAAGAAGAGTATTTTGAGTGCCCTGACAGTCCACTGCCAGTGTCCGAAAGCTCTCCATGCGAGCCAAATGTTGTGGACTCAGAAACTGTAACTCCTGGGCTGAAAGTGCCCCAAGTTCTAGCCTCTCTACCCCCATGGAGACTCCCTGACAAGTGAGGACAATGCTGAAAATGAGGCTCAGAGTGCAGAGACTATAACAGTTCCCCTAGAAAGACTGGTCGAGCTGTAAAGCCTGTGGTGCACCTCAGTTATGATTCCCTTGGGAGGCCTGTGGATTTGCCTCTCAATGTTGTCCATAAAGGAGTGTATGTGTCCCGAGCTCATTGCCCAAACTGAGCATCAGTGCTAACTCCAAGTTACTTGTGTTGCCCTTCTAAGTATGGTGCCCTTGCCCGTCCAGCCCCAAGGTAACTGATAGGGAAGGGCCCCCTCTCTTCAGGTTTCATGTACAAGAGGTAATAACTTGAGTTATGGTACAATGTGTATGTAATACTGTGTAAAGAGTGACGTACTGCAATGTTTCAGAAATGTGTTCTTGGTAAAATGATATATTGACTGATGATTACATGTGCGAGCCTAATGCAAATGTATATGGTTGCAGTTGAAACTTATGGGGGTACTTGCTTGACGCGGACGTCAAGCTTTCCCAGGCCAGGAAGGGTGTAACCCCCCTGCAAATGGGGGTTCCCAAAAGACTTCCAGGAGCTTGCTTGAGTGCTCCAAGCCTGAATGGTGTTTGGCATTTAAGCCATTTATCAGTGAGTGTTTTTAGAACCTCTGGTACTGTCTCTTTAAGAGCTGTCTGCTTGCAGACATAATTAGTTTGTATGGGGGACTGTGTGTTTCTTTGATTGAGTACCACTCAAGCTGCTGCCAATTCACTTCATTTTTGCAGTCACTAGGAGTGCAAAGGGAACCTATCTGAAAGATGTAACTGTTTGCCAGAAATTATTTAGAGTAATAATGAAATTACAGTTTGTCTAACCTGCTTTCTTTGCAGTCAGAACTGTGTCTGCTAGTTCCCCATTCTAGTTTTGAACTGCTGAACTGGACCAATCAGTGTGGGTAAGCTAGCTCTAAAATGGTGCCTTGGACGAATCAGAACTTGGACTCATAATCTGAGCCAGCCACAAGAGGATTGTATGGGCAGTGACTCTGGGAGATGTAGTTTAGACTTCAGTGCCTTTTGGACCAACAGCAGCAGTCTATTGTGGTGACAGCCAATCCAGTCAAGAACTGGGAGGAACTCAAAGGAAGTGCCCGTTTTGTCGGTTGGAGTTTCAGTTGAGCTTTTGGCAGTGAAGAAGGAAGGAGCCCTGTGCTTTTCAGTGTGCAGTTTCAGTCAAAAACGGTGTAAGGCCCAGAGTTCCGGTCTGCAGCTTGTTAGGACTGAATCCGGTCCTGTGAAAAGAATCAAAGGATCTCTGAAGAGTAGAAACCAGGCTCACCCTGTAGAAGACTGGAAGAATTGCTGAAAATTGCACTCGGTCTGTCAGGAACTGAATCTGCTGTGTGTTCTCCGGGTATTGTGCAGTAACTGCGATCGGGATACAGATGCAGCCTGCCTGGTATAGTGCTTTCTTTTATATGGATGTGTGAGAGGTTTGTGTACCTCAAGTGAGCCCTGCTGACATTGAAGGACCCTCTATCTTATTTGGAGGTCGTGAGTACTAATTCAGGGTCGCTCCTGTTGAATTGCCACATTAAATCCAAATGGAATTACTGTACTGCTGACTGTTTAATTCTCCTTTTCTCTGTGTGAAAGGGCCCCTACCAGCTGCCACGGTTTGGACTAGCCACTAGGGCTTGGGTACCCAGGGACAGTAACTGATAGGGATAGGCCTGTGCACAGAGCCATAGGTAGATTATTAGAGTGATAAGCTAATTAACCTGATTTCCCCCTGTCCTTGTTATATCCCCTAAATAAATCAGAGCTGCTTGTTTCAGCAAAGTTATACTGCCTGAGGTATTTGTCTATGTTAAAGTACTGTACTGTGATTGTTGCACTGTATCTCATTTCACAGGAGGTCCCAGTGCTGGAACCAGTCCTGTGGGGTAAGTGTATACTGTGAAGGTAATTCTGATATATTGTGTGGGCCACTAGTGGGAAGAAAGGGGGGTTGCAGTGTCCCAGAGGGCTGTGACCAAGTTAGTTTAACTATTGCAAACCCTGACCTCTGGGTGGAGGCACCCGCCATTGGATCCAGGCCCCTCAACCTGTTAGTGGCAAATCAGGCAGGGGTAGTAGCCCCTGGGATAGCGCCATCTAGGGGTTACACTAGGATTTCGGGTCTTTGGAGTCTTGGCAAATCACTGGTGGGGTCTTCCTTGGGGTTATCAGCCCTAATGCACACCTCATTCCCTGAGAAAACACATCAGACATGATGAAAGCAACACCAAACTATGTTGACATGTGGCAAGACATACTTCTCTCCCTTTGAAGAGTGTATCACTATGAGACACTGGCTTGGAGCTGTACCATGTGCTTCAGACAGGAGGCGATGGGCTGGGGGAAGGGGTGAGCATTAGGATTAACAACCCCAAAGAAGACCCCACCACTAATTCTCCAAGACTCTGGAGACTCAAAGCCTAATGTTTTTGCCTTTTGCTGCTTGCAGGGTGGGGAGTTAGGGTTGGAAACCCTAACACCACATTTCTCTACTTTTGTGGCATTAAGTTGAACCCTAACTGGTGCCCTAACAAAGTGTTTTGCAAAGTAAGTATATCTATTGGAAAAAGACAATTTTGTACAGCAGTGCTATCTAGCAGTGAAACAGTGAACAATTAAAAGCAGCACAGCCATCTAGTGGTGTTCTATGGGACAGTAACTATATACAGAACAAGCATTTGTCAATGCCAAATGTTTGCTTGCTGGCATTAGCAGTGGAAGTGCAGCTGTTAGACAGATGTAGTACTGAAATGGCAGTGATGTATTGAACAGACACCAACTCCACCCCCGCTGTTCAGAGATAGACAGGCATTGGGGTGTGCCATTGGATCGTCACCCATAAGGGTCACAACATTTCACCTCACCCTACCCTGCAGACACTGAGAAGTGTCGAGGTGTGCCTTGGGGTGTTTGGGCTTTACACTCACCTCATTCCATAAGGAACTATGCTGAAATGGGTGCAGTATAGGAGAATGGTGTAAACTCTGGGGCCAAAGAGTCCAAGGTGCACCTCGATGCCTATCACTGACTGCAGGGTTGGGGTGGGGGTGGAATGGCGTGAGCATCAATTCTTGTGGGGATCTTTTGCACCAGATTTTCAATATAGGCATTTTTGGACCTCCGTTCATGAACAGTGTTACTGTGATTTTCTTAATCTGACCCGAACAATGATTTCCCACAGCGGGTGCACTATTTTGCGCAGGAAGTGCGAAAACACATTTTGGCCAGGATGTGAAAAATGAGAGCTGTAATGTTCATAAGGATGTGTGGAAAAATGTCAATGTTGAAAATCTGGATTGAAAATAGTACAAATTTGTGAAGTTATGAGGGTGCGTAGAAACTGTGCAATGCACACTCATTAACACAGTCATTTTATGGACTTTTGTCACCAAATTTTCAACACAGGCATTTTAGGACCTCTGCTCATGAACAGTGTTACTGTGATTTTCTTAATCTGTCCCGAATACTGATGTCCCACAGCGACTGCGCTATTCTGTGCTGGAAATGCAAAAACATATTTCGGCCAGGATGTGAAAAATGATAGCTGTATTGTTCATAAGGAGGTGTGAAAAAATGCCAGTGCTGAAAATCTGGAGTGAAAATATAAAGTTTTGAACTTGCGAATGTGCGTGGAAACTGCACAACACATGCGCGTAACACAGTTATTTTTGAGAATTTTTTCACCAAATTTGCAACATATGCTTTTTGAGAGCCCACCTCATGAACAGTGACACTGTCATTCCATTAATCGGTCCTGAGCTGACTCCGCACCATGATCACAAAATCACCTTTTAGGACCAAATAACCAGATGTCAGTGACAGAATTCATGATGTGGGTTCTCAAGAACCCCATGCTGAAAATTTGGTGCAAAAATTCAAAGAAATGACCGAGATATGAACCAAAGTTGAAAAAAAAACATTTATACCATTATAGAGCTTACTGGCATTTCTTCAGTTCGTGGTTGGCTTTGAAGAGTGCAGACGTGTTCCCAGTCCACCGAAGATAGTCGCGCTGGGCTCCGGAGGTAAGTGTGGGGTGAGGAGGGTGTGAGGAGGTGGGGTGCGCAGAGGGTGGGCGCAGGTTGGGGGAGGGGGCACGAGAAACAGCAAGGGACCATTTTCTTTTTTCACAGGTTTATTTTTTAAAAAGTTGATGTGGGACTTTTGCCATGCTGGGGTGTGCTCCCAGCGTCGCACCTGGAAGTTTGGGGTGGGGCAGTGGAGCCAATAGGGGATTGGGCACACCGTTGGCCGCACAGTGTGTGGGAAGCACATGATGACACAGGACTTTTGCCTCTCTGGGGTGGGCTCCCAGCGTGGCAGCGTGAAGTTTGTTTTTTGGGGGGCACTGCAGTTGACAGGGATTGGGCACCCCATCGGACATACATTGTTCTTGGGGGGTGCACATACTGAGGGGGATTGGGCACCCCCCTCAGCACACAACAAATGGGGGGGCACATCATACAGATGCAGTGGCGTACAGTTCGACTGCTAATGTGGTGATGTGTAGGCAGTTTGCATACTGCTGACGGCACGGCAGTATGCAAACTGCCTACACGCTACCACCGCTGATTGTAGTGGTCGTTTGCTTTCAACTGTATGCCACTGCATCTGAACTGCTGTCATAAACAGCTCAGACAGTCACTGGTGTGGTGGGGCAGTGCCTGCAAAAAGCAGCAGGGCACTGGAAGCGGGGTGTCACACCTACGAAAACTCATATGGTGGTACTATGTTTCTTGCACATGCGTGCAAGCAAACATAACAATGCATAGGGTAGTGTGTGAAATAAGACTTTTAAACAGAACCGAACTGTGTAATGTTACATACAAGCATCACACATCAAACATGAGTATGAGTATAGGGACCACCTATGGCAAAGAGCCAAGGCCACAGGCAAGCAGACTGACATCCAGCAGTACAAAGCAACAAAAAAACACCTGTACCTGGGAGGTCAGGCTATCCAACATACGCCACTTTAAAGACTGTCTCACAAAAACATGGGAGGATGGTAAAAAATTCTGGGACAACTTAAAAGACCTCACAGGCAGAGCAAACAAATCCTCTCCCTCCATGCTCCTAGTGAACGATAAAATTACCCAGAACCCCAAAACAATAGCGGACACATTCAAAATTGCACTCTCTGATCTCAGTAAAGTACACCCCCTGACTTTCTTGATGCAATCAAGCGCATCACAGAAGATGGGAGGAATGCCAACAATGGAGCCCTGTTGGACCCCCCCTTCTATTTTTTTTGCATCTCCCATGCTCCCTGACTGGCTGCCCCTTCGGGTCACCTAGTTGCACCCTGCCAGCACTCCATCTCTGGCACCAACCACCACCCCACATTACAGCCCCCCCCCCAGGTAACCCAACATGTCCCTTCATCGGACAGGCCCCCTCCCGAGGGGGGAGGTGCCAGTGGGGATGTCCAACGCAACTTACTTGGCCCGGGTGCTGCTGGGGTTGGTTCAGCTGTCCGGGGCTTTGTGGCAGTGGGGGACCAACAACTGTCATCCGGCCGGTGAGGGAACCTTGTTTCTGGTTTTCTTTCCGGGAGCATTATGTGCCAGGACATCAAGGCATGAGCCGACATCCATCGCACTCCCTACTCAGCAGGACTCGATGTACTATCATGACTCTGGCCTCCGCCAGAGGTTGGCAAACACCAGTTCATGTACAGCCCTTCCCCTGGGAAATGGTGAACCATTGTGGGATGCTTGAGCCATCTCCTCCCCCCTGGCCGACCTTCTGACACCCGGTTTGTTCCCAAACCTGGGTTGTCGGCATCACAAGTAGAAATCCAACTGCTGCACTTGCGGGCCGGCTCCCCTCTTCTATTTTAAGGAAGACTCATGTGCTGAGGCAAAACAATACCTCCAATGTACACTAGGCAAATCTAGGCACAGTAATGACTCCCTAGACCTGAAACTAATGGCCCTCACCCTGGACTAAGTACTGTTGCCACTGACCAAAATACTCAATCTATCCCTCAGACTAGCTCAATACTCCCAGAGATGGAAAGCCATGGTGGTTACCCCAGTACATAAAAGCAGTGACCGTGCCCTCCATACTAATTACCATCCCATCTCAATCCTACCCCCAATATCCAAGGCTATAGAACGCATAGTCTCTGACCAGTTAGTCGACTACCTCGACAAGCATAATATCCGATGTCCACATCAACATGGAATCAGAAAGGCACATAGTACTACAACAGCACTGTTTGAGTACTCCGACTTTCTTCATTAGGCCCTAGACAGAAGACAGCTTGAGGGGGCGACATATATTGACCTCACCAAAGCATTCAATACAGTCAGTCACAACATGCTGCTCAGCAAACTCTGTTCCACTGGTCTCTCACCTGAAACTGTGGGATGGTTTAAAAGCTGACTCTGCAACTGAGCACAACAGGTAAAAATAAACAGAACACTCTCAGATAGCAGGCTAGTGAGCACGGGTGTACCACAAGGGCCCATTCTAGGTCCCCTCTTTTTCAATCTATTCCTCAACCATCTTCCTCTAGTTTGTGCTAAAAAGTACTCCTCTACATAGATGATACAGTAATGTTTTCCAATAATCATGATCCTCACATGCTTGAAACGTATCTCCAGAAAACTTTAACAACATTGAGGCTTGGTTCTCCGAAAATAAGCTCCTCATGAACTATAAGAGAACAAAGGTCCTGTTGTTCGCAAACCCCCAAAATAAGCATAAGTCCTTTCAAATGACAATTCTTAACAACAAGCAAGCTCCGTTGGAATGGGTGTATATCTTTAAGTACCTAGGCTTCACTTTTGATAGCTCATTGACCTTTACCCATCACGTTGACCAGGTTGTTAGGGCTGTCAATACTAAAATCGGCCTCTTATATAGACTGTTGCTGGCTGTAAGAAGCTCTATCCTTTCCATTATTGATTGCAGGCTTGTGGTTTATGGCCCAGTCACTGAAATAACCCTTAAAAGAGTCAGTACGACATTCAATAAATCATGGAGGCTAGTCACAGGTGCACACAGACTAACCCACACATGCAAACTACTGTATATGCCCGGACTAGGATGCTAAACCTCCAAGGCAGGGTGAAATACCACATCTGTCTCTTAGGGGAAAAAAAATGCCCTGGGTTAATCCCTGTAGCCTTCCAAAATCTCCTTAACCCTACAACCAACCCTCACAGGATAAGAGGCATGGCTAAAAACTCTCTACAAGTCCCCTTCTGCCACTCATCACAACGACAATGGTCCTTTGCCTACAGGGCGCCCTGTTGGCTCAATGATCTTCTTCCTAGCATAACTAATAAGCCTAAACTAGGAACATTTAAAAAAAAAAAAAAACTTATCCAACAGCTTGCTTCCCTAAGCAAGTGTGACTGTCAACCCTAAGTACCCCACTCATCCTGCATCTGTTCTCCCTCTGTCCCTATGCCCTGTCACTTGTCCGCTACCATCCTACTCCTTAATCTGCGTTATACTACCCCCACCTCGAAATCCTGCTTCTCTCTTCCTCTCCACCCCTCCCTCCCTCCTGACAAAGTCAACCTCTGATTGCATTACATTGCTAAATATGTAAATACCTGGAAGTTTAATATATTTTGTTTTTTACTATGTATTCTAAATATGTATTCCACTATGTATTATACTATGTAGTCTACTCTGTACTGAAATAGTCGAGTCCGTCCTGTAATGTTTTTGTGTTGATGTGGATCTTTTGTAAATGAGCTTCTAGCTCAAAGGTATTACTCCAATAAAATTAAATAAATAAAAATCCAAGTTACTTACCACCCCATGCCTCATTTATATAATTGCTGGCCCTTTAATCTATAATGAGGGTGATGATGCTCACCACAACTGCCTGCCCCTTTCGTGCTAGTTAAGCGCATGGCTACAGACTGTTTCCTCTTTCCTACACTTATGTTGCTGGTAGCCGCTCTGCTTTTTTTTCCCTCCCTGTGTCCCTGCCTACAGCACCTGCCCATCTTTTCATGCTTGTAGCATGGCTCAAGCTTTAACGGCTGTCATTTTTTGGCTGCTTGCTAATAGCACCATCTTCAAGTTCCTCCTACATTCCTCTACATGGCTCCTCCTTCCCAGCTACTGCCTTCTCCCTCCATGCAGCGAGTTCTTTCTCTCATCCCTACCCCTACTTCCATTCTTGCTGGTGTTGTCCTGTCGCAGCTCTCCCATCACTGGCTTCTCTGGCTGCTGGGTTTCACTGGAGAGCATCTCAGCCTGTGAGGAGGGAGGAAGAGCACACTGCTGTCTCAATATAGCAAAATGTGCTGGTTTCAGTGTGCAATTCCTGTTATAACCAGCTGGTCATAATGGGAAATAATCATCGGCTTTTTCTCTGGGAAAAAGTCATGGCCAGTTATTATACAGAGACAGACTGGTTTGAGATAACAATATATGGACTTCGAGAGTGATGCTCGAAAGGTCCATACTGGCATCTCAACCCCGAGGTGGAAAAACAAGATAGTTGTGTATAGTCATCCATATTTTATTTGTTATAGCATATGGTTTAATTTGACAAGCAAGTATGCCACCTGCATGTTTCTAGCTATGGTAGTGTCAGTGAAGAAAAGATCACTGTTCTGCTTAGCAGATCAAGTGAGAGTGCAGGTTAGCAAGTCAGTGTCATCGGTTAAATGAGGTTTGTTTTGGTAGCAAATGTGTAAAAAAGGGAGACTGGGCAGGCAACTGGTTGAAGGGAAGTCAGGAGTGGTGTTTGAGTTAGCAGAGCACTGCGGAGAAACCGAAAGTGGCAGCCGCACTGTGTGAATAAAGATGGCAGTAGTCGACGTGAGGAGCACAACTGAAGGCACTGATTACAGAACGTGCACAACAACATTTTGAGAACATGCACAACAACTTTTGCACTATGCACAACAAGGTTATTGAACTGGCTGAATTCCATACACAACAAGCCCCTAACCATATACTATAAAACAAAGGAGCATTCTAATCTCCCTGGGAAAATGTCCCTTTAGCCGAATGATTTGAGCTGCTGGCTTTAGGAATCAAAGACTAGAACCTCTACTCAGATAGAGAGGGGAAGGATATAACAGGCACCTAATATCACCAATGTGTACATTAGAAACACCCACTTAATTTACTAACAGGCCAGTAAAGATGGAATAATTACATACAGTACCTGGAACTAGTCTATATAAAGAAGGTTCTACAAGAAGCACAAGTTCGCAGGCTATAGGCAGTTCTCCTTAAACCAACCCTGCCATGTTTTCTTTATGATTTTAAATTATATTATTTAATATACAAAACTGCTGCTGTGAATTTATCTTGTCACACTTTCTGTCTTTATTTTAAGGTCCTTCAAGCCTGTGAGAAGAAGCGTTTCATAGCAAAATAAAATTTGACTTGCCAGCTGGCAACATTCCAGCCACTCAATGCATCGGTTAACACCTTTCAGCAGAGCAAATCCAGATGGCCCACCCTGCCTATGGGGCACAACCAGTCTTGTCGTTAGCCAGTGTGAAAAGGGTTAACCGCAGTCTTCTGTTATTTTTCATAGAGTATATAAGGAGGAAAAACATACAAATTATGATGTGTGAACATCAGAGGCCAAGGCGTATAACAAAGTTATCAAATGCATTGCTAAAATGAGGTACACATGGCACTGTAAACAAAATACTAAAGGGACCTGTGAGGGCAGAGTGTTTCTGTATTAATTTAAGGGGATCAGCGTCCTGTTTGCCCCTTGATTATTATAAACATCTGTGATAAACCGCACGGATGGAAGATGGCACAGAAATGCCTATGGGGAACATAACAAAGCCACACACGTGGGAGCACTTACTTTACAGGTAACCTCTCAAACACTGGCAACATCTATGTGATCTAGTGACACTTCAAACACTACAATGAACAGTGACGAAACGCAGACTCAGCACCTTGCTATACCATATGCTTGTAAATGTTATTCTGCAGGGAACCAATTAAAATTATGAAGAACTTGGAACTCAGCCACATGGAACAAAAACAGCCACTTGTCACCACAGTGATAGTTCTGCATGTCGGCTGGGGAACAATAACATTAAAGGGTAAGTAAACGTTACTTTGGCTTTGGAGAAAGGTCACTTGCAGAATTAATCTTCTGTTTGTCTTCACAGTGGTGTTTATGATTCGATGCATTTCAATGAACCGTAATGCCTCTCACACAGCTTCACACTGAGGCTTTAACATTCGGACATTCTTGCAAGAGAAGTGCTGCAGTAACCATAAAGAAATGTTCCTCTTGAAACAATGATGTTGCTAAAATCCTAAAATGATTTTGTCACATAATGTAACTCAGCTCTAACTCTGTCACACCTCCAGTGCTCAGCTGATATGGGATATTTCATGAAAAAAAAATATTCTAAAACAAAGCTTGGAACTCTTAGTAGGATTTTCATTTTAAGGGTCCTGGACTCTGCGAAAATATGGGGGTCCCTGCAGGCCAAATTTTGGGAGGTCACCTAAATTTCTTGAGGGTCCAATAATAACAAAATAACCCCAAAAAGTAATTTAAAATATGCTTTTTGTTAACTTTCCAGCTATATTTGTCTACGCACAGGCAATTCATTTGTTTTGGTTCCAAGCCAGTGCTCTTAAAGCACTGGATCACACTGCCTCCTATTAAGAAAAAAAAAAAGCTGCCCATCTAAGCCCCTACTGCCCTCTCCACCCAAGCCGTAGACATACCTATCAGAGAGCCAGTTGACCTCTATCACTTTCAGAAGTTTGCCAAATATTTTTTCAATGATGTCAAACACAGTACGTTGATCTTCATCTTTGGGACTTACACCACAGGGCCCAAATGACAGAACTCTGCACGATCTCACTGAGCATTACTGGGGCAAAATACAGGCATTTTGACACAGCAGAAACAAATGTGAGGAGGAGGAGGATTGAGATGCTGCGTTGTACTATAGTGAAAAAATATTTGGCAAACTACAGAAGAGGAAAGAGGTCAGCTGGATGTGTTAAAGGTACGTCTAAGGTTTGGGTGGGGGAGCAATGGGGCACAAATGGGCAGAAGTTGGGTTTTACAATGGGGGCCTGTAAGCTATGCTCCTGCATCTTGGAGATGGACATCAAGAACCTGCATACATCCTGGCATGCCCACTGCATGTGAAGCATGTGGATACCTGTGTCCACTAGAGCCCTGAAACTAAATTTAATAAAAAGCAAACAGCAGACTACAACACAGTTACCAAATTTGTGTAACTGAGTCAACGTGGTTGCGGGGGAGAGGACAAATGTCAGTGTACATTCTAAGTATTTGGTAGATACAGCAGCTGCAAAATTCACAAACCCAGTTGTAAGTGGATAAATCAGAGTGAAGAATGACACGGCAATGCAGATCATTACAACAAGTGTGCTGTACTTCTCAAAAAAAAGTACCAAGCTTCATTAACCAAGACCTAAAGATATCTTTTAACTTGCTTTTGTCAATGGTCTCTAGATTGTGCTATGATATCCTAACGGAACCACACAGCATTGGTGTTAGCATGGAGCCATCAGCTCTACGCTGCTAAAACATTATTACTTAATGACATGTCATTATTTCTGTTCATAAACACATTTATACCCCCCACTAAAAAGAAAACAGAAAAACAATATCTATACATGTCTTAATACCAAGGGCAACTGAGATTAATTTATAGTATCTCCAGTAGGGATTACAGGAACTTCAAATGACTACAGGTAGCTCCTATAGGGATTCATGGCTGAATCACTGAGTACGGTTACATCTGTGTACTCTTAACCACTTTAACAACAGATAGAGGGATAGGTAGATACATGCAAACATACAAAATAGCCAGTAGAAGGCCTTATAATCTATTGAGTCTGCTTGATTGCAGTGCCCCAATCCAAAGATTACAGTGGGCCCCTGCCTCCCCACCAACCCTGACCCTCCCCTTCACCTTGTCCAGTCCCTCTTGAATGCCTCCCTCACCATCTTTTGAGTGACAACCTCAGAGAGTAGTTCATTCTACCCTGACACTACCGTCTCTGGGAAGAAGTGTCTCCTGACCTCCTTTTTGAATCTTCCCCCTCACTCCGCACCAGGGTTTTTAACAATTGGTTGAAGACATGATGTATAGAGGATGGAATCAGCTACATTGAAGACTGGGGGCCAGCCTGGGAAGATATTACTGGAAGGGAACCACAGTCCTTAGTGGGAGGTTTAAGTGCAGCTTGGATGAGCATTAAAACTAGCCATGGGGGAGGCTGTAGAACTACAAGAGGCAACAACTGCCTCCCCAAATGATGAAGCAGCAGGAAGGGGGGCGACTGAAGTGAGTAGACTCCCCCAGGGCAGGGATGTGCGATGACAGGAACAATTCAGTGACAAGGGGGTGCCACCACCACACAGTGTGGTTCACACTAAACACAACCGTGGAGTCAAGCCATACAAAAGCGAGGGTACTGGACTTTAGAAGGGCTGACTTTGCCAAAATGGGGGCATGCCTAAGGAATGTACTAGCAAATGGGCAGGAACAAGGGGTGGAAGAACAATGGGGAAAAATCAAAACTGCCATCATAGAGGCAACAAGCCTTTGTGTGAAGCGAATAAACAAAACAAAATGAAGTAAAAAAAATACTTTTCAGGAAGTATATTGAATCACAAAAGAAGCATGACAAAGAACTGTATCAGTTAAAGCAGAAGGAAGCAGGGAAGGCAGACAGAATAACGAAGGCCCAAACCGAGGAAAAGATAGCCAACTCAGTTAAGAAGGGGGATAAAACCTTTTACAGGTACATCAGGGAGTGAAGGAAAACCAAGGGAGGGCTAGTGAGGCTTAATAAAGGGGGGTGGGGGTGGGCAGAGGGTGACAGAGAAAAGGCAGAGATACTAAACAAATACTTTTGCTCAGTATTCACAAATGAAGAAGAGGGGGAGGTACTTAAACCAAACAACAAAAGCACTCTGGGCAGGGGGTCAACACCAGACCATTCACAGAAGATAGGGTCCTGAAAGACTCCTAAAACTCAAGGTGGACAAAGCAATGGGGCCTGATGGGATTCACCCCAGAATTCTAAAAGAACTAAGGGGAGACCTAGTGACACCACTGACTACCCTTTTTAACAAATCATGAGAGGATGGTGTTGTACCTGAGGACTGGAGGAGGGTGGATGTGATTCCCCTTCACAAAAGTGGGAGCAAGGCAGAGGCAGAAAATGATGGAATCACTTCTGAAAGAAATAACTGTTGAGTTCTTAGAGGCCAGCAGGGCACAGGACCCAAGGAGAACATGGATTCACAGTGGGCAGGTCATGTCAGACGAATCTAATAGATTTCTTTGACTGGGTGACCAAAGTAGTACACGAGTGAGGGGCTGTGGATATGGCATACCTAGACTTAAGCAAGGCATTTGACACAGTCCCACACAAAAGATTAATAAACAAGTTAGCCAGCCTGGGAGTGGGTCCCAGGGTGGCAGCCTGGCTAACAAACTCACTGGACAACAGGACGCACAGGATAATAATATGGAGTACACTCTGAAGAAAGGGTGGTTACTAGTGGGGTACCACAAGGTTCAGTACTGGAACTGGTCCTCTTTAATGTCTTTATAGGAGACACTGCAGAGGGACTAGAAGGAAAAGTATGCCTCTTTGCAGATACCACAAAGATCTGCAACAGGGCTGATACACAAAGGAGGGTGGAAAGGATGAGAAGGGACTTGGCAAGGTTGGAAGTATGGCAGCAGAAGAAGCCAGAAGGGGAAGGAAACATATTCAATTCAGTGCTTTAGAGTAACTGGTAATTGCTATTTTTCTTTTAAACTTAGATTGTGGGCTTTTAGTGACACTATACTTTCTTTGTTGTCTTTACTTATGATTGTTTTTGGGCTGTTGAAAATTTAAAACATAGTGGTGGTGTAATTCTGTGCTGTCTTTAATTGCTGCAAATTTTCTCCCCCCCCTTCCACCCCTTCCCCCAGCTCTTAATTATATGCCCTGTTAAATCTGATTGACAGGAGCTAAACATAGGGTATAGTAAGGGGTGTGAAGTAGGAGGGGCATAAGGAGGAAGAAGCCCACCCTCAGCACAAGTGTTTTGACTCATTTATTTATTTATCAGTTTCTTTTTCAATAAAAAAAAAAAAAATTATCTGAGGATCAGTGGCAGGATTTTTAGTACAGTAAATTAATAAAAAGGGAACTAGGAGACCTTCAGTAGCAGACAAGTAGTGGAATTGCAGTATAATGTGGGGAGTGGTGCAATGCAGTGGCTGTGGGACAGCCACATTCAGGCAGACCTTCTGGACACTGAGGTGCTGCCCTATCTGCATGCATCTCTCTGGACTGCAGGATGAGGTAGCCAGACTCAGAGCGGAAGTAAACTGGGTCAGGAGTACCATCACCCCTATCCAGGACCACCCAGTCCAATGCAACTGCCTCAAAGGATGCCGAGAACGAGGAGCACTTGGATGACAGTGGACTCAGGGAGGGTTAGAGCAGTCAGGCAGAGGCACATCCCAGATCCTATTCCACTCAAGAACTCATATGCCACACTGGCAAATGAGGACAACCAAATAGAGGTACCCAGAGAAGTGGAAGGAAAGGATGTGGAGGTTAGCCAAGGAGGTGACCTCAGCAGGGAAAGCAGTGGACCCCAGAGGAGGAGGAAGCGAATCCTGGTGGGGGACTCCATCATAAGAGGATCCATCTAGGAACACAGGAGGGGAGGACAGGAGGTGAGGTGCCTACCAGGTGCCACGGCATGGAAGGATGGAAGGAAGATCCTGGGGATCACTGGGAAGGCAAGATGGGAGGGTGAGCTGGATGTCATTATCCACCTAGGTACTAATGACCTGGCAAATGGGGAGCCAAAGGAAGTTCAGGAAGAGTTTAGGAAACTGGGGAGGGGTCTCAAGCAAGTAGCTGCTTCTGTCACTTTCTCAGAAGTACTACCTGTGAGAGGCAAGGGAGAGCATAGGAGTGCATGCACCAGGAACTTTAACTCGTGGTTGAAGAACTGGTGCTGTGAGGAAGGGTTTGGATTCATTGGTGACTGGGGACCCACCTGGAGGGACGGAGGTTTGTTCAAGCCTGACGGCCTGCATCCATCCTGGAGGGGAATCCAAGCACTCAATGATAAGTTTAAATGCTACATTGACAAGCATTTAAACTAGCAAAGGGGGGTGGCAGGCCAGCAAGGATGGTACCTACTTGCTCACCCCCCACAGCTAGCACTGGAACCAGTGAACCAGAGGAGTGGCTATCTCTGCAAAGCAGTGTGCAAAAGATGGAGATTGGTGCCCAAGAGGTGGATAAGCAGAAAAGGGGCAAAATTCAGCAGAAGGGCAGACAGCAAGGAGAACCAGGGATAAATGACAACCAAGGAAGGGGCTGGTAGAACAGTGAAACAGTCTAGGGAGGTCAAATCATGGAAAGCCATGTGTGCAAATGCCAGGAGCCTTAGCAACAAGATGGAAGATCTGGAGGCTGTCATGGTACAGTCAGACCTGGACATTGTGGCCATCACTGAAACCTGGTGTAATGATAGCCACGACTGGGAGATGGCCATACCTGGCTACAACATATTCAGATGAGACAGAGCAGGCAGGAAGGGAGGAGGAGTGGCACTGTATGTGAAAAATGACATAAGAGCCACAGAGATCCAGGAGGAACAAAATGGGGGAGAGATACTGTGGGTTAAGCTGGAAAGGAAAATGGGACAGCCATCCGGACAGGTGTGGTCTATAGACCACCAGCCCAGGAGGAAGAAACGGATAGGGAGCTGATGCTAGCCATCCAAAGGATGGCAGACAAGGTGAGGTAGTACTGGCTGGAGACTTCAATATTCCAGACGTGGACTGGAGCATCCCAGCAGCAGCATCAACTAGGAGCAGATTTATCCTGGACTCCCTTCAGGGTGCCTTCTTCATGCAACTGGTCATGGAACCAACTCGGCAGAAGGCTATACTGGACCTTGTGCTCACAAACAGGGACAGTGTGATGGGGGTAACAGTGGGGGAGCACCTGGGAAACAGTGACTACCAGTCATTGTGGTTTGAAATCACAGAAAGAGCAGAACCAAACCACACAAAAACACGTATCCTGGATTTTAGGGGCAGACTTTGGGAAAATGGAGATACTTGAAAGAGGCATTAAGGGAATGGGACAAGAATCAGGGGTTGAGGAACAGTGGGCAGTATTTAAAATGGGGATTACAAGAACAACAGAATTATGCATTAAGCAGGTTAGCAAGAGGAAAAGGAAGAGGAGACCATTATGATTTTCCAAAGAGGTAGTAAAAGAAAGTGAAAGCCAAAACATTGCATTCAGGCAATACAAAAGACACAGGCAGAAGGGGATAGGAGAAGTACCAGGAGAAGCAAAGGGAGGCAGGAGGTCAGTAAGGGAAGCCAAAGCTCAGACAGAAGAACACATTGCAAAATCAGTGGGTAGAGGGGACAAAACCTTTTACAGGTACATAAGTGAAAAAAGAAAGACAAAGGGAGGGATAGTGAGACTGAAGGGGGAGGATGGGGGCCGCGTGGAGGATGAGAACAGTAAAGCTGACATATTGAACAGGTATTTCTGCTCAGTCTTTACTCAGGAAGAGGAGGGTAATGGGTCTGAAGGAAGTACAAGGGGTGAGAATGGTGCAGAAATGGATACAAGTCCCTTTACACGAGAAAGGGTCCTGAAGGAACTGGAAGTAATAAGAGTTGATAAAGCAATAGGACCAGATGGGGTGCACCCAGGGTCCTTAAAGAACTAAGAGAGGTGGTGGCTGAACCTCTGGCTATCCTGTTTAGCCGATCACTGGAAACAGGGGAGGTACCCAAAGACTGGAGGACAGCAGATGTAGTCCCCTTATACAAAAGTGGGAACAAAGAGGAAGCAGGGAACTACAGACCAGTCAGCCTCACCTCGGTAGTGGGGAAGATCATGAAAGCACTACTGAAGGAGAGACTGGTGGAACATCTGGTTGTCAATGGACTACAGGACCCAGGGCAGCATGGTTTCACCAGGGGGAGGTCATGTCAGACCAACCTCGTTGAATTTTTTGACTGGGTGACTAGGGAGGTGGATCAGGGGAGGGCAGTGGACATGGCCTATCTGGACTTCAGCAAGGCCTTTGACACTGTGTCACATAGAAGACTATTACACAAACTGGGGAATATGGGTGTGGGCAGGACAGTAGTGTGGTGGGTAGGTAACTGGCTGGGTGGCAGGACACAGAGGGTGGTGGTAAATGGCTGTCACTCCACAGAGGGAAGAGTGACCAGTGGGGTACCACAGGGATCAGTGCTGGGACCGGTCCTATTCAACATCTTCATCAGTGACATTGCGTGAGGACCTAGAAGGCAGAATTTCACTGTTCTTAGATGACACAAAGCTCTGTAACAGAGTAGACACACCAGAGGGTGTAGACAGAATGAGAAGCACCTGCAGAAACTTGAAGAATGGTCAGGTTTGGGAGTTGAAATTCAATGCAAAGAAGTGCAAGATAATGCATATGGGGCACAAAAATCCTGGCACAATATATCAGTTGGGGAGTGAGGATATAGCATGCACCAAGCAGGAAAGGGATCTTGGAGTTGTCATCTCTGATGACCTCAAGGTAGGGAAACAGTGTGACAAGGCAGCAGGTAAAGCAAATAGGATGCTGGGATGTATAGGCAGGGGCATCACCAGTAGGAAAAGGGAGGTCATAATTCTGCTATACAAGACACTAGTGAGGCCCTACCTGGAGTACAATGTACGGTTCTGGAGACCATACCTACGTAAGGACATAGACAGGGTAGAGAAGGTTCAGAGGAGGGCAGCAAAGATGGTGCATGGATTGTATCACAAGTCCTATGAAGACAGGTTGAAGGAACTGAACATGTACTCCTGGAGGAGAGGAGGGAGAGAGGGGATATGATAGAGACATACAAGTATCTTACAGGGAGGAACAGGGTGCAGGAAAACACTATTTTTAAGCAAAAAAGATGTTCCAGGACTAGAGGGCATGGGATGAAGTTGGAGGGAGGACGATTCAGAGGAAACATGAGAAAGAATTTCTTCACAGAACGGGGTGGTGGACAAGTGGAACACCCTGCCAGAGGAAGTGGTGGGGGCTGAAACAATCACGGGATTTAAGAATGCATAGGATAGACATAAAGGAATTCTGGAGGTCAGGGGTAAGGGGCAACAGACTTCTAGGAAAACAAACTGAACTTACAAGCTCAAATGGGCAGACTGGGTGGGCCATAGGCCCTTATCTGCCGACACTGTCTATGTATCTATGTAGCTTAGATTCAATGCAAAGAAGTGCAAAGTAACGCACCTGGGAAACAAAAACCCAGGGGAAGAGTACACAATAAGGGGGGGTACTAACAACAACAAAAATGGAAGGGGACCTGGGGGTTGTCATATCACACAACCTTAAGGCAGGCAAGCAATGTGAGAAGGCAGTAAGGAGGGCTGGGGGCTACTGAAATGCATAGGGGAGAGGCATCACCAGTAGAAAACAGGAAGTTGTTATCCCTCTGTATAGACAGTTGATGAGACCCCATCTGGAGTACTGCGTGTAGTTCTGGAGACCCCATCTCCACAACGACATAGACAGAATGGAGACAGTCCAGAGGAGAGCAACTAAAATGGTGCAGGGTCTTCAACAGAAGCTATACGAAGAGAGACTAAAAGAGCTTAATGTGTATGCCCTTGAGGAAAGGAGGGAGAAGGAGGACATGATAGAAACTTTCAAGTACCTCAAGGGAATCAACAAAGTCCAAGAGGGCAGCATCTTTCAGAAAAAGAGATGTGAAGGAACAAGGGGTACAATTTGAAGATAATGGGGGGGACGGCTCAGGGGCAACATGAGGAAATACTTTTTCACGGAGGGAGTGGTGGATGCATGCAGCCACCTTCCTGAGGAAGTCATGAGGTCAGAAACAGTGGGGAATTCAAGAATGCATGGGACAGACATAAGGCAATTATAGTGGAGGGTAGGAGGAAGTATGGTGTTGGTTAAGTAGAATCTGCAGCTTATCCAATAGGTAGGGAAATGGGCAGACTAGATGGGCCAAGCGGTCCTTTTCTGCCGTCAAAGTCTACATTCCTATGTTATAAATCAGGGAAGCAAAAAGGAAGGAGTAAAGGAGACAGGTAATGGAGAAGCAAACAAGGGAAGAGGTGGGTCAGGGGGAGTGTCAGGGAACACCACAGGCAGGAGGGGAAAGTGGGGAAGCAGGCAGGGAGGAAGTAAGGTATGGAGAGCTATGTTTGCCTATGCAAGGAGTCAGGGAAATAAAATTCCAGACCTGGAGGCCATCAGGTTGGAGGCTGGCGTGGATTTGGTGCCCTTAAAGGAATAGTGATGCACTAACAGCCACGCCTGAGACATGGCCATATAGGGCTACTCGCTGCTCAGTGAGACAGGGAAGGGAGGAGGAGAGGAGGAGTTGTACTCTATGTAAGGGAGGCCATGGGCATGCAGGGGCATCCAGAGGAAAAGGAAAGGTTGGAGATGCTGTGGGTCATCTCGGAGACAGGCTCTGGGGCCACTGTACATACAGGAATGCTGTACAGATCACCAGCACAGGGAGAGTAGTTGGATAAGGCACTTGGGAAAGCCATCACCAGGATGGCAAGTAAGGGGGAGGTACTGCTAGATGAAGACTTCAATCTGCCAGATGTGGATTAGAGCCTTCCAACTGAGGCTTCAGTAAGGAGCAGGGCCATCCTTGACTCCCTGCAAGGGGCTTTCCTCAGGCAGCAAGTCAATAAACCCACTAAGGATGGGGCAGTGCTGGACCTGGCACTTACAAACAGGGATGGCACTGCAGACGCCACTGTGATCAATCCCCTAGGTACCACTGATCATTGTACAGTGTGATTTAACATTAAGCCACGAACAGAGGCAAACTACATGAGGATGAGGGTCCTGGACTTTAGGAGGCGGGAATTTAAAGAAATGGGACCCCAGGGGGTAATCCAAGGGGCTTTGCATCTGGGGAGATTCCCAGCTCGGCAGGCAGCAGTGGTGGGGCTGAAGGGGTACTGCCAGAAGAACAAAAGCAAAGTAATTAAAAAAAAAAAGAAGAAATTGGACACTGCCTCAGAAACTGCCTTGTATGGCGGGATTGCCTGGGAGGAGTCGAGGTACTGTAGTGGGAGAAATAAGGGAGGCACAATTAAGGTGATAAGCCTCTTTGTGAAGGAAGTGAGAAAAAGCAGGAGGAAAAAGAGACCGTTATGGTTCTCTAAGGAAGTGGCTAAGATGGTGAAGAAAAAAGATGTCATTCAGGAGGTACTGTAAACACAGAAGGAGTACGACAGGAAGGTGTACCAAGTAAAACAGAGGGCAGCAGGAAAGGAAGTGAGGGGAGCAAAGGTGCAGACAGAGGAAAGAACTAACAAGTGGGTATCTAAAAGGACAAGACTTGCATAAGTGAGACGAGGAAGACAAGGGGAGGGATAGTGAAGAC
Organism: Neoceratodus forsteri; assembly: GCA_016271365.2. Taxonomy (NCBI): domain Eukaryota; kingdom Metazoa; phylum Chordata; order Ceratodontiformes; family Ceratodontidae; genus Neoceratodus; species Neoceratodus forsteri. The sequence continues at coordinate 1,573,533,607 of CM057453.1, read as the reverse complement.
TAAGATGATGGCAGGGGGGAATGCACACAAGAGGATCAAGAAAAGGCAGACATCCTGAATAGGTACTTCTGCTCAATCTTCACAGTGGAGAGAGGACAGGGTGTACTGGTTGTGGGTCAGCCATGGTACTAAATATAGCCTTGAAAATAGGGGATGTATGGTATGTAAGCAGATCACACAGTTAAGGGAAGAGGAGGGGTGGCTGAGATGGGCACTATGCTGGGAAAGGGAGAGGAGTAGATGGGAGGAGATGGAGGTCCCACCGAGGGAGCTACAGCAGCTAGAGGGGGGACTGTTGGGGGACAAGGCACAGTCAAAAAGGGAGCTGCAGTGGGACAAGGAGCAAACTCAACCATAGGAAGGGGAAGATGGGATGGGGACTTGAGGAAAGTTGGGGAGCCTAATTGCTAGGGGAGGGGGGAGGAGAAAGCACCAGAGGAGGTACAGGAATCCCAGATAAGGGCAACAATGGGCACAAAAGAATCCTGGTTAGGAATGACGGATGATATAGTATAACAGTACAAAGCCTGCGCAGAGGACAAGGGAGGAGGGAGCAAGGGGAGGGCTATCAACCAGAGGGGTACAGGCAGTGGGCTTAGAACAGAGGAATAGATTTGCCCCACTAGAGGTACTAAATGCAGGGGAACATCAGGTAAAGGGAGCTGAAGAGCACACAGGGGAAGACACAGAGGCAAGCATGAAGGAAGGCACAGAACAATTGAAAAGGGGGGAGACCCTATCAGGTAAGGTGCTGGCAACATTGGTGGAGATGGCGGGGGGAGTATCTCCAGGAAGGGGCAGGAGAGGGACAGGGAGGGAAATGCATAGGGAACAGTAGTCGGTCAGAGGAGGGAGACATGGGTAAAGGGGGGAGGAGCACAGCTGGAGGGACAGTCGAAGGGAGGAGGGGGAAGGGGAGAGGAGCAATGCTGCTAAGGAAGACAGAAAGGGCAGAAGCAGGGTCCAGGGACATTGGGAGGGATATGGAGGATAGAGAAGGAACAGTGAGGAGAGGGGGACAGGTCAGGGGGTGGGGGAGGGAGCCATAGAGGGGAAGGGCAGAGCTACAAATGTGGCAGCCCTAAAGATGGCTACCTTGGTAGTAGGGTGGGGGTGGGATGAGGAATAATGATGGGGGATACCAGTGCTGGGGGATTTCATACTAAAACGGATAAGATGGGGCAGTAAGGGGGAAAGGCATAGTCATATATGGGTAGAGTGCATACCTAGGTTAACGGCGGGCAGGGCAGGGCAATCAATTCTGAAGTGCGCAAGGAGGGGTAGGAGGAAAACGCATCTTGTGGTGCACATGTGTATGAATGACCTGGCGGGGGAGGTGGTGGAAGTAGTGAGGGGAAAGGTTCGAGGGAGCTGGGAAGGTTGTGTGAGGAGCTGGGGGCATTGGTGACATTCTCAGAGATGCTTCCAGTTCTCTGCACAAGTAAGGTAAGGAAAGGTAGGATTAGAAAGTTCAACACATGGCTGGTGGAATGGTGTTGATCCAAGGGGTACGGATTAGTGGGTGGCTGGGGCAGAACTTGGGACAATAACGATCAATGCGCAGGGGACAAGCTACACTTGAGCGCTGAGGTGAAGGGAGTATTAAAGCAGGGGATAGAGGAGTACATAGCAGCAAAGGCGGGGTTTAAACTAGGTGTGAGGGTGGCAAGTGGACAGCTGGTAACTAGGGATCCCAGAGAGAGGAGCCAGATGAGCTCACTCCCCATGTTAACAGGGTAGGAGTCAGGGTAGAGGCTTGGTGAGGGAGGAGGGGGGAAACCAGGGAAAGGTTAGGAAGGAAACGGAGTGGAGGGTGGTCACGCTGAATGCGAGGAGCTTAGGTTATAAGCCAGCTGAACTGTAAGCTCTCTTGGCAGTGGGGAAGGTGGACATTGCGGCCATCACAGAAACGTGGGCCACCTAGTCTGTGGGCCACCAGGACTGTGATATGATGATCCCAGAGTATAGAGTACATGGAAGGATAGGACTAAGGGGAAAGGGGTGTGTGGCATTCTATGTACGGGAAGGGACAAGGGGTATAAGGGATGAAGTGGAGGAAGGCAGAACAGAGGCCCTATGGATGCAGTTTCAAGACTCGAAAGGTAGAACACTGAGGATGGGGATAGTATACAGACCACCAGCACAAGGGGATGACCCGGACAGAGAGCTATCTGAGCAAATTAGAAAGGTCTGTAGTTAGGGGAACACAGTGGTTGTGGGGACTACAACCTGCCTGGGATGGATTGGAGCACTCCAACCACCACGTGTGCAAGGGAGCAGGTCATACTAGAAGCATTTGAGGACAGCTTCCTGGTGCAGCTGGTACATGAGCCGACCAGATTGAAGAGGATGCTGGACCTGGTATACACATAGAAACATAGAATCTGATGGCAGGTAAGGACCGCTTGGCCCACCTAGTCTGCCCATTTTCCAACCTAACGGATAAGCTGCAGATCCTAGTTAACCAACAGCCTACTTCCTCCCACCCCCCCACTAGGACTGCCTTATGTTTGTCCCATACATTCTTGAATTCCCCCACTGTTCTTGACTCCACAACCTCCTCAGGAAGGCTGTTCCATGCATCCACAACCCTCTCCATGAAAAAATACTTCCTCACATTACCTCTTAGCCATCCCTCCTCTATCTTCAAATTGTGCCCCCTTGTTCTTGCACATCTCTGTTTCTGAAATATACTACCCTCTTGGACTTTGTTGATTCCTTTGAGGTACTTGAAAGTTTCTATCATGTCCCCCCTCTCCCTCCTTTCCTCAAGGGTATATCTATTAAACTCCTTTAGTTTCTCTTCGTATGTCTTCTGGTGCAGACCCTGCACCATTCTGGTTGCCCTCCTCTGAGCAGCCTCCACTCTATCTATGTCTTTGCGGAGATGGGGTCTCCAGAACTGCACACAGTACTCCAGATGGGGTCTCACCAACTGTCTGTACAGAGGGATAACAACTTCCTGTTTTCTACTGTTGATGCCTCTCCCTATGCATCCCAGTATCCCCCCAGCCTTCCTTACTGCCTTCTCACATTGCTTGCCCAACTTTAGGTCATCTAATATAATTATCCCCAGGTCCCTTTCTGTTTTTTGGGGGGTTTTTTTGCATTATCTGTTTTTCCGCCCCCGTACTCGCCGGTCCTCCACTCCTTCAGGCTCTGTCAAGTTCCCCTGGACCTCTCCTGTCCTTGCCCGACCCTCCTCTAATCCCCAGATCGCAGCCGACCCCTGGGATATCCCGGTGTATCCCTTCACCAGGTGGGTCCCCCTCCTCCGAGGGGAATGCACCGGGAGGAGGATAGCCCCAGCACGTCCTTCTAGGGCCCGGGGATGCTGTTGGGGAACAGAAGGCACCAGAAAGGTGCTGGAGGCCCTTCAGAACAAAGAGCCATCATCCGGAGGACCAGCGAGTGATTTTTCCTGGCTTTCTGTTGGGGGCAGCGTAGAGACGTCATGACATACGCCAACGTCCGCTCCTCCCCCAGTTAGAATTGGGCCATGCATCCTGCAATGCTCCCAGCCTCCGCTAGGAGCCAGCAGGCACCAGACCAGTCTCCCTACCCTCCCTCCCTCGGAGAAGGAGGCTGTCCCTAGGATGCTCGATCCTTCTCTCCCCAGCCGACCCTCCAGTGACCTGGGCTAAGTTCCCGAACCCGGTCGCCATGCGTCAGCAAGCAGAAATCCAAATCACTGCACATGGCCGCCCCTTCCATTTTATTGTTGTCAGATCTCACCCCCCACTGTACTCTTCCCTTGGGTTTTTGTTTTGTGCATTACCTTGTACTTCTTGGTACTTTCAAATGGAGAGGCTGTAAGAGAACTGGGGGTGGAGGACCCTCTGTATGGGAGTGACCACCACTTGGTGTGGTTCACGCTCAATATGGGTAAGGAAAAAGGGGGTACAGGGACCAGGGTGACTGACTTTAAAGGGGCGGACTTTAAAAGGATGGGGAAAATCTGGGTAGGTATCTGGCGGAAATTCAACCATGCTAGTCAAAAATGGGATATTATTAAAAAAGGTCTGACAGAGGCCACTGGGACTTGTATAAAGACACGGCGTAAGACGGGACGGGCTAAGAAGCCCAGTTGGTTGACTCAAGAGGTTATGGAGGGGGTGAGAGCCAAGAGGAAGGCATTTTGGAAACTCAAGACATTGGGAGGAAGGGTTGACAAGGATGAGTATACGAAGAAGTCCAGAGAGGTTACCAGGCTAGTCAGGGCAGCCAAGGCTTCAAGAGAGCAGAGACTGGCACAGGGTATTAAGGAAGGAGAAAAGGACTTCTTCAGATACATTAGACAAAAAAGAAAGAACAAGGACCAGATTGTGAGGATTAGAGAGTACGGAGGGTGGGTGGACAAAGGGGTGGATCAGGCAGAGGAATTAAATGAATACTTCTGCTCTGTGTTCACGAAGGAGAAAGGGTGGCAGATACCAAAGGGGAGGGGTGGAGTGGGTAGTGGGGGGGAGGGGTGACTGACATAGGGATTACAGAGGACAGGGTTCTGGAAGGATTAAGGACACTGAGGGTGGACAAGGCACCAGGACCAGATGGCATTCACTCTATGGTATTCAGGGAGCGGACAGAGATCCTGGTAGGACCACTGGCTGACCTGTTCAATATCTCCCTGGACACAGGATGCACATCACAAGACTGGAGGATGGCCCATGTGGTACCCATTCATAACAGTAGCTCCAGGGATGGACCAGGCAACTACAGACCAGTGAGCCTCACATCACTTGTGGGGGAAGCTCATGGAAACAATCCTAAAAGAGTAGCTAGTGACCTTTTTGGAGGACAATGGTCTCCAGGATGGCCAACAACACAGGTTTCTCTCGGGCAGATCCTACCAGACAAATCTAATTGAGTATTACGGCTGGGTGACAAGGAAGCTGGACTGGGGCTATGCGGTGGATATCCTATATTTGGACTTCAGCAAGGCCTTTGATTCCGTGCCGCATGGGAGGCTGGAATACATAGGGGCGGGAATGAAGATGGTCAGATGGATCGTCAACTGCCTGAATGGAAGGCAGCAGAGGGGGGTGGTGGTGGTGGTGGGGGGGACTCTCATCACCAAAGGAAATGACGAGCAGGGTGCCACAAGGATTGGTACTGGGACCAGTGCTGTTTGGGATATACACAGCTGATATCTCACATGGGATCCAGTATAGGATCAGTCTGTTCACTCATGGTACGAAGATGGGAGGTATGGTAGATGACACTGAAGGGTGGAAGGGGCTGCAGGAGGACCTGACCAAACTATAGGAGTGGTTGGAAATATGGCAGCTGGTGTTCAATGCCAAGAAGTGCAAGGTACTGCATTTTTGGAGCTAGGAACCAGGGGAGGAGCTATCAGCTGTGAGGGGTGCAGCAGGAAAGCACCAAGGAGGAAAATGATCTGGGGCTGCTTATGATGGGCAATATGAACAACTCAGCTCAGTGCAGGAAGGTGGCAGCAAAAGCCAACAGGATGCTGGGGTGTATAGCAAGGGGACTCTCCTCCAGAAATAGGGAGGTGATCCTTCCCTTGCACAGATCTCTGGTCAGGCCGCACCTGGAGTACTGCGTACAGTACTAGTGCCCATTCCTGAAGAAGGACATCAAATTGTTGGAGGAGGTGCAACGTAGGGCGACCAACATGATTCAGGAATTGGAGGGAAAGTCCTACAGGCATAGACTTGGCAAGCTGAACATGTACTCCCTGGAGGAGAGGAGGGATGGGGGGATGTGATTGAAACCTTTAAATACCTTAAGGGGATTAATAAGGCTAATACAGAAGGAATTTTCCAGCTTAGAAGAGGGAAGGATATGAGAGGGCATCAGCTGAGATTGGAGGGGGGGGGAGATTCATGAGGGAAATCAGGAGACATTTTTTCACTGAACGGGTGGTGGACAGGTGGAATGCTCTGCCTGAGGAGGTGGTATCCTGTAGAAGCGTTGCTGGCTTTAAGAGGGGTTGGGACAAGGTGGGGGGGGGTTGTGATGAAGAGTGGTGGGGAGGCTGGGGCAGCTGCAAGTGGAGTGGCTAGCTGCACAATTGAGCAGACTTGATAGACCGTAAGGCCTGCTTCTGTTGGCATTTCATATGTTCGTAGGACAGGATCGACCTCCAGGGAGCAGCAGGAACAAAGGGAGAGAATGGAGGTGGACATAAGTTCATTTTCAGAGGAAAGCATCCCGAAGGGACTTACAGTTCTGAAAGTGGGCAAGGCCATGGGACTGGACAGTATACACCCAAGGGTACTAAAGGAACTCAGGGAGATGCTAGCTGCCCTACTGATGGCCTTATTCAACAGCTTTCTGAAAACAGGTATGGTTCCAGAGGACTGGAGGAGAGCAGATGTGGTCCCTCTACATAAGAGCAGCTGCAGGGAGGAGACTTGCACCCATAGGCCTGTCAGTCTTATCTCAATGGTGGGGAAATTAATGGAAACCCTGTTAAAGGATAGGTTGGTAGAGTATCTTGAATCCAATAGGCTGCAGGAACACAGGCAGCACGGATTCATGGAGGGCGGTCATGACAGATGAATCTGACTGATTTCTCCAGTTGGGTGAGCAGGGAAGTAGATCGGGGAGGGCAGTGGACATGGCTTATCTGGACTTTAGCAAGGCTTTCGACACAGTGCTGAACAGGAGATTGATAAAGAAACTGGGCAGCCTAGGGGTCGGATCAAAGTGGTGAAATGTGTTAGAAGCTGATTAATTGATAGGAGACAGAAGGTGGTGGTTAACGGCACTCACTCTAATGATGAGAGAGTGACCAGCGGAGTGCCGCAGGGCTCAGTACTGGGACCAGTCTTCTTCATTGTCTTCATAAGTGACATTGCAAAAGAACTGGAAGGGAAGGTATGCCTTTTTACAGATGACATCAAATTCTGTAACAAAATGGGTACTCAGAAGGGGGTGGAGAAAATGCATACGTATCTTGGGAAACTTGGAGAGTGGTCAAGAGTATGGCAGTTGAGGTTCACTGCCAAAAAGTGCAACATCATGCACCTAGGGAAGAGGAACCCAGGAGCTGAGTATAGGGTGGGGGAGAGGTACCGACAGTCACTAAGCAGGAAAATGGTGAATGGGTTGCACCAAAAGCCCTATAAGGAGAGACTGAAGGATTTCAACATGTACACCATGGAAGAAAGGAGAATGAGAGGGGGCATGATAGAGACCTACAAGTACCTCACATGTGTAAACAGGATGTAGTAGGGGAGTTTTTCAAGTTGGAAGGAGCACCAAAGCCAGAGGGCATGCAATGAAGCTGGGGGGGGGGGAGTTTAAGAGGTATGTGAGAAAGGACTAGTTCACATAAAGAGCTGTAGACACTGGTAACAGACTGTCAGCAGAAATGAATGAGCCAAAAACAGAAGGGGTCTTCAAGCACGCATGGGATAGACATAGGGAAATATTAGTAAATAGGCAGGGAGGAAGGAGGGCTGCCAGAGATCAGTTAGGGTCTGCAGAGACAGATTAGGCAGGGATCACCTGGGCAGACTGAGTGGGCCAAGTGGACATTTTCTGACGCAAAGATGATCTGTACAGTGACAGTATAAGCTCCTTCCTTCTCCTCGTGAACACTCTAGCAATGCAGCCTAGCATTCTGTTTGCCTGGACTGCTGCCTTCCTACACTGTGTAGCCTGTTTAAGGTCACTGCTGATGGTGATCCCCAAATCCTTTTCCTCCTCAGATTCAGTGACCTTGACCCTCCCAAACTGCACTAAGCCCTCAGATTCTTCCTTCTTATGTGCATTGCCTTGCACTTCTTTGCACTGAACCCAGCTGCCAGACACCTGACCACTTCTCCAGCCTCACCAGGTCCTCCTTTAGGTTCCACACCTCTTCAACTATGTCCACCCTCCCACTGAGCTTAGTATCAGTCATAAAAAGGCACATCTTTCCATTAACACCATCCCCAGTGTCACTAATAAAAATACATTACACAGCACTGGGCCAAGCACTTACCCCTGTGGGACACCACTTGTATTTTGCCTTGCACTTCAGACTGTTTCCCCCCAATCCTCTGGGTCCTACCACTAAACCAATCTGCCATGTATCCAGTTAATTTGCTTGCTTCCCCTAGGTCCTCCAACTTCCTGAATCAACCTCTTGCAGGGCACAGACTCCAAGGCCTTGCTGAAATCCAAATATAGAATGTCAACCGCCAGTATACACCGTCAAATGGGCGACTGCAAATGAGCAACTCAAATTTGAGCAACTCTATTTGCACGCCCGACAGTACAGCGGCTGTGGGTATATGGCGTATTGCATATAGAAAGTGTTAGATCGGATGTAATGACGACAGTGAACACTAGGGGAGTTGTGCTTCTGCTGCTGAAGTACAGCAATGAGGCTTGGAACCACTGAGCTGTCCACTTAGTGTGGCGGGTAGGTCATGGACTGCTGCAGTGATGGTCTCGGGTTCAGGACTGCCAGTAGGTAATTTTTTTTCTCAACGGTATTGGCTGTTAGAATTTTTATGTATCCTCGCTGTGTTCCCCGGACCGATGGTGACCCCTTCCCATGTATTCCCCTTTTTCCCAGTGTCCACCCCCCCGGAGTTGATTATATTAATTGGGGGGTGCAGCCCCCACATTAAATATTAATATGAATGTCCGCGTGGTTGCTTTATTGGCATTCGATTATGTGGGTCAGAGGCTGATTTTTCTTCCGGCGAAATGTACTCGCTGTTGTGCGAGTCTCCATGGAAAAATCGCCCTTATGACTTGGAAGCTCAACCACCTGACCTTTGTCCATCACCTTCATTACTCAGTCAAAGAAGTTAATCAGATTTGTTTGACAGTACCTCCCTGACATAACCCTTGCTGTCTTTCATCTTGTAGCCTGTTCACTTCAAGGAACTCGGCTAGTCTTTCCTTCAGAATGGTCGCCATCAGTTTATCCACAATGGAGGTCAGATTGACCAGCCTGTAGTTCCCACGGTCACCCCTAGGCCCACTCTTGTGTAGCAGTACCACGTACACAGTTCTACACTCCTGCAGTACCAATCCGCTATCTAAAGAGCTGTTGAACAGGTCCACCAGTGGACAGGCCAGCTCTGATGAGATGACAGTTCCCTCTACACTGTTACTGTAGATGCATGCCCTCCGGGCCTAGGACTTGTTTATTTTTAGAGATATGAGCCCTTTCCTAACCCTGTCCTTAGCCATGTCCCCCACTCCTCCCCTTCCTCCCCCATGCTCCCTTGCAGCACTGGTCTATCCTTTTCTTTAGTAAAGACAGAACAAAAGTATTCATTCAACACCTCTGCTTCCTCTTCACTGCCTTCCATATACACCTCTCCTACTTTTTAGCTTCACTATGCCTACCTTCGTGTCTCGCTTTTCACTGATATACCTAAAGAAGGCTTTCTCTCCCTCATTAATTCCTTCTGCAGCTTGCAGCTCCTTCCTAGCCTCTGTCTGTCTGACTATCCTACCAGACTCCCTAGCTTTCTCCAGGTAGAGTCCCTCATCCTTGTCCTTCCAGGACCTCCTGTTCTTCCTATATGCAGCAATCTTATCCCTCACTGCCTTGCTCACCTCCTCACTAAACCAACTTGGCTTCCTGACCTTGGAATCCTTCCCCTTCTGCTTTAGGCATGTGTTAGTGACTGCCGTGGTCCCTTCCCTAATCACTGTCCACCTTTGTTCCACACCCATATCTTCCTCAAGGCTAGAAAGGTTTCCCCTCAAAACCTCTTACATCCTACCATAGTCAGCCTGCCTGAAATCTAGTACTTTTGTCTTCATTCTTGGCATTTCCTTCCTCATGTCAACTTGGAACCACACCATCTGGTGTTCGATATTCCCCAAGGGCTCTTCCACCATGACATCCCAGATGTGATCCTGTCTGTAAATACCAGGTCCATGATGGCTCCCTCCCATGTTGACTTGGTCACCCCCTGAACCAGGAACCCATCCTAGACTGCATCCAGTATCAGTTGGCTCCTGGGAGAAGTGGTGGCCGGGGCACTCCAACCCACCTCATGCAAACTGAAGTCTTCCATCAACACCACATCGCCATTTTCAGCTGCAATCCTGATCATGGTACCCAACTCTCTATCCATGTCCTCGTCCTGATCTGGTAGCCTATAAACTACTTCCAGCCTTAATTTCTTCCCTGATTCCATCTGGACTTGTATCCACAGAGCCTCTATTTTCTCAGTCCCAATTTCCTCCCTGGTGGCAGTAATGTCCTCTCTGAAGGATAGACAGACAGAGAGAGAGAGAGAGAGAGAGAAATAGATATAGGTAGATAGTCTGGAAGGCCTGCAGAGCCGTTCGCATCTCCAGTACATTGATGTGGAGGCCATGTTCCACCTATGTCCAAGTGCCTTGAGTCTGGCGAACATCTAAATGAGCTCCCCAGCCCAGATCTGAAACGTCCATCGTGAGAATCTGACGAGGGGTCAGGATCTGAAACTAGACCCCATGAAGCAGGTTGTCCGGCACTAGCCACCATGACAGGGCTCTCTTGATGGAGCCAGAGACCATTACAATCTGGTTCAGGTCATTTATGACTTGATCCCACTGAACTCTCAATGTCCTTTGAGGAAACCACATGTGAAGATGAGCGAGGGGAACCATGGCAACGGCTGCTGCCATGTGGCCCAAGAGTTGCAGGAAGATCCTAGCGGGATCTGGCGACTGGAGGAGACCAGGTGGGCCTTGGCCATCAGGCACTGTGCCCTGTTCATGGGCAAGAAGACCATGCCCTGGGAGGTAGCCAGCACTGCCCCTCTATACTGGAGGCGCTGACAATGAGACAGGCAGGACTACAACTGAGTGATGGTGATACCCAAGACCTGGAAGAGGCAGAAGGTGAACTCCAGAGTATGGACAAGACGGTCCCTGCAGGGGGCCATCAACAGTCAATCATCCAGATTAGGGAAGATGTAAAAACCCTGTCTCTACAAGGCAGCCGCTACTGCTGCCAGGCACTTGGTAAAGACGCTGGGGGCTGAGGAGAGGCCAAAAAGGAGGGCCCTGAATTGGAAATGGGCTCCCTGGAAATGGAAGCGGAGGAAGCACCGATAAGAAGGAAAGATTTTGATATGCAGATACGCATGCTATATGTCCAAAGAACACAGCCAGTCCCCCCAGTGTAGGAGGGGCAACAAACCCTGAAGGGTGACCATCCAGAAGTATTTGTACTCTGTGTAGAAGTCCAGCTGACTCAGGTCCAGGATGGGCCGGAGATCCCCGGTCTTTCTGGGGACTAGTAAGAAGTAGGAGTAGAATCCTCTGCCCCACTGAGCCAGAGGGACAGACTGTATAGCTCTTTTTTGCAAAAGTGCCTGGATTTCCTCCAACATGAGAGATACATGAGGTGTGGGGGGTAGGTAGAGATTCCCAGAGGATTTTCCAGGGGCCACTGGAGAAGCTCTAGTGTGTGGCTGTGTTCTATGATCTGCAGGACCCAATTGTCCAAGGTGATGCCCTGTCATCCGTTGAGGTGAAGGGAGAATCGACCCCCTACAGCCTCTGCCAGGACCCTTTCTGGAAGGAGGGAAGGGGTCGGCCAAGGAGTCCGGAGGTAGGAGAAGGCACTGGGAGGGTGACCACGGGGGTCCATGGGGCTCTGGCAGCAGCTGCGGAGGGGGCTAATGCCGCTTTGCATTTGCCCTGACTTTTGACGGATGGGTGAGTTTACTTGCGGGTGGAGCAGCAAAAAGGAGGCTACTTACCCGACTTAGGCTGAGGATGGTACATTGAATGAATGGACTGCAGGGCACGGCCCACCTCCAGGAGAGATGAAATGAGATCCTGGACATTCCCTCCAAACAAGACGGCTCCCTGAAAGGGGGCATCCAGAATGCTGGATTGCATATCAGAGGCAAAGTCCAACACCCAAAGCCAGGAATGGCGCTGGAGGAAGACATCCATGGCTGCACCTCTACCTGAGAAGTCCACCGCATCATATGAAGCCCAAAAGATGTGGTTGTCCACACTGGAGCCTGCTTTGAGAGGCTGGGCTAGCTGAGCCTTGGAGGGGTCATCAGGCAAGACCTGGATTAGGTCCCTAGCCTGGTCCCAGAGGACATTCTGGTACTGAACCATGTGGGCCATATAGATGATGGCCCTAATGGCCAGGGTAGTGAAAACAAAAAAAATGCTTGCCTAGTTGGTCCAGCTGCCTGGATTCACTGTCGGGGAAGAGCACCAAGGTGCTCGGGCTTCTTATTGCAGTCATGCACCACATTGATGACCACACAGTCAACTTTGGGTTGGCCCCTTAAAAAGTGCTTATCCACTGGAACGTGATAGATGTGGTCCACCTTCTTGTGCATCACTGGAGTGGTAGAGGGGTGGTTCAAGTTGCCCTACTGACATCTTCGTAAGAGTCAACAAGGGGAGGGAACAACCACCAGGAGGGTGTTAGGTTTCCACAAGTACACAGCCAGACACCAGTGCGCTGGGTCCTATTCCTCCGTTTCCTAGCTCACAGTGGCCTGGATGTGCCTCATGACATCCATGAAAGATGGATCATAAGGAGGGGACTTGGAAACCACCTTAGTGGTTTTCTTACCATTGGATCAATCCCCCGGGGAGAAATAATACTCCAGAGTCCAAATCCTCCTAATCTGGCTCCTCTGGCTCACTTTTGGTCAGTGGGCAGTCATCCTGGTGCACGCCATAGCTGGCGTCAGGTTTGGAGCACCCGCACCTGAACACCCTCGGAGGGCGGGACATCCACATCAGGTCATCTAGGGGATGCTGGAGGAGGGCCCTGAGGAGCGGGGGTCTGCTTCTGCATGAAAGATCACCACATAGAAAACAGGGCATTATAGTCCACCGGGGAAGGAAAGTTATAAATCAGAGAATAAGGGTAGGCCGATGCCAGGTATGGAAAGGGCGGCATCGAGGCTGGTGGGGCCAGCATCAGGTAGGCCAGCGTAGGGCCAGCCAATGCCAGCTGAGGGACCAGTATCGGGCCTGCAGGCTGTGACAGAGGCAGCACTAGTGCTGGGCCAGCAGGCTGTGGAAGAGAAAACACTGGCACTGGGCCCATAGACTGTGGCAGAGGCAGTGTGGAACGGCGGCCCAGCACATGTTGGGCACCTGGGAGGAGAGTCTGTCAGCACCAGCAGAGGAGAAACAGGTGTCTGGGGAGAAGGAGACCTCCCTGGAGAAGGCAGTGGTCATGCCAGGCTAGATGAAATGGTGTTAGCCTGCTGGGGTTGCTGCCTAGAGGGACTGGCATCAGACCCAGCAGAGGGGACTGATGCAAGCAGCACCTTTTCGGGGAAGGGGGGGGGGCAACAGCCGAAGAGCTGATACTGGAAATACCCATGCTGGCTAAGCCTCCTGGCTGACAGCCCATGGATGTAATGGGTCTGAGAATCAGGGGCTGAGGAGCAGGAGACAGAGTTCCCTGCTCCATAGAGCCAACGCCCATAATAGAGATAAGGGCGGGCGGCATGGCCACCGTCAGCCCTACAAAAGTAAGGGCAGGTGGGGCAATAGTGGGCTGACCCCCCCCAAGGGAGGCCGACCCCGATGCGATCAAAGGCCCATGTGGAGACTGTGAGCGGGAAGCGGACTAGTCCCAGTCCCAGTGTTTGTGCTAAAGCACCCCACTGGACTTTTCCTAGGATTGGGAGGAGGAAGAGGCCTCGGAAGATTGGGTCAGGGAAGTCAAAGTGCTCCTGACCTGCAGCTCCTTTTCCACCATGATGAGCTTCTGCTTGCTAAGATGGCTATCCACGGCCAGCCCGGAGGCACTGAGGGTTGAGGCACTGGACGTCACACCACACGCTATGCCGGCGACCTGGGTTCGGGAATAAGCCTGGGCCGCCGGAGGTCGGCAGGGGAGAGAGAGGATCAAGCATCTGAAGGACTGCTCTCCTGTCTATCAGGGAGGGATCCAGGGACAGCACGGCATTACAGCGGCCCCCGGTGGAGACTGGAGGCATTGCAATGCTTAGGGCTAGCACGCAGCAGGAAGACATCAGGTGGCTGCCTTCCAGACATGGGTGGGAGCATCCACATCATGGGCTGGGAGGCACTGCACGTCCCTCACGTCTGGGGCATAACAAAGAAGCACCCCCCCCCCCTTGCCAAGGAGGCGACGAGGGCCTCAGGGATCTCCCTCTCATCCCCAATACTGGGCAGACCACACCAGGGATCCACAACTGACTTCCCGAAAGGGATGGACCCTCTAATTCCAGAAAAATGCTGCCAAGGGAGGGTGGGGGTGGGCCCTGCCCCAGGGGGTGATCCAGGGTGCTGGGAAGTCCCTCAAGGGGAGGATGAACTGGAGTGGTCTGTCACAGTGGGGAGTAGTAGGATTAGAGTTGAGTGGGCACCTCTGAGAGATGCCTCGGTGAAGCGGAGAATAAACAAAGTTTGAAAAAAAAAAAAAGATGGCTATTCAGAATTTTGAGACAATGTCTCAGAGTGGCCTGGTTGAATTTCTGGCAGATCTGGCAGGCTTCAGTGTCGTGACTGAGGCCTAGAAACAGGATACAAGCAGAGTGGCTGTCTTTTTCAAGAATCTGTTTGTTTCAGGCACACTTCATGGAGCAGTGGGATGATACAGGAGTAGAAGACATAAACCCAATGGCTGTAACACCCAAAAATAGATGTTAAGACTGTAAAGAAAGAAGAAAATAAAAAAGCACGGTAAGCATAAGTAATGGCGGTCAACTGTAGCTGTGGTAGGCACTAACATGCCCAGGTTGATAGCGGGAAAAGGACTGAGGAGTGTGCAGGGGACCACCCGTCTTTATAGGACAGGCTGACGTCTGAGGGTGACGTCGGTGGTGGACGGTCCCCTATGGTAGACTGCTGGCTAGAAAGTTTTCCGTGTGGTCCTGGCACCTGATGGCTTAGTCCTACTGGTTTTGGCCTGCTGCAAGAGGTTCCCTCAAAGTAAGATTAGGATTGTCATTTTTAAAAGCCGTCATCCAGTAATAGCGCCTTGGCTCAGCTATGTGGCTTTACAATACAGGTAATCCACCTTGCTGACCCTGTAGACCCAAACTATATTAAACAGACCACCAGAATTTTGTATAAGCACGAGGCACTGGCAAGGACACAGACTTCCAGCAACTAAAGCTGGAATGCATAGCATTCTGTTAACTGGATTCATTTTATTGTAGGCACAATTTTAATTAATAAGGAGGCTCTCTGTACACATAGAGATCCTACCTGCCAGGGTTACTCAAAATTGCCCTTAAAAATAATAAAAATGACATGGATAAATCTTGCTGGGAAGAGCTCTGTCTCAAAGCTGCAACCCCTGTCTCTAGTACAGAAAGCCTGAGAAACTTGGAGCCTCGGAACACTGAGGACACCAACTTTCCAAGCTGTAAGCACAGCTTCTTAAAGATATAGCTGAACTTACCCTTAATTCTGTTCAGACAGAGAAAAAACATCAGCAAGTATTCATAATAAAATTGACTAATTTCTTCAAAGATGGGGGCCTCTACATAATTTATTGGTTCAAAATGATGCACCTGTGTAATAATGGCCTGTGCTTCCGTAACTACCTTCCCTTTAACAATGCACTGTATTCTCTCACTGACTTCTATATATGATAGATAATATTTATAATATTGTGTAAAGTGACATTGTGCAAGTATTCCTAGATGTATAAATTTGGTAATGGTGAACCCTTGTATTGCTTTGTGCTGTAAGTCTTATGTTTTATGCTTAAATAATTTTTGAAACGTCAATAAATATATATAAAAAAGCAGCTATAGCAGAACTCTAGTGTACTCTACAATGTTGTATTTTAATATTAGAAATGTAGTAAAAATAAAGTAAGAAAAAAGCTATAGCTGAACCAGTGATCCCTAGTTGGGTGGATATATACCCATGTGTACAGATTACCCCATGACATTGTGGAGCGACACAGAAACAATGATTCAGGTCTGATATCTTTTGTTCTTGCATTTAACTGCACTGTAGCTTTAAATTTCTGGTAGCCTGGTAGCACTGCAGAATACGATCAGAAAAAGTGGAAGGGTGTGGCACACTTCAGTGTATTTAAAACACAGTAATGCTGATATAACAAATCAATACCTCTATGCTGAGTCAGGCAACATCATCTGTGCACATCCAGCAACCGCCATCAGGGAAAAATATCCACAGCGAAAAGATTAATGCACTATCATATGCTTCTTACTTTTACCACTAATCCCCTCACTTTTCACCAATTATACTCCCCTCTGTTCTACATGCTTTAGCAGCAAAGATACGCACTGTTCACAAAGATTAACTCATTTATTCTGTAATGCTTCTCCAACAACCACCACAGTGTAAATCAAAGTACTCATTTTCACAGTGGTGTTTAATCTAATAGTGCATCTCCTAGCAGGCTATACACTTCTCCCCACTTTCAGAATTAAAGGCCAGTACAACAATGCCTCCATTACACCGGTGACCACTGCAGCCCCATATCCTCTCCAAGACAGCCAATAAAGGTACATTTCTATGGGCACTGCCAAGACTGATTCCACTCCCCCATCCCCAAATCACATCAAGATCTAGCACCTGCATAGCACCATTCGGACTCCTGTTACCCAAGCAGGGAAGTCCCCAAATTGGTCTTGGATCTCCCACCTAGCAGTACCCAGCACTGTCTCCATACCATATATCTACTCTCTCATCCTTTGCAATTTATGGCAGAAGATGGTTTTAACCAACATGATCATCTTTGTTTTCAAATCTCATTCATCTGTTGTATTATCTTTCAAAATTAAAGATTTATGATTTCAAAGGGGGGGCCTGTCTAACTGCAAGATCACCTTGTCCCTCATCGCCCGGCCTGGGCTCTCCATTCTGCCGAGGGAGACCTCCTTGGAGATCCCAGGGTTAGGTTGCGGCATTCAGGAGATCAGGCATCTTCAGTGGGCGCACCCACCCTGTGGAACTCCCTGCTTAGAAACTTAAGAGAGGCTCCCTCGGTAGTAACCTTTAAGAAGGGATTAAAGACTTTTCTGTTCCAGCAGACTTTTAACATCTGAAACTTTTGAATTGATTTTATATTACACTATTATGAGATAGATAGTTTTAATATGACGAATGACTCCCTGCTGTTGCTATGTGTTTATGCTACTATCTCTTGTGTTTGTTTGTTTTATTGTACAGTGCTCCGGGTCCCTGGAGAGGGGTGCTTTATAAATAATCTGTCTATCTATCTATCTATCTATCTATCTATCTATCTATCTATCTATCTATCTATCCACCTGTCTATCTATCTATCTATCTATGCCATCTGATGGCCCTTCAAACATCTGTGTGAAGTTGCAACTGTGTGTTGCTTCCCTGTGTGAGTTCTCATGTTAACAAAGTTAAACAAGTGGCATGATATCACCTATAGAAAATGTATTGTTGCTTCAGACTGACTAGCCCAGGATCAACACTACAGAAACTTTCAGATACCATACACGTCAGCAAAACAAAAAGACTAAGACTGCTAAGCTGATTAAATACACAGTATAGCATGTTTATAACAGATTACTATAAAAAAAAACACATTAAAGCATCACTAAGAGTTGATCATTAATGTCACAAAAGTAAGGAAATGTGATGTTAGGGTAAAAAAAAAAGTCTATGAGCCTTGGTGAATCTGTAGCAAGGTGTTGCTCAGGTTTTGAACAATTTCATGATGCACAGTTGGCACTGCCAGAATTGGGCTCTGTCTTTCGAGGTACAGAAAAATACTCACATACCAAAGCTTGGAGACAGGGTGCCAGAGTTAAGGCAATGTCAACAGTGTGTTGCACAATTATCTGAAATAGTTTTTTTGTGAATAATTTCCTTTTTTTAGTAGTTTATAAACAGATACACAGTACTTATGCATTGACAATGCTGGTCGGTATTGTCAATACTTTAGATAGAAAGTGGTCTGATGAGTACAGTGGCACTTTCTACCACACCCAACACAATGCCAAGTGTCCCTGACATCCTGTGGTGTCCAGTCCCACATCTGACCCCACAGCAAGCATCCCTGGCATTCAGTGGCATGCTCTCCCACTGTCTAACCTATGCCAAATATCACTGGTATTCAGTGTCAATCTCTCCCACATCTGACCCCATGACAAGTTTCTCTACCATCCTGTGGCACCCTCTCTTACACCCAACCCCGTAGCAAGCATCTCTGACATTCAGTGGCACACTGTCACACAACCTACTCCATGCCAAATACCCCTGGCATCCAGTGTCAACCCTCTCCCGCACCTGACCCCATGACAAGCATCTATGACATCCTGTGGCACCCTCTCTCACACATGACCCCATAGCAACTATCCCTGATGTTCAGTGGCATGCTCTCCCACAACCAACCCCATGCTATATATCCCTGGCATAAAGGATCAACCTCTCCCACACCTGAACCCATGACAAGTTTCTCTAACGTCCTGTGGCACCATCTCTTACACCCAACCCCGTGGCAAGCATCCCTGATGTTCATCGACATGTTGTCACGCCACCTACTCCACGCCAAATATCCCTGGCATCCAGTGTCAACCTCTCCTGCACCTGACCCCATGACAAGCATCTATGACATCCTGTGGTGCCCTCTCTCACACACGACCCCATAGCAACCATCCCTGATGTTCAGTGGCATGCTCTCCCACAACCTACCCCATGCTATATATCCCTGGCATCTAGTGTCAACCTCTCCCACAAATGAACCCATGACAAGTGTCTCTGCATCCTGTATCACCCTCTCCTACACCTGACCCCACAGCAAGCATCCCTGACATTCAGCGACACATTGTCGCACAACCTACTCCACGCCAAATTCCCCTGACATCCAGTGTCAACCCTCTCCCACACCTGACCCCATAACAAGCATCTATGACATCCTGTGGCACCCTCTCTCACACACGACCCCATAGCAACTATCCCTGATGTTCAGTGGCATGCTCTCCCACAACCTACCCCATGCTATATATCCCTGGCATCTAGGATCAACCTCTCCCACACCTGAACCCATGACAAGCGTCTCTAACGTCCTGTGGCACCATCTCTTACACCCAACCCTGTGGCAAGCATCCCTGACATTCATCGGCATGCTGTCATGCCACCTACTCCATGCCAAATATCCCTGGCATCCAGTGTCAACCTCTCCTGCACCTGACCCCATGACAAGCATCTATGACATCCTGTGGCGCCCTCTCTCACACACGACCCCATAGCAACTATCCCTGATGTTCAGTGGCATGCTTTCCTACAACCTACCCCATGCTATATATCCCTGGCATCTAGTGTCAACCTCTCCCACACCTGAATCCATGATAAGTGTCTCTGCATCCTGTATCACCCTGTCCTACACCTGACCCCATAGCAAGCATCCCTGACATTCACTGCCATGCTCTCCCACAATCTACCCCATGCCAAATATCCCTGGCATCCAGTGTCAACCTCTCCCACACCTGATGCCATGACAAGCATCTCTGACACCCTGTGGCACCCTCACATCTGACCCCACAGCAAGCATCCTTGAAGTTCAGTGGCACACTGTCCCACAGCCTACTCCATGCCAAACATCCCTGGCATCTGTTGTCAACCCTTCCCACATCTGACCCCATGACAAGCATCTCTGATGTCCTGTGGCACCCTCTCCCACACCCCACCCCATAACAAGCATCCTTGATGTCAAATGGCACGCTGTCCCACACCTGATCTCACAGCAAGCATCCCTTTCATCCAGTGGCACTCCCCTGCACACATTCAATCCCATGGCAATCATCATTTATGCCTAATGCTACCCCACTCTTACATGCAAACCCATGACAAAAGTCTCCAGTGTCCAGTGGTAACCCCTACCCAAAACCATCTAGCTCCTAGTGTCTGGTGGTACCCCCCCAACCTTAGCCTCCCACAAAACCATTTAGTCCATGGTTCCCAGTGGTGCCCCCACCCTTATCCTGTATTTAAAAAAAAAACAGGTGGTCAGCGGAAGCACAAGTCTCAATGGCTGCCCCTCCCCCATTCTGGCACCCAACCCTGGTGTCAGAAAGAGTTATTAAGTGAAAAAAGATAAGAAATTGTATTTCCCTGCCCCCACCCACTAGCAGCCATCACACCACCCACCCTCTTCCCCCTCCCCACCAGACATCAATATAGCATCCTTCCTCCAGCCCACTAGCACCCTGTTTCCACCCTCCTTTTCCTAATGCCATCCAGAATGAAAAGGAGATAGCGACTGTTATAGCTCTCCTCTCACCACATTAGCCAGCTGCCTGAATTAGTGAAAATATGATCTCAAACAGCTGACCACATTTTCATTCATTCAGATTCAAGTGGTAAATCGAGGGCTGAGCTGGACGCCTTCTTTTTTTTTTTTGTTAATTTTATTCATGGGTGGCATGGGGTGAGCAGGGTGGGTATGTGGTGCTAGGGGACTGGGGGAAAGGAGGTTCTAGTGATGTACGATGAAGATAGGGGGATGAGAGTAGGCTGGCTGATAGTGGGCGTGTGGAAGGAAATTACATTTTTTTTGTTTTGTTTTTTCAATTTCATCACTCTTTCTGACACTGGGGTTGAGAATCTGTCAGAATTGGAAAGGGGTTTCTTTGGTGACATCAGGGTTGGGCTCCCAGTGTCCACATAGTTTTTTTGTGCATCTGTCTGACACAGGGGCTGGATGCCTGCTGTTGGAATGAGGAGTCATCAGCACTGTGCTCCTGTTGTATACATTGTTATATACATTGTTCCTGTTGGCTGCTTTTTAAAAATAATTAATTATATTTAACACTGGAATTGGACATCCAGTTTTGGAATCGGGTGTGGGGGGTGCCCCACTGGGGACTGAGCTTCCAGTAGCTGCTTAATTTCATTTTTTCACATTTTTCACAAGATCAGGAAACAGCCCCTAATTGCATACTGTGTGACCCTGAGCAAGTCACAACTCCCTTGTACTCCCAGGTCACACCTGTAAACAAGCTTCAGCTTAGTATGTCTCTCCTGGTTAAAAAAAAAAAGTCAGCCCAGCGGCATGAAGGGCAGAAGCACTGCATGTCTCACCCCCTACCACACCAGTGACCCGGGTTTGGAAGCAGACTCGGGTCGTCAGGGGTTGGCCCGGGATGGAGAGGATCGAGCACTTGGAGGACTGCTCTCCTGTATAGGGGAGGGTGGACTGGCATTCCCGCCAACCAACTGCCACCAGGTGGAGGCCTGAGGGTAGTGCAGGACCGAGGCACCTTTGAAGGGAGGGTGCTGCAGGACTCCACAGCATGTGTATGCCTCCACATGCACACGCTGACATGCGCACCCCAGTGACAGGGAAGGAGAGAAAACAGAAAAAGGGATGCTAGCAGGCTTCATGAAGCCCTGGCCACACGCTCGACTCACAACTCCGCTCCAGGGAAATCTGGATTATTCACTGGGGTGGATAGCCCTCTCCTCCCTGGTCCTGCCACAGGAGTGGGGGGATCCATGGAGGAAATTCCTGGGTTTGGAGCCGGGGTCTAGCGAAATGTACTCCCAGGCTGAACGAAGCCCTCTCAGAGAGAGTCACAGCCGTGCCTGTTAGCCACCCGAGGGAGTAAAAAGCAATATGGGAAAAAAGATCAAGAAGTAATGATGTGTTTGCAGGTGAAAACACATTGTTACTTCCTAGTGTTGTCACAGACCTCTGTGAAATGCAGCTTTTGACATGGGCCAGTCTGCGACAAGTGACAAATGAATTGGCTTTATCCAAGTTTGTGCTGTTTTTTTGTTTTTGTTTTTTTAACTACACTTGTACAGACACAGTACTTTCTTTTATTTATACTGTAGCTTTTTAAAAAATATAATTTTTCATTTTAAAAACAATAAAAGCACCAAACGCGTGACAGGAGCTGATGATCCTGCAAGTTTTATGTTTCAAAGCCCAGACTTTTCATTTAGTCTTTTTCATCCCCTTCTGCCAGCACCCTGTGCCCTGTGCCCTTGCCATTCCAAGACTTACCTGTCCCACTTGCACCATGGTTTACCCCCCCCATGTTGAGGTGTGACCAAATCCATGATCGGGACAGAACCTGCTTAGCAGGCGAGGGGCCAGGTGAGTGTTGGAGTCATCCTGTGTCGCTGCCAGTGTTCTTTATCTCCCGTTACACCCTTCACTGCAGCCAAGTGGCACATCGGGAGATCCCTTCAGGAGACACATTGGGAGAGCTCTTCAGGAGTTTGGGAACGGCACTAGCCCTGTTGCCCCAAGTGGAGCAGCCTGCACAACACAACAGGCCCATCCATTTCTGCCACACACATCAGGAGAGCTCTTCAGGAGCTCGGGAGCAGCACCAGCCCTCCCACCCCAAATGACGCAGCCTGCACAACATAGGTATTGACTGTGAAAAAGGATTCTAATGTCTGTGCTGCACTGAGCATTTTTGCTACAGCCTCGTGGTGCTTTTCATGGTTTCCATCAGCCAAGGTCCACTGACTGAATCTGGGCACAAAACTTCGATCTTTACAGACCATCTGTGACTACTGTTATACAAGGTTACTTTAACTGGCCGAGAGCACTGTGTTTTACAGTTATTTTTACTGTGTTTCCAGCTAGCATTTAGGGACTTTTTACAGCTGTTTTTACTGTGTTTCTAGCTAGCATTTAGGGGCTTCTCAACTGTGATAAGTAGACCAGGATTTTAACTGTATGTCTGTGCTAGCTGAGGAAACTGCAGTGTTTACCATGTTTGCTTAACCCAGGATTTACTGCCTGTTTGCTTATCTTCCTCTCTCATTTGCCCCTGGTTTTCGATCCAGGTGCCATTCTGTCTGTCCTGGCTGTGCATGCACAGTTTGTAGCACCCTTCCCCCTCTGTACCTCCTTTCTCTGCCCCTACCCTTCCCACCATCTAACGCCAGCAGGCCCATCCATTTCTACCACACACATCGGGAGAGCCTTTCAGGAGCTTGGGAGCAGCGCCAGCCCTCCTGCCCCAAATGAAGCAGCCTGCACAACATAGATATTGACTGTGTTAACCCGTCGACACTGAGCGCCGACTGCCCCACCCTTCCCCACCACACCCACCCTTAGTTGTCATTTCCTTCATGTGCTTTTCCTGTCACGTGACAGATCACGTGACACTGGGCTTTTTCTAAAAATCCACTGTCCCATCTGCTCCCTATACTATCCGACCACTAGGAGTCACCACCTGCATTTCCTGTCCCCCCCCATCCTTTCTCCTCCACCACCTTGAATCATCTGACCTAAAACTCACCCCTGCCCACCCCTGTTCACCTCTAGTACTCCTCTCCTCCTAGGTGTCTCCTCTTTGGCACCAACCAGGTTTTGAACACTGTACCAAAGGCTGTGACACTAATCGCCACACTATCTGGCAGCCTTAAGTACTTATCACTTTAAGCAAACCTTTAACCTTCCTACTCAATACCTTTATATTCTGTCCATTCTCACACAGCAGTTTTTTATTCTTCTTTCCATTAGTTTGCTGACCCTACCATGTTAATCTTTCTCCTACTCCTGTTACATCTGGACCCCCCACATGCATCTCCCCACCATCACCCCTCGATCTCCCCCCTCCCGGTTACTGTACCCTCATGCTACATGCTAAACCATTCAACCCCTACGGCCCTTTGTCCAGCTTTATCCTAATGACCCTCTATCCTTCCTCTCTTTTCCCTGTCCCTCCACTTCCCCAGGTGTCTCTCCATCCATGCACCCACCATTACAACTAAACATTGCAGATCAAAAAAACACAAGTCGCTATCTCTCGTCTCAAATTTTTTTAGAACCCTCCTCCTCCTCCTCCTCCTCCTCCTCCTCCTACTCCTCTCAGGTACCATCCATCCTAACCCTGGCCCAGGAAATCCTGTCACCCCCCACCCCACAGCCCCTCCTTAATAAGGAAGGAAACGTTAGCATAGTACACCTCAACATTCAGAGTCTCCCAACCCAACTCAACGCTTTCCAAGCCTGGGTTGCCCTCTATGATTTTGATGTTATTGTCCTCTCTAAAACCTGGCTCTCCCACAAAATCTACGATGGGGAGATCGAGCTCAGCAGCTACACTGCTGTCAGAAAGGACAGACAGAGTTAAAAAGGAGGCGGCTGCATGTTCTTTATCTCTAACAAATTTTTTTTAACTGAACACAACCCCAGCTCTGAGCTTTCCCTACTTGAAACCCTCTCAAACCACCTCCTCCTGGGCCCCAATAAAACCACCACCTATCTCCCCCCAGGAACCCCGCACTCCAACCTTAAGTCTCTACTAACCCTTAAACACTCCCTCCCACTGAGTAGAGAGTGGATCCTCCTCAGGTATTTTAACATAAACTGGGACTCTGGCCATGCCAATACTGCCAAATCCTGTATCGCAAATCTACGTCTCCACCAGCTCATCTCCTCACCTACTAGATCCAGTTATAAAACTGGCACTCACACACTTACCGACTGGATCGTCGCCTTGCACCCCTCCCACATCACCAACTCCGGTGTTTTGTCCAACTGTATCAGCGATCACTGTGCCATTTTCTGCCAATGGTCGGCCCATCTACCCAAAACCCCTCCCAAATTAATTTTCACCAGGAAACTAACCAATCAGAAAATTGAGTGGATAACCCACAATCTCCATCTAGTGGACTGGTACTTCACTGAGGGGCCAGGTGACTGCAACTCTATCCTAGAAAAATTCTCCAGGATCCTTGTCAGCATCTGTGACAGGCACGCTCCCTTAAAAAAAATCAGGACCAAGGGTCAAATTAATGAAATGGATCTCACCTACAGTAATATCATTAAACTCATGAGATCCAGGAACAAAGCCTGGGCTTCCTACCAAAAGCACAGGGGCCCAGCTCAGATCTCCCTTTACAGGTCGTCGCGAAGAAGAAGAAGAAGAATCAGCATTTATATAGCACTTTTCATACACAGTATCCCAAAGTGCTTTACAAGCAATGCTAGACTGGTAGTGAAGTGACTGAATGTGCGGTGGTGGCCATATCACACATCATCACCCACACACAGTCTGGATAATTGCATGAACTGGTTTATGGGAAGGGGAATGTTGGCCAGGACACCAGGAATGTTCCCTGCTCTTTGCGAAGAGTGCCCTGGGTTCTTTTACTTCCACCTGGACACCCACCAGGACGGGCAGAAGGGACTCGGTTTAACGTCTCATCCGAAGGACGGCACACCCCAGCAGTACAGCATCCCCCAATGCTGCACTTGGATGCCAGCGATTTTTAGGTGCAAGTCCAATCCTGGTGTGGGACGAGAACCCACGACCTTCTGGTCCAGAGGAGGATGTGCTACCAACTGAGCCACTCTCTAGCAATTGCCCTGGCATACATTGTACAATGCCAGTAATAGGTATTGCTGTTAATTTACTCCTGTATTTGACCTGGTATACATTGTACAATACCTGTAATTAGCTACTGTCTGTACTCACTCTGTTTTTCACAGCTGGTTGTATAGTCCTGCTCTGTGTATACTCTTGTTGACGTGGAACCTATGTAAATTATCCCATGGCTCATAGCTGTAAATCCAAGATCTTACTAAATAAATAATAAATAAAAAGCTGTAATTACAGTGCAGGTCTCCCAGCTTAAATGTTATGCTTATCTTGCGATCGGGTCGTCCTCGTCTCGTTTTTGCTTGGTGCCATGCCACTGCAATATGTGCTTAGCATTAGAGGGCAGCCCCTGCTTTCACATGAGGCATATTGTTACAGAAAGGAATGCAAATATGGGGAAAAAGAATACTGGAAGTGCCTCCAGTATGATGCCTTTAAGTGCCCCTCAAGATGTCATACTTTGGCGGACGAGATTGTTCATTTCATTCAGGAACATAACCATGTTCCTTATGTGGGCACAACTGAAGTGCAGAAAACCATAAATGTTGTAAAGGAGTGCGCAGTAAGCTCACAGGAGACCACACACCAAGTTGTTGCAACTGCTACCAACAATTTGAGCCAAGCAGTGTGCGGTAAGCTACCCTCTGTTCCCTGTCTAAAGCGCACAACCCGAAGAGCAAGAGAAGCAGCTGCAGTGGCTCCTAGTCAACCCACATCCTTAGCTGCCCTGCATATACCCGCTGATTATACAAAAATGGATCACGGTGACCTTTTTATCTCCATGACTCTGGGAACACTTATGCTGAACGATTTCTCATATTAGCAAGTCACAAAAATCTGCACTACATGAGAAACACACCCCACTGGTACGCAGATGGCACCTTTAAAGCTACCCCCCCACACTTTTCTCTCAGCTATGCACCATACATGGTGTCAAGTACTCAGCTATGCTGCCCACTGTTTACATCCTTATGGCGAACAGAAGCTATGGAAGCTATGTCAGTGTGTTGACCGAACTGAAATGCTTGTGTCCAGAACTTGCACCAGCCACCATAATGACTGATTTTGAATTAGCAGCAGCTGAAACATTTGGCACAGAGTTGGCAACAGCAGCCATAAGGGGATGTTTCTTTCATCTGTGCCAAGCTGTATGGCGCAAGGTACAAGAAAATGCTGACATCCACAAAAACTATACACTGGATGAAGAGTTCGCTCTCCAAATTAGGATGCTCCCCACACTTGCCTATGTGCCCCCTTCTGATGTTGTGAATGGTTTTGAACAACCACGGTCCACTGACTTTTATACAATGCATGAC
This sequence comes from Neoceratodus forsteri, assembly GCA_016271365.2. Taxonomy (NCBI): domain Eukaryota; kingdom Metazoa; phylum Chordata; order Ceratodontiformes; family Ceratodontidae; genus Neoceratodus; species Neoceratodus forsteri. Next base: position 1,573,507,044 of record CM057453.1, on the reverse strand, counting down.
AACCAACTGGCCCCCCATATCCATTATTTTGAGGACACATGGATAGGGAGACCAGCAGGTCATCCTGGGTGCCGTAGACCACATTTCTCCATAGAATTCTGGAATTGCTACTCATCCATTAAAGAAGAACTCCCCAGAACAATAAACTCAGTCGAAGGGTGGCACTGAGCATTTAACAATCTGCTGTGGGCAAGCCACCCCACATTATGGAGGCTGATAAAGGCCCTGAATGTGGAGCAAAATCTTAACAAATTGAAAATGGAGCAGTACATGGCAGGGTTCAAGCCTCTGGCTTCACAGAAAAAATACAGGGATACAGCGAAGAGAATTGCCTCAGTTGTGGATGCCTATGCTAACTTGATGTGCTTGGATTACCTAAGAGGAGTAGCACACAATTTTCAGCCACAGGTTTGAAGCCTCAGAAGTAGCACAACATGCGATTTTAACTTGTGTTTAACTACAATTTAATAAAGTTTTTGGCTTTTAACTGTAACACTTATGGAGAAACCCAACCCCAAACCCCCCTAACTCTGAACGTGGCATATTCTACTGATCATGTGATCTGGTGACGAATGCCGACATCGAGCGCATCAACTCATCAGCTCTGCACGGTAAGACAACCTTCACATTAGTTTGTATTTGCTGCATTTCTAAAGATTTCCATAGATTTACTTTGTAGTTTGCTGTGTGCCATAGCTACTTTTGCTGATACCCTGAACATTAATACATTGCTGCAGTTCCACATTACTTTGTATTTGTAGCATTGCCGCTTGAGCTGAAATTGTAGTGCAGAATAATGTTGCTTTAGTGGTAATACTTTTCGCTCAATGGGTTATGTGCAGATGCTCACGCTGAAAAGTTTACACTGAAAAGGTGTGATACCCCTAAAACCTGCTGACACCAAAAAGCTCATGCATAGGAATGACCCCAAACCAAGTAAAGGTGGTGATGGCATAGACTATAAAATTATTAAACTCTCCATCAATGCCTTGGCAGTCCTTCAGGCTTTTTCCCCCACCATTTGAAAAATTGCCACCATCAGACCCTTATTCAAGTCCAGATCTAGAAATGAGGTGGGTAACTACCATCCTGTTTCCCTCCTCACCCCTCTTTCAAAAATTATAGAGACGGTTGTGCACACTCATCTTGCCACCTACTCTGAATCTAGCAACCTACTCTCTAGTGACCAGCATGGGTTCAGATCTGGGCACAGCACCAAAACAGCCCTGGTCAGGTTCACCAGTGAAATCCTTAAAGCTAATGACAAAGGTAAGTACACTGGCTCCATTTTTGCCTACCTCACCAAGACTTTTAATCTTGTGGACCATGCTCTCCTCAACGCCCCAAAAGGCCTACATCTTTCTGATTACGCCATAAAATGGGTAGGAAGCTACCTCTCCGGGAGATCTCACAAGACAGTAATTGAAGGCCACTTTTCCTCGGAATGTCCACTTAAATATGGGGTCCCCAAGGGATTGATCCTAGGCCCCCTTCTTTTCTCATTCTTCATAAACAACCTTTCCTTGATATGCCATTCCACTCAAATTGTCCTCTACACTGATGACGTGGCTCTCTTCTGCAGCAACCAAAACCCCACCACGATGTTCCACAATCTGCAGTCTGATTTCATGAAGCTGCACTCCTGGTTCTCCAGAAATGGCCTTGTCCTCAATTCCAAGAAGACCAAGCTCATGATCTTCTCAGGACTCAGGAAAGCCCTGGCTCCTGGTTTTAAACTCCTCAACAATTTCGGCAACCTCACTGAACAAGTGTCAAAATTCAAATACCTAGGTCTCCACCGTGACCCCCACCTCTCATACAATCTCCACATTAGTAACCTCATAAAGAAGGTACATGTCAGACTCGGTCTGCTCTACAGGATTAGAAAGTTCCTTATCCCAGCATTCAGACTTCACCTCGCTATCGTCCTACTCCTGCCCCTTATCGATTACCAATCCATTGTCTTCTCTCCCCCCACCTCATCCCTCCTTTTCTCCAAACTTAGAGCCACATACAACAGCATAGCACATTTCATCACCAGTCTCCCTGGAAAGCACACCACTGCTCACCCTATTCCTCCCTCAGCTGGCTCACTCTTGAAGGAAGGCTCCATCTAAGGATGCTCTCCTTCCTACATAAGATATACCTCAATATTCTCCCCCATAGCGTCATCTCCCTATTCCCACTCACAGCACCTTGGCGACTGACTAGAGGTGCCTCAAGTCTGGTCTTTGACATTCCTTTGTACAGGACTAAGCAGGCCCAGAACTCGATCACCAACAAGGGAACGAAGCTTTACAACAAACTACCCCCTGAAATTCAGGTATGTGGGTCAATGTACTCTTTCAACTCCTCCCTCAAGGAGCACCTCCTCTTATCATCTACCTGCTGCTGCCTTGATAGGCCTCCTCCTTGGCCCTCTTGCTAAATCCCAGCCGCTCTGTCTCCCACACTTTCTTTCCCCACCTAGTGCACTAAATCTTTCTAGCCTATACAACAGTCTGTCTCTCCTCTGTCTCTGAAATGGATCCCTGCATCCAGATTTTGGCCTCGCCAGCCCTCTGCTCCTCCTCTGCTCTTTCTTTTCTCCTTCATCATTTCAAGTAATCTCTTCAGCTGCTAATTACCCCATCCCACCTGTAAGCATTACGGTCTCTCTGTTTGCCTTCTGGTCAACTCTTGTACATTTTTACCCATTTAATATGATATTTATAGTTTGCACCTGTTAATTCCTTGTACTTTTATACACCTGTAAATATAATGTATTTACTTTGTGGTACTGTTATGTCCTAAGTATTTCGTTGTATGTCCTAAGTATTCCAATAGCCTCTGTATTTGTTCATCTGTTGTATACCTACACTGGACATTTGTGAAAATGGGCATTTTATGCTCACATACCTTCCTGTATAGAAATAAAATTGATTGACTGACTGAGTAATTGATTGAATGAAGTGGCCTAAACAAACATGTACATGCATGCAATGAGCGTTCTCATACACAAGCCAGCCAACTCCCCCACACATTTGCCGGCTGCATATGATGCAACCTGTGCTACTGCAAGAGGCAGTCGTGCAGCAGTTCACAGAGCCCCCCATCCCTGGAAAAGGCAAGCATCCACTGGGATGCTCAAGCTAGCACGCCATCTCATTCCTGAACCCAGGTTGCCAGCAACATAAGCGATAGTTCTTTTTTTTTTTTTCCATTAACATTTTATTCAGTTTTAAGCAGAGACAGCATATCTGAGACACAGGCATACCAGAATAAAAACAAAATGTAACAATATCTCATTACAATCAGAGTATAACAGTTTCTCTGCCAAACCCCCCCCCCAACCCGAAGCCCTGGAATACCCCTAACCTCCCCCCCCCAATCCTAACCCTCTCCCTCCCACACACAAGGCACTAGGACCTAATTACCGCCGAGTGGGGAATATTCCCATCTCATAAAGAATAAATAGTATAGAACTGGGCCCAAATCTTCTCAAATCGGGGTATTTGATTATGTATGGTAGCTATCATCCTCTCAATCCTGAGACATGCAAGAAGTTCTGCTAGCCATTCAGAGTATGAAAGCCCAACATTGTCTTTCCAATGTCGGAGAACTAATTTTTTAACTATGATTGAAATCAATGCCATGTAAAATTTCCTATTCCTGACCGGGAAACCAGACATATCCCCCACCAGACATACCTCAGGTCTAAACATATCTTCCAAACCCAAGAAGGGATCAAGCTTACTCTTAATTTCTGACCACAAAGGGACAATTTTCGGGCACTCCAAAAATATGTAAAGGTCACCCTATCGCGTTACACTCTATAGCACTTAGGATCTTTTAACAAATTCAGATCCGCCAGTTTTTGAGGGGAATAGTAAATGTTATGTAATATTTTAAACTGTATAAGCTTCAATTGATCCTGCCTAATAAACCTATGACATCCATGCCAAATCTCCGACCAATCTAGAGTAATATCAGGAAACACAGCAGCCCAGTAAGAGCACGGGGCAAGATTCACTGAATAGGCCCACTGAAACAACACTGCGTAGATCTTTGAAATGGTCTGCGGGATTCCTATCAGTGAGCGTACATCTGCCAGAAACGAAATCCGTGGGGCTGAACAATCCCTTTTCCAACCTTCTGAAGTAATAAATGACAAAGTTGGTATATTTTAAAAATATCTTTGGTAGATAAATTAAATCTGTCTATCATTCCCAGAGCAGAGATTAAACCCCCTTCTTCATTAAGAAAGTCCCTCAAACAACATTTATCAGGCAACATAAACCATTCGGATCTAATGGTACTGTCTCCTATCATAAACCGTGGATTCCCCCTAATCGGTTGATCCCAATCTTTGACCTGGTCATATTTTAGAAAGCTGCAAAGCTGATTATGAATTTTTAACGACACACCTATCGGGGACTTCTTCAGCGACGGGAGAAGCGCCTTGGGAGTTAAATAAAATAAAGCTACGAGGGTAATACCAAAGTTTTTAATAAGATTTATTTCTAAGTTCACCCATAAAGGAACATAGCATGATGTAGCGAAAAGTCTTTATATAAGGCCCATCTGCCGTACTCTCAACTGAGCTGCCCAAAAATAGAGACCAAAATGGGGCAACCTCAACTCCAAGTGACTTAAGGCGCTAACTTTTGGTGAGGCCATTCTGACCTTTTATAACCCCAAACAAAATCAGCTATCTTCCGTGGAGTTTTTAACCACGACAAAGGGAGCCATATATTTAACATACTCAAAGGTAAAACAGCCTAGGAATATATTCATTTTAACTATGTTTATCCTCCCCAAAGCGAAAATGGAAGTTAGCCCACCTTTTGAGATCTAAATCAATAGTATGAACCAAGGGGTCAAAATTTAACTGGCCAGCATCCGCACTGAGCTCCTCGTCAAAGAGAGACCCAAATATTTAAAGGCGTCAGAATTCCACCCTAAGCCTAACTCAGTAATTTCCTGTTTAAATAATTTATTATTGAGGGGATAAACCACAGTTTTATCCTGATTCAATTTATAATTAGCCAGAAGACTAAAATTATCTATTAATTTTAACAAATTTGGAATGGACCTACTAGGTCTAGAAATATAAACCAGGAGATCATCTGCATATGCAGTGACTTTAATAGAATGATCCAATATTCTAATGCCTTCTATCTCTCTACTACTAACTATGCTTCTTATGAGAGGCTCTAAATATAGGTTAAATAAAAGGGGGGATAAAGGGCATCCTTGTCTAGTACCAACATATAACTGAAGAGTTTGAAATAGCCCCATTACAAGTGACTCTAGCGGAAGGGCTAGAATACAGTGCTCAATCCACCTAAAAACACTTCAGGAAGCCAAACCTCCTCATAGCCGCAAATAGAAATCCCCAGTACCCTATCAAAAGCCTTCTAAACATCCAAGGAGACATAATCGGAGGTTGGTCCTCTCAAACCGAAGACATGCGCCAATGTCCTGAAATGATCGGCCGAGGACCTACCCTTCATAAATCCCACCTGTTGGTTACCTATTAATTTATGTAATATTCTGTTAATTCGATCAGCTAACAATTTAGCCAGGATCTTAATATCATAATTCAACAACGAGATAGGCCTGTAACTGGCTGGTTTTCAGGAGGTTTATTGGCTTGAAATTAAAACTATAAAGCGCCTCTGAGAGTCTTATCAATCTCCTGCCCAGAAAGAATATACTGAAATAACCTGAGTAACAGAGAGCCAACTTCCCAGAAAATTTTTATAGAAGTTGGAATGAAAACCGTCTAGACCTGGTGTTTTATCTGCAGGAAGATTCTTAATGGCTAACTCTATCTCCTCTTGGGTAATGTCCACTTTTGAGAGAAAACGGTCGATTCATCAATGTAGGAAGGTCAAGACCTTCCAAAAGACTAGATCTCTAAGTTAGTAGGTGGGAGCTCCATATCCCTGTATAAAGTTTCAAAATATTGTCGGAAAACCTGGACAATATCTTCCGGAGAAGTCCTGACACAACCTTCATCTTCAGATAAAATCCCTCAATCAGTCGGGAAGACTAAGGTTGTACAAAGACGTCTAGCCAAGTTTACCAGATTTTCCCCTGGTCTACATAATTGGCTCTCGTCTTGATTAAACTAACTCTGCCTGCTCTCCTAAAATTCTAAGATAGGCATCTCTCACTTTGACCAACTTCTCTTTATCTTCCTCCCGTGGATGAATGAAGATGTTGGATTCTAAAGACCTGATTTGTGTCAGCAAATCGGTCATGGTACGCTCTTTCTCTCTCTTCTTTTTAACAGCTAGGCTAATTAGTATTCCCCTCATATAAGCCTTAAATGCTCCCCAGAAAATATCTGGTCGGACAGTATCATTTAGGTTGTTTAAGGTAAACTCATCTATCTGCTCCGATAAGAATTTGGCCATCTTAGGTACTCTTAAAATCTGATTGTTCATCTTCCACCTATTCCCCCTTTTCAGGAGAGACGGAAAGGAAATAGATACTGCCACCTCAGCATGATCTGAGATAGGGCCAGCTACAATATCCGAGCCTAAAACTCCTCTGAGAAGGGATTGGGAAAGGAGTATGTAGTCGAGCCGAGACGCAGTCCCGTGGACTGGGGAGATAAAAGTGTACTCCCTAGACTTTGGGTGGAGGACTCTCCAGACATCCGCTAGTCCTAACCGGTCTAGCAGTTCCCCAATAGCTCGGGAGGTGGGAGTATGATATGTTTGAGATCTGGCAGATCTATCCATCGAGGGATCCAAAGTTAAGTTAAAGTCCCCACCCAAAATCATAGGGAGCTGATTAAGTGGTAGAGCCTTTAACAGACTCACCACAAAATCCTGACTGTCCACATTGGGACCATACATCGAACCAATCAAAATCTCAGTATTCTGCAATTTCCCTTTAACTAACACATATCTACCCTCCTTATCGTGAACCACTTGCATTGGAGTAAAAGGTATAGATCTATGTACTAGTATCATAACCCCTCTACTCTGCGTGTTACCCTGAGACGAGAAAACCTCCCCTATTTGTAATCTCCTCATGGATCTAGCCTCCACTTGGAGCAAATGTGTTTCTTGTAAAAACACCACTTTTGCCTTCACAGCTTCAATATGCTTCAGAATCCTATACTGCTTAGATTTAAGCCGTGCCCCTTTGACGTTCCAAGTAAGGAATTTAACCGCTATGTCTGTCCCCATTTTTGTACACCTGAACTCGAATATAATGTGACCCCCCTACTGCGGTATAGAAATAACTGAAACCTAACGCCTTGTGACCTCCCCTCCAATGCCTCGCAACCTATATTCCCACTCCATAGACCCCCCCAATAACTACCATCCCAAGTCAATCCCAAAAACTCCCAACCACTCCCCTCCCTTCCCCCTGACCTTCACTCCTTACGGCCCATGATAACAGGACACACAGCTGGTTCCCCAGAGCACCCTCCCACCCATCCCCAGGCCTTGTAACCCAAGCCCAGTTGGAACTGCCCCAACAACTTATTTATCCGATATATTCTGGCTTACTAATGAAAATTACCCCAAACTCTGAAAGTCATTATTGCTGACTTTCACCATACTTAATGCAACCGAGAGAAAGCAAAAGTAAAAAGGAAAAGGCAAGGGGAGCATATTACTAATCTAGCAGAAATTGCACCCCAAATAACAGATATAATCAGTACCCATAAGTTCGAGAAACAGAAGTAAATTCCATATAGGGAGACCCACATTACCTATAACTTTCCCAAAAAGCGCTAAAATACAAAAAACAAACCCAAATTAAGTAACAAAATACATGCACAATATCGGAATAATAAAACTAATGTAGATCACTGGCACCTCTTGTGGCCAACTTATAAGCGTAAAACAGTCCCCTCTTCCGGGATAATATAAATCTCCGCCATGTAAGTGGGGTCAGGTCAATGCCGAATAAATGCAGCGCAAAATAGAAAGCCACCACTTGTATCCCATGGTGATACCAGAGTCCATAAAATAATATCAGGGGCGAACACTCCAAGTAGTACACAACATTTAAAACAGGAAAGGAGAACACCCTTTTAACCCCTTGTTTAAATCAGTTATTCTGGACTACAGCGATTAGCAAAAAAAAAAAAGAAGAAACTTGTCACAGTCATAATAGTCCAGAACCATAGTCCTTGAAATAAAGTCCCAGCTGCTTCCTCAGTATTTGTAAACCCTTCCTCTTCTCTCCAGACCGCTCAGGGAACCTTGAACAGGGTAGGATAGGCCGCCTGCAATGCAGCAGTAGCAGATTCGAGAGAATCAAATGCCTTCCACTCATCGCGATAAGAGCCTGGAATTTAGCGGGTAACCATTTTGAAACTTGATGTCAGCGCAATCAATCTTTTAACCAAAGGATGAAAGAGCCGCTCTTTTTGCCTAATCGAGAAAGCGGAGGTCTTACGCTACTCTGAATTTGGTGCCCTCCCAGTACAGTTCTTTGTTATCCTTGGCCTTAGTAATAAAAGCTGCTTTCCTGATAATTCAGGAAATGAAATATGAAGGTCCGTGGTGGCCCATTGGGAGGGGGTAAAGGGCGTAAAGCTCGATGAGCCCTTTTGATTATATAAGAGGACCCAAATGGAGAGGGTCCAGCTACCTTTTCCACCAGCTTTCGTGCAAATTTAGTAGCATCTGGACCTTCCGCTTTTTCAGGTAGTCCGATGACTACCACATTATTTCGGCAACTTCTACCCTCCAAGTCTTCAACTTTCAGTTCCAACTTGTTCACTTTCTGTTTTAATAAATTCAACACCGAATCCAATCGCTCTTTATTCCCTTCTAGGGATTTGATTCTCACCTCATTATCAGCAGCCTTCTGGTTTAAGTCTTCCAGTGCAGTAGTAATATTTTTAATTTCACTCGCCATGTCATTCATGTTGGCTTTAAATGGGTGAAACTCCTCGAGAAATCTAGATAATGTGAGGGGCTCACCCTCCGAACTTCCATCACCGGAGCCCTGCGCCAACTGAGAGGCCGAGGCCTTGGATTTTTTAGCGGCCTTCTCCGGGGTCGCCGGGGGTGTATGTCGCAGCGGCGGTTTCCACATTTCTGCCTCCATGCGAAGTGAGGATACAGGTTCTTCTCGCTATTGAAAAGCACAGTTAACTCTCTGAAGCAGTTAAACAAGGGTAGAAAATCCCAAACAAGGACGGGTAGTCGGAGCTCTCGGGGAAAGCAGCTACTACGCGCTCTGCATCACGTGACTCCCCCAACATAAGCGATAGTTCTACCACTGTGCCGAAAGGCCAGCCAAATCCCAGCTTTTTTTTTAGTTACTGATGGTCAAAAAAGGTCCCAGAATCCCTTTTGTATATTTCACATTTTTTTGGGCCACTTTGTAGCAATCCCTGAACCAAGTTCCACCAAAATTGGCAGGTCCAGAGGCACTAGCCCAGAGTTTCATGACTGCACATCAACATTGCCAAGGTATAAGCAGCCAAGAATTTGGGGGTCGAGCTACATGTATGTACCTCCCAAACTTTAACTACACTGGCATTACCATGCCACAATAACATGAGAGTCTGCAGTACACTCTTCTATTTGAATGTTCCTGCAGCATGGAATAATTGTATGTATATGCATTAAGTGCACAAAATGCGATATGAAGTGAAGTAGATCTAATTTTTTTTTTATTACATTTCTATCTTGTTAATTCAAAGACTAGAGCAATTATACATAACTAGTTCAATCCTTGTGAGAGAATCTGGAATACATAATTAAATCATGCATGTTAAATATACACTAAATATCAATAAAGCAGAGGACACATCTGCTTTTAGCCAGTAGTAAAGTGATGGGACTGTGCCTAAAAATCCTGCCAGCAAATGTGAGCTGAAGACATTCTGAACACAGGAGTTCCATATACACCGTATCAGATTTGCTCTAGCTCTAAGGCTAGGTATTAAAGCAGTGAAATGCTGGCATGATACTCATTTTATAAAACAAAGTTATCATTCTATTAGCATTTTACTATGTTTGGGTGCATAAGCATAACCATATCTATTTTTTAATTTATTTTTGTTTAACAATTACTGGACTAGACGGCCCAGTGGCATACATGGCTGAGACACTATGCACCTTACCTCTTCTGACACCGGTAACCCATGTTCGGGAAAGAGCCTGGGTTGCTGGGGTTTGGCTGGGGGTGAGGAGGGCCTGGAGAGGATGACATGGCTGCTTGGCAGCTCTCCTCTCCCAGAGTGGGAAGTGAAGTCTTCCTGGTGCTTGGCTGCCACACAGTGGAGGTTTGGTGGCAGCATCACACAAATGGGGGGGCTGGCGCTCGGCCAAAGGAGGATGGAATGGGGTCACCAGTTCCAGAGTGTATGCATGCCTCCATGTGTATGCGCTACTGCGCGCTGAGGCCCTGGGGAGTAAGGGGGGAAAACAAAGGAAAAATAGTAAAACAAGGGCACTAATGAAGCCCTGCCTGGAGCACTGAGAGAGCAGCCCCACCAGACCACCAATCACAGAATAGCACGAGGTGGATTATGTAGGTGGCCAGCTGTCAGAGCACAGGGACAGGGCTGATACTCTACCTGGTTCCAGACAAAGAGGATAAAAACCTTTATAAAAAAAATTACTGGACTCACAGCTGCCCGATGGCTCAACGGAAGCACTGCGCACTTCCATGCTGGCGACTCGAGTTCGGAAGTGAGCCAGGGAGCCAGCATCAGTGCAGCCAGGGGTAAGTACAGTCAAACAATGAAGTGCCACATTGATAAGCATAAATGAAGTTCAGACAAAATAGCTTGGTAGAAATCCAACACTTATTGTGCCCTGGAACCAAAATCAACAGGTTGCTAACACCAACAGACTGCCCCCAGTGCTTCCTGAGGAAGTCTGGTGACTCAAAGACCACAGAGGCCTGCTCCTTCCATAGTTCAGAGCTCATATCATCTGCCAGACATTTAGCCCTTTTCATAGGGCTGGAGATCATGTGATCTGACAATCATATCTTAACATTTACTTAAATATTTACAATAATATTATATATGGTTGTTTCATGTAAAAAATTAAAAAAAGCATGAAAAAGACAACATTTTAACACAGACCTGCTTTTATATAATCGCAAAATAAGGCAAAAGGAAAACAGAGAGGAACTTGGAGGCAGGAAGTCACACATTTCTTGTTCCCAGACTCCCTCATGCAAGGGTTCTATAAAGCCTACTGATTCCAGTTGGCCTGAGCCCATTAAAAGCCACAAAATGGACACCAGCAAGCCAAAAGCACATGGAGTCAAGGATTTCTTTATTTTGTTTTCAAACGAAAGTTTCAAAAACATACCAGATGTGAGCAATCTGTGATTAAATAATTTAACAGCAGAAATACAGCAGAGACCAGCAATGTGAAACCAAAGGCATCGCTAACGGATTGTTTGTGGCAGTTTGTACAACATGTGTTTTATGCATTTTTTCCAAGAAAAGCTTCAAGCTTTCTGATACGTTAATTACCCTCCATGTAAAACTAAAGGTTGTTTATTGTAGTTCATCTTCAATGTTTAATTTTATCATATGTTGTTTAGGGTACAAAAAACACAGGTTCGTAGCATTTGTTTATGCAACTTCTACCACAGGTACTGTATTTTACAAATGGTAACTCTAACAGAAGAACACAGCAGCAAAGCCCACCAGCTTTTTTTTCACACTACTTGTGCTACAGCAGCCCTTGTGACTTGAAGGACACCTAAACACCTAGGGTGGGATATTCAAAGGAGCTGCGCATGGCGCAACAGGGCTGCACCATACGCAACCCACCAATGTGCCCTGGCACGATATTTAAAAGAGCAGGTTGCGCTGTGCAACCCCCGATGCACCGGGGCACACCAGTAATGTATAAATTAAGTTCAGACAAAATAGCTCGGTAGAAATCCAACATAGAAGTGTGGGGGGCATGTCCATGCATATGCAGCACATCCCGATATTCAGCCTGGGATGTGTGGTGCATATGCTGGCACATACCCGCCTTGCGCCACTCAGGGGGGCACAAAGATGTGCCTGATGAAACCAGGAGCAAGTCCCAGCCACCCACAGGCAAGCTGCCACATTGCAAGGTGCAACACAGCAGCCGCCTGCTGTGGGTGGCCACCCGACCACCCAGGACACAGTCCACACGCCCCCTGCCCAGGAGGCGTCGTGCTCCCCCCTTGCCCTATTGCAGTCATAGGTCAAATAAATCCCTGGTGGTCCAGTGGACCGATCCCCAATGCCCAATCAAGGGCATATGTTTAACCCATCCCAGGTGGTCCAGTGGACCGATCCCCAGCACCTGATCACGGGAATAAATCAAAACTCCCTGGTGGTCCAGTGGACCAATCCACAGCGACCGATCGTGGGCATATGTCAAAACTCCCTGGTGGTCCAGTGGACCAAACCCCAGTGCCCGATCATGGGCGTAAGTAAATGCTCCCTGGTGGTCCAGTGGAACCCCCTCCCCATCGCCCGATCTCGGGCGGAATTAACATAGGACACCCTGGTGGTCTGGTGGTACCCCCTTCCCCACCCGCCCACTGAGTATCCCGCCACCCTGCACCCCCCATCAGCGGCGGGTGGTAGCACCAAGCCTCCAAGCCGCCTGGGTGCCCGCCGACTGTCAGCGTACTGTAGGGCTGTACACCTATTGGTCCACTGCATGGGCCAACAGGCGTGCAGTCCATACTGTACTACACAGGCCTGGAATGTGGATGAACACTCATTCACAATTGAGGACTGTGTAGTACAGTATGGTCTGCACGCCCACTGGCCCACGCCAATAGGCGTACAGCCCTACTGTATGCTGTCAGTCAGCAGGTGGCTGTGCGGCTTGCGGGCGGGGTGCTGCCGCCTGCCGCTGACGGAGGGGGGGCAGAGTGGTGGGGAACTCAGTGGGCAGGTGGGGAAGGGGGGACCACTGGACCACCAGGGTGTCCTGTGTCCATTCTGCCTGCAATCGAGCACTGGGGGGGTCCACTGGACCATCAGGGAGTTTTGACTTATGCCCGCGATCGGGAGATGGGGATCAGTCCACTGGACAACCAGGAATTACGTTTACACATGCCTGCTATCGGGCAATGGATAGTGGTCCACTGGAACACCAGGGATTAATTGTACACATGCCTGCGATCGGGCGAACGGGAGCGGAGCCTGCCAAGGGACAGCAGGGCGTCAGTCCCTGACGGCTGCAGCCTGGCAGGGCGCCAGGCACAACTCGCTGGGGATCGGCGCATTGCATGCAAATGGCCTCATTTGTGCCTTGCTTGCATAATGGCCTCATTTGCATGCCCACAGCTGAATATCACAGTTGCTGCACCTAGCGTATCCGCACTTGCACTGGCGCAGCCCCCTGCTCCCCTTCTGCCACTGCGCCGTGTGCACTGCGTGCACCCTCAGTGCCATATTCAATGGTGCTGAGCCATGGCACAGCACCGCTGAATATCACCTGGTCCATGCCCTGGTGCAGCCCAGTTGTGCTGCGCCCAGGCTTGCGCCCCTGCCTGGTGCAGTCTGAATATCCCACCCCTAATTTCTGGGGCCACTAATGTAAAAATCAGAAATCGAGGTGAGTTAGAGCCAGAGGTGCCATTTTAAAATATAGTACTCCTCAACTTTCATTTACTGATTTAACACATTTTCATCATGTTTAAATGTTGTAACCCCCCCCATTTGAAAGTCAGTAATACGATCCAGTTATAAGATGGCACCAATGTGAGACATGATTACGTTAAACCATGGTCCCTCCCACCCACCTCTGGTCACTGTTCAGGTGGAAATGAAAGATCCTACGGTACTTATCAAAGAAGATTAGGGGAATTTTTTTACGCATAAAAAACAAACAATGCAAAAGAAGCAAAATCATACATTTATATCCAAGAGTAGGGGTGTTTTTAATTAATGAAAATATAAACCAAGGGCCTCATATTCAAAAGTGGCAGGCTGCATCATACATGTGCCTGTTCTGTGCATCTCAACTGCGCCGGCACAACATAATGGTATATTAAGAAGGTGTGCCGTAAAATGCAATTGCACATGTGCGGCTGAATATCCTAAACATGTGCGATCATGCAGTGGGAGATGCACGGTGCGTCAGGTGCCCAGAACCCAGTGTGGAGCATACAGAAGTGCGTGATGCAAAGCCACTTGCGCGGTGTGCAGATTTGCAGTATTTAGCCAGGATATCCAAATGCCACATTTGCATCTCATTACTGGAATGTATGGAGGTCATATGAATACCACTGGCATGCGCAGACCCAGCAGTTCAAGGCAGCACCACCACTCCATAAAGGTGATCTGGAGGAACGGCAGCCTAGCAGGCAGGTGAGAATGCATGTTTGTGTGTGTGGGCTGTAGTGGCATGAGTACAATGCTACATGTAACCCCCCCTATAAATGGGGTTCCCGAAAAGTCTTCCTCAAGCTTGCTTAAATGCTCACTGCCAGGATTGTGTCCTGCATTTTAGCAGTTTAAATGTGATTGCCAGAGAGTGCCTGTATAGCCTCCGTGTACTGTCTCTTTAAGAGCTGCCTGGATTGCAGTCATAAGTAACCTGAGAGGGAGCTCTGTTGAAAGATGTAACTATTTGCTGAAAATCGTTAGGAGTGATAATGATAATGTAGTTTGTCTAATCTGCCTTCTTTGCAGCAAGGACTGTTTTGTTTATCTCCACTATCTTGGTCCAGAACTGCGAACTGGACCAATCAGTACTGGTGGGACCTAAAATGAAGCCGGACTACAGGCACTGTCTGGAGTCAAAATCTATGGGAATTGTAGTTTGGGGCTTTTTGCGCCTTTATGCACCTGAAGGGGGAGTCTTTGTTCTGAATGACAGGAGGATCAGCCAACCGAACATTTTGGATCTTGGGGAATTTCCCAGACTTGCTGGCAGCTGAGTCAGATCTAAGTTGGGAGCTGAAGAAGAAACATGCTTGAGACAGTCAAGCAGCCGTCTGAGTAGTTTCACGTGGGAGAACTGTGGAAAGGCCTGAGTTGTGGCCTGCATGTCTGCCTGCTGCCCCTGACAGGGCAAGAAGCGCATTATTTCGGACTAAATCCAAGTTTGTGAGAACGAAGCAAGCCACTAATTTTTTACCAGGCTCATACCTGAAGAAGACTGAAGATTTTGCTGAATGCGATCAGCCTGTCAGGATTTCCAGCTGCTTTTGAATCCCCGGTTTGTGCAGAGACTTTGCGATTGTGACTGGGGAGTGATTTGCCTGGTACAGTACAATTTCCTTACATGTAAATGTGCTGTGTATTGAAAGTGGGTCATAATTTGGTTCCCCACTGTGTGAACTGTGTTCTGCTTGGTGGTACCGTGGAATCCTTTACATGTAAATGTGCTAAGTACTGAAAGTGAGTAGTGATTTGGTTCCCCACTGTGTGAACTGTGTTCTGCTTGCTGATACCGTAGAATCCTTTACATGTAAATGTGCTGCGTATTGAAAGTGGGTCGTGATTTGGTTCCCCACTGTGTGAACTGTGTTCTGCTTGCTGGAAGTTTTATCCAGCCTAATCAGACTGAATCCGCCTTCATCTCCATTCGGCCTGGGCCATGCCATGCTGGCTCTGTCAGACTACTCCACTGCACAGAGAAAGCCACCAACGAGAGACCTGCCTGGAGATCAACCCCCTACTCCACGCTTGAACAGGAACGATGCCTCGGCGAATCGTGTGGGCCCTGCTTCTCCTTGCACTCCAGATTAACCACCTGCTGTCTCAATTTTCGTCCAGCCTGTATCCAGACTTGGGTATCGTGAGTAATCATCAGGGTAGCTCCCTGCAACAACAGCCTAATCTAAAAGTGTGTCATCTGATTATCTTGTTGTGTTCTTTTCATGAACTGAGCCCTCCGGCTCCGGATTACAAACAGTGTGTGTAGTGCATGTTGTTTTCTTCCATCACAGGGCCCCAACCAGCTGCAACATTCCTGGCTAGCCCACCATTCTCTATCTGGGTACCCAGAGCGTGTGACTGTTTATGGACCCTGAAGTGCATGCATAACTGTTTGATTGATAGAGCCTTTAAGCAAATTAACCTGATTATGCCCCTCCCTTGTTCAAGCCCCGTAAATAAATCAGATCTCTTTTTTGTATTTACCCTGACTGTGGTTCCAGTTTATGCAAGAGTACTGTACTGCTGTTATTTGCTGTGTATAACCTTGTTTTACAGGGGTCCTCAGGGCCGGGCCAGAGGAAAGCCCTGATGGTAACTGCAAAGAGCGTGGGTACTTGTGTGGGTTATCACTATCAGGGGTATTGTGAAAGTGATTATTGTGTATTGTTCCGGCCACTAGTAAGGAAAGAGGGGGGTTACAGTGTCCCGGAGGGCTGTGCCCAGGTTAGCTTGACCACTACCAACCCTGACCTCCAGGTGGAGGCACCTGTTACAGAAACTAGGCCCCTTAACCTGCTACTAGCCAAGCAGGCAGGGATAGTGGCCCTTGGGATAGAGCCACCTAAGGGTTACATCTTGGAGGCTCACTGCTGGGATTTTGTGCCTTCTAGTGGCCAAAAATTACGAATTATTATTAAAGATTAATGGCTACCCCAGTCGAAATGGCTGTACACCAGTTGGTGGGGTGGTGTACTGGGCAGGAGAGAGATCACAAAATGCTCTGCTTATACTGGAGATTCCCCTGGGTACCAGTAAGGACACTGTAGAGGGAGCACTCTCCAAAGTTGAATATTTAAAAAATCCTGTGATGGTGGGTCGACAGGCTGATTTGCTCGCCCAAACTTTCATAGCCTTAGTAGAGTGTAATGACCTTGTGGACAGCGCTAAAGTGCCACAGACTACTGCCCCAGAAGGAGTTCCAGCTGCCTGGAGAGTGATAACAAAAGACAGTAAAGATCTCAGGGAGGATGAACTCCCACCATTATCTGAGACTTTTGAGGAGACATTTGCTAAGTTGTTGCTGGGGGAAGGGAAAACTATAGAGGACTGTAAGAAACTATTCCTGCCACCTGGGGGTGTTCCTTCCCCAACACCCCCTCCCACACCAGCACCTGTTACTGCCCCACCTTCTGTGCCCATGCCAATGCTGGCCCCTATATCTGTACCTGCCATTAGTCATGACTCCTACCGAAGGCTGACAATCTTCTTGGACAACCTCCCAACCCCCAGGGGGAGGATGACTGAGAGACCTGGATCGACTATGTTGCCCCTTTGGTACCCGAGTGGCAGTGTGCGGAGGCTGAGAAGCAGGAAATAATCATAGAAAGTTTGAGGGGCCCGTCCTGAAGCCATTTCATTTTTGAGGTCCACGAACCCTGATGCATCTGCTCAGAAGTACCTATTTGTACTTGAAGGCAATTTTGGGAGCACTGAGTCAGGGGAGACTTTGATGTGGAAATTCCAAGGTACCAAGCAATGGAAGGGGGAAAGTTTGTCTGTGTATGTTACTCACCTAGAAGGAGCTCTGCAGAAAGTTTACCGGAAAGGTGGGGTAGCCGCTAGTGATTTGACCCGTGTGAGATTGGGCCACATACTGCAACATGCCAAGCATTCTAAACTGCAGATTATCCAGTTAAGGCTCTAGGATAGGAGAGGTAACCCACCTGACTACCGTGACATGATAAAAGAACTCCGGGAGTTAGAAGGTGAAGAGGGAGACTGTAATTATGGGGTGAGTGCAGCCCTAGTGATCATGGCACTGGAAAGCCCTTCCGAAATGGAGACCACTAAGAGTGTCCTGCCATGGGCTAAATGGTGGGGGGAGGAGTTGCTCAAGGAAGTCAGAAAAGCACAACCGGGTGCGTTCGCTGAAGTATCCCCTGCTGACAGAGACCTTGGTCCCTGTCAGAACGTGACTGTTATGGGGTTGGGGGTGCACCCTCAGGCATCCTCTACTGGGGGTGGCTTCTTGGCTGAGCTCAAGGAATTAACTGCCACCCTAAAGGAACTTTTGATACATGGTACACTACCCGCAGAAGTCAGATCACAATCTCCCATCGATGCCCCAGCATCCCCTGCTATGTTTTCCCCAAGAATGCCCCAAGAGCATGTCATTTGTCACAACTGTGGCAAGGATGGCCATATGAAGAGGGAATGCCAGTCTCAGAAGGACTTAGAAAAAGTGGTGAACCAGCTTCAAGGAGAGCTTCGGAAAATGAGTCAGTGGTCAAGGGGTGCACGAAATGACCACAGTAAAAGCTTCAGCCATCCTAACTCAAACCCCTCCGTGGCTAAATCGTCTGTCCAGGCCCCTGCTGTTGTCTCTCCAGACTGGTCCAAGATAGTGGGCCCTTCAATGGAGACTAATGTGGCTGTGAATGGCACTCCTACTCGGGCTGTGCATGATAGTGGGTCACAAGTGACCATTGTGTTTCAGGACTGGTATGACAAACACTTGCCTGATGTGCCCTTACAATCCCTGGAAGGCCTACATGTGTGGGGGCTGAGCGACAAGTCTTATCCATATCTAGGATAGGCTCGCCTCTGGTTGTCTTTTCCTGAAATTGTCACTGGCGTACAGGAGCAAGTAGAGATACTGGCCCTAGTGTGTCCCCACCACCGGCCTGTATGATGGGATTCTCCTGTTAATTGGAACAAATGCCCATATGTTTGGGAGACTGGTGCAACTCTGGCAAAAGAAACAAGAGTGATGGACTGGAAGGGCCCTGAGAATTCCAGCTCTGATCAAGAGGGCCTATGATTTGCAACAGAAACCCGAGGAAGTAGACCAAGATGAACCGGTGGAGATTGTGTGGAAGAAGGATCCCAATTCAATGGTACTGGCCCCTAATGCCCAGTGTACCATTCAAGTGGAGGTCTGTCTCCAGAAAGATGTCAAGAACAAAATACTGATGTTGGATGCGCAAGGCGATGGAAAATTGGCAGAAGGATTATTGGTCAAGCCCAGCATCTTGCCTGCTCGTGCCCATGCCTATGCATGACGAGTGATGGTCCAGAGTCACAATGTGTCAGATCAGGAGATCTGGGTGAACAGAGGGTGCACCCTAGCTATGGTACACTGGGCAGACACTGCAGTATTGCCCAGCAACAAGCACCCTGGCGAGAAGGAGAGAGTGACCCCAGACTTGTTTGACTTTGGTTACTCCTCATTGCCAGCTGAATGGAAGGCTAGAATTAGCAAGAGACTTGCCCAAAGAGACCAAGTGTTTTGATTGAAGGAATGGGATGTGGGATGTGTCCAGGGTACGGAGCATCACATACGCCTGCACGATGAACGGCCATTTCGAGAGAGGTCCCAATGCCTTGCCCCAGCAGACATAGAGGATGTGAGAAGACACCTGCAGGAAATACTTGCTGCTGGTGTGATACAAGAATCCAGGAGCTCATATGCCTCTCCCATTGTGGTTGTGTGTAAGAAGAATGGGTCTGTGAGGATGTGTGTTGATTATCGAACCCTGAACCAGTGGGCCATCCCAGACCAAATACACTATGTCTCGTATACAAGATGCCCTGGACTGCTTGAAAGGGAGCAAATGGTTCTCGTGTGTTGGATCTTCGCAGCGGATACTACCAGATCCCGATGGCCCTGGATGACCGTGAGAAAACAGCCTACATCTGTCCATTGGGGTTCTATGAGTTTCTGAGGATGTCACAGGGGATATTGGGTGCCCCAGCCACCTTTCAGCAACTGATGGAACGTGCGGTGGGAGATATGAATTTGCTGGAATGCCTGGTGTACTTGGACGATATCATTGTGTTTGGGAGCACCTTAGAGAAGCATGAGAACTGACTGTTTAAAGTCCTAGACCGACTGGAAGACTTTGGCCTCAAGCTGTCCATTGACAAGTGCCAGTTTTTCCAAACCTCTGTGAAGTATGTGGGGCACATAATATCTACAAAAAGGATAGAGACTTATCCCAGTAAGGTTGAAGCACTGACTACTTGGCCCCATCCCAATAATCAGAAAGAACTACAACGTTTCCTGGGGTTCTGTGGCTACTACCGCAGGTTCATAAAAGACTATTCCAAGCTGATTCGCCCACTCTTGAACCTTACCCAGGGTTACCCTCCTTCCAATTGTAAATACATAAAAGGGGCCATTAAAGAACCAGAAAAAAGTGCACTTCCATCCACGTGAACTCTTCAGGGCCCGTTGGACGCCCGACTGTGAAGCAGCTTTCCATGAGATCATAAACCAGCTCACCCATGCCCCCATCCTCGCCTATGCTGACCCCACCAAACCCTATGTGTTGCATACGGATGCTAGTCTGCAGGGTCTAGGAGCGGTGCTGTATCAAGACCATGAGGATGGCCTGAGACCAGTAGCTTTCACCAGTAGGAGCTTGACCCCGTCTGAACAAAACTACCCTGTGCATAAGTTGAAGTTCTTTGCACTAAAATGGGCCATCATTGACCAGTTTCATGAATACCTCTATGGGGCAAAGATATTGGTGAAGACTGACAATAACCCATTGACCTATGTACAGACTTCTGCTAAGTTAGATGCCACTGGGCACCAGTGACGTTCTGCATTATCAACTTATGATCATGGGCGTTGTTAGGGCAGGGCCTCCCGGGGCTAGAGCCCCGAACATTTTGACTGGTGCCCTGAACCTTTTCTGTGCTGTGTGCTTCCTGCAACCCCCGTTTTTGTGCACTGCCCGTTGCCTCTGATTTTGTGACCATTTCTCCCCATGCTCCCCAAGCCCAGCTGCTCACCAGGTGGTCCAGAGTCCTGCTGCTGGACTGGTCTGTAAAACAAATTCCCTGTCTTGTTTAAAACTCATATGGGACACAGGGACACTTAAACTCGGTGTCCCAAGATCCATAGCGGCCATGGAGCCTCTGTGCGCATGCGGGATGGAAGTCTGACTTGCCGGGATGTCATCCTAAGTGAGCGGGAGATGCCTGCTGCCACTACAGATTGATTTGCCTGCAAGTGCATCTGTCCAGGCATCTGCAACAAGGGATTGCCTAAGACCTTGGTTGGTGGACCATGGTGTAGTCAGGGTTCCAGCCCAACGTGCGAAATCAGCACCAGGAGGCAGGAATCAAATTCAGCCTTTGCTCGCCACTGCAGTCTGCAGGACCAGTGGGACTGGAACGCGGGTTGTGTTATTCAGGACCAACGGGGATCATCATCACCCTCTTTGGACTCTGGACTCAGGAGTGGAGTTTTTGGCCTGTGCTAGGGCTGCCGAGATGAGGAGGGGATGGAGTCGGTGTCGGCGCCACAGGAAAAGAAGGAGAGGACCAATCATGATCAGGGTAAATGTACTTATCTCCAGAGATTTCTCTTCCATAGATTTGTGATATGCCTCCAATTAGCTGAAAAAGGATTCGGTGGTGTTCATTTTAAAAGACGTGTCTGTTTTCTGTTCAGTAAGAGTAATATATTTAACAACTCAGCTGTGGAAGGTGCATTTGGAGGGCTACTTTATTATTAGAAACCTTTGTAAAGGAGTCTCTACTCAAACCCTAGTCCAGCAGGTGCAGGCTGAAGGGCCTTTCAGGCTCTATGCTGCCTCCTCATGGAGGTCTCCACTGTGTGAAAATGTGCCAGTGGAGGGGACCCACAGAATGCCCCAACATCAGTGGAAAACCGTGAAAATTCACTAAAAATACCACCAACAGCTTAATCTGGTTTAAGGTCAGTTGGCATTCATCTGTATCCCCCTTCTCTGGGTCGTGCCTGAAAATAGGCAGGATTTGTCTAGTGCACTTACCCGGTCAACAAAAACTAAATAAATAAAAGCTGCAGCCTCAGATCTCAAGTCATGCGGATGGGAGGTGAGCAGGGGTGTTGGGTGAGGGCTGATGAAATAGGTGAAGGAGGTAAAATTATAAATAAAAAAAGTGATTCAACATATTTCAGCTACTGTATAAAGGAAGTTTCCATCGATTTCATCAAAAGCCTTGCTGAAGTCCGTCAGGAAAATGCTTGTTGAGTTTATTTTCTCATCTTCTGCCCTTAGAGCTGCTTTTTGCAACAGAAACCCCACCTATAAGTTGCCACTGGGCAAGTCCTGTCAGCGTACTCATACCAGTCACTGCAGAAATAATATGCCCCCCTCCCTCCCTCCCTCCCTCAAGCAGGCAGTAACCTGATCATAGCATTCAGTAAAGTTGAAGAATACCTAACCCCTATTCAGAGTTTTGGGCCCTGGTTGGGGTCTCATTTAGGGGTTGCCAGGGGTCGCAGTTGTGACTGCTATTAACTTTTTGTGACCTTTACATTCTGTTTGTGAACCCTGCTGTCGAGTGTGGTTGCCTGTGATGGCTCACAGTGTTCCTCTGTTTTTCCCCCCTTAGTTTGCCTTGCCTTGCATCCTGTTCTCCTGTTAGCATTTGTTGCTTCCCTGCCCTATTCCTCTACCAACCCAGCATCCAGTCCCCCTCCTAGTAGTTGTGATACCTATTTTTTTCATCTTGTGACATTGGGGCAGCACTGCTATGGTGCCAAACTACAGTTTTACACTTATCACCAGCGGCCCAAACTTTACTTAGGGGAAAACTGCCTGTACTTATTAGAGCCCAAATTAATCAATACCTTTCCGCGATGCCTTGGAAGTGGCTGGGGGGGAGGGATGGGGGCAAGGGGTGGGGTCTGCCCCTTATTTTTGAAATCCAGTGATGGCAACCCTAATCTCAGCATGCCATTCAGGATGACTGTCTGGAGGAAACTAAACTAAAGGGAAGGGTGTGGGCCATGGGGTCTTACA
The DNA here is from genome assembly GCA_016271365.2 of Neoceratodus forsteri. Lineage (NCBI taxonomy): Eukaryota > Metazoa > Chordata > Ceratodontiformes > Ceratodontidae > Neoceratodus > Neoceratodus forsteri. The sequence goes on along the minus strand of CM057453.1, from coordinate 1,573,484,424 downwards.
GACAGAGACTCTCTGTCAGGCAGCAAACTTCAATAAAGTCAAGGAGTGTTGGTGCAGTAGTGGAGTGGACACTGACACCTAGTGTGTGTGCTTGTGTGGACTGCATGTGGTGGCTGGCAAGCAATTGCAATGCATTGCATACAATTTAAAGCGAGCAGTATCTACAGGCCCAGCCCTCCTCCATGCACCGCGTACTTCTTAAATACTGTATCAGTAGATTTAGCATAGATATATTGATATTTAAGATGTACGCTATTAATTCTCTGACTTTTAATCCACAACATGAAGTTTTTACCCGACAACTGACAAGCCAATCAAAAAAAGGACACAAAATCATGGAAAAGGAGTGGGGGAAAAACAAGGCTAAAGTCGCATAAACTGTGTTACTTTGCATGAGAAAGCACCAAAATTTCTGTAGCTTCTGAGGGCCTAGGCAGGTCCCCAGACCCCCGGCCTTTTGATTGGGGCCCGAGCCCCGAACACTATCTGATACTAGCAACGCCTCTGCCTATGATTATGATGTTGAATAAGGACTGAGCCTGAACCATAGTGATGCTGATGCCCTATCACGAAGGCCCACTTCCAAGAATGATTGGGTCAGGCTGTCTGAACCTGACATTCGAGCATTGTGCCAAAGATTTGATAGAGATCAACAGATGTCGGTGGACACAGTGGACTGTTTAGCAGATTGCTTGGGCCCTTCTGACACCTGCATACCAGCTGCTTATTGCCACTTCTCTGCTCTAGATATTAGTGCACTACCTCAATTTGACAATGACAGCATTCAATGGGCTCAATCCCAAGATCCTATAATTCAGCCAGCACTTGATGCCCTGCGTGTGGGGAAAGATGTGTCTAAGTTACATTCCACTGACTTGCGAACTGCTTTATTGTTTAAAGAAGGCCCCAGATTGAAGTTGCTCAATCAGTTGTTGTATAGAGAGACAGTAGATTGTAGTGGCAAAGTAGACAAACAACAATTGGTACTGCCCATGGCCTTTAAAGATTTGGTACTGAGGTCCCTCCACAATCACATGGGGCACCTCGGTATTGACAGAACCCTTGACCTGGTACGATCTAGCTTCTACTGGCCCAAAATGGGGGCTGATGTTGAGCACCATGTAAAGACTTGTAGTCGCTGACTGCAAAGAAAAGTCCTGCCTCAGAGGGCTGCCCCCCTTGTTAATATTGCTACCAGCACCCCCATGGAACTAGTCTGCATAGACTTCTTGTGTTTAGAACCTGATCAGCGGAACACTGGCAATGTGTTAGTGGTTACGGATCATGTCACACGGTATGCACAAGCTTTTCCCACCAAAGATCAGAAGGCATCTACCGCGGCCAGGGTGCTAGTGGACAATTTCTTCATCCACTATGGTGCCCCCAGAGAGTCGGCTAATCAAGGAAATGCCCTCTCTATGGGGGGCGGCAAAAGTCAAGAACCACCCCCTATCACCCGCAGGGAGACCCTCAACCAGAACGTTTTAACCACACCCATCTAGACATGCTGGGCACCCTCCACCCAAAAGACAAGCATAAATGGAGCCAGTAGATTAGCACATTGGTATGCGCATGCAATTGCATGAAAAATGATGCTACCGGGTTCTCCCCCTACTGCCTCATGTTCGGGAGAGAGGCCCAGCTGCCAGTTGATGTCTGTTTTGGGGTATCTCCAGATGAGGTCCGAGCTGAAAACTACTTGTAATATGTACAAAAACTGAAAGCTCAATTGAACATTGCCTATCAACTGGCCCAAACAATGGCCGCCAAGAGAAATCTAGCCAACAAAGAGAAGCATGATAAAAAAATGAAGGCTCAAGAGCTTCGACCTGGAGACCGTGTGTTGTTATACAATTTGGGACTGCATGGTAAACACAAAATTGCTGATCAATAGTACCATCTTCCCCATGTAGTAGTTGGAAAGTTGAATGATTTACCTGTGTACAAGGTGCGCCCAGAGAACAACTCCAAAGCTGTCAAGATCATGCACCGTAACCGCTTGCTACCTATTACCACCTACTCATGATTGAGGCTGAACCCCCAGAAATTGAGCCCCCTGGGCTGGTGACTCATGCAGCTGCAAGAAAGAGACAGAGTCAATCTATCCCAGTGGTCACAGATTTAAGGTTTCCTCCGCAGCAGGCCCAGAATGATAGTGACTGTCAGTCCACTTCTGTCGAAAGTGAATACGACCATGCCTATTACCCCTCTTATGAACTGAGTCAGCTGTTTCGAGGTAACCCCCTGATAAATTGTGGGGATGAAGCTGGGCCTTCTGGACTGCCTTACCCCCCAGCTTCGTCCTTGGAGCCAGTGCTCCCAGAAAGTGAAGTGCAAAGTATCACGTCTGAAGATGTCGAGTCTCTGTGAATTGTGGAACTGTATGATTTGCCTGAAGAAGGGGCTGAGGGTTTGAGTCTTTCTGATGACATACCAGAACTTGAAGAACATTATGAGAGTGCTGACCACCCCCTTTCAGTGCCTCAAAGCTTGATTGTGCCTGAGCCTTCGCAAAATGACTCAAGTGTTGTAGAAACAGAACCTGCAGAGCAAGGAGTCGACAGTGCCCCAAGTTTGGATGTTCCCACCCAGGCAGAGGCACCCCTCACAAGTGATGAGAGTCCCCAGACCAGTGCTGAGAGTACAGAGACTGTAGTTGTCCCCCTTAGAAAGACTGGCCGAGCTGTCAAGCCAGTAGTACACCTCAGTTATGATTCTCCCGGGAGGCCAGTGGATTTGCCTCTCAATGTGGTGCACAAAGGTGCTTATCTCTCACCAAGCTCACTGCCCAAATTGAGCTTGACAGCCAATTCCAGGTTACATAGATACATAGACAGTGTCAGCAGATAAGGGCCTATGGCCCACCCAGTCTGCCCATTTGAGCTTGTAAGTTCAGTTTATGTTTTCCTAGAAGTCTGTTGCCCCTTACCCCTGACCTCCAGAATTCCTTTATGTCTATCCCATGCATTCTTAAATCCCGTGATTGTTTCAGCCCCCACCACTTCCTCTGGCAGGGTGTTCCACTTGTCCACCACTTCTGTGAAGAAATTCTTACTCACGTTTCCTCAGAATCATCCTACCTCCTACTTCATCCCATGCCCTCTAGTCCTGGAACATCTTTTTCGCTTAAAAATAGTGTATTCCTGCACCCTGTTCCTCCCTGTAAGATACCTGTATGTCTCTATCATGTCCCCTCTCTCCCTCCTCTCCTTCAGGGAGTACATATTCAATTCCTTCAACCTGTATGCATAAGTTACTTGTCTTTCCCTCTCATCATGGTACCCTTGTCCCCTCTAGCCCCAAGTTAGCTGATAGGGAAGGGCCCCCTCTTGCATTGTTTAAGGTACAAGAAGTTATTACCTGATTCAGTATAGTAATGTTCAGTTTACCTGTGTGAAATATGCACAATGTGTTGTCTGAATGGATACAGTATCATGAAGTGTAGTGAATATGTATAGTAAAGTAATAAGTTTATATTAACTGATGCATATTGGTACAGATTTAACGCGGATGCCAAGTTTTCTCCAGGCAGGGAAGGGTGTAACCCCCCTACAAATGGGGGTTCCCAAAAAGTCTTCCTCAAGCTTGCCTAAATGCTCACTGCCAGGCTGGTGTCCTGCATTTTAGCAGTTTAAATATGATTGCCAGAGAATGCCTGTAAAACCTCTGTGTACTGTCTCTTTAAGAGCTGCCTGGATTGTAGTCATAAGTAATCCGAGAGGGAGCTCTGTTGAAAGATGTAACTATTTGCTGAAACTCATTTAGCATGATAATGATAATGTAGTTGGTCTAACCTGCCTAATTTGCAGCAAGGACTGTTTTGTTTATCTCCTCTATCTTGGTCCTGGACTGCGAATTGGACCAATAAGTACTGGTGGGACCTTAAATGGAGCCGGACTACAAGAGCTGTCTGGAGTCAAAATCTGTAGGAATTGTAATTTTGGGCTTTTTGCGCCTTTTTGCTCCTAAAGGGGAGCCTTTGTTGTGACTGACAAGAGGATCAGCCAACCAAACCTTTTGGATCTTGGGGAATTTCCCAGGCTTGCTGGCAGTTTAGTCAGATCTAAGTTGGGAGCTGAAGAAGCAACATGCTTGAGACAGTCAAGCAGCCATCTGAGTAGTTTCACTTGGGAGAACTGTAGAAAGGCCTGAGTTGTGGCCTGCATGTCTGCCTGCTGCCTCTGAGAGGGAGAGAAGAGAATTATTTTGGACTAAATCCAAGTTTGTGAGATCGAAGTAAGCCACTGATTTTTAACCAGGGTCATACCTGAAGAAGACCGAAGATTTTGCTGAAAGCGATCAGCCTGTCAGGATTTCCAGATGCTTTTGAATCCTCAGTTTGTGCAGAGACTTTGCGATCGTGACCGGAGAGCAGTTTGCCTGGTACAGTAGAATTTCCTTACATGTAAATGTGCAGTGTATTGAAAGTGGGTCGTGATTTGGTTCCCCACTGTATGAACTGTGTTCTGCTTGCTGGTACCGTGGAATTCTTTACATGTAAATGTGCCGTGTATTGAAAATTTGGGTCGTGATTTGGTCCCCCACTGTGTGAACTGTGTTCTGCTTGCTGGTACCGTAGAATCCTTTACATGTAAATGTGCTGCGTATTGAAAGTGGGTCGTGATTTGGTTCCCCACTGTGTGAACTGTGTTCTGCTTGCTGGAAGCTTTATCCAGCCTAATCGGACTGAATCCACGTTCATCTCCATTCGACCTGGGCCATGCCACATTGGCCCTGCCAGACTACCCCACTGCACAAAGAAAGCCACCAATGAGAGACCTGCCTGGGGATCAGCTCCCTACTCCACGCCTGAACAGGAATCGAAGCCTCAGCCAATCGTATGGGCCTTGCTTCTCCTGGCACTCCAAATAAACCACCTGCTGTCTCGATTTTCGTCCAGCCTGTGTCCAGTCTTGGGTATTGTACGTAATCATCAGGGTAGCTCCCTGCAACAACAGCCTAATCTAAAAGTATGTCATCTGATTGTCTTGTTGTTTTCTTTTCACGAACTGAGCCCTCCGGCTCCGGATTACAAATAGTGTGTGTTGTGCATGCTGTTTTGTTCCATCACAGGGCCCCAACTAGCTGCAACGTTCCTGGCTAGCCCACCATTCTCCATCTGGGTACCCAGAGTGTGTGTGACTGTTTATGGACCATGAAGTGCATGCATAACTGTTTGAATGATAGAGCCTTTAAGCAAATTAACCTGATTATGCCCCTCCCTTGTTCAAGCCCCTTAAATAAATCAAATCTAACTCTTTTTTGCATTTACACTGACTGTGGTTCCAGTTTGTCCAAGAGTACTGTACTGCTGTTATTTGCTGTGTATAACCTTGTTTTACAGGGGGTCCCCAGGGCCAGGAACGAGGAAACCCTGGTGGTAAGTGCAAACAGTGTGGGTATTTGTGTGGTGTATCAGGGGTATTGTGAAAGTAATTACTGTGTATTGTCCGGCCACTAGTAAGGAAAGAGAGGAGTTACAGTGTCCTGGAGGGCTGCGCCCAGGTTAGCTTGACCACTACCAACCCTGACCTCCGGGTGGAGGCACCCATTACAGAACCTAGCCCCTTAACCTGTTATTAGCCAAGCAGGCGGGGTAGTTGCCCTTAAGATAGTACCACCTAGGGGTTACATAATACCCCCTAAACTTTTAGAACCCAAATGTGTGTCAAGGTGAGTGACAACTGGTCACATTGTGTGGCACAGTATCACACATGACACTGCAAGCTCAGATGACTGTGGGAATAAGTGAATAAATGTTGCTAATGTGTGCTGATAACCAAGCATCACATAGTACCATACAATGCTGCATAACAGTCTCAGTGGTCAGAGTGTACTGTCACCCACTCTATGTGGGTCAGAGGGTGTCTGAGAGATAAGATAAATGCTGTACCCTGTCCTGCGTGACAGTTCAGAGGTTTGCAGTGCCACAACACTGGAAGGGTCCAGTGTCTGTGGGGCATGCCCCTGCCGCCTCCAGGCCGCATGCGGTGCCACCAATGCCCTATGCTGCTCACAGTTGTGCACCATCCACCACCAGTACATCACTGTCACCCGAACCCTGTGCCCCTGTGGCACTGTCACACTGCAGGGATGGCACTGGTGACATGTATGTGGATACAGGTGGCGTGGGTCTTGCAAGGGCATGCTGTGTGCACCTATGGTGTGCCACCATGGGTGTGTGCCATTGGGCTATCCCTGACTCATGCCATGTTGCCACCATCACCGCCATGCATCCTGCTCACCATTGTCCCAGACGCCACCATGGGCTCATGCTTCCACCGGGAGACACTCTGACAGCCACATGGGTGCAGGCCATGGCACCTGGTACATGTGATGCATAGTGGCTGTCTGCTCCACTGGTGTGCTGGGGGGCGGCATGTGACTGACATGTGGCAGCTAGGCATCCCCAACCTGGGTGTGGTGAGGGAGGTAGGTGACTGGGCATTTCCGGTGGTGCCACCCACTGGCTCACAACAGTTGTACGGTGGGCAGGCACAGTGCAGCTGTGGCTTTGGGTACTACTATCCTGACAGCAATGCTGTGTGGGGGTGCTTGAAGCACTTCCTGGTGCACCTCCGAGGGTTGTCTCAGGGTCATATGTCTGCAGTTCTGCAGCCTGCCTGTGGGTGGCTGGCCAATCTAGGCCATTCCTCTCTCATACCTAACTTTGCGCGGCACATTTCTGTGAGGTGCAGCACATGCGCTGCACATTCTGGCCGAATATGCACTTGCGTGGCATATTCAAGTGTCTGTCCCCTTTTTCTGCACGCATACATTATTTCTGCATGATTGTGCATTCAGAAATGTGCAACACACCTCTCCCTTTTGAATATCGTGCTTCCACGCATTTTCTGAAATGCATCATGTATCTCCATTTTGGGACACACATCTACTTTGAATATGTGGCCCAAGACAGGGCTGGCGTCAGGAGGGGTGCAAGGGATGCGACTGCACCAGGGCCCAGAGTGCTGGCAGGGCCCATGGCCCCTTAAGTCAGTATAAAACGTTAACGTTTTTTTCTTTTTTTTTAGTTTTGAACTGCTGATGGAGCAGAGCGATTAGCCCACTGCCTCCTGCCCACACCGTCAATCCCTCCCTGAAGTGTGCATGGATGGAGGACTCACTCAATGGACTGGTCTGGAGACCTGTGGAGGCATTTAAAAATTAAATCCCCTCCCGCCAGCACCTCCGTGCCTGCTGCACACAGTTACATCTGCGGTCCTCCTCGGACGTACCTGCTGGTGTGATGGTGCCGTCAACTCACTCGCTGCTCCCAGCCTCCGCCATTTGCCTCCTCGACTACTGTCTAATTCCCTAATCCCCATCCAGGCATCATCCGATCTGACTGCGTCCTGACTCCTCACTTGGTGTTATCCTCTCCTTGGCTCCTCCTCCACGCTGGCAGTGGCATGTGATGCTCAGTCCGAATCTGATCCTCCTCTCGGCACCAGCATTGGCTCATTTGTCTGCTCATTCTGTTGCCACTCCCGGCGCTGCTCTGTGCTCAAAACCCAGCTAGTAGGTACCCATGTGGAAAAATAGGGCTTTGCTAATGAACGCGGGTTGACAGCCATCCCAGTCACACAGTGCTTCGATTCTGAGGTGTCCGGTACATAAATTAATTTACCCTCTCAGCTTTTATGTTTGTTTATAAAAGTTATAACTTGACCCATTGGCATAGCAACACGCTTATACCCCCCCCGTTACTATGCTACTTCTTCAGTTGATATCCCCATTGCCTAGCAGAGAGCTTATTTGGTAAGGTACTAATGGTTACTGTATATAAATTAAATATATATGTATTTATACCTCTGTAACCCTGCAAAATGACAGTTGATGGTCCTAATTTGCATACCAAAATATTTTACATTATTTAATAGTATACTGAATGCTGTGCCTTCCTTTTAATAGGGAGCTCTTTTATGCAAGTTGACAGGACTGCAGCATATACAGTGAGGTTAGGGGCTTATTTCAGGTTATCATCTGTAGTGGGATTCGAACTTCCCGGTCCTCACTACCTCAGTTTACCAGCTCACAATAATTTTGAGCTAACAGGTACCTTTTGCAATCACTGTCAGCGGGGCACGCCTTTATCAGGTCACCCTGCCCCAAAACAAAATCCTAAGTGCTTGCATTATGTTTTAGTAGGATAAGTGCTGTCTGTCAAAGAACGCGGGTGGTGGTTTTTTCTGTCTTTATTTTTTTCATTAAGTGTACTTAATTGAGCAGAATCTTCTAACTTTTACAAAATACAGAGCCATTATATGTCAGACATGAGACAGTAACACAGTACATACAGCAATCCTCTCCGAGACCCTTCCCCCAACTCACATCTTTATCAATGTTCCAATATTATCATTGTGTACATGTTTGAGCTGTTAGAAAGTACTAACCATCTTGTATGCTGCAATGCAGGCATAACAGCAGCAATATTCTCTTGGTGTTGGTGGTGGACTGGTAGTGGCAGTGCAGGGTGGGAGGGGGCCCTTTGAGGCGGGGGGGGGGCCTGGATGGGGGGGCCCACTACAAAGTCTTGCACCAGGGCCCAGTACATCCTGGAACCGGCCCTGGCCCAAGACATGCAGGGTTAATATACAGTTGTCTATACAACAAGTAACATAGGGAAAACTAAAAGGAAGAGGCAATCTGAAACTGCTGTGTGAAAGAAAAATTCAAGCCTTAACCCATATTACATAAAAAATGAAGAAAAAAGAAAACAAAACACTGTTAACCAGAAAATCAGTGCTGTTATGTACGACTCCTCACAAACAGGTTACAAAGCTTACATATCACCTGAACAATATGTGACATCATCTCACTCTTACCCAGTATCCATGAAATTGTGTAGCAGGCAAACTCTCAAGGGGAATTTTATTGTACAAAAACTTCAACAAGTCAGCAAACAATAATACAACTGAAAACATATAAAGCCATTATTGCAATCCACCTACAAAGCAGAATTTGATCCTGAAAAATCAAAGCTGTAAGGCAAATGTGTTCAAAAATAAAAATTAAAATAAGATAAGATAATTAAAAGCCATAAATGAAAAAACAAATACTGAAATACCAGTCACGTGACCTGGGGCAAAATTAATCCTAATATACAGGGAAAAAAAAGATTTCTTGTTATCATAACAAAAACTACAGTAATTTCCCTAGAAAACAACAAAACCCGATTAATGACTAAAGATACTCACTCCAGATTGCCCCTAGTGACCGTATTCCATACCTTTAACCAAGGTACTGTGACTTCAGTCGATGCATTCCTTTCCATAAAACTGTCAGTTCAGATTCCTAGCCTTTTGATAGACTTTTAACAAAACAGATTCATACATTTTGCTCAAGGATGTGCAGGACATCAGAAGCTGTTGTAGCACCAACTTACACTCTCAAGGGAAGCTTCCCTGGATCATGGCCACAACATTCCCCTATCAGTATCACTCAATCTTTATTTAACCCGGAGAAGCACCATCACATTAAACTCATTTACAAAGTGGTCCTGGGTGGACAAAGCACATAAAATTGACACTCGAAAAAAAACAAACTTGGGAAAATAACATACAATAAATTGATACAAGGAAGCCAGAATACAAAATATAAAATATACAATAAACGATATGTAACATGGATATTCAATAAACAATATGTACAATATATACAGCCTAGAGTGGTAGAAAAACAGGGGGGAAGAAAAGAGAGGATGGGGCAACAATTTAATAGGGGAGGAGAAAGGAGGAGAGGAGGACAGGAGGCAGATGAAGACACCAAGCGAGTATGTGGTGCTTGGGAGAGGAGAAGCCAGGAGGGAAGGGGAGGGGTGAGGTACGGGGAAGAGGGCGAGGAGGGTGTAAGACTAAGTGAGGGTCACTGGGGACTCGAGTCCTACCTAGAAAAGTAAGAGAAGAGGGTAACAGGAAATAAAGCTCACACAGGACTCCAGTCTAACCTAGAAGGATAGGGAGGTGGATGGGCTTAACCAATGAGCAAGCTAGAGTTCTATGGCTTGTGGAAACATTTCCAAGTTTCTTTCAACAGATGGCGAAGCAGTGTTTTGAAGGCAGACATACTAACAATTTGTTGGAGTTTTCGGGATTTCTGGCTACTATTTCAGATGGAAGGAAGCGAATAACTTAAAGAAGAGATACCATGCCGAGTTCTAACCTTGGGGATGTTGAATGAGAGGCAAGGATATCATCTAAGGGAAAAGGATCCCTTGGAGCAAACTAGGAGATTAGAAATATATTGGGGGAGCTTACCTGATATGGCTCTGTAGATCCAGGTTAACACATTACTAATTTTTAGGGAATGCCAGCCAAGTTGGGTATAGAGGGTGCAATGATGGGTGTTGCATGGTGCGTTATTGATGAATCTGAGGGCTCTGTGGTACAAGGTGTCCAATTTAGAAAGAGAAGTGATAGGACAATGACTGTAAAGAAGATCAGTGTAGTCCAGGAGTGGAAGGAAAGTTGTTTGAACTAGCCTTGTTTTTGTCTCTATAGTGAGAAGGTGCTTGATTCTGTAGAAAATTCCTAATCTTTGTCTACGTTTTTTAGCTAATTCTTCGACTTGTGGTGTGAAAGAGAGCCTACTATTGATCCAGAAACCGAGGTATTTGAATTTATCAACTGGCTCCAGAGGTTCACCAAGGAAGGTTGTGATTTTGGGCCTAACACCTTGAGGATGGGTGACTGTGAAGTTAGCCTGGGCGGAGAGAAACATGACTTTTTTTTTTTTGGTGTTGAGCAGCAGTTTGAGATGCAACAGATTGTGCTGCAGCAGGCAGAATTCTTCCTGTAGGTCTGAAAATACCAATTCCAAGGACGGTTTAGCAATGTACAGTACGGTGTCATCTGCTAAGGGGTGTATTTTTGCTGAGGAGATGTTAAGGTCGATGTCGTTAATGTAGATCGCGAATTGGATGGGCCCAAGAATAGAACCCTGGGGAGAGTTCACACTGAGCTTTAACCTATTGCTGTCGGCCAACCAGGTAAGAAGTAAACCATATGAGGGAGGTGTTGTTTAGGCCAGTGTTCCACAGCATGTGCAGGAGGAGATCATGATCTGCCATATCGAATGCTTTACTTAAATCTAGAAATAGAGCACAGATATGGTCCTTGGCGTCAAGCACTGATTGCCAATCATTGGTCACCTAGGCTAAAGTGGCTATGGTGCTATGTTTGGGTCTGAAGCCGGATTGAAGGGGATTTAACATGTTGTGTGTTTCAAGGTGTTCTCTGGTTTGGGAGTTAACTAATTTTTCAACTAATTTGGATAGGACTGGTAACAGGGATATGGGTCTGTAATTGTTTAGGTCACTTGTGTCTCCTGATTTAGAGAGGGACGATGTGTGTTACTTTCCACTCATAGGGGAGGACTCCTTCGGCGACAGATTTGTTAAAGAGATGAGTGATAGGGGCAGTCAGCACTTGGAAGCTGAGTTTCAAGAAATACGGGTCAATTTGGGTCTGCCCAAGCACTCTTAGTAATGTCAAGGGCTAGCAGACATGCACTGACAGTTCAGTCGGTGGCCAGCCATGGTGGGGTATGGAGGGCTGTGCTGGTTGCTGAGTTGGAGCTCCAGATGGGGGGGAGCGAGCTGGTGGGCATTACCTGCTGAGGTGGGGGTGTGGGGAGCCACTAGATCACTAGGGATTTTGTGCATATTATGATTTACCAGGGATCACAGCAGGGAAAGTACTAGGGGTAACTGTGAGTTACCGGCTAGCGTACGGACAGATCGGGGCTTGGTGGTGGCAGTAGTGGTGAGGGGGTGCTGGATCATCAGGATTTATACTTGTAGGGGCACATCAGAGCTGGGGGATGGGACAGTACCAGGGTACTGTGGCTTGGGGGGGTGACATAGTGGCATGACACAGTTGACACCCTCCCTTGGCTGGTCTAATGGTACTTAGCCCTTTGTCCCTGGGGAGGATTTTAAAAATAGGACTGTTGGGAGTTCTGGCAGCCTGTGTCTGCCGCAAGCCCCCCAGCGTCATGCCATGGTCACTTTTGTGGCGCAAGCACACTTTGGTGCAAACAGCCTGCTGATTGACGCAGGCTGCTTTGCAAAATAGCTGGGGGTGCAGCCCTTGGTGCAAGGTGCTTGCCACATCCAATATGTTTGGCACAAGGACCTTAAGCCATTCTCATGGCTTTGAAAATCCGGCCCTATGTTTCTATGGGAAGTTAGAGAAACCTGATGGCAGGGTCAGGGCCAGGGTCAGTCAAATACCAGTGCCATGGAGGCGGTATATTTTGGGAAATGTGCCTCAGCATGAATTACATAGAAACACAGAATTTGTCAGCAGAAAAGGACTGCTTAGCCGGCCACACCCAATCATCCATATGGTCCCCACCTAATCTGTCTCCACAGACCCTAACTGGTCTCCAACAACCCACCTTCCTCCCTGCCTCTTTTCTCAAATACCACTGTGTTTCTCCCATGCATGCCTCAAGCCCCCCCACTGCTTTTGTCTCCACCACTTCCCCTGGTAGACTGTTCCATAAGTAACAAGCATTTGTCAATGCCGAATGTTTGCTTGCTGGCATTGGCATTGGTAGTATAGGAGTTAGAGAGTTGCATAACAGGAATGGAAGTGAAGTATTGAACTGAAGCCAACCCCACCTCCACGCTGTAGAGACTGACAGGCATTGGGGTGTGCCTTTGCGTCGTCAGGCATAATGACTACGCCATTTCACCACACCCTACCCTGCAGACACTGACAAGTGTCACGGTGTGCCTCGGGGTCTTTGGCCCTTATGCTCACTGTTCCATCAGGAAATACAGTGAGATGGGTCCTGTATAGGAGAGGTGAACTTTGGGGCTGAAGAGTCCAAGGCACACCTCGATGCCTCTCACTGGCTGCAGGGTGTGGAATGGTATGAGCATTTCAGGCGAGAATCCCAAGTCACACCCCTGATGCCTCTCAATATCTACAGGCTGGGGCGTTATGGTTGGAAACCCTAATGCCTCAGGCATTCGTTGTCATTTTCACTCCAAATTTTCAACATGTTTTTTCTTTTTTTGTGACCCCCACCTTATTAACAGTGGCAATATCAGTTTGTTAGCCAGAAGCTGATTTCGCACAGCGACTACGTCATTTGGCACCACAGGTGCGAAAACACATTTCGAACTGGATGTGAAAAATGACAGCTGTACTGTTCATGGGGAGGTGCAAAAAATGGCAATGTTGAAATTCTGCAGTGAAAATATAAAAAAAACTGGTGAAGTCACGAGTGTGCGTAGAAAATGCGCAACGCACACCAGTAATGCATTCGTTTGGGGATTTCTTACAGCAGATTGTCAACAGAGGGATTTTGTAACCTCCGCTCATGAACAGTGTCACTGTGATTTTTTAATCTGTCCCAAACAGTGATTTCCCACAGCGACCACGCATTTCTGCGCTTGAAGTGCGAAAACACATTTCGGCTATGGTGTGAAAAATGACAGCTGTGCTGTTCATAAGGAAGTGTGGAAAAATGCCAGTGGTGAAAATATGGACTGAAAATATTAGAAATCCATGAAGTTATGAGGTGCGTGGAAACTGCACAATGGTCGCTCATAACAGTCATTTTATGGACGTATTTAACCAAATTTTTAATATAGCTATTTTAACACCTCTGCTCATGAACAGTGTCACTGTGATTTTCTTAATCTGTCCCGAACATTGATTTCACACACCGACTGCGTCATTGTACGCTACATGGACGGAAACATGTTTTGGCTGAGATGTGAAAAATGACAGCTGTACTGCTCATAAGGAGGTGTGGTAAAATGGCAATGTTGAAAATTTGGAGTGAAAATATTGAACATTCGCGAACTTACAAACGTGCGTAGGAACAGCACAATGCATGCTCGTAAAACAGTAATTTTCGGAAATTTTTTCACCAAATTTTCAATATAGGGTTTCTGGGGGCCTACCTCATGAACTGTGACACCGTTGTTTTGTAACTCGGTCCCAAAAGGTGGTTCCTCACAGTGACCGCGAAATCACCTTTCGGGGCTGAGTAACACCATGACAGTGACAGAATTCATGAGCTGGGGTCCTAAAAACCCCATGTTGAAAATTTGGTGAAATAATTCCCCAAAATGACCGAGATATGCACTAAAGTTAAAAAAAAAACAAAAACTATTTATTACATTATACAGCTTACCGGCATTTCCTCAGTTCGCGGTCTGCTTTAAACAGTGCAAATGTGTTCCGGTCCACGAAGATCGTCGTCAAGCTCCAGAGGTAAGGAGGTGTGGAGGCAGGGTGTTAGCGGGTGGGCGTGGTGGGGAAGTTGGGTCAGGACTGTCAGTGAGGGAAGGTTTTTTTTTTTTGTTTTTTTACTTAGACGACACAGGACGTTTGGCATGCTGGGGTGGGCTCAGTGTGGCAGCTCAAAGGCTGTTTGGGGCGTGGAGCCAGCGAGGATTGGGCACCCCGTTGGCCGCCGATCTGTTGCCCGCACGTGGGGTGGGCTCCCAGCATGGCATCTGGAACTCTGCTGGGGAGCGAGCACAGCCGACAGGGATTGGGCACCCCGTCAGGCTATACAGTGTGTGCATGGGGAGCACGAGCACACAGTGCATGCGTGTGTGTGGGGGCAGCACGCATGAGCATGCGATATCTTATTGCTGCTCACTGAAGCGTAGCTCTCCCTTTCAACTATACGGCCACTGCATTTTCAACTGCTGTCATAGACAGCTGCAGCATTCATTGGAGAACTGCAGCCGTGCCTGCAAACACACTGACTGAATGGGAAGACGGCTGCCACACCTCCGAAAACTCGGATGATGGCACTATGTTTCTTGCACATGCGTACAAGCAAACATAAAAAATGATGGCTGGAAATTAAGACAAAAGGGGTGGACAAATTGAACCAACATAATGCCTTTACCATGGAATGTTGCATATTAGGTAATGTTGGGAATCTAACATCTCTTCCAGCTAAGGCATCAATAACTTTAATTGCTATTTCAACCAAACAATTAATCACAAAACAATGGACTAACAAAGAGACTCCTTCCTTTCTCGAATGGTTAGCTAACATCCGTCTAAACTTAAAGTTAACTAACCCTTCTACAAATTCCCTATTCATCTCTCACTTTTAAGTTTTACTATTTTACATTTTACATAAATTTACATATTTTACATAATTTTTACATTTACTAAAAATACCACCAACAGCTTAATCTGGTTCAGTTTCAATTGCTTACCATCTGTATCCCATCTTCCCCCCCGGTCGCCCCTGAAAAAGGGACTTCTAGGCCCAGTGGGCTTACCAGGTCAACAAAATTAAATAAATTAAATAAATAAATAAATTTCATCCTCACTTTCCTCTATTAAGTCACTCCTAATCACTCATCTCTCCATTCCTTGCATCAGCAACTAGTCATCATCTCTGGTTTTGGCTGGCACACTGCAGTACATTCCTCTGACCACCACTGCACCACACACCCTGTTCCACTATTTTAATGATTACTGTTAAAGGGGCACTGTCAGCGTTTCCCCTCATTTTTCCATCAGTCTATCAGTGCACCTCTGTGCACCTATCTATCAAATATGCCCCACATAATGTCCCTAAATGTGGCACAAGTGAAAATGCTTACCATTTCCTTCGTCTTGTTAATATTTTACTTTCCAGCGTCCCGTCTGAAAATACCTAGTCACCCGGAAGCAGAAGAATACCGAGAGCGTGCATCTGACATGGCACGCTGGCACGAACTTTGATTTTTTTTTACATGCCCACCCTGAAAAGCTAATTGTGGCATGCAGTTTACAATTCTGGACTAGATTTGCCATTTTTTTACAAAACCGAACACTGGAAGTGCCAGGAAATACATTTAAACACAGGCACTGAAATCCCGTGCGTGCGCAAAAGCAGCAAGAAACACATCCCAGGCATGCACAGGAGCAGCCTGCTTTTGCTTGTTGCTGTGTCTGTATGTCACTTTGAGGCTCCTTGGATCCTAGAAAGGTGCTAGACAATTGAGCATTATATTTACTGTGCAAAATGCTGGGAGTGGATGGGTTACTGTGCCTGTTACTCTGTGTGTGCCTCACTGTGTTTTATATATGTGACTGTACATGTGTGTGCCCATCTCTTTGTACACATGTATGAAAGAACAGTTGCTTATTTACATAACCTCTCTCTCCCTCTTACCCGATACGGTAGCTTATCATTCTGCAAAACGATCCTTATGTGAGGTGTAATTTTTTTCTGTCTCAATTTCTTGTAAAATCACTTGTAAAAATTGATCCATGGACCCCCAGCCAAAATGCCCCTACTTCCTATGTTGGGGGCACACCCCTACCCTGGCACATTTGTGATGTCAGTACTCGATATAGCCGCGGGTGCGGCCCATAGACCTGGAATGGGTCCAGTTTTGACATGCTTTTGCGCTCACTAATGTCCTCCCTGCTATTGTCCCTCTGCCCCCACGTTGTGTGCCAAGAGGGATGCCCAATCCCCTCAGCTCATGCCCCCAGTACACTGTCGTCCGACGAAGTGCCCAATCCCTATCGTGCAGCCCCAGCGCACTCATGCTCCTCCATGCACACTGTATGGCCAAGGTGCTCATCCCTGCTCTGCTCCAGTCCCCCCCCAACAAACATGTAGGTGGCACGCTGGGAGCCCACCCCAGCACACCAAAAGTGTCCCGCGGTGTCTTTTTGTTTTAAAACATCCTGTGAAAGAAGAAAACAGTTCCTCAGTGAATCCCTTGCCCCCTCCTCTAACCCGTGCCCACCCTCTGCACACCCCACCTCCCCACACCCCGTTCACCCCAAACTTACATCTGGAGCTCGGCGTGACGATCTTCAGTGGACCAGGAACACGTCTGCATTCTTCAAAGCTGACCACGAACTGAAGAAATGCCGGTAAGCTGTATAATGGCATAAATAGGTTTTTTTCAACTTAGGTGGACAGCTCGGCCATTGTTTTGACTTTTGGCATCACACTTTCAATATGGGATTCTTGGGACCCCTCCTCTTGAATTCAGTCACTGTCATGGTGTTATTCAGTCCCAAAAGGTGATTTTGCGGAATCACCTTTTTGGACCGATTAATGAAACAACAGTGTCACTGTTCACGAGGTGGGCTCTCAAAAAGCCTATGTTGCAAATTTGGTGAAACAATTCCAAAAAATTACTGTTTTACAAGTGTGCGTTGCGCAGTTTCCACGCACACTCATAAGTTCACGAATATGTAATATTTTCACTCTAAATTTTCAACATTGGCATTTTACACATCTCTTTATGAACAGTATAGCTGTCATTTTTCACATCCTGGCCGAAATGTGTTTTTGCACTTCTGGTGCAGAATAGTGCGGTCACTGTAGGAAATCAGTGTTCGGTACACAGTAAGAAAATCACAGTGACACTGTTCATGAGCAGAGGTCCTAAAATGCCTATGTTGAAAATTTGGGGACAAAAGTCCAAAAAATTACCGCTTTAAGATTGGTGCATTGTGCAGTTTCCACGCATACTCGTAAGTTCGCAAATTTGTAATATTTTCACTCCAGATTTTCAACATTTGCATTTTTCCACACCTCCTTATGAGCAATACAGCTGTCATTTTTCACATCCTGGCCGAAATGTGTTTTCGCACTTCCAGCGCCAATGAAGAAAACCCACTCCCACCACCCCCGGGAGAGGAGAGCAGCCTGACAGCTTGATTAATCCCGCTCCTCCCAATCCACCCCTCTTTGTCATCACCCTATGTCCCAATGTTGTTCCCGAACTCAGGTTGCTGGCACAGCGCGAGGTAAGGCATCCAGCACCTCAACCCTCAGCGCCACCAGGCTGGAGAGTTCACCATCTCCTTTGGAGTTGAGAACCCATTTTTCATCATTGCAATACCTTGCTACTAACTGTTCAAGTTCGCCATCTCTTTCGGAAGTGGGACCCTCGTACCTCACCTTCGCAGCACCTTGTACCTTGATTCACTTCTTGGTTTGACATGGATTTCCCACTGAGGCCTGATTCAGCTTTCCTGCATTCTATTCTGATATGCTGTGATGCTTGCCCCATTCCTGTACCTTCCCTGCACCTGCCAATGTCAGTACTGCCTAGCCTCTACTGTCTTCTTTTCAGGCTCCATCCTTCAGTCCACGGCCTCCTGCTTGGACTTCTCCCTCCGTCTTTGGACTGCTGCCTTCCTCCTTGCCACCCTGGCGGCTCGGGGCTCCTGCATGTTTGCTGTGTCTCTTTTTGGGCCTTCCTACAACTATTGATGTCCAGCATCTTTGCCTGTTCAATTACTCCTACACGTTCATCTGTCTCATACTCCTACCTTGACCATCATAACAACTCCCTTCCAACGCTCAACAGAGTACCTGTTCATCTCACCTGAGGAAATCTTCTTCTAGCAACATCCCTTGAACAGCATGCCCTATAGACTCTTACATCACCGTACAATCATCACTACTTCCCAGTCACCTCCCTAGGACCCATTTTTGGAATTCCAGTTGACTTGACTATAGAAGATCTCATCCCTCAATGAAATCTGCAGGATGCTTCCTTAGGTATCCTGTTAATTTAAGCAGTATGGGCTTCCCCACCCCCCCATGTCTTCATAGGATTAAAGATTCAGTGGAGCCTCCTTCACTCCTATCATCTTACCTGGAAACATGACCCTAATTCCTTCTGAGATGTACTGTACCAACTCCTTAATAACCATCATGGTTAAGGATAAAGGGAACCGCAAGACATCTCATAGCAATACTGGCATCATCCGTCTTACCTTCTCCTCATAATCTTCTCCTACAAGTGTGGACTCAGTCTAATCATGATTACTGAGGGATCACGTGATGCAGCAGGCCTGAGAAGACGCTTTCTGGTTCTCTCCTGCCCACCGCCATTAAGTTTTCATACTTTTATTGAGTTTTTCAACATAGTGAGCCTGATTCTTGCTATTATCTGGTGGGGGAAGTTCTCGAGTGTGCAATCCATGCGTTTGGCGCAGAATGGAAGCTGAGATGAAGAAGCCTCTGCCTAAACATACACCCCTGGTTACCCCAGAGAAGGCCCCTAAGAAACCGCGGGCTGGAACCACAGGCTCAACGCAGGCAATGGCACCTCCAAGCTCAGAACAGGAGCCATTAACCCTCGCTGGATTCCTGGCCAAATTTCGTCTGCTCAAGGAAGAATTAAGAAACCTCACTTCTGAATTCAAACCTCTCCCAAGCTATCGAGGACATAGCATTGAGAACCTCAGATGTCGAGATTCGACTCACTTCTTTAGAGAGGAAGGTGGATAAGCAGAATCCTGAGGTGGGCACGCTTCGGCAAAAAATTAACAGGATGGAGCAAAAGCTCGAAGATCTCGAAGGTCGTAGCCACAGGAACAACGTGGTCATTATTGGATTACCCGAGATGAAAGAAAGGAATGACGCGGTCTTGTTTGTGCAGAAGTTCATCAAGAAACTTATAGGACCTTCGCCCTATGGCCCCCACTATATTATAGAGAGGGTTCCTAGAGCACTGCGTTCTATGCCTCCGAGGGGGGCCTCTCCTAGACCGTTAATTTTTCGTTTTCTCAACTTCTTAGAGAAACAGCATTTTTTTCTCAAACTAAAGGCCATACAAGAGCTGCAGTGGGAAGGAGCGAGAATCAGAGTTACCCAGGATCTGCCACTGTCTGTTAGGCAACGTAGAGCTGCCTTCCACCCGGTGGTTAAAAAACTGCTGGCAGCTGGTCTCCAATTCAGAATGCGATATCCCTCGAAGCTACAGGTCCAGATATCCAGACAGTGGCACTCTTATGAAGACTCGGACTCTGCAGCGGATGGACTAAAAAATGCTATGCCTGATCTCTTTAAAGGCTCTTAATTATCACGGGGGCTATTAGAAGGGATCATTTAGGAAGTTTAAGACATAACAGAACATATGGAAATGTGCAGTGTTTTATTTTCTGGTTTACATTCATCTATTTCTGGTTATTTCACTAGCTGGGGTCTTAAAAATGGAAAGTTGCTGTACCTTTAAACTTCTCGGTTAATTGGGTACACTTTAGATCTCCTCGGGGGACGGTCTGGTGAACAGTGGGGATATCCCTGGCCACAGTTATGAAAGGACAAGGCCCGTTTGCACTCATGGGTTTCTTTTGGGGGACTGTGAAGGTCTTCAGGGTGTAAGGGGGCATTTTTCTGCTGAGCCGCCCATTATGGAGACCCAGATTGCTGAGACGAAGCTTCAGGGCAGGGCAGTGTTCGTACCCTGTTTCCCAATTGAGTGGGATTAATCTTGTCCCTTCCCTTGTGTCTTGATGATTGGGGTAAGGGATTTCTCTCTCAGCTCAATAGCCCTTAGGGTGGGAGTTCGGGTGACCGGCTCATGGGAGTTTTGGCAGGATTCAGAGAATTTTAGGGGATATTGGTGAGGTAGGAGTCCTCTCAGGTTCTTTTTGCCTACCGCAGCTTTACAAGGGGATACAGGGATCATTTACGGGAGGATGGTTGCCACGCAGTTCTCAGTAGCGGCCACTAGAGGGGAGTATTTCTCTGGATTGCTCCCACTCCTAGCAGCAGTGAAGAAGTGGTAAGGCAGGTTTGGTGGCAAGAGAGACATAGGTCGGTTCTGTGGCGTAGTCATTGTTTTGGAGCGGAACCGGCGCTTGGCTCATTTGGAGGTTTCTAATCTCCCTTCTTTTTTTTTTCAGGGGGAGCTTCCCGAGTTTGAGTTTAGCCTATTTTGGTAGATTGCCCTCTCTCCATTCTCACTCTCACTTCCTTCTCTGCTAGATAGTAGGGAGGAGACCCATTTTTGTTTGATTCTGGGGATAGTGATCTTACCCTCATTTTGTATACTAGCCTCGAGGCGAGGTGTTGGAGGGGAAATATCTTTGTCTCATGTTATTCTGTGTCAGGGGTGATAACCATTCTTGTAAGTAGCAGGATTAAGGGCAAGTTTTTCGAGACCTGCTAATTGTATTCCTTTGGCTATAAAAGAGGTTCTCACATGTAGTTCTGATGTTTGTGGACCTCACAAGTGTCTTGAATGTGCTTTATTTCTTTAATTTTGTTATGGTTGGTTACTATGATGAGATTCTGGACGGGGTGGGCGGAGGATGGGAGCGGCTGTTTTGGAGGAGTGCTGCTTAGCGATGCATAGGAGATTTGGGTGGGTTGGGGTGGGGGACCGAAGGGTAGGGTGTTTGTGGCTTGTGTTTCTGTTGGATAGTTTGAGGATGTTCTCAGTAGGGGGAGGTAGGTTTGGGGGTGGGGAGGCATTATTGGGAGGGACACAGTCCGTTTTAGGTCGGTTGAGGTCTGTCTTTAAGGTAGTCTATGACTTTAGTTACTGTAATTATATTTGGTATTTGTACAATGGCTAAGGAGCTCTGTTTCTCAACTTGGAATGTTAAAGGGGCCCGTAAAAAAAACAAGCAATATAAGATACTGAAGCACTTAGATATTTTATGTGCTAATGTTGTTTTTATCCAGAAATCGCATTTGCTTGACTCGGAAGCCATTCAGATGAGACGGATGCAGATTGGTCAGTTTTCTCAGCCCAAGGAACCTCAAACAGCTGTGGGGTCTTAATTCTTATTAACAGAAGCATTCCTTTTCAGATTATCCAGGAAATTACAGACCCCCATGGCAGATTTATTCTGGTTAAGGGCACGTTGTACTCAGTAGATTTTGTATTAGGAAGCATTTATGGCCCTAACAAAGATGACTCCTTATTCTTTGTGAGACTACTTAATAATGTTCTTTCCCTGTTGCCCTCCATCATAATTTTAGGGGGGGACTGGAACCTAGTGGTGGATTCAGGTAAAGACCACATTAGCTCACTCCTGGCTTCTTTTTCTCCGGCACAGAGTGAATTACATGAGTTAATAGACAGATTGGGACTTTGTGACATTTGGAGGGTTTTACACCCTGCGAACAGGGAATACACTTTTGTGTCCCCTGCTCACAGGTCTTTTTCCCGTATTGACTACCTTTTGGTCTCTCAAGCCCTGTTACCAGGGGTGACAAGCTCAACTATTCACTCAGGTCCGCCCTCCAACCGCTCATTGGTGCTCTGCAAATTGGCCCTCACTTCTCTGCCTAAGCAGCAAACCAAGTGGAAACTGAATGGCCAACTCCTCAAGGATCCCAAGTGCAGAAACCAAATTAAGGAACATATCTCACAATTTTTCGAGTTGAATGCTACACAGGACACTAGGCCAGATGTGTTATGGTGTGCCTTCAAAGCATATTTCTGAGGCATCCTAATTGGGATGGCAGTGACAAGGAAGAGGGGGCGGGAGGCCAGGCTGAGGGAGGTGTTAACCCAGATAAGAGCTTTAGAAATTACCCTACAATCAAACCCTTCTGACGACTCTAAACAAAAACTGGTAAAATTGAGGGACTCCTATATAAATATGCTCAACGAGAAAGCAGAGTTTGCTATTTTGTGTACTAAAGCCTCATATACAGATCACAGGGAAAAAACGGGCAAGCTACTAACCCAGAAAATTAAGCAACTGGAGTCTGCTCAGTTTATCCCCCCGATCCACTCCAAAATAGACGGAACTCTCAAGTCTAACCCCCAGAAGATTGTTTCGGAGTTCGTCAGTTATTTTGAACATTTATATGGCAAAATGTCTAACCCCCCCCTCAGCCCATGCTCTTTCCTCCTACCTGGTGGAGGCCCAATTGCCCTGTCTCTCGGAGTCCCAGGGTAGGATGTTAATAGCCCCCATCGGAGTCGGAAATCCTGGAGGCGATAAAGGGCTTACCTTTAGACAAATCACCAGGACTAGATGTTTTTTCGGCACACTTTTATAAGTGTTTTAAGGAGCAAATTACCCCGCATCTTCTTTCTGTCTTTCATTACATATTATCAGGTGTGCAAGTTGATTCCTCTCTATTCAAGGCCCTCATTGTACTTCTCCCAAAACCGGGTAAAGATCGAGAATCTGTTGAGAGTTATAGACCCATATCATTGTTGAACCAAGACATAAAAATTCTAACAAAGATCTTAGCGGATAGACTCAGTTTGGCGCTTCCTGATTTAATTGGCTCACATCAAGTGGGATTTATGACAGGCAGATTCTCCGCAGACCATCTCTGCACTCTCTCGCATGTCTTCTCGATGTCCAAGGATGCCTCCTTTCCAGTGGCACTGGTCTCCCTGGACGCCGAGAAGGCTTTTGATAGAGTCAATTGGAGTTTTACTTCAAACACTAAACTCTTTTGGATTCCCTTAACAATTTCAATCTTGGATAAAGGCCTTATATCAGCATCCGACGGCTAAGATCTCTGGGAATGGGGTGTTCTCCAGGACCTTCACTCTGCATTCCGGAACCAGGCAGGGTTGTCCCCTTTCTCCCCTACTTTTTAATCTCTACCTGGAGCCTTTAATCCATAAATTAATTTCATGCCCGATGGTCCAGGGGATTACCATATTCTGCAATGAGCTTAAGGTCGCTGCATATGCGGATGACCTGCTTTAGACCTCTCTTATCCAGAGACTTCTATTCCCGCCATGTTGGATATAATTGGAAAATTTAGTAAACTATCCAATTACAAATTAAATGTAGGGAAATCGACTGTGTTTCCCCTAAATCACAAAGTTTTTAAGAATAATATCACCACCCTGGGTCTAGCCTGGTCTAAAGACTTGTTACGGTATCTGGGCATTGTGTTAACTAGAGACCTGCAAAGTACCTTTAAATACAACTTGGAAGCCCTATTGTCCACGGTGGCTCTAGACTTGGCTAGATGGTTGGCACTACCCATTTCTTTTTGGGGAAGAGTCAGTCTGGTTAAGATGAATGTTCTCCCGCGTCTTTTATACCCCCTTCAACTACTTGACATTTGTCTGTCAAGCGGCCGGCTTAAAAAGGCCCAAAGTTTGATTAGTGACTTTATCTGGTTTAAAAAGAAGCCTAGATTAGCTTTCTACAAGCTTGTGGCGCCCAAGTCCAAGGGTGGTTTACTTACATCCATATGTGAGTATGTACTATTAGCCTGTAGCGCCGCAATACCTAAGATGGATGGTATCTAATCCTCCGATTATTTGTTCAGATGGCTCAAAATAGAGAGCGAAATGATCCGTCAACTAATATAGCCCTTCTGCATTATTATTCCTCAATATCGCTTCTATACCCAAAGAGTTAAAAGGCACCACAATTGGAGTTTCCATGAGGATTCACTCACAGTTGTGTAGATTCCTAAAGTATAAAAACTGGCTAGATGTGGAGCAGTCGATTTGGTACTCCCCTGCTTTTAAAATAGATAATAAAGTGTTACTCCCCAGATGGTTACCTAGTCTAGGTGATGGCAGGGTCTACTCATTTCTTAAGGAAGATGGTACCTGGTTATCAGCTGTGGATATTGTGGCAAAATTCAGGCTTAAGGAAAGTGACTATTTTAAGGTACTTCAACTCAGACATCTCCTCATTAAAAAATTTGGGGAGGGCACCCCCTTATCTTATAATTTCGACTTCATTACTGAACTAGTCCCATTGGTTAATTCTCCCTGAATTATCTCCAAATTGTACAATATTTTGTACGATTAGCGCTTTCCACTGCCGTTTGGCCCAACAGAGTTCTGGTCTGCTCTCTTCCCACATTGGGATAGGGACTGGACGACTATATGGAACAACTGCCATCATTCTGTAACACAAGATAGGTTACGGTTAATGCTGTTTCGCATTCTTCACAATCTCTACTATTTTCCTCAGAAACTGGCTAAATGGGGAATATCTTCCTCTGATGTTTGCACTAGGTGTACTCAGGCAGAAGGTTCCCTATTTCACATTTTCTGGGATTGTCCTAAGATATCACCCCTTTGGGAGACTATAAGGGACAAAGCTGATCCACTCCTTGGGCTGAGAGACCTGTTTATCCCAGAGGTTTGCATCTTCGGGAATTATTCGCAGATTTCTGTTAATAAGCGTAATTTTCATATTGCTTTGATCTCGATGTCTGTTAAGAAACTAGTGCTTAAGTATTGGAGGAGCTCGGAAGTCGTCTCTTATTCTGAATGGCTAAACGAGTTATTATTTAATCTTCGAGTGGAGAAGACTGTTTCGAGTATTAATAACAAGAAGTCCAAATATGACCGGATTTGGGCCTCACTCCATACGTTATACACCATCTACATTTTAATACTTATCTCCTAATTTCTCAGATGTCATGGACTGTCTTGCCTTTGGGACTGTGTGGGGGGGTTGGAGTGGGGGGTGTCGGGGGGAGGGGGACGGCGTCAGTTAACTTGTGTGGTCATAAGTTTTATACTATGGATGTTCTGACCCTGTCCATTGTTTAATGTGAAAATTCTAATAAACTTGAAAAAAAAAAATAAAATCATGATTACTCGACTCGTACTCCCTTAATAGCCACTGGATGTTTCTAAGGCCTTCTCCAGCTACTATCCCAGAACACGTATTGTTGGATATCTGGTGCCTAACTGCCTTGCTAAAGTTACTCTATCTGAGCCACTCTTCCCTGTCCCCTGGATATCACTATAATACACTAAGCTATCTACATCTCTTCACCATGTTACCCTAAATCATGCCAACTACCCATCCACTGGTCCTTCTAACTCATCCCTCAGGGTTTACCTCCCATACTTCCTCCAGTGAATACTATCATCAAAAGTAGTCTTCCATTGATTCCTCAATCTGCACATCTGCAACTGACTTAGCTGTCTCACTATCCCATTCATACCTCGCAAGAGTCCTATATCTATGCATGCTAGGCACCCGTGGCATTCTACACTGCTCTCAACTTCCCATTGCCACATCAGTCTATAGACTTATTCAAAAACCCATCCTCAGGCTCCCGTCCACATTCCAACATTGGATGCTCCAGCGCTGCAAAGCCGCCATGGCCACTTAAACTCCTGCCATGGGCAATTAAGCCACAGCAATAGCCATATCCACCATTTTCAACTAGCAGTCCTTCCTCAATATGAGCCTATGCAACTCTCATTATAGGAACAATAACGCTAGTCAACCCTTAAATTCCTTGTACTGAACCTTCCAATTATTCCCATCAATATCCAGTTACCATCTCTTCAGCATATACCACCCTTCCTTCATTGGTCTAAAATCTTACATGTTAACCCCTCCTACCAGGTACCTAAAGCTTCTGTCCGAATCCGTCATGATTTTCATAGATGCCTATATAGCGACATATCGCACATTGCTGAACTCCAAGCCTTGAGATCCTAATCCAGATGTCAAACCCTTTACAAAGTCCAATAGATTAATTTTAAGAATTTCATAACCCATCATACTTCCCACAGTTTAAAGTCTGGCAGCTCATTTAATCAGCTTAGGCTCTTCATGCTCGCACTGACTCTGTAACCCCACTGAACATCTACCAATACCACACTGGAATCCTGGACCATGTTTACCTCTTTTCCAGCTGGACTTAATCCATATTCAGAATCTGGACACTCCTTCAGAATGGACATGCCTCTTCAGCCTCAGAATCGACCATCCGGAACGCATCATTCAACAGACTCTGAAGATGGAACATCACCTCTACAAACAGCCCACCTTACTTAGAAATTAGAATGTGGTTCTAGAATCTAGGATCATCCCCTCTTAGTTTGCCCTGAGGATGGTCGGGTCAGTAGCCATGGGTCCTCACAGGTTTCCTCCACCTGGAGGTTTTTTCCTCTCCTGCGTGCTACTGGTCATACTTTCCGTAAGTTGGAGGAGGTAATCTTTTTGGGCTTTCTATTTCCTACTCCTCACCTGGCTTACCTACCAAGGGTGGGAATAGAGACAAGCCAAAAAGTAAACTACAGTTACATAAGCACTACTAGCCCCATACTCTATTCACCAAAATGGGGGGGCTCAAGCCCAAAGTTCAATGGCAATTCTCCATTTAGCACGTTATGACACACCTGCCATCTACCCCTGCCTCCTCCTTCTCCGGCACTCTGCTCACCCTTGGTGGTAGACTTTCTATTCCCTACTCATTACCCGGCTTACCTACAAAGGGTGGGAATAGAGAAAAAGCCAAAAAGTAAACTACAGTTACATAAGCACTACTAACCCCATACTCTAGTCACCAAAACATTGAAATTTATTTATTAAAGCGTTATCTGCACACTGGGGGCCCCGATCCCCCAAGGCAGTCTTTGTTTATTTATTTATTTGTTTATTAACTAAAGTGTTATCTGTACACCAGGAGCCCCAATCCACGGTGGCAGTCTTTGTTTATTTACTTATTTATTAAAGTGTTATCTGCAAACCAGGGGCCCCAATCCACAGTGGCAGTCTTTATTTATTTATTAATTAAAGTGCTACCTGCACACTGGAGGCCCCAATCCCCGGTGGCAGTCATCATTTATTTATTTATATATTTTTTGTATAATTCGACACCAGGATGCCCACCCCCTGTGTCAGATGTCCCTCGCAGCCTGTTGTTTTAATATGCTTGCCATCAACAGGGGCCCAATCCCATATTGCATTTACAAGTCCCACCCAGCAGTATGGGCACTGGGGGGCCCACCCCCAGTATCCCGAAATAACTAAGTACATTTCCTGCAAAAAAAAAAAGTCTCTCAATTTCTTTTTTTAACTGAAAAAGGAAAAACGTCCTTCGTTGTCACCGCCATCCCGCTCCCCCATCCTGACCCTCCAACTGAGCACCCACCACCCCACACCCCCCTTACCCTATACTTGCCACTGGAGGTCATACGCTGTCATCTTCTGTGGACCAAGACATGTCTGTACTCTTCAAAGCTGAACTGTGAACTGAGGAATAAAGGTTAAGTGCTGTATAATGTATTTCAATGGTGTTTTAAACTTATGCTCATAACTTCGCTATTTTTTTTGAATTGTTTCACCAAACTTTCAACATGGCCTTCTTGGGACCCCACCTCATGAACACTGGCACTGTCATCTTGTTAATCTGGCCCGAAGGGTGATTTTGCGGTCACTGTGCAAAATCATCTTTCGGAACCAAATAACGAAATTCACCACCAATGCTCGTAAGGTGGGGTCCCAAAAAAGGTCATGTTGAAAATCTGGTGAAAAATTCCTAACAATGGACGAGTTACATGTGTTTGTTGAATTGTTCTATTCATGCACATAACTTTGGTAATTTTATTTATTTATTGAATTTTGGTAACCGGGTAGGCCCTCTGAGACAAGACAGTCCCTTTTTCAGGGGCAACCTGGGAAGTGCAGCACATTGACAGTGCATTCATTGACACAAGAAATTAGGCAAGGAGTAGTTATACATTACATTCAGTTATGAAAAATAAGCAATTTAAAGCAGTCAACAAAACCTTACATACAAACATTATTTACAGTATTTTTTTTTATCTTGGAGAGCAAGAGCTAGAGACTGGAAAGTTTTGCTAGGAGAATCATGCAAGGAGTGAACAGGGGTTCAGAGTCAGTAGAAGCAGAAGCAAGGTGGAGCGGTTAGGTGAGATGACAGAGAACTTTGAAATTGAGAGAGGGAGGTGCAGGCCAGTATAGAAGGATGTAGAGAGTTCCAGTAGGACACAGCAGAAAATGCAAATGATCTCCGAGCCATGGAGAGTCATAAGTTTGGCACTGAGAGAAGAGGCAAGGAGGTAGATCTGAGGGTACATCGAGGGAGATGACATTGAACAATATCAGCAAAGCAAGGAGGCATGAAGCGATGTACAAGCTTACGTATAAAGCTTAGTGTGGTGTAGCGTAATTTTAATTTATTGGGTAGTCATCCCAGGGCAGACAGGACATTGCAGTGATGGTGCCAAGCACTGGCCCTGAGAGCAAACCTGCCAACTCTATGGTAGGCCAGTGATAGGCGTGATAGTATGGATGTGGTAGCAGAGAGCAGTAATGGAGCACCATACATAAGGAGGGGCAGGAGTGTGGCATCCGCAATCTTGAGGCAGGAAGTCAATGTAAGGAACAGACAGATGTGGTAGAGGACACTAATTTTTTGGTTTATAGTTTGGTTATGGCTGTAACATGTGCATCCAGGGTAATTGAGGATCTAAGGTGACTCCTTAAGTATTTGAAGAACCTGACCAATTTGAGTGCATCCCCAGTATGTTAAAGTATAGCCGGGAGGGTTGGTGTGATGAGTTGGAGAATAACATACTCTTTGTTTTTAGTATTTAGGACAAGCTGCTTCTGAAGGAACCAGTCCTCATGGGCATGGAAATCGGAGGCTAGCGTTGAACTGAGCCACCAGATATCAGGAGGAGAACGGTAGATGATAGCATCATCTGCATAGAGGTGAACAAAGGCCCCACCACAATTATTACGGAGGTCATTCATATACAGAGAAAAAAGTAATGGGCCCTATATGGAGCCCTGGGGGACACCGTGGGTAATGGGCCTCAGGTCAGATAGGGAGCCTGCCCATTTTACTTTTTGGGTACGGCCATTAAGGTAACTTTGGGTCCAGGTCAGGGCAGTGGCATCAAGGCCAAGGGCATGCAGTTGTTGTATTAGAAGGCCATGGTTAACCAGGTCAAAAGCCTTGGTCAAGTCTACGAAAACTGCACCAGTGGCACGGCCATGGTCCATTTCATGGAATATGTCAGAGGTGACTTTAATCAGAGCTGTAAGGGTACTGTGGTTTTTACTAAACCCATGCTGAGAGGTTGAGAGCAGATGGAGGTCAAGGTAATCCTGTCAGTGGTCACAGATTATCTACTCTTGTATTTTTGCTAGAGGACAAAGTATTCCATTTTTCAGGGACGGTGCAAGTAAGGATCAATTAAATAAATCTCAAACAGTGCGGGCTAGGGCATCAGCTCCCAACTTAAGGAATTTAGGCTCTAGAGTGTCATGGCCAGGTGAGCTGTCGCCTTTAGGTTCATGAGGAGATGGCGAACCTCTGCAAGGGTTGCAAGCTTTAGATGAAAGGCAGGGTGGTCCATAGAGTCGACTGATGGCAAGGGGTCAGGTTGGGGGAGGAGTGGATGAACCAGAAAATAGTGATGTGTACCTATCCAGATTGGTGAAGAACTCATTGAAGCCAGAGGCGATGGAGGGGGGGTCAGTGAGAGAGACCCCCTGGGCATTAAGGGAACTGGGGGTCTCAGAGGAGTTACCCTTCAAAAGGGAGTTAATCTGTTGCCACAGTTCTTTCAGATTACTAAAATGCTCAATCTGGAGTCTCTTGAAGTGGAGTCATTTTGCTTTTCAGATTGAATTCTTGCAGCTGTTCCTTAGTTGCCCACATGTTTGCCAGCTGGTAGGTAGCCCACTATCCTTATAAGTCCTCCATGCCTTATCGCGAGTGGACATGAACAGCCTTAATTCCTTGGTGAGCCATGGTGCTTTAATACCTTTTACCCAGCAACTCTTTAAAGGGGTGTGTTGATCAACAATGTTAGTGAATTTTGCCACAAAATAGTCTACAGCCAAGTTAATGTCTGGCAGGGTATTAATTGGATCCCAATAATTTTCTCGGATGTTATTGACAAAGTTGTTGGTGTCAAATCTGGACATGTCCTGCACAATGATGATCTTAGGAGGGGGGTTAGGGAAGTTGTTACGCCATACACAGAGTGTTGGCGAGTGGTCGCTTATACCGCCTGAGAGGACCTCCGCTGATTTTATCTTCAGGGCACAGTTTGTGATCATCCAGTCAAGTAAAGTATGGTTACCCATCCTTGTATTAATACGAGTAGGGTCATCAGTCATTTGAACCAGATTTGAGTTAGCCAGGACGGCAGTCAGTTTGGAAGAGTTAGAATGCAGCCAATCAATGTTGATGTCACCTCCAAGTATGAGGTCATGCCGTGGGAGGTAAGCAAGGAAGGTTATGAAGGAGGGGAGGCCAGGGACTGCTACCTTATGGGGCATGTATACACGACCTACTATGAGTTTTTTTTATGGTGCCAAGGGTGAGGGAAAGGAAGATTGATTCGACCAGAAGGTCCAGATTGAGACACAGGTATTTCAACAGTGTCTAAGTGCTCCATGGCATATGTGGAAGATACCACCACCCATTTTTCCCAGTCAGTCCTTCCTGAAACATTTGTATCCAGGCGCAGCAACCTCGTGTTGTTTGATGCATGGTTTCAGCCAGGTCTCAGAGATGCCCAGGATGTCAGAAGTGTATTGATTAATCCAGGTTTCTAGCTCAGACATATTAGGTATGAAACTATGTATGTTTAAATGAGCAATTTTTAGCCCTTTCATCAATTGATATGATGATGTCGGGGGGTTGGGGCAGATGAAGATATGGCGGGTCCGGGATTTGGCTCAACATTACCTGCAAGGGCTAATAGCAGGAGAAGTAGTAGGAATGGTCGGATTGAGGACGTAAGTAGCTGCTTTACATTTTTAGCAAAGAGTGAGGACACTTGTAGCCTTCTGGTGAGCCAGCTACCAAGGTATACAACTTCACGTTTTGGCAGCCAAGGGACAGTGAGATACACAGACTGGGGTTCAGTGTTGAGATTGTGTGGTAGGACCTCCTCACCGTACAGCAGAGGGTGAGTTAGGGACATGGCTATGAAACAGTCAGCAATAAATAGAAACATTAGGCAGAACGGAATGTACTGTGCTGTGAACTTGGCCATGATGTACTGGCTTACAGATTCAGATCACACCACTGATTGTTTGTTAGGACATAGGTAATTTGCTTTCGGTATGACGGACCCAGGACTAGAAGTGTTAGGGGAGAGCAGTGGGAAGGGGATTGCAACATTCATGAGTTGTTGCCCTCTAGTGGCTTTGCAGTATAATTTGCAAATGGAAAAGTAAACAAAAAAAATATTGAGTCAAAATAAGGGCACAAAGAATGGAAATGAAAAACATTAGGGATTTAGGACTCTGGAGTATTGGCGAATCAGTGGTGGGGTCTTTCTTGAGGCTGTCAACCCTAATGCCCATCCACTCCCCCCAGCCTGTAGTCTCCTGTCCGAAGCACATGATACAGCTCCAACCTAGTACCTCATAGTGATACAGTACGGCCAACATACTCTGTTGGAGCTTTCTTCATGCAGGGCCATATGGGCCCTGTGTAAGGACATCACATTTGACCCCAACCGATCAGGGAAGGGGGTCAGCATTATGGCTGACAACCCCAAGTAAGATCTCACCAGTGATTCACCAATACTCCGGAGACCCAAATCCCTAATATATTTCATTTCCCTTATTTGTGTGCTTTACGTTCCACAACCCTAATGTCTGCATTAACATAATTTTTTTGCAATGAATATATACACATATATATATATACATATATATATATACTGTATATATATATATATATATATATATATATATATATATAATAGGGCACAGTCGATTCTATAGTTAGGTTGAGCACCCTGTTTTGTGGTCTTTGATAAAATAGCCCAAATTTTGGCATGCACAGTCAGGCTGCAAGAATCTCAAGACAGAACGTTTCATGATGGCATCTTGTGTAGTTTTTGAGATATGGGTGCAAAAAAACAGAAAAAACACTTTTGGTTTCCCTATATTTAGCACTGGGAATTTTGTGCTTTCACCTACAGCCTAGACCCTGTGGAATTTTTACATTAAATTTTCAGAGTTAAATGGAACTATGCCAAGGGTGTACCTTTAGAAGGTTTGCTGAAAAAATATTAAAGGGTTCCAGAGTTATAACAATTTTAGAGTTAACATTCTGATGCGACTAATAAAAAAAACTATTCCAAAAGGTTAAAAAAACTATCGCAAAAGGTAAAAAAAACATATTGCAAGTGGTTATCTGCATGATTTACTTGTCAAGAGGGAAACAAACCTGTTGAGATGGCCACCCTTTTGGTTTTTATTGTTTAAGTGTACAAAGAGTAAAAGTACATAAACATTATGTATTTTTTAAAAAGACAAACACCTGAACCTAGCTAAACAGGACAAATTTAGCTAGATTCTGGTGTTTGTTTTTTAGAATTGCCAGAAATACTTTTTTAGAGTTGCCAGAAATACCATTTCGGGGCACCCAAAATCCAGGGTGTCCAGCTTAGCGAGAGGAGTCATTTAACCACATTCTCTGTATGAGAACAGGGGGACTTTGCCAAGTTCTGCAGCCACAGCTGGAAGTTGTGCTGCAGGCTGCACTGACAGCAGTGAGCCGTTGATCCCATTCTCTCTGCTCCACATTTAAAATGTCTTTTTTGGGGGGAGTTATAAATGCACTAATTTATGATAGTAATGGTGCCTCTGTGTCTTACTTGTGCTCTGTGTTTTCTATTCCAACCCATTTGCTGTATTAATTAAATTTTTAGTGACTATTGTTAGGTGCTGGTGGCCACAAATCCTGATCGCAAGTGCTCAAGTGTGCCCATTGTACAACTAGCTGGAAGAATTCGGAGAAAATTGGGATATAAAAAAAATAAAAAGAGTAAAATCACGGTATGTGTGGACTACATCCTATGAACAAAACACAACAGCTTGCAATGTAGGTGCACACAGTACATCCTAGCAATGGCACAGCCTTCTGCTTGGAAATTGCTAAGCTACCTTTCTGCCCAAACATTAGGGTAGTTTTCCCACTGTTTGGCTCTAATCCCAACCCACTAAAAAAACATAAGCAGGGTTCATTCAAACATTACCAAAATGCTGATGATGCCTCTGTCATGGTTTTACCTGCAGGTCATATTGGTCTGACTGACTGGACATCCCTCCGCGGCACATGTCTCTATATCAGAGAAACAGAGAATTTACTGTAGCATGTATCGGTTTTTATTTAACCCCCCCCCCCAACTGCCAAGACATACATACCTACATGCACATAAAAAGTTATTTCTCAAAATGTGGTGCTCTGATGTTTTGGGTTGAAATTTAGGGTGCGGTGGGTTTTACAATTGGATATTTTTGTTGCTGAACTTTTTCTAAATTTTAACAGATATGCATGAAATACTGTATTGAAAAGAAAATTAATACATAAAATGTGCCACTATTATTTTAGGGTTCTTTCTTTGGGGGGAGGCATTAGAGCACATTGCAACCCCCCCAAAAAATGTGATTCAATGTACCAGTACATCTAAAGTCTGTTCATACAGTAAATGGGATGTATCTTTATCTTTTCAAAATCTTTTCGATTACTTTGATTCACATTTTATTTCAGGGGATTCAGTAGATGGGTTCTAACACAAGATGGAGTTCACATAGAGCGTACTTGCAGTCGGATTTAAGATGCCAGCACCTATATTAACCACATGTAACACACTCTGATCACCCCCCAACCCTACCCTAAGAGTAAATAAAAATAATACAAGTCAAACGCACAATCTATATCACCTTATCGAAAATTGAACTATACACAGTCATTTAATTCCAGTCTGCAAGCTGTGAACATGTATACACACTGGAACCCTCCCCATCAATCACCAAAACCAATACTGTCAAAACATAACAGTGCTGCACATTTTTTGTATTCTAGTCCAGTACTGTAGTCTAGCAACAACAATACCCAGTTGCAAAACCCACCCAAATCCTGAACCCAAAACATCAGAGCAGCACATTTTGAAACCCTGGGGTGATTCCAAGATGAATAGCATAACTACATAGGCAGCTACGAGGTTCATGCGTCGCCCTTACCAGGGACCCTACATTGCATTCCAAGAGCGGCATGGTCCCGCACTTGCAACATGTGGGATACACCATGCGTATGGCATATATGCCCCGCATTTTGCAAATCACAGCAGGTGATAGGCGGCCCTCCCGAAGTCTCTCCCGCCCCGGACCACCACAGCACACACCAGGGGGCATGGGGGGGGCAGGGCTGATGGCACCGTGACTGGGGGGGCACACCATGGATCACAGTCCTGGGGGTCCCCGATGATCAGGGGGTTGGAGGCAGGGGTGTGCTTGTGGGGGCTTGGGTGGCAGTATGGCGCCATTGCTGCGGTGCTGTGCAGCGGCATCCGATCGTGCCAACCATCGGATGCTACTTAGGACAGCTCCAAGCTGCCGTAAGAATGGTATGTCATTGTGCCTTTCAGAATTGCAACAGCGGGTTACGACAGCCACCCTCCTGGAACTAGGCAATGTTGCTGTCGTAACCCACACTTGCACCATGGCGTTGTGAGCTGCAGTGTAGCGAGTGGTGTAACCTGCAGTTGTCGCAGCCCGCATCCACCATGGCGCAAGTTGCCACTTGGAATTCCAACTGGTGTAACGCACAGCATAGGTCGCGAGATACGCCATGGAGTTTGGCGTATCTCGCCCTACGCTGGCATAGCCCGTCTTGTAATCAGGCTCCCAGTCTTTATGTACTTGTTTGTATGTATGTGTTGGCAGCTGGGGGGATAAATAAAACTTGATACAGGCTACAGTAAGAGCTGTTTTGTCTTTTGCGCTACTCCATCTCTTTGATATGGGGGGATGTGCCGTGGAGGGGCATCCTGTCAATCATACCAATATGACCTGAAGGAAAAAACATGACAGAGGCATCCTTAGCACTTTAGTAATGTTTGAATGTACCCTGCTTATTTTTTTTTGAGTGGGTTATGATTATAGTCAAAAAGTAGACAAAAACTACCCCAGATTTGGGTGGAAAGCTAGAGTACCATTTTCCAAGCAGAAGGCTGTGCTGTTGATTGGATGTACTATATGCCCTTACATTGCAAGCTGTTGTGTTTCATTGCAAAGGATGTGGTCCATGCATGCTATGGATTTACTCTGCTTTGCCTCAATCATATTATTAATGATAGTTTTCACAGTTCCAGTAGCTTATATGGGCACATTTTCCATGGCTGCTCCAGTCAGTGGCACATGCAGGATGACTGAGACAAGTGACAGCTACACATCATAGTATCAAAGAAACATACAAAATGAATGATAACCAATAATTTACTTTTAAAAATTAATTACTGCTATTCTAAAATATAGTTTTGCTCCACACTCGTGTTTTGTTTAAATATTTTGTTTTTACAGTAGCTGGCTGTTCATGGCAAGCACTCTGGTGATGAAAAAAAAATAAAAGTAAAGATTTATACACAACATGCCTAGCATTCATTTTAACTGTACCAAACCATTTACTGAACCCTATATGAAATCCTCGTGGTACAAGTCACAACACACTGACTTGTTGGTTTCCCAGAGCTTTACACTCTCGATTAATGTGAGAGATGAAAGGGCTTGAACACTTCAGAAATGGCACTGACAAGCAGGCGTTTGTCAAATGACATTATGTTAGAATAAGTTTTTTTCATGGTGTACTGAGTTGGGAAGCTGGTCCAAATCGCGTTTCAATAAGAGTGCAGTAAATACCGCGCAGAGTAAACAGCGTTAGTGAAAACAGCTAAGAGTGACTAGTCGTGCGGACATTCTGGCACTCCATCTGTAAGTGTTTTCACTTGTTCCGAGCAGGATAAGTAAACAAGCGTGTGCAGGGTCAGTGTGCTGGCATCATGGCGTAGCAGTTAGAGGAAGAAGCTGTGAGTGCCTGTGCTACATCTCACCATAGTTCAAGTCCTGCATTGAACTCTTACATTGCCACATTTTTTTTTCACTGTCTATTCCTCCATAGTAATTTTAGCATTGTGGGCAATCTGGTGCAGTCTTGGATGGTGTTTATTTATAGTATGGGGGGGGGTGCAGTGGGCAAAGCCCACCATCTAAAACTGTCCAACACAATTCATCCCCCTGCCCAAATTACATTCCTTGTGCAGTGCCAGTATTTGTTTTGTTCAGCCACCCAAATTTCTGTGTCCCACCAGAATGTGCCTCCCTTTCTAGTGCTGTGCACCTCCCGCTACCATTGTTCAACCCACCCACCACCAGTTGCAGCACTGTCTCTACCCTCGCTGTTGTTTCTCCATGCTGTTAATTTTTCCACTGTCTTCCCTGCATGGATTTCTACTGCGTTCTTATTGAAATGCGCTTTTGACCTAGTTCCATGGAGTTATTGTATTTTTTTATCTTGCAGTTTGTGACTTACAAATAAAAGCAGTACCTTTTCAGATGATTTATTTTATCGCCATTCAATCATAGTGCTGCTGTCACTACAGCAGAGGTGGGCGTGCTTGCGGCCAGTCAGTTTTGTCTGGGATTTTCAATAAAAAAGCAAACAAAAAAGAACACTATAACGTCATGACCTGTATGACCTGTCTACAGTACAAAAAAGCAGTCACTGTGGGCAGCAGACACACAGAGTTTCTTATGTGCAGGGGCTGACAACTAAGGCAAAAAATATGCTTTTATTAGGAATAGCAAGAAAAGACACTGACACCATTGTTTTAAACTGCTTTATTTGCAGTCAGTTTATGTCAGATTAATGAAGGTAGCTGAAATAGACAAAAGTGCATTTGCCATTGATCTTTAAGCCATTCATGAAAAATTTACACAAGTGCCAAACTTGTTGTAAAAAACATTCCCTGTGACTCAGTGAATTCATTGAAAACTAACCTGTCAAAACAATATTCATTATTGCAGTTTTTTTGGAGTGATGAATTAAACTACTGGTAATTTGACCTCCTGAACTGATCCCATATGAAAATTGCTTTCTATGTAGACCTCTTTTAGTGATTGTGACAATCACTACTGTGTTTCTTCCAGGTAGTGGACAGCTGTTCTGCCGATGTACAGGTTTGCGCTATGAATGATAGCACAGCAAAGACAGAACAGCCTGAAACTACCACCACCATTGGCAGTACAGCCACTCCAATAAACCCTGACCACATTTTATATGGAACTGAGACCCACCCTGCCACTGCTGCGGTATCTGCCTCTGCTGTGAATGTTACACTGATCAGAGTCCTTTCCTGTTCAAACCCCCCCCCAACCGCATCGCTATACTTGGTACCAGCCAGTGCAAACTAAACATTGTTTGTAGTTACATTTTTTGCCATTCTCTTTAGTGCTAATTTTTATATTCAGCACATTGTTGTCGATTTGGGGTCTTGTTGTTATCATTCTCCCACCCCCCCCACCGGTACATGCTCTGAAATGAAGCCTGGATAAATCTCAAGACTGCTGATCCCACCTATCTTGGAGTGACTGGTGCAAGTTGTGAGAAAACTATTACGCCATTAACACTGGAATAAAAACACACTTTTTTACCCACTGAGGAAGCCCTTTTCTGCCAGCAATCAGCTGGTAAATCCGCTCCTGCGCTCCTGTGCCCCATATTTGACCTTGTGTGTCAATATGAGTCAAGAATAGTAACAATTTAGAAACCTTACTTTCATCAGCTGACCCATGAGAAAGTGGGTGATGAAGATCCAGTATTTCACAGGCTAACTCCCCAATCACTTGCATCTGTTCTCACACTATCATGCCGTGAGCTCCCATCTGTACATTTGCACTCACTTCCAAAACAGCCACAATTTTATGCCTATTGCACCTCTGATAAGATTTTTTGGGGGAAAGGGGAATTTCATGACATTGGGATCAAGTATGATGTGAGGAGGGGGATGGGTATCTCTGTAGATTCACAATGATCCTTAGCACTAAAACCCAAACAGACATATAACGTGTGATTTCGAGTACAATGAAAATATGCCTTTGCATCTGTATGCAGAGGTTAAATTGGGCAGGGACACACACAACTCATTTCCACCACCTCTTAAAAAATTGTATGACAACTTCACCACCTCTGTCCTCTTTTTCCATTAACTAATATAAGATAATTCCACCACCTAGAAATGACAGTTCCACCACCTAGAATTCTAGATGTGAGAGCTCCTGCACCTAAACATTTCCAGTTTAACCACTGCCTGCCTATTATTTATGATTGTTCAGAGATGTAGTTAAAAATTTCCACATGGCTGTCTATGTTGAGAATTTTATAGGCGCTTCCTAAAACAGTTGCCTATTGTAAAGACTACTAAAATTATGACACACTGAAAACGAGATACTGCATCTACCCTGGGACACCCAGGGTAAATAGATATACAACGGGTGAAAAGTAGGATGCCCACTGAAAGCAGTACACTGCATCTCGGGTGGACTAATGTAAAAACATGTGAAAGCAGGACTCCTACTGTAAAAACAAAATATTACATCTCAGCTTGTCTGTCCTGACTAAATACACATTAAAAACGAGTAAGATATGTATCCCACTGAAAATCAGTTCTGTAGCTTTTCTGCTCTGCAGTCCTCGATAAATACAGTGAAAAAATGTGTCTCAGTTTAATGGGGCTCACCCTTCTATTTCTATATAGAGAAAGGCCATACAGTTTGCCATAGTGTAGGATACTTACACTGACACAGCTATCCTGTCAACATAAATTTTCATTTATGTCAGACACTGAACCCGAGTGCTTTCACATTGTGCTTCATATACTGTTGCAACACTTTATACATCAGTCAGTCCACAATCAAATCAACTAACTAAAGCAGATTTATTTTTAGATTGAATTCACTTACAGGATTGATTAGATGAGCACAAATATCACTGCATTTTTTAGAAAATTCTTTCCCACAATTTTGCAGTCCATGTACTGTAAATGTTTTATTGACAAGATTAATTTGAGCTGTCATGTTGTGAAACATAATGTACCATCTGACATACCTCACAAGCAAATACTGTACCTATAGTTTTAATGTCCTTGATTATTTCTGTAGAAAAAAGGTCATTGTCAGTCAATACTATGCATAAGATTTCTGTTGTACAGTAAAGCATTCCAGTTACTAAGGATGTTTTTATACTTTACTCATGGAAATCTGAAACTAAATGGTACACAATTCCTCTTCATTTTAATAACAAGTCCCTTATCACACAGGATTGAATTAAGCACTTCCTAAACATCCAACCAGGGCCAGGATTCACAAAGTGGGTGCAAAAGTTTGCGCTGCACTTCCCGACTGCGCTGGAGGGCAACAGAGCTATCCGAATGTGAATAGGGGGCTGATGGGGGCAGCAATAACCCAGGAAAAGCAGTGGAATGCCTAGTAGCAATGCCCCCACAGCCAGCCAGGAAAATGGCCCTGTAACCAATAGCACTCAGGCGCTAAAGTGCTATTCACTAACTAAGCCACGCAAATGAGCCCTTTGGACATGCAAGGTGCTAGTGGCAATTAGCATGCCCATTATGAGCTAATTTGCATGTCATTAGTGTGACAGTGTGCAGCCCCCCCCACCAGCCCAAGCCCCACTTAGCCACATTCCCCCATAGTTTAGGGGTACCCACCCCGATCACGGACTGATGGTATAGAAAATAGATTTCCATAGTGTAGTGGTCCCACCCCAGTCCATGGTCGCATGAATTACCACCCAGTAAGAAAAATAGATAGTTTTCGTAGTGTAGCAGTCCCACCTCAGTCCTGATCTCATGTATCCCACCAGGTAATAAAAATAATCATGTTTCATAGTGTAGGGTCCCACCCCAAATCCCTGATCACCCAATTACCCACCCGGTAATAAAAAAAGGGTTTTTCCATAGTGTAGTGGTCCCTCCCCAGTCCCCGATCACCTGATTACCCACCCGTTATTACAATAAAATCTTTTCCGTAGCGTAGTGGTCCCTCCCCGGTCCCTGATTACCCACCCGTTAGTACAATAAAATCTTTTCTGTAGTGTAATGGTCCTTCCCTGGTCCCCGAGTGCCTGATTACCCACCTGTTATTAAAATAAAATTATTTTCATGCGGTAGTGGTCCCTCCCTGGTCCCCGGTCATCTGATTACCCACTGGATATTACAGTAAAATCTTTTCTGTAGTGTAGTGGTCCCTAGGGTTGCATGAAATGAGAGGAGATTTTCATTGGTAGTATCTGCATGGTGAAAAAGGACTGAACAAACCATTTAACACCATGTAAATCCGCTGAATATCGACACCTGCCTCGCCCCACTATTTGCATACCCCATCTTTGGTTTCTGCAGGCACTACCCCCGTTTGCCAGTACAACAGATCCCTTTTGAATATTGGGCTCCTGTGCAAAGCCCAATTTGCATGGGCAAACACCGATTGGCACCCATGCAAACTTCTGAAAACTGGGTCCCTGGACTTTACATACATGTAAATGCACAGCTTAGTAGCATACAAGGATTTTTGTTCTGCTTATGATATTGGAAACTTTCACACACACTAATGGCAATAGCAGGGGCTATAGTATTATGTTGTGTATTAGAGCATAAGCCTAATGAATCCTAAAAACTGCATACATTAGATAACACACTTACATAAGGTACTGCTGCCATAATTTTTAGAGGTCTGCTAACAGCTCCCCCACCCCCCCACAAAAGGGTAATCTGAAATGAACATTTCAGTTACAGCAGTATATTTATAAAATCCCAGATTTTCTTAGATTCATATTTAAGCAAACAAATGCTGCACGTAATCCCATCTCACACCTTTCTTGAAGAGAGAGAGAGTGATTTCCAAGCAACACTGTCACATGTATTTACCACAGCGCTGCAAAGTCTTTCACCAGTATCAGATACTAGGCGTAGTTTAACATTTATTATTAAAAAATGAGGACTCAGACTTGGAAATACTGATAGCTGGCATACAGTATTCTACCACACAGCCAAGCACTGACAGTCAGTGTCACTACATGCTAGATTGGTTAGGGAGATAACTCATTTCCTCACATTTGTTTCATACATCAGCATGCTGCATCACATTTCAATTTTTTTAATTTCCTGATGGACTGAAGAGAAACAGGCAGGCAGTACTATCTGCATATCACATAATGGGCTACATTACTAAACCTGATATGTCCTGAAAACATAAAAGTTATGGCGCAAGTAACTTTATCCTGCTGTGCAATATATACCAGTGAATTTGAAAGATAACAGATTTACATTCCCTTGCCCAGAATAGTAGAACTTAATATATTTTTTTCCAGTTTTATGTTGATCAAGGGCCACTACAGTGCCATACTAGGAGTAGCATACACTGTCAAGGAGAAACAACATTACTCAGCACGACTCCAGAATGATCTACTGTGACACACTTAGCTATTAACTATGCTAAAGAGTTTTGTTTTCCTCCCCTGTCCAACTGGCCCCCTTCCTCTTGTCCCCCAGGCCTGTCAATCCAGCGTCCTCATGGGTTTACCTGTCCTGGATTTGTTCCCAGGGCTTGTATCCCCTGGCAGGGTTCCTGAACCACTGCCGGCAATCCAGATTCCATTCTGCTGGATAGCGCCTGGATAGCCAAGAACCCTTTAAAATGTTGTGTGTTCATAAGAGTTGAAATACGAGGTCATTTGTTTTCTGAATCTAAAATGTGTTTCCAGTTTTAAAAAGCTTTTGGTATACGTGTTTTCTGTTTCACTACAGCAGATGTCTGAAGTTTGTTCAGTTAGACTTAATTTTGTCTCTGCCTACTGTATGTCTTTATGCAGGTAGTGGTTTGTTTCTT
The DNA here is from genome assembly GCA_016271365.2 of Neoceratodus forsteri. NCBI lineage: Eukaryota > Metazoa > Chordata > Ceratodontiformes > Ceratodontidae > Neoceratodus > Neoceratodus forsteri. The sequence goes on along the minus strand of CM057453.1, from coordinate 1,573,442,239 downwards.
TTCAAATAGTGTTTTGTGGTTGTTGAAAGATAAGCAAATGGGTTTTACTCAGCCTGAAGATCTGTGTTGTTGGTTTTAAAAGTGTTTCTTCTGTACAGCAGGAAGATTTTCTGCACGACTTGCTACATCACTGTAGACATCATTTAGAAACAGTTAAAAAACCTCTTCAGCTGTAAATTAAAGCTGCTGTAATTGTTAGTTTTTGAAAAATATCCTCATATCATTCTAGCAATAATTAGGGGCATCTATGCATGAGTGTTCAGTGACTATTTGCAGTTGTGAATCAAGACCTCTGCTATTTACCTATTACTTATTATTCAAACAAAAAATGTTTTTTTTTTTTTTAAATAGAGCAAACTACAGTGTATTTGTATTTATTTATTTGAAAATTGGTGACTGGGAGACGCTCACCGAGCTGATGCTCGTTTTCAGGTATGACCGGGGGTGGGGTTTGCAGAGGAAAGCCAGTATGACAAGAAGTCAAGCAATACCATCAGATGGTAGGCATGATGGAAAAGAACAAACAGCTCCAAGATCTAACTATGCTGCAAAGAAATTGGAGGAGCAGACAAATAAATGAACTAGGCAGATACACTTTGTTAACCAAAATGAAACAAAGAAAATATATAATGACTATTTGTAAAATAATAAAATAAGTGCATGCAGAATAGAGTGCAGTTGTATATAAAATTAGATAACGTGTGATGTACAGTTTACTTAATTTAACAATACAGTTTCCCCCCCATCTGTCCAGTGTAGTGTGTATGTGCCTGAATGCCACAACTAGAGTTTGTCACTAACCCAACAGCCACGGTACTCAAGTCATCTTTGAGCCTCTATGGTCCTGAACTGCACTGACATGACCTGACAGTGATGCTGTCAATTCACTTTCACAATCGGAGACCATGACAGCACAATCAGAGGCCATTTATTTAGTGCAAAGAAGCCAGATCACATGATTGTCTTTCTCTTCCTTTTTTAAACTCAGCTTTATTCAAAAGTGAAAAGAACATAACATTACAAGTGCATCATACACCTGTGTATACCATTTTTAATTACAACAAATTGCCTCCCAATATGAAAAATAAAGTATGCAAATACACAGTAGCTGCACCTTGATCCCTGTTAACAAAACACTGCTGTGAGGAGAAAGTCTTCAAGGTCTGCTGCTGTCTCTTTTTCTGCATGTAGTGAGGAGGTGTCGGGCCAAGGGAAGCTCTCCTAACTTACATTTCCCTCCTTGCCCACATCTGAAGAAAAATTACCAAACAAACCAGGCTGTGTCCTGAAAACAATGTGTCCCAGCCAGGCCTTATCACCTGGCCTCTTGCATGGCATGCAGGGAAAATAAAAACCATTCATGTTAAACGACTATTGTGTTGCCCACAGTTCTTATGTTTAGTGTGTGTCCCAAGGGTACCAAATGTCCAAGAAAGAACTGAGTCTTAAGTTCACTTTGTCCATGATATGCCCCATGCTGCAAACCTCTTGAATTTTATTATTCTAAACAGTGAATTGTGGGGACACATTGGTTAGCCATTTGGCAGTGATACCTTTACATGCTGTGGTTAACATTATGTATAACAGTTTCCACATTTTAACTGGCAGTGTATCCACTTTTGGTAGTCCTAACAATTAGTCAGTAAAAGTGAATGAATATTTCACTCCCAGGTCCTGCTCAATGGTCTGGTTGACCTGCGACCAGTGTCTAGTTATAACTGGGCAATCCCAGAAGGTGTGTGTGTGTGCCAATATTAACACAATTCCTCCAATACTCCTTTCCTCTCATGTTGCCAAAATGCTTTGTCAGCATCGGTGTGAGGAAGAACCCCACCAAATCCTTCCAGGTGAACTCTCTCCAAATTGCTGCCAAAGTCACACTCCACCCCTCCTTTAGTCTAGGTGACCATTTTTTTCGTCGGTATAATGGTCCCACACTCCTGTTCCCATTCAAGTCTAATATTCTCTATGGGTTGGTTATCTAACTTTGCTAAAGTTTTACATATTTCTGAGGTGTAGTGAAATTTACCTTTAAGTGTGACCACCAAGTAAACACAGTCTTTGAGTAGTCTGTTTTCCCTGGTGGCCTTGATCAGGTTTCTCCTTGCTGCCAAAAAGAATGGTACACTTGCTAATATCTATACCTATACCCTGCCCCTAGGGTATATAGTAGTAGCAGCAATATACTTTTATTCATAAACAATGAAAGGGAATGACTCAATTGAGCAAAGCTCATTTACATTGAGATCCCAAACTGCATCCATATAGTTTCCATACAAACACCATAGCATTGTACACATTCCAATACAATATATATATATATATATATATATATATATATATATATATAATTGACGCAATAAAAAAAAAACACAAACACATTTTTAAACGGACAGTATTCCTAAGTGCTTCCTGTTAAGCAGCATGGTAAAGATCTTTTGCCCTGTTCCCTGTACTATTTTTTTAGATTACCCTTTTTAATCACACCTGAACTAAACAGAACTCAATGGAAAGTGAGCCACAAAACTGAAGCGTAGGTGTGAGGGAATATTAAAACCCCGCAGCTCTATTGGTAATAAATTCCATGTAGTTGCTCCCCTGTACAGGACTGGTGACCTCCCAGCCTCAAGATTACAATTTGTAACTTGATGCTCAATACCTTGTGCAGATCGTAGACATTATTTGATTGATTTGATCTTAAATAAATCCAAAATGTGTTTTGGTACTTGCCCCTTGTAGACTTTTAACATAAACTGAGACATATGTAAATCCCTCCTGGCCTGTGTCCTGATCCAGTTCAACATACGGTATAAATGACAATGATGGGTATTATATGGGACATCCAAAACGAATTGAGCTAGTCTATTAAATACCTCATATAATTTACCTAAGCATAATTCTGATGCTCCAGCATACAAAGTATCCCCATAGTCTAAAACAGAGACAATAATTGTATTGATTATTCTTAACCTTGTCTCTGATGTCATGTAGTTTCTTATACAGTATAATGCCCCAATTTTTTTATTGACATTTTTAATAACCATATCTATGTGGTCCTCCCATTTTAGAGAACTGTCCAGCCACAGACCTAAATACGTATACTGTGTAACCTGTTGAATATTTACTCCATCAATTGTTTGAATACACAGGGTATCTCTACCTTCCAAGTTTGACTTTCTGTGAAATAATACAGTTTGTGTTTTTTTAGCATTTAATTTCAATAAGTGGGCCTTGCAGAACTTCTCAATTTGTGTAAACGCCAACTGTAATTTGTCTTGAATAGCTTCTACAGAGAACCCCTCAACATAAATCACTGTATTGTTGGCTTATAGATGGAACTGCCTGTTTCAAGGTCTCGAAGAACAGAATCCTGCCCGATGAAATTAATTGGAAAAGCTTGTTGAGCCCTTTTCCACCCATCTCTTAAAGTCTGAATCTGTCTTTGGAGGCACAGACGATATGTGATGACAAATTAGGGTCAGAGGGCCCAGGTCTCTTTCAGATCATGTCACTCTTCTGAGTTTTAGGATAATACCTAAGCTGTGTTTCACCAAGGGAGTGGCTGCCTTGTGAACAAGCTCAGGCTCAAAGGGTTACATTGGTATATCCTAGAATAGGACTGGCAAGCTCTTTTCCATCTCTATGGTACCCAATTGGGAGGTTGTGCACCACAATACATTCATTTTAACAGTATCTATCCAGCGTATTAGCAGGAGTGGAATTGTGTTCCATCTAGCCAAATCCCCTGTATGGAGTTGTGTAACAGCTTATAATTAATGCTGAACAACTTATCTAAGGCTAGTGTCACTTGTACCCCCAAGTATCTATTTTGATTGTTCATAGCCCAGGCAAAGGGAATCTGTTGTTTAATGTGTGGTGTGCAGACTCCATTAATCCATACCACCTCTGATTTAGTGTAATCAATTTTATAAGAGACAAAATGGTGCTGCACTACTGAGTGGCAAACGAGCTGCAGGGATACGAAAAAGCTCCAAAATAAAGGCTGCTTTTTATTATACCCATGGTGAAACAGTGAAACATACAATGTTCCAGCTCACGCCAGCCATCTGGTAGGCATACAGTAGCCCCAGCACTTCGTCACTCAAGGCTTCATCAGTGTTTTGTAGGGGCTATCAACCCTGGGTCTTGCACCCCCTGTTACTACTGAGGTGCAGTTTTCATTCTGTTTTTAATAAATTTTTATACCATACCAGGTTGTCACACTGGTCCAAAGTGGTGGTGAGTACTGGCACAGATCTCTGCAGGCTGGAGAGGCACTGGGTCCAAAAAGTGCTGACAAGAATAGCATTGGCATGGTGTGTGCCCCCCAGACTAAAGGATTCTAACTCCAGGGAGAGCGGATATCGCGTAAAGTTAAAAATTGTGGGGCTGTGGAATAGTGTTTCCATGGCTCCATGTAAAATATTCTAAGTTCTGAGTGTCTGCAAAAAGGTTGGGAGACCAGGATTAGAACACTGGTCTCCACTACTGCTGGCCGAGCTGCTCTATGCACCAGCCCTCCACGCTACAGGAGCCTCCCAGATCCTGGTGCCCTTGTCTCTGTCCAGCACCATGGACAGCAACCAGGGGACTGCTTAAAGCAAGCACTGTAAAACCCCACTCACTGTCCGTGTGAGTGCTTACCAGAGTAGCGCCATAAAGTGCGGCGCTATTCTGGCAGCGCTCACTTAACGGGGTACCAGCTGGGTATAAAGAAAATGGAGTCATCTGCAGAGAGTCAAATCTGATTTCCTCTATTTCAGGGGTTTGGCATATCTTGGCAGCCAGTGGTTCTAGGCTTAAGGTGGGCAGCAAGGGTGACAAAGGGCACCTCTGCTGTGTGCCCTGTGCAAGTGGGAATTTCTGTGACTGTAAGAATTTGCCTTCACCATCGTTTTAGGGTTAGTGTGTAATGCCTCTATACAATGTAAGAATTTGAGTCCAAATTTAAAGGACTGCAGAGCATAATTTAAAAACTTCCAAGTGACTCTATTAGATGCTTACTCTGTGTCCACCATCTACTAACGAGGGGTGTAGGCTGTTCTTATGGTCTGAAAAGGTATTTAGGTGTCTGATGTTATCTGATATAAATCTGTCCCTCAGAAATCCAGTTTGATCTGGGTGGACCACATCTGAGATGCATTGCTGCAATGGCTCTGCCAAGATGCCTGTATATATTTCAAGGTCCACCCCAGTAAAAAGATTTGCCTATAACAGCCACGGTCCACTGGGTCTTTGCACGGCACTGGGAGTATACTGATCTGTTCCTGACACCAAGAAACAGGGATCAGTCCCCAATCCACCACCTCCCAGAATACTGAACACAGCAGTGGAGTAACTTCTTCTGCAAATGTTTTGTACCATTTGACTGGATATCCATTGTGTCCTGGCTATTTCCATTCTTTAACCCTTTTATTTTGGTAATATCTCCGATTTTATGATGGGGTATCAAGGGCAGCTGCTGCCTGTTCTGAAGGTGTTGGAATGTGTATGTAACCCCTCAAAGAACTGTTCTATTCCCTGTGCCTTGTCCTTTTTATATCATGTGCCATACAACTCTGTGAATTTCTGCAAAATTCATAATGGGTTACCTGTCACCAGCCCCCCCCCCCCCATTGTTTGTGTTCTTGAGCTGAAGAACTGCTTCTTTCACCTGCTGTTGACACAGGTGCTGAGACAGCACTTTTTCTGCTCTGTCCCCCGATCCCACCCAAAATAATTACATTTTCTGGTGTAGTGAAGCTGGCCTCTGTTTGTACCTCGAGAAGCTTAGTGAGGCTCTGTTTTTTGGATTCTAGCTGTTGTTTAACTTGTTCATTAAGTGTGATTTGATGCTCTGCTCCAGGTTGCAATTCTGGGTTTCTAGCTCTAGCCTTTGCTATGTACTCTGGCACAGGCCAATTTTATAAGTTCCCCCCCTCAGATAGGCCTTAAGACCATCCCAATTTATGGCTTCAGAAGTATCCACAGCCTTGCTGTGAGTGAAGAATTCAGCTATGTGTCTCTGGATAGTTAGTTTAATGTCCTCATCATTTAGTAGGCCTATATTCAGCCTCCAACTTGACAGTCTAAACAGGGGTTAGTCAGCATTTCCAATGTGATGAGGGCGTGGTCCAAAGCCATAATATTCTCTATACTGCAGGTATAAACCTTGTGATGTGTTTCTTCTGACGGTAAAAAATTATCTGTTCTAGAACAGGATCCATGGCAAGCAGAACAGAATCCGGAGATGGAAATATCCCCATCCACAATGCCCAATTCTCGTCAGTCTAGACAGCTTCTGGCCTACCTGAGAGGTGTCTGGGCAGTTCACCCTGTCTAGAAAAGTGGTATTAAAATCCTCCCGAATTACATGTAAATGGGCTTGCATCAGTATTGTGTCTAAAAGAAGTTTTTGTAAAAAGAGTCATCTCTCTGCTTTCTCATCTGGAGCATAAAGGTTTAAGAAGATGCACTCCATGTCCCTGTACAGGCATTTCAGAGGAACAAAGTGGCCTTGCTTGTCAGATTCTACCTGACAAACTTGGATTGGAGCATCCTTCCTAATCAGAGCTATCCCCCTCCCCATCTCTGAAGATGTTCATTCAGTGTGTAGGAGTATAGCTCCCCTGCCCAGGATCTCCATAGCTTAAAGTGCCCCACTTGTGTTATGAATGATTCTTGGATAAAGGCCACCATTGCCTTACCTCTTAGAGAATTCCGGCCCTTTTGACTGGGTTGTTTAACCCTTTGACATTATATGAATAAAACTTCAAGTCCCACATTTGTGTTCCTTAAAAGTATGCTTAGTTTACCCCTTGTATTTTTCACCCATACCAGGCCCCTGACAGCCATCCCCAGCACCCCCCACCCTTCTCCCTCTCCCATTACCAGAACACTCAGTTGTTTTCTAAAAGTATATATAAACCTCTAAACAGAACAATGCAAAGAACTGTAGCCAAAACAGGTGGCACCTTATAGAATTATGGACTAACCACATTCAATACAGAATTAGGAGAAAAACAACCCAAAAACATTGCAGCTATACTAATACTATAATATGCTACAGGAGTTGTGCTTCAAGGTATGCCTCCACAAGATGGAATGCCTCCTACTAATAAGGTGTTGGTGGCGGGGGGGGGGCTTGCCAGTAAGGCCTTTCTGCTTGCTTGCACTTCACCACGTAAGTTTCAAATGAGAGGAGGTGTCATAGGCCATCACCCATGCGATCCACAAACAAAAATGTGATCAGTTGGGGGGGCAATACTCTGTTCCTCAGCCTTGAAAGATCATCTCCTGGCTCTCTGGTGACTCCCTCCATTCCAATTTATGCTGTGGGCCAAGTGGTGATAGATGCCCCACTGGGTCGTTGCCCTCTCAGCCATTAGCATTGTGTCTCCTGGCAAGATCATGGCAGCTACCATGAGCTCTATTAAGGGAGGAAGCAGAGTTCTGTGTGGGTTAGGACAGGGGCATGGCCAGGTTTTAAAAAGGTTGTCTTCCCATTCTAGCCAAGACTGCCTTTCCCAGCCCATGAGGCCAATGCAATCTCACAGTCCAGCTCCTAGGTTTGCCATTGCACAGTTGGTAAAAGCTAAGTGAGGATTCACCTCAAAGCACATTCTTGTCCTCATTCCCCTGCATCATGCTTTCATGCTCTAGGGCCCTGATGGAACCCTCAAAGTATACTTCCCTGCTGTACTAATGTACCTGATAGGCTTACACAGAGCCACATTTTCCTTACCTGTTCTCCACCAAAGATCCCTCAACCCAGTAACCCTTCTGTGAGCTTCTTTATAAAGGGCAAACTGGGTCGAGTCAAAGGGAGTGCCACTGGGAGGATTACCGAGCCCCACAACCAAAAGCTGCCCTCCACTATCTGAATGACCAAAGTCGTCCTCGATATAGGAGTCCCCCACAAAGCCAAGGGCCTTATCTTATAGGCATCTATTAAAATTAAGGACAATCAGCTACTCTGCCATAGGCCATTTAGCACAACAAATCTGACAGGACTGCTTACCTTATCAATCAGTACCAGGCTAAGTCCTGGAGTCAAGAGTCCCATTTAGGCACTCCTCCTCTAGGCTGGATTATTTTTTTGTTACCCGGGAACATCCTGATTGGTTGCATGATATTTTTGTATGCCCACGGTTTCTTTCTGATCATTTCCTCACACTGTTGAAGCTAGATTTAGGCAGGCCACAAATGGCCACCTCAGTTAAGAAGTGGGATAAAACCTTTTATAGGTACATTAGGGATCGAAGAAAGACCAAGGGAGGGATAATGAGGCTTAATAAAGGGGAGGGTGGCTGGGCAGAGGGTGACAGTGAAAAAGCAGGGATACTGAATGAATGCTTCTACTCAGTATTCACAAAAGAATAGGCGGGGGAGGTACCTATTCCAATCAATAGAAGCACTCTGGCTAGGGAGTCGATACAAGTCCATTCACAGAAGAAAGGGTTCTGAAAGAACTCCTGAAACTGAAGGTGGACAAAGCAATGGGACCTGATGGGATTCACCCCAGAATTCTAAAAGAACTAAGAGGAGAACTAGTGATACCACTGACTACCCTTTTTAACAAATCATGGGAGGATGGTGTGGTACCCGAGGACTGGAGGAGGGTGGGTGTGATTTCTCTTCACAAAAGTGGGAGCAAAGGAGAGGCAGGAAACTATGGACCTGTTAGCTTGACCTCAGTGGTAGGGAAAATGATAAAATCACTTCTGAAAGAAAGAACTGTTGAGTACCTAGAGGCCAGCGGGGCACAGGACCTAAGGCAGCATGGATTCACAGTGGGAAGGTCATGTCAAATGAATCTAATAGATTTCTTTGACTGGGTGACCAAAGTAGTAGACCAGGGAGGGGCTATGGACATGGCCTAACTAGAGTTTAGCAAGACATTTGACACAGTCCCACACAAAACATTAATAAGCAAGTTATCCAGCCTGGAAGTGGGTCCCAGGGTGGTAGCCTGAGTAAACAACAGGCTGGACAACAGGGCACAGAGGGTAATAGTAAGTGGAGTCCACTCCAAAGAAAGGGGGGTTACTAGCGGGGTACTGCAGGGTTCAGTACTGGGACCAGTCCTTTTTAATGTCTTTATAAGTGACATTGCAGAGGGACTGGAAGGAAAAGTATGCCTCTTTGCAGATGACACAAAGATCTGAGACACGGTTGATACATAAGGGGGATGGAAAGGATGAGAAGGCACTTGGCAAAGTTGGAGGAATGGTCAAAAGTGTGGCAGCTTAGATTCAATGCAAAGAAGTGCAAAGTAATGCACCTGGGAAACAAAACCCAGGAAGAGTACACAATGGGGGTACTAATAATAACAAAAATGGAAAGGGACCTGGAGGTAGTCATATCAGATGACCTAAAAGTAAGCAAGCAATGTGAGAAGGCAGTATGGAGGGCTGGGGGGATACTGGGATGTTGAGGGAGAAGCATCACCAGTAGAAAACAGGAAGTTGTTATCCCTCTGTACAGACAGTTGGTGAGACCCCATCTGGAGTACTGTGTGCAGTTCTGGAGACTCCATCTCAACAAGAACATAGAATGGAGGCAGTCCAAAGGAGGGCAACTAAAATGGTACAGAGTCTGCATCAGAAGCCATACGAAGAGAGACTAAAGGAGTTTAATATGTATTCCCTCAAGGAAAGGAGGGAGAGGGGGGACATGATAGAAACTTTCAAATACCTCAAGGAAATGAACAAAGTCCAAGAGGGTAGCATCTTTCAGAAAAAGAGATGTGCAAGAACAAGGGGCACAATTTGAAGATAGAGGGGGATGGCTCAGGAGCAATGTGAGGAAGTATTTTTTCACAGAGAGGGTGGTGGACACATGGAACAGCCTTCCTGAGGAGGCTGTGGGTTCAAAAACAGTGGGAGAATTCAATAATGCATGGGACAGACACAAGGCAATTCTTTTGGGGGTTAGGAAGAAGTAGGCTGTTGGTTAACTAGGATCTGCTGCTTATCCCACCCATCACAACTGTGGGCAGGATACTGAAGAAGAGCCAGCCTGAGCAGCTTAAGTCAACCCTCTCTCTATTTGACAGGTCCCACATCGATGCAATGACCGACACTGACAAGGCCCTAAAATACTTTGTTGATGGTTTCAATAGCATCTGTGATCATTATACCCCTCTTAGAAAAAGGAAAGCTCATGGCCACAACAATGGCTGGCTCACAGGTAAACTTTTGGCCAAGATAAAGGAAAGGGACATCCTTTGGGCAACAGCCAGATCCTCCAGAAGTAAGCACAACTTCCAATGCTACAGGACTGCAAGAAACCACTGCACGAACCTAATTAGGCAGGCCAAAGCCAACTTCCACAAGGAGCAGCTGAACGACTGCTGGGCAGACAGTAATAGGTTTTGGGATAACATAAAATCCCTCTAGGGAAGGACGATCGGAATCACCCACAGCCGATCAACACAAGTGGCTCACCTTCGATGGATCCACTCCAAATTGCTGAATCCTTCAACTCTGCCTTCACTGACCTGAGTTCAGTCCTCCCCCCCCAACTATCTACACCACACCGAAACTACCCCATGTAGTGAGGAACCCTCAAACAACCACCATGAGTTCTACTTCAAGAGAATGTCAACAAAGGAGACTGCCAACTATGTTAGGAGAGTCCTCAGTAAAACCAGAATGGGCAGTGATGGAGTAGACATGAAGCTTCTATCTCTCACTCATCATGCCCATTACCAAGCTCTAATGTAATGTTCTTTGCACACTTTGGACATGTATAAATTGCACTGGAAAATCTCTGCATTTAAATAAAAAATTTAAAAAAAAAACAGAAGTCCCATTGAGGTGGTTGTGTCTGAGTCCAGACTGGGGAAAGATGCAGCAGGAAGGACTGAGGTGGGAGTGAATGTAGCAGAAGCTGCTGGATCACTGGAATGTCACATTGCTCTTTCTCGTGATGGAAAGTGACTTAGGCCTGCCTCCACTACATTTCTCCTTTTCCGTCCCGTTAGAGCTTGCCATGTGTAGACTGAAGGAGAATCCAGCATCATCTCATGTTTGGACTCTTTCTGTAGACATTGTCTTTGCTTCAGATCAGCCATCAGCAGGGGTTTCAGCACTTCATCCAGGAGGATCCAATTTTGTTACAGGTATGTTTTAGCTTCATCCAGGGAGTCATATAGGATAGAGACAGACTCATTGTACACCCTGAGCCTGGCCAGAAATTCAAGGCAGCTTCTGATGCCCTTGTTTTACAATTTTTGGGAGATGAGTAAGACTGTTTTACATTTCTGTAAGGTAGAAGAAGCACAGTCATGCTCAAAATACCTCCTTCCGCAGCCATGCTTTGTGTAAGACTTCTGATTCGACTATGTAGTCCCTAAAGGCAAGAGTTATGGAATGAGGCCAGGCCGGTGGGTCTCTAGGTGGAGCTTAAAGCGCCCTGTGTAAATAAATGATGCCAAGGTCAGGGTCTGGGCCCAGATTGAGTACTTCTTTTAAAAAGCTGTCCATAAATTTGAGCACATCCCCAGACTGTTTTAAGGGGACTCCATGGATATGTAGGTTATTCTTACAATTGCGGTTTTCAAGGTCCTCTAATTTATTTTCGAGATCGAACTCCCTTTGGTGTAAGGAAGACAGTTGTGTGGAGGTCTGTTGCTGCTGCATACTCAGTGAAACAGGATTCAAGTGTGGTCATTCATTTTTCTACCACATGGAGATTCTAACAATCATCCCCCGCTGTGGTTTCAATGTGGAGCAGTTTCTCCTATGTTTTTAAGCTCTCTGTATAGCTTGCAGGAGCTTATGGTGTATAATTCCTCTCTCTCCTTATAGCCACTGTCAGACATCACTGTAGAAGGTGGACTAGAGGATGAGTGGCTTCTGCTGCTGCCCTCACTGAAATAAAGGAATCATTTAGTCTTTGTATGGTAATCATAATGCTGCATAGTTTATCACTGGCTATTCAGTTTTTAGCCCATTTAAAATGCTGGATGCCTTTTGATGCAGTGAGGACTGCACGGAGGCTGCTTCCATATCCATAATGTTACCAGAAGTCCCTGTTTCGCTCTCTTGAGGTAGAAATGTGAAGACAGACATACCTGAGCTGAACTTTAGTTGGAGACTGTACCAAAGCGCACTGAAAAGAAGTTTCTGCTACACATGCTTCTTTTTGTCACATTTTGTGTCTGACTGCTATCAGAAAATCAGGCTTGGCTTACTTAAGTGTGTATATTGGGCAGACTGGGTGGGCCAAGCAGTCCTTATCTGCCATCAAAATCTATGTTTCTATGTTTCTATGTTTCTATATGTTTTGTCATCTGTTCACAGGCCTGGTTTGCTAGCAACCTAGGAGGTCAGTCTGCTGAGTACCCTCTCTTTCCCTCCTCTCTCTCTCTCTCTCTCTCTCTCTGCATGCATACAGCTCCAGTGTGTGTGTTTTAGCTTTTTTGGGGTGAAGCAGCTGTTCTGCTTGGTGTGTTTTTTTTTTTTGTAATTCACTATGCATTTTGGGCCAGGACGGTGTCCCCCATCAGCCTGACACCGTGCCATGATCACCATCACCACTTCGCCGGGGGTAGCCACCACCCAGTGTTCCCCCTGCTTACCCCCCCAGGGTGGGGCCTGTGGGGCCTCCCACTTGTCCCTTTAGACACCATGTCTGGAGTCCAGGCAACTTCCAGGCTCAGTTTTGTGTACAACCAAGGAGGACAGCCGGTGAGAAAACTGTGGCCTGTACATTACCGGGCATAGTCTCTTCATATCAACTACTCACTCCGCATAACCCTACTTTATTATTATTAGGCATGGTTAATGCATTTAAATGTACCATCATGAAATGGAAGGAAAACCAACCTCCAGACTACTGTACATGGATGAACTTCATGGACTCAATACAAAAGACTGAAAAATTATATTACATTTTAAGTAAAAATAAAAACATGTGATAATGTCTGGTCAACATTTGGGCAGAACATTAATTCTACACTAATTGCTGAACTTCTATCCCAATAATGAACATAAGAATAAATAAGAATAAATAATAGAAAGCACTTGTGAAACCATGGATTTTATTCATAAAGCCAGGGCAGTATTACTAAATTAACCCCAGATGTATATTTCAAGCAGATTTTGTGATATCCATTCTGGATAAGGTACGAATGTCGAGATCACACAACAAAACAGAACATAATCACATAAGAAGGATGATTGTATATCTATGAAAGTCTTAATGCCACTTCAACTGTATTTGATTAAGTAATGAATAAAATTAAGAAAAAAAAGGAGGACAGTCGGCTGACTACCCTTCCCGCAGCTCACTGCACACAACGTGTCTGTACATCTGGTCATGTCACTCACTTGAGATGGGAAGTAAAGGAGGGGCAAATGAGTTGTATGACTATGAACATCACTAAACTGACCTCTCTAGCATGGGACCCAAACTATCAGGTCATGTGATTCTCTCACTCTCTTGAGGCAGCGAAGCGGGACAGACACATCTGAGCAGAGCGCTATAGTTTGAGACTGTGAGACCCAAACCTCACCAAAAAGAGATATTTTGCTACACAGGCCTTTGTTTTTGCCAGATGTTTGTCTGACTGCTGTCAGTAAATCAAGCTTGGCTTACTGACATGTGTGCATGCATGCGTGTGTGTGTGTGTGTGTGTGTTTTTACTCATTAGGTGATACAGCTTGAGCTTTCACTGCTATGCAGATGATACTCAGCAGTATATGTCAATTATGTCCGGATGGGTTGGTGCGATTTCCGTGCTAAACAACTACCTCTCTGAGATCAAAGACTGGATGAGCTTTAGCTGGCTGAGACTGAATCCAGATAAGACTGAGGTGTTGATAGTGGACCCGGGTCACCCGGGGGTGGGTTTGGGGGCTGGGCATGTGTCAAGCCTATGGCGTGATGGTGTTCAGGTCACTGCTTCAGATCAGGTGTGAAACCTGGGCGTTATCTTTGACAATGGCTTGACCCTGAAATCTCAGGTGTCAGCCGTGGTTAAATCCTCATTTTACCATCTGAGGAATATTGCCCAGGTGAAACACCTGGTTCCGCCGGATGACCTTCCAACATTGGTCCATGCCTTCATTACCACCTGTCTTGACTACTGCAATGCCCTCTACCTAGGGCTGTTTGGGGTTGATATCCACTGCTTGCAGCTAGTGCAGAATGCTGTGGCCAGGCTGTTGACTGGTACTTCAAGGACCAGCTACATTATGCCTGTGCTGCGCAGAATGCACTGGCTGCCAGTTCAGTGGCGGATCGCCTATAAGGTAGGCTTGCTTACCTTTAAAGCCCTACACAAACAGGGACCTGACTACCTGAAAGATATCCTGTTTTGCTACTCCCCAAATCATCCTCTCCGATCTGCCGATGAGGGATTGCTACTAGAGATTCACAGGGTTCATTTGAAAACATCTGGTGCTCGTGCTTTTTCATTTGCAGCACCAACCTTGCCGGTTAAGAGAATGCCTGACCATCAGCAGTTTTAAATCGATGCTAAAAACATATTTATTTTCACTTGCCCTCCCAGATTGTTCTCAATTAATTTATTATGATTGTTTTATTCTGGTTATCATATTTGTGTTTTAAAATGTACAGTGCCTTGATATTTGAAAGGCACTATATAAATAAAGTTTTGATTGATTGATTGAATGTGGTTATCTCTTCCTGGAACTGGACGTCAGTGGCCAGTGAGGGCAGTCTGCTTACATACTTCCCTGCCACTTACAGCTCACCTTGCACAGCTTGCTTGTACATTACATTTTCATGAGCGGCTGCTCCCTACATGTACACACTTTTATACACAAAGGTTTTAAATGCTTACTATGATAAACTTTGTTTTTTGTTTTATTTATTTGGTTTTTGTTAACCAGGAAAGTACAGTAGAAAACTGAATACCTATTTACAGGTAACAAGACCCTTATTAGTTGAATGCTGGCATCGATATTTACCAAACCCCGATTTACGATTGGTAAATCTGCTTTAGAAATGATGCCCCATACAAGTGAATGAAGCATGCCCCTGTACACTCCCTATACAGATGTCATAAAATGTCAGAGCATGGGGGCAGAGTGGGCTAGTAGGAAGTGGAATAGGATTATGCTGCTAGCCCCTCGGGGGCAAAGTATGATCCCTTCCCTTCCTTTGGGGGCTGCACAAAAAAATTATTGAACCCATTTGGGTAAGGGATCCCCCTGTTCTTTGTTGAAAGCACCCAAAAGGTGCTCCATAAGAATCTTGTATAAAAATATCAAATCCCCTCAGCCTTCTCCGCTCCAGAGGATGCAGTTCCAAGTGCTCTAACTGGTCCTCCTAGGTCTCATCAGTCAGGCCAAATATCATTTTGGTTGCCAGTGCTGTACCCTTTCTAAGAGCTCCATGTCCTCTCTGAAGTAAGAGCTCCATAACTGGGAGTGATAATCCAGATGTGGCCACATGTTTGAGCTGTACAACAGACTGATAACTGCTTCAGATTTTCGGTCAAAGTTGCTATGGAATTCTTTAAACATCTCCATGAACTATGGATTTTCCACAATATGTTTTCAAAAGGTTTTGGACACATCATGACAAACTATGGCACATCCGTGTTTCACCATGGTTCGTCCATGGTCATAAGAGCACAGGATAGCTACCAAATTTATATAATTTATTTGCTTATCAGAATGCAGAATAGTCACAATAATAATTTTTGCAGCTTATGAAGAGAAAATAAGTTTCACTCAATGAAATTCCTTGGGCATGAAAAATTAACATGTGAGCTCACATCTTACAAGAGTTTCATTTTAAGGTGGAATAAATAGAAAGTAGGCCATTCTATCAGTTATGAATGAGGAGAGAGAGACTCCATTAGAAAGAGAAATGACCGCAGCAATGGGTAAGTAAAAGAAAGCTATTTCAAAATATTTAGCGGCTAATATATATTCATTACAGAATATTAAAGTTGTTGGAGAAATGAAATTACTTGAGCTGTATAGAAATGTATTTTATAATGTAGGGAACTTCTGAAACTAACAACCATGCAGGGCTTCACTTTAGGGGGAAAAACTGCTGGCCATTGGGCCAGTACATGTGAAAAAATTGCTGGCCCACAAGAAATGTTGGTGGCCTGATGGGAAATGAGGGCCATGTCAGCAGTTGTACGTTAAAAATGAAAGATTTTTTTTTTTTTACTAGGGAGTCAGATACAGTTCTGAAAACTATATGTAATGACTCAGTGAAATACTAGCTACACAGTGAACACTCTGCTGTTATGTTACATAAGCTACACTGTCCACACTCATTACTGTTAATCTGATTTGACCTGATAATATAATTTTGTTTTGGTGGTGGTGGGGGGGGGGCAATTACATATGATTAAACCATAGGCAGCAAACTATCAGCAGAGTGCTATGGTCCTGGACCTTTAATAACTTCTACTGGTGCCAGTCACAGTGAGTTTTTTGCTCCTAAACTACGGACTTTAGCTCTGTTGAAGGACTGTAAAATAGCTTCAGGACTCCTGTTTTTTTCTCTTAGATTATTCAAAATCTGGCAATATTGCCTGAACTGGACAAGTCGCAGCTCAGCACAGCAGGCAAGCTCCTACCTGCTCAGCTCCACATTTAAAAGTAGTTTGGCTGTGAAGTGCAAGGCAGACAGTATTTACACTGTTGTGGAAGACAAACAAAGAATGACCATTGCCAATGGCCATGTATCATCATTATCTAACCATGCACAGCCATGAGTTATCCATGCTCATAAGAGCATGGCAGTGCAGTTCAGCTGCATTTCACAATTCTCAAACATGATGTGACTAAGTCGATGTGTTCATTGTGCCAGTGTATTATAAACAATGTGAAGCACCTCTCAAACGTGACCATTACTTTGATAATTATCCACTTAGGCTGAATTATCCTGATGTTGATGTGCCTGCGTCATCATCAGCTATGGTCCCCAGTTGTATGCCTATAAGCACATGTTCTGGCTTTGGCAATCCAGCTAATTGAGTCATAAACAGTAGTAGAGGTGGTGGTGGTGCTACTGTTGATAATCATGTTCTTGAGTTGGACGCTGACTACTCTGCCCCCTCCACACCAGTCATAGTCACTCTGCAACACCAGACCACACAGTGTGGGTTCCAACAGCCAGTTCCCTTTGATACTGCAGTCTCCAGTAACCCTCCCCCATATAAACACATATTAGCAAGCATTAAAAAATGGCATTTTCCAGATACCACTCTCCATGCCAGTGACCTGCGTTTTGGAACAGGAAAAAGCCACTCGTGGGCTGGCCAAAGGGAGGGAGGATGGAATGTTCTCAGGACAGCTCTCCTCCATTGGGAAGGGGAGGAATGCTGCATCAAGTTGCTTGACAGTCAGCTGATGGACGCAAGGGGACAGCATGGTGGGACTACAGAGGAAGGGGAGAGGAGCAGCTGCCAGATGTCAGGAATGCATGTGTATACTGCACTGCACACTGGCTCCCTCAGCGAGAAAACCAGGAGCTGGAGGAAAACAGCCTTGGCCTGCCATGGCGCCAATACCCCCTGCAGGTCCAAACAAGACTGGCATAGCAGGTGACCACCACTGTTCTGGTCCTGGGTAAAGTGGTGGATAACCAGTGTGTCCATGAGAAGATCAGTGATGGGCTGGGAGGGAGCCATCAGGTGAGCCAGGAGGTGAGGAAAAGCTGAATTAAAATAATAAATTAGCATTCCCTGACCAACAATGGCTTTGACAGCCACAATGTAGGCCTATGCCAGGACAAAGTACCATGCCAATCATCCCGCATCACATTAGATGACAGAGTTGATCTGGGAAATGATACTGTTAGATTCTGCGCCATTTTCACATGTGACGATAGAGCCTTCTGTCAGCTTGTTCAGTATTTGTACCCGCAGTAACAGATAACTTCCTGCACCATATTTTTCTGCATTGTTGCTCCCAAATCTATAAGGGTGCGCAAGTGGCAGCTGGCAGACCACTGGCTCAGGCTGTTGCTGGTACTTTCCACTGTGCATCTGGCATATGGACAAGTTCTAATTCTTACATGTCCCTTACAGTACACTAGTGTGTTGACAAACAGTTTAGTACTGTGTATGTTTGTCCTTTATTGTAGATGGATTTCAGTCTACTGCAAAAAGCTGTTGTAGGACAGTTCAAAGGTCAGAAATGTTGTACTACAGTGGCTATGTCACTACCATAGTACTACAGCTTTTACATTCTACTTCTGAGCACCATCCCCCTCACCTTGTGACCAACCTGTCAGCACTCAAATTAGGACAGCACAGTAACTGTTTTAGTTCAACGAGGGTTCTTCTTGAAGCCTGTTAGTGACAGGCAAGTTGTTCAAATAGTGGATTACCTGCCAAAAAAGAATATCTGTTGTGATTCGCTGAACAGGGTGAGCACTAAAGCGTTAGGGTAGTCACAGCAGGTGGAGCAGTGGCAAGAGCAGTGAGGAGAGTTACCAAATAATAAAAAAAGACCCAAAACACGTTTCTTCTCTTTTCCTTTTTAATACCCAAACCATACACTATATGCAATAACAGATATTGAACTATCTACAACAAGGCTGTGTTTCCATCTCGGCAGTTTGTGACATCATAGGGACCTCTCGAGCTTTGCTCTCAAGGTCTATGATGTCATCCACTCCCTCAGTAGAAACACAACATTGTTGTGCACAGATCCCCTATACATTTTTCAATACATCATATATGGTTTAGGCAGATTTACGTGGTAAGGGTGAATCCCTTATCACGTGGCACACAAACCGTGATTCAAACATCGGTCAACGCAGAAGGACGACCACAAAGAACACAGACTGCCACAAACAGCGATGATCCCCAGCTGTTCAATGAACAATTACACAAATTTTTCCTTTTTTGTGAGGGTGCAAGCCCCCTGCAACCCCCTGAATTAAAATAATCATCTCGGGGGGTGGACTTGGAAAAAAAAAATCTTCATCCTACTGTGAGGCCTGAACCCAGGTCTGCTGGCTCTGCAGGCGGTGGCTCTAGCCACTACACCAAACAGCCAGCTCAGCATGGATTGACCACACACCTGCCTATATCCTAGTATAGTGAGTGAGTGTAATTCACTGCTACACTCACTATACAGGATCTTTTGCTCTCCTTCAACAGTCGTCCTACACACAAGAGGTATTATTGAGCTGCTCATATTGAGTCACTCAGTAATACTCACCCATATAAGGGGATACCGGTTAAGGCTTATTGTGTATGGAAATCAGTGGCTACTCACAGTTGCTGTGCCTGTTCTAAAAGTAGTTGTGCATGTTCTGTCATTAAGTGCATCTGTGTCCCTGCTTGTGCTGACTCTTGTCTGGTACCCACTATCATTTTCACTGTGTGTGACTTGTGCAGGCCACAGCCTTCCTTTGTGACCACACCAGTGGTTTGTGATGCCAGACCTCAGGGTGTATGAGAGGATTCATACAAACAGAGGAGAGAAAGAAGTAAGTGCCTCAGCTGGGACTTGAACCCAGGCCACCCATAATACCAGCGCAACTGGAATGGTATTCTGGGTGGCCTGGGTTCAAGTCCCAGCTAAGGCAATTGTATGTTTCTCGCCTCTGCTTGTATGTGTTCCATATATATACACACACCACATTCTTGTGATTGAAAATGTGAGAGGGTATTCCCCTCAGAGCGTGACAGTGCTTACCAGGCAGAGTCGCTTTTTGGCTCGCTCACTCTCTCTGTACTGGTGCACATTTTCTCTTTGTACAAGATTTTATGTTTTTTTGATATAAAGTAAATCAAAGTATGCACTGGAAGCAGTTACTCATCAGAGCTGGTCCTTGGCTTGCTCGCTCTCTCCCACTCTTTGTACTAGCACTCGGCACTGCTCTAGTTGCCTCAAGAGAACCACATACTATAAAAATAAAATATGAGTGACCACAAACAACTCGCCTTGATGCCGGGGCCAGCAAGAGTACCTGGGTAGGTTACTCTTGTAGCTGTCAGCGGGATAGTTTTTTTTTTTTTGCCAGAACATTGGGTCTGTGGGTACTACTTTCTACTGTACATCAGACATAAGGACATGCATCAATTCCATTCATGTGTTCCTGTCCCCTACTCCTCCTCTCACTGCAGATCCACAGTGCTAACTATGGGACTCAGGGTGAAGAAGCATAGGTGGAACTAACATCCTGAAATGTATGCAGGACATGCTCTGTGAGCTGGATAAGTTACACATTTTTTGTCATGGACAATGGTTCGAATATGGTTAAAGCAGTGACCTCTGGATATTTTGATATCATATGCTGCTTTGCCCACACACTTAATCCAGTGGCAACATTTGCCCTATGTTTTAGTGATGAGGCTGACAACACTGAAGACGGTCAAGATGTCTGTGGGCATTTTCATCACTCTGAAAAAGCCACCAACTAACTCTGTGAAGTGTAATAGTGCCTTGGTCTTGTCATGCCAATGATTTTCCATTTTCAAAAATGGCCTGGCAGAATCGTAAAATCCATTTTTTTCCATTTCTTTCTCAAAACTGAGGGCAAAGCAGCATGTTTAATGTGGACCAGGATCCAGTGTGGGCAGGCACTAGGACCCGAGAAGCTGCTGAGGTTCAGACCATCATATAGACAGAATTGAGTTTTTTTTTCTTTTCTGGTCCCCTCCCTCCACCCCCTGAGCTGAGCACAGCCAATGGCCTTGCATGCTCACAGAAGACCCTGTGCCAGCAGCAAGTTCCCTGGACCACTCACAGGGGTTGCCGTAGTGCCAGAGCTCACTATGGTCCCTCCCTGGCTGAGGCACTCTGCCTGCCTCCCAACTGGGTGACTCCAGCTCGCTCCTGAACTCAGGGCACCTGCACTGTGGAGCAAGATGCTGCCGCTGTCCTATGGAGTGACCCAAGAGATGGGTTTCTAACCCAGTTTGTGGGTGCGGCCGCCACTGCTGCCACCATCCACCACTGCCACAACTGTTGCCCATGTTGGGTTCCCCCACACAAAGTACATGTTTCCTTCTTGGATATTGGTCAAAGGAGCACCAACTGGAGTTAGACCACCCCCAGGCTTTGAAAAACCCTGTCCAGGTCTGCAGTCTATGTTTGGCCAAGAAGTGCAATTGGATGACTTGCTCTGTTCCTCGGCAGTTGCACAGGACATTCTTCACTCTCCAGCAGCTATTGCACCTGTGGCTCCCTCAGGAAACATCCTGGCCCCAACAGCAGCCACATCCAGTGTAGTGCAGCTAGGCTGGTGCCACAGCCTACAAGAATATCTGGGGAGGTCACTCTGGCAGACGCCAGAAAAGAAGGATGGGGTTTCTTACCAAGTTGGAGGGTGGGATCACCCCTGCTGACGGCAAACCACTGGGCAACTAAGTTTCTACAGGAGCTGTGTGCTGAGCTCTTTTACCATGTTTAGGCTGGGGGGCTGGAGACAGCACCTGTACATCATGCAGGAATGTAACATCTCCTGATCAGTGGGGTGCAGCTTCTACCCATTTTCACAACTGGGTAAAATGGAGCGCTGGGCAGTTAAGTGACTTTGCCAACATCACACAGTAACGTTCTGGTACTGTTGTGGTTTAAACCTTTGCTTCCCTTATTCCCAAGCTGGAGCTCTACCTCTCAGCACTAAACCATACTGCCTCCTGCTTCTTTACTGAACATCTTGAGGTTTTCTTAGACTTGGTAATGTACCCAGGGGCATCAGAAGAAATGGGGGCATGGGGCCCCCCAGTTTAGGGTTGTGCCCCCCCCCACTCTGCACTGACATGCTTTGTCGCTGTTAGTTTTTTATGTCTGGGCATCCCCTTGTAAGGGCTCCATCAGGCAGGTGCTGTGCCTGCTGCTGGGAGTCAGTGTGACTGTCGGTACGTGCGAGTGAGTGAAGATGAGCTCACCTTGCTCAGTCACAGTCATCGACCTGGAGGCAAGCAAGGATAGTCTGAGACTCCTCCCTATCTCCCATCCAGACGCACCCGTCCTCCGCTCCTAGAGCCCAGGAAAGTGCTGTGGCACAGAGGCAGCAGGTTGTGCACTACAACGTGCTTGGGGGTGGTGGTATGTATGCAGCACTTTCTTTCCTGTTTCCATGATAAAATGGAAAGTGTTACATGCAGGTGGGCAGCGCTGTCCAGCAGTGGTTCATACTAAGGTTCGTACTAAGGTGAGGAAAAAGAGCCAGTAGGCCAAGGCCCATAATGCTATTATACTAGACCAAAGGATAGTATGCAAGAGTATACACAGAGCTGACTAACTTATCCAGACGTTGTTGGAAGATAATCTTGGAGTCATTCAGAACTACAGAAGGTGGGAGCTCGTTCGAAGGCCCAATAGTACGGAGGGTAAAGAAATATTTCCGATTATTTCGTTTAAAGGGTTTCCTAATTAACTGAAAGGGGTGACCTCTGATATTGTATGGAGAAAACTTGAATTGAAGGCCTAACTCAATTTTGATATAGGGATCATGTACCACATCATATAAAAATAATAGATCACCTCTCAGACGTCGAGTGGAAAGTGACATAAGGTTCAAGGATTTTAACCTATGTTCATAAGATAAGTATTTAAGACTGGATATTTTTTTTTTGTAAATTTTCTTTGTACCTTTTCAAGGGATCCACCATCAGATTTTTTTAATGGGCACCATATCTGTGATGCATACTCAAGGTGTGGCCTGACATAAGACCTAAACAAGGGCATGAGCACATTTTGATCTCTGGAACTAATATTACGAAGAATTGACCAAACCACCATATTAGATGTGCTGATAACAGAATGCAAGTGTTTGGAATATTTACGGTTGTTTAGTCCTTCTCATCCGTGGTGGCACTAAGTAGTAAGCCATGTATATTATATGAGAAGGTAGGGTTATTGGATCCAAGATGCATCACTTTGCATTTGGTGGTATTGAGCTGCATACCCCATGTTTTAACCCAAGTCGAAATAGTGTCAAGATCCTGCTGAATGAGATCTATTTGATCTTGATCTTGATTAGAACAAGGTCCCCCAATCTTTACATCATCTGCATATTTAGTAGTAATAGAAACACAGTTATGGGTGAAATCAGAAATAAAAACTTGAAATAAACAAGGACCAAGAACAGAACCTTGCGGAACACCGCTCAAGAACCTACCAATGTTTGATAGGTTGCCATTAAATATTACTCTCTGCATTCTATTACTAAGCCAGTGCTCAAGCCAGGCTATAATAAAGAAATGTATGTCTAATTTCCTAAACTTGAGGCTTAAAGCCCAATGAGGTATAGTATCAAAAGCCTTGCTGAAATCAATAAAGACAACATTGCATGGTATTTTGTTATCTAACAAGCATTTGTCAATGCCGAATGTTGCTTGCTTCTATGTCCTGTTTAGGTATTTGGAAGTCATTGGAGTGCAAATATTGAAAATTCGCGAACTTACGAGCATGCGTAAGAACTGCGCAACGCACACTAGTAAAACAGTCATTTTAAGGAATTTTTTCACCAAATTTTCAACATAGCCATTTTAAGACTTCTGCTAATGAACAGTGTCACTGTGATTTTCTTACTGTGTCCCATACAGTGATTTCACACACCGACTAAGCCATTCTATACACATGGGCGGAACACATTTTGGGCGAGATGTGAAAAATGACAGCTGTACTGCTCATAAGGAGGTGTGTTAAATTGGCAATATTGAAAATATGAAAAATTAGCAAACTTACGAGCATGCGTAGGAACTGCATACTTGCACCTCGTAAAACAATCATTTTGGAATTTTTTCACAAAATTTTCAACATAGGCTTTTGAGATCCACCTTATGAACACTGGCAGTGTCGTTTCGTTAATTGGTGCGGAAAGGTGATTTCGCGTAGTGACTGCGAAATCACACTTCGGGCCCGAGTAATGCCATGACAGTGCAAGAATTCATGAGGAGGGGGGTCCCAAAAACACCATGTTGAAAATTTGGGGCCAAAATTCCCCAAAATTCCTGAGATATGCAACAAAGTTGAAAAAACCCTATCTATCCCATTATACAGCTTACCGGCATTTCCTCAGTTCGTGGTCGGCTTTGAAGAGTGCAGTCGTGTTCCCGGTCCACCGATGATAGTCGTGCCGAGCTCCGGAGGTAAGTATGGGGTGAGGGGTGTGGGGAGGCAGTGTGTGCAGGGGTAGGTGCAGGTTGTGGGAGGGGCAGGAGACTACGAGGACTTTTTTATTCACAGGGTTTTTAAGAAGACGATGCGGGACATCTGCCACGCTGGGGTGGGCTCCCAGCGTGGCAGAAAAACTATTTGGGGACGTGGAGCCGATGGGGATTTAGGCACCCGTCCAGCCAAACAAGATTTACCAGGCTGGGGTGGGCTCCCAGCGTGCTGAGAAAAAACTTTGTGGGGGGCGGCAGTTTGGAGCTGACGGGGATTGGGCACCGTCGCTATAATGTTGCTGCCACGCTGGGGTGGCCTCTCAGCATGGCACCTGGACAGCTGTTGGGGACGTGGAGCCGGCGGGGATTGGGCACCCCGTCGGCCATACAGTGTATGCGTGGGGGGAGCGCATCAGCACGCAATATGCATGCTTGCACAAGTGTGTGCATGGGGGGGAGAGCTCTGCTCACTGAAGCGGAGCTCTCCTTTTCAACTGTATGCCACTGCATTTTGGAGCTGTCATAGACAGTTGCAGCACTCATTGGGGAACTGGGGCCACACCTGCAAACACACTAACTGCATTGGAAGAGGGGCTGACACACCTCCAAAAACTCGGATGATGGCACTATGTTTCTTGCACATGCGTGCAAGCAACATAAAAATGAATTGAAATGTTCATAGAAACAAAGCAAATTTGTTGTACAACTTCTACCCTTTCTGAACCCATGTTGATCTAAATCGCTGGCATCTACAGTATATCCTTAAGAAGGCTCTCCAGAACTTTACAGATGGTAGAAGTTAGACTGATAGGTCTATAGTTCTCCCAATATCGTTTAGAGTCCTTTTTGTGTATAGAAACAACAATAGCTTCTTTCCATTCACTAGGTATAAAGTTATTTAACATAAAGAGTTCAAACGAGATCTTAAGTGTGTAACCCCCCTGCAAATGGGGGTTCCCAAAAGACTTCCAGGAGCTTGCTTGAATGCTCCAAGCCTGAATGGTGTTTGGCATTTAAGCCATTTATCAGTGAGTGTTTTTAGAGCCTCTGGTACTGTCTCTTTAAGAGCTGTCTGCTTGCAGACATAATTAGTTTGTATGGGGACTGTGTGCTTCTCTGAGTACCACTCGAGCTGCCAATTCACTTCATTTTGCAGTCACTAGAGTGCAAGGGAACCTATCTGAAAGATGTAACTGTTTGCCAGAAATTATTTAGAGTAATAATGAAATTACAGTTTGTCTAACCTGCTTTTTTGCAGTCAGAACTGTGTCTGCTAGTTCCCCATTCTGGTTTTGAACTGCTGAACTGGACCAATCAGTGTGGGGTAAGCTAGCTCTAAAATGGTGCCTTGGACGAATCAGAACTTGGACTCATAATCTGAGCCAGCCACAAGAGGATTGTATGGGCAGTGACTCTGGGAGATGTAGTTTAGACTTCAGTGCCTTTTTGGACCAACAGCAGTCTATTATGAGTGACAGCCAATCCAGTCAAGAACTGGGAGGAACTCAAAGGAAGTGCCGGTTTTGTCGGTTGGAGTTTCAGTTGAGCTTTGGCAGTGAAGAAGGAGCCCTGTGCTTTTCAGTGTGCAGTTTTAGTCAAAAACGTGTGTAAGGCCCAGAGTTCAGGTCTGCAGCTTGTGTAACAGCTTGTTAGGACTGAATCCGTCCTGTGAAAAGAATCAAAGGATCTCTGAAGAGTAGAAACCAGGCTCACCCTGTAGAAGACTGGAAGAATTGCTGAAAAGTACTCGGTCTGTCAGGAACTGAATCTGCTGTGTGTTCTCGGGTATTGTGCAGTAATTGCGATCGGGATACAGATGCAGCCTGCCTGAGGTATTTGTCTATGTTAAAGTACTATACTGTGATTGTTGCACTGTATCTCATTTCTAGGAGGTCCCAGTGCGGAACCAGACCTAGGGGTAAGTGTATACTGTGAAGGTAATTCTGATATATTGTGTGGGCCACTAGTGGGAAGAAAGGGGGGTTGCAGTGTCCCAGAGGGCTGTGACCAAGTTAGTTTAACTATTGCAAACCCTGACCTCTGGGTGGAGGCACCCGCCATTGGATCCAGGCCCCTCAACCTGTTAGTGGCAAATCAGGCAGGGGTAGTAGCCCCTGGGATAGCGCCATCTAGGGGTTACAAGTGGAAATGCAAGGGGATCAGCCAATAAGTAGAGAGAATCAGAGATGGAAGGTTACCGGTTGCCTGCTCTCTTTGCTTTCCCTCTGAAGATGCTGGCCTGAGCACAGCAGGAAATGCTGGAACTCAGTCTCAGTGCCCTAAGATATCCACATGAATGTGGCGGTGACACTGGTTTTGGAACGTGGTCGACTTTCCCCAAGACAGCAGATGGCAAAGGTAAAACCATCCTCTTAATCCAACTGCTCTTTCCTCTTTGGGGGGTGACTACTTGCTGCTGCAGTGTTGTATAACTTGTTACTTTGCAACTTAGGTGAAGGTGTTTGTTACTTCTAGAGAAAATGCTGCTCTAATTTTACTGTCACTGATTATGAAGATTATAACAACATTCTACCTACGAATGAGGGATGCACAAATGATCAGATTAGCATTGGGTCAGACTGGATCAGTTTACTGTACATCTGGAATATTCACAGAGTTTACAGTTCCTTTTACAGTAGTACAGTAGTAACAGTTTGGCATTTGGGATATATTTTTTTACCATGCTTTGAGGCAGGGTTTGCTGTCCCTAATTGCCTTACTGCCTGCAATCTTGTGATGATATCTTTTAGCCCCAGAAAATTATAAACACATGGCGTGCTGTCCCTAATTGTCTTGCCTAAAGCTCACTGTATCAGTGATAAAATTAGCTAGTAGATTATGCTTCTCTAACAGTAGATTTAATTGAATGTGCTTTTTAAAATGCACAATTTGGCATCATATTCTTAAAACATTTCATCTAGGGGGCAAATTCCCCTGGACCCCCTTTTTGGAAACATTCACTGATGGTGGCATGTGCCCTGCCACTTTTACAATCCTACTAATGCCCCTGGAGGTACCCTCTAACAGTATGAGGTGGAGTCTCAGCCTCAGTAGTACCTCTGCATCCACACAGTGTGCTTCCAACAACATGTGTCTGAGAGCACTGATCTGGGTCTGTATTACCACACACAGCCACC
This sequence comes from Neoceratodus forsteri, assembly GCA_016271365.2. Taxonomy (NCBI): domain Eukaryota; kingdom Metazoa; phylum Chordata; order Ceratodontiformes; family Ceratodontidae; genus Neoceratodus; species Neoceratodus forsteri. The sequence goes on along the minus strand of CM057453.1, from coordinate 1,573,415,044 downwards.
CTTCAAAATAACCTCGTCCAGTAGTTCATTTGCTACCAGAAGGCAGGGCTGTTGGCTAACTCTGCTCTCCTTCTGCAGTCACACATGACTTTTTCTACCCTCTGGCAGCTATTACTCATGTTGTGCCCCTCACGGAACCTCAAAGCCCCAACAAAGGCCACATCCATCATTTAAGTGAAGCCAGCTTGGTGTCGGGGCCCACTGGAGTACCTGGGTAGATCACTCTTACAATCATTATATAGTATTTCTTTTTCTTTCTCCCATTCAAGTGAATCTGTATATTTTATCCAAAAAACAGTCTGTTACTGTGTTCATGAATGTTATGTGCTGTGGTGTGTGTGCGTGTGGGGTGGGAGGCTTACAGCACTTGTTTTTTGTTGAGACTTTTTTTTTTCCTTTTTGCATAGTTGTGTTGATACTGACAACTGACTTCCTATAACAGAAATGATTAAAAATTAACTTGCCACAATGGGGAGAGCATTGCTGCCTGACTATAATGTGACTGATGTTATGGGAACGAGTGAACTCTCTTGCTCAGATTCGCAGTGGGATCCATATCTCTGTCTCCCTGCTTTGCTCACTTAGCTGGAAACTTAACGGTGCATATTATATTACTGAGAGGCACAGGCACCCCTGATTTTAGCCTGATTATGCAGAAACATAAGAAAATATGGTATGCCATTAAGAAAAAAAGGGAAAAACTTAATAAAAAACAAACTAATGCTGCTCCAGATATGTCTCTTAACTAACAAGCATTTGTCAATGCCGAATGTTTGCTTGCTGGCATTGGCATTGGTAGTGTAGAAGTTACAGAGCTGCATAATAGGAATGGCAGCGAAGTATTGAACTGAAGCCAACCCCACCACCACCCTGCAGAGAGTGGCAGGCATTGGGGTATGCCTTTGGGTCGTCAGGCATAACGACCATGCCATTTCACCACACCAACCCTGCAGACACTGACAAGTGTCATGGTGTCCTGGGGTCTTTGGCCCTTTGCACCCATTCCATCAGGAAATATGGTGAGATGGGTGCGGTGTAGGAGAATGGGGTGAAGTTTGGGCCCGAAGAGTCCGAGGCACACCTTGATGCCTCTCACTGGCTGCAGGGTGTGTGTGGGGGTGGAATGGTATGAGCACGACAGGCAAGAATCCCAAGTCACACCCTGATGCCTGTCATACTCTACAGGGTGGGGCGTTATGGTCGGAAACCCTAACGCCTCAGGCATTCATTGGTATTTTCACTCCAAATTTTCAACATGGTTTTTTGTGACCCCCACCTCATGAACAGTGGCAATATCAGTTTGTTAGCCGAAAACTGCTTTTGCACAGTGACTATGGCATTTGGCACCACAGGTGCAAAAACACATTCCGAACAGGATGTGAAAAATGACAGCGGTACTGTTCATGGGGAGGTGTAAAAAATGGCAATGTTGAAAATCTGCTATGAAAATCTTAAAAAAAATGGTGAAGTCACGAGCGTGCGTAGAAACTGTGTAACGCACACCCATAATGTAACTAGTTTGGGGATTTTTTTACAGTAGATTGTTAACACAGGCATTTTGGGACCTCCGATCATGAACAGTGTCAGTGTGAATTTCTTTATGTGTCCTGAACAATGATTTCCCATAGCGACCACGCATCTCTGCACTGAAAGTGTGAAAACACATTTCGGCCATTTTGTGGAAAATGACAGCTGTACTATTCATAAGGAGGTGTGGAAAAATGCCACTGGTGAAAATCTGGACTGAAAATATTACAAATTCATGAACCTACGAGGGTGCGTGGAAACTGCGCAATGCTCACTCGTAACACAGTCATTTTATGAGTTTTGTCACCAAATTTTCAACATAGCCATTTTAAGACCTCTGCTCATGACCAGTGTCAATGTGATTTTCTTAATCTGTCCCAAACATTGTTTCGCAAACCGACTGTACCATTGTGCTCTACATGTGCGGAAACACATTTTGGCGAGATGTAAAAATGGTAGCTGCATTGCTCATAAGGAAGCAAAATGGCACTGTTGAAAATCTGGTGTGCAAACATTACAAATTTGCAAACTTGCCAGCGTGCGTAGGAACTGCGCAACATGCACTCCTAAAACAGTCATTTTGGGAATTTTTCACCAAATTTTCAACATAGCCATTTAAACACCTCTGCTCATGACCAGTGTCACTGTGATTTTCTTAACATGTCCCATACATTGATTTTGCACACCGACTGCGCCATTGTGCACTACATGGACAGAAACACATTGTGGGCGAGATGTGAAAAATGACAACTGTACTGCTCATAAGGAGGTGTGGTAAAATGGCAATGTTGAAAATCTGGAGTGAAAATATTGAAAATTCGCGAACTTACCAGCGTGCGTAGGAACTGCGCAATGCACGCTCGTAAAACAGTCACTTTTAGGAACTTTTTCACCAAATTTTCAAAATAGCCATTTTAAGACCTCTGCTCATGAATAGTATCACTGTGATTTTCTTAATGTGTCCCGTACATTGATTTTGCACACCGACTGCGCCACTGTGCACTACGTGGGCGGAAACACGTTTTGGGTGAGATGTGAAAAATGACTGCTGTACTGCTCATAAGGAGGTGTGGTAAAATGGCAATGTTGAAAATCTGGAGTGAAAATATTGAAATTTCGCAAACTTACGAGTGTGCGTAGGAAATGTGCAACGCACGCTCGTAAAACAGTCATTTTAAGGAATTTTTTCACCAAATTTTCAACGTAGCCATTTCAAGACCTTTGGTCATGAACAGTGTCACTGTGATTTTCTTAATGTGTCCCGTACATTGATTTCGTACACCGACTGCGCCATTGTGCGCTACATGGGCAGAAACACATTTTGGGTGAGATGTGAAAAATGACAGCTGTACTGCTCCTAAGAAGGTGTGGCAAAATGGCAATGTTGAAAATTTGGAGTGAAAATACTGAAAATTCGCAAACTTATGAGCGTGCGTAGGAACTGCACAATGCACACTAGTAAAACAGTCATTTTAAGGAATTTTTCCACCAAATTTTCAACATAGGCTTTTTGAGAGCCCACCTTGTGAGCACTGGCAGTGTCATTACATTAATTGTTCCGGAAAGGTGATTTCGCACAGTGGCTGCAAAATCACCCTACGGGCCTGAGTAACGCCATGACAGTGCAAGAATTCATGAGGAGGGGTCCCAAAAACCCCATGTTGAAAATTTGGTGCAAAAATCCCAAAAAATGCCTGAGATATGCAACAAAGTTGAAAAAACCCTATCTATCCCATTATACAGCTTACCGGCATTTCCTCAGTTCGGTAGTCTTTGAAGAGTGCAGGCGTGTTCCCGGTCCACGAAGATCATCGCGCGGACTCTGGAGGTAAGTATGGGTGAGGGGTGTGGGGAGGCAGGGTGCGCAGTGGGTGGGTGCGGGTTGTGGGGGGCAGGGAGATTTGGGGACAGTTTTTCTTTACAGGTTTTTTTTTTTTTTAAAAGGCGCTTGGGGCGTTTGCCACGCTGGGGTGGGCTCCCAGTGTGGCAGAAGGAACGGCGTGGAGATGGAGCCGAAGTTGGGCAACCCCGTCGGCCGCATAGCATCTGTTGCCATGCTGGGGTGGGCTCCCAGCATGCACCTACTGGGGGAGACATTGAAGCGACAGGGATTGGGCACCCCGTCGGTGACAACTCAGAGGGAGAGAGACAGTGGAAACTGACCGGGGATTGACACCCGTCAGCCATTACATCATTGCCACACTGGGGTGGGCCCCCAGCGTAGCACCTGAATACTTTGGAGGGGCGTGGAGGCCGACGGGGGATTAGGCACCCCCATCGGCGTGCAGTGTGGAGGGGAGGAAGGTGCATGAGCGCGCGGTAATAACGGCATGTGTGTGTGTGGGGGGAGAGCTCTGCTCACTCAAGCGGAGCTCTCCCTTTCAACTGTATGCCACTGCATTTTTCAGCTGTCACAGACAGCTGGAGCACTGATTGGCACTCTGCGACCGCGCCTGCAAATACACTGACTGAACTGGAAGAGGCTGACACACCTCTGGAAAACTCGTATGATGGCACTATGTTTCTTGCACATGCGTGCAAGCAAACATAATAATGACTATCTCCTTGCAACTTCAAAGGGTTCCAGAAAACTCAAGAATTCACAAGGAAACACTCTTCATTGGCCAAGAGACATCACTGGAATGCTATTTATTTATACCGGGGGGGGGGCAGGGTTTCTTACTGCTGAGGAGTGGTGGTCACACTAACCACAACTGCACTGCCACCAACTATTGACACTTGTGTGGTTTTGTAGGCTCTATCATGACACCAGTTCAGGCCAAGAAGGGCACCTTCTGCTAGTGAGGAAAAAGAGGGTGATGCTCCCAGGTCTGGCGGTGCAAAAGAGTGTATTTTCATAGGAGCAGCCAGGGGGCAAGCACTGCTAGTGCAGTGGCAGTAAGTATACATTGTGACAGTATTTCACAGTTGTCAAAGAAGATGTGACTAAGGCTACGCATTCATTGTGTCAGTGCGCTATATGCCCCGGGAGGTACAGCTCGAACCTAACCACTGCATCAAGATAAACCAGCCGAGCTGATACATGAAAATGTGTCAGTATCCTTAACTGTGGTTCCCAGTCATGTGCCTATCAGCCCTGACTCTGGCGTCAGTGATCTAGCTCATCTAGTCAGCAGTAGTGGTGATGGTATTACTGAGTCAGATACTGGACAAGGTCTTTGGCCCCTGCTGCACTAACATCACCCCGTGCTTGGTCAAAAATGAGTCACTATGAAGCTGGGGTCCCTGGCCCATCCACTTTGAGAAGTGTTCAAGATCAGCATCCCCGGCTCCTGGTAAATGATGCCTTGGAGGCTCATAATCATAATCATGATCAGGGAGGGGCAGTGAATGTAGTCTACCTGGATTTCAGCAAGGCCTTCGACACCTTCCCGCAGAGGAGATGGCTAAATAAATTGGGGAGCCTGCGGGTGGGTCTTACGCTCATAAAGTTGGTTGGGAACTGGCTAAGGGACAGGAATCAGAGAGTGGTGGTAAATGGCATGAAATCTGAGGAGAGGAAGGTAACAAGAGGGATGCCACAGGGGTCACAGCTGGGGCCATTCCTATTCAATGTCTTCATTAGTGACATTGCAGAGTGTCTGGAGGGAAAGGTGTGCCTCTTCATAGATGACACCAAGATATGCAACAGAGTGGACACACCAGAGGGGGTGGAAAGAATGAGAAAGAACCTAAGCCTATTAGAGAAGTGGACAGGTGTCTGGCAGTTGAGTTTCAATGCTAAAAAGTGCAAGATCATGCACCTGGGTCACAGGACTCCAAATGGAGGAGTACAGGATAGGTGGGGAAATTCTGGCCACCACAAGTCAGGAAAGAGACCTGGGAGTTATCATATCTGATGACCTGAAGGTGGCCAGACAGCGAAAAGGTGGTGGAGAGAACAAACAGCATGTTGGGGTGCATAGGGAGGGGCATAACAAGCACAAGGAAAGAGGTGGTTATGCCACTGTACAGATCACTGGTGAGGCCTCAGCTGGAGTACTGTGTTCATTTCTGGAGACCACATCTCCAGAAGGACATTGACAAAATAGAGGCAGTCCAGAGAGGGGCAATGAAGATGGTACATGGACTGCACCAGAAGCCCTATGAGGAAAGACTTGAGGACCTTAATATCTATTCACTAGAGGAAAGAAGGGAGAGGGGAGATATGAGAGAGACTTTCAAGTACCTTAGGGAAATAAACAGGGTACAGGTGGAAAGCATATTTTAGAGAAAACTGCACAAGAAAAAAGGGGCATGATATAAGGCTGAAGGGTGGAAGGCTCAGGTGTAATGTTAGAAAGTACTTTTTCATGGAAAGGGTGGTGGAGCCATGGAACAGCCTTCCAGCAGAAGTGGTGGGTGCAAAAACAATACGAGGGTTCAAGAGTGCATGGGATAGACATAAGGGTACCCTGGAGATGTGCAAAGCAGGAGAACCGCAGATCAAATAGGATCTGGGGCTGCAGCAGTGAGTAAGGAAATGGACAGAATAGGTTGGGCATATGGTCCTTATCTACTGACAGCTTCTATGTTTCTATGTATAATGCAGGTCTTTCATGTCAGTAGATCACACTGTTGAAAGAAAGATGATGGCATTATGTCTGACTCAACAAAGTCCAGTGTTCCCCCATAATGCCCCCAAAAGGGCAAAATGAGATGAGATGCTACTATTTCATTTGCCTTTTATGCATAGCCATAGAAACATTTATTTATTTATTATGTCTAGGATTACAAGTAGTTGAGTCAAGGCTCTTTTACAAAGGTTCCACATCAGTTAAAAACATATTACATACAATACAATAGACAGAACAGTGAAACAATTAATGTAACAACAGTGCTAGTGATAAAGGACAGGTATGGAAAGAGCAAGGTTCAGTGGAAGAGAAAAAATGTGGGTAGTTAATTAGATCAGCAATAGTGAAAGAGAGAGAACATATTTAGAGGGCATATAACCACAAAATGGCCAGGTCAGAACACAAGGGGGTGGCACAGAGACAGGGAGGAGAAGAGGAGGGGAGGACATGGGTGCAGCTGGTGGCAATTGTCACACAATGATGGGAAAGGACTGAAGGAAGGAAGTGAGGGCAGGGTGAGGGATGGGGAGAGAGAGAATGAATGAGGAGAAAGAAAGGGCTGGGGAATCGGGGAGAAGGGGAGGTAGGGGATAGGGCAGATAGGAAGAGGGGAAGATGGGAGATAGGAAATGGGGGGGAAGGATAAGTGCTACAAGGGGGCAAAGAGAGGCTATAGCAGTGGTATGTATACCAGAGATGGGTAGTGGCACCACAGGAGCTGAGGGAAACTTGATAGGAGCCAGGAATTAAGCATAACATGAGTTGGAATTACGGCGGTGGAGGTCAAGAGCTAGGTGAGGCAGTCACAGGAGCATGAGGCAATGAGATGCAGCCAGAGCCTGGTTTTGAACATTCCTAGTGTTGAGGCTGAGGAGATGGTGTAGCTGAGACCATTCAGCCATAGAGGAGCCCTATAGGTGAAGGAGCGTTGGCCCTGTATAGTGCGACAGTGAGGAACTTGCAGATTCTGGGTTGTTGAACTCCTGGTGCTCTGTCATTTGGTGTTTTGATGTAACAAGGCAGTGACACCAGGGGGTGTGAGGCCAAGGTTGATTTTCTCTGCCATAGCACATGTGAGATACTTTATATGGTTGGAGAGTTGGAGCCATCTGGATTGTGCATAAAAGTCACAGGTATGGGTGAAGTGGTGGGCTCCAGTTGTAAGTCGGCATGCTTTGTTTAGGGCAGTTGATATATGTCTGAGAGTTGACATCATGGCAGAGCCATAGATAATGAGGCCAGAGTCAATAATTAAAACCACAGAGCTCTGGACGGCAATCTTCAGAACCTCTGGGGTGAGATGTTGCCTATGTCTGTATAGTAATCCAAGACGTGTGTTAGCAGCTTTGGCCACACTGTCAACATGAGCACCATAGGAGAGATTGGGGTCAAGCAGAAACCCAAGATACTTGAATGAGCAGACTTGTTCAAGGGTGGACCCCTGCATGGTGGAGATGGCAAGGGGGTGTTGCTTGTGCCGGTTGTGTGAACTGCAGAAAAGCAGAGACTCAGTTTTCTTGTGGCTGAGGATTAGTTTATGATTGGAGAACCATGCTTCAATGCCATTAAAACTGAGTTGAAGGCTGAGTTGTAGTGGTGCAGAGTCCTTGTGTGTGGAGAAGACAACTGCATCATCCACATACAGGATGATTTGTTCCGAGCAGGATTGTGGTAGGGAGTTTAAAAAAAGGCTGAAAAAGAGTGGGCCCAGTATGGATCCCTGAGGGACACCAGAGCGGACAGGCAAGGTATCTGAGAGAGCACTGGCAATTTTTACTCTTTGTGAGAGGTTATCAAGGTAGCTTTTGAACCAGAGGCAGAGTCTGGAGTGAGGCCAGCGTTGAGTAGTTGGTCAAACAGCAGCCGATAGTGGACCATGTCAAATGCTTTAAACAGGTCGATGAAGATTGCCCCAGTACGGAGGCCCTTGTCTAGGGAACTATGCACTGCTCCAATAAATTCAAGCAGGGCAGTGGTGGTATTGCATCCTTTTCTGAAACCGTGTTGTCGTGTGCCCAGAATATTGTATATGTCCAAATAGTTGATGAGCTATGTCCGTGACAATACGCTCAAGGGCCATGGATAGTGGTGGCAATATGGAGATCGGGTGATAGTTAGACTGGCAGGTCTTGTCGCCTCTTTTGTGGACCGGGGTCACAGTGGCAGTTTTCCATATTTCTGGGAATTTACTGCTGCTAAGAGAGAGGTTAAGAATTTTAGTTAAGGGACAGAGAACCTCATCAAGGGTGAGCAATAGCATCTTAAGGCCCAAGGTGTCACTACCGGTTCTGGATTTAGAGATGGCTGAGGCGATGTAGCGGCGTGCCTCACTCAACTTTACCTCTCTGAAGTAGAAATGTGGGTGGTTTGACTGAGCGCAGGGGGTGTTCAAGGAGATGTCGCTGTCTGTGAAGAAGTCAGGTGGGAGAACAGCACTGAGGTCAGTAAAAGCCGTATTGAAGGTGTCTGCGATGACCATAGGGTCATGGGTAGTGGACCCATCAACAATTAGCATGGCCGGTGGGGACTTTGATTGTTTCCCAGTAATGTCCTTGCTATTGTCCCAGAAAGCATGACCTTTCCCCCAGGTGTTGGTGACAGCATCCTTGTAATAGGAACTTTTCATAAGCCGAATGGATTTTGTGCAAGCATTCCGGGCATGTCTGAATTTTTGGATGCCAGATTGTTTGCCTGTGGCTTTAGCTACTGCCTAAAGATGGTCCCTAGATTTCAGCTGAGAAAGGAGCTCTGCAGTTATCCAAGGGTTACAGAGGGCTTTTGCTTTCCATTTTCAAGCAGGAGCAAAGAGGTCACAGGCCCTATCGAAGGCAGTGATGAAGTAGTTGACAGCTAGGTTAATATCCGTCACCTTGTAAATGGGCAGCCAGTCTTGCAGAGACAGGTGCTGTTTGAGATGGGTAAGTTGACCGTGGGGGAGGACTCTGCTGGTGATGATTTTAGGGGGTGGCTTAAGAAATTTATTGGACCATTCACAAATAACCGGGGAGTGGTCACTGAGAGAGTCCAGGAGAATGGAGGTACGAGAGATCCTGGTAGGGTGGTTGGTAAGAACCCAATCCAGCAGGGTACTGGTGCCGGTTTTGTAGTTTGTCCTAGTAGGTGTGGTAACCAACTGTGAGAGGTTGGCAGCTGCAAGGGCATCCTTATGAGCACTGACATCAGATGCAAGCCAGTTAATATTGAAGTCACCTTGTAGAATGAGTTCAGAGTCAGGAGGTTGGGAGCTGACAAAGTTAAGAACTTCGTTGAGTTGATGTCCTTGGTCCCCAGGTGGAATATACACAGAGACTATGGTGAGGGCTTTTTGATTGGGACCTAGGAGAATTTTAATAGGCAGGATCTGGACCGAGGAGACAGGCACGGGAATTGAAACAGGGTGCCCCAGGAGAGTGTCCTTGATGTAGATGGCACAACCACCTTCTCTTTTAGAGACATGGTCCAGTCTGAAAACATTATAGCCCTGTAAGGTGATTGCCAAATCAGGAACTTTTGGCATCAGCCATGTTTCAACTACAGCAAGGATGTCCAGATTATGTTGGCTTGTGAAGGCTTGGAATGCATCAAACTTTGGCAGTAGGCTGCATATATTAAGGGTTGCAATGGTAAGAGCCCCTTCCTTTTTCATGTAGCTAGCACAGCTGGAGCCAGGGTTCGGATGGACGTTGCCCAAGATTAGTAGGAGAAGAAGTAGCAGCTTCATAGAGGAAAGGTGTAATTCCATAAGTGATACTTTGTGTTTCCTTTTATTGTATGGGCAGCAGGCAGATTCCATGTGGCAGCCCCGATGACACGCAATGTGATACATTAGGGATAGGCTGGCATAGAAACCAAACTTGGTGGCGTTAAGAAGCAACCAGGTATTAATGAGTGGAGGCTCATGAGGAGGACAGGGCGAGTGGTGGAGCGTTTTCAAGGTACTACTGGTAGTGATTAAGTAGATAGTGGGGACGGGGTAGGGGTGGCAGGGGCCAGGGAGCGAGAAAAGGGGAGGCAGACAAGGAGGGAGAGAAGAGGAAGGAGCAGGGGGGAGAGAGTTCACATGGCAGGTAAAGGGGTGAAGGTAACAGGGAAAGGAAGTGAAATGAAAGCTGAGAGTGAACACGAACAGAGAGGAGAGAGAGAGAGAGAGAGAGGGTACGTCAGCAGCTGGGGGGATAGAGCAGGGTAAGGCTGGAGCTGTGCAGGACAAAAGGAAGGAAAGTAGGCAAGCAAGTGTAGTGGGCCAATAGGGAAGACCAGCTGGTTAAAGAGGGCGGAGTGTGAGGTGAGGGGGCGGAGCTAGGGCATATTTAATTGAGGTGGGGTGGCTGGGGGGTGGGTGCAAAATTTCAGCAAAACTCTATGTAATTCAATGGGTACAGAGCCCAGCGAGCAGAGCAAGGTAGAGAGAGTGGAGGAGCCAATCGGGGCAGAACAAGCAGCAGGTGTCCAATCAGGGAGCGAGGTAGCGAGCGCTGGCCCAATGGCAGCTACACTCAGCTTCCTCGACCCAAGGCAGAAATCTTACCCAGCAGTGCTGGAGCTTCAAAGCAGGCAGAAGTGGCGGCTTGTGCAGCTGGTTTCAGGAGCCGCAGCCACTCCAAGTAGGGACCCAGTGGCCTGGTCAAGGACTGGAATCTAAGGGGGAGAAGGAGGAGAAGCGTTAGCTTAAGAAGGGGACTGAAACAAAGGCAGAAGATGCCAAGAAAATAAATCGGTAGGCATGTAAGGCAGAGCAAGGGAAATGGATTATAGCAGCACTTAAATTACGGGGGGGGGGGGGAGAGGTCCAAACAAAGGAATTTGCTAGACCTCGCACCAGAAGAGAAAAGGTGGAAGACAACAGAAAGCTAGTGGCATAGGGCAGAAAACAACAATTAACAGAGACTGGGGGAGGGGGCACGAGCGAGAGTGAGAGGACAGAGAAAGAATAGCAGTGGAAGGAAGTTCACAGAATTCAATCACAGCTTTACAACAGTATAAGCATTTCCCTTAAAAAACTCTGACTAGAAACAGTACAGTAGGCTAATGAACACTTAATGCAAAATTTCGGCAAAACTCTATGTAATTCAATGGGCGCAGAGCCCAGTGAGCACAGCAAGGTGCAGAGAGTAGAGGAGTCAATCAGGGGCAGAGCAAGCAGCAGGAGTCCAATCAGGGAGCGAGGTAGAGAGCACTTGTCCAATGGCAGTTACACTCGGCTTCCCCGACCCGAGGCAGAAATCTTATCCAGCAGTGCTGGAGCTCCAACGCGGGCAGAAGTGGTGGCTTGTGCAGCTGGCTTCAGGAGCCGTAGCCACTCCAAGTAGGGACCCGGCATCCCGGTCAAAGGCTGGAATCTAAGGGGGAGAAGGAGGAGAAGCGTTAGCTTAAGAAGGGGACTGAAACAAAGGCAGAAGGCTCTGAGAAAATAAATCGGGGCGCAAGGGCAGAGCAAGGAAATGGATTGTAGCAGCACTTAAATTATGGGGGGAGGCGGCATGTCCAAACAAAGGAATTTTCTAGACCTGGCGCCAGGAGAGAAGAGGTGGAAGACAACAGAAAGCTAGTGGCACAGGGCAGAAAACAACAATTTACAGAGACGGGGTGACAGGAGTGAGAGCGTAGAGGACAGAGAAAGAATAGCAGTGGAAGGAAGTTCACAGAATTCAATCACAGTTTTATAACAGTATAAGCATTTCTCCTAAAAAACTCCAATTAGAAACAGTACAGTAGGCTAATGAACACTTAAGGCAAAATTTTGGCAAAACTCTACGTAATTCAATGGGAGCAGAGCCCAGTGAGCACAGCAAGGTGCAGAGAGTAGAGGAGCCAATCAGGGGCAGAGCAAGCGGCAGGAGTCCAATCAGGGAGTGAGGTAGTGAACGCTTGTCCAATGGCAGCTACACTCGGATTCCCCGACCCGAGGCAGAAATCTTATCCAGCAGTACTGGAGCTCCAAAGCTGGCAGAAGTGGTGACTTGTGCAGCTGGCTTCAGGAGCTGCGGCCGCTCCAAGTAGGGACCTGGCGGCCCAGTCAAGGGCTGGAATCCTGCGGTGCTGGAGCTCCAAAGCAGGCAGAAAAATGGCAGCTTGTGCGGCTGGCTTCAGGAGCCGCAACCGCTCCAAGTAGGGACCCAGCAGCCTGGTCAAGGGCTGGAATCCAGCGGTGCTGGAACTCCAAAGAGGGCAGAAGTGGTGGCTTGTGCAGCAGGCTTCAGGAGCCACGGCCACTCCAAGTAGGGACCCGATGGCCCTTTGTAGAAACACCAAGTCTCCCACCAGCCTCTTAATTGTCTCACATTTATAAAGTGCAGACTGAAAAGATATTCTTAAATGCGAGAACAGCAGAACCTCAGCTCATATCAGCGAGGTACATATAAAAAGCATTTGTCAATGCTGAATGTTTGCTTGCTGAAACACAGAAACATAGAATCTGATGGCAGATAAGGACCGCTTGGCCCACCTAGTCTGCCCATTTCCCTAACGGATAAGCTGCAGATCCTAGTTAACCAACAGCCTGGTATTAGCACTGGAAATGCAGGAGTTAGACAGATGCAGAATAGGAATGGCAATGAAGTATTGAACTTCACGCCAACCCCACCTCCACCCTGCGGAGACGGACAGGCACTGGGGTATGCGTTTAGGTCATCACCCATAACATTCATGCCATTTCACCTCACCCTATCCTGCAGACACCGACAAGTGTTGAGGTGTGCCTTGGGGTGTTCAGCTTTACAGTCACCCCACTCCATAAGGACATACGCTGAAATGGGTACAATATAGGAGAATGGTGCGAACTCTGGGGCTGAAGAGTCCAAGGCACAGCTCAATGCCTGTCACTGGCTGCAGGGTGGGGGTGGGGTGGAATGGCATTAGCATTATAGTCGTCAATCCACAGACACACTCCTGATGCCTGTCAGTCTGTACAGGGTGGAACGTTATGGTTAGAAACCCTAAAGCCTGAGCGTTTGTTGGTATTTGCACTACAAATTTTCAACATAGCCTTTTTGTGACCCCCCCCCCCACCTCATGAACGCATTTGGGATCTCTTCTCATGAACAGTGGCATGGTGATTTTGTTAATGTGGCCTGAACTTTGAGTTCCCACAGCGACTGTGCCATTATGCGCCAGATGTACGAAAACACAGATAGGGCAAGATGTGAAGAATGACAGCTGTACCATTCATAGGGAGGTGTGAAGAAATGGCAATGTTAAAAATCCATAGTGAAAATATTAAAAATGCTCCAACTTCTGAGTGTACTGGAAACTGCGCAACGCATGCACGTAACACAGTCATTTAGTGGAATTATTTCACCAGATTTTCAACATAGGTATTTTGTGACCTCTACTCATGAAAACTGTCACTAAGATTTTCTTAATCTGTCTCGAACATTGATTGTCAGAGGGAGATTCCCCGGAAAAATAAGACACATACAACTTCTTGGTGGGTGCTCGACTGGCAATTAATTTATTTATATATATACATCACATTATCTCTTTACTTTGCCACTTTTTAAATTTTACATATTTAACAAACATTGCTTCAACTTTCCCCACGTTACCCATCATAAGGTCCGACAATTAATATTCTGTTCAAACACATCGTTCAATTGTCTTTTATGAATGTCTCTGGTTCTCCTGTCATCTTCTGTCGTCTTCTCAGGGTCCAGACATTTGTAAAGCCTGATACCCCTTCTTCCACTTTTTCTTGAACAGCTTGTTGCCTGTTGCCTTCTTGGGGTCCGGACACTTGAACACCCCAATACCCCTTCTCCTTTTCCCATTGCTGCACTCTCCTTGGGTCCGGTTGCCGACAGCAACTGGCCCCCCCCTTTAATCGTACGCCTCCTTTTCTGTCTGCCTCCACATCCGGAAGTCTGCGCCAGGCCTGTAGATCTTACCTGCCCCCCCTTTTCAACCCCTAAATTTTTATCCCCCCCCAAATTCTCCCTCAATCACAGACCTTTTGGAGACCCTTTCTTCATTCTCTGTCCTGTTACCCTCTTGCGGCAACCCTTTTCCTGCACATCCTGTTTCCCCTAGAGTGGCGTCTCTTTACTGTTTTTCTTGTTGGCCCATACTGCTAACCCGTGTCAACCGGGGCTTACTTCCCCATTTCCTGTCACCCTCTTATGGTGACCCAGTATCCTTTTCCTCCTGCCTGCGTCCTTACTCCCCGATAACCAACCTGCCAGGTGGGTGGGTGGGTGCTAAATTCAGTTCCCAGCAAAAAGAGGGAGAACCCCTCCTCTGCTGGCACCTAAATACCCCCTAGGCCACTCCCCCTTTCCCACCCCATCCAATCATTACCTGCTTACCTGTCCTGTCATATTTGTCATCGAGGGATGACATCATGACCCCCTCCCCCTTTCCTGAGACTACCTTCCTACCATCCCCCGACCTCAACCTGAGTCTACCTCCCACCCCCTAGCCATTCCTGACCCCTGTGCCTTCTTTCCTAGGGGAATCCCCTGACAATTTAGGTTGTCCTTTAGGGGCAACCGCACTTGTCAGAGGGAGATTCCCTGGAAAAATAAGGCACATACAACTTCTTGGTGGGTGCTCGACTGGCAATTAATTTATTTATACATATACATCACATTATCCTCTTTACTTTGCCACTTTTTAAATTTTACATATTTAACAAACATTGCCTCGACTTTCCCCATGTTACCCATCATAAGGTCCAACAATTAATATTCTGTTCAAACACATCGTTCAATTGTCTTTTATAAATGTCTCTGGTTCTCCTGTCATCTTCTGTCATCTTCTCGGGGTCCAGACATTTGTAAGGCCTGATACCCCTTCTTCCACTTTTTCTTGAACAGTCTGTTGTCTGTCACATTCTTGGGGTCTGGATGCTTGAACAGCCCAGTACACCTTCCGCTTTTCCCACTGCTGCACTCTCCTTATATCCGGTTGCCAATGGCAACTGGCCCCCCCTTTAATTGTACGCCTCCTTTTCCATCTGCCTCCACGTCCAGACATCTGCACCCGGTCCGTGGATCTTACCTGCCCCCCCCCCCTTTTCAACACCCCCATTTTTATTTTTCCAAAAAAATTCCACTAGCCCCTCTCCGGCTTAGGCGATAGAATGATGGGTTTCCTGTCTTCCCTTCTTTTTCCCCAATTTCCACAATATCTCCCATCACATATGATGACATCCCTACTGTCGAAAGGTGCACCCCATCTGGTCTGTACATCCCTGGCTTGGTAAATGATATGTCTTTATGAGCTATGTATGTTCTCTTGACCCCCCTTTAACCATTGCTGCCACCTGCCTGTTAATCCTCTTCCTCACCCGCTCCACCCCTTTTGTGTCCCTGGCCTGCCGCCAAACCATCCTAGGTGCTATTTCTGACCACGCTATCCTCACCTGTGGCCAACCCTGTTGAATTACCCCTAGATCCCTTAACATCTCCTTGCACAAGAATCCCCATGGTCAATCTCCCAGGTCATTACCCCCCAAATGTATTATCAGCAGGTCTGGCTGTGGCCACTTTAGCTTCGACTCCTCCAAGGTTGGCATGAACTGTGACCATCTCATGCCCTGGACCCCTCTCCAATAAACCATCACTTGGTCGGGGTTCTGTCCTAGTTGTTTTCCTCTTGATGGATGGCAGCCCACTTCACTGCCCAATAAATGTAGGAGTGCTCGAGGATCCAACTCCGCCTGCTCCTTCCCTGACCTGTGGAAGACAGAAAACCTCATGTTATACCAGTTTCCTCACATACCTCTTATAGCAATTAGACCGCCACCTTCCAACTTTCTTAATTTCTTCCTCCGACACCCCTGTCACTGCCAGCATTGATGCAACTCCAATTCTAAATGAATGAGCGGAATAACTCTGAGGGTTCTCTCCCAAGTGTGCCATTCCCTTCTTTAGCAACCCCATTACTTGGAAACACATAACTGGCTTGCCATCACTATGTGTGAAGAACCAACGGCCCCCCTTTTGCCTCCTCCCCTTGTATTTCCACAGAGAGGAGACTAGGCATGTCACCTCCATCTCTTGTCTTCCCAATACGATCTATGTCCCATCCCCGTCTGATCAGTCTTAGAACGCCTCAGCCAAATTGTCACCCTCTCTTGTTCCCAGCATATTTCCTTTTCCTACAAACCTCCTATCTCATCCCTTTTGTTGCCCACCACTACTTCGTTGACCCAGAATACACCTTTTGCCATCACTGTAAAAATGGCCCTAAATAAGCAGGCTTTGAAGTCTGACATACATATCTCCCCCAGAGCCCCTACTAGTTCTTCAAGTTTTTGTCCTGCCATGGGTTTTCTCAAGTCTGTCTTTCCTCCTTTTAACCACTGTCACCCCATCGACATGCGCAGAACCACTTTAAACTTATTCGATTCGGCCCACCCTTTCGTGCTGCAAGCCCATTCTATCCCAGCTAACTGTACCCCCATTGTCCCACTAGCCATTCCCGCTTCCAATTTTTTAACCATGTATTTTGTTATTTGGTCCTGTGAAACTGGCTCACTTACCTTGAACCCTTCCTGCTCTCGGAACTCCTGAAATGCCTCCAATCCCCTTCGAATGCCCTCTGCATGTTGGCAGACCAGAAGCTCCTGTATAGCATCCGGGCTCCTTCCAGCCAATTTCCCACATCCCTCTGATACCTGCATTCTTTGTGCAGCTGCTTGTGGCGCCATGCACCTGAACCTCTCCAGGCGTAAACAGAAAAGGCTGTCAGCTATGTCATTTTTTACTCCCTCAATATGCTTAGCTTTAAACGACATATTTAGTCTTAATCCCCACAGCACTAGTTGTCTCAAAACCCTGTTTGCTGAGGCCGAGTGCCCTCCCTGCCAATTGATAACCTCTACCACAGCTCTACTGTCACACCAGAACATAATCTTCCTGTTCCTTAGCTGCTCCCCCACATCAGCACCGCCAACCATATGGGAAACATCTCCAGCGGTGTTATGTTCTTCAATAGCCCCCTTTCTCTCCAAGATTCTGGCCATGCTTCTGAAATCTATTTCCCCAAAAAATATGCCCCCGTGCCAGTAGAACTGGATGCATCCATGTATGGGTCCAAATCATTCTTCCCTAGCCGCTCCTTCTGCCAGAACGTGACCTCATTGTAATCTATTAAGAATTGCTGCCACACCTCCAGATCCTACCTCATCTCTTGTGCAATGTCCACCCAAAGGCGTGGCAGTTTGGGCCCCCCCCCACGGTTGCCCTGGCTGATCTCCTGGTGAAAACCCTCCCAGGTGCCACTGCCCTGCACGCAAAATTCAAATGCCCCAACAGTCACTGTACCTGACCCAAAGGGACTCTCCTCCTCTTCTTGACCTCCTGTAATAGTCCCCTGAGTCAGGCCACCTTCTATTGGGGTAACCTGAAAAACTGCTCCTCTGCATCTACCTCGATCCCCAAGAATTCCAGCTTCCTAGCTGTACCTTCCGTCTTCCCCTCTGCAAGTGGTACCCCATCTTCCTGCACATGTCCTGAAAATCTAGAAGCATTGACTTTGTCTCCTCTCTGCTCTCTCCCACCAGCAGGAAATCATCTAAGTAATGTACTACCACCTTGTGCCCATATTTTGCCCCAAATGCCCATTGCATCCAAGTGCTAAATGCCTTGAACTTCACACAGGCTGTGGAACAGCCCATTGGCATTGCCTTGTCAAAATTAAAGAACCCTTGGAAGTGAAATCCCAACAGGTCCCAATCTTCCTTCCTGACTGGTAGTAACCGAAAAGCCGACTCAATGTCGGTCTTTGCTAGCCATGCCCCTTCCTTTGCTCTAATCTTTTCCACTGCCTACTCCAATGTTGTATAAGAAACTGCACTACATTCCCCAGGGATGTGATCATTCACTGACGCCCCCTCTGGATATGACAGGTGATGGATTAGCCTAAACTCCCCCTATTTCTTCTTGGGCATCAGCACCAATGGTGAAACCCGCAGATTGGGTAATGGTGGGGTCTGAAATGGACCCTCTATCCTCCCGGCCTCAGCTTCTTTCCTTTTTTTCCTTTTGTAATTCCTCTTTCCCTTTTAGTGAGGCCAAGTTCTTGGCTCTCATGCTCCTTCTCGTCCCTTGATACTCCAAACTAAAGCCCCTTTCTAACCCTTCCACTAGCATCTTCCCTGCCCTCCCATCTGGGTATCTTTTTATCCATTCTTTAACCACCCCCACCCTGATTAGAGTCTTAGCTAACCCAACCCCCCCACTGTTGCCTGCCCTTCCCTCATTGACTCCCCAAGCCACCTGACCCATACCCCCCTTCTCCCTTGGAATCCCCTCCTCCTCCCATTTTGGTAACCCCCTTGCTCCCCAAATGGCTGCCCGTTACCCCTGCCGTTTGTTCTCTCCCCCATTGCTCTGCAATGTGTCACTGATGTCGCCAGCGCACTGGACAGACGTTGTCTGAACATGCAATTGGTCCAAGAACATGATGCTTTGTTGAATCCCCAGCATGTTTTCATCTACTGTCCACTGCCCCATTGTCTATTCCTTCCACTAATCCCCCTCAGTATCCTGACAGATTCCTCACCCATAATTGGAATACCTGAATCTCACATCAATCTCTCCTGGCCATCATCCTCCGCCTGAAAGCTTCACTGTATTTTATCCACCTCAGGCCCATCTTTGCTTTACAGACCTTTACCATGGTGGCATATGTGAGCAGTGGAATGGCCAACTCCAGCTTCTTTTCTAGTAGAATGGCGCTGAATATGGAAAACCCCGCCTGCTATGTTTCTATGCTTTTTCCTGTATAATTTTTATCTTCCAGCTTGTTTCCTGCTATCACTAATGCCACCACCATCTCGGAGTTACCCACCCGTTTTTTTTTGTGCATACCTCTTTGAAGACTATTTGTCTACCAATGCGAATATGTCCATGTATTCGCCCTTCCATATCTTCTCTTTAATAGTTAAAGGTACATGATCCCCCAGTGTCATGTCTGGTATCCCTTCGTTACCCACTCTGGTTTTTGTGTTCCCTTTCTCCCCAGCTGCCTTCAGTTCCTCCAATGCCCTTTCCATTTTCTCTATCCTCTTCTCCCCATATCTCCCAGCATACCTGATAAATATTCAGTCAGATCCCCCTCCGGGTTCTGATCTCCCATATCCTTACCACCTGTGCCCTCTTTGGCATCCAATTCCTGTGCCTGTTCCTGTGCCGGCACCTCCCGTGGCGTCCTTTTTTCAGCTGGGCTCTTCCTGGAACCCCCCATTGGTGACTTCCGCATTCCTGCTGCTTCGGTCACCTCATTCCATTTTGCTGCCTCTCTCAACTTGTTCACCTTCTCCACTAAACTTTTTTCCTTGCCCTTCCTTGTTTTTCACCTTCACAGCCTCTTCTGCCGCCTCCTTCTTCCGTGCCATCTGCAGCATCTTGTTGATCTTTTGCATCATTTCTGCCGCCTGTTCCATCATCTGGACGCTTGTAATTTCTCAGTTTCCTGCCATTCTGAATAAGTAAATACTTGGGGAGATATATAACAAAAACGTGGTTACCCTCTGTCCTAGCGTCCCCCATGCCCGTTGCTTTTCCGGTCTTTACTGTGTCATATTTTCTCCATGAACTTCCCCTCTCCCAATCTGTATTGTCTTTAGCAGCTCATTCCCTTGTATTATTCCCTTAATAATTTTTTTTAACCGTTACTGTCCCCTGACATGCTTGTTGTCTATTTACTTATTTATTTATTTATTATTATTAATACATTTTTCTTTTTTTTATGTTAACTCTCCCCAATCACTGTACACAGTAGTGTAATATTGTGAGCCCCTTTTTTTTTTTTTAAATTCCAATGCACAGCATCAGCCAACAGGCCTGTGTGGCATAATCCCATATTACCTTCCAGGCTGACTGCAAAGAAAAATTCAATTTTGGGGCCAGCTAAACCCATGCACCGCCTTTTCCCCTTTAACTGCTGCTGTCTGAGCCTTGCTGTCTTGTTCTTCCTGCCTATAAACCGCGACCATCAACCATTACCAGAGACACAAATGATATGTCCCCTCCATACCCCCAGACCACCCCCCCTTTTTCATCCCCATCCAATCCTTACCTGCTTACCTGTCCTGTCATATCTGTCATTGAGGGATGACATCAGGACCCCTTCCCCCTTGCCTCATGCCTTACCTTTCTACCACCCCCCACCTCAACTGAGCTTTCCTCCCTCCCCCAGCCATTCTTGTCCCCCTGTGCCTTCTTTCCCAGGGACTCCCCTGACAATTTAAGTTGTCCTTTAGGGGCAACCGCACTTTCCCACAGCAACCGCACTATTCTGCGCCAGATGTGTAAATGCATATTTCAGCCAGGATGTGAAAAATGACAGCTGTACTCTTCATAAGGAGATGTGGAAAAATGCTAATGTTGAAAATCTGGAGTGAAAATATTACAAATTCGCAAAGTTACGAGTGTGCATGGAAACTGCGCAACGCATGCTCGTGACACATTTTTTGAATTTTTTTCACCAAATTTGCAACATAGGCTTTTTGAGAGCCCACCTCATGAACAGTGGCACTGTCGTGTTGTTAATTGGTCCCAAAAGGTGATCCCACGCAGTGACCGCGAAATCACCTTTTGGGACTGAAAAATGCCATGACAGTGACTGAACTCATGAGGGGGGTTCCCAATAACCACATGTTAAAAATGTGGTGCCAAAATTCCCCAAAATGCCTGAGATATGCACCAAAGTTGAAAAAAAAAACTATTTATGCCATTATACAGCTTACCAGCATTTCTTCAGTTCACGGTCGGCTTTGAAGAGTGCAGGCGTGTTCCCAGTCCACCGAAGATAGTGGCGCTGGGCACGAGGTAAGTATAGGGGTGAGGGGTGTGGGGAGATGGGGTATGCAAAGAGTGTGCGCGGGTTGGGGGAGAGGCTCGTTTTACAGCTTAAAAAAAAAATACGGACAATGCATGTTAGTTTTCTAGTTTTGCAGGTGTGTTTGGTACACTGGGGTGGGCTCCCAGTGGACCACCAGCATTTGTGAGGAGCGGGACCGAAGCCGACGGGACTGGGCCCCCCTTCGGGACAGAAAAGAGTGGGGGTGCATGATGCCGAGGGGGATTGGGCACCCCCTCAGCACAGGCATGAAATCACTGGGGAGCCATTATACTGACAGGGAGTGGGCTCCCCGTCGGCAACTGGAACTGGGAAGGGGGGACTGAAGCCGATGGGATTGCATCCCCTGTCAACATAGAAACATGTGGGGGGGTGCATGATGCCAAGGGGGATTGGGCACCCCTCGACACACAACTGAAATTGGGGGGACATTATGCCGATGGGGAGTGTGCTCCCCCGTCAGCAAATGAACTGTGCCGGGGACATGCAGACAGGGGGATTGGGCACCCCCGTTGTCTTTCATCGGGCTCTGAGGCAGCGCCATAGAGACACCATGTTCCTGGAAATGTTACATTAGGCAAGGTACCGCCCTGCAATAACGGGTCACTCCCTCATTGCAGCGGAATGGCTGATGCTGCAGTGACGAGGCAGTCCCTGACTGCAGAGGCAAAATCGTTACAAGTTGGTGTCACTTCTGCAGAACCAGTGTCATCAGGACACTGGGCCTTTATTGGTTGAGCACCGCACCTCCACAACCTGCTTCTCTTCTAAGCTGCCACATAATGTTTCTTGCACATGCACACAAGCAAACATAAAAATGAATATATTGGTCTTACACCTGGTAACCTGAGGGTTACTATAAAGTGGAGGTTAGGCTTTTTCAAATGTCAGCTGATGTTTAACGAAGTACTCCTACATTATAAGAGAAGAAATTAGTTAGATAAAGATAAGAAAACAAAGCTTGATTACAGGCCCTTTGGGGGCATACTGGACTTTGTTGATTCATATTAGCCACTCACCAGGAGCACCATAAGTATCACAACACTGATTTAGGAAGCCAGGGTTGCACAGATCACACCTTGAATTTTTAAATGGCAGCAAGTACCTTCCCATACACATTTTCATGCACTGTTCTCAAAATCTATCAGGTGTGGGAAATACAGTTGGCAGGCTACTGGCACATGTGATTGGTGGTATTTTCCACTGTAATTCCAATGGATGAACATTAAGAACCGATTCTGAATCATGTCTACATTAGGGCTGCAAGTTCAGTTCAACCTAGCTGCTGAAAAGGTAGAATCAATGATGTTCGCATGAGATCGCACACCGACGAACATTTTATGAAAAGTAGTGAACTTTGGTTCGCCGATATGAAGACTGACAGTCTGAAAAACATGTGACTCTGCTCCGTGTTCTTACCCATCAAGAAGAAATGATCTGTGATGCTGGAATGAGTCAGTGAAAGGAGAGAGAGAGATGGTACATGCATAAATGATATGCTACACATTGATAGGATGAGGATGAGTACATTACTTTGTCAGTGATTGACTTTAGCTGCTGCACACATCAATATGAAGTTAACTGATTTGCAGGTTCATCTAAGAACCCATGTGATGCACTAGCTGTATCATCTTTTTCACTCAGCATTCAGTCTCAAGGGCAGCATGGTCGAGCGTGTTTCTGTCTCTGCAATCTGACTGCTGCAATTATTCAGAAACTGAGTTTCTAGTTCAGTTGATTTGTTATGCAAAGAAAAAAATCCTCAGCAACAGTACAGAGAGTTTTGTGTATGGGAGGGTAATTGTTTATATCAGATTTTGACCTGGGCATCTGAGACGTCTACTTGCCATGCGGCGCAACGCCCGTTTGTTTTTCTTAGGCAAACCTTAATTTATTGTTCAAATGAGCTATCATTTCTCTTCTGGTGTTGCAGTAGCAACACATCGTTTTAAACAATCTGCCTGCTAGCCAGCCTCCCCCTGAAAATCGTAAAATAAATGCTTGGAAAAAAAATCTTACTCTGAACTAATCACTAGTGCTGATCTGCATCAGCATTCTGCACTCTCCTGCTACGTACTGAGAAGTACATTTTATTTTGGCAGATCAGAAAGACTCCTAGAGCTTGCTCACATTTTCTTTTTTGTGCACTGTCCCAGACTATTAAATCTGGGTTTCAGGTTGCAAAATAAATACCACAGTTTGTCAGCTTAGCTAAGAACAGACCAGAGGCAGGTGGAGGAAAGTGCAAACAGTAATGTTAGTGTCCGTAAAATTTGCATATGTTTGTAGAGCTACTGGACTACTATTATATAAAGTACATTGGCACACACAGTCCTGCCTGTAATTAGGAACTACAGTATGTTTGAATGAACTGATGGTTTGCATTGCAGAATTCTCCTGTTTGCAGTTCCTGTACTGTTGTGTACCTATTACCTTGTTGCTTTGCTTCTGGGATTGTGACACAATTTTCTGCTGACTGAAGGAAGCAAGGGCCAAGGCCATGGGGTTGGGGAGAGATGCCCCATATCCATGGAGATGGCAAAAGGGCTGAGGCAGGGTGGATGAGGGCCAGGGGGTTGGACAAGGCCCAGGGGGCTTTTAAAAATGTGGCAACACATTACTGCTTTGTTCCCTTTTCTCTACCTGTTCATACCAGGAAGACAGCCTGAATCCAGATGTGCCCCATTATGGGGGCAGTGTTCAGAGCAGGACCCTGGTTTCTATATACCATCCCTGTTCATAAGTGATAACAAGGCAGTTTGGGGCAGGACTTGTGCCAGGGTATCCTTTGCAATGGGACACCCAGATGCACATTTTGCCTCAGCCTGCACTGTTGCCACTCACACTCAGCATGGCATAATGAAACCACAGTCTCATTTTGGACAATACGCTTCTACTCCCCACCCACATGACAGGCTGCATCGGGCTAGCTTAGTTTGGACATTTAGGCAGGGGGAGCGCAGGATGGGTGCACACAGCTATTTCTTCTAAGGACTGGGCCAATTAATTTTTCTAATAATCCAGCAGCCCCTTGGGGAACCAAAAGGAAGTGATAGGAGGACACAGGATGAAAGCTGAGTCTCTCCCCACCCCACCCCGATGCAGAAAGTAGGTGTACTGTACACAATTCTGCTGTGTTGTGCATACAAAGACTTCATTCTGGTAAGGGAAGGGGTGCATTTGGGTAGGGTAAGGGTTTTCGATGTGCTGTGTGGCTTGGACCAGGTACAACCAGGTTCTACCTGGTAGAACCAGGTAGAACGCTTGTATCTTGTACTGTTTGGCACGAATCAGGTAGAACTTGGTAGAACTTTTTCAGGTTCTACCCATAAAGTTCGCAGGGTAGAACTTTTAGAGGTTCGCACAGCCCTAGCCTACATGTCCTTTACATTGCATTGGTGTGAGGAAAGTTCAGGTTCTGGGTGCTGGCATTGAAGCAGCAGGTGGCTCTGCCCCAGGAATCGTCCATGTCCAATACCCTCAGATTTAAAAAAAAAATAAAAAATCATCATGCGATGTAGTCTCTGTGTGACCAAGGAGAGCTGGCTGACTGCCCCCTTCCCTCAGCAGCAACATGGGACTTTTTCTACTCTCAGGGATCTACTGCACCTGTAACTCTCTGCAGGGTAGCTCACAGCCCAGACACCAACCAGTGCAACAGAGGTGGTTGGTCCTGCAAAAGTATCTGGGGAAGTCATTCTTACAGCTGCTGGTGCAACTTGTTGGGGGGCACAGTTTTACACAGGACACTGAAGGAGGCTGACACTGCTGCTAAATGTACAGAACCTCTGCCACTACTACTGTCTTGATAACACTCGATTATCATCAAAAATGGCGTGTTTACTCTACCCTCTTCCTCCTGGCCACGTGCCTGCTCACTCCAGTGTCTTGCATAGTTTCAATAAAGCAGGCATGCTGTGCTGGGGAGCAACTCAGAGGTACCGTAGATGGATTCAGGCATCTATTTTTAACTCCGTTTATATTATGACCCTGTTTTTGTACTGCACTAGTGAATGTTTATTCCATGCCTGTCATGTTCTTTGCACTCACTTGCCAACTTTCTACTGAATGGAATGTTTATTTTGACCTACAGTACTGGTCACTTTTGCTTCTACAGATTAACTTGCATGGCTCCAACTATTTATATATTAACTTTTATTTGGGAATTCTGGGACTGTAAAATTTCTCGTGCCCCCCAACCCCCGTAATCTGTGTCTGTCTGTCCCTCTCTCCTGTGGATGTGGACGGCAAAGATTTATTTTGCCAGCCTGTCCTTGCCCTGTACACTCAGCCACACTGAAGCCAGGGGAAAAAACCTTTTATTTTGGATTTCTGAGACTGTTAAATTTCTCATCCCCCCGTCAATAGTCTCCCCGGATCTGGATGGCACAAGTCAAAGATTTATTTTGTCAGCCTGTACTTGCCCTGTACACTTAGCCACACTGAAGCCAGGAAAAAACTTTTATTTGGGATTTCTAGGACTGTTAAATTTCTCGTGCCCCCACCCCCTTCATAGTCTCTCTCTCTCTCTCTCTCTCTCTCCCTCCCTCTGGATCTGGATGGCACAAGTCAGATTTATTTTGCTAGCCTGCCCTTGCCCTGTACACACAGCCACACTGAAGCCAGGAAAACAACTTTTATTTTGGATTTCTGAGACTGTTAAATTTCTCATCCCCCGTCAATAGTCTCTCTCTCCCTCTGGATCTGGATGGCACAAGTCAAAGATTTATTTTGCCAGCCTGTCCTTGCCCTGTACACACAGATACACTGAAGCCAGGAAAAAAACTTATTTGGGATTTCTGGGACTGTTAAATTTCTCGTGCCCCCCCCCCCAGTCTCTCTTTCTCCTTTGGCTCTGGGTGGCACAAGTCAAACAAGAATGGACTTTGTGGGAAAGATACATCTGAAGCCCAAAGCAGGATCCACAGTTTGGACTCATTGCTGATTTTTAACTTGAACTTTTTTCATTGCATAACCTATTGGCAGTGAGAGTGCCTATAAAAGTTTTTAAACTAAATAAATTATGTATGCTCGTTGCCAAGGTCAAGTGTGAGAGATTGACTCTAGCTTGAACTATTTCTCCGGTTCACTTCCAGAAGAGATGGGAGCTCCAGTGGATTTTTATATAAACTAACTGAGAGACTCAAGTAACTGCCTCATTAATCTGCAAGTATAAACTCTGCTAAAAGACTTTTTATTTCTATTTTACATTATTTTTCTTTATTGTGTTTTTTGGTTATTGTCTGTGATTAGTGAGTTTTGTTGTCGGGGTGGGTTAAATTTTATTTCATTTTATATTATTGGTTTTGTTAAGTTTGTAAATTATTGTGTAAAATAGTCTGGTTTGTGGAGGGGTGGTGAAGTTAATAGTGGTTTGCTGGGGTTGTTTGGTTAAATTGTGTTTGTGAGGTGTGTGATTGAGTGTGATTGTGTGTGTTTTGTGAAGTTGTTGTCCGCTGTTGTGTGCTGTTGTTGATTAGGATGTGCTGGTTCAGTGTGTTGACAGTCAGGCACTATTCTCCCACCAGGCTCAGGGACCTCCGTCCTTTTGACTGACCCCCTTTACCAGCAAAGGTATACACATGGTGTTGTGCCTTGGGGATAGCCAGAAGGAGAAAGAGGTGGGGGATAACTGGGCCTGATGGGGGAATGGAGGGGAGTTGGCAAATTGGGGACGTGGGGACAATGAGATGCCCTGGGGAAAAATGGGATCAGAACAGGGGTTCTCCCTGCCTGGTTCCCATACCCAAGGGCTCTACTTTATGCACGCATGTAGCGCGGTCTTCCTTGGTTACCCATCCTACACAGGTGCTGTTATGCATTGCCAGGTCCATAAAAAACAGGACTGTTGTGACAGTGGATCTTGTTGGTACATCTGACCTGGCTTGCATCACCAAGACCTGGCTAGATAATAATGCTGGTCTAGTATTGGCATCAGCGGTTCTGGCCGGGTACTCGGTAATACACCACCCAAGAGTGGATCATAGGGGCAGGGTTGTAGCCATTTGTTTCAAATCAGAACTGGGCCTTATGGATGTTCCAGTGGGGGCTACCACATCTTTTGAGTATATCGTAGGTACGGGTGTAGGATGCAGGATACTCCTCATTTACTGTCCACCAGATGATGGGGAAAGAGTTCCTGCAGGAAGTCGTGGACTTCATCATCAACATGGTGTTGGAGTCCCCCAGATGGTTAATTCTGGGGGACTTCAATGCCTGGGTCGATGATGAACTCTCACTATTTGGTCAAGACTTCCTCCAACTTATGATTTCATAGGGCCTCACACAGGTAATTACCTCTGCAAGCCACATTCATGGTCACTCATTAGACCTGGTATTCCTCCTTGGAATGGAGATCTCTGGCTTGGTGGTGGAACCAGTCAGGTGGTCTAACCATCACACTATAGGGTTCAGCTTCGTGGCACCCCCAAATAGGCCTGCCCCTACAGAGATGCTCCGGTACCACCCTGTGAGGGGTGTGACCCCAGATGGCCTAATGATGGTGCTGGACCTATCTGGTACACCAAGTGAATGCTTGGATCCAGGGAGTCTGGTACATGCCTATAATAAGGCTGTGGCAGAGGCCCTGGATTCCATAGCTCCTGTTCGTGTTCAGCCTCTCACTCTTTGCCCAAGATCCCCATGGCTCGATGGGACCGTGAAGGAGTTGAGGAGAGTGGGGCGAAGGTTGGTGATGCGCTGGCAGAAATCAGGTCTGGCTGTTGACAAACTTAAGATTGATGGATCATTATACAGTATATCAATCGGCAATCACCCATAAGAAGGCAGAGTTTCTGTCCAGGGAAATTGCCGTTGTGCAAAACCAACCAGCTCAGCTCTTCCAGACTGTTGACAGATTGTGCAATCTAGTCTGTCTTCAGTCTGGAGGAGCCTTTTCATAGGATAAGTGTGATGAGTTTGCTCAGTTTTTCGCAGATAAGGTTGCCACCATCATATCTGTGATCTGTTCAGCCCCCTCTCTTGGATGTTGTGGAGGTCAGTGGGAGGTTGCGAGCACCCAGTTTACCTGGTCTGACTTCAGCCAGCCGGAGATCACTGACATTGTGAGGTTCATCCAGACTTTGCAACCAACCTGCTGTAGTCTGGACCCGGGCTCAATGCGCCTCCTTGTGGGGTGCGTTGAGGTAATCAGTCTGGTCCTTGCTGAGATAGTATGGAGGTCATTGGAGAGGGGGTCTTTTCAGACTCCCTAAAAGAAGCAGCTGTATGACCACTCCTTAAAAAGCCCTCCCTTGACCCAGACTGTCTGGCAAATTACAGATCTGTCTCTAGCCTGCCCTTTGTAGGTAAGGTTATTGAGAAGGTGGATGCATTGCAACTGAAGGATCATTTATCTACCCACGATGTTTATGATCTTCTCCAGTCCTGAATTATGAAGCAGCATAGTATTGAGACAGCACTTGTTTGGGTACTTAATGATCTCCTAATAGCGAAGGATGGGAGGACCCGTTCGATCTTGGTCCTCCTTGAGCTCTCTGCAGCATTTGACACTGTGGACCATGGTGTGCTGTTGGAGCATCTGCAGTTCCTCTGTGGACTGTCTGGTACAGTCCTCAGTAGGTTTCAATATTTCCTCGAGGGTAGGACTCAGAGTGTGGCATCATGAATTTAGTCCTTGGCCCCTCTCCCCGTATCCTGCGGGGTACTGCAGGGCTCCATTCTGGCACCTATGTTGTTCTTAGTGTATATGCTGCCATTGGGAGACATTATTAGGTGGTATGGCTTGAGTTTCCACTGTTACGCAAACGATACTCAGCTATACATGTTCTTTGTGCCCAAGCAGGATGGGGTCCTCTCTGTCTTTAATAACTGCCTCGCTGAGATCCAGGATTGGATGAGTGCTAGCTGGCTGCAGTTGAACCCGGCCAAAACTGAGGTGTTGGTAGTGGACTCAGGTCATTAGGACACAGGTTTGCTGGCCGGATAGCCCTCTGGGCTTTGGTTCGGGGGCATCCAGCTGACAGTCTCTGACTGGGCGCAAAACCCGGGCCTTATCTTTGATGATGGCCTGACACCTAAAGCTTAGGTGTCAGCCATTGTCAAGACTTCTTTTTAAAATCTGAGGAATATCGCCTGGGTGAAGCACCTGGTTCCACCCGATGATCTTCCAACTTTGGTCCATGCCTTCATGACTTCTCGCCTTGACTACTGCAATGCCCTTTACCTAGGACTACCAGGGGTTGATATCCACCACTTGCAGCTGGTGCAGAACGCAGTGACCAGGCTGTTGACTGGCTCTTCAAGATCAAGCCATATCACACCTGTACTCTGCGGACTGCACTGGCTGCCAGTACAGTGGTGGATCACCTTCAAGGTTGGTCTACTGACGTACAAAGCCCTACATGGGCAGGGACCTCGTTACCTGCAAGATCTCCTCTGTCTCTATTGCCCCCTCTGCTCACTCCGCTCCTCTGACGAAGGATTGCTGGAGGTTCCCAGGGTTCGGTTTAAAACATCTGGGGCCTATTTTCTTGCCTTTGTGGCCCCTACCCTGTGGAACTCTCTACCTCATCTGCTGAGGGAGTGCCTGACCGTCGAGAGCTTTAAGAGTGCTCTGAAACGTATTTGTTCAGTATGGCCTTTCCTGATTGCTGTTAGGGTTTTTAATTGGTTAGTAGAAAGTACAAGCACATTGGACTAGCTTGGAAATTAGATTTTTCCAAAAAAAGTGATTTGATTTGATTTATTTTGCCAGCCTGCTCTTGCCCTGTACTATACAGCCATATTGAGGCCAAGAAAAGAAAAACAACTGTTATGGATTTCTGGCACTGTAAAATTTCTCTTGGGCCCCCAGCAGTCTCTCCCTCTCTCCTCTGGATCTGGAATGGCACACGTCAATGATTTTGCCAGCCTACCCCTGCTCATGTACACACAGCCACACTGTCTGAGGCCAGGAAAAGAAAAAAAAAATATTTGGGATTTTCTGTAACTATAAAATTTCTCTAGGGCCCCCAATAGTCTTTCACTATCTCTCTCATCTGGAAAATCTTCTCTGGAATCAACTTGTGGCTGACACATTTCAGATTTATTTCGCCAGCCTGCCATTGTCCTGTAGTACACACACTGCCACACTGCCTGCCTTTTATTTGCCTTGCCCCCCCCACCCCAGCAGCCACCCAGTCCACCACTATCTCTCTCTCAGTCCCTCTGGATTCCTCTCAAGTTCCAACTCCTCACCCTCCCACAATGATAACTTTCTCTCCCACCAACCCTATAAGTCTCCTTTCTCTCTCCTCTTTTTCTTTCCTCCTCTCCACTTAAAAAAAATGTTTTTATTTTATTTCATTTTTCTTTTCTGCAGTGCACAACTTCTGTCTGCTCTGCTGCAGAAGTACAAGCTCCTCCAACCGTCCTCCAAACTCATCTGGGCCCGCATTGCACATTCAGCATGGTTATGTACCATGCGTCACGTGACTGTCTGTTGATGACTGGATGCCGACAGCCGTCTGTACGTGGAATGAGCATGCTGACGGCATCCCTATGGCAACAATACACTAAATGGCACTCCACAGACCCGGAACCGGACTTCTGTGGCGAAGTCTGTATTCATCCAGGTCCATGGATTACAGGTTCAATCCAGAGTTCATACTAAGGTTCATACTAAGGTTTGTAAGTAGCAAGAAGGTTGTTCTGACCCATAGGTGCTCCTGTACTGTATTATTAGTAATAACAGCATTTCATACAATGTCCTGGTAATAAAAATGTATCTAGGCATTTTTAAATTCGTGATTTGGTGGCGCTAATGACTATCTCGAGGGGCAATTTGTTCCAGGGATTAATTACTCTTACGTGTCGAAGAACTTTCTACTAATGTAGTTAAATTTTCTGCCCAAGAGTTGGAGAGGATGACTTCTAGTGTTATGAGTGTTTTCTTTGAACTCCAGGCCTAATTCAGTCATTAGATATGGATCTTGTATAACGTCGTATATGAACAATAAATCCCCCCTCATACGACGTGCTTCAAGTGTTAGTAAGTTTAGGTGATTTAATCTGGTTTCATAGGTGTCATTGTGTAAGTTATGTAAGTGTTTAGTGTATTTCCTTTGAACCTTTTCTAAAAGGGAACAATCAGATTTTTAAAATGGGTTACATATCTGGGATGCAAACTCCAAATGTGGTCTGGCATATGATCTAAACAGGTGCACCAGAACTTGTGGGTTTCTGGATTTTATGTTCCATCTAATTGACCATATTATCCTGTTTGTTTTACATATGACTTCATTAATTTGTTTAGATGGATTTAAATAATTTGGATCTCGGGCAGAACAGTCCACCCAGCCCTAATTTTTATTTCTCTCAGATGTTTTGAAACAGCCTTTATCACTAATTATATGTAATCAATAACTCAAGCCAATAAAGATTACTGCCAGTACTCATTCTTAAAAATGCCTTCCATTGAGGTTACTTTCTGACTGTACATACTGGAGTCATCATGTGGATGCATTAGGATGGTGCCAGGCCAGCACACATTTCTGATGGTTAGCAGCATAGCACCACACAAGACATTTAATTTTGTAGCTACAAGAGTGGCCAGACAGCAGGAACTTGTAAAAACCTCAAAACACTTTCTCAGTTCTGGAGTGAAATACAGTGAAAAGAAAAATGTATACACTGACAGTTTTCCCAGATAAAAAAAAAAAAAAAAAAGAAAACACTGAATTATTACTTAAAAAAATGATGATTTGTATCCTCTAACAACTACAGCTGCTTTAAATAACATTCATGCTGCTTATTTGACTGTACTGAAATAGTGTTTTGAAGGCTGCATTTCAATGTTTTTTTAGAACAAGTGTTTGGTGTGGTGGGGCTTCTGGTATCCAAAATACTTCTTAAACGTAATGCCTTGCTTTTCAGCTGTGCTTGTTGGGGTAAGAACATAAACTGTTGAGAAGGTCTTTTCTTATGAAAATTTGTCTCTGGGTTCTGAATTTTTTTTTAATATAATTTCTTGCTTTTCGACTGTACTGGGGAAGAGGCAAATAAGGCACAATGTTGATAAACAATTTTTTATGGAAGTCTTGTTTTGAGGTTGAGGTACAAAATTGTAAAAATAATTCAATTTTTTATTTTTATCTAAAATTTGATAACCGGGTAACTCCAAATACATTGTATGCCCACCTTCATGGAGGCCACAGACATCAACTGAGGATGTCATATTTGATTAATTTATTGATGATGTCACAACTGATTAATTACTGTATGGTAAGGATTTAACTAGTATGCATTATGGCCTAGTAATTTTGTAGTTTTTCTAAGAGGGAAAAGGCCCAACCATGTATTTTATATAGAATAGTGTATGGATGATTGTGTGATTTGAGTTTCTTTACACACAGAGGTATGTGTTTCCACATAAACCACGAGTGAAGCTTGAGTGGTATGTAAAGGCAACACACATCTAGGGTGTGTAAAAAACATATTATTATGCAGTCTCCCATATTTTTTTATGTATATATATTTTATATATTGCAAAAGTTTCCTTAGGAAAGACATACTGAGCTGCCAACAGCTCATTTTCTGATGCATTCTGGAGAAAGGGGATAGGGAGAAGATCAGTAGGTGGAGAAAAAAATAAAACAGTAACAATATAAGTCATATACAGCAAATACAGTACATCAAAAGAGCAATCAAAAATATTGAAGGCAAATCAGTTACAGGTTTTACGAGAATTAAGTATTTGTCAATTAGTATGCTAACGCCAACAGTTCGTCCCATGAGTGATGAAAAAGCAGTTGTTTACTTTGAGACTAAACACTGAGTATGAAGTGTACAAGAGGGATATGTTGCACAGGAGGTGAGAGGGCTGCAATTTTTGTAAGAGAAAATTTAGTAGCTAAAAATGTTGGAAAGGAGAATGATGGGGTAGAGGACATTTGGGAAAGGCTAGGGAAAGGACAAAATCAAATACTTATTTGGCTGGTTTATAGACCAGAAAGCAAGAGGGGAGAGTATGACTGGATGCTGCATGAAAGAATGTTTCACAGATATTTTGGAAAAAGTGTGATATTATTGGGGGGATTTATAGAATTTTCTGGCAGATAAGGTCTGCTTGGCCCACCTAGTTTGCCTGTTTTTTTCCTTCCTACAGTATCGTCATAGAGCCTACTTGATCTCCGGCACATTTTATTATTATGGCGGGATATGTTGGGAGGATAGTAGTGCTACTGATGTTAAAGAGAAAGGATTCATACAGATAGTAAAGAATGGCTTCCTTGAGCAGATGGTACTTCATCCAGTCATGGAAAGGGCTATTCTGGACTTAATCCTTGCTAACAGATTACTGGATTGAGGAACTTGCAGTATCCTGTGTTCCAAGAAGAAGCAATCATGCTATGATAAGCTTTGCGGTGAACAGAAGTGTGCCTGGAGAGTGTAAAAGAACACAAAAGTGAAACTTCGGGACAGATGACTATATATGAGTCTAAGGAGGATACTTAGAGATATGAGCCAGACAACGGAATCTAGAGGTTCAAAATACATTGGAAGACTGGGATAGATTCAAACAGGTTGTACATATGGTGCAGGAGGAATGTGTTCCAAAGGGAAACGAACATCGGCAAGAAAGGAGCAAACCACTGATGCTAGCCAGTGATGTACTGAAGGTAATCAGAAGCAAGAGGGCAGCGTATAAAGTCAGGTTAGTGGATGACGTGAGCTGGTGGGAGGTACTGTACAAGGTCCTTCAAGATAAGTGCAAAAAATGACTGTATCCTTGTTTAAGACCTATGTGGGACCATGCTTGGAGTACTGTGTGAAGGTTTGGTTACAGCACATAAGGAGGGATGTAAATAAACTGGAGAGGGTCATGGGCATAGCTCCTAGGATGGTCAGTGGTATGAAAGGCTTGAAACAGAAGAAGAATTGAAGACTTGGAGTTCTAGTCCTCAGAGTACAGGAGACTGAGGACTTGGAGTTCTAGTCCTCCGAGTATAGAAGACTGAGGACTTAAGAGTTCAAGTCCTCAGAGCACATGAGACTGAGGACTTGGAGTTCTAGTCCTCAGAGTACAGAAGACTAAGGAGAAATATGATTATTGTTTACAAGTCCATGCATTTGCTGGGTGGAGTTGATAAAAGGAAGTTCTCGACACTGTGCATAGCTTGATGAGTCGTTGGTTTAAAATTCAGACAGATAGCTTTAGGATGGATATGAGGATGAATTTTGTCCCTAATAGAGTGGTGAGGATGTGGAGTGCCCTGTCAGTGAAGGTGGTGGAATACAACATTGTGGGGTGCTTCAATATTAAGCTGGAAGTGCCAATGAAAGCAAAAAGTATTACAGATTATAGCCGATGAACAGGTAGGAGGACAGATTCGACAAGTATTTTAAGGCTAATTCTGCTACTCATTAGTACAGCCAAAAAAATATACCTATATTTTTTAATATTGATTTCACAGGTTCATAGGTTTGTTTACAAGTCTAGTGGCCATAATAGCCATATAAGACTTGCCACATGTTAGTGGAGGTAGCATCTAATTCTAACTCTCATATAAATATCTAAGTGGCTCTTAAATGCCTCTAGATTGGGTGCTTCCACAACCTTAGGGGGAAGTCTGTTCCATACTTCTACTACTCTTTGATTAAATCAGTGTCCCTGCTTTGTAGTGCTGCACAGATCCCCCTATCTAGTGACTATTATGCCTTCTGGATTCTCTTCCAGTATTAGATTTGGACTGTAGTCCAGTGGACTCCTATAGCACCAAATTGTCAAAGACTCTATAGACAGAGCAAAGATCACCCCTAGTGTTCCTATAATCAAGAGAAAAAGGTTCTAACTGTTGCAATCAGTTGCTATAACTCAGTGTCTTCATGCTCTTTATTTACTTTGTATATCTTCTCTGTACCCTTCTCTCTTAATTTTGTTATGCCTGCACTTTGAGGCGTAGTCAGTGGTGCTCCATACTCTAGTGTGGGTCTCACCAGAGATTTATAGAAGGGGATCGGGACAGCCCTATTCCTACTTTTGATATTTCTAAAAATATTTCCCATAGTTCTGTTTGACTTCTTAATAACATAGTGACTTTACCCCAACTTGAAGTGTAACCCCTGACATGTACTCTCTGTAATCTATCCTTTAACCAAGATTGTATCGATATCACTAACCTTGAATCCACCCCCTTGTCACACAACATATCAATCAAGATACAGTGTGACACAGACTAAAACCCTTTAGCGTAGTCTAAGTATATCATGCCGATGGGGAGTCCACTGTCCAGGGCCTGACTAACTGTCTCAAAAAAGTCTAGAAGACTGGTCACACAAGACACACCCCCTCTCGAAACCATGCTGAGCTATGTCCACATGTCCCAGCTACCTTAAGTTTTTTTTCTAAGATAGTTTTAACAAAACTCTCCAAGATTTTTCCTACAGCTGAGGTTATACTTATTGGACGATAATTTTCCACCACTGATTTGTCCCCAGTCTTGTGAATCAGGATAATGTTAGTTAATCTCCAATCAGTGGGAGTTACTCCTGTTTCTAAGGATTTATTGAACAGTATTATGAGCAGCCTAATTAATTCCTTGGCCGCACTGTTTAAAAAGTATGGATGTATTCCATCGGGTCCACATGATTTATATTTGTTTAATGCCTTAAGTTTCTCATACACCTGCATTTCAGAAATGATAAAACTATTTGCATGGCCCTTAACGTTTTTGACTGTGGTGTCACTATCTTGATTTTCAAAAACATTTAAAAAATACTTACGAAAACTCTCTGCTATTTCAGTTTCATCATCAATTATTCTGGTACCATCTTTTGGATTTGTTAACTGTCTCTTACCCTTTTTTAGCCTGCCAATATAATTGTAAAATTTTTTGTTGCTATTTAAAAGCTTATAAAAAACACATTTTTATGCTTTCATTTTTTAACTCCCTTAATGTAGACATCTTATTTTTACAAGAAACACGCGTATCCTCTCTTTATGAGGTGGAACAAATAAAGAGACAGTGGCATTGGGGCCCTTCTTTTTGGACATTTGGTTTGGATTCTGCAGATGGGATTGGTATCTTATTTAAGTCCACTAAGTTTCATGTCTTCAGACTCATAGATGTCCAACCTGGTCATGCTTTGATCCTTGATTGTACCCTTGGGGATTTTTCTTTTTGCCTCATTAATCTTTAAGACTCCCAGATTAAAATTGCTAGAATTGAAATATTTGAAGACATTAAACCATTTTTATATACAAAAAAGCATATTATTTGGGTGGGGGGTGACTTTAGTTGTACTGTGGATACTAAATTTACTGGTGAAATACAGAAAAAAATGTATTGTGACTCTCATGCCTTACTACATATTATTTCAGAAGCTAGTTTAAGAGATGCCTTTAGGACTTTACATAAAACTGATACTGGAGCTACTTACCATAGGCACATTTATGCCACCCGTATTGATATGTTTTTTTTATCTCCAAATATCTTATTCCTATTTTTTATATTCCTCAGCCTACAGAATTCTCAGACCTCAAGATTCTGTTTTGTACTCTGAGTTTATCTGCGGTTCCTCCAAAAAAAATTTTGGCTTACAATCGGTGGCATTTGAATATGTCACTTTTGGTTTCCCCTGCCTATGTTTCTCAAATTGAGATTTTTTTTTCGGCTCGGAATTCTATAATGTGTTCTTATGATACTCTTTTTGATTGGTAGCTTGACACCAAACTAGAGTTAAAATGGCTTTTACTTAATTGCAGTAGAAATAAAGCAAATTTTAATTATTTGCACTACCCACTACTTAGGAATCAACTATATAAATTAATGTCCCTCCCTCCACGTGACAGTATAAAATTTAAATCCCAGATTTCTGAAATTAGAAAACAAATGAAGGACTATCAGTATGATAGGGTTAAATCGTCAGAAATGGAGTTCAGATATGGGATGAAGAACACACCAGCGTCTGATCCATACGCTGCATGCAAACAATAGATAAAACTATGATGACTAGCCTTTCTAGACCAGATGGTACTGTGGTTTCCACTGATTTGTAAATGCTGGCTGTAGTACAGCAGTTTGTTAGTTCTACCTTTAGTTTTACCTCTGATTCTGATACTATTCTTTTACAGGGGTTTTCTACACCACTTTCTCAACTGGCAGAGTCTATGGCACAGTGTTTATTACAACATATATCCTCTCGAGAAGTAGAGGAAGTCATTAAACAATTAACTACTGGTACATCTCCGGGACTTGACGGTATCCCAAATGATTTTTATAAAACATTTCTATCCTATATGTGTTATTTTTTGCCCTTAGTTTTCAACTCTATGTTAACCTCTCATTCTTCTTTTTTTATATAAATCTGGAGATACAAAGCTACTGTCTAACTGGAGATCACTTAGTCTCTTAAATAGTGAAAAAAAAATTTTGGCCAAAATTATTAATAATCGGTTAACAGTTGCTGATTTTGTTATTCACCCAGTTCAGACCTGTGCCATCCCCAAGAGATGAATTCAACATAATCTATATCTTTTAAGGGAGTTATATGAGGCTAGTACTGAGCACCATATTTCAGGACGTGTGGTAGCTTTAGATCAAGCTAAAGCTTTTGACAAAGTACGACATAAATATCTTTTTCAACTATTATTGCGCTATGGTATTCCCAAACAATTTGTATATTGGATTTTTATGCTATATTCTAATGCTACTATTATCCCTTCAGTCAATGGGCTTTTTGGAACTGATGTTCCTCTTGCTATAGGAGTCAGACAGGGATGTCCTTTAACTCCCCTTTTATATACTTTTGCTCTGGATCCTGATATCAGACAGATACATTGGGATCAGAGTACTACTGGCTAAGCCCCCTCCCCCTTGTTACCACTCGAAAAGGTCACTGCTTATGCTGATGATGTTACATTACTTGTCCAAGATGTTTCTTCTTTGACACAGGCCCTGAATGTTTTTTTCTTTAATTATGGCTCATTTTCTGGGGCAGTGCTTAATATAGGAAATAGTTTTCTTTTTTTCCTTGGACCACACATGACCTATTTCTTTGACTAAATTGGGGATTCCTGTGGTTTCTACTCCTCATAAAATCCTGGGTCTTTGGTTTGGTCCTGGTGATTTGGCTACCTATAATTGGGATAGGCAGTTACAGATTCGTGAAACTAAAATTAATAGGTGGAAATATTGGAAGTTTGGGAAGAGAAAATGGGTTATGATAGTTAAAAAATATTTGCTCCCTGTATTTCTTTATTTAAGTTATGTATACCCACCTCCAGTTCACTTAGAAACCCGACTTCTTAGTCTTTTTTTTCAAATGCTGTGGGGTAATAGATTGAATCCTGTAAAGAGGGAAATTACTTATTTACCCATTAAAAAAGGAGGATTGAATATGATTAATCCTATTGTTTTTATCACTCCCTGTGTTTTTTTAGTTCTTATAATTATCTATGGACCTTTGCTACTATGTCTTGGCAATTATGGTCCCAATTTCTTTGGTCCCGTTATTTTGTAAAATGGACTCTTCTACCTCCTAAAATGTTATCCTCTGATTCTCTTCCTACCTATGGAATATCATCTATCAAAAAAATGCAACAATGGAAAGTTTCATTTCCGAAATTAATGTCTGTGGATAGAAAGTATTTTTATTCTTATATTGCTTATGACGTTCAACAAATTATTCTCCTATTTCCGGATTGTGTACCCACTAAAATGATATTTGTTTTGCGCAAACAGATTTTAGAATACCTGTGCATATCTGGGATGTTGTATGGCTCTCGATTCAGGGAAGGCTGGGTGTCAGGGGAAATTTAAAATATAAACCTCAAACAGATAGATTTTGTCCTAGACTCTCATGTTCTAACATCGAAGAGAGTATGCTTCATTTTTTTATTACTTGCCCTCATAGTCAGCTATTTTGGCAGGATGCTGCCTCTCATTGGAATTTGCCTTTTTTATCTTGTATCTCTCATCACACTTTAATTTTGGGTGATTATACTGGGGTATGGAAGTCCTATCATAAGAGCACTTTGACTGTTTTTTTTTGCTTATGTTCAATATTTCTTATGGCAAGCACGTTGTCAGTATGTATTACAGCAACAACAAGTACTGAATGCTACTATTATTTCACAAATTGAAGAAGGATTGTTATATGTTAAAGAAAGTGATTCCCATAGATTCTCAAAAGATAAGATAGATGATTTATGGAAAAAAAAATTCTGATTTCTTATGATTCTTTCCATGTTTTTTTTCCCTTTGTTATGCCTTGTACAGAATATGTTCTATATATTTTTGATGATTTCTGATGTATTTTGATTTTTTTGTGATGTTATGATTCTTTTTCAATAAACTTCCCCTACTCTTTTTGATAAGTGCCATGGGATCTTTAACATCCACCTGAACTACCACCAATCCAGACAGATGGGACCTCGGTTTAACATCTCATCCGAAAGACAACACCTCAGAAGTGCAGCACCCCTCTCATGCTGCACTACAGTGTCAGTATTGGGATATTAACCCAAGTGCCAGATGTGGGAACTGAACCCACAGCCCTCTGATGTCCCAGCCTCAGAGGCAAGTGTGCTACCCACTGAGCCACTGACACTAATGCCCAGGCACTTTTTAGTGGGGAAATCTGGGATACAAATAACTTCAACAAAATAGAGATTCCTATTAACAAACTTTATAGATCCAGTTTAGGATTAAGTTATTCCATACCTTCCTCCTTCATTAGAGCAGAACTCGGGCTTCCTAGTCTTAGGGCCCATTTTGCTGCTAGAAAAATACATTTTTGGATAAAAGTTCTGCAGCATCAATCCAACAGGTTGACTCATCTCTTTCTTAGTGAGAAACTTACTTGGTCTAACTTAGGCCACCTACAATCAAATTAGCTTTCCACTGTCTATAAGCTACTTCATGACATTAGACTAGATTTTTTTTACACTATGTAACTTCAGGTGTTTCTATCAGCCTGAAATACCAAGCATTTGTCACGCATAAGATAACTGAACACCACAGGGAAAAAAATCTGGAGCTTAATTCTAGATGACACATTGCATCCTGGTTACAACAAAATGACAATTTTCATTACTATAGATCAGTGATACTCAGTCCTGACTGGCTAAGGAGCCACATGAGCTTTCACGTTAGCCAAATTTTGGCAAACACACTCCAGCATAAAAGAAAATATTTAAATTACTACACATTTCTTTCATTTCATTTATTCCAGTTATTAAACATTAGTTAACATTTGCACAGTCAGACAGGGTGCAGCTTGCAAGAAAATTTGCAATAATCTTTGAAAATAATGCTTGCTGGTGTGCAATGCAGTGGTATTATAGTGCATCCTGGTTGGTTAATACTATGTAGTGCGGGAACTATTTGCATCACTTACTGGAAAGAGCCACAGGTGATAAGCTGAAGAGCCACATGAGGCTGTAGAGCCACAGTCTGAGGATCACTGCTATAGATCATATCTCGATACTCTTATTGAGCCCCAGTTAAGGGTCCAATATACTAAATACAAGTTTGAAGTTTTTCTCAGTAACATAAACCATTCTAGATACAATAGTGTCTAATCTCCTCAGGCTAAATGCTGCTCATATACCTCTAGGTATCATCGAGATCTATATCACATCTTTTTCATCTGCCCCTGGTATAAACTACCCAGAAGTGAATGGCCGATGCCACTTTGTAATACTATACTATACTAACTAATGATATAAATCTATTACTTAAGATTTTTCTTACAACTAATGATGAGTATATAATTAAGTCTGTTGCTAATTATCTAATGAACATTGCTAGAATATGTGTTAGGATCAAAAGTATTACTTAGACTAACTTGAATAGTATATCACAATTACAAAAAGTATGTGTGCTTTAATTTATATCTAGAATCAAATGAAAATGAACTGGTTTAGACTACAGTGTTTGGCAGGGTACATTCTATTGCTCACATTCTCTAGATGACTTCAATTTAGTTATATTTTCTGGTGTCTGTATTTTTGTATTTCCAAAACTTTTCATCTATTTTTTTAGATACTAGATGTTTCTATTGTATTATTGTATTTCGTGCTGTGTATGACTATTGTATTTTTAACTTTTATGCTACTGAAATGGTCAGATGACCGATCAATAAAAGCCTTTTAATCAATGGATTTATTCTCATGGTCTAAAATGTGGCTTTATAGTAAGTGACAATGGAGCCAACATCTTGAAAGCAGTACAGGATGGAGGATTTATGCATGCTTGTTGCTTTGCACATTGCACACATTTAATTGTCACGGGGTTCCTGAGCAATTAAACACAAGTGGATGGTATGACTGCTGTTTGTAAAAAAATTGTGACCCACTTTTCCCATTCAACTAAGGCTATACAGATATTGTCCAAACTGCAAAAGAAACACAAGCTGCCCCAGAAAAAGCTGATTCACAATGTTTCAACTCAGTGGAACCCAACTCTTTATATGCTGCAGCACCTCTTGGAACAAAAGCAAACTGTACATGAGTATTGCTCCAATTACATTATTGGAGACAACATTATGCTGTCTGTGCTGCAGTGGAAATTAATGAAGATAGTGTGCTGCATCCTAGCTCCTTTTGAGACAGCTACAAGTGGAGATGCAGCGAAGTGTAACTTCGGTAGTGTAGCAGAGGTGAAGTGGCCCACTCCGCCTTGACACATAGCTACGTGAAGTACCCATTGAAATGCAATACTCCACCACTTGCATCTAATGACTTTGTGTTATGATGACTTTATTTTCTTTTAAAGGCAGAGTGAGTGAGCACTGTAACATCCCACAGATCACATGGCTCACAGTCTGCAGGTCACATGCTTCAGGCAGGAAGTTAATCATGCAAGAGAGTGAAAGACTTTCACTTTCACCTTACCTAGCTTGGGAGAAAGAGCTGTTTGATAGGAGACAGAGAGGTAGCAAAAAATATAAACCCCGCTTTGAGAGGAGACAGAGAGATGGTAAAAGATATAAACCCCACATCTGAACCAGAGCACCTTCCAGGCTAGTGGTCCCCTCCCTGAAGCAGGAGGTAATGGTGCCATGGAAGCACCACCTCCAATGGCACCTACCAGAGCCCCCTCACCAGTGCCACCACCTGCCATGGCCCCTCCTCCAGCGGCTCAGCAGGAAGTGAGGGAGGAGCCGCAGCAGTCGCAGCAATGGTAGATTTCCCCACCCTGGTCCCAATTGATCACAAGAAGCGGCCCAGTCCTCCCCGCAGCTCATTAGTGTGGGAGTTCTTTACTACACTGACTGCGGAAACTAGTGTAGTGAAATGCAATCTGTGTCGTGAGGTGGTGCACCGTGGCTCCAAGGGAAGTCATCTGGGCACATCTGGTCAGTGCTCCCACCTATACAACCACCACTTTGCAGATTGCCAGGGCAAGCTTGCCAAACAGGGCAGAAATGCACCTGCTGGCCTTGCTGGGCAACAGGTGGCAGCACAGCCTCCGCCTGCACGTGGTGTCAAGCGGTGATGGGCCATGGAGCAAGCAACTGCTCCACAACCTGCAGGTGACGGTGGCAACCCTGCATGAATACCTGCCATGCATGCCGATTTGGGCCGGATGTGGGGTGAGTTGGACCACGTGAACCACCGGACTGACAACAAGGAACAGCGTTTGGAGCGCATAGAGGTGCACCAACTCCAAATAATGAGCATGTTTCAACTGCTGCTCTCACACCATAACATCGATCAGTAGTTTTTGTTTGTCCTTGCACCCACCACCCTCTCCATGAAAAAAACAGTTCCTGACATTGCCCCTGATCCATCCCCCCATCTTCAAATTTTGCCCCCTTGTTCGTGCACATCTCTTTTTCTAAAAGATTCTATCCTCTAGTACATTGTTGATTCTCTTTTGGTACTTGATAGTTTCTATCATGTGCCCACCCCCCTTTCCTTGCGGTTATGCATAATACGCTTTAGATTCCACAATATTTGGGAAACTGGTTAACCTGTTGTCATGGGTAGAAACTGGAGCAATACTCATGCCATCAGCAACTTCACTACCACCAGCGGGGACAACAGCATCTCCAACCATTACTGAAGCTACTGATTGCGCTATGAAAAACATAGTCGGAGAAATCCCTTTACAATGCACTTCTGCTGCATGCTACTACGCCC
Source organism: Neoceratodus forsteri (assembly GCA_016271365.2). Taxonomy (NCBI): domain Eukaryota; kingdom Metazoa; phylum Chordata; order Ceratodontiformes; family Ceratodontidae; genus Neoceratodus; species Neoceratodus forsteri. The sequence goes on along the minus strand of CM057453.1, from coordinate 1,573,372,045 downwards.
ACGGCTACTCTTGCTACTGGCAGCAATGCCATGGCCAGAAGCATCTTTGCATGCACGTCTCTTTGCAGGCATTTTTTGGGACTACACAGAAAATTCACAAGTTGAGATTTCTGAAATTTGGAGTGGCTGAGAAGCCAAAGAACAACAACTGTGGCTTACAGATGCAGATTGGGCACCAAAGAGATGCAAATGCATAGTCGCAGATTGCACGCTATAAAGAGATGCAGCCGCACAGGCACAAAAACACCTAACCAGTGGTCACACAAATCCAAAACTGGAAAAATAAGTTATACCTTTTTCGGGCTGGGGGGGCACTGCAGTAGCAGTCCACTAGCTAGATAGAAGGAAGCAATAAAAAATACTGCGGATGGATAACAGATTCAGAGTACGGTGATTAAGCACAATAAAATGTGTCTGACTTGATGGCGCGCACACACACACACACACTACACATAATGTACAGAAAATTTAACGGTGCAGTACACTATATAAACAAATCTTTTAAACAGAATGAAAATATGCACTGTACCACAACAAACAGAAAATAATTATAAACAAGCATTTGTCAATGCCGAATGTTGCTTGCTTCTATTTGCTGTTTAGGAATCTGGAAGTCATTGGAGAGCAAATATTGAAAATTCGCGAACTTATGAGCGTGCGTAGGAACTGCACAATGCACGCTCATAAAACAGTCATTTTAGGATTTTTAATAAATTTTACCAGCCATTTTAAGACCTCTGCTCATGAACAGTGTCACTCAGATTTTCTTAATGTGTCCCATACATTGATTCAAGACACCGACTGCGCCCATTGTGCTTACATGGGCAGAAACACATTTTGGGTGAGATGTGAAAATGACAGCTGGACTTCTCATAAGGAGGTGTGGTAAAATGGCAATGTTGAAAATCTGGAGTGAAAATATTGAAATTTCGTAACCACGAAGACGTGAGGAACCGCGCAATGCATGCTCGTAAAACATTCATTTTTAGAAATTTTTCCACCAAAGTTTCAAAATAGGCTTTTTGAGAGCCCACCTTATGAACACTGGCAGTGTCGTTTCGTTAATTGTTCCGGAAAGGTGATTTCGCGCAGTGGCTGCAAAATCACCCTTTGGGCCCGAGTAACGCCATGACAGTGCAAGAACTCATGAGGAGGGGTCCCAAAAACCCCATGTTGAAAATCTGGTGCAAAAATTCCAAAAAATGCCTGAGATATGCAACAAAGTTGAAAAAACCTATCTATCCCATTATACAGCTTACCGGCATTTCCTCAGTTCGCGGTCGGCTTTGAAGAGTGCAGACGTGTTCCCGGTCCACCGAAGATCGTCTGCCAGACTGGAGGTAAGTATGGGGTGGGGGGGTGGGAGGGGGTGCGCAATGGGTGGGTGCGGGTTGTGGGGGCGGCAGGAGACTGCGTGGGACCGTTTTTCTTTACAGGTTTTTTTTTTCTTAAATGATGATGCAGGATGTTTGCCACGCTGGGGTGGGCTCCCAGCACGGCAGAAGGATGGCTGGGGGAGGCGTGGAGCTGATGGGGGATTGGGCACCCCCGTCAGCCATGGCATCTGTTGCCACACTGGGGTGGGCTCCCAGCCTGGCACCCTGTACTGGGGGGGAGACAGTGGAGCTGATGGGGGACTGGGCACCCCCATCGGCGACAGCATGGGGAGACAGTGGAGCCACGGGATTGGGCACCCCTGGCCGCCATAACATGATTTTCCATGCTAGGGTAGGCCTCAGCATGGCACCTGGATGCTTTGGGGGTGGAGCCGATGGGGATTGGGCACCTCTGCCGGCTGTACAGTGAGGGGAAGGCGATGAGCATGCAGTGTGCGCAGGGGGTGGAGAGCCTGCTCACTCAAGCGGAGCTCTCCCTTTCAACTGTATGCCACTGCATTTTCAGCTTGTCATAGACAGCTGCAGCAGTGATTGGGGAACTGGGGCCGCACCTGCAAACACACTGACTGCATTGGAAGACGGGCTGACACATCTCCGAAAACTCGGATGATGGCACTATGTTTCTTGCATATGCATGCAAGCAACATAAAAATTACTTCAAGAATTACTGTGTATACATAAACACACAAATACTAACACACACTACTAGTACGAAACAGTTAGAAAGACTGCCTTTATCATGTGAGTCTTGCTCCACCACAAATACGCCCCTCCCCTGAAGCACTTCAACAGTGTCTGTCAGTACACAGGCTGAATGTTCTAAATTAACATTCAAAATGCACACAAAAACAATCAACATTCGATGATCTAAGCACAGGAGGGTTTCCTACAGTCAAGGTACTAAATTTGGAACAAAATAATTGGAGGAAAAGTGATTTTTTAAAGCTTTTTTGATGGTTTGATTCTCAAAGCTCTGAACAGCAAACTGTCTCCAGCTTTCCACTACACACTCTACACAGAACTGAGGCTGTGCAAGACAATATAGAGCCCGTGAGACCTGTCATCCCATGAATCAATGCAAAATTTGCCTCAATAGCAATAAACAGGCGAAGCAAAGTGAAGTTCATTAAAATCAATGGTACTTCATGTTACAATTAAGGGGAAGGCTGTAATACAAGGCAAAGTAGCACAACGTCCATTGGAAACAATACATTTCACGTTCAAATTTATAGGTGGAGTAATTTGCTTTGCATCGCAGAGCACTATGCTGATTTGGTGATAATACGCGAAGTGCTTTGCATAGCGAAGTGGAAGCACATCGCCCACCTCTAGCTACAAGGGACATATCTTTTGAAGGTGCATCTCTGAGTCAAGTTATCCCACTCATAATGCTGATTTCACATCACCTGAGTGTTCTGACTCTACACATACAAAAAGACAGATCTGAAGCTCAGACAGCATGTCAACTGCATCATGGAAATCTCATAAAGCGAATGAGTGAGCATTTCCAAAACAGTGACAGATTAGTTGCAATGACAAAATCAAAACACTGCATCCCTACAACTCTTTTAGATCCCAAGTTCAAGGCTATATATCTTCCAAAAACAGATAATATGCAGCACTACAAATTGCAGTTGCTAGATGAGTTGCAGCACTCACAGGAGTCAAACACAGACACATACAGTAGCTTCAGGTTGTCATCGCCACAATATACAGGTCCATCTTCACAAAGAGATACAGAACTGGAAAAGTCACCAAACGTTAGCAGTAGTTGTTCCACAACTGCCACTGTGACCCTTAGTAGCAAGCTAAATCTGTGGCAAAACCTTTCCCAAACTGCTGCCAAAGCAGCTTACACCGATTCCTCTTCTGAGCATTCTCTGTCCATCATGGTAGACAGCTACCTGCAAGAACCGCTTATTCCTATTGATGCATGCCCTTTTGAATACTAGAGATCAAAAAAGTTAATATGGGCCAAACTGTGTGATGAAGCCTGTAAATATCTTGGTCGTCCTGCAACAAGTGTCTCTTCAGAATGCATGTTTAGTACAACTGGCAATATTGTGACATTTCATATCCCTACAAGAGTATACAAGCTGATCTTGAAGTGACTGATGTTCTGGATGCTGATGACAACTCGGATGGTGGTGGTTGGTAAATATTATATGGGACAGAGTCTCTCTAGACACAAAAAATGAAACTTTACAGACTGTGATGAAGTAGGTTGTGTCTCTACTCTCTCAATCTACTACCTTGGACTATATAATATACCCCAAAAACGTTCAACATTTCTGTGTCAAACTGCTTTGTAGCTAGGGCCTAAAGTCAGTAAGTTTTTTTTTTATTAAAGGAAAATTTTAACATCAGTGAGAACAGGCCCAAGTTTGGCATGAAAGGAACACCGTCAACCGTTTCTGTATCATATTATTTCTAGTCGAAATGAAAACACATTTTTGGATTTACCGTCTGCAAAATTGATTGATTTTGCTGGTTGTGTTTTATCTGCTTCCTTTAAGTAGTAAGTGCCATTTGCTTTAAGTAGCAATGTAATGGAAAATATTAACATGCGTGGCAAAGGTTACCTTGATCAACTGTAATTCCAATTCCAAGGTCCTGAACAATGCAAAGACCCCTCCCCCCCAAAAAAAAGCCACTCATGATACTGTGTCTCCTCTCTCTTCTCCCACTGCATCCTGATTGGCTAGACTGCATGGTGGTATTATTTCCGAGCCAGGAAAGATGTAGTTGAAGTTGATCAAGGAGTGAAACAGTACACTGCTTCAACCAGACTTAGTCTGTGACTTTGTTGTGTGTGGGCTAGGACTGGGGGCAATCTATTTTTCAGTTTTAAAGAGGACAGAAAATGATTTCTAATTAGTAGATGTGTATTATTTTCTCAATTACAGAAATGTTAGCCATAAACCAAAATGATTCATATGGAACTTTACTGAATAAAAATTGATGGGAAAAACTGTATTTTGTATTGTTATGTTTTTGTGGGCAACATTTTGTTACAGGTCTCTGCAGGAAAACAGTGTGATCTAGAATTTTACCTATGTCATGGTTTGAGCACATAACTGTAAGCATAGGTCTCTTAGCACAATAGTTCATGTTTAGAATTCTGTTGTACACATACCATGACATAACAGTAAAAATTCTTAAATTACTGGTTCCATGAAGGGAACTGCACAGAATGTTGTCCATAAGAAGAAAACAGTTTATAAGATCATTTTTCACGTAAGTGTATATTAAGGAACAGTTAACTATGGCTCATTTAGAGGCAAGACTTTCATTTCTCTTAAGGACATTACAAACTGCTGCCACCTAGCACAACTTTCCCGTCCCCTTTAAAAAAGAAGAAAGGAATCAGAAAGAAAAAACCTGCTACATCAGCAGCTTTTACAGAATGTGACCAACCATATAGTGTTTTTGTTTTACAAATAGTGATAATTTGACGCATAAGGGGATTGACAGATGCTGTCCCTTAAACATCACATGCCGACTACTGCAGCTACATTAAATGTTCCTTAAGATAGTATGTGGTGAGGAAACCACTTTTTTCTTTACACGTGACTGAAATACACATTTTATTTACGTATCAGCTAGAAAGCCGATGCAATATTTTAGAAAGTTATATGTATTACTTCAATTTGCTAATAAGAATGTTGGTATATGTATGTATTATCTTAGGAAAGTGCATGTATCATTTGCCAACAAGAATGACTGGTATAATTTTTTTATTCAAATGTCTTGACTGACTACATTGTGACATAATATGTCCTGCACCAGTTCCATGTGCTGCAGCTGCAGTATCTTGACAATATTGAGGAGGCAGTATAGCAAAGTGGTTTAGGGCTCTGAGCTGCAAACCTAGAAACCTGGGTTTGAATCCCACAGCCCTCACCTGCATACTGTGTGACCCTAAGCAAGTCACTTGACATCCTTGTGCTCCCAGGTCACACTGGAAACAAGCTTTGGCTTAGTGTGCCTTTCCTGGTTAAAAAATGTCCCCAGTTGTTATACAAACTTTCTTTTAAACATAGCAACTTTCAATTTACTTATTTAAAAGAGAAAGCAGCAAATAGCAAATAGCAAATAGCTGAGATCAGGTAATTGTTATTTTTTCATAATTCATGATGATGACAATATATAACTAAATACATAAATAATGTGTCACTTTTTTCACTGAGGAACTATAATGCAGCTGCAGCTGGAAAACTTTTAACATATGGGTCAGTGGGTGGGCCTGTTAGCAGTTAGCACCTGTAAGTTGATGGCTTTACCAAACAGAAGAAACCATAGATAAACCTAGCTGTAGTCATATCAAAGTCACACATGATAATTTCTCTCACCCCTTATATTGAACAGATTGTATTTTTTTCTGTCCTCAATTGCACAACTATTTCACTAGTATCTTGATTATTGGCAGAATATCCTCAATTTCACATGTATTTTATCTTCATTATTGGCAGCACAATTAAAAAAATAGGGTTCGAGTTCTAAAAAAAGATTAGAAACCTAGAACTTTTTCAAAAGTTCTAGACTAGAACTAGAACCCAAAACTTTGGAGGGTTCTGACAACCCTAATCCCCACTCCACTGGACAGACCTTTTTGGATGCTTGCTGGCTGGGTGGTCTCTGGTCAGGTCAGTGACAGGTGGCAGTGTCCAGTGGCCTTGCGCCATCGAGGCACAGGTCAGGAAGCATAGGAAATACGAGGAGCAGTTTAGAATTCACAAAAAGTATTTTATTTGTACTAACGGTAACAACAAATAAACTTGTTCTGTACAACTATTTACAAAGGCAAAATAAAATAGTGAAGATCCAACAGAGTTTTCCTTCAGTCTCTGTGTGTCCATCTTGCAAGCAACTGTAGCTCTCTTATAAGTCCTTCCAATCCCCCTTTCTTAAAAAGTATCTTCCAAAATATTCTTGTATGTTTCATGCAGGTGCTGGCAGGAACACAGTATGCCTGAGCTGAGGCCCCTTTTCCACAGCTCTTCTGCAAAAGGCTTAAAGGCTTAAAGTGCTTAAATTGCACTAAGGTAACCTCTTGATTTTCCAACAGCTTTCTGAAATCATCTCAAACTATAGTTATATACATTTCAGAAATTAACACTATTTAAAATATGGATATGCAATTTAATAGTATACTAAAGCATACAAAAAAAATACCGGTAATAGTACCGAACATCAAGTGGTAATACTATCGGTCACCAGTGATAATAGCACAGTTCAAAAGTGATAATAATATCGTTCAGAGCACATAATACTATCGTTCGGTGCTCTGAACGATATTATTATCACTGTGGAAAGCGCAAGCATAGCAATCTTCGATGCCTGGCCACGCTGGGAACGCCAGTCAAACAGTGTGGTCCATCATTGGCCACTTTCCCTCTGTGGGTGGGCGAAACATTTTTAAAAACATAGTGGCATCTCTTAGCTAGCAAGAGCGTATTCTGTCCTCCGCTGTTTTGGCCACCCCCCCCCCAACATGGACATATCTCGTTGATCCTTTGTGTTGCACAGAATCTAACAATAGGTATGACTAACAGCAAAAATAAAACATTTTCTTTTACAGCCCACTTAGCAAGCAGGTGGGTGAGCGAGCAGGGGATGGGGGCACGAAGTAATGACACAAGAACGAGACAATATGGATGTCAGCCACGACTAAGCCTTTTCTGCACCTGCTAACCATCCCTCAGGGAAACACAAAAATCGGATCCATATATTAAAAAAAATAATGGACAAGTTAGTGTCCATTACCGGTGACCCCATCTCGAGGTTCCTATGTGTCCAGAACTTCTCGATGGTATTATTCACCGGTAACAGACACTAACCTGTCCATTATTCTCTTTATAATTTCTAAACAAAGGGATCCCAATATCAGTTACACTTTCACATAATGATTCACATTTTTTTTTAATCAGCAGATATACAAGGGAGGAAAAGGCAACAGCAAGGGAAGACTGAGGGACAGTGGGAGGCAGAGAACTGCAAGACTGTTGGGGTGATCAAGTCCTAGGTCTCATAGGAAAATTTGGTTGTGCAACCAGACAGACAAGAGACAGGAAAGGGCAGATGCTTGCATTTAAACACTTTCCATAACAACTGTGACAGGGACCTATTCAACCCTGTCACATCTTGGCTTTGGGCTCCAGCCAGCAGGTGTGGCATGGCCTGCTTGCCTGAACTGTCTTGGGCCTCCTATTTTTTTTTTTTTATGGTGACTGGTTGTTTTGCTGCTTGGCCTCATGCAGGGACGCGGTCCCCTGCCTTGCTTGCTGTCTGAACCACATGCTGGCTGTGCTGCTCTGCAGAGAGACTACAGGAAGTCCCAATCCCAAAAGTCCCCCCCATTGCTGCAGTGGCCCCATGCTCTTGGTGGCTCGGCAGTCGCTTGGCCACCTCTCGGCTCAGCCTGGCGTAGTGCCTAGCTAGTTCCTTTTTGGGCCTTTTTCTCAGTTCTCTTCAGACCAGGCTGGCCAGAGGCACCAGTGACTACTTAATCTCTTCCCCCACGTGGCCAACCATGGAAGGCAGACTGAAATACCCCTCTCTCTGCTTGGCATACAAGCTCAGGCTGCCCAATGCCCCCCCCCCCCGAGTTTAGCAGAGATGCTGTTAATGAAAAAGAACAGTAGAACACTTAGGTCCTGTAGCATCCATATTGTTGCCATTTTGCCTGACTGGATGGCCTACCTCAGAGTTCCTTTGCTCTCCTCTTGGTTGGGTCTGCCACATGGTGCGGCCAACACACTACTGGCTGCTAACCCAAGTCATGTCCCAGCTCCCCCAGGCACTGGACAGAACTCCTCTCCTGACCCGCACTACATCATCCCCCTCTATGGCTGCCCAGCAGTGTGCCACCTGTCCCGATTACAATCATCTACTCACCTCAGTACAGCAGGCTGTAGCCAGCCATGTTCTGACCCACACACTCCTTACTCCTCAGACCATGCTCCACAGTCCACCACCCCGGAGTGTTCTCATCTTCTTCCTGACTTCTTTGTTCTCTAATTGAGGTTGGTCCTTCTTCTTGCTGTCCCTGGTCAAGTGGCTAGTGGACTATGGACCCTGCACATAACAATATGCACAACTGCTAACCCGGACCACAATTCTGCTGTCCACTTTGTTCTCTCCTACCATCCCGCCAGCTGCGTTCTCTTCTGCCACCCCACCAACTGACTAGCTCATCATGTGCAGTGCACGCAACTCCCTGGCTCTTCCCTCTAGAGGAGGACTGCCACTGAGGAGCCAAAGGCACAATTTGGTTGGCTGCTGAGAGGCTCAGGTGGGGTGAAGGGGAGCTGAGGGGACTGTCAGTGTCACGGCAAGCTGGAGGTGAGGAGTCCCTCAGTAAGTCACTGAGGAGTAATCAACTTAAGCAAAATGTCACTCCATTCAATTAATGCTGCAACTCAGGGCAATTCCATTGCAACTGCCCTGAATTGCGGCCCATGATTCTGATGGCCGATGGCAAATCTGGGATCTAATAAGAATGTGGTACAAAAATAAACTTCTTTTTTATCCACTGGCCATCTGGCTAACTAATTTGTCTCACCCTGGTCACAAAGGGAGGGTGGGAGAGGGGGATTAAGGTTGCTATATATTAATTGCAATATGTTGACCCTGTAAGAGGTATCGTAACATTGATCTATCGCATTGTATCTGTAGACTCTGCTTGGATCATAAGGGTAGGGGGCATGGTAGGGAGGGTGGGAGTTGTACATAAAACCCATAAGTGGGCATTGTGTTTGCAACCCTAATCATTTATTTCCAACCTATGTGACTTTTGAAATTTTGTGTGGCAGCAACCCTACTGAGCATTAATGTAGTTATTTTTGCTATAAATTTCGTTCCTTTCTTTTCCTTTTTTTAAATAGGCTTTTTCTAGTTTTCTCCCCATATTCCCCCCGGGGCCCTGGCACATGTGCGTGGAGGCACGCATGCACACCAGAATTCAGCTCAGCCCCTTCCACCCACCTGTACTGCCACCCCACCTGCCAACGTTACCCCATCGGACCTCCACCTGGTGGGAATGGGACCACGGGAGGGGCAACAACCCACCTCCACCATCCCCAGAAGAGGAGAGCAGCCTGATGGCTCACTCAATCCCAATCCTCCCACACCCCCATGCTGGCACCCCAATGACCCGAGGTCATTCCCGAACCCGGGTCACCAGCACAGAACGAGGTAAGGCGTCCAGCGCCTCAACCCTCAGCACCACCGGGACAGCTGGAAATTTCCTTACTTTCTAAGAACATTGTGTAGTAACTTCATTTTACTTACTCATCCCTTTGAAACTCTGTAAAATGTTAGGACTTCTACGGTGGGGAACACAGCAGTCCTTCAATGGAATGTTATGTAGCATAATCCCTTGCTCTTGTGGACTATGGCCCATTTGGGCCTTTGAACTGAAAGCCAGGTGCCCAAACACATTTTCTTGATGCCCCTCGCGAAAATCCTACATTCCCCATCCTTGCACATTATAATCAAGCTCCCCCACCCATCCTGGTATAAGAACAAAAAGCCCAGCCCAATACACCCAGTACCACTCACCTCCCTCCTTCCCTTCCTCCTTAATAATAGCTGAAGAATAGTGATTGATGGATATGCATTGCTGGAAGCCTTCATTTGTTCTCCATCTCTCCCTGCACCGTAGTATCTTTTATAAATACTTTTCCACGTGCACACAAAGTAGGAAAACCATCCGACTGCAAATCTTAAAAACATTCTTATTTTAGAAACATAGAAACATAGAATCTGACGGCAGATAAGGACCGTCTGGCCCCCCAAGTCTGCCCATTTTTCCTCTACCGATTGATACCACTTCAGACCTCATTTAGTCTGATGCTTTCCCTTACTCCCTTGATGATAGCATTCCTTTATCTGTATCCCTGCTCTCTTGAATGCCCCTACCGTTTTCTCCTCCACTACTTCTGTGAGGAGGCTGTTCCACTTGTCCACCACCCTTTCTGTGAAGAAGTACTTCCTCATGTTACTCCTCAGCCTGCCTCCCTCCAACTTCATATCATGACCTCTTGTTCTCGAAACCCTTTTTATCTGGAAAAGGCTACTCCCTTGTACTTTGTTTATGCCCATGAGGAATTTCTAAGTTTCTATCATCTCACCCCTTTCTCTTCTCTCCTCCAGTGAATACATGTTGAGGTCATTCAATCTCTCCTCATAAGACATCTGATGCAACCCTTGTACCACTTTTGTAGCCCTTCTCTGAACTGTTTCTATTCTTTCTACGTCTTTTTTGAGATACAGACTCCAGAATTGTACACAGTATTCCAGATGTGGTCCGTGGCTCAGTTGGTAGCACATCTGCCTCTGGACCAGAAGGTCATGGGTTCTCGTCCCACACTGGGATTAGACTTGCACCTAAAACGATGGCATCCGAGTGCAGTATTAGCAGGGTACTGTACTGCTGGGGTGTACCGTCCTTAGGATGAGACGTTAAACCGAGGTCCTTCTACCCATCCTGGTGTTGTCCTGGTGGGTGTCCAGATAGAAGTAGAAGAACCCAGGGCACTCTTCACAAAGAGTAGGGGACATTCCAGGTGTCCTGGCCAACATTCCCCTTCCCAGAAACCAGTTCATGCAATTGTCCAGGTTGTGTGTGGGTGCTGATGTGTGATATTGCTGCCATTACAAATTCAGTCACTTCACTACCAGTCTAGCATTGCTTGTAAAGCACTTTGGGATACACTGTGTATGAAAAGTGCTATATAAATGCTGATTCTTCTTCTTCACTAATTGTCTGTGTACTGTGTACATTGTGTAAAAAGAAAATGTAAAGTATTACTTTGTGAACATTTTTAATTCATTAGAACTACTGTACTAGTTGGTTTAGTTAAACAACAAACTACACGTTGTACCGTGTAGTACCCTTCCCTCACACACACTTGTCTTTTTTATTAGTTTTTTTAAGTTTTAAAAGTTAATTAGCTTAAAGTTTTTGTTCATGTAGAACTTTAACATGGAAAAAGTATCTGTAGTTTTAGTTATTTTTTCTGTGATTTTGTTTTTGTAACGCGCATGTGAGAACAGTTAATCACAATTAACAAAAGAACTAATTTTTTTAACAAACCCCCAAAAGGACCTATTCTCATATGATATCTACAAAACACGTAAGCTTCACAGCCAACTCTAAGCATTTTTTTAGTTATCTGAACCCAAAAAGTTAGGTAGTATATCAGTCCAAAATACATAAACTTGGCCTTTAATATCTGCAAAAGTACATAACGGATCCTCCTGAAATTTGGAGGATTACGTGTCCCTTAGACTGTGAAGGCGCATACCAAATTTAACAGTCCTGGGGCCCTACATTTATTTATTTAATTTTGGTAACCAAGTAGGCCCACAGAGCCTGGTAATGGTCCCTTTTTAAGGGGCGACCTGGAATTAATTACAGATAGTGCAACATATACAGAGTACAACTTTTACAGATGAGAGACAGTAGTTTACAGTCACATACTAAGGTACATTGAATTACAACACTCAACAATTTACAACTTTTGTTAATAACACATTAGGTACATATATGTTTACAGCCACTCAATGGATACAGTTAATTGGATCAAGAAGCACACAGCTGAGACATCACGGATTACAGGTTCATTGGTTAAGCTCTAGCAAGTGGGCCTTAAGCCCCCTTTTAAATCCCCCTTGTGAGTTGCACTCCTGGAGATTTGTTGGGAGTGTGTTCTAAAGGAGGGGGGATGAAAGCCAAAAATGCCTGAGACCCTTGTGCAGATTTTGCTTTGGGTATCGTGAGGAGCTTTCTGCTAGAGGACCTAAGTGTTCTACTGTTCTTTTCATTAACAGCACCTCGCCTACATTTTGGGGGCACTGGGCAGCCTGAGCTTGTATGCCAAGCAGAGAGAGAGGGGTATTTTAATCTGCCTTCCAGGGTGGGCCAGGATTTGGCTTGGAGGACAAGACAATGGTGTTCTCTGGAGAGGGCCCCGCTGTGAATCTAGAGTCTATGGTAGAGGGTTCTGAGCTTCTGCATCTCAGTGTTTTTTTATAGAGAACAGTACGGGTGAACCATAAAATAGGGTGGATAAAAGGGTGCCTTCCGCAACCTTGCACCAGGTGTCCTGTGTTAGATAGGGACTTAGGTGGTATAGAAGTCTGAGCTTCTGGTTCATAGACCTAATGAGCATGTCAGTATGGGCCTTGAAGGTGAGGTCCTGGTCAATGGTGATTCCCAGGTGCTTTATGACCTCAACTACCTCAACCTTTGCTCCAGTAAACAGAGAGAGTGCCAATCTTTTAAACCTGTCAGGTCTCAGATTTTTTGGACCAAATAATATAGCCTTAGTTTTTCTGCCATTAATGACCAGCTTATTATTATTCAGCCATCCTTCAAGCAACAGGAGATCCTTTGATAGTAGTTCATTCAAGGCGTCGGTGTCATCAGTGGACCCATATAGTACAGCATCATCTGCATACAAGGTGAGCTTAGCCTTACCACAGTATGTAGGCATATCATTTATAAATAAGGAAAATAGCAGAGGCCCAAGGATTGCTCCTTGGGGGACCCCTTCCAGTATCTGACAATTATCCGAAGTAGCACGCTGTCATCTGACTTGTTGGGACCTTCCCTGGAGATAGATGGTGAACCACTGTACCGCCAGGTTGTCTAGGCCGACCTGTTTTAACTTTGCAAGGAGCAATTGATGGTCTACCAGGTTGACTGCCTTGGTGAGGTCAATGAAGACTGCACCAGTGCACATGCCCTTGTCCAAAGCAGAGAGTATATCCGTTGTGAGATTTACTAGGGCAGTATTTGTTCCATGGTTCTTGTGAAACCATGCTGTTGGGTTGTCAATAATTTGTGTCGCTCAATGTAGTCCATCACCTGATTGTACACAACCCTCTCCAACACTTTACTTAGTATGGACAGGAGGGATATTGGGCGGTAGTTTTCCACCCGATCCTGTGACCCACCTTTGTGAATGGGTGAGACCAGAGCCACTTTCCAGAGCACAGCAACTTCGGTTGAATAGCCATGTGACTGGGGTGACAATTACTGGGGCAGCCATATTTAGTAGTTTGGGTTCAAGTTTATCATACCCAGCTGTTCCATGGGTTTTGATCCCCTTGAGTAATTTTAGGACTTCTTTTCTGGAGATTAGTTTGAAATGAAAGGGGATGTCATGGATACCTTTGCTAGTACCTTGGGGTGGTTGAGGTGGCCCAGGGTGGTGTGACTTGAATTTATCAAGATAACTGTGAAAAACGTGTTTATCGCATTGGAGGCTTCTGTAGGGTTTGTGTGATGAACACCATTTACTACTATGTCCCCTCCTTGTTGTTTGTTATGGCCCTTAATGAGAGTGTTGGTTTGTGCCCAGAATTTTTTGGGGTCAGAGAGGTTCTTTTTCTGAATGTCTGTAAAGTGCTGTTTTCTAGCCCTTTTTAACTCAGTTTTGCATTTATTTCTAAGCTCCCTGAATCTCTGCCAGTCTATAATCTGACCTGAAGATTTGAATGTACGCCACGCTCTATCCCTATCCCTCATGCGTAGAGATGTAGTTTGTCATGGATGAGGTTTTAATGGCTCATTGTTTGTTCATGAAATCATTAGTAAACAGTCGTAAATGTTGTGGAACTGTCATCATTGCTACATTCCGATGACACTAGTGAAAGTCATGGAAGTCCTGAATAAAGATCAAACGTCATGGAATCAATGACGTGTATGACTGCCATGACAAACTTACATCCCTACTCACGAGTTTCCTTAGGAGATTCACCTGGCTTCTTGTCCTTTGACCCGAGTTGCTTTAGTGGAGCATGCTTGTTGGCTGCTGACAGGAAATTATTAATGAAGTACTCTAGGGCTGCATCAAGGTTTGGAGCTAGCTTAATTTGCAGCCAGTTGACTTCGACCAGGGTTTTGAGAAAGGAGCGCTGGTCAAATTTAGAGTAGTCATGGGTCTAGAATATTCCAGGGGGCAGGGTAAGAAAGTCATTTGTCCATGCACAGTACGTAGGGGAGTGGTCGCTCAATGAGTCTGCAAATGTGCCAGTCAATTTGGTTCTGCCTGGACTGGTGACTAAGTTCCAGTCCAATGTGGTGTCGTTACTGGTTTTCATACTTAGTCTGGTCGGTTCTTGTATTATTTGAGTCAGTTCTGCCTCTAGTAGGGAGGATTTAAGGTCACCATTGGTGTGGGGTCCCCAGTGTATGTTGAAGTCCCCCAAGATGCCTTTATCACCCTAGAGGAGAGTAGGTAGTACAGCTATTAGGGCCTTTAAGGATTCAGTGGCAGTTTTGGGAGGGTTGTACATAGACCCAATGATCAGCAGCTTAGTCACCGCCAATAGAAGTGTAATGAATACCTCTTCACAGTCACTGTGACTGAGGTCAGGTATTGTGACAAGCGAAACATTAAGGGTTGATTCTGCATACATTAGTACACCCCCCCCCCTTTTTTTCTTAGCCTGTCCTGTCTAAAAAACCTATAGCCATTTAGGTTAACCTCATGGTCTTGTATATGGGTTTAAGCCAGGTTTCACTAATAGCAATTCGATCTGGGGAATAAAGGCTCACCCAGGCCTCTAGCTCATGCATTTTAGGCCTTAAACTATTGATATTTATGTGCGTAATTTTTAGACCTTTTGCGGTATCCCATTTGGATCTGTTGGAGGTTGCAATAGAAGTATTGATATGGGGAGTCCAGAGTTTGTCTCTATATCACCTCCAAACAGCAACTTTATACACATAAGGAACTTAACTAGAGACCAAAGTACTGGGAGGGGGGTCCGGAGTTTGTGGGCTTCAGTATTTGCCATTATATGGTATAGGTTCCCATGTTGCTTAAGACCTTGCAAATAAATGATGGAGTATTCAAATATATCAGAGGGTTGGTCTGACAAGCTCTGATGTTGCAGAGGGTCACAATTTGACTCAAATTCCTGGCATATTTGATGCAGGATATGGTCAGAGCACAACACTATCAGAATATATAGGGCAGCAAGTATTGATCCCTGTACCATGCTTAAGTTGTACAGTTGCAGCATTTAACAAGCAAAATTTCACTGTTTTCTGGTAATGTTCTGCTATGTTGTGAGACAGGTGGCTTCTCTATAGCATTACCATATTCCTTCCTTAGCACTGCTATTAGTAAGACACAAACAGACCAATGCAAAGGAGTTAGTTCAATACTAAGCAGCAATCAGATAAATTAAACACTGACTGGTACCCAAGGAGTATTCACTCCTTTACAATAGCAATATGTATTTGTCTAGAGGTTAATATCTTTTCTACCCAAACTAGTAGCACAGCAGGTTGGGGTGAATTATCATAGTCAGGGGTGGGTACACCAGTACTCTGGAGGATCGATAGGAAATGCTACACAGCTGGGAACAAACCAGCATGAGTCCAGTGCCAAACACAGGGGCATTACCCGATTGTCTTTGAGCAATTATGCGACTGTTAACTCTATGGAAACGATTAGCAGAGGTTTAGCTATATGATACCCAGCGGGTCTACTTGCTGTTCTTAAGTGTTTGCTAATGTAGTGCTGCAGTCCATAATGGTGCAGTATATCAGTTTATTCTGTCTCTATAATCTTGGGTGACACTGCGGACAGCGTGGCTAGCCGAAGGCCGACTCCCACAGTTGACACCTACAGTATGACACCCTTGTCTCTCCTGCCCCTAGCACTCTGGACCACTAGCGTAGAGGACCACTGGAGCAGACGCACACTAAGAAGGCTGTGGATGTCTGGGATTGGCTGCCGGTCCTAGGGTCTGTTTCTCTGGTTTCCCTGACTGCGCTTCTGCAGTGCTGGGACTAGGGAAATGCCGAAATTTGAATCAGGAGCTCCATGGAAGGGGAGAGGGGTCCCATTGGAAGGACAAAGCCTCCTCAACCCCTCCATTGCAGTCCTCAGTAAGTTCAATGCCAACAGAAGGAGCACTGTGGGTCTGCTTCTTAAAACACCAGCAGAACAAAGACAATCTATTTGAAATTCAGTGCCAATCCAATTCCCTCCTGGGATTGTAGCCGGTCCTAGGGTCTGTTTCTCCGGTTTCCCTGACTGCGCTTCTGCAGTGCTGGGACCAGGGAAATGCCAAAATTTGTGATCAGGAGCTCTGTAGAAGGGAAGAGGGGGTCCCAGTGGCAGGACAAAGCCTTCTCAACCCCTCCGCTGTCGTCCTCAGTAAGTTCAATGCTGACGGAAGGAGCACCATGGGTCTGCTCCTTAAAACCCCAGCAGAACAAAGAAAATCTGTTTGAAATTCGGCACCAATCCAATTCCCTTCTGGGATTGTCTGCCAGTCCTGGAGTCTGTCTTTCTAGTTTCCCCAACTGTGCTTCTGTAATGCTGAGACCAGGGAAATGCCAATATTTGTGATCAGGAGCTCCATGGAAAGGGAGAGGTGTTTCGGTGGCAGGACAAAGCCTCCTCAGCCCCACCACTGCAATCCTCAGTAAGTTCAATACTATATTCAAAAGTTTTTCTTGGTGCAAATCCCAGTTTATGCATGCAAACCGGGTTTTGTGCAGAAGCCTATACTAAATAGCCCAGTTTATGCGAGCAAACAGAGCTTGTGCCCGTGTGAACAGTGGAGGGGTACGCAAAGCAAAATTATGCAAATTGGGGGGTGGTGGAGACCTGAATATCAGTGTAGTCTGATATTCAGAGTATTTGCTCTGCACAAGGGTGCTTTGTGCAGTCCGCTTGCATGGAGAAAATACTGCCAACCTAACCATCATCCTAATCCAGCGCAACCCTAGCGGTTGCTGGAGGTAGTGTGTCAGCGCCCTCCCAACCCCAACACAATACTCCCTGATGGAAGGTGACACCCCCCTCCCTCCAACCCCAGACCCGTTAAATACATATAGATCCCTGGCGTTCAGTAGTGCTCCCCTCCCTCCAATCCTAGTCCTGGTAGAAATATACATGTCCCTAGCATCCAGTAGTGCCCCCTTTCCCTCCAATCCCGGTCCTGGTAGAAATATACATGTCCCTAGCATCCAGTAGTGCCCCCTTTCCCTCCAATCCCAGTCCTGGTAGAAATATACATGTCCCTAGCATCCAGTAGTGCCCCTTTCCTCCAATCCCAGTCCTGGTAGAAATATACATGTCCCTAGCATCCAGTAGTGCCCCCTTTCCCTCCAATCCCAGTCCTGGTAGAAATATACATGTCCCTAGCATCCAGTAGTGCCCCTTCCCTCCAATCCCAGTCCTGGTAGAAATATACATGTCCCTAGCATCCAGTAGGCCCCTTTCCTCTAATCCCAGTCCTGGTAGAAATATACATGTCCCTAGCATCCAGTAGTGCCCCCCTTTCCCTCCAATCCCAGTCCTGGTAGAAATATACATGTCCCTAGCATCCAGTAGTGCCCCCCTTCCCTCCAATCCCAGTCCTGGTAGAAATATACATTGTTTCTGATGTCCAGTGGTGCCTCCCCCATCCAGTCCCAGTCCTGGTGTTATTAACATGTATCCCTGGTGTCCAGTGGTCCCTCCCCCACCTGATCCCTGTCACAGCAACTCCCCCCCGCCTGGTTTTCCAATGTTCACCCCCATGACAGCTGCACTGCCCTTGGCATGGAATTGGTAATGAAGTCCAGCCCCCCACACCACAGCAAAGCCTCCCCTGCCACAGTGTGTGCAGCGCCCCCCCAGTCCATACCCCACTGATGGATAGCGGTGCTGCGGGTAAACAGTGGTGAGCAGAATAGTCCACCACTCAACACCTAGGCTGCTCAGCGTCTATCATTTGCAAGGAGCGTGCCTTTTTTATAGGGCACTGGTGATGCACCTTGCCATATACATATGACACATTCCCTAATTATGATAGATGCCCAGTGGCCATGGTGGTGTGTGGTGGGCTGTGCTGCTCACCGTCATTTACCTGCTGTGGCACCTACAGATAGGTAGGGGGACCAAGGAGTGAGTGCTGGTGCCACAGATGGAAGGGGGAACACTATCCATCAATGGGGTATGGGCTGGGGAGGACACTGCACATGCTATGGCAAGGGGACAGGGCTTTGTTGGGGGAGGGCTGGGCTTTTTGCTAATGCTATGCCAATGGCAAATGCAGTTGTCATGTGGGAGACATTGGCAAACTGGGGGGAGTTCCCAGCATAGTGACTGGGTGGGGGGAGGGACCACGGGACACCAGGGATACATGTTCATAATATCGGGACTGGGATTGAAGGGAAGTGGGTACCACTGGATGCCAGGGAAAATCTATATTTCTACTAGGACTGGGACTGGAGGGAAAGGGGAAGCCACTAGCAGCAGGGACAGCTCACTGGGTTGAGGCAACTAGGGGGGCTGAGCCGGGCAAATCTGCCTCACTCCCCATCCAAATGAGTCCATAATGGGCATGCAAATTGTCCCTTAGTGCTTTGCATGCCCAATTGGCTCATTTGCGTGTGGACTTTTGAATACTGCAAAGATTTTGCCCAGGCGCATGCCACTGTGGGGCACTATTTCAGGGATGCTACTGGGTGGCACTAAGTGGCTTAACACCTGGATGCAATGTCTCTATATTCATGATATGCCTGATACCTTAGATCTACTCCCCTTCTTCTCTCACTGCCTATCACCATAGCCTAACCTACCTGCTACCCTTGCCTAACTTTCCCTTGTGCTCCCCTCCCCCTATCCTCCCCTCCTCCTTCTCCTCATTTCTCCCTCCCTCTTTCCCCTACCTGTTTTTTCTTCCCCTTTCCTCTACTTCCAACCCCCCTCTTCTTTCCTTCTACTTCCCCATTCTTTCTACCCCCACCCTCTACCACACCTTAGCTTAGCACAACATTCGCTATGGTTGTGCCCCCCAACCTTCTTTACTTGCTCCAGTAGGTTAACATGTCATGGTCCTGACTGCCCCTGCCACCCTCTTACTTATCTGCCCCGGCCCCTCTGCCTACTTTCCCTCTCCCTAAGCTTAGCTTGACAAGGTCTTTGGCTGCTCCCCTCTACCTTCCTACTTATTTCTTCCTGCTCCACCCTTACTTCCCCTTTGACCCTATCGCCTCTTTTCGTAACTTTAATTGTATATACCTAATCGTGACTGAATCTGTATATAGAGTAAATCCACTGTTTTGTTCAATTTTACAATTCTTTTGTTAGTCTTCCATCTATATATGTAATCCCGTCCCACTGACATGGAACCATTGTAAACGAGCGCCTGTGCTCAAAGGTGTTAATCCAAGACCTTAATAAATAAATATATAAAATCAGAAAGATAGCGCTGTCTGCTATCCCTCTAAATATAGAATTTTTGTGCACCCATGCTATCGCAAAATGCAGTGCAAATATTTGCATTTCGCTTTGTGCATTTTTTAATATCGGGCCTCCAGGGTCTAAAAGGACTGAGATTTGGCCCTCTGATAATGGGCATTTTTTTTTATTTATTAAGCTGAAATTTACAACAATGAACCACATGAAGGACAAACAATAAAACAAACTAAACCTACAAACACAAAAATTATACAACAAAACAATTACAAAGAAAACCCTACCCACCCTAATCCTCCTCCCCACCCCCCACCGAGCACAACTTGCAAAGATTTTCTTGGTACAAGGGGCCACTCACACATGACCTAAGGAGAAAATAAACACAGAAGACTAATAAGACCTACAAAGCAAAGACAATGATAGGGTGCTACTGAGTAACAAAAGAGCATACATGGGTTCCCACCTAGTTCGGGAACATGTCATATCTATCACGAAGAGTAACCATTCTGGATTTCCATTCAGGTGCATATGGATCGATTGCTGGAGCTTGAAGATCTATTTACACTAGAAGTTTGTTTAGTTGGCTTATACCAAAGCAGGGTCTTCAGCCCTAGGAAGGGTTATATGGCCCTGGTAGCTATCATGGCAAAACTGGTTATTTTGCGGCATTGCCTAGATTATACCGTTCCTTCCTTTTAGGAAATGGCACCAGAAAATTCTCCGGGCTTTAAATGTAGATAATGGCCATTTTTAGTGAAACACCAACACAACCTTAATATATAATATATATATATTTTTTCATGGCAAAAAAATCCATTTAATGCATCAGTGAGGGCTGTTCACAGCAACAGACTGAGGAAATTTATGTTATTACATTTTTGGACCCCACGCCCACCCCTGTCCCCACCAACAGGCATTGGGTGTGTTAGCTGTCGGCCCTTCCCACCCCAGTCCATGTGTAAATAAGCTGAGGTGGTGCAGTACAGGAGAATGGGGTGAGAGTTAGGCCTGACGACCCCAACACATACCCCGATGCCTGTTGGTGGGGGCGGGGTGGGCGTGGGGTTCAAGGGGTGGTAACCCTAACACCGAATTTCCTCACTTTTGTCACTGTGGAACAACCCTAACTGATGCACTAAATGGATTTTTTTGCCATGAATTTCCCTTCTTTTTGAGAACGTGCACTACAAGTAGTGAATGGTATGAGGTGGTGCCATGCTTCCCATTTGTGCGTAATAACCCTAACAGTAATGGTAACCCTAACAGTAATGGTAATGGCAACGGTAACGGTAATCCTAATGGGAACGTTAACACTAACAGTAACACCAATGCTAGCAGTAATGGTAACAGTAACAAGAACAGTAATGGTAACAGAAATACACACGCAAATGGTAATGCAAACAGTAACGAAAATACAAATTGTAATGGTAATGCAAATATAAGCGGATATGGTAATGCCAATGGGGATGCGAAAGGAAACAGTAATGCAAACACAAGTGCAAAAGCAAATGAAAACAGTAACGCAAGCGCAAATGTGAACGCAAACACAGATGGTAACGCAAACGGCAACGAAAATGCAAACAGTAATGGTAATGCAAATGGGAAAGCAAATGCAAGTGCAAATACAAATGCAAATGGTAATGCACACAGTGGTGCAAATGGAAATGCTAATTAAAATGGTACCCTAAACGCTAATGCAAATGCAAATGGTAATGCCAACGGTGAAGCAAAAGGAAACAGTAACGCTAACAGTATTGCAAATGCAAGTGCAAGTGGTAATGCACATGGTGATGCAAATGGAAACGATAATGCAAACGGTAATGGAAACGCAAGCACAAACGTAAATGTAAATACAAATGGTAATGCAAACACAAACGCAAATGTAAATGGTAACGGCAACGGCGACGCACAAGAAAACAGTAACACAAGTGACAATGGAAATGCAAGCACAAACACTAATGGTAACGGAAACGCAAACGCAAATGGTAACACAAACAGTAACGAAAACGCAAACAGTAATGGTAACGCAAATGGAAACGCAAATGGTAATGGCAACGGTGATGCCAAAAGAAACAGTAACACGAACAGAAATGCAAATACAAGTGCAAATGCAAATGGTAATGCACACGGTGGTGCAAATGGAAATGCTAATGAAAACAGTAATGGTAACGCAAACAGTAACACCAACGGTGATGCAAAAGGAAACTAGGGTTATCACCTGTCCCTATTTTTGCAGGACAGTCCTGATTTGGGCAGCTGTGTCCTGCAAAAAAACATGAAAAATACTACATGTCCTGACATTATAGCGGAAAAAAACATTTTCTGACTTTCCTCCAAATTCTGAAAAACAATATAATACCTTAACTAAAATATCTTAAAATAAGAAACACTAAAACCAGCTAAAAAACTACAACACTTAGTCTTAATTTTGATTATTTAGAGAAAACAAAGTCTGTTGCATTGGTCGAGACAACATATTGTCTTGCAAAAAATCATGTTTCAGTAAGAAATGTCCCACTTTTGCCTTTTTAAAAGGTGGTAACCCTAAAAGAAACAGTAATGCAAATGGTAATGCATGCACAAACAGAAACGCATGCACAAACAGAAATGCAAATGGGAACGCACATGGCGAAGCAAACAGAAATGCTAGCACAGACGGTAACGGAAACGCAAGCAGAAACGTAAATGCAAATGTTAACGGCAACGCAAATGCACACACTTTGTGTCCCAAACAGGTGCATCCAGAAAAACAGTGAATACAAAGAATGTGGGCATAATAATGGCCCTCAGACCAGAAAATGAGCACTTGGAATACTAAATTGCTTGTATCTCAGGAACCGTACAACGCAGAAAAAAAATTTAAATCTCATATTATTTACGACTTTCCAGGCTAGTTTTGTACCTAGCCCCCTAGTGGGGGACTAAGCATTTTGTGACTAAAAGTCCGTATCTCGAACCGTTTTCGAGATATAGGACCCAAAAGGCGTGACGGACGCCGTAATGTTTTTCTATGGGTAAAATTGTGAACTTCGGAGTGCCATAACTTTGCAGCCCAGTAATATCTTGTCACCAAACCATGAAAAGGCACATCTGTGGGATGCTGGCTTTCTTCCCTGTCACTTTCAGCCCAAAAGACCAAACTGTTGTTTTGCAGCAGGGTGGCAAAGATTTCCTATTGTTTTGGCCATACTTTCGCAAATTACTGTTGCAAATCACAACACTTTCGCAAAAACATCCCGAAAGTGTCGCATTTGCGAAAGTACTTTGTGATACTACTTTTTACAAAAATTTAAAAATCATATTTCTGGGATGTATTACCCCCCAAAAAAGACATGGCTAGCATCCTCAGGACTCGACTAGGTGAACACAAGAATTGTGTCCCTAGAGGGGCTCAAATTATAATGCCAAGCATTTTTCTGAGCAGTAACTGAAAAAAAAAAAAGGATGATTTGCAAAAGTAAAACTGCATTTATGACACTGTTGTATTGGTTGTTAACTTTTCCTAAGGACTACAGTGGGATTCAGTGTTTTTTGAATAACATTTGAACCATTTAATATTTTTTCACGAAATCTTCGAAAGGCACATCGGGGACCCCAGCTGCATGTTCCCTGACGTTTCTGGACTGATCGCGCAAACCGTGCGGGCTGTAGGCATGAGCAAAGAAATGCACAAAAATACATAATTTATGCGCTTTTTGCTGTGCTGTAGCTCTGCGACCATACATCTAACCATAACGAAACTTGTCAGATCCAGAGATATATGGTACCAGACAGTGCATTCCAAATTTCAGGCAAATCTGTTGTATGGTTGCAAAGTTATTAAGGTGCAAAATTTCAGATTTGACCTTAAATGGGGTACTCAACTCTAACTATAGTGGCACAATAGTGCCACTATTATATATATAACTGTTTTCTATACATACTGACCCCGTCCCTCATATGACATATATCAGTTCAGATCTTTGCATTCCCAAATCTCTTGCTTCCCAGCTGCAAAAATAGCACAGGCCAGGCTGTAATTAATTTTAGGGCTCCTCATACCTGGGACAACTTCCCAATTGATATTAGTGGTACAACTAGCATCCAGAACAGCAAGCTGAAACTATGCTCTCATTTCACTCCTGCCTGCCTGTGAAATCTGTGGAACTGTGATTCACCTCTGTGCCCTCAGCCTCGCTTGCATAACTGAGCTGTTCTAATTTTACTTGCTGCTATTTTGTTACGTTTGCAAAATGTATTTAACTCTTGATATTTTCTGTATCTTATTTGAACTACTGTATATCGTACTTTAGCCTATCCCAATACCTTCCTCCAGGACACATCTGTAAATGAAATTTCCCACGTTTCTGTATGTTTCTCCTGGATTAAATAACTAGGTTATGGGCACAGGTCGCTGAACTCAGGGCCAAACTGGCAAGGGTACAGAGGACCTTCTGCCCCACCGAAGGGCCACCAAGGCTACTGCTGCTCCCCCAGAGGATGCCTAGGCAGTGACAGACTGGGCATACCTTGGTGGGCTCTGGGAAGGTCTGGGTGGCAGGGAGGATGCATGCTCCTACAACTATACCACTGCAGAACTCCTTCACTGTACTGGTGGGATGGGGCAGCTGAGAGGAGGTACTCATTGCTGTGGGAAGGAAGGAGGTGAGGGTTCTTATAAGTGGAAGCCCCAAGAAGGGAGACAGGGAGAGGCCCCCAGCCCAAGAGGAAGTAACTGCTGGTGGGAGCATCCATTGTGAGAGAAACAGACTTTGAGTGGGGAGAGGAAAGGATAGGGATGTGGCATGACTGAGTGGTGATTCAGCTTGGAGGGCTGCAGAGTGTACTGGGAGGATCCCTGGGGCAGCAGGACCAGGGAGGGATCTAAACATTGTTGTCCATCTGGGGACAAATGACCTGGCAAGGGATAGGGTAGGAGTACAGCAAGGTAATTTTAGGGAGCTGGGGATGGGCCTCAAGCTGATGGCACACACAGTGGCATTTACAGAGGCATTACCTCTGTATGGCAGAAGAGATGCAAGGGTACTCTGCATGTTGTCGTTTAAAGATTGGTTGAAGGTATGGTACATGGAGGAGGGATTTGTCTACATTGGGAACGCAGGTAGTAGTAGTAATATATTTTATTCATAATTTTTCATATGAATAAGGATTTCCCAATAGCACAGTGCACATTTTGAATGGGGTCCTTGTTACAAAAGGTTACAAAATACAAAAAACAATATGTCATATACATTTCAAACAGCATTGATATATAACAGTCATCAATAATATTTAAACGTAATACTAATTTGTAACAGGTACAAAATATTTTTCTTGTACAACTTCAAGTGTTCTGCTCACAAATACAAAAAGACTTACTCCAATGCTAACATTAAATCTAAAATTAACCCTAAAAGGACTACACGGTACAATTAAAAGAAGATTTAATCCATATCATATCTAGGACAGCATGGAATGGGTTTCTTCTCTAACTCGAATGCCTCATTTTTATATTTTTTTAAATTAACTGCTCTGTCTATTGGCCTCGGGTAACATGCAATGGTGTTCCAGGCTTTTGGGTCTGTATAGTAAAATGTCTACCTCTGTATGTTAATTTTACAAGGTGGTAAGATATATTCTAATCCCTATTACAAGGTGATAATATATATTCTATTCCTTATGCTGACTGTAAACTTTCTTTAACCTGTCTCTGTTTTTAAATTATGTGAAATATGACTTGGGACCCTAAGCCAACAAGGTGCATATTTCTTCTATTATTTAATCTTAGCCATCCCAATTCTAGATAAAGTTGGCAATGATGTGTCCACTGGGGGGTGTTGAGGATGAAGCTGGCAAACCTGTTACACATTATATGCAGCTTTCCCAGCTCCCTCCTTGATACCCACATATGGAGTAAATCCCCATAATCAAACACTGGTACAATTATGGTATTAACAATCAATTTCTGTGAGTCTCTTGGCAGGCATTTTTTTTTATCCCATACAACATCCCAAGTTTCCTTCCCAAACTGGCCACTGTTTTGTTTATACGGATTTCACATTTGCATTTGTCATCCAGCCAAATTCATAAATATTGGACTTGACCTGCTCTAGTACTACATTAATTGTTGTTAATATGGACAATGATTCTCTGCTCAATCCAGGTCTGCTAGATCCTTGAAACAACATTGTTTGGGATATTTTGGCATTTAAGCTAAGAAATTCTTAGCAAAAAAAAAAGTCAGTACCTGATCAAAAGCATTTTGCAAGTTTGATTTTATTTCAGTTATTGAGTCTCCAGATGTACATAATACATCATTATACACACATAGACATAATTTAACATCTGTACTGGATAATACAAGGTTGTTCTGTAAATATTAAATTATTAAAAAACAAGGGTCCCAGTATTGACCCTTGGGGTACCCCTCAAACATTTGTGCTTTATTTGCGACAAAAACACCCAGTATAACCAATTATTGTCTTCCTTTAATGTAGCCTGTAAATCATTTTAAGGCAGTGAGTGCCATGGTCAAAAGTATCAGAGATGTTCAAGAGATCAATAAAAACTGCCCCAATGACACCCTCCTGTCCAAAGTCGCATGGATGTCACTCACTACCTTCATCAAAAGTGTAGTAATACTGTGTTTTGCGCAAAACCCAGACTGGAAATCATTCATAATGTTACGTTCCAAAAAGTGCTTCATTTGAATGCTAACAAACCTAATATCTTAGATACTGATGAAAGCTGAGAAAATGGACAATAATTATATGTCTGTTTTGTCTCCTTATTTATGAACAAGAGTAACCTTGGCTAGTTTCCACACACCAAGGTTCAGGGACATACTAAAGATGTATGTTAAGGTCGCAACAATAACTAGAGCTGTGTATTTCAACAGCAGGGGTGGGATATTATCACATCCAACTGCTTTTGAAGAATCTATCCTGCTCAGTTCTTTCATTACTCAAGCAACTTTATTTTATTTAATTTAAAATAAATTTTAAGTATTCCTCAGAGAATCAGAATTATTTGAAGAACATGAGTTTAAATCTTTACCCACTTCAAGAGTTTTTAATCCCATACTTACACAACAAGCAGTACATTCCATTGCTACTTCTAGCCCTAATGGTATGCTTTGTCCCTCAACCACAAATTGTTTAGGGAACTCCGCAGTTGTCTGATTTTTTTTATGTTATCATAATTTTTCAAAATACTTTTTGTTGGTTTTTATTTATATTTCCAATCATTGTTTTATAGTAAGTTTTTTGGTTACTTCTATTGTGTAAGTGTTGCGTATTTGTATGTATTTGTTCCAATCTGAGGGGTCATTGTTTTTTTTTTTACAACAATCCACAGTTTATCAATTTGTTTCTTTAGATTTTTTAAGTTTGGGCCATACCAAGGGGGGGGAGGGTTTATCATGTTTACCCTCTTTTTCTTCTCAGGAGCATGCATATTACAAATCGTCATAAATACCTGAAAAAGTCGGCCCACCAGTGCAGCTATAGTGCTACTGCTTGTAACGTCGACAACCTGAGTTTAGAAGAGAGCATGGGTGTCAGAGGGCCAGCCAGAGGGAGGAGGAGGACTGAGTGTACCATGGACTGCTTTCATCCATGGGGGGGAGTTCTCAGTACTTGCCTGACCCCCGGTGGAAGGCAGGGGTCCAACAACCAGAGCTAGCATTTTCCGGGGGGGGGGTGGGCGTCGGCATACATGCCCTTGCATCATTGCACATCCTGACTCCAGGGAGAAAGAGCAGAAAAATCTTGGGCAGTGCAGGATGCCATATGCCATGCACCACAGGCCCCGCACTGCTCACCCATGGCAACCCCAGAAATCGAGTTCTGGCATCCCTCAGGTGGAAGGAGCCCCCTCCCGAAGGCCCTGCCCTGGGGAAAAACCAGGGAGGAACACCAAGGTAGGTGCATCCCAAGGGCAGTGGATGACGGGAATGGGCATGGGGTAGGGTCAATGGTGGCTGGTCTGTCAGTGAAGCATAGACAGAAAATATGATATAAAATCCTGTAAAAAGTAATCCCAAGCCTCACTAGCTATAGGTATGAGCTCTAATCCAGTCCAATCATTTTTTTTAGTTGTTTAACCAGGAGTAGCATACTAAACTAAAAGCTTTTTTACAGGTACTCCTGGGAGCACAGGGAAGTTAAGTGACTTGCTCAGGGTCACACAGTATATAAGTGGAAGCTGTGGGATTCAAACCCAGGTCTGGTCTCCTGGATGTTACCAGATTTGCAGCTCAGAGCCTTAAACCACTGCACTATACTGCCTCCCTCATAGTTTTAAGATCTAACGGAAAAGCAACAGAATCACAATTTTTGTATGAGCGATGAACAATGTATCTGCTAAACATTAGGCATTTTTCTTTGGCCCGAATACAAAAAGATGTTTGGTGATCATTAAAACTGGGGGTGGGCAGGTAGTAAAATTCCCTAACCTGAACATTTACCCTCGGGTACCTCCAAACTACCCTAAAAATGCCCTAATACAAAATGGGTACTTGGAGAGGGCAAGGTAGTTACTACCCTGGTCTTTCTACTGTATAATTACCTTACCCTTGCTATAACAAAATGTGAAAAACCTTGTTTCTGACTGCCCTAAACAGAGAAAACTACTCAAAAGGCTTTTCTTGTGTCAGGTAAAATAGGCACAGCTGCTCCAAGTGAGCCTGCTGCTGTTTCCAAAAGGTTATTATACCCATGGCAGGCACTGCTGAGGCAGTTAAGGGAGGTGCAGCTGCTGTGAGTGAGCCTGCTGCTGTTTCCAAAAATTATACCCATGAAGGACATTGCTGAGGTGGGAAGGAGAGGCACAGCTGCTGTGAGTGAGCCTGCTGCTGTTTCAAAAACTTATACCCATAGTGAATAAGCTAGAAAGCTTAGGGGTGGGACAGAAAATAACTAGGTAGGTGGAAAACTAGTTGGCGGACAGAAGTCAGACAGTGGTGGTAAATGGGGTGCATTCAAGGCTGTGGGGGGTATTGAGTGGGGTGCCCCAGGGGTCAGTGCTGGGAACCCTCCTTTTTAATATATACATCAGTGATATAGCAGAAGGTCTGGAGGGAAGAGGTGTGCCTATTTGCTGATGATACAAAAATCTGCAATAGGGTGGACACCCCGGATGGGGGGAGGGGTGAAGGCCATGACACAAGACTTGAGGACTCTAGAGGAGTGGTCAGAAACTTGGCAACTGAAATTCAATGACAAAAAGTGTGCTGTGATGCATCTGGGGTGTACAAAATCTGCGAGCAGCTTACACTTTAGGAGGGGAAAATAAAAAAAAACAGAGCAGGAGAGAGATTTAGGGATTATAGTATCAGGCAGCCTTAAAATGGGTAGCCAGTGTAGCAAGGCAGTAGGGAATGCAAATTAAATGCTGGCATGCATTGGGAGGGGCATAACTAGCAGAAGGAGGGAGGTGCTGATACCTCTTTAAAAGGCCAGATGAGAGAACACCTGGAGTATGGGGTCCTGTTCTGGAGACCGCACCTACACAAGGACAATTATGGAATGGAAAAGGTTCAGAGAAGGGCAACCAAGATAGTGCATGGTATGCAGGGGAAATCATATAAACAGAGGTGTAGGGAATTGGATCTGTACCCATTGGAGACTAGAGGGGAAAGGAGAGACATGACTGAAACTTCTAAATATGTGAAGGGGATAAACAGGGTGAAGGAGTGGAACTTGTTCAGAAGGAAGGAAGGGGCTAAAACTAGAGGGCATAGCCTAAGATTGGAAAGTGGAAGATATAGAGGGCACTTCTTCACGGAGAGGGTGGTGGAGGCCTGGAATAAACTACCTGAAGAAGTGGTGGAGGCCAAAACGGTGGAGGGATTTACGAGGGCATGAAGCAGACATATGGGATTGGGGGCCTGAAAGAAAGTAGAGGAGTAGGGGAGGGGGGAAGGGCAGACTTGATGGGCCGAAGGGTCCTTTTCTGCCATCAGATTTTTGTGATTCTGTGATTCTGGCGGGCATTGCTGAGGTAGGTACGAAAGGTGCAGCTGCTGTGAGTGAGTCTGCTGCCTTTACAAAAAATGATACCCATGGTGGGCATTACTGAAGTACAAGAAGTGCAGCTGCCGTGAGTTAACCTGCTGCTGTTTCCAAAAATTATACCCATGGCAGGCATTGATGAGGTAGGTATGAGAGGTGCAGCTGCTCTGACTGGGTCTGCTATTTCCAAAAATTATACCTATGATAGCCATTGATGAGGCAAGTACAAGAGGCAATTAAGTTATCAAATTTGGCAGTATGCCACTCCACACAGGATTTTCTATATGTTTCGTACACAACCTAGTCATCAAATTCAGTATCACTGTTTGCAGGCTGTTGTTCATGTTCAGGGTCACAGCGCCTCAGGGGCACCTCACAAACAGTGTAATACCAATATAGCCATACAAGGCTTTCACTATGCTGCAGAAACAGACAGTGTAGCTAATGTCACAGTAATAAATGACCTAGGGGGGCGACTCTGGAGCACTAACGAACAGTGTAATACACAGCTGTAAAAAGGCTTTCACTATGCTGCTGAGACAAACAGTTACGTCACAGTAAATGATAGGGCACAGGGGCACCTAACAGAGTAACAGAACTGAATACCAGCTACCCACAGTGCCTTCTGTTTTTGTCTGTCTTTTACCCAACCTTCCTTCTCTGTTCTCTCCCCCAGTCCCCAGCACTGCCTCCACAATGAACGATGAAGTCTGGCCTGCCCCCTCCCCCCCGGCTGAGATAATTTCACAGTCTCCTATTCTACCTGACCCTTTGCTTGTAGTAGTGTACTGTAGGTTCACAATAAACTTTTTGTTAATATCTATTTCAGTGACCTCCCATCCGTGATTTGTGCTGCAGAGCAAGTGCCCACACAAAGCTGCTTCCACACACAAACACACACCAACACAGACTGCTGTTGGCTGGATTCTGCACAGCAGACGGAGCACAGACACCACTGACCAATCAGGTGTCAGCCTGGTGCGATCTGCTCCATTTTCTGCTGTAGGACACCACAGGCTGCCCTTTAATGCCTGTTTCCAGCTACCCATTACCTGTCTCACAATACCTGGCCCAAGAATTACACTATGTTGGGCAGGGTAGTACATTACCTGAACTACCCTGCCCTGCCAAAAATCGGCGATACCCACACTGCCTGAATCAGCTCCCCATTGGGTAGCCCACCCCTAATTACAACTTTCCAGAAGGACCCCAGAAAGATTATAGTTCTCCAATTTACGTATTAACAATTAAGTCAATCATTGTACAGGCTGTTAGATCTTTATGATTTATTCATGTTGTCTCATTAATAAGTGGGGTCAGGCCTAGATTGGCCTGCAGATTCATAAGGGGATGGGTAAAATTAACAGTCTGCAATTTACATTAAAATCTCCAATGATCAAAAGATCATGGGCTCAATTTTCAAAGCCCCCAGAGTGGTGTAAGGAGCTTGCATCAATCAGAAATCATGCAAGCGGCTCATTGTATTACAGTTTGCGCCAATCCTGATTTTCTTTCAGTTGCTGCAATCCACCTGGGACCCCTTTCCTTGAAGTGTCCCGGCACCACCCTCATGCCCAACATGGTACTGTGCCTGGCTGCAAGGGAGCGAGCACCACAGTGGGGCTGCAACATTGCCTTAACTGGGAGTGTGCAAGCCCTGCCGTGGACGCAGCAAGGGGCACCAATTAGACCATCCAGAAGGTGGTTTAAGTGGCTTAAGCCAGTGGAAGGGGGTCTGACACTGGGCTACAGGATGCATACAGGCATGGGAGATGGCAGTGGGGGTGTCAGAGGGGACAGCTGCATTTCGGAGGACTGATACGGCACCCTGCAGGGTGCATTTGCATTGTATTGCATTAGTTCATGTATAGCATACATATCATCCCTGGTGGTCTAGCAGACCCCCCCACCCCAATTTCACCCAGAAATATTAATACACCTTTCCTTGTGGTCTAGTGGACCCCCTCTGCCGATCCCCCCATTACATAATATAACTCCATCCCTGGTGGTGTAGCAGATCCCCCCTCCCTCCCTACGATCACCCCCATATATTGTGATA
Source organism: Neoceratodus forsteri (assembly GCA_016271365.2). Lineage (NCBI taxonomy): Eukaryota > Metazoa > Chordata > Ceratodontiformes > Ceratodontidae > Neoceratodus > Neoceratodus forsteri. The sequence goes on along the minus strand of CM057453.1, from coordinate 1,573,340,376 downwards.
TAACTGTCCCTGGTGGTCTAGTGGACCCCCCTACCTCCCATCAGGTAGTGTTCCACCAACCCTCTCCCCCATCCCAAATCAGAGCCAGTGACAAGCTCAGCCCTCCTCTCACCACCACGGCTGGCTGTCAACTGAGCTCGCAGTGAGCAAATACTATATACAGTACATGCTCACTGCGAGCTCAGTCGGCGGCCAGCCATGGTGGTGAGAGGAAGGCATAGCTGGTCACCCATTTCGATTCAGGATGTGGGGGAGCAGGGTGGTGGGACACTACCTGATGGGGTAGGGTGGCAGGGGGTCCATTAGACCACCAGAAACAGTTATATCATAACATATGGGGGTGATCGCGTGAAGGGAGGGGGGTCCACTACACCACCAGGGATGGAGTTATATTACGGAAGTCCACTGGACCATCAGGGACAATTATATCATAATATACAGGGGTGATTGCGGGAAGGAAGAGGGTTCACTACACCACCAGAGATAGTGTTGTATTATGTAATGGGGGAGATCAGGGTAGGGGGGTCCACTAGACAACCAGGGAAGATGTGTTAATATTTCTGGAGAACATCGGGGGTGAGGGGGTCCATTAGGCCACCAGAGATGATATGTATACTACACATGGTCTAATGCAATACAATGCACATGCACCCCGCCAGGTTCCACATCAGTCTGTTGATGACCAGCTGTCCCCCCAACACCCCCACTGCCACCTCCCTTGCCCCATATGTCCCCGGCCCTCTCCTGACAAGCAGATTCTTCAACCCCCACCATCCTGGGCCCTGTATTGCACCGGTTGGGGGTGGGGGTGATCCCTGCCCCGATTCCTGCAGGTGTGCCTTCTGTTTGGCACAGATCATGGCTTGTGGCAAACCCGGGGACTTTGGCGCCGGGACCCTGCTTTTTATAAAATCAGGTGAAGGGTCCCTGGCACACCCGGAGTTCACCGCAGCCCTAGATTGCCACAACTTGCAGCAGTCTGTGGACTCTTTGAAAATCAAGCCTCAAGTGTAAATTTGTAATTGCACAGTACATCTTGTAAGGTGTTAAAAGTCTACTAGGTTACCTTTAGGAAGACGGTATAAGCCCATTAAGAGTAGTGGTCTAGCATATGGAAGTTTAATTTCTGTTCCCAAGGTTTCCAGTCCTTCAGTTTTTGTTGGCTTTAATTTGTCTGCTGTCAGATCATTTTTCCCATAGATATGTAGGCCACCCCCTTTCTTTGACCTATCAGTACACGACATCTGGAAACCTACTATATTAATACACATGTCCAATGTTTTGGAGTTTAACCAGGGCTCGATATGATCAACAAATCCAGTTTATATTGAAGTATCCATTCCCTGACCAGGTATAGTTTTGGAATTATGCTTATTACATTAAAATGGGTGATATTAAACCCACCGCTGTCCAATAGTTCCACGGTGTACCTGTGCATATTCTGAGTGCCAGGGTTAGGGTGAATATGTCCATGTAATAACAAAATTATAGAGTACAAAACATCCTAAACTAGCCTTCTTGTTATTTGATTTCTGTAACAATCTTATACAAGCCACTAATACTCCACTTTTTTCCACCCTAATTGGGGGCTGGGGGCCAGTTTGGGAAAATATGGGGTTCTATGAGGGAGGCAGCCTGCATCCTTTAAGGAAGGGGACTGCAGTCCTTGGTGGGAGGTTTAAATGCTGAATAAAGTTATCCGAATGAAGTTATTTGATTACCAGGTACGTACGCTAGATCAGAAGGTTCACATACAGGTACAATCTGGGTGCTTAAAACATTAAAACAAATCACAGTACATTATAACACATGCAAGAACAAAACAGGGAAAAACATTACTAACACAGTTTTAAGTATGATTTTAAGATACACTGCATAACTGGAAACATTCACTGTCATTTTATTTTCACTATATTCACTAGTTTCATATTAGAGTGAAAATAAAAAGACAGTGAATATTAAGTAGATCACTATATATAGCAGCCTAGTGTTCCACCAGTGAAAATAAGAGGAAGTGAATATGTGGGGGTGTGCTTGGAGCACTAAATATGGACCAAACATTTCTATGCCCCCTATCAATAACAATTATACAGACACAGATGACAAGTAAGCTATCAACTTGTTCCGAAATGTTAATACCGATGTGGCATGATGTATCGCTACCGGAAGCCCATTCCATTTTTTAATCACATAGTAGGAAAAGGCTTTTTCTCCCATTACTGTCCTGTATTAAGTGATCATTAACAGAGATTGTTCAGCTGATCTTAAGCCTCATTCTGGATTGTACTTTAACATCATATCTACTAAATGGTTTCTGTCACCCAACATAAGGTTTTTAAAATAAGTTAAGAACAGACAATAGGCATCCCCTCGTGCTAGTGGCAACCAGTAGAACTCCTCTCCCTATTAGACAGCACCATTAGTAGTAATGAAGTCCTTATACTGGGAGACTTAAACCTAGACTGGATTGGCAATGCAATCCAGTCCTCTCACTCCTTGGTGCAAAGCCACAACCTTCACCAAATGATCACAGACCCAACTAGGGTCATGGCTCCTCCTCAGACCAGTACCCTGATTGACTGGATCCTTACAAATCACCCTGACAGCATAATAGGTGCAGGCACCCTTGCAGACGCGATTAGAGACCACTCCCCTATCTACTGTATCTGGTCTACCAGCAAACCATCTCCACCACCAAAACTCGTTACCTTCCGCAGTCTGGCCAATTTTAACCTAGGGCAGTTTACTTATGAACTCTCGCTGATTGACTGGTCCCCGATCTACACCTCAACTAGTGCTCAGATGGCCCTTGACTACTTCTTGGCCTACTTTAGCCCTCTCCAAGACACCCATGCTCCCCGAGTCACCCGACGGATTCGTGGAACTCAGACTAAGTGGTTAACAAAAGCCCTACTTACCCAAATAAGAGCCAGGGATAAGGCATGGCAGCGGTTCAAGATCACTGGGATGCAGACTGACCATAATCTATATCGATCCCTGAGAAACTCATGCAAGAAAAATATACGCTTAGCCAAAAGCTCGTTCTGTAAGGACCTGCTAATAAAAGCCTCAGGTGACTCTAGGAAATTTTGGTCAACCATAAAATCACTCCTTGGAGCAAATCACAGGGCTCATACTAGTGACATGCTGTTAAATGGCATTCACTGCAACAATCCGACAACCATAGCAAACTCTTTTAATCACCATTTCGCAGATCTCTCAAACTACCTCACATCCTTCCCTCCTGTCCACAACACTGCACTCCCTAGCAATACAAATCCAATAATCACGCACCCACCCTTTAGGTTTCGGAGTATAAAAAGAGGAGAAGTGTTAAAACTGCTACTCACTATTCCTGACAGCACCAGCACAGGGTCTGATGGACTTGAACCTCGGCTCTTAAAAGCCGCCGCACCACGCATTGCCTCTCTTTCAACCTGTCTCTATGCCATGGCATAATACCTAATATATGGAAAACAGCTAAAGTCACACCAATCCCAAAAAAGGGTGACCCCAAAGAAATACAGAACTACCGTCCCATTGCAATCCTCTCTGTTTTTGGAAAAACTAGTGTCCACCCAAACTACTGAATATCTCCAAAGATATAACCTTCTATCTAGCTCACAGCATGGCTTCCGCAAAGGACATAGTACCTCCACTGCCCTCCTCAAACTCATCAATGACATATATGCCTCCATGGACTCGGGCCTCCTAACAGGTGCAGTCTTCATTGACCTTACTAAGGCATTTGACCTGGTCAACCATACCATTCTTCTTACAAAACTACGCTCCCTAGGCTTCGCCAATGATGCAGTGGCCTGGTTTGAAAACTACCTGTCCGACAGAAAACAAACTGTAGTGTTTAACTCAGCTATATCAGACCTTTCCACTATTCATGTCGGAGTGCTCCAGGGCTCCATCCTTGGGCCCTTACTTTTCTCTATCTTTATTAATGACATCCCACTCCTTGCACCCAACTGTTCATCTCTGCTCTACGCTGACAATCTAGTTATTTACCACAGTGCTAGAACTGTTATCGACTTAAACCACCCTCTTGCCATTGATTTTGCTAATATTCAATCATGGCTCACTGAAAACAAACTTATTCTCAACTCTAGTAAAACCTACTCCATGCTCTTTGGCTCATCTGCCAGACTTAAAGCGAATCAAACTGCCCTAATTATCCCGTGTGCGGATTGCGGACGGCTCCTCACTGAATAGCATCAATTCCTTTAAATACCTGGGTGTTACTCTCGATCAATCTCTTGACTTTGATCTACACATTACAACCACCTGTAAATCAGTAAACGCCAAAATAGGTAGTGCCTACCGAACTAGATATGCCCTGACCCCCATCTGCTAGACTTGCTGTGGCCCAAGGCTTTCTTCTCCCAGCCCTTGCATATGGCTCAGTCACCTACCTCTTTGCCTCCAAATCATCCCTCTATAAGTGGGATACCACCTACAACAGCATCTGCCGCTATGCCTCCGCATCTGCTCATTTCAAACATCATTGCCAGCTCTATAGTGACCTAAAATGGCTGTGCCCCTCTGCTCACAGGCTACAGGCTTTTGGCTCATTAATTGACTCCATTGTCAGATTGGGCCTCCCATTATCCCTCACTTCCCTACTGGTCACACAGCCTTTCTACTATGGACTGCGAGCGACTGACCAAGCCCTTTTTCACCTTCCCAGACACAGAACTAATATGGGTTCACGCGCCTTTTCTCACGTGGTTCCAAAATACTGGAATTCCATACCCCAAGCTATAAGACAAGCAACCACCCATGCCACTTTTAAGAAACTTCACAGAAAGCACCTTCACTCTATCAACTCCTGCACTTGCTTTAATCCACCTTAGCTCCACTCCTCTTCCCCTGCACTGTTTCAATCTTCTTCTCTAGTGTTTCTCTTCCCAACCTCTCTTACACCCTCCTTTAGGTCCTCTCCCTCCTTCTCTCTATCCTCTCTCCCTCACTCTCGTATTTTCTCTCTTTATCTCTCCCGCTCCCTCTCCCTCTTCCTCTTCTCTCTCTCTCTCCCCCCTTCCTAGCACACTCCCTTCCTCTCCTCCCTTTTCAACCACCTCATTGTGACTTTATATATTGTTCTCTATGTATGCCCTTATTGTAATACTTATGTTCTTATTTATTGTGTTACCTGTCATACTGTTCTGCAATTTCATCATACTGTTTTAAACTTACTCATGCTTGTTGCTGAATTTGTCTCCCCACAACCTGAAGTTTTTACTTGACTACGTACTGTACTGCTTCATGTGCTGCGTCACATATATGATTTTGTATTTCTAAAATGTATTCTCCCGGGTTGTGCCTGAAAATAGGTATCCCTATGCCTAGTGCACTTACCCGGTTACCAAAAGCAAATAAATAAATAAAATAAATAACCAGTTCACTGTTGCATACTGTACATACCGCAGTGATGTTCTCTAAAAGAACTGCTAGTTGCAAAATGGCAAACCACATTACAGAAGACTTGCCTCTTGCTTACACCCTAGCAGAGGTGGACCCCCAAAGTAAATTGCCATATTCTAGTGTTGGAAGTAGGCAGTGTCTGGCTAGCACTGTTTTTGTTTCTAATGATAATACATTTTTTAGCCGGTACAAAAACCAAACTTTTTTTATGCAAAACATTTGTGACATTTTCCAGATGTTTGTCATAACTTAAACAAGAGTCTAGCGTAACTCCTAGATATTTGAAATTCTTGACTTGTTCAAGTACAGTTGGATCTGACATCTTTATATGGAATTGGCTTGCATATTTCGCAAATGTCTGTGATGTGCTATAGAGCATGGCATTCATCTTTCTCTTATTCAGCAAAAGCCTATGTGATTCAAACCATTTCTGCAGCTCAACAGATTTAGAAGATACATTTTTATTCAAAGAATCAATACTTGTATCTGACACAAACAACACTGTATCATTAGCATACAAAATTAAATCTGAATTTAAACCCGCACTGGCCAAGCCATTTACAAAAGTTGTGAATAACAGTAGGCCCAAAACTGAGCCTTGGGGGACACTATAATTTTTTTCCTTTTTTTTTATCTTTGGTAACTGGGCAAGGCCCACTAGGCACAACTGCCTGTTTTCAGGGGCGACCCAGAGCACTAGGGTGGTTAAGTGACTTGCTCAGAGTCACATAGCATGCAAGTGGAGGCTATGGGAATCAAACCCAGGTCTGCTGGATGTACCAAGCTCAGTCACAGCTTATTACTCTAACTTCTAAGCTATATTGTACTGAACAAGAAGAAAACAAAGTATCACCTAATCTCACATACAGATGAAGCTGCTTAATTGGGATGCCCTGGTAGCAGGTGTTTCATCCCACTGTCCCTATTAACAGATGCCCCTATTGCTGTATTGTGGCCAGTTTCAGAGCTCGTTTTACCCACCCTGATTCCTGATCTTCAGTTTTGTACAGGGTACTTACTAACTAGTGATCACTCGTGTTAAGTGGAGGTAAGCAGAGGTTAGCAGTCCCAGTACAGCATCAGCAGGGAAGAGGGAACCATGAGAACCATGAAAATCAGCAAACTGCCAAAAAGTAAACTCACTTGCAGATATAAGTGGCCCCAAGTCAGCACTCTTAGAGCACCGGGAGCCACAAAATCAGCAAATGGAGGTGATTAATGAAAGAAAATTCACTTGTGGTCAAGCGGGAAGTAAGCAGTAATTGATTTGGGGTGGGGATCATACTGGGGGTGGGGAGACCACTAGACTACCATGGATATGTGTTTTGACACTTAACAGGATTTGGGGATCGTGCTGGGGGGACCACTAAGCTACTAGAGTTAACATTATGTTTTACACTTAATGGGGGTCACGGATCGTGATGGGGGTGGGGGGACCACTAGACTACTAGGGATGGAACTCGCAGTACTTCGGAGTTACACTTCAAATTAATATGGAAGTAATTAGAAGTGTAACTTCGAATTACTTCAGGTTTCACCGCTGAATTTCTGCATGCTTTTTGCAGGTTGTATTTAGCGCTGCGCTTCAGGTGGCGCAACAACCAGTAGTGCGGTGCTTATATTTTGAATATGCCATTGCGCTGGCATTCATGGCCACTCCCCTACCTCCCCTGAATACATTACCTTTTAGCATCGGTGGTATCACACCGGCGCTAAAAGCACTTTTGAATATTGCAGCCCAGCACACATTCTGCACTATTCCAGTGAAATGGATTTGCCCTGAGCGCAAGGCTTTGAATATATGGCCCTTAATGTCTTAGTCAGGTCTACAAAGGCTGCACTGGCCAGGCAGCCCTTTTCCATATTCTGGTGAAGGCCATTTGTGAACCTAACCAAGGAAGTAGATGTCCTACACTCCCTCCTGAAGCCAAACTGGGATTCATTGAGGAACTGGTGCATGTCCAAGTATTCCATCAGTTGAGCATGCACCAGCTTCTCCTCAATTTGACCTATGCAGGACAGCAGGGATATAGACCTAAAGTTTCCCAGAGTTGTTGACCTAAGCAGGACAGCAGGGATATAGGCCTATAGTTTCCCAAAGTTTCAAGTTCCCAATCCCTTATAAAATGGGACAACAAATCCTTTTCTTCCAGAGTTCTGGGATTCCACCAGCCATAAAGGATAGATTTATTATTTTCATTATAGAGTAGGCAAAGTGTTCAGCTCCAAGTTTTATAAATTTTGCTTTGATCCCATCCACCCCCCCCCAGGCCCATTAGTCACATCCAAGGGCTTCAAACAATGCACAACTTCCTTTACTGTACCAGTCCTTAAATAAAACCTGCCTCTGTCTAATTTCAGTTATTTTATTCCCTGTTGCACATTCCTTGTTTAGTTGATTTAAATAGTTCTCTAAATTTGAAAATAATTTGTTAAATTATCTGCAATCTCTAGTTTGTCAACCAATTTCCTACCACCATTATTTTATTGACTTTGCATTTGTACATGGTTTAACTAACTTATTCACTATTTTCAAAAACATTTTTCCATCAGAAAATATTTGAAGTTGTTGTGTTTCTTAACTTTTTTGATTTATTTTTACATCTGTTTCTCAAATTTCTGCATTGCTGACAAAGGCTTATGTTACCAGATGCTTCATAGCTTTTCCAAAGCCTGTCCCTCTCTTTGATTAATTTTACAACATCCTGATTTAGCTACATATTTACATTCCACTAACTCTCCTTATAGTGAATGGTGCATATTTATCCAAAACCTGGGTAAAAATTTGCTGGGAAAATTCAAGGGGCTAATTTACCTCCATTACTTGATTTAATGGTGACCAATTTATTTTAGACTGCTCAGTCTTGACGTGGTTCTCAAACTATTACATAATCTAAATTTTATCAATCTTGGAAATTCTTTTGGCCTTTTGTTGCTCCATATAAAAAATATTGGATCACTGTCGATCACGCTGTCTGGCAAAATACCATATGCTGAGATATTTATTCTGTTGTTAGTCAGAATACGATCTATCAGTTTGCCTTCATTAGTTCTGTTGTTTTGTCTGGTAGTTTCAGTTATAATTTGGTTCACATTTACTCGAAGAATATCACTTTTGTATTTCTCACCAATGTTTCCAACCAGTCTAGGTTTACATCTCCTAATAATTCTCCACATTTCTTATTAACCAGGTTATCTATTAACTCATACAACCCTTTTCACCATTTTTGAGGGGTTATAAATTCCACCTAACCACAGCTGTTCAGTATTTCCAAATCTTATTTTAACCATAAGATTCAGGAGAAGCTGGTGTACACTCAGCTTCAGGAGTACCTGGAGCTACATCACATATTATCTGATGCCTAGCATGGCTTTAGAAAAAAAAACATGGTATGGATACTGCTCTTGTCCGTATCATTTCTGACACTCTTGGGGCTATGGACTGGGGGCTAGCGACAGGGGCCCTCTTCTTAAACCTAACAAGGCATCTGACCTTATAAGCCATGAGCTGCCGCTCTCAAAACTCAGGCATATAGGTTTAGATGACCTAGCATGCACATGGTTTCAGCATTATCTATCAGACAGAATGCAGCTAGTGAAATGGAAGAGGAGTATGTCTGACCTTAAACCAGTATCCACAGGACTACCGCAAGGATCCATCCTGGTCCCATTGCTGTTCTCACTATTTATAAATGAAATGTAAAACAACTGTGGTGGGGCCAAGCTTCAACTATATGTGGACGATGCCATACTGTACAGAAACTCAACTGATGTGATTCACATTAGTGCTGACCTGAACACTGATTTGCAGAACTTGGAGGGCTGGCTACTAGTCAGTAAGCTTGTCCTTAACCCAAAGAAAAGTAAAGCCATGCTGTTTTGCTCCAATCACCTGGACAAAGAAAGACAAAATCTTCTACAGGTAACTTCTCTGGCTGGTTCTCAGATCTCAGTGACGGACTCCATAAAAACCCTGGGATCCATCTTGACCAGGAACTCACACTTAAACCTCATGTCGAGGCTGTGATGAAATCCCTACATCAAAAAATGGAAATGCTTTATAGGCTTAGTGGGTATCTCAGTAACGAAGCACAGCTGGCCATTGCCTAAGGTACACTGCTGCCTGTGTTACTCTGTGGTGCCCCACTCCTACAACCCCTACAAGGCTTACGGCTAAACAGACTCCAGGTACTATACCATTAAGAGGCACATTCTGTGACAGGAGCAGAGCCTACAACCAATCTCTGTGATGTGCTTGATGCCCTAAACTGGCCCTCCCTTAAGGCAAGACTAGCCTATCCGGTCCTTTGCCTTACCTTCAAGCTGTTTAAAATTGCTGCCATTCCTTGTCTCCATGGCATCCTCCAGCCCAAATCCCAGAAAAGGGCATTTAGGTCCTCTACATGTCCACTGCTAGAGGTCCTGAGGGCTGAACTTGCACAGTTGACAGGTCCTTTGCTATTTCTACACCATACCTCTAGAATAACTTACTGCCTGAGGTGTTCAACAGCTCTTCTTCAGCCACCTTCCAAACCACCCTCAAGGCTCATCTGCTCGTGGGTACCTGCTGTAACTGTAACTGATGATCCTACACTTTACAAATATGTTGTAACCAAAACATATATCTGTTCATATGTCATGTAATGTATGGAATTCAATTTGCAATGAACCCTGCATGCCTCATAGCACTGTGACTGCATAGTTGAGTTATTTTCCATGTTTTTGAACATCCATGTCATGTATCTATACTGTTATGTACTGTACTGTGTGTTAATGAAATCCGTGTTGTCCCTGAAAATGGAACACTAGTCTCAATTGGCCTACCAGGTCAACAAATTTCAATACATAAATAAATAAATATTTTGACCTCTAACACCTCTATCTGTTGCATCACATAGAACACAATCCCTCCATCCCTTTTGTTAGTCCCATCAAGATGAATTAACCCATATCCAGGTAGGGAAACTTCTGAGTCCGAAATTTTTTCTGTAAGCCATGATGCACTAATAATTATTATTTCATACGCATGTGTACTCATCCAGGCTTCACATTCATCTCACTTGGAAGTTAAACTACAAATATTCATGTGGGCAATTCTTAAGCCTGGAGGAATAAACCAACTACTTTTTAAATCAAGGTTATAGAAAGTGCCAGGATTTGTCTCAACATCACCAGACAGTAAATGTGTTGGAATGTAGATCAAATTACATGAAGGTAATTTTAACTTCTTTTCCAAAAGGTACCCTACCCTAGCTTTATCTTTGTAACTGAGTAGGCAAATGTTGAGACCATTTTCTAACGGTCCGCCTTTCTGAAATACAGTCCAACCATTACTCATCCCATAAGTTATGTTCTCATATCCCTTATTTTCTTGCAATAAAAAGTCTGTTTTGCAGATTCCCAAAATATACAACAAACCTATCAGACAATCTAACATGGTCATGTTGTTAACTGCCACTACCTGGGATTTCTTAAGTAAAAACAACTGCACTAAAGTACTAAAGTATTCAATTGTAAATATTGAAACTCAGCAAGACAGTAAGTCTATACTTAATAAAAAAAATATATATATAAGCAAAGAATTTGCTTTGATGCCTACGAGCTAAATTTAAACCATAAAATTCATTCACTTCAGTATTAAAAAAGCTCATAATACAATCAGCAAATTTAAAGAGATCCACCAAGTCAAATATTTTAGCCCCTAGACCTGATATATAGGTGCCTTACCTCCATAGCATGCAGGTATTGTTAAAATGCCAACAAATAATCCAAAACATAAAAAATGGTAACGTTCGTAAAAATTCAACAAACCGGGTCCCAAGTTCTTCCCGGTTCTAAGTGCTGCCCATGCTCCGCCTCCGTGCTCACTAACGTGATGACGAGGTGCTAGGGAGAGTGCAGGGCACACTCTAATACAGTCAGTGGGCAGCAGCTTTCTGATCAGTTTTTAATATTATAATGGCCACTTGGTAATTAAACGTGGACACTAGTCGACTAACAAGGGCTCAGATTGGTAATTCACTTTAAAAGACCATTGAGATAGCCAAAACTAAATATGGTGGTAAGATCCTATGCATAAACATGTAAGAAACTCAAGCTAAATATACTACTCAAGACTAAGGAGATTTATCACAGACCAAGTTCGAGTCTCTTATCAATAAGGCAAAATCATTTACAGAGAACCTTAAGTTACACCAAAATCCAAAAACACTGTGTTCATAAAAACCTAATTTAAGTCAATTGTCACAGAGAAACAATCAAATTATATTAGCTGCCATTACTTTTGATGAATGCTTGCTCAGTTTTATTGGGATATCTTCTTAGAATTTAAAAAGTCTCCTCTTCCTGTTCTGCTGTCTCTGCCTTAATGCTGTGTTAAATTCAGATTTTCAATTCTGAGTGCCGCTTATGCCACTCATGCTTCTGCTGCTGTGCAGTGCAGGCTTTTGAACCCTGCTGCCCTAGCTCAGTTGATGATGCTCCCATTGCTCTGCCTCCATCAGCTCTGGTCTGGACCCCTGCAAACCGGACATCAGAGCTACACAGACATGATTCTCAGGAAGAGACTGCTGAGAGGGAGGGTAGCTGGAACAATGGTGAGCACAGTAAAAGCAGTCTCTCGTGCCACATGGAAACTGCAGCCACTTGTCAAAGCAGAGATTTACAACTGACAGTCTCTGCTTTGGAACCCTGCCACCCCACTTCAGTTGATAATACTCCCATTGCTCTGCTTCCACCAGCTCTGGTCTGTCCCCCTGCAAACCGAACAAATGGTCTACTTGGATGTGATTCTTAAGGAGGGATCATTGAGAGGGAGGGTAGCTGGAACGATGGTGAGCACAGTAAAAGCAGTCTCTTGTTGCAGATGAAACTTGAGCCACTTGTCAAAGCAGGGATTTACAACAGCTGACAGGCTCTGCTTTCGAACCCTACCACCCTCCTCAGCTGATGATGCTCCGGTTGCTCCACCTCTACTGGCTCCAGTCTGGGGCTATGCAGACATGATTCTCAGGAAGGACTGCTGAGAGGGAGAGTAGTTAGCATGGTGGTGAGCACAGTAAAAACAGTCTCTCATGGCAAATGAAAATTGCAGCCACTTGTCAAAGCAAGGATTTACAACAACTAACAGTCTCTGCTTTTGAACCTTGCTGCCCTGCCTCAGTTAGTGACATTCCCATTGCTTCACCTCCACTGGCTCTGGTCTGGCCCCCTGCAAACCAGACACCTGGGCTACTCAGACATGATTCTCAGGGAGGGATCACTGAGAGGGAGGGTAGCTGGAACAATGGTGAGCACGTTAAAAGCTGTCTCTCATGGCAGATGGAAATTGCAGCCACTCATTAAGGCAGGGATTCACAACAGCTGACAGGCTCTGCTTTGGAACCCTGCCACCCTTCTCAATTGGTGATGCTCCAGTTGCTTCTCCTCCACTGAGTCTTGTCTGGCCCCCTGCACACTGGCCACCAGAGCTACTCAGATGCAATGCTCAGGGAGGGATTGCTGAGAGGGAAGGAGGGTAGCTGGAATGATGGTAAGGACAGAAAAAGCAGAATCGAGGCAATTTTATTTATATGGCACTCAATTCCCAGGTGTTCTGGGCACCTCACAGAAGCAAAAAAAAATTAAAGTAATACAATTAAAATAATAAATAAACACAGCAGAACATAAAATAACAGCCTTGTGCCCCAAAACACATTGTGATCAAGTACGTTTTGGGCTTAAATTTAAAAATGGTCCGGGAAGGGGCACTTCTTACTTCCAGGGGAAAGGAAATCCAGAGAAATGGGGCCACGGCTCTGAACTCCCTATCCCTAGAGGACTTTAAGTGAGATACTGGAACAGAAAGAATTCCTGCATCCAGTGACCAAAGGGAACATCCAGGAGCATATCGAGTCAGGAGGTGTTTAAGGTAGCCAGGCTCCAAACTGTGCAGGGCCTTATAAGTTAGCAAGTGTAACCCCCCCTATAAATGGGGTTTCCCAAAAGTCTTCCTTGGGCTTGCCTAAATGCCCACTGCCAGGCTGGCGTTCTGTGTCCTAGCCATTTAAAAGTGTCTGCATGCGAGTGCCCTGTTATCCTCCATGCCTGTCTCTTTAAGAGCTGCCTATTTCGTAGAGTATAATTAATTTGGGTAGGGGCCAAGCAGTTTCAGGCTCAAGTCTCGCCTGGGCTGCAGTGTTATCGCTCCACTCTGCCATCGCTCCTTGTGCAGAGGGAGCCCTACAAGAATCTGTGACTGTTTACTGATTATCTGCAATAATAATAATAATATAGTAGTTTGTCTGACCTGCCTTTCTTTGCAGCACGGATATTTCTGCTAATCCCTACCTTGGTTCTGGACTGCTAGTTTGGACCAGTCAGTACCTCTGGGGACCCTAGAATGGCGTCTGTCCCCAGGGGTCTTGTGGGAATGAATTTCTGTAGGAATTGTAGTTTTTGCCCTTTGGTGCCTAAATGGACCTGGAGAGGGAGCTCTAGCTGTGACAGACTGATGAATCAACGAATCAAACCTTTTTGGATCTCTGGGAAAGTCCAAAGCTGCCTGCAGCAGTGACTCAGTCTGAAGTTAGAGCTGAAAGAGTGAACAGCTCGAGTGATTTGAGCAGCTGCTCCTGCATGGTGCGTAGTGGAAATCAGTGGGAAGACTGTGTTTGGCCTGCCCGCTATCATCTTCACAACTGAAGAGATATGAGCATGATAACAGACTTCTTCTGAATTTGCAGCTTTTGTGATCGGATCCTGGTTTGTGACAAACTGAATCCTCCTGAAGTGGACTGAAGATTTGCCTTGGTGTGATCGGCTTGTCAGGACTTGAGACTGCTACAGAGCATACGGTTTGTGCAGAGACACTGTGAATTGCAACCGGACTGTCATCCAAACGGTGGTATTCACCTTGCTTTTACTGTGTGTGCTGAATGCTGACAGTTGATCGTGATTTGGTTCCCTACCGCTTGAATGTGTCACGTTTGATAGAAGCTGTACCCAGCACTTAGCGGACTATCTACGAACTGTTCACTCGGTCTGGGCCATGCCACCTCAACCCAGACAGCCACTCACACCACAGAGAAACAACTGATGAGAGACCCACCTAGGGATTCGGCTCCCTGTTCTACACCAATGAACAGGATTGGCACCATGGTGCTTCGTGTGGGCCCTGCTTCTCCTGGCAAACCAACACTTCACCCTGAGGTCTCCATTTCATCCATCCTGCATCCTATACTGGCTAGCATGGGTAAACACAAGAGTAGCTCCCTGCAACAAAGCTCAAATCAAAGTGTGTCAACTGATTTAACTGTTGTTGCTAATCATTTTGGGATTGAGCCATCTGGCTCTGGATTACAAATTGTGGGTTAAAGTGCATGCATATTTTCTTTCCATCACAGGGCCCCAATCAGCTGCAATGTCGGCCTACCCCAGGCAATGCTTCAGGCTAGCCGTAGTTCCAGCTGGGTACCCAGAGTCTGTGTCACTGTGTTACAGGGCTTTATAGCCTGAATTACTCAGATCTCGAATCAACCACCAGATTCTGTCCCCTTCCTTGTTACTGTTCCTTAAATAAATCAGATCTAAATCTTTTTTGCATTGAAACTGGTTGTGGTGTACTTCCGTACAAACAGCACTGAAATACTGTTGGTTGTTGTACTAAATCTTATTTTACAGGGGGTCTCCAGGGCCGAGCCAGCTGAACCAGCCCTGGTGGTAAATGCAACAAGTATGGGGTTAAAACTGTTGTCAGGTGTAAATTGCAATTGTGTATTCTGTGAACCATTTAGGCCACTAGAGGGAAAAGAGGGGGGTAACAGTGTCCTGGAGGGCTGTACATAGGTCAGCTATGCTACCACTAACCCTGTCCTCCGGGTGGAGGCATGCATCTTCAGTACCCAGGGCCCTCAACCTGCACCTGGTCACGCAGGCAGGGGTAGTATCCCTTGGGGTAGCACCCCCTAGGGGTTACACAAGCACACCTTGAAGATGATACACCACTGCAGTGGCAGCAAGTGCAGAAGATGGACAGCCCGTGTGATATTCTCAGACTGGGAGGTGCCAGCAACCAGATGCTTAAAAACTATTTGTTTGTACATATAAACTGGCCAAGGGGAGCCAGTAATACCAAGGGAGGTCACAATTGCCCCCAGGAGGATGGAACAACAGGAATGGAAGGCCCAAGGGGGGAAAAAACTCCCCTAGAGCAGAGGCACAGAAAGGCAGGGATAGGGATAAGACTGAAGAAAAGGAGATTACAACTCAGGTAAGTGAGAGTAGAGGACTGAAAGAGACAAGGAACAGGGAAGATAAAAAGGGATGAGGTGAGCTTGGGTGTGAAAGGAGTGGCTCTTTATGACAATGAAAATATCAAAGCTACAGAAATTCAGAATACATATAAGGAGCCAGAAGAACTGTGGGTCACCCTGGAAACAAGAAATGGGACAGCCATACAAACTGGAGTTGTCTACAGGCCTCCAGACCAGGGGCAGAACATAGACACATTACTGACAGAAGATATACAAAACATGACAGCTAAAGGGGAGGGTCTGATAATAGGAGAATTCAACATGCCAGATACAGATTGGTCTATACCAGAAGAAACATCTGCCAGAACAAGACACATAGTGGATTCCCTGCAGGGGAAGGGCCTTAAACAACTGGTACAACAGCCCACAAGAGACAGGGCTATCCTGGATCTAGTACTGACGGGGAAAGGATCACAGATCTCCAGGTAGAAGGTCACCTGGGGGCCAGTGACCATCACATGGTATGGTTCAATTTGGCCACTAGAACTAAATTATCTGATTCTAAGGCAAAAATATGGGACTTCAGAGGAGCTGACTTTGATAAGATGGCCAACAGAGTTAAGCTGGCCCTGGTAAGAAATATAGGTGAGGGGATACAGGCAAAGTGGGAAAGCATTAAGGCTGCAATACTTGAAGCAACATCCCATTGTGTTAGGGGGATACAGGCAAAGTGGGAAAGCATTAAGGTTGCAATACTTGAAGCATCATCCCATTGTGTTAGGGAGAAAAGCAAGAGCAAAAGAAGCAGGAAACTACTTTGGTTCTCAAAAACAGTAGCAGAAAAGATCAGAGGCAAAAGGTTGGCCTTCAGGAAATATAAGGGAACACAATGGGACGAAGATACAGAGGCATACCAAACTTCCCTAAGGGAAGCAGAGAAGACAGTAAGACAGGCAAAGGCCCAAGCCAAGGAAACACTAGCACGAACAGTAGAAGAAGGGGACAAGACTTTCTATAGGTACATTAGTGAAACGAGAAAGTCCAGAGGAGGTATTGCTAAGATCAAAGGGGATAAGGGGGAGAGTGTGGAGGAGGACCAAGGAAAAGTATCTATCCTAAATCGATACTTCTACTCGGTATTTACTGAGGAGAAGGTAGGGCAGGGCCCACAGCTCAGCACCATGGACACAGGGGGAAGGGAGGTGTCCCTTCACAAAAGAAAGGGTCCTAAAAGAGCTCGCTAAGCTTAGGTTGGACAAGGCACTAGGACCTGATGGCATACATCCCAGGGTACTAAAGGAGCTTAGGGTGGAAGTAGCAGAGCCATTAGCAGAACTGTTTAGTGAGTCTCTGAGCACAGGAGAGATCCCAGAAGACTGGAGAAGGGCTCATGTGATCCCGCTCCACAAGAGTGGTAGCAGGGAGGAGGCAGGGAACTACAGATCAGTAAGTCATACCTCAATAGTTGGCAATATTATGGAGGCACTCCTTAAGGAAAGGATAATGCAACACCTGGAATCCATAGGCGCACAGGATCCAAGACAACAGGGGTTTACAACAGGAAGGTCCTGTCAAACTAATCTCACAGATTTCTTTGACTGGGTAACCAGGGTGATGGAACAAGGGGGTGCAGTTGATGTTGCCTACCTTCACTTCAGCAAAGCTTTCGATATTGTTCCATATAGAAGATTGATTAATAAGCTGGGTAGGCTCAGGGTGGGTCAGAAGTTGGTCAACTGGGTGGCAAACTGGTTGGCGGGCAGAAAACAGAGAGTGGTGGTAAATGGTATACAGTCAGAAGAGATGCAAGTCACAAGTGAGGTACATCAGGATCAGTCCTGGGGCCAGTCCTCTTCAATATCTTCATCAGTGACATTGCAGATGGACTGGAGGGTAAGGTTTGCCTGTTTGCAGATGACGCCAAGATCTGCAACAGAGTAGATGATCCAGATGGGGTGGGCAGAATGAGAAGAGATCTGGAAAAACTGGCAAAATGGTCAGAAGAGTGGCAACTGGGGTTTAATGCAAAGAAGTGCAAGATCATGCAGGTAGGGAAGAGACACCTTGAAACTACCTATAGGTTGGGAGGGGAGTTGCTGGTAATCACAAGGGAAGAAAAAGACTTGGACATCATCATTACAGATAACCTGAAATCATCCAAGCAGACCGCTAAAGCAGTAGGTAAGGCTATAGGGATGTTGGGGTGTAGTAGTAGGGGTATCACAAGTCATAAGAGGGAGGTAACAATCCCTCTTTACAAGACACTGGTTAGGCCCCATCTGGAGTACTACATGCAGTACTGGAGACTGCACCTGCACAAGGACATTAACAAAATGGAGGTAGTCCAGAGAAGGGCAACCAAAATGATGCAGGGACTGCATCAGAAAACATATGAGGAAAGATTAACGGAGCTTAATATGTATACCCTACAGCAAAGGAGGGAGAGAAGTGATATGATTGAAACATTCAAACATCTTAAGGACATTAACAAGGCTAAAGAGTCTAACATGTTTCAATATAAGAAAAATAGCAGGACAAGAGGCCACAGCATGAGATTAGAGGTAGGCCGATTAAGGGGTAATGTGAGGAAGTTCTTTTTCACAGAAAGGGTAGTGGATGCATGGAATGGCCTATGTCAGGAAGTGGTGAATATGAATACAGTGCAGGGCTTCAAACAGGCATGGGATAGGCATAAGGGAGCAATACAGATGAGTATGAATAGATAGGCCATTGACAGAGTAAAAGCCTATGGCACATTCATAAGGTAGAGAAAGAAATGGGCAGACTGGATGGGCCTTGCATTCCTTATCTGCCGTCAACTTCTATGTTTCTGTGCTTCTATGCTTCAAGAAATGACACAGGCATGAATAGGAGGGGGAAGCAGTGTTGCAAGCAGGGGGAAAGTAAGCTGTGGAGGGAAATGTGCATCAATGCAAGAAGTCTTGTAAACAAAATTCCAGATCTGGAAGCCATCATGGTGAGGACTAACCTCGATTTAGTGGCCATAACGGAGTTGTGGTGCACTCAGCACCATGACTGGGACAATGCTATACCAGCTACTCTCTGTTCAGAAGAGATGGCATGGAAGAGGAGAGGAGGGAAGGGGGTTGTATTATATATGAGGGAGGAAATCAAGACCAGGGAGGTTCAGGGGCATCTAAACAAAAAGGAGGAGCTCGAGAAGCCGTGGGTCACCCTGGAGACAGGCACTGGGGCTGCTACCTGTACTAGGTTGGTGTACAAACCTCTGCCACAGGGATAGGAGTTGGATAATGCACTTGTGGAAGCCATCATTAGAATATAACATAATGGAAGGTTCTTCTAATTATTGTCTTCAGTCTGCTAGACATGGAGTGGAGCCTTCAAACTGCAGCCTTGGCAATGAACAAAGTCATCCTTGACTCTCTACAATGGGATTTTCCTAGTCAGCTAGTCAAAGAACCCAGTAGGGATGAGGCTGTGCTGAACTTCTCGTGCTTAAAAACAATGACAGTGTTGCAGAAGTCACAGTGGGCAGTCCCCTGGGTACCAGGGATCAACGTACAGTGTTTTCACTCAAAGAACAGAGGCAATCCACATGAGAATGAGGGTCCTGAACTTTAGGAGGGCAGATTTTAAAGAAATGGGAGACTGCATCAAAAACTGCCTTAAAGAGGGGATTGCCAGGGGTTTACCTATGCCGACTCGACAACACTGTTGTCGTGGTTCGGCATCGCGAGATCCCCAATGTCGACAGGCGAAATTTCGCCTGTCAGACATCGATTTGTTTTCTATCCAGGGGCGCGCCCTCCATGCCCCTCCTTCTTAAAGATTTCTAACTCCAAGTCGGAGTTAACTCGAAGGGGAGGGGGACGAAAGTCAGTGAAAGGGCAAAATTTTGTCAGCAGGCCTCCCACAGTGACAATCTCGTAACCTGTTGAGAGTGTCGCTGTGGGGGATTTTGCCATGTGGGTTTCGCCGTGTGGTCGGCATACCTTGCCGGGGAGGGGTACAGAAACAATAGAGAAAGATAGAGAGCATAATTAAAACAACCAACTTCTGTGTGAAGGAAGTGAGTCAAAGCAGAAAGAAAAGAGACTGTTATCACTCTCTAAGGAAGTGTCAAGTGCGGTGAAAGAAAAAAACGAGGCATTTAAGAGGTATAAGGAAACTCTGAGGGAGGCGGGCAGGGAGATATACCAAGTAAAGTAATGGGAAGCAGCCAAGGGGGTGAGGGAAGCAAAGGCACAGAGGAAGGGATGGCCAAAAGGGGTTGCTAAAGGGGATAAGATTTACTTCAGATACAAATGTCAGAAGAGGAAAGCAAGGGGAGTGGTAGTAAGGATTAGGACAAAAGGGGGAGACTATGCAGATGGGGACCAAGAAAAATCTGACATCGTTAGCAGGTACTTCTGCTCAGTTTTCACAGTGTAGGGCGGGGGACACAAACCCTCAGGGAGTAGCATGAATGGGGAAAAGACATGGTCACAAGTCCATTTTCAGAGAAAAGAGTCTGGAGGGAACTCATCTCACCAACACATGGATGACAAGCCCACCACCTCTGTCAGCCCACCCCATTAACTACTGTAGGTGGGTTCTATCACCTACAATTGACACATCCACCATCTAGAAATCTGGAAGTTAGAATTCCCCCAACTCAACATTTCCAAGATAGCAGGGCCCCCAGATGTAGACGTGTTCCTGTACTGTTCAGGGTAACTGAGACATGTACGGGGAAATTGTTCCCATGGACTTACATTGACTACACAGGACAACTGACTACTTTGTCCTCCATAGTACGTAACTGCAGCTACAGAAACACTTAGGAATTTGCCCTGGAGGTACATGCCTAATCAGTCTGGGAACCATACTGTAGCCACTGCATACACACAGTCCAGTGCTCGCCCATCCTTTCCTAGACTATTCCACAGAACACTTAACGCTGTTCACCTGCAGTTCAGCTGTGGAATCAAAGTGGTGCACTGTGCTCCTTTATTTATTTATTTTGTTTTTGTTGACCAGAAAAGGAGGACTAGATGATTCTGCCTATTTTCAGCCTCGTCCCAGGGAAGGGGGAATACAGATGGATGCCAACTGATACTGAACCATATTAAGCTACTGGCGGTATTTTTAGTAAATGTGGGAAATTTGGCCAGGACACTGGGGAAATTCCCCTACTGACCAACAGGGGAAACTGCTGACTGTCTGAGGATGGCCAGTCTCGGTGGAACGTCAATGGAGAAGGATGTTCGGGAGGTTGGGGAGCAGGTCTCCTTCCCGGCCTCAAACCAGCGAGAGACTGAGAAGCAGAATGAGGTATCTTATTCTCCTTTGTTGGAGAACAGCCAGGAGATACATATCATTCAGTCGAGTGAGTTGGACTTAATACAAATGGAAGTGGAGACTGATACGGAAGGACTGGCAAAGGAGTTGATTTCTGATATCCAAGCACATGAACAGCAAGATGTGGAACATGCGGACGCGGTAATGTCCAAGGAGGAGCCGACACACATCGAGGACGGGGAGGCAGATCAAGACATGGATCCAGAAGGCGAAAACAAAGGAGAACTCAAGCGACAAGTACTTGTGGCTAGGAATACAGGAGGAGAAGGCAAATGTGCATGTACAACACAGCAGCTACGTCAGCCCGCCACAACCCGAGTGACGACGCAAACAATGAACAGAGTAATGAAGCAGGACAGAGTGGCGAGCGAGTGGAGGATGCAGGGCCAGTCCGGGAAAATGTAACAGGGCTACCACAAAGGAAACACCTGGGGACAAGCAACCGTAAGACGGGGCAGAAGCGCATAACATTACCTAGTCCACAAAAGGAGAAAGATTGGTCGGCTGCGACGGCTCTGCGAGACGCAGGGTGGATAGCAGAGCGAGATGGATCTTGGACACCAGACCCGTTGGACCCAAAGGTAAAATACTTTGAGGACAAAGAAATCAGCATGACAGGTAAAAGTTTTACATCTCCGAATAGGATAATGCATAATGATTCAGACTGGAGGGAAAGGGGGGAGCATGGTAAAACGTTGGAACTGCCTGAAAGTGGAACAGACGGGGGAAATGTGGAAGTGGGGAAAAATCAGGGAGGGGGGGCGCAGAGGTTTTCATGCTTGGCGGAACCCATTTCTAAAGAGAGAACAGAAGCACCAAGATGTGATATTCAAAAGGACACACGTTTATTAACTGGTGCATACATGGCAGGACTTAATGAAGGGGCCCATACAAGTAAAGATATACCTGAGGATAGACAGGAAGCCCAAGGCCCTGATAAAATGCTAACTGCTGGACTAGGAGAAAATAATTTACAAGACCCAACTAAAAGCCAATAATTTAAGCCCCTGTTACGTATGGACAATTTTTTCAAGAATAAAGGAGAACCTGTCCCTCGGAAGAATGCCATCCATTTAATGTATAAAGGAGGTTTAGAAAATCCTCCAGACAGGATGTATGTGGGAAGGACTCTACTTAAAAATTCATTAAAATTCTATGCTTCAGAGATATTCGCCCTCATTCATATGGACGAATATAACTATGATACAAGTTTCAAGACAGTAGAAGCACTGGATCGTTTTTGGGGGAAACATAATGCAGTGAAAGAGTCACCTTTATGGTCACCTTTTCTTGTTATCCCTATTACAAAGCCTGCAGTCCGGACAATAACTATTCTATTTAAAAATGAAGGGGTGCAGATCGCAGACATCTTGTTTTGGCTGAAAAAGCGATGTGAAGTTTTGGAGCAGCCAGTACCTATTATGGATTCAGAGCAAACATGGGCAGGGGGTTGGAGGGTGAAATGTAAACTCATCAAATAATGGCATAATCCACCTCCCTAGTTGTTTTTATTTGCGATGGGATAGAGGCTCACTATTCTACCCAGGGCAGCCCAAGTCATGTCACAAGTGTAGTTCTAGACTCCATCTGAGTAACGCCTGTGACACGCCACAATGTACCCATTGTTTGGAAACAGGCCATCAGGCCGCAGTATGTACCAACCCATTTCGCTGCAATTTGTGTGAGGAAAAGTGCCATTCATATGTTTCGCTTCAATTTATGTGAGAAGGGCCGTTTATATGTGAGATGCCCCTGGGCCTCGCGTAATGGGGCAGAAGGGGTAAGTCATGATGCTGTAATTACCCAAGCCCAGAAGAAAAGTTGTGCTAAGGCACCTGAGAAACACTTGCAAGAGACTACTAAAGAAAAAAAGAATTAAGGCAGGAAGCACAATAACTTCAAAGGAGGTCCTTCTGAGCAAGCAGTGAATACAGAGAGAAGGGGTACAAAGCACAAACAGGGTACAAGTGGAAAAAGGGAGGTGCAGAATATGCAGGAAACAGCAGAAAGACCAAGGCAGGAGAAGAAACAAGGGGCCACATCAGCTCAGGAGATACATCACACGACAGACACAAGTACGCAGGATAAAGAGGCTGAAATGGAAGAGGGAGTGGGGCCTTCGATATTAGGAAACCAAAATCAGGCCCAGAAGCTGTGAATCCCATGCCACTCCCATAGAGTTAATGGAACCAGCTTTCCAACAGGTGAAATACTCAAAAAGACCAAGGGCAAAGGCAGAAAAATATAAAGAACCAAAAGGGAAAGAAAGAAGACTTACAACTGGAAAACAAAAATAGAGCACAGCAAATAAATACCAGGCTTTGCCGGTGGAACATGTATCACTAGAGTCAGAGGATGACAGTCCAGAGTCTGACTCGTCATCCATGCATTCTTCCACTAAAGACCTTTCGTCATGACTAGAAGATCAGGGCCCTGGTGATACAATAAAAAAGAAATGGACAACAAGGTCTAAAAATATGAAATAAGTGGCTTAGGAATAATTGCTTATGGCACATCATGTAGCACTAAATCTCGGCCTGCTCACAGTTAATGTCAACAGTATAAAGAACAATAAAAGAAGGTTAACCATTCTGCCTGAATTGCAGAAACAAAAGGTAGACATTGTATGTACAGTATACAGGACACAAGGTTAAAAACATTAGCAGAGGTGGCCAATGCTTCAAAATTGTGGACCAAGGGGCTGTCTTTTTGGTCTCAAGGATTAGAGTTATGCGACGAAGTGGGAATCTTATTTTTAAATTCAAACCTAAGAGTCACAAGGTTGACAGACTTAGAGCCAGGGAGGATACTGATTTTAGATATACAAATGGAGGACGCTAGATATCGGGTGATAAACTCATACGCCCCTCAGACAAAAGTAAAAAGGATTGAAATGTTTAAAAAAGTACAGCCATAACTGTGTACTGCAAGATTAGTAATTTGGGGAGGTGACGTCAATTGCGGACTACATAGGTCAGACAGAGGGACTAGAAATCAGAAACTTTACTGTGATACCAACACACTGATGGACATAATTACAACGCCCAAAATGAAGGATTCTTATAGGTCCTGTCACATACAAGGTGGGTTTTCCTACAATAGAGGGTCACTTCTCACCCGGATTGATTTTGTTTTCATTTCACAGGGTTTGGAGGTAGCCACAGCCAACATGCATGACTGGGGGTTTACGGATCACAGGGGCATAGAAATACACATCAAAGGTAGAGACTCAGTGATTTTTGGGAAAGGGCCCTAGAGGTTAAATGCAGAATTATTGGAAATGGAGAGGACTTACAGGGATTGGAAAGGTCTATGGGAGGCAAGGAAATCTGTTATACATATATATGACTCACTACTAGAATGGTGGGAGGATTCAAAAAAAGAGTTTAGATCCTTTTTTCAGAAAGTGGCATGTAAACAGACAATAGATTTTTATTTGAACTACCTTAATCTGAGAAAACAGTTGCATACTCTGATCTCAAGAACAGTAACTTTAAAGCAAGATTATGGTAAACAAATAACACAGATACAAAAAGAAATGTTCCAAATACAATATGACAGGGCAAAGACGTTACAACAAGAAGTAAGATTTGGAACAGAGAGTAAAAAACAGACATTTGATCCATTTACAGACACCCAAAAGAGGGTAGGAAAGAAAATAATTGGAGAACTAATAGATGAGACAAGTGGTATACAGAGGGGGAAGAAGGAATATTACGATTTGTAAATAATTATGTGCGAGAGATCTTAGGGGTCACACCTCCTATACGCTCCCTTAAACAGTATCTGGATAACTTACCAGTTCCACCTTTTTCAAAGGCTCAAGTTGAGCTTTTGGTTCAACCTATAGGCGAGGAAGAAGTAAAAAAAGTGATCATAGAACAAAAAAATAATACTGCTCCAGGAGGTGATGGGCTCACAGCAGAGTTTTATAAAAAATTTGCATCTGAGTTGGTTCCGGAATTCACAGATGTATGTAACGAAATTTTGAGAACACAAACTATGCCTTTGTCTATGACTAGAGCAGATTTGATCTTTCTATACAAAAAGGGAGCTAGATAAGTGTTAAGTAATTGGAGGCCGATTAGATTATTAAATGGGGATGTTAAAATTCTGGGGAAAATACTGGCAAAAAGATTAGCCAGTATCTCGGAAACTCAGATAAGTATGCACCAAGCCTGTACAGTGCCAGGCAGGGGCATTCAAGATAATTTGATTATATTAAGGGAAATTTTCCATAGATGTCAAGAGGGGGTGGAGGAAGGGTTTTTGCTATGCCTGGATCAGCAGAGGGCCTTTGACTTGGTTTCCCATGAATATATGTTTTCAGTTTTATAAGCTTTCCATATCCCGAAGCAGTTTGTCGACTGGGTAAGGGTCTTTTATGGAATGGCGAATGTACAACCTAGAGTGAATGGGTGGAAAGGGGAGACACTTCAGGTATGGCGAGGGGTAAGGCAGGGCTGTCCATTGAGCCCTATGCTGTATGTGTTCTGTATTGACCCTTTCTTACACTCAATAATGATGGAGCCCAAAATTCAGGGCCTGTTGTTGGGGGCATCTGTCACACCATTCAAGATACCAGCATACGCAGATGACGTAGTTATGGTGATAAAGGACAGTACTGGAGAAAATGTAATAATAGAGCAGATTAAGAACTACTCAAGGGTATCCAGATCTAGAATTAACACGGAGAAAAGTAAGAGAAGTCAGATGGGGAATCAGTCCTGCCATAAACAGAGTTATGGCGGTATTCCCCTAGTGACTGAACCAATGTCAATACTAGGGATATTGTTCGGACAAGGGGACCTGGTGCTCTTGAACTGGGAACACAAAATTGAGCAAGCAGAAAATTATTCAAGGAGTTGGATCCACAAACAGCTATCGAAGAGAAAGAGGGTACTATCAATAAAGAACTTGATAGTTACAATATTTTTATATATTAGTTCTATTCCGGCTCAGTTGGAAACAAGATTGTTCAGTGTCTTTTTTAGAGCACTGTGGGGGAGTCGCCTGAACCCAGTCAAAAGAGATACAATTTATAGGCCTACTAAGGAGAGGGGGGTTAGGAATGATCCGTCCCCTGGCATTTTTCTATAGTATTTTTTTACACCAGAAAGTATTTGAGGGTTCAAACTGTGTGAAACACTAGCGGAGCATAATAAATGAATGGGTGGTGGTTTGTATCACAGCATGGACACAGGGTAAAGGAAGATTATTAATAAGAGCTCAGGGGGTCCCTAAACATGTTAAGAACATGATGCAAAAGTTAATAAAATGGAGAGTCCTGTATCCAGCAATGCAAGCAAGTAATAGGCAAGGAAGGTATGAGATAATTAAGACATGCTCGGCTACAGAAGAGATGCTTTTACCACAATGCCCAACAAAGCATATTACTGAAGCACTTTCTCAGTTGTTGAAAGAAAGGTTACCAGCTTTCACTTGGGATTTAGTGTGGTTAACAGTGCATGGACGCTTGAACATGAAAAACAATAATAAACACAAGCCAACAGACGAGAGATATTGCCCAAGGCAGGAATGCCACCAACTCTTAGAAACACAGGAACATCTGTTTTTGGAGTGTGGATATGCTAAAGCATTATGGGACAAGGCAACAGCAATATGGAACATACCGCACCTAAAATCTTTGACATATCAGGAGCTGGTTTTAGCATTGTACACCCAGAGATGGAATTCATTTCATAAGGGAACTGTCCAAGTATTTTTGACTATTTTTAAATATTACATCTGGCAGGCAAGATGCAAATTGACATTTTAACAAGAGATTATGTCCCACGAAGGGGTCTTTAAAATGTGTGTATATCTCTACAACAGGTGTATGACAAAGACAGGAAGAATAAAGCAAGAGATAAAGTAACAGAACTTTGGAAAGGATGTAGGCAATGGTTTCTGGGGTAGACAAAGGAGCACTGTAAATATTGACAAGGAATGGTATGGACTACAGATAGACAACAGATAAAGAAAATAAAGGGAAAAAAGGGGAAAGGAGAGAATATGTGAAAAGGGCTTGAAACAGAGAAAAAAGAGGAGACGAAAATAAAAGCAGGAAAGGAGGAGCAAGAAAGAAGAGGAAAGGAACATAAGCGATGTAACAAAGAGGAAGAAGAGAACTGATAATGATATTACTTTCAGACAGCAATAAAGAAGATGGGCAGAAACAAGGCTACAGTGGCAAAGGAAAAAACAAGTTGCTTGGGACAGGAAAAAGTACTGTTATATAAAGAAAGAAAAAGATGAATGTTTTGAATTATATTCCCCACAACCCCCCAAAATTCCCCTACTCTTGTGGTAGGCGGAGCCACGCGTCCAAGATGGCCGATGGTCGAGTTGAGCTCTGAAGGGGGACAAGGCTATGGGACCAGATGGGATACACCCAAGGGTATTAAAAGAACTCAGGGAGGTACTAGCTACCCCACCGACAGCCTTGTTCAACAGCTCACTGGAAATAGGCATGGTTCCTGAGGACTGAAGAAGAGCCAACATGGTCCCTCTACATAACAGCGTTAGCAGGAGAGGGCTAGCAATTATAGGACAGTCAGTCTTACTCCAGAGTTGACAAATTAATAGAAACCCTACTGAAGAAAATACTGGTAAAGTATCTTGAATCCAATAAGCTGCAAGGCCATAGGGGGCATGGATTCAATGGGGGGGGTGGAGGCCATGCCAAACAAATCTGATCGATTTCTTTGACTGGGTGACCAGGGAAATAGATCAGGGGAAGGCAGTGGATGTGACCTATCTGGACTTTAGCAAGGCTTTTGATGCTGTGCCATACAAGAGACTGAAACACAAAAACATAGACTTTGATGGCAGATAAAGATCGCTTGGCCTACCCAATCTGCCCATTTCCCTACCTATTGCATAAGCTGCAGATCCTAGTTAAAAAGCCTATTTCCACCTACCCCCACTACAATTGCCTTATGTCTGTCCCATGCATTCTTGAATTTCCCTACTGTTTTTGACCCCATGACCTCCTCAGGAAGGCCATTCCATGCATCCATCACCCTCTCCATGAAAAAATACTTCCTCACGTTGCCCCTGAGCTGTCCTCCCTCTATCTTCAAATTGTGCCCCCTTGTTCTTGCACATCTCTTTTTCTGAAAGATGCTATACTCTTGGACTTTGTTTATTCCCTCCTCTCCTCGAGGGTATACATATTAAGCTCTGATTAAGAAACTGAGCAGCCTTGGGGTAGGATCCAAAGTGTTAAAGAGGGTTAAAAACTGGTTAATGTATAGGAGTCAGAGGGTGGTGGTTAATGGCACTCACTCAAATGATGGTAGAGTGGCCGGCGGGGTACCACAGGTTTTAGTACTGGGACTAGTCCTCTTTAATGTCTTTATAGTTGAAACTGCAGAAGAACTGGAAGGGAAGGTATGGCTTTTTACAGATGATACCAAAATCTGCAACAGGGTGGACATACAGAAAGGAATGGAAAGAATAAGCAGGTATATTGGGAAACTCAAGGAATGGACAAAGAAATGGCAGTTGGGGTTCAATGCCTAAAAGTGCAAAATCATGCATCCAAGGCATAGGAACTGAGGGGCTGAGTATAGGATGAGGGGTTACTGACAGTCACTAAACAGGAAAAGGACATTGGGATTATCAAATGTAAGAACCTCAAAGTGGTAGGGCAGTGCAGCAAAGCAGTGGTTAGGGCTAGTGGGATGCTGGGGGGTATCTCCAACAACAGAAGAGAGGTGGTGTTTCCACTGTAACGTTTGCTGGTAAGAACCCACAGGGAGTACAATGTTCAGTTTTGGAGACCGCACCTCAGGAAGGATATAGATGGGGTGGAGTCAATCCAGAGCAGGGCAACTAAAATGGTGCAGGTACTGCACAAGAAACCTATGAAAAGAGACTGAGGGATCTCAATATGTACACCCTGGAAGAGAAGAGAAGAGAGAGAGGTGACATGATTGAGACCTACACATCCCTCACAGGGATGAACAAGGTACAAGAGGAGAGTCTCTTTCAAAGGAGAAAGAGCACCAGAATCAGGGGATAATGAAGCGGGGGGGGGGAGTTCAAGAGAGATGTAATATTTCTTCACTGAAAGGGTGGCAGATAGCTGGAACAGACTGCCAGCAGAGCAGAAGTGGTGCAGCCTAAAACAGTGGAAGGTCTCAAGTGTGTGTGGGACAGTGATGGGGTATATTAAAAAAAAAATGGAAGAGTTGTGGGAGGGTAGCCAAAGGTCATATGGGATCTATGCAGACAGGTTATGCAGGGACTGTCTGGGCAGACTGGGTGGGTCAAGCGGTCCTTCTCTGCCGACAAATTCTATCTTTCTATTCATGTTCACTCACTGACTTTGAAATGTACTTGAATTTCTAACTCCCACCAGGATTCATGTGCATCTCTCCATGAAAGGGATTGTATATTTAGCCCCATGCCAATGGGGCTCATTCTATGTGGGCAAGAGAGTCCAAAAAATTCAAGAGAAGGGTAGGCAAGCATGTGAGAGCAAACCAACAAGGGAATCTACACAAGGCATTAGCCCTCCATGTTCAGCAAATGGGTGATGGGAATGAGGAGCACAAGGTTAGTTCTGGGGGGGGGGACAGAGAAGGTGTTGTGCAGCAATAGAGGAGATGATTTTCATGCATTGCTGCTTGAGAGGAAGGATTATTGGATTTGCATGCTAGAGGTGCATTAACAGTTAGATTTAAATGGATGGCTGGAGGTAGCACCATTTCTAAGACACATACAGTGAAAGCAGTTGCTAGCCTATATTGTTCATTCACTACATAGTCACCATATGAATGGGGTCTGGATGTTAGTAATGTAATGAACTGTATCTTGATATTTATCCTAACTTCTTATCTGTTGCAGGCCGGAGGAGGAGAGCACACCTGGGAAGCAAGGTTGCCTGACAGGAGATCCTTGTGGCACCAGGAACACACTCCACAATGTTAAATGTTTACAAACTCTCTCCTGTTGTTGAACCTACGTTTATTTATGTGTTTCTTTTTTTTTTATTCAGCTTTTTCTCATCCTCTGACTTGCCCCTCAGTACCCACAGCCTCGTCACCGACCTTCTTATGAACATATTGGTTATCCACTTCTGACCCAGGATAGGACCAGGATAGTGCTGAGTGACCTGCCACATCAGTAATGCATGGGCCTCTGCGGATGGTGTCACAATGGTAGAATGGGCTTTTTCCTCCAGCTTCTGCTTTTTCTCTCTGAGAGTGTGTGCTGACATGATTGGCATCCAGCAGCTGCCCCTCTCCCATTCTAAGTGCTCCCACTGTGCTGCCACCTGGTATCCACTAGGTGGCAGTTGAGCAGTGGGACTCAGTATCCCCTCCTGCCTGAGGAAGAGAGCTGTCCTTGGGATGCTCGATCCACCCTCCCCTGCAGGATCCCAAGCGACCCAAGTCCAGTCCTGAAACCAGGTTGCTGCCATAGCATTCAGTAGCACTATCGTGGCACTACCAGGCCAGCCTTATTAATGTGTTTCTACCAATTATTTTTCTGTGATTGGTTTTAACTTACTGTACACTGGTTTCACATAGACAATTTCTGTACAGCCCCATTTTAAACTTAAATATGGCAACTGTGGCTTTAAGTAAAGAGTATAAAAGCAATAGTCACATTAGAGGTTACACCCTTAATAAATCTCCCTCAGGAGTGAAACAGCATCAGGTGAGTTTGTTAGGGGTTACCACAATTTTTCTGTTATGGTCAGGGCCAGCGTTGGGGGGATGCAAGAGATGCAACTGTACCATGGCCCAGAATGCTGGCAGGGCCCACGGCCCCTTAAATCAGTATAATACTTTTTCCTTTTTTTTAGTTTTAAACTGCTGATGGAGCAGAGCGATTAGCCAGCTGCCTCCTGCCTGGGTGGGCCCTGCCTGAGACCCAAGCCAATCCCTCCCTGAGTGTGCATGGACTGAGGAGGATTCACTCAAGTGACTGGTCTGGAGACGTGTGGTGGCATTTAAAAATTAAATCCCCTCCCGCTGGCGCCTTCCTGCCTGCTGCACACAGTCACGTCCTTGGTCCTCCTCGGACACACCTGCTGGTATGGTGGCAATGTCAAGTCACTCGCTGCGCCCAGCCTCTGCCGTCTACCTCCTCAACCACTGTCTGTAACTCCCCAATCCCCATCCATCATCCAACTAAGTCCTGGCTCCTTGCTTGGTGTCCTCCTCTCCTTGGCTCCTCCTCCTCCTCCTCCATGCTGGCAGTGGCATGCTCCAGTCCGAATCCGATCCTCCTCTCAGCACCGGCGACCACGGCTCATTAGTCTGCTCCCATCACCCCTCCCGACACTGCTCCGCTCAGTCACACAGCTTCTCCCCTGCTCCTGCCTCCTTCCTTGTGCTGTCTGATGCCGTGGGTGGCTGCTCTGGGTCACATCACTCCAATTAATAAAAATATTATGTTGTGGGCAGGGGGTCCGGGAGGAGAATCTCACGAGAAATCCTCTCTGTGGCAGTTGGCAGGCAGATGAATGAGTGGCAGGGGAGTGGATGGAGGGCAGCAGAATTGATTGCAGTAACAGCCTGGAGGAGTTGAAGTTGATTGAAACAAGTTTAATAGACTTCGTTGTAAACTAGACACACATATTAAAAAAATACACACTTGGGGCCGAACAACTAGAAGGCAAGGATAGAAAATAGCTGGCTAGGCAGCGAGCAGGAAGGAGTGAGTACTGTGGCTGCCTAGCCCAAGGCCCCAGCGGGTGGCACCAGCAGCAGCAGCAGTGGACCAGGGAGAAGTAGAAGTCAAATTTAAATCAAATCCCAGTTGACACTGACTGCTGAGGGGCTACTATACTCTACTGTGTCTGTGTCTGTCTGAATGAAACATTAGAAGATGCTGCTGATGAATCATGAAAAAGTTTGTCTTTAAGCAGGCAGGTTAAGGAGTCAGGCCTCGGGGAATCAGGGTAGGGAGAACTTGGGAGATTGGCAGAAGAAGTTAAAAGATAATAAGAGAAATATTCTCTCCTCTTTCCTCTTGTCCCAACCATCTCGTATGCATAATGCAGGCATAATAGCAGCAATATTCTCTTGGTGGTGGTGGTGGTGGTGGTGGCGTGGGTGGGGAGGGCTCGCCCGGGGCGGGTGGGGCACTTGGGGGGGCCTGGATGGGGGGGCCACTACAAAGTCTTGCACCAGGGCCCAGTACATCCTGGAAATGGCCCTGGTTATAGTTGAATAAGTATTGCTGTAATAATGAAAAGCATTTTAACTGCTTTTTTGTGTGCGTTAGCATTCTTTCCCTAACGGAATGCCCTGTGCATAAAGCACATTATAGGTCCCAGCATTTGTGTGGCACCCTGTGCTTTGTGAAAAGCACGCCATTCACAAAGCACCCTGTAGAAATGGGGTAAAGTGTGGTGGGATAGGTGCTTTGGGAATGGCCCACAGCTCCATCTTCCTTGGGGTCTGAGTAATCACATGATGCAGTGTTGGCATTGCCACAACTTTGGCACATTCTCTCCAAGAAAGGAAATACAGGCTGCAAGAAAAAAAGGTATGGGTTTAGGGTTTTAGTGGAGTCAGAACTCCACGATGTATCAGGGGCAGCAGACCATAAGTTGCAGAAATAGATAGTGAACCGCAGCAGACCGAGAGTGTGGGAGAAAGCTGCAAAGTGAAACGGGAGGGATGGAAAGGATGCAGCATGCAGCTTAAGTTTACAAAAACAAGAACAGTGGTGTAAAACAAACCGTTTGTTTTGTGGTGTGTGTCAGACCTTGTGCACAGTTCAGAAGTGGGATGGGGGGGGAGGTTTACAATATAGAGTGTAAATAATCTACAGTTTAATCCGATGGGGAGTTTACAAATTTACTGTGGAATGTGTGCAGAAGTAGTGCCAGCCAGGGGAGGGGGAAGACATGTCATAATGACATGTCTACTGTGTAAATAAATGCATCATGATGTGTCTACGGTTCTATGTGATATGGGTGATTCAATAAGAACGAGCCCAAAAACAGCGATGGCATTTCAGTGAGGACACAAATGGCGAGGGTACATATCAGTGATCGCCGAAATGGTGAGAAATGCTTTTCTGCGGGGGGGGGGCTTTGCCCCTACCCCACTTATTTAAATAACCAACTCAGATGTCGTAGTAACTTAGAGAGGGGGGTAAAGCATTCATCATTGTTTCAGCAATCGCTGATATGTACCCTTGCCGTTTGTGTCCTCACTGAAATGCCATTGCTGTTTTTGGACTCGCTCTTACTGAGTCATCCAAATCACGGGATACTGTGTCTACTATGTACATAAATGCTGATGACATGACTACTAGGTATATAAATTACATTTTATGTACAGTTTATGTACACAGTTGCTCAAACATCTTCATTTATATAGTGACTTTTGTGTCCATGCCTTTTGCATATATATCTTATAGGGGGTGCAGTCGTGCCCCTATAGTTAGGGTTGAATGGCCACTTCTGTGTTAAACTCAAAATTTTGCACTTTAATAACTTTGCAACTGCTCAACTGATTTGCAAGAAAGTCTGCATGCGCCATCAGGGACCAACGATCACTTCATGTGCTAAGCTTCGTTCTGGTAGGATGCATGGGTGCGGAGATACGGAGTGTCAAAAAGTGTGTAATTTACCTTTTTGTTTTTGTCATTTCTTTGTCACACTGCAGTACAGAAACGGTTTGGAATTTTGGTCTGCAATTTTCAGGGTCGATAGGACTTGCCTCATAGATGTGCCTTTTGCTGGTTTGGTGAAAAAAAATACTAATTCATTCCAAAGTTATTAAATTTTAAAAGTTCCCATTATTTTCAATGGGAACAGTTAGATGTCCTGCTCGAAAAAGGATCCTTTGTTGCAAATGGATGATAATCCCTTTTCGCAAACGGGTGATCCTGTGTTGCAAATGGGAAATCTTTTTTGTTTTTCAGTTAGCGAGGGAAACAAAATTAAATAACTCGAAACAATTATGTGTTCAGTAGAAACCAACACATGTGTCTTGCTAATCTGGACCCGTTTTACCTGGTTATAGTGTTAATTTTTTGAAAAATGAGTTGAAAATTTGTTTTTTCAACATTTTTTAATTTTCTTTCATGTCTTTTTTCTTGCTCAGGAATCCTTTTTTGCAAATTGCAAAAAAAGAACACAACAAAGGAGCCTGTTTTGCAAATTGTGAAAAAAGAACATGGAAAAGCATCCTGTTTTGCAATTTGCGAAACAAGAACACATAAAAGGCTTCTAACACAGTCACTCCACAGTGAAGAAACAGTTTGGAATTTTGGTGCAAAATTTTCAGGGTTGAAAGGGCTTGCCCCACAGATGTGTCTTTTACTGGTTTTGTGAAAACATATTAATTTCGTATGCAGTTATACAAGTTTGAAATTTTGCTTTATTTCCCATAGGATAACATTGTAATGTGAGGTGTTTCTTTGTCACGCCGCAGCGCAGAATCGATTTGGAATTTTGGTGACATTTTCAGCATAGAAAGGGCTTGCCTCGTAGATGTGCCCTCTGCTGGTTTGGTGAAAAGATATTAATCTGGTCCGGAATTATAAGGATTTGAAAATTCTGGTTTTGAGCATGCTCAGTAGCACTCTCAGTTAGATGTGAGGTTTGAAAAAGGATCCTTTTTCACAAATGGATGATCCTTTTTTGCAAAAGGGATACAATTATGGATGGATGGGAGTGCAGGGCCCTCTGGGCACTGCGCTTCCACAGGAAATTAGGATAACAACATACATACACTCCCACATGCAAATAAGGATATCATTATGGAAGGATGCTCCCACAGGAAATAAGGCTACCATTATACTATCTCAGAAACTAAGGACATTTGCTGGCCTGGTGGTGCTGAGCGTTGAGGTGCTGGATGCCACACCTTGCACTACACCAGAAACCTGGGTTCAGAAATGAGCCTGGGTCGGCTGGGGTGGGGAGGGCAGGAGCTGTATTGAGCTGCTGCAAGGCAGCTCTCCTCTCCTCTCCCAGGGAGGGACCCAGTCACTCCTGCTGCAGAGCTGCCCCTGGGTGGAGGGCTGAGAGTAGTGCAGACAGAGAGCAACTAGAGTAGGGAAGGCACTGTGGATCGCTGCGTCTGTGTGCTTCCACACACACCTGAGTGACCGCGGCAGGGAAGGGGAGGGGAGAAAACATAA
Organism: Neoceratodus forsteri; assembly: GCA_016271365.2. Taxonomy (NCBI): domain Eukaryota; kingdom Metazoa; phylum Chordata; order Ceratodontiformes; family Ceratodontidae; genus Neoceratodus; species Neoceratodus forsteri. The sequence continues at coordinate 1,573,305,265 of CM057453.1, read as the reverse complement.
AATTGGAGCTGGCAGTTTCCATTATGGCCTGGCTGCACCCAGCACCAGTCTCCCCCGGATTCTGGATTTGTGTTCTGGGACGGGGGAGAAAGTCAACACTCCTCACTACGGCCCTGCTGTGGGGGAATCCATTGGGGAACTCCTAGGGGTAGGACTGGGGCAGGGGATGCCGGGACCGAAGAGCAAGCCCTCGGGGGCAGATCCACCTGACAGCTCCGTGAAAGGAGGAGGAAAAACACAATACTAACATGCATGGAATAGACATAAGGGAATTCTGGAGGTCAGGGGTAAAGGGTAACAGACTTCTAGGAAAAACATAAAAGGAATTTACAAACTCAAATAGGCAAAATGTGTGGGCCATAGGCCCTTATCTGCCAACAGTGTCTTTGTATCTATGTAACAACAACAACAAAAGTAAGGAAATTCATTGCAAAAAACTTTGCTAATGCACTAGTTAAGGTTGGTTAAATTGACATAAGTAGGAAAATGTGAGGTTAGGGTTTCCAACCCTGACACCCCACCCCCACCCTGTAGGCAGCAACAGGGGTGGGGTGTGCATTGGGGTTCTCAACCCTAACGCTCTCCCCATTCTCATATACTATACTCTACCCATCTCAGCTTATTTACTCATGAATTGGGGTGAACATTAGGGCTGAGGACCCTAAAGCACACCCCACCCCTGTTGCTGCCTGCAGGGTGGGGGGTGAGGTGTTAGGGTTAGAAACCCTAATCTCATATTTCCCTACTTTTGTCACTTTGATCAACCCTAACTAGTGCATTAACAAGGTTTTTTGCACAAATATATATATGCATGTATATAAAAACAAAGAGAGAGATAAAATAATATACAAAATAAGTGTGGTTTATTGCGAAATACCATTGAGGGTGACTAATAAGTTTAATGGCCTCAAGCCAAAGGGTGAGTGGAATTCTGAGCAAATTAGCTCCCCAAGATGGCAGCTATGGCCCATGTACCTACTATTTGTTTTGTAAAATACATTAGGGAGGTGTTTTTTAATCTTCAGATCATGTCTGCAATTGTTTCCAGGTTTTGCCTTTTCATTTTTTGCCCTACTGTGTTTTCCATATTGTAGTGTCCTTCTATAAAAGGAGGTGTATCTGCAACAGACCATCCATTGTTTCAGGTTCAGGATGGCACTAAGGAGTGCATGGCATCTAGGGTTCTGTACAGTGTGGAGGGTACGGTAAGAAGGCATGGTTAGGAGCATCATGGAGTTTGCTGTCAGGAGCAACATGGCAATGTGCTGTGGCGCAGCAGGGAGTCACTGACATCAACCTAGCGGCAGAAGCATATGGTGCACAGGGGAGGCTAGGGCACTCTACATCCAAGCCTTTAACACCTGGTTAAAGGATTGGTGTGGAAGGGAAGGATTTGGCTTCATAGGAGACTGGGGCCCCACCTAGGCAGATGTGCGCTTGTAGCATGAGGATGGCCTGCATCTGTCCATGAAGGAGACCTCACTCCTTAGTAAGAAGTTGGAATGCTTCAGCAGAGAGCATTTAAACTGGTCAAGGGGAAAGATCCAGGAGAGACAGGTGGCTTAGGAACCCCCCAATGGGAACATGCAAAAATACAAGTTGACAACAGGAACAACCGAAGCAGGCAGTGAGGAGCAGGCAGTCAAAGTGTGTATAAGGGGGGATGGAGGGCAGGAGCACATGAACAAGAAAACCAGGGTGGGGAAATTGGGCAAGGCAGAGAGAACAAGAACAAAGAGAGGGCAGGGTGTAAAATATGGAAAGTCATGCTCACAAATGCCCACAGTCTGGGAAATAAGGTTCCAGACCTGGAAGCCTTGATGATGGATGCAGACCTTGACATAGTAGCAATAACAGAGACATGGTACTCTGCTAATCACAGCTGGGACATCAATATACCAGGCTATACACTGTTCAGAAGGGACAGGGAAGGTAAAAGGAAGGGGGTAGCCCTGTATATCAGAGAAGGCATTAAGGGTACAGAAGTACAGGGAAGACAGGGGGAGGCCAAGGCAATGTGGGTCACCCTTGAACCAGGGAATGGCACAGCAATATGTACAGGGGTGATCTAAAGACCTCCGGCATAGAGGGAGGAAGTAGACAGGGCACTAATGAAAGAAATTCACAACATGGCAGCTAAAGGTGAAATCCTGCTGATAGGGGATTTTCAGTATGCCGGATGTAGATTGGACCACCCAGGCAGCTACTTCAGCCAGAAGCATGGCCATCCTGGAATCCCTGCAGGGGGTTGGACTCAGATAACTGGTGCATGAGCCAACCAGAGACAAATCGATTCTGGACCTGATATGGACCAATGAGAACAGAATCGAAGGAGTCAAGGTGGAAGGGCAGCTGGTATCCAGCGACCACCACATGGTGTGGTTTGGCATGGAGGCAGGGACTCAAGCCACACAAGGGCAAAAGTATTAGATTTCAGGAGGGTGAATTTCAGTGAAATGGATAGATGTTTAAAAGCAGCCCTGGAGAAGTAAGGGGTAATGGAGGGAGTGGAGGAACAGTGGGGGAAACTAAAAGGAGCCATAGTGGAGGTAACTAACCAATGCATTAGGACAGTGGCAAAAGGGAAAAGAAGAAGGAAACCACTATGGTTCTCTAAAGAAGTGGCAGACAAAGTAGGGGCTAAAAGGGCAGGTTTCAGGAAGTGTAAGGGGACCCAAAGGGAGGAGGAGAAGGAGCTATACCTTGAATGTCTAAGGGAAACAGGGAAAGCTGTTAGGAAAGCCAAGGTGCAGACAGAGGAGGGTTTGGCATGGACTGTGAAAAAAGCAGACAAGACATTCTATAGGTACATCAGCAATAGAAAAACAAAATGGGGGGGGATTATGAGGCTCAAGGGGAGGCGGAGAGGATAAGGAGGGGATCTAGAAAGCAGAAATACTGAACAAATACTTCTGTTCAGCATTCACTAAGGAGGGAGAGGGTCAAGGACCACAGTTGGGGAGCAGAAGCAATGGGGGGGGAAGAAGTGGACACCAGTCCATTCACAGTGGAGAGAGTTCTGGAGGAACTCACAAAGCTGAAGGTGGATAAAGCAATGGGGCCAGATGACATACACCTGAGGATATTAAGGAAGCTGAGAAGGGAACTAGCAGTGCCTCTGGCCAACCTGTTCACAAAGTAATTCAACACAGGTGTGGTTCCAGAGGACTGGAGGAGGGCGCATGTAGTCCCACTGCACAAAAGTGGCAGTAGGGAGGAAGCAGGGAACTACAGGCCAGTCAGCCTCGCCTCAGTAGTGGGGAAAATCATGGACAAGCTGTTGAAAAAAGGACAGTGGCATATCTGGAATCCAATGGTGCCCAGGATCTGAGGCAACATGGATTCATAGCAGGAAGGCCTTGTCAAACAAATCTGATATATTTTTTTGATTGGGTGACTAGGGAAGTGAATCAGAGAGGGGTGGTACACATCGCCTACCTAGATTTCAGCAAAGCCTTCGATACCGTCCCACATAGACAGTTGGTTAACAAGATGAGTAGACTGGGCATGGGGCATAATGTGATACAGTGGGTTAGAAACTGGCTGACGGACAGAAGACAGAGGATGGTGATAAATGGGATCCAATCCAGGGAGAGAGGTGACCAGCAGAGCACCACAAGGATGAGTACTGGGACCAGTCCTGTTCAATGCCTTCATTAGTGACATTGCAGAGGGGCTGAAAGGAAAGGTCTGCCTATCTGCAGTTGACACCAAGATCTGCAACAGGGTGGATACTCCAGAAGGGGTGCAGAAAATGAAGAGGGACCTGGAGAAGCTTGAAACATGGTTGGAGGTGTGACAACTGAGGTTCAATTCAAAAAAGCGCAAGATAATGCACCTGGGTAGGGGGAACCCTTGGGAGAGCCACATAATGGGGGGGAGGTGCTGACTGTCACCAAAGAGGAAAGGGACCTAGGGGTTATCATATCTGATGACCTTACGGTATTAAAGCAATGTGCAAAGGCTGCAGGGAGGGCCAGTGGCATGCTGGGATGCATAGGCAGAGGCATTACTAGCAGGAGATGGGAGGTGGTGATGCCACTGTATAAAACACTGGTAGGGCCTCACCTGGGGTACTGCATGCAGTACTGGAGACCATACATGCGTAAGGACATACGACAAGGTGGAGGCTATCCAGAGAAGGGTGACAAAGATGGTGCATGGCTTGCATTACAAAACATATGAGGAGAGACTAAGAGACTTCAATATGTACTCACTAGAGGAGAGGAGAGAAAGGGGGGACAGGATTGAAACTTTCAAGTACCTCAAGGGCATAAACAAGGTGCAAGTGGGGGATCTTTTTCAATGTAGAAAAGATATCGGACTGAGGAGAAATGATATGAAATTGGAGAGGGGTAGATTAGGTTTTTCTACACAGAGAGGGTGGTGGACGTTTGGAACAGTCTGCCACAAGAGGTGGTGGGGGCAAGCACAGTGGAGGGGTTTAAACATGCCTGGGACAGGCACAAGGGAACATTGGGTGGGGAGGGAGTGATGAAACGCCTTTGATCACTTAGGGTCAGTGGCTGCATACAAGTATGGGGTTTTAGGCAGACTAGAGGGGCCTAGCAGTCCATATCTGCCTACAATTTCTATGTATCTATGTAGTGGTGTGTATAGAGGCTGCATGTGTGCAGAGGTCCCACTATGCACCTGCTGAGAGATTCATGCATCCACAGCCCCCAGTGTGACTGGACTGGAGGCCGGTTTGGCAGTATACTGTAGATGTGCTTCTGTGCAAGTCACACAGTGGAATCCACCCTGGAGAGGGGGCGCAGAGTGTAGCATTGTTACATTACAGAGAGTGCACCAGTAACATCTGCATCCCCTCAACCTGTGTGCCCCCCCCCATACACACACACTCCAAGAACCTTCCCGATGTCCAATCTGGCCAAGGGCAGGTTGCAACATCTCTATGTACATGTGATAAAGCTAGAGTATCACGGGGCATGACTATTTTGTGAGTGTGGCTAAGGGGGTGTTGTTAGTGGTGGAGATTTAGGTTAAGGCCGCTTTTGCAGGTAGTTTTTATATTTCTTGGGCTGTATTTGTGAAAAGCTGGAGCTTTTTAAAGTGATTTTCTCACTGCATTGCACTTCAACTTGGCTTACCTTGTAGTATACCCTAGGTCCGCGTAAATCAGTACCCACCATATTCACTATTTAGTGCTGTGTGCTTATTTTGCTATAAGGCATCGTACTTCCCCTTGAGAAACCTTGCTAGCTTATTTCCTTACTGATAAATATGTCCCCGCGCTATGACATTGAGCAAGGGAGAGTGCAGAAATGCACCCCATTGAAATGAATGGGGCTCCACTTTGAGTCCGATTAAATACCATATGATGGCCAGTTGGAGATTAATGAAGGACACTGCTCAACTAACAAGGCCCTTGTTAGTAGAATGGTGTCCTTCATTAATCTCCAACTTGACATCATATGGTATTAAACTGGACGCAAAGAGGAGCCCCATTCATTTCAATGGGGGATGTCCCCATGCTCTCCTTTGCTTGACGTCATAGTGGGGGGGCATGTTCATCAGTAAGAAAATGAAGGAATCTGCTGGCAAGGTTTCTCAGGAGAAAGTACGATGCCTTACAGTAAAATAAATGCACAGTATTAAACAGTGCACATGGTGGGAACTGATTTACATGGACCTAGGCTATACTACCAAGTAAGGTAGGACCCAGTCTGACAAAATCACTTTAAGTTGGTTATATGTATTCATAAGGTGGCTGTTGCATGTGTAAATAAATTGATTGTTATATGTGTTAATAAGTGTTTTGTAGCGTGTTTGTCAGGAGTGAATGTGCTGTTACACTGTTTGTGGATTGTTAATTAAGAGGTAGCAGTTCAATGAGTAGGTAAAATGCCACTCAATTGGGTAAGTATATGACACTTAATTGGATCGTTACATGGGGAAACATATGATGGCTTTTTCTATCAGGAAAAGGGCCTATACACTTATGACTTTGGTTCCCAACATGGTCAACTTTTTACTTTTCAGAAGCACTACAATATACTATGAAAAGAAATTATCAAAATACTTTCTTAAAATGTTTACCATGGTGGGGGGGGGGGCTTAGCGGGGCAATACATTTTTAGTACCAATAGCTATCTTGGGTAAATCTTTTTCAAGGAAGAACAAGGTTTTCCTAATATAAACAAGAATGCAGAATGCTTAGTCTGACACTATGCTGAATCAAAACAAGTTTTTTCATGCTATTTACTCAGGTCAACCTTTGCTCTCTTACACTGAGACAGAACCACACCATATGATTTGCTGAGTATAAAGTGCACTTACGTGACTGCAATTCACTCATTGTATTCCTGGTTAATTTCAACTAGATGGTGCAATAACGTAGCTGTAAAAGGCTGGGTGCTGTTCCTTGCATAATTAGCAGACTGAAGATGCAGCAAGGTGGGCTTTATTGTAGACAGTTTGTCAAAAACAGCTGAGTAGGCTTGTGCTTAAGCCACAACATAGTCAACCTTCTGGCTCTGCTTTGGAAACAGTGCTTTTAAGCAGTCAGCAATGTGCACATGGTTTGGTCATAAGTGAGTTACCTATTAACCTGTCACCCAGAAAATACGTCAATACAGTACTGTGAGACTTCATTGTTTAATTATTCAACAACCTGGGACACTAATTCAACTGCAGCACAAAAATCAGCAGTACACTTGGACATCTGGTGTTGCACTCAAACGCGATGGCTCTTCTCATTCCTTTTTACCAGGTTTTAAAATTAAATGAACAGAACAGGAAAACATACCATCACTCACAGGCTCATTTTACACAGTTTTCAATGGATTTCCATAAAACTAGGTTGTCTCATACCAACAGTAAAGTCAATATTAGGCTGAGTGTTGCAAACAAATTCATGAGGCCACACAGATTTATGGGTCCCAACATTTCGTTTGTAGGTTACCACACTTTAGACTTTTAAAAACTGTGTGTGATGAGCTTGCCCATCAGCACAACAACAGGAATGCCACTTGGGACACCAATGAGTTGGGTTCGGGAATGAGCCCAGACTGTTGAGAACCGGTGAGGAGGAGCACTGCGCATCCTGGAGGGTGCTCTGCTCATTCAGAGAGGAAGGGCCACTGCCTCTGCCACAGCATGCCATTTGGGGACTATGGGCAGAAACACACTGGGGTTACAGAGGGAGGCAGGAGGCTGGTGGGCTCCACATCAGCACGCTCAACTTGCACGCTTGCTTGGAGACCCCAGCACACTGGTGTCGTGTGTGTTGAGGGAATAAACAAAACAAGGAAAGAGCTAAAGACACCCTCGGGCCCAAAAATGCTCCATCGCCTGACCTGGAAGGCTCAGCCATGGGGGCGGAATATGCCATGGAGATCCAGAGGTAGTGGCAGAGAATGTGGGTGTGTGGTTAGAAGGCTGCACAAGCAGACGGAGACAGAATTTATGTAACTTGTGTAAAGTCTGAAACATGTTTGCATTTTAATACATTAGTAAGCAAAACCTGCCGTTTATATACCCATATCTATATCTAGATATGATCTGGATATATGCAGTTTCAGAGATATGCACAAACAATGCTGTCCCCAACAGTATGCGTACCACGAGGAACTGACTGCATTTTCCCATTTTAAAGTATTATTTCCATATAAGCAGCACATGATTAAAAAATTAAGATTCTATATTTAGTAAAAGCTGAAATGCTGCCACATGTGCATTAACTGAGATCATACTGTATAGTCTCTATTTTATATCAAGTATTTTTTATTTTGAAACATGCAGTCCTTGCTGAATATCAACAATGCAAGTCTGTTAATGTGTTGGGATTATAAATATACAGTATGCCGAGCATATGGAGTCACACTTAGACTGAGTATAGCTTTTGGAATGCAACAACAGCGGATAGAATAAAACTAAATATCACACAACCAACTTCGTAATGACACAACTTCTATATTGTAGTTATGCTTATGAAGGGTATACCCACATTCAAGTTTATCACTTAATTATATGAAAGAATGAGTGGAGATGAATGGATGAGTGGACAGATATATATTAACAGATGGCAAGGTATGTATTATTTTATTTATTTTACGATATATTTACCCAGGATAACCTAACTCAGATACGAAAAAGTCAGCAGATGAAGGCTATTTGGTCTATCTAGTATGGTCGTATTGCAGGGTGCATAGCTTGAGCTACTGACCATGCCCACCTCCCCACTCCTCTCATCCTTTCTGTCCCCCCTACCTATGATCCTTACCTTCCCCCATGCCTATCCTAGCCTCTCTTGAAGCTGCCCACCATCTTCACCATGACCACCTCTTCCAGTAGCGCATTCCAAGTGTCCATCACCCTCTCTATGAAGAAGTGCTTCCTGACTTCCCTCCTAAACCTCCCACTCTCCAGCTTAAGACTGTGCCCCCTCATGTTATGGCTGCTACTTAGTTTAAAGAGCCCCCTCCTTATCCACCTGCAACATCTCATTTCCAGTGGAGGTTGGATTCTACCCATCTCTGCAGCTGGATTGACTGGAGCACTGGCAGTTTAACTGATTTGCTCAAGGTCACTCATCATCAGTATCTGCAGCTAGCGAGGTACACACTGACACTGTGTGACCTTGGGCAAGTCATTTAACCTCTCAGATACATTGATTAAACATGCAGGCACTGGATTTTCAAATGGCCAAAAACAGCGCTGAGACTAAGTCCTGTGTTGCAGTCTACAGATGTGGATAAGACTCTCCACACGGGTGAACATTTCAGTATTGTATTCATTCATGGTGTAACATTTTGGGCAGCTATGCCAAAAAACTGCCATAAGCTGCTGTAAATCCCAGAGCCAGCTGCAAACAGCTCTGCAATCAAAAATACATCACATACAGAAAAATCCTGCAGACCCGCACATTTTTTCTGCATGTGCCCGAAATAGCCAGTTTTGAAAATCGAGCCCCAGATGTTTTACAATCCTCTGTATAATCATATTTTTCAGTGAAAGTTGTGCAGGTGTGTTTACAACTGGCCAAATTCATTGTGATTCCCAATGTTTGTTTGTTTATTTTTGTTAGCAGGTAAGTTCACTGAGTGCAAGTGCCCATTTTCAGAGATGACCCAGGTGTAAAGCACATTACAAAATGTCAATAACAATTAAACACAATGATGCAGTACAAGTATACTGCACTGTCATCGAAAGATCTAATAAAGTTTGGTCTTGGTGAAATTTATCCTCTGCCAGTGGAATTCCAGCAAAATGCTGATTTCGCTTCTGTGACATTTCTTGAAATTTCCACAAAACATTTGTGAAATTTTGCCAAAAATTGTGATTTCAGTCATTTCCATCTAATTTAAAATCAATGGGCTGGATATTCAAACTGCGCCATTCTGTGGCGCAAGCCCTTGTGCTGTTCAAAAAAGTTGCGCAGGGGTGTGGCCGGGGCAATATTCAACGGAGTTGCGCTATTGAGCAACTCCTTTGAATATTGCCCCTCGGCCACAGCCACTGTGCATGGCTCAGTGGAACTTGCACCACCGCAAGTGGTCAGAGTGAGCATTGATGTGGCGCAAGTTCCATTGCGCCATGTGCAAATTTCTGATATTCAAAGGTGACATGCAAATGGGGCCATAATTTATGCAAGGCACATGGGGGCCATTTGCATCTATTCACGCCCCATTTGCACTCGAGGTCGCGCCGACCCCGGCGACTTGCGCCTGGCACCTGCCGGGCAGCAGCCATCGAGACCGGCGCTCTGCAGCCCAATCATGGGCATGATAAATCTCCCCCATTAGCCCAATCGTGGGCAGAGCGTAACCCCCCGACTGGCGATTGTGGGCGGGCGTAAATAACCCCCGACTGGCCCGATCGCGGGCAGAGCGTAAATGACCCCCATGACTGGCCCGATCGCTGGCAGAATACAGAGTTCAACCCCCAAAGACCAATATCCCTGGTGGTCCAGTGGACCGCTAAGCCTGATCACGGGCATAGTCAAACCCCTCACTAAAGTCCAATTTCCCGAGTGATCTAGTGGCCCCATCACCACTCACTCACAGAGCCCACACTCGCCTTCGGGTTGCTGGCGGGCGCAGCATTCACTCCGCTCTGCCGCCTCGCCGCCCGCCGACCGACAGCTCGACAGGCCTGCCAGCCAGCAGTGAGCCACTGGGCGCAGCAGCCCATAACAATAGCAGTCCAGATATTGAACGAATTCATTCACCACATCGACTGTTTTAGCGAGTAGCTGTACGCCCATTGGCTCTGCTCTGGAACTAATGGGCGTGCAGCCCCGCCCGGAGCTGTCAGTCGGCGGCGGCGGGCGGCAGGCGGGAAAGTGGTGGCCAGCGCCCGCTGGCTGACGGTGGGGAGCTGGGTGGGGGGCCTGCGGGTGGGTGGCCACTAGATCACCAGGGAAATTGGACTTTGGGGTGGGTTTGACCTATGCCCGCTGATCGGGCTTCATGTCCACTGGACCACCAGGGATATTGGTCTTTGGGGGCTGAACTCATTCTGCCCGTGATCGGGCCAGTCGGGGTTCATTTACATTCTGCCCGCGATCGGGCCAGTCGGGGAGTGAGATCTGCCCGCTGATCGGGCTAGTGGGGGGTGGGGAGAGTGTTCTGCCCGTGATCGGGCCATGGGGGTTACTGTTATGCCCGCCGACCGCTGCGGGGGCACAGGAATGGTGGAGGGCCACTCACAGGTGGCAGCTGCTGTGTTGCACCCTGCACGCGGCAGCTCACCTGTGGTGGCCCCGACTTAACTTTTTTGGCTCAAAGTTGTGCAGGCGCAGGTAGGGGGTTGCGCCAGACAACTCTGCACACCCGGCTGAATATCGGGCTGTGCAGTTTATGCATGGTTCCTTCCCCTCCGGTTGAGGATGCCTTCATTAGCATTGCGCTGTTGCTCAGCATGACTTGGGGGGGTGCAACTGCCTCCTGCTGAATATCGCAGAATGGCGCAATTTCGGACTTGCGCAGGCGCAACCCTATTGTGCATGGCACAACCCTTCTGAATACCCAGCCCAATGTGTCCAAATTGCACCTATGTTGGTAAGGTGAGTTTGCCAATACATGTACAGAAGGATGCCAAGTTTCAGATTTCTATCTTCAGATGGTACTGAGTTATAAGCCTCCAAACGTTTGGAAATTTTAAAATTACAGTTAACAACGATGTTAACTAAAAGTGTTTATTCAGATTGCACCAGATTTGGTATGGTGACTTTACCAGTGTCCATAATTATGTGTGCCACATTTCAGTCCTCTAACTTTAAAGGTGCCTAAGTTATAAGCCTCCAAACATTTGGACATTTTTAAATTACATTTCACAAATATGCAAACTGAGAGAACAGAATATCACCAATGTTGTTAGGGTCACTGACCCTAAATATTAGGATTAAAGGCAACTCTCATGGCCCAGCATCAGAGCGTCATGCTGCATGGTGACAACTCAGATTTGGAAGCAAACCCAGGAAGTCATATCAGGAGGCAGGCTGTGGCTAATACTTACAATTTACATAACCAGCACTTCTCTATTTAGCAGTTTCTATGACTCTTCCAAGAAAGTATGCACCTAAGTTTTCAACTATCTAGGCCCAAGGGTGGCTAAGTTGTAAGCATAAAAATACTTTCCGAAATTTTCACATGAATATTAAATTGCCGGACTTTGAGCCCCTATGTCTTCTCCAGAATGTTAAGAAACTTAGCACGCTTTTACGGCCCATATAAGACAATATGCATGCCGACTGTCAGACATCTAGCTGTAACACGGACCGAGTCATAGCCAATTAAAAAGTTTTGAAAAATTCAGAAAGAATTCATGAAATTTTGCTAAATGTCATGGAATTTCAAAAATAATTCAGCAAATTCAGAATTTGCTAGTTTCGCCGAGCCCTAACTAAATCTAACATTCAAGTATTAAAACAATGGCATTTAATTGTAGACTGCAAGAATTGTCTCAATACGTTTTTGTTAGTTAATTTGTTTTAAAACCAGATATGGTCTGAGCAGTTCTTACGTACAATGGCAATGTGTTCCACAATCTTGATGTGAAGTAGGAAAAAGAACTCTGACCCAGGTTTGTTTTCCTCATAGGCAGAACAAGAGTATGATTTAGCTTACCCCTAATAACACCTAGGTCCACTTGGTAATTAAGCAATGATTTCAGGCTTAAAGGAGATGCATTATTCAGAAGTTTCCATATTAGGGTTGCTCGTAGCTATAGAGTTTGTTTTAGAAGAAGAAACCAAATTAGTGATTCATAGAGTTTACAATGATGTGTGACTTAATTATGCTGGGAAAGTTGGTTCTTTGCAAACGTGGTATGTAAATGTTGTGCGTGAAGACATCAAAACTCTTTTAGTCTTTGTGTGACCCTTCCGGAAACATTAAAATAAACGGGGAAAAAAGCAGTTCCTACAGCCTACCAGTGATGGCACCAAGTGAAATGACAAAAAGTGACTGTCTTCACCCTCAGATTGATTCTCTAACTATTCCCTGTTGTCTGACAGCTTACTCTCATATTTCCCCTAGCACATGTAAAGGAAGGGTCCCATTTTAAATCTGACACCCAGTTTGGAAAACAACTATCCTGAAACTGTGCAGTCATTTCCAAAATCAGTTTGACTAGTTTTTAGTTTTAATAATGCTATGTCTTTACCTGGGCTCCTGTCACACATACAATGCTGCATCATTTTCAGATTTATGTTTACAACTGGCAGCTCCCAAGGAGCTATGCTGATATGATGATGCTGAGTCATTTCCAAATCCCAAAGGAGTCACTTGGATTTAGGATAATGCAGCATCATCTTGTTCAGATGTGCAGTGCCCCTCTGAGAGCAGAGGACTGTAAACACAAGTCTGAAAATGATGCCTTACTAAGAATATCAGAAGTCCAATGCAGGGCTCAAATTTACTAAAACCAAAATTGTGCAAACTGCTTTTTTCAGCAACTGCAGTTCCAGGACAGTTGTTTTCCAAATTGTATCTCATTTTGCAAAGAGGGCCCTACTTTTATGAATGAATGAAAGTTACAGGGCCTTAATATTCTCATTTTTAGGTTTTGCACTTAAGCAACATGTTTGTGCCATCACAAACATGCCAGGGGGGACCCTGCCATAAATATCTGCGTGCCCTCTCACAGGTTACTAATGGGGTGCAGCAGCACTGGGATCCCCCTGCACACAACAGCCACAGCATGAAAGGCTCCCTGGGAGGGCTGGGGTGGCCATTTGGGCAAATGCCTGTTGTTTATTCATGGGAGGTTAAGCACCTTCCCAGGGTCCCCTGCCTGTTCATGCAAGTGGTCCACTATGGGAGTCGGGATGGGCATCCTGTTGGATGCCAACCCACGGCCTGTGCTCTGCCCCTGCACTGCCACATTCCTCATCCATGTGGCTGCATGTTCGGGGTAGGGACATGGTCTTGCAGCTGGCATTCTTGATTGCCAGCATGCTCCCACCTGTGCATAAGTGCGCAGCAGTGTGCGGGATTTACATGCATTTCATGCGTAGTTAGTGAATAGACCCCAACGTGCCTCCTGATCTGTATTTCAAGGTTTCCACTTAATGATCTTTCAGCCTAACTTCACTCATCATTCATGCACGTTATGCATATTTTGTGTTCCTTATTTTTCGTACTACTGTAGTTACTGTCCATATATAACAATAATCAGTGCAATATGTTGTTTACATATATTTGCTTTAAGTTCCTATTACTTAGTCATTATTTTCTCTTGTTACTATGTACTTTTACCATTCTGTTCTTTCAGAATTCTTAAAATTTGCAGGGGGGGGGTGCATGCTCTGTGCTACATTTTGCAGCCTCACACTTTTTGTGAGACCCCCCACCCCCATGACAGTCTTGTACAAACTTCTTTCTAGTAAGGGCACAGATATTTTTTCAGGTTTTGTTGCAGGTAGCAGTGTTCATGTACTGCAGTAACAAGATAGTTTCCTCGAGGTCCTAAAGCAAGCATCGCAAGACCCCGACAATATTTTGGCAGAAGCCACCGGAGGTCAGTCAATGCAGGCAGCCAAAGGAATGCACACACTGCATGAGAAGCAAGAGCAGTACACTGCAATCTTCAGTGGCAGGGAGGGCAGGCTACCTTCAGGTCCACAGTGGTAAGGACAGCTCAGTTTGTGGCAAACAGTAAATCATCAGCAGATACAGGGAAAAAAACTTATTCTTGAAAATAAGCCTGTTTGGACAGCACAGACTGCGATACAGACAGGATTCTCCTGATTCTTAGGACAGTTCCCTGAAATGAAAAGAAGGGACTGCAGTGATAAAAGAAGACCCAAAACGTAAGCAAATACTGTGATTTTTTTCATGCCCATCAAGACAGAGTCGACCCAGTAATTTAAAAAGTAAAAAACTTTATATCATGACTCCAGCAGGAGTCAGAGATCCCACCCCAGAAAAATCTGGCCCCCATTTATAAGACCCAAGGGGGAAATACCCCTCAGGATCTAAAACTGAACTGTGATCCCTACACCTCTTTTGTTTATCCCTTCCCCAGGAAGCATGACAAAATCAGCCTCGGCTCAGTGTGCCTTTTCCAGTTACCGATGTTCAGACAGATAGATGAAAGAATGTCTAGTTCAGTTCTATGGGAAGACTTGTTACTCTTTACAGATATGAGTGACAAGAATTCATTTAATTTACTTTGCAAACAAAAATGACAAAAAAAAAGGAAACAGCTAATTCCCTTTCTTATTTGACAACTGACATGGATGCCTGTTCCTTGGTCACACATATCTCTCTCTTCCTCTCTCTGTCTTAAAAAATACTGCAGAACTGTCTTGGACCCCAGGTTTGTGGTTCACCTTTGAAATTTATTATTTTGGTAGCAGCCTGAATCACTTCTACTCTGCCGACCGCAGACTGAAGACACTTTACCAACACATCTGCACAAATACCACAAATACCACAAAGAGCAAGACCTTATTGGCATCAGCCTACTCTGTGCTGCTGTCTCTTTTAGGGGACACCAAGCCCCTCCATATCTCTTGGAATTGTTGTCCTGGTGAAGATACTGCTAGCCCATCACTAGCAATATATAAAACACAGAATGTACTCTAAAAACATGTACTGTACTATAGTAACAAATATATCCATAAACAAAAAAGGAGTGCACATTCCTTGCTCAGATATACTGAAAACATAGTTATTTTAGACCACCAAGTGTCGAATAAGTTGGCTGACTCTCCTATATATTGCCACGTGAGGCCCCCCGATGAAGCCTCCTCATGAGGCGATACATAGGGGTAGTAAGCCTGGCTGCTTAGACACTTGGTGTCCTAAATAAATTTATTTTCAGTATCTCTGGGCCAGGTGTATGTGCTCCATTTTGTGTTCACTGTGCGTGCAAGCGCAAGCAAACACGTTAGTATGAGAGTGCCCTTTGAGGGGTGTGACACTGTCCGCCCAATGCAGAGCAGTGTTGCAGGGATGTGACAGTGCAAGACCAATCAGCACTCAGGCTGACAATGATGGAGTTTCTGGCTTGCTGGGCGGGGATGGCATCAACTTCAAAAGAAGATGCCATCCCTTTGATACATGCCACCCAGCAAGCCAGCCTGATCTGTCATGGTCAGCCTGGAATGTGTGCCTGCAACAAAGAAAACCACCCATTGATGTCTGCTGCTGGTGGCTCTAACTGTCCCCCAATCTGACCCTCCCTATCAGCACCCCTCCCCCCCCCACACACACAGTAGTGACACTGGGGGTGCTCAATCCCCCAGTGTCTAAAACACTTCACCTCGAAAATGAGCTTGCTCAACGGTGATTGCCTGGTTAAATAAAGACTTTGATTGATTGATTGATTGTCTCTCATCATTTTGTTCCCCTGAGAAGAAGAAAACCATCCACTGACATCTGTTGCATCCCCCCAAACATAAGTCAGTAACACTGGGGGAGTCCAATCCTCCAGTGTCCTCAACTACTGCAATACTGTCCCCTAGTGACATTGGGATGCCCAATCCTCCAGTGTCCTCAACTACTGCAATACTGTCCCCTAGTGACATTGGGATGCCCATTCCCCCAGTGTCCTGTCCCTGAAATAAAGAAAACTGTCCTTCATCTTTTTTTACCTGAATAAAAGAAAAACATCCATCGTTGTCTGCTGTGCCATTACCCACCCCCCACCTGACCCTCCCACTCAGAACCCACCACCCCACCTCACCCCACACTTACCCACCGGAGGTCCATCCCCATAATCTTCCTTGGACCGCATACATGTCTTTACTCTTCAAAGCCCAACAGCAAACTGAGGTAAGCGCTTCAATGTATTTCAGTGGGGTTTTCAGCTTCACTGTATTTCAAGGGGTTTTCAACTTAGTGGCATAACCTGGCCATTTTTTTTATATTTTTGCCCCAGATTTTTGACATACCTTTTTTGGAACCCCACTTCATGAACAATGCAAGTGACGTTAGATAAATCTGTCCTGAAAGATGATTTTGTGGTCACTGCATGAAATCGACTTTTGGGCAGGTGTTGAAGATTTTTTCCACCACCGTTCATTAGGTGGGGTCATAAGAAAGCTATATTGAAAATTTGGTGTAAAAATATTAAAAAACAATGAAGTTATGAGCCTGTTTTGAAATTTGTGGACGCAGGCTCGTAACTTTGGCAATTTTCAATATTTTTACCCCAAATTTGCAGTATAGCCATTTCTTCACAGCACCTCATGGATGTGACAGCCATCATTTTTCAGATCTTGGCCAAAATATTTTTTTACAATCCAAAAAGTGATTTTGCAGTTACTGCACAAAATCACCTTTTGGGAAGTTGAAAGTTTTCTCTGCACTTGTTCATAAGGTGGTGTCATAAGAAGGGTATGTTGAAACTCTGGGGCACAAATATTAACAAACAAGACAATTACACTGCCCAACATCGTCACTTCTACTTTGCAAACAGTTAATAAAATGATTCCTTCACTGAAGCAATTTTTAATGTCACTTTCAGTGGTATAAGTGCCACACACACCCTATGACACCAGTGCATGCGGCGAACACTCAGCATTGACAAATGCTTGTTTGTATTTGGTTTGCTCCATGTGGTTTAGCTACACCTTTAGGAGCACAGGAGAGCTCTCTTTCTTCTTTAACAAATAAACACTGTAGCTTCAGATCATATCTCGCTTCTAGAAGAAATAAAATATACCATGCATCATCAACTAAGGACTATATATTACAGAGTTAAAAAACATTTCTCTTTTATTATCGCATGTATGTGATTATCATAAAATGGGCTTCGGAATCCTAGAAACGTCATAGTCTTACATAGTTCTAGCCCTCGCATCTGCTTTAGAGTCTAACCACCTTTGATGTTATAACTTGCATTAGAAAAAGGGTAACACAGGATATTTAAACCTGTACCGTTTAATTTTTGTTTTATTTTTATGTGTTTTAGATTTTCTATTTACTTAATGTAAGTCTAAGGTACCTGTATGATGTATCCAGGAAGTGCCCCCTATATTGGCCCAGTAGAACTCATGACTGCTTCTCAATAAACCACATGCGCTGGCGTTTTTACTGACAAATTGCCACTTTGAGCACCCAGGTGGGAAGGGTGGTCATATAGCTTACACAGTTAAGGCAGCTTATGTAGCTTTAACAGCACTCTTTTTTCTAATAGCAGAGAAGTGTGCACTTTTGCACTTTTTCTTGGCACATTTAAAGATGTTTATAGCTGCGATCGTTTACAGTGTGATATCCTAACTAATCACTCTTTAGTGTGACAGTTCTAGCCGCAAGTTCTGGAGAATTTTACATCCCAGTAATGGCTGACTGGCGCTTTCAGTATTTTTTTGATTTTTTTATGAAACAACAGTACAGCAGTAGAAGAGAGCTCTGTATACTGCAGTACCCATTTTTTTTTGTTTGTTTGTTTTTAGCTGAATGCCAGAGAGAGAGATAGAGTCATGATTAATTCTTCTAGAACAAAAAGTAAATACTGGTCAAAAAAAGCAAAAGGTGTAATGCCCGTGCTATTGATTTTGTTTTTAGAGTTTAAGAAAGTGTGTTACTAACTAGGATACACAGCACTACTGTATTCTTTTACTGTTTTCTTTTTGTATTGTTTTTTATTTTAGTGAGGCGATCTCTGCTTGTAGAAATGGTTGCAGGTCATTGGAAATGTGGTACTCCAAGTGGCCTGGACATTTCAGACCTTGGGAAAAAAGCACCAGTTTGCCCTAAGGACATCATTTGTGTTAATCATAGGTGGCCTGGAATGCCACAGGATCACTTAAGAACTAAAACCGCCAAATGAAGTAACATTTTAAGCACCATTTTAAAGCATTAGAGTTCACTTGTTTATTGTGGATTTGGAACCCATGCACGAGTGGACGAGTCAAAGATTCTACTGAACTTGGGATACAGCAACAAGATTAGACTCTATTTTGCAACAAGGACTTGGGGGGTTTGCTCCTAGGACTGGGGGGTGGGTTATAAGAACATTAGGAGTGACTGTTTTTCTTTTGTTTTTACTGAGGTTTTCATTTTTCTTTTTCTTGTTATTATTCTGCTTGAGATATTTAAGATAAGCCTTGTCGACAGATGCTAGTTTAGACTAGAACCTGATTGGTGTTTAGCCTTTCCCAATTAACACCAAGCAATAGTAATTAGTAGCTAATAGGAATAGCTTCAAATTAGATTCTAAATTAAGCCAGGACAATCTAGGAAAATCAAGAAGTACCGTCTGAATTGTTCGGTGGTGGTTTTTAGTGGACCTGATTCTTGTACACACAATATATGATTTTACATTATCTGTGGGTTTAGGGATCATGACACGTAATTTAATATGTTGGTAGAAACAAGGAGTGGTAAGATAACCACAGATAGTGATACAGTACTTGATAATAATTATAGGGATGAGAAATTTCAGAATCTGCCTAAAACAAAATCTAGAGGCAGACATGATAAATTAAAAAAGAAATATAGTAAAGGAAAAAATGGATCATGGATATCACACTAAGTCAATCCAGACACTTTCTGATGAGAATAATGGGAATATGAGCCACACAGGGAGTCAGACTCTGGATAAAAATACTATTAAGCCTAGACAGACACAACTACTTATAAAAGATTTATTTGACAAGAATAGAAAAAAAACAAATCAAGACAGTGGATCATAAACTTGTCTAATTTGATTGATCAGAGTACAGCTGTACAGACAGAATAAAATAGTAAGGAGAATAATCATCATACGTCAGATATAATAAATTTAGTAAATAAAGAAGTTAATAAAACAGTCGAGGAAATAAGAGAAATGATTGAGGCCAATAAAAGGACTGAGTAAATAATTAAGGACTTTAAACAAGGCCTTATTGGCTCTGTATTCACCTATGAGGTATTGACTTGTCAAGAGAAAGACCAGGAGAACTGGGCGAACAATCTAAGGAATCCAGCTGGTGTCAGGAGGATAGTACTCAGTTCATGAGCCTCATAGAAGCGCTGACATAATCTCTTAACTGAAAGCGCCTGTGACTGCGTCACCTCTCAGGTATCCCGATCCTTAATTCCTCCCTCCACTGCTGTACTCCCTTGCCTACTGACACCACCTCTTGTAGCACTGACTAGCCATTCTGTCCGCCACCTCTCCCATTCCATGCCCCCTCTCCCTTTACCTCTTTTCTCCTCCTACTCCCTGCCTGCCTTAAATGCAACTATGACAATACCTTTGGCTGCTACCTTTTCCTCCTTGAACAAAAAACTCTGCTTCCTTCCCTTCCTCACATTTAATCCTAACTAACTCTCTCCTTTAATCTTGATTCTAATCCGTGATGTATCTTAATGATGAATATTTTTGTATATGATGTATTCTTGAATACTTTTGCATATGATGTATTTTAGTAGCTCATTCTATTTAGTTCCTCCTATATCTGTTTGTAATCCCTCCCCTGCTGATGTGGAACCTTTGTAAATGAGCTGCTTTGTGCTCAAAGGTACTTTGTAATCTGAGAATGAATAAATAAAAAATAAATAAATAAAACAATAGAACCCAATATGCTAAATTTAGGAAACCTAACAAAAGAAGTTACACTGGCCCTGAGGGATCTTCTCTTGGCCAATGCTATTATTTTTGAGCAATTTACTTTAATTAAGCAGGACCTTTCCTTTGTTAAGGGGATCTGTATAGAAAATAAAAGAAAGATTGATTCATGGACTCTAGTTTTAATCCAGCAAAGGGAGGAAAAACCAGCAGAAGTTAAAAATAGTGAGACTACATGGAGAAATAACTCCTAGTATAGGGGTTAGAAGGAAACAAGGGACTTCTGAGAATCGAAGTATACAGAACTTAAGCTTTCCTTCTAATTCACATATAACTACTATAGAAGAAATAGGGTTGAATTCCACTGTAGATTCAGATGAAAAACTAATCATGTTGCCTCAAGGGTGTGATAGACAGGACAGTATTTGTAAAAAACTAAGAAAAGATAACCCCCATTTATGGGACAAGGAATTAAAACAAGAAAGGACAGAAAAACTGAGACATCAGGGGAAAGAAGAAGTTAGTAAATTGATCTGGGTAGATAGTTCTTTGAATGAGTTAAGGACAGATGGACAAGAAAAGACCACCTTGGACTCTAAATGTAATACCCCAGATTATCAGCGAGAAAGTGACAGTAGAAATGAGGGTGTTGATATAGAGAACATTAGAGATCAGAGATTACCAAAAAGAAATAAAAATACAATCCAAATTAGCAAAAAGAAGAACAACAATGGACTTAAGCAAAGTATAGGGATGACTAAAAAAAAAAAAAAAAAAAATGGGCAAAAGAATGCAGCAACCCTTAAAGACAAAAAAGGCTAATAAAAGCAATAAGAATAAGAAAAGGGGGGAAGAAGACATATTAAAAGCTCAAAATAAGGAAAAAGAACAAATTGTTGGGGCTACAGACCTGATAGCAAAAAAAGGAGGAGCAGCAAATTAATACATTAAAAAACATCCTTAGAAGGACCATTGAAAGTGATTATATCTTGCCCCTACATAAGGCAGCTATAATACCAGAAGAGGCAGAATAAAAACTAAAAAAACATTTAAAACATTTTTTGGGTACAGTGCTACAAGGAAATAAAAAACAAGACACAATGCTGAATAACCTGAGTGTCATAAGGTCCCTGGAGAATGCAGAGGTGGTTTTATTGATCACCGATCAATATTACACACTCAAGGCAATAGTAAATCAAAAATATAAAATCAAAGCTCTTGGCCTTGATTTAGAGAGTGTGGTGAACATAAAAACTATCTTTCCAGAATACTTTGAAGGATTAAAAAGGACACAGAATGATAGACAAGAATTTCAGATTACTATTTTTGGAATTAATAATTTTTTGAATGAAAACAGGAAAAAATCTTAGAATAAAAACAGTGGACCTGTTACAGAACCTATTAAGACAAAAATAATTGAATACAATAATCAAAAAGGCGATGCGATGGGAAAACAATAAGCAAATCACAATTTGGGTAAATAATGAAACAGTTCATCAGATGATCCTGTCTAAAACTTCAATTCTGGGTAAGACAGAAATTTATTTACATGGTGGAACAGAAATTCAAAAAATAAAAGAGAAAGTTCCACAATCAGAAGAGTGGTCAAACTTAATTAAGACCTCAAACATATATCAGATTTTACAGGACCATACAGAAGAATGACAGCCAGTGTGCAATGTAAAGGACAAAAAATAATGTGAGAAAGTACCACAACATAGACCTAAGGAGGTTCAAAAGAACAACATTTTATCATGGAATGTGGCAGGAATTAGAAAAAGATTAATAGATCCATTATTTATGGACTATTTGAAACTTTTCAATTGTATTTTCGTTCAGGAAACCTGGACTAAAGATTAAATAAATATTGATGGATATACATTATTTTTTCCAAGGATGCTAAAGGTAATAAGAAATATGGTAGATTGTCTGGAGGATTGGTGATGTGGTGTAAAATCTTGAAACAAGTAGAACAGAACAAAATAAAAGTGGATTCAGACCACATTCTTGCAGTTAGATCACTAATTAACAAGAGAGAAAATATTATCATAAATGTATATATACCACCTACGGAATCTAGACACATTGATACACAAACATTGGATAAACTGGGGGCTTGTTGGATGAGTGCACACAAAATAATCCTGATTGTGATATCATCCTAGTGGATGATTTTAATGCCAGGGAGAGGCGGTGCCAGGAGCCCATCAGAGAAATAAGGGAAGCCTGTGCAGCCCAGGGTTTGAATTCCCTGATAAAGAATCGCAAGGTGATGGATCATAAACAATGTGAAAAGTGTAAGAAGTTATTAATATATTAGAAGATAACTTTCTTCTCATACATGGTAGATCCAGGGGGGAACATAATGGGGCATATACCTACACAGGAACCAGGGGAGCTTCAATAATTGATTTGTGTTGGTTGAGTATTAACATATGTCCACTTTTTAGGAATTTGAAAATAGGTAGTAGGGCCAAAAGTGAACACAGCCCAATAGAAATACAGATAAATATGTGGTCAGAAATGCCACCCGTTATTAAAAAAGAGAATAGACTTATAAGTGTTAGAAAGGGGGTAAAGTGGGAGTTGATAGATAACTATCAGTCAAATCAACTCCTTACAGAATGTGGGGCTAGTGAAAGGATTATGGAAATTGTACACAATAAGGATCCTGTAGAAACTCTGCAGGATATAGGAAATATCATAAGGAAGATCTCATTACTATTAAAAGCTACTTGCATTAAAGAAATAACGGGTAGTAGGCGGGATGATGCCGAGTGTAAAATGGCTAAAAGAATAATCAATAAATTTGCCAGAGTCATAAGAATTATTCCTACAAGGGAAAATAAGACCAGATTAAACAAAATGAGAAAAGATTATAAATATTTGTTGAAAAATAAAAGGGACACGTTCAGGATAATTTTATGGTCAGATTTTGAGAGGGCAATCTGGTCAAAAGATAGAACTTATTGGCACATGGTAACCAAAGGATGGGACGATTACCCAGATATGACTGAAAATTACATCGACCCCAGTACTTGGGAATCTTATTATAGGGAATTATTCTTTGACTTAAAGGGAAATAGGATAGTATGTCCCACCGAACTATGGGTACCATTAAAATTTTAGATTAAGGAAGAAAAAATAATTGAAGCATTTGCATCTTCAAAAAGGCATAAGGCACCTGGACCTGATGGAATGCCCTTAGATATTAGTCTTAATGACCCAGAATCATGGGTCACCTGTTTGAAAAACATTTATAATCATATAGTACAGAGTGAGAAAGTGATCCCCTCTTGGACAGAAAATATAATTATACTATCTTTCAAAAAGGGGACGAAGCTAACCCCAAGCACTATGGTCCAATTAGCCTTCTTGATGTGTCCCAGAAACTATTCACTAAAGTATTACATAAAAGAATGACGGACTGGATTCTTGAAGCTGGTACAATCAATAAGAACCAAGCAGGTTTTATGCCTGGCCACTCCACAATAGATCAGTGCTTTGTACTAGCCCACGTAATACATAAATATGTTTATATTAAAAAAAAAACTATACTGTGTATTTATAGATCTTAGGGCAGTCTTCGATAAAATGAATAGAAAAAACTATGAGGAGTACTGAGGGATTATAAGCTGGATCCAGCAATACTCAATTTGTTGATTACCTTGTACACAGATAATTTCACCGGTATAAGGTATAATAGTGGAGGAGATAGCACTACACAGTTCGCAACCAACATAGGAGTAAGACAGGACTGTGTCTTATCGCCAAACGTAATTAATTTACATTTGAATAGTGTACTAATGGAATTGTATGATCCTGGGTTGCACTTGCCAAGGGTGGGCTCTAGGCACTGATCCTACTTGGCTTATATGGATGATGTGGTATTACTATCTACTAGCTACCTGGGAATTAAAAGAAGCATTAATACATTTTACAAGGGATGTGAAATAGCTTCATTGGAGATAAATGATAAAAAAAACTAAGTATTTAATATGTAACAGGTTTCAAGAAAAAAGGAAGGATTGTAAGCTATTTTGTCAACATAATAAAATAAAATAAATAATTTTTGTTACCGAGGAGTGACATCTACCTATAATTTAAAGTGGCATATGCACAAAAGATTGATGGAGAGCCGGCCCATCGGCGCAGCAGTTGGATTTCCGCTCGCGATGCCGGCGACCTGGGTTTGGAAACAGATCCGGGTCATCAGAGGGCCAGCCAGAGGAGAAGGATCGAGCATCCCAGGACTGCTTTCCTTCTCTGGGGGGGGGGGGACCAAGTGTTTGGTGCAGTGGCGACACCCGGTGGAGGCTGGGTTTACCACTACGCACCGACGCCAGTTAGAATCCAGGGGTGGGGCAGATGCTGGTCATCATTGCATGTCCCTGCCCCTGTCTACAGGGGCAAAAAAACAGGTGGAGCCTCCGTCTCTATGAAGCTGTCCCTGGGCTTCAATTAGCCTCCATCACCGGCTCTCCCAACAAGTTACTGGTACCGAGGGCTGGTTAAGCAGGGGACCAGTCCCACAGCCCCGCCCTCTGGGGGGAAAGCCGGGGGTGACCGGGAGAGCAACAGCAGGGACGTCAGGTGGAAGTCCAAGGACCATGACCTGGGCAGAATCTGATGGTAGCCCTGCCAAGAAAAGTACAGTAAATAAAAAAAAACAAAAAACTGATGGTACAAAGAGTCAAGAGATTTACACCTGCGGTAGACAGATTTATGTATAAATCTGAAGGACATTCCATTAAGGGTTCTTTGAGAGCACTGAATACACAACTGAGAAGTCAGACATTTTATGGAGCTGAAATCTGGGGACAAGATAACACAGAAGCGTTAGAGATTCTGATTAATAAATTTCATAAAAGACTCCTGGGTTTACCTCCAGGGGCTTCCTTACCACTGACCACACTTGCAATTGGACAATTACCAGTAAAATGTAATATCAAGCAGAGATTGGCTGTGCACTGGATTAAGGTCTATAACATGGCAGAGGGAAGACTGCCTGGAGCATGTCTGGAGAAGACTATAATGTACAGACAGGATGGATTGTTATGTCCAAGCTTAAAAACCTTGGAAATAATAATTAAACCATATGGGCTGTTGTGATTCCTACCGGATAGTCTTATGACTCCTAAGAAGCTCTTAGAAATAACAATCAAAAACAGAATAAGGGATATTCATATACAAAGAGACTTAGACTTAGCAAGAAATTGTGAGATTAGTTCCTGGTTGGCTAACAATGGAACAAGGAAATTGAGAATGGAGCCATATTTAAATAAAATAAAAGATCTAAGAAAAAGGAAAATGGTTACAAAATTCACGTTCGGGTACAACGATAGCCAGACCATATGAAACTTCTATGGGAACTCCACAACCAGCACTTGTCAGTGCAGGTTGGGGGAAGATTAATTTAGTGCATATGATGATATTATGCCCCCTATACGGATCTGAGAGAAAGTTATATCTTGGGAACTTGTTGGCACCCCTAGATATGGAACCCAGATATCAGCTCAATTATTTATTGCAATCTAATAATCTTAAAGTATTAGAAAATGTGGCAAAATATTGTAAAAATATAGATCAGAAAAAGTGATACATTATCTCATAATCTGTAAGAATTACCTAGGTAAATAGAAGGGATAGTAAACAGATTGCACCTTACTATGCTTACTTGACTCTGTTTTGTGCAACAGAGTTGTCAATTAATTCAACTCATAACAGAATGCTTTTTTATGCACTTTGGGATATTGTAAGCATGGTAGGTCTGAATGTATTTATTTAAAAAAAAGAGATTGATCTACATCAAGTATATGTACAACTTTTTAATTTTAGAAAATTGTCTATTTTTGTAATTTATGTATGTGTTTATTTTTGTAAAGACAATACTGTTTGTCAAACAATAAACCTAACAATTGAATTGAATCATTGGTCTAAACACATAACCTAACCATTTATTAATTTCTAGGAAATGCACAGTTCATAACTAATCTAACCTACTCTACCTGAAAAAGCCTAACTGCATGGCAATAAAACCTTTCCATATTAACATAAAACCTTTTTCCATATTATAAGCACAATATAAAATGGGTACAGACTCTGCTGCATCCTGATTGGCTGACAGGGTTCGGAATACAGTGCCTTACAGGGTGACAGCCACTGGATTGGAAACACTTTTGGCAACCAGGACGCAGTACACCTAGATATCCATGTCTCACAGAAACGTTTTTGGGGAAAAAAAAAAGATTTCTGTCAGCAATGTTTGTGAGGTAAAAAAATATAAATAACCCCACTTGCCAGTACTTCAAAAATTGCTAGTAAGCAAATGTTAATAACCCCTCACTCCCAGCCCCCACCTCATAAACAAGTAACAAAAGAAAATGTTACATTTTCATATTCAACTTTCTAAAACCTATTTTTGTACCTATTTAACAAGGCCTGTAATTTCTGACCCTAATTTTCTCCTTGCTCTCTCTCTTTCTCAGTTTGCCTTTGCTGAAATGCACCTCTGCGTTGTCTCCCCCGTCATCTTTAACACAAAAAACTGTTTACAATATATATATGTGCGTGCATATACATACATATATATACAGTGTATATATACACATATATGAATCCTAACACAGAAGCAAAGCCACAAACAGGAAACAAGACAAACCGCAATTTCATGTCTGTTACGCCGCTCCCCGTCCCCCTGTCCCACAATGGACATCGTGTTTCTCCCTCTCGTGGCTGATACTGCAGCCATGCAACAAGTTTAAAAAAAGTATTATCGCTGACTATCTAGTCAAGTGCCAAATGAATTACACATTTGAAAATACTGTACAGTGCTATGAAGACTTCGCATAAATCAATACAAATCATGTACCCACAGAACATTCTGGCACTGCTTCCAGCCAGCCCTGCTGAAGTTCCGATACTGCCTGCCTGGTCAGTGGGACCAAGTACAGGTGGTCATGTCATCACACGCCTGTGTCATTGAACACTGTCAGGCGGTGGCATTTAAATGGCCAGTGCTCAGCTTAAAAATTAAAGAAAGTAATACTAAGCAATTCATTAAAAATGTTGTCGTTTATGGCCGGTGCTGCTTCTTAGCCTGTGTACTATTTCACTGTGTCACCATGTCAGCACGGCAGCAGACAGCCTCAAATCTGTGAACTGGTCTACCCTATTTTGGTCGGCACAGCGTTCCTGTATTCTCTTTCTAAAGCAGGACACAGACACTGATTAAACTAATGAAGCCATAGTACTGCAAAGGAAATAATTAGTTTACAATGAAATTAATGATTTCAGTACAAAATGAAAGGACATAAACTGCTTAGCAACAGTGCCATATACTGGCAAAAAAACTATAAAAGGGACTAGTTTTTAAGTGCAAAACACCAGAATTGTAATCTTTTTGTGTGTGTTCTTTATTTTTTTTTTTGGGGGGGGGGTCAAACATTTTAGCATGGTACCCATTTTATAAGCACAATAAGACACTCCAGGGTGGTTGCTGCCATAGGTTAATGCATTGCCTGGTGCTGAAGGCACTCAGTGCATGCACTTCATGCCTCACTATGCACCTGGGTGTGCATTAACACATGTCAGCCACCACCCCGCCATGTCTTATTGCTTACATAACCCACTCCAGGGCATGGGTTCCTGTAGAATTATGGCAATGCACTATCAGAATGCATTCAAAGGCATGCGGCCTTCTTACCAAACCCACACATTCTACCTAGTAACAGCCTGACTACATGAAAATAAAATCTTTTTTCCATTATAATAAAACTTTTTTCCATTTTATAACTGCAACACCCAGCTCCAGGACATGGGTTTCTTGAGAATGAATGCACAACTCAGTACACTGACTTCACGCAGGGTGTGCATTAACTCTCTAGAAACCCATGCCCTCTCATGATGTCAAATACAGTACATGTAATGATTGCCCTGATACACTGCCTGCTGCTCTGTGGAGCTGAATGAAAAGTCACACCATTTTACAGAATGTTACATGACGGGACAGGTTTGAAAATATTCCATTTGAACATGGCCCAGTAGCAGCCTGTCATGAAACCATGCTGAAAACCTAAGTGGACATAATAATCCCAACTCCCAGAGCTGGCATGTCAGTGCAGCGGTACAGCTAATGCTTCTAACACTGGCAAGCAGTGTTGGAATTAAACGTTATCACCATTGGGAGCTAGGGGGGCCTATAAGGTCCTACCCTTAAATTGAGCCCCTCCTTCCCATTACAAGTCAATGGCAGTGATGTGAGAGCTACCACGGCTCACTTTAGAGCTGGGGGGGCAGAGCCCTGGTTAGCCCCCCTATAATTACAACACTGTTGGCAAGCCAGATTCAGGAATGAGTTTAAGCTGTTGAGGGCTGGCAAGGGGGAGAAGGACTGTGCATCCAACAGAAGAGGACACTCTCCTTCTATAGGGAGGAAGGCTTCCATCCTCTACCACAATATAGTCACCTGGGAGATCACAGGTAGCAGTGCAGCTGGAGGGCTAGCAACAGGGTTGAGACATCGCTGATGTCAAAGCACAGGCATGCATTGTGTGTGCACTCTGCTTGATGTCCTTGCCTTGTCATCCTGTCTGGTTGGGAGAAAACTATGAAAATGACCCCAGTGCTAGCAACAACTGGCCCCTGTATATCCAGGTTCAGCTTCACCACCACGGTCCACCTTCTGACAACACAGGGAGACTTAGGGGTAAATATCCACCACCCCATTCCACTTTGGGGGCAAGCTGCAGCTAGATGAAGGATGGTGCCTAGAAATAGATGAAGTTTTTGGTCGGGTTATGCCTTGGGTGCTCCAGAAGGGATTGGACACTGGTAACAAGAAATGGGCATAAATAATGTCTCTATGCATCTAAAAAACATGTTCAGGGTCAGAATCAAACCCATCTGTACAGTGCTAACCAGGACAGCACTTGGGGACTGGGTCCCCTTGTATGTAACGGAATACTATGTATGTCAGTAAAGTGTGACTATTACCTAAACCATCATGCAGTGCCACATTTTTCTGTCAAAACAGAAGTCTTCAGAGGAGCAGACTTTGATAAGACGGCCAACAGAGTTAAGCTAGCCCTGACAAAAAGAAATACAGGTGAGGGGGTACAGGCAAAGTGGGCAAGCATTAAGGATGCAAACAACATCCCATTGTGTTAAAGAGAAAAGGAAGTGCAAAAGAAGAAGGAAACCACTTTGGTTCTCAAAAACAGTAGCAGAAAAGGTCAGAGCCACAAGGCTAGCCTTCAGGAAATATAAGGGAACGCAGTGGGATGAAGATAGGGAGGCACACCAAACCTCCCTAAGGGAAGCAGGGAAGGCAATAAGGCAGGCAAAGGCCCAAACCGAGGAAACACTAGCACAAACAATAAAAGAAGGTGACAAGACTTTCTGAAGATACATTAGTGAAAGGAGAAAGTCAAGAGGATGTATTGCTAAGATCAAAGAATATAAGGGGGCTTGTGAGAAGGAGGACCATGTAAAAGCATCTATCCTAAATAGATACTTCTGCTCAGTATTTACAGAAGAGAAGGAAGGGCAGGGCCCACAGCTCAGCACCATGGACACGGGGGGGGGAGAGGTGTGCACTAGTCCCTTCACAAAAGAAAGGGTCCTACAAGAGCTTGATAAGCTCAGGGTGGACAAGGCAATGGGACCTGATGGCGTACATCCCAGGGTACTAAAGGAACTAAGGGTGGAACTAGCAGAGCCATTATCAGAACTGTTTAGTGAGTCTCTGAACACAGGAGGGGTCCCAGAAAACTGGAGAAGGGCTCACGTGATCCCGCTCCACAAGGGTGGTAGCAGGGAAGAGGCGGGGAACTACAGACCAGTCAGTCTTACCTCAGTAGTGGGCAAGATTATGGAGGCACTCCTTAAGGAAAGGATAGCGCAACACCTGGAATCCATAGGAGCACAGGATCCAAGACAGCATGGGTTTACAAAAGGAAGGTCCTGTCAATCTAATCTCATAGATTTCTTTGACTGGGTAACCAGAGTTGGTGGACCAGGGGAGCAGTTGATGTTGCTACCTTGACTTCAGCAAAGCTTTCGATACTGTTCCACACAGAAGATTGATTAATAAGCTGGTAGGCTCAGGGTGGGTCAGTTGGTCAACTGGGTGGCAAACTGGTTGATGGGCAGAAAACAGAAGTGGTGGTAAATGGTATACAGTCAGAAGAGATGCAAGTCACAAGTGGGGTACCTCAGGGATCAGTCCTGGGGACAGTCCTCTTCAATATCTTCAGCAGTGACATTGCAGATGGACTGGAGGCTAAGGTTTGTCTGCTTGCAGATGACACGAAGATCTGCAACAGAGCAGATGATCCAGATGGGGTGGGCAGAATGAGAAGAGATCTGGATAAACTAGCACAACGGTCAGAAGAGTGGCAACTGGGGTATAATGCAAAGAAGTGCAAGATCATGCACATAGGGAAGAGAAACCCTGAAGCCACCTATAGGCTGGGAGGGGAGTTACAGGCAGTCACAAAGGAAGAAAGAGACTTGGGCATCATCATCACTGATGACCTGAAATCATCAAAGCAGACCACTAAAGTAGTAGGTAAGGCTGGGGATGTTGGGGTGTATTAGTAGGGGTATTACAAGTCGTAAGAGAGAGGTAATAATCCCTCTTTACAAGACACTGGTTAGGCCCCATCTGGAGTACTGCATGCAGTACTGGAGGCCACACCTTCACAAGGACAACATTAACCAAATTGAGGCAGTCCAGAGAAGGGCAACCAAAATGGTGCAGGGACGGCATCAGAAAACATGTGAGGACAGATTAACGGAGCTCAACATGTATATCCTAGAGCAAAGGAGGGAGAGAGGTGATGTGATCAAAACATTCAAACACCTTAAGGGCATTAACAAGGTGAAAGAGTCTAACATGTTTCAATATAAGAAAAATAGCAGGACAAGAGGACACAGCATGAGATTAGAGGGAGGCCAATTATAGGGTAATGTGAGGAAGTTATTTTTCACAGAAAGGGTGGTGGATGCATGGAACGGCCTACCTCAGGACATGGTGGATATGAATACAGTGCAGGGCTTCAGACAGGCATGGGATAGGCATAATGGAGCAATACAGATGAATATGAATAGATAGGCCATTGACAGAGCAAAGGCCAATGGCACATTTATAAAGTAGAAAAAGAAATGGGCAGACTGGATGTGCCTTGCGGTCCTTATCTGCCGTCAACTTCTATGTTTCTAAGTCTGTACAGCAGCAACTGAGAGAACCTTGTTTCCAGAGGCTGGAGTTGCAGGTCATACTGGCTGCACAACATAGGGTGCATGTGCAGCACAAATTCCTTGTCCCTGTCGTATTTTGCACTTCCCCACTCTAAATGTAAGCCCCATTTTCCATCGCACACCCTTAATGTGTGCAAGTTCCTTGCTGGCCAAAAAACACAGGACAATTTTCAGTCCTCTCTTCCAGCCTCCACCACATGGATTTTGATAAATAGCTTTTGTCAGTATTTTCACTTTCAAATTATGAAGGCTGTTTTGTTAAAAAGTTACACTTGTTGAAAAATGTGATTGTATTACAAGAGAATAACAAAAATGATATATTACACGTCTGGGAAACTGATTACAGAAGATTGCTTCCTGTTCCTACTTAGGCTTTTACAGGACCCTAAAGGACAGCAAACACAATCCAGCTCTAAGGGAAAAATCATGCAGAACACACAAAATGTTGTTGGAAACCCAACTAAACTGATTTTACAGCAGCCCTGTTTTATTTGAATGCCACTCTGTTTTACTAAGCATAGGAAAATAACAGCAAGAAATTATTACTAACTAAAAAACATTATTGTGGAATTTCCAAAGAAATCTAGTCATGAACTTAAAATGAATATTGTTCAAACCATTGTAACAGCAGCCTAAGCCTTTTTTTCTTTAAAGCAAAAGCAGTAAGTTCTAATCCTCATGTTTATTATAGATGTCATGTCAGTCTGTAATGCAAACGCACTCAAAATGAATTTGCTTTATTGTGTTGTGCGCATCCTTCTTCAAAGTATTGTAGCAGTAAATGAAAATATCCGCCTAGCAATAATCAACTTTCATTACAATTCACAAGTTACAGCGTGCATTTATTTTAAACCACTTGGGTTATCGATCATGATTTCTCATAAAATGTCTAAAACTAGTAAACTCTGTATCTGCAGTACAACATCAACTCATAAATAAACTTGCCTCATGGGATACAGACTGAACTAAAATAATAACATCCTTATTCGCGTCTGATTTAAAGTGTATCTTACTGAACTCCACTGTAAAGTTCCCGGTTGTAGTCGGAACCCACAAATCACAGGAAAAAATAAAATGCTTTAAGTTTCCCCAGCACTCACCAGGCTGGCTCTGGAGCGCCGCAGAAATTCTTCCATGTTCTCTTCTATAAAAGACCCACCATGCAGCTCTCCCTCCCTCCAAGTCCGAAGTTGCTCTGTTGATTTTGCCCCGCACCCTCCCGCTGCGTTCCCTGCAGTGCTGGGAAGGACTAATTATCAGACCCGAAGGGGAAGTGGGTGGGGCCGGCGGAGGTAAGCCAATCGCGCGCTCCCGTCCCCGCGCTCCCGAGCCCGCAGTAGAGCCAATCGAAAAAAGGTATCCGTCCCGGTGACGTCGCGGAGGCAAATACTGCAACCATGGACAGCGCCCAAACGTGGCAAAAAGAGAAGCCTGCGGAACTGCAGCAAAGAGTTGTCCGACGTGCTGTAGCGGGTTTCGCTGTCAGTGGAAGCTATACCGCAAGGTAACTTGTGCAGTAGCAGGTCAGTTAATTAATGTTAAATGCTATAAAACGCCAACTCCACAGTGTCAGAGCCCTCTACAAGTGGTACTGCGAAACCCACGTTCCCCATGGAACACAATAATAAAGCCGAAAGGAAAAGCGAAAACGATGCCCTGTAATGTAACCTAGTGGAAACTGATATCAGTTTGAAGTGTACTGTTCAGTAGAATTGAAGCTAATTATCCTGACGCTGAAGGTGGTACCTATTGGGAGTTTTTAAATTACGTGTGGGTGTTTTCTGTAACTCTGAGGACATTTTCAGTGATGGGTTGCTGTTTGTTACATAGATACCGAAAGCCCTACTGCTGTGACTCAGGACTCCGTGAAACCGCACAACTTGTTTTTCACGTGGACAAATAAGAGATAGCGGACACAAGTCCCTGCCTTGCTAGTGCTAACAGCTCAGTCCTCCATGTGCTATGCAGAACAGCTCATAAGACCGGTATTTCACTCAAGGGAGTCTGTTGATGTCATACGGTAGCAACGCCCCTGTTTAACAAAAACAAAACGCTAGACAATTTCTAAGTGCCTATTATTATTCAAGGCGGAAAAGGGAGTTCGGTTACCGCTGCTAGTGAACACGGGTCTAGGCAGCTGCGTAGACTGATCTGCAGAAAGGACTACCAGTGTCAACTCACTATACCTTCGCCCACTCTATTGTTCAACCTTTTACTTGGGGGTTACTAGCCCTTGAGGTAATGGTTTTCTTGGGCATGACACTGGTTGGTTGTTAATACCTTTATGTGAATATTTGCATTGTTTTATAGTATATGATTAGCCTTTA
The DNA here is from genome assembly GCA_016271365.2 of Neoceratodus forsteri. Classification (NCBI taxonomy): domain Eukaryota; kingdom Metazoa; phylum Chordata; order Ceratodontiformes; family Ceratodontidae; genus Neoceratodus; species Neoceratodus forsteri. The sequence goes on along the minus strand of CM057453.1, from coordinate 1,573,271,705 downwards.
TGTATAAAAATCAGCCTGCTCAGAATCCTTGTGCACATTCTAAACAGTTGTGCCCATTACAAGGTGCTTTGCACATTACAAACTGTTGTTCTGCACAGTTCAAATGTCATACCATTTTAAATTCCTCATTCAGCCCACACCCAGGTGCTTACTAACCACCCAGTGCCCAAAGTTGTATCTTTTAACTTGCAGAAGTCCGTAAATTTGATTTGGATCATAGAACAGAACAAAGAATGGCAAGTTTTTTTTTTTTTTTTTTTTAACACTTTAGGGGTGTCTGTGACTCCTGTGTAAAAACGATATACTCTATAAAATAAAGTATGGGCAACCACACACAACTCGGTACATGCTTCCATCTCGGGGTTGAGATGACAGTATGGACCTCTCAGGCTTCGCTGTTGAGGTTCATATGCTGTCATCTCAGCTCCTCAATGGAAACACAGCATTGTTGTGTATGGTTGTCCATACATTATTCTCTATATAGTTAAGCAAGAGAATTGTAGTTGGTCCTGTTTAGAATCATGGTTACAGCTGTCTTAGTATATGAACGTAAACACACATGAAATGGTTACCTTTCTGTGGCCTTCCAGCAGTGAAGAGATACCTGTGGTGTTCCCTTTGTACGGTAGAAACTAACTGGTCGGCTGATGTGATATCACTAGGACAAATCACAAAGTCAGACTGGTTGCAACAGCATCTGTATTGCATTTAGACAGACTGAAAGGGTGTGTTCAGATTTGATTATGCATATGTGTTGGAATTATACTTTATGAGCTTTGGGAGCTATGAGGACCCAATAGTAGTATTGTGTGAGCTACCTTGGCTCACTTCAGAACTATGGTGGTATGCTCTGGCAAGCCCCCTATAATTCTGACATTGTAAATATGCCATTAATAGGCACCCTGCACAGCTGAAGAATTAAATCCAACATGCATGATGTTTTGTTATTTTTGTTAATTGTAACACATTTGGCAGTATTTTGCTTCCTGTAACTTGCAAGTCATAATCTCTTGAAAACTAGGAAATCACACCTAATAATGCCAGCCCATCTAGCTATCTCATAAAAGGTTATACTTTTGAAAACTGTACTAATACCTCCCTGACCATTCATGGAAAATTACGAAAAGATAGAATTGTTGAATGCATTTCAGTTTGTTTCATATATATTCTGTAGCTCTCTCTTTTTTTGTAAACATGTACACTGGCATAGAAACAGGGTCACTGTCCCCTAGACAGGTCTCCATTTGATTCTCTGTGCCTGGTTTGCCTGAAAACTCTGCTTGTGACATCATAATCTGTTGCTTGGAAAAGATTATGACATCTGAAGCAGACGATTATGATGTCTGACAAAGACAAGTCTAGCAAATTAGGTTAACAATAATCATGAGCTCCTCTGCCCCAACAATTGGTATGTTTAAAACTAGGCTCCGGGACTATCTCACTACCAACAGCTCCTGTGACTGCCCAACTTGACCTTGTTTCTCCACTTTCCTTCCTGCTCTAGTGCCCCCACTGGATTCACTCTCACATCTTGGTATACCCAGTGCTGCACTTTTGACCCTCTTCCCACCCTTACTACATTCCTTCACCCCCGTGGCTCTGGCACTTCTTATCTGTTGTCTGTTTTCTGACAAATGCCGCTGGCTGCCTTGTTACAATGCTACCCTTAATTGTATTAATCTGTACTCTGTTTGCAATGTCCACATTGTTGTAATGTCTGTCTTGATGTTCCCCATAATTTGTATTTCTCTGACGTGGAACCTTTGTAAAAGAGCCAAGGCTCAAAGGTATTTGTAATCCTAGACTTAATAAATAAAATAAATCAATTAATATACATATTTAGCTTTAAAATGGGAAGCTAAATACAAAACAAAAATATAAAATGTATGCTGAAATATGTTGGAAAATATTTTTCCCCCAAAACATTTCCTCAGGCATATCTGGGTATCTTTTAAATTTATTTTGTGTTCAACCTAATGGTATGTCATAAACTTATTTTTCAATCTACAATTTTAATTGTATATCTACAGAATAGCAAGTATTTTAACGGTTCTCAGCATGCATTATGTGACCATTTCATTACTCATGAGATGCAGAGAAGTAGCAGCACTGCTGAGTGATTCATACCAGTGTACCAGACCCCAGATATGGGGGATGACAGAGCTTAAGATGGGGGTAATTCTTCCTCAGAGCTGGTCAAAAAGCTTTGGATTGACACCTGATTTATGTACTTCAAAACATCAAAGCAAGTTAAACAGATAATACAGGGGTTTTGGAAAATTCATCTGGACTACATGCCTTAAGAGTCTTCTAACTGATCCAGGTTGTCACTTTTACTTTCCTTTCAATAGTTAAAGTGCAAGGGTTTGATATTCTAAACATTTTCTTGTGCAAATTGGTTGCTCCAGTGAGTGTATGTTTTGGGGACGGAAAAACGCCTTCCTATTTTCTAAGAGCATCCCCAGAATTTACAAGTGGATGATTTCCCTGAAAAATTTGGATTGTCATTTTTCTGCCCAAAATTTGTTTTACAATTTAATGATGCAGGTGATTTGCACATGCAAATGTTCTGAATATCTAGCCCCATTACTATGGTAGAAGGGAATTTCATTTTTAGAATTGTTTTCCTGTTTCCAACAGAAAACACCCAGATGGCATCAGCAGACTCCACACTATGTAACCCCCCACACACACACACCCACAAATTTGAATTTCAGAACATTCCTTCTTTTCCTTCTGCAGATATTTTCTTGTAAACATAATCTGTTTTTTTTTTTACTTAGAATTCATCTCTGCCTGCTTATTGTACATGCCTTGAAGTCATAATCCTCTGCTTGTGTGACATCCCAATCTTCTGCTGTAGAAATCATTCTGATGTCACACAAAGAGGATTATGACTTCAGGACAGGTACCAACAGCAGGAACAGATGAAGTCTAATCATCACATTTTCATGCAGACCATGCCAATTGACTCACATTGGGTCAAAGGTTACTTTCTCCCCCTCTTGAAAATCTTGCTGAACTCAACAAGAATTTGATATTCAGATGGTGAAAAGGTGACCTGATCCAGCTTCTGGTCTGACTGTGACATACATGGAAAAAAAGAGTACACCAAGTGCCTAACATTCTTTAGCTGAGCCCTACATGGTGGATAAGGATAGGGAAGTGAAAGCTCTCTTGTACCAAAAAAGCCTGTCAGTCATGGGCAAATTGGCAGCAATTTCCTGTAGCCTTCAATGTGATGCAAGGGTCTACAAACATTCTCCTCACTCATGGGCATATTGGTGATTCAGTACATTAACCATACTCACAGACCCTTCACCACACATGCATATGCAGACTGAAACAACCAAAGAGAAACAAACATTTTCATTTACCCAAACCCTGGCAGACCCTGTATTGCTGGGCAATTTCTAGTTATATGGCATGGTCTCATTGAGCAATTGCATCTGAAAAGAGGACCCACAAGCACAACAGTAAGCTGCTTACTCAAGGCTTCATCTTCTTCAGGACATGTAAAAGAATCCAAACACAATCCCTACTGTTACTTGACTCTGTTTTTATCTTTAGTAATAGGGGATGTTAGACAGGGATGAGCATTTGTAAAATATAGTCCATTTGAAAAAAAAAAGTATTTCAAAAGACTATAGAAAATAGTAAAAGACCTAGCTGAAAAGCATGGAGGTTAAATGTTATCATTGTCTGATGATGACCATCTGCTCTGCTCATTCAGTCTGACACAGGCGTAGTTGGAACCTCCTCATTGGGCAAAACTGCTGGATACTTGTACAGGTGAGCAAGGCATGAATTTTTCTGCTAAAGCCAAGCCCTGGGTCTAGTATGACTCTATGGACTGAAGCACAAGCCAAGTCATGGCTTCTGTAGCCTTTCCAAAGTGTTCCTCATGAGTTTCAGTCACTACGCTAACTGTTCAGGCTGGCAAAAATGCTGGCTTTGACCATAACTGGATCAGCATGACTTTGGATTTCTATAGAGGTCAAATTGAGTTGTGCCAGGCACTAGGTTTGAGTCTTCTTTGCTTGCCCACCTCTAAGTAATGGGACCACACCTGCAAGGAACTCAGACCTGATACAAAATAAAATAATAACAGATGAGAAGGGCCACTGGGAACACCTCCCCTACTCTAAAGCAGATGTTAGGCTCATTATACAGTCCCCCACCCTCACAGTGTGTGGAAACTGCTATAGAACAGGATATATTTGATGTGAAATAATTATAGCTATATTTGCTTAAGTGATAATTGCGCTAAAATAAAATGGTGCTAATTGACCAAAATTGCACATTTTTAACAGGCATAAATTATGAACTAACTGCAAAGCGTGAAATTAAATTTACGCAATTGCAACCAGTTAGTGCCATGCACAAAATATAACTTGTGTGAGACTAAACAGTTCTACAATAAGTGCTACAACCTCTAAGGGGCAGGGTTCAGGAACAACAATCAGGGAGAACAGAAACAGACTGGAACTGTAGAACATCTGGAGCATAAAATGTGGACTACAGTGAAAAAATTGAATTCTGAACTTGATGGGGCTGAAATTAAAAATGTCTGAAGTGAATGTCTACACAAGAAGAAAACAGCTAACACACTGTTTTTTTCATTGTTTGGTTGGTTTTTGGTTAGAGAATTTCAGTCCAAGCAAGTGAAATCCTTGGACCAAGCCCAGGTGTCTTATTTGCCTAAGGGGACTGTGGAAGAGAAGGGGCAGAGCAGCAAGATGGCTGTGGTGCTGCTCCGCTCCTCACTGCTCTGAGTATGCTGTGGTGTTTGCAGGTCCTCAAGTTTAGCTTAAAACTTGCTATTTTCTCCAGCCGTCAGTTTAATGAATGGATCTCATGTGTTTATAGTTTATGGTTCCTAATACTGAGTATTTTTCAGAATACGGTTGGCCAGGAACTGTTGTTTGTCCAGGACATATGGTTTGGCAGTTTTAGGCTAAACCCCTTCATGCTTGGTGTTTCTGCTACTCAATGTATGCTTTTATCAGTCATTCGACTCTGTTGAGATTTTGAAAATTAACTCAACTGATTTTATCCTGCATAGAGGGAGCTAACTTATGACTGCTGAGAAAGTCTTCTTACTTTTTTAAGTTTGGAATTTGGATTGACTGACTGGAGATAGCATTTAACAGCTTTGGAAGATGCGTTTGATGTGGAATGATGTTGTCTCACCTGGAATCGTGCCCACCCTAAATGGGATTGCCCGAAGAGAGTTAACCGCACTTTAAGTGTGTGAAGGTGCTTTTTACTTTGATAATAGGTGTGCCAGTGTTGCCAGGGGGCCATGGTAATCTGTATTATTTATCGATACAAAGGAAAATACATTCAGTGGAGTGTTTTTCTTTATTTTTCAGAAGAACTTGGGAACCTGGAGATTTGAAGAACCGAGCCCAGGTGTATGACTTTGAATGGGTTAATGCTTCTTTTACATGGAGATTGGCAAATATTTGACTGATGCGCATGTGGCCAGAGGCTAAAAAGGGAGATAGGTGAAAGCAGTGCCCTGAGAAGGAGGGAAACTGTTTTAAACAAATAATTGACTTCCGGAATAGGGAGACCGTGGTAATTCCCCACAAAAGCTGACTATGTCTTAATTACTGGCAAAACAGAATTGTGAAGAAGAATGGCCCAGAGAGGCTGTGGTAAGTGGTTAGAATGGACTAGAATTGATAGCTCACAGGTAAAAAGTTTTCTTTACAGTATTTATCTGGTAATGTTATACAGACAGATTCAATATAAGAACAGTGCCCGTGAGATTAATGGAAGCTGTACTTTGAGGCCATGGAAAGTTGATTGAAATCATTAATGGACTCTTGGAACAGGGAGTTCGGGGTGAACTCCCACAATTCTCAACTGTGATTTCTGTATGTCAGCAAAAAGAGAACATTAAAGCTAATGGCCACAGCCAGCATTTGAGCCTTATTCTCTGTTTGAGACACTACCCTGCACAATTTGTGACTTAATTAATTCATCAGCTCCTGCTTTGGTGCTGTTTTGGTGCTGGTTTTGTTTATGCAGCAGTCTTTTTAGACACTATATGTCACTGTTATTTATTCACAATGTTATCTTGTTTTCTTTATTCTCATTCAGGCTTTGTTAATTTTGATATTGCTCATATGTGTGTTTCGCTAAGAAAATCCTACATTATTCAGTAGTTGTAACTAGTGACTGACTGGGGAGTGTTCACATAACTGATTACATGAAGTGGGAATTAGTAACGTGAAGTTGTTCCTGAGATACTTATGGTGGCAGGAATCTATGGTATCTTTCAAAAGTGACTCCTGTGGCCCATTTAAGGACTGACAGTTCTGAGTCATGTCAGGGATTTGCTGCCATTCCTTGGGAAGGCTGTGGGATGAAATGACCCAATGTGAGGATGTGGATCCAATCCCAGAGGCCTATATTTGATCTCAGGATGCAGACCAGCTGGGAATGGACATCTGAGGACTGGTTTGTGGAGCACAGGATATCATGCACTATGGGGTGCCCCTTCAGTTCCCCTCATGATAGATTCTCACTGGGAGCGCAGGTTGGACCATTTTAACATTAGTGGCTAAGATCCTTAATTCCGACTGGGATGCAGTAATTAACACAGGTATCCTGTTTTTTATGCTGTTTGTTCCTTGGCCTGGGGCTTGGCCCAGCCCCTTTTCTAAGGGCTACTCTTGTCCTCTGAGGGCGGTACCAGATGATTGTTGCGCCATATGGCATTATAAAGGATTTTTGGGGACAAGTAATTAAGTTTTAAACATATGACAAATGTTAGATTAATTCATAGATAAGACTAAGTCTAGGGAAGTGTGTAATTAGTTGGGAGCTAATCCATGAATAGTTGTGTCTAATAAGATATACTCTTAAATAACAACCAAATGTTATTGTATATTTTTAGATGTTCTCGTTAAAATGCAATGGATTGATGGAGAATGCTCCCTGGATGTTTTTTTTTTTTTTCAATTCTATTTATCACTGCCATACCTGGACTCTCTCAAGGGGGTCACTCAGCTTAGTCATGTTCTCCCGCCCACCTGAAGTCCTCCATCCCTCCTCCATCTGCCACCTGTCCTTCTGCTACCCGGCCACCCAATCCCCCAGCTCTGAGTCCCGCGAGGTGGGACCACCTACTCCTCCTGGCACTCAATCTATAATCTAGTGGAGTGACCAGGCAGGGAGGAGAGCCAGAGGCATGAATGAAGGGACTTGGCATTGGGCGTGGTTGGCCGGCCCCTGTATCCCCCTTCGCCTACCAAGAGGCAAGGTTTTTCCTTGTTTCTGCTTCTTGGTGCAGCCATGCGATGGCGGCAGTGTGCTGAGTGAGCGAGCCCACCCACTCCCGCAGATGCCTGCTAACACCAGACCCCCATCTGCTTTTTCTGTGTCCCAGATACAGCACCCCCCCAGCCTCCGCTAGAAGCCACCACCGAGCGGGGAAGTCCCCAGAACCCACCATAGGAGAAGGGAGCAATCCTCTGGATGCTTGATCTTCTCTTCCCCTGCCAATCCCTGATGGTCCAGGCTCATTCCCGAACCGGGGTCACTGGCATGGCGCGAGGTGTGGCATCCAACGCCTCAACCTTCAGCACCACTGGGCCTCCCTGGATGTTGATAGTTAAATTATTACACGATTCCTCCTAAAAGTGGTCTGTCTGACCCCGGGTTAAGATTGGAGTTCCAAGTCATGGCTTGGATTCAGTACTAATTTTTGAGATACCTGTGTGATGAACGACCTGATGTGAAGCTATGGACCTGACCCTGGTGACTTGTATCTGATCCCAGGATGCTCACCAGGTGGGAGTAGACACCTGGGGAGTAGTCTGTGGAGCATGGGATAGCAAGCACTATAGGTGCTCCTTTCAAACCTCCCTATGGCGGGCTTCATCTGGGAGCACAGGTTGGATCATTTTGCCACTAGTGGTTAAGGTCCTCAAATCCAACAGGGGCATAGTAGTCAAAACGGGTACTTTGTCTCTTGGTTGGGTATTCCATGGCCTAGCACTGGACCCAGTTCTTTCTTGGAGAGTTATTTTTAGATTCACTGAGCAAGGTGCTAGATGATTATTGCACAATATTATCTAATACTACTGTTTTTAAATTTACAAAATGCTTTTACTTTTGTATTTATGAATGTGTGTATTTATATGGTAAAATGTGGTAAAAACCTGAATGTTTGCCGGTTCCATGTATAAATTGTGAATCAAAAATTGCTAAAATCAATAGCGCGAATGCAAAACGGCGACCTGCAAAATAGCGTCTGTAAATAATGGCGCTTATCTATTTCGCCGACTTCAATAAAAGTGCACCATCATAATAGTCTTTCATATGGTCAGAGGATCCAAATAATCGGTAACCCATACTCTGTTTACTTTGTCTACAACGATCATGTATTTCCTGTTACCCAAAATGCAACAGCATACATTTTAAAGGGGTACTGCTATATTAGACTGCATTTCATGGAGATAGGAGGTGAGAGATCGAGATGGAGACGTTTGAAACGGTCGTGAGCCAGAAAGGTAAGCCACTGGCTCTACATGCAGGCTTTTTGTACAGAAAAGACAAGGAAAGGGGTGAAAAGATTTATTGGTGCTGTGCAGTTGGCCCAGAATTCTCCTATCTGGCTCGGATACACACGGTAGGGAACACTGTTACTTCCGTACTGAAAGAGCATACTGTTTCAGTATGCTTGCTTGAGTCGCTTATATACAGTATTGTTAATCAGTAGGCGAGCGGTGGCGCTATCTCTACAAGTTCGCTATCATTACTGTAGCTGAATTAGAAAGTCGTTGATTTGCCTTCGCTGTTATTGCGGTCGCGTTTTTTTATTTGCTATTATCACGGGTTACTATGTTTGCCAATTCTGGTTGAAAAATAAACATTTTAACAAACTTGAAAACTGATTTGCCTTATTCTTTTAACACAAATAATGACCATACCAATTACCAGATATAACAAGAGAAGTTTACAAGTACTTTGTTGAGTTGATTATTGGCTTCTAGAGTATCCGTATCCAAAATACAACTGAAACTTTCCTAAGTTGAACACCAGCCATGTAGGCCTTCATCCACTCTCACTTCAACCTCTAGAAACCACTGAGGTCTTACAGGAGCTATTGGTGCTAAACACAAATAAAGTGCTGGTGGAATCAGTTATGAGTTACGAAGGTATGCTGCTCAGAGAAGTGAAGGATGGCATGTGAGGCTTACCAACAGATATAAAATATTAAACAATTATATCATTTTAATTTTTCATAAGGAGAAAAACAATATTGTGTGTTGCCACCAGTGTATCACGGTAATCTTACTGCTTCCTCAGAGTGCACAGAAACTTAAAAGATCACTGAAAGAAATTGGATCCGTGGGCTGTTAGTAATAAACCATACATCTTCAAGTTTCTTCTAAGATTATCAAGATAATTTTTTCATGATATTATTTTCTCTTTCACACTAATGTTTTACTTGGTCTTGTCCACAGTTTTTAAACAAAACCATTTTTAAAATGTACAGTATGCTGATATGTACAGTTACAGCATCTCACAGTTATGATCACGTACCGCTTTACGTCCTTGGTACATCCTTGGAGTCAGATCCTACCAGATCTCAGAAGCTAAGAAGGATCAGGCATGGTCAGTAGTGGGATGCGAGACCACAAATGACTGTGTGCTGCTGGAAGTGGTGTTGGTGGCTCTGCAGGGAGTAGAGTTACCTTGGTTAAAAATAGCCATACAGATTCCCCAGTATGGTGTTTGGAGGACACTGCACTGTCAGAAGTGGTGTCTTGTAGATAAGCTATTAAACTGTGGTCCCATCTGCCTGTTCTGGTGGACATTACAGATCCCATGACATGTCTCAAAAAGAGTAATGGAATTCCCAGAGTACTAGCTAAATTTCCCCATTTACTAATCCATTAATGGATTAACGTGGTTCAGTATCAGTCGATTTGCATCTGTATCCCCCTAGAAACATAGAATTTGACGGCAGATAAGGACTGCATGGCCCACCTAGTTTGCCATTTCCCTACCTAATGGATAAGCTGCAGATCCTAGTTCACCAACTGCCCACATCCTCCTACCCCCCACTAGAATTGCCTTATGTCGGTCCCATGCATTCTTGAATTCCCCCACAGTTTTTGACTCCACTACCTCCTCAGGAAGGCTGTTCCATGTATCCACAACCTTCTCCATGAAAAAATACTTCCTCACATTACCTCTGAGCCATCCTCCCTCTATCTTCAAATTACGCCTCCTTGTTCTTACACATCTCTTTTTCTGAAAGATGCGTCACCCTTGGACTTTGTTGATTCCCTTGAGATACTTGAAAGTTTCTGTCATGTCCCCCCTTCGAGGGTATACATGTTAAGCTCCTTTAATCTTTCTTCATATGTCTTCTGGTGCAGACCCTGCACCATTTTAGTTGCCCTCCTCTGGACAACCTCCATCTTGTCTATGTCCTTGCGGAGACTGGGTCTCCAGAACTGCACGCAGTACTCTAGATGGGCTCCCACCAACTGTCTGTGAAGAGGGATAACAACTTCCTGTTTTCTACTGGTGATGCCTCTCCCTATGCATCCCAGCCCTCCTTACTGCCTTCTCACATTGCTTGCCCACTTTAAGGTCATCTGATATGATTACCCCCAGGTCCCTTTTCATTTTTGTTGTTGCTGTTATCTTACCCCTATTGTGTACTCTTCCCCATGGTTTTTGTTTCCCAGGTGCATTACTTTGCACTTCTTTGCATTGAATCTAAGATGCCATACATTTGACCATTCCTCCAACCTTGACAAGTCCTTTCTCATCCTTCCCACCCCATCTTCAGTATCAACCCTGTTGCAGATCTTTGTGTAGTCTGCAAAGAGACATACTTTTCCTTCCAGTCCCTCTGCAATGTCACTTATAAAGACATTAAAGAGGGCCGGTCCCAGTACTGAATCCTGCAGTACCCCACCAGTAACCCCCCTTTCTTCAGAGTGGACTCCATTTACTATTATCTTCTGCTCCCTGTTGTCACTAGTGTTTTCCCAGGCTACCACCTTAGGACCCAGTCCAAGGCTGGCTAACTTGAATATTAATCTTTTATGTAGGACTGTGTCAAATGCCTTCTTAAAGTCTAGGTAGGACATGTCCACAGCCCCTCTCTGGTCTACTACTTTAGTCACCCAGTCAAAGAAATCTATTAGATTCATCTGACACAACCTTCCTGCTGTGAATCCATGCTGCCTTGGGTCCTGTGCCCCACTGGCCTCTAGGAACTCAACAATTCTTTCCTTCAGAAGTGAGTCCATCATTTTCCCTACCACTGAAGTCTGCCTTTGTCTTGTTCCCACTTTTGTGAAGGGGAATCACATCCACCCTTCTCCAGTCCTCAGGAACCACACCATCCTCCCATGATTTGTTAAAAAGGGTAGTCAGTGGTGTCACTAGTTCTACCCTTAGTTCTTTTAGAATTCTTGGGTGAATCCCGTCAGGCCCCATTGCTTTGTCCACCTTCAGTTTTAAGAGTTCTTTCAGAACCCTTTCTTCTGTGAATGCACTGGTGTCGACCTCCCTAACCAGAGTGCTTCTATTCTTTGATTTAGGTACCTCACCCTCCACTTCTTTTGTAAATACTGAGCAAAAGTATTTGTTCAGTATCCCTGCTTTTTCACTGTCGCCCTCTGCCCACCCTCCCTTCCCTTTTATAAGCCTCACTATCGCCTCCTTTGGTCTTTCTTCGCTCCCTAATGTACCTATAAAATGTTTTAGCCCCCTTCTTAACTGAGTTGGCTATCTTTTCCTCAGTTTGGGCCTTTGCTATTCTGACTGCCTTCCCCGCTTTCTTCTGCTTTAACTTGTACAGTTCTCTGTCCTGCTCATTCTGTGTTTCCTTATATTTCCTGAATGCTGCCTTTTTCTCCTTAACCTTCCCTGCCACCTCTTTTGAGAACCATAGTGGTTTTTTCCTTAGTTTGTTTTGTTGATTTGCTTCACACAGAGGCTTATTGCCTCTGTGATGGCTGTTTTAATTTTTCCCCATTGTTCCTCCACCCCTCGTTCTTGCCCATTTGCTAGTGCTTTTCTGAGGCACTCTCCTGTTTTTCCAAAGTCAGCCCTCCTAAAGTCCAATACTCTTGCTTTTGTATGGCTTGACTCTATGGCTGTGTTTATCGTGAACCACACTGTTTGGTGGTCGCTTGTTCTCAGATGGCTACCCACTTCTAAATCTGAGATCCTTTCTCTGTCCCCATTTGACAGTACTAGGTCTAAGATTTCTTCCTCTCGAGTGGAATCCACCACTAGCTGTCTGAGGCATGCCCCCTGTAGGGCATCGAGAATAACCCTCCTCTCGGATGTGGCTGCAGCAAAGGTGCTCCAGATAACATCTGGCATATTCGGTTCCCCCATCAACAATATCTCCTGTTTTTTTGCCATTCTAAGGATGTCTTCTATCATTTTCTTGTCCATTGCCTCCCCCTGAGATGGGGGGTCTATATACAACCCCCATGCAGATTGTGGTGCCATTTCCTGTCTCCAGGGTGACCCACAGTGCCTCCTCTATTCACTGTTTATCCTTTAGTTCCATTGCTTTGATCCCTTCCCTTACATAGAGAGCTATTCCTTCTCCTCTTTTATGCTCCCTGTCCCTCCTGTAGCTTGTGTACCCTGGTATGTTGACATACCAGTCATGGTTCTCTGTGTACCATGTTTCTGTGTCTGCCACAATATCCAGGTGTCCCTCTTCCATCAAGGCCACTAGTTCAGGCAGCTTGTTACACAGACTATGGGCACTGGTACTCATCACCCTCCATTTGTTGAAGGTCTTACCCCTTTTAGCCCTATCCCTGTCCTTACTGCCTTTGCCTTCTTCTGCATTTACCCATGTCCTGCTTCCTATTGACTTCTCTACCTTGGTGTTTACCTCACCAACTGCTGTGTTTTGTTGGGGGGAGGCTAGGTTTTCCCTGCTCCTTTTCAGTGCCTCCCCCCTTGGCTAGTTTAAATGCTTGCCAATGAAGCATTTAAACCTATCACTCAGGATCCTGGTTCCCCTGCCGGACAGATGCCAGTATAGGTCTGAATCCCTCGAGGTGGACCTTCAGTCCCCAATGAAGTCAAAACCCTGAGCTCCGCACCAGTATTTCAACCATTCATTGAATCCCATGGTGCTGAGTACCCTAGCATCACCCTTGCCATAGACAGGCAGCACCTCCGAGAAGGTTACCATATGTGCTACCCGTCTAAGGACCCTCCCCAACTCTACAAAGTCCTCTTGCACTGCTCTGATCCCATTCTCAGCCAGGTCATTTGTCCCTAGGTGGACAATGACATCCAGCTCCCTCTCTTGTGCAGCTGCTCCCGTGATCCTGAGGATTAACTCCCTGTCTTTCCAAGTCGTGGCACCAGGCAGGCACCTTACATCCCTCCCTCTCCCCTTCCTTTCCCCAGTTCTACCCCCTAGCAATTGAGTCCCCCACCAAGAGTTGTTTCTTTCCCCTCTGGGGTCCTGTGCTACCCTCCTGTGGGTCTCCTTTGTGGAGGTTCCTAGCTTCCTCCTTGGTCTCCACTACAGGTGCCTCCATAGAGGAACCGCTGTCCACCAGAACAGCGTATGACTTGTGGAGAGGTACAACTGGAGGGATGTGCCTCTGTTCCACCACCCTCTCCCTCCCTGAGCCCACCTTGATTCAACCGCTCCTCTTTCTTGGCAACCTCTGAGGTAGCGGCAGTGGCCCTGGTGGTCCCTGGGTGGGGGAGGAGGTTTCACGAATCCCAGCCAGGTCAGCCTGGAGACGGATTAATCTCCTCTCTTAGACCAGAGAGGTGCCTACAAATAGGGCAGCATCACAGCCTCCAGAATGTCTCTGGAAGACTGCCGCCCAACAGCCATTGCACTGCACCACTCCCATCATGCCGACAACAGAAATTATTTTCTAACCCTTTTTTCCCAGTCAACCAAAAATATATCACAACTAAAAATATGTAAGCGTGCGTTCTTAAGTACTTCAGGTGAAAGAACTGTAGAATAAAACCAAGCAGTTCTGACCACAAAGGACTTGAGAAGAAACTCTTATAACCATAAGAGACTCAGGAACTGTACATATAAACATATCATAATAACTGGTGACCCCTTATAATAACTCACTGCAGACTGCTTTTAAAATACCATAATAATTCAGTAAATGCCGTAATAACTTGATACTGGGTTATTACATCATTTTCGTCCATGCACTGTCACTGTTATCAATTTGTCCTCACGCTGTCACTGCTATCCCCTGCAGAAAATACACTGGCTCCATACTGCCTCAAAAACTACCACCAGTTAACAGTTATAAAAAATAATGCCAGTGCACGAGTTGTATTATGAGGATTTTTCACACACCCTTGGTGTATGATAATCTCATAAACTCTTCGAGCTTTGCTCTCAGGGGTTTATGAATTCTCACACACATCGAGTGTGTGAAAAATCCTCATAACATACAGCTGCACAAGCATTATTCTCTATGTAAATCATATCAAAGACCTTAATTAAAAAAATGGAATTTGAATTTAAAATTAAAATCTTTTACTTTGCTGAATAAAGGAGAATCATCTGTTGGAAATGGACAATGTGAGCTAAACTTTGAATTTCAGAATTTTAGAACTGTTTTTATAAAATGGGTCATAAATGACCTGCTTTCTGATAGGCTAAACAAGTTTTGAGACCCATATCTTAATTCTCCATAACCGTGCAGGTTTCATCAAGTTCAGACAATGGGTTTTGGAATTTGGGCAAGTCACATACAGAATTCATGGCCCGAATTATTCATTCCTGATTTCCATCACAGACATGACTGTCTCTTTCTCATATATAAAAATCTTCAACTAGGACCAAAAAATAAAACTCAGTTCTGTTCTTTCCACTCATGAGCCCCTTCTTACACACATAAATTTAAAAAAAAATCATGGTGCCCTTCAGAGTTTCATTGCTTGTGTTTCTTAGATAAAAAGACTGTTTCTTTGATAACCAGACTGGATGAACCATTGGTCTTTCTCTGCCATCATTGTCTCTGTTTCTGAGTTTATAACCATGAAAAAATCCCACTCCCATCCTTACCAGTTTGCTAGAGAACTCTCTGCTCCATACCATGAAACAGATAAAACTGAGGTTCTGGCTCCACTTGAGGCCTGTGTGTGTGTGTCTGTGTGTATCCTAGTGAAATTCTGTAGAATTCTGAATTAATGTATTTCATTTTTCCATTATGTGTGTGTGTGGGGGGGGGGGCATTCTACTAGTGGAATACAATAGAACTGAAATCTTGTGTTCCATGGTAAACAAAAGCATCATGTATTGAATGTATAGGAAAACAGATGATTGACAGGTGAAACCCACCTTGGAGGGATAATTTTATATTTTTTTGCAGCATTTTGTTATATTTTTGTGCCTTTTAAAACTTTTAGTGTATTTGTTTTTTAAAAGTTGCCTATGGAGTGGACCAGTGTTATAAGCACAGTAAGACACTCCAGGGCATTAGTTGTCCTGGTTTTGTAACACTGCCACAAAAACAGAGAAACATAGAAGTTGATGGCAGATAAGGACTGCAAGCCCATCCAGTCTGCCCATCTTTTCTACTTTATGAATATGCCGTAGGCCTGTACTCTGTCAATGGCCTATCTATTCATACTCATCTGTTTTGCTCCCTTGTGCCTGTCCCATGCCTGTTTGAAGCCCTGCACTGTAGTCATATCCACCACTTCCTGAGATAGGCTGTTCCATGCATCCACCACCCTTTCTGTGAAAAAGAACTTCCTCACATTACCCCTTAATTGCCCTCCCGCTAATCTCATGCTGTGTCGTCTTGTCCTGCTATTTTTCTTAAATTGAAACATGTTAGACTCTTTCACCTTGTTAATACCCTTAAGAAGTTTGAATGTTTCGATCATATCACCTCTCTCCCTCCTTTCCTCTAGGGTGTACATATTGAGCTCCGTTAATCTGTCCTCGTATGTTTTCTGATGCAGTCCCTGCACCAGTTTGGTTGCCCTTCTCTGGACTGCCTCAATTTGGTTAATGTCCTTGTGAAGGTGTGGCCTCCAGTACTGCATGCAGTACTCCAGATGGGGCATAACCAGTGTCTTGTAAAGAGTGATTATTACCTCTCTCTTATGACTTTTGATACCCCTACTAATACACCCCAACATCCCTCTAGCCTTACTTACTGCTTTAGTGGTCAGCTTGGATGATTTCAGGTCATCTGTGATGATGTTGCCCAAGTCGCTTTTTCCCTTGTGATTGCCAGAAACTCCCCTCCAAACCTATAGGTGGCTTCAGGGTTTCTCTTTCCTATGTGCATGATCTTGCACTTCTTTGCATTAAACCCCAGTTTATCCAGCTCTCATCTCATTCTGCCTACCCCATCTGGATCATCTACTGTGTTGCAGACCTTGGTGTCATCTGCAAAAAGACAAACCTTACCCTCCAGTCCATCTGCAGTGTCACTGATGAAGATATTGAAGAGGACTGGCCCCAGAACAGATCCCTGAGGTACCCCCACTTGTGACTTGCATCTCTTCTGATTGTATACCATTTACCACCACTCTCTGTTTTCTGCCCGCCAACCAGTTTGCAACCCAGTTGACCAACTTCTAACCTACCTGAGCCTACCCAGCTTATTAATCAATCTTCTATATGGAACAGTATCGAACGCTTTGCTAAAGTGAAGGTGGGTGACATCAACTGCACCCCCTTGGTCCATCACTCTGGTTACCCAGTCAAAGAAATCTATTAGATTAGTTTGACAGGAACTTCCTGTTGTAAACCCATGTTGTCTTGGATCCTGTGCTCCTGTGGATTCCAGGTGTTGCATTATCCTTTCCTTAAGGAGTGCCTCCATAATCTTGCCCACTATTGAGGTAAGACTGACTGGTCTGTAGTTCCCTGCCTCCTCCCTGCTACCACTCTTGTGGAGCGGGATCACATGAGCCCTTCCCTAGTCTTCTGGGACCTCTCCTGTGCTCAGAGACTCACTAAACAGTTCTGGTAATGGCTCTGGTACTTCCACTCTTCGCTCCTTTAGTACCCTGGGATATATGCCATCATGTCCCATTGCCTTGTTCACCCTGAGCTTAGTGAGCTCTTGTAGGACCCTTTCTTTTATGAAGGGACTAGTGCACACTTCCCTCTCCCCCTGTATCCATGGTACTGGGCTGTGGGCCCTGCCCTACCTTCTCCTCAGTAAATACTGAGCAAAAGTATCTATTTAGGATAGATGCTTTTCCTTAGTCATCTTCCTCACACTGCTCTTATCCCCTTTGATCTTCGCAGTACCCCCTCTGGACTTTCTTTTCGCTAATGTATCTATAGAAAGTCTTGTTCCCTTCTTTTACTGTTTGTGCTAGTGTTTCCTTGGTTTGGGCCTTTGCCTGCCTTACTGCCTTCCCTGCTTCCCTTAGAGAAGTTTGGCATGCCTCTCTATCTTCATCCCACTGCATTCCCTTATATTTCCTGAAGGCCAGCCTTTTGGCTCTGACCTTTTCTGCTACTGTTTTTGCTCTTGCTTTTCTCTCTAACACAGTGAGATGTTGCTTCAAGTATTGCATCCTTAATGCTTGTCCACTTTGCCTGTACCTCCACACCTGTATTTCTTCTTGCCAGGGCTAGCTTAACTCTGCTGGCTGTCTTATCAAAGTCAGCTCCTCTGTAGTCCCATATTTGTGCCTTGGAATGGGATGATTTAGTTCTAGTGGCCAAATTGAACCATACCATGTGATGGTCACTGGCCCTCAGGTGACCTTCTACCTGGAGATCTGTGATCCTTTCCCTGTTAGTCAGTACTAGATCTAGGATAGCCCTGTCTCTTGTAGATTGTTGTACCAGTTGTTTGAGGCCCTCCCCCTGCAGGAAATCCACTATGTGTCTAGTTCTGGTGGATGTTGCTGCTGGTATTGACCAATCTGTATCTGGCGTGTTGAAGTCTCCCATTATCAGAACCTCCCCTTTAGCTGTCATGTTTTATGTATCTTCTATCAGTAATGTGTCTATGTCCTCCCCTTGGTCTGGAGGCCTGCAGACAACCCCAGTTCATATGGCCATCCCATTTCCTGTTTCCAGGGTGACCCACAGCACTTCTGGCTCCTGATGTGTATTCTGAATTTCTGTAGCTTTGATATTTTCATTGACATAAAGGGCCACTCCCTCACCCCCTCTTTTTGCACCTCGGTCTCTTCTGAACAGTACATAGTGGGGTACTGAAGTCTCCCAAGTGTGGTTACTGGTGAACCATGTCTTGCTAATGGCTACTATGTCCAGTTTAGCTTCTGTCATTGTTGCCTGCAGGCCTGGGATCTTGTTTCCCATACTGCAGGTATTTGCGTACATGATTTTCCATTGGTCAGATTTCGGTGTGATAGTTGTTGGGCAAGGTCTGGCCTTTCCCCTGCTTGTCGTATAGGGGAGCCAGACCTTTTTCCTTACCTGATGATGCAAATGAACTACAAACATGCTGAATTCCTGTTTGATCACTAGTTGAGGGGGGTGGGGTGTTCTTCACATTCGATGTATCGGGTGCTGCACCGCTCTCCCCACAGGCTGTAGACTCTCAGCCTGTAACCCTGTGCCTTACTAGACTCCTAGGTGTGTGGTAAAACCAGCACAACCTACACCCCATTGTGTCTTATTGCTATGTATGACATACCCTCTTATGGTTATAAGATTACCAGGAATGTTTTGAAATAACCAGTCTGGAGTGCTGAAAATTATGTTTTGATTTGTCATCTGGTTACTGCATATCACAGTCTTTTGTAGCTGATTAGATTTAATACTAGCCTGAAAGAAGTATAGGCTTTAATCCATATTACAAAAGTATTCAAGCCACTTTGCCAAAACAAAATAGGGCTTAACCATTCAGTCCATAGTACAGTATATTCTTTAACTGTGATGCAGAAGGGATTTATGCAATTTCAATAATTGACTTTAGAAAAGAGAGAGGAAATATATACTGTTTTCTGTGACCATTCTCTTATTGTCACTCAAAAATGATTCAGTTAGGTATTCTTTTTCAGAATCACGCTTTGTATACCGCTCACATTTATACTGTCCAGCGACTCTAACAAGTCTTATCATTATCCTAAACCGAGAATGTTTTTGCTAAAGAATGACCAACTTGTTCTAGTGCAGTCATCTTTTGATTAGTTGTTTCGGTCATTAGCAGGTTTAGAGATAAAAAAAACATTGTACTCATGAAGTAAGTCTTATGTGTAAAAAGAGAAAATGCTCAGATGGAGCAGACTACGTCTTTAGCATTGGGGGAAGGCGCACAAGTACAAAATGATGGTCGCACCACGGGTACAATGTATGCTAGACAACCTCCCCGTCTGGATCAACCCAGATATAATATGTGGGCTACATAAACAAATGCTGTCCTTCGTCTGGTGCGCAGGACCCAAATGGATAAGCTACTGTAGCTAATTAGACCCCAGGAACAGGGGGGCTGGAAGTAACCTGACTTCTTTCTGAAATAGGCACGCACAGTGCCCGAATCAAGTGATAGCAGCCTCCCCAAATGGGCCCACTGTGAGGCTCACGTACTAGGAACAGATATATACAAGACCATCATGTTTAAGAAACTACCAGTGGAGCTTACCTCCCACCCAAGTCTTCCCCACACAACGGCTGCATTGAAGAAATATTGCAAAGCATCCCAGTGGGAGTCAGCAAGATTACCCTGCTCCCACTGTGGCAAAAAACCCTCATCTGAATTGGTAAAAAATACCCCCACTGGTGGAGTTGGTCACATAAAGGCCTACACAGTTTGTACTAGATACTGGACTGAAGCACACGGTGCTTAAAAACTTTTAGACAGCTTCAGGCTGAATTTAGCCAAAGTAAGTCACAACACTGGCACTATCTCCAATTGCAGCATGCCCTGCTTACCCTCTTGGGTCCAACACTATGGAGCACAGAGCTACAGAGAAACCTTACCCTTCATGACTGGGAAGAGTTATGGCAGAATAGCTGAACTGTCATGAGAGATACAAGGAGCAGGTTCATACAGTTCAGTATAGTGCATAGATGGCACTGGACACCTCAGCAGTTGCACATCTGGGGCCTAGTTGCCTCTGATAAATGCTGGAGGTGTGTACAGGCACGAGGTACTATCACCCACTTGCTGTGGTAGTACCTCGTTCGCTGTCTTTTCTGGCAGGGGGCCCAGAGGATTCTCGGAGACATACTCAGCTGCAGGATCACACTTACTGATACCCTAATAATGCTGAGGAATGGAAGATTGGGGTGCCCTCCCAACAGGAAGATGTGGATGGCTCTTGGGGGCACTGATTACTGCCAGACATATTGTTCTATGACATTGGCGCAACCCCTCAGCCCCTGACACTGTTGAATGGTTGACAGAACTAGGGAAAATTGTGACCTACGAGAGAGTACACCATACTGTTTCTGGTAAAATGGGTAAATATTAGGAGATATGGGCCCATACCTCTTGTCCCAGTACTGCAGAATACCCCAAGGGCACTATATGCCCCATTACTTATTACAGTGGAACATTGCAGGTCAACCATTATTGAACGAATAATATACCAGAGGGACCATTACCCCAACCAGATAGTCATAGGTGGCTCCCACTCCACCTCCCCTTCCCTAACTACTGCCGACCATGCCTCGCCATTGCCTCTAAGGGAAATGCTTATCTAAGAGGTGGATCAGAAAGATAACCTGCCTGAAGATGGAGGGAATGTGTCCTTTCTTAGTAACTCTGATTTTCTATACCAAGGAAGATGCAGGTACTACATATTTGTGCATATATGCAGTATTCTGCTTCAATTACCTTTTAGTTAAGGACTTATGGTTAATGAGATTTGCTTTTACTTGTTAATCAATACTGGTCTAACAAACTACCAGCTGACCTCTAAGTTAAACTTCATGATGTTTAGTGCTTTTAAGTAACTAGACGTTATGTAATTAGATGTTTTGGTAACATACCTTCTTGGAATTCTGGTAGTGAAAATAATTCACACTACTATTATATATTAGAAAATGGGCCAGATACTAGAACCTCTCTGATTGGCTGAGAGCCACAACAGGGGGGTACATTAACTTTCCATAGATGCCCACAATAAAACAAGCGCCAATTCAGGGTTCCCTATTACCAGCTTTATCCTTGGGCACCCTGAATTTGAAAAATTAAACACTCCATCTTTTCTCCCCGCTTAGCGAGCGATCTAGTAATTCCCCCTTGTCTCACAGACAGACACCCTGTCAACAGCTCCAGCGCCACTGTCTTTAAAAAAAAAACATAACCCAATCCAGAAAATGCACCCCGTTTCTTTAGTCCATTAAAAAATTGCTTCGAGAGAAGCGGCGGTTCCTACAGCCCTGCACTTCCGGTACTCGCCAGGAATGTGGCAGACATCTCAAAGCCCTCCCACTGTCCTCTGTCCCAGTACAGTCCTAGTCCCTCACTATCCATGACAGATAGAATACTACTCCCCACATCAGTGTCTTCAATTTTTAAATACCTCCTTTTTGTTTCAGCCGACTTCTCAGGTCTGTTGCGGTTGCCTTTCTGATCGGCTAATGCAGCTTCCCATTCTTGCGCTTTCCATTCTCCACTGCTGAGCCTCTCAAACCGGGCTGCCTCTTCTCATACACAGTAATTGCCTCAAACAGCAGCTGCTGTTCAGACTTAAAAAAAAATAACTTAGTACTGTTGTGCCACGCTGAACTTGTGGCTTTTAACTTTGGGGGGATAAGCAGAAGAGAATGGTTCCGTTGAGGGGGGGGGGCAGCAACGGGAGATGGAACAACTTTGAAATGTAGGGACTATTTTATCTTTTTTTTCTAATTTTTACATTTGTTTCAACTCATTTCCTCATTTATTTGATCAATTAATTAAAATTTACACAGAAGTACATTTTCTAAGTGCAATAATAACCTCCAGGGTGGGTGGTATGGGCAATACCAGACCTTCCAGGGGCTATAAGGCCCTCCGCCTGGGTGTCAGGGCTCATTACGCCCCTGGGCGGTCCGGTATTGCCCAGTACCATCCACCCTGGAGGGTATTATTGCTTGCATAGACTTGTCATAAATTGTGTTTTAACTTCAGTCTCTTAATCCAAGGGAGTAATCCTGGCCAGGAATTAAGTTGATGTCACTTTGATGTAACTCTGTCTCTGTGCTTAAAGAGAAAACTAATATAATTCTAATTAAAAAAAGTTGCAAGGAATACATTTTGAGGAGCAAAATGAGTATTCAGGCTCCCAAAATGTTTCTGTGTTGTAGGCTCTTTTTCATTGCTTCTGGTATTTTTAAAGTGCTGAGTGTTTCATTCTCGGTAATGGCATGATTCCAGCATCTGGATTCCATACTAGGAGTTCAGGTGTTCAGTATTAGGACTTTTGTATCTATGGGGATGCCAAGTTGGGCAAACTTCAGTCTGTTTATGAGTGACATGATCTGTTATTGATGACCTGCTCACAGTTCCGACATCAATGCACAGACACAGTGTGTTTTGCACCTGACTTACCAAGGAAAGACAGTGATGCTTATGGTGTCCATGGTAATGGACACTGGTGACATTGGCTATTAAACAGTGTCTGTATACAAATGGAGTTGTCTTCTAGAGCATTCCATGGCTTCCATCTAAATGAATAAACTTTAACCTCTGAAAAGATATGTTCATAAAAAGGACTGAAAGTCCCTTTCCAAGCCAGTTTGTGCCCAAAAATGAAGCTAGCACATCTTATTCCCTGAAGTCTGTAGAAAATGGGTCTTATGTCCAGAACAGTTTAGGTGTATGAGGGTGGTTTAGATAGACTCCATGGAATTGTGAAAGGAACTAGCATTTCCTTTACTTTTTCTTATAAAATTCCCACCCAAGCAATTTCCTTGTTAAGATGGTACTATGAGCCAGTTGCACAGAATCAGTGTGTCCAGTAAGCCTCACATCTTAAAAGATATATTTTTCCCCACCCTCCTCCCTATGTTCACCAACCTTTTTCGGTCCAGATAATATAAGCATTCGAATGTTGTGCCTTGCCATTTTAAAGTATCTCGCAGGAGGTTATGATGCATTCTCCCTTCTAATATTTTTCTTGTCGTTAATTATGTGATTTTTTTTTTTTAGGTTTTTTTTGTTTGTTTTGTTTTGCTGATATAGCAGATGCTGTATGGACTTTTAATTATATAGAGGACATGCAAAGTCTGGCATGTTATAAAATGAGTAATTTCAATATCTAATTTTTTTTTAGTTTATTGTGAAGTATTTTGTTAGGTTTTCATTATAATGAAGTACCAGTACAGTACATACCATGCAAGTTAAAGATATAGAACAGTAGGTTGCACCATAACAAATATTGAGGTGCAGTACAGGTTGAACAGCATAACCTATACATTATATTGCATTCCTGTTTTTTAGAGGAGGGAGAACTGCCTTCCTCACAATATAGTAAGGAGAATATGCAGAGATAACATACCTTTAATAACACCAAACATGGAATGACTAGGAACAGAGAAAGAAAAAAAAAAGGGGGGAAGCTTAGTCTCATCCTGTCAGGCGACCTTGGTCATCTCACCATAGGATGAAATGCTAGGCATTCTTCTGATTAAGCACTAAAGTCAGCTAACATTGGTTCCAAGGGGTAATGGTAAGAGAGCCAGTGGAGAGTCCATATCATGGTACAGTCAGGTGGTTGGGTTACTCGGTTGGGGGTGGGGGCACAGAGCAGAAGTGTGGCTGGAGGTATACATCCCATTTTTGATGGTATTTAGTACCTTATGAGAGTTAAGAAAAGAAAGTCATTCCAGGATAGACAGTTGTGCTATCGCTGCATGCCAGGCTAGTAGGGATGGAGGGTTGGTTTGTCTCCACTTCATGAGTAGGGCACGCTTAGTCTCCATCAAAAGTGATGCAACCCATTGCATCAATGGTGGTGTAAGGGGATCTAGTGTGGAGGTGTGCCCAAGCAGAACCAGCAGGGGGGTCAGTGTGACGTTCTGCCCAATCACTTTGGAACAGTCCTCCTGTACCCCTACCCTGAATTTGGTTATCCTCTGACATTGGAAGAGGACATGTAGAAGGTAGGCATGATCTTGCTGGCATCGCCAGCAATGAGAATTAGGGATTAGACCCATCTGATGCAGCTATGCTGGAGTGCGGTACCACTGATGCAGAATTTTCAGTTGTACTAGTTGGCTTCTTGAGTCCCTGTAGCTGAGGTGAACATGTTTAAAGCAGCAGGCCAAAGCTCACTAGATATCATGGTGTTTAGGTCATGTTGCCAAAGAGACCTGCAGTGGTCCAGGTTAGGAGGACATGCATCCCTTAAAACCTTATAGAAGGCCCCAGCGAGGCCTTTTTGCTTCCTGGGTGTCAATAGCCTGCTAAGCCATTCCCCTTGTGGGGTTATAGCTGTAGACTGATGGAGAGATTTCAAAGAATCTTGAAGTTGTAAGAATCTCCAAAATTCTTACTTATGTAGGGAATAGCATTCTTAGATCTGTTGAAAGGACATTAGTACCTCAGAGGAGAGTATGCAAAGGTTGCCCACAACCGATATTCCTTTCCTTTCCCAGGAGGGCCAGTGAAGTCGTGCCCTTCCAATTACTAGGGTGGAGTTGTCTCATAATCTAATGTACCTGAAGGGTGGAGACCAAAGTTCGTTTTGGGATATGGGAAATTGACAGACCAGACAGCCATGCTCTCCATGGCTCAGTCACAGTAGGACCACTTGTAACTTTTGGGGGCTTCGGGGCCTACAACAATGCTCCCAGCCAAAGGTCACTCACAAGGTCAGTCTCCATCAGCACCCAGAGGGGTATGCAGTTTCCAGGTGGCAGAAACCACTTGATGGCCTGTGCCATCCTGTAAGCTCGAGAGTATCCTAAGAACCAGGGCAGCCCTAGACCCCCTTTAGTCCAGTGCACCCTGAGCTTTGATTTCCCCAATCTGGGAGACTTCCCTTCCCAGAGAAGATTAGATATAAGCTTGTTTATTATTGTAAAAACTTTGGGAGGGACTCTCACTGGGAGATTAAGAAAGAGATAGGAGAGCTTGGGAATGATGAATATTCTAATGGCTTCCACCTTGCCTCTCAGTGAGAGTTTCAGTCTTTTCCACTATTAAAACTCGGCAGTAATAGAACCCAGCAGGGAGTTAAAATTTGCCTCCACCAGGTCATTCCATGAAGTTGGAATCATCACCCCAAGACAGGTAAAACCCTGAGGTGCCCAGGCCAGCTCTGTGCCAATCAGGCAATCCTTTGTGCAAGCCAGATTGAAGGGGGATAGAGTGGTTTTCTTTTGGTTAACTTGTAGGCCTGAGAAGGATGCAAATTGCATGAGTGGTCATAATCAGGTGTAGCGTTTTGCCTGGATTGTTGATGGTGAGGAGTAGGTCATCTGCTTAGGCACTGACTAGGTAAGATTTCTTACCCACTTCGATACCCTGTATCCCTGGGTCCTCCACGAGTCTTCTCGTTAGGGGATCCAGAGCTAGCAAGAAGAGCAGAGGTGACAGGGGAGCAGCCCTTTTGTGTTCCTCGTCCCAGTTCAAAGGGGGAGAACATTTGTTGGTAAGTATATGAGCTATGGGTGAAGCATATAGCATAGCAATCCACCCCCTGAAGAGCCCTCCAAACCCATAGGCCTTCAGTGTATGGTAAAGGTAGCTCCATTCATCAGAATCAAAAGCTTTGGAGAAGTCGACCGCCCATGCAGCCATGGGTGCCTTGGAATGGTCTGCATGCCATTTCAGATTGAGGACTGTGCAGAGATTATCTGCTCTGCATTTACCCCTGGTGAAGCCTGCGTGAGATGGATGGATGAGAGAGGGGAGTACCTTTTCCAGTCTGTTAGCCAGAATTTTCTCTAGTATCTTAGTATCCACAGTAATTAATGAGATGGGATGAAAATTAGCACAGTCCAAAGGGTCATTAGATTTTTTCTGGAGCAATGTAATGATAGTGTCCCTCATGGTTGGTGGGAGTGTCCCGTTCTGTTGAGCCTGCCTAAGGACTTCTAGAAGGAGTAGTGTAATCTGTTCCCACAGCATTCGATAAAGTTCCACTGTTATCCCATCAGGGCTGGGTGTTTTACTTTTCGCCGGCTGGGAGACGGCCATTGAAAGCTCAAAGACCAAGATGTCAGCATCCAGCATGTCTCTGTCTGCCTCTGCGAGCTGCGGAATGGGAGTGGCATCCAGGAAAGTACGCATCTCCTGTATCCAATCCTGTTCCAATTGGGGGAGTCTTGAGCTGTAGAGATGGAAAAGAAATCCCTCATTGTGGAGTTAATAAGGCTGGGCTCCATAACCACCCTTCCTGAGCTATTTCATAGGGCATGGATGTGAGAGGAAGCCTGCTGCTGTCACAACTGATAGGCTAGGAGTTTGCATCCTTTGTCTCTGCCCTCCCAGTACTTGTGCTTAGATCGCATAAGTTGCCATTCAGCTTTGCGTTGGAGGATCTTATTGGTTTTATATTTCAGCCCTGTAATGGCAGGTAGTAAGTGTGCGGGTGGGGGTTGGGGGACCCTTTGAACTGATCTTCCAGCTGTTGGTAGAGTAGCTCCAGTACCTTATGCCTTTTCCTGTTCTGTGATGCAGTGTAAGCTATGATACACTCATGCAGGATGGCTTTGAAGGCTTCCCAAACCGTTGCTATGTCCACTTCACCCGTTAGGGTATTTTGGAAGTATCCCCTAGCTTCCTCCACCATTTGGGTGCAAAAGGCTGGATCTTTCAATAGGAGAGGCTTGCACCTCCACCAAGGAGAGGAACATGTATTCCCAGGGCAAGGTAACACATAGAGATAGGGGCGTGGTCTGAGATAAGTATCATCTCTGTGGTGGTCTCATAGCAACCTTGGGCAGCAGCTCAGTCAGCCAGCCAAAAGACAATGCAGCTGTATGTGATGTGAACCAATGAGAAGAAGGTATAATCCCTTCCCATTGGATGATCTCTGCGCCAAGGGTCACATAGTCCCCATTCCTCATGCATTTCCACCAGCGCTGCCTTGGCCTTAGGATGGACTTCAGGGTAGGCTGAGTTTTATCTAGGAAGATGTCTCCCACGAGATTGAAGTCTCCCCCAGTCAGTACAGTAATGCTATTGTCCTCCTTCTGAAACTTAGCTATGCCTTGGCTAACCTGCAGGAAGAAGTCTTCTGAGTCCTGGTTGGGAGCATATATGTTACCCACCACGAAAGGCAAAACATGCTATCACCCACCATCCTGCGAGTCTGTTTTAAATCCATCTTCCACCCAGGGGCAAGCCTTGCTCAGTAAGATGGCCATGCGTCTCAATTTGGATGAGGCAGAGCTGTGGAGCACCTGCCCTAGCCACAGCTTCCTGAGCCATGCCACCATTTTGGCTTTAAGGTGTGTGTCCTGGAGTAGGACCACATCAGCATGAAGTGACTTAAAGTGTTGAAGCACTTTAGTCCTTTTAGCTGGGTGATTGAGGCCCTCAACATTCCATGAGATACATGTCCAGCCTCAGTGCGTTGCATTGGTCACGGTGACCTGCTCCTACCACTAGCTCCACTTACCTCAAGCTGGTTAGACTACAGAGTAGCAACGAAGTTGGCCACAAGGGAGGGTCCTACCTAGCAGGGAGACAAGCTGTGTCTTGGTGCTAGGCTGATATAGAGAAAACAGAACAAGACAGGTATAACTTAACAGGAAACACTGAACAACAAACAAGTAAATTCAGTAACGTTAGCTGTTTAACAGGTGCAGTGTAACACAGTGCACAAAAAAGAAGCAATTTAACTGTAATTAACTGACTCTAATGACTAAGCAGACAGGGAAAGTAAGGGACAAACGAGCCTACCTCTTCCTCTCTAAGGGGGAGGGAGGGGTAAGTCTGCTGATTCAGTCTTGCTAAGATTGTTATAAGAGAGTACTGAGCAAACAAGTTCCTTGGAGACTGGAAAGGGCACCACAATCCGCACAGAGGTTGTGTACAGACCCCCATGTCAGGGGGAAGGAATGGACAAGGGTATGATAGAAGGCATTCATAGAATGGCAGAGAAAGGGGAGATACTGTTGATGGGAGACCTGAATATGCCAGATGTTAACTGGAGCACATTTGCTGCAGCCACATCCAAGAGCAGGGCCATTCTTGATGCCCTACAGGTGGCAGGCATTAGACAGCTAGTTTCGGAACCCACTCGTGAGGGAGCAATCTTAGACCTCATACTCTCAAACGGGGGCAGTGAGAGGATCTCAGATCTAGAAATGGGTTGCCATCTGGGAACAAGTGACCATCAAACAGTGTGGTTCACGTTAAACTCAGCTACAGAGTCAAGCCATACAAAAGTGAGAGTACTGGACTTTAGGAGGGCTGACTTTGGCAAGATGGGAGAGTGCCTCAGAAAGCACTAGCAAACAGGCTAGAAGGAGTTGTGGAGCAACAATGGGGAATTATCAAACTGCCATCACAGAGGCAACAAGCCTTTGTGTGACGAAATAAACAAATCAAAATGAAAGAAAAGCCACTATGGTTCTCAAAAGAGGTGGCTGTGAAAGTCAGGAAGAAAAGATAGCATTCCGGAAGTATAAGGAAACACAGAAGGAGCAGGACAGAGCTGTACCAGTTAAGGCAGAAGGAAGCAGGGAGGGAAGTCAGAATAGCAAAGGCCCAAACTGAGGAAAGATAGCCAACTCAGTTAAGAAGGAGATAAAACCTTTTATAGGTACATCAGCGGCGTAGAAAGACAAAGGGAGGGATAGTGAGGCTGAATAGAATGAGCAGTGGGTGGGCAGAGGGGACAGTGAAAAAGCAGGAATACTGAACGAATATTTCTGCTCAGTATTCTAAAGAGGAGGGAGAAGTACCTAATCCAATTAACAGAAGCCGCGCTTGATAGGGGGTCGATCCCAGTCCTTTCACAGAAGAAAGGGTTCTGCAAGAACTCCTAAAACTGAAGGTGGACAAAGCAATGGGTCCTGATGGAATTCACCCAAATTCTAAAAGAATTAAGGGAGGAACTAGTGAAACCACTGGCTACTCTTTTTAATAAATCATGGGAGGATGGTGTGGTACCTGAGGACTGGAGGAAGGCGGATGTGATTCCCCTTCACAAAAGTGGGTTCAAGACAGAGGCAGGAAACTACAGACCTGTCAGTCTGACCTCTGTGGTAGGGAAAGTGATGGAGTCACTTCTGAAGGAAAGAATAGTCGAGTACCTAGAGGCCAGTGGAGCACAGGACCCAAGGCAGCATGGGTTCTGGCCAGGGAAGGTCATGTCAGGCGAATCTAATAGATTTCTTTGACTGGGTGACCAAAGTAGTAGACCAGGGAGGGCTGTGGACATGGCCTACCTAGACTTTAGCAAGACATTTGACACAGTCCACACAAAGATTAATAGTCAAATTAACCAGCCTAGGAGTGGGACCCAGGGTGGTAGCCTGGGTAAAACATTGGCTGGACAACAGGACACAGAAGGTAATTGTAAATGGAATCCACTCTGAAGAAAGGGGGGTTACTAGTGGGGTACCGCAGGGTTCAGTATTGGGTCCAATCCTTTTTAATGTCTTCATCAGTGACATTGCAGAGGGACTGGAAGGAAAAGTATGCCTTTTTGCAGATGACACAAAGATCTGCAACAGGGTTGATACACAAGGAGGCGTGGAAAGGATGAAAAGGGACTTGGCAAGGTTGGAGGAATGGTCAGAAGTATGGCAGCTAGGATTCAATGCAAAGAAGTGCAAAATAATGCACCTGGGAAACAAGAACCCAGGGGAAGAATACACAATAGGGTGGGGAGGTAATAACAACAACAAAAAAGGAAAGGGACCTGGGGGTAATCATATCAGATGACCTTAAGGTTAGCAAGCAATGTGAGAAGGCAGTAGGGAGGCTGGGGGTACACTGGGATGTATAGGGAGAGGCATCATCAGCAGAAAACAGGAAGTTGTTATCCCTCTGTACAGACAGTTGGTGAGACCCCATCTGGAGTACTGTGTCCAGTTCTGGAGACCCCATCTCCGCAAGGACATAGACAGGATAGAGGCAGTCCAGAGGAGGGCAACTAAAATGGTGCAGGGTCTGCAAGAGAAGCCGTATGAGGAGAGACTAAAGGAGCTTAATATGTATACCCTTGAGGAAAGAAGAGAGAGGGGGGACATGATAGAACATGATAGAAACTTTTAAGTACCTCAGTGGAATCAACAAAGTCCAAGAGGGTAGCATCTTTCAGAAAAAGAGAACTGCAAGAACAAGGGGACACAATTTAAAGATAGAAGGAGGGAGGTTCAGGGGCAATGTGAGGAAGTATTATTTCATAGAGAGGGTAGTGGATGCATGGAACAGCCTTCCTGAGGAGGTTGTGGGGTCTAAAACTGTGGGAGAATTCAAGAATGCATGGGACAGACATAAGGCAATTCTTGTGGGGGGTAGGAAGAAATAGGCTGTTGGTTAACTAGGATCTGCGGCCTATCCTGTAGGTAGGGAAATGGGAAGACTAGGTGGGCCTAGTGGTCCTTATCTGCCGTCAAAGTTTATGTTTCTATGTTTCTATGTACTGCATGGGGGTGGTGCCAAAACAGTACAAAACTGTTGTGAAATCACAATAGGCACTAAGGATATGCGCAAGGTGAGACCCAGAGGTTATGAGTCTCTGCCACGCTAGCCTGGTGCCCACTGGGGAGAGTGAGTATCCTGCAACGATGTTACCCCTCCCACCCTGGACCGGAGTGAAGTGGAGTTGTGTATAACCATCTGGTAGAGCTCAGGGTATAAGCCAGGAGGAGGGAAACATAAGGAGTCTCCCCTGAACTAACTTAATTGAGGAAACACATTTTTCTGGTTCTGCAGTGTTATACCATGAGGTTAACTGAATAAAAACCATAATCGTTCTGAAGGAGAATATCAGAGGGGAACCGAGGGAGATGAGGTTGGATTATTGGCTGTAAGAGGGGTATTCAAGTAACATTGTGAGACAAGGTATAGGTTTGGGGTTCATGGCACCCCCTTGGCCCCTTTGACACGGCACAGAGAAAGTTGCCAAGCTCGAAGGGGGGGGGTGATAGAATATGAGGGACCAGGCTGTAGTGAGTAGATATGAGGAGGAACCTCTCACCCAAGGGTAAACAAGGGCTTGTGGCCAAGTTGTCTTATGTGTGTGTGGGGGGGAGGGGTGGTAGAGTACCAGAAAAGCCTTACCCAGCCCAATCCCCAGTCCCCAGTCTATCCTGGACTTTTGCTCTGTAGACAAAACTGGTTTCGGGGCAGTCTTATCTTGCCACCCTATGGGGGGGGTCCCCTGAAACATTGGATCCACCATAGATCTTTCCCCAAGGCAAGGACTATTGTCCAGAGCTAGTTGAGATACAGTATAAACAACACGAAGAAAAGTTTAATACAAATCCTTTTAAAGTCCAGGAGCCATCGGTGCTAGGCCAATCTTCCAGCAGGATCATTCACCCTTCCGGGGTATTGGTGATAGGCAATAAGTCAGTCTTAGCCATGGCTGGATGAGAGGCAGCCACCTCCACAAAGGATCTGAGTCCAG
Source organism: Neoceratodus forsteri (assembly GCA_016271365.2). Classification (NCBI taxonomy): domain Eukaryota; kingdom Metazoa; phylum Chordata; order Ceratodontiformes; family Ceratodontidae; genus Neoceratodus; species Neoceratodus forsteri. The sequence continues at coordinate 1,573,240,217 of CM057453.1, read as the reverse complement.
GTTTCACCCGTGCTGCAAGATGTGAGTCCTCTACTGGTACAGAGTCCCCTGCGGTATTGTCCACTGTGTCCGCCCAGTTAGGTGGAGCACAGGTGTCCATCAAGGAGTCCAGCGGGTTTGGTAGCACATTTCCATCATCTTCTTCACTGGTAGAATATTCTCCGGGAAGCTTGGCTAGTGGGGAGAGGGGAAAGGTGGCAGTTACGGAGTTGTTCCGGCTGTGGCTTCTGGATCTTTGCCTGGCTGTCTGTCGTTGAGCCATAGGGGATCGGTTGCAGTCGTCACTTCGCCTATGTTGGGCTGCATTGGGGGGCAGGTTGATTAAGCCCCTGCCACCACCCCTGGGGCTCCCCCCTTGGCAAAGAAGAGGAGGATGTGGGTGGTTGACCGGTGTCTCTGCTTTCTCGTTTCCCTGGAGAGTGAGGCCTGCCCCTGTTATTCCTGTGGGATGCAAAAGGGACTGAGGGAGACCAGAGGCTTCTGGAAGATGGGGTTCAAAGGTTAGTGGAGGGCCAGAGCTGCTTGGCCCAGAGTTCGATGTCCTGTGGTGAGTTAGCCAAACATTCCTTACCATCTTTCGCCACATGTAGGCTGGTCAGACCCTTAAAGGGGTAGCGGAGACCCAGGTCTCTAAGTTTTTGTTTAATGGAGAACAAGGCCTTGTGCTTTGTGGCAACTTCTTTGGAATAGTCCCTATAGAAGGAAATGCATGCTCCTTTCCAGTAAAGGTCTCCATACTCCCTAGCAATCTGCAGGATTTGTTCCTTAACTGAATAGTGCAACAGGTATGCAATAATTGGTTGGGGGGGAGCCTGATGCTGTGGGCTTGCCCCCAGTCCTGTGAGCCCTTTCTACCTCAATGGGCCCTCTCCATCTTTTCCTCAAGAACCTGGAATAAAGCCCATTAAAAAATGTTCCATGTTGTTACCTTCTACCCCTTTGGGAACTCCCAGAATACAAACGTTGTTCCCTCACCCTCTATTCTCCTGATCCTCTGCGCTCTCCATAACTTTTGGATTTTGATGTCTTGCTCATGCAGGCGAAACATAAGTCTTTGATACTGTTGCTCTAAGTCTTCAGTGCACTGTCCTGAAATGTGCATGCGGTCCTCCAGCATTTGAACATCCGCCACGTTCCCCATTAGTGCAGTACTGATAGTGTCCACACGCACTAACGAGGTTTCAAGCATTTTCATTATATAGTTGAGTGAGTCTGCCACTGGGGCCTGTGCTCCTTCAGGAACAGGTGGAGCAGTCAACTCCATGGCCACATACACATGTGGCCTACTGTTAGTCCCAGTGCAAGGTCCCGAGGTGTATTATGCTCTACAGGGGCCGAGTTGCCAGGTGCTAGTGTTACCCACAGAAGTCCATTGGTTACCGCGTTACCAGTAATGCGGTATACACGAAGGATGCACTCGGTCAGATGACTGGGAGGGGAATCTACATTCCGGCGATGAAGCGCAGAGCAGGTAAGGAGGTCAGATGTATTAAAATGCCACTAGAGGTTTTTTCAGCTGCTAAGGACCAACTGCTAGACTTCACGGGCCAATCCCCACAGTGTAGCTTGGCCTGTATTCCTCACCGTGCTATTTTGGCCACCCTGAGTCCTTCATCGAGTATTGGGCAATGGTCTGGTTCTGTAGATGCTCACAACCCTCCTCCTACCACATTCATGAGAAAAGACGGTCAGGGACCGAACATTTTAGCTTTTAGGGTCCCGCGTAGGATGGAACGATCGAATTAGGTGGCCATCTTGCTCGATGGCTCCCAATATCTATATTTTTAATAACATTTCTAATAAACTTCAATTTATATGTATCTGAACAGTTCAGGCAATGTTCACATGGAAAATTTGCCTTTACAGCAAGTCCTGCTAGGGTACCAACCTCTTCATGTAATGATGGGGTATGTCAAGTATGGACCAATCTGTCCTTAATGCTTTTAGCTCTGTTAACCACCGCTGTTGGTCTTTCAGCAATATTCTCCTTGCTCGTCTCTGTTAATTGTAATACTTTCCAATGCTATTACAGCATTTGCTTCATTTGTCCAAACCGGTTAGAAAAGGTTGTAGCCAGTACAATATTCATTTTTTTTTTTTTTTTTTTTTCATTTTTTTTTTTATTCTTTTTGAGGTTTTCCCACAGAACCGGGAGGTTTCTTTTCTTCTCTGCTTGAATTGTTCCTTTCTGGCATCCTCTTTGTGCAAATATGTTGACCTGATCTTCTGCTGTTGTCACAATGTCTTCTTCGGTGGTGTAGTTTATTTTAATCCAGATTCATTGACTGTAAGGTATGCTGTTGTCCAGTTTTCGTGGGTGAAGGCTCTCTGCATGTAGCAATACATTTTTACCTGTCTCATGACAGTATAATCTTTTGAAAAGTAAATTATCCGCTCTAAAAAATGTCAGGTCCAGAAATGAGACACGTGACTTATGCAGTACAAACTTGAAACAATCCATTGCTTTGTTGAGATACTGGCGGGAACATTAGAGGTTCTGCACATCCCCTTTCCATATGAGAAACATATCATCATTGTATCACATCCATGTGATAATCTGATGGTGAAAGGGATTCTGTTCTGAGTTTTGTACATAAAGATATTCAAATTCAAACATAAAGAGGTTAACATATGACAGGCAATTGTGGATCCCATGGCTGTTCTCCTCTTCTGTAATAAGAAATGTTTTCCAGATTTAAAGTAGTTTAGTTCAGTGACCATTTTGACTAGTTCTAAAATAATTGGGTAGTATCCCTAATTCATATCTGGAAGTGAGACATCTATATAGAGCTCTTGAACATTTTGTATGGGGTCTTGACACATATAGCACTTTCGCATTGTAAGTAACTTAAATATGCTACACTAATAGTAGTATTCTTCATTAATGATTGCAATGATATTTGAGAAGAAACATTAAACCGAGCTCTCATTTGCCTGTTTTAGTGGTTGTTCAGATCGATGTTAAAGATCCTACATCACTTTGTGAAAAGAGTATAGAAATTTCCTTGGTGTCCTGGCCAGATTTATTTATTTATTTTTCAGACATTACACCTTTTCAGCTCAGGAGCTCATTTACAAAGGTTCCAAGTCAAAATTAACAGTTACATAGAGAGAAGTGCTAACAATAAAGTAGCTAAAGGTTGGGTACAGCTGCTCCAGGGGAGTGTTGTTAAGGATAAAAAAGGCTCAAGGTGAGTAAATACATACAGTATACAAATAACTGTGGGTAGAGAGCACAGTTTAGGCAGTACATTGACAAGGATGAGGTAGACATATGATAATCAGAAGTGGCAGTCACACTGGATCTGAGTACAAGTTCTGTTTTTAGTTCCCACTAGAACAGACTCAATTTGGAGAGGTTCAGCAATGTTTCTGGTAGCTCAGTAAGCCAACAGGGATCTCTGAAGGTGAAGGGGTGCTGGGCCTGGGTAGTCCTGCAGAAAGGCATAGTGAGTGTTTTCTTTTCCATACTCCTGGTAGTGTAGTAGTTATCCTTTGGAAGTAGAAGATTTTGTAAGGCTGGGAAGAGTTCAGGTTAGTGACAATGGTTGAGGTTGGTGAGGTGATTTCAGAGCTGCAGCCAGTATTTTCTGAACTGGATCCAGGCCTGACCCAGCTACCAGTGAGCTGTAACAGGCAGCTGGGCCCGGTGTTAACTGAGATTGTCCGGTGCTCCTTGTCAGAGGGCATTTTTCCAAATGCATTGAAAAATGCATTGGTGAAGCCCTGCTTAAAGAAGTCTTCTTCAGACCCAGACATCTTGGCAAATTACCGACCTGTCTCTAACCTGCCATTTTTGAGATGGTTACTGAAAAAGGTGGTTGCACTGCAGCTTGAGGCACACCTCATAACCTTTCCTATCTATGAGTCTCTTGCAGTCTGGTTTTAGGTCAAGGCATAGCTCAGACAATGTTGGTCAGGGTATATAATGACTTGCTCAGGGCAAGAGATAGGGATTGTGTTCAGTGCTCATTTTCCTAGATCTCTCCTCAGCATTTGACACTGTGGACCATGGACTGTTATTGAATCAACTCAGAGAGTATGTAGAACTCATCAGCAAAGTCATCTGCTAGTTCAAGTGCAACCTCACTGGCAGGACTCAGAGGGTAGGGTAACATAAACTTCCTTACCTACACTGTAGTTACAGCGTAACTACACTATAACTGCATTGCAGTTTCAGGTTTCAGTACAAGTTACATGCAACAAATATATGACTGCATTGTAATTGTCCCTGTTGCATGTAATTAATGAGTACCTACCCTGCAGTTACATTGAAACTGACACTTAAAATAAAGTGTGACCAAGGGTAGTGTCGGTAGTTTCTGTGCAAGTTACATGCAACAAATGTATGACTACATTGTAATTGTCCCTGTTGCATGTAATTAATGAGTACCTACCTTGGAGTTACATTGAAACTGACACTTAAAATAAAATGTGACCAAAGGTAGTGTCAGAACGTTTTTCCTTGCTCCTAATGGCCCTACCTTGTGGAGTACACTAGGGTTCAATGTTTTTGCTCGAGCTGTTTGTGGTGTACATGCTGCCCGTGGAGAGGATCATTAGACAGTATGCAATTAGGTTTCATTGTTATGCAGATGATACCCAGCTCTGTTTGTCATTTGTACCCAGAACACCGGGCACTGTTAAATAAATGCCTGGCCGAGATACAAGACTGGATGTCATCGGGCAGGCTGAAACTTAAACTGGATAAAACTGAAGTACTGGTGATTGAGCCGGGTCAAACATGGGGAGTCACAGCTACTGAGAGGGAGACGGGACTTTGGCTCAGCTCCTCTGGGCTTGTGGCTGCTGCAGAGGTGAGTAATCTGGTAGTCTTTCTGGACGAGGGTCTGACATTTGAGGTTCAGATGTCAGCAGTAGTTTGGAATGGCTTTACCCTCTAAGGAACGTCTGCTGGACTAAATATCTGATCCTTCTGGGTAACTTGGCCACACTAGTGCATGCTTTTGTTGTGGCTTCAGGGTGTGACTGCTGTAATGCTGTATACCTTGGGGTCAGTGGAGGTGTGCTGTGACACCTGCAGTGGGTACACAGTGTAGCTGCTAGGCTGCTGACCTGCTTTTTGAGGTTGAGCCATGTCTCCCTGACACTGCAAGAGCTGCACTGACTGCCAGTGAATTGGTATATCTCCTTTAAAGTTGGTTTACTAACGTATAAGGCCCTACACAGGCTGGGCCCAGGTTACCTGTGCGATCTCCTGCTTCCTTACATGCCCTTGCATCCTTTCTGCCCCACTGAGGAGGGCCTGCTGACTGTTCTCAGGGCCAGATTTAAAACCTCAGGGGACCAGGCATTTCAGATCATGGGCCCAAGCATTTGGAACTCTCTCTCTCCCCTGAGGGCCCTTAAGGAGGCCTTCTTGGTGGAGACCTTTAAAAGGGATCATAAGACCTATCTTTTTGTACAGGATCATGGAGAATGAGAGTTCCTTGTCAAGCTGTCCCCTTCAGCGTTTTATTTATTTGCTTACTTATCTAGTTATTTATTCGTTTTCTGCATCAGATTACCTTTGAGCACAAGTGCTTGTTTACAAATTATTGTACAGGCACAAAATAAGACAATATAAGTCCAGCTTGAAGACCTCTTCAGGCAAGATTTAAAGCGGCAAGGAACCTGCCTTGGCACTAAGTGTGGATGAACAACATATACCATTCCTAGAACTCCTGTTACAGGTGAGTAACCTGTATATTTCTGTGTTGAAATTTGTGTATTTATACTTACTGTTAAGGCTTCCTTTGTAAATGATCTTTGGCTTATATTCCTTTCCTTTTCATATCATGAATAAATTGATTGAGCAATTGATTGTGTGATTGATTGACTGATTGACTGAATTGCTAGAATTCTCCAGATGATATGACTGGAACAGGAATGCATATCAGGAAAAATTCCGATGACTCCTCTCCAGGAATAATGTTCTGGATGGGGCTTGTCAACCAGAACCTGATCTGCTCTGGAAACTCGTATGTTGTACACACAGTGCACTCTCTCACTGTGTATGTAGATTACTGCATGTTGATTAATGTTGCAGCCAGTATTGCAGTCTGTCATCAGGCAAGCTACCTGGCTCTTTATTTCTGCCCCATACATCTCCAGGTTTCTCCTGTCCCGTTTGTACAGCTGCACTAATGCCTCCTGTATCAGCCACTTGTCTCTGTTCTCCTCTATTTTGGTCCACATCCACCATGGCAGATATGGAGGCACTGGTGAAGTACTGCAGACTACTGTACAACTAACATAGTTTAGCATAGTTGTATGCTATGCTAATTGTGCTACTTAGGGTTAGGTGGCATGATTGTTGAATTTTTTTTTTTATCTCGCCCTCCCACACCTACCATATTAGATAAAAACATGGGACTATTGGGGACAGAGCCCACAAATGCAGACAAATTGATAAGAAACATCATAACCATACCACCTCACCCTAAGTAACGTAACTAGCATAGCATACTGGCTACGCTAGTTATGTGGTCTTTAGTCCTCCACCAATGCTGACACAGGGACCAGTACCCCTCGACATTCTCCACCTTCTTTTGGATAAGTTTAGCAGCATAGCTGGGTTTTGTAAGTCACTATTTCCTCACAGCTTGTCACCAGTCAGGTGACTACCTCCCACTCCATTTTCATAACCGGTGCATTCTCATGGATAGCCAAGAACATTGGTTTTCTCATGGGAATCCAGGCCTTGAAATGTTCCTCAAGGGCATCTGGCTCATGTGCTGGCTTAGGCCTCAGTGCACTTCTCTTGCTCATTTCACTGGGTGTTGGGGATAGGCCACTTTTGGCCATTTCATTCTCTTCCCAAAGGCAGGTGGGAATCAACCCTTGGGCAAGTAGCTGGCCCATGACATAGATGCAGAAGGTTCTTGCACATCACCAAATGCTGATGGAGGGATAAGGGAAAGGGTAGCTACTTTCACACAAGGAGGCCCCACAGCAATACTGGTAGTCACACTGCCCCCTTGGATGCTGTCGGACATAACAGACTCCGCTCCACTCTCCGAGGCTACCTCTGATGGGGCTGTGGACTCTGTTCTGGCTCCTTTCCTTACCATGGGCATCAAGTATTATTGTTCCCTTGTGTTCCCAGTAACGATGGGCCTCCACTTGGGTCTGGTTTTGGGTCTGGCTTCTGGGGTGCGAGCTACCTCTTTAGTTTCTTTTTGACCCTGATCCCTAAGCACTGTTCCTCCTCAGTCTGTTGGGGCACAAGTACCACATTTGGTGCTGAAACAGGCTCAGGGTCTGGGGATAATCACTCTCTAAGGTGACCCAGGCTTCACTTGTGCCACAGAGATTTAGGATGGTCTCATCTTCCCCTTGTCAAAAATACCATGCTCAAGCTGGTGACTCCTCTTGAATGAGAGGGGGACCCATAATACTCTTTCACAGACTGCTGGATGGCTTGGCCATCCCTCTCCTGAGCCCAATCTCTTACCCTGTTGATGCTAGTTGATGGCCTCTTTCATTTCAGTGTTGTCAGCCATGGCTCAAGACAGATGTTGAAAAACTATACTGTGCTGTTGCTTTTTCTTGCCACAGGATGTGCCTTACTCAGGTCATCATATGTACATAAGAACATACATACGAAAGTGCCAGCAGAAGAAAGCCATCAGTTCTATTGAGTCTGTTCATATTGCAGGGTCCCTAACCAATGCCACTGACCCTGCCTTCCTTCCCCGGTCATCCCTTCCACCCCATCTGCCCCTCCCAGGTCCCATGGTTTCCCCTTATACCTATCCCAGGCCCTCTTAAAGCTGCCCATTGTCATCACTGAGACCACTTCCTCTGGTGGAACATTCCAGTTGGCCACCACCTTCTCTGTGAAGAAGCTCTTCCTAACATCCCTCCTAACCCCCCAGCCTCAAACTATGCCCCCTCATGGTTCAGCAGTCCCTTAGCTTGAAAAGACTCTCCCTATCCACCCTATTTATCCCCTTCAAGTTTTTTAAGATCTCTATCATGTCCTCTCTCTCCCTCTTCGCCTCCAGAGAGTACATATATAGGCTCCCAGTCTCTCCTCATAAGACATACCCTGTTGACCGGTGATCATCTTGGTAACCCTCCTCTGAACTTTCTCCAGCAAGCTGATGTCCTTCTTAAGGTATGGACACAAGTATCTTACTCCATACTCTAGATGTGGTCTCACCAGCAACCTGTACAAGGGGAGTATAACTTCCTTCCACCTACTGCTGATTCACCTGGTTATACACCCCAGCATCCTATTTGTATTTGCTGCCTCTTTTTTGCACTGCAAAGCGTGCTTCAGATCATTAGTTATTATCACCCCAGATCTTTCTCCTCCTCTGTTGCTGCTACCCACCCACCCCCGGTAGTACTCAGTCCTTGGGTTCTTGGCTCCAATGTGCATCACTTTGCATTTCTTAACATTGAAGCCAAGTTGCCAGATCTCTGGCCATCTCTCAAGTTTTCTGGGGTCTTCCTACAGGTCTAGTATCCCCTTCCTTGTGTCCATCCTCCCACAGAGCTTGTTGTCATCCACAAGCATGCGCATTTTGCCCATAATGCCCTCCCCAATGTAATTTATGAAGACATTGAACAACACTGGCCCCAGCACTGAGCCCTGTGGGACCCCGGTGGTGACTACTGTGGTGCTGGATAACTCTCCCCCTCCCAGCACTCTCTGGGTCCTGCCCCTCAGCCAGCTTTCTACCCACCTGGTCATTTCCTCCCCAATCCTGAGACCAGCCATTTTCCTGATCAACCTCTTATGGGGAACTGAGTCAAAGGCCTTGCTGACGTCCAGGTACAGAATGTCTACCACTTGGCCCCTGTCGACTACCCTGGTGACCCAGTCAAAGAAGTCAATCAGGGAGCTTGGCATGGGCTCAGCCAAGATAGCAGCTTAAGCCTTTCGCTCTGACATTGGGCACTCCTTATCCTAAATAATCCAAGGGTTTTCCAAACCTCCTCAGTGCTGAAATTGACATCTGTGATCTGTACTAATAACACGCATCCAACAAATAATCTTCTTTCTCCACTCCTAAAAGCCAGTCAAGAGCTATGAAAGATTTAAATCCCCGGTCAAGAACTGTCATTCTGCCTCATGGGGAAGGTGGCATCAGCTCCATCCATGGAGCGAATCGAAGGTATGTTTGCTCACATGCTCACAGGCATCAGCTAAGTAAAATCTGCTGCAGCAGCCAATACCCAAACTATACAGAACCAGGATTCTTGACTCACAGCCACTGAAAGAGCAGGCAGCGACATGGAGACAGCGGTGGAGGAGCTCCATGCCCAGCTCTGAGAACAGGCTAAAACAGTACAAATCCTCCAAGAAAAGCTGGACCATCAGGAGAACAGAGAGAGACACAACAACCTTTGGTTAGTTGGTTTCCCAGAGAAGGCACAGCATCATGATCCTGTTGGCTTCTTGTGCCATATCTTGCCAGTCATTTTGAAGCTACCAGAGAACCCTTGTTTCAAGACAGAGAGGGCTCACTGCTTCCTTACTCCACTCCCCAGATGAGTAGTATCCCCAACCGATCCTTGCAATTCCTCCACTACCAAGTCAAGGAGGATATTCTACTCAGGACATGTGAGCTGGGGCACTTGGAATGGCAAGGGCATCACATTATGATATTCCAGGATTTCTCTAAGGACCTGACCAACCACTGTAGAGTCTAGTGGTAAGGCAGAGGCTACAGCAGCTCCAAATTCCTTTTGCCCTCTGATACCCTGCAACACTTCAGCTAGAAATCAATGGGGTACAAAAAACTTTCCACTCTCCAGAGGCTGTCAGTACTTTTATTGATAACCAGTGGCCACAAGGTGAATGGAACCCAAAGCACCCTCACTTGCAGCATCAGGCCAGTTGCAGTCCCCAAGAGGACTCACCTAAAATGGGGACACTGTGCAGCCCTTAAACTGAAATGACACATATCCCCGGGCTAACATACTGAGACTTGGTCATTCCCTCAAAGATTGAAATCTAAAAACAGAAAGAAACATTGTTGGGGCAAAGACAAGAACAGTCAGTTCTTGCGATCCAGAAGTGGCAGCAGGAGTGAAGATGAGCCCATGGCTGAAAAAGGCTGATCCTTGCCCTTCCACATCACCAACAAGTATGCATCTCTGGCCTACGATCAGGATGACAGCCTGAGACATGAGTGTATACAGCAACCCATCACCCAGAAACAACTATCTACCACCAGTTCATCCCAAACACCAACTAAAGGATCTGCTACTGAATCACCCACCCACAAAGCAATCTCCTGGGCTGAAGAATGGGGCTCTGGCCCTGGCCCAGGGATCAGATGGCAACTTGTCAGGCCCAGCATGAAGGTACCACAAACTTGCATCAGTTCCCATTTCTGTACTGACTATCGAGAACTAGTAGAACATTTTTGTATTGAAGAGATTATTGGTAGGAGGGGGGGATGATTTGAGGCTTAGATTGACTGATAATATTTGAATGCTTATTGGTTAATGTTGCATTGTCAATTTTTATGCTTGTATATAGGGTACAAAATATAAATGTGTGCTTCCCCTCCATGTGGATCCCCCATTTCTCTTCTGTGTCACTCATATTTATGCACTGCAAATTGCCATGCTGCTTTATACACAGCACTTTAAACATTTCTTGCCTGCTAACCTTTCACTGGCTTTCCCCTGATTCTACTGGTGTGCATGCACACAAAAAGGGAAAGGAACAAGAAGAGATGTGGTGGCCGTAGATAAACGTTCTATGCTGATGCCAACGCTGGTCTTCATCACAGCTCTGGCCTTAACCAATCCCCTTCTTACCCCCTATCTCTGCTTTACCTCTCTTACAGGGACCGATCATATGAAATCGGGGACCCCCTCCCCCTGCGCCCTGTGTTTCAATGGGATACAAAACCCAGGATCCTAAAGGATACATGTATCAAAAACTCCCCACTAACTCCACCAATAGCGTGGGAACACTGTTCATGTCATCATCCCCTTACCTCTGCTGCCAGTTGAGGCCTCAGCCTTGGGTGTTACCGTGAGGTATGGTGAGACTGTGGTCCCTGAGCCAGTCCCTTAATAGGGTCTCCTTAGCAGTAAAGACATCTTCATCCTTGTGTGGCCTCTCCCCACTGCTCTGGTATTAGGGGTGTGCTGTCCAGTTTCTTGGATGCAGGGCAGAGCCATTTTCTTGTTGTCTGCATGCCCCAGCCTCACGAATGGCTGTGTGTCTCCAAGGTGGGCTTATGGTGATGGCCGTCTGTGGCGCTGATCCCAGAATAAGCAGAGGTTTGTGATTTTAGAAATTTGGGGAGCTGCTGGGTCCCTGTGGACTTGGCCAAATCTGCCCTGCATGCCTATACTATTTCAGGTACACCTGCAGACAATATTAGGACCCAGCAGCAACTATCCCTTACAAATGCCTGCAAGGAAATTGAAACTAGAGACCCAGCATAGATGAATCTCACAGCAGGTAGCCCAAACATTGCCCTTGGGACCAGGCATGAGCAATCTGCTGGCCTGTCGGTACAGAGATAGAGCTACCGCTTGTGACGCCAGCGACCCGGGTTCGGAAATGGACTCGGGTTGCTGGAGGGCTAGCCGGGGGGGGAGGGAATCGAACACCTGTTGGGCAGCTCTCCTCCTCCGGGAGGGTGGGTTACCTGTCTTGCCACTCTACCACCACCTAGGTGACCACGGGTGGAGGTGCAGCAGGATGGCAAGAAGCCAAGTGGGAAGGTGTCGGCCAGGATCCAGAGTGGCAGCATACTGTGACGTGCTCTTCCCCTTGGCTCCCCTAGCATGCCGACATCCATGGGGGTGGCACCAGAAAAGTGGAAAACCCTGCACCAGTCACCTGAAGATGGGACATGGCTGTCCTGAGAAAATCCATAACCTGGCTCCTCGAGGGCTGGGGTGGACCACCTGACGCACACTAAGTGGACTGGGGGGGACAATAAGGGGGTCCCCTTCCTCCCTGCCCAGGGGGTAAACCGCAATAGGATGGGGGTAGGTCCACTGGTACCCCAACGGAGTTACCCAGAGCAGAGCTATGGGAGCACGGACAGCCTAGGGCTCCCCAAGGAAAGGCAGCTGGTGTGGTGAGTAAGTGGGGGGCATAAAGAGTAAATAAATAAAAAAAAGACATGAGCAATCTAATACAGTGTCATCCCATAGGCTTAATAATCTAACACAAACTCCTTTCATGACCTGCCAAACACAATTGGCCCAAATATTTCATGAGACTTTAACTACATGGGCATACCACCCTTCCCCCCCCCCATATGGCTTGCTTTCTATGGAAACTATTGTATACAGATGGAGCAATTAATAAAGGATGATATTTGTTCGCCTTCTATCCCGAGTTGAATGCATACATTGCTACAGAACTTTAAAATAAGTTTTTAATAATGACCAAGGAAAACTGTAATGCAGCACATATGTCCTGAGGTCTTAAGAGCCAAACCAACACCCCACACTCCCACCCTCATGTGCTCATTCTACACCCACCCTGAAGTGGACCCTTTTGCTCCTCACTTATGAGGGACCAGATGTGCTGACGCTCCCCTCTTACATAGGCTCCTGTATACGTGAATGCAGTCCAAAATCACAGTGACCTGCTATGGATCTGCCCATGGCTACTAGGAGTGCTGCTAGCCAGCCACATAATATGTAGGCCTGTGGTCTCTGGCACACAGACATCGATGGGAAAAAATACCAGTTCACTATCATAGGAGGAGCCCCCACCAATGCCAGGCAGAAAAGCCCTAAATTGCCCCAGAAGGGAGCATCTTTACACCCTTGAAGAGACATCTCACCTTCCTGCTCCATCGGATGCCAGACAGTGATGACCCCTCCCTTCCTCTACTGAGTAGGATCATACTGGGCCTTCCCCTCCACCCCAGGGATGGACCTTCATCCTGGACCATTGATATTACCCATGTTGACTGAGGATACTCACACTGAGGCTGTCAAGTTTGGGTCTCAGCCAGCCTAGGCACCTCATACTCTCCCACTCCCCGGTACCTTATCTACTAACTGTCATGGGTAGGGAAACCCCCTGCAGGCCAATCAGGAGTGACCAGTTGACTACTGATGATCAATGCTAATAACCTTCTCTGCTGATGCTGAGCCCAGGAGTGCGATTAAGAAACTTTGGTCCATTATCAAGGGCCAGGTCAATTTCCTATCACCTATGACAGGACTGTCTGTGTATATAGTTATGGTTACTTCTGTTTGTGTAATTATGTTCACTTTAAGCCCTTTTACTTGTCTTGATTCACTAATGTACTTCTGTAACACTGGAGTCTGGATATATTGGAGCATAGCATACTGGAGCAGGGACAGCATAAAGTCCCGGGTGTTGCTTCTTAAACCTGCCTCCTCTTCACCTAGCTTTTATCCGAACAGGATCATACACCTTGAAATTCCTAATGGCTGACATATGATTCCTCAGCTGGAATGTCAGAGGTTTGAACTCACTGGTGAAGAGGAAACAGGTAAAAGACTCCATGCCCAGGTCGCCTTCATGCAAGAAACCAAACTGTTCACAGCAGATGCATAGATCAACAGTGTCAGTGGCTCAGTAGGTAGCACACTCGCCTCTGAGGCCGGGAGATCAGAGGGCTGTGGGTTCAGTTCCCACATCTGGCACTTGGGTTAATATCCCAGTACTGACACTGTAGTGCAGCATGAGAGGGGTGCTGCACTTCGGAGGTGCCGTCTTTCGGATGAGACATTAAACCGAGGTCCCATCTGCCTGGATTGGTGGTAGTTCAGGTGGATGTTAAAGATCCCAAGGCACTTATCGAAAAGAGTAGGGGAATTTCCCCGGTGTCCTGGCCAAATTTCCCTCATTCACTAAAAATACCACCAACAGCTTAATCTGGTTCAAGGTCAGTTGGCATTCATCTGTATCCCCCTCCCCCGGGTCGTGCCTGAAAATAGGCAGGATTTGTCTAGTGCACTTACCCGGTCAACAAAAACTAAATAAATAAATAGAAACTTAAAAGGGAGTGGGTGGGTACTGAAGTCCATATGTCAGCTAGCTGCAAAAAAAGGGGAGTCTCTAACCTCATTCACCGATCCTGTCAATAGCAACTGCTAAAAACAGCAAGGGACACCCCCTCTGGACCACTGGCATTGGGGAACCTTTATTCATGCAATGAGGACGCCCCATCCTTCTTCCATAATCTGGCTATTCAAATAACACTATTTAATGACCAAAGCACCCCTCTCCTCTTCGGCAGGGATTTTAACCTTGTACTGGACCATCTCATTGATCGTAGCCACAGTGCTCCTGAGCCACATACGAAAGCTGCACAGGTGGTTAAGATGTGGATGATGGAATAGGTACTAACTGATGTCTGGAGACTATGCCACCCAAGAACCCCTAACTATACGTGCTACTCAGGAGCTCACCAATCTTATCGTTGGTTGAATCTCTGGCTGGCATCTCAGTCCCTTATCCCAATGGTAGTAGTCTTTACAGTCAACCCCAGAGTACTATCAGACCATGCCTCAACACAACTGACTATTTTCTGGGGCCTGGGAACCCATTGTTCCCCCTCCTGGAGGCGTGACCCATTACTGAAGCTCAACCCACATTTTAAAACTTGGATACAAAAGGAAGCTGTTGCTTACTTCCAAGTAAATTAGGATGGACAAACATCTGTGAGCACCCTTTAGGAAGCCTTCAAGGCCACCATGAGGGGGCTCATCATAGGTTATGCTGCCAAGCGCAAGAAGGAGAGGGAAGCACACCTCAGGCATCTGGAGGAGGGACTTTATCAAAAAGAGACTAGTCTCAAAGCCCTTCCTAAAGGTGCCAAGAACCCAGCCCTTCACAGGGAAGTTTGTTTTGCTTATTTATACTCTGGAAAGTCCATGGTCCAAGGGCCAATTCTTATAGGCGATCAGGACAGATAAACAGTACAGTAAATTTAGATACAATACAAAAAAGCACAATAAACAACAATACACACAAATCTGCTTGTTGGTGCATGTATTCTGATGAGTGCAGGTTGTTGAAACAACAGGACATGTGCCCTGGCACATTGCTGCACATGGTCCTCTTGGAGGACACCATAATGGAGCACCATGCCCTTGGGAGGCGATAACAATGCCGCATGTTCAGGCCCAGGCTGGAGGCACACATGCTGCAGCACACTGAATGCCTCCAGCGCTACTGTGTTGATGATGACATGCTACAGTACATTTGTGGCCTCGTCGAGGACGCTGTCAATCCATGCACATGGCGCTCCATGGCCATGTCGGTGGAGACAAAGGTGCTTTGCGCCCTTCAGTATTATGCCACTGGCAGCTTCCAGAGGGTCACCAGTGATATGACGGGTGTCAGCCAGTCCTCTGTGTCATGGGCACTGCACCAGGTGACCGACACCAGCCGCGACATACCTGGTTCCCCACAATGCCGGTCGACATCAGGGCAGCAAAGGGGACATTCCACAACATGTATGGCATGCCAAACATGGTGGGCACCATAGACTGCACACACGTGCCAGTCCTGACACCAGCCGTGAATGTCGGATGCAAATCACAGCTGAAAGGAGTACCACAATATCAACTGCCAGGATGTTTGTGATGCCACAGGTATCCTGACAAATGTGTATGTGAAGTTCTCTGGGGCATGCCATGATACCTTCCTATTCAACAACAGTGGGCTGCAGCGGCATCTGGCATGGCAACCAGAGGGGTATGGATGACTGTTAGGTAAGCGGCCAGCACGTATGGCTCCTGTGTTCCACTGCAATGGTCCTAATGCTGTTCTCCTTCCCCACCACAGATGACAGTGGCTACCCACTGAGGACGTATCTCCTGACACTCTACCTGATGCTACAGCACCCGCGGAGGAGGCCTACACTGTGTCACATGGGAAGACACGCAACATCATAGAGCATACTACTGGGCTACTGAAGACGTGTTTCTGCTGCCTGGATCACACCAGTGGCATGCTGATGCTGGCACCAGGCATAGTGTGCAGAATGTTCACCGCCTGTGCCATGCTGCACAAGATCTGCGAGCGCTGCAGATTACTGGTGCCCCCTGATGTGCAGCCACCTGAACAACCTGAGGAGTTACCATCACCACCACATGGCCCAGGGCCTGCGGCAGAGGACAAGGCCAGGAGGGGCCCCTGGGGACCTCACATGGCCGACTGCGTGGCAGCACGGGCAGTGTGCCACCACGTGGCCCATGGTACCTTTGGACATTAGGGTGGGGCACATGTGTGTGATGATGACCCAGCCTGTCTGAGCCCACATGAGCTGGTGGAGGCATGCCACGGGGCACACACCCTCAGCGTGACATCGGCGGACACCATGCGAGCCGGGGGGTGGCTGTCATGGCCCGTAGCAGTGACACCATGTGCATGTGTGTGTGGCCACTGCAATGCATGCTGTGATGACACTGACACATGTTGGCATGCTGCAGTGTTCTGCCTGCGGTGTGTCACATGGCGTGCATGCCATGTGTAATGTGTGTGGGGTGTGTGTGTGTGTGTGTGTGGTATGTATGTGTGGGGATGGGGGTGCATGTGGGTGGGTGGGTGTGGTTGGTGTAGTTGTGGTGCCTGGATGCCATGGCAGGGCCGGCTACTGGCTTTGGGCACCATGGCCATGGCCCCTGCCACCTCCGCTGGCTCGTGATGTGTAGGGGCCTGTGGCTATGTTGCGGCAGAGGGCTGTGAGGCACGGCAGGACCGACGCACAACAGGGGTATGTATGGCACCTGGAACACCGGTGTCCAGTCCAGTGACAGGGCATTGGCCATCCATGTACTGGCTGGACCGTGCTACCCCCGTCTGTGGCAGGTGATGCCATTGCCTGTCCCTGCTCCCCGCCCTCCTTGTGTGCAGGCGGACGTGGTGGCAGGGCCACCATGTGGGTGGCGATGGCCACAAGGGCATCGGCAACACGCTCCTGGGCATGTACGCCTACAGCCACTTTGTTCGCCAGTCACTGCTGTGCATGGGTGCCGGCAGTGACCTCCTCAGCAAGCCTTTCCTGTGCCCAGACACTGGCGGCCACATGGGCAGCCAGTCACTCCTGGACATGTACCTCCTCCACAATCATCTCCGCGAGCTGCCCCATGGCCTCCATACTGTCCCTGGTTGCCTGCAGCCGCTCCCACTGTAGCCTACGCAGGTCTGGGAAGTAGTTGGCCAGCAGAGTGCCTTGCGCCACTCGGTGTGAGCACCTGGTGAGCGGTGGACCATCCAATGCCCCCTTGTCGTCCTCCTGTGCTGGGGAGATTGTGGCTGGTGTGCCAGTCTCCTCAGCAGGAGTGTTGCTGTTGTCCTGTCATCTGGCCTCTGTGTCACTGTGGCCTTCAGATGCTGGTGTCTGGTGTCCATCTGTTTCCATGGCCTCTGGTGTCCATCCCTCCACTGTGGCTTGGGTCTGTGTGGCCATGCCCCCACTGTGCCTGGTCCCCACATGCTGTTGGTCATGGGCCCGTGGCATGTCCATGTCCTGGTCATTGGCGGGCTGTGCAGGTGGCTGTGCAGCATCCTTCTGTGTGCTCTCCATGTCTTGCCATTGCGACCTTGTTGGGGGGGACATGATGTTTAGCATGGTGGCCTGTACACCATGGCACATAGCTCTTAGGGTGTCACACTACCTACTGTCGCTGGCTGATGTCTGCGTTCCACCAATACTGGCACCCAAGGGACCCTCACCGCCATTGTCCACATCTTGCACCATGGAGGAAATGTACACAGGTGGTCAGATCCAGTTGTATGTGTGCTGTGTGGGGCTGGTGCTGTGTGTGACCTGTGCGTCATGCTTACCTGGCATGTTCCATGTCCATAAGGACATCACCGATGGTGTCTGCAACCAGTTTGTCAATGGGTGTGAGGGGTGGGTCTAGTGGTGGCAGTCCTCTGCCTGTGGCACCCTGTGACTGGCATGCCCTGCTTACTTTCTTCTTCATCTGTGACCAGAGGTCCTATCACTTGTGCTTGATCATGGCGAGCATGCGGGCCACTGATTCCACGGCGTTGATCGCCGCCTGTAGGTCCAGCCATATGCGGGCCTTTGTCACCACAGGGGTTGACAGGGACCTTCTCCCGAACAGCATGTCATAGTCCTGCCTTATGTCTGTCAGCAGTATGGCCACCTGTGCACCAATAAAGTTCGTGTACTATGGCTGCCTACTGCTGCCGCCGGCTGGTGCGCCACTCTCTACAGTGGGTGTGGGCTGCAGTGGAGCGGGGGCCACCCGCTTCTCCAGGCCACGGTTCACTGGTGTCTTCCACTGATATTCCTCTTCCGCGCTGTGCATAGCGTGGGCGAATTGTGGTTTGGTCTCGCCATATATGGCGGGGACAAGGAGTGTTCCCTTGCCTCTGCACAGCCTCTGGCCTGCTCTTGTGCATAGCTGCGTGCCTCTTTTGACATTGCCCCTGCCTGTCAGAGGTGTTGCATGCTTCTTCATGCATGCTGCGTCTGCATGATGCTCTGCACGGCACGCAGCTGCGCACCCTCACGTATGTCGCGCACCCGCATATCGCGCTACCCTTCATGAATAGGCCCCCTTATGAATATTATTTCTTCCTATAATAATTTGCCTAAGCTGATTATGGGAAACTGGAACCTCATGCCAGATGATATTATAGTTAGATCAGGGGCTAATAGGAAAGGCCTTTCCCCCGGCGCAGAGAGCTATGTGGGATTTACTTGATTGTTGCGGCCTGGTAGATATTTGGAGGGTTCTCCACCCTGGAGATAAAGAATACACATTCTCCTCTGCCACCCATGATACTCACTCTTGGATTGATTGCATCTTACTCAGTTCCTCTTTTATTCAGTTCACCAGATATTACGAGATTTATAATAGAGTTATTTGCGACCATGCTTCAGTATCCCTTTCCGTAATGTTGTCCACTGTGTCAGATAGAGATAGACGATGGAAACTGAATAACCACCTATTAAAAGATGATTAGTGCCATTCTAAGATCAGGCAGGCCACAGTAGAGTATTTTGACATTAATACCTCAATAGCACAGTCTCCAGTTACCTGCTGGTGCACTTATAAGTGCGTAACTCGGGGAGAATTTATCCAGTTGGCCACCATTAGAAACAAATGAAGCAAAAAGCAGACTGCTACAGTCAGTTCCCCACATGGAGAGGGGTATTAACTTCACTTCTTCTGAGACAGACTGGATTTGTCTGAGCCAAGAAAGAGCTGAGTACGATCAGCTGAATAGAGAGCAAGTGGAGCATGTGGTTTTCCAAGCTCGGTTAAACTATGAGATGTTCGATGAGAAGGCAAGTAAGTTGTTAGCAATGCAAATCAAACAATTAGAAATGGCTCGCTTGGTTCGGATTATTCAATCTGCCTCCGACAATTCTGTGTTGACTGCTCCGAGGGAAGTTGTGGCAGAATTTAAAAATTACTCTGAGCAATTGTATAAGGGAGAGGAGGCTCACCTGAATTGGAGATTCTGACCTCGAATTATCATAAGCAGGCCTCCCTTCTGCAATTGGATCCTGTTCTATTCCGGACTTTGGCCACTCCAATTACAGTCCTTGAGGTAGAAAGGGCTGTCACCTCTCTTACCCCTGATAAATCTCTGGGTCCTGATAGCTTTTCCCCAAATTTTTACTTGGCATTTAAAAAGGAGCTTGCTCCACACCTTGTTGATTTTTATAACTGCTGTTACTGGACTGATTCTTTCCCCTCAGATTTTCTGGAAGCTTATATAACTCTTATTCCTAAACCGGGAAAGGATCATTCTGATGTCAGTAATTATAGACCAATCTCTCTCTCCTGAATGTGGATGTTAAGATACTCTCATATTTTGGTGAAGAGATTGGCAGCAATTTGGCAACCCCTGATTGGGAGGGAGCAGACTGGGTTTATGCAGGGCAGCTTAGTATCCAACCACTTGTGTAAGATTTTACATTTTCTCTCAGCATCCAGGGACTCAGACACCCCAGCAGTTCTGGTGTCTCTGGACACTGAGAAAGCCTTTGACCGTGTCTTTGTCCTTTCTGTAGCAAACGTTAGCGGCCTTTGTCATTCCCGAGGACTTTATTAAGTGGATCAGACTTTTATATTCTACCCCTATGGCACAAGTTTTTTGTAATGGAGTATTCTCTGACCTG
Source organism: Neoceratodus forsteri (assembly GCA_016271365.2). NCBI lineage: Eukaryota > Metazoa > Chordata > Ceratodontiformes > Ceratodontidae > Neoceratodus > Neoceratodus forsteri. The sequence goes on along the minus strand of CM057453.1, from coordinate 1,573,220,124 downwards.
TTCCCCCTACAAAGAGGTACAAGGCAGGGATACCCCTTGCCCCTGTACTTATTTAATCTATACCTTGAACCCCTGTCTCGACATACTATTTCTCACCAACGAATTTCCAGAATAACTATTGGTTCCTTTTTTTTAAAACTTGCCACGTATGCCGACGATATTTTATTATATTTGTCAAATCCCTCCACATCACTGCCCATTGCCCTACAAGTTCTTGCCAAATTTGGTTGGTTGTCTGGATACAAGCTCAATTATACTAAAACCATTGTTATGCCCCTTAACTCAAGAACTCATTGGAGTGATTTACCTTTGGACTTGCAACACTGTCGGTTACCTTCTGGGCTTACTTATCTTGGTATACACTTGGTGTTGGGTACCAAAGCCTTGCTTGATAGAAATCTAAATACTCTAGTGCGAATTGTTGCAGTAGACCTATCACACTGGCAATCTCTCCCTTTGTCCTTATGGGGCAGAATCTCTTTAATCTGTGTGAACGTTCTACCTTGACTACTTTACCGCCTTAACATTCTGGGAATTTCCCTTCCAAAAGTTGGTTTACATAATTTGCTGGACTATTCCTGCTTTTTTGTGGCAAGGCAAGAAGCCCCGTATAACGCTGTCTAAGCTATTTTTTGTGAGAGAGCATGGGGGGCTTTAGTTATTAAACTTTTATTGATATTATTTAATGTCCCAAGCTGGCAGATTCTTAATCTGGACACTCCCTACAATGCGTGTTGACCCAGGACAGCTTAGCCATATGTGGAAAGACATTGAATTGTACCTATGTCACCTACATGGTTTCTTCCCACCGGCCTTGCCTCATCTTCCATAGTCTAAGCTTCTCTGTTCTCTCTCTGATAGACCCCTATAGGGTGGTTAGTTTGAATCAGTATCCAGTTTTGCAGATTGATTGGCTGTGCTGCACTGAAGGACCCCATGCAACCCTTACGCCTTAACCCAAACACAAGCTAATAAATTTATACACATAGCTTTCCTTTTGCAAGCTGATTTACAGAACCTTTCTTGTTTACTGTGAGATGATACTTTTCCTTCATTTAATGAGTTTTGGCAGTTACATACCCTTCCCCAGACCTCTGCTTTTGTCTTTGCCCAGCTCATTCATTCTGTGCGTGATTTTCTGGGACCCCATCCCTGGTGTTTTGCAGATGGCATGACTTATAGTAATATGGCTTCCCTATCAACTAAATTGCATACTGTGCCTCTTCTGTATAGGACACTCAAGGAGATTCTAGGAAGCCGGGCGCAGATTGGTAGTGCTTATTGGGCAAAGGAATTCCCTGACAGTGCTGTACCTTCAGCATTGATATCATCCAGGCATTATGCTTATAAGTCTATAAAATTAGACAAATTACGTTTAATACAGTACAAAATTTTGCATAATGCATACTATACACCACGTCATTTGTTTGCTCTAGGGAATCTTCCTAGCCCCTTGTGTTAGAGATGCAGGGTGCAGGATAGTACCCTACAACATGTTCTGTGGGACTGCCCTTGCATCCAGCTTTTCTGATGCCAAATCCAATCTCGTTTAGACCCTCTCTTAGGTTTAGAGGAGGCTTTTTCACTTGAACATTTTCTTTTGGGCATAGGCAACAGGCACAAAACAATATCATATGATCCTCATCTCAGCAGTAGCTAAACTGGTCATTCTCCATTATTAGACTGATAACCATCCCCCTCTGTATAAGAAATGGTATGCGGAAATGCTTACCATCCTCAGAATGGAGAAATCCATAGCCAGCCTCTGACATAATATTTCTGGATATAGTCGTAAATGTGAGAGACTTGAAGTTCTTCTACAAATCTCTAAAACCTGATAGCATATCTCTGGACGAATGAGAAATTGGCTTTCTGGCCCTTAGCTCTCAGCTCGTTTTATCTTTGTATCTTTCTAACTTCCCATGGATTTTTGTATGAATTGATAAGACGTATTGATAGAGATTGTACTCTGGTTTAAGTTTCTGTAACTTCATGGCTGTATATCTTCTTTAGTTTTTCGGGATTGTATATTGTTATTTGTACAACCTGTCTCTTTGTTGTCGCTCTGAACTCAAAAATGCTTTGTGCTGTACTTGTACATATTTTTTGAAATAAAAGTATGCTAAGTTTGAAAATAAAAAAAACATAAAACCATAATCAATCACTGGGAGTAGAAAACTTTGCAACAAGAGCATCCTTGTGGTCGGAGTGAATAAAGAGTTTAATCCATATAAAGCTCCCAACCCTTGGTGGACTATCTTAACCACACAATTGATGTGTTGGTCATAGTTAAGGGAGTGATCCAGAGTAAAACCAAGATATTTGAATGTCTTGTCCTGTTCAATTTCTGTTTCCTTCAAAGTTCTTAACAGAAGAAGAGGTTCAGTCATCAAATTCTTTTTATGGTTATAAAAAAAACATAGATTTTTTTTTTCTCGCTCAAAGTACTTGGCATTCAACTGGAAACTGAGACAGTGTTAGCCAGAAAGGCTGAACTGGCCATCTTCAGGCTCCGATAGAAATACTGGGAAGGAGGGGAGAAGTGCAATAGGGTACTTGCCTATTGCCTTAAAAAACAACAGTGAGAGAGTCATGTTGCAGGCCTTCAAAACAAAGCTGGCCAAATTTGCTACAAAGACTCACAGATCAGTCAATTCATGTGAGAGTACTACAGCTCCAAACACATTCTTGACCCCCAGCTTCTGACAGCCTTTCTGCAGACTCTGCGGCACCCTAAACTCACTCTTGAACAAGTCAAGACTCTGGAGGCCCCTTTATCTGCCTCAAAAATTGAAGCCGCTCTTAAATCCCTTACCCCAAAGAAGGCCCCAGGAGGTGATGGATTCGCAATGGAATTCTTACACTTATCCCAGATGATTTCCCCCATTTTACAGAGGCTATATCTGGAAACCACCTCCACTGGTACCTTTCCCACCACCATGAGGATAGTGAACATAATGATCCTCCCAAAAAAAGTGAAGGACTCCACTGACCCAGCCGGTTACAGACCTATCTCCCTCATCACAGCAGACAACAAAATATTTGCAAAAGCCTTAGCTTTGAGACTAGAGAGTATGATGTCCAGCCTTATCCACCCCTCCCAGGTGGGTTTAATCAAAGGCAGGATCAGCTCAGACTATATGCGCATCTTGTTTAACCTAATGCATGTAACTAAAAATACCCCCTCACCTGCCACAGGCATTGCAGCTGACTGTGAAAAGGCCTTTGATTCTGTGGAGTGGGGGTACCTTTACGAGGTGCTCTGACACATGAGATTCAGACCTAATTTCTTCAGTAAGGTGCAAACCATTTTCTCTAACCCCCTAGCAATAGTCCTCACCAACTTCAACCTCTCACATCTTTTCTGCTTGGGTAAAGGGACCCAACAAGGATGCCCACTCTCCCCACTTTTATTTTTTATAGCGATCAAACCCAGGGCCCATCAGAGGATACAGGGGATCCAAGCCCCAAAGCAACAATATAAAAATGTTGCTGTATGCAGATGTCCTGCTGGTCCTAACTACTCAAGCCCCCAACTCTACATCCCTTCTCCTGGATCTCCTATCCATCTTTACAGCACTCTCTGGTATTTGGATAAATAGGGCAAAAACTGAAGTCCTACCCCTTAACCGCTAATGTACGGAAACTATAATCAACCCCTAGGACTAAGGTGTGCTAAAAGTGCCCTAACCTACTTGGGCATCAAAATCGTATTGCAAATGTCTAAAGTATGTGATATAAATTTCATGGCCCTCTTAACGGAGCTTAAAGCAGAATGTGACCAGTGGAAACCCCTGCATCTCTCCCTAGGCAGAAAAATTGAGGCTCTTAAAATGGTGACAACCCCTAAACGACTCCACTTACTAGCCCATTTGCCAATCAGAGTTCCTAATAAATGGTTTGTGCAGATTGACAAACTCATAGGAGGATTCCTATGGAAGGGGAAGACTCTTTGCTTCAGTTGGACTAAGCTTACGATGCATTGGAACAAAGGGGGTTGGGACTGCCATGGTTCAAACCATAAACCTGGGTGTTTAGAACTACTCAGGTGGTCAGATGGTTGAATCATTCAATGCAGGACCCCCCCAACCTGGTTTGACATAGAAGCATCTCAGTGCCTTGGAGGCTCTCCTGCAGCTTGCTTATGCTTGTCCCAGGCCAAAGCTCCCAGGTCATATCCCATCATAAGGCCACCACTCATTACATGGGAGAATATTCAGAAACTTCTGGCCATTCCCATAGCTCACCCAAACTACACTCCCCATTCCCATAGCTCACCCAAACTACACTCCCCTATGGGATAATCCTGACATAATAGTGGATAAGGCCTCTATCAAATGGAACCAGTGGGAAAACAAGGGAATCTGTGTGCTAGGAAATCTCCTTATGCCACTCTTTAATACAGTAAACTCCTTCCAAGGGCTTCAAGCAACATTTGGTCTAGACAGGTTGGATTTCTGGCACTACCTACAAATCAGAAGTGTGGTCCGCCACATCCTTCAGTGACTCAGAACTCAAGGAACCTCTTAGCCAACACACCCACTTCTGACCTGCACCTGACAACACCAAGGTAGAGCAGTTAATATATATCAATATCTAAGAAATCACCTACCAGATCACATGATCAAAGCCCAATCACAGTGGGCTAAAAGCCTTGGTAAGTGACCCGAGGATATAGACTGGGAGCTTTGCTGGCATTCAGCACACAAGGCGGTCAGATACCTCAAGGCACAATTAATTCAGAAGAAGATATTGCACCTTTGGTACCGCACACCAGATATACTGCACAAAGCACACCTTACCCCTAACAGCAACTATTGGGGTTCCCAATGGTGACTTACTTCATATTATCTGGGACTGCCTTGACATAAAACCTTTTTGGACAGATGTCATTAAAATGCTAAATAAGGTTTTGGCCCAACCAATCACCCCCTCTTCTGAATTACTCATTCTGGGGTCCTCGATGTAACTATACACTATACACATTCATCCCCCAGCTTTGAAATGGATATCAGCTGTCTCCATAGAAGCTAAATGCCTTGTACCACGAAGACGGCACACATCTGATGTTCCTAGCGTAACTGAGCTGCACAACAGCCTATCACTCCTAACCCGATTTGAGAAGCTCTCACATCTCAGTTCAAATACTATGGTAGATTACCAGACAAAGTGGTATCCATACATTCACTATTTGTTTGAAAGGAATCCTGATGTAGTCCCTCCCTCTGCCCTATACCGAATGGAAGTAGACTTACTTACCGGTCAAATAGATCATTTCTGGAAGGAGTCCTCCAGGGAAAGCCAATGCCAAGACTCCTCCGACTTGTGTGTTAACTTCCACATGCAGGAAGATATGCTCCACTAACCAGACTCCAGTGAAAATAATATTTCGTATGCATAATATAGTCATACTGTATGCTCAGTTTTCTTGTTTGAAGGTTATGTTCTTGTTTCCCTTTCCTTCATGTCCCATGTTATTACTCCCCACACATTCTTTGAAACAAATACAGGAATTTGCATGGAGGCTGCAATTTTCTCATACCAGACCAAGACAAAGACTTACCAAGGATAATTTCTAACTTGCTCTTTGAGAACTACTTATTACATACTCCCAGGACTCTCAGAACATTTTCAGTGATGCTTATGAGACATTACCTGGTCTGTGTCAATCTCTTTGTATGCCAATATTCCAGCTCACTGTATACTATCACAAAACCTGTATATTATTGTTAGAACCTTTTGCCTCCTGAATGTATCCAATGTGTTCCTTTTCTTATACTCTTAATAAAAAGATTAACTGCAAAAAAAGGAAGTAAATCAGGTTAATTTGGCATGATTTTCCTCCCGCAAATCTACGCTGCTTCTCATCCTGGAGACTGTTTTCCACCATGTACCTTACTGACCACTCCTTGAGTATGGTCTCCATGAGCCTGCATACAATTGAGGTCAGACTGACCACCCTGTAGTTCCCTGGGACCACTCTTGTGGAGAGGCACCAGATATATCGTGTCCTGCATCACCAGGCCCAACTCCAGGGAGCTATTGAAGAGGCCCACCAGTGGCCCTGCAAGCTCCTCTGCCAGGTCCCTTAGCACCCTTGAATGTATGCCGTCTGGTCCTGGGGACTTGTCTACCTTTAATGCTAGTAGCCCTTCCCTCACTCTATCCTCTTCTGTCTCCTCGTCTGTGCTCCCTTCATCCCCCTGATAGCAATAGTCCTTCTTTTTCCTCTAGTGAAGACTGAGCAGAAGTAATCATTTAATACTTTCACCTTGCACCTATCTTCCTCCACCCAGTCTTCCCCTTTCCTAAGCCTAATCTATCCCTTCCTTCCTGTCCTGTTTCTCGCCTATGTAACGACAGAAGGCCTTCTTCCCCCCTCTTAATCCTTTCAGCTATTTGGCGTTCTTTTTTAGCTTTAGTCTGCTGCACTACGCTGCATGCCACTTTGGCCAACTTCAGGTATTTCTCCTTATCCACCTCACTCGTGGTCCTCTTGTATCTTCTGTAGGCTGACCTCTTGTCCCTCACCACCTGGGCAACCTCAGGATTGAACCAGATGGGCAAACTTGCCCCTGATTACTTCCTCCTGAGCCTAACACACTTTGCTGTGGCAGTCAGTACTGCTTCCTTGATCATGGCCCATTTATGGTCCACCCCCATGTCCACTCTGACACCCCCAGGTGCTTCCTTAGCACTTCTCCCATTTTCCTGAAGTCTGCCCTCCTGAAGCCCAGGATTATGGTCTTATTGAGGATGTTTTTCCCTGCCTGTATCCAATCTGAACCACACTGTGCTGTGGTCACTACTTCTCAGGAGTTCTTGGCTGCTATTTCTTGTACGTGCTCTCCATTAGTGAGCACCAGGCTAAGGATCACCCCCTCCCTGGTGGGCTCAGTGACATCCTGAATCAGAAACCCACTCTGTATCACATCCAGGATTACCTAACTCCTGGCACAGGATGTGTCTGGTATACCCCGATCCACCTTGGGCAGATTAAAGTCCCCCACCGCTTCCACCTCCCCCTTTCTTGCAGCTTCTAGCAACTGTGAATTCAGCTCCCTGTCTCTTTTCTCCTTCTAGTTGGGTGATCTGTAGACCACCCCCAACCTTAACTTTCTCCCTCTATTGGTCTTGAGCTGAATCCATAGTGTTTCCACAAATTCCACTCCCTGTTTTCTGTCTCATCTCTCATGCATGTTATCCACTCCTTGATATAAGCCACCACCCCCATTTGCATATCCCACTGTCTCTACTGTATAACTTGTAACCCAGGATGGAGAGGTCTCAGTCATGGTGTGGTGTGGCCCAGGTGTAGGTAATTGCTGCTATGTCCACTTTCCCCTCTGCTAGAAGTGCCTGCATGTCTGCCATCTTGTTACCGACACTACAAGCATTGAGTGATACCACCTTCCATCTTGACTCAGTGCTCCCTTGCTTTCCTTCTGTGCTTTTCCTTACCTGCCCTCCTCCCATCCTTACCCCCTCAACCCTTGTACCTACATAATCCCCATTCCCTCTACACTCACCCACCCTGTTACTACTGCTGGTGTGGGCTGGAGGTCTGTTGACTTCCCCATTCCTGAGTCTCTGGACCTGCTGGCCCACTTCCCCCTAAGCAGTTTAAACTTAACTTATTGGCTACATATTCCCCCAGTTTGTCTTTCAGTACTTTACAGCTTTCTCTACTAAGGTGTAGTCTATCTGCTGAGTACAGCGTCTTCTCCGACCATGTACACCCCATCCCTTGATACATTCGAACATTTCCTCCCTGCACCAGCTACTCAGCCATTCATTAAATTCCTCTATCCTCCTTTTCCTGATTGTGCTAGCTCTGGGGACTAGTAATACTTCTGAAAAGGCCAAAGTGCTCACTACCTCTTTGCAGAACCTTGCTTACTCCCTAAACCTACCCTGCACCACCTCCACTTCTTCTCCTGCCAAGGCATTAGTTCCCAAGTGGATGACTAAGTTAGGTTTTGCACAAGCCTCCCTTAAAGCTTCCCTGTTTTGGGGTCCCGCTTTCCCTGCTGTCATCCCAGGCATACAGACCACCATCTTTTTTGCATATAGGTTGCCCTTGCTACTCCAGTGGATACCCTTAATTATGGAGTCGCCAATGATTACCACCCTGCTGTCACCTGCTAGTGTGCTTCCCATCTTCCTATCCTCTAGTAGAACACCAGCCGCCTCCCCAATGATTTGCACCCTCTGTGCTCTGGCTAACTTCCTGCTGCCTCCACCAATATTCCCCTCATCCGATTCACCAACCCCCCTTAATTCCCCTCTTCCCTTGCTACCCATGCTTGCTGCATCTTTTCCCTCTCTTATTTTTGTCCTAATTTCCCCCTCTCCCCTATCCTTTACTCCCCCTGACCACATCCTTCATCTTGCCTCCCCAGCCTACTCATGGATCCATGACACCAGTTCAACAAAAATGTTGTCGACCAACGTTACAGAAACAGATTTATGTCGACCGGAAGTTGCAGTTGGCATAAATCAGATCAGGTAAACTGTCTTTTGGGGGCTTTGCTTTAAACCCCCCATGGGGCTCTGCACCCTGCACCACCTGTACTTTAGGATTATCAACTCCGGGTTGGAGTTGATTTGGGGTGGGGTGCAATACCTGGTTAAAGCAGTGCTGAGGTCCCGCTGGTACATTACAGCGGCAACAGCGAATTGCCACTGTAATGTTGTTCACTGTGCAGTTGTCACTGTTAGAACAGGCATACCCCTACTCACCTCTCTCCCCTCTTTACCTTCAGCCTTTGACTCTGAGTCAGCTCAACCTTCCACCCCACCACTTGAGTCCCCCTCCCCTAAATTGGTCAGTGTTGTATACCTGTTCAATAAAGGCATCCCAACATCATTTCCCACCCCTTATACCTCCTTTCCCAGTCTCTTTTCTTCCCTCTTCTGCTATTCCTCTTAACCTCCCACCAGTTCCCCTTACCACCTGCCATGTCTCCACATCGATCCCCCAGGGTCTTTGAGGAGGAGATCTCCCAGGACATCATGGTATGCCTCCCTGCTCCCACCCCTTGCCTGCTGTTCCCCTTCCCCAGGGCTGCCCCTACCTGCTTCTTCTTCTGTCGCTCCATTTCCCCATCTCCCCACCCCACCCTCTCCAGCTCCCATCTGAGCATTCTTACCTCTGCTCTGAGCTTTTCCAGGCTCTTGCACACGGGAAAGCCTTTTAGTTTCCACACTGTACCCAGGAAGACTTCAGCCCAGGGGAGAGTGGTGAGTAGGTGTATGCCTATTCTAACATGCTCATGGCTAAAGGCAGATTTGAAGACCGCCCTGTTTAATACAGACTTGCTATGGAAAAAAGCTAGGAGAGCTAAGCTTCTGGCAGACTGGACTTCATTCAGGAGGGCTAGGAATTATTGTACTAAGATAGTCAGAGAAGTTAAGGTAAACCATTTCCGTGCAGAACTTGAGTCTTCCTCTAAGTGATCCATCAAATTCTGGAAAACCCTGAAGGATATCGAAGGTCATGCATCCTCAAACTCCTTACCTGCAAAAATCACTAATGGTGACACTACCATCACAGATAAGCCAACAATCCTTGACCATCTCAATAACTACTTCGCTACTGCAGGGTTAGCCTTCAGTACCTCCCCTGCCAGTAACCTCCACTCACAACTTGGTGTACAGGACTCAGCAGCTCCGATTATTGGCACTGCATTTTCCTTTCAGCCTGCATCTCTGAAAGAAGTTGAAGAATTACTGTTACACCTGGATACCAGGAAGAGTGCTGGAGCAGACGTCATAGATCCATATTTCCTAAAACTTAGTCACCACATCCTGGCTGTGCCAATTATGCATCTCTTCAACCTATTTCTCTTGCAGGGTGACCTTCCACCCATATGAAAAACCATGCACGTGATCCCACTGTTCAAATCTGGAGACCATAGTGATCTCAATAACTATAGACCAATCTCCTTACTCCCTATCCTATCTACAGTGTTGGAGAAAATAGTGAGTGCACAGCTCAGGAACTACCTAGAATCTGAAAATCTGCTAAACCTATTATAGTCAGAGTCTAGGCCATGCCATAGCACAATTTCAACCCTAGCAAAGGTGACTAATGACTGGCAGGGTGCCCTGGATACCAAGAATTTCATGTGCGCAGTATTTCTGGACATAAACAAGGCGTTCAACACTGTCGACCACGATTTGCTCCTAGTATCCCTCCATAGAAACATAGATTTCGACAGCAGATAAGGACCGCTTGGCCCACTTAGTCTGCTCATTTCCCTTCCTACAGGACAAGCTGCAGATCCTATTTAACCAACAGCCTATTTCTTCCTACCCCCCTCAAAAAATTGCCTTATGTCTGTCCCGTGCATTCTTGAATTCTCCCACAGTTTTAGACTTCACAACCTCCTCAGGAAGGCTGTTTAATGTGTCCACCACCTCTCTGTGAAAAATACTTCTTCACATTGCCCTGAGCCGCCCTCTCTATCTTCAAATTGTGTCCCCTTGTTCTTGCACATCTTTTTCTGAAAGATGCTACCCTCTTGGACTTTGTTGATTCACTGAGGTACTTAAAAGTTTCTATCATGTCCCCTCTCCTCTTTTCTCAAGGGTATGCATATTAAGCTCCTTTAGTCTCTCCTCGTATGGCTTCTCTTGCAGACCCTGCACCATTTTAGTTGCCGGCCTCTGGACTGCCTCCATCCTGTCTATGTCCTTGCAGAGATGGGGTCTCCAGAACTGGACTCAGTACTCCAGATGGGATCTCACCAACTGTCTGTACAGAGGGATAACAACTTCCTGTTTTCTGCTGGTGATGCCTCTCCCTATACATCCCAGTATCCCCCAGCCCTCCCTACTGCCTTCTCACATTGATTACCCCCAGGTTCCTTTCCATTTTTGTTGTTATTACCTCTACCCCCATTGTGTAATCTTCCCCTGGGTTTTTGTTTCCCAGGTGCATGATTTTGCACTCCTTTGCATTGAATCCAAGCTGCTATACTTCTGACCATTCCTCCAACCTTGCCAAGTCCCTTCTCATCCTTTCCACACCTCCTTGTGTATCAACCCTGTTGCAGATCTTTGTGTCATCTGCAAAGAAGCATACTTTTCCTTCCAGTCCCTCTGCAATGTCACTTATAAAGACATTAAAAAGGACTGGACCCAGTACTGAACTCTGCGGTACCCCGCTAGTAACCCCTCTTTCTTCGGGTTGGACTCCATTTACAATTACCTTCTGTGTCCTGTTATCTAGCCAGTGTTTTACCCAGGCTACCACCCTGGAACCCACTCCAGTCTGGTTAATTTGACTATTAATCTTTTGTGTGGGACTGTGTCAAATGCCTTGCTAAAGTCTTGGTAGGCCATGTCCACATCCCCTCCCTGGTCTACTACGTTGGTCACCCAATCAAAGAAATCAATTAGATTCATCTGACATGACCTTCCGCTGTGAACCCATGCTGCCTTGGGTCCTGTGCCCCACTGACCTCTAGGTACTCAACAATTCTTTCCTTCAGAAGTGATTCCATCACTTTCCCTACCACAGAGGTCAAACTGACAGGTCTGTAGTTTCCTGCCTCTGTCTTGCTCCCACTTTTGTGAAGGGGAATCACATCCACCGTCCTCCAGTCCTTGAGTACCACACCATCCTCCCATGATTTGTTAAAAAGGGTAGTCAGTGGTGTCACTAGTTCTCTCCTTAATTCTTTTAGATTTCTGGGGTGAATTCCATCAGGCCCCATTGCTTTGTCCACCTTCAATTTTAGGAGTTCTTTCAGAACCCTTTCTTCTGTGAAAGGACTGGGATTGACCCCCCTATCTGGAGTGCTTCTGTTAACTGGATTAGGCACTTCCCCCTGCTCCACTTTTGTGAATACTCAGCAGAAGTATTCATTCAGTTTCCTTACTTTTTCACTGTCCCTTTCTGCCCACCCACCGTCCATTCTATTCAGCCTCACTGTCCCTCCCTTTGTCTTTCTACGCTCCCTGATATACCTATAAAAGGTCTTATCTCCCTTCTTAACCAAGTTGGCTATCTTTTCCTCAGTTTTGGCCTTTGCTATTCTGACTACCGTCCCTGCTTCCTTGTGCCTTAACTGGTACATTTCTCTATCCTGCTCCTTCTGTGCTTCCTTATACTTCCTAAATGCTATCTTTTTGTCTCTAACCTTCACCACCACCTCTTTTGAGAACCATAGTGGCTTTTTCTTTCATTTTGATTTGTTTATTTGCTTCACACAAAGGCTTGTTTCCTCTGTGATGGCAGTTTTGATGTTTCCCCATTGTTGCTACACCCCTCCTTCTAGCCTGTTTGCTAGTGCTTTTCTAAGGCACTCTCCCATCTTGCCAAAGTCAGCCCTCTTAAAGTCCAGAACCCTCACTTTCGTATGGCTTGACTCTGTAGCTGAGTTTATCGTGAACCACACTGTTTGGTGGTCACTTGTTCCCAGATGGCTACCCACTTTTTAGATCTGAGATCCTCTCACTGTCCCCATTTGAGAGTATGAGGTCTAAGATTGCTCCCTCACGAGTGGGTTCCAAAACTAGCTGTCTCAGGCATGCCACCTGAAGGGCATCGAGAATGGCCCTGCTTTTGGATGTGGCTGCAGCAAAGGTGCTCCAGTTGACATCTGGCATATTAAGGTCCCCCATCAACAGTATATCCCCTTTCTCTGCCATCTAAGGATGCCTTCTATCATACTCTTGTCCATTCCCTCCTCCGACATGGGGATCTGTATACAACCCCTGTGTGGATTGTGGTGCCATTTCCAGTCTCTAAGGTGACTCACAGTGCCTCCTCTCCTCCCTGTTTAGTCTTTTGTTCAGTTGCATTTATCCCTTCCCTTGTATAGAGAGCTACTCTGCCCCCTCTTCTCCCCCTCCCTGTCTCTCCTGTAGGTTGTGTACCCTGGTATGTTAACATCCCAGTCATGGTTCTCTGTGTACCATGTTTCTGTGACTGCTATGATATCCAGGCATCCCTCTTCCATCAAGGCCACCAGTTCAGGGAGCTTGTTGGTACTCATTACCCTCCATTTCTTGATGGCCTTACCCCTTTTTTCCCCATCCCTGTCCTTATTACGTTTGTCATTTTCTCCATTTACCCCTGCCCTTCTCCCTATCGACATCTCTATCTTGGTGTTTACCTCACTTAGTACCCTGATTTTATTAGGGGGGGCTAGGATTTCCCTGTTCCTCTCCAGTGCCTCCCCCCTTGGCTAGTTTCAGTTCTTGCCAATGAAGCATTTAAACCTATCACCTAGGATCCTGGTTCCCCTCCTGGACAGATGCAGACCATCACGCCAGTATAGGCCTGCATCCCTCTAGGTGGACCCCCCAGTCCCCAACGAAGCCAAATCCCTGAGCTCTGCACCAGTTTTTCAACCACTGATTGAATCCTATGGTATGGAGCACCCTAGCCTCACCCATGCCATAGACAGGCAGCACCTTCGAGAAGGTTACCGTGCATGCTACTTGTCTAAGGCCCCTCTCCAACTCCACAAATGCATCCTGCACTGCTCTGATCCCTTTCTTAGCCAGGTCATAATATTGGCTTAGACTCCTATCCCTGAGATGGTTCTCAAACTGCCACACAGGTTGTCAGCAGCAGGTAAAAGCAGATGGGGAATTCTCACCGCTGAAACCCTTGTTGAGGGGCATGCCAAAAGGTTCCATACTGGGTCCACTGCTCTTCACAATTTACATTAATGGTATTGACATAGGAATCAAATCTGCCAACATTCATCTCTTTGCTGATGATACAGTACTTTACGTTGGCAGACCTACACCTGAAGCAGCATTTACGGATTTACAACAGGAATTTAATCAGTTGCAACTACAACTACTGAACCAGAAACTTCTTTTGAATGCAAAAAAAAAAACAAAGGCAATGCTTTTTTCACCCTTTATTAATGCAACTAATCCTGCTACTCAAGGAGGCATACCCCAGATTACCATACTTCTAGGTGAACCACTAGACTTAATAACCAAGTTCACATACCTGGGGGTTTGGATCGACCACAGACTTTCCTTCCTTGATCACATTGAGGAACTGATAAAAAAGCTCAGGCAGAGGCTTGGCCTCTTTTACGGGATCAAACATCTGCTTACCCAGGATGCCAAGAGGAGACTGGCCCAAACCACATTTCTTTCATTACTAGACTATGCCGACTTCCTTTACTGCCAACGCCTTACCTCTGTGCTAGCCAAACTCGATACACTCTACCATAGAGCCATTAGGTTCATCTCTGGTGCACAGTACTCCACCCATCACTGCTCTCTATACATTGTAGCATGATGGCCATCCCTCGTTTATAGAAGACAGAGAAATACCACTCTCTGGACATACAGAGCTATCACTAGGAAGCTGCCTCAATACATATTATAGTCCAAAACACTCCTCAGACGTGTGCACAAATAAACCTTGGTGCAGAGTATGGGGTTGCTAGCCCCTACCAACAGCGAACAGAAATCCAAACGCACTCTGCACTCGAGTGCCAGTAAAGTTCCAAACAGACACCAACCTTCTTTTCCTTTTCCACAATACTGTGAACTTTTATTATATGGTGTCTGGATTCACAAATGACACTTTCTGCTCCATAAAATTCAGATTACAGCCAATATAGGTGCATCCAACATGAACACTGAATCCCAGCGCTTCGACCACGAGTGTGGTCTTCCTCAGGGGATGAATAATGTTATGAGGTATTTCCTTTTATAGCCAATCTGTCATAGAATTAACTACCCCATTGGTTAATTGGCAGAACTACCCTCAGAATTTTTTAAAGTGGCTCTGGTGGGATCAGAACCTTAAATTTCAAAATTCATTTTTAGTGAATTTTAAAGTTTTTTAACCTTCTTTGACATTCAGTCACCCTTTCTTTAATTAAATATCAGGTCCAAAAAACAATTTAAGCCATTTTTCCACAATATCTAACTCTATGCAAATCCTCAAATTTGTTAAGTGGTTCTGGGGGGATCTGAACCTTAAGTTCCAAAATTCAAGAGGAGGAAGGGCTCACCTCTGAAATGTTTGATGTTTTGTTTCTAATGATTGTTTTTTTACATCAAGGGCCTTCCTCAACCTCTTAATAAAAGAAGAGGATGTCTGCATGTTACTGAAAATGATTATGTTCTGTATTAAATATATTTTTCTGTTTCAAACTTGAAAGGTGGAGCTTTAAAGAGTCACATGTTGTCTTTCAGATATAAAAAAGCTCCATCTAGTAACTCAGGTCAGATTCGTTGTGGGATCAGCCTGCTTCTGATCTAAGGGAGAAATCTGCATCATACCTACAGACTATGTTACTCTCTGTTCCAGGGCGGCTGTAGCTGTTATTCCCTGAGGAACTTTACGAGATTATTCTTTTTGTACATTTTTGTTTGATGGCTCGTTTAAGTTCGCTGTAATTGTTTGCTGAATTATTTTTGATTTTTGCAATAAATATTTGGCTTGGCAGCTAAAAAGCCTTGCCACCTCTACAGATTTGCATCTGTGTCCATCTTTACACCCACTAACTATGACACTGGTGTGAGAAGTGGAATGTACTGGTGACACTGGTATCTTCCAGTTGGTGGACCTGGATGCAGGTGGAGACAGCAGACACCACCAGTTTGAAGCCCAGAGGTGTCCTCACCCAAACAAATGGCTGGCAAGTATGGAGAAACCCCATTGCCAGGATTAGGGCCAGAAGTTTGTAGAAAGACAGCGAAGGAGGAGAAGGAGGAAGAGCTGGAGGAGGAGAGTGAGGGCACAACAGCCGCAGAACCATTGGCTGATGACCCACCTGAGGATGTGAGTAGTCTGCTGCACTGGCTGTGCATGAAACAGCTGGCACTTGATAAACAAAGATGGACCTTCGGAGGGCTGTCTGACGGCAGATAAGGACTGCTTGGCTCACCTAGTCTGCCCATTTCCCTACCTACAGGATAAGCTGCAGATCCTAGTTAACCAACAGCCTATTTCTTCTTACCCCCCCCACAAGAATTGCCTTATGTCTGTCCCATGTATTCTTGAATTCTCCCACAGTTTTAGACCCCCGGACCTCCTCAGGAAGGCTGTTCCATGCGTTCACCATGCGTCTCTGTGAAAAAATACTTCCTCACATTGTTTTACCTTCAGACGTACAAGTATGGGTGAAGGAACACCGACCGGACACTGCTGAAAGGTGATCACCTTGGCTGAAGATTATTTGACAGCCCGTCCTAATTGCTAGCGTGAACACTCAGGAACTGGCCCCGCTTCCCCATGGTAAGACCTTTATCTTCCTCTTCTCCATCTTCAGAGGGTATCGGGGGTGCCAAGACATTTAACGCCACTAGACCACATAACCCTAATATAATCTGCAGGGAGTGCCAAGAGAAGGGACATATTGCTTGGTATTGTCCCAAAAGGAAGATTTCAGCAGCACAATTAGCCTTGGCGAACTGGGAACATTACATGGTGCCTGTAAAAATAGGGGACCGGGAGGTCTCAGGACTGGTCGACTTGGGGAGCAGGCAGGCCCTTGTTCGAACTGATTTGATGCAGCAGGGACATGAGAGAGGGGCAGGTACTAAACTTGAGCTACAGATACAAGGCAGAACTCACAGTATGACTATGGGTTTAGTGCCTCATTTGCCTGTCCCTTGCATCATCAGATATGACCATCCTGAGTTCCCTAGCTTAATTACATCTGGTGATGGAGTGTGCGCTGTTACCACTTGCACACAGACCAAGCAAGAACAGCAATGGGCTCAGTTGTTCTCCTTTGAGGAAGAGGTGTTTGGGATGCCTGGGAAAACACCAAAATCCAAACAAACCAAATGAACAGAGAAGAAACACTGGATCATAAAGCATGTTAATACCAAACCTGTAGATTTTAAATGTAAAGATGAGAAATGTGATGATTTTGTCTCTGTGATAAAAGAAAGCTGTTTTGGTGCAGAACAGAAAAATGATTTAACCCTGAAGCTTTTTTCCAGATGGTGAGAAAAGGGGATGAGGGTGGGTTGCAATGTCTTATAAAGGATGGATTGCTATAAAGGAGGTGTAAGCACCCTGCAACAGGGGAATTATTTTTTTGGTCATTATTTTTCTGCACCTACCAGAACGGGGCATCCTTCAGGCTAGCTCGCCTGGCATCAGCTTCTACCACCCACCTGAACCAATCCACTGACAGGACATCAGGTTCAGGATCCCCACCTCTCCCGGCCCCAGAGGAGAAGGCCAGGGATCCCCAGGGTAGAGTCGGCATCACGGCCGGTGTTGGGCGTGTGTAGCGTCCACCCCTGGAGGTTCACTGTCATCTCACCTGACTGGCAGTGGATTTTTTCCTTGCATGTCTGGTTTTCCCTAGGAGAGCGACCAGCAGTGACGCCTGCGTATGGCTTCCCTGCTGGTGTCTGCCGCGCTCTTCCCCTCATGTTGGCTGGTGTGCCTGTGATACCCCTGATCTCCATCAGGGGTCGCCAGGACACCAAGCAGTCCTGGATCCCTCCCCAGGGAGAGGAGAGCAGTCCTCCAGATGCTCCATCCTCTCCCTCCCCTGCTGAACCACAGCCACCTGAGTCCTTCCCCAAACCCAGGTCACTGTCATGGCGTGAGGTGTGGCATCCAGCACCTCAACCCTCAGCGCCACTGGGCCGGCTTGCAACAGGTGAATTGATAGATCAGTTGTTGGTACCTGTCAAATATAGAGACAAACTATTACATTTAGCCCATGACATCCCCTTGGCTGGACATTTGGGCAAGGACCGTACCTTACAAAGGTTATTGGTGCATTTCTACTGGGCAGGAATACATGCCCAGGTAGCCGACTTCTGCCGTAGTTGCTGGGAGTGTCAGAAGATGGTTATCACCAGAAAAGATACGGTCCCCCTCCAACCACTGCCCCTTATTACAACCCCTGTAAGCAGGATAGCTATGGACATAGTGGGACCCCCTAATCAACAGCAAGAAGGGAAACAGATTTATACTTATAGTCTGTGATTACTGTACCAAATACCCTGAGGCTGTCCCCCTCAGAACAGTTACTGCTAAGAAAATCACAGATAAACTGCTTAAACTGTTCAGTTGAGTGGAGATACCAAGGGAGAGACTCACAGATCGGGTGAGTAACTTCTGCTCTAGAATGCTCACACAACTATACGCTACCCTAGGGGTTGAGGCAATTCATACTACTCCCTATCACTCCCAAACTGATGGGCTGGTTGAAAGGTTCAACCAGACTTTAAAGAAAATGCTTAGAATGTTTGTGGAGGATGAAGGGAAATCATGGGATGTTTACCTTCCCCTGTTGCTCTTTGCCTATAGAGAGGTTCCTCAGGTGTCAACTGGGTTTTCGCCATTTGAGCTGCTCTGTGGTGAAAAACCAAAGAGGACCTATGGATGTAGTTTGGGAGGAATGGGAAGAAGGTAAAGGGGAACAAGCCACAGACATCCTTGACTATATGATAGCCTTACGACAACGGCTGATAAAATACACACAGCTATCCCATCAAAGAACTTGGATAAGCAAAGTAGTCAAAAAGGGTATTACGATTTGTGGGTAGGGACTAAAACATTTCAGAGCGGCAATAGGGTCTTGTTACTGCCTTCAGCAGCAGATAAACTGCTAATGAAATGGCAGGGTCCCTATACCGTCCTGAGACAGATAGGTCCCGTGACCTATGAAATTGAACTACCCGATAGGCGGCATAAAAGGGGTATCTATCATGCCAACCTGCTAAAGAAATGGGTTGAGGGACCACTTCCCAGTTGTCTTATTTATCCAGCAAAAGAAGACAGTGAACTTGAAGTAGCCTATAATCGGTTAGAGAAGCCAGGGGAAATGTGTGACCTCACTATCAATCCTGAGTTAACTGTGGAACAGAAAGCTGAGTTAGAAAAACTGTTGCTGGGATACTACCAAACATTTACCACTACCCCAGGGATGGTACAGGGTATAAAAGATCACATAGAAGTAACCACCAGTAATCCTATCAGGCAAAAGCCCTATCATTTGCCAGAGAAGGTTAGAGGGGAAGTTATTAAGGAAGTACGAAAGATGCAGAATCTGGCAGTCGTACAGCCATCAAATAGTGCATGGGCATTCCCGATTGTGGTGGTAGATAAAAGGGAGGTGACATATGCCTCTGTTTAGATTTTCGGTGACTCAATGCTGTTTCAAAGTTTGACGCCTATCCGATGCCAAGGATAGACAATTTTAGCGACAGACTGAGTAACGCCAAATACATCTCTACTTTCGATCTTATGAAGGGATATTAGCAGATCCCTTTGGATGCCGCCTCAAAGGAGAAGACAGCCTTCAGTACCCCTATTGGCCTTTACCACTTTATCACCATGCCCTTTGGGTTACACGGTGCCCCGCCACGTTCCAACGTTTTGTGGACCAGACATTGAAACATCACGTCTCCTATTACACTGCATATCTTGATGACATGGTAGTATTTAGCCCCACATGGGAAGAGCATATGAAACATCTGACTGCTGTCCTGGACACCTTGTCTAAAGCAGGTCTTACATTCAGCCCCAATAAATGTTCCATCGCCATGCAGGAGACAAAGTATTTGGGCTTCATAACAGGGAATGGTCACATCAAGCCAGAAATTGATAAAGTGGATGCAGTAGCTAAATGCCCCCAACCTATAACCAAAAAGCATGTCTGTTCCTTTTTGGGACTGGTGGGGTATTACCTGAGGTTTGTGCCCAACTTTGCCACAATAGCCACCCCTCTCATAAACCTTACAAAGAAACATCAATCTAATAAAATTAAATGGTCCCCTGAATGTGAAAAGGCCTGTTGTACCATAAAGGCCTACCTCTGTGCAGCCCCTGTACTATGAAGTCCAGACTTCTCGCTGTCTTACTTGTTACAGACGGATGCTTCAGACTCCAGCCTAGGGACTGTCTTGTCGCAGGTAATAGAGGGAGAAGAGCATCCTATCATCTACTTGAGCCACAAGTTACATGAACAGGAGACACGGTACTCAGCAATAGAAAAGGAGTGTCTTGCGGTGAAGTGGACCACAGAAGCTCTTAAATTTTACCTATGGGGTCTGAATTTGAGGTCATTACTGATCACAACCCCCTATGCTGGCTACATGTGATGAAGGATAGGAACCCTAGAATAATGCGGTGGTACCTAGCGCTACAGCCTTATAAATTCATGGTACACTAGTGACCTGGTACTTTTATAAAATGCTGATTTTGTGTCACGTTATGGAGTACACCTAAATGTATATGTACAGTCAGACCTCGGGGAAATAGTAATTGGAAAGGTTAGAAATCTTTCTACATATTAAAGTTGTTTAGGATCCACAAGGTGGAGCTTTGGGAGTGGGCGGGCTAAAGCTCCATCTCTCCCTCCGATGAGAGAGAGAGAGAGAGAGAGAGAGATCTGACGAAAGTGCAGAGTATTTCTGTTGTTATTGACTAGGAAACTAGTGGTTATAGATGGAAATTAGGATCCTCTTAAGCGGGGAGGAGTGTGAAAGAGTGTTATTATGTCTGTTTGCTTGTCATTACCAGTCTACTGCAGTAGCACCTATTGTTCTTTTCTCTGTGACCTTTTTTTTCCCTCCAGGCAGGCCACCTGGACAAGCTCCCTGTCTTTTCTTTCTTTTTCTGAGGCAAACAGGAATAATGTGCTCCACTGCTCCCCTTTATGTATTTTATATGTCATTTCTTGGAAATGTGTGTCCCCTGTAGGTATGTCCATAATGAGGGGTCTAAAAATGGAGTACAGAAATAGTACTGTTGTAAGGAGATAGAGCTGCTGCGTCATGGTTGAAGTGTGCTATTAAAAGAATTCTGAAATGGTGGTTGCCATTATCTTTCCTGGCAGCAGAACGCTCTGTTTGCGAGTGTAAAGACAGCTGCACTTGGCATGCCAGGAAATCCTTTCGCAGTATCGAGGAGTGCGAGAGAGGAGTCAGGGGAACCTCTGTTATATTTTTTAATTCCTAATATTGTCTGTTTCATTGCATATAGCTGAGCAAGGAAGGTATGAAGCCAGAGTAATTACGAAGGATGTTCTTAAAGGAACCTTGCCTCCCCTGAAGCCATTGAGGCTGTATTAAAACCAAACCAGCTGAAATATTAATTTATTTACTTGGCAATAAAAGAAATAAAGGACAAAATAAGTGCCTTCAGGAAAAAGCAGTCTCGATAGCACAGCTTCTGTGTAGAGGTACTTTATTTATTGTTTCTGCCTTGCTGTGCTATGTGATGGCTTTTCTATTTTTGGGCCTAAGAGAAAAGGTCCCAAGGAGAGTTTCTTCTGAACTTTTAAACACAGTTTGCACAATTCTGAAATTTGTATTCAATTGCAGATTGTTGCCTACCATTTACTAGCTAGCATAAATGTAAAGACAGCTTCTTTTTGGGAGAGAAAGGAAGCTTACCTGAAAGTTGTTTCTCAGCATAATCCCATGCTGCACCTTGTTGTTTCCTGCTGCTCCAACTGTGTTCTTAGGCTGCAGCCGGCCCTCTGTGCACCATAGTTATGCAATGCACAAGAGGAGGGAGGTGCTCACCTCTGAAATGTTTGATGTTTTGTTTCTAATGATTGTTTTTTTACATCAAGGGCCTTCCTCAAACTCTTAAAAAAAAGAATGTCTGCATGTTACTGAAAATGATTATGTTCTATGTTAAAGATATTTTTCTGTTGCAACCTTGAAAGGTGGAACTTTAGAGAGTCACATGTTGTCTTTCAGATATAAAAAAGCTCCATCTAGTAACTCAGGTCAGATTCGTTATGGGATCAGCCTGCTTCTGATCCAAGGGAGAAGTCTGCACCATACCTACAGACTATGTTACTCTCTGTTCCAGGGCGGCTGTAGCTGTTATTGCCTGAGGAACTTAACAAGATTATTCTTTTTGTACATTTTTGTTTGATGTCTCGTTTAAGTTCGCTGTAATTGTTTGCTGAATTATTGTTGATTTTTGCAATAAACATTTGGCTTGGCAGCTAAAAAGCCTTGCCACCTCTACAGATTTGCATCTGTGTCCATCTTTACATCCACTAGCTACGACACTACTCCAACTCTGGAACAAATTGCAAAAAACCTTAAAATTGGTCCACCCTATCAATTTATCAGCATTCAAAATGCTTTATACACGTTCTGTCAAGGAGTCCTGTAACTGCTTCCCCTGATTATTGTCTTATCTCCAACCAGCAGAGACTTCCACACTGTGTCCCCCAAGCACCTTCAATCTTGCTGTACCCTCTTCCTTCCTCCTCCTTTATCTGCACTGAAAACACTATATGCATGTTCTGCCAAGGTGCCCTGTAATTGCTTCTTCTGATTGTTGCCATTTGTCCTCAACCAGTAGGGGTTCTTCTTACTGGTTTCCCCTGGCCTCATCTATCACTTGTACCCTCTTCCTACCCTCCTCCTCTCTACTGTGAATGCTACAAGCTTGCTGTATTCAATAACCTTCTCTATTCACACTTATTTTAAGTTCTTTTTATTTATGACTACCTGCAAGCTCCATGTGTATTTTGTATATATTGAAATTTAGATATCTGCCATTTTTACTCTATCTGTCTATTGTATATTTTTCATTGTCACAATTATTAATTGTATCCTGTTTCTCTTGAAAATGTTTTGTTATGTGTAACCTTACACTGTGTATTGACTATGTATACTGTCCAGGTCCATCTCGAAAATGAATCTTTCTCAAAGGTGTTTCGTCTGGTTAAATAAAGATTTTGATTGATTGATTAATTGACTTGACATCCATTATAGCTTACCACTCTCCATTCACTGTCCTTGCTCCTGTACATACTTGTGTTCCCCCTCCACACTTCCCAACTATCCTGCCTCCTGTACCAGCTCCTATAAATGCAGCACCTAAATGCTGCAGATAATCTGCATCTCCCTTTCTCCCTCAGGGTAGCTGCTGTGGGAAATTTGTGGTTTGGTGCTGTGGTTATGCTATCATTGATGCACCATGAAGGGAATTACTCATCAGGTCAGCCAACAGAGGTCACTCATGTTGATAGTTTAAGAGGCAAAGTCTTGTTTTATTCTATTTTGGGTGCAACCAGAGGTTACCTGCTGCCACGTGCAGGGTGCACGTCACTCACTTTGTCACACCTTCTTCATGCTTTGTGAGTCAACTAAAGGACACAAATGTAAATTGTCTTGGGGGACACTTCCACTCCTGGATTTCTGACATAGCCATACCAGTCTCAGTGGTGCCAAAAGACTTTTCACTGAACCATGGTATGTTGCCAGAAACAGAGATTAGAATATGGTCTGGTAGCCATGAGTTTTAGAATCAAAATATCTTAGACCACATGCTCGTAATACTGACAAGGTGTTTTAAATATGTGACCATTAGGTGTAGTAGTAGTATAAATTATGTTTCTTCAGTGAGTTACCATTGAGTCACAGTTCATTTACCTTGGAAATCCTGTGCCTAGAGTTTTAAGAAGCAATACAATAGGTAGTAAGTTATAGTCTATGCATGCTATACATTTCAGACTTAATCATTAAATAACAAATTCCATGGGTGTACAGTGGGGAATTGGTGAAAAATTCCCTATGTATACCACCCCCAAAGGGGAGTGGGAGAATTTGTGTAGAAATGTCCTAACTCAGTCATGCTGCTGGAGACGCTCCGACCATTATAGTAGTTGGGATCTTCAGTGCCTACGGCAGGATCAGTGAGGAGCTGAAGTTGTTTCCACACAGAATCCTGCAGTTTATATTGTACTTAGACATTTGTAAGCAGGTGTCTGTCACTGCTCTCAAGAGGCAGAACATTTTTGACCTTGTATTGCCAATAGGTAGTTACATATGTGAAACCAGGATTGACCAAGGTGGATGGCCCAACCAACACACAGTGTTCCTCAAATTCTAGGCTCTGACCAAGTCACCAGCAACTGGGGAAATGTGCCAGTACAGGTCAAGGTGTTAGATTGATTGGCCACAATGGGTGGGGTCAATCATCAGGGCAGTCATTAGAGATCTCTGTTAGACTCATTGAGTCACTGGACAGTTAAGGTATGCAAGCTGTGTGTACTGATTGTGGGTGTGTCTGTTTAGTTTTTATTAACCAGGTAAGTCCACTAGAAAATTAAATGCCTATTTTCAGGCACAACCTGGGAGATTACAACAAATGCAGTCAACAAGCAAACAGTAACAAAGTGCATGCATTAGATTGGGCAGATATCACTGGTAAGTGCAATTACAACAAATTGAATAATGTTGAGAGGGACTGAAGAATAGAACGCAAACAGACTAAAATACAGGCAAAAAAGACAAGCATTGGGAGTAGAAACCATACAAATACAAAAGATAGCAATGATTTGGAACAAGTATTTAGACAGCACATTAAGAAGAACACCTACATATAAGATCATATTTCAGTTTTGAAAAGATAACTACAGTAGATGCTCTGAAAAGACTGCAATGCCTGGCACTGATGAAGTTCAGCTGGTATGGATTTCCATGGTCATGGGGCAACACAGTTCACTGCAGTATCAGACAGTTTCATTTTTGTTTCTTGGTATGGAGTGTAGGCCATAATTGGGCAGGTACAGGTAGAAGGCTGGAGGAGTGAGGCAAGAGATAATGGAGTATGCTTTTGAAGAATATTGAAAATGATACCACCCAGGGTGAAATCCCATAGGGATGGTGCAGGAAACCATCCAAGTTTGGCATACAAAGTAAAATGATTGGTGTGGTGACCCATAATTGTGATTTATATCTGTATGCAGATAATGCAGTATTAATAGCTCACAACTCGAACATATCTAAAATTAATACCAAACTATGACACAAATTTGTCAAAAAGCAGAATTGGCTCTGTCAAAACAACCTTGTTCAAAACAAAAATAAAAGTCATGTTATTTTGTTCAGATCCCAAATTGAAACAATTTTCCAGTGACTTCAAGGTACGTATTTGTGATGGGTGTTTGATTGAGACTGTGAACGCCTTTAAATATCTAAGCGTTGTTCTAGACCCAACACTGAGATTTTTGTACATTTGGATAAAATTACTGCTAAGATACACTTGAAAATTGAAACACTCTTATCGTATAAGACATTTTTTAACCAACGAAACTTGATTGGCCATAGCAGAACAAAATCTTCTGATCCTAAATTATGCTTTAATTGTTATTGATACTGCACCTTCAAGTACAGTACTATCTCTAGGAAAGAGGTACTGCTTAAAAAATTGACAGATTTGCAGTCCTGGTGGCCAGCATAACTCACCATTGTCTAATTTTGGACAAACTTGACTGGCTGTGAGTTCTGAATAATTATAAACTAACCTTATCACGTTTTACATATAATATTATGAATTCTGGTATTCCAGTTTCTTTGTGTAGACTATTAACCAAGCACACCCCTGTCTATGAATCACGATCATCTCAAACTTTTCAACTAGTTATACCCTTTGCGCGTACTAACGCAAGAAAAGGAACATTTCCACATTGTGCTGCTTCCCTATGGAATGCTTTAGCAACACATATTAAGTACCTCCCTTCAACTAGGTTATTTTCCTCAGCTGTTACTCAGTATTGTAAAAATACAAATGTGCCAGCGCAGCTCTAGTGCTACTGCTTGTGACGCCATCGATCTGAGTTTGGGAACGAGCCCGGGAGACAGAGGGTTGGCCAGGGGGAGGAGGCTAGAGCATCCAGGGACTGCTCACCTTCTCCGGAAGGGGAGTCGAGGCTCGGCGCTTGGCTGGCATCTGGCAGAGGCCGGAGGCACAGCAAGCATTTAAACCATTCAGATGGGTTGGGGCGTGGCGGACATCGGTGGTTGCACCTTGATGTCTGGGCACATGTCACACCCCTAGAAGACAGGAAAATCAGCTATTGGAGTGCTAGGGAGACTGAGTGCCTGGTGCAGATCCCATAGCTCCCACCTGCCTGTCCTGTCTTGGTGCCTGATGAGATAAGAAGGATTTTGGGGTGTGCAGGCCCCACCTCGTACCCACCTGGGGGTATAGCCATGGCTCCTTGGGGGTTCACCTGCAGGTTCAGGTAGGTGGAGAGAGGGGCAGACACCATTGGCAACTCCTGAGGAAGCGGTACTCCGAGAGCGGGGGGGAGGATAATTAGACAGTAAAAAAAAAAAAGAAATACAAATGTATGCTTATGTAAGCAGGTATGAAATGATTTTATTGATTAATTTATTGTAGCTATTAATTGTATTGTATGCATTGTATACACTATTGTTTGCCTTATTTGTTATTATTGTGACCTCAGGTTGTACTGAAAACGGAATGAACATCCCAGGGTACCTACCTGTAAATTCAAATAAATGAAATGAAATGAAAAACATAGAGGCCAGGGCAAAATGGGAGACATTGATATAAATCACATCCCACTTCTGTAATATGGTTTTGTCCAAGGCCAAGAGGACAGTCACCCCATAGAGAAGCTTAGGGAATAGGATGCCATGGACGAATGGCCATGTGGGCTTTTGGGGTAAGATTATGGCTGACCTTGTATGAAAGCTTTATGTTTATGGTCTTACTAATGTCCATGAAAAGTCTAGGTATGGGTCTAATGTTACCCTTAGGTAATTGAACGAGGATACTGATGTGAGAGATGTTAGAGGGATTTCATTGGGGCACAAGACAGAGAGGTGGAATGGGTATCTTTAAGTCTCAGAACCAAGCAAATAGCATAGCCAGTGTTGATGTGGTTTTCAGAAGAGCCTTGTTTGTAAGAAGCCAATTCTGGACCTCCTGGAGGTCAGAAGACAGCCAGTTATTAACATCAGTTATGTTATTTGCACTCAGAATGAGAACAGGGTCATCTGTTTAGAGGACAGGAGTACTATGCAAGAAATACTGATGTATATCATTAATGTAGAGGGAGAAATGGACAGGTCCTAGGATGGAGCCTTGCAATATCCCTACCAAGGTAGGAGCAGGCTCTGAGAAGGAGATATCAAATCTGACTCATAGGTACCTTTTGTGAAGGTAGTTTCGGAACCAGGGTGGAGCTGAGAAGGATACCCCCCATGTTACTTTGCTTGGTGCACAGTAAGGAGTAATCAACAAGATCAAAGGCTTTGTGAAGTCACTGAATACAGTACCAATAAAATTCCCTCTATCCGTGGCATCTGCAGCATGATAGGTAAGGGATAGGAGGGCAGTGGTGGTACTGGGACCTTTGTAGCCCTGGAGACAAAAGGCTTTGAGTGGTTAGATATTTAGTAGTTTTGTGGCAAACTAGTCTATGCCAGACTAGCCTGCAGCTGTTACCAACTTTCTTGAACCCTTTAGTTGCCTGCAGAGGCACTCAGTAGCTGCCAGCACTTAGCATAGACACTCATCTTAATCAAGCAATCAATCAATCATTGTGTATTTCTAAAAAGCGCAATTCCCTTGTGGATCAAAGCACTTGTGCACAGATAAAATACATAAAATAAATAAATAACAATACACATATCCAGCAGTTAAAATTAAGATTCAGTCAAATACATTGAGCAGCAGATTAGTCAAAATTAGGGAATGCCATTCCCAACAGATAAGTTTATAGTGTAGATTTAAGGCTCTCGACAGTGAGGCACTCCCTAATCCAATGAGGTAGAGAATTACACAGGGTAGGGGCCATAAACATAAAGGAACAGGCCCCCAAGGTCTTAAGTTGAACCCTGGGAACCTCTTGCAATCCCTCGTTGGAGGAACAGAGTGAGTGGAGGGGGCAGTAGGGGTGAAAAGGGTCCTGCAACTAACGCGATCCCTATATGTGTAGGGCATTAAAGCTAAACAACCCAACCTTGAAGATGATCCGCCACTGGAGCGGCAACCATTGCAGGTTGCGGAGCACAGGCATGACATGGCAAGATCTTGCTAAACCAGTCATCTGCCTGGCCACCACATTCTGGACCAGCTGCAGCTGTCAGAGGTCAACCCCCAATAGCTCTAGGTACAGGGCATTGCAGTAATCAAGGCAGGAGGTCACAAAGGCATGGACCAGGGTTTGGAGGTCGCTGGGCGGGACCAGGCTCTTAAGCCAGGCGATGTTCCTCAGAAGGAAAAAAGATTTTCATGACAGCAGACACCTGAGATTTTTAATGTCAGGCCACTATCGAAAACAATGCCCAGATTTCACACCCGATCTGGGGTAAACAGCTGTAGGTCTGACTCCAACCAGAACCACTGCTCAGATAGTACAATGCTCCTTGCCCAAGGGCAGATGACCCACCCCTCTCTGTCACAGCTGAGAGCAACTTACTTTAAAAACAGAATATGGTAATGGTAGCCTTCTCTTCAGTTGTGGAAACACAGTTTTGGTCAGTTATAAATCAGTTAGCTGTACCTCAAAGGACTCAGTCACAGAAACATGAAGTATATAAAGAAATAATTTTTTAATACTTCAAGCTATTTACACATATAATAAAGGATACTATCCAAAGACTGTGGGAAACAGTAATTCTACAGAAATAAAAAGAACATTGTTTTAAACAGTAGGTAACACACAGGAAAAAATATCTCCCTATCTCTCTCTATAACAGCTTACCACACAGGATGCCTTGGTGAATCAGGGCACAATCGAACCTCTGATATTAACCGCTCTGATTCTCAGCCTGACTGACTCTTTCAGACTTTGAAAGACTTCAAGACCCTCCAGCTGCCGCCACCCCCATGACATGTCATCCAGTATGTTGCTGTAATATCATAGATTCAACATTCTTTTAAGTCCTGGAAAACATCCCATCTGGACAGACTGAACTGAACTGAAATCTTGGGTTTCATGTATTGCAGGGTCCATCAATTTGTTTTTCCTTTCTTACACAGCAGGACTGACTCCTTCAAGACACATGAAAGGGTTGCTTCTGCTTTCAGCTCTCCCATTAACTGGCCAAAGAGATTGTTATCACTCAACAGAGCCATCTGACATGCCTCTTGTAGGGTTGCCAACAGTCCCGTACTTTAAGGAACATCCCGTATTTTAATAAAAAAGTGCCTGTCTTGTATTAAATCAATACGGGATGCCTTTTAGCCTGTATTTCATGTTGGCTAACTTTCCTGTATAGTGCAGAATCAGATTCCCACTTTTCCCAGGGGCTATCATTAGCCACAGCACCATTACGCAAGTTGGGATGATGACAGGGATGTTAGCTTAAAGCAGGAATCTATTTGAATCTGACTGTCAGGTTGTCATGTGGAGCAGAGTGAGCTGAGTGCTGATGACAGTGCTGATTTACTGCTGAAGATTGCTTGCTGTGTGAAGACACTGGCAGAGGGAGATGAAGACCTGCTGTAACCTGTGTCTGTAGCAAAAAAAAACAAAAAACAAGTAAGTATATTGGGTCATTTAATTCTGTACTGTTTCTGTGTGTGTGCACCATCCTTCCTTCCACCTGTCCTCTAGCGCCATGTGGTTATGTTTTATCAGCAAGAATGGAGGGGGTGAATGAACTAAATCAGAATAAGAACAGGCGCAAACCAAAAGTCCAAAGTCTGATATTTATTCTTCATATCAGGTTCTTCGCGGCAGTGTGGCCAGCCGGGCTACCTAATGGGATGCACATTATTAATATTCTGCAATCGCCCACAGCACTGCCTACTCTGCTGGGGGGTCAGGTTCTAGGCAGAAATTAAATCCAGAGTTGAACACTGTTCATGGGGCTAGAGAGGAGGAGAAAATCCTACTTTTATCTATTAAAGACTGACACCGCCTAAATTTAGCCTCCTCTGGGAAGAACTTGGGATGATAGGGATTAGTGAAAGCTCTGGAAAAACTGTCATGCCGTCTCCAATCTGTAGGGAGCAGAGAGAGAGAGAGAGAGAGAGTGAGACTTGCAGTGGCAGTACTGTCCTGGTCTAAGTAGCAAGTACTATAGTGAGTGGTACTATTGCTTTGGAATTTGCTGTGGCATGCGAATGGAACTCAAGCCTTTGTACAGTACACCTCCTGCCACAGAGGCGATGAAAGTCATGGGCACTTGAAGTTTCAGTCTTTAATAGGTAAAAGTAGGATTTTCTCCTCCTCTCCAGCCCCATGAACAGCACCCAACTCTGGATTTATTTCTGCCTAGAACTTGAACTCTCCACCGGAGATGTGAAGCAGGCGATGCTGCTGGTTATCACAGAATAAAAAAAATAAATAAATAACTATGAATAATAAATATTAATAATTTCTAGTCTCGGTTTCCTAATGAAGCACTGTGTTGTACTGTGGCTAACATCTGTCTATTTGCATTTCATAAAGAACACAGCTTGTGTTGTAAATGTTGCTGGCTTACTAATATAGGTCTGCCTATATTGTGCTTGGCCATAGCCTGTTCTTCCAATTTTATTACTCTGAATGTCAGTGGAGTTGTTTTTAATCAATTTTGAGCTCAATATTAGAAATACATTTTAATTTATATATTTTTTTCTGAAGCTGTTAAACATTAAGCTGATTAACTGCAGTAGGTCATTGTATAACTGTACGGGGATGGCTTTGTGCTTGGGGGGGGGTTCTAAGAAACTGCCACTTATTTTTGAAGTACAGTGTTGGCAACCCTAGCCTCTTGACAGCTAACTTTATCAGACAGTTTTTATTCAATTGAAATACTTACAAGAGGTCTAGCTGATAATGAAAATTAAACACAAAACTAATTATACTAGAAGATGACTGTAATACATGTGTCTGTCACCTCCACCTAAATAAAAATAAATAAAAAAAAAGAAAATTAAACACAAAAACATTTAAACAACCTCAGACAGTACCTTCTTTCTCTCAACTGCTCCAACTGCCCAACTTACGTTATTTCACCCTCACGTATCCTCTAATTTCCTGGCTAAATAGCTGCCACTCTCCCCACCCCTCCCTTCCCCATAGGTACCTCTCTCTTGACATGTTTCCTCTCTGCTTCACCTCACTCTGTAGATCCTGAATCCAGATTTCCACCTTTTCCCCCTCCTTCCTCTTTCCCTTTTTTCACTACCTCATTTTATTTGTCTTGCTGACCCATGTTAATATATTGATTTCGACAAATTATTCTTGACCACCTATTATCACATACTGATACAGTATTGTATTTTATCTTAACTTTTATGCTGGTATCTATTTTTGGTTCTTATTTGCCAACTTTGACGAAGTCTGACATAATGAAGGCTCTGATTGGTTTTTGTTTTGTTTTGTTTTTTGTTATATCCATGTCATGTTTGAGTTACATTGTTGTATTTAGCTAAGTGTTATGATTTCTTTTGGACGTGGAACCTTTGTAAATGAGTCTCTGACTCAAAGGTGTGTCAAATTCCGAGACTGTAATAAATAAATAAATAAATAATACACAAAAGTTGTTACATGGGAGGTAACAGTCTTTTCTAAGATTTTGTTACATACCGGGAGAGGGAACACGACAGTTGCCCCCCCCCAACAATCGAGACAGCATTAGCTCGCTCCCAGGATTTCACCCCATCGGCTATTCGCTCCTCTGACACTCACTGCCCTACGACAGTTCGCTCACAGTTAGAAAAATTTGTGCAAATCAGTGTATTTGTGCAAATGAACATGCATCAATGATATGTAAAATGCTCTTACCAGGCTCCATGGCATGTCAGCATATTTAACAGCTAGGCTTCATATTGTTTTCAACTCCACGGCATGTCAGTGTATGATGTTGTATGGCGCACTGTTAGTAGTCATGGTTAGGGATGTAAGTTTGTCATGGCAGTCATACACGTCATTGATTCCATGACGTTTGATCTTTATCCAGGACTTCCATGACTTTCACTGGTGTCATCAGAATGTAGCAATGATGACAGTGCCACAACATTTACTACTGTTTACTAATGATTTCATGAACAAACAATGAGTTATTAAAACCTCATCCATGACAAACTTACATCCCTAGTCATGGTAACCACCCACAAGTTCATTGCTGTATATTATACTGTTAAAAGTCCAGACTTTACTGTTAAATAAAAGAGATGCAATTGTTAAATAAATACCAGCTTTTTGTTCCCTCTCTCAGACAAAATGATGCAGCCAGTTATTATTCACTCTGATTACTGTGGAGCGCATGTGAGGGCTAGCAGTAATCCTTACTTAAAGATTAGTAATTACCCACAACCACTGACCAGCAGTTTTGTGTATTAGCAAAACTCAATCAGGATTAGTAACAAGCTGAACTGTGATTTGAGCATACAACATGGATCAGCAGTGGACCAACAGTTACGTGTATTGGCAACAGACTTTTTTTAACATTGACAGTCGGGAGCCAGTGGTGTACCAGCAGTTAAGTATTGGCAACATATTTTTTTACACAGTGGAACAGCTATTAACTGTGCTGAAAAATAACATTTTTAAATTTGACAGAGGGAGTGAGTTGACATAGCTAGAATTGACATAGGAGCGGGATGATGGCGGAGTGTACTGTTGGGAGCGAGTAGTCACCATATGGATTGTCGGGAGTGAGTTGTCATGTACCCACCAGGAGAATAGCAATTGGCTTATAGTTAATAATAAGCTCTGTGTTTCCTTTCCTGAAAACTGGTACAGTATGTGATAGCTTCCACAGGTGAGGCACCACCCCAGACATTAAGGACAAGTTGATGATTCTAGTATATGAAGGGGGAATTTCATAGCAACAGCCCTGCCTATAATATCAAAAGCAACCAGTTACATAAGCAAATCCTTTAGTAGGTGAGCAATCACAAAATGAGTTTTTTTAAAACAATATGGAGCCTAAAGGGTCCCATTATTTCTATCCACTAAGAGTCATTATATTTCTCATTTGAAAAGCAAGTAATCCCAAACAGTTATTGAGAAAGAAAAACAGACTGTTTTGGTACTGTATTGGAGTGGCCATGGTGGTGAATGAAAAAAAGGATGGCATTCAGGAGGTTTAAGGAAATTCAGGAGGAAGAAGACAGGGAGCTGTACCATGTAAAACAGAGGGAAGCAGTTAAAGCAGCAGGGCAGGGGAGCAAAGGCACAGACAGAAGAAAGGATGGTCAAAGCAGTAGTTAATGGAGATGAGAAGTGAGAAGTAGCAAGCAAGGGGAGGGATAGTGAGGATAAGGAGGATGGTATGGGGAGACTGCACAGAAGAGGACCAAGAAAAATAAGACATCCTGAACATGAACTTCTGCTCAAGCTTCACAATGGGGGAGGAGGGGTGGACCACAAGGGAGCAGCAGAAACATGGTGGGGAGGTGGACACAAGTCCATTTTCAGGGGAAAGAGTACTGCAGGAACACTGCAGTCTCTACCACAGATAGCTACAGCATGATATACTAGAGCCAAAAGTAATATAATCAAGCCATACTCACAGAAAGAAGGTCATTTACTCATAGTATCATAGTAATGTATCAGCAGAAAAGTACCACTCTGGCCCATCCAGTCTGCCCATCTCCCCCTTCCCCCACTTGACACTGATGCACAAGGGGCCCATCCTCTGTCCTCTAACCAAACCCATATATCTATCCCATGCTCTCTTGAATCCCTCCACCGTTTTGACACCTACCACTTCCTCAGGTAATCTGTTCTAGGGTTCAGCAACCCTCTCAGTGAAATGACACCCTCTTACGTTACTTTTAAATCTTCCTCCTAATCTTAAAGTATGACCTCTTGTTTTAACTCCAATTTTCCTTTTAAATAGACTTCCATCCCTCACTTTATTTATCCCCTTCATGTACTTGAATGTCTCTATCATGTATCCTCTTTCTCGTCAAAACTCCAGTGGATACAGATTTAATTCTCTCAGTCTTGTTTCATATGGTTTCCCTTGCATGCCCTGCACCATATTTGTTGCCCTTGTCTGAACCTTTTCTATTACATCTATGTCCTTTCTTAAATGAGGCCTCCAAAACTGTACCCCGTACTCCAGGTGCGGTCTAACCATGGTCTTATATAATGGCATCAGCACCTCCCTCTTTCTAGTATTTATGCCCTTCCTATACACATCATCATTCTATTAGCTTTGCCAACTGCCTTACTACATTGATCACTTACCCTAAGGTTGTCTGATATTATAATCTCTGGTTCCCTTTCCTGTTCTGTTTGCTTTATCTGCTCTCCCCCAGTGAGTACTTGGCCAGTCGATTTTTATGCCCTGTATGCATCACCACACACTTCTTTGTATTGAACTTCAGCTGCCATGTTTCTGACCATTTCTTCAGTATACTCAAATCCCTCCTTATGGCCTCAACCCCTCCTTCAATGTTGACCCAATTCCATAACTTTGCATCATCTGCAAACAGACACATTTTCCGTTCAATTCCCTCTAATATATCACTAATATATATGTTAAAAAAGATTGGTCCTAGTACAGACCTTTGAGGAACCCTGCTCGTAACCTTCCTTACTCCAGAATGTACATCATTTACCACCACCCTCTGACTTCTATCCTTCAGCCAGTTTTCAACCCATCTAGTTATTTTCTGACCCACCTCAGGCTCTCTGTCTTATTTAGCAGCCTGCGGTGAGGGACAGAGTCAAAGGGCTTAATGAAGTCCAGGTAGGCAACATCAACTGTCCCTCCTTGATCAACCACCTTTGTTACCCCATCAAGAAAATGCTATCAGATTTGTTTGGCAAGATCTCCCACTAGTGAATTCATGTTGCTTTTCATCTAATAGTTTGTTGTCCATTAAGTATTTTCCATTCTTTCCTTTATTAGCACCTCCATCACCTTGCCCACCACTGATGTAAGGCTGACAGGTCTGTAATTCCCTGCCTCCTCCTTGCAGCCTCCCTTGTGCAGTGGTACTATATCTGCTCCTCGCAAGCCTAATTGTTCTCTCTCTTATCCCCCTGTCTTATCAACACTAGGCCCATCCATCCCCTTATCCTTCCTTTCCCAACCTCAGATAGGAGCTCAGTACCCCTGGGTTGTGACATCCTACCATGCCCCGTACTTCATAGCATTCAATCCCAGGGCTCACACATACTCCTTTTCTCCATCCACCTTCTCTACATCCCATTTTACCAACTCCCCTCTGTGCACTGTGTCCTCCTAGCCTTTCTCCCCCACCTTCGCCTCTACCTGGTGTATATTTTTTTTCCTCCGTTACTTCCTCCTGCAACCTTAGGTAACCTGCTTTATCTTCCTATAGACACTTCTGTGTATGCAAATACCCTGTAATCTGTACAATATATGTATAATTCTATGTACATATGAACTTCTTTTTCTTCCTCTCTGTAAACAATATTATCTGTATTGCCTTGTAAATACCTGTGTTGACCTGTATGTACAATTGTTCATGCTCCACCCAGGTCCATCTTGCAAATGAGCTTCTGCTCAACGATGAACGCCTGGTTAAATAAAGACTTGATTGATTGATTGATCTACTTTCCTCCAGTCACTCTGAGCACACCCTGTATCTAGGGACAAGTTAAATAACTTTGCTAAATGTGTTGGCAACTCATCCCTCGACTTCCTAAGAACCCTTGGATGTAAACCATCCAGCCCCATTGCTTTGTCTACCTTTAATTTGCCAAACTGTTCCTTAACTCTTTCCTCACTTAATGGGCTTTGATCCACCCCACATTCATCTCTTCCCATCTTCTTTAACTCAGATCCCGTCCCATCCCATTCCACTGTGAATGCAGAGCAAAAATAACTATTCAAAACCTCAGCTTTCTCAAAGTCCCCCACAGCCTTAGTTCCTCCCTCTCCCCTCAAACTCACAATCCCATCTTGTCCTCCTGTTTTCCCCCACATATCTAAAAAAGAGTTTTATCTCCTCATTTGACATGTTTAGCAATTCTCTCTTCTGTTTCTGCTTTTGCTCTCCTAATCAATTTCCCTGCCTGTTTCAGTTTCTCCTTATAATTCACTTTGTCTGTTACACTCTGAGTTTTCTTATATCTTCTGAAAGCTATCCTACCTCTTATTGTCCTCACAACCTCCCTATTAAACCAAAGAGGCCATCTTCTTTTCTTGTTTTTCCCTACCCTCCTTATGCACAGTTCAGTTGCTTTCAATAGCACCTCCTTAATACATTTCCACAATTCCTCTACATCCTTTATCCGGTCACTACATTTCATTTCCTCCCTGAAACTCTCCCTCATTCTATTAAAGTTCACCCTCCTGAAGTCCAAAACTTTTGTACTGGTCTTATTTGTTATCTTCCCAATTTGTATCTTGAAACTTACTGTGTTGTGATCACTTGTACCCAGAGAGTCTCCCACAATAACCTCTTCAACACTATCCCCATTTCTGAGTACCATGTCCAAAATATTTCCCCCCTTGTAGGCTCCTTAACCAGTTGATGTAGAAATGATCCCTGCTCCTGGCTGATGTTGCTTTTGGGATTCCCCATTCTACGTTTGGCATATTAAGGTCCCCCAGTAGTACAAACTCCCCTTTGTTTGACACCCTTTGAATCACCTGCATCATTTGCCTGTCTAACTCCTCCCCCTGATTTGGAGGCCTATATATTACTACTATTCTTACTGTGGTTCCAGGTTTTTTTCTAATGTGACACACAGGAATTCTGTCTCACTGTACTCATCCATGTCCTTCAGTTGCACATATAGTGCCACCCCTTCCCCCATTCTACCCACCCTGTCCCTTTTGAATAGCCTGTATCCCGGAACACTAACTTCCTGGGAGTGATGTTCTGACCACCTGGTCTCTGTTACTCAGTGCCAGTACAGTTGTGTTGCAGGATACAAGACATCTTTATTTAGTAAAATAGTCGTGAGCTAGTGACACTCCCCCCACAGACAGTCAAACATATTTGCACCTCCTGGGCTTTTTCAAGACTGACAATACAATCAAATAGCTGATATTATATAGGTGCTTCCTTGTAAATGGATACATCTGAGAACCATTAACCAATGTGAAATTTAAATAAATTAGTTGATTAAATCATTAAATGACATAAAAAGTCACCAGTGTAAAAAACAATCAATAGGATTAGATAAATACACATCTGCTGCACACATACAGTATGATAAAAATGCAGACAAAATCACATCTGAAATGCAGATACATGCATAAGTATCTATTACATCCCAAGAAAGAAATGCTGCAACATTATCTCAGAAGTACTGGGTGAAAAAAACAATGTAATATCAGTACCTGTAATAAATGAGGACTGCTGGGGGGGGGGGCATAACAACAAATGAAAACAAAACAAAAAAGAGAAGGGGAGAGGGGAGAAAAGGGAGGGAAAACAAAAAAACAATTAAAATACAATACAAAAACATACACCATAACTGCAAATGAATAAATAGTGCATCATTTTGTGTCGCATGCATCATATCAAACAACCATAAGATAATCATTGTGTATTGACCTCACTCAGTACTAGTTTTAAAATTGCTATAACACTAATGCAAACAGGTATGTTAATGGATTACGAACTAACATAACAGCAGCAATCTAGTTCATCATGGCATCTGTATAAAATCTTTACACCAGAAGTGGAGACAACTGAAAGTGACCATTCAGACCAGGAGGAGTGCCTGCATGCAATTTATACTGCCAAAATGACTCTCTTCAGTAACCTTTTTTTATAGTCACCCCTCTATACATTATTATACATCTGTTCAGCAATTTGAAAACTGAACTTATGTTCTTTCCCTTTCTAACTTGCATGTTGTACCAATGCGCTGATGTCATCTTTTTTTATCAGTGCTGTGAATATGTTCTGCTAGTCTGCCTCTCAATCTACATTTTGTTTTGCCTATATAGAAAGCTGGGCACTTGTTGCAAATTGATAGATAAACCACATTGTACATTTTGCATGTTGCAACATCTCTAATAGTGTATTTGTGTTCAGAAACCGGATTAACAAATTCTTTGCCCTGTTTTATGTATTTACACTGGTTACAGTTTCCACACTTATAGTGCCCCCAGGTGAATGGCCTTTCTGAGACTTCTGGGAATTATCATTCCAATATAGGTTATGGACTACTTCATGTCTAATACTCTCTCCTCTCCTCTCCTGCATATCATCTCTGTGGTATTTTGTACAGCATCTGCCAATTTCTTCTCAGTGTTTAGTATATGCCAATGTTTTTATAAAACTGGCAAAATACTGTGTGCTGGAGGGGAGAAAGTAGTGATAAAATTCAGTGTTTTTCTGTATGGAGAGGTGTCAATTCTAATAGTGGATGTTAGCAATGATTCCCTAGTGAAACAATTAACCTGATTCCAAGCATGTTGTCCCAGCTCACTGTTGTACCCTCTTACCAAGAACTTGTCTGTCAACTCATCTGCATGTATTTTATACTCAGACTCCTTACTGGAACTGCATTTAATATGCATAAACTGCCATTTTGGGATGTCACTGCTAATGTGAGGTGATTGGCAGCTCAATCTATGCAGTAAGGAATTTCCGTCAGTCTTCTTACAAAACAGACTGGTAGTCAAATCACCATTTTGTTCTTTTTTGGTAGTTGATTCCAGGAAATTAACTGACTAAATTACAGTTAACCATACATCTGAGATTGTCATTAGATCTCTCAAGATATTTCACAAAGCTATTCGATTCTTCTCTGCTCCCCTTCCAAATGAAAAACAAATCATCTATGAACCTTTTGTACAGGCCAATATGTGTCAAAAAGGGGTTCGCATCAGAGAATACAAAAGCATTTTCCCACTTAGATAAATCTTTGCATTATTCCCCAGTACATACCATCACTGAATGAAAAACAATTACATTTTAGGACTTTTTCTGCAGCAGAGAACTCTGTTTCTGTGGATGGGCATTGCCTTAATGAAGTTTGCCCTTTAAGGGGCAGACCAAATTGTCCTGGTGGACCCCTCCCCTAGTGACAATATGGTATGCTCAGAAAGGTGAAGGGAGGGGGAAAGGGGGGGGGGAGCCACAGAGACATTAGACAGGTAACAGGAAGGGGGGGCGAAAATGGGAACTAGGGAACCATAGGTGGACTGGGGGAGTGGGAGGGGAAAAATACAGGGTATATAACAGGCAGCACAGAGGCATTCAGCCTCTTTTGCTGGATAATTTTATTGGAACTAGTTTCAGCAGAAACAGCACGTCAGATTGGCAATCACGGAGGAATTACAGTAATCAGCAAGACAAGGTTTGAAGACGATGAGTTGCTGCTCAGAGGTAAATATAGAATGTTTTGAGAGCACTGTAAGAACTTACAAGCCTTGGGTGTTTGCATTAAGTGACGGTTTTGGTAGTAATAGCTCATGTAGCATCAGGTCATTGTTAAGAGAGAGGCTTGTATGATATAGCCTGTAAGAAGTTCATAAATCTTGTTTTTGCAGTGAGCAGTGAGCTGATGGTATAGCTCATGGAGCGGCGGGTCGTTGCCATCTAAGATACAAGCGGCTATGAGAAGGGAGCAGTCAGCAATGGGGGGCCATAGAGTGAATACTTCTTGGCAGAAGTGGGAGTAAGAGTGAGCATTCTGAGGCAGCAGGGTGCAGTCTGAGTATTGGTTGGCCAGATATGAAAAAGCGAGCCGCGAGAGAATATGTGGAGTTCAGGCTATCAGAAGGGCCTAAAAATGTTAGGGAGTGTTTTGTGGCCTAGCAAAATAAACCATGTGGTGGGTGGCATGGCGAACAGCATGGCAGAGTCGTGGTCAGGTTGCTGTGGTGGCACATTCATTAGGGGCTTGAAAGGGGAGTCAGATTGGTTTGGTTTGGTAGAAGAAGATTTAAGTGCAGTCCTGTCACTTGCAAGCATTTTGCAGCATTTATGTGGTTGTTTGTGCATAGAAATGCTCCGAGGGTGGTACGGTGACTTGGGGCCTAGCACTAGAAGCCACGCTGTTGGCGGGATGGTGTCTGACATCAGACCACGTGGAGGGGGAAGGGGAGAGACAATACGGGCCTTAGGTGCGATTGGTATTGGGGACTTATTATGGCAAGCAGTGTTTATGGCTCATTTGGTTAGGTGCCTGTCTCTGAAAATGAAGGTTGTGGATTTGATTCCCTGAGGAGGGAGAAGTTTAGAAATTTTGAATGAAAGCTTGCATTCGGGGGGGGACTTTGAAGGCGAGTCACATGGTTTGCAAGCAGTGGGAAGCTGCCTTAAATAAGGGGCAAAACGGGGATGAGCCTGGTGCCTACATAATGTGAAATGAGGGTGTTGGGGCCTGGCAATGGAAGCCACACTGGGAAGGGTGAGTTGCATTATTTGCAGGCATGGGGAAGCTGGCTTAAGGAAGAAGCAAGGTGGGGATGAGTCTGGGCCTACTGAAAGTGAAGTGAAGGTTTGGGGCCTAGCAAAGGAAGCCACGCGGGTGGAGGCATGGCATCTGACATCATACCATGTGCCAAAAAGGGGGGGCAGTAAAAAGCCAATGAGGGCCATAGGTTTGTTTGGCAGCGTACAGAGCAGGGGGTAGGGAGGATCATAACGATGTTTAAGGAACAGAGACCTGGAGGCGTAGGGAAGGTGTGGTTTTGTAAAGGGTGAGTTTCGGACTGGGGGATAACCGTGGGGGGTACATCATCATAATATGGACACTTTAAAAAAATAATAATGCTAATAATTCTATAGTAACGAAAAAGGGGGAGTCAAGTATTGAGAAGGCTGTGTTGAAGGGTATTAACAATGGTATCTTATCAGTTTTGTTCACAGCATTTTTGTGCAGGCAGGATCTAAAAAGAATGGCACCAAAGAAGAACAAGCCCTCAAGAGCGGAGGCATATAAAGTGATGTGGGACTGGCAGAGAAGGCTAACATGATGTGGCAGATGATGGAAGGGTCTGAACCGGGTAGGTCTGGGGAGAAACGTAAAGTGGAAAAAGGAAAAGGGGCGTTGGGAAGTGACCAGCAGGGAGGCCGCGTAGCCCCAATAGGCCACAGCCACCAGCAGCCTGTGTGGTCAGTCCAGTACCACTACCACCCTGTTTACCTGAGCCATCAGTAACTCTCCCCAAATTGATCGGGGTGCCACCGACAGAACCCAGGCCAGAGCCCCCGGTTGTAGTACCTGTCCCCATACCCTCGATGCCTCATCCAGTGATCCCAGACCAGGAAACCAGACCAGTGCAGCCCAGCAGCAGCAGGCCGCAGGGGATGGACAGGCCAACAGGTAGTGTATCAGGCTCTGTCAGAGATAGTATCAAAGAGAACATTGGGCAAATCATAGTAGCTCTAGGGACAGGGGGGCTAGGCCAGATGGAGATGGCATTGGCAGAGATTAGGTCAGATAAAGACATGACAGTGGGGGTGGATAAGGGACTGGAAGGTGCAGGAAAAGGTACGAGGGAGCTAGGATCCCCAGGGATGAGGATAGGGGAGCATGCACCGCTGGCCACAAAAGAAAAAATATGGAAGGGAGAGTATGTGGACATATTTGCCTTGGTAAGTAGGGAGGCAGTGGCCAAATATGAAGAGACAGAGAGTATAGGGAAGAG
The DNA here is from genome assembly GCA_016271365.2 of Neoceratodus forsteri. Taxonomy (NCBI): domain Eukaryota; kingdom Metazoa; phylum Chordata; order Ceratodontiformes; family Ceratodontidae; genus Neoceratodus; species Neoceratodus forsteri. The sequence goes on along the minus strand of CM057453.1, from coordinate 1,573,178,883 downwards.
TGAGATGGCAGCAGCTGTGGTGTTATTGGGGAAGAAAGAGGAGGATAAATTTACAAAGGGTAAGACATGGGACGGGTGGTTTGTGGGCTTTGCCACATATTCAGCCATAGTTTTGGAAAAGAAACCAGAGTTGGGTATCCCGCTGATCACGTATTCACTGATCATATGGAGGGAAAAGGCAAAAGGGGGTGTGGGGTGGATATATTATGATGAATTTTTTTGCCAAAGGATGTCAACATATGGGGATGTTAGATGGGACATGAAACAACTGGATTTATGGACAGACTATGTGACTGACCAATCCACACCAGAAGGTGAGATCGGTAAGGGGGGGTACTCCAGAAGTGTTGTTGGGGATACAACAGGGTGTTCTGCATGAGGCCACAGTGCCGATTCCGACACGCATGTTCAAAATGTGGAGGTTCTCACCCGGCATCAAGATGCAGGACCTCTTGGGCCCAAGGTACCCAGACGGGGGGGAACACAGGCGAATGGGCAACAGCCTTTTCATGAAGGGCAGAGTTATAGAGGGCAGACATGGAGCAGAGAGGCGAGAGGTAGAGGGTACGGAGGCAGGGGGCGCAGGCCTATTGAAAAGAAGGACAGGGAAGGTAGCTGAGGGGCTGATGGGTGGGGTGGGGAGCAAAGGAAAGGCAGGACAGTTTTGGACAGCAAAGTCCCCCATCAAGATAGAGGCTTGGGACAAGTGGCTCATGAAATACCCAGACAAAAGGGGAGCAGAGACCATAAGGAGGGGGTTTAGTTCTGGTTTTCCTTTACAGTGCAAGGTGCCCAAGCAAGTGAGGGAGGCTAATCAGTCAGGGATCAGTCAGACGTAAGGAAGACATCTTGAAATAGAAGATAGAAAAAGAAATAGCGGGGAGGGTGGAGGGGCCGTTCCGGTCCCACCATTAGATAACCTGAGAGTTTCCCCTTTGGGTTTAGTCCCTAAAAAGCAAGAGGGGGGATACAGAGTGATTCACCACCTGTCATTCCCGGAAGGGGACTCTGTTAATAACTTTATAGGGGAAGAGCACAGCAGAGTGATCTATGCCACTCTAGAGGACGCAGTACAGATCACATGGGCAACCCCCGATGCGTGGCTAGCCAAGACTGCTGTAGAGTCAACTTTCCGGTTGCTCCTGGTCAGAAGAGAGGACTGGGATTTATTGGGTTTTAAAACAGAGGATCAATATTATTTTGACAAAGCTATGCCGATAGGTTGCTCGATAGCCTGTGCTACATTTGAAACATTCAGTACTTGCCTGCACTGGATCTTTCAAGAAAAAACTGGGTACAAGATGGTTATACATTATTTGGATGATTTTCTTTTGATAGGCAGTGGGCAAGCACAGACAGAAAGGATGCTAGCTAGCTTTCAACAATTATGTGGTGAGCTCAGTGTACCACAGGCACCAGAAAAAACAGAAGGCCCTAGCAAGGTGTTGGAGTTCTTGGGGATTGAGGTAGATGCATTGGGAGAGGTATTTAGGTTGCCAGACAAAAAAGTTAAAAAAACTAAGAGAGTTGATTCAACAACACACAAGCAGGAGGTGAGTGCAATTAAAGCAGGTGTAGCAAGTTCTGGGGCATTTGAATTTTGCATGCAGGGCAATTGGGCCAGGAAGGGCATCCACGAGGCGATTAGCAAGAGCAACAGTAGGGATGACTAGACCACACCATTGAGTGGATATAACACAGGTGGTAAAAGAGGACTTCAAGGTGTGGGAGGAATTTTTAAGTAGCTACAATGGCATATCCTTTTGGCAGGAAGAGTGGGTCTATAACACTGATTTGGAATTATATATGGACGCGGCAGGAGGGGAAGGGGGGATGGGGGATACTTGAAGGGAAAATGGTTTGCAGAACCATGGCCAGATGATTGGATAAAAACTGGCAGGGTGAAGAACATTACAGTGTTGGAAATATTGCCAATTTGGACCTGCACCCTGGTATGTGGGGAGGAATTGCGGAACCAGAAGGTTACATTCTGGTGCCATAATAGGGCAGTTGTGGATGTCCTGAATAACAAAGGGGGCAGGTCAGAGCCAGTAAGGTGGGTTTTGAGGTAGTTAGTTTTAAGATGGTTACAGCTGAATATGACATTTAGGGCCAAACACATAGATGGGGCGAGGAGTATTCTAGCTGGCAGTCTTTTCCGTCTGCAGCTGGATCATTTCCAGGCACTGGTGCCAGCAGCAGTGGAATGGAAAACACCGGTTCCAGCGAACATCTGGGACATTAGCAAGAGGGAGCAGAGATGCTGTTTTGCAACTCATGGGCACCACGGACCTTGAGGGCCTATGAAGGGGCATGGCAGGTGTTGTAATCGTTCAGGGCAGCACAGGCCGGTTATGGAAGAGCAGATAGGAAAGGTTTTGGTAGAACAGTGGCAAAAGGGTTTAGCATACACCACAATGGGAGTATACCTAGCTGGGATCAGTGTAGTATGTAGCCTAAAGAGATGGCAGGATCCCATGAAATCAATACTGATACGGAGGATGATGCAAGGGTGGAACAGATTAAAACAAAAGGACAGGGATAGCAGGCTATCAATAGTGGACCATTGGTTGGACAGATTACGGGACATACTGCCAAAGGTTTGTAAATCCAAGGATGAAGTACAGCTATTTTTTACAATTTATGTGGTAATGTTTGAGGAGCATTGAGAGTGAGCGAGGCAGTGGGGCACAGCAGAAAGGACGAAGATGGAGGTTTGGAATGAGGAGATGTAATTTGGAGACAGGAAGCAATGCAGCTAATAATCAGAAGGTCAAAAGCAGACCAGGTGGGAAAAGGAAGCGTTATAACACTGAAACCTCATACCAAAGGATGCTTGTGTCCAGTGAAGGCTCTGTGGGCTTACGCCGCACACCGATACAAAAAAGAAGGGAGATTATTTGTACATGGGGATGGGAGGAAGGTGACCAGTTACCAGGTAAAAGCTGTACTGAAGAAAGGCATGGAATTTCTGGGCGAAGAACCAGGTAGTAGAGATGCAGCGAATTTAAAATCCGCTGGCGAAGTGGCCACTTCGCATTCACTTCGCCGGTGGATTTGAAGTGGCCACTTCGCCTTGGCACTTCGCTACGTGGAGTGCCCCATAGGAAATGCTCACTTCACCTTGTTATTATTACTTTGCATTGTCATTCCGCCTTAAACACGAAGTAAGGCGGAGTGACAACAATATTGGCAGCATCCCACCCACACAGACACCAGAATGAATGTGCATCCCCAAAGTGCTACTGTCTTGTGTCCAGAAAACTCCCAAGTGCTGACGAAGTGAAATGAGAGTGTAACAAGAAATGCAAAGTCTCCCAAAATTAATGGCACACTCAGTCATGCGCGTAGTGGTCAGTTCACAGAGAGTCACCAGAATTAATGTGCATCCCCAAAATGCAACTGTCTTGTGTCCAGAAAATTCCCCAGTGCTGACGAAGTGAAATGAGAGCGTAAGAAGAAATGCAATCTCCCAGAATTAATGGTGCCATGCAAACGCACAGACAAATTAAGAGTTTACGCTACACACTCAAGGGATGCATACAAAAAGGCACAACACCTAACCAGTGCTTACAAGTCACAAATCCAAATCTGGGAAGGAATACATTTTGCCAGTTGGAGGATAAGTGCATGGCAGTAACAATCCTCTACCAGTAAAGATACCACAAACCAGGATAAAAAAATTCATGCAGGTGCGTTGGATAGCAGGTTCACACTGCTGCAATTACTTTGTAACACAATAAAAGGTGTCTTATTTAATGGCACACATCGTTCACGCACTCACACGCACACCTAAGTAATGCGTAGCAAATCGAAAACCTTTAGTAATATAACCAAATGATTTAAACAGACAAATTGTACAGTGCTGCACCACAACTATCGGCAAAAAAATTTCAAGAATTACTGAAAATATTACTGTGTGCACATTAACACCGTTATACAAGAAAAATATAACCAAAACAGAAAGACTGCCTTTTTCTCCCAGTTAATCTACCTACACCACAAATACACCCCTCCCCCAAAGCACACTTCACAGTACAGACTGACTGTTCTAAATTAACATTCAAAATCCACACACAACAATAAACACTCGATAATGTGAGCACAGAAGGGTTTCCTACAATAGATGTACTAAATTTTGAGCAAAAAATATTACTCAAAAATGCATTTTAAACAGCTTTTAGAGGTTTGGAATCGCAGAGCTCTGAGAGCAAACTGTCTCCAGCTACCACTGCACACACACTACCCAGGCCAGAACTGAGGCTGTGACAAACAATCTAGAGCTCATGTGACCTGCAATCCCATGAATAACTGCAAAATTTCATTTGGAGCTCAATTGCAGGGTGAAGTAAGGAGAATTACATTGATTTCAATGTACTTTGCCTTAAAATTGGTGGAGAAGTAGTTTGGGGAAGGTGGAATAACAAAAAGTCATTGGTTTCAATGGACTTCGCGTTCCTCATTATGAAGCGAAGTACTCCACTTCACATTGTGGAGTTCTCCACAGATTCCACGTTACGTAGTGAATCACTTAACGGAGCAACTTGGGACCACTCCACCCACCATTACTTACAGTACTGTAACTCACATGCTGTACGGGAAGGAATGCGAATGCCTATGGCTGTACTTCCCTGATGGGCTGTAGCACAAAACTCCTAGACTTAAAAATGCTTATTAATGAGTACAATGGTGGAGTGGTGAAGCCTAGAGAGATACTACAAAATATGCTTACAATACATCCAAGTAACTAGTAAAAAAATGAATGTTGTGATTCGTGACGTGATCGTGAATCATGATTTGTGACTGCATTTGTGACCGTGATGATGAGGAACGTGATTCGGTATTGACGGTGTGAGATAAACAATATGGAACTATATTGGGAGGGGAACACAAATGCCTACGGCTGTACTTCCCCGATGAGCTGTAGCACAAACTCCCTGACTTAAAAACGCTCATTAATGAGTACAGTGGCAGGGTGGTGAAGCCTGGAGACATACTACAAAACAGGCTTACAATACATGCAAGTAACTAGAAAAAAAATGAATGTTGTGATTCGTGACGTGATTGTGAATAGTGATTTGTGACTGCATTTGTGACCATGATGATGAAGAACGTGATTCGGTGTTGACGGTGTGAGATAAACACTATGGAACTGTATTGGGAGGGGAATGCAATTGTCTACAGCTGTACTTCCCCGATGAGCTGTAGCATAAACTCCCCAACTTAAAAATGCTCATTAATGAGTACAATGGCAGGGTGGTGAAGCCTGGGGAGATACTACAAAACATGCTTACAATACATCTAAGTAACTAGTCAAAGAATGAGTGTTGTGATTCATGACGTGATCGTGAATCGTGATTTGTGACTGCATTTGTGACCATGATGATGGAGAAAGTGGTTCGGTGTTGACGGTGTGAGATAAACAATATGGAACTATATTGGGAGGAGCATGCAAATACCTATGGCTGTACTTCCCCGATGAGCTGTAGCACAAATTCCCTGACTTAAAAATGCTCATTAATGAGTACAATGGCGGGGTAGTGAAGCCTGGAGAGATACTACAAAACAGGCTTACAATACATCCAAGTAACTAGAAAAAAAATGAATGTTGTGATTTGTAACGTGAATGATCGTGAATCGTGATTTGTGACTGCATTTGTGACCGTGATGATGAAGAACGTGATTTGTATCACGAGTGACCCGTGATGATGTTCCTGACTTAAAAAGGCATATTAATGAGTACAATGTTCATGCAGAATTATGCACCACACCGGTCCAGTACTCTGAAGGGAAGTCAAAGAAACAACTGTGACTTAAGTTACAGATGGAAATTGGGCCCTAAAGAGAAGCAAATGCACAGACAGATTAAGATTGCGCTGTGCACTGAAGAGATGCAGATGCAAAGGCACAACACCTAACCAGTGCTCACCATCAGAAGTTCAAACCAGGAAAAGAATACCTTTGCCGGTTGGGGCGGGCTGCGTGGGGGGGCAGTGTACTGCACTGCTGCAGTAACAGTCACTAGTACTAGTACCAGTAAAGATACCACAAAGAAGTGCAGAAATCACACAGCTACAGTGGATAGCAGGTTCACATTGCTGAAATTATTATGTGGCACAATGAAAGGTGTCTGATTTAATGACATGCGTCACACACATACTCACACACGCACAAAGTAATGTGTAGCAAATTGAAAACTTCAGTAATATAACCACATATTTTAAACAAACTAAAATTATGCACTGCTGCACCACAACAATCAGCAAAAAAATTGCAAGAATTATTTGAAAATATTACTGTGTGTACATAAACACAGTTGTACAAGAAAAATATCACCAAAACAGAAAGCACTGTTTTTTCTCCAAGTTAATGTACCTACACCACAGATACACCCCTCCCCCAAAGCACACTTCCACTGTCTCTCAGTACACAGACTGAATGTTGTACATTAACATTCAAAATCTACACACAAACAATAAATGCTCAGTAATATGAGCATAGGAGGGTGTCCTATAACGAGGAACTAAACTTTCAGTAAAACAAATGACCCAAAAAGGCTTTTTTAACAGCTTTTAGAAGGTTTGAATCGCAGAGAACTCACAGAGCAGATTGTCTCCTACAGCTTCCTACACACACTACCCCAAACTGAGGCTGTGCAGAACAATCTAGAGCCCATGTGACCTGAAACCCCATGAATCACTGCAAAATTCGCCTTTGGAGCTTAAAAACAAGGCGAAGTGAGGTGAAGTACATTGTTTTCAATGTGCTTTGCCTTAAGAATTGGTGGAGTAGTGGTTTGGGAAGGCGGAGTAATGCAAAGTCATTGTTTTAATGGACTTGATTACCCATTATAGCAGTACTCAGCGTTAATGGAGCACTCGAAAATTCGCCATCATGGAGTGAATTGGGCCACCAACACCACTACCAGCTGCTATTCCTCCCATTCTTTTCGGATAGGAGCCGGATCACAATGGGTGGCAGAAGGAGAGTCAGTGGACAGTATGTTGGAAATGGGGTGCTGGCAGTCTGCCAGCTACAAAAGATACATTCGTGCTTTTAAGAATTAAAGACTGACGTGTCATCTGTGTTTGTTTTGCAGGAACAAATTGGATAAAAGGACGGGGCACTGGGGGGTAGTTTAAAAAGAAAAAAGTCATGAAAGTTAAGGTAATAAAAGTGTCTTGTCTAATTCAGTAGGTAGAGGGAGGATCACAGAGGCATGGATCTGTGGGCATTCCTACATTTACTGGGTGGAAAAGAGAGCAGAAAAGAAGGCCGGGGGAAAGCAGCTCTACCAGGATGTCAGACACTGTAGGTTGATATGGCGTGGCATCTGGGGAATGAAGTGGGCACAGTTACTTCCGACGTTGCTAGAGATGAAGCAACGGAGACCCATACCAGATTTGATTATCATACACCTGGGAGGGAAGGACATAGGGGAAAAGTCGTGGGTGGACTAGTATCTAAGGGTTAAAAGTGATTTAGAGAAGGTAATACAGTGGTGGCTGGATGAGACCTTGATACCTCGGAGGGTCTGGAGACACGCACGTAGACACACAGCAGTAGATAGAGCCAGGAAAAAGATGAACAGGAGAGTGGGGACGCTGGTAAGAATCATGGGAGGACATGTAATACTGAGGGGAGTGGAAGAATGGGTGAAGGATTTTTACAGAGACAGAGTACATTTATTAGACCTAGCCATATATATGTTCAACACAGAGATGATGGGGTTTATTGAGGCCTGGAGAAGACAACAAAGCTAGAAAATTAGGGGGGCCAAAGAAAAGGGGAAGGCCAGTCATCCAGTGCTAGCTGGAGACAGGCTATTGGGAAAAATGGGGGGGGGAGGGGGAAAGAGAAGCAACAGAAGGAGAAGAAAAAGGTCTCGGTTCTCACCGTTACCTAGAAGAAAGAGAAGAAGAAGGCTCCCAGGTTTTCACCTGGGAAGGTGAGAAGAAGCAGAAGAAGAGGATGATTTGAACCAATATTGATATGTAATGCAATATAATAAAAGAGGTGTAATAAGACAATGGTAAAGATGATGATGGGATGTAAACTAAAGAAAATATGGTTTTACAATGAATTGATTGCTGATCTGAGCACAACACCACACAGGTGGTCTGTCTTTTGTGGGAAAAAGGGGGAATCCGGAACAATGAAGTTTGCCCTGTAAGGGGCGGACCAAGTTGTATTGGTGGACCCCTCCCCTAGTGACAATATGGCATGCTCCGAAAGGGGACGGGGGAAGGGGAGCCACAGAGACAATAGACAGGTAACAGGAAGGGGAGGGGCGAAAAGGGGAACTAGGGAACCATAGGTGGACTAGGGGAGTGGGAGGGGGAAAATATGGGGTATATAACAGGCAGCACAGAGGCATTCAGCCTCTTTTGCTGGATAATTTTGTTGCCGCCCACCCACCCAAAACAATAAAAACACAAAGAGGATGGGGAGACAGGGTCTTGGACAAGGGGCCAAGATGGGCTTTCACAGGTGGATGGCAGAAGGTGTCGGTTGGATGTAGCAGGCCTGCCAAAGGTGGATGGCAGAGAGGGAAAAATGGGGGGGGAAGGGAAGGGGGAAGGAAAAGGAAAAAGGAGAAGGAGAAGCACCAAAAGGAGAAGAAAGTGGACTCGGTTCTCACTGTTACCTAGAAGAAAGAGAAGAAGAAGGCTTCCAGGTTTTCACCTGGGGAGGCGAGAAGAAGAGGACGATTTGAACCAATATTGATATGTAATGCAATATAATAAAAGAGGTTTAATAAGACAATGGTAAAGATGATGATGGGATCTAAGTTAAAGAAAATATGGTTTTATAATAAATTGATTGCCGATCTGAGCACAACACACAGGTGGTCTGTCTTTTGTGGGAAAAAGGGGGAATCCGGGACAATGCTTCCATCCCATCATTCTAGGGGATGTTAGTGTAGAGCGACTGGATATCCGTAGTAACTAGATACAAGTTAGATTGTGCAATAACATCCCCCAAGACACTGAGAATGTCCCTGGTGTCTGTACAGTATGAGCGGGCATGACTGGCCAGATTCTTAATGTAAACATCAACAAACTGAGCCAAAAGGCTCAGTCAAAGAAATAGTACTGGCAACAATAGGTCCAGGGATTGGTGCTGGGGCCAGTGCTGTTCAACATTTTCATCAATGATCTGGAAGCTGGGGATCTCTAGCAGGCTGTTAATGTTCACAGATTACACTAAGCTGGCTAGCAAGGTCATCCTTGTATTTATTTAGTTTTTTATCTGTCAGCTAAGTTTGCATGGAAAGCAAATCCCTATATTTCCAGCACAGCCTTTTGGATTTTGCAAAGGCATTTGATACCGTCCCCATAACATCTTAGTCAGCAAATTATTGCACATGAGAATAAGCATTTGCTTAATTAATTGGATTGAGAATTGGCTACTAAATAGAGCTTGATGTGTAAAAATAAATGGTCAGCTATCTAAGGAAGGGTGTGTAGGAAGTGGGGTTCTGCAGGGCTCTGCCCTGGGCCCAACACCGTTCAGAATTTTTGTTAGTGACATGAATAAAAACCCAGAAAACCTTATCATAAAATCTGCAGATGACACTAAATTGGGAGGGGAGGTTTATACTTTATCAAAGCATATATCCTTTGCTAATGACCTATTGAAGATAAAAAGATAAGCATTACTAAATGGAATGTCTTTTAACATCGATAAGTGTGTCGTCATGCACTATGGGAAAAATAACCCCAACTATTGCTACACATTGAACAACAAACAAATCCAAGCCTCTATCCTAGAGGATGACCTAGGGGTATTAATAAATAACAAGCTTTCCTCTACTGATCACTTCAGATCCATAACTAGAACAGCCCTTGGTTTGATCAAGAGAATTAAACAAAGTTTTGTTTGCAGGAATGAGCAGTGCATCATTTTCTTGTACAGGAGCTATGTTAGACTCTGTTTGGACTATGGGTCCCCTTTTTGGAGTCCTTACTTGAAGAAGGGTATTGTACAGATGGAAAGGCTTCAGAGAACTGTTACTAGGATGATTCCAAGGTTAAAACACAAAACATATCAAGAAAGGTTAAAGGCAGTGCACCTATTCTCATTACAGGATAGATGGCAGAGGGGTGATTTGTTACTTATTTACAAAATACTGCAATCACCAGACTTAATGTCTCAGTTTGATTTACATTTTTGCTCTAGCAGAAATAACCTATGATCCCACAACAAGAAACTTGTGGTGCCTTGGGCTAACACAATGAAGAGAGACAATTTTCTTTACTATAAGAACTGTCAAGGTTTGGAATGGAGTACCTCTGGAGAAAGTCAACAGTAATACTGTTTCCAGTTTTAAGAAAGCCTTAGGTGACTTCTATTCAAAACAGGTGTTGGTTTAATATTGCCCACCATTGTGGGGAACAGTCTTGATGGGCAACGATGTCTACTTTTGTCCAGGCAAACCTAGTAAACCAGGGAGGTTAGCAAGGATAAGGTGGTGCAGTAACAACAGTGTATACACACAGCAAACAACTTGTTGCACATGATAAATGGTACTACAGTACACATACAAATAGAGGCATACATCATAATAATCATAGGAATGGACAATATATAAAAACAATAACCAATGATAAAGGTAAAAAAGTAACAATTACAAAACCATATCTGTAACTGAGGTTGATTCTTTGAGGATGGGACAAACTTCAGGAGGACCTGAATAAGCTGGGTAGTTGGTCGGACTCCCTTTGCTGCGGTGGAGAAGAAAGGGACCCAGCATCAAAACAGACACAAGGATGATGCCAATCGAGCAGTGTGTGTGGTTGCTTTCAAGAAGGATGAGGGATTGCAGAATGATTGGGTTTATCAAATTGGGGATGACTAGCCAGGCAGGGAAAGTGATCCTGTGTTTTTTACAAGGTCCTGGGCAGGCCCCACCTGGAGTACTGCGTGCAGTTCTGGGCTCCTCAATACAAAACGGATATTGAGTCAGTACAAGGGTGACATTCAGGGCCACCAGAATTATCAGGGTTATGTAAGTTAAAAGCTACTGTATGAGAAGGGAATGATGGCCTTTAACATATTCATACTGGAAAAAAGGAATCTGAGAGGGGTCTTGATCTCAGTTCTCTACAAAAGCAAGGGTATCAACAAGATCAAAACAGAGATGTTTAATGTAGTGTTCTTCAGCAGGCCACAGGGGCATGCCCTGATGCTCAGAGGTGGTAAATTCAGGGTTAATGTTAGAAGCCACTTCAGCTCCCAGAGGGTGGTGTACCTATGGAACTATCCACCAGCAGAGATAGTGAACATGAACACAGTACAGGCCTTCAGGGTAAAAGTGTACACATTTCTGCTTGCAAAGAGAATCACTGGGTACCCCGGGTGGTAGAGTGGGTATGGAGCCCCCTTAAATTATTACATGTTTGAACAACATACTTATTGCTAACTGCTTATGAAGCAGAGAGCAGACATGGTGGACCTGGAGTCCCTTCCTGTTGTGCATTTCTATGTTATGTAATGGACTTCAGTTTAATGTCTTGGACAAATTGTGACCTCTCCAAATGTGCTGCACCCCCAGTACTGTACTGTAGTGCTAACGCTGGCTGTGAACCCACTTCCTAAGCATGGGAGTACAAATCACAACCTTTCAGTACAATGGTCAGAATGCTACTGCTGAACTGCACTGATGCTACACTACAGCACAAGCAGCTTCAGTTAACACTGCACATTTTATCTGTCTCAACCTTGCCCTGGAGGGACCGCTTTATGCAGGTGAGAGAGTTGTTTGCAGTCCATGCTCATTCTGTCCTTTGTCTTTCATATGAGACCATGAAAAAGAAAACTGATTAATGCATGGTCTCATGGTGTTTATTTGGTGAATAAGGCTGAGACCACCACAACTCATGCAACAGGCCACCAGGTAGCCACCATATGATAATGGGGTTCATCCACTATTAATCTGGACCTGTGTCAACCTGGTAGACTGGAAGTGAATGGCTCTGTACTGCATTGCCAGTCCAGTGACCCATACTGCCCCCAGGCTAAATAAATTGAAGTTCAGAGTAATTCACAGTCTGGCTCAGAGCCACTCAGAGATAATTATTGGTAAGTAAGTATTGTTATGAAAAGGAAATACTCATAAGCTGTACACAGTGCTGCTGCACTGCTTTCATGGAGATCCTTAATTAGAGTATACACAGTAAAACAATACTCCACAAGCCATCTCTTCGATTTTACTTATGTCACACCTGCATAACACAATAATTTGACTCCTTGTCCTGGGCTAATGTAAAAGAATCAGCCCAGAAATGGATAATTCGGTAACCCAGTCTGTTAGTGAGCTTCTCAGTAAAGAACATTTCCTCTAGTAATGATTTTCATTGATTTTCTTTTCCCCACAGGTTTATTGCACTGTCTGTAATAAGAAGATAGCTGTAACTTGCTTTTATTTTGTCAAAGAGCAGCACTAGTGCAACAACATAGAGCTTGTGCAGATGATTCTACTTATAAAATCTCCTATTCCACTGACAGTTGTGTATTTTATATTAACCCTATTTTGTTTAAAGGATGGGGAACATTGCAGCATTCCCAATTAAATACTTGCTTATCTCCCTTCTCTTTCGCTTCTCTCTCTCTCTCTCTCTCTCTCTCTCTCTCTGTTCTTTTCTCCCTGTCTTTTAAACCTGCTTTGTATGTAGCCACCTTATTGGACAGTTTCAGATGTTCCAACCAGTGACATTATCAGTTGCAATCAATAAAAGACTCCAAATGTTGATGCCACTACGGTGAACCTCTGTTATCTGCTCACTTTGGTATGAATGCAGTTTGGTAGCTAAGGGGGAGGGATGATAGAGGTGACTATTATCTGCTAGGTGAGATATCACAGAACAAGTTAATCTATGGTTTGTCATATATTTAAATAAACTGTTAGGAAATAAAGATTTAAAAACATTTTAACGTATCTTTTTCTAGTTAGTATATTACTTCAGTTTGAGAAAGTCCATTTTGGACATTTGTTTTGCGTTCGTTGATATTTCTTTTTCATAGAGTCTAGTTGCAGACACATGTTGATGTCAGTCTCCTCTGTTCATTTGATTCTAAAAATCTTATTACTGTCTCAAATGCCTACTTTGCTTTGACTCTTGGCAGAGCTGGGGACGGGGTATCTGTGCAATCATCCTCAGGGACATAGTCGAAAATGTCATCAGTGTTTTCTAATGTTCACTCAGTGGGTTAATCTCCCAGCACAGTCTGAATGAGATCATCAGTAACATTATCAAACAATTTGATAAGCCACCTCCTGTTGGCTAGCAGAGGGGTTCTGAGTTGCAAACTAAACCTTTGCTGTTTCCCATGAAGGCTCAAGTACAACCCAACTGTGTTTAGCGCTGGGATCTGCCAAGCTACCATGCTGCCCACTATGCTGCTGCCATGCTAATACAGAAGCTGCATAAACCCTTTTAATAGTGTACAACAGGTGGAAGGGAAAGTAAAAGACAACAGCTCTGATATTCAGAAGCATCCATTTGCACTGTGCAGAACATACCGCATGGCCATCAGGGAGACACAGTCATACCAGCAGCGTGATCTATCCAGTGTACACCGCATGTATGATATTGGGTTGTGGTAATGCCAGCAAAGTGCATCACAGCCCACTGCCAGCAACAGACACCCAGGAACAAAGGGAGATAGTGCATTGCAAACAGGTTAATGATTCTTTTCCTGGGTTCCATATACAGAGGCCAGCATGCTAATGACCACATTTGTTTATTTATTTTAAAATTGGTAACCGGTAAAGGTACACTGAGCAAAGGCTTGTTTCCAGGTGCGACCACAGAGGAGGGGGAGAACAGACAAAAGTACAAAGCATGCAAGGTGCTAGGGGGCCATTTGAATCCCATTATGTGACCATTAAAAGCAGCTCTGAGCAGTGCCTCCACACATATGTATAACATTGTGCAGTGGTACCCTCTTCCAGCCCTGATCTCTGATAGGCATTATCTGTTGTCTAGTGGTACCCCCTACCCCAATCCCTGATTTAATCATTATCAACCCTAGTAGTCCAGTGGTAACCCCCCTCCTGCCCCCAATCCCTATTGGAAAATTACACCCTCCCTCCCCATCCTCCCAGTAGCACCTGCCCCCCTCCCAGCCGGCACCCAGCTTACCTTAAAATACTTGTCCAAGAGCATTAAACAGTGACTGGCAGAGGCTCTCCTCTAAGCATATCAGATGGCCATTGTCTGAATGACAGGGACTAAGCACACGTACAACAGAAACCAATCAAAAGCCATAGTTGGTCCCGCAGTAGATCCCCTGCTCAGCAGAGCCATGGGATCATGTGATATTGCAGTCCACATAATGGCTGCCATTTTCCCTTCAGCACAGTCACCATTCTTGTTTTGTGCCCTAATATGCCCCTCAGCCATCATCTTCACTTCAGCCCTCTATGGCAAGGAGAAGGACTGAGGTTTGTGGCTGCAGGGTACCAGTTAGTCCTCCATACAGCTGTCCAGAAGGAGTGTACCTGTTATGACAGCCCTCTGTCTGGTGTAACAAACTCCAGCTGGCATGATCTCTCCCCTCCCCTCCAGCCTTGACCAGCCATGCAGATAATGTGAGTACAAATGCTGTCCATGCCTGGGAAGGATATGCACTGGGGGTAGGTTCTTAATGCATTCCTGGGTGTCCTCTGGACACCTGGGATAATGTGTGCACCTCTGCCCTATATGCTGCATATCATGGCATGCAGAAGAAGAAGAAGAACATTCTTTAGTTGTTGACCATAAAAAAGTCTTACAATATATAAATTGCACATGTATATGAATTACAGTCAGAAGTACAAATGCAAACAATGACATATAACAATAAATGTATAAGTATATTTTTAAAAAGATCCTTAGATATCAGTGATTGCTTCTGTATCCTACCAAGAAATTTTTACACATCCATATATACAGAAGGTCTAAGATATGTACTTACAGACAGAGGAATTACAGTTATTCTTGTTTCCATTTCTTTCTTATTCTAACAATGGTTTGGAAGAATTTAGCAACTTGTTTAATCATATTATCGTCAGCAGTATTAAATAAAATAAATGTCAATTCATTTTCTGACATATTAGGTCAATCCAAAAAAGGCCCTAGCCAGTACTTTCTAGTTTTAATATACCATGGGCAATGCTATATTATATGTTGTATATCCATATATATATATATATTAATGTTTTACCCAATATTACATACCAATAATATTTGAAATAAAAACTAAAATTATTTGTCGTGTACCATTTTGCATACCTGGAGTTTTGTATTTTAAGCACATCCTCCTGTATCCAGAAGGTATTTATTTTGGTCTGTATGTACTTTTTATATTTTACACTCAGGGCAATGTTTTTTTCGTTATATGATCTTAATATATTTAGATCGTATTGATCCAACTTATTATATAACTTCTGTAACCAATTGGCATTCCCACACTTATTGTTAATCCATTTTAGTTGTTCGTCAAAACATAGTTTGGGTAATTGAGTGTCTTTTAATCTAGTTAAGCATAGCCAGAATTTAACCTTTCTCCCATCAATAAAGGAATTTATATTTAAGAGTCTAAGTTCTGCCCTTAGATATACTGCTGCAGGATGGTGTTAACTCCAAGGTTGATCATATAACTTTACAGGCCGGGCTTATAAGAGCTTCTGCCTTATTACATTCCCACAATTCAGCTGCATAAAGTATTTGTGCCCGGTATTTAGATTTACTAGCTTTCAAAAGTGGCCTTTTAGTATGGCCACCATAGGAGAAATCAAATCTTCTCAGTCCAGCAACTGTTTTCTTAACCTTGTTTTGGATTATGTGCAAATGTCGTGTCCGTTTATTATTAGAGGTGCATGTTAGGCCTAAATATGTACACCGAGGTACACTCTCAATTTTATTATTTCCCATTTTCCACTGACTTATTTTATTAGTGCCAAATACCACTGTTTTGTTTTTTTTAATAATTTATTTTTATCTTTAACCCTTGTGTATAAATTTCCAAAGCATCTAATTGTTTTTGAAGGCCTGACCTAGTTTGTGACATTAATATCAGGTCATCTGCGTATGCTAAAATGGGAGTTGGCTTGATTCCTATTTCTGGGGTATCTGAAAACCAATATATCTAACTTTCTATGAAAAAATCCATGTAAATGTTAAAGAGGGTTGGAGCAAGGATACAGCCCTGCCTAACTCCATGGTTTATTCTAAAAGGATTTTAGTTGGCCTTGTCCCCCCATTCTAATCCTAGCCCAAGTTTTACTATATAATGCAGCTGTTATTGATACTCGGGATATGTCTATTCCTTGATCAGCCATAATTTTCCATAGTAAAAATCTGTGTACCATATCACAGGCAGCTGATAGATCAATGTATGCTACATACTGTATAATTTTTGTTTCTAATAACAGTATATGTATGCATTAAATGTCTCAACATAAAGCAGTTATCCATTGTTGAGTGTCCATGACGAAAACCTGCTTGAGCTTCACTTAACCCTCCAGTACTTTGAATTTGCATTAATAAATGATCTAATATAATTCTGGTGAAAATGTTCAAACTTGTATCTAAAAGGCTGATTGGACGATACATAGACGGGTCTGCAAGACTTCCTTTTTTGTGGATTGGGACAATTTCTGCCCCTCTCCAGGAGTGTGGAATGTATTTCTCATGTATGCATTTATTACAAAATGCAGCTAATATCACACTCCATAACTGGGTGTTACACAAAAATGCTTCAGCTGGGATCTTATCTGGCCCTGGAGCTTTGTTTTTACTGAGTGTTTTAATAGCAAAATAAACCTCTTTATTGGTAATCCACCCTGTTATATGTTTATTGTTTATCAAAACAACTATCTTCTATTTCTTGATCAAAGAAGATCTGTTCGAAATGTTCTATCCATTGTACCTCAGGTATATATGAATCTAGACTATTTTTAAAACTTTTTGTTCCTTTTGCTATGAGTGTCCTGAATCCCGTCATCTTTATGTTCTATAACTTGAAACATTTGTTTCCATTTTTCATTACAGAATGCCTTTTTTTCTTGGAGTATTTTTTTTATCTTTTTTTCTGTTTTTAAAGTAAGACAATGCAATTTCTTTCTAGAGTCCCTAACCTTTGTTATCTGTTTCTTTAAGTATTTTTTATAGGCCCTACATTCATTATCGAACCAAGTCTGCTGATTAGTCTGTCTTCTAAGAGTCGATACAGATTTATACAGGTTGTTCATGATTTGCTTAAATATATATATCTACAATGCCACATATTTCCTCAGCATTCCTATTTACTAAGTCAAGGATATCCACTTATTACAAATACAGTATTATTTGATCTGTAACCCTTTTTCCCCAATGTAAGGTCCCATCGAATACGTTTATTCATTCTGCAGTCCATAGGGACTACAATATTAATCACTGAGTGTCCATTAATTAATTATTTTGTGCCCAGAATAAGAGGCAAATGGTCACTATCTGCTCTGATCGGAATTTTTAAAAAGTGCCAAAATGTGTAAGTACCAGACCATATAGCAAAATCCAAGGTAGATTTAAATAGTGCTTTGAAATAGGTATAATTCCCCATTAAATTTTCCTGTATTCTTCCATTTAGAGGAAATAGGTCCAATTCTTCCATTATCTTAATCAAATATCTACCTGATTTATTTATATATGGTGGCATGCAGGGATTATATTCTGTAGTGCATAGGGCTTCCTGTTTGAACTTTTTGTGACAACTCTCGGCTACAGTTCTAACACACAGCGTGTCCAGTTTCCTTTTTTGGCACCTTTTTCTGGTATCCTTGTGTTTCCATTTGGAGATCACTCTGGCATCCTTGCTACGGTTCCTGTATTTTTGTAAAAAAAATTTTTTTTTTGGGGGGGGGGCATTGATTTTCTGCCCAGATCCTGGCAGATGGCATTTTGAGCTATTTTTACTGCACATGTCAGTATCTTTACCTGTATCCACTAAACCTATGTACATCTGCATATGTTTCCTCCTTCCTTCCTGCTAAGCGTCTACTGTCTTCCTCTGTGATCTGATACTTGAGGCATTGTGTAACTCATCTCTGCTGTCACTTTACTATACTGTATACCATATACTGTGCCACCTTTTAGGATTTTGGGTAGCCCCAGTGTAATGACTCATGTCTCCCAGAGTTGTAATGGCCCACACAGATACCTAACATTTCCGGACGGGCCCCCCCTTAGCTGTATCATCTGTTTTCTAATTAAATGTGGTACTGTATTTTGGGCACTGGAGGTAAATATAAGATGCAAACAGAGGCAGGGTATCAAATTTTAATGGAATGTTGATATAAATGATTTACCCCCAGATCCTACCTCTCTAGTTCTCAGGCAGGCATCCTGTAGCAACTTTCCAGGCTGGCCCTGTATACCTCAGTCCAGTCCTGGTGCGCCCATATCTAACACACCTGAGGCTTGATTCTCAAAGGTTGATGCAGGGCTTGTATCGAGCCCTGCATCAAACCCAAAGCTGTGCCAAACACACTGTCGCACCCTGCGACCGATTCATAAATGTCACGCTCATTTGCGGTACTTTACCCCCTTTACAGCGGCTTACACCAAATATTTGGTGCAAACCCCAAAAAAGGTCCCATGATTGCCACAGAGTTCAACCAGCAAAAAGCTGGTCTAACTCTCAGCACGTGGCACACAGGAGCAAGAATCCTGATTGCTGGTCTGGGAATGCCGCAAGCCCCATGCGCCATCTGTTCAGTGCACCCAGGGCTTGTGGTATTCCAACACATTTGAGAATCGATCCCCTGATGTTAATTTTTTTGTTTTGCAACACATTATAGTACTGTACCTTTTTATTTTGTACTTGGTGACTAGACAACGCATTGCACAATAATTCAAGACAGGTTTAGGGGATTTTGCTGTGTGTCCATGAAATATAATGTGATTATTTAAAATGCAAAAAAAAGGAACAAAAAGATATATAGGATAAAATTTGTGACTGGAGGAGGAGCAGTGACCTGTCCCGTAAATCTGGTAAAAACAGTTGCAAAGTTATGGGCAAACGAAAAATATAGTGTTAACTAAGAAAGTGAAAAAGAAAACTGCATATGCCCAGAGACTTTTCATGTTTTTCAGCCCAAAAACTGCCAAATGTCTCCAAAAACAAAGTTGCACTTGAAATTTAAATCTGTTATTTTCTGACGTGACTGTCATGTCTCCTGTTATGTCTGCGCTGTGCTTTTTTTTTGTTTCATATACAATGTCTCTCCTGCATTGCCCCTGTTGGCCCCCTTCTGGCTTCAACCCCCCGTCACCTATCTTCTCTGTGTCTTACCCCCATTTTTCTTGGTGCCTCAGTCAGTAATGTGGAGCCTACAGGGTTCCTGCCTGCAAACGACTGGCTGGGGTGTTATCTGCCTGCATTTTCTCCAGTTTCCTTTGGGGATGAGTCGCATGCAATGGCACACATGTGGTGATGCATGCATACATTATGACTACCTGCATTGCATCCTCTTCCCACAGCACCGTGCCTTTTGTACCAGCCAACCTCCAGTAAGTAGGGAAAGTGCAGTGAGGTGGGCTAATCCCCCTCCCCGAAGGAGGAGAGCAGTCTATGGGATGCTCAATCTTCCTTCCTCCGCTGGCCCTTGAGTGATCCTGGTCTGTTCCTGAACCCAAGTCACTGGCCTGATGGCAAATGTGCCAGTACCTCAATCCTCCACACCACTGGGCTGACCCATGCTGTGTATTTTTAAAACAGCCTGAATTGCTCAAGTCCTTCAAAATGACCACCACTAGCAAGAGAGCATATTTGAAATTTCTGCTGATTATCTAGCCTGTCCTCCACAGGTGTGCAACTGCCCCAGCCCTGTCACCTACTTTCTTTGGGATTTACCCCACCTCCTGTTCTTACTTGGTATACTCCCTCCCCAAAGTGAGGCCGTTAGAGAGCAGGGGTCCCCTGCTGTATGTCCTGCTTGGTACTGAGGTGGGTGCCTTGGTTAACGGTGTGGGGCCTGCCGAGTGGGACAGTGCCACCCTTCTATGGTACTTTTTTCTTCCTCTTGTTTAATCCATCCCCTAGGATGCTGAGATTTAAGGACATGGCATGCATGCACACATAGGTGCATGTCTTAGCCATGTTAGTATCCTCCCTTCCTCCCTTATCTCCATTTCCTAATTGCACAGTCACTCGTACTCACTCAGGTGGTAGTAACGTAGTGGAGTCTATGGACCCTCCCTCTCCATGAAGGAAAGCAACCTTAGGGAAACTCATTCCTTCCTTCCCTGACCGGACTTCCGATGACTCAGGCTTGTTCCTGAACCTACATCACCAGCATTGCAAACAACAGTGCTACTGCTGTGCTGATGGGCTGGGCCTAGGAAAGAAACCTTTGCTTTAGCAGTATTTCTGCTGTAGTTAAGACAGAATATCTTCTGTTCAGTTTGGTATTCATTTGCAGTTGTTCTGTCATAAAAGGACTTAAACCAGTGAACACTTATCCAAATTCCTTTATGCAAATGGAAAGGTTACTTGCAAGTATTGTTTTAAATGAGTTACATATTCATGTGCAGTAATAGCACTTGCTAAGTGTACAGCTGTTATGGTACACAAAATATAAGGAACTTTCTTCGATCTCTTTAACACAAAGGTACTTTTCAAATTGCACAGGCCAAGATCATCTCTTACATAGGTCAGGACAACACCCCCTTTTGGATTCCTATCTTGTCAAAATTGGCTGTACCCTTGAATTTTTCTTTCCAAATCCAATATTGTTTCATCCAACTCCAAGCATATTTCCAATATTCCCAGAACAGTTGGCCTGGGTCTACGCTGGGAGCCCCAGGTTCTTATTCAGATCATCCATCTTAGATAAAACACTACAAGCATTAGTATGGCAGACTTAATGGTGAAAATCTTGTCCTTATTGGGGACTTTAATGCTCAATGGGGGGGGGGGTCCTAAAGGAGCAAGATTAAGGGAGGCCTTAAGTGTGTAAAGTGTGGAACAGATTATAGAGGCATCTACGAGAAACTGTAATATGGGAGA
The DNA here is from genome assembly GCA_016271365.2 of Neoceratodus forsteri. Lineage (NCBI taxonomy): Eukaryota > Metazoa > Chordata > Ceratodontiformes > Ceratodontidae > Neoceratodus > Neoceratodus forsteri. The sequence goes on along the minus strand of CM057453.1, from coordinate 1,573,157,847 downwards.
TACCAGGGGACTAATATTCAAAGGTTTATGCGGGTGCTAAAAGGTGTTTACCCATGCAAACAAGGTTTTGCACCAGAGCCCAATAATGAAAAGGCTCTGTTGTGCTGGCAAACAGGGGTAGTGCCTGCACAAGCCAAAAAGGGGAGGTATGCAAATTGTGGGTCAGGGACAGTAATATCGGTGCAAGCCGATATTCAGCAGATTTGCATGGTGCAATAGGGTTTTTGTGTGGTCCTTTTGCGCTGTGAAAATACCACTGAAGAAAACCCCCTTTTACTTCACACAACTCTAGCAGCTGCCAGAGGTAATGCAGCCAACCAGCCAGCTGGTCGCTGGGGGAGCATACCCACGCCTGTGGTCCATGGCACCCCTTGCATTGCCAGCCACTGTGGAAAGTAAACTCCATGATGTTAGTGATCCTCCCTCCCTTTGATCTCCAGCCCCTAAGTGAAAAACACAATCCATGGTGCTAGTGGTCCCCCCTCCTTCTGATTGCCAGCTCCTAGGTGAAAAACACAATCCATGGTACTAGTGGTCCCCCCCTCTCTAATGACCAGCCCTGAAGTGAAAAACACAATCCCTGGTGCTAGTGGTTCCCCCTACTGCTAATTGCCAACCCCTAGGTGAAACAAACAGTCCCTGGTGCTAGTGGTCCCTCCTATCTCTGATTGCCAGCCCCTAAGTGAAACAAACAATTCCTGGCGTTAGTGGTCCCATCCCTACAATTGCCAGCAGTCCTTGGTGTCCCTGGTGCTAGTGGTCCCCCCTCCCTCCAATCGCCCATCATGTCTCTAGTAAATCCCTGGTGCTTATGGTCCCTCTCCCTCCAATCGCTAGCCCATTATGTCCAAAATAAATATCCTGGTGCTAGTTGTCCCCCCTCACTCTGATTGCCAGCCCATCATATCCCAAATAAATATCTGATGCTAGTTGTCCCCATCTCCCACCAATCATCAGCCCAGAATTAGAAAAACAAAAAACCTCCCTGGTGTCCAATGGTCCCTGCCAGCACCAATCCATGGTACCACTGCCTGATATTCCATACTCCCTGGCATCTAGCAGTCCCCCCCCATTCTTTTCCACAGTCTTGAAGCCAGCATGAATTGTGCCTGTCTTTAAGGGGGCGATTCTACCTCTGTGAATAACTACAGACCAATAGCTTTGCTTCCAAGATGTGGGAGAGGGAAATCCACAAACAACTGTATTCTTGTTTATCCGAAAAGTATCTGCTCTGTCCCCAGCAGCCTGACTTCAGGTCACTACATTCTACCCAGACGGCATTGTTAGATTTCATGGACATCGTCTTCCATGTGCTGCAAAATTAATAGTGCATGGGACTAGTGTTTGTGAATCTGACAGAGGCTTTTGATACTGTGGACTTCCCACACTTGTTGCACAGAATGGCTTGGAAAGGCATAGATAGTGAAGTTCTGTCATGTTTTCAATCCTGGCTAAATGGGTGCACCCAAATATCTCTATGATAGGGAGTTTGTTAGATTCTAGAATGGTAAATAAGAGGGTGTCACAAGGTTCCATCCTTGGACCACTTTTGCTTGTGTTTCTCATTGATCAGTTTGCTAAAGTGTCTTCCTTAATTGATGGGAAAATGTGTGACACTATACTGCTCTTCCCCACTAGGGACCTTCAGAGTGTTAACACAGCATTGAATGGGACTTTAATAAACTAAAAAGATGGCTGGTTCAAAATAAACTTATTCTAAATGTAAAAAAAATGAATTGCATGCTCTTCAGGTCTGCAGTGGGGTGGGGTGGGGCAGTAGGCATGCAGTGGGGTGGGGTCTGCATTGGAGTGGGACGGTATGCATGTGATCCTCATATATTTTCAATTGAGAGGACTAGGACTAAGTGGATAAGCTCCTACAAGTACCTAGGAACCTGGTGGAAAATGAGCTGAAATTTGAAGTCCGTACAGAAAAAGCTTTTACTAAGGTTTCCCACAAATTAGGTGCTGTTCAGAAAAACAAAAAACAAAACCTGTTTGCCAAATGAGCCAAGAGTTAAAGTAGTTACGTCTTTCATGTTACCTGTAATTGACTACAGTAGTACAAAATGCTGCTGGGCAAGCAAAATAAGTCTTCTGAAGCTAGACTGATTACGTTATCAGTTAGCAAAGTTAGCTTTAGGTGTACTGGTCCACCTTCATTGGTACATCACGCTACAGTACACTGCTATTTGAGCTAAGTAGGATGTCATTAGAAATCTGTAGAGAGAGAGGCTATTCTATGGTTTCTGCTACAAATGCACGAAGAGTTTGGCACCATTCTGTCTTCTTGACAAGTTGACACCAATTGTTTCCAGCTATGCACTGCATGAAATTATGGTAAGGAGCTTAATAGTCCCTAGAACAACAAAGACTAGCAAGAGCTAGTATGGCTGCAAAATAATGGTATTGTGGTCAGTGAGAAATGTGTAAGCAAGCAATCTGTGCACTAACCACTGAGCCACCTAACTGCACTTTCTAATTGTTGTGATACAAACACATTGACTAATACATATACACACATATATGCATATATATTCTTGTATAACATTGCAGTGCACTGTCTAAACACATTTTTACAGATTAAAAAAAAGACATAGAGGGAATGTTTTATTCTTTACAAGCTCCGAGGGATATCGGAGGGTAGGGGGTTGCCACTAGCCAACTCATTTAAATCAGCAATAACATGCATAAGACTGAAACTGATCTAAATAGCGGGGGAATGTAGACTAGCAATTTTTGCACTAACCACTGAGCCACATAACTGCACTTTCTATTTGTCGTGATATACACACACACTGACTAATACATATACACACACATATGCATATAAATTCCAGTATAACATATCAGTGCACTTTCTACGCACATTTTTATAGATTAAAAAAGGATATTGAGGGACTGTTTTCTTCTTTTTAGGCTCTGAGGGGCACTGGAGGGTGGGGAGGTGCCACTAGACACCTCATTTAAATCAGCATGGACATGCAGAAGGTTAAAACTGATCTAGATAGCGGGGAATGTAGACTATCAATTTTTGTACTAAACATTGAGCCACCTTACTGCACTTTCTAATTGTTGTGACACACACACACACACACACACACTAATACATATACACATATATGCATATATATTTCAGTATAACATAGCAGCGCACTGTCTAAACATTGATCTAGAGTGGGGGAATGTAGACTAGTAATTTTTGCACTAACCATGAGCCTTATAATTGCTGTGATACACACACACACTAATACATATACACATATATGCATATGTAGTCAAGTATAACATAGCAGTGGACTGTCTATACACACAGAGCATTGCCATGCACACACTAACATACATATACATATACATACACTTCCTTATATGGCATTTATTTACTTACACATCTAACCCTAACTTTTACTCAGTGTAGGATAAGCACTGTGTTTTGTACTAACTCATTGTACTAATCTATGGCATGACTGGGTAGCTAAGGTAGAGGACCAGGGAGGTGTGGTGGATGTGGCCTATCAGGACTTCATAAAGGCCTTTCGTCCACCAAAGAAGGCTGATTAACAAACTGCACAGCCTAGGGGTGGATCCTAAAATAGTTCTGTGTATGGAGAACTGGCTGAATGGCAGGAGTCAGAGGGTTGTGGCAAACAGGGAGTACTCTGGAGAGGGAGAAATGATGAGCAGGTTGCCACAGAGGTCAGTGTTGAGGCTGGTCCTCTTCAGTGCCTTTACTGGGGACATTGCAGAGGGACTGGAGGTGAAGGTATGCCTCTTTGCAGATGGTATAAATGTATGCTAGAGGGTGGGCATGCCAGGGGGTATTGAAAGAATGAAGGAAGACCTTACAAAACTGGAGAAATGGTCTGAAGAATGGCAGCTGGGATTGAGTGCAAAGAAGTGCAAGATCCTACACATAGGGCAAAAGAACCCAGGGTCAAAGTATGAACTAGGTGGGGAGATACTAACAATCACAAAGCAGGAAAGGGACCTGGGAGTTATCATCTCAGAGGACATAAGAGAAACTGGGCAGTGCGATAAGGCAGCTGGAAAGGCTAGCCAGGTTCTTGGATGCATATGGAGGGATATCTGGAGTTTAAAGAGGGAGGTCATCTTGCCTCTTTTAAGACACTCATGAGACTGCACCTGGAATACTGCCTCCAGTTCTGGAGGCCCCATCTGAGAAAGAACATAGGGTGGACGTGGTGCAGTGGAGGACAACTAAAATGGTGCAGGAGGATCCAGAAGCATAAGCACTCCAAGGAAACACAAACCCCCTTGAAGGTTTGTTGCCAAGGCGCTAGGGGCTCCCACTGTGGTAAATAAATCAACAATTTAGTTGAACATTTGGGGTTTGTGTTTCCTTGAATCGCTTATGCTTTTGGATCCTTATGTTTAAATACAGGTTGGCAGCCTTGTCACAAGCGAACCTACCGAGGACTTGAGCGCAGAGCTTTCTTTTGGATTTTAAAATGCTGCAGGGCCTGCAGGATAAGACCTATGAGGAAAGACTAGCTAAGCTGATACTTAAAATACTTATTTCATTTGGGTAAAGCATCTCACCATTTTAAATATTGAATTTTTGCAGGATATGCCAGTTGAGAACTTGAGATTTGATATGTCATTTACAGTGTGGTCATGCTTTTACCCATTTTTTCTGATGTATTTACACAATGCAAATATGCAGAGAGGCAGTTTTAATGTGGTCTTCCATTTACACATTTTTACAATGTGTTTTCCTAGAATATGCCTGCTTATTGCTAGATATTTAACCTGGATAGTGCACAGAAGATGTGACATCTTATTTTCAGTGGGGCTCTTCATCTACACATTATTATGCTGCACTGCATAAAATCAGAACACGCTGAAAACAATATTTTACATGTGGACTAGGCTACCCTTGATAAATACATTGTAAAAATGGATAAAATCATTACACCTCTGAAAACAATTTATTGCATCTAATCTGGAATATCCTGAGTAAATACAGTGCAAAAATGTGTAAAAGAAAGATCCCCATGAAAATAAGATTTAGCATCTCCCCTGTGCTATCCAGGATACAAAATATAGGATCGGAAATATTTAAAGAAAATCTATAATTCTTTCAATACTATCATTATGTGAATCATGTAGTTGAGACGTGGTGAAGGTTGATGAATATGTTATTTTAATCATTAAACAGCTGAATGTAAATATATAATAATTATATTTACCATGGTAGAAAATCCCATATTGTAAACTGAATTTCATTGTGTTCCATATAACCAAGACTGATGTAAACAAACAGTTTTTTAATTGATTTATAACACATTAGGCTGCAATATTTATTTTGAATGTTGTGGCCATGAGGATGGCGTGTGTGTGTGTGTGTTTGAGTGAAAGGGGTTAAAGAAGCAGCTGTCTTCTGATATACAGTAGTAAACTATGCTAGTCATAGTGCTAGACGCTGTAATATGTACTTAGATTTGAAACCAGAAAAGTTGCTATTTACAGAGTTAAAAGTTACAGGATATGTTTACCAGCCATACTGTAGCTCAATATAAATGTTTTTTCCCCAAAAGACATAGTAAATGGAGTACCAAAACATGCCATTGTTCACTTGTCTTAGGGGTTAAAGAAGCAGCTGTCTTCTGCTGTACTAAAATGCATTCTAGATACTGCTGAAGGCAGTAACACGTTTAAGGTAATTGGTTATTCTATGCACTTAAATTTGAAACCAGGGCATCATCATCACAGATGAAATCATCCAAACAGACCACTAAAGCAGTAGGTAAGGCTAGAGGGATGTTGGGCTGTTGACTGGTACCTCCAGTACCAGTCATATTATGCCTGTGCTGTGCGAACTGCACTGGCTGCCAGTTCAGTGGCGGATCACCTACAAGGTAGGCTTGCTTACCTTTAAAGCCCTACATGAACAGGGACCTGACTACCTGAAAGATCTCCTGACTCCCTACTCGACCATTCATCCTCTCCGATCCACTGATGAGGGATTGCTAGAGATTCCCAGGGTTCATCTTAAAACATCTGAAGCTCGTGCTTTTTCATTTGCAGAACCAACCCTGTGGAATTCTCTACCTCATCGGTTAAGAGAATGCCTGACCATCAGCAGTTTTAAATCTATGCTGAAAACATATTTATTTTATTTGGCCTTTCCTAATGAGTTGATTAATTGATTGATTTTTAAAATGTTATAATTTTAATGATTTATATTGTATTTATATTTTTATGTTCTGTGCAGCACCTTGATTATGAAATGTGCTATATAAATAAAGTTTTGCTTTGCTTTGCATTGCTATTAGTAGGGGTATCGCAAGTCATAAGAGGGAGGTAATAATCCCTCTTTACAAGACACTGGTTAGGCCCCATCTGGAGTACTGCATGCAGTACTGGAGTCCACACCTGCACAAGGACATTAACAAAATGGAGGCAGTCCAGAGAAGGGCAACCAAAATGGCACAGGGACTGCATCAGAAAACATATGAGGACAGATTAATGGAGCTCAATATAAATACCCTAGAGCAAAGGAAGGAGAGAGGTGATATGATCAAAACATTCAAACTTCTTAAGGACATTAACAAGGCGAAAGAGTCTAACATGTTTCAATATAAGAAAAATAGCAGGACAAGAGGACGAAGCATGAGATTAGAGGGAGGCCAATTAAGGGGTAATGTGAGGAAGTTCTTTTTCACAGAAAGGGTGGTGGATGCATGGAACGGCCTACTTCAGGAAGTGGTGGATATGAATACAGTGCAGGGCTTCAAACAGGCATGGGATAGACATAAGGGAGCAATACAGATGAGTATGAATAGATAGGCCATTGACAGTGTAAAGGCCTATGGCACATTCATAATGTAGAAATGGGCAGACTAGATAGGCCTTGCAGTCCTTATCTGCCATGAACTTCTATGTTTCTGTGTTAAAGGTGGTTGTTTCCAGGGCTAAAAGTTTCATAATGTGTTTGCCAGCTAAAGCCCAATAGAAATATTTTTTTCCAAAAAGCATAGTAAAAGTAGTAACAAAAGATAACAGTTCTTTACTTGTCTTAGGGGTTACAGAAACTGATGTCTTCTGCTATAGTAAACTATGTCTGAGATAGTGCTAATAAGATAGTGTCTTAACTCATTCACTCCGGTAGCCATCTGTCGGTGGCAGAAGAAAACACACACCCCCTTCACTCTGATAAACTTTTGTAATTGACTGCAAATCACTCACCGTCCCTCTGAGATACATCTGTGGATGTCTCCAGTTTGGATGTATATTTAGCCAGCCAATCAACTTTGGGCTTATTTGTTTCTCGAGGTACTCCACTACCTGCTTATCATGTATGGATAAATAACATGTTTTCCACAGAAAAAAAAATGGTTTATGTTGCTTTTTCTAGTTAAAAAAATCTATTTTGGGGGTATTTTGACTAGTATAAAACAAAACAAATTGCTTAGTCCTGATTGCATTCCACCATTAGAAAGGTAGTTTTGTGCTGAACAACTTTGCCACCTGCACTTTGTGTGTAGCAGTTATGATTCATGAGGTATTCGCATTTGTTTATGGTATGGCGTGTTTAGTTTTTATTTAAAAACAAATCAGTTTTTTGGGTATTTGAGCTAGTATAAAAAAAATAACAAAATTGCTTAGAATTGATTTCATACCACCATTAGAAAGGTCATTTTGTGCTGAAGAGCCTTGCTGCTCATACTTTGTGTGTAGCAGTTAACGGTTCATGAGGTATTTGCAGTTGTTTGTAGTATGGTGTGCATTTTTTTATTTAAAAACAAATCAGTTTGGGGGTATTTGGGCTATTATAAAAAAATAACCAAATTGCTTAGGATTGATTGCATACTACCATTAGAAAGGTAATTTTGTGCTGAACAACTTTGCCACTCGTACTTTGTGTATTTCAGTTGTGGTTCATGATGTATGCACATTTATTTATGGTATGTTTGACTTTTGTCTGCCAAGACTTGCAAAAACACCTTGGCCCAGATATTCAAACTGCGACAGGCTGTGGCGCAAGCTTGGGCGCAGCTCAACTTAGCTGCGCAGGGGTGTGGACTGGGCGATATTCAACGGAGCTGCGCCATGGCTCAGCAGTGTTGAATATCGCATACTGGCCACCCTCAGTGTGCATGGCGCAGTGGCACTGTGCCAGCGCAAGTGGCCAGAGTGGAGCATGGGGATGCGCTAGCGCAAGTACAATTGCGCTATGCACAGCAACCGCGATATTCAAAATTTGACATGCAAATGGGGCCATAATGTATGCAAGGCGCAACTGGGGCCCTTGCATGTCATTATAACCCATTGCGAATAATGCTTGATCCCCAACGACTGCACCTGGCGCCATGCCAGGCAGCAACCGTCGGGGACCGGCGCCCCGTGCAGCCAGTAATGTGCTCCACAGCCCAATTGCGGGCATCTATATAAATAAAGAAATGTCCAATATCTCTGGTGGTCCAGTGGACCACTATCTGCCCGATCGCGGGCATTTGTATAAATAACTAAATAAGTCCAATATCCCTGGTAGTCTAATGGACCGCTATCTGCCCAATCGCGGGCATCTGTATAAATAGAGAATAAGTCCAATATCTCTGGTGGTCCAGTGGACCGTTGTCTGCCGATCGCGGGCATTTGTATATAAAATAAATAAGTCAATATCCTGGTGGTCTAGCAGTACCCCGCTCCACCGCCCACTGGGCCCCACGCCCCCTCCCCGGTCAGCCAGCGGGTGGCAGCACCACCCGCCTGCCGCCCTGCCGCCTGCCAACTGACACCATCGGTAGGGCTGTACGTCCATTGGTTCACAACATGAGCCAATGGGCGTCCAGCCATACTGTACTCACATTCCAGATATGTAAATGATTCATTCACATATCTGGAATATATAATATAATGCAGACTGGCATGCCTATTGGCTCACGCTGTGAACCAATGGGATAGCCCGACACAGTGTCGGTCGGTGAGCGGCGAGGCGGCAGGTGGTGGGTGCTACCGCCCGCTGGCTGACCAGGGAGGAGCAGGGCAGTGGGGCTCAGTGGGCAGGTGGGTAAGGGGGTACCACTAGACCACCAGGGATATTGGACTTATTTCTTTATTTATACAGATGCCCGCAATCAGGCAGATAGCGGTCCACTGGACCACCAGGGATATTGGACTTATTTCTTTATTTATACAGATGCCCGCGATCGGGCAGAAAGCGGTACACTGGACCACCAGGGATATTGGAATTATTTAGTTATTTATACAGATGCCCACGATCGGGCAGATAGCGGTCCACTGGACCACCAGGGATATTGGACTTACTTATTTTTTTAATTACAAATGCCCGCGATCGGGCAGACAGCGGTCCACTGGACCACCAGGGATATTGAACAGAATTCTTCTTTTATTTTTACAGATGCCCGCGATCGGACATGGGGGGGCGCCGCCAGGTGCAGCTGGAGCTCGGGTGGCCACCCACAGGTGGCAGCTGCCATGTTGCGCCCTGCAGTGCTGCAGCTCACCTGTGGGTGGCATCCCTTGTTCCTTTTTTGGGGGGATCAACTTTGTGCTGGCGCAGGTAGGGGTTGCACATGCATGGCTCTGCACATCCCAGGCTGAATATCAGGCTGTGCAGGGTATGCATGGGCACGCCCCCCCGACCTGCGCCTGCATACATTACTGATCGCTCTGGCGCGCTCGGTATTTAATGCTGCGCACTTTCCCTTACGAATGCTCCTTTTGGGGCACATCAGTGGGTTGTGCATGGCGCAACACTGTTGCACCATGCGTGACCCTTTTGAATATCTGGGCCCTTGAATAAAAAGGCTAAAAATGCATGTTTTGTATTAGAAAACTTGCTTTTAGTACAGAATCACTTTACTGCCTGCTTATCATGTATGAATACATAATTTGATATAGATGTGTTACTTGTTTCCCCAAAAAAATGGTTTACATTGCTTTTTTTATTTAAAGAAAAATCAGTTTTTGGGGTATTTCAGCTAGTATAAAACAAAACTGAATTGTTTAGAATTGATTGCATACCACCGTTAAAAAGGCAATTTTGTGCTGAACAATTTAATGACTCGTACTTTGTGTGTAGCACTTACAGTTCATGAGGTATTTGCATTTGTTTATGGTATGGTGTGTATGGCTTCATTTTTGCTTAGAAAGGCCCAGGATGCAGTGTTAAGGGTATAGAGGGCAGAAGATGTGGAATTCTCAGAGAGCTGCTGTGGCATGGGTGAGTTAAGAGGGTAAAAAAAACAGTGTAAATCTTTTTATGAGATTCATTGCTGGGAAAGGGTGACTAAGCAGACATATTTAGGAGGTATGAATCTTTCTTGAAAGAGAATACTAGCCAAATAGAAGCTAGTAGTTATTACACAAAATAGCCCAGTGTAACACTGCTCAGCTGAATAAACACATCAGACTTCTTCAATTAGTGGAGTAATTCCACTAAACCCTCCAATTTTATCTAGTCCACTGGGAATCGGGAGAGCTCCCTTTTTCTACTAATAGCAACACATCTGCAGGGCAGACACTGCAGCTGTAAAAACCAGATATGGTCAGATAACTTTTGGCTATAGTGCCACTACTGCCTGGAATGCTATAAAACCAAAATTGTGGAATATGGTAATGTACCACAGCTTTAAAGCAGCACTTATGGACTGGCGTTGTTTTAAATGTTCATGTCTTTTAATATCATTTCTACTGCGGAGTAGTGTACGTTTTGAAAATGTATAGTGTATGTGGTTGCACTTGATATATTTTATTGTAATAATTTGTCAAATACAGGACAGTCCTGTAAAACAGGCTTTGCCTAGTGACCGTGTCTTATTACAATATTAAATAAACTCCAGCTCAAGCTGATGGAAACCATTCTTAAGGAAATGTTTGTTGAGTTTTAAATTGGGTCAAAGGTGAGTGGTTTCCAATAGGTCAGGGCTCAGGGATGCCTCTAAGGACGCTAGGGGTGATGCTACCCCCTGGCACCAGCCTAAAAGATCTGGAGGTAAACATCCCTAGGAAGCTTTCCTCTCTGGGTTCCTTGAATTTCCAGACCCTGCTCCAGAAAATCATGGCAGAATGTGATAGGTGGAAGACCCATCCACTCTCTTTAATAGGCAGAGTAAATAAATGTGTTTTCCTCCTCTATGCCTATATTTGTTTCAGACACTACCCGCACACCTCCCTCTAAAATTCTTTATGTCTTTTTGAGGATATCTCACCAACCTCATCTGACAGGATAAGAGAGTGTAGATTAAACAGTCTACAATGTGGCCACCAGTGAACCAGGTGGGGGGGAGCTGGGTCTGCCAAATGTCTGCTTTAATTATGTAATGTCCATCTGGCATTTGTGAAAGGCCTATTGTAACCAGAGGGGACTAGGCTGAGCTGGGTATCTTTTGAGTCAATTTAGCCACAAGATTTAATGCTACAACTCCTTCTGGCTCCTGACTTGACAGATGGGGTGATAAAACATGTCTGGAGCTGACTCGGTGGCACTGAGAGTTAAGGTGTTGGATGCCACACCTCGCGCCACACCGGTGACCTGGGTTCGGAAATGAACCCGGGTTGTCAGGGGTCAGCAGGGAGGGGAGGGTGAGGAGCAGCATTGAGCTGTTGTGAGGTGGCCCTCCTCTTCTGGGGAGGGATGAGGAGTTTCCCCGGCTCTTGGCTGCCACCAGGTGGAGGACGGATGGCAGTTTGGGCTACGGGGGGCCCAGCAATAGCTAGGGGTGGGGCACAAGGGGCCAAGTCGGTACCCAAAGTACATGTGTCCCTTCATGTGCATGCACTGCCGTGTCTGCCGGGGTCTTGGGACTCTTGGGGAAAAACGGGAAAAGAGCATAAAAGTACACATAGAAAAAAAACACGTATGGAACGACTTCACCAGAACCTCTGCAAGGGTTTGGTTTTCAGCCCATAAAATAGTAAACTATCCTCTCTGCTACTCACCTGAAGCAGATGTGCAGAGTGACCTCTGGAGAGCTAAAAAGCCACCCCCCCATGTGAAGAAGGCCTCCACACCTAGTGCGAAAAGGGTTCGGCAAAGGTGGGAGACCTGTATGAATATATTTTTTTGAAATCTTTGCAGGAGCTTTCAGCCCAGTTCTCCCTGAATCCTATGACCTTTTCATATATCTCCAGGTATGCTCCCTTCTCAAACATAAAGCTCCTCCTCCTCCTCCTACTGGGACACCTGTCAGATCTCCAGGAGAAAAGATCCTTCTATATGTGGGTAACACTGCCAAACCTATGCAGCAATTCTATTCCATGCTGTTGAGCAACTTTCAGAACCCCTTGCAACTGATCAGAACCAGGTGGGAGAGGCATTGGGGAGCCAACAAAAGAGGGAGATTGGGACATAGTAATAAAACTTGATCTGTCAGTAATAGGCTTCAGCAAATTCACTTCAATTGTCTGCACAGAGCTTATAACAGTCCCTTTCTGGCTCACAAAATAGACCCCTTAAGGCCAGGGGAATGCCCCAAATGTAAGATTGAGGACAGCACCTTCGTACATATGGTATGGTCTTGTCCCTAGATACAGGCAATTTTGAGGGAGGTCACAAATCTTTCACCTACAACCTTGGGCAGCTCTTCTTCTCCGACAGCTGCAGGTATCCTGCTGGGTATCAGAGGGCCTTAGGGAAAGGCCTACCATCACTCATGCTGGAAACTGAATATAATGGTGGGAAAAAACTAATAGCGCAGTACCAGAAATGGCATAAGTCTCCCACTATTTCCCACTGGGTTACTGTGCATTTAGGCTATATGAAGCTGGAAACAACAATATTCCTTTACACACAAATGTAAGGAATACAACAAAATCTGGAGCCTTCTAGAGATGGCCCTTGGGGCTGACTGGTTTCCCAGCTATTAGAGAGGGGGTAAAATGAACTAGCCATATACAGTAGAGAGAAAATTATCTCTGGGGCAGGAGGCATATCCTATTTCTGGACTGTAAAGGAGGTATTAATTATGTTAAAGCAGGACCCGTGATCATTCCAAATAATGTTTCTATCTATGTACATAGTACTCTTGTACTTCTTTCATTCATGTATATGCTGCTGGTCATGACCCTGGCCCAATAAGGCTGGACTCTCTCATTCTCATTGTCTGTAATCCATCTACATTAGCATTGCAGAATTAAAGTACTATATTAATGTTTGACTTTCCTGCCAATAAACAGACTAAAAAAAGGATGGAAACCATTCCTAAGAAAAGGTTTGTCAAGTTTCTAGAGGCAAATGGACTCCAAGACAATATACAGCACCAGTCTGTGAAAGAGTGGTCATGGGGGCAGAGCTAGCAGCCTAGCTAGGAACAGCATTTTTCTAGAGCTCCTACTCTAAGGCTTAAAAACGCTCATCAAAAGCAGTATTTTATATGGAAATACTCAGCCAAAAGTCTAAGTCGGTAGAGGGAGGTGTCAACCCGACAGAGAAACTATATTTCAATGAAGATGTGTCGAAATAAAACCGCTAAGCAAGATTTTTTCACACCACGAGGTTCCAGTGCAAAGCCTCCGGAGGCTATGGCAGGGCCTCAGCAATCTACCAGTGCTGACTCAGAAGGAGCAATGTTAAAAACCCTACAAATAGCAGTACAAGCCTTAACAAAAACGGTCCAACAGATGGACCAAAAGCTTGATGGCTTTTCCAAAAAATTCCTTAATATGGAACATCGTTTAGATGCTATGGGTGAATCCACGAAATCAGCCGAAGCCACAGCTGGGAAGGCCCTGGCTGCCACGGCTACCTCCCTGAAAGAACAGGCAGCTTTGTGCACTCGAGTCGAACAACTAGAGAATACTGTTCGGGCAGCCAATATTAGAATCCTAGATCTTCTTGAGGAATCGGAGGGTGATTCTCGTTTACAATATCTGCAAACCTGGTTAACAGACTTAACAGGATTATCCGATTTTAGAGTTATTAAGGCATACAGAATAACCCCCAGAGGGCGCCAGCGTAACATGGACAATCCTCGGACTGTGCTCCTTACGATGAGATCCCCAGGTGAACGTGATGAGCTGCTAGGGTGATACAGAAGGAAGGCCTGATCTCATGGGAGGCCTGAGTCTTGTTCTTTCAGACCTCGTGTCATAACTGCGTCTGGCCCAAGCATTTGATGGAGTTAAGAACCGTCTCAGAGAGCTTGATATCTCCTTCACATTAGCATTTCCTGCCCGATTATGTTTTATAGATGGCTGCCGACAATACCGTTTTACAGATGCGAGGGAAGCGGGAGCCTGCGTGGAGATAGTAGCGGCTAAGAGACTTAGAGAAAGGTGTTCATCCAATGAAGAGGATTTGGATGAGGACTGATGTATCAGGTCTCCTTTTTCAGCGGCTTGCTTTTCGACCATATTGTGAGACTGACTGCTTTATTTGGGACTGTTAATCAGCACTGGGTTTTGCCTGTTTATAGAAACTTTGGGTGGTTAGTATTACTTGAACTACAGCGAACACTAACTAAAATGTTCTTCCTCCAAAGGACCGTCTTTTAATATACTTGTTGTCAGGCTGATAGTCCTACTTTCTAAGTATCTGTTTTATAGGTGAGTGAATAACCGCATGTTAAAAAAAAATAAAAATTTTTTAGCTATCATCTCTAATGATACAACTAAAATAAGTAAATTTTTTCTCCCTCTACTTGATTTTTTCTTGCTAGAATACTGTATTAGAATACTGTACTACTATTAATGGATGCAATAAGCGGGATAAGTGGTGGATTTAATGGAGTTAATTGACTCCTTTGCGTTACTGCTGCTTAGCAGTTCACTGGGAGCCCAGATGACATGATCTCCTTTTATGTGGTGTCTTTGGGTCACTTACTTACTGGTCCAGGCTGGTCTTGGTGCTGTTTGCTGGTAGCACATTAGTAAGGCACCAGGCACCCTATAAGTGAATGATCTAGTGGGCCAGGAACCACTTTTAAAACACCACTGCACTTATTCCCACTAAGCCTAAGGGAGCTCTGGAAAGGAGTCTTTCTATATGATTGAAGCAGTGTTCTCACTAGACCTTAAGGGTCGGCATATTATATGTTTTTTCACATTAAGATTTCTGTTTATTAAAATTAGGCATTGGTTGCTAAATGGCTCCTGAACAGATAAGAATGTTTAACGTGTTTACTATGTCTACAAGATAACCCCTAAAGCCGTACCAACAGAATTGATAGTCTGTATCCTATGTAATGTTTTTCTTGTACACTACATGGTTATACCAATTCAGGCTGTAAGTATTTGTATGCTTACGTACAAAATGCTATAAATAAAAAGTAAAAAAAATAAAAGCAAGAGTGGTCATGTCAAATAAACCTGATAATTTTTTCAACTGGGCCACAAAGGCGGGGGATAAGGATCAGCCAGTAGACATACTGCCTCTGGATTTCAGATAGGCCTTTGACTCAGTCCCCATAAAGCCTTGATCAAGAAGTTGGATGGCCTAGGGATGGGGTGGGGCAAAAGATCTTGGTTGGTGCCAAACTAATTAAGGGGGAGAACCCAGAGAGAAGTGGTTATGGAGGGAAGACAAAGAGATAAGGGAAGTTACCAGCGGGGTACCGCAGGGGTTGGTGCTTGGGCCAGAACTGTTCAGCATGTTCATAAATGACATTGGGGACAGCATTAAGTGCTAAGTGTGCCTTTTCACAGAGGACACCAAGCTCTGTGTGGGGGGGTGGACATATAGGAAGGGATCAGAGACATGAGTGAAGACCTAGAAAGGCTGGAGAAATGGTCTGGGGGTTATGGAAACTGAGGTTCCATGCCAAGATGTGCAAATTCATGCACATGGGGAGAAAGAACCCAGGGATGGAGTATAAGCTGGAGGTAACCATCATAGTGTTGGAGGGTTCAAGGAGGGTGAATTTGGCAGGCAGGGAGAGTGGCGTAGCAGCACAAAGGAGAGGGGAGCCTGTGGGCATGGAGGCACAATAAAAGGAACATTCAGAGTTTAGTGCCCCAAATTTATGAATTTCATGCTTGGATGCAAATGAATGATTTTGATATAATTACTCTGTCTGAGACATCGCTTACTTGTAAAAATCACAGTTGAAGAAGTTTTATTACAACATTATAGTCTTTTTTGCAGGGACAGTTAAGGAAAAGAGGGAGGGTTGATGTTTATTTGGTAACACTTTAAGTGTTCTTAACCACACTGTAATTACTGTATAATTACTGGTTCACGTTTTTTCCCATAGTAAAAGCTGGTTATAATTTGCCGTTATAACCAGCTGGGCTGGTTATAATGGCAAACACATGCCACTTTTACTGTGGTAAAAGCACAAGCAACAGCAGCTCCACTTCTTCAGAGCTTTTCTTTTTCACACTGTCTGGGGCTGTAAATGAATTCACTTCTCTTTTATTTTTTTTATTTTTTTTGTTAAACAGGTCGGCGAGAGACAGACTGCATATACTTTTATGCTGGCATAGTAAAGGGCAGCTGGGCTCATTCAGGGACCTTTCTGTTGTGCCTAACGCTCTCGTCCATTTTTATTCACTGCCGCCACTCCACTACTGTCTGTACCTCCTCCTTGACTCCATCTCCCTCATGCTCCGGCTCTTTGGTAGGCTACTGCTGAAAACCGACCAAATTTTAACTTAAAAAAATGAGATGTTCAGCACCCTCACTGCCGGATTGCTGTCGTCATGGAACCACCTTACAGGTACTGCTCCTCCCCTTCTTGTCACTGCCTCTCACCATATTTTATATAATTGCTCAGGCGAAAAAATGGGACCCCAGCAATTATAAAAAATAAAATATGGGGTGGTGTGTGTAAAACTTGATTTTTACACACACCCTCATTGTGGGATGCATTTCATAAACCCCTCGGGCTTCGTCCTTGGGGTTTATGTAGCATTGCATAACTCGGGTGTGTGTAAAATCTCGTTACACACATCACCCCATATATTCTCTATATAACTATGCTGTAACTTCGCTGTAACTACTATGTAGTTACCTGTAACTACTATGTAGTTGTTAACAAGTTTCACATGTGAGTATAGTGTAGTTATGCAACTTGCATACATGTGCAACTACCTACAGTCTCCCTTTCGGCACAAATCATTTCATTCTGACAAATGTAATTACACATGTAACAGCTGTTGCAAAGTGTAACAGTAAATCTACTGTGCAACTACCACTCTATCTCTTCTGGCATTGTGTTATTTGTTCTTTTAAAGGCAACTACACATGTAATAGCTATTGCAAATTGTAACAACAAATCTGTTGTGTAACTACTATGTTACTACTTTTGGCATTATTAAATCTGTTCTTACAAGTGTAACTACACATAAATGCAGGTTGTGTGCACTGTTTCAACTGTCTATGTCTATCTGACATTTATTTAAAAGATAATCACATAGAATAATGTTAAAGTGTAATCAGAATGGTAACTGGCACTATAACAATATGGTGGCTAAGAAATAATGGTACTGTTTTCACAGTTAATGCCTAGGTAACATGTATTTGCAGTTGCACACACTTACATTTACCATATGTGAGTACTGTAGCTGTGATGTAAGTTCTCATTCAGAAATCAGCCCATCATGAACTCACTGCTTATTAAACATGCAATCTAATATTAGACCCCATTCACATAGGTGACAGAGAATGTGCCAAATGTGCATTCCCAGGCCTGGTGATCAGTAGTAGCCTTCCAATCTGATGGACTGACCAGGAGCAGACTGGATCCTGCACTCTGTGTGGATAGGGAAATTGTGGGTTATGGGTGGTCTTCCCATTGCTGCTGTTTTCTAGTAAGGGAATCTACTGATCCACTTATGTTTACCACCTTGCCCCCAGCCCTCATGGTATAGTCAGAGGGCTGGGATAGCCTGATGTGAAGGATGATGCTATCCCACAATCACAGCTACAGTGCTGACATATGGTAAATGTAAGCGTGTGCAGCTGCAAATACATGTTACCTAGGAATTATCTGTGAAAACAGTACCGTATATTATTATAGTGCCAAATAGTAATTATGTAAATGAAATATTTTTGTGTACCATTACATATCAATTCACATTATTAGACTGCATGTTTAATAACATGCAAGTTCATGAAAAACTGGAATACAGACATGGAACATCATCTAAAGAGTTGCCAGTCAGTGCATTTAACTGTAGCAGACTGAATTTGCATTGTATTAATATTTTAGTTACCATTCTGATTACATTCAGCTAGACATAGACAGTTGAACAATGCACATGGCTGTTTTTATATGTAGTTACACTTGTAAGAACAGATTTAATAATGCCAAAAGTAATAACATAGTAGTTACACAACAGATTTGCTGTTACAATTTGCAATAGCTATTACATGTGTAATTGCCCTTATATGAACAAATAACACAGTGCTAGAAGAGATAGAGTGGTAGTTGCACAACAGATTTTCAGTTACACTTTGCAACAGCCGTTACATGTGTAGTTACACTTATCATAATTAAATGATTTGAGCCAAAAGGGAGACTGTAGTAGTTGCACATGTATGCAAGTTGTGTAACTAACTACACCATACCCACATGTGAAATTAGTTGACAACTGCATAGGAGTTACATGTAACTACACAGTAGTTACAGTGAAGTTACTTAATGCATATTGTGTAACTACTTACACAACTGTAAAACTAGTTAACTACATAGTAGTTACAGTGAAGTTACAGCATAGTTATACAGTAATTACAATGTAGTTAATGACACTTAAAATAAAGAGTTACTGTTTATTCTAATCTATCAGTAGCTGTAGATAAGTTTGAAAAATCATCCCCTTCATGTAAATTTATTGCAATTAAGGTTTGTGGGGAGAACGGTTAAACAACTACATGTAATTAGTTTTTATGTTCCACTTGGATGTTCTAAAGAAGGGATGCCTTTTTTATTAGATCATAAATATTCTAATTTGAAACAAAAGAACTAATAATGCTTGGTGATGTTAATGTTAATTGGTTAGAACAGTCCAACTCAGAATTTAAAGATACTCTGATAGGTGAAAATTTGCACCAGCTACTTTTGCAAACTATACATCAAAATTATAAGATAGGAACATAATCTTTAATAGAGTGGATATTAACATTATGCCTGGATAGAATAGTGCAGGCCCTAATACTGTCTGATGACATGAGTGACCATAGCACCATATTATGTAATTAGGGAGCTCATAGACCTAAATTACTACCAGTATATGTTGAATCCTGCACCATGCATACATTTTCTTTGGATGGTTTTTGTGAAGCTGATGCTTCTATGCACTGGTTGTTTTATCTTACATTACTGGTGTAGATATTATGAACTATATGATATCTGCATTTAATTTGGTTTGTGATAGATTTGACCCCTTTCAGAAAATTAGAATAAAAAATAAAAATCAGGAGTGGATCAGCCATGATTTGAGTTGTTTAATTCAGGAGTGAGGAAAAAACATGGAGAGGATATGTTATGTTGAAAACTTCAATAAAATGTATTATATTATCACAGTTCAGTTAACCTACTGGACTACCGCAGATTGAGAAATCAATGTAAACAATTGACAAGAAAAATAAAATCTGATTTATTTTTGAATGAACAATTTTCTTGTAATAAGGGTATGCAGCAATACTGGACAATACTGAATAAATTATTTGATAAATCTCATGCTACAAATATTCCACTATTATCAACTGAATCTGGTAATTTAGTCTTTCTATTAGGCTTTGCAACTGTGTTAAATGTATCTTTTAGTGAGGCCATAAAATGTGCCCAAATATAAAGGAAGAAAACATTTGCTTTGTAACATGAATACTCCCTTTGTTTTCAAAGAGATTTTCCTTGCTGAAACTTTGAGTTATTTGATGAAGATGAATGTTTAAATCATAAATAGGTTCTGATAATATTGATTTGTAGTTATTTTCCTTGGTGTTAGATTTGATGCATATCCATTTTGTCAGCTGTTTAACTTTTTTCTTATTACTGATTCAGTTCCTGTGGTTTGAAAGTAAGAAAGCATGGTGCCCATTTTTAAATCTGGAGATTGTACTAAGGCTAGGTACTATCGACCAGTATTCAGAATGATACTAAAATATTATCCAAACGTCAACATGGATTTCACACTAATCATAGTACTTTAACTGCTGTTTGAGAACTTACTTCATTTTTGCATGGGGCTTTCGATAGTGGGGAGGTGGCTGGGGCTTTATTTTTGGATTTGTCAAAAGTTTTTGATTTGATGCACCATGGCTGCCTGTTTCAAAGCACAGAATTATTGGTCTAACTTTTCTTCACTTCTGTTGTTTCAGAGCTATCTTACTGATAGATCACAACAGGTCACATTACATAGTAAATCATCTTCATTGGTTCCTATAAATACATAGATACATAGACAGTGTCGGCAGATAAGGGCCTATGGCCTACCCAGTCTGCCCATAAAATAAGTGTTCAATAAGGGTTGATTTTGGGACCTGCTTTGTTTTCTCTTTTTCTGAATGATCTTGATTTATGCCTACCCAATTCTAATTCAGTATTTTATGCTGATGACATAGTGCTTTTTAGTAAGGATTGTTCTTGGTTAGATGTCAATTCAATTTTGCAGACTGATTTCTTCAAAGTACAGAGCTGGTTGTCTGAAAATGCATTATTGTTGAATGTCCTAAGTCAAACTGATCTTGACAGAAAATGCTTTCTCTCCCCCATGCCTGCCCAGCTTTGGACATGATGGGGTTGAAAGATAATGTAGTTTTTGTTTTTGTTATGTGGGTTCTACTTTAGATCAGTATTTGATGTTTGACGGTCATATTAGTTCACTAATCAAATCCACTCATGTGTCTGGGACAATTGTATAACTTTGAAAATTGTTTAACTCTGCAATCTAGAGAAATATTTGCTCAAACTTTATTATTGTATTTGACTTTTGATTGCCTGGTGATTGATCTGCCTCTGAATCATTACTTTCTAGAATCCAGGTTCTGTATCGTTCAATTTACCATTTTGTACTTTTAAGTAAATGTAATGTTCATCACTTTTAACTTTTTAGTTCTTTAAACTGGTTTTCATTTGAGATGAGGTGTTTCTATTATACAGTACAGAATTTTCATGAATGTCTGAAACATTCAGCTCAATTTACATTTATAACTGTACATTTGACTAGGTTTTCACAGAGATCTATTTATTCAGTTCTCAGATTAATACCTTTGAGCTATAAGCTCATTTACAAAGGTTCTACGTCAAAAGCAAACAACACAAATACAGCAAAACAGTTTGGACAGTGGTTACAAAATTACATTGGATACGAAATGAATGTTGAACTCTTTTGTAACTAAAATTACAAAATGCAATCACATTAAGCAATAAGTACATTGCAAGGTGCGAACAGAATGGAAAGGTAGCTTGCTATGAAGAGAGAAACTGGTAGCAACAGAGGCTGGGTGCTGAGAGAGTGCCGAGTAGGTGAGGAAGGTATAAGGGAGAATAGGCAGAGAAAACAGGAGCAGCCATAGGGCCTTGTCATTGGTTTGCTGGAAGGGGAAAATTCCATGAGGTTTTGGAGTGGGCAGATATGGTGAGGGGAGAGGAGAAGCAGATTAGGTGGGGGGAGGTGGGAAATGGATGAGGAATGGAATGAAGAATTCTACCTACTTATTATGTTTTCCAAATTTTTCTTTCAGGCGTCACTAGCTCTTTCAACAATACATAGCAAATAATGTTAAAAGTCTTATACATATGAAAATATCTATATGTTAAGTAAAAAATAGGTTAGAAGACAACCTGCCAATCTTATTTATTATCAGCATTTCCATTTTTGTTTATAACAAAATTTACATTTCTGATGGCAGTTAAAAAAAATATATAAAAAATTTAGATTAGTGACTACCCTCATTTAAAAAGCCTTTTTGTCCTGAACACAGAAATGTAAAATAATGCACTTGGGGCAAAGAAATCCAGGGGCAGAGTACTAAATGGGTGGAGTGGTATTGACAACATTAAGACAGCACACATTAAAAAAAAACTTTCACATACAGTTGATTACTGTTTAACAATATTGTGCATCTATGGCTGCCACTGTATATTTGATGCAAACTCATAATCATATTCCTCACTTGAAGTGAAAAGGGGTGGGGGTGGAAGCCATAACTGACTCCTTGTTTTTGTATTAAAGGGGTCAGTTTTTTTACATGAAAAACGAGGAAAGGGATAATTTCTAAAATGTGCAGGCAAGCATGGTGACCACTTTTTTTTCAGAGCATGCCACCACAGGTAGCTACCACTTCAAGACTGCTACTGCCCCCACCTAATACAATCAGGGAAAAACCTGAAGTAGTCTACCAGCACTGAGATCAATATAGTTAAGGCACATTCACCAGAAATTACTGCTTAGAAATGAATTAGAAAGTGACTGTGATGACGAGCAAATCCCAGATCAGATCTCTAGTTTGTTAATAGTCTCCTCCTGAGTCTGATTTTTACAGCTGTGTGGGCCAAGCTCCACAGATGTTATGCCATCATCAGATTTCTATAAGAGCACTGTGGAAGCACGTAACTGGACTGTTGTCTGATGTTCTGCCACAGTGCTCCAGCATAGTTTTCAGTGTTTCTGTTTATGCAACCCTTTCCCTCTGTGGGCTGCATAAACATACTCATGTCCTTGTGCACTACTTTTCATTTCCACAACTATAGAACTGATGGCTGCCATGTGCAACATGGTGGTGCTGACTTAAAATGTGCAGGCACAAGTATCGTGCATACATATGTAACCCCCATGCCACCTTTGGGTGGCTTGCACCCCCCTAAAAGAATGCTGCCAACTACATGGCATACAATTTTCTTTTGGCAAAACTACACTCATGGTACCATCCCTAGTGTTGGAGTTTATACCAGGCTCATTAACTACAGGATGGGGGGTGGGGTACATACTAAAATTAACCTTTATGTTTACAACCAGGTGCAGGGGAGAGGATGCTAGGCATATGCTAGACCTAACTGCTGAGGGGCCCCAATAATGTCCACACTAGAAGCAAGAATGTCCAAAGCAGTAACTGGGATTTTGCAGTATGGCTTTATTTACAGATGTTACTTAAAGCAAGGGTGGGCCCCCAAAGGTTTGTCTTTGCAATATAGGCACACTCTCTTTTGCAGGACACTTTGCTAGGTAGTACTGTTTTCCACAAATACATCTCTATCTCTCTTCCAAAGTGTATAATTTCCATTTCCAAAGTGTGTATCTGTGGGATGTGCCACACACTTTAAAATCCTCCTGGTGCATGGTCTTTGCCCAGGGAACAGTGGTACCCATCCACGGACCTCTTAGCCCTGTCTGAAACCCCAGATGGCATTTCTGCCACCCTTTGCCCCAAACAGCCTCTGCCATTCCTTCAGGGTTACACCAAATGAGTCTCCAATCCCCAGTGAATTGCTAAAGACACCCAACTTTAAATTAAAATTCAGCACAGTTATGGTGAAAGGGATCCTGGCCGGTGTGATCTAGCCTTATCTAGGGCATACACACCTCAGACAACTCCTTCAGAGAACAGTCTCAAATTCTGTACTCACAGATTAGTTGTTCCTTCCTCCCAGTCATGGAAAGAACAAAAGGCACCTTTCTTTCTCTGGTAGCTGTCAGATTCTACTCATTGTTCTTCCATAAGGCAGCTGTGAACTTCAGGAACTTCAAGGGATTGCCCCTTGGATCCACAAGAATTGCCTTCCCTCTCACTCTCCCTGGAGTGAAACTAAAGAGTCCTGCAGGCAAACTGAAGATGTTACCAAACTAGGGTGAGAAATACCAGGGCTCCCTTCGACAGAGCCCCAGTGGCAGACCTCCTGCCACTCTGACTGCCACACTTGAGCTTACTGATGAACATTCTAAGCTCCCTGAGAGTAGTTGACTCTAAAATAGTTATGCTATTGTGAGAGTTCTAAATGACATAATCATCCTTCTCTCAGGCTAGCTGAGTAAACAATGATGTCATTACGTAGAAAGCCCCTAATGAGCTCCCCACCAGCTGCCTTTTCCTACCTGCCTAAGACTAGTACTAATGGGATTCTAGTAACCTGAGGGGACTGGGTTGTTACATGTAGTTATGTCAGCACTGCCATGTTGTGCAAGGCTGACTCAGGACAAAAATGCACATGTGCGAGTATCACGAATGCACAGTACTGTAATTGCTGCAGTATTATGGCTGACTCCAATGCAGCAAGAGCACCACATATTCTTTTTAACGCTCTTGCCACTCCTAAAAGCTCTCCACATCTGTATTGGCTCTGACCACAGTTTGTTTTTACAGTAGATTCTCAGCTCCTTATGCTTTATGAGATGGAGTTGTAAGCTACAGCTTCTGTAGAGTTCCCAATACGTATCCCTTTCCTTAAAATCAGCAAGCAGCTCAGGAGACAGCCACTCTCTCTCTCTTTCTTTCTTTCTTTCTTTCTTCCTTTCTTTCTTTCTCTGAAACTACTGTAGGTAAGACCCACTAAGATACAAGTGCCTGTTTTCAGGGGCGACCTGGCAGCACTGGAGAGGTTAAGTGTCGTGCTCAGAGTCACACAGTATGCAAGGGGATGTGGTGGGAAGCAAACCCAGGATTGCTGGATGTACCAAGCTCATTCACAGTTTGTTACACTAACCTCTAGGCTATACTGCCTGCACCTATTCTGATCACCTTTTGTTCTTTTCTTTATTGGGGGGGGACAGAATGCAAGCCTCAGAAACTATGTTATAGAAATAGTCAATGGCAAGACTGATACCTGGAAAGCTGTCTAGGACTTGCCAGTCCATGGAATCCAGGTATTGCTTGAAAGACAATAAACAGTCAAATTTTTTAAGTATTAATGAATACATGATTTGGTTGGGGCCTACTGCTCCTGGCCAACCAGGAGTAGCAGACCAGGGAGTAGTCACTAAGGCCCTGTCCACACTACGCCTCCGTAACGTTACAGAGTGCCCAAACTGTTACCGCAATAGTTTGCGTTTACACCTGTAACGTTACAGAAGGCGTTTTCGTAACCGTTGTTGAAACCACATATGAGGTGGTTTCAACAACGGTTATGAAACCGGTCCCGCCTCGGTAACGTTACTGGCGGTAGTGTGGACGGGCGGTAACGGTCCCCTGCAGGGCCCTTAGCGTAGCACAAGCTGCATTGTGGGATTGGGCACCATGGTAATGGTTGCCCAGTTCCCGAGGTGTGGACTGGCGGTACCGGTCTCGTACCGGTCACTGCTGCAGTGTGGACACACTGCACCACTCCCCGGCTGTAACGGTTTCTGTCCATTACGGGGTCTGAGCGGTGTAGTGTGGACGGGGCCTAATATGGTCAGGTAAAACCTCGATTTTCTTTATCCAGTCAGGATGAGTCACCAGAATCCAGTCAATCAGGGATTCAGTGGATGCTTTGTAATTGATTCTAGTTGGGCTGCTAACGATTTGTCTAAGGGAGAGTCTAGTTAATTAACCTTTGGGGGGAGTTCAGTAGAGCCAATTTGTATTGTCACTGAGAATAATTTTCATATGACTTGAAATTTAAATAGTCATCATCAAAAAATGTTGAAGCTA
Organism: Neoceratodus forsteri; assembly: GCA_016271365.2. Lineage (NCBI taxonomy): Eukaryota > Metazoa > Chordata > Ceratodontiformes > Ceratodontidae > Neoceratodus > Neoceratodus forsteri. Next base: position 1,573,132,352 of record CM057453.1, on the reverse strand, counting down.
GGGCCCACCAGATTAGGGGGAATATAGACCACAGTCACAATTAGGTTTTTACATACCTGACCCAATTTAATGCTAACAGGCAGGAATTCACATGCTGGGTTTCTGTCTTTAACTGGAAGGAGCATAACCATCAAATGGTCTTTTACATTTAAAAGACAGCCCCCACCCCTTTTTCCCTCTCTGTCCTTCTGAAACAGATTATAGGAGGGGCGTGATATTTCAGCATTATTGATCTTGTTGGATAAACAAAGTTCCATGACTGTCACAACATCAGGATTTTTAATATACACAAAGGTAGCAAATTTACCAGACTTTGAGAGTAAGTTCTCCACATTAATGTATAGGCAGTTAATGAAGCCTTCTGTATTACTCTGTGATCCATGGGCATTTACATGAGATGGGCCAGGATTTGGATGAATAGTACTCAATGGAAGAAGAACATAAATTGTACAATGTTTCAACATGGTATATGTAAATTGCAAACTGACCTTATGGTGTTGGAACCTTTTACACTTATGATTAAGGTCAATATAATTCAAGCTTGGATTAACCTCATTGTATGGGTTTCTATATATGGTGGTGATTTTTTTTTTTTTACTTTACCCTGTTTCAATTGTTCACCTAGCTTGTGATTGGACTACTATTTATCCATACCACCTAATGTATGCACTTGCTGTATGAATATTCTATGTGTAACTACAGTAATCCTGGGTCACCCCTGAAAATGGGATCTATGGTCTCAATGGGTTTACTCAGTCATCAAAGTTTAAAATAAAAAATAAAATATTTCAGAAGGAACTATATATGGGACCCAAAAGCACACCATGGTACCAGATAGATAGCCTAGCAGGTATAGGTACTCTCAGAATAGGGAGAACCTTAGATGTGGCATCACAGTTGCAGGTAGGTCCCAGTCAAGTTTTACGTTTGAGCAGATACTAGCTACTGCAGGGGATAAAACATGGCAGTTTAGCAATAACAGAGATTCTAGCCGCAACATAGTGAGTAACAAACAGAGTACCTGGCCCTAGTCTGTCTGCTTTGACTCCGGCAGACACAGTCCCACCACTGCAGCTGTCCCACTCATAGAACCCATGCACGTAGACCCAGTGCAGATGGCCAGAGTTCAAAATAAGTCCCAGGCAGTGGATGGGGAGGGCGGTCTCCTGCCCTGTCAAGATCCATTCATGGCTCAGTGGCGGTTACTGCTGTGTTCACAGTCTGAAGTTTCACTTTCACTGAATATGGGAAAACACTGAACATATGAACATATGAAAAAGCCAGTAGAATAAGTCCATTTGGTCTATCTAGTCTGCTCATATTGCAGGGTCCTTAGCTTAAGCTACTGACCCGCCCCAACCTCCCGTCCTTTCATCCATCGCTCCCTTGACCCTTATCTTCCCCATAACTGTATCCCAGCCTCTCTTGAAGCTGCCCACTGTCTTCAATGACACTACCTCTTCTGGCAGTGCATTCCAACAGGTCACCACCCTTTCTGTGAAGAAATGCTTTCTAGCCTCCCTCCTAAACTTCCCCAGCTCCAACTTAAGACTGTGTTCCCTCATGGTTCAGTTGCCACTTAGCTTAAAGGAACCCTTCTCATCCACCATATTTATGCCTTTCAAGTACTTGAAGGTCTCAGTCATGTCCGTTCTCTCTCCTCTCCTCCTGGGAGTACATGTTCAGGACCCCCAACCTCTTCTTATATGTTTTACACTGCTGGCCCATGATCATCTTTGTTGCCCTCCTATGGATCTCCAACAGGATAATGTCCTTAAGGAATGCAGCCTAACTAAAGACCTGTACAACAGCAGTATAACCTCCTCTTTCCTGCTGCTAATCCCCCTGGCAATGCAGCCCAGCATTTTATTTACCCTTGCTGCTGCTTTCGTACACTGTATGGAATGCTTCAGATTGCTAGTGATCATCACTCCCAGATACTTCTCCTCCTCCAGTGCAGCCACCTGGACTCCTCCCAGGCTGTACTCAGGCCTGTGGTTCTTGGCTCCAGTCTGCATAACTTTGCATTGAGGCCATGCTGCCAAATCCTGGACCATCTCTCTAGTTTTTCCTGATCCTTCATTAGATCTTGTATCCCTTCTGCGATGTCTACCCTCCCACAGAGCTTGGTGTCATCCACGAATAGGCACATTTTGCCCTTAATGCCATCCCCAGTATCATTGATGAAGATATTGAACAACACCAACTCTAGCACCGAGCTCTGTGGGATTCCATTGGTGACCTCCATGGTGCTAGATAATGCACCCTCTACCACCAATCTTTGGGTCCTGCTGTTCAGCCAATTTTCTTCCTATCTGGTGAACTTCTCCCCAACTCTGAGATCTGACAACTTCTTGATCAACCTCTTGTGGAGTACAGAGTCAAAGGCCTTGCTGATGTCCAGGTAAAGGAAGTCCACCACTTGGCCACTGTCTACTGTTTTAGTGACCCTGTCAAAGAAGTCAATCAGATTTGTTTGACACAGTCTCCTCCCATAAACCCATGCTGCCTTGCATCCTGGAGACCATGCTTCTCTATATACTCTACCAACCTTTCGATCAATCAACTAATCATACATATTATAGATTATGGGAGAATATTTGTAGTCATGCTAATAAGAGTCTATTACACAAATTAGATATCAGTTACAACAGACTGGCCAGATGTGTTCTCAGATACGACTGTAATACCCATCACTGCTTGCTGTATCAAAGATTAGATTGGATGCCTATGGAGATAAAAATAAAAGGGATCTGGGCAAACTTAGTACATAGAATCTTTAAAAACAATAGACCTTGTTTATTGGACAAACTAGTTAAACCAAACCATAACTTTCAATTAAGAAACAAACGTGCAATGAACTGTCTGTTCCTAAAGTAAAGAATAATTATGGGAAAATGTATTTCCAATACAAGGCCGCATGTACATGGAATGAGTTGCCTGCACAATTGCGAAAGACAGAAATCTCTAGAAATGTTTTTAAAACTGCGATGAAACAAAAACTGTGTTTTAGATGCATGTACAGTAGGTGAGCTGTATTTTAAAGAAAGACACGAGTGTTATTATATTTTGTGTACTTAAAGTTATGCATGAGTATCTTGTCTATATTTTTCATTTAATGTCTAATCATGTTTATATATGTTTTGTTTTCATGTGTAACCTGTAAACAGAAAGTAACATCTAACAGGAACACCTTGTAAATAGGGTATTTAAAGCCCTATTGGTGTGTAAATCTCTAACTCCTGTATAAATAAATGTTTTTACTACTACTACTACTACTACTACTTCTTGAAGTAAGGTCTCCATGAACTTGCACATGATTCAGGTCAGACTGACTGGTCTGTAATTCCCTGGGTCATCCTTGGAACTGTTCTTATGGAGGGGCACAACATGTGCCATTCTTCAATCCTGTGGTACCACCCTTGACTCCCATGGACTAGTGAATAGGCCAGCCAATGGCTCTGCAAGCTCCTCTGCCAGTTTCCTCAGCACCCATGGGTGTATGCCATCTGGTCCTTGTGATTTGTGTGAGGCAGCATAGTGCAGTGGTTTAAGGCTCTGAACTGCAAATGTGGAGACCTGGGTTTGAATCCCACAGCCCCCACTTGCATACTGTGTGACCCTGAGCAAGTCACTTAACTTCCCTGTGCTCCCAGGTTGCACCTGTAAACAAGTTTTCAGCTTAGTGTGTCTCACGTGGTTAAACAATTGGGGAAAAAAAATGTGTTCACCTTCAATGCTGGCAGCCTTGTCTTAGCCCTATCCACTTCTATCAACATATTTGTGCTCCCTGCCCTCCCATTCCTCTTCTCCCCCCAGTGGCACTGGTGAAAATGAAACAGAAGTACTCATTAAATACCTCTGCTTTCCTCTATTCTTCTCCAAACACCAGTCCCTTTCCTAAGCCTAACAACCCCATCCTTCTTGTCCCTTTTCACTCCATTATATAACAAAAAAGGCCTTCTTCCCTTCTTAATTCCCTCAGTCATCTGCAGTTCCTTCTGAGCATTAGCCCACCAGACTACCTTACCTGTTTTGCTAGCTATCTTCAGGTAATCTTCCTTGTTGTCCTCTCTCTTGGTTCTTCTGAATTTCCTATAGACTAGCCTTTTGTCCCTTACTGCCTGGGTACTCTCAACACTAAACCAGCTGGGTGCTTTGGCTTTTGAGTTCTTCCCCTTGAGCCTAACACACTTCTCTGTGGCAACCATTATTCCCTCCTTAATTTGGTCCACCCCCATATGCACCCTGATGCTTGCTCTATGAGTCCTTAGCAACTCACCCATCTTCCTGAAGTCCACCCTCCTAAAATCCAGGATTTTAGTCTTCGTGGGTACCTTTGTCCTGCCAATATCCAACCGGAACTGCACTGTGCGATGATCACTACCACTCAAGGGCTTCTCAAACATTATGTCCTGTATATACCTCCCATTTATAAAGCACTGAATCAAGGCCTGCTAATTACTGCCTCAGGAATTATATGACATTATACAATGGCAAGAAAGAATATTGGACTGTGATTGGTCAGTTTGGGGCTGGACCCATGGCGTTATCCCAGCATAATGCCACAGGTCTAATTGCAGCACTGTAAACCATTTTTAATGACCTTTTGGACCTCTTTTTATGCATCTCCTCTTGAGAAACAAAAATATTTTTCCACACTAATAAAAACATTCTTTGAAATTATTTGTTTATTTTATATATAACAACAAGCCATTGTATAATAGGAATAATGCACTCCAGGGTGTGTGTTGTGCTGGGATAACAACACGCCTGGGGCATCGGACGCACTTGCGGCTTTGTGCCCAACCCGCCCAGGTGTGGTGTTATCCCAGCATGACACACACCCTGTCATGCATTATTCCTTGACTCACACAGTACAAACTAATTCTTGCTATTGTGCCTTCAGCACTGCTAACTGCAGGATCCAAGCTAATTTTAAGTAACTACTAGTTTCAGTTAGTGAGTAGTGGCAATATTAGGTCTGACTACTAGCTGATCTGTGTGCAGTTAGTTTAAAAAAGTGTTCTATGCAGCAAATAATTGTTGGCATCAGCAAGGAATGGTGGTGCTAACAGACAGCCGAATGCCATATGTGCAAAGCTTTTCAATGTGGCAACTATTACTTGAGCGACTAGTAAACTTTTGCAAAGAAACTCTCATTGGGCATCTCAATATGACTGATCAGCTGTTCTGACCATAACACTCTTACACTGCTGCCAATGGCATCAGTCCTTTGAATGATGCTAATAACAAGAAGCTCCCAGCCAAGATAATAAAAAAAGAAATGGAGAAAATTGCAGTGACTAAGATATCACAAACAGGAGCTTGCTTGGATGGTTGTAGTGAAAATAACCAACGGATACAGTATATAATGGTTTTGTCGTATCAGTATTAAACTAACACAAAACAAGACTGAAATCTAAGTTTTTAATTTCTGTCTTTGCCACTGATCTTTAAGTTTCATCCAAACTGTACATATAGGTTTTTGAACTTCCTCACCATAACCCACACATTTTAAGTTATCTGGAAGAACCTTTAGGAGCTTTGTTTCACCTGAGGTACTGCCAAGTTCATCAAACAAGCTTTAAGATCAGAATCATTTCTGTCCTGAGTCTAGAAAGGTTTCTTACTCTAGTTTGTTTTCAACATTTACACCAAAGTAAAATCTGCCTGCTTTTCCTTTTGGATTTTTGTTTTTCTTTAAACCTGGTAACTTAGCAGTTTCCCTTTGGTGTTTCACAGTATCTGTAATATGAACTGTGGACATTTCTTGAGTGACACAAGACACATAGGTAGAATTTGCCGTTCTTGATGAAAATTCTTTGCCAATATTTCAAATCTACAGTTTCATCACCTGAATTACAGTAGAGAGGACAGGGACAACCAGTCAATTGTTTGAATTACTGGCCCCACCTGCAGCATGGACTCCCGGTGGTGTTTGCACAGTAAAAGAAACGTGTATATGGGATGTTTGTGACATATGTCCTTGCAGAACAGATTTTAAGTCTCCCATTTCCTTTCTCATTTCATTTCCCATTTCTTCTTGAGAACATTTTATCATTTTTTTCGGTGCTTGGAGAACTAGGCTTAGATTTGTTCTGAGGCCCTCTGTAGTCTTCTTGATCATTATTATGGTAATGCCAACCCCTGAACTCACGTCTACAGTCGCCAAAACTATTTCTTCCTTTACTGCCATATCCTCTTCATGGGCTATGTCTGTCATAGGCAAGATCTGGTTCTGGTAAGGCTGTTGGAACATCACTGATACTTGAAGGGAGCTGGACTGATCCACAGACTGCCTCAGTGGAGGATTTGTTTTCAGTTTCTTTACATTGGGAGTCTTGGGAGCAGGTAGTTTATCATCACCTGTCATGGCCAAGGCATCTAAAATAGTAATTTCAGAAACCTTTCCTTGGGAGACACACTTTCTCTTTTTTATTCACTTTATTCTTATATCTTTTCAGACTGTTCTTTTTGTTTTGATATGTTTTCCTTAAGTCGTTCGCTTTCGTTTTGTACTGTTTCTTCATCTGCTTCATCACAATGTTAATTACTTTTTCTTCTGACACTTTCTCTTTCACTGTTATCTCTTCCTCAGCTTGTTCTTCCCTTTCACAATCAGGCTAAATAGGTAAGAACAATGTCTGAAGAAAGTAAGTTTCCATTAGAGGTTCCACAGTAGAAAGTGTCTTCCGATGAGAAGCAAGAAACCCACTTTTCATTTCTTCCTGTTTATTTGTTATTATTTAATAACTGGCCAGCAATTTTTTCCATAGGCTTAGCCAGTAATAATTTGCCGTTATAACCTGTGGGTTATAATGGCAAACACGCACTACGTCAGTCCCAGAGGAGCCATTCCTGGTTGGCTCTCCACTGTTAATGGGCAGGCTAAACACTGTGAAAAACATGGTGGCTCCTCATCGCACTTACTGAGGAGCCGCCACACCGGGAGTCGTTGTGTTGTTTTTTTATTTTAAAAAAATGTATCTGGTTGATCCTGCTGTCCACAACCCACACTGCAGAACAATTCCACATAAATGAAATGGCTCAGATGCGCCTCACCACCCAGGAACAGCTCTGAAGTGCTTTTCAAAGGTAAGCGCCATCTCAACAGTCTGAAACCCCAAAGTAAAAAGAAACGGCTATTTAAAAAAAAAAAGACTCCTCTCAATGAAACTCTTTTTTCTCACTAAGAGAGAGAGAGTGTGAGCGTGTGTAAGTGTGTGTCTGTGTCTGTATCAGGCAGCACAATCCCCTTAGGCAAAAAATTGCTGACCAGCAATTATAACTAATAAAAGATGGGGAAGTGTGCTTAAATTCAAAAGTAATGGTTACCCTTGGTGTGGGATGCTTTAATAAACCCCTCAGGCTTCGCCTTCAGGGTTTATGTAGCATCTCACGCCTTGGGCAACCATTAATTTCTCATTAAGCACACTTCCCCATCAACTATTGTATATTTTATTAACTAATTATTTTTGCTTATCTTCATAATTTACCTGATCTGCTGGAATAATAAAATGTCCATCTGGTTAACAGTGTCCTCTGCATGAAGGTCTCCTGACTTTTCTTTCCTGTTCCTGTTTATTTTTGTCTACTAGCTTTTGTGAGTTTTTTGTAAATCAACTACTGTAAGTCTACCCTAGTTCCTCAAATAACACTTTAAACTTATGTTATGCTGTTTAGTATTTCTAAGCAAGTATCTCTGACAGTCTTAAGTTCATTTCTATTGTTTTGATATTTAATATACATATTCTTTAGGCCAGCTTGGGGTTTGGGTTTTCTCTGACTATCTGGTCAAAGAAAAAGTCTCTTGCTTTATCTTATTAAATTTTTCTTTCAATGTTACAGCTTGTTCTATGGATTCACTTTTGTAGCTTTGTAACTGTTCTTGTAATAGCTGTACAAGTATTTGTAGCTGTAACTATTGATGGTTAAGAGCTCCCTTTGTTGTTGCAAAATTGTTACATGAAAATACTTTCCTACTTTTTCTTGCCAGTTTATAATTATCTAAAGTGATTTGTTCTATTTTCTGCAAGTATTCCTTTTTCCTTTTCAAATAGTTAATTTTTTTTTTTTACTCAAGTTGGTCTTTACGTGGAGACCATGCCACTTCATACTGTTAAAGATGCACCCGCTCTTCAGTAACTATCTCTGTTTCTAAGCACAGGGCTTTGATTGTTACCATAATTAAAGGTACACATATTACAAATACAATAAAGTATGGGGTGGTGTGTGTAACAAGAAGTTTACACCCCTCAAGGCGTTAGATGCTATATAAACCCCAAGAGTGAAGCTAGAAGGGTTTATTAAAGCATATAACACTGGTGATGTGTGTAAACTTCAAGTTTCCACACACCACCCCATATTTTACTTTATATAATTGCTGGGCTTCCCCTTTTTTACCTCAGCAATTATACAAAATAAAAATAAGTTGCTGTGTGGCTGCGGTCTGATTAGGTTACAGCGTGCAGTCTGCAGTTGCCTTTCTGTATTTATTTAAATTTTTTTTTTGTGGGCAGTCGAAAGTTAAGTAGTTATGGTAAATTTTGTTTTTGGTTTTTTTAATTACTTAACCACCAAGTTTGAGTGATGGTTCAGTCTCCCTTAGTGGTTTGGTGAGAAGGCAAGCAGAGAGCAGTCAGGAAGTGAGGAACTGCAGCCGGTGCATGTGCATAGTGAGGGAAACTGTGTGCATGTTTGCCATAATAAACACTTCTTTATTACAGCAAATTATGGCACAGTCTCCCTATGGGAAAAAGGGGAGACCCATTAATTATAATCCATTAATATCAATTTTGTATAAAATGATGACGTGTGTTCCAAGGGGTAGGGCCTGTGCAGACTTCAGCTTTCACTCCTTTATGTCTTGTCTGCAGATGTCTAGAAGATCTTGAAGGATGGTTTGTCAAACCTCTAAGAAGGGGCAGGTATCCATTGCTCTTCAGAGAGCTTCTATTTTCTGTATTCTTAGCTGCTGGTTTTCTGTGAAAAAAATTAGCAGCTATGTCCTCTACTTCCAAGGAGAACAAAAACAGGAGCAAAAAAACTGTCCTCTTGTTTTTCTTCACATTCAAGATGTATGCATTGTTCAGTAAAACAAAACAAAAATCAATATCAACATCAACAATATTTGCTACTGATTTTTACCATTGTTTTTGGTAAAAAAAAAAAAGATTATGCCGGAGACCAGCCCTCAAACTGGCAGAACAAAAGAGTGGAATTTTTAACCTTAAATAAATACCATCATTAAAAACATTTACTACTGATATTAATAATTGTTTTTTGCAAAAAAAAAGAAAAAAGAAAGAAAAAAAAAAAAAAATGCCAAAGGACCTGCCCTTAAATTGTCAGAACAAAAGAGTGGAATTTTAATCTTTGCTCATTGTCAACATCAAAAGCATTTACTACTGATATTAATCTGAGTAACGAGCTATGAATGAGCTTAGTACATCCAGCAGACCAGACCTGTGTTTGATTCTCACAATCTCCGCTTGCATACTGTGTGACTCTGAGCAAGTCACTTAACCACCCAGTGCTCCCAGGTCACCCCTGAAAACAGGCACTTGTGCCTAGTGGGCCTTACCCAGTTACCAAAGACTAAAATAAAGACTAAAATAAAAAAAAAATCATTGTTTTTGGAAAAAGAACTATGCCAAAGGAGCAGCACTCCCATTGTCAGAACAAAAGTGTTGAACTTTAACCTCAATAAATATTTGAATACAAACAGTGAAAATTACTAAAAGTGATGCATTAGAAAGTGCATTATGTTTTTGAGGTAAAGCAAACACATACAAAAACAGTGAAAAGAAACAATAATACATATACATGCACATCTATGGTACCTGTACGTGTGCTTCTCTGATTGAAATGTCTGTAAACAAGCTTTGTTGTCTTCCCTGGGTCACCCCTGAAAATGGGTTCGGTTCTTAGTTGGTTTACCCAGTTACCAAAAACTAAATAAATTGATAAATAAATACAACTTTTTGATTAAGACTTAAAACTTAAACACCTTAGAGTTCTTCAGAAAATAGCACAAGTCTTTCCTTCACTGTCTATTGTTTAAAAAGGTCCAAATACTTTATAAATGAACATTGCATATGGTGCCAAGAACTAATAACAATAGGTATTTTATTTGAATACATAACAGGGAAAATCACTAAAAACCATTAGAAAGTTCTTTAGTTTATTTCTGAGGCACAGCATATGCAAAAACAGTGAAAAGAACATAAAATGCAAAATACTTCAGTTTACTATTCATAAAAGAAAAGAAAAGAAAAACAAAGCAATTTCAACTGTTGAACATTTTCTACATGGAAACATTTCTTTGTACAGTATACCCACATTTCTAGGAAGCTAAAAGACCATACAAAAATTAAAATAAAAAAATACCTTAAAACTAAAATATAGTAGTAACTAATCAACTGACCTCACATTCAATCAGTTAACTAATTAATTAGTTAATCCCTTACCAATCAGTGCTGTGCTATAAATACCTGAAGTTACACTTAGTATTGTGGAAGGGCATGGGTCTGCATTTGGAAGATTTCCTTACAAAACAATAGAGAACTCATGGAAACAGTCGTTTTCTTGAGATCAACATTATTCTGTTTTCTTCACAAAAACTTTTTTATTTGTAGAAATTGTCATTGTAAATGGCTGTAACATGTTCCACTTTCAGTAGGCATTTCCCTTAAAAAGGAGTCAAAGTCTATTATCAGCTGAAGGACAAGCTATTTGCTGTACAATGATATTCAGAGCTCTGCCATTGTGGTTCTTTGCCAATGATACTGTAGGCCTGCTGAAGCCACAGTTTGTTATATCCCAGTTGCCAGGTTGGCTATGGCTGTGGCTGACTGAACAGTCTAAAGAGTCTTAACCAGTGAACAACATTATATATAACATTGCTACACAAAAAGATCACACAGTATTTCTATGTCAGTCATTAACTGAGAAATCTTTCAAAATGACTCCGGTATTTGTATCAGTTATAACCTTTTGAGAAATATTTTTTCTTTAATAAATGTGGTTCCATGTATCCTGCAATTCTGTATTACAGCTAATTGGAAGGAAAACATTTTCTGCACCAATGACTTATAATAGAACTTGTCATCCTATATTGTTTGTTAAAAAAAATTCTTTAAAACCTCAGACTTTAATGTTAAGATCCAAGCTCTCCTTCTTTCTCTGTCTTCAACTGGAATACAGTACTTGTTGGATTAACTTCTTAGACCATTGCATCTTCAAACAGCTCTTTGTGTTAAGTGTTAAAGATGTTTCTTTGAAACGTTAGTATCTCTTTTACGCACAACACTTCTTCATGAAAATTACTTTTTGGGACATTTCAAGAGTCACTGTTTCAACAAAGTGTAAACTTGATATATGTAACTAATATAGTTAAGGAGGTGATGATTCTTGTCTGTAATTAAACTAGTAAATATCCCACAAATGCATACGTCAGTTCACCAAAAATATTATTATTCTTCAGGATGCTATGTTGCAGGAAAACGCAGCACCCACATTTTAAATAATTCAAAGAAAGCAGGTCACTGAAAGATTATTCATTATCCAACAAGCAAGGCTACTAAAAGGCTGTGTCTGTTGTGAAATAAAGGAATGCTATCTCTGACCATTGGTTCTCTCTCTTTCTGTCTTCTCTCTCTCTCTCCTTGTTACAAAAAAACATAAGACATGTTTTTAATACCAGCTAAAATTATGACATATCTCTTTTCTGTGACTGAACAATATTTTCAGACTAAAGCTTTTCTTTGCAGGATTATTATTAAGTCACTTAATTCTATGCATGTAAGTACAAAGTACTCTCCTTTTTTCTTCTGCCACCACAGCATGCAGTATCTTTCTCCAGTTAACAAATTAAAAATAACACAAATAGCAAGCTAAAAACAAACAAAAAAAATTAATCTATATAAAATATGATTAAATATGTAAAAATATACTCATTTCCTCCAATGGACTATGTTCCTGATGTATAATTAGAACCCTTGACCTTCCAGTCTTCTATTGCTAGAGGTGTGCATGCAACTTGCTGTTATACTGGTACTGATAATTACTGAAACATTTTTACTCCATCACTGAAGGCAGAAAACCAAAGAATATTACATATTTCTCAGCAGCATTGCCTACAGTACTTTCAATACTGGACCTTCTGAAAACCATTATCTCTTGATTGTTTCATTGGTCTGTTGCATCTTTAGCTTACAGTAAGTATCTGATGCTTGTAATCTTCCTCCTTTTTCACAAAACCGTTGCAGAACCATAGACCCATTACCAAATTATTTATAACTATTTAAAGCTATTCCAAGTGAATTTTCTCTCCACTGCCTCCATAGCTAGAGGGGTAAAGCAATGCCCAACACCTTCTGTAAAGTTGATTCTTTCTCTCGCAGAGCCATTGTTGAATTCTTTGGCTCTTTAAACCACAAACAAATCTATCACACAAGACCTCATTAAAAAATTATGAAAATGCCAGTGTTTCTACATTACATTACTTAGTAAGGGTGCTAAAATGTTCTTCTCAGATTCCTGCCTTCAGATATGGAGTGTAAATCTTTCAACAATAATTACATATTCTGCCTAGATCACAGTGATCTTTTATAAACTCTTTTATAAACTCTTTTATAAACTCTTATGTTCTTCTCATATTCTTATATAAACTGTTACATAAACTTTTTTTGTTTTATATAAACTCTTTTATAAATTCTTATGTTCTTCTCATATTCCTGCCTCCAGAGATGGAGTGTAAATATTTCAACAATAATCAGAAATTCTATGTAGATCATAATGATCTTTTATACATTCTTATATATATCTTTTATATTTATAATCTCCTGAAATGGCTTGAGTTATAATTCCAAGTTAAAAGTTATAAGGAACATTAAAGACACCCAACCAGCAGCACTTTTAAGTGTTTTATACACCTATTTCACCCATAGTACAGTACTAGAGATATACTCACATTTGATATAACCATTTCTGGATAAGGCCCTACATCACACTGTGAGATTCAATTTCCGACCCTTCTGCGTAGGCCAACCTCAGAGAGATGGCCGGCACCGCCCTTACGGGATGTGATTCTCGGAGGCTCTAACGGCGGTACTTGACCTATCAGAATTTCCTGGGATGAGCTTGAATCCTGAAATTTTGGTTCTAGCCTATAATAAGGCCATTACCACTGCATTGGATTCTATTGCTCCCACCCATGTGCGTCCTCTCTCCCTTTGCCCTCGGTCCCCATGGTTTGATCGGGAGCGGAGGGAGATGCGGTGACTAGGACGCAGGTTGGAGAGGTGCTGGTGGAAATCTGGCTTAGATGCTGACCATCTTAGACTTCTAGAGCATTATAAACTCTATCAGTCAGCAATTACTCATAAGAAGGCGGTATTCCTGTCTGGAGAAATTGCTGTTGCACAGAACCGACCAGCCCAGCTCTTTCGAACCGTAGACAGGCTGTGCAACCCAGCTTGTCTACAGGTTTGTCGAGCTTTTTCACAAATTCAGTGTGAGGAGCTTGCTCAGTTCTTTGCAGATAAGGTGGTTGACATCAGGGCCGAGACCCGCACTGCACTCTCTATGGGAATTGCAGTGGACCGGCCTGCAGTTACAAGCCCCCCGTTTGCCTGGAGTTCCTTGGAAAGGCCAGAAATTGAAGATGTTATGAGGATTGTCCAGGGTATGCGCACCACATGCTGTAGTTTAGACCCGGGCCCCACTGCCCTGATTATGGGCTGTGGGGCGGTTATCATCCCGGTTCTAGCTAGGATAGTCTGGTGCTCCTTAGACTCTAGTGAATATCCCTGCTCCCTGAAGGAAGCGGTAGTGACACCAGTGTTGAAAAAGGCTTCTCTGGACCCAGACTGCCTAGCTAACTACAGACCTATCTCGAACCTCCCCTTTGTGGGGAAGATAATAGAGAAAGTGGTGGCAGCCCAGTTAGACAACCATCTGTCCATCCATAACATCTATGACCCTCTTCAATCAGGTTTTCGAAAGAGGCATAGCACTGAGACTGCACTGGTTTGGGTGCTCAATGATCTCCTGATGGCGGGAGACCAGAAAAAATGGTCCATTTTGGTCCTACTGGATTTGTCAGCAGCATTTGACACCGTAGACCATGGGGTGCTGCTTGAGCGCATGAGATGCATCTGTGGGCTGTTGGATTTGGTGCACAGATGGTTTACCTCCTTTCTCACAGGTAGAACTCAGAGGGTGGTATCGGGGCTATTTTCCTCTGATCCTACTTCTCTGTCCTGTGGGGTGCCTCAGGGCTCTGTGCTGTCCCCCATGTTGTTTGCGGTGTACAGGCTTCCCCTTGGAGACATTGTAAGATGATATGGGCTGGAGTTTCATTGCTATGCCGATGATACCCAGCTCTATCTGTCTTTTGCACCTGACCAGAATAGAGCACCCTCAGTGTTTAACAACTGTCTCAGTGAGATCCAGGGTTGGATGAGGTCCAGCTGGTTGAAGTTGAATTCTGGGAAGACTGAGGTGATGGTTGTGGATCCTGGCCACCAGATTGAGGGGTTAGGAGCAAATCAAACCTCAGGTTTATTCTTGGGGGATGTTGAGCTCCCTGCCTCCGAACAGGTGCGTGACCTAGGGATGATCCTTGACGATCGGCTGACATTGCGTGCGCAGGTGTCGGCGGTTGTTAAGGTATCCTTTTACCATCTGAGGAACATCACCAGGATCAAGCACCTTGTTCCGTCCAGCGACTTGCCCACGCTGATCCATTCCTTTGTGACCTCACGCTTGGACTACTGCAACTCCCTTTACTTTGAGCTTCCTGGGGTTGATATCCGCCACTTGCAGCTAGTGCAGAACTCAGTGGCCCGGTTGTTAATGGGGACTCCTCGTTCCTCCCATATTCCCATATTATGCCGATGCTGCAGGATCTGCACAGGCTGCAGGTTCAGTGGCGGATCACCTTTAAAGTCGGATTACTGACATATAAAGCCCTACATGGTCTGGGCCCTGACTACCTGAAAGATCTTCTGGTTCCTTACCTTCTGGTGTGACCGCTCCGCTCAGCCAACGAGGGGCTGCTAGAGATTCTGAGGGTAGTTTTAAAATCCTCTGGCGCCCGAGCTTTTATGTTCGCGGCGCCGACCCTCTGGAATTCTCTACCCCATTGGATTAGAGAGTGCATGACGGTGGAGGGTTTTAAACGAGGTTTAAAATCCTTTTTATGGAAAAGGGCTTTTGGAGATGATGTGGACATGGACTGATGCTGTGTATCTTAATCTTGATTTTAATGTTTTTATGATGTTTTAATATGGTGTTATTTTATTGTAATGCACCTTGATTTCAGAAAGGCGCAATAGAAATAAAGATTATTATTATTATTATATTATTACATGTCTAGGTAAGTTCATAGGTTCATGAGTTTTACAGAGCTTTAAAGACTAATGTCCATATTGCTCACCAAAGATTAAGTATACCCCTTAATCGAGTTATCACTCAAGTATACATCCAAACGACCCTTGAAAATATCCTTAGTCTCACTGCAGCCACCTCTATTGGCAATTTGTTCCATATTCTAGAAACTCTCACTGGGAACCAATAACTTCTTTTTCTTGTCCTACAACATTCGGTCATTAGCTGTAGTGGATGTGACCGGGTGTCATAAACTGTTTCCCTGAGTACCAGGCCCAGTTGTTCCCGTAATAGGTCATCATGCAAGGCTCTATAGACCATACACAGATCCCCCCTCATTCTATGAAATTCCAGACTATAGAGTCCAAGTTTGTTTAATCTATATTCATAATCCATGCCCTTTACTTCATCCATCCTTCTAGTTGCTTTCCTCTGAATTTTCTCTAGGGCATTTATAGAACCCTTATCGCTGGGAGCCCAGAACTGGGCACAATACTCCAAGTGAGGCCTAACTAAGGAGGAATATAGTGGCAGTAAAACCTCACTACTTCTGCTTTTTATATGTTTGTTTATACAGTGAAGTATGCCGCCAGCTTTCTTGATTGCTTGTTGACAATGCAAATTAGAACTCAAGTCATTTTTGACCCTTACTCCCAAATCATGTTCATCTTCGACAACATCCAGTACTCTGCCACCCAGCCTATAATTTGCTTGTGGATTTTCCCTCCCAAAATGCATGACCGTGCATTTATCAATATTGAACGTAAGCGTCTTTGCAATATAATGTATGTTTTTTTTGTTTGTTTTGTTGACATGAGGAAGACTGCTAATTTCTTCTTTCTTGTATGTAATACTGTCTAACCCTAAATGCTAAATAAGGTTGCCCCTAAAAGGCAGCCCAAGTTGTCAGATGGCCCCCATCCCCCAGGGAATGGCACAGACCAAGGAATTAGGAAGGGGAAGGGAAGGGGGATGAGGTCATCAGGCAAGTGTCATCTGACATGGAGAGAAGAGGGCATGCCATTGGCCAAGGGGATTGGCTTGCAGGGGTACCCTGAAGAGGTATAAGAGGTCATGTGTGCAGCCCTCCAGTGGCCCTCTTTGCTGAAAAAATTTCCTGAGCAGGGTTTTTATCAGTACATCATTGGCATCAGTTGCGGTAAGGCACATGGCCGCAGGCTTTATTGGGGCTTTTGGGCCACACAAAGCCATGGCTGGAGAAGAGTTCTTTTAAATTGGTCATCGTGTGCAAAGTAGCTAGACAAAGAAGGTTTTTGGGCCCTCATTTGCAAAGCGGGCTGTGGCTGGGGGCAGGTGGGCCACCGGCAACAGCTGCTGAGCTTGGGGGACTGAGTATGGACTCCAACTCCATGTGGCCAAAGTGTAATTTCCCCCAGCACTAGGCATGTGGCCACGGAGAGCTGCTGCGGTTTGTTGTTTAGCAGGGAGAGCAGGAACAAGTATGCGAAGGACGCTGGCGTGCAGAGGGTAACAACGGTTTGTGTCACCAAGGAGGCCCTCATTTGCTGCACTAATAGTAGGCAGTGGTGAGGAGCTGAGTAAGAACACGGGATCTGGAATTTGAAGTAAATGGTGAAAATGAGAATTGTTCGGTGATGGTCAGGCCATGGGAGCATGGAGACATTCAAAAGTCAGGTTGCTGGTTATTGCAGTTGGGGGAGCGAGTGCCTGGGGCACTCCCCACATGGTATTGGATGAATGGCAAATTCTGGCAGTCGGGACAGGTTGGCCATGGTCCAGAGGGCCACGGGAAGAGATGGCGGGCCGCCATACATACAGCTGGAGTTGGTTGGGCCGTAAAATGGCTGGTCAGTCAGAGTGAATAAAAACAAAAGGAAAGACTGTACAAGGGCAGTTTGTGGTGTCTGGAGAGTCAGCCAGGTTGAGATTTCCAGTGGTCTGGAGCAGGCAGAGATGCCCACGGAGCAGGGGCAAGAGGGGAGATGGCAGCCTGCGGGGACCCATAGTGGTTGTTCGCAAGTTTGCCAGTATTTGCCAGGGTTATAGGGTGGATGGGGAAACGGACAGTCGGGTCATACTGGGGCCTCAGAGGCAGACCAAGGCCGGAGCTGGAGCAGGGGGTTTTTGGTCCCCCTCCTGCTCACACATTGGGGAAGCAGCATTTGTGTGTGGATGGTCTGGAAGGTCAGGCTGCTCGCTATGGGCCAGGCCACAGCGGGGAAAACCCAACATCTGGCCAATGGTGGAGGAGCTGCGTTTTGTGGTCCCGACCCAGATGGGGCAGGCCAGCGGTTGTGGACTGGGGGAAAAAGGACAAGGTCCATAAAGGGCAAGAGAATGGACAGCCAGCAAGGCCATGTGGGTGCACGGGGAGGCTGGGAAGGTCAGGCCTGCAGATGCAAGAAGCGGGTGAGTCTCAAGGGGACAATGGGAGAGTCCAGTAGGGGGAATGGCTGCTTGGCGGAAGGGGGATGACTATGAAACCCAAGGTCACCAAGAAGGTGCATGGCCGGGGGGGGGTTTGCCACGCGAGGACAGCCACGAGAGCGGGCTCAGGAGTGTAGGGGCGCGGAGGTGTGAGTGAGTTGGGCTAGGCCTGGGGGCCCTACCCATAAGGCGCAACAGTGGGCATGAGGCAAGAAGAAAGAAGCCTTAAAAAAATAAATAATTGCATCTATAGAGAGAATGTAGGTGACCAGGTTTACAGGCACACAGCACCGAGCAGCTATTTGGGAGACATGGAGGCAGGAAGACCTGTGGGGAATATTAACTGCAGCATAGGTTGGGGGCTTGTGACAGTGGTCAGGAAGGGCCGTAGCATTTGGGCCTGGCTTAACCGAACCCCCCGCAGTAGGGTACGGGGAGCCAGCTGGCCTACTGGGGCCGGGGGTGGAGAAGCAAAAAAAAAAAGCAAAGAAAACAGAAGAGGGCAAAGCATATATATAATAATTTATACATGTGGGAGCACGGCGCCAGAGGGGCACACTGAGAGGGATGGAGACTGTGAAGGGCCGGCCGGACTGAGTAAAGGGAGAGAGGTGAAGTGAATCCCACTCATGTTGTCCTTTTCCTCTCATAGTATTTTGCAGCAGGTCAGAAGACACCAAAGGCGGCACCAGTCTCCAGCGCCAAGATGATGGAGGAGGCATCCAATTTGATGGAGAAGATGATGAAGCTGGGGGAAAAATGGAGAGAGGAAGAGGAGGGAGCATCAAGGAAGAGGAAGGAGAGAGATGGAAGGATGGGGGGGAGGGAAGAGGCCACGAGGTGCAGGGTCCAGCCCCTCGCCTATTCCACCATCCGAACCCGGACCAGCACCAGCAGGCCAGGCTCAAACGGGGGCAAGGGCAGCATAGATGTCACAAATGGAGGCAATCTAAAGGAGTATTTGGAAGGGTTGTTGGGTGACATGGGGGAGGAAGGGATGAAAAAGATGGAGAAGGCTCTGCAAGCGATAAAAGGTGGAGACAAGGGGGGGGGACAGTGGCACAGGAACCCCACCGGGGAAGAAGAAGCTGTATGATGGACCACTGGGTTTCACACTGGGCAACCGCGTGCCGTCGTTGATAAAAGAAGAAATATGGCAATGGGAATGCGTAGACATTTTTGGCCTAGTGGACGAGGACACAGCCAAAAAATGTGAACAGAAGGAATCTGTGGGTAAGTCAGAGATGGCAGTGGCACTAGCGGTGGTGGGACACAAGGAGGAGGAGGAAGCAAAATGCAAAGGGAAGAACATAGATACGTGGCAGGCGGGTTTTCTTATATACAGTGTGCTGGTACTGGAGAAGCAGCCGGAGTTAGCAGTTCCCCCACTGACTTACACGGCAATCATCAGAGATGCCTACGAAGCTAAGTTGGGTTATGGGTGGCTAAAGTATGATGAGGCCTTTAGGAAAAGGATGGCAGCAAAATGGGACCTGAGGTGGGACTGCACTCACTCAGAGTTATGAGTGTGAATGCTGTCAGGCTCAACCGGTGAACCCAGTGGGGGATCACAGCAAGAAGGGGGCTCCCACACCAGTGGTGAAGACATGCTGGGGTTATAAAAATGGCTCATGCACATGAGCAAGCTGTAAGTTCTGGCACGTTTGCACCCACTGCGCAGGCCCACACCCAGCGGCAAACTGCTGTCAGCGGGGAGAGGAATACACAGCAAGGGGGCCAGTTCCAGGAGCAGTCCTTTCAAGGGGGAGGAGGGAACAGGGGCAGAGGCAGACACAATGGGGGGGTACAACTCCAATTACGGCTAGAATTGATGGTATTGTGGCAGCAGGGCACTGGGGGTTTCCCCTAGTATGTACCCCCCATAGCATGGAGGGTGGCGAAGGCATGGACACTGGAATATACGGATGTAGTCAGAGCAGAATTCCTGCGGCAAGGTTTTAAGGAGGGTTTCGGGGTGGGTTTCGAGGGTGGGCGCAAGGCAATGAGGGCAAAAAATTTAGGGTTGGTGAAGGGGAAGGAGGACATCGTGCGAGCAAAAATTCAGAAAGAGGTATTAGCCCGGGAGGGTAGAGGGCCCTCTTGCAGAACCTCCCTGCCCACATTTCAGGGTGTCCCCATTAGGGTTGGTCCTGAAGAAGGAGGAGGGGGAGTTTTGACTCATACACCACATGTCTTACCCAGAATGGACCTCGGTGAATGAAGGGATCCCAGGCGACTTGAGAACAGTCTCATTTGCATCCCTGGACCAAGCGATGGTGATGATAAGGGCAATGAAGGGGGGCCTGGCTAGCAAAAACAGACACTGAATCCGCTTTCAGACTGCTGCTGGTGAAGTCCAAGGACTGAAACCTGCTGGGTTTTCAAATTGAGGTAGGGTTGTATTTCAACAAAGCCATGCCGATGGGATGTTCTACGGCCTGCTCAACCTTCAAGGCTTTCAGCTCCTGGGTGCAATGGGCGTTCGGGTGGAAGTATGGGCGCAGGAGAGTGGTCCACTATTTGGATGATTTTCTGCTCATGGGAGGGAGTGAGGGGGAGACGTCGGGGGATGTTGTCAGATTTCAAGGAATTGTGCAGGTGCATCGGCATTCCACTAGCCAAGAGGAAGACGGAGGGCCCGAGCTGGCAGTTGGAGTTCCTGGGGATTGAAGTGGATATGGCGCAGGAGTGTTTCCGCCTGGTGGGTGACAAAGTAGCCCAGCTCAAGGGGCTATTAGCACAGGTAAAGGAGAGGAGGAGGGTGCCACTGGTAATAGTACAACAGCTACTGGGGCACCTTAATTTTGCCTGTGAGGCCATAAGCCCAGGCAGGGCCTTCACAAGAGGCTGGTGAGGGCTACAGGGAAGGCAGAATGCCCCATTACTGGGTGGATATTACAAAAGGGGTACGGGAAGACTTAGGGGTTTGGGAGGCATTCCTCAATTATTATAACAGCATGACATTTTGGCAGGACAAATGGGTGTATAACACTGAATTGGAGTTCTACACCAATGCGTCAGGGGCACAGGGGATGAGGGCCTGCTTCAGAGGGGAATGGATCTCTGAGGCATGGCCGGAGTCCTGGAGGGAGGAGGGGGCTACTGAAAGATATCACCTTTCTGGTGATTTTCCCAATCTAGGTAGCACTGGAGATATGGAGGGAGAGGATGAAAGGGAGATGCATTCTGTTTTGGTGTGATTATAAAGGGGTGGAGGAGGTGATAGATAAGGCAGGATCACCGAATCTGTAGGACAGGTCATGCGTCACTTGGTCTGTTGGGGTTGCAGCAGAACTTGTCATGTAAGGCACAGCATATCGAAGGTATTTGGAATGAGGTGGCTGACAGTCTTTCCCGTTTACAGTTGGACAGGTTCCAGGAGTTGGTACCAAATGCAGCAGACCACAGGACCAGGGTCCCAGACCATCTGTGAGACATTAGAGGGAGAAGGCAAAATGGCTGTACCAGAACTCCTGGGCGCCCAACACGCTGAGAGCATACAAAGGTGCATGTTTTTTTTTCAGGAATACTGGGCAGGGGCAGGCTGGAGTATGGAGGAACAAGTATCACAGAGGAGCAGGTACAGCAATACATAGTGGGCAAGTGGGAAGAAGGGATGGCTTATACCCCAATGGCCGTGCACCTAGCTGGCATAGGGTGGATGTGTAAGAACAGGGCTTAGCCAGATGCCACGGCAGGGTGGACAGTGAGAAGGATGGTGGTAGGCTGGCAGAGGGGGCATGGGGCAAGAAGGGACAAGAGGAGGCCACTCATGGGGCAACTACTCAGAAGAGTAGTGGGGGCCCTACAGCATGTTTGCGCCACAGCAAAAGAAGCATGCCTATTTGGGGCCATTTTCGCTGTCATGTCCAAAGGGGCATTCAGGGTAGGAGAAATGGTGGCCCAGCAGAAGTCAGGGGTGGACCAGGGTATGCAGGTGAGGGAAGTGGAGTTTGGGGAGGATAGGGTGGTCATACACCTGTCCCAGTCCAAAATGGATCAAGGGGGCAGGGGCAAGGCCATGATTTTGCTCAGACAGGGACCAGGCAAGGTATGCGCAGTCACAGAACTGGAAGAGTATAGGAAAATTCGGGGAACAGGGTGTGGGATATGGTTCCACCGTGAGGATGGGAGCCCTCTAATGGGCTTTCAGGTCGGGGCTGTCCTGAAGAAAGCACTCACCTTTCATCGGGGAGGACCTCGACAAGTTCACCCCCCACTCATTTCACATGGGGCAGCTTCAGAGGCTGTGGCCAGGGGCGGGTTGGAAGAGGAGGTGAAGCAGGTGGGTAGATGGAGGTCCAACTGCTATAAGAAGTATGTGAGACAGTGACTGTCCGGTTGCTCACCATGGTGTTTTCTTTTATTCCTGCAGGACAGAAGCGACAAGCCTGGCTGGTGGGGCCCTCCTTTATTTATTGGGTGGAGAGATTTGTGGCTACCAAAGATGGTGGAACCCAGCTGCACATGGATCTGGAACACACAAGGGTGCACTGGAAGGGTATAAGGGGCATGAAGTGGGTCCAATTTATGCCGCTGTTGGAGGAGCTCTGCATAAGGTGGAGCAGAATGAATTTGCTCGCCATACACGTGGGGATAACGACCTGGGGGAGACACCATTGGGTGCATTAGTGCAGGCCATAACAGTGTATCTGGAATGAGTAAAAGGGTGGTGGCCAGGGGTGGTCATCAGCTGGTCCAAGATCACATCCCAGAGGGGTCAAGGAAGTGCGGGCAGTTGAGAAAGGGAGAAGGAGGCTTAATAGGAAGGTAACAAGGGCGGTGATCGAGATGGGGAGAAATGCATATTCAGCACAGGGACATCTCTTTTGAGAGGGCAGAGGTATACCGGTCAGATGGGGTTCATCTCACAAAGTTTGACATGTGCCTATTCCTGAGGCCTACGATAGAACTGGTAGGGGGAATAGATAAGAGGGGTCTAGGTACTAGCCCAAGGGGAGCTCATCTTCCATCGCCAGTGGGAGATGGGTCAGTGGAGAAAGGGGGGGAGCGAGATGGGAATTTGGGGGTAGGCAGAAAGGGGAGGGCAGGTCCATACGTGCTGGAGCAGGTCAATATGTGCTGAGGGCAAAGGGCACCCAGGCGTGGAAGTAAAAGGAGGTGGGGGAAGTTTAGAGCCTAGGGGTTGGATTGTAGTGTCTGGGCCTGGGGGGGTCCTGGGAAGTCAGTACCTGGTACTGGTGATGGTGTGGGGGGTCGGATCTGAGTCTTTGGACCCTGAAGGGGAAGCATGCAAGAAGAAGACCAGGAAGGGAAGAAGATCCACAGCAAGAATGGATCTCTGTTGACTGTTTTGAATGTGATGTTTGGATTCAAAAATGAGGATGTAAATTAAAATTAGTGCCTAATAAATTGTTGCCAATGAGCATCCAAGCTAGCAATTGTGAAAGAGTTTTATTTCCGGGGGGGATCAGATAACAAATAAGGTTGCCCCTAAAAGGCAGCCCAAGTTGTCAGATGGCCCCCCTCCCCCAGGGAATGGGATAGACCAAGGAATTAGGAAGGAGAAGGTGGGAATGAGGTCATCAGGCAAGTTTCATCTGACGTGGAGTGAAGAGGGCATGCCATTGGCCAAGGGGAGGGGCTTACGGGGGTGGATGGGCCCTGGAGAGGTATAAGAGGCTGTGCAGCCGTCCAACCTACCGTAAGCTGGACTTGGATGCAGATAGCAGGGGCAAGTTGGCTGGAGGTCAGCTGGGGCCAGAAGGGGGCCAGGGCAGCTGCAGAAGGGCAGCAGGATCTCGGTGGGGGCTGTCAGAGCCCAGTTGGTGGACAGCAAGTAGCCCAGACAATGGGAGATGGAGAGAAGGAGTATATATTAAAAAAAAGTAATAAAAAAGAATATATGTATTGGGGCTCTGGGAGGGTGGATTATATGATCGGTCTAGGACTGTGCACAGGGCACCACCTTGTCCTGTGCATAGTTAGGGTAGGGTTTTTGGAACTTATCTTTGCACCGGTGCATCTGTCCGTGCCTTCACCAGGGGATGTTTGAATATTGCGATGCATGGCTTATGCATGAGGGACCCCTCATTTGCATTTCCACATCACAGTATTCTGCATGGCAGCGCAGTCGGGTCTGCAGGGTGCATATGGAAAAGGGGGGATATAGGGAAGGAGAAAGGGGGGAGCGAGAGAAGGGAATTTAGAGGGGTAGACAGAAAAGGGGGAGGGGGGCAGGTCAACCTGTGCTGGGGGCAAGGGGCACCCAGGCATGGAAGTAAAGGGGGTGGGGGAAATTTAAAGTCTAGGGGTTGGATCATAGTGTCTGAGCCTGGGGGGGTGGAGGTCCTGGTAAGTCGGTACCTGGTACTGGTGATGGTGTGGGGGGTCGGATCTGAGTGTCTGGACCCTGAAGGGGAAGTACGCAAGAAGAAGACCAGGAAGGGAAGGGAAGAAGATCCCACAACAATAATGGACCTCTGTGTTGGCTGTTTTGAATGTGATATTTGGGATTCAAAAATGAGGCTATAAATAATAATTGGTGCCTAATAAATTGTTGCCAATGAGCACCCAAGCTAGCAGTTGTGAAGGAGTTTTATTTCCAGGGTGGTGAGGGGGTCAGATGACAATAGACTCTTTATACACATGCATTCCAAGGGTCAAACTCTTTTCTTCATCCTTTCAACAATCATTAACATTTAGTATTTGTAAATTCTAGTGCTGTGATTTGTAATAAGGAAAAGAGCATTAATAGGTATTCTGCAGTCAACATATGAGCTGCTCTGCTTCACATAGTGCAGTATTTCTTCTCACATGATTCTTTTCCCAGACTCACTGCTGTTATCTAAACTAGAGTTATTTTCCTTGTACGCCCTTCAGTAACTAATAAACTGTAATATACTGCAAATAAGTGATAGGCATATGAATGATTTACATATTTTGTATAAACAATAGCAAGGACAGGATGTGTGTGTTAAAGCATTTTGATGCAGTCCCTGGTGGATGTGAGGCATGATGCATAGCTGAGGGCCTTATGCCCCTGAGAAGTGCACCAAAATAGCATTAGTACACACCCTATCCTGAAATGTGTTATTACGTTTATAAAATGGCTTGCTAATACATTTTGTGAACTTAAAAATAAGATCCAGGCTGGCCCTGTGGCATGAGTGCCAAGGCACTGGGCACCTCACTTCCTGCCATGTCAGTGTCCCAGTTTCGGGAATGGATGCAGGTCGCTGGGGGGACGGCCAGTGGAGGGAAGATTGAGCATCCTAGGATAGCGCTCCTCCCTCAGGGAGGGGGTGACCATGTGCGACTGCTCATCTGCTGCCTGGAGGAATTCAGTCAGCCCAGTGGGACCATGTGGGGAGAGGGACCCCATATGCAGGACAGTGGGGGTGTATTCATGGAGGCAGAGCAACACATCATGTCCATTGTATGTGTGTTGGGCCATGGGGCAAAAATGGTGGGGAATTCCCCAGTCGCAGGATGAAGCCTGACCCTGCACAGGCCCTGCACTAGTGACTAGGCACCTCTGAAGGAGGTCCTCTGGAAGAGGGCAGTAGAGCAAGGTGACAGGGCTGGCGGGGGGGGGGGATGTTCAGATGGGGGCAGCCAGACAGAAGAAAAGGCAGGAAAAACTATAAATTAAAAAAAAGGTCCAACAAGTGCAAGCAAGCAAATCTTTATTTATATAGCATCTTTCAATATCAAGGTGCTGTACATAATATAAACCATAAATACACAGGCAAACAGCAATATAAATTTTACATCCAGTGAAAATAAATACGTTTTTAACAAAGATTTAAAACTACTGACTGTCAGGCATTCTCTTAACCGATGAGGTAGAGAATTCCACAGGGTTCGTGCTACAAATGAAAAGGCACAAGTTCCAGATGTTTTAAGATGAACCTGGGAATCTCTAGCAATCCCTCGTCGGTGGATTGGAGGGCAAATTGGGGGGGTAGGGAGTCAGGAGATCTTTCAGGTAGTCGGGTCCCTGTTCATGTAGGGCTTTAAAGGTAAGCAAGCCTACCTTATAGGTGATCTGCCACTGAACTGGCAGCCAGTGCAGTCTGCGCAGCACAGGCGTTATGTGAATGGACCTAGAGGTACCAGTCAGCAGCCTGGCCACAGCGTTCTGCACCAGCTGCAAGCGGCAGATATCAACCCCAGACAGCCCTTGGTAGAGGGCATTGCAGTAGTCAAGACAGGTAGTAATGAAGGCATGGGCCAATGTTGGAAAGTTGCCCAGCAGAACCAGGTGTTTCACCCGGACGATATTCCTCAGATGGTAAAATGAGGATTTAACCACAGCTGACACCTGAGATTTCATGGTCAAGCCGTTGTCAAAGATAATGGCCAGGTTCCGCACCCGATTTGAGGTCATGAGCTGGACACCATCAAGCCACAGGTCCGACATGTGCCCAACCCCCCAAACCCACCCCCGGTGACAATACATTAAAGGATTTCAGCATACAATCATGTGACATATGACATGTTTTGGCTAATCATATTACTGCAATTTTCAGTGACATAAATTGGATTACCCTTCAGTAACTAATGATTACCTGGCCCACAGATCTCATATGCCTGAGAGAACATAAGATGCAGGCTGTGCGCTACCTACTCTTGACCTACTGAGATCTTTTTTAGGTCCTCCGTAATGCAAGTTATCTGTCACAGCTGTTCTGTAGAAAAAGCAGTAAGACCTCTGCTTTCTGTAACAGATTGAGATGTGCATTCTTCACCTATCACCTACAGTACCTTGTTATTTGGGCCCTCCTCCCACTATAATTCATCTCTTCATTCCACTCTGATTCTCCCTCCCACAATGTCTTTCCCTTGTCTTTTCTTTTCATGCTATCCAGTGAGTCAGTCCTTTGCTTCTCGGCCTAGTGTGGCCATCAGTCTTTTTCTTAATCTTTTCTTTCTCTGTCTCTCTCTCTCTCTCTCTTTCTCTCTCTTTCTTCCTTTCTCCTTCCTCACTCCCTTCCCTCCATTTCCAGTTTTTCTACAGCTTCTCCTTCCTTCCATCGGGATCATAGATCTATGAGTGTCTTGTTTACCAGTCTGCGTAGACTTCATGGATTTCACATATTATTTATTTATTTAGTTAGTTAGTTTATTTAAAAGTTTGTGACTGGGAGAGGCACGCTGAGTCAAGGCTCGTTTCCAGGTGCAACCCAGGAGTGGGGAAGTAGGGGAAGCAAGTGACACAAAATACTTGGATACATTGGCATTCATGAGAGTAAAAGAGAAAGCAAAAACAATGGTACATACAGGTAGAGTCAAGGTTCCAAATGTTTTTCGGGTTCTAGTTCCGTTTAGGTTCGGCAGGGTACAGTTCGAGTTCAGTTCAATTTGATAAGTAGAAGTTTGGGTTCGAATTCAGTTGGGTTTGAGTTTTTTTGTGTAATTTATCAGTTCAAGTTCAAGTTCTAATGAATTCACCTTAGTGCATCTATGCAGGCTCTCCTCATCTCACATGGTCTGGTTTCGTGTTCGGTTTGGGTTCATCTGTTTTTTTGTCTTTTAGGGTTAAATTTTTGCCCAATCTGGACCAAACTTGAATAGTTTGGGTTTGATTTGGGTTTGGTTCACGGACGAACCTTGGCTCTACATACAGGTGCAAATAATGTTCCAATTAACACGGTTGCCATCCCAGAAGTGCATCGTAGATATGATACAAAATCAGTCCAGTGGGGATACAGAGATCATTAAGGCAGGGTAGGTTGAGGGTGTAGATGCTTGAGGCAGAGCTAGGGATAACGGAGCAAGTACAGGAGGGTGGGGGAGTGGGGAGAGGGTGCGTTTGAAAGAGAGGAAAGAGGGAGACAATCTTACCATCTCATCTGTCCAGGAGTGTATTTACTGGAATCAAAGCCTCCAATGAATGAAAAACATTTTTCAACACTAGACCAGTGCCACCTAGCTCTTTGCCATCACTGGTGCTGCATCGGTGGGGAAGGGGGGTTAAGCTTTGATTTCTTCTTTTATACATATATTTTATTAGCTTTTATAAGAGAATTCATATACACATGATTCACAGAATGGACAATAAGAGGTAAGTATATAAAATACATCTTAGTAGGAGACATGAAATCCCATACCCAGTGTATTACATTAGGGGTGCATTCATGCTAAAATTATAATCAGGTCCATAAACAAACACAATAGAAATAGCCTGTTATGGAAAACATAGCAGTGGACCAAATAAGAAAGTCACAGTTATCAAACAAAATATCCAGTTCCTGTTCTTCAGCAAACTAGATACTGTACATAAAAAAATTTACATTTAGTAAGTAGGCAATAAGTCATGGCATGATGCACATTAAAAAGAGAATAATGGATAGGTGTGTGTCTATTACTAGGGAGTAATACCATCGAGAGGTTCTAGATACATGAACCTCGAGAGCGAAGCTCGAGAGGTTCCAATGTGTCCAGAACCTCAAGATGGTAGGACTCCCTGCTAATGGACACACAACTATCCGTTTTTTTTATTTTTATATATGGATCTGACTCTTTCTGCAACCTACGGGCGGTCAGCCAGTTTAGTGACGTACTGACTTGATTCTGGCCGACCGCCGCACTGTCTCGCTCTTTCTGTCTCCTTCAGCTCCCTCACTCTCATCTGTGACACTCCCTGTCCCCGCCCATTTTTCGACACCACAAGGGCCGGTTCTTTGAATTTCTATTGAGTCCTACCTGTTTTTATCAGGGGATGGCAGGATCAACTATATAATTCCATTTTCAATGGGAAAATTGAAAAAAAAAAAATGTAACGAGAACTGCCGACGACCGAGTTCAGTCTCGCTAAGCGAGAGATGGGCCACCATCTTTTTAAAAATGTTCTGCTACCCACATAGGAAAAGCGGCCAATCAGGAGGCACGCTTTGGCAGATGTGGGAGAGACAGACTAGCGCATGCGCTGTTGTTATTCAGTGGTAATACTATCGTTGAGGTCCCGAACTATAGTATTACCACTCGTGAATGATACTATTATCACTCTTGAACTGTAGTATTATCACTTCGAGAGTGATAATATTACTGAGAATTTTTTGTATGCTTTTGTAGCATATTAAAATAGACATCCGTATATTAAAAGATTTTATAAAATGCGTTTGGAAAAAGCTGTGTCCTGGTTGGTTGAGAGGCTTTGGAACCCAGTGCATTGAGGAGTGACAACCACCAACTAGGGAAACCTTTCAACATCTAGGATGTAGGGAATCCATGTATCAATATTTTCCAGGTATGCATAAAAAGAATGCTTGATAGACATGTTAGTAGTGCAAAAATACACAAGCACCCTGAAGTGTCATAAATTTTAAAAAGTGAAAGAAATGTTTGTTCATCTTTCATAACCACAACATTTAACAGACAGCTAAACTGTGATGAAAGACACCATTTTCTGGTGTTTATTGACAATAGTGTAATGTAATCATGGATTCAAAATTGTAGGCCACCAGTCCTCGCTATTGCAATAGATTCTGTCAGCATATATGCCTACCCAACCCCAGTTGACTGAGTGTCCTCCAGCCCCACAATCTCCAATGCCTACTGAGTTCAATCACCAGCCACAGCCGTCTTTAACCCACTCTCCAACACCGGACAGCCTCTTGGCCCACCGTTCTGGTGTAATTGTAATCTCCTCAGCACCCCACCACCATGGCAGGACAAAAGAAGCACTGTGACCGTCAGCAACACTACCTCGCTGTGAGTCTCCTCTCCATTGACAGGCCACAAAAGGTGTTTCTTCTCCCTCTCCCTCTGTCTCTCTCTCTCTTATGGACTGGCTGCATAGCACTGTATGTTCCTTTCCCTTCACCGGTGTCCAGAAACATTGAAACTTAGTTTGGTCATTAGGTTTTACGCCTGGAGCACTATGCATGAATGATGAGAGGTGCACTGAAATGAAATACAGTATCGAAAACGGGGAGGGGGGGATTTAAAAATAAAAGCAAGAAATGCAAAAAAAAAAAGTATAAAAAATACATGAAAAACCTATAAGATATTATCACCCACTGCCGTCTTGTAGGATGTCCCACCGAAAGCTAAGAGGAACTGCATGAACATGCAAGCTGACTGTGGCAAAACAAGCTGAAAGGAACTGCATGAATGTGTGAGTTGACTGTGGCACTGCAGGGTGAAAGGAGCTACACAAATGTGCGAGCTGACTGTGGCAACTCCAGGATGGTGCGATGGTTGCTGCACAATCGTGAAGGTATTGAAACTTGTCAGCTCACACATTCATGCAGTTCATTTCACATTAAGAAAAAACAGTACAATAATTACAAGTATACTTGTATAAGTACAAGAAAGACATACCTACAAAATTAATAAACAGGTAAGTTGCTATATTAAAGCATCATTATGAATGCTGTTTAAAACGTTTTAAAACTACACTGTGACAGGGCAGAAACACTGTCTCATGCTGCGTTAGAACACAGGTTTAGAATGATAGTATGCCATATCAGTTGGATTCATTATACAGAAAGCCTTTTTTGTCCTCACAAGCAGCCTCAAACCCTGACAGATGAAATTCAAGGTTTCTCTTGGTCTGTGACACTAAAGAGCCAGGTCTCACCTGCCAGAAGTAGATTTGTCATTATTCAATCATCTCAGGATACAAGAAATTCTACATGAACCTCAAGACACACAAACCATCTCAGACACCACTGCTGCCGTAGAAATGATAAATGAAGCAGAAAAGACACAAACCACCTCAAGTGACAGCACTGTGGCAGAAATGAACAAGCATTTGTCAATACTGAATGTTGTCACGCTGGCATTGGCAGTGGGAGTGGCGGAGCTAGAGTCGCATAGTGCTGTGATTTTGTGAATGTGTCTGAAAAGGTGATTTTGCACAGCAAGCACGCCATTGTGCGCCACAGCTGCGGAAACATGTTTTGGGCAGGCTGTGAAAAATGGCAGCTGGACTGTTGATGAGATGTGCACAAATGCCAGTGGTGAAAATGTGGCATGAAAATATTGTAGATTGATGAAGTTACAAGGGTGCATGGAAACTGCACAATGCACGCTTGCAACACAGTCATTGTATGGAGTTTCGGCACCAAATTTTCAACATAGACATTTTAGGACCTCTGCTCATGAATAGTGTCACCGTCATTTCCTCAAACTGTCCCGAAAACTGATTTCGCACAGCGGCCGTGCAGTTCTGTGCTGGACATGTGAAAACACATTTCAGGCAGCTGTAGTGTTCATAAGGAGGTATGGAAAAATGCCATTGATGAACAGCTGGAGTAAAACTATTACAAATTCACAAAGTCATGAGCGTGCGTGCAAACTGTGCAACGCACGCTCATAAAACACTCATTTTATTGACTTTCATTCCCAAATTGTCAACATAGGCCTTTTAGGGCATCTGCTAATGAACAGTGTCACTGTCATTTTCATCATCTGTCTTGAACACGGACTTTCCACAGCGACCACGCTATTCTGCGCCGGAACTGTGAAAACAGATTTTGGTCAGGATGTGAAAAATGACAGCTGTACTGTTCATTAGGAGGTGCAGAACAATGGCACTGTTGAAAATCTGGAGTGAAAACATTAGAAGTTTGCGAACGTACGAGCGTGCGTGCAAACTGCGCTATGCACGCTTGTAACAGTTATTTTATGGAGTATTGTCACCAAATTTTCAACTCAGGCATTTTAGGACCTCTGCTTATGAACAGTGTCACTGTCATTTTCGTAATGTGTCCCAAACACTGATTTTGCACAGCAAATGCGCTATTCTGCGCCGAAAGTGCAAAAACACATTTCGGCAAGGATATGAAAAATGACAGCTATACGATTCACAAGAAGGTGTAGTAAAATGCCAATGTTGAGAATCTGGCATGAAAATATTGCGAATGCGCTAACTTACGAGCATGTGTTGCGCAGTTGCTATGCACACTCATAAAACAGTCATTTTATGGAGTATTGTCACCAAATTTTCAACACAGGCATTTTAGAACCTCTACTCATGAACAGTATCACTGTCATTTTTGTAATGTGTCCCGAACACTGATTTCGCACAGCGACTGCGCTATTCTGCGCCAGAAGTGCGAAAACACATTTTGGCCAGGATGTGAAAAATGACATCTGTACAGTTCACAAGAAGGTGTGGTAAAATGCCAATATTGAGAATCTGGCATGAAAATAATATGAATACACTAACTTACAAGCGTGCATTGCGCAGTTGCTACGCACGCTTGTAAAACAGTCATTTTTTGGAGTATTGTCACCAAATTTTCAACACAGGCATTTTAGGACCTCTGCTCATGACCAGTATCACTGTCATTTTCGTGATGTGTCCCAAATACTGATTTCGCACCACGACCATGCTGTTCTGTGCCAGAAGTGCGAAAACACATTTCAGCCAGGATGTGAAAAATGACAGCTATACGGTTCACAAGAAGGTGTGGTAAAATGCCAATATTGAGAATCTGGTGTGAAAATATTGTGAATTCGCTAACTTACGAGCATCACGTTGCGCGGTTACTACGCCGCACATGCAAGCAGTCATGTTTTGGATTTTTCCCACAAAATTGAACATACGGGTTTTTGAGAGCCCCCCATGAATAGTGGCACTGTCATTTTGTTACACGGTCCCGAAAGGTGATTCTGTGTAGTGATCTGAAATCACCTTGGGACCAAATAACACCATGACAGTGCAAGAATTCATGAGAAGGGGTCCCAAAACCCCATGTTGAAAATTTGGGGCCAAATTTGCAAAATGCCTGAGATATGCAGCAAAGTTTAAAACCCTATTTATTCCATTATATAGCTTACCGGCACTTCCTCAGTTCGTGGTCGGCTTTGAAGAGTAGAACGGTTCCCGTCCACCGAAGATCGTCGCTGCCGGACTCCAGAGGCAAGGGGTGGGGGTTTGGGGAGGCAGGGTGCGAGTGGGTGGATGCGGGTGGGGAGGGGGCACGGAGACTCGTAGGGACCTGTTTCCTTTTACAGGTTCAAAAAGAAAAAACATCGTGGGACAGTTTTTTTTTTGCAGGAGATTTGGCACACTGGGGAAGGCTCCAGCATGCCACCTAACTGTTAGAGGGGTGTCTGTAGCTGACAGGGATTGGGCACCCTCGTCAGAAAACAACACGGGGAATTTATGCCGATGGGGACTGGGCACCGCCATCGGCACACACAATGAAGGGTGAGGGGCACAGAGCCAAGGGGGATTGGGTACCTCCTCAGCATTAAACAATTGGGGATTATTTCTGCCGATGGGAGTGGACTCCCCGTCAGCACCACAAGGAAAGGGGGCGGGGTAAGAGCCAAGGGGATTGGGCACCTCCTCGGCATATCACAAATGGAGGGGGAATGCTTTATGCCGATGGGGAGTGGGATCCCCCATCGGCACATTCACAGGGGGCAGCCGACAGGGTGATTGGGCACCCCCGAAGTCAGCAGTTCGGCGGCCAGTGTGCCTCCATGTACACATAATGCTGGCGAGTATGGCAAGAAAAGGACCGCTGCATCTGATGAGCTTTGCTCGGATTGCAGTGGACCTTTTCTTAGATGTGCTCGCCACATTATGTATGCATGGTGTAGCACCGGCATGCAGGCTGATTGGGGAATGCGGGATGCACCTACTGGTGCGTGCCCTGCATTCACCCAACAGCGACCATGCCTCCAAAGCTGCACTGTCCAAGGTGTTGGCTGCACAAGCGCACCAACATAAAAATGAACCTGAAGACACAACCACAAGTACCAGTACTGCAACTGCTGATGAGACACCCAGAGAAGAAAAACAGACTGGAACTGTAAGTAAACACCTCACTCTAACAGATGCTGAACTAACAGATATAGAAATACTGATGGATGAGTGTAACACTTAAAACAAATTGGGCTCATCAGATTTATTTTTTAGTTTGGTGTCTAAATGCAAAATGGATATATACTTAAAAACTATACCTCTTGAAATTTTAAATACTGTGCTTTGTAAATTTTATGCTGAGGTTCGCAGTACTACTGGAGAGCAGTACTCTTTTTCCAGCTGCCTTGGGCTCTGTGCAGGACTAAATAGACTGCTTAATAGGGCTGTGCATGGGCCGAATAGTATTTTCCGAATACCATGAATAGTAGGCTTCCCAAATATTTGGATGCATTTTCCGAATAGTTCACTATTCGGCCACTATTCGATGAGATTTCCAAGTCTAGCAGAGCTTTGTTGGCCAATCAAAAACTGTTTCTTGAGCTCAAAGGCAAGCACACCATGTGACTTCCTCACTCTGAGCTGGTAGAAGACAGGAGACAGTGGTTTCTGAGAGCTGCTCTGCAGTACTTTTGAGACCTTAAACTTGCTAAAAAATAAATTGATTTTTGCTTCACAGGCTTTTTTGGGTCAGTATAGTTTTTTTGATCAGTGTCAGAAAAGCTATGTTTGGCTTTCCGACAGGTATTTTGTCCTTATTGCTGTACTCAGTTACAGGGACTAGGAGGGCTGTCTGCTAACATCCCTTCTCTGCTGCTGTCTGACATAGCTCCAGTGTGATTTTTTTTTGGGTGAAGCACATTTTATTTTTGTGTTTTTTTTTTTGCTGTTGTCTGGTTCCAGGCTTGGTTTGCATGACTGATGAGGGTGTCTGCTAACTCCCCCTCCTGCAGGTCACTGCTTATAATTTGCTGTATAAGTGCAAAATATTTGATTTTGTGAGGCTTCACCCTACATGTGCATGCTTATTATATTTTTTCATGAGGCAGGGCCACACGTGTGCACAGCTGTGTGCACACAGATTTTGAAATAAACTTCATCGGTTCTAAGCCAGTCAGGCTTGACTCACTGAATTAGTATTGTGAGTCTCCTCTGGTTCTGGGGATAGATCCCTGTACACATGAGGAGAAGAAGAAAAATCAGCATTTATATAGCACTTTTCATACATCCCAAAGCGCTTTACAAGCAAAGTTAGACTGGTAGTGAAGTGACTGAATGTGTGGTGGCGGCCATATCACACATCATCACCCACACACAGCCTGGATAATTGCATGAACCGGTTTATGAGCAGGGGAATGTTGGCCAGGACACCAGGAATGTTCCCTACTCCTTGCAAAGAGTGCCCTGGGTTCTTTTACTTCCACCTGGACACCCACCAGGACAACACCAGGATGGGCAGAAGGGACCTTGGTTTAACATCTCATCTGAAGGGTGACACACCCCAGCAGTACAGCACCCCCCAATACTGCATTTGGATGGCAGCGATTTTTAGGTGCAAGTCCAATCCCAGTGTGGGACGAGAACCCACGACCTTCTGGTCCAGAGGCGGATGTGTTACCAACTGAGCCACGCTGACATGGCAGCTGACTCTCTCCCCCCCCCACTTCAGCCCACTGTACACAATTAAGCTGTGCTTGTGAAATATATCCCTCTGCAAGTCTGTGCCGTGTGTGTGTGTGTGTGCACAGTTGTGCACATGCATTTTTTTGGTTTGTTTATTGTTGTTTTGTTAATTAAACCATTGCACTTAGTGGGGCAGGCTTGTCTCACTGAGTTAACTGTATGTCATCTGGCTGTTCCATGCTCGGTTCCATGTTTGACTAAATAGGTTGCCCTTTTCTTCCCCTTCCTAGTAGCAGTGTTTTTCTTTACTGCTACTTCTTTGTGGTGCAGTATAACTGGAAAGGTTGGTGTATTACTGTAGTTCCACAAGCAATAAGTAATGCATCACACACACACAGGTACTACATAGTAATAGTTTGTGTTTTACCCAGTAACCAGTAGTGACCTGATCCATCATGTCTTTAGCAATCTTGCAAACATGCTTGGTCCAGCCCCAGCAAAGCATCTGCACCGCTGGCCCCAAGTGGTGAGGGACAGGATGATAGACCACAAACATACAGCACATCCACACAATTACTGCTAGTGTTGTCCCTGGGCTGCCAAACCCCCAAACAATCCATGTAGAACAAAGGAAGCACTCAGCGCGGGGTTGGGGGGGGATACAATAACAAAATACAGTTAAGAGCAGTGCAGCATAAAGTTGCCAATACATTTGTTTGTGCTAAGGCTGGAGGATGCCAATAGAGCCCTGGTGCTTTGACCAGAACCTGGTCTTTGTCAGGGTGCATGTCGGGAATGTACAAACATGCTATGAATATACAACCCTTAAAGAAACACACACTATAAATAAGCGAAGTTAAAATGAATGAGACTGAGATGCCCTTGTAACAAAACAATCCACAACTAACATACCCAAGGATGAAACACTGCATCAAGATTATAGAACATAGTTCATACTGTGGTGCCAGACAGTACACAATGCAGTATCTTACAAAATTGCTGTAAAATGCTGCAGTATGCTGCAAGGAACAGTGCAATTTAATGGCAATTAAGCCCTCCAGTCATCCAATATTTTGTGGCATGTCATTTACAGCAAAGTACTGAATTGCATCTTGTCTTGCTCCACTGTATATTACTCATACATAATACAATTCCAGAGAAGGTGGTGAGATAGACTACATAGACATGACATACAGGTGTCTCTCTTTATTCAGTGGGCTCAAATATTGTTCTCCCCAAGCAAACCTTTTAGTTCTTGTAGCATTGGTAATAGTACTTCTACCACTAATACCATTAGCAGTACTACTACTGCTAGTGTCACCACCTGTCCATCTGTACGTTCACTGTCACATCCTGTTGTGCAGTAGTAGGGGGGAATTAGAGCATACATGCTTTGTGTAGCAAGCAGCAGACACCACCACCAGTGTCCCCACTGCTATCATTATGGCTGCTACATCCACAGCCAGTGCGTTTCCCACCACCACCAGTGCCATTCTTGCAGCAGCCACCCTTTCAGCTGCCACCACTACTGCAGCCACTGCTACCACTATTCCTATGCTCATGGCCGAAGCACCTTCTACCCCGTGTCTGTGACCATGAACACCCTCTAGTGCTGACCCAATGCAATACTTGATATTGTTTTCAGAGTGCTATGTGTGTGTTGTGGTGGACTGAGTGTGTCACATGAAGCTTGTGTTGCATTAGTGAGAGCTCAGTGTTGGTGGCTGAAGTGTCATTGAGGTGTATATGGTATACCACATTCAATGGGTGATTAATGGTGTTGCTGAAGTGCTTTTTTAAAGTTTCCTTAAAAAAACACCTTTTCTGGCCGAATACTGAATACCGAATACTTGGGACCCGAATACTGACTATTCGGCTGAATATTCGGGAAAAGGTATTCACACAGCCCTACTGCTTAACAGCCCTGGCATTGGGTGTTGTGTAAACATAATCACAGATGACTGTTTTATAATGGCAAACAATAGGCTCATTCACACAGCAAAATCTGTGCCAGTTCTAGCGGGGTACTTCACCTCGATCGCTGCAGCAGGTTCTGTGAATGCTTTCATTACTCCTGTTTTCCATAGTGTAGTGTTGTGAACATGATCCCTGTTTTCCTGGGATCGTGTTCTGATTTAGGTGGTGTCACTGGCCATCTGACCTGCCAGCAGCCGCTGAACCATTCTCGCAAGCTTATCCTTGCCTTGTAACTGGAACAGTGACAACACCAGAACTTGAATGGGGACCTTTCTACATCAGTGCATAATAACGGTACAGTCTGAACAGTGGCCATTCAGCATTTGCGAACCGGCAGATGGAACGACTTGGTGGGCAGTGCTGCAGCAAACACCCGGGTGAACGAGCCTTATGTGTTTCTTGGTGTAGTGGAGCAGTACAGATGGGGAAAAAAGACATCTCCACTCACCTCCGGCCATTAACAGATGCTGACCTGCACAAACTAAAACTCAGATGAAGCCCTGAGATGGGTGGGGTGAAACGTTAGGTAAAGGAACACCTTTGTGTTCATTGCTCCCTGATCTCCTGTTTAATTTTGCCATTTTTTCTGCTCATTTGTTGAACTTGAAAATAAATGGATTAAAACTAAAATCTGTTCCTGAATGGTCCTTTTTGTGCTAGAACTAGTGGTGAATGAAGTTCCTTTTGGTGCTTGCTAAATTGAAAACTCATCTTTGATACTGTCTCCAACGACAGTAGATGGCCTCATACGAAAGGTATGGGTTGATGTGCAACTCCATGTGGCTCACGGGGGGGCAGAGAGACTATGTCCAGGCTCATTCAAAATAGAGACTGATAAAAATGGCATTAAGTACATAAGCCTGAGATACGGCAAGGCAACAAAGAACCACAAAAGCCATACCAACTGCAAATGAGACCAGTACAGGGTTTCACATATATCACATCAGACGACCCACATTGCCCTGCGAAGTCCTTCAAGCTGTACCTCTCCAAACTACTAACAGGAGCACCAGCATTCTACCTTCACCCACTACATGCAAACCAAGAATACAGTGCAATATGGTATTCTAAGGAACCCATTGGGTGAACTGCCTCTCAGGTGTGATGCCCAGATCGAGTAAGGAATGTAACCTCAGCTAAAGGTACACAAACCACTCTATTCGAGCCTTGGCTGTGCATATACTGCCAGCCTACAAGCATGGGAAATTATGGCAGTCATGGGCCACAGATCCGAAGCTAGCTTGAGAAGCTATTGGAGTGCATCTGCCAAAGACAGGAAATAGTGGAGCGGAATCCTGGTATATAGTGCAAAAGAAAACCAGCAGATAGAATCTTCAAGCAAGACTCAAGAAATGGAACTTAAGAGCAAGAAACAGAAGCTGGAGCCTGAAAATGAGTTCACCGACAATGAGTCTGAAATACTGTCAAGAGGAAGTACAGTGATGGAAAACATGCCTTTTAAACTCTTAAACCCTGTATTCCATGGCAAGGTGAAATTCATCAGTTTCAACAAGTAAACCAAAAATGTTCCACAATATGGGGAGTTTTTTTTCTGTTGTTATTTTGACCTCCCCAAAAGAGCAGTGCCTCACGTGGTTCTAAGCAATTTATTATTTTGGCCATCCAAAACAGTTTAGCTAGGGACTATTTTATCTCCTATTTTTAAAGAAATTCTATGTTCTTTATTTAAATAAATGTTACAAAATTTAAAAATTCCCCACTACCTGTCAGTGTCATATTTCCATAATTATAACCCATTTTATAAGCATAATGAGAAACTTCAGGGTGTTGGCTGTTATGTGATTACCACATGCCTAGGTGCAGAAGAACACTTGACCTTCAGCCTCGTAGCTTACGATGCACCTAAGTGTGTGGTTATCACATAACAACCTACACCCTGACATGTCTTACTGCTTATTTAGTGCACATCCTAGGGGAGTGAGGCTTAAGGCCTGAGGTTGAGTGTCTTTATGCCCCTTAGAAGTGCATTCAGATCCTTTAATACACACCCTGGAGTGGCTTATTGCACTTACAAAATGTCTCTCTGCTCTTTTGTATTATATCTAAAATGAATAATTTTTTTAACAAAAAAGCATTTGTTTATATACATTTTAAATAAAATATATGAATCAATCAAATCTTTATTTATCCAGGCAAACATCATTGAGCACAGCTCATTTGCAAGATGGACCTGGTAAGGTCAAGGTTCAAGTTACATAAATACATAATATAATTCAGTATGCACACATTCTAAGGATACATTCTAATCAGACTATACACCAAATTCAGGTGTAGTGGTAATCAGGGGTGAGGGGAAGGGGAGAGGGAAGTGGTGTACATGGCTAGTGAGGGAGGAGGAAGGCGGGGAAGGCCAATACTGTGGTAGGGATCAACAGTGGGCCTATGAAGAAGGCAGGAGGCCGGCACTGAGGAAGTGTATAACAGGTATTAGGTCTGTGATGTATGATAAGGGATTAAGGGGAGGTGGATGGAAGGAGAGGTGTATGGAGTGTGAAGGGTGACGACTCTTGGGAAAGGTGGATAGCTTCCGCAGGTGAGTCGGCTATCTGGGGAGGAAAATGGGTAGGATTAGGAATACTCTAGTGTTTGCGGAAACAATTACATTTTTCTTTGATAAGCCTAGAATACAGATATTTAAAGGATGTAATTGAAATGTGTCTGTTCACTTTCAGTGTCTTCTGCATCATGTTCCATAAGGCAGATAAGACATAGCTGATGGCAGATCTACCATATCAAGAACTGAATTTGGGCACTTTAAGTATGATGAAGTTTAGACTTCTTAGGGCATAATTACTTGATGTGGCTTGTGTGAAGCAGTCTGAAACATATTTGGTAGCATCTGGGTTATTGCTCTTTTAGTCCATAGTGTGGCATTCCTGTCTCTTCTAAATTGGAGTGAGGTCCATCCAACTGCAGCATAGAGCGAGCAGTGGTGAGTGCTGAGAGGAAGATCTGTAATAAACCTCAAGGCTCTATGGTAAAGTGTTTCCAGTTTGCTCAGATATGAGTTGGGGCAGCGACCATATAGGAAATCTGCATAATCTATTACTGATAGAAATGTGGCCTGGACCAGCTTCTTTTTAGAATCGCTTGTGAGAAAGTGCTTTATTCTATAATATAGAATCCAAGCCTCTGTCGGAGTTTTTTTAGCAAATCTTCCAGATGTTCTAAGTAGTCGAGTCTGCTGTCTACACAGACCCCCAGATATTTGAATTTTGTGACATGTTCAAGATTTTCACCAAGAACAGTGGATATGTGAGGGAGATTGTTTGGGATGGAGTATCCGGCTTGTGTTTGGGAGGAGAAAAACATTGCCTTAGTTTTTTTTTTTTGCATTTAGCAGAAGTTTTTTTTCCAGAAGTTGGTGTTGTAATAGGTTGAATTCTGCTTGTAACTCTATGCATGCTGTTACAGGAGAGGGGTGACTGACATACAATGCTGTATCATCTGCAAACAGGTGTACAGTGGCTTTGGAAAGGTTATTGTTGATGCTATTGGTATAGATGGCAAATAGGATTGGGCCGAGGATGGATCCTCGGGGTACTCCTCTTTGAAGAGATTTGAGTGGGGATAGGTCTCCTTCAGCCTTCACCTGCTGAGTCCTTCCCGTGAGATAGTTATTAAACCATCTAATGGAGTTTGAGTCGAGTCCTATGGATTTCAGGGAGGAGAGGAGCAGTTCGTGGTCGACCGTATTGAATGCTTTACTCAGGTCTAAAAATACAGCACAGACACAATTTTTTTTGTCCAGTTTGAGTTGCCAATCATTGGTTACTTTAGTCAGGGCTGTGACGGTACTGTGTTTGGCTCTAAATCCAGATTGTGCTGGATTTAAAAGATTAGCCTCTTCAAGGTATCCTCTTAGTTAGGTGCTCACGATTTTTTCCAGCAGCTTGGCTAGCACAGGGAGGATGGAGATTGGCCTGTAGTTGTTGAGGTCCATGGGGTCCCCAGCTTTCAATAGTGGAATAACTTGGGCTGTTTTCCAGATCGATGGAATAGATCCTAATTGTAATGAGAGGTTAAATAAGTGTGTTATTGGCACTGCTAATATTTGTATGGCAATTTTTAAAAAATAGGGGTCAAAGGAGTCTGCACCTGCACTTTTTTTGATGTCCAGCTGTGATATTAGTTCTTCCACCTGCTTCAGGGTTGCTGGTATGAAGGAGAAGGTGGATTCAGTTACCCATGCTTCAGTGTTCTTTATGCCTAACTGGGGTCGCA
Source organism: Neoceratodus forsteri (assembly GCA_016271365.2). Lineage (NCBI taxonomy): Eukaryota > Metazoa > Chordata > Ceratodontiformes > Ceratodontidae > Neoceratodus > Neoceratodus forsteri. The sequence goes on along the minus strand of CM057453.1, from coordinate 1,573,091,071 downwards.
TTTGGTTAGCCGGAGAGGTGTTGAATGCTAGACCAGTGGTTGTAAAGTGATTGTTAAATGATTCCAAGACTTCCAGTCTATCAGAGATGGTTCCCTTTCCATTGTGTATTTTGGCTGGGAGTGGTTTACTTGGATCGTGTCCTAATATATCTTTTATAGTGTTCCAGAACTTGGCAGGGTTGTGGCAGGAGGAGTCTAGTTCAGACATATAATAAGCAGCCATAGCGTCTCGTACTTTCCTGGTGCAGATATTCCTGCCTTTTTTGAACAGCTCCCAATCAGTTGATATCTTAGTTTTTCGTGCCTTTTTCCATGGCTTGTGTCTGTCAAGGAGGGTGGTTTTAAGGTCAGGAGTGAACCAATGACAGGTTTTATTTTTTGAAGCGTACCTTAGAAATTGGTGCATGGATATTAAGGGCACCTGTAATAATGTCATTTAGCACCTCATACGCTATCTCCACTGTGTTTGCTAAGTAAAACTTTTGCCATCGTGTGGAGTGATTTATCACTTCTAGATATGCCTCAATGTTGAATTTTTGTTTTGATCTCCTCATTGTGAACTTAGTGGGGGATGGCGGCTTACATGCTGATCTTATTCCAGCAATAAGGCAGTGGTCGCTGATGTCATTGAATAATACTCCAATGTGCGAGAAAAGGTGAGGCTTATTCACTAGTATAACATCTAGTATTGTGCTGTTGCTTGTATTCTTTTTGTTGATTCTGGTAGTTTCGTTTATGAGCTGTGTAAACCCATATGTATCGCAGAATGATATTAAGGGTGTAGCTGACTTGGAAAAGCCAGTTTAGGTTTAGGTCTCCTATAATTATAGTTTCTTCCATTCCCTTTTTGATTGTCACCCAGATGGGATAATAGCTTGAGGTCAGCTGAGGGAGGCCTATAGCAGCCGATTAGCTGCAGCGATACAGTGTGGGAGAGGGCCACTTTGAAGGATAGGCATTTGAATTCTTTTACCATGGATGATGAGTCGAGGCAGGTTACAGATAGGCTGTCCTTTACATATATTGCTACACCCCCACCCCTAGTTTGGCGGTCAGCTCTGAATAATTGATAATTAGGTAAATTTATGTCTTTGTCGGCTGTGACAGGCCTGAGCCACGTCTCAGACACTACTAGTATATCTGGTAGGGTATGGTTAACCAAGGCTTGGATCATCGTGATCTTTTTTAGTAGACTGCATACATTAATATGGAGAAAGCTTAGCCCTTTGATCTTGGCTAAGTCTGTTGGTGCAGTGATGACCTCTGGGGGTCCTGGGTTAAGTTCTACATTTCCTGAGCATATTAATAATAGTATCAGTAGTTTCATAATTGCCACAAGAGATAGGTTAAAGATTCTTGCCGTTGCCCGCTTTTTTTTTTTTTATGCTGATACCACCTTGTTTGCCATCTGGATGTGGAGCTTTGGCCTCTTGTCAGTGTGCTGATTAATAATCGTACAGACAGGAGCATTGAGTATTTTTCTGTGCAGAATTAAAGCAAGGTACCATAAGATAGTAAATCCGACTGAGTCCCTCCATAGTATCTGCTCCATGGGTGACGTTGTAGCATTGGGAAGTCGTATATACATACCCAGTCCCTTGAGACTGTTGCAGTAATGCAGTATATCGAATAATGCAATACGTCTCTCTGTGTGGCATCCTTTGAGAGATAGCATTTTTCACTGCACTCGGGATACAGTAATAGTGCGAGCAGAATCCAGAGAAATCCCCCCATTATAAAATGTATAACTGGTGTGCAGATGGTACTATAGCAAGGGTCTTTCGTGGTGCCCTCAATAGATTGCTAATATAAACGACTTATCCAGGTATCGTCAGGGGAGTAGAACTTAAGTAGTAAGGGAATGTAATTTGAGGGAGAAGGATATATCACAGTAGGGGGTGCCTAGCATATGTATTGCTCACTCTGATGCTTAAGTGCATACAGTGGCCAAGCTTCGGCTCAACAGTGTGGGCAGCATGATAGAGCAGAAAAAGAATCTGCTGATTTGGTAGCTAACAAGGGGATATAGAGCAGGCTACAGGGCAGCGAGACGCAGTGCGTGTGATTTATGTTTTTAGCAGGAAAAGTGCTCTATAAGAAAGGCTAGTGAGGGGAAGGGCGGGTAAGTAAAATTGCAGCTTTACATATACCTTTCCTGGTAGTCCCTCCGTCTGGTGGTTCCAAGTGCCGCTTGCAGATGCCGACCGCCCACTGGTGGAGACTGCCCGGCGCTTCTAACCGGGAAGCACTTGGCAAGGGTCCTCTCGAGGAGACAAGACAGAGCACAGAGGTTTAAATGCTTTGTGATGGCAAGCATCAGCAGTGCAGCAGGGGGCTGAAAATTAGCACTTTAAAGGCTATGGAGGGGGCTGAGGCGCCGTAGCATCTGGCTATAGCAATTTACACAGACGGCTGTAATCACTGTACTTAGGCTTTCAGAGGCTCTAAACAATTTCCCCACACCCCACAATTACAGGAAACAGCTCTTTTTCATGAATTTTTAACATTCAATACCCCAACAAAAGACTCAGCCTGTGAGACAGAAAGAAATAAACAGGGTGAAGCGGGGACCAATCGGGTGTGAAGCTGTGGGGAGCACTTGACTTCCGATTGGCTGCGACTTTGCCGTACCTTAACCTGGCAGTCCCTCCAGTCTGGTGGTTCTGAGCATCGGCTTGCGGATGCCGACTGCCCACTGGTGGAGATTGGCCTCGGTGCTCGACTATGGGCACTTGGCAAGGGTCCTCTTCTTTCCCTGACAGTCCCTCTGGTCTGGTGGTTCCGAGCGTCGGCTTACGGATGCCGACCGCCCGCTGGCAGAGACTGGCCCCGGTGCTTGACTGTGGGCACTTGGCAAGGGTCCTCTTCTTTCCCTGGCAGTCCCTCTGGTCTGGTGGTTCCAAGCGTCAGTTTGCGAATGCCGACCGCCCACTGGCAGAGACTGGCCCCGGCGCTCGACTGTGGGCACTTGGCAAGGGTCCTCTTCTGAGGAGACAAAGACAGAGCACAGAGGTTTAAACGCTTTGTGATGGCAAGCATCAGCAGTACAGCAGGGGACTGAAAATTAGCACTTTAAAGGCTATGGAGGGGGCTGAGGCGCCGTAGCGTCTGGCTATAGCAATTTACACAAAAGGCTGTAATCACTGTACTTAGGCTTTCAGAGGCTCTAAACAATTTCCCCACACCCCACAATTACAGGAAACAGCTCTTTTTCGTGAATTTTTAACATTCAATACCCCAACAAAAGACTCAGCCTGTGAGACAGAAAGAAATAAACAGGGTGAAGCGGACCAATCGCGTCGGTCGCGAGCCGCCCGATTGCGCGACTTTCGCTATAACTTAACCGCAGCAGTCCCTCCGGGTCTGGTGGTTCCGAGCATCGGTCATGGATGCCGACTGCCCACTGGTGGAGACTGGCCCGCGCCAACTGTGGGCATTTGGCAAGGGTCCGCCTTTTCCCTGGCAGTCCCTCTGGTCTGGTGGTTCCGACCGTCGGCTTGTGGATGCCGACCGCCCGCTGGCAGAGACTGGCCCCAGCGCTCAACTGTGGGCACTTGGCAAGGGTCCTCTTCTTTCCCTGGCAGTCCCTCTGGTCTGGTGGTTCCGAGCATCGGCTTGCGGATGCTGACCACCCACTGGTGGAGACTGGCCCCGCCACTCGACTGTGGGCACTTGGCAAGGGTCCTCTTCTTTTCCTGGCAGTCCCTCCGGTCTGGTGGTTCCGAGCATCGGCTTGTGGTCATGTACGTTAAATAGTTCCTGATTATGTAGGTAATGAGGCTTTTTTGCCTTTGTAATAAGAGCTGGCATCTAATCATGCACAGCAAGGAATTTTAATGCATGGCCAGGTGATGTCTCTCAGCCAATGAAGGTTCTTTATATTTTCTTGCCATCTTGCCACACACCTCCTGAGACATGTGCCTCAGGGGTCAATTTTAGGCCCACTACTATTTGCAATTTACATTAACAATATCTATTCCAGCATTACATCAGCAAACATTCACCTTTTTGCCAATGATACTGTCCTTTACATCGACAGGCCTTCCCTGGAACTTGCCTGCAGAGACCGTCAGCTGGATTTTTACCATTTGCAACAAAACCTCCTACATCTAAAACTTTTGTTAAATGCTAAAAAACCAAGACCATGGTCTTTTCACCTCTAGTCAATGCATTCTGTCACGGCCCTGTAGGCATGGCACCTCAAACTACCACCCTATTGGGGGAGTCTATGGAGTTTGTGGTCAGATTTAAATATCTGGGCTTCTGGATTGACCATAAATTTTCATTCATTGACTATAGTGAGGAAGTAGCAAAAAAATTGAAACAAAAGCTTGGTCTCTTTTTCTGCATCAAACACTTACTTACTGGGGAAGCCAACACTAGACTGGTTCAAACCACCTTCCTTCTACTTCTAGACTATAGAAACATAGAAACATAGAATTTGACGGCAGATAAGGACCGCTTGGCCCACCCAGTCTGCCCATTTCCCTGCCTACTGGATAAGCTGCAGATCCTAGTTAACCAGCAGCCTACTTTTTCCTACCCCCATCCCCTAGAATTGCCTTATGACTGTCCCATGCATGCTTGAATTCCACCACTGTTTTTGACTCCACGACCTCCTCCGGAAGGCCGTTCCATGCATCCACAACCCTCTCTGTGAAAAAATACTTCCTTAAATTACCTCTGAGCGCCCTCTATCTTCAAATTGTGCCCCCTTGTTCTTGCACACCTCTTTTTTTGAAAGATGCTACCCTCTTGGACTTTGTTGATTCCCTTGAGGTACTTGAAAGTTTCTATCATGTCCCCCCTCTCCCTCCTTTCCTCGAGGCTATACATATTAAGCTTCTTTAGTCTCTCTTCATATGTCTCCCAGTGCAGACCCTGCACCATTTTAGTTGCCCTCCTCTGGACAGCTTCCATCCTGTCAATGTCTTTGCGAAGACTGGGTCTCCAGAACTGCACGCAGTACTCCAGATGGGGTCTGACCAGCTGTCTGTACAGAGGGATAATAACTTCCTGTTTTCTACTGGTGATGCCTCTCCCTATGCATCCCATATCCCCCCAGCCCTCATTGCTGCCTCTCTCACATTGCTTGCCCACCTTTAGGTCATCTGATATGGCTACCCCAGGTCCCTTTCCATTTTTGTTGTTGTAGTATCTCACCCCCATTGTGTACTCTTCCCTGGGTTTTGTTTCCAGGTGCATTACCTTGCACTTCTTAGCATTGAATCTAAGCTGCCATACATTTGACCATTCTTCTAACCTTGCCAAGTCCTTTTCATCCTTTCCACCCCACCTTGTGCATCAACTGTGTTGCAGATCTTTGTGTCATCTGCAAAGAGACATACTTTTCTTCCAGTCCCTCTGCAATGTCGCTATAAAGACATTGAAGAGGACTGGTCCCACATTGAACTCTCATGGTACTCCCACCAGTAACCCCTTTCATCAGAGTGGACTCCATTTACTATTACTCTCTGTGTCCTATTTTCCAGCCAGTTTTACCCAGGCTATCATCTTGGGACCCACTCCCAGGCTAGCTAACTTGTATATTAATCTTTTGTGTGGGACTGTGTCAAATGCCTTGCTAAAGTCTAGGTAGGCCATGTCCACAGCCCCTCCCTGATCTACTACTTTGGTCACCCAGTCAAAGAAATCTATCAGATTTGTCTGGCATGACCTTCCTGCTGTGAATCCATGCTGCCTTGTGTCCTGTGCCCCTCTGGCCTCTAGATACTTGACAATTCTTTCCTTCAGAAGTGATTCCATCATTTCCCTACCACTGAGGTTAAACTAACAGGTCTGTAGTTTCCTGCTTCTGCCTTGCTCCCACTTTTGTGAAGGGGAATCACATCTGCCCTCCTCCAGTCCTCAGGTACCACCCCATCCTCCCATGATTTGTTAAACAGGGTAGTCAGTGGTGTCACTAATTTTACCCTTAGTTCTTTTAGAATTCTGGATGAATCCCATCAGGCCCCATTGCTTTGTCCACCTTCAGTTTTAAGAGTTCTTTAGAACCCTTTCTTCTGTAAATGGGCTGGTATCAACTTCTGTATCCAGTGTGTTTCTACTGTTTGTTCTAGGTACCCCCCTTCCTTTGTAAATACTGAGCAAAATATTTGTTTAGTATCTCTGCCTTTCACAGTCTCCCTCTGCCCACCCTCCCCCTTTATTAAGCCTCACTATCCCTCCCTTGGTCTTCCTTCGCTCCTGATGTACCTATAAAAGGTTTTATCCCCTTCTTAACTGGGTTGGCTATCTTTCCCTCGGTTTGGGCCTTTGCTGTTCTGACTGCCTTCCCAGCTTCCTTTGCTTTAACTGATACAGTTCTCTGTCCTGCTCCTTCTGCAATTCCTTGTACTTCCTGAAGCTTTTTTCTCTTGAACCTTCACTGCCACTTCCTTTGAGAACCATAGTGGTTTCTTACATCGTTTAGTTTTGTTTATTTGCTTCACATAAAGGCTTGTTGCCTCTGTGATGGCAGTTTTATTATTCCCATTGTTCTTCCACCCTCCTTCCTGCCCATGTGCTAGTGCATTCCTTAGGCACTTACCCATTTTGGCAAAGTCAGCCCTCCTAAAGTCCAGTACCTTTGCCTTTGTATGGCTTGACTCTATTGCTGTGTTTATTGTGAACCATACTGTTCGATGGTCGCTAGTTCCCAGATGGCTACCCACTTCACATCTGTGATCCTCTCTCATCTCCATTTGAGAGAACCAGGTCTAAGATTGCTCCCTCTCGAGTGGGCTCCAATACTAGTTGTCTAAGGCATGCCCCCTGTAGAGCATCTAGAATAACCCCACTCTTTGAAGTGGCTGTGGCAACTGCACTCCAGTTAACATCTGGCATATTCAGATCACCCATCAGCAATATCTCCCCTTTTTTTGCCATACTAAGTATACTTTCTATCATTTCCTTGTCCATTTCCTCCCCCTGAGAACTTGTATGGACAAGGTCCTAGCACTGCTTTATCTAAGCTTGACACACTCTATCACCAAGCACTAAGATTTATCACTGGAGCCCTGTACTCCACTCTTCATTGCTCCCTCTATTCCAAATTAGGTTGGATGTCACTTAAATTCAGACGACAAAAAAAGGCAGCCACCTGGATCTACAGAGCAATTATCAATAAACTTCCCCAGTACATTTCGGATTGCCTGCCTACTTGTACTGTTGGAAGCTAATCTCTTAGGAGTCTCTCCCACATCACACTTGTCATCCCTAGAGTTAGAACGCGCTTTGGTAGAGCTCCTATAAGTCATGCCCTTCCTGTCCTGTGGAATAACCTCCCAAAAACCTTGAAGATAGCGATCCCAGTCAAATTGGCCACATTTAAAACTATGTTTGCATGTTCCTTCAGTGAGTGCAGTAATTGCTTCCCATGATGACCTGTTGACCTAATGCTTTGTATCCTTGACCACTACTTACCTCTAGGCTGACCTGCTTCTACCTTTTCTGTATGTTCTTCATATATACTTGCTTCCTAACTACTCACCTTCCACGGATCCTATTGTACATATGGGCAGAGATATTTGAAGGGGTTGCAGCTGGCGCAACTGAGTTGCACCAGCACAACCCCAGAATTGCGCCTCAGGGCAATTTTCAAAAGTGGGGATTGCGCAGTGCAATTCCCGATGCGCTGGGGTGCCAAGATAATTTATGCAGCACAACTCCAGGGGCGTGCCCATGCATATGCAGCACATCCTGATATTCAGCCCAGGATGTGCGGTGCATCTGCTGGCATGACACAGAGATGTACTGCATACCTGGGCTCAAAGTTGAGCCTGTAAAAAATGGCTCAATTGCTAGCCACCAACAGGCGGGCCACTGTAGTGTTGTGCGCAACATAGCAGCTACTCGCCATAGGTGGCAACCCCTCCCAACACAGTGTTCAAGCACCCACAACAGTCCCTGGTAGTCTAGTGATACCTCTCCCCATCCTGTACCCCTGATCGCCATGATATAATTTATTTTAATTTCCCTGGTGGTCCATTGGTTCCCCCTCCCTGCCCATACCCCCGATCGCTGTGATATAATTTATTTTAATTTCCCTGGTGGTCCAGTGGTTCCCCCTCCCTGCCCATACCCCCGATCGCTGTGATATAATTTATTTTCAATTCACTGGTGGTCCAGTGGTTCCCTCCTGCCCATAACCGATCGCTGTGATATAATTTATTTTAATTTCCTGGTGGTCCAGTGGTTCCCTCCTGCCCATACCCCGATCACTGTGATATAATTTATTTTCAATTCACTGGTGGTCAGTGGTTCCCCGAACCTCGATTGCCGGTAATAATATTCAAATAAGAGCCCTGGTAAACTAGTGGTACCCCCCCCCATCCCATAACCTCGATCACCGAATAAATATGGTAAGTGTATTGTTTTGCACTTGTTTGAATTAAAACCCTCTGCCATACCCTTGACCACTCCTTCAGTTTTTTCAGTTCCCTGCCCATCCTTTACACATCCCCCAGAGTGTCCACCCTGTTGCAAATATTGGTGTCATCTTCAAAGAGGCAGACCTTTCCTTCCAGCCCCTCTACTATGTCACTAATAAAGACATTAAAGAGGACTGGTTCCAGCACTGAACCTCAAGGGACCTTGCTAGTCACCCTCCCTTCCTCAGAGTGTACTCTGTTTATCACCACCCTCTGTCTCCTATCCCCTAACCAGTTTCTTACCCAGGTTACCACCTTGTTGTCCACCCCCTAACTATTCAGTTTGCTTACCAGTCACCTGTATGGAATGGTGTTGAAAGTCTTGCTGAAATCCAGGTTGCCCATGTTCAGTGTTCCACCCTGCTCTAACTCCTTGGTCACCCAGTCAAAGAAATCTATCAGATCTGTTTGGCATGACCCCCAACCCCCATGAATCCATGCTGCCTCAGGTCCTGCAATCCACTGGATTTCAGATATTCCACTATCTTTTCCTTTAGTAGTGTCTCCATTAACTTATCCACCACCAATGTCAGGCTGACAGGCCTAATTGCCCACCTATTCCTTTCTACCACTTTTGTGAAATGGGAATACATCTGCCCTTCTCCAGTCCTCTGGGACCACTCCCATCTCCAGAGAGCTGTTAAATAGGTCTGTCAAAGGTGTAGTCAGTACCTCCCCGAGTTCCTGCAGTACTGTTGGGTGGATCCTTTATCCACCTTCAGGTTAGCGAGTGCTTTCTGAACTCTCTCCTCAGAGGAAGGACTAGTGCCTACTTCCCTCCCATCAAAGCTCCTGGTGCTTTTTCATGGTCCCTCCCCTTCCCCATCCATTGTAAACACTGTGAAAGAAAACCTAGGTACACAAACTACTGATTAAATCCACCAGTGCAAAATTTATTTTCGGCAGAATGCCTAAACAGACCTAGCCCTGCACTTCAACCCTGAAGTGGGTCTTCCTTGGGGCGGATCTGAATCACCCACAAACGTGAACTCATTTATGCGAATCAATCCCATATAATCAAAGTAATCATTTAAAGTTTAAAGGATTACATACAATTAAACATGTAAAAAAAGAATTTACATAAAAAAGTTTTGTAATGGCTAAAGCTTAAATACTTTGTTACTTTTTAAACACTTACATTACTGTTAAAAGCATAGTGCACTTCACTTTGAGTTTATAATTACAGTACTAGCTCAATTCCAACAGGAAAAAAGTTTCTATTTAAATTTCATGTTGTTTACCACAATATAAGACCACTTCAAGAGCAGAAACAATCACATACATTTATAATGCTTAAATTTGGTTCTATAGTTAGAAGGTCAACCCAAACTGCAAAAGGTCAGATTTCTGAAAATTGGTTAAAGGTCCTAGATTTCAGGAAGGCTTACTTTAAGGAGATGTGTAGAATTCTCAGAAGAGCCCTTGCAGCGGAAGGTACAGGGGGAGATGTGGAAAAAAGTGTTCTAGACAAGAGAGTCATAACAAGTAACAGGTCACTGTGTCAAAATGCATAGCAAGAGTAAAAGAAAGAAAAAGCCATTATGGTTCTCGAAGGTAGTGGCCAAGAAAGTAAGGGAAAAGAAAAGAGCCTTCAGGACATACAAGGAAACACAAAAGGATGAGGGCAGAGAACAATATCTGGAGAAGCAGAGGGAATCTGGGAAAATAATTAGAAGGGCTAAAGCACAGACATAGAAGGTATAGCCCAGGCTATTAAGAAAGGTGACAAGACCTTCAGATACATTAGCAAGAGGAAAAAGACCAGAAATGGGATTGTTAGGCTGAAGGAGGGAGGAGAAAGGGTGGAGGATGACCCAGAAAAGGCTGAGATACTGAACAAGTACTTTTGCTCAGTATTCACCAGGGTAGGGGAGGGTGAGGGATCGAAGACTCTTTAAGAGAGGTATTCAGGGGAGGGAGGTAGGCACTAGTCCATTCATGGTGGAAAAAGTCATAGAAGAACTTGGGAAAATAAAAGCAGATAAGGCAATAGGGCAAGATGGGATCCACCCCAGAGTACTAAAGGAACTCAGGGAAGTGCTGGTGGAACCACTGTCTGCCCTTTTGAATACATCACTAGAGATAGGGGAGGTACCTGAGGACTGGAGGAGGGCAGATGTGGTCCCTCTCCACAAGAGTTGAAGCAGAAAAGAGGCAGGCAATTACAGGCTTGTAAGCCTGACCTCAGTAGTGGGGAAACTAATGGAGTCCTTACTTAAGGAGAAGATTGTGAAGTTTGAGTTTCTGGAGGATAGTGGAGAACAGGATTCAAGGCAGCATGGATTCTTAGCAGAAAGGTCCTATCAGATGAATCTTATATATTTCTTTGACTGGGTAACCAGGGTGATAGATCAGGGAGGAGCGGTGGATGTGCTCTACCTGGATTTCAGCAAGGCCTTTGACACTGTCCCACACAGGAGATTGCTAAATAAATTGGGGAGTCAGGGAGGGGGTCCTACGGTGGTAAAGTGGGTTGGGAACTGGCTAAGGGACAGGACTCAGAGGGTGGTGGTAAATAGCATGAAATCTGAGGAGAGGGAGGTGACCAGCAGGGTACCACAGGGGTCAGTGACGGGGCCAGTCCTATTCAATGCCTTCATTAGTGACATTGCAGAGTGTCTGGAGGGAAAGGTGTGCCTCTTCACAGATGACACCAAGATCTGCAACAGAGTGGACACACCAGAGGGGATGGAAAAAATGAGAAAGGACCTAAGTCTATTAGAGGAGTAGTCAGGTGTCTGGCAGTTGAGTTTAAATGCTAAAAAGTGCAAGAGCATGCACCTGGGTCACAGGAATCCAAGGGAGGAGTACAGGATGGGTGGTGAAATTCTGGCCACCACAAGTCAGGAGAGAGACCTGGGGGTTATCATATCTGATGACCTGAAGGTGACCAAAGAATATGAAAAGGCAGTAGGGAGAGTAAACAGAATGTTGGGGTGCATAGGGTGGGGCATAACAAGCAGGAGGAAAGAGGTGGTGATGCCACTGTACAGATCACTGGTGAGGTCGCAGCTGGAGTACTGTGTCCAGTTCCTGAGACCACATCTCCGGTAGGACATTGACAAAATAGAGGCAGTCCAGAGAAGGGCAACAAAGATGGTACATGGACTGCACCAGAAGCCCTATGAGGAAAGACTTAAGGACCTTAATATCTATTCATTGGAGGAAAGAAGGGAGAGGGAGATATGATAGAAACTATCAAGAACCTTAGGGGAATAAACAGGGTATAGATGGAAAGCATATTTCAGAAAAAACTCTGCACAAGAACAAGGGGGCATGATATGAGGCTGAAGGGTGGAAGGCTCAGGGGTAATGTTAGGAAGTACTTTTTCACTGAAAGGGTGTTAGAGCTGTGGAACAGCCTTCCAGCAGACGTGGTGGGGGCAAAAACAATATGGGGGTTCAAGAGTGCATGGGATAGACATAAGGGTACCCTGGAGATGTGCCGTGCAGGAGAGCCGCAGATCAAATAGGATCTGGGGCTGCAGCAGTGAGAAGGGGAATGGGCAGACTAGGTAGGCCGTATGGTCCTTATCTGCTGACAGATTCTGTGTTTCTATGTAGACCCACGCTATGTCATAATGAATGTGACACCCCCAGTACTCAAGGCAAGGCACAAAAAAAAGTTGTTGGCAATTCTCCTAGCAGGAGCCAAGAAAATAATTACCAGGAATTGGCTGACCCTGAAGAAACTGAATATTGCAGATTGGCAGGACTTAATAATACAGTTATATCAGATGGAATGTCTGCAGTATCAAAAGTTTGCAGACATCTGGACAGGTTGAATACTTTATTAATTTGAAATAAACTCAGACTTTGTCACATAGCCAAGACAGCAAGATACCACAGTTTGCATCCACAGATCAGGGGGCTCACTAGCCATCCTCTTGACAATGCCATGTCACCTCCAGTCCACTCACTCCCATATAAACATCCTAGAGAATAACGGGCTTCATTGATATAATGGAAATGACCAAATGATTAACAGTTATGGATTAAATGGGTCTTGTAATGTACATACTGTAGTTTCCCCCTCAATTTTTGTGGGTGGTAGTTTAAGAGGGAACCCACAGTTTCAGTCATTGCCTAAAGCTTGAAACAAAGAGGCAGTTATATGAGCACCATTCAGGCATGTATGCATATGTTCAGTGAGCACAGATTCCGCCAAACCCCCTAATACTCATGTTCTTACCTATAGCTGAGGGTTATTCAACCTGAAGTTCATCCTGAAATTAGATAGAGGGTATTATCATCACATGGTTGCTTGAAACAAGAGGATCTATCCCCGATAATTGGGAAGATGTTGTCTCTGTCCACAAGGGGGATTAATCCATTGTGGAGCATTAATCCTTTTAATCTTTATTGTAGATTAAGTGTGAAGTATGTGACTGAACACTACCCTCATGTGCTCAGTAAATATTGCACTGTCTCACTGTATGTCATATGTTACATATTTTATATGGCAATAATCATTTATTGAAAAAAAGGAAAGAAAAACTCAAAAGGGCTGTAGTAATGACAGAGAGAAAGCAGAATACTGCAACTCAGTATGGGTATTTGAGAATTTAGAACAGTATAGGACATGGTAAATGGGGTGACCTTGTTTGTTGTGCCTCTTTTACCAATTTTTCAGCTGAAACATGTAACCAACTGTCCCTTTTTTATGTTCACCTTTCTGCTTGCATAAAGTGAACATATTGGTATGAATGGGTTTTGAGAGGTGTGTCACTGTTTGTCCAGTGCAGGCAGTCTGCAGCAAGCTCGACAGCATCATACCTATCATCAGCCAGCCATGACACTCTTGTGGTCTTGCTTGGTGGAAATTGTGTGTAGTTCAAAGAAAAAAGCCTCCTGACTCATAGGGTGGCTCTTTCCCTTGATCATGATAAGCCACCCAACACGCAGAGCTGATCAGTGCCATTCATACCTCTCAACCTCTTGCCTCATGAATCAGGGACAAGGGTTAAAAAAATCAGGGACAAAGACCCCAAATCAGGGACATATCTTAAAATCTGGTACTATTCACTCAGAAAGCTGATAAAATACAGGGATTTGTATTGAGATGCATTTTCTGAAGAATAACAAGTTTGTAACGTTAATATTTGATATTATTTTGTGCTTTTAATATCCACTGTTCTGTCACAAGAACACACATTTTATGAGGGACAGAGGAAAAATTTGAGGCAAAATCAGTGACATCCCTGAAAATCAGGGGCAGTTGAGAGATATGGTGCCATTATCAGCCTGCTGTGGTCCCCCCCCCACAATCCAGAAAATAATCCCTCCCACCCTCTGTCAAGTATCTCTCCCATTTCTCATTGCTTTCCCCTTCTTAATTTTCCAACACTGGGATGCCCAATCCCCGATGCTGGCTAGTAGCCCCCACCCAGCCTGTTTTCTGTGTGTGGCAGTGGGGAGCCCACCTTGGTACTGCTAAACATAACACTGACACTGGGGTACCCAATCCCTTGTGTCAGCACCTGAACTAAAGAAAAACATCCCCCGTAGTCTTTTTTTGTTTTTATACACCCTGCAAAAAAAAAAAAAAAATGCAATCGATGTCTGCTGTCGCCACCAGCACCCTCCACCCCTTACTTTTAATTTTCTGATACCAGGTGACTTCTGGTGATGTCAGTGACCACGATGGCTGGGTAAAATTGAGCTCTCCATCCTGTTCCAATAAAATAGCCTAAACAATGCAGCCACATATGAAATACTCACAAATCTATATCCATGCTACAACATTTATCATGGGGAAAGAAAAACTGAATCAACATATGGAAACACCCATGGATGAAGAGGGATCCAATTCCCCAGCTCCGCCAGCGAGGCCTCATCTCATGCAAGTACAGCAGCCATGGGCCGCACATCGACCGGAACTCTTCCAAAAATGTCCTCAGTTTCCTGGCCAAATTTCTCCCATTCACTAAAAATATCACCAACAGCTTAATCTGGTTCAATGTCAGTTGGCATTCATCTGTATCCCCTTCCCCCGACGAGACTGAAAATAGGCAGAATTGTCTAGTCCTCCTTTGCTGGTCAACAAAAACTAAATAAATAAAAAACCAAAAATTAGACCTCATCCTTGAAGAGATTCGAGCCCTTTGAACTGACACAAAATGAGACTTAGCCAAAATAAGTACTGACATCAAAGAACGGTCTCAAAATAAATTTAATTTTGCAATATCTTTATTTAGGAAATCTGTAGGTCAGAGGTCACTCTTATTTACTGCTCCTACTAGTTTCAATTCTCTCCCTTCCCATATAACAAATTGCACATCACTGTATAGTTTTAAAAAATTATTACGAGCAAAGCTTCATGACAATGACAAATGAAATTGTTTTCTGTGAATGTAATTGTTTTTTGTGATTTCTTGTTATTTGCATTTGTGATATACTTATGTATTACTATTTTGTACTACTCATATGTTTGTATTGTTCTTAAGTTTTGTATACATGTTAACTTGTCGCATATGAAAACGGGCAGATATGCTTCATAAAATAAATAAAAAAATAAAAATAAAAAAAGACTCCAACAGACCACCACCGATCACTAAACTGCCATTTCAGAGCTGGTTGAGTGGGTGGACTGTGGAGATCGACTGTTCTGGAAGCTTACACTCACTTACAAGCCCTCTCCACTAAATGTGAAGATCTAGAGGGGGGATTTCACTGAAGAAACTACATTTCTACAGTTTTCATGAGTATGCAGAGGGCAACAATATCATTGCCTTCTTGGAATCTATTTTCCAACAGAAACTGGACTTGCCACTCAATTTTCCCTTCCATATAGAATGGGCCCATCGAGCCTTAGGCCCTGTTCCTACCCATAATAAACAGAGGCCCTGAGCAATCATCCTGCAGTTTATGTCTTATGCTACTAAGCAACAAATTGTTTTTTTTTTTCTGGCCGATGACAAAAAAAAAAAGCAGCAAATTCCTACCAGTCTGTGGAAGTTAAAAGAGATTTTTTATGAGCGCACCCAAATCTATGCACATAATGATTATTCCATTGCTGCGATGGAACAAAGATGGTGGTTGGGCCCACTTCTAGCTCTGCTCTTTGAGAAACAGCGTTGATTCCACACACCCTTTCCTGCAAAGCTTAGTGTGTTTTTTCTCAATGACACAATTCTATATGAATCTCCAGAAGCAGCATACGACAGTCTGAAGCAGAAGGGCATGAGTCCGTCCATGCCTCCACGCTCCAGATTGCAACCAGAACTTGGTGAAGAGTCTGTCCCATCCTTTGAGCAGACCACCTAGGACTGAAAAGGACATACCCTCAAGAACATCCAGTCCCTGCTGCACTCTTTCTGGAAAACCTGAACTCTGGCTCATCTTTTTAATACGCAGGGTTTTTTGCCTAGCTGAAAGCAGCCTTTGGCTGTCTTTTGCTGTAACTTATGTTGCTCCCACTTTTTTATGTTGTGAGCTTGGTTTTCTCACCTAAATCAGACTACAGATCCTTTCTCTGACCAGGCTTTATTACTGTTTCCAAGCCCTGTGCAGTAAGCACTGTGCTGTGGGCTCTTGTTGAGGGCAGGTCGGCAGGGATGCTGCACTGAAGACTAACACTGTCCCCTGTAGTGGATGCGAGTCTGGCTGTGCTGGGTCCCCTCTCTCTACCTGACAACAGCAAACCCTTAACTATTAACTCTAGTGAGATCCTTTAGCATAACTGGGGAGATGCTGTTGGCTGAACCACAGCTGTGTGTTGTGAGTCTGCTGGCCACTTCTCTACCCCTCCTATTTAACATTACAAAAATTTTCTAATCTATTTCACCATTATATAGAATCGACTGCTTGGTTTCGATGGCAACAGTTATGACCATGTAGTGTCTCCACCTAAGGAGCACAAATGGATTAAGATGGTCAAGGGGGGGTGCCCCTCGTGGCTAGGTGCTGTGCCTCTCCGGGGGACATACCACACATGTGAGCAAGACCTATGCCATAGGCATGGGTAATTTCTAGTTCCTATGAAACATTACCCTTTCACGTGGTACCCTGCTGAGACCTGCACCCGCCAGGACCACGCATGTCCAAACAACAGTTAAGGCCTCCTGGCACCAATTGCCATATGTTTTTTTCTTAGAACCCCCAGCGCATCAAAGTTTTTAATAGGTAGCGAATGACAGCACAGAACTTCTTAGTTGTCTGCCTGGAACATAAGCTGCTTTACTTCTGACTTTGAGACTCAGTTATATGCACAGCTTGATAGTGCTCATATCTTCTTTTACTTAACATTAATTTTTCAGGATGTGATGTACACTTTGTTCCAACGATGACTGTTAACTTTCTCTCAGGTCCCTCGTAGCTTGGTCTTTATCTCACCCCTGCTAGTAAGGGCAACATGGACTCTGACCACACTGTGAATAAGTCATCACAGGCTGGACTGGGAAGGACATGCTAAGGAGATTTTCACCATTGAGGCTTACCCCCTGCTCCATTACACAGAAATAATCAGGTGCTTAATACCATCTTCCATCTGCTGCGTTGCACTATATTATGGCAGCTTTAACTCTCTCCTTCCATTCCTTCCCACCACCCAGTTACCCACTTCCCCTCTCCAACCCGATTCCTGTCAGGAATGGAGTCAGTACCACTTTCTAATGCTAGTCTTTCTAATTTTCTATTTGGTATTCAGTGCTCATCCCCACATTACGGGACCGGACGACCCTTTATACCCCAAACTGCACCCCCCCCCACTCAGGTGGAATAGCTCCACTTTTAGGAGACCTGAATCCTCTATAGGGCTCACCCATTCTCCTCGCATAGGCCAGTAGCAGCTTGACCTTCACACTACAGGGTGTCATTAACATGACACCCTTACCTTGTATGTCATACCCTCCCCTACCCCTGTGCTGTTGAACGACTTTGATCTACTACAGGGTTTCTCAAATGGTGAGGCCAGCCTCCTTGGGGAGGCCCCAACCTGTTCAAGGGGAGGCTCAGTCAAGCCTGAAAAAGTACTATATTTAAATTTTGAGTTTTAGATATTTTGTGTTAAGGGATGAGGGATAAGGCAAACAGAAAGGATAATAGTAGGTGCATTTATGTGTTTATTTACATATCAGTGACCAGGAAAGGTCCACTGAGCCAGGGCTTATTTTAGGGGTACCCAGGGAAGGACAGTGTAAATAAAATTCAATAGGTAACTGCAAAATAGTAAAGCAGTACAAAACGAACAAGTGCAAACAAATGGGCACAATGAACAAATAATGAGGGGTAACAACTGACTAATTAGACTGGTGACAGAACAACCAAAATAAGGTACTAGGAGCAAGAGCAGGAGGGAGCAAAAGGATCCCTGACAAGTTGCTTAAGAGCAGGCCAGCAGGGGAGAGGCAAAGGTATGTAGGAAGGTCATGCCAGATCCATGGGAAACACACAGAGAAGGTGGTCTGATCCATGAAGATATTGCAACAAGGGGCATCAATGGCATGACAGTCAAAATTGTGGGGCAAACTGGCTGGCTGTGGGGGATTTGTAATAAACTGAATCAAATGAGAGCCATCTGCTTAAAAGAGTTTCCCTTTAATCCTGATGTACTGTGCAAAATATGCTGCTTTTCTACGGGGAGGCCCAAGATTGTTTCTGTATTTGGGGGAAGCTCAAGATCTTTTCCATGGCTTGGGGAAGGCTCACTGTGACAAAGTCTGAGAACTATTGATCTACTACATTCACCTCTCAGGCCCAACCCATCTTTTCAGGCATCATAGACCTAAACAAGAAAAACCCATCCCAAAAGGTTCATCCTGACCTCCAGTGCATTCCACCCCTTAGTTGATAATGGAGAGTGTGTTTTTTCTCTCCCTAGTTCACTGTTAGTTGTTCAGTTTAGTACAGTATTTATTTGTTTGATGTTGTTATGTGATGGCTGTATCCAACCTGTACTAAGTATTTTAAGTGATATAACCATCATAGTTAAAAGTGACCTATTAGCTACCATAACTGCCCTGGTGCCTGCCCCGGATCCTTGGAACCCCTTGCTGACCACTATAAGGTTCTGCCTGGCCAGCTGGAAGTGACACAGAAGCAGTTGTCTCACTTACACATGCTCATCTTTTCTCCATGGCTAACCTAAATAATATTACTACATACTCCCGTAATGTCAACGTCCTCAATAATCCAGTCAGACGTCATACGGTCCTATCTAATATTAAAAAATCCCATCCCACTTTTATTCTCCTTCAGAAAACCCACTGAACAGCAGTGGAACATGACAAACTAACTAAATTTGGTTATTTAACAGTGATATCTGCCAGTTACCCTAAAGGTTAGCAAAGTGGCACTGCAATTTTGATTCTAAAAATATTCCCTTCCAGCTCACTGCCTCCTACAGTGATCCCCAAGGTTGTTTGGCTATCGCCATGGGCCAGCTGCTAGATAAAGAGCTTACCCTAGTGAGCCTATATTTCCTACCACTACAGTTAATTCCCTATAGAAAACCTGTATTGCTCTCCAAGGAGAATGGGTGCAAGTCAGTAGCTACCATTTCCACAATTGTTATTGTAAACTTTTTGACCATGCATCTGCTGACTTTATATTTCTGGCTCCTTTCCAAAGTCTTAACCAGAGAGAGTGGAGTATTTTCTTTTCGCTGAACTTGAGCGGTGGTTCCTACTTTTGCCAGCCCTGGGGGTGGAAGTGGATAGGGATTTGTGCCTCTCAGAGATATGGGAGTTAGAGGCTGAAGAACAAAGATGTTTGATTTGTGCTTTGGCTGCTGCTTAAAAGGCTTCCTCCCTCTTCCTCTCTACCCTCAAACTTCTCCTACCTTGCCCATCATCGTAATCATCTTCACTGGCTAGTAATGCTGCCTCAGATGATGCCATGTGTTGGCACCCCTTTTCTTTTTTTTTTATATTCATATTTTATTAATTTTACAATTTAACATACCTCTACATACACTGGAACAACAAATGCTGTTCCAAGTACATAAAGGATTGGTTCTAGTCCATTACTTGGAGGATAAGAAACAGATGACATTATAATCAAAAACAAAACCACTCCAATATCAGGTATCCAAGGGATGTTCTGTCTAAGTCATATTTTTCAGACTATGGAAAGATACAAAAAAGAAGAAAACAATATGTTCCTCCTGACTTATATCATCTGCTTAACACTTCTTAAAATAAATATAAACTTTACTTGAACATATATAATCAGTTGTTACATTTACCATGCTACATCTTCATAACAGTTTCAGTACTGAAAAATTCTATCAGTTCAGTTCACATTTTATCCATCCACATAGTAACCATTTTCGATTTCAGCTGCAATAATAAATAACTCCTTATCTTTTTTTTTTTTTTTTTTAATATCTATTTTTCACTCCTTGGCCACCTGACCTGCTCCCCTTACCTCATCCTCGCAACCAGCTCAGGCACATCCAGCCACGGACCACCTCTACCGCAGGCACCCAGACTCCTGCGGCTTTGCCCCTGCAGCGGGGCCACAGGGAGCCCCCAACTCCCTGCGGAACATGAATCCAGGTGGGTGCCGCGTCGAAACTGCGGACGGCCATCAAGCCGCTCACTTCAGATGCCATTTTTCCCTGGTTTTCTATATCCCCATTAGTGCATGCTCAGGCAGTGCTTCCAGTCTCCACTGGGGGCCACTGCTGAGTGATGTGTTTACCGATCCCACCCCCCGGGGAGGAGAGCAGTCCTCCAGATGCTCAATCCTCTCCACCCCCTGCCGACCCCAGGCGCCCCGAGTCCATTCCCAAACCCGGGTCGCCGGTGTGGGTCGAGGTAAGGCACCAGTGCCTCAACCCTCTACGCCACTGGGCCAGCCCAGTAACTCCTTATCTGACTGGGTCAATGAATCTGACTCTTCCTGCATTTCATATTGACCATGCAGAAAAGAACTTACTTGGTCAGTTTCAAAGAAAATGCACAGTATGTCTGTCCCTTATATATGTTTTTAATTTTAGCTGGGGGAAGAAACTGAAACTGGGCACCAAGTTCTAGTATTTCTTGATGATACGTCAGGAACTGCCTGCATCTGTTCTGAGTCGTATATGATAAATCAGGATATATAGAAAATTTGTAGCCTTTATAAATTAGCAGAGACTTTATCAGTGTCAATTTTATTACCAGATCTCTATCAGATTCAAAAGTAAATGAAGCCATAATAGCCACCTTGGGATCTTGATCTGTTACTGTTGTGTTTAGTTCAGAAGCTAAGGGTCTTTGTATCTGTACTCTGAATGCCTCAATTAAAAAGGGAAGGTTGTCTTCAGGTACCTGTAACTCAAATACTGTTAAGAAAACATATTTTACCAAGTATCAAACAGTTTAAACATTTTTATCCTGAGATACCGGTAAGCCGAGTAAACATAAGTTTTTGTAGCGTATCTGGTTTTCTAAATTTTCAGCTTACCTTAAAATGTTAAAATTTTCCTTAATAATGTTATTTCCAGTTGTCCCTACTGCTTGTAGTTTACCTGATACTGTATCTTAGAGTTAACTTTTGTATTTCTCTTTACTTGCACTGATACATTTTCTAGTTTCTCTCTGTGTTCCCTTACATCAGTCTGTAAAAAATCAACTTTGGAATTTAAAGCAGCAAAGCTTCTATTGTATCTCTCAATCCAGCTAAGAATTTTGTTTGTGTTATTCTCCTAACAAAGCTACTGTGTGTTTTGAATTGCCTGATGAAGTCATTGTAGTTCCTTGCAATTTTTCATGTAGAACTGCAGGTTCAGTTCAAGCTACTGCACACACAGACAATTGTACAGCACTTTTGCACAGCGCTCTTTGAATTCTTTGAAAGTGTGCAATCCGTGAGCCCCAGAAGCTGCCTCAGGTATAGCAGATGCAGATGGAGTTTGGAGGGCGGCCACCTCACCAGGAAAACTGGGGAACTTCCAGGCATCTGCCTGGTCTTTGGTGCTTACAAGCAGCCGAGATTGCTTTTCAATGGGCCTTATACGTGGAGAGACAAAACTGTCCTCAGAAGAAGCAGATGAAATTTCTTTTCTTTTTTCCGACATTGTGGCTGTGGAAAGTAAATGTCTCATTTAGTTGTATTTTTTTCTCTTTTGTTCACCTGACAGCTAACAAACAGAACTACACTTTGGTGGCTACCTTGCTTCCTGAAAACTCTGGCACCCCTTTTCATACTGAGATCTGTTGGACTCCAGCAAATGCCTTTTTGTGGAAGATGTTCCCAGTCTTGTTCCCACCAGATCCTAGCTCAGCTTGGCTTTCCATTCAGTATAAGGTACATTACATGTGTCTATGATTCTTTGTCCACTTGAAAGAAATCCCTCACCACTGATGTCACTGGTTTGGTCTTTTCTAGTGGCATCTGCTGTTGGCTATGGGATTGGCTACCATGGCCATCTTTTTTATTATGCACCTCTCCTTCCACCAATTCATTGGGTTCAGAACATGGTTCTTCTTCTGCCTCTACCATGTGTCCTGCAGGCCCTGATGTACTATATGTCTTTTACTTGTCTTTCTTTGCTGTTTTTCTAGATATTTGTTTTTTCCCTTAACTTTATGGGGGCTGTTTCTTTTGTTTCTTTTCAGAACCACTGTCTGTCTTTTTTGATCTGTTACATTCCCCTACCCCAAGTCTTCATCTCATCTGTTTGACCTCCTCCTCACCAGAACCGCTGCTGCTATCACTTTTATCAAATACATACTGTATTTACAATCTCTGTGTCTGTCCCCAGGCTGTCCAAAAATCCCTTTGCTCCTCCTCTACTACCTATTTTATGACCTGTGCACACCTTTCTTTGTGCTTTTCCTGACAATCATTGTTTGAGTTGCAACTGTTGCAGCGACACTGTGAGTAACTTCCACAGTGTGTAGTGTTGGAGTGTTCAAGCAGTTCCTCTACACTTCCGTTTCCCATTGGGGCTGCGGGGCTCTGACCAAGCTGACTCTGCCTTGTTTTTTCTTTGCTGCTTCTGGATGATCCCACCATGCCATCATCTCCTCGCCTACTCTGCTACTCCATTTCTTAAAGCAGGTACCCCAACACATAATTGTGTTTCTTACATTTTTGCATTTTTTTTATGATTATTTATATTGTCGACACCACGAAAGTGCCAACTAACAGAAAACAGGCACTGTCAGGCTGCCAGCAGACACACATTTGCTGCCCACTTCCCAGATAACACTAGTACAGTTCTAGAGGACACACAATACTACAAGAGGAACCACAGGAAGATGAGAGAGTGAAGATTGTGTAACCCCAAGGGGGCGCTACCCTTAGGGCTACTACCCCTATCTGCCCCCACAAAGGCAGGGTGAGGGGCCCAGATCCGTTGACGGGTGCCTTCACCCAGAGGTCGGGGTTGGCACAGTTAAGACTACCTCGGTTACAGCCCTCTGAGCTACTGCAACCCCCCTTTCGTCCCACTAGTGACTCACACTGGGTACCAACAATTCTGTTCACCAACACTTACCCCACAGATAATATATTCCGGCTCCCTTGAGGGACCCCTGTAAAGTAAGGCACAGTTATGTTGCAATCACCAGGCAGCAGTTCACCATTAATGTACACAATAGCCAGGATGTAGCTGTACAAAAGCAATCTGATTTATTCAGGGAAAACAACAGGGCGGGGGAATCAAGTTGGTTAGCTTATCACTATACTTATCTACCTAGGGCTCTGTGCACAGGCCTAACCCTACAGCTTATTGTCCCGGGGTACCCAAGCCCTAGCGGCTAGTCCACACGTGGCAGCTGGTTGGGGCCCTTAGCACACACAAACATAACAGTCCTGAGCAGGTCAAAGTAAGAGGAAAGTTCAGTTAAGTAATCCGAAGTTAAATGGTGCACTGAAACCACTGCATAGACACACTACAGGGAGCGACCCTGAATTAATACTCACAACCCCAGCAAATGACAATTCCTTCACCGCTACCAGGATGGAGCCTGACTTTCACCAGTCTTCTTACTCATTTATATGGTAAACAACAACAGAGGGGTACCACACCAGGCAGCTGCTTCCATGGCTCCCACAACTCCCAACCAGTGAGATACTGCAACGGCAGCTTTCACTTTTCTTTCGGACCGAGCTCAATTCAGCAATTCTCTCCAGTCCCCATATAGGTCGAGCCTCGTGGGTAGCTGCACAGGGCACAGACTCCTCTGACCGCCCGCCGACGGATTTCAGGACGAACTCGCTCACAGAGAAACGGCCGCTATAGGCCTTCACGCTCCCGCCAACACCTCCAGCGAGAAGCACACAGCTCCTCTCTTCCTCAGCCACTTTCACTCTGACCCCACAGCTTGAGGCACCTTCTTAATTCGGCGCGACCCGACCAATTGGCTGGTTGAGCCTGCCAGTCACTTCCTCCAGTGCTTAATGGTGCAGAAAAAGCGCCATAGCCCATAATACCTTTCCCAAAACAAACGGCTCCTCTATTGGTTAGTCAACTCTGCAGGGTCCCGAGGTACTGATTGGTCCAATTCACTAGTTCTGGACCAACATGGAGGAGGCAATCGAAACCTTCTGTGTTGCAAAACAAGGCAGGTTAGAACAACTACATTGTCATTACTATTTCCCAGTATTTAAAGCCAACATTCACATCCCCTTGTAGAGCTCCCCGTGCACCACTAGCGATGGCAGCAACGGAGCGAAAAATCAGCAGCCCGGGTGGGACTCGAGCATAGCAACACTCAAACCCCCTCCCTGATCAATTATGACTGCAAACCAAAGCAGCCCTTAAAGAGACAGTATATGGAGGCCTTTTAAAGCACTCACTGGCTCCCCATTTAAACGGCTTTAACGCTGAAATCTAACCAGGCACAGAGCATTTATCCAAGCTCCGGGGAAGCTTTAGGAACCCCCATTTGCAAGGGGGTTACACCCTCCCTGGCCTGGAAAAGCTGACGTCCGCGTCAAGCAACTACCCCTGTGGCCATTTAGGTGAACACTCCGATTAACACTACATCACATTTTAAATCACATACAGAAATATTACATTAACAATATATTATGATTCATACACATTGTACACATAACTCTAGTTTCCTTTTGTTTTCAAATCAGGTTACTAATTCCTGCTTATGGCACTGGGACTGGGAAGCCCTCTTTCTAGTCACTGGTTCATCACCTGAGCAGAAACACTACACTCAGAGGGTAATACTAACAGTCTGGAGTTATCCCCCAAGGCTAACTTAGGCAAAGAACTTGGGGACACATATACCCCCTTGTGAACCACATTTAAGGGCAGGTCCACTGGCTGACCCAGGGATTCATAGCTCAACTTGATTACTGGCCGTATCTGTCGGCCGGATCGTCTAGGGGTCTCAGGGGATTCTGAACCAGGCCCTGACTCCACTTCCATGTCAGGGAAATTAGCAACGGGAATCCCTTCAAGGGGATCAGGTTTGATACTCATAGTACTATTAGGGGCTTGACCTTCTATCCCTGAACCCACCCCACTGGGCTCATCCAGGGGCTGTTTAGGTACTAAAGGGGAACCATCAGGGCATTCAAAATATCCTTCCGATTCTGACATATCGCTGCCTTGTTCCCCTGTCTCACTCTCTTCTTCTGAAAAGTCAGATAACTGTGCCAGGCCAGACAGTTCAGCCAAGCCTAAGGACTCAGCCCCTTCAGTTTGTCTGCTACCCCATTCATCTTTTGGAGGCATTTCCTCCGGGGACAAAGTAGAGGGCTCAATCAACACAGATGGGCCAGCTTCAGTTCCTGAGTTAATAAGGGGATTGCCCGGAAACAATTGACTTAGTTCATAAGAGGGATAGTATTCAACATCATCTTCGCTGTCTTCTGACACTGAGTGTTGACCATCTCCTTCTGCAGGGGGGGTTGGGCAAGGCTCCCTTGGTGGACTTGTTGAAGGCTCCACGGGCTTGGTTCCTCTCTTAGTAACAGATCTAGTCACGGGCCTGGAAGGAGAGGTAGAGGAAGGGTCAGCTTCAATCAAGATCTGCCCAATTGGCAGTAGATGATTTCTGTGTGTGGTTTTCACATCTTTTGAATTGTTTTCAGGCTGCACTTTATACACAGGTAGGTCTGCCAGCTGTCCCACAACAATATGAGGGAGGTGATGCCATCTGTCAGCAATTTTATGTTTGCCATGCAGTCACAGATTTCTCAACAACACTCTATCCCCTTCTCTCAACTCTACTGTTTTCACTTTTTTGTCATATCTCTCCTTGTTAGCCAGATTTCGTTTAGCAGCCATGGTCTGGGCCAGTTGGTAGGCATGATTTAATTGGGCCTTTAATTTCTGTACGTACTGTAGATGGTTTTCTGCTCGCACCCTATCAGGGGAAACCCCAAAACAGACATCCACTGGCAATCTAGCCTCTCTTCCAAACATCAGTCGATAGGGGGAAAACCCTGTGGCATCACTTTTAGTACAATTGTAGGCATGAACTAAAGTGCTGATCTGTTGGCTCCATCTCGATTTATCTTTTGACTGTAAGGTGCCCAGCATGTCAAGCAATGTACGATTAAACCTTTCAGGCTGAGGGTCTCCCTGCAGATGATAGGGGGTGGTTCGTGATTTTCGTACCCCTCACAAAGATAGCATCTCTTTAATCAAGCGATTCTCAGAGTCCCTTCCCTGAGTGGAATGAATCCGCTGCGGAGCCCCATAGTGGACGAAAAAATTCTCAACAAGTATCTTAGCCACTGTAGTTGCTTTCTGATCCTTGGTCAGAAAAGCCTGTGCGTACCGGGTGAAATGATCAGTGACCACCAATATGTTGCTAACACTTTTCAGATCAGGCTCTAAACTCAGGAAATCAATACAGACCAGTTCCATAGGAGCACTAGTAGTAATGCTGACCAGTGGAGCAGCTCTCTGGGGTAATGCTTTCCTTTGCAAACAATGACCACAGGTCTTGACATACTGTTCCACGTCCGCACTCATCTTCGGCCAATAGAATCGAGCCTGTACCAAGTCAAGTGTTCGATCTATGCCCAGGTGCCCCATTTGATTATGCAATGACCTGAGAACTAGCTCTCTAAAAAACACTGGCAGCACCAGTTGTTGTCGGTGTACCCGACCCTCCTTATTCACAGTCTCTCTATATAGTAGTTGGTTGATCAGCTTTAACTTGGGCCCCTCTTTATACAACAAAGCAGTCCGTATGTCAGTGGAACGTAGTTTGGATACATCCTTTCCTGCCCGCAAAACCTCTACAGCCGCTCTTATCATAGGATCACAGGATTGAGCCTGTTGGAGATCATCATTGTTGAGTTGCGGCAGGAAGCTGGTGTCCAAGGCAGAGAAATGACAGTAAGCAGCAGGTATACAGTTTTCTGGCGGCCCCAGACAATCTACCACACAGTCCACCGTATCAGGAGACGCCTGTTCCTCTTTGTCAAATTTCTGTCAGAGGGCTGTTATGTCAGGTTCAGACATCTGGACCCATTCAGTCTGGGATGCAGGCCTCCGAGGGAGAGCATCCGCATCTATATGGTTTAGGCCCGCCCGGTATTCTACAGCATAATCATAAGTGGCCAAGGCAGAGAGCCACCTATGCCCAGTAGCATCCAATTTGGCAGAGGTCTGTACATAGGTCAGAGGGTTGTTATCAGTCTTTACTAATATCTTGGCACCATACAAATAGTCATGAAACTGATCAACAATGGCCCACTTTAAAGCCAGAAACTCTAGTTTGTGCACGGGATAATTTTTCTCTGAAGGCGTCAGACTTCTACTGGCAAACGCTACAGGTCTCAGCCCATTCGAGTGCTCCTGGTATAACACAGCCCCCAATCCTTGTAGACTGGCATCAGTATGAAGAGTGTAGGGCTTGACTGGGTCAGCATAGGCCAGTACTGGAGCATGAGTAAGTTGATATATGATGAAAAGCTTCCTCACACTCAGCAGTCCATTCGATTACATATCGTTCGGCCGAAAATACTTCTTTTCCAGGTCAGTGTACACACCCTTCTTATATTTTTTGTGAGTAGGTGGATACCCCTGAGTGAGATTAAGGAGGGGGCGAATCACTCGTGAATAGTCTGACAAACCGTCTATAGTATCCACAAAACCCCAGGAATTGTTGCAGCTCTTTTAAATTCCTGGGTTGAGGCCAAGTGGTCAACGCCTCCACCTTGCCAGGGTCAGTCTCTATGCCCTCGGTGGACACTATGTGGCCCACATATTTCACGGAAGTCTGGAAGAATTGACACTTGTCAATAGACAATTTAAGGCCGAAATCCTCCAACCGATCCAGGACTTTGAATAATCGTTGCTCATGTTCTTCCAATGATCGGCCAAACACTATAACATCATCTAAATAGACCAAACACTCGAGTAGATTCATGTCCCCCACAGCTCGTTCCATCAAACGCTGCAAAGTGGCTGGAGCACCCGAAATTCCTTGAGGCATCTGGATAAATTCATAGAAGCCTAAGGGACAAATGAAAGCAGTCTTCTCCTGGTCGTCTGGGGCCATCGGGATCTGGTAGTATCCGCTCCGAAGGTCCAATACAGAGAACCACTTACTACCATTCAAACAATCCAAGGCGTCTTGTATGCGTGGCATGGTGTATTGATCCGGAATGGTCCGCCTATTCAAAGTACGATAGTCTACACACATCCGAACTGCCCCATTCATTTTTCTTACTACTACGATGGGGGAGGCATAGGGGCTCCTAGACTCTTGAATTACACCAGCAGTCAACATTTCTTGCAGATGCCGCCTTACATCATCTATGTCAGCAGGATCCAGACGTCGGGATCTCTCTCTGAAAGGTCTTTCGTCGTGCAGTCGAATGTGATGCTCAGCCCCTTGTACACATCCTACATCCCACTCCTTCAGGGAAAAAAACCTGGTCCCTCTTGGCAAGCCTCTCACTGACCCTTCGTTTCCAGTCGGCGGGCAACGGGGAATCACCGAAGTCAAACAGATCAGGAGTAACTCTATCACCCGTCTGGGAACTCTTTCTATTTGGTAATACAGCAGTATCTGCACAATGAACGCTAGCCAGGGTACACCCTCTTCTTATTCGAATCTCTTTATCAGACACATTGTGCACTTGAACCATCACCCTCTTAACATAGGCATGGGCCCTAGCCGGCAAAATGCTGGGTTTGAGCAACAACCCCTCAGGTAATCCTCCTTCCACAGGCGCATCCAACATCAACAATTTATTCTTGACATCGGTCTTTAGTCGTACCTTTCCATGCAAAACACATTGTGCATTTGGGGCAAGTACCACGGGTGCTGGATCCTTTTTCCATACCACCCCCACAGGGCCTTCGGGTTCCTCCAGGCTACCCATCTTCTGAGTGGCCCTGACCTTTTGAATCACAGCAGATACACTCAAAGCTCGCCCAGTCTGGAATGCTTGCTTCTCTGAGCACAATTGGGCCAGTTGTCCAAACATGTGTGCATTTGTCCCAGTCAACAAGGTCACCCCCATCGTGCAGTCCAGTGGGTGGGCAAACTAAGACTAAGGTTTCCACTTGCTCATCTATTTCATTCACAGTTGCAGGTAAAGATAACCAGACACGGATGTACCCCAAATACGGATAGGCCTTGTCACTTAACCCCCATACATGTAGACCAGTTAGAGGCTGCAGGGTTACGTCAGATAAGTGCGCTTGGTACCAGTCCTGAAACATGATGGTCACCTGGGAGCCACTGTCCAGTACAGCTCAAGTGGGAATTCCATTTACCCGCACCCGGGTCTCCATAGATGGCCCGACCACATCAGACCAGTTGGGGGTAGCCACATTGGTAGCCCAGCGGGCATGGGCCTGAGTCACAAAAGTTTCTTGGGGGCCCGAGACTGGGTCTGGCGGTGTCGAGCGATCAGTATGCTGTTAACTTTCCTTAAATTCTCCGGCCTCTGGCAGTCAGGCTGGAAATGCCCATCTTTCCCACAGTGATAACAAAACTTAGGGTCCCGGGGATCACTGTTCTGAGGGGGGCCCTGAGGGAAGGGAGGAAGCTCTCTAGGGCTAGGGTTCGGGGCTCTACATGACTCAGGGGCCCCGGGCCGAGTAGGGTACACAGTAGACTGCTTTAAGTCCCTCACCAATTCCCGTAAATTCCTGATCTCAGCCCTCAACTCACCCTCCACGTAGGGGTCAGAGGAAACAACCCGCATCCCCACAGTACCTGGGAAATCTGGGAACCCCTCGGACCCTCCAGGCGAGCCAGTCTCCTCAGGGGTATTAGACTCAGGGGTACCACTAGGGTTCACTGCCCCCACACAGGGTTCCCACCCCTCTTCATCAGTCTTGACTTCTCGAATTTCCCTCATCAATTGACAATATTCAGGTGGGGTGGCCCGCCGATCATGCAACTTGAGTTTCAACAGCGTTACACTAGAGAATCTGGCAGACTTTAAAATATGTTCTAACCGAACCTGATTCAAGGCTGTAGCAGTGATTCCCCCTTTTCTATAAGCCTTCTGCAAGGCCCGCTCCACTCTAGTAACAAAAGCGGACAGTTTTTCATTACTCCACTGCTTAGCAGACCTGAATTTCCATAGTAAATCTTCACCAGTCTCTGTACTCCCAAAATCCCCTTCTAAAGCAGAGAGATACTCTGCAGCGGTGGCTTCCGGACGGGTAGCCCGGAAGAATCTAATGGCTTCCAAGGCAGGACCCCTCAAACTCTCCATCAGCCTCTTCCTTTTCTCCCCCTCAGAGCATTGCCACTCCTGGACTAAAGGGGTGGCATAGTCCATCCAAGCCTCCAGGTCATCCTCCCCGGAAGGCACTGGTACCATGCCAGAGAAAAGTTTTAACTTACGATAGGAATCGAGCTGTATGGAGGGGACGGCTAGGGGCAAAGAAGCCAGCATGGAGCTTTTCGGCGGCCAAGGGGAGGTGCCCGGGGAACCCCGAGGGGTAGCATCACTGGACAAATCCAAGGCTTGCAACAACTCCTGGGTAGTCCTCCCCTCCACAGCTAACAATTTAAGCAGTTTGTCTTTAAAACTGTTCATCTGGAGACCCCCAGGGGTGACTGACCCACTTCGGATATGAATTAACCTCCACCCCTGGGACGCACCCTCCGGGTAAATCACAGGAGGTACCTTCTCAGGGTCGATGGCCACACTGCGTAGGAGTAACACCTGCAGTGTCTGGTCAAGCAGATCAGCCATACGCCCTTTCACTTCAACCTTACCCAAACACTTTGCTCTCTTGGCAACAGAGACAATATCAACAGTTGAGGTACCCAAGGGCACATCTAACAATAATACAATCTTCTGGGAATCTAGCTCTTCTGCTTCACCCCAACCCATTAGTTTGTGTACCATGGTTTTGATGGGTCCCAGCTTAATTTTTTCCAACATATCCTCTTCCATTTTTTCCATCTTTGGGGTATCTCCTCACTGAGCCACTAGGGGACGCTAATCCCAGCGGTGCCTCCAATTTGTAACCCCCAGGGGGCGCTACCCTTAGGGCTACTACCCCTATCTGCCCCCACAAAGGCAGGGTGAGGGGCCCAGATCCGTTGACGGGTGCCTCCACCCAGAGGTCGGGGTTGGCACAGTTAAGACTACCTCGGTTACAGCCCTCTGAGCTACTGCAACCCCCCTTTTGTCCCACTAGTGACTCACACTGGGTACCAACAATTCTGTTCACCAATACACTTACCCCACGGATAATATATTCCAGCTCTCTTCGGGGACCCCCTGTAAAGTAAGGCACAGTTATGTTGCAATCACCAGGCAGCAGTTCACCATTAATGTACACAATAGCCAGGATGTAGCTGTTCAAAAAAGCAATCTGATTTATTCAGGGGGAAAACAACAAGGACAGGGGGAATCAAGTTGATTAGCTTATCACTATACTTATCTACCTAGGGCTCTGTGCACAGGCCTAACCCTACAGCTTATTGTCCCGGGGTACCCAAGCCCTAGCGGCTAGTCCACACGTGGCAGCTGGTTGGGGCCCTTAGCACACACAAACATAACAGTCCTGAGCAGGTCAAAGTAAGAGGAAAGTTTAGTTAAGTGATCCGAAGTTAAATGGTGCACTGAAACCACTGCATAGACACACTACAGGGAGCGACCCTGAATTAGTACTCACAACCCCAGCAAATGACGATTCCTTCACTGCTACCAGGATGGAGCCTGACTTTCACCAGTCTTCTTACACATTTATATGGTAAACAACAAAAGAGGGGTACCACACCACCAGGCAGCTGCTTCCATGGCTCCCACAACTCCCAACCAGTGAGATACTGCAACGGCAGCTTTCACTTTTCTTTCGGACCGAGCGCAATTCAGCAATTCTCTCCAGTCCCCATACAGGTCGAGCCAGGTGGGTAGCTGTACAGGACACCAGCCTCCTCTGACCGCCTGCCGATGGATTTCAGGATGAACTGGCTCACATGACGTGACCACCCAGGCCTTCTGGCGCTTGCCCGGAACACTCTCCAGCGCAGAAGCACACAGCTCCTCTCTCTTCTTCAGCCACTTTCACTCTGACCCTCTACAGCTTGAGGCACTCCTCTCAATTCGGGCACGACCCGATCCAATTGGCTGGTTGAGCCTGCCAGTCACTTCCTCCAGTGCTTAATGGTGCAGAAAAAGTGCCATAGCCCATAATACCTTTTCCAAAACAAACGGCTCCTCTATTGGTTAGTCAACTCTGCAGGGTCCTGAGGTACTGATTGGTCCAATTCACTAGTTCTGGACCAACATGGAGGAGGCAATCGAAACCTTCTGTGCTGCAAAACAAGGCAGGTTAGAACAACTACATTGTCATTACTATTTCCCAGTATTTAAAGCCAACATTCACATCCCTTGAGCTCCCCGGCACCACTAGCGATGGCAGCAGGAGGCGAAAAATCAGCAAGCCAGGCGGGACTCGAGCATAGCAACCTCAGACCCCCTCCCTGATCAATTATGACTGCAAACCAAAGCAGCCCTTAAAGAGACAGTATACGGAGGCCTTTTAAAGCACTCACTGGCTCCCCATGTAAACGGCTTTAAAGCCGAACTCTAACCAGGCACAGAGCATTTATCCAAGCTCCAGGGAAGCTTTAGGAACCCCCATTTGCAAGGGGGTTACAATTGGAAGAAAAACTATTTTGTTCGTATTTTTTTATTTTCATAGGATGCCACAGAAGTGCCAACTATCAGCGTCTGTGCACCAGCAGGCTGACAGCTGGTACCAACTTGCTGAACACTGCCCTAACTACAGATCTCAGGGAAATCTGCTGCACTATGCACACAGAGAAATCTTAAAAAATGCAGTCACTGAAAAAAAAGTAACAGTCCTCTTTTTTTTGTTGTGTTGGGCACATGGACACTGCAGGTTGCAAACACATACCCACAACTTGCCCACTGTGCAGTAACTCCATAATTAGGCCTCAGGGTTTCTGTACTATGTCCTGCATATCCTGCAAAAATAAAAAAGTAATTACTGCCCAAAAATGGTGTGGTCCAGTGATCTTCTTTTAGAAATAAGTGTTGTTCTGGCAGTTAGGCGTCGGTAGACTACCGCCACCTTATTTCCATGCTGCTTACTGCCCAAGCAGTCACCTACCTTCTTGGTTTCCAGTCCAAGCAAGTCACTGGTGTCAGAAGCCTGTTGCTTTTCTGTATGCACTGCTAAGCCTGAGAGAGGTTTATTTTTCACTTGCTTTTCCTACTAGTATGAGTAGTTTTATTAGGCATTATAACACTTTTGACCATTTTGTGAATGTTATAAGTGTAATAATCCACTCCAGTTGTGTGTCAGTGTTGCAAAAAACTCACTTCCTACATGGTTGAGCTCACAACCCACCCAGGTTGTTTAGTTATTACAATATTAGAAAATGGGTGTGCAATTTATCTCTGATTGGCTGAACTCCTTGCCAAGGTGGGTGTTTATGCAGCAACATAGACTGGGAAATAACAAGTTCCTGCCAACGACCATATCACCATCTGGAATTACTGTGCAGCCTTAGAAGTAAAGAAAAAAAAAATCAGTGACCAGCAGCCATC
The DNA here is from genome assembly GCA_016271365.2 of Neoceratodus forsteri. Lineage (NCBI taxonomy): Eukaryota > Metazoa > Chordata > Ceratodontiformes > Ceratodontidae > Neoceratodus > Neoceratodus forsteri. The sequence continues at coordinate 1,573,057,727 of CM057453.1, read as the reverse complement.
CTTTTTTTCTCTAAACCACTAAAAATAATGTCAGATTTCCTACCTGTTCATTTTGAAGTTCTGGACCTCCAGACTCGTAACACTGTTTTGAAACAAGAAGATAAAACCTTGCCAAAACAACACCTGTAACAAAAAAAAATAATAATAATAAAAAGCAAAGCAAAAAGAAGAAAGAGAAACATATCAGTGAAAGGTATGTTGCTGTCACCACAGAGCAGTTAGATCAAATTGAGGCTGACAGGAAGCAGATAAACATGAAAAAAATACTTTATGAACTTTGAAAGTATTCACAGGCGGGGCAACTGTCAAAAACTGTGTCCCTAATTGGAATAATGACTCTTTTGGGCATATTAAAGAACACTGTTCCTGAAAATGTTCTCTGTTTCAACAAAGAACAGGGAGATCCCATACCTGAACGGGAGCTCCATTCAACAAAGAACAGGGAGCTCCCATACCTGAATGGGAGCTCCATTCAACAAAGAACAGGGAGCTCCCGTACCTGAATGGGAGCTCCATTCAACAAAGAACAGGGAGCTCCCGTACCTGAATGGGAGCTCCATTCAACAAAGAACAGGGAGCTCCTGTGCCTGAATGGGAGCTCAATTCAACAAAGAACAGGGAGCTCCATTCAACAAAGAACAGGGAGATCCTGTACCTGAATGAGAGCTCCATTCAACAAAGAACAGGGAGATCCCTTACCTGAATGGGAGCTCCATTCAACAAAGAACAGAGAGATCCCTTACCTGAATGGGAGCTCCATTCAACAAAGAACAGGGAACTCCCGTACCTGAATGGGAGCTCCATTCACCAAGGACCGGGAGATCCCGTACCTGAATGGGAGCTCCATTCAACAAAGAACAGGGAGATCCTGTACCTGAATGAGAGCTCCATTCAACAAAGAACAGGGAGCTCCTGTACCTGAATGGGAGCTCCATTCAACAAAGAACATGGAGATCCCATACCTGAATGGGAGCTCCTGTACCAGAATGGGAGCTCCATTCACCAAGGACCGGGAGATCCTGTACCTGAATGGGCGCTCCATTCAACAAAGAACAGGGAGATCCCGTACCTGAATGAGAGCTCCATTCAACAAAGAACAGGGAGATCACTTACCTGAATGGGAGCTCCATTCACCAAGGACCGGGAGATCCCGTACCTGAATCGGAGCTCCATTCAACAAAGAACAGGGAGATCCTGTACCTGAATGAGAGCTCCATTCAACAAAGAACAGGGAGATCACTTACCTGAATGGGAGCACCATTCAACAAAGAACAGGGAGATCCCTTACCTGAATGGGAGTTCCATTCAACAAAGAACAGGGAGATCCCGTACCTGAATGGGAGCTCCATTCAACAAAGAACAGGGAGCTCCCGTACCTGAATGGGAGCTCCATTCAACAAAGAACAGGGAGCTCCCATACCTGAATGGGAGCTCCATTCAACAAAGAACAGGGAGCTCCCGTACCTGAATGGGAGCTCAATTCAACAAAGAACAGGGAGCTCCTCTACCTGAATGGGAGCTCAATTCAACAAAGAACAGGGAGCTCGATTCAACAAAGAACAGGGAGATCCCGTACCTGAATGAGAGCTCCATTCAACAAAGAACAGGGAGATCCCTTACCTGAATGGGAGCTCCATTCAACAAAGAACAGGGAGATCCCTTACCTGAATGGGACCTCCATTCAACAAAGAACAGGGAACTCCCGTACCTGAATGGGAGTTCCATTCACCAAGGACCGGGAGATCCCGTACCTGAATGAGGCTCCATTCAACAAAGAACAGGGAGATCCTGTACCTGAATGAGAGCTCCATTCAACAAATAACAGGAGCTCCTGTACCTGAGTAGAGCTCCATTCAACAAAGAACAGGGAGATCCCATACCTGAATGGGAGCTCCATTCAACAAAGAACAGGGAGCTCCTGTACCTGAATGGGAGCTCCATTCACCAAGGGAGATCCCGTACCTGAATGGAGCTCCATTCAACAAGAACAGGAGCTCCGTACCTGAATGGGAGCTCCATTCACTGAGACCGGAGATCCTGTACCTGAATGGGAGATCCATTCAACAAAGAACAGGAGATCCGTACCTGAATGAGAGCTCCATTCAACAAAGAACAGGAGATCACTTACCTGAATGGGAGCTCCATTCACCAAGGACCGGGAGATCCCGTACCTGAATTGGAGCTCCATTCAACAAAGAACAGGGAGATCCTGTACCTGAATGAGAGCTCCATTCAACAAAGAACAGGGAGATCACTTACCTGAATGGGAGCACCATTCAACAAAGAACAGGGAGATCCCTTACCTGAATGGGAGTTCCATTCAACAAAGAACAGGGAGATCCCGTACCTGAATGGGAGCTCCATTCAACAAAGAACAGGGAGCTCCCGTACCTGAATGGGAGCTCCATTCAACAAAGAACAGGGAGCTCCCGTACCTGAATGGGAGCTCCATTCACCAAAGAACAGGGAGCTCCCGTACCTGAATGGGAGCTCCATTCACCAAGGACCGGGAGATCCTGTACCTGAATGGGAGCTCCATTCAACAAAGAACAGGGAGATCCCGTACCTGAATGAGAGCTCTATTCAACCAAGAACAGGGAGATCACTTACCTGAATGGGAGTTCCATTCAACAAAGAACAGGGAGATCCCGTACCTGAATGGGAGCTCCATTCAACAAAGAACAGGACTCCCGTGCCTGAATGGGAGCTCCATTCAACAAAGAACAGGCAGCTCCCGTACCTGAATGGGAGCTCCATTCAACAAAGAACAGGGAGCTCCTGTACCTGAATGGGAGCTCAATTCAACAAGAACAGGGAGCTCCTGTACCTGAATGGAGCTCAATTCAACAAAAGAACAGGGAGCTCGATTCAACAAGAACAGGAGATCCCGTACCTGAATGAGAGCTCCATTCAACAAAGAACAGGGAGATCCCATACCTGAATGAGAGCTCCATTCAAAAAAGAACAGGGAGCTCCCTTACCTGAATGGGAGCTCCATTCAACAAAGAACAGGGAGCTCCCATACCTGAATGGGAGCTCCATTCAACAAAGAACAGGGAGCTCCCGTACCTGAATGAGAGCTCCATTCAAAAAAGAACAGGGAGCTCCCTTACCTGAATGGGAGCTCCATTCAACAAAGAACAGGGAGCTCCCATACCTGAATGGGAGCTTCATTCAACAAAGAACAGGGAGCTCCTGTACCTGAATGGGAGCTCCATTCACCAAGGACCAGGAGATCCTGTACCTGAATGGGAGCTCCATTCAACAAAGAACAGGGAGATCCCGTACCTGAATGAGAGCTCCATTCAACCAAGAACAGGGAGATCACTTACCTGAATGGGAGTTCCATTCAACAAAGAACAGGGAGATCCCGTACCTGAATGGGAGCTCCATTCAACAAAGAACAGGGAGCTCCCGTACCTGAATGGGAGCTCCATTCAACAAAGAACAGGGAGCTCCCATACCTGAATGGGAGCTCCATTCAACAAAGAACAGGGAGCTCCTGTACCTGAATGGGAGCTCAATTCAACAAAGAACAGGGAGCTCCTGCACCTGAATGGGAGCTCAATTCAACAAAGAACAGGGAGCTCGATTCAACAAAGAACAGGGAGATCCCGTACCTGAATGAGAGCTCCATTCAACAAAGAACAGGGAGATCCCTTACCTGAATGGGAGCTCCATTCAACAAAGAACAGGGAGATCCCTTACCTGAATGGGAGCTCCATTCAACAAAGAACAGGGAACTCCCGTACCTGAATGGGAGCTCCATTCACCAAGGACCGGGAGATCCCGTACCTGAATGGGAGCTCCATTCAACAAAGAACAGGGAGCTCGATTCAACAAAGAACAGGGAGATCCCGTACCTGAATGAGAGCTCCATTCAACAAGAACAGGAGATCCCTTACCTGAATGGGAGCTCCATTCAACAAAGAACAGGGAGATCCCTTACCTGAATGGGACCTCCATTCAACAAAGAACAGGGAACTCCCGTACCTGAATGGGAGTTCCATTCACCAAGGACCGGGAGATCCCGTACCTGAATGAGAGCTCCATTCAACAAAGAACAGGGAGATCCTGTACCTGAATGAGAGCTCCATTCAACAAATAACAGGGAGCTCCTGTACCTGAGTGGGAGCTCCATTCAACAAAGAACAGGGAGATCCCATACCTGAATGGGAGCTCCATTCAACAAAGAACAGGGAGCTCCTGTACCTGAATGGGAGCTCCATTCACCAAGGACCGGGAGATCCCGTACCTGAATGGGAGCTCCATTCAACAAAGAACAGGGAGCTCCCGTACCTGAATGGGAGCTCCATTCACCAAGGACCGGGAGATCCTGTACCTGAATGGGAGCTCCATTCAACAAAGAACAGGGAGATCCCATACCTGAATGAGAGCTCCATTCAACAAAGAACAGGGAGATCACTTACCTGAATGGGAGCTCCATTCACCAAGGACCGGGAGATCCCGTTCCTGAATTGGAGCTCCATTCAACAAAGAACAGGGAGATCCTGTACCTGAATGAGAGCTCCATTCAACAAAGAACAGGGAGATCACTTACCTGAATGGGAGCACCATTCAACAAAGAACAGGGAGATCCCTTACCTGAATGGGAGTTCCATTCAACAAAGAACAGGGAGATCCCGTACCTGAATGGGAGCTCCATTCAAAAAGAACAGGGAGCTCCGTACCTGAATGGGAGCTCCATTCAACAAGAACAGGGGCTCCCGTACCTGAATGGGAGCTCCATTCAACAAAGAACAGGGAGCTCCCGTACCTGAATGGGAGCTCAATTCAACAAAGAACAGGGAGCTCCTGTACCTGAATGGGAGCTCAATTCAACAAAGAACAGGGAGCTCGATTCAACAAAGAACAGGGAGATCCCGTACCTGAATGAGAGCTCCATTCAACAAAGAACAGGGAGATCCCGTACCTGAATGAGAGCTCCATTCAAAAAAGAACAGGAAGCTCCCTTACCTGAATGGGAGCTCCATTCAACAAAGAACAGGGAGCTCCCATACCTGAATGGGAGCTCCACTCAACAAAGAACAGGGAGCTCCTGTACCTGAATGAGAGCTCCATTCAAAAAAGAACAGGGAGCTCCCTTACCTGAATGGGAGCTCCATTCAACAAAGAACAGGGAGCTCCCATACCTGAATGGGAGCTCCATTCCCAAAGAACAGGGAGCTCCGTCACCTGAATGGGAGCTCCATTCACCAGGACCGGAGATCCTGTACCTGAATGGGAGCTCCATTCAACAAAGAACAGGAGATCCCGTACCTGAATGAGGCTCCATTCAACCAAGAACAGGAGATCACTTACCTGAATGGGGAGTTCCATTCAACAAAGAACAGGGAGATCCCGTACCTGAATGGGAGCTCCATTCAAGAAAGAACAGGGAGCTCCCGTACCTGAATGGGAGCTCCATTCAACAAAGAACAGGGAGCTCCCGTACCTGAATGGGAGCTCCATTCAACAAAGAACAGGGAGCTCCTGTACCTGAATGGGAGCTCAATTCAACAAAGAACAGGGAGCTCCTGTACCTGAATGGGAGCTCAATTCAACAAAGAACAGGGAGCTCGATTCAACAAAGAACAGGGAGATCCCGTACCTGAATGAGAGCTCCATTCAACAAAGAACAGGGAGATCCCATACCTGAATGAGAGCTCCATTCAAAAAAGAACAGGGAGCTCCCTTACCTGAATGGGAGCTCCATTCAACAAAGAACAGGGAGCTCCCATACCTGAATGGGAGCTCCATTCAACAAAGAACAGGGAGCTCCCGTACCTGAATGAGAGCTCCATTCAAAAAAGAACAGGGAGCTCCCTTACCTGAATGGGAGCTCCATTCAACAAAGAACAGGGAGCTCCCATACCTGAATGGGAGCTCCATTCAACAAAGAACAGGGAGCTCCCGTACCTGAATGGGAGCTCCATTCACCAAGGACCAGGAGATCCTGTACCTGAATGGGAGCTCCATTCAACAAAGAACAGGGAGATCCCGTACCTGAATGAGAGCTCCATTCAACCAAGAACAGGGAGATCACTTACCTGAATGGGAGTTCCATTCAACAAAGAACAGGGAGATCCCGTACCTGAATGGGAGCTCCATTCAACAAAGAACAGGGAGCTCCCGTACCTGAATGGGAGCTCCATTCAACAAAGAACAGGGAGCTCCCGTACCTGAATGGGAGCTCCATTCAACAAAGAACAGGGAGCTCCTGTACCTGAATGGGAGCTCAATTCAACAAAGAACTGGGAGCTCCTGTACCTGAATGGGAGCTCAATTCAACAAAGAACAGGGAGCTCGATTCAACAAAGAACAGGGAGATCCCGTACCTGAATGAGAGCTCCATTCAACAAAGAACAGGGAGATCCCTTACCTGAATGGGAGCTCCATTCAACAAAGAACAGGGAGATCCCTTACCTGAATGGGAGCTCCATTCAACAAAGAACAGGGAACTCCCATACCTGAATGGGAGCTCCATTCACCAAGGACCGGGAGATCCCGTACCTGAATGGGAGCTCCATTCAACAAAGAACAGGGAGATCCTGTACCTGAATGAGAGCTCCATTCAACAAAGAACAGGGAGCTCCTGTACCTGAATGGGAGCTCCATTCAACAAAGAACAGGGAGCTCCCATACCTGAATGGGAGCTCCATTCAACAAAGAACAGGGAGCTCCTGTACCTGAATGGGAGCTCCATTCACCAAGGACCGGGAGATCCTGTACCTGAATGGGAGCTCCATTCAACAAAGAACAGGGAGATCCTGTACCTGAATGAGAGCTCCATTCAACAAAGAACAGGGAGATCACTTACCTGAATGGGAGCTCCATTCACCAAGGACCGGGAGATCCCATACCTGAATCAGAGCTCCATTCAACAAAGAACAGGGAGATCCCGTACCTGAATGAGAGCTCCATTCAACAAAGAACAGGGAGATCACTTACCTGAATGGGAGCTCCATTCAACAAAGAACAGGGAGATCCCTTACCTGAATGGGAGTTCCATTCAACAAAGAACAGGGAGATCCCGTACCTGAATGAGAGCTCCATTCAACAAAGAACAGGGAGATCACTTACCTGAATGGGAGCTCCATTCAACAAAGAACAGGGAGATCCCTTACCTAAATGGGAGCTCCATTCAACAAAGAACAGGGAGCTCCCTTATCTGAATGGTAACTCCTCTGTGGTCTTTAATAATATTTTTTGTGCGCCCCCAAAAGAAGGGAAGGGATCATAATTTGCCCCAAGGCACTGGCAGCATGATCCATTTTCACTTCCTACTAGATCGCTCCGCCACCATGCTCTAACATTTTATGACATCTGTAGAGGGAGAGCATGGGGGCATGCTCCGTTCACTTCTATGGAGCATCTTTTCTGAAGTAGATTTGCCAATTTTAAATCAGGTTTTGGTAAAGATTGATGCCAGAGTTTCACTAACAAAGGCCTTATTAGTTGAACCCCAGCATTGACCTTTACCAAAATCCTATTTAAAATGGATAAATCTGCTTTTAAAGTGATGCTCCAAGCAAGTGACTGAGCATACCCCCGGCTCTCCCTTTACAGATGTCATAAAAACTTCAGAGCATGGGGCTGGAAGGGCTAGTAGGAAGTAGAAAGGATTGTGCTGCCAACCTTCAGGGAAAATTACAATTCCTTCACTTCCTTTGAGGGCTGCACAAAAAAGCTATTGAACACCACAGAGGAGCTTCCATTCAGGTAAGGGAGCCTCCTGTTCTTTGTTAAAAGCACCAAAAAAGGTGCTCTTTAACAGGATTCTGCATCAGTTATATGAGGAGATAAGGACCGCTGTGGAGGAAGAGTACTCCATCTGTAGGGGAACTGTGCTCTCCACGTGGGACTTAACTGCCCTTATCAGCCCACCATAGGCCGCAACATCAGTCTGATCAGCGGTCCAAGGTTTTGTTTTCAAACAACAACTGGACACCCATGTTAAAGAACTGTGAAAACAGAAAGAATGTGCTGCCCAGCACTCTACAATTAGCCCTGCCAACCTAAACAAACTGAGAACTACACCGGCTTTATCTCCTGATACTCCGCCTGGCTTTCTCTGCAAAGTGTGATTCAACATACAGATCCACATGGCCAGGCATGGTCAGTAGGGGTTGTGGGAGATCACTTCAAAGACCTTTGCGGTGATAAGAGACAAACACAGCTCTCAGTATATAATACCGGTGCATAATGAGCAAACTAAAAAAACACACAAATCCAACAGAGGTAAATAACTCTGACTGCTGTGGGGTAGGGACAAAGCTGACAAACTGGATAAGGAACGGGCTGCAGGGGAGGCTGCAGTAGGTGGTAGTGGGGGGGGAACTCTTGACACTTAAACCGATGACAAGCGGTGTGCCGCAGGGCTCAGTGCTGGGCCCGGTGCTATTTGGGCTGTTTATCTCAGATATTGCACACGGAGTTGGGAGCAGGGTTAGTCTGTTCACAGATGATACCAAAATGGGGGCAGTGGTGGATGAACAGGAGGAGTGGAAACAACTACAAGGGGACCTAACTAAACTGGAGGTATGGCTGGAGAAGTGGTAGCTGGGATTCAATGCGAAAAAGTGCAAGGTTATGCACTTCGGGGCAAAGAACCAAGGAGGGGCTATTGGTTGGGAGGGGTGAGGCTGGGCATCACTGAGGAAGAGAAGGACCTAGGGGTGTTGGTAACAATGAGCATGAACAACTCTGCCCAATGCAGAAAAGCAGCAGCTAAGACAAACAGGGTGCTGGTCAGTATCGCAAGGGGTTTCTTGTCCAGGCATAGGGAGGTGATCCTGCCCCTCTACATATCTTTGGCCAGTCCACACTTGGAATACTGTGTGCAGTACTGGCGGCCATATCTGAAGAGAGATATCAATTTACTGGAAGGTGTGCAATGGAGGGCAAGAAAAATGTTACAGGGGATGGAGGGCAAGGCCTATGAGGACAGGTTGAATGAGCTGAATATGTACATGCTAGAGGAGAGGAGGGATGGGGGGATATGATTGAAATGTTCAAGTATTTGAGGGGGATGAACAAAGCTAGCACTGAAGGCATGTTTAAACTGAGAAAGGGTTGGAACACAAGGGGGCCTGGACTAAGACTGGAGGGCAGAAGATTTAGGAGGGAGACGAGGAGGCACTACTTCACAGAGAGGGTGGTGTCTAAATGGAACGCTCTACTAGAGGGGGTGGTATCATGTAAAACAGTAGGAAGTTTTAAGAGGGCATGGGACAGAACACGAAGGAGGGTTTGGGTGGAGGGGGCTGAGGCCGTCATGGGAATGATAGATAGGGAGGGGGTTGGGGCAGTGTTGGGTAAGTTACTTTTTCTATTACTTTCTATTACTTTTGAAAACTTGTTCCAGAAAGCTCTGTGCAGTCACTAGCAAGGATGGAAAAGTACTGGAAGATGTAATGCACCTTGCAGTTACATTTACTTATGTCTTTTTATACAAAAGAAATACGTAACTGTAACTGATTACATTTATTTAAAAGTAACTAGTAACAAACCTATTACTTTCAAAACATTTTATCTGTTATAGTTATTTATTTTTTTGTATTAAAAGAAATAATCAACTATAATTGTAAGGTGTATTACTTTTTCTAGTACTTCTCCATCCTTGCTAGTGACTGCACAGAGCTTCCTGGAACAAGTTCCCAAACGTAATAGAAAGTAATAGAAAAAGTAACTTGCCCAACACTGGGTTGGGGCAGCTGCAGTCTAGGGGGCTAGCTGCACACTCAGGCAGACATTGATAGACCGGCTGGTCTGTTTCTGCTGGCAGATTCGTATGTTTGTATTTACAGAAATTTCATATTTTCAGAGCCAGTAAATTCACTCTTCCCTGTTAAGTCATTCCTAAAGTACTTGTCCAAAATACCAGATGATGGTACTGCCTTTTATTTACACCCTGGCGCCAACCCCAGACATACCTTAACACACAGAAGTACTGAGGCAATGGACAATAATTATTTTAGCTCTCTGATGGCAAAACTCAGCACTGAATGTAAACTTGAGCAAAAGGTATCTATGAACCACTGCGTCAGGGCCACCACAGTGCAGCTACTTTACAACACTAGTCAGGCAAATAGGGAAACTACCAGCGTTATAAGATGCTGCTCAGAAACTAGCCTTGCTAATTACTGGGCTCCAACCAGTGACAACAGGAAGCAGTAGAGTGCTGTCCTCCTGGGCAGCAAAATGAAAACCTCTCCCCATGTATGTAACAGCAGGAAGACAAACTGAAACAAGTAGAAAGCAGCTCATCCCTGCCACCTGCAGGCACCAGCAATGAAGCAGGCTGCAGCTCAGGAAATACTTTCATACCATTTGACTGCAACTTCTTTGCACCAGTCAGTTTTATAACGTATACAAAGTAGTGGGTTCTGGTTTTTATTTTGGCCTTCCCCTCTCCAGAACGTGCAACAAGTATGATAAAACTGTTTTATTATTTTAGTTTTTAGGGACTTTGTCCGAACTCTCAAAAAGTTAAATAAATTCTAATTGTCTTATTCTGAAACTTTAAAATTTGTGTCAGTGCCATTTGTTTTAATTGCCTTTCATTATTTTCTAAGCACAAAAATACCCTCCAGGATGGGTGGTATGGGCTATACCTGCCCTTCTAGGGGCTATAAAGCCCTCTGCCTGTGGTGTCGGGCCTTATTACATCACTGGGCAGGTGGGTATAGCACAGTACTGCACACCCTGTTAGGTATTATTGCCTTCTTGCTGCACACCCAGCAATGGATTATTCCTTTCTTAAGGTATGACCGGGGATTAGTTTATCAGAAGGTAATCCAACCTTCAGGTGCAATGAGATCCCAAGGAGTCTTTGAAGGCCTCATACAGCGGGTGGTTGGAGTAACTACTGTTAAACCAACTCTCGGGAGTACCTTAATGCTATTATAAAAAGAACAGATATACAGAAATGTTTCAATACATTTTTGCTCTACTCATCAGGTTTTTCCATTTTTTGTTTTCATCAACAGTTTCTGCCCCTCCGTCCCTCGTTCCAGCATCTCCCCCTAAACCCTGTCACTGACCTTTCCGGTGGCCTTACTGGTTGTCCACTGCTCTAGGTAGCCTGCCATGTAGGGTTATATGGGGCCTGCAGGGGAACTTTTCTCCTGTTTTTGGTGCTTCCCCTGGATGTCAGCGTGTAAGGGTGTGATCACGTCTGCCAACATCACCCTGTCCCCCTATGTCCGACTGCTCCCAGTGTCACTGCCACCCAGCCACTTCCAGGTGGCAGTCAAGTGACAGGACATAGGATCTCACCTCCCCAAGGGAGGAGAACAGTCCTTAGGATACTCAATCCTCCATCATCCGTCTGACGCCCAAGTGACCCTGGTCCATGCCCGAACCCGGGTCGCCAGCGTAGGAGACAGCAAGGCAACCAATGCCTCAGCCTGCCACACCACTAGGCCACACCTATACTCATAACAGTTAAAGATTTATAATAACGGGTGTCTGTTTTTTCCATAGGAAAAGCTGTGCATAATTCGCTGCCAGTTTTTCCTATGGGAGGCTCATGCTCACTGCTCACTACCCAATTCCCCACAAAAATACTTCTAGCCATAACAACATCCGCAAACAAAAACACAGTGTCTCTCTTCATTTTCAAATGAACTCACCACATCCCTTAAGTACAGATGAAGTCGGGAGCCTAAAACATAAAAAGTAGCTTTCCTCTCTCTCTGTCCCTCACTAAAGAAACTGCAGAGACTGTCGACACTGAACACCTAATTAGCATATCTCTATGAAAACCCGGTTTCTGTAACTTTACATATCTCAATAAAAGAACGAAACAAAACCTTTTTGGACTGAAACAAACTTACAGCAGTTGTTTTTGGAGTTTATTGTTATTTTTTTCTTAAAATACGCAGCAGTTTTCAAACTCCATTTTATTACAACAAAGGCTGGCACTGTGGCACAGTGAAAAAACAGAGACCAGTGATTGCATAAAAAGATACATGGAGAGAGTGTAAACTCGAATTTTATGTACGCCCTTGGGGTGGGATACTTTGATAAACCCCCTTGGGCTTCACTCTCTGGGGTTTATTAAACATCCCACCCCTTGGGTGTGCATAAAATTATACTTCCGCACTCCCCCCATGTATTATTCTATATTTATTTATTTTCCAAATATACTTTGCTGGTTTATGAGAATAAATAGTCCCCATTAATTGCTTTTTCTCTTAGTTTGGAGTCACTGTGATTAGTTTACATTCATTCCAAAACATTGGAGTGTCAAATGAGCACAGTAGCATAAATAAAACAGAATGCATTTTTCAGGTGACTTACTTATACCCAAATGAACTGTCATGTTAACCCTCGCCCAGGAACTGTCCAAGTCTCTTGTGATAGTAAGGTAGCAACATCCTCCCTGCTAACTTCACAGCACTGAAGAAGAAAGGTATTATACAATGGGCACCAAAAAACCTTGTTCCTGATTGGCTGGCTGGCATGATTTACAATGTGTAAATCATGCCATCTACCAACAGGAACAAGTGCCAGCCAACCAGCTACCTCACCTCCTTACATATCAATCTGATCCCCAATCTTCAAACGAAGCAGCCGCCATATTCACCCACCCGCTGACTGCAAAGCGCACATCCGAACAGCATTAAAATAATGCCCAAGGCTACCTCCAACAAAAAAAAAAAGGTCAGTTAAATTTTATTAAAAAAAACAAAAAAAAACTGTTCCTCCTCATCCCCTGTATTAATAACATCACTTCACCCTCCGCTCCCACAAAAGCCAAAGATGGAGCCAGTACAGCACTCACAGGAGGATTCACAAATTAAATTCATGGCCATTGCCGCTTCTCACCCTCACCCCTTGGACCCTATTCAGTATTCTGAGGTCCTGAGGCCGAGGATAAACAAAAGGGGAAAACAAGCATACTTTCTTCCCCTGGCCTAGAATGCAAAGTCGTCCGGCAGGGAAACAAGTAAAAAAAAACAAAAAACACACAGCTCACTGCATGCCTCGTCCCCGTTATATTCTGCAACTTCGGTACCAGCCAGCTCCTCAAACTCACTCCCTCCACTTTGCACTATATTCAGTACTGCTGCAGATCCATGTCCACAACTTTCCACTATGTGGTAAAGAAACAGCACTTCAGGAGTAGGATCGGATGCCTTGGCATCCATCAGCAGCAACACTGCAGCCATAGCAACAGTCCTGCAGGACTATTTTTCTGGCACAGTAACAAAAGCACTAAAAATACATCAAAATGCCCCCCAAAACATTTATATGTATTTTTTTTCTATCTCATGTACATGGCCATTGCATAATAGCAATATACAGGTACCATGAGAGGGTGTGGGTGATGGTAGGATTTACCCACTTACGGTGTGGTTCTGTCTCACTTGGCCTGCAGCCCTGTGACGGAACCGCACCAAGTGTGGGTAAATTCTGCCATCACCCACACCATCTCATGGTATATTGCTTAATTATGAACTGGGGATTGTAAATGCAGCGGTCTGATTGGCTGACATCTCTTTAAAGCCGTGATGATATTGGGCTGCATCATCACGGCTTTAAAAAAGCTTCAGCAACCAGCTTCCTCACTCATAAAATTTTCTGTTAGCAGCATTCCCCAGATCCCTCACTAGCTTCACAAAAGTCTACCCACACAGAGCATGTCTTCCTATATACTGCAAGCAACCACAGATGTAAAAGAACCCGTTAGCAAGGTGAGGGGCAGCTACACAGAAGTTGCAGTTGGTAACTTCTCACTCGCTTTCAGTAGCAGCACCGCGCGACTGACAGTAACAGGCGATTCTTTTTTTCCGTACATAAAAACAAACCGGGACTCGAATGACACGTCTGCAACTCCTCCGTGTGGTTCCTTACCAATGTACTGTCCGTTGTCTCACCCCAGCCACAACTCTCTTCTCTGCGCTGACTCGCGGCATCGGCACTCCATTTCAGTGCACGGCTTTTTACTCTTCATTTAAAAAAAAAAAACAGTAAGCTCCACAAATCCCTTACATGTCACTCACTACCACAAAGGAACAGGAACCTCTTTAAAATAGCCACAATTCACATCTGGATGCAATGTAGAGTGAGAGATGAGTTCACAGGGACACAACAGCCCCACCTCTATCAACTACCAGTATTACATCGCCACCTATTGTCAATAACTGTTTTATCAAAATGTGACCCTACACCACCCAAAAACTCATTTTAAAACATTTTAAAACCTGTTTATTATACTTTTTTATTTTTAAACCTTTAAACCCAGTTCATAATAGCAATAAGGCACTCCAGGGTGTGGTATATCATGGGATATCGTCACTTCTCAGATGGTTGGACGCACTCAGCCTGCGGCCTCATGCTCAACCACCCGAGGCATGATGATATCCCATGATATACCACACCCTGTCGTGCCTTATTGCTTAATTATACCATGGACCTCGGACACCGACCAATAAGAATGTCAGTCTGGCACCTTACCGCCATTGTAAATCCTATGATAATCACCGCAAAAGGTGCCAGCCAGCTGCATCTTGAAAAAAAAGCAATCCGATGGCAAAATCGTGGAACTCCGACCACCATCTTGTTTCCCCACTAAGCGGAGACTGTAAAACAGCAGCTCCATACATCGGGAAACAAAACAAAACACTGACTGCTGTACTAGTGAGTCGTTTATTTAAGCATTATACCAAGTACTGTTTTTTTAAATATAAAAAAGCAATTGCAATATATCATAATAGTATCCCTCGGGATCTGGGTTATTAGGATTTACCACAACTGGCGTGGATTTACCCACTCGGCTGCGCTTCGTGGGCAAACCACTCCAGCCGTGGTAAATCCCCCGATAACCCACACCCCCTCATGGCTTATTGCTTAAATGTACAACTACAGTCTTTATTTGGATGAAACATATTCACTGCCCTGATGGTCAAAAGGCAGTGCTTTGCGCTGTTGTGCAGGTGGCCTAGGTTTAGGAGGGCGCTCAGTAGGCGATGATTTCCTTTTAGTATCATTAAAGTGTTGATGGTGGGAGTGGGCTACTGAACAATTACAGGAGAGGCCTCTGCAATTCCTGGGTGGGGGGCGGACATGATTAACTTGGGGATTATTGACTCTTCCAAAATGTATGTACTTACTGGCTTAAACAGCAGGTACTTCTGCTCAGTCTTCACAGTAGAAAGAGGAGGGGAAAGATCATCAGGGAGAAGCAAGAATGGATGGAGTGAGGTAGCCACAAGTCCATTTTCAGAGGAAATAGTCGTGAAAGTGGATACACCCCAGGGTACTGAAAGAACTCAGGGAGGTGCTAGCTGCCCTACTGACAACCTTGTTCAACAGCTCACTGGAAGCAGGCATGGTTCTAGAGGATAGGTGAAGGGCTGACGTGCTCTCTCTCTATATAAGAGCAGCAGCAGGATGGAGGCTAGCAACTATAGGCCAGTCAGTATAAGTCCCATGGTGGGGAAATTAATGGAAACCCTACTGAAAGAAAGACTGGTTGAACATCTAGAATTCAGTGGGCTACAGGACCACATACAGCACAGATTCACGGGGAATAGTATGACAAATTAATCTGAAGGAGCTATTTGACTGGGTGACCAGGGAGCTAAATTAGTGGAAGGGGGTGGACATGGCCTACCTAGACTTCAACAAGGCCTTCGGCAGTGTGCTACACTGGAGGCTGATTAAGAAATTGACCAGTTTAGGAGTGGGATCCAAAGTGGTTAACTGGGTTAGAAACTGGTTAACAGATATGAGACAGGGTAGTGGCTAACAGCACTCACTATAAGAATGGGAGAGTGACCAGGGCACCACTGGTTTAAGTTCTGAGACAAGTCCTCTCCAGTGTCTTCATAGGGGACATTGCAGAAGAACTGGAGTGGATGGTATGCCTTTTTGCAACTGACACCAAAATCTGTAAGAGGGTGGACACTCAGGAGAGGGTGGAGAAAATGCGTAGGGATCTTGGGAAATTTGAGGAGTGGTCAAAAACATGGCAGTTGATGTTCAGTGTCAAAAATGCACAGAATCATAAGCCTAGGGCATAGGAACCCCAGTGCTGAGTATAGGATGGGGGGAGGCACTGGCAGTCAATAGACAGGAAAAGGACCTTGGGACTATTATATCAGAGGACCTAAAAGTGGCAGAAAAGTGTGACAAGGCCATGGGCAGGGCTAGTGGGATGCTTGGGTGCAAAGAGAGAGTATCTCCAGTAGGAAGAGGGAGGTGGTGCTACTGTTGTATCACTCCCTGGTACACCCCTACCTAGAGTACTGTATCTAGGATTGGAGAGCGCATCTCAGATAGGACATAGACAGGGTGGAGGCTGTCCAGAGGAGGGGAACAAAAATTTTGCAGGATTTGTACAGGAAGCCCCATGAATAGAGGTGTTGTGAAGTTTTAATCCACAGGCAAAGTTAAGGTGAATTCACCAAATCTGCCTCTGCAGACATTTCCCAAAGTTTTTCTGTTTAATAGGAAATTTGCCATTGGTAACTTCACCTGGCAACTTTGCCTTGTAACTTCTCCTTTGATATTGCCAAGGTGAAGTTTTGTTAAAATGAATCTTTTGGTCACACGGAAGAGCTTCTGCAGGGCCATAGGCACAGGGTTATATGGACCCATGGGACTTGGGCTCCAGCAATATTCTGCAATGCAGGCCCAGCCCCACCAATAATGTCACCAAGTTTGGCATGTTAAGCAGCACCTGCTTTTCCCCTGAACTTTGCCCAAGGTGTTTTGATGAGTGTTTGTTCTGACCTGCTGCACCCCCCTCCCAGTGCTGTGAACGGACTCAGGGAGCAAGCGCTGAAAAATTAAGTTGCATCTCTCCCTCTCCCATGCCTATTGGTGGCCTTTTTTGGCACAGAGGGGTGACTGAGACATCAGTGCATATGCTCCCAAAGAGAGTGCATAAATCCGACTGGGTGACAGCGAGAAGTTGGTCTGGTCAGTGGCTGACCAGTGTGACAGTGTGCAATGATGTAGTGGGGACTGCTGCCCCTCAGAGTCTGTAGGCCATGTGCAGATGATGGTCATGAGTTGTGCCAATGAGTCGAAAGCCTGGAGGAGTAGGATCAAGTACCAGGTCAGACTGTCTGAGACAGCAGGAGCCAGGTAAAGAAGCAATTTGAGCAAAGAAGGCTGCAGTCTGTCTGACAAAGTTTGTGCTGTAGTACAGGTGGAGAAGACTGCTACCATGACGAAGTGCGGGCTGTGGGTGCCTCAGGATCACAGTGCAACTGTCCCAAGTGGGATTAGCCAGCTTGGGGAAGGGGAAGGCAAAGCAGAAGAGAGGGGGGGCAATGGAAGTAGCACACTGAAAGGTTAGCTGCACTGTGTGTATTTTGGGGTAGGGGGATAGTGATTACGGTGTAATAAAATTATTTGGGTCATGGTAGCTGCCCCCCTGCTGCACTGTGTGTTGGGTGAAAAATGCAGGGTTCTGCACCTGGGGGAAGAATAAAGAAGTAATAATATTTGTGGTTAATGTAGCTGCTGCCCCCCCCACACACACACACTCACACATATTGCACGTGAGGAGGGAAGTGCAAGGAAGATGTAATAATGGAACTCACCAGAACCCAATTTCCCCTTCTAACATACTAACATACTATTAAGCCAGAAGAATAGGACCTATGGTCTGTTGAGTCTGCTCAATGGTCAGTGCCTATGCAGGGCACCAATTTTAGCCCCCTCTCCCTCCCAACGAGGACCCCTATTTCCCAGTGGGGCTCCTGAATGTACCCTCCCTCTGCACCTATTCCAGCCCTTCTTGAACTCCTTCACAGTAATAGCAACCACCGGTTCCCTGGGCAGCACATTCCAGGGCTCCACCACTCTCTTAGTGAAGTAGCACCTCTTTCTTTCCCCCCTCAACCTCCCCCCATCCAGCTTCATGGGGTGTCCCCTGGTGGCCCCCGGTTCCCTCAGCTGAAGGACCCCTTCAAGGCTTACCCTACTGATCCCCTTGAGATACTTGAAGACCTCTATCATATGCCCTGTCTCTTCTCTCCTCCAGTAAGTACAGGTTGAGATCCCCCAGTCAGTCCACATAGGGCCTTTCCCCTAGATCCAGCACCATCATGGTTGCTCTCCTCTGCTCCCTCTCTGGTATCGCAATATCCTTCTTGAAGTAAGGACGCCCAAACTGCATGCAGTATTCAAGGTGTGGTCTAACCAGGCAATTGTACGGTGGATGGAGCACCTCACTACTCCTTGAGGTTATCCCCCTGGCTATGCACCCCAGCATTTTGTTTGCTTGTGCCGCCGCGCTTCTACACTGCTCTGAGTTGTTCATTTTGACATCCATCATCACCCCGAGGTCTTTCTCCCCCCTCGAAACCTGCTGCGTCTCCTCCCTCCAGGTGTATTCATGAGTCAGTTTTTGGCCCCCGGGTGCAGAACCCTGCATTTTTCAGCATTAAACTTTAGTTTCCAGACTCGTGACCACCCCCCCTAGAGTCTCCAGGTCCTCCTGAAGATCCAACTTTACCTCCTCCTCATCCACCAGTGTCCACAGCTTTGAGTCATCCGCAAAGAGGCTCATCCTGCTTCTGATACCACTTCTGATGTCAGTGACATAGGCATTAAATAGGAGAGGACTCAGCACCAACCCCTGTGGGATCCCATTTGTGACTAACCTTGAGGATGAGACCTCCCCCCCACCCTCATCCTCTGTACCCGCCCCACCAGCCAGTTTCCTCTCCACCTGCCCATCTTCCTTCCCCCCACTCCCATACTCTCCAGCTTCTCCAGTAGCCTGTGGTGTGGCACGGAGTCAAATGCCCTGCTGAAGTTCAGAAAGAGGACATCCACTGGCCTGGCCTGTTCTAGCACCCTTGTCACCCCTTCATAGAACTCCACCAGATTTGTCTGGCATGATCTGCCATTAACAGAGCCATGCTGGTGAATGTCTATTGACCCCGTGCCGTCAGCACCCCCTGTATCCTTTCCTTCAGGATGCTCTCCATCACTTTGCCCACTACTGATGTCAGGCTAACCGGCCTATAATTACCTGACTCCTCTTGCGGGCCACCCTTGTGGATAGGCACAATATGGGCTATCCTCCAGTCCTGAGGTACCCACCCGGACTGCAGGGATGAATTAAAAAGGTCTGCTAGGAGGGTGGCCTGGGTATCCGCCAGCTCCCTGAGCACCCTGGGGTGGATCCCTTCTGGGCCCAGAGTTTTGTCCTCTCTTAGGGCCTTGAGTGCATCCAACACCTCTGGGTATTTCATCATCCTTTTCCCCCTCTTCATCCACTATATCCCCTGCCCCCTCTCCTACCGGTGCCGCCTTCCCCTTCTCCTTGGTAAAGACAGAGGCAAAAACTAATTCAGTACCTCTGCCATCTCTCCTGCCTCTTCCACCCACCCACCCTCTATCATGAGCCGACTGATCTGCCCCTTCCACTTTCTTCTTTCCCTGATATACCTAAAGAACCCTTTCCCCCCTTCTAATCCCCTGTGCCAATCTCAGCTCTGCCCCTGCCTTAGCTGATCTCACCACCCTGGTGACCCTCGTGGCTGCCATATCATACTCTTCTTTGGGTATAGCCCCCCGAGAGCATTTATATCGGCTATAAGCAGCCTTTTATTCCCTCACCACATCCTGGACCTCCTTCATCCACCAACTCGGCCTCCTAGCTTTGCCCCCCTTTCGTCTTTCCCTCGTGCAGGCCTTGGTAGCCTCCAGGAGCCCCTTTTTTATAATTTCCCATCGTACCTCCGTGCCCATGCTCGACCTGATCCCATCTAGGTAGCCCCTCAGAATCCACTCCATCCCCTCAAAGTCCGCCCCTCTAAAATCCACCACTATCGTTCTTGTGTGTTCTACTCTGTCCCCTAGTTCTACAGAGATCCAAACCATGGCATGGTCACTACCCACCAGTGGGTCCCCAACAACTAGGTCCCTGATGAGCTCCCTGTCTGACAGGACTACATCCAGGATGCGCCCCTCCCTCATCAGCTCTGTCACCAGCTGGGCAAGGAACGCATCTTGGAAGATGTCCAATAGGTGCTGCTTCTTGCTCAAAGTGGATGCCATGGTTCCCCAATCTGCTCCTGGCATATTCAGGTCTCCCATCACCACAGTGATGTCCTTTCCACCACCACAGCGGTCCTTAAGGTTAGCCACCAGGCCTTCCTCCTGTTCCTCCTCCTGCCCAGAGGGTCTATATATCACCCCCATCCTCACCCATTTTCTACCTGGAGCCTGCAGAGTGACCCAAAGAGCCTCTATCTGGTCCCCTGCTTCCTCTATCTTGCTTATCCCTATGCTATCCCTGATGATAAAAACTACCCCCCTCCCCTTCCCTTCCCCTATCCCTTATGCATGTGGTGTAGCCAAGTATGTTTAGGTCCCAGTCATGTCTGGACATGGCCCATGTCTTTGTGACTGCCACCACCATTCTCTTACAGAACAGTGTAATTCCTGCTTCTCTGACCTCTTCAGCATTAAATACAAACATAGCAAAGTTCCAAAGGAGATCTTACACATCTGGAGATGAGAGTTCTCCCTCATAAATGTAATCACCCCCTCCCTGACGTCAAGGGGCAACTGATCTTCTGAGGGAGGAGGCGCACAACACAGAAATCTCCCCAGAAATGCACTCGGGTTTTAAGTATAGAGAATAAATTAGCCTACCTGGAGACGTCTTCAAAATAGCTGGAACCTCCAGGACTTATCGGCCGTAAACTCTGAGGACACCCCCAACTCCACAAGAGATCCCCAGCTCTATGTAGTTTAATTTTTTCAGCCACAGGACCTCTCTCCGACCCCGACAACACAGAGGTGAAGGAATTAATTGGAGCCCCCTGGAAAATAATCTCATGGGGACATTAAAACTTAAGGATTTGCATTTCATTAGTATCGTTATTCTACAAAAGGGGCTAGACTACTGATTTTGTTTCTAAAACCATATTATTTTTCTCCTGCACACAAATGATTACCAGGGCTGCAGGGGTCCAGTATTCCTTAAAGATAAATCTCAGCTACATGGGGCTAAACCTTTGTACTAGTAAAAAAAGGCAGATAACATAGGCAGAGTAAGTTCTTCACACTACTTAAACCCAGCAGCCAGATTTTTTCCTCAGGGTTAACACGACCTCTATACACTGGACCATGAAGCTCCAAAGATTTCCACTGGCACTGGTAAGTACCTGACACTTCACTGCTTAACCAAAATGGGGCTTGTCCATTTTCCTCTCCCTGGAGAAGTGTATAGCTTCTCCCTAAACCCATTCCCTGTCTCTCTCTCTCTCTGTCTTCCAGCCTCCAAGGGACACGGATGGTACGGTACTAGCAAAACCCACCACACTATACCCCTATTATCCTTTTGCCCCAGGCCACTCCGCATGTTTGCCTGGTTCCCCATAAGTGCTACTGCCTCTCACCAGCATCCTGGACCTGTTAGGGCTGAGCAAGATAATGCTGCCTGATGCCATCCCTCCACTTAATCAGCCTGCTGCCCGCTGTGAGCATCCAGCATGAGGGGAAAACAACCTCTAGGGCACTCCACAGCCCACTTGGCAAAGTCCGGCAGCCCCGAGGCCTGTCCTTCCAAACAGGCCCCTTAAGCAGGTAGAGGTTTTCCATGGCCCCCTTTCCAGTGTGCCAGAGCTGCCTTGCCACATCAAGCTGCAGAGGCCCTGCCACAACCTACGCAATCCTGGTGACTCAGGCACAGTGAAAACACTCACCACCAGGGCCCACCCGGACCCTGGGGCCTTCCTATCCTGCACCTCCTTCCTCTCTCACCAACCCCCCAAGGCCCGAGACCCCACACGAAAGGTCCACAGATGCCTCAGCTGTGCCCTCCGTTGGATGCCACCCAGGACCCAGCGCTACACCGCTGGGCTTAAACCTGCCATAGCGGGGGGGGGTCAAGCCCACCTCTGCAGTGCCCAAACGGTGTCTCTCCTTTCTTCTCTGAAGCACACTATTCTCTCCCTGACTTGAATATTTATACCCTAAACCCTGCTTTCTGCTGCCACCAAGCGATGGCAAGCAGAAATTGCACTCCCAAAGCACTACTATCCCTAATCTCTGGGGGCAAAGGTAGAGGGAAAGGGGTCCCTCAGGGGAGCATAAGCCACTTTCATATGAGTGGGGGTTCACACAAACATTACCAATTTAACCCCTGGGTGTAACAGTACTGTAGCCGCTGGCCCTCTTGTACTGTATGTGGGTAGTGGTAGGGAGATGTAATGTCCAATACCTTCAGATAATATTGTTATGGCTTGCCATCCTGTACTTTATGTATGTGTTGGGAGTGTGAGGAAGGTGTAACACTGTATTTTGTGTTAATCTAGTTGCTGACCCTACTGTACGGTGGGTGGAGTGGGAGGTATGAAGATTGGATGGTGGGTGCAGCAATTGAATGTAGTCACCATCTTTCCTGACCTGCATGCAGTGAGGGAGGCAAGGAGAAGGTACAATATTAGCTGTGATTTATGTAGCTCCTGGCTATCCAGTATTTCATTTGGGGAGGGAGATGTGACTAAGGAGTAGTACAAGCAGCTGACCTACTGTATGTGGGAAAGGAGGCGAGAGGAAGATGTAGTAATACCTTGGAGTAATGTATATGCACCAGCCTTGCAGTCATAGGCATCAACTCCATGAGTGTTGAGGTGCTCAAGCACCTCCAAAGTTCACTTCAGCACCCTCAAAGCTTTTTGCGGGGAAGGGGGGGTGGCTTCAAAAATATTTTACCTGGAAGTCTGAGTATAAAATACTCCCTACAAGCATTTGGGTACCCATGAATGAGTTTGTAAAAGCCAGCAGCCCATTCTGCAATACTGTATTCGAGGAAGACAGTATTTAGAAATATTATGACCATGACACTGCCCCTCCAGCATTGTAGGTGGGGAGGGAGGTGTGAGGAAAGTGCTAGTAATAACTCAATTCATGCAGCTGCTGGTCCTATACTTGAGGTAGGTTGAAGAGTGTGAGAAAGGTGTAATTATACTTTGTCTCCAGTCTTGCTGTGTTTTGCAAGGGAGATGTAGGAAAGCTGTGATAATATCTGGGGTTAAGTGCTGCCCCTCCTTTATTTGTATGGGGTGGGGTGGACTTGTGGGGAAGGCATAATAATATTTATGTGCCCCCCAAGTATAGGGGGCTCTGCTCCCATAGACCCCCACTGGGGGCTTTGCCTTCTGACCCCCTGAGAACCACAAAAATTTTACAAACCTGGCACCTATGTGCAGGTCACATGGTATATTCTCTGTACAGTGACTGCCTGACTTGCTTTCAGTGTCTAATTTCTAGTCAGACAGAATGAGTGGCAGGAGCCTGGACTGATACAGAAGGCAAATTCATATTTCAAATGCTGTTAACAGCTATTTCTTAATCTTTTTGTGTTTCCTGTACTCTAGATACTCAACATTTCTTTAGTACTTAATGTTTATTTTGAATTATTTTATACCTTTTTGATACTTTTATTTTTCTCATTGTCTTTACTATTTTCTGTCTGCCTCTTTCTCTCTCTCTGTCTCTCTCTCTCCCTTTCCTTGGTTTTGCTTCTAGTTTATAAAAATTTCATCAGTGACGGAGTATGGTCATCATCATGGTGTTCGCACCTGTGGTAGCAGGGCCATCTAGCTGAATCAGCCTCAGTGTTTTGGGGCTCTCCCCCTGGACCACCTTATCTACTCACAGTCCTCCTCCCAATGCAGTAACAGCAGCAGCCCTACCACCTTATCCTCGATCTACACCATGCCCACAGCAGCAGGAGGACATTAGTGTTTCCTCGGTCCTGGCAGACTGTCAGGAGCAGCAGCAGCAGGAAGGAATGGAGTTTCAAGAACCCCCTGTGCCACCCCTCCTCCCCGTGGTTTCACCACCACCACCATCTCCCTCCTACAGAGGAGTCCTGTCCAGAAGCAGCATGCTGCCACCCATGCTGCCCATATCCTAAGCCCAAGTCTTGTCTCGTCTGGACTTTTGTTATTTGTGACCCAAGTGACCATAGTGTGGTCACTTGCAACATGTGCAGAAAATGTGTCTGCTGGGACAAGTTGGGAACCCACCTAGGCACTGGGGTCCAGAGGACCCATCTAGTGTCAGAATCACCTAGCTGAGTAGGAGGCAAAGCTGAGGGAAGTGGTGAGCAGGGGTGGTGGAGATGGTGGCCCATCTGTGCTGGCAGAGGTTCATGGCCATGGAGGGCATAAGGGAAGTTCCTGTTCCACAGTGGGGTAGTGGACAGTGTCACAAATGCACTCCGCAGGTCAGACCCTCTGCTATCACAGAGCCAACCTTAGAGCACAATAGTGTGAACAGGTAACAGACAGGGTAACCCTTCTGTCTGCTTTTGGGTCCGAATCACCTTTAGTTCCAAGTTCTGAGGGGATTCAAACTGTGAACTTTATGCTAGCATACCCAAATGTACAGGCTTAGATAATATTCGCCTCGGGGGGATGCAATATATCTTTCGTCTAAGGGCATCTAACCAGGTATCCAAAATGAATCCTTAAAACTCTATAAGAGACCTTCGATATAGTCTTACCTTTTACCAAGCTTAGTAACACCATCAAGCTGTTGAACAGCTGTCAGACTTAACCATCTATATGTCACATGCAAAAAGAACTGACAGGCACCCAGACAGTCTTTCAAAGAAAAGGTTCTTTACTAAAAGATGATAAAAATATGAAAAATGGAAACACCGAACAATATATCAAAATGCTCACAATCACATAAAAGAACAAGAGAAAAGTACAAAGGAAAAACTCTTACCACAATACATTTAGACCTTTGCTGTCTAAGGTATTACTTCTGGAAGTGCTTAAGTTAGATCAGAAAACTGTTTTCTCTCGGTCCCAAAATAATATGACATACATTTCAGACACAAGTATCAGTTTAAACTCTGTGTCTCCACACCCCTTTCTGTGAGTCATCTAGCTCCTCCTTTTAGAATATAAAATTACAAACATGATTTCCTACCAGGAGGTATATTAAATAATGTGGACATCAGCAAAAATCCATTTCCCAAATTATGAGTCTTTGATCAACCAGTTCAATTGAAGTTTACAACCCTGCAGTCTGTCACCCAGGTGTGAGATAGCCAACAGGAATCAGCTAAATGACGTCCTTTCCTGATGTAATAAAATGTGTTTTTAAGTTCTAACTTCAAAAGCAGCAGCAGGTAATGAGAGCCATAAACTGTCTCTCTAGAAGGATGTTCCAATTAACTGTTTCCTTCTGATCTGTTTAATTACATCCTGGTTTTCAACTACTGACACTTAAAGTTACAGGCCAGATGTCACAGACTGACATTTCATACACTGACCATTTATTTATAATACCAATATCATACAATAATCATAACCAGCTGGCCAAGCGTCACAATCCTCCCCACCTAGACTGAATTTGGGGGCTCTATCCCCTGCATGGGATGAGCTCCCTAAGTCAGTTCACTTCGCATATAGATGCGACAAGCCATCTGCATTCTGATTGGTTGCTCCAGCCCTATGTAAGAGCATCATGTTGTACCCTTCAAGGCAAGACTCCATCTTAATAGTCCACCAATAGTTTTTCCCATTTGTGTCGGTCAAACCTGGGGGTTATGGCCAGTTTGTACCTCAAATGCTGCCCATATAAGTATGGCTCTAACTTCTTTAGGGCCCACACTATGGCAAGACACTCTTTTTCCACAGTGGAGTAAGCCTGCTCCCTGGGAAGTAACTTTTTACTGAGGTACACTATGTGGTGATCTTCCCCTTGGTTGGATGTCTGACTCAGTACTGCCCCAATACACAAATCTGAGGCATCAGTCTGGACTATAAAGGGTCTGCTATAGTCAGGACTTGTCAATACAGGAGCACTGCACAGTGCCTCCTTCAGTCTGGTAAAGGCTTTTTCACAGGCTGGTTCCCAGGTAATTTTCTTAGGCATCTTTTTCTTTGCTAGGTCAGATGGGAAGCAGCTAGGGCACTGTAATTGGGTACAAATTTCCTATAGTACCCTGCTGTCCCTAGAAAACTCCTGAGCTGCTTCTGTGTCTCTGGTCTGGGCTATGCCTTGATCACCTCTATTTTTCCTTGGTTGGGATGGAGCTGTCCCCAGCCTACAACATGCCCGAGATATGCCACTTCAGCCATGGCCACCTGGCACTTCTCAGTTTTGTCAGTGAGCCCAGCCCTCTGTATTCTGCCCAGCACTTCCCTAAGGTGGGACAGGTGTTCCTCCCATCTGGCACTAAAGATAGCAGTGTCATCCAGGTATGCCACAACATACTCCTCAGTATCATTTAACACCTGGTTCACCAACCTTTGGAAAGTGGCCGAAGCATTCGTCATTCTGAAAGGCATTACCTTAAATTCAAATAAGCCTATCGGAGTGATGAAGGCCAACCTCTCCCTAGCTCTGTCAGTTAACTGTACCTGCCAATACCCCTTTGTCGGGTCAATAGTTGTAAGGTAGGTCATCCCTCCCAACTTGTCCAGGAGGTCGTCCGTCTGGGGCATTGGGTGGGCATCTGACTTCATGACTCCATTTAGTCCAC
Organism: Neoceratodus forsteri; assembly: GCA_016271365.2. Taxonomy (NCBI): domain Eukaryota; kingdom Metazoa; phylum Chordata; order Ceratodontiformes; family Ceratodontidae; genus Neoceratodus; species Neoceratodus forsteri. Next base: position 1,573,031,233 of record CM057453.1, on the reverse strand, counting down.
GATAGTCCACATAGAAATGAGTAGAGCCTTCTAGCTTGGGAACAAGGACTACAGGTGAGGCCCAGGGGCTGTGGGATTTCTGGATTACCCCTAAATCCTGCATTTGCTCCACCTCCCTCCTAATGTCCTTTTGGACAGCCTCTGACACCCGATATGCTGTCCACTGCATGGGCATCTGTGTCCCTGTCTCCACATCATGTGTCGCTAAGGGGTTAGTCCAGGCTTGGCGCTAAACAATGGGGCAAAGTCTGCTAAAACCTCCCTTACTTTCTGGATCTTGTCTGGGGCCAGCTGGGGTGACAATTTAACTGCCTCCACAGAGGACTCCCACTTGCTTTCCTTCAGCAAGTCCAGAAGGGGGCCTCCTTCGTCCATCCCATCCCCAGGACTACACACTGCAAACACCACGTCAGCCCTATTAGCATATGGCTTCATCATGTTGACATGGTACATTCTTTCTGAATGTCTTCTGTCAGGTAATTCTATGATATAGTTCATGTCATTTACCTTTCTGACTACTTTGTACGGTCCTGCCCACTCAGCCTGCAGCTTGTCTTTCTGGACTGGGATAAGGATCATGACTTCCTGACCCACAATGTACAAGCGAGCTCTGGCTCTGCGGTTGTACCACACTTTTTGTTTCTGTTGGGCAGCTGCCAGGTTGTTCTGGGCTGTCCCCATAAACTCCTTCAGCCTTTCCCTAAACCTAAGGATGTAATCCGCTATGAAAGTTCCCTGGGTGGCGTGCTTGCCTTCCCAGTCCTTCCAGATCAAGTCTAGGGGCCCACGTACCTGGTGCCCATATAAGAGCTCGAAGGGGGAAAACCCTGTCAACTCTTGGATTACCTCCCTGTATGCAAACAACAGGTGGGGAAGGTATTTCTCCCAGTCCCTCCCATGCTGTTCAGCAAACGCTTGGAGCATTGACTTCAGGGTACCATTAAATCTTTCCACAACCCCATTGACTTGCGGGTGATAAGGTGTTGTGCGCCTCTGCACCACCCCACACTTCTCCCACAAACATTTCATTAGGTCCGACATGAAGGAACCTCCTTGATTGATGATAACCTTCTGTGGAAACCCAACATGGGAGAAAATCCCAAGTAAGGCACCTGCCACTTTGTCTGTCCTCAGTGAGGATAGGGTGACTGCCTCTGGATACCGGGTGGCATAATCTACCACAGTTAGAATGAACCTCTTCCCGGAGAAGCTGGGGGGTTTTAATAACCCACAATATCCATTCCCACCCTCTGGAATGGCTCCTCCGCTATGGGTAATGGAATTAGGGTGGCTTGGGTTTTCTTACCTGCCTTCCCTATTTCTTGGCACTGGTGACAAGACCTGCAATACTCCTTCACCTGCTGGGTGAAGTTGGGCCAATAGAAATTCTGAGCCAACTGCTGCATAGTGCGCGCGATTCCCAGATGACCAGACGAGGGAATATCATGTGTAATCTTGAGCAACTACTCACGGTACCCTTGGGGAACGACAAGCTGCCTGCCTATCACCCCTCCCTCTGTCTTAGCATCCTGTGTATACATCAGTCCATTGTCCCAATAAACTTTGTTTTCCATCACCTCTCTGTGCTCGGTCAGAGTCTGTCCAAGCCCTCAGGTTCTCTAGACTAGGGTCACTTTTCTGAGCAACTGCAAACTCCTTACACATTCCCACGGCATGGGACAGGTCCCCTTCAGTATCTAAACTAGGGTCCCTAGCTCTACTGTCAGGGAACTCAGGATCACTGCCATCCCTAGTCCTCTGACAATGAGTCACCCCTCCTTCCTCGGAGTAACCTTCCATAGCCGTTTGGTTAATTGCTACCAGGGTAATTTCTACCCCCCTTTCATTAGCCTGCATATCAGAAGACACAGGCTGGGGAATCAGCCTCCCAGTGGTTTCCACAGTGGCTTCTATGGGTTCCAGGGAACTATAGTTTTCCCTTGTCGCTTGGCTATGGGTAACTGCACACACCATCCCCTGTTTGAGATTGTTGCCAAGGATGATGTCAACTGCTAAAGTTTTGGCTACAGCCACCTGTTTCACAGTTCCCCCTGCTTCACCCCAGTCTAGGAGAACACTAGTGAGTGGCAATGTTGTCTCCTCCCCAGTGAACCCTTGTACAGTTACAAATTTATTGGGTATGAGCTGACCAAGCTCTACCAGATCCCCTTTTACCAACATCAGGGATGCCACTGTGTCTTTTAACCCTTGTGTCTGTACACCATTCACAATGACTGGGTGCATGTATTCCCTTATGTTCACAGGCATACTTCCAGGGACACACAAATAACCCACTTCTTTCCTAGCCCCATTTTGCATATTGCTTGTCCTTTTGGGACACTGTCTGGCAATATGCCCAGTTTCTTTGCAAACCCAACTTTCGTTTCTTTTCTCAGAAAATCTTTTCTTTGAAACCTGGGGCTAACTGGTTTCAGTGGAGGCCGTGAGGGTTTTCGCTGCCCTGAAGGCGTGCTTTTCCCTTTCTGCGCTGCCACGCCAACCCCATTCACTTTTAGAGTAGGTCTGCTCTTGACATAGTGGTCTGAGAGTTCAGCAGCCTCTTGCAATGTTCTGAGATCTTGGTTCTCCAGCCAGGTTTTCAGCTCTGGTCGGCATGCCCCAAAAAACTGTTCTAACAATATAGCACTTTCAATTTTATCTACAGAGTTTGCTTCAGTTCCTTCTCACCAACGTTTTAAACACTGACTGTTGTTTCGTGGCTAGCTCCCCATAGCTTATTTCAGAGCTTCTCCTGAGCTTACGGAATTTATCTCTGTATGTTTCTGCAGTTAAATCAAACTTTTTATAAAGTGCAGCTTTAAGTTTGCTGTAATCATTACTGTCCTCATTGTCTATTTGACCCAATGCATCCCGAGCTTTTCCGGTAAGTAATGGGGATAGCTGGAAGCTCCAGGACCCTCTAGGAATCTTTGCCTGAATACAGACTTTTTCAAAGGAATTTAAAAAGGCATCCATATCCTCCCCCTCTTTAAATTCGGCTATTAATTTGGAATTTAATTTGTAACCCAGTCCTGTAGATCCAGTTAAACACAAGCCACCTACCTGCTCTAGTGCTGGTGGTTGGAGTCGTTGCTTCTCCTGTTCATGTCACCTTTGATTCTCATGCTCTTCACGGTCAGCCTCTTGCTGTTCACGTTCAGCTTCTCACTGTTCTCGCTCCCTCTTCTCCTCTGCAGCTCACTGGTGCTCACGCTCTTCACTGTCAGCTTCTCACTATTCTCACTCCCTCTTCTCCTCTGCAGCTCGCTGTTCTCACTCCCTCTTCTCCTCTGCAGCTCTCTGCTCTCGCTTCTCTTCTCTCTGGAACTCCAGCTCCATTCTGCACAACTCAGTCTGCAGCCTGATTGCTTCTGGCTCCAGAATTCTGGTGACCTTCCCCTGCTGCTGTGGCCCTTGGCTTGCACTGGCCCTGCTGTCGTCCTCACCGCATCTGGACACTGTACTAGCCGCTGGCTCCCCCATGCCCAAGGTTTGGTCCTTTACAGTCACGGACTGACTCGACACTCTGGGCATCAGCAGCCATCAGAGCATCCACAAAGTTCTGCTTGGTGGCTCTACCCTCGTGCAGGACTCCTCTCTCCTTGCACAACTGCTTCAGGTAGTCTGCAGTGTACTCATTGTAGTTGGAAGCCATCTTTTTCCATAACTATGGCTACTCTAACTGCACTTTGAAAAAAAATAAAACAGGTAGGAACTTTTACTGTAAGTGTAACCCCTAGGTGGCGCTATCCCATGGGCTACTAACCCTACCTGCTTGGCTAGTAGCAGGTTAAGGGGTCTAGGTTCTGCAACGGGTGCCTCCACCTGGAGGTTAGTGTTGGTAGTGGTCAAACTAACCTGGGCACAGCCCTCCAGGACACTGTAACCCCCCTCTTTCCAATCTAGTGGCCTGAGCAATATACGATAATCACTTTCACAGTACCCCTTGTACACCATACAAGTACCCACACTGTTTGCACTTACCACCAGGCTGGTTCCTCTGGCTCGACCCTGGGGACCCCCTGTGAAACAAGGTTATGCACAGCAAATAGCAACAGTACAGTACTCTTGGCACAAACTGGAACCATAGTCAGGTTAAATGCAGAAAAAGTCAGATCTGATATATTCAGGGGACTTGAACAAGGAAGTGGCGTAATCAGGTTGCCTGGCTTAAATGCTATATTAATCAAAATGTTATGCATGCGCTTTACGTCTCCATACAGTCACACCTCTGGGTACCCAGGTAGGGAGACGATAGGCTAGCCAGGAATGTTGCAGCTGGTTGGGGCCCTGTGAGGGAAGAAAGCAACATGCACAAAACACACTATTTGTAATTCGGAGCCAGAGAGCTCAGTTCATGAAAGAAAAAGCAACCAGACAATTCGATGACAGCCCTTTAGATTTAGCTGTTGTTGCAGCAAGCTACTTTGATGTTTACTCACAATACCCAATACTGGACTCAGGCAGGATGAAATCGAGACTACAGGTTGTTGAGCTGGAGTGCCTGGAGAAGTGGAGCCCACACGAATCACTGCAGCGTCGTTCCTGTTCAGGTGTTGAGCAGGGGGCTGATCCCCAGGCAGGTCTCTCGTCAATGGCTTTCTCTGTGCAGCGGGTAGTCAGGCTGAGACAGTGTGGCAAGGCCTAGGCCCAATGGAGACGATTTTGGATTCAGTCCATGGGGCGGGATGCAGCTTCCAGCAAGCAGAACACAATTCAAACCACATTGGGGAACCTAAGCACAACCCACTATAAGCACACAACACATTCACATGTAAGGAAATTCCACTGTACCAGGCAATAGGCTCTCCAGTCGCAATTACAGAGTCTCTGCACAATCCAGGAGTTCAGAGGTGGCTGGAAGTCCAAACTGGTAGATTGCAGTCAGAAAACGTTTGGTCTTCTTCAGGTAGAAGCCTGGTCACAATTCAGTGGCTTACTTCACTCTCTAAGTTTGGATTCAGTCCGAAAAAGGCACAAATTCCCTTTCAGGAACAGCAGGCAGGCATGCAGGCCAAAACTCAGGCCTTTCCACAGTTCTCCTGCGCGAATCTATGCCGGGGCTGCTGCTTGAATCACTCAGGCTGTTATCTCTTCACTTCCCAACTCAGAACTGAAACTAGCTGCAAGCAGCTTGGGAATGTCCCCAAGATCCAAAAGGTTTGGTTGGCTGATCTGCCTGTCAGTCACGACAAGGGCTCCCCCTACAGGTTCTTTTAGGTATCAAAATGCAAAAACTAGAATTCCTACAAGTTTTGACCCCACCAAGCCCCTGTAGGCAGGCTCCATTTTAGACTCCCAACAGTACTGATTGGCCCATTCTGACAGTCACGGGCCAAGTTGGTGGAGATAAACAGAACAGTACTTGTTGCAAAGAAGGCAGGTTAGAACAAACTGCAATATTATTACTACTCTAACAAATGATCAGAAAACAAGCACATCTTCTAACAGAGCTCCCTTTTAGATTACTTAAGACTGCAATCCAGGCAGCTCTTAAAGAGACAGTACACAGAGGCTGTACAGGCACTCTCTAGCAATACATTTAATCTACTAAAATGCAGAACACCAGCCTGGCAGTGAGCATTTAGGCAAGCTCAAGGAAGACTTTTCAGGAACCTCCATTTGTAGGGGTGTTACACCCTTCCATGCCTGGAGAAAACTTGGCATCCGCGTCACGTCTGTACCATCACAATGTCAAGAATGCGATATAAATGAGACTTATGTATTATTAGCTTGTTTCATTACTATACATTTCAATATACTTCACATTACTACATCCATATTGACAATACGTATGCAGGTTTTATACAAGTAATACTGATTCATTCAATAACTTCTTGTATATTAAACAATGTAAGAGGGGGCCATTCCCTATCAGCTAACTTGGGGCTGGATGGGGCAGGGGCACCATGGTGAGAGGGAAGAACAAGTAACCTGGAGTTGGCCGTCAAGCTCAATTTGGGCAGTGAACTTGGTGAAACATAAACCCCCTTGTGAACCACATTGAGAGACAAATCCACTGGCCTCCCAGGGGACTCGTAACTAAAGTGTAGCACTGGCTTGACAACTCGGCCAATCTTTCTGGGGGGAGCAGCCACAGTCTCTGTACTTTCAGCACTAACTTTGGAGCTTTTGTCACTTATGACGGGTGCCTCTGCATGGATGGGAATGTCCAAACTTGGAGCACTGTCAGCTCCTTGCTCTGTAGGCTCTGTTTCCACAACACTTTGCTCATTTTTTTCTGATGGAGGCCCAGGTTGCTCATTTTCAGGAGGCTCTGGTACAGTTAGGCTTTGCGGCACTGAAGGGGGGGATGTCAACACTCTCACATTGTTCTTCAAGTTCTGGTGTGTCACCAGAGAGACTCAGACCATCAGCCCCTACTTTGGGCAATTCACTCAGTTCCACAAAACACAGAGAGTCCGCAACCTCAGACGTAATACTTTGCACTTCACTTTCGGGGAGCATTGGCTCCAAGGATGAAGCGGGGGGGGGGGTAGGCAGTCCAGAAGACCCAGCTTCATCCCCACGATTAGTCATAGGGTTACCTTGAAACAGCTGACTCAATTCATAGGAGGGGTAATAGGCATTGTCACACTCACTTTCGTCAGAGGTGGACCAACAGTCACTATCATTCTGGGCCTGCTGCGGGGGAAACGTTATGTGTATAACTACTGGGGTAGGTTGACTGTATCTCTTTTTTGCAGTAGCACGAGTCACCGGCCCAGGTGAATCAATCTCTGATGGTTCAGCCTCAATTATGACTTGGCCGATAGGTAGCAAGTGGTTACAGTTCATGGTCTTGACAGCTTTGGAGTTTTTTCTCTGGGCGCACCTTGTACACTGGTAAATCATTCAACTTTACAACTACTACATGGGGAAGATGGTGCCACCTATCAGCAATTTTGTGTTTGCCATGCAGTCCCAAATTGCATAACAACACACAGTCTCCAGGCCGAAGCTCTTGAGACTTTACTTTTTTATCATGCCTCTCTTTGTTGGCAAGATTTCTTTTGCCGGCCATTGTCTGGGCCAGTTGGTAGGCAAGGTTCAATTGAGATTTCAGTTTCTGTACATACTGCAAGTAGTTTTCAGCTCTGACCCCATCTGGAGAGACCCCAAAACAGACATCAACTGGCAGGTGGGCCTCCCTTCCAAACATGAGGTGGTAGGGGGAGAACCCAGTAGCACAATTTTTGGTGCAATTGTACGCGTGTACTAAGGTGCTAATCTGCTGCCTCCACTTATGCTTGTCTTTTGGGTGGAGGGTGCCCAGCATGTCTAGAAGGGTGCGGTTAAAATGTTCTGGTTGAGGTTCCCCCTGCAGGTGATAGGGGGTGGTTCTTGACTTCCGCACCCCTCACAGAGAGAGCATTTCTTTGATTAGCTGACTTTCAAAGTCTCTGCCTTGGTCAGAGTGGATCCACTGGGGGGCACCATAGTGGACAAAGAAATGTTCCACTAGCACCTTGGCCACAGTAGAGGCCTTTTGATCTTTAGTTGGAAAAACTTGTGCATACCGTGTGAAATGATCTGTAACCACTAACATATTGCCAATATTCCGCTGATCAGGTTCTAAACTCAAAAAGTATATGCAGACCAGTTCCATGGGGGTGCTGGTAGCAATATTGACAAGAGGGACAGCCCTCTGAGGCAGGGCTTTCCTTTACAGGCAACGACTGCAGGTCTTTACATGGTGCTCAACTTTGGCCCCTATCTTGGGCCAGTAGAATTGAGATCGTACCAAGTCGAGAGTTCTGCCAATACCAAGGTACCCCATGTAATTGTGGAGGGATCTCAGTACCAAATCTTTAAAGGCCGTAGGCAGGACCAATTGCTGCCTGTCTACTTGACCGCCATGATCCACCGTCTCTCTGTACAACAACTGATTGAGTAGCTTCAGTCTGGGGCCTTCTTTAAACAATAGGGCAGTTCACAAGTCAGGGGAATGCAACTGGGACACATCTTTCCCCGCACGCAGGGCATCAGGTGCTGGTTAAATCATAGGATCTTGAGATTGAGCCCACTGAATGCTGTCATTGTCAAATTGAGGTAGTGCACTAATATCTAGAGCAGAAAAGTGGCAATAGTCAGCCGGTTTGCAGGTATCAGGAGGGCCCGAGCAATCTCCTAAACAGTCCACTGTGTCTGCAGACATCTGTTCATCTTGGTCACATTTTTGGCACAAGACTCAGATGTGAGGTTCAGACAGCCTGACCCAATCACTCTTAGAAACTGGCCTTCGTGACAAGGCGTCAGCATCAATATGGTTCAGTCCTGGCCTGTATTCAACAGCATAATCATAGGTTGATAAGGCAGAAAGCCATCAGTGCCCAGTGGTGTCTAACTTAGTTGAAGTCTTTACATAGGTTAATGGGTTATTGTCGGTCTTCACCAATATCTTTGCCCCATAGAGGTATTCTTGAAAATGGTCGACGAAGGCCCATTTTAGCGCAAGGAACACCAGCTTGTGCACAGGGTAGTTTCGCTCTGATGGAGTCAAGCTCCTACTGGTGAAGGCCACTGGTCTCAAACTATCCTCGTGGGCTTGATACAGCACAGCTCCTAGACCCTGCAGATTGGTGTCCATATGCAGCACATAGGGCTTGGTGGGGTCAGCATAGGAGAGGATGGGGGCATGGGTGGGCTGGTATATGACTTCATGAAAGGCTGCTTCACATTTGGATGTCCAGTGGTACCCAAAATGTTCACCTGTGTGGAAGTACACTTTCTCTGGTTCTTTGACGGCCCCTTTTTGTATATATGGTTGGTAGAAGGGTAACCCTGGCTAAGATTCAAGAGCGGGTGAATAACTTTTGAATAGTCTTTTATGAATCTATGGTAGTAGCCACAGAACTCCAGGAAACATTGTAGTTCTTTCAAATTATGGGGCTGGGGCCAAGTAGTCAGTGATTAAACCTTAACTGGGATCAGTCTCTATCCCTTCTGCAGATACGATGTGCCCCACATACTTCACGGAGGTTTGAAAAAAACGGCACTTGTCAATAGACAGCTTGAGGCCAAAGTCTTCCAATCAGTCTAGGACTTTAAACAGTCAGGTCTCATGCTCCTCTAATGTGTGCCCAAACACAATGACATCGTCTAGGTACACTAGACATTCCAGCAAGTTCATATCTCCCACCGCACATTCCATCAGTTGCTGAAAGGTGGCCGGGGTGCCTGAAATCCCCTGTGGCATTCTCAGGAATTTGTAGAATCCCAAAGGACAGATGAAGGCTGTTTTCTCATGGTCCTCCGGGGCCATCGGGATCTGGTAGTATCCGCTGCGAAGATCCAATACCGAAAACCATTTGCTCCCATTCAAACAATCCAGGGCATCTTGTATACGGTGCATGGTGTATTGATCGGGGATGGTCCACTGGTTCAGGGTTCGATAATCAACACACATCTTTACCGACCCATTCTTTTTATGCATAACCACAATGGGAGAGGCATATGGGCTCCTTGATTCTTGTATCACACCAGCAGCAAGCATTTCTTGTAGGTGTCTCCTCACATCATTTGTGTCTGCTGGGGTGAGACATCGGAATCTGTCTCGAAATGGCCAGTCATCACACAGACATATGTGATGCTCTGCACCCTAGACACACCCCACGTCCCATTCTTTTAATGAAAACACTTGGTCCCTCTGAGCGAGTTTCTTGCTAATTCTAGCCTTCCATTCAGCTGGCAATGGGGAGTCACCAAAATCAAATAAGTCCAGGGTCACTCTCTCCCTCTCGCCAGAGAACTTGTTGCTGGGCAATACGGCAGTGTCGGTGCAGTGTACTGTAGCTAGGGTGCACCCTCTGTTCACCCGAATCTCCCGATCTGACACATTCTGAATCTTGACCATCACTCATTGTGCATAGGCGTGGGCATAAGTAGGTAAGATGCTGGGTTTGACCAATAATCCCTCTGGCAACTTTCCATCTCCTGGTGCATCCAATATTAATATTTTGTTCTTTATATTTATCTTCAGGCAGACTTCTCCGTGGATTGTGCACTGGGCATTGGGGGCCAATACCAAGGAGTCAGGTTCCTTTTTCCACACTGTCCCCACTGGCTTGTCTGGGTCCACTTCATCAGGTTTCTGTTGCCACTCATAAGCCCTTTTTACTAAGGCTGGAATTCTTAAGGCCCATCCAGTCAGCTGCCCTTGTTTCTCATGGCAGAGTTTTACTAGTCTTCCAAACATGTGAGCGTTTGTTCCAATTAACAGGGGAACCCCATCATACAGTCCGTGGAGGGACACACTAGAGCCAGTGTCTCTACTTGCTCCTCTACGCCAGTGACAGTTGCTGGGAAAGACAACCAGAGGTGGGCATATCCTAGATATGGATAAGACTTGTCACTCAGCCCCCACTCATGTAGGCCTTCCAGGGATTGTAAGGGCACATCAGATAAGTGTTTGTCATACCAGTCCTGAAACACAGTGGTCACTTGTGACCCACTGTCAAGCACAGCTTGAGTAGGAATACCATTCACAACCACAGTAGTCTTCATTGAAGGGCCCACTATTTTGGACCAGTCTGGAGGGACAACAACAGGAGCCTGTACAGATGATTTGGCTACAGAGGGGCTTGAGTTAGGATGGCCAAAGCCTTCACTGCAGTCATTTCTTGCACCCGTTGACCACTGACTCATTTTCCAAACCTCTCCTTAAAGCTGGTTCACCACTTTCTCTAAGTCCTTCTGAGACAAGCATTGCCTCTTCATATAGCCATCCTTGCCACATTTGTGACAAATGATGGCTCTCAGGGCATCCTTGCCTTAACTGGATGATCTGCAGTTTAGAATGCTTGGCATGTTGCAGTATGTGCCCCAATCTCACATGGTTCAAATCACTAGCAGCTACCCCACCTTTCCAGTAAGCTTTCTGCAGAGCTCTTTCTAGGCAAGTAACATATGCAGACAAACTTTCCCCCTTTCCATTGTTTGGTACCTTGGAATTTCCACATCAAAGTCTCCCCTGACTCAATGCTCCCAAAATTGCTTTCAAGTACAGATAGGTACTTCTGAGCAGATGCATCAGGGTTCATGGAGCTCAAAAATGTAATGGCTTCAAGGGCAGGGCCCCTCAAACTTTCTGTGATTCTCTTCCACTTCTCAGCCTCTGCACACTGCCACTCGGGTACCAAGGGGGCAACATAGTCAATCCAGGTCTCCCAGGTGGGGAGGGGATGGTGCCCGAGAAGATTCTCCACCTTCGGTAGGAGTTGTGACTAATGGCAGGTACAGATACAGGGGCCAGCATTGGCACAGGCCCAGAAGGCGGGGCAGTAACAGGTGCTGGAGTGGGAGGGGGTGTTGGGGAAAGAACACCACCAGGTGGCAGGAACAGTTTGTTAAAGTCCTCTATGGTTTTCCCTTCCTCCAGCAACAACTTAGCAAATTTCTCCTCAAAAGTCTCAGATAATGGTGGGAGTTCATCCTCCCCAGGGTCTTTACTGTCTTTTGTTATCACTCTCCAGGTGGCTGGGACCCCTTCTGAGGCAATAGTCTGTGGCACTGTAGAGCTGTCCACAAGGTCGCTACACTCTACCAAGGCTGTGAAAGTTTGGGCGATCAAATCAGCCTGTCGACCCACCACCACAGGGTTTTCTAAACATTCAACTTTGGGGAGTGCTCCCTCTGTAGTGTCCTTACTGGTACCCAGGGGAATATCCAGTATAAGCAGAGCATTTTGGGGGTCGATCTCCTGCCCAGTACACCTCCCCACCAGCTGGTGTACAGCCATTTCTACTGGGGTAGCCATTAATCTTTAACAATAATTCATAATGTTTGGCCACAAGAAGGCACAAAATCCCAGCAGTGAGCCTCCAAGATGTATCCCCTAGGTGACACTATCCCATGGGCTGCTACCCCTGCCTGCTTGGCTAGTAGCAGGTTAAGGGGCCTAGGTTCTGCAATGGGTGCCTCCACGTGGAGGTCAGGGACATTGCAGAGTTCTTATGGGGAAGTTGCAGGGACCGACTTTCAGTTGCAAAAACAGGGAGCCTATTGTGCATCGAGTGAGGCTAATGAATATTAATTTTCTGGACTGACAAGCAGGATCAGCCAATTGGTGTGGGAGCAGCAGATAGCTTCAGCCAATGGGGATCCTCAGAGGAGCTCCATAAAAGACAGTGTTTTGTAGGCTGAGCAGAGTTCAAGCGGGAGCCCCCCACAGGGGTGGGGGCTGAGGCCCTTTGTTCTAGAATGGGTCTAGTGATCCAGTGCAAGCCCCTCCACAGGGGAGAGGACTTTCTTCTGCCAGAAAGACAATGTGGCTGCAGGCAACAGAAGTCACTAGCCTTGGGGGTGCCAGAGATTGTCCTCTAGTGCTGGCCAGCATCTTTCCACATTTTGGGGAAAACGTGGATGATCCTGAACCTTCAACTGTGAGAGAGCTGCACGCACATCCTACCTCAGTAGTGTGAGTGCTGAAGAAAGCCTGAAACCTCAGAGGAAAGAAAGCCATTTTCTGCAAGTAACCAGAATGAGTAAACTGTGTCTAACAAGTACAAAGCAGAGAAAGTCTGCAAGTGGCAGAGAAGCCCAGTGAGTTTAGGATATGACTGTCTGCCTGCACCCTAGTTTAACCAAAGCATAGACAGAGGGGACATTTACTTATTGACCAGTGAAGGGTCCAGTTTAAAAATATATAAATGTGACTGATTTGAGATGTACTACAGGACTGAATGGGGAGTTCCCTGACCACGAGGAATTTCTCTGGACCGTGCCTAGTGGGCCAGTAACCATCTGTATGTCCAGTTGGGAGCTGCAAATGACAGCGAGAGCCACAAGGGACTGTATTGTGTAACTGTGAGTCTGAGAGGGCTACTAAGAACTGTTTTACTACCAAGTAATGTGTTGTGAGCATAGAGAGCTACAGAAGCCAGTTGCTTCCAAGTAATGTGTCTGTGTCTGAAAGGGGCTACAGTGTCAGCTTTGCCAACAAGTAAAGTCTGCTAAAGAGTAGTGAACCATGTTTCAAGCTCAGTCAAGTGCAATCAAGTGGTAGTGATCAAGCTCAGTCTAGTGAAGGAGTCTTAAGTGGTAAGAAAAAGCCAAGTTTCAAATTGCCTGGTGTTGTGCAAGAGAGGCATCTAAGCTTCTAATTGTTTGCAAAGACTGTAAGCATTCAGGTCACCCTAGCTTTAGGGAGGAGAGCACCCATCCTTACGAGAGCCTGTATTTGATCAGTAAAAGAAGCAGGGTGGACACACTGGCCCCTGATTAAAGGATTGTGGGAGAAAAATATAAATGTGCTGAATCTGATAAATATGCTGAATTGCAATGTAACTACCAGACTAGGCCTGGGACACAGCCTGGTAGTGTGCCACCTAGGGCACTGTCATATGCGTTTCCCTGGAGGAATACAGCCTAGACATGGGGTCTGAAGCGTGCCAGCCCAGGTCCCAGCCTGGTCTATCCAGAGAGTGATTTAAGTCCAGAAAGGAACACTAACTACAGAAGTTAAAATGTAGTCTTCATCTGCAATGCTGTAAGATCCCAGCAGTCAGTTTTGGGCCCTGGCTGTTAGCCTTTGTCTGCATCTTGATCTGGATTCCAGAGTCAGAGTTTCCGCCTACTGTAATCACCTTAATTCTTTCTCTACCACCTGATTGTGACTGACCGATGATGACTTTTCATCTGTAGGTATACAGGGCCTTTGCCCTGCATCAAATCTTGTGGGGACATGTATATAGTTTGAAGTGCTTAAATAGACTGGGCCATCCGGCTATGGATACAAATGGTTATAGTTTTACAAAAGTGTGTGGCATATGTTAATCTGCTTGCTTTCTTTAAGGGCCCCAACCAGCCGGCCAATGTACACCTGCTGTGAACAACAGGCCTGCACCTTTAAGAACTGTTAATTACTGGGTGCCCAGGTTAATGTGAAAGATTGCAGGGTCTTACACAGTTTGGGGAACTGGTACCAGGTGGACAATAACGGTAAATGTGTAAACTGATTTATGCAGCTAGCTAGTCAGGGAGCTGACTACATCTCAGAGGTTGTTGGTTGGCCACAGTGTGTGTTGCTAAAAGTAAAATTGCCAAATGATTATGTGATTTGTGCTATTCAAACCCTCTGCATAAATCAAATGTGAATAATGTAAATAATTCAACCTCTATTCCATTCACCTGTCCTAGCCCTCCCCATATAATTAAACTTATTGTTTGATGTTTTTGCATAGTCCTGTCTCGTGAGCATATTGTTATAGAGAGTCTATAATTGCAAAGTGTCTTTAGTGTGGGGAAAATGTTACTGAGTCATGCTTGGGGTGGCTTTATGGTAATGTGGGTGGGTACAACATCCCAGAGGGTTGTACCAGGTTAAAGCTAGCCCACAAAAAAGTATACTCTGGGTGGAGGCACTGCACAACACATTATCTTGGGAAGAACCAGTTGTAACGTTAATTGCAGGAACCCAGGCCCCTCAACCTTTGTCTGGCCAGGCAAGGCAGGGGTAGTAGCCCTTGGTATAACAGCAGATGTAAACTAATATGGCTGCACATGCTGCAGTTGTGCACATGTGTCCCTAAGCCTTAATGGAGTCCTGGCTTCCTTAGTTGTATATAAGGCTTAGGGCCACACATCTGCAGCTGCGGCATGTGTAGCCATATTAGTTTACAACCTCAGTCCATTCCCAGGCTACTCCTGGACCAGGGAAATGGCTACACAGCACCTGGAAGTGCAAACAACACAGCGGACCTCAGCCCCCCCCCCCACTTTACATGGGGCAGAAGAGCTGGAAGATTCGGCAGTTCCTGCCACAAAGATCGGGGATGGCACCAGGCTCACATACCACCCAGTCCTGTTTCAGCAGTTCAGGGAACCAGAGACAGAAACAATGCAGCGGTGCAAGGAGGCTACAACCCACTAAAGGTGAGCCCATTAGGAGGGCTTACAAACATGTTGAGCAGGAAACTGTCAGGAGAGCCTTTTTATAGTCTCTGGCCCATCTGTCATTCTAGTCCCTGTTTAATCTTCACACTGTGCTGTGTTGTGTTGTGCTGTGTTCTGATTACATGTGGGTTACTTGAGTTCTGTGTTTCCCTGCAATGCAAGTTACTGTTGCATTTAGGGTGGTGGCTACAACAGACATAGATGGATGGTTCTCTTTTGCAGTGTGTATTTAAAAAGCAAATTGGGTGTGGGGTGGTGAGCTGAGAGGGAGGGGTTGGGTGGGGCACAGTTGTGGGGCCACCAATAACGGATATCGATGGATGGTTTTGTTACAGCTGGCATCTGCAACAGTGTAGGGCTCCTCCTGGATGTTTAAAAATTCCTCAGCCTGCCAATCATGACAGATCAGCTATGCTGGCTGCGTAGATCAAAGGAAAGAACCAACCCATGTTTGGGTCAGTTTTCCTTTTGAAATACACAACATTTCTGCCCAGCAGGCCAAAACTGTGTCATGATCAGCCTGGTTGATGATTGGTGAGGCCCTTATGCACCCCTTGCTGACTGCTTCTCTGCATTGGACTGGCAGTGTCACACCTCTCAAAACTCAACTCCCATAACAAAATATTTGCTGCGCACACATGCACACAGTGAACATAACAAAATAACATAAAACACTGATTAGCCTACAACAGCCCTAGTGTTGCTCAGACAGAAAATGCTTCCTAGCCTGCCTTTTGCTTGCTGCAGCTAGCTATTAACACACCTCCCCTCTCCCCACAGCACATTCTTACTACACACAATACAGAAAACAAAACTAAAACTTTAAGTAACTAAATCACAAAAAATGCCAGCAATAGTTGGCAATCTAGAGGCACAAGGCACACTACACACTTAATAGAGTGATTTGTTTGAAAAAACTGCATGTTTAAAATGCTTTTCAAATGTTTTTGGGCACAGAGATTCAGAGCAGACTTAACACCAATTCTTTCTTCATAAGATTGCACTGAATTCAGCCTGTGCATGGCAATACAGCTCATTGCAGCACCATATGACCTCCAATCCCATGGATCATTGCAAACTTCACCTTAGAGGCACAGGTGAAGTTACCAAACTCATCATTCCTGAAGTTCTAGCTGTAAGGCAAAGTTTAACTTTGCCTTGTGGATTAAATTCACAAATTTCGGCAAATTCGCAAATTTGTTTGGGGAGCGAGGTTTTCTAACTTCACCCACTACTACCTATGAGGACAGACTGAGGGATCTCAACATGTACACCCTGGAAGAAAGGAAAGAGATAGGTGACATTATCCAGATCTAGAAGTACCTCACAGGGATGAACAGGGTACAGGCAGGGGTCAAAAAAGCACAAACGAAGCAGCACCAACAAATTTCATATGAAATAGATTTACTGTGCAAATGAAAATCACAGACAGCGGTAGTACAAACATCGACTAAATGCCCAGCGCTTTGACTCTTAACAAGTCTTCATCAAGGGGTCTTGAAGTCGATTAGTCAATGTTTGTACTACCGCTGTCTGTGATTTTCATTTGCACAGTAAATCTATTTCATATGAAATTTGTTGGTGCTGCTTCGTTTGTGCTTTTTTGATATATGTGTGGCTGGCTGCCTTTTTGAAGTTCAGCACTACACCCGATCAAGCTGTGTCGCTTGAATTTGTATTTGTGAAGATACAGGCAAGGGTCTCTTTCAAATAAGGATGAGCACTAGGTCCAGGGAGCATGTGATGAAGCGGGGTTGGGAGTTCGGGAGGAATGTGTGAAAATATTTCTTCACTAAAAGGATGGTAAATACATGGAATAGACTTCCAGAAGAAGTGGTGGCAGCTAGAATGGTAGAGGAATTCAAGCACGCATGTACTGGTTAAACACAGGGGTAGATTAGAAAAGGCAGGCGGGGGAAGGGTTGTTGGAGACCAGATAGGGTCTACAGAGGTGAAATAGGCAGGGAACACTGGTTGAGACAAGTGGTTCTTTTCTATTGACAGATACTATATTTTTATGTTTCTATGTTTTATTGCAGTGCTTATGTGGCAGGCCAGTGGTTAAATAAAAAACAATCTTTGAAGATAATTTTAACACAAAAAAGCTTGACTGTAGATAGAACTTTACATACCCACTGCCTACAACAGATAACTTATCTGAAATTTAAATGTATAACTGATTGTTTTCTTTAGAATGCTTGGAATTGTAGACAGATCTTGTTTTTCCCATTCTAGAGTATGGATCTGCTGTGTCTTCTTGTGATGAGGCTCCAATCTCAGGTTTACCAGCAGTTAATCTAAGGACTTAGAAGTGAGTCAATCAAATTGTGACTTAATGTTTGCCTTTTTTTATAATTTTATATGACACCCTTTCCTGGAAGCTCAAGGGCCCTTACAGACTTATATAGTAGTATACATCGCTAACAGTATAATAAAAATACATCCTGCTATATAAAGTAAGACCCCCCCCCCCATAACAACCCTGCATTTTGTAGGCTTTTATTTATGTGATTTGATGAAAGAAGTAAACATTTGGAGGGTTTTGGAACATTTTTGGCTAATCTAGCTAAATTCTCTTGAATGACCCATCCAAGCTACCTATCAACCTGACATTGAGTTTGCAAGTGAGTTCTTTTGCTGTGCTGTGGCATCAAGCAGAGTCTAAGAAAATTAGACGATCACTTACACTGCCTAGCTACCTATTTCAGAGACAGACTGTTATTTGCCATTTGACTAGTTCAGTTAGTCCACACCATGTGAACCATGGCAAACCAGTCAAATCAAAGGTCTGCATTTTTGCCCCAAATGTTTGCCACAGTCCCCAAGAATTGAACACTTAAAGTGTGAAGTGTTTGATCCTTTAGTAGAACTCAGTTTTCAGCTCTGATCTGGATATACCCAAATGATCTAAGGTGGGCGTGTTTATGACAGGAGCAGCAACATTTCAAAGGCAATGGATGATCATGATTTCTGCATTAGCTTCACAAAATGCAGGCTGGTCTTCCTGAAAAAATGAAAAAAACTAGGGAGGTGTCTATCCAACACATGGGTAGAAATACTCCATGCAAACAAAGTCCTGACTAAATAACACAGTTCACCTAGTGTTTTATATAATATGTTTTTTACTGACATTTTTCCTCCATCAGATCATACACCTTTAAAAACTGCTCAGCATTTCTTAGAGTTGCCAGCCTCCTTCCTCATGAGTGGTGCTGACATATATGTACAATTTATAACATAACTTACACATATACACTTCAAATTCATAACATATAATTTTTTTTTATTCTTAAATATAACTTGCATTTCATAGTTAACCTTTCTATGGATTTAGTCTTTGAAAATATACATTTCACACTTTTATCTTTCACTGATGACTATTCTAAGAAACAAAATAATTTATTTCTCATTATTCATATCTGAGACCGTTATAATTATTATTTAAATGACATTGCACTTAGGAATGTTATACCTTTCATTCAATCTTTTGTTTTTTTTTTTCCCTAAAGATCACCTTATGTGTTTTCCTTCTATAAATCAATCACATATAAAACATTTTTTAAGTTTCCTTCACTTTATCTTATCTGTTTAATAAATGTATTTATTTTCTCCAAAAGATACCTTATGTCTGCACAAAGATTCCTGACCTCAGGACTTCTCTTTTACAGTGGTCCTATTCTGATCTGCAGAGTGAGGTAAAAGTACTTAAATACCATTCATTCTCTTCCCTCAGGCTTTATTCACTGATTTCAAAGATTGCTGTTTATAAACTTATTTATAAGCTGTAGCTCATCTTCGTTTGCATTTGCTGTTTTCAAACTGGTGAGCAGAGGCTGAACAATGCCAATCTTACCTCTTTTATATCCTTTCAGCTTCCTCCTCGGTATGGACTATAAGCATAGCAAAGTATACACTTTCTTGAAAAATGTCATCGGACAATATAATCAAAAAAGATTTGTAACTTTAGAATCTAAGGATTCTTTATACTCTGACATGAGCTCTAACCAGGACCAAACAGGGAAAGGGGGTAGCAGATCTTTTTTTAGGAAGAAACCATTCAGGATCAAGGAGATAATGGGTGAAATCACCAGGAAGAATGATGGGGATGGAGACAGGGAAGAAAGACCAGGACCTGCAGAAGTCAAAGGGGGAGAGTCAGAAGCCAGAAGGAGGGGAGGAGGAGGAGGAGAAGAATATCAAGAAATACCACAGAAAAAGCAAAAAGAAAGTCCAGTCAAGCAAACCAGACAACAACAACAACAACAAGCAAAAGATCCCAAAAAAAACTGTAGTTTACAATTTATCTAAAAGAGAATTAACACAGGAAGAGGTGCAAGTACTGCTGAGAGGTTTAACGTTCTCTCTTTATGACAAACCAAACTGGATCTACCTAAGATTTGACTTTGAGGTTTGTATGCAGATTGAGGTTGAAAAAATTTTCTAAAACATTAGAAGAGTCACAGATAGGTAAATAATCTGATTTAGAGGTCATGAGGAAGAAGTAAATTGAACACATTTTGGAGTCAAATAATATTTTATACCACCTGGACAAATCCCATACAATACTGTGGCTTTTCAAAAGAGTGTGACTTGAGAATTGCTGAACTTGGAAAGACAATGCACAGTGGCTAGAAACAAAAAATTTAATTTAATTGTGAGGGAATTTGGAGCACTCGGCAGTTTAGAAAACAATTGGATGATTATCATAAAAAAAGCAAAAGGGGTGGTAATATTAGATTACAATGATTACGAAAAGGAATGTCTTAGGCAGTTGGGAAATAGAGACATCTATGAAGTACTGAGAGATAATCTAATGTTAGATATCAAAAAGTTAGTGAACTCCACATTTGTGAGGACGAGACAGCAGAACTGACTAACAGATTAGGAGAAAAAAGCTATGACAAATAAGCACCCAGTTATGGCTGTGTACTAGACGTTACCTAAGATACACAAAAACATGCAAAGCCCCCGGTAGGCCTGCTGCAGCTGAAACTGATTCTGTTTTGGAGTCAATTTCCACCTACATTGACTACCACATAAAAGATTTAGTGAGGGATACAAAATCATTTTTGAATGATTCAGCCAATGTTATTAATTTAGTGGAGAAATTGGAAATAACAAGAAGGGGAGATATTTCTATGCACTGCAAATGTAAAAGACCTTTACACTTTGATTCCCAACTAGGTAGGTCTAGAAGCCCTAGGCCATTTCCTAGAAAGAAGGATAGACGTGAGGCCTCCTAATAGTTTACTTTTGGAATTGGCTAATCTGGGTCTTGCTAAGAACCACTTTAGCTCTGAACACAAATGTTACAGAAACAAGGGATAGCCATGGGTTTGCCCATGGCACCATCATATGCAAACTTGTTAATAACTTTGTTCGAAGATACTTACATTTTTGATGATCCCACAACCCCTTCTGCACTGAAATAGCAGTGTGGAAGAGACTTATTGATGACATATTTTTCATATGGCAAGAAACAGAGGAAAGATTGAAAAACGTAATTGAATATCTAAAGAAATGCATACATTTAAAAAAAAATTACTGTGGAGTGGGGCAGAAGAGAAATACAATTTTAGACCTAGAAGTGTATAAATAAGATAAAAAATGTGGGGTGAGATTACAGTGAAAAAGTATGGAAGAAAACACTTTGTTGGAAGTGACTAGCTTCCATCCATCTCATATAATTGCAACTATACCAAAAGGACAATACACAAGAATGAAGAAAAATAATAGTACAGAGGAGAATTATGAACAAGTGAGAGATGACTTAACAAAAAGATGTTTGAATAGAGGTTATAAAAAGAAGTCTCTCAAAAGGGACCATGTGGTAGACATCCTCTATTTGGATTTCAGCAAGGACTGACTCTGTGCCCCATAAAAGTGGATCTCAGGGTTGGGGATAAGATGGTCAGATGGTTGGAAAACTGGCTGAGGGACAGAACCAAGAGGGTGGTTGTGGGGGGAGAGTTATCTGTCACCAGAGAGGTCACCAGTGGGTGTCCCACAGGGCTCAGTGCTGGGGCCGGTGTTGTTCAGTGTCTTCATCAGTAGCATTGGGGATGGCATTAAGGGCAAAATGTGCCTATTTATGGATGACACCAAGCTCTGCAGGAGAGTGGGCACAGCTGAAGGGATACAGGACCTACAGGATGATCTGGAAAAGCTATGGAGGTGGTCCAGGATCTGGCAGCTTGATGTCAATGCCAAGAAATGCAAAGTTATGCACATTGGAGTCACGAATCCCAGGACGGTGTACTACCTGGGTGGAATCCAGGTATCTGCATCAGAGGAGGAGAAGGACCAGGTAGTGATGATCACTAATGACATGAAGCACTCAACACAGTGCAAGAAAGCAGCAGCAAGGGCAAACAAGATGCTGGGATGCTTAGCTATGGGGATCAGTAGTAGGAGAGAGGAGGTTATACTACCCTTGTACAGGTCACTGGTGAGGCCACATCTAGAATATGGAGTTCAGTACTGGTACCCACACCTCAAAAAGGACATTAACCTGCTGGAGAAGACTCAGAGGAGGGCTACAAAGATGATAGCAGACATGATTTGGACCTTCAAGTACTTGAAAGGGATAAATAAGGTGGCTAAGGAGGGTCTCTTTAGGCTAAGTGGCAACCATAACAAGAGGAGGCACAGTCTTAAGCTGGAGGGGGAGGTTAGGAGGGAGGTCAGGAAGCACTTCTTCACAGAAAGGGTGGTGGACACTTGGAATGCACTGCCAGAAGAGGTGGTCTCATTGAAGACAGTGGGCAGCTTCAGGAAAGGCTGAGATAGGCATGGGGGGAGGTAAGGATCAAGGCTAGGGAGGATGGGATGAGTGGGGGGCAGGGACAGTAGCTGAAGCTGTGGACCCTGCAATATGAGTAGACTAGATAGACCAAATGAACCAAGATCCACACACACACAGCACTCACAGCAAATAAACTGCTTTCCACAGATAGATTTCAGCAAAATGCATGTTATTCAACTAGGGTTCTCAAGCCAAACAGCGCTTCAGCAGTTGCCTTTGTCAGAAGGTGTCCAAATGGCCTTCTTCTGCTGGGTTCTTCGTATGTTAGTATGTAAAAGGCGCAAGAAGAAGAAGTGAATAGCATATCAAAGACTGATATTTTATAAAAAAGAGGACAACAAAGGGAAAAAATCAAAGAACAAGGTGAGTTGTCTATAATTTATTCAGACTACTACTTCAAAATCAAAGAGATTAACAAAAACTGGGAAATATTGTGGTCCCATCTGCAGGAAATAAAAATGTTTGAGGACAGACTGCTAATAATATCAAAGAAAGTAAGAAACCTAGATGATAGGTTGTGCCATTCCCTTCACAAAATACCTGAAAAAAAGAAAGGTACAGATTTCACTATGTTCACTATGTTGTAAAGGAGCAGAAAAAGGGTGAGGCCCATAGTGTAGCTCCTATTAAAACGAGATGTAATAATCTAGATTTCCACCACTGTTAATTTACTTGTCCGAATTTATTTTAAATAGGTCCTTACTTGGACTGGATATTACATTCAAGGTAGTCTATTCCACAAATTTGCTACTCTTAATGTATAAAAATATTTTTGTTTATTTGTGCGGAATCTTCCACCTTGATTTGGAGTGGATGTCCTCATGTTCCATGTTTGTCATTTTTATGTTCTATATTTAATTCCATCATAAGTAGTGGGTCATTTAGGATGTCATAATACAATAATAAGTCTCCTCTATGTCTCCTTAGCTCTAGTGTATGCAGTCCTAAGTGTGCTAATCTGTCCTTATAATCAAGATCCTCTAGGGTTGAAATGGATTTGGTATAACGCCTTTGGACGTCTTCTAATTTGTTATGTTCTGTTTTGGTATGAGGACTCCATATCTGACTACCCTAATCTATTATTAGCCTAACATAGGACTGATATAACGACAAAAGGACTTCTGCCTTTCTGCTCTTAATATTTCTTTTTATTACTATAGTAGTTTTAGTAGCTCTAGAAATAACTGAATGACACTGTTCCTTAAAACTGAAGTTGCAGCCAGTTAAAATTCCTAGATCTTTTTTGGATTTTTTTGTGGGCAGAGCCTCGTTTCTGAGAATATAAGTAGGGAGAGGGTTATGATTCCTCATATGTATGATGCAACTTTTGTTGGAATTAAGTCGCATACCCCAAGTATCTGTCCACCATACAGTTATGTTTTTATCATTTTGTATAATGTTAATATGCTCATCTGTTCCAAAGGGACTGCATAGCTTGGTGTCATCTGTGAATTTGACTACTGTGCTCTTAATATTGTCATCTAGATCTGCTATAAAAATTTGGAATATTAGTGGTCCAATTACAGATCCCTGTGGTACCCCACTTGTGACGCTTCCCTCAGTTGAATGGAATTCTCTTATAGAAACTATTTGCATTCTGTCTTGCATCCAATTATCTATCCAGTCGGCAATATGTGTATTGATTCTGTATTTAGAAAGCTTTTTATTAATTGCTCAATGTGGAACAAGATCGAAGGCTTTACTAAAATCAAATAGAACTACATCTACTGGCAAACCATTGCCTAACATTCGATTAATAGCAAGTTGGTCATGCAGGATCACCCCCGTCTGTAACCATGTTGATTTTGATCAAACAATGGAATGGTTTTAAGTTTGTCATTCATTGTTTTTTATAAGTGACTCTAAGATCTTACAAGGAATAGCGGTGAGGCTTATTGACCTGTAGTTTGATACAATAGATGTATTTCCTTTTTTGAATATTGGGGTAACTCTTGATTTTTTTCCAGTCATATGGGATCTGATTATAGTTCAGGGATTTTTCATATAACAGTTTTAGAGGTAACCATATTTGTTCTTTCATAGGTTTTACCATGGGGGACGTGATTTTATAAATACCTGGAGCACTGTTATCTTTCAGTGTATTTATCTGGGATAAAATTTCATCCTTAGTGAAGATATGAGTCCCTATCATTTTTGTGTTTATGGGATTTGATGAAAAGCAGTATCACAGAGTTTTCCCTGTGGTAAATGTATACAGTGTTCACATACGTATAAAACTAAAGGAATTTGACAACACAGCCAGAGACAAAAAGATTATTATAAAAGATGTTATCACATGCCAGTCCACCCATTTAGTCTACATCATTAAGTGTCTGTGCATTTATGTAGGCACTCATTAAATGAATATCAGAGCACAAAAGTGTTATTCATTGTGAAGATATGTCCTCCCCAGTAGCATGGCATTTTATTTTTCAAAAACATACAATAAGGCCAGCCCGTTGGTGCAGTGGTAGTGCTACTGCTCATGACACTAGTGACCTGGGTTCGGGAACGAGCCTGGGAAGCTGGAGGGTCAGCTGGGGAGGAGGAGGATTGAGCGCCCCGGGGTGCTCTCCTCCTCCAGGGAGGGAGGGACGCTGCTCCCGCTGCAGTGCTGCCACCTGGGTGCACATGGGTGGAGGTACAGCGGGGTGCCATATGGGAAGGAAGGATTTTGGCCGTGGCCAGAGAGGTGTCATGTCTCTGCTCGCACCTTCTCCATGGACCCCCTCGACTGCTTATGTCCTCAAGGGTATGGGGAAGAAAAAGGAAAATGGCCCCGTGGCTCACCTGTTTACAGGGTTAGCGGTGGGCGCAGACCAGGTTGGTTGGAGGCACGACATGTGGCACAAGTGGGAGTAGTCCCCACTCGCTGCATCCCCACCTGGGGGGTAATCCAAGGCAGGATGGGGGCAGAGGACCATGCTGGGATTCATGCCCTCCCGGCAGGTCTCCAACGGTGAGCCTCGGAAACAAAGGGGGTGTGAGCATAAAATATAAATAAAAAACATACAATAACCCAGCTTAGATTTTGGGGGATATGAAAGGTGGAGAAACCAGTAAGGGGCAGGAATTGGGAAAGACAAATATTATTAACAGAAGCAAAATGGATCTATAGGGTGGATACCTTAAATGCCAAATTTGGACTCCATGAAGATATAGACCGGGTAACAAAAATGCAAAGGAGTCAGAATGGGTAGTTAATATGGGAGGTTTTCTTTCTGGTCAGCAGCTCTCACTGTAGTCAATGTAAGTTGTAAAAATAGAACTATTAGGAGATTAGATCCCCACAGTTAAAATGAGAGTATAGTAATATATGGGAGAATTACTGGCACGTTTTACGTGGACCTGTCCAAGGCCTTTGATCTAGTGTATTATTCCGTGCTGCTCGGGAGGCTGAGGAGCATTGGGCTGGCAGATTTTCCATGCACTTGGTTTCAGAGTTATTTGACTAATCGTCCACTTAGGGTAAATTACAATGGCTCATACTCTAGCACTCGTATATTGGAACAAGGAGTGCCCCAGGGTTCGAACCTGGGTCCCTTACTGTTCTCTGTCTGTTGATACAATTCCATTTGTTTTAACACAATCCAAGACTATTTTGTATGCTGATAATATTATTACATATTCCAGTTCCTCTTCTGTAGAGGAAATAAATCAGACACTCAATATTTAATTTTTCTATTTTAAATTTATGGCTTTCACAACACCATCTTTTGTTAAACAATAAAAAGAACAAATGCATGTTATTTAGTTCAAAACCAAGATTGTCTAAATGTATACCATTGTCAGTTGTGGACACAGAAGGTGCCCTGCTTGAACAGGTTACAGAATTTAAATATCTTGGATTGCTTCTGAATTCTAATTTAACTTTTTCATTACATGCAAGGGCAATACGTAACCAGGTTAATCAAAAACTCAGAGCCTTGTTTAAATTGCATAATTGCTTAAATACTGAAGCCAGACACACCATTGCTAATAGCATATTATTACCTATATTAAACTATAATTCTTATATATTCTCTAACTTAGCCACTGCAGATTTATCATTGTTAACTACCCCATTTCATGGGATTTGAAGATTTGCATTAAAGATGCCATTTAGAACTCATCATTGTATATTATATGCACAGTCTGCTTGGTTACCCCCTAAGTTCAATGGTTTATATAATTTATGTAGTATAGTAGATAATACACTAAGGTTAAAAACCAACTCATTATATGATCTACTTGACTTTAAAATTGAAAGTAGGCAATTAAGATCCATGGGAAAATACATTTTATCGATCCCAGCCACTTCTACTGCTATGGGTGAACATGCCTTTTCAGTCTGTGCTGCTAAATGTTGGAATAATTTACTAGATTCATTTCATAAAGTGAAAAAGTCATAGGGCTCGATTCTGTAAGCAACCCTATGCATGTCGCAAGTTGCGACATGCAAGGGGTGCAGTTGCGTCAAGGGCCCTGTACCCAGTTCTGTAAGGGGAAGGGTCCCTGTGGCTAAGTCCTGCGACTTGTGACATTCCTACAGGTACGCCAGATGAAGGGCACATCTGAGGGGCATGTCACAAGCTGCAACCCTGGACGTGAAGGGCGCAAGTGCCTCCCAAAACCCCGATCACTAAATGCATAAGTTACAGCCCCAGAGGGCTATACACGCACACCCCCAAGCCTCGATGCCAGCCGCCCACAAATGACACTTTCTTGTACAAGCAGTAAAAACTTATGCAACTTCTTATCTGTAATCCCTGGTAGTCTAGTGGCCCCCCCCACCTGGCATTGCCAGACCACACCACCCCCCCCAGCCAGCCGACAACTGGCACAGCCCACTTCCCACCACGGCCAGCTGCCAACTGATCTCCATCTCAGTGTGTACTGTATATACATAGTGTATGAATGACAGTTCATTCATGCAGATACGCCTCAGATGGAGCTCAGTCGGTGGCTGGCCACAGTGGTGAGAGGTGGGTTGTGCCAGTCGCCGGCTGGCTGGGAGGGGGTGCAGGATGGTCTAGCAATACTGGGTGGGTGGATGGTGAGCCACTAAACTGCCAGGGGTTATGGGTAAACGGTTGTCTAATTTCTTACTGTTGGTACAGGAAAGTGCCATTTGCAGCGGCTGGCATCAGGTCGGGGGGGTGATGTGTGTAGCCCTGCTGGGCTGTAACTACCACATTTGGGAATCAGGTCTTAAGAGTACTGTGAGTAGCCCTTTGGGGCTACTTGTCAAGTACTAGGGATTGGGGGCATGCAGTAGCCCTGTGGGGCTTTGTGGTATTGGGGGGGCATGGATAGCCCTCTGGGATATTTCCATGCTCTTACTGCGTTGTGGCATGGGGGGGGGCAGATCTAGCCCTGTGGGTCTTTGTTTGTTGTTTGGGGTCAGGGCAGTGTTGGGGGGATGGTGGCATACCATCAGGGAGATGGGTGGACTGTACATACAGGCAACCCCAGGGGTATAAGTACAGTTACGCCAGCTATATGCTGGTGTAACTTACATTAATGGTTCTCCACCCGATGGTTGCTGTAGAATAGTGTCCTGGGAGACTTTGTCACTGCCCTTACAGAATAGGGTGCAACTGCTGTCGTAAACCCCCTAGCACCATGTCGCAGGGGGTTTAAAGCATGACTGATGGCGTAAGTCCACTTCGGCTCAAGCAGCCTGCAACATGTGGCAGGCTTCTACACAGAATACCAAACGTCACATCTCCTGGTGTAACTTGCTACTTGTACCATTTTTTGTAGCTCAAGTCAAGTTAAGCCAGGCATTTCCCTTTGAGAATTGGACCAATATTGTTTTCAAGCAGCATTTAAAAATGCAGTTTTTAAAACAATTGGACTGTAAATGTTTTTTGTGGTTTTGATATGATTGCTGTTACTAAGTCTAACCTGCACTTTGTATGTATGTATTTAAGTAGTTTTATTAACATCCTGGCTGTTGTAAATATGGATGTACATGAAAAAGGCCCTTGGCTCTTTGTATTTACCTGGTGAACAAAAGTTTAAATACATAAATTAGGTTTGAATCCCATCAGAAAGGGGATGGGAATGGCAAGGGAGCAGAAAGTATAATGAAAAGAAACAGTGTCGAGGGGATGGTTTCTCTGAGAGTTAGTTTGATGGCAGTGACATGTTCCGATTAGGAGCACTGATGGTACTGACATGTTCTGATTAGGAGCACTGATTTGAAAACAAACAATGTTTGAAGCATGATTATAATGTTTACAGATGCTGGAAAAGATAACAGAGAGTGGGAGTGGCTTAAGAAAGCCCTCAGATGCCCATCGGTGCTTAGCATTAGACGTCATGATGTCAGTATTCTTATGAGCATGTGACATCATCACACTAAGGTTAGTTGTCAAGGAGGAAGCTGAAAGGGTATGAAGCCAGTCAGATTGTCATTGTTCAGACTGTAGTTGCCATTTTAAGAATATCAAATATGAATGAAGGTGAGCTACAGCTTAGTAAATAGGTTTACAAAGAGAAACCTTTGAAATCAGTGATCAAAGATATGAGGGAGGAGAATGAATGTTATTTAAATACTTTTAGAAAAAGGGCTTTTTATTTGGCGGCATCTGATTGGCTGGTACCCATTCCGCTGGGGTACATTAACTTTCAATAGATGTCCACCAAATAAAAAGTCCCAGCCCAAACCTGCCTCATACCCATCCAGGTATCCTTGTGCCCAGCCTGCTTCATCTTTGGTTGAAGCACTGGGCACACAATTTCAAACTGCCGCCATTTTTTTTTTATCGCTTAGTGAGAGAGCAAGTGAGAGCCCCCCACCACACACACACTCAGTCCTGAGACCAGACACCACACACTAATTTAAAAAAGAAATCACACTACTGTACATAGAAAACAAATAAAAACAACCCTTTTTTTATTGGTTTACTTTTTCTTCCATTCGCTTACCAACCGAATGTGACTGTTCCCTGGCACAGTCCTTCTCGACTGCACTATGCCCCCATTCTCCCCAGCTTTTAAAGAAACAGAAAAAAAAGGAAATAACCTTCTCCTTATCAGTAAATTAGCACAAAATGCATATCCCCCTCCAGATATAACCCGAGACAACAGTACCTAATGAGGTCTGTGGCAGAAAGTAATTCCTCTCTCTTTCCCTCCCTCCCTCCTTTCTCTTTCTCCTTCCCTCTCTCTCTCTCTCTCTCCCTCTCTCTTTCTATCTCTCTCTGTCTCTTCCCCTTCCCCCTCCTTGTTGCGGCTCTGACCTCCTCCAACCGGACTTCATGTGGCAGAAAGTAATTCAAGTCCAGCGAAACATTTCTCAATTCAAATTAAACAATAATTACTTCATGCAACAAAGCATCCTTGACAGCTGATGGTTAGCACCGCTGCTGATTTTCCCGATCTGCGCCACTGATGATGCCCACTCCTTTCCGTTGCCAATGTTCTGGTCACACACAGAACCCACTGCAATATCAATAAAGGAGAAATAAAAATACAAAGATAAAAAAGAACTTAGTGGTCTGTCACCACCTTCCGTCCCTCCACACTGTATTTCAGGGTATCACATCTTCTATGGATGAACGAGGTAACAGTTGCATGTCCTCTAGCATAGCAATTCAACACACACAAAACAATGCTGCAAACAGAATTACATGTGTAAGAATGATACATACTATAAAAACATGAATACATACCTTAAAAAAATAACTAAAACAAAGTTGTGTGTGTGGGATGGGATGGTAACCATGACAACCAACTACAAAAGTCTCAACAACAGAAGTCCCGAGATAAAAAAAAAAGCAGGTGGAGGAACCATTTTGTACAAAATACTTAAGATGTTTAATGCTTTAACATGCAAATTTTTTTTTCAAGCATATAAAATAAAGTGGCCCATTTTTTAAACATAATAATACCCTCCAGGGTGGGCGGGATGGGCAGTAGACGTACCTTCCAGGGCCTTTAAGCCTCTGCCTGTGGCATTGGGCCTCATTCATGCCCCTGGGAGGTCCAGTATTGCCCAATACCACCTACCTCATCAGGTATTTTTGCTTTGCTTACCTCACTTTACAGGTCAAAATAGGACCATTTTTGAAAAGAAGTCCAGAAATCATAAATCTTTGTGCAGAGACATAAAGTATTTTTTGAGAAAATGAATACATTTATTAAACAGGTAAGATAGAGTGAAGGAAACTTAGAAGAGGTTTTATATGTGATTGATTTATAGAAGAAAAAAGCACAAAGTGTCTGTTAGGAAAAATAAAATAAAAAGATTTAATGAAAGGCATAGCATTCATAAATGCAGTTTAATCTAAATATTAATTATACTGGTCTCAGATGTGAAAAATGAGAAATTATTTAGATTTTTAGAATAGCGGCCAGTGACTGACAAAAGCATGGCATCTATATTTTCAAAGAATGTATAAACCTATAGAAAGATAAATATGGGGGCCCGGATATTCAAAAGGGTTGCGCATGGCGCAACAGTGTTGCGATATTCAAACAGGGATTGTGCCTGACACAAATCCTGATGCGCCAGAGCGCATCAGTAATGTATGTGGCGCAGGTAGGGGGGACGTGCCCATGCATACTCCGCACATCCCGATATTCAGGCCGGGATGTGCTGAGTCCATGCATGCACAACCCCTACTTGCGCTGCACACAGGTGAGCCCCAAAAGGAACAATGGCTGGCCACCCACAGGTGAACTGCCCGTATTGCAGGAGCGCAACCACGGCAGCTGCCACCTGTGGGTGGCCTCCAGCTCCGGCTGCACCTCCGTGGTGGTGCCCCCCATGCCGATTGCGGGCATCTGTTTAAATAAATAACGTCCTATATCCCTGGTGGCCCAGTGGACGCTGTCAGCCCGATCGCGGGCTTAAGTATAGAAATAAGCACGTCCTATATCCCTGGTGGTCCAGTGGACCGCTTGCAGCCCGATCACGGGCATTTGTATTAAAAAAAATTAAGTCCAATCTCCCTGGTGGTCCAGTGGACCGCTCGCAGCCCGATCGCAGGCATTTGTATTAAAAAAATTAAGTCCAATATCCCTGGTGGTCCAGCGGTGCACCCTCTTCCCCACCTGCCCACTGGGCCTCACCACCCGCTCCCCCTGGTCAGCGGCGGGCGGCAACACCCACCACCTGTCGCCCTGCCGCCCGCCCGACTGACACCGTGGTGGGGCTGTCGCCTATTGGTCCATAAGCGTGAGCCAATGGATGTGCAGCCAGCTTGCATTACACTGTCCAGATATGTGAATGGATCCATTCACCTATCTGGAATGTGTAGTACATTTCAGTCACAGATCCCTGTGACAACAGATGTTGTCGATATCCTAGAAGAGCTGCAGATCAATCTTCAGGCACATCAGCAGCTTGTCATGGAGAGTTGTGGTTGCTTTTTTGATGGTGATGAACAGATTCCTGCTCACATTCAGACAGAGCTGCTGGAGAGTTTCAAGGGAGCATTCTTTAATGCATCATCCAAACTTGAGAAATATCTGTCAGAGGAGGGCCAGCCATGGCTGAACTTTTTAAAAGCAGCGAGAATCTTTAATCCCTCTAAAGTGGCCTTTCTGTCACAAAGCAAAGAGGATTATATAGCTATTCCAGGATGGAGTGCTATCCCTGACACAGAATTTGAACTGTACAAACAAATTCTTGTACCAAATTATGTGAGTAACACAAACCAAGCAGACAAAGATCTGAACTTATTTTGGAAGTCTGCAGCAGCTCGCATACCACAACTTTCTGAACTGGCTCTTACGTGCATTAATTGCGTGACAAACTCTGCAGACGCAGAACACAGTTTCAGTGTCCACATTATCATCTTTACAGAAAGACGTAGGGGACTTTCTGAGGACAGCATTCGCAGGCTGGTTTTTCTTTGTTTTAATGCGAAACAAAAATACCGAATGTCATCAAAATAAAAACAATTCTGCATTCTAACTTGTCTTGAAACAGTTAACCTAACTGCCTCTGATATGTAAGTACAATAAAGATTAAAAATGTGAGTTGTCCCTTACACTTTTCATGCTGCGTGATATGTGCAATAAAAATATCAAAATGTATAATGTGAGTTGACCCTTACTTTCACACTACAAAATGTACAAATGTGCAAAAGAAGTGCCACAGAATTGCTGCAGAATTTGCAAAATCGAACCGCAGAATTTGCAAAACCTTGCCGCAGAAATTGACCAGCCCTGCCACAGAAAATAGTATTTTTGGCCGCAGAATGCCAGGGGGGCCTGTTTATGATCTTCTGTAGCACCTCAACAAAGCAAGGTTGGTGGTGATGACATTGGTAGCCATTGTGGCTCTGGTGGCAGTGGTGTAAAAGACAATGACAATGGTGGAGGAGCCAAAAGTGGTGACATCAGTGCCACAACTTCATCTGAGTCATCACAGCAGCAGCAACAAGATTCAGCATTCATTCAAGAAAATATTTGTGATACAACTTGCTGACTAGTTTGACAGCATTAGATTGCACATGCTATGTAGCATGTAACACTACTTGATCCCAGATATAAAGAAGATATAAAGACGTATGCATTCCTCCAGGATGCATAGACTATATCAAGCAGAAACTGGAGTGTACACTTCAGATGGAGCAGCAGAAACAACTGTAAAAAACAAGAAAGTGAATACACAACCTCCTGGTCATACTGCTCTGCTTCTTCTGCTAACATCACATGGTGCACTGCCAGACATCAGTGTGACATGGAAGAACACTTGGAAAGTGATGGTCCTGAGACAGCCAAGAACATGTGGGAGCTTTGTGATAGTGAATGCAAATACTGCGCAGACATGTTGGAGGAAGACATGGATGTTTCACCAGGGTAAATGATGCAGACTTATGTAACAAAGCAACTGCCTATCAGAAATAGTAATCCAATTGAATTCTTGTAATACAGACGAGTCATATGGCCTGCACTGATCAGAGTGAATTTGTATATTCTAGGATGCCCTCTAACATAGGTCACTTTGGAAAGATCTTTGTGCAACTGGGATTACTGCCTCACCACATCGCTCAAGGCTAGATCCTGAGTATGTAGAATTTTTAGCCTTTCTCAAACTACACTTACCAAGGATGAACTTCAACTATTTATTCGATTATTCACATGTCCAGCAAGTGTCATCTAGTACTATACCCATCCCCATAGCTCCTGGTGGCAAGTCTCCCTGAACTCTCATTAACACTGGCATCACAGTCCAGCTTACCACTCCCAGCAGTAGTAGCACAAGTCCTCCTGTTGACACTACACCAACTTTCAGATTGTCATCATCAGCAAGCTCAGTGTGATCACGTGTGCCACTCCTACACAGTCAGTGTCGGTTAAATACAACCCATCACCTCACCCACCGTCAATGGGAAGGTGATGGAATGAGTTACCAGCCACACACAGGCTCGTATGTTCTCCAGTCTGACCAGATGAGATCAGTTGACTACTTCGACTTTGACTGCCAGTGGGGTGCTGCTTAGTTCAAAGTCCAGTATATAAGTGTATACAGTAATTATGATATGGATAAGGAATTTCCTGCATCCTGATTGGTGGAGAAGATTCCTAAGCCATGTAATTGTTAAGCAATAAGACATAATGGGTTGTGGGTTTATTTTTGTAAACCGCACACCCAGATGTGTTGTGAAACATGTGGTGCTTATGCTGAGTGCCGTCAATCACCTGGAAGTGTGATTTGCAAAAATAAACCCACATCATGGAGTGTCTTATTGTACTTATAAAATGGACATGGATTACAAAAAAAATTTAATTTACTTTGAATAAATCGATGTCAATTTTATTTAACAATTTTTTGAAATTAAAGTAAAATAGTGCCTTTTACTGGGACCTGATTTAGTGGCTCTGCCCACTTAACACAGATGTATGAACTGCCCCCCACCATACACACCAAAATAAAAAAACAGACATTCTGACATGACACTTGAGTCATGATAACTTAGCTTTGTTTAAGTACAGTGCCACTTTTGTGGGTACATGTTTCAGTAAAATAATTCTGTCTGCTGTCAAAAGTTGAGGCACTAACTTTAAACAGCTTTAATTCTATTAAAACGTACCTGAAGCTAGTGCGCACAAGGAAGGCGGTGCTCTTGGCAAACAATTGTGAACTTCGAAAACGCTGAATTGGGCACTCACCAGCCAATGATTCATGACTCCACCAGTGTGATAAAGACTGATTTTATTAGTAAAAACTACCGCCGGCTGGGTCAAGCGCTTGGCGTGTTTGGATCCTCATGGACCCTTTATCAAAGCTTGTGATGAAGGGTCCGCGAGGATCAACAAGCGTCCAAGTAGTTTGACAGTGATGGTCATTTTACTAATAAAATCAGTCTTTATTACACTGGTGGAGTCGTGACTCATTGGCTGGTGAGTGCCCGATTCAGCGTTTTCGAAACTTTAATTCTATGCCAGTATGACACCCCCCTGCCCCATCTCTGTGGAGACAGTCAAACCCGTGTGGTTAGTTTGTGGGTCATAGTCAGGAAGAGGCTTCCAGCCTTCATTAAAGACTGATGGAGCAATGAGCATTGAGTAGGATGGGTTCGGGAACAAGAGCAACAACCCTGCAGTATCACTAGCAGTAGGTAGTTAAATCGTGCAACAAAGTCAGGCTACAGAGGAAGGACAGGTTAAATTTACTGAATCAAGGAAAAATTAATTGCCCCCAAAAATACACTTTATTTTATCCTTTGTGCAAAACATTTACTTTTTTTCTTACTATGCACATAGCATTATTGGAGGGGAAGGGTAGTGGTTCGAGCGATGAAATGGTTCAGCAACAGTATTGGGACTTATAGCTGTTAATGTTGCCCTCAGGTTCTCTGACTGGTTTCACTTGTTCTTTTGTTCTGTTTAATGGTCAGCAGGTGACTTAATACCGCATTTGAAACTGCAACAGCATTCAACAGAATCACGTGCTGGTCAACTGTGGAAATCTCCTTTTTACCTTTTCCTGAGTGTTCATGCTGATCAGGAGTTTGTAGCCTTTCTTGAACAGTGGGCAACCAGTTGTCAGTGTGAAACATGCACATTTTAAAATACCTGTGTGAACTGACCCATCAGGTAAGAAACACAGGGGCTCAGTAAAGTGGGAGAGTGGGGGGAATAGGATGGGACTGGGGAAAGCAAAAGCAAGGGAAAAAGAGGGAAGAGGCAGGCAGTGAAACAAGGGAGGAAGGAGGCACTTGGTTGAGAAGGAGGGAAGGGGATCAGGAGTGGTGGAAAGTAGTGTCCCTCAGCGATAGAAGTCTCAGGAATGCCGTCTCACTGGCGCAGAGACAGCGCTGCTGCCCATGATGATGACAACCCTGGTTCAGGAATTGCTGGCCAGGGGAGGAGGAGGATTGAGCATCCCACATGGTGCTCTCCTCTTCTGGAGAGTGAGGGGCGAATCACTGCTGATCCGCAGCTACTACCTGGGTGACCACAGGTGGCGATGCAGGCAGGAGTGTAGTTCCGGGATTGAGGACTGCTGATTGGCTAGACAGACATGCAGACCTTGCATGGTCGGGTCTGTCACACAGTGAATGTAAGGTGGGTTGAGGAGTATCGGGGCAGTGCGTGGTCGCATATATAACCATGTTATGGTTTGAAAGACTTTAATTTTTTTCCTTGCTTTACACAATGAAGATGTTTTATTCCGCTGTTGTAACATGTAGTTTCTGTTTGGGTAGCAGGGGAAGTCAGGGCTTCGGGTAGAGGTTTTGTTGGGGTGGTTAGGCTTGTTTGCTCACTAAGCGGCAGAAAAAAATGGCTGCTGGTAAGTTTCATAACATTGTGCAGGCACAATGATTTCTGTGAAAGAGCAGGCTGGCACAGAGACTAGATAGTCACTGGTCTCTGTTGCCTGATACCCGCCCAGGTAGAGTGTGCTCTTAGCCAACCAGAGATCAGGGTTTCTCTAACCCATTTTCTAACACAACATACTGAATGTGTCAAAAGACAGATGACTGACAGGTGAAAAACATCTGTGGAGGCACTATTTTACATTATTTAGCAACATTTTATATTTTTTGTGGTTTTTGAGTGTTTGTTTTTTAAAAGATGCCTATGGGCCCATTTTGTATAAACATTAAGGCACTTCAGGGACATTGGTGCCCACGCCAGGGACTTAAGGTACTTGGCTTTGCCTCGTGCCTTAAAACACCCCGACCCTGGGGGTAAATTTAGTGTAACCAATGCCCTGCCATGCTTTATTGCTTAATTAATTTATGGATAGACATGGCCTCCTTTCTAATACAGAATAATAGTTGTTGTACATGAATTGTCTGTGACTGGTCAAAATGTCTGTTGCTATGTACTACAGATTCCAGAAAATTGCATGCCATCAAGTTTTTGGTTTTTTCTGTTATTTATTTCTCAATGTATGTTCTATGTTACGTTTTTTTTTAATAAAATATATTTACAAAAAAAAGAAGTTGGAGGATCTAGGGGCAGGGAGCAAATTAACAAGGTGAATGGCTAATTTAATCAGCGGTAGGGCCAGAGGAAGTTGGGGGGGGTGCCTTTAGGAACAAGGGAAGTTACAAGTGGTGTCAGGCAGGGGTCAGTGCTTGGCCCAGTACTGTTCAATGTGTTCAGTAGTGACACTGGGGACAGAGTTAAAGGCAAGATCTGACTCCTTATGGATGACACTAAGCTCTGTAGGAGGGTGAACACAGATAATGGGGGTGCAGGACTTTAAGTTGATCTGGCAAAGCTGGAGAGGTGGTCAGGTATCTGGCAGCTGGGATTCAATGCAAAGAAGTGCAAGGTCATGCACATAGTAAGGAAAAATCCGAGGGTCGAGTACAGTCTGGGGGAATCAAGATTGCTGAATCAGAGAAGAAAAAGAACTTGGCGATACCCATCATCAGTAATCTTAAACAGTTTACACAGTGTTGGAGGGCAGTGGCCAAAGCAAACAGAATGTTAGACTGTATTGCTAGAGGGTTCATGAATAGAAGAAAGAAGGTTATATTGCTACTGTACAGGTCCTTGGTGCATCCACACATTGAGTATAGTATGCAGTGCTGGAGCCCCTACCTGAAAAAGGATATCAACCAGCTCGAAGCAGCTCCGAGGAAGGTAACAAAGATGATTCAGGAACAGAACGGCAGGGCATATTAGGACAGGCTGAGAGAACTTAACATGCACTCACTCGAGGATAGTAGGGAGAGAGGGGACGTGGCTGAAACCTTCAAGTACCTGAAAAGTTATAAATAAGGTGGATATCGGGTGAAAATGAAAACAAGACCACAAGAGGACACAGTTATAAGCTGGTGGGGGAAAGGTTCAAGAAGGAGGTCAGTAGACACTTTTTTACAGAGCAGGCAGTGTCAGGATGGAATGAACTCTCATCTGAGGTTGTCACTCAAAAGACGGTGTTGGGGGGAGTTCATAAGAGGGTGTGACAGGGTGAAGGAAAGGCAGGGTTGGTGGAAAGGGCAGTGGGTCCCACTGTATTCTCTATCATGGGAACTGCAATTGAGCAGACTCAATAGACTATAAAGTCTATCTTCTGTTGGCTTTTTGATATGTTTGTATGACTGGGTATGGTAACTGAGAAGAAATGGTGAAAGGCTTAGCAGAAGTAGCCAGCACACCATTTGTCAGAGCTGGGACCTCAGTGGAAATCTAATATGGAGCATTTGGGGCCTTGCAGAAAAATGTAATGATATCTAGAGAAAAAAAGAATTTAAGAAACGTTTTAGTATCTGTTTGGAATTGTATATGAAAGCAAAGTATATGTGAGGGGACTGGGGTGCTGTAAAGTTAAAACATACCAAGTATGTTGTTTTGTAAAGTAAAGGATACTGTTTCTTTTACTTTACAAACATGGCTGCCACTAAGTTTTAAAAAAATATTTATCAGAGGCATTAATACTAAGATGTGCTGTGTCCTTGTTACTGTTAGAAGTCCAGAACCATGGGTTTTCTTGGGATACCCACAATAGGGCAAAAACATATTGGGCAATGACGATCGGCGCGTGGGAAAATGGACGACAGCAAGATGCGTGACCAGTAATTGCGTTGCGCACCTTGCTGATTGAACCGCATGTTGGCCCCATTGTGGGGGGGGGGGCTTTCCCCAACCCCCGTAAATAAATATACACATCCTCCAGCCTGCACACAGGGGGGAGGGGGGCGGACCTCAGTTAGGGCCCCATGTTCCCATCTGCCTACAGTCACCGCTGTGCTGATGTCTCAACAGCCCAGATTGCATTCGCCTAAATTAATTCACCCACATTCCTTCACCCTAAGTCCCGTGCCCACTTGATGGTGTATGGGTTTTCTTTTCTAAACTGCATGACTTTGAAATCTCCACCAATCAGAATGCAGGCAATTCCTTACTCATTTTATAAGTGGGGGTAAAGTACTCAGACAGTTTGAAAAATCAGTGGGACCAGAGAGAACATATTACTTGGCATGAAAGTAAAGCAGAGATTACAGGGGGTATAAGTCTTGATCTGAGCAATGAATACTATCAATTACTGTAACTCAGGTCTAGGCCGGAGGGGTCTCAGTGGGTGTGGACTGTGTCACACTATCACAGATGCACTAATTCCCAGAAATGGCATGACAGCACCACCTGCCGTAAGTATGCTACAGTAATTAACATTCATTGCTGACCTCAAGGCTTTTTAAACCCATTCACAGTTTGTTTTACCCATGCCGATTACTGCTTTGGGAGCAAAAATGGTTTAGTTGAATTGTTGTGGCCCTATACGAAGCCAAACCAAAGTCGCTGCTTGCCCTCTATTATCACCCATAGTTGCTGGCCTTGCACAACTACAATTAAATGTGATCTACACACAGCAACACTATAGTTACTGTTATTTGGTTTTCCCTTGCTGGCCGAGTCTTTGCCAGTATACTTTCCGTTATGATTTGTATTATTTGGGTATGCGTATTCTGTTTTTGTTTCTTTGCCAGCATCATAGTACATACAGGCTGTGTATGGATCATCACAGTGAATGAAATAAAAAAAATCACAGAGAAATGGTTCCTTCATTGCGCTGCTGACACTCCCCCTAGTGGCTAAGATTGTAACATCACAATAAAGTGCATGAGCTGTGTCAATATTAAAATCAAAGGAGGAAGTCCTATGAAACACAATGTACTTGCATGGCGTTAATCAAGCTGATCTCAAAATAAAGGTTCAGACCAATATAAATCTTTAAAAGCCAGACTGTTGTAGATTCATGCAGTTTTTTTTTTTTTAAGTACGCCCCCCATCAACCAACTCGACAATCATCGGTCCTTACCAGCTCCCCCAGTCTCATTACCCACCTTCCCCAGAACTCACCTCTCTCTACTTTCCACCCTAGCTTACCCACCAGGGCAGGGTCACCAGGGGTGGCCCCTGGCCCCTGAAAGAGTCTCAGACAGTAGTGCTAGGAGAGAGTGCCGTGGTCAGCAGTGTGGGGCCTGCAGCGAGAGACATATATTATTCCTGCTACAGTCGGGGTTTTTTCAGCTTGTTTTTCAGCCCCAGCCCCTAGGATTCTGAGAGGAGCTCCCTGATGTGCAAGCATGCAATCGCATGCATTGTACAACAGAGCACCTCTGCATCCTCTCGTCCTGATCCTTGGCTCCTACTGCACCGCCACCTGTGGTCACCCAACTGGGTTATTGCAGCAGAGAACTCCTTCCCTCCTTCCCTCCCTCCCCAAGGTGGAGAGCATCCTTCGGGATGGTTCTGTAGTTTTTAATGAGCAGATACTGTATTTCAAGCTTGATGCTCAATCCTATTTATGCTATTATTTTTTATTACTAAGTTTTTTAACTCAGCTTTATTAGAAGGCAAAGTGTATAGAATTACATATCATGTGCAGTTATAGAAATGACATTTTACATACACTGTACCATATAATCAAATCCAGTACCTGCTTCAGACATTCTTCTGGATAATATATACATACAATATGAGCCACAACAGGCTGTCTAGAAATGTGCACAGTGTGACCAATAGTACTGTAATGATAGCATAAAGAACAGTTCAGCTGTTACCTTTTCCAATGAAGGGGTAACAAAGCCCTACAACAAAACAGCCTGCATTCATAGTGCAATAATAGCATTCCTAAGTGTGTCTTTGAGAAAGAGAAGGGGGACAGGAGGAACCAATTGCAGGCCTCCATGTCACGAAGGGTTAGGAATCGTCTCCCACAGATCACCCAGACTGGCCTAACTCCTCCCACCTTTGCCATAGGGCTGGTCACCTGTTTTTCTAGGGTTTATCTTAGTGTTACTGGCAACCTTTCCATCCTACAGAGTTTATCCACCTTAGTTTTCCAACCTTCCAGTGTGGGCACTGATGCCTGCAGCCAGAGGGAGGTGTCCCCTTTTAGAGCAAATGAGCGCAGTGCCTAAATGAGGCGTTGTGCTTGGTTACCCAACCGGAGGACAGGGAGCCCCAGCATCAGATGGAGGAAAGTGTACAGAACTGGGGCCTCCCACAACTGCTGTAGTGTTCAATGAATTTGTGTCCAATAAGGTTGAAGGATAGGACAGGCCAGAATATGTGTAAATGGGAGCCCACCTCCCCACACCCCTACCAACACAGATTTGTAATCCCTTTATGGAAGTGGCATGTAATAATGGGGCTGTGGAAAAAGGGGACAACACACTTCCAGCAGAATTCCCACCATCCTGATGAGGAAGTGACCTTTCAGACCATTCCCAACTCCAGTTCCCAGTCAGTGTCCATTATCGGGCCCTGATTAGTTTTCCCACTGCTCTCTTAACGTATACAGTTTCAGGTTATTGATTTCTAATAATACTATGTATCTCCTACTGATCATACCTCCATTTATCCTTAGCATTGCCACCCAGTAAAGGAAGTTCTGTAGTGTAGTGAGCTCCCTGCCTATCTGAGTTACCAAGTTGTTGGATGTCAGGTAATGCCTAACCTGCAGATAGCTGAAAACATCTTGTTTTGGCAGCCCATACTATTGCTGTAAATCCGAAAAAGACACACACTGAGTGCCTCACACCAGATGGTGTTACCGTGTTAAAGCCAGGTAATTCCACCTGCAACATCCTGGTTCCTAATATTGTGGAGGGAACTGTGGGTCTCCTAGAATTCTCATTAGGGGCCCCATAATGGAGTTTATTTTTAACCAACATCCATATGGTGTGTTTTGTCCAGGGGTTAGAAACACCAGGAAACATCCAGGGTGCAAGCCAGATATGTGGTATGGCAAATAACAGAGAGGGTAGGAGTTGACCTGTTTCCATTCCCCACCAGGGTGTGCTATCAGCACAGCAAAACCCCTATAGCAGCGACAATATGGGTGCTGCAACCCGACTGATCGTCATTCTGATGATTTGGATTTTGTAGGGCCTACCATTATTGCCACTGGTGTTGTGCTCTTCCCCCCCTATACTTCTTACCTGGAGGTGATTATATTATTTCTGGTAGGTGCGGGGGCAAAGTCCCCCACAGTGGAGGGTGCAGGGGCAAAGCCCACCGCAAACAACCAGAATATGCTCTGGTGCATTGTACATGATGGCGATCAGGTGGCACAATTGCTGCGTGGCGTGGTCACCATCAGCATTGTCGTGTCACTGCAGTGTCAAGTCGACCATATAAGTGTCGAACAGACATGGTGGAACCTCCAGCCAGCCTTAGTCTTGGTTCTGTTTTGTCCAAGTGTTGACTGGCACCAGTTGCGCTGCCAGATAATAGAGCTGAAGGTCTGGCAGTGCTAAGCCTCTCTTCTCTCATGGCAGTGATAGGAGTTTTTTACTGACTCGGTGGCATCATCCTCCCCCTACAAATGTAAGAAGCAGTTCCTTCAGCCTTCTCCAGAACTTCTCTGGCATGGGAAACGAGACAGGGGTAGTACCTAAAAAAGAAATCTAGGGAGAACATTCATTTTAAGGGTAGCAATACACCCCATAAGCACAATAGTAACAAGTCCCACCTGCCAGTGTCTGCCCTCGCCTCTTGGAAAAGTTTTTCATAATTAAGTGAAAACAAGGTGTTTAAGTTGGGCGAGATCCACACTCCAAGATAGTGCACCATTCCCTGAGGGGTCCATTTGATGTGGCACCTAGCTTTAAAGTTAGAGGGGCACTGGCCACCCAGGCTTATGGCCTCTGGTTCATCATTGTTAATTTTGTAACCAGACAGAGTATCATACTCCTCTAGTTCCCTTAGCAGGGCCTGAACAGACATCTCAGGTGATGAAAGGTAAAACAGGGAGTCATCCGTGTAAAGAGATATCTTTCTCTCTCAACATCCCACCTTGATTCCCTGAATAGTTTGGTTCCCATGAGCTACCACTGCCAGAGGCTCAATGTACAAGGTGAAAAGCAGAGGTGATAGGGGACAACTCTGTCTCATTCCCCCATGCCAAGCTAATGCAATCAAACTGAGGCCCGTTTACCCAAACTTGTGCCTGGAGGGGCTGCATAGAGTGATTGGATGCAATCCCTAACAACCAGCACCACCCCATCTCCTCCAGTCTCCTGTGATGAAACCCCCAGTTCACCCTGTCAAGCACCTTCTCAGT
This sequence comes from Neoceratodus forsteri, assembly GCA_016271365.2. Taxonomy (NCBI): domain Eukaryota; kingdom Metazoa; phylum Chordata; order Ceratodontiformes; family Ceratodontidae; genus Neoceratodus; species Neoceratodus forsteri. The sequence goes on along the minus strand of CM057453.1, from coordinate 1,572,989,057 downwards.
GTCCATAAATACTGCCATTGTAAACTCTGGGGCACCTCTCTTTGTGGAGAGGACATTAAGAAGCCTCCTCACATTATCATGTATAAGTCAGCTGTTAATAAAGCCTTTCTGATCAGGGTGAACCAGGGATTCCACCCGCTGCTGCAGCCTGAGGGCCATCACGGAAGTGAAGATTTTTAAATAAATATTCAGGAGGGAGATGGGGTGGTATCAGCCACACATGGTGGCATCCTTTGCAGGCTTTGGGAGTACTGTAACTTGGGCCTGGCTCCACGATGGAGGTGAACCCTCCCCATTTTGAATGTCTCTTCAGATTTCTGGCAATAGTGGAGCAAGGCTCTCCCCAAATGTTTTTTTAAAACTCTCCCACTGTGCAGCTGAGACCAGGGAATTTGCCCATCTTAAGTCTCTTAAGGCTGTCTGAACCTCTTCCAAAGATATTGGGGCACCTAGAGCATCCCTGGCCTCCTCTGTGAGCTTTTTGAACCTTTACCCTGCTAAAGAAGGTGTCCAGTATAGCCTGGAAATGTTCTACCCTGTCCTGGGAGTTGAGAGCCTTGTAAAACTACCCACACTGAGCTACTATCTTACTAGGGGGATGTTTCAAACTGATTCTGTGTCACCAGATTCTGGAGTCAGAGCACAAATCTGCTAGCTGCCTCTCTGTGAAACTGCGAAACATAGAAACATAGAAGTGGATGGCAGATAAGGACCGCAAGGCCCATCCAGTCTGCCCATTTCTTTTTCTACCTTATAAATGTGCCATCGGCCTTTGCTCTGTCAGTGGCCTATCTATTCATACTCATTTGTATTGCTCCCTTATGCCTATCCCATGCCTGTTTGAAGCCCTGCACTGTATTCATAGCCACCACTTCTTGAGGTAAGCCATTCAATGCATCCACCACCCTTTCTGTGAGAAAAGAATTTCCTCACATTCCCCCTTAATCGGCCCCCCTCTAATCTCATGATGTGTCCTCTTGTCCTGCTATTTATCTTATATTTAAACATGTTAGACTCTTTCACCTTGTTAATGCCCTTAAGGTGTTTGAATGCCTCGATCATATCACCTCTCTCCCTCCTTTGCTCAAGGGTATACATATTGAGCTCTGTTAATCTGTCCTCATATGTCTTCTGATGCAGTCCCTGCACCATTTTGGTTGCCCTTCTCTGGACTGCCTCAATTTGGTTAATGTCCTTGTGAAGGTGTGGCCTCCAATACTGCCGCAGTACTCCAGATGGAGGCCTAACCAGTGTCTTGTAAAGAGGTTATTACCTCCCTCTTCGACATGATACCCTACTAATACACCCTAACACCCCTAGCCTTACCTACTGCTTTAGAGGTCTGCTTGGATGATTTCAGGTCATCAGTGATGATGATGCCCAAGTCTCTTTCTTCCTTTGTGACTGCTAGCAACTCCCCTCCCAGCCTATAAGTGGCTTCAGGGTTTCTCTTCCCTATATGCATGATCTTGCACTTCTTTGCATTAAATCCCAGTTGCCACTCTTCTGACCATTTTGCTAGTTTATCCAGATCTCTTCTCATTCTGCCCACACCATCTGGATCATCTACTCTGTTGCAGATCTTGGTGTCATCTGCAAACAGACAAGCCTTACCATCTAGTCCATCTGCAAGGTCACTAATGAAGATGCTGAAGAGGACTGGCCCCAGGACTGATCCCTGAGGTACCTCACTTGTGACTTGCATCTCTTCTGACTATATCATTTACCACCACTCTCTGTTTTCTGCCCGTCAACCAGTTTGCCACCCAGTTGACCAACTTCTGACCAACCCCGAGCCTACCCAGCTTATTTATCAGTCTTCTATGTGGAACAGTGTCAAAAGCTTTGCTGAAGTCAAGGTAGGTGACATCAACTGCTCCCCCTTGGTCCACCACTTTGGTTACCCAGTCAAAGAAATCTATGAGATTAGTTTGACAGGACCCTCCTTTTGTAAACCCATGCTGTCTTGGATCCTGTGCCCCTATGGATTCCAGGTGTTGCACTATCCTTTCCTTAAGGAATGCCTCCATAATCTGGCCCACCACTGAGGTAAGACTTACTGGTCTGTAGTTCCCTGCCTCCTCCCTGCTACCACTCTTGTGGAGCGGGATCACATGAGCCCTTCTCCAGTCTTCTGGGACCTCTCCTGTGCTCAGAGGCTCACTAAACAGTTCTGCCAATGGCTCTGCTAGTTCCACCTTTAGCTCCTTAAGTACCCTGGGATGTATGCCATCAGGTCCCATTGCCTTATCCACCCTGAGCTTAGCAAGCTCTTGTAGGACCCTTTCTTTTGTGACAGGAGTAGTGCTCACCTCCCTCCCCCCTGTGTCCATGATGATGAGCTGTGGGCCCTGCCCTACCTTCTCTTCAGTAAATACTGAGCAAAAGTATCTATTTAGGATAGATGCCTTTACAGGGTCCTCCTCCTCATGCTCCCTTTCTCTATTAAACTAGCAATACCCCTCTGGACTTTCTCCTTTCACTAATGTATCTATAGAAAGTCTTGTCACCTTCTTTACTGTTCGTGCTAGTGTTTCCTCAGTTTGGGACTTTGCCTGCCTTACTGCCTTCCCTGCTTCCCTTAGGGCAGTTTGGTATGCCTCCCTATCTTCATCCCACTGTGTTCCCTTATATTTCCTGAAGGCCAGCCTTTTGGCTCTGACCTTTTCTGCTACTGTATTTGAGAACCAAAGTGGTTTCCTTCTTCTTTAGCACTTCCTTTTCTGTCTAACACAATGGGATGTTGCTTCAAGGATTGCATCCTTAATGCTTGCCCACTTTGCCTGTACCCCCTCACCTGTGTTTCTTTTTGCCAGGGCTAGCTTAACTCTGTTGGCCATCTTATCAAAGTCAGCTCCTCAAAGTCCCATATTTTTGCCTTGGAATGGGATGATTTAGTTGTAGTGGCCAAATTGAACCATACCATGTGATGGTCACTGGCCCCCAGGTGACCTTCTACCTTGGGATCTGTGATCCTTCCCTGTTAGTCAGTACTAGATCTAGATAGCCCTGTCTCTTGTGGGTTGCTGTAACAGTTGTTTGAGGCCCTCCCCACAGGAATCCACTATGTGTCTAGTTCTGGCAGATGTTCCTGCTGGTATTGACCAATCTGTATCCGGCATGTTGAAGTCTCCATTATCAGAACCTCCCTTTAGCTGTCATGTTTTGTATATCTTCTAACAGTAATGTGTCTATGTCCTCCCCCTGGTCTGGGGGCCTGTCAACAACCCCAGTTCTTATGGCTGTCCCATTTCCTGTTTCCAGGGTGACCCACAGTTCTTCTGGCTCCTTCATTGTATTCTGAATTTCTGTAGATTTGATATTTTCATTGACATGAGGCCCTCCTCCCCCTTTTTGCACCTCGGTCTCTTCTGAACAATACATAGCCAGGTACTGAAGTCTCCCAAGTGTGGTTACTGGTAAACCAAGTCTCACTAATTGCTACTATGTCCAGTTTAGCCTCTGACATTATCGCCTGCAGGTCTCAAATCTTATTTCCCCGGCTGTGAGCATTTATGTACATGATTTTCCATTGGCCAGATTTCGGTGTATTAGTTGTTGGGTGAGGTTTGTCATTACCCCTGTGTGTCGTATGGGGAGAGAAACCTTTTTTCTTACCTGGTGATGCAAATGAACTGCAAACATGCTGAATCCTGTTTGACCACTAGCTGAGGGGAGGGTGTTCTTCCATTAGGTATGGGGTGCTGCACCTCTCCCATTTGCTAGTTTAAATATTCTGCAAAGACATCAAACTTCTGCCCCAATGCACTCCTCCTCCTTAGTCAGATGCAGTCCATCAAATTTAAGAACTTTCGCTCCCAGAACTGTCCAGTTCCCTACAAATCTGTCCTTTTCCTGGCACCAGCCCTTGAGCCACGTGTTTGGCTCCCCTATCTCCTTCTCTGACCTTCCGTCCATCTGCTCCCCTCTCCCAGACTGGCAGGATCTCAGAGAAGGAGATGCTGGACGAAATGGATGATAGTTTGTCACCCAGCCTGGTCAGGTGTTCCTTGGTCTCCACAACTGACCGGCTGGCGAGATCATTAGTCCCTATGTGTACTAGGACATCAATGTTTTCTCCTGCTTTGTGAACAATTTTATCAATGTGGTCAGTGTCTCTCCATGCTGATGTACCTGGGAGAAATCTGACCATTACCCCTGGCTGGAGATGGGTATCAACTCCCCGAATCATGGAGTCTCCTATGATCAGAAGTTTTTTGGATTTCCTTTTTGCTTTTTTTGTTTTGGTTCCTGATTTGGGTGAGTTTTGTTGTGCTAGCTCCTGTGCTGCAGTGTCCTGCTCTGCAGTGTCTTCTGCCTCTTTGTTTGATTTCAGAGATAGAGGCAGATACCTGTTTGTAGTGTTTATATGGTTTTTGGTGGTAACGTGTTGGAGAGCAGAGAGTGATGGGGCACCCGATTTGCCCCTCCTAACCACCTGCCAACCTCCTGGACCAACTACCCTCTGTGGTCGAGGTTTTTCTGTTGGATGCTGGGGAAATGGCGGGTGGTTCTTATAATGTATTTCCTCTTGAATATGAAATTTGAGGCGTGCAATCTCTGCCCATGCTGCCCGGAGCTGAGCCCTAAGATTTCCAAAGGCCCAGCAAGTAGGACAGTGTCCTAAATCCTGTAAGACTGTCCTTCTGAAAATTGTTCCACAGTACATGCAGTTAATGATATCCATTCCAGATAAGTTGCTGGGTTTATAACCTAGTCAGAGTAATTAGAAGGAAAAAAATGCAAGTAATGGTTGGATTGTGTTTTGTTTTTGTTTAACTTTTTATGACAAGTTAAATTACTAGTGCCCCTGTAAATGAGCTCACCTTGTGGAGGCCCCACTGATCCGCCCCTTCCTGCTCTGCCACAGGAAATGTCACAACTGTGGTACCCTATAAAAGGAGTGTAGTGTGGGGTGGTTGGGCCCTTCCCCTGCGGAAAAAGAACAACCATGGATGAAATAACAAGGAGGTAAGAGCAGAAACAATCAGTCAACAACAAATGCAGTAACCCTGAAAGCTTATCCTAATGTTAGATAAAACTGTAAAACCTGTAAAGCACCACCTGTAATAATTTTAGAGAAGATATATGCTGTAAGAAACACTTTGCTACAGAGAAAAATAAAACAATGAAATGTTAGCAACAAACAGTAGCAATCCCTGTGAGTAAAAATTAAAAACAACACCACACAGTAAATCTGCTTAGCCAAAATAAGTCTTAATCCTTTTCCCTTGCTCTGGTAAGTTTCTCTACTCTGCCTTTCAAGCAGCCTTAGAAGGAAAGAGCTCAGGTGAAGCTAGGTGCCTTGGCCAGCAAACCAAGAGACTAGAAGCTGCTCTGCACAGTTTCCCAATTTGAAAAAATGCTGGTAGGAGTATTGGAGTGCAACCTCCACCTTGTCTTCCAGGAGCCTGTTGAGCTTAGCCCTGCAAGCTTCAAGCTGCTTCCTGACCTCGTCATTGAGGACAACTTTGTGCTCATCCTCGAGATCATGCAGCTTATGTTCCAAATCGAACAGTGCTTCCTTCTGTTCTTTTGTAAGCTTGGATATGAAATTGATAGTATGTCCCGTGAGTACTGCCTTCAGGCCATCCCATCAGGCACTGAGAGAAGTATGCCCCTTGTGGTTTAGGGCCTTGTATTCTGCCACCTTTCTTTCTATTAAGGCTACATAGTCCTTGTTGTTAAGCAAGGAAACATTAAGGAACCAGCAGTATTCGGGACTGAGCATTGGCCAATTTTAAAATTACCTGGGCATGGTCTTATAGAGTCAAGGACCTGATTTTGAAGAACTCTGCAGTATGCACCCAGTTGATGGAGAAGAGAGTAGGCCTGGTGAGGTGCAGATCAACAGATATAGTCATGAATGCCTAGATTAAGGAACCTCCAGAACTTCACCAGTCCTAGCTCCCAGTTTAGTTGATGAATACAATCCCCCACCTTATTGCTCCTGCCCCCCTCTACCCCTTGACCTATCCAGGAAAGGTTGATCCATCCCATTGAATTGGCCCCCTATTAAATACAGTTCACTATGAACTAAAATTTGTCTCTTCAATAATAAAACAGTTTTCTTTTCCATGTTAGGGGCACAAATATTCAGTATTGTGCAGGGGACAGAGCACAATTTACCTTTGATGCAAATAAATTACCTTGTGGGTCTGATACTTAAGTTGTAACTTATAGGGGGCAGGTCTTACAGACCAAGATGGCCACCCCCTGTGGTAAGTACATTTCTCAAAAGTGGAGGAGTAGGCAGCTTCCACCCATGAACGTTTCAATTTGGCATGTTCTTTAGCACTAAGATGTGTTTCCTGTATCATACTGTAGCAGTAGTCGCCTTAGTGAGTTACTATCCTGCACTGTATCTCTTACTTTCAGTGGACCACCCCATTGCCCCTCATCCTCAGGATGCATTAATAAGTGAGATATAACAGTAAGCAGGCATGAGAACCAACGGACAGAACCATAGAACCAAACGGTTCCACCAGCTGCAGCGACAAAATCCCAACACATCTCCACCACGCCGGCGCAATCCCGCCCGACGCCATGACACACAATGCATCCCGACACTGACCCACAACACACTGACACCGACCTCCACACTTCACTATGTCAATGCGGGGAGGGGCAACCCCCTGCACCCCCCTACTTTAGATATCTAATTCCATGTCACACAGACAGTGGAGTTAGGTGCATTCCCCATTGACGAGAACTCCCCGTCGACAAGAAATCCTCCTGGACGCAAAGTCCGTCGACTTCGGAGTTACAATGTCGGGGATTTGATGTCCCCGCACTGATGTTATAACAGTATATGGAACCAAGCAGCTGGAACTTATAAAATGTCAAAGGTTGGTAGACATTCCAAGCAACTGTACAGCTGATAAGTGCCCACCTTAGTGCCATCCTCTTGACCCTCTAATGTGGTGGGGTTTACCTATAGCACTGCGACATCCCCGTCAGTGACAGACACAATGCAGAGTATTGGCATTGTACTGTCAGGGATGCCGGTGTGTTTTCTTCGGGGGGCGGTGCCCCACAAACCCCCATGTGGGGGGCTCCGCCCCCACACCTCCCGGTCTCTATTTATACAACTCCAAGATGGAGTTGTTTCAAGGAAGGGGCGAAACACCGGGAGATGTACTGCTGGTGTCTATGGGGACCATCACAGTGACCCGACGCTTTTCATCGGATTCTGTCGCTGTGATGTGATGCAGTGGCGGTGTCGACGTGCAGTTGGCATACCATCTGGTGGCTCAGTGAGCATGTCTCTCCCCCTGCATATGTCTTCATCCCCAGTCTAAGAAAGAATGGTAGAAATATGCCCCCCCCTCCCCAGTTTTCTGGACATCTGATGGACTGGGGACTCCAGCATGCCACCAATTACCATTTCAATGTGAAATATTTTGTATGAAACTGTGTCACTTCATTCTGGACATATGTCCTCTGTTGATGTTACTGTAATTAAAAAAATAATTTGTTTGCTCTCTTAAAGTTTTTAATAAGATCCTGACACCTTAGAAGATACCCCAAAACATAGTTTCTAGACTCTTTTGAGCTAATATTTCATATATTGTCTCTGTTTAGTTTCCCCTTGTTCTTTATAACTCTGTACACTCACACAAAAACAGGATCAGTGTCCTCTTGGTTTCATCTGATCCCGCTTTTCTACACTGGGCATTCTAGTTGTCTGCTTCTGATATCACAAATATTTGCTGTGGAAATCATCATGATGTCAAAGGAAAGGGGTTGTGATATGAAGTGCAGACAAGCAGACGGGGCAGATGAAGTCTGGGAGACAATTGCCCAGCTGTCATGCTGATGTGCATAGTCGTACAGAAATGGAGGAACTGAATTCAGAAAATTAATATGAACCATAGTCTGAATGCTTTTCCAAAGCACTAAGGAGAAATTGGGGACTGTTTAGAACAGTCTGTGGTTTGTTTCAGAATTTTGCTGTTTGTTGGCCCAGCAGCACAGTGGTAGGACTTCCACATCCGACGCCAGTGCCCCAGGTTCAGGAATGGACCCGAGCAGTCGGAGGGCCGCCCAGGAAGAGGGGGACTGAGTGTCCTAGGGACAGCTCTCCTCTGGGGGAGGGTGGGTTAGCACTCAGCACTTGATCAACCTCTGGCGGAGGCCGGGGGAGCAGCGACTGATACTAAACTGTTGGGCAGGCATGCCTGACATCCTTATGTCATTGTATGCCATGCCTCCTGTGGACTAACGTGAAGAAACTGCTGGCCCAACTGATGAGGCCCCACCTCCCGGTCTTCCTCCACCCGCCGTGACTCTTGGTTGGCAACCAAGTTCAGTCCTCCGTCAGACATGTCCTGTCCCCACAGCCCTGCCCTGGGGGATAAGCCAGGGAGGAACACTGGCAGCATCAGCCTGCTGGGAACCTGGATTCAGTCTCTGTTGGGGGCACACCTGCTCAGCGGCACTACCCTGGGGGGCAGGCCCAGGAGGATTTGCCATCAAGAGGTAGGTCTGGGGGGTGAGTGGGGACTAGTGAAGCTGGGGGCTGAGCTATAGGGGCTTGGCACCAAAAAGCGTAATAAAAAAAAAAAAAAAGAATCTTGCTGTTCATCACTCATGTAACATTTTTAAGCTGATTATGATTTGTTGTTTAATTCTCTGCTGGTAAAACTGAATTTCTGATTCTGGATTCCTGATCCTCCTGGAAAAACTTTGAATCTGTTGTTGGAATTACCTTAATGGGGACTACAGTTTTGTCAAAAATATCTGACAAAAATAGAGTGACCAATACTAATACAAAAAAAATGAAATACCTTTCTTCACATTAGCCTTGCTGGAAAGCACAGCTCCTCACAGCTTAGAAATATTGGCAAAAGAGACCTGTAAGTCACACAAGGTCTTTTCTGTTGTATTCAGTGTAACACCCCCCCCTCCAAATTGGGTGGGCTTACCTTAGTTATCTCCTGGACACTGCAGTATTCCTTCCTGGTGGGTTCCCCACTGGTTCTCTGCCTTTAAGAGCCTGGCTATGTCCAGTATTGTAAACAGTAAATCCAGATGTAAAGTGTTGCTGTATTCCTGGTTCCTGCGTAAGTGTGCAAGTTAATGCCACCATGTTGTACCTTTAAGAGGAGCAGCCTGTATATATGGTGTATAGCCTGTGCTGGGTCCAGCAGAACTGAGCTCGTGACTGGCTGGGCAGCACCCTGATAAGTTCCATTGTATAGTCGCTTACCAGTACAATTGCAGCCCTATTACATGCTGTGAACATTTATTTCTGAAGTTGAACTGTTATGTTCAAAATTAATTTTAAAGTTGGGACTGTATACATTCTGCTTATGCAGCCACCATGATACTTTGACCCAGCTTTTGGGCCAGTCAGAACTCAAGGGCCCAGATATTCAAACTGCGCCAGGCTGTGGCGCAAGCCTGGGCGCAGCTCAACTTTGTTGCGCAGGGGTGTGACCTGTTCGATATTCAACGGAGCTGCGCTGTGGTGCAGCAACTTTGAATATCGCACCCTGGCCACCCCCACTGTGCATGGCGCAGTGGCACTGCGCCAGCGCAAGTGGCCAGAGTGGAGCATTGAGTTGCGCTAGCGCAAGTGCCATTGCACCATGCACAACACCTGCGATATTCAAAAGGGGACATGCAAATGGGGCCATAATTTATGCAAGGTGCACATGGGGCCATTTGCATGTCATTATGGCCCCATTTGCATTCCATTAGCATGCAGGTGCGCCGATCCCCGACGACTTGCACCTGGCGCCCTGCCAGGCAGCAGCTGTTGGGGACTGACACCCCCTGCAGCCCGATCACGGGCATTTGTCTAAAAGAAAACTCCCCTCTAATATCCCTGGTGGTCCAGTGGACCGCTATGTGCCCGATCGCGGGCATCAATATAATAAACCCCCCCGTCCAATATCCCTGGTGGTCCAGTGGACGATCGCTGCCAATCGCGGGCATCTGTTTAAATCACACACCCCGCCAATATCCCTGGTGGTCCAGTGGACTGCACTCTGCCCGATCCGGGCATCTGTAAAATCAAAATAGTTCTATTACCTGGTGGTCTAGGTACCCCACACGCCCACTGAGCCCTCACTGCCCGCTCCCCGGTCAGCGGCGGGCGGCAGCACCCTACCCGCCTCCGCCCGCCGCCCGCCGACGACAGCTCGGTGGGCTGCACCGTTGGCTCCGCCGCGTGAGCTAATGGAGTAGTCTACCATAATACTACATTCCAGATATGTGAATGAATCATTCACATATCTGGACTGTGGTATGGTATGGGCTGCACATTGGCTCACGCCAGAACCAATGGCGGCAGCCCTACCGAGCTGTCAGTCGGCGATGGGTGGAGCGGCAGGCGGTGGTGCTGCCACCCGCCGCTGACTGGGGAGCGGGCGTGGGGCCCAATGGGCGGTGGGAGGGGGCACACTAGGCCACCAGGGTAATAGGACTATTTTATGTTTTACAGATGCCCGCGATCGGGCAGCGATCGGTCCACTGGACCACCAGGGATATTGGACGGGGGGTATTATACCAATGCCCGCAATCGGGCACATAGCGGTCCACTGGACCACCAGGGATATTGGACGGGGATGTGTTTTGGAGACAAATGCCCGTGATCAGGCACATGGCAGTCCACTGGACCACCAGGGATATTGGACGGGGGGTTTATTGACACTGATGCCCGTGATGAGGCATGGGAGGGCACCGCCAGGTGCGGCAGGAACTCGGGTGGCCACCCACAGGTGGCAGCTGCCGTTTTGCACCCTGCAATGCGGCAGCTCACCTGTGGGTGGTCATCATTTGTTCCTTTTTTTTTTGCCGTAATTTTGTGCAGGCACAGGTAGGGGTTGCACATGCATGACTCTGCACATCCCGGGCTGAATATCGGGCTGTGCAGGTTATGCATGACACCCCCTACCTGTGCCTGCATACATTATTGATGCGCTCCGGTAGCATGAGGGATTTATCGGCCTTTTCTCTTGAATATCACGGCTGGGGCACATCAGTGTAGTTGTGCATGGCGAACACTGTTGCGCCATGCACAACCCTTTTGAATATCTGGGCCAAGGTATCCTAATGGGTCATTTTACTATGGCTGCTGAGAAAAACTGTGAACTGTATGCTTGTCACCCATTTTAACCAATCAGGATGCTGGAACTGTGACTGACAGCTTGGGTAGCCAACTGGATTGCAGGATTCCATTTTTCCTTCAGTCAAGAGAATGCTGAACTGTGAGTCTGGTGTGGGCTTCTGTGCTGAGAGGAAGCTCTGTGATCAGCTCAAGGATTTTGGGAAGAGGCCTACTTTTACCTCTCCTTGGCCTGAACTCCAGTCTGAATCGTTGGAACTGCCAAGTCTGCAGACCAAACTGCAGCTCTTCAAAAGGGAGAAAAGAAGTGATCCCTCAAAGCTAAATGGCCAGACTGAAAGCATATCACAGTGTCTAAAGGATCCCCAAACCATGTGCCAGTGAGAGGCCTGGTTGTACCAGAGATTGTGGCCTAGAACTGAAGCTTGGGGTCACCAGAGTTGTCTCCAGCCTAATTGCTACAGGAGGAGACCTGAATATCTTTTTTTGCCAGCTTACATACCAAGGACTGCAGTTTGCAAGCGGGTAAACTGTGCAGCCTATCTGAGACTGTATCAGAACTAAAACTTGTGATGCTAAACAATTACTCTGAGAAACTGTCACTGAATATTCAACACAAGCTACTGGAAGACCGGTTTAGGGAGTCAACTTCTGTGGGGAGAGTCATTGCGGGTTGCAGCCATCCTTTGGGGAGAGACCTTGATGTGGGGGTGAGTCATGCAAGCCCAGGTCCCTGCATCCTGGTCCCTGTTGAGAAGGAAGAGACCTGCAGCCCTCAGCAAGAGAGCCAATCCTTGAGGGGGAACCAGCCTGCAGGGTCCGACCCTACAACACAAAATAAAAAGTGTTTGCCATCTGATTTGCCTTTCAAGTTCTCATTGTGGTTTAAACTGTTTTGCAGGCCATCGGGCCTGGGGATTACAATTTTCCTTGGGTTTAAAGTATTACTGAATGTGGCCACCACCAAGGGTGGAGGAATCACTAATCATTTATTTGTTTAAGGGCCCCAGCCAGCCAGCTGCAATGCCAGCCAACCCATGGCAATGCTCAGGCCTGCAACAATTAGACCCTGGCTACCCAGATTGCAGAAACTGAACCTAATCATGGGTTAAATGTATGTGAATGTTTCTCTAATATTAAAGCCTAATAATCACTTTATGGTAACTATTGGTTTGTCTTCCTATCCCCTATCACCTGATGGTACCAGGTCTGAAAGCTATCTCCAGTATGTTGAAAAACTAAAGGAACAGTTGAACCATGCATAGCAGCTAGTGAACACTATGGCTGCCAAAAGAAACCTACCCAACAAAATCTGCCATGACAACTGAGTTAAAGCTCAAGAACTCCAGCTATCTTACTGTGTTAATACAAAATCTTGGATTTCAAGGCAAGCACAAAATAGCTGACCATTGTGGTCACATCCCCTGTGCTGTAATTGCCAAGCTGGATCATAGAAACATAGAATTTGACAGCAGATAAGGACAGCTTGGCCGACCTAGTCTGCCCATTCCCCTACCTAATGGATAAGCTGCAGATCCTAGTTAACCAACAGCCTACTTTCTCCTACCCCCACTAGAATTGCCTTATGTCTGTCCCATGCATGCTTGAATTCCCCCACTATTTTTCACTCCACTTCCTCTTCAGGAAGGCCATTCCATGTATCCACAACCCTCTCCATGAAAAAATACTTCCTCACATTTCCTCTGAGCACTCTTCAAATTGTGCCCCCTTGTTCTTGCACATCTCTTTTTCTAAAAGATGCTTCCCTCTTGGACTTTGTTGATTCCCTTGAGGTACTTGATCTCCCGTTATGCAAAGGATGACCAGAGGGGGAAACTTTGAGTTACAAAAACAATGCAGAGACTACCTGCTGCCTGTTGGTCAGATAGTACTCAATGAAATTCAAGAATCTGAAGTTCCTAGATGCCCTGTGACCAGGTCTGCTACACGTAAAGAGCAACTCTGTCTGCCACCCTCTGCTAACCAGTCAGCTTTGCAACCAGATAATGCTGCACTTGTTAATGACTCTAATTCTGAATGTGATAAGAAAGAGTTTTGCCCTGCATATTATCCATCCTCTGAACTGGCAAGGTTATTCCAAGGTTTTCCTTTTGCTCCTAGTAATGCTCCTGAAAACCCAATGATTTCCAGTAATCCTGATGTATCTATTGTGCCTGAACTCCCAGGTAGTGATATCAGCAGTATAAATTCTGAAGGTAATGATTCCCTCTGTGTGGTGGAGTTAACTGATGTAAGTGCAAACTCCAGTGGACATGCGAGCAGGTCTGAAAGTACAACTGCTTTAAAAGGGTTAAATGAACTGTTTCACTCAAAGAAAGTATTACTGTCCTTGAGACCACCAATTGTGTTTTGGATGATTCCAACTCTGTGGCTATATCTCTCATACATAAAGATGAGCCTAAAGAATCTGAGAGTGATAGTGATGTTAAAGACAAAGGGCCTGAAACTAACAATGACCCTCAAGAAAGTGCAGTGGTACTCATTTCTTCAGAAGCTGTGTCCTTCCTGGACAATGAATTGGAAATCGTGAACCCAAATGCTAAGGTAGAAGTGCAAATGTCAATGCCATCTATGCCACATTGCTCAGAAAGAACTGTCAAACCTGTATTACAGCTCATGTACGACACTCCAGGAAAGCCTGTTGATCTGCCTATGAATGTTGCACACAAAGGGGTGTATATTACAGCCAATTCATTGACCAGAATAATGTTCACTGCCTCCACCAAACTCAAAACTTTCACCCAGCATAAAAGGGGTTATTCGGATAGAAAAAAGGGGATAATATGAAGCACACTGGTACAAAATATGTCAGGTGGGTTAATAGCTATAACTTTAAAATGTCCATCTAAACTCCATGTGATTTTGAAGAACTGCATAATGAGTCATAACAAATGCCTTTAAGTACTGTGTGATATCCTAATGTCTAAAGTAAAGTCTAAGTGAATGGCATGCCATATTGTGAATAGTTACTATGTATCTGCACAAATGTTGTATATAATACCTTATGGTCTGGACCAGTACATAGTAACATGTTAACGTATATATTGCCATGCCTTTTATAGACTTGACATGGGTGTTATGTTTCCTGGGCCGGGGAGAGTGTAACCCCCCCCCAAATTGGGTGGGCTTACCTTAGTTATCTCCTGGACACTGCAGTGTTCCTTGCCCAGAGGGTTCCCCGCTGGTACTCTGATTTAAGAGCCAGGCTAAGTCCAGTATTGTAAGTGGTAACTCCAGATGTAAAGTGTTGCTGTATTGCTAGTTCCTATGTGAGTGTGTGAGTTAATGCCACTGCATTGTACCTTTAAGAGGAGAAGCCTGTGTATATGGTGTAAAGCCTGTGCTGGGTCTGGGAGGACGGAGCTCACAACCAGCCAGGCAGCACCCCAATAAGTTCCATTGTGCAGTCACTTACCAGTACAAACACAGCCCTATTGAATGCTGTGAACATTTATTCCTGAAGTTGAACTATTATGTTTAAAATTAACCTTAATATTGGGACTGTATACATTCTGCTTATGCAGCCACCATGATGATACTTTGGCCCTGCTTTTCGGCCATTCAGAACTCAAGGGGTCCTAATGAGTCCTTTTACTATGGCTGCTGGGAGAAACTGTGAACTGTATGCTTGGTGCCCATTTTAACCAATCAGGTTGCTGGAACTGTGACTGACAGCTTGGGTAGCCAACCAGATTGCAGGATTCCATTTTTCCTTCAGTCGAGAGAAATGGCTGAACAGTGAGTTTGGCACAAGCTTCTGCGCTGAGAGGAGGCTCTGTTGTCAGCTCAGGCATTTGGGGGAGAGGCCTGCTTTTACCTCTCCTTGGCCTGAACTCCAGTCTGAATCCTTGGGACTACCAAGTCTGCAGACCAAACTGCAACTCTCCAAAAGGGAGAAAAGAAGTGATTCCTCAGAGCTAAATGTCTGGACTGAAAGGGGATCAGAGTGTCTGAAGGATCCCCAAGCCGTGTGCCAGTGAGAGGCTTGGTTGTGCTGAGATGAGGCCTAGAACTGAAGCTTGGGGTCACAGGAGTTGTCTCCAGCCTGATTGCTACAGGGGGAGACCTGAATTTCTGTTTTGCCAGTTACACACCAAGGACTGCATTTAGCAAGTGGGTAAGCTGTACGGCCTATCTGAGACTGTATCAGAATTAAGACTTGTGATGCTAAAGAATTACTGTGAGAAACTGTTGCTGTCTATTCAACAAAAGCTACTGGAAGACCAAGTTAGGGAGTCTGCACCTGTGGAGAGAGTCATCTCGGGTTGTGGCCATCCTTTGGGGAGAGGCCTTGATGCGGGGCTGAGTCGTGCAAGCCCTGGTCCCTGTATCCTGGTCCCTGTCCAGAAAGAAGAGGCCTGCAGCTTACAGCCCTCAACAAGAGAGACAGTCCTCAAGGGGAACCAGCCTGGAAATCAGCCCAGCATCAGAGGCCCTGATTTAGTGAGTACAACAGGGTCCAACCCTGCATCACAAAATAAAAAGTGTTTGCCATCTGATTTGCCTTTCAAGTTCTCATTGTGGTTTAAACTGTTTTGCAGGTCATCGGGCCTGTGGATTACAATTTTCCTTGGGTTTAACATGTTACTGAATGTGGCCACTGCCAAGGGTGGAAGAATCACTAATCATTTATTTGTTTAAGGACCCCAGCCAGCTGCAATGCCAGCCAACCCATGGCAATGCTCAGGCCTGCAACAATTAGACCCTGGCTACCCAGATTGCAGAAACTGAACCTAATGATGGGTTAAATGTATGTGAATGTTTCTCTAATATTAAAGCCTAATAATCACTTTATGGTAACTATTGATTTGTCTCCCCTATCCCCTGTTCAAACCCCCAAGTAAATCAGTTTGTTGTTTAAATGTTAAACTGATTCCAGAGCATATTATTACTGAGTGCTGGGTTAATATAAAAGCTAAGAAGTGTCTTATTGCTACTGCAAATCTTGCTTTAATGATGTACAGGGTGTATCTGGGAATGTCCAACCCTATTGGTAAGAGTGGTAACTGTGAACATATTATTAGTGCTCACCAATAATTGTGACATTGAATGTTTAATAAAGTGTATAGTACAACTCCATGTGTGTGACCACTGGTTGAGGCTGTGCATAAGTACAGCTTCCCAGAGGGTTGTGCTAGCTGAATATCTAACCCACTCTTAAAGTGCACTCTGGGTGGAGGCACTGCACAAATAGCATTATTGTTGATATTGATCCCCTTGTAGTAGCGATCTCAGAACCTAAGCCATTCAACCTGCATTTAGGGTGGCAGGCAGGGGTAATAACCCATTGGGATGTGGTGCCCGGGTTACATCATTTTTTGCCTGTTTATTTCCCAACTCCCATCTTACACTCAGTGCCAATGGTGAAGAACTGGCCACACACCAAGCACAGCTTAGTAGACTGATAAACCCATATTTGTCATGCTGTTATGAAATTTATCAGCCTACTAAGCTGTGCTTGGTGTGTGTCCAGTTCTTCACCTTTGTTCAGTAGCTTACTTGGTAACTGATGCACCTTTGGGGAGTGTGGTGTGCCCTTCCCTGATATTGTCCTGGTTGTCTTTTTGATTGTATCACTTTCCTCCAGCTCTTAGGCGGTGAGCAGTAGACACCACAGTGGGCCAACCAGTAGGGGGTGCATGAATGTTGGGGTGGCCTCTACCTCCCATCCCAAGAGCGGGGAGCTTTGTGCCTCACCTCAATTATACACCTAGTCTCTTCAGCCCCAGTGGAGGATTCTGGGGCTTGTATGCAACCCTACTCTCCTAGCTGTCAGCACAATGTACTGCTACCACACTACTGGGCAAGCCTGAGATGGCCTTGTTTAAACACAAAACATATGTAATCTTATGCTGGTACATAGACTCACTTGATACTCACAGACTGACCCATAGCTCTGAACTGGAACAGAAGAATCCAGTCAGCAAAGACTCAACAAAAGCTCTGTGCTGTGTGTGGATCTCATGTTTATTCAACAGTACTTACACAAATCCATTTGAATTCAGTGCATTGTTGTAAAAATATCTCAAGATTAGTTTTTTGTAATTCATTACAGACTGGTGTAGCATCATCCACATTGGTGGCACCTCTGCACAGTGTTCAGAATGCTGAGGCACATTTAGTTTTGAGGCTCCTTCTAGTCTGAACATGTGACCACATTGTTTAAAAAGCATCACTGGTTTCCCCTTGAATTTCAGACACATTTGAAGGCTGTGACCGTAGTAGTTACATTTTTGAACAACCTACACTTATATCACATTCCCTCTCCTGCTCAAAATCCCTGTTTGTATTTTAGTAAATAAATCTCAACACCCACCACAAACCAGCTGCTGAATACCCCCAAAGTAACTTTCAAGTTTTCATCTTCTACATAAAACCATACCGCGAGTGTCCAGCACATGATAATACTAACAAAGAGAAACCTCCAGTGCACAGTCTGAGAGTGCTGCAGCTTCCAATTGCAAAATAACAAACTAAACAAAAAAGCCACATGTAAAAAATGACTACTGCTGTAAAGTAAACTTCATAATCAGTGGTTTATTAGGGTGAGTTGCCAAACAAAAATGGAGTGATGGGCACTGAACTCCCTGGTGCTTTAAACTCAGAGGAAGAAGAACTGTTTGGTTCGATGCACTGCAGTGTTCCGTACTGGTTGCTCCATTTTTGTTTGGCAACTCACCCTAATAAACCACTGATGATTAGCTTTATTTTGCAATAGCAGTAGTCATTTTATATGTGGGTTTTCTTTTGTTTCGTTACTTGATAATACTAAACTGACTCCCCCCTCCATCACTAGCAATACCATTAGTGTAATCCCTATTTTGCCATTGTTACAGCCTCCAGAACAGACAGCACAAAACTGACCAATTTAGCAAGTGTGTCAAATTAAATAATCTTTTATTTACAAGGTCTTCAGAAATCACCTGCTGTTCCACCAAAATTTTGGGGTAACTTTACCCCTTCCATGGGGTGGACAGGTATCTAAAATATTTAAATTATTTATTTCATAACTCTGCTATATGTATGCAATGGTTATCTTCTTAATTGCAAGAAATTTGTTCTCACTTCAACTCCACTGCTAATTTCCGTAAAGAACTTTTACAATTCCTGCAGTCTCATGCAGTAACTCGGTATGAATATACTATGGCATTTGTACATCTTCCATTAGGCCCTTACCATTTCGCCAGGCCTGCTATGCCCATCATCTCACTTTACCTGTTCAGTAATAGCGCAGGTGGATAAAAGATGTACAAGCGGAAGCCTTCTTTTATAAGTTACAGTGAGCTACAGCACACCATGAGTTATCAACTCTGACTCAAGGGTTTCCATAGTGCCCCTGGCATCTAAAAGGCACTGCCAGGCAGTAAAACAAATTGAAACACCAGTGTTCTAAGTTCGTAAAGGGGTGGCAATTAAAGGGGTAAGCCCTGTACTTAACTTACTCCACATCATCCTCGGGGTAGTGAAAGTGAGTACCATGCAAACAACTTTAACATTAAAATAACATTACAAACATTGCGTAGCAGAGGAACTGCCAAAGGCGTTTCTTTGAGCTACACTTAAGAGTACCCCACTGCTGGGGGGGGGGGAGGAGTGGTCTACAATGGTGGCAGCCACAGTAGAACAAAGGAAGGAGGACACCATAGTGATCTGAAGCTTGGCCAGAGCAACAAGAGCCACAGTGCAAGGAAGTAAAAAGGGGGGGGGGAGAAGAGGTAGCAGCTGGAGATTACCCAAATCAAGAACTGTATGTATTAAGACAAACAGAACAAAATGCATAGCATGGTAAATGGCAAACAAGAAGTATTCCTGGTTTTTGTGTCTTACATGCAGCTTGAGAAGAGAAAAAATTAGCTGTCAGCAACATTGTATGTCAGATGCATTTTCTACAGAAGACGAACAGTACCTGAAGCATGCATTTTAAGCAAGATGGAGTATATGAAGGTCTATGACCACTGTATGCAGAACATGAAAACAGCATATGACAACTGCGACAATTTGGAACATCATCCCTATAGACAAAAAAAAAATGTTAGTGCTTTATATGCAGTGCCATATAGAACATTTTTGAATAGCGACAGATGCACTGGGACAATCACTGCATAAGAACAATTTAGCACAGACAGTGAGGAATACCATGGGCAACATAACCATTATAGTCCCAAGAAAACACAGTCCAGTGAATAAAAGCTAAAACTGACACCGATGTTTCCGATCTGTAGGAGTGGTATTGTGAGTTGACTGAAGCAGTTCTTGACAGGCAGGGCTTAGACCCTCAAAAGCAACCCAGGAGTTCTGTGAACTATCAGAGTCACACCATTTGACTCTGTAAGAACAGGAGCCATTTGTGTATTTCTTGTGAAGAATCTTCTAGATTTAGTACAAGGGATTGCGAATGAGAGTCCTGAAAGAAGAAAAGTTCTGAGAGGGCTCAGAAAGTTCCCTGGAGAGAAGTTCAGGTGCAACAGAGTCCAACAGAGGAGGGTCACTGTGAGAAGGAAAATCAGATGAGAGCAACTGTAGATTGTCAGGAGAAAGATCTGATTCCAGCAAGATGGCAGGCACAAGTGCAGCTTCATTGCTGGGAGGACTGGGATCATCTTAAGCACAAGTTTCCCGTCTGACTTGTTCGGCAGATGGACATGAATCAAAGAAAGCATTTTCACAATGTAGAATGGACTAGTTTAGAGACGGAGAAATTTCCAGGTTTTCCGGGTCACTAAGACAGGTCAATATAAGTAAATTGTTTTCCCCAGAAATAATGATGGCACATGTGAGTTGGCCACTAGTAGTCTCTGCAAATTTTCTCTGTCCCAGTGTGGTTATTGTAAATATGTCTGGCAGGTTCAAACTGCTCCAACATAGGAATGATATATGAAGATGTTGGCTTTGGAACATCTAGCATTGTGAGATACATGTTCAGTGGCATTTTGGGGTAAAGTCAGTGGATCACAAAGAATGACATGTACTCTGTACTGTGAGCACAAGGACTAGTGTTGTAAGCAAACTGGACAAAAGGAACAAAGTGGTCCCAAGTGTCATGGATTTTATCTAGATACTTGGAGAGTGTACTGTGTTATGTTTCTACTGTATGTTTCTCTGTTTCTGTGCTTAGAACAGTAGACATCATTCATTTGCTTTGTCCACTGCATCATGGGTGAAAGCTCATTGTGGGTGAAAGCTCATAGTGGGTGAAAGCTCATAGTGTGAGTGGAGTCTTTCACTAGTCTCTCGTACAGTAATACAGAGGTAGTTATTGCCTCTTTCTGAATGCAGGTGCAGTGAAGTCAGCCTGAATGCAGCGCAGTAAGAGACATCTCACAAATTCCTGCATGACAAAAGGGCTTAATCGCCATCAAATTGCACTGTTCCCTGCAGCATATTGCAGCACTCTGCAGAAATGATGCAAGGTACTGCACTGCATCCTGGCTGACTCTCCTGTACTGTGACGGCAACAGCTGTTTTGAGAATTGCATTTGTGACCATAGTAGCCTTGATGTCCTTTAATGGTACAGGCTCCAGGCATTTTGTAAAGTGGTTACTTAATCCAAGACGGTGCTGTGATTGGCATGTAGCAGGTGGTGCAATTGCATGAAAGGCAGCCAGCCCTCAAATCCAAGCAACACAATTTGTTTGTAATCACACACTTCCCTTTAGAAGCAAATAATGCCTATCCAGTTGAAATTCTCAATTCAATGTTTTAATCAGAAAATAATACAGACTGGACCAAAGGTCCGCAGACAGAGCTCCTGGCTTGCACCAGCACTTTAACTCGAACTGAGTCTTCCTCGGGGGTGGAGCCATGGGAGACGAGCAACCTTTAAATACAATTAAATCAATCGACAATTACATACCATGTGACCTTCACCAAATTGAAAAAAGGTGCATTTAAAGTAAAAACAAATAAATCAAGGTATCCCCACTTCTAGCACTAGTAGGGGCTGCTACTTTAGCACTCCTACGTATAACACATATTTCTAAGTCAGAATACAATTCACACAGTGCTTTTTACAGTTTTTAGATCAAACAGAAGGGGATTAAAGTTTCTTTTAACCTCCATGGTGTCATGGCAGCACTTTCCATTTTCATGCATGGCAACTCTTTTCAGGACCTCCATGCAAGTAAGATGCAACAAGCGGAGAAGGTCCTTCAGAAGGTTTTAAAATCATGAAACAGACCTGGTGGAGAGAGAGAGAGAAAGTAAAACAAAATTAGAATTAACATTCAGATCAATAACCATATTTAGTATACCACTTATTTCTTTTTCAAAAAGGGTTTCAAATCCCACCTATCATTAAGTCCAAGGGGTTTAACACTTTTTAATCTGAAAATCCACATGCTCTCCTTTTTGAGCAGAAGCTTGGGTCTATCACCTCCATTTTTCATTGGTGGAATCAATTCAGTTCCCAAGAATTTGAGATCATCTGGCCGTGAGTTGTGTCTCTGGGTAAAATGTGCTCCTACAGGGGTATCCTGTTTACTATTGTAAATGGAACGTATATGTTCCTGTATCCTCTGTTTGAGTGGCCTCACTGTTTTGCCAACATATATGAGTTTACAGGTACACCACAGTACATAGACCACATAGGGAGTGTCACAGGTGATCAGTTCTCTAATGTCTACTTTTATGTCATCATGTTTTGGGTACAAAAATGTTTTACTTGTTAGCCCAAACTGTTACAGCAATTGCATTTGTAAAACCCATTAGGGCCTTTGGAAAGCCATGTGTTATGTGGGGCTACTTGTTTAGTCATCCTACTGTGTACAAGTTTATCTTTTAAGTTTTTACCTTTACTGAAAGTGACCCTGGGCTTGATGCCCACTGCTCCACCTACCTCCGCATCTCCCATCAGGATTGGCCAATTCTTGGGTAAAACATTCCCTATGCATCCTGACACATGATTAAACTCTGTTATGAAAGTACATGGTTGTAAATCAATGTTGTTAATGTCTCTGTGTTTCTCAGTAAGGTGTCCCTTTCAATGTGTTGTACCCTTTGGCATTTAATAACAGTTCTCTGTTATAGCCTCCCCCTTCAAATCTGTTCAATAATTAATCTGCTTGTTTGTTAAATATCATGTCAGAGCTACAATTTCTACGTAGTGTTAGCAGTTGATCAGATGGTATTGAATTTTTCAGATTTGGTGGGTGTGCACTAGATGCTAAAAACAGGGAATTGGTGACAGCAGGCTTCCTGTCACTGAGTCTCAAGTTTACCAGAGTCTGAATTAGCTGTAAGTGTAAGGCCAGGGAAGTTCAGGGTATGGAAATCTGTGGTGTGAGAAAACTTCAAATTCAGAGCATTGTTGTTAAGCCAATCCATAAAGTCTGGTGTTAATTTTTCATCTCCCTGCCAAATACACAATACATCATTGATAAAGCAGTACCATTCCACAATGTGTTTGTGAAATGGGAAGGATGTCTGTGCTGAAATTATTCAGTGGCTACAGGCATTGGGGTGAGGCATGCCATTGTAGGTTTTGAAGGAGGCTTTCTCTGAGAGTAGAGCTGGCAGAAATTAACAAATTGGACCATGTCTTTGTTCATATGAGGCCAGAAGCAGCGTAGACTTGTCATTTTGAGAGTTATATGGATTCCCATATGACCTCCAGAAAGTGTTGAGTTATAGGTGGAGAAAAGAACTTTGTTTAGGAGACAGACAGACTCTATTAACTGTACATGAGTTTTGTCCATGCAGCGGCTTTGCTTCCTTTGGTCCGATATAAAAAAGAACCCCATCATTCATGAAATATTGTGAAACAAGAAAGAGAATGTCCTAGTGAGGTGACTTTTACTGAGGCAGAATTCCAGACTTCAGGTAAGTAAATATGTCTGAGAACTGAGGATCTGCTCTTTGCTGAATTGCAACAGTAGCCAGGTAGAGTGCAGATACAGAGGGGTTAAAGAGCGGTTTGGAAGACTGTATTAATTCCAGATTAGTGCTGCAGTCTGAAGAACCATTTGGGAGCAGTAAAACAACCTGAGGTGCTGTAGGAGGGTCCACAGGAAGTACATCTGTGTTACAGAAAGGGAGAGCTTCTAAACAGAATTCCTTGTCTGTTGGAGGTGACGCAGAGATACTGCCATTGGCTGACACCATCTGCATTGGAATGAACTTGACCTGGTCTGTACTGAATCTGGAAATTTTAAGATTGAAGCAAACTTTTCTACTGGTTCCTTCATTTTGAACAATCATCTAAGAACAGAATGATTAACATAGAAACATAGAATCTGTCGGCAAATAAGGACCTAAAGGCCCACTTAATCTGCTCTATTTTCCCTACCTATACTGTCGCCGCAGACCCTACTTGGTCTCCGTTCCCCCCCCCAACCACTAAGATCCCTCTGTGTCTGTTCCATGCATTCTTGAACCCTGTCACCATTTCCGCCCCCCCACCACCTCCGCTGGTAAGCTGTTCCATGCATCCACCACTCTCTCCATGAAGAAGTGCTTCCTCACATTTCCTCTGAGCCTCCCCCCTTCTAACTTCATAGCATGGCCCCTTGTCCATGAGTATCTTTTTCTGTGGAAAATACTTCCTTCCTGTACCTTGTTTTTGCCTGTGAGGTATTTGAATGTCTCTCATACCCCCAGTTTCCCTCCTTTCCTCCAGGGAGTACATTAAGTTCCTTGAGCCTTACTCCATAGGGCTTTTGATGCAGGCCATACACCAGTTTGGTTGCCCTCCTTTGTACTGCCTCCATCCTCTCTATGTCTTTATGGAGGTGGGACCTTCAGAACTGTGCACAGTACTCAAGGTGCAGACTAACCAGTGATCTGTATAGGGGTATTATTACCTCCCTCCTTCTGCAGGTGATTCCTCTTCCTATGCAACCCAGCATCCTTCCAGCCTTCCCCCATTGCTTTGTCACACTGCTTCACTACCTTCAGGCCATCAGAAATTATCACCACTAGGTCCCTTTCCTGCTTTGTAACTGTTAATACCTCTCCTCCCTGATGGTATGTTGCCTCTGGGTTCTTATGCCCCAAGTGCATGATTTTGCACTTTTTGTGTTAAAACCCAGTTGCCAAGCCCTTGATCATTCTTCCAGCTTTTCTAGATCACTTCTCATTTTTTCTGCTCCTCCCAGTGTGTCTACTCTGTTGCAGAGTTTTGTGTCATCTGCAAACAGGCATACTTTCCTTTCCAGCCCTTCTGCAATGTCACCGGCCCTAGTACTGATCCCTGTGGTACTCCACTGGTCACTTTGCTTACTCTGGAGTGACTGCCATTTACCACCACCTCTGACTCCTATTGCCAAGCCAATTTTCCACCCAATTTACTACCTTAGGACCTACTTCTAGGCTTCCCAGCTTGTTTAACACCTTCTATGTGGAATGGTGTTGAAGGCCTTGCTGAAATCCAGGTAGGACATGTCCACTGCTCCCCCTTGATCTACTTCCATGGTCACCCAATCAAAGAACTTGATCAGGTTTGTCTGGCAGGACCTTCCCCTGTGAACCCATACTGCCTCTGATCCTGCAGGTTATTGGTAACTAGGTATTCCCCAATTCTTTCCTTTAGTAGTGTTTCCATTACCTTGCCTACCACTGACATCAGGCTGACTGGCCTGTAATTTTCTGCCTCCTCCCTATTTCCACTTTTGTGTAGTGGGACTACATCTGCCCACCTCTAGTTCCCTGGTGCCTCCCCTGTTTTTAATGGCAAGGGTTTCAAGATATTACACTTAATCATTCGTAGCCTACTTCAGAAATGAGACCTCCTGCAAGCCATGGTTGCTGCCCTGAAACCAAACATTCTAATATTAACAGAAACATGGCTAAAGAGCACGATTCCTGAGCACTCGGTCTCCATCCCCGGTTGCTCCATCCTAAGGCTAGACAGAGCAGGCAGTAGTGGTGGAGTGACCATGTGTATCTGCGCCTCCCTCCAATACTTCCCAGTCTTCTCCTCCTCCAACCCAACAACCCATAATGCCTTAGCCATCAATGTATCCTTCCCTTTCTCACACCCTATCTTTGTAGCCAGTATCTATTGCATCCAAATGTCCAGCCTACTGTCTCCCATGACCTCCTAACTTCCATTACTTCCCTCTCTCAATCTGGCGAGCTTTACATCCTTGGCGACCTCAATTTAAATTGGTTGTCCCCAACAACATCTACCACTAGAAATGCTATCAGTGCCCTCAATCTCACACAACTAATTACAGAACCCACCTGCCCTAATCACAAGACCCAAAACCACTCCTGACTTGATTGGGCCTAACTTCCCACCCCCATAGAATCATCACCTCCGGCATCCTTCCGGATGCTCTCAGCGACCACAACTCGGTTTTCCTGGTCAGAAAAGTTCACAGCCTTAAATCCCCACATAAAACCCTACAAATATGAACCTATAAATCCCAAGAATTGGAACCTCTCCTGCATAGCCTTGCCCTCTTAGACTAGTACCCCCTAGCAAGCACCTCCTTGGTTGATAAAGCCCTAATCTATTTTACAGACATCTTCCTAGCAAATTGGAATGCCTTCACACCCCTAAAACAAACAAGGGTTAGAGGTCATCGCCTCCACTGGATTACCCTTGAATTACTAGCCTGTCACAGAGCCAGAGACCAGGTCTGGAAACAGCACAAAGTCCCCCAGCTTCCAAATGACCTTCTTATTTACTGAAAACTCTGTAAGTCCTGCACCCAGGCTACCAGATTAGCCAAAACAGAGTACTTCAAATCTACCTTTGTGACAAAACATAAACTCCCCTTCCAAGTTCTGGAGAGTGGTCCTTGCCCTCTTTATCCTCCCACCCTGTCCACCCACCATTATACTCAAGATAAACGCCACCCTCATTGCCAATCCAGTTGCAGTAGCTACAGAATTCAACTCCTATTACACCACTTGTGCCGATGAACTACTCCAATCCCTCCCAAACTATTTCCTTCCCTCTCCCCTTCCTATTGTCTATGAACAACCCCCCTCCAATTCCCCTTCTCCTTCACTACTGTCTCCCCCAATGACACCCTAAATGCCCTGCTAGTGATCAACCCTTCAAAATGCTCCTCCCCGGATGGCCTTGACCCTAAACTATTATCCCTCTCAGCCCCAGCCATCACCTACCCACTCTCTATTATCCTAAACCTCTCTTTCTCAACTACCTCAGTACCTTCCCCATTGAAACACGCAGTGGTCATTGTCCTTCCCTGGCAACTACCACCCCATCTCTCTTCTCCCTACCCTTGCCAAACTTCAGGAACACCTAGCCCTCTCCCAGCTCACTGCTTGCTTTAATGACTCCTCCTTCTTCACCCCTTATCAATCTTGCATTAGGAAAAATCACTCCACCACCACCTCCCTTCTTCGACTCACTGATTCTATCCTCACGGGAATGGACAATGGCCAAATCACCTCAGCCATTTTTGTCGATCTGTCCAAAGCCTTCAACATAGTCTTCCACTTCTATCTCCTTGACACCCTATCAACAGCTGGGCTATCCCCTTTGCCACAGACTGGTTCAAGGCATACCTCACTGGCAGAACCCTATCAGTCAAGATCTCTGATGCAATTTCTCCACCCTTCCCGATAAGAACTGGCATCCCCCAGGGATCAGTGTTAGGCTCCATACTATTTTCCTAAATGATCTCCCACTCACCTGCTCTCCATTCTCCTCTGTTCACATGTACACATGATGATACAGTCTTGTATGCATCTGGCTCCTGCCCCACTGAGGTTGCATCCAACTTGCAGCACGACTTTGAAAAAGTTCAGTATTGGTTTGCTAACCACCAACTATCTCTCAACACCAGAAAACAGTCTCCATGACTTTCAGCACCAGACAGAGACTTACCAGGTTTCCCTCTCTACCCTCCTTCCACACCCTTGATGGGACTTTACTCAAGGACACATCCTCCTTCAGGTATTTAGGTGTCTGGCTGGACCAGCACCTGAACTTCTCTGGTCATATCGACGCAACTCAGAAAAAATTGCATCCCAAGCTCAGTGCCTTATTCAGGAACCATGCCTGCATCCCATCCGTGGTTAGGCATGAGATTGTACAGAAGATGATCCTACCTATCTTTGACTACTGTGACATAGTCTACGGTGCTGCCCCTAAGTCCTCCCTGGCCAGACTAGATACCCTCATCAACTCCTTTTGCCCTTAACACCCCCTCCACACTCATCATTGTGATCTGTACTGTGCCCTATCCTTCCCTTCCCTGACAAACCGACTTCTCTCTCTCACTGTGCAAAATTCACCTCCAAGCACTGGCTGGGTGAACTTCCCTCCTATCTCTTACCTGCCTTTACAACCACCCCCCTCCTTCCCACTCCCTAAGATCTACCAACTCACAAACCCTGGTGGTCCCATGCTGCTCCACCCTTATTAGTCAATCGGGTTATTCTTATCATCTCCCAAAAATCTGGAATTCACTTCCCCCTCAAATTCACCACTCATTCTCATGCTACTCTATTAACTTTGCCCTCAAGAGCTTCCTTGCCCCTTCCTGTGCCTGCCATGACCATCCCTCTGCCATCTCCCCTAAGCCCATATTACCACATGCCTACTCCCCACTGTGATGCTTTGCCAGCTGGTTATGATTATTGTATGATATTTGTAATATAAAAATATAGTATGTGATTGTCTCACATAAGACAGCCAGTGTTTCCATGGGTGCCCCCCCCCATGTTTCAGAGAAGCTGCAAGATATGTAAACTGACCGGGAGATCTCTGTAATGTAACTTCCTTGAGAAATTGCATTGTATGGCCTTTTTATGACCTCATGTTTTTGAAGTGGAAATCAAATGTGACTTTATGACTTAAGAAACAGAACATCATTAGGCTGGTTCCTGTTGGGGTTTTTTCTAACCCATTGGTGCCAGTGTGGGATGGTTAAGTTCAAAAGAAACATGTGTAATTAAGGAGCTATGTATAGGAGATGTCTTTTTTCTTCTGATGGCACCTTTTTTTAAATACCTCCTGAGAGGAAATCATTTTTTGTGTAATTTTATATTCTAAAAGGAGGAGCTAGATGACTCACAGAAGGGGTGTGGAGATGCATTTTAAACTGACACTTGTGTCTGAAATGTTGTCATATTATTTTTGGGGCTCTAGAGAGACACAGCTCTCTGATCTAACTATATGTACTTCCAGAAGTAATACTTTAGACAGCAAAGGTCTAAATGTATGGTGGTAGGAGTTTTCATTTTGTACTTTTCCCTTGTTCTTTTATGTGATTGTGAGCATTTTGATATATTGTTCTGTGTTTACATTTTTCACATTTTTATCATCTTTTACTAAAGTACCTTTACTTTGAAAGACTGCCTGGATGTCTGCCAGTTCTTTTTGCATGTGATGCATAGGGGGTTAAGTCTGACAAAACTGTTCAACAGCTTGATGGTGTTACTAAACTTGGTAAAAGGTAAGAATATACCTAAGGTCGCTCCTGTAAAAAAGCTTTCAGCTTAGTGTGCTATACCTGGTTAAAAACAACTAAATAAATAAATAAAAAATAAATATAGAGTTAAAAGGGTTCATTTTGGAATCCTGGCTGGGTGCCCCTGGTGAAAGATTGTACCACAATCCCCGAAGAGGGTACATATCTGAGCCTGTTCATTGGGTATGCTAGCATAAGATTCACAGTTTTAATCTCCCAGAACTTGAGACTAAAGGTGATTCGAACCCAAAAGCAGACAGGAGGGTTACCCTATCTGTTACCTTTCACACTGTCATGCTCAGAGGTTGGCACTGTGGAAGCAGAGGGCCTGACCTGCAGAGTGCATTTGTGACAGATTTGGTTGGCAACGGTGTGAAAAATTTGGTAACACAAGCTTTAACTGTTCAGTGTGTCAGCTTAATACTGTACAGTTCACTTGCAAAATAAGGCAGTTATTTATTTTTAAAAATAAACAGAACTATATAATTTTGCTTACTGTCAAAGTTCCTACCTATTTTATTTTTTTTTCAAAGTGCAAGTTAGAGTAGCCGTAGTTAGGGAACAAGATGGCTTCCAACTACAGTGAGCACACTGCAGACTACCTGAAGCAGTTGTGCAAGGGGAGAGCCACCAAGCAGAACCTCATGGATGCCCTGATGGCATCAGATGCCCAGAGTATCAAGTCACAGACTGTGACTGTGACTGTAAAGGACCAAACTTTGGGTGTGGAGGGGCTAGCGGCTAGTGCAGTGTCCAGATCCTGTGAGGAGGACAGCAGGGCCAGTGCAAGCCAAGGGCCACGGCAGCAGGGAAAGATGACCAGCATTCTGGAGCCAGAAGCAATCAGGCTGCAGATTGAGTTGCACAGAATGGAGCTGGAGTTCCAGAGGGAGGCTGAACGAGAACAGCAAGAGGCGGAGCAGGAACAGCGAGAAGTGGAGCGAGAGAAATGAGCTGTAGAGGAGAAGAGGGAATGTGAATGGCGTGAAGCGGAGTGTGAACAGTGAGAGGTGGACCATGAAGAGCATGAGCACCAGAGGCAACATGAACTGGAGAAGCTACGACTCCAGCCACCAGCACCAGAGCAGGTAAATGGCTCGGGTTTAACTGGAACTACAGGACTGGGTTACAAATTAAATTCCAAATTGATATCTGAATTTAAAGAGGGGGAGGATATGGATGCCTTTTTAAATTCCTTTGAAAAAGTTTGTATTCAGGAAAAAATTCCTAGAGAGTCCTGGAGCTTCCAGCTATCCCCGCTACTTACCAGGAAAGCTTGGGATGCATTGGGTCAAATGAACAATGAGGACAGTAATGATTACAGCAGACTTCAAGCTACACTTTAAAAAAAGTTTGATTTACCTGACAGAATACATACAGAAAGAATGTACCATGTCAACATGATGAAGCCATATGCTAATAGGGTTGACATGGTGTTTGCAGTATGTAGTCCTAGGGAGGGGACGGATGAAGGAGACCCCCTTCTGGACTTTGCTGGAAGAAAGCAAGTGGGAGTCCTCTGGAGAGGCAGTTAAATTGTCACCCCAGCGGGCCCCAGACAAGATCCAGGAAGTAAGGGAGGTTTTAGCAGACTTTGCCTCACTGTTTAGCACCAAGCCTGGACTAACCCCCTTAGCAACACACAATGTAGGGACAGGGACACAGATGCCCATATGGTGGACAGCATATTGGGTGTCAGAGGCTGTCCAAAAGGACATTAGGAGGGAGGTGGAGGAAATGCTGGATTTAGGGGTAATCCAGAGATCCCACTGCCCCTGGGCCTCACTCATAGTCCTTGTGCCCAGACCAGATGGCTCTACTTGGTTCTGTGTGGACTATCATGGACTGAATGCAGTCACAAAGTCAGATGCCCACCCAATGCCCTGGATGAACAAACTCCTGGACAAGTTGGGAGGGGTGACATACCTTACGACTGTTGACCTGACAAAGGGGTATTGGCAGGTAGAGTTAACTGACAGAGCTAGGGAGAGGTTGGCCTTCATCACTCCGATAGGCTTATTTGAATTTAAAGTAATGCCTTTCAGAATGAAGAACGCCTCGGCCATTTTCCAAAGGTTGGTGAACCAGGTGTTAAATGGTGCTGAGGAGTACACCATAGTGTACCTGGATGACATTGCTATGTTTAGTGCCAGCTGGGAAGAACACCTGTCCCACCTTAGGAAAGTGCCAGGCGGGATACAGATGACTGTCAAAGCTGAGAAGTGTCAGGTGGCCATGGCTGAAATGGCATACCTCAGGCATGCTGTAGGCTGGGGACAGCTCCGTCCTAACCAAGTGAAAATAGAGGTGATCAAGGCATGGCCCAGACCAGAAATGCAGAAGCAGGTCAGGAGTTTTCTAGGGACAGCAGGGTACTATAGGAAATTTGTACCCAATTACAGTGCCCTGGCTGCTCCCCTATCTGACCTGGTGAACAAAAAGATGCCTAAGAAACTTACCTGGGAACCAGCCTGTGAAAAAGCCTTTACCAGACTGAAGGAGGCACTGTGCAGTGCTCCTGTGTTGACAAGTCCTGACTATAGCAGACCCTTTATAGTCCAGACTGACACCTCATACGTAGTATTGGGGCAGTACTGAGTCAGACATCCAACCAAGGGAAAGATCACCTCATAGTGTACCTGAGTAAAAGGTTACTTCTCAGGGAGCAGACTTACTCTACTGTGGAAAAAGAGTGCCTTGCCATAGTGTGGGCCCTAAAGAAGTTAGAACCATACCTACACGGGCAGCATTTTGAGGTACAAACTGACCACAACCCCCTGGTTTGGCAGACACAAATGGAAAAAATCTAATGGTAGACTATTAAGATGGAGTCTTGCCTTGCAAGGGTATGACATGACGATCTTACATAGGGCTGGAGTGACTAATCAGAATGCAGATGGCTTATCGCGTCTATATGAGGAGTGAACTGACTTAGGGAGCTCATCCCATGCAGGAGTTAGAGCCCCCAAATTCAGTCTAGGTGGGGAGGAGTGTGACGCTTGGCCAGCTGGTTATGATTACAGTATGATACTTGTAATATAAAAATATAGTATGTGATTCTCTCATGTAAGACAGCCTGTGCTTCCATGGGTGCCCCCCCCCCAAGGTTTCAGAGAAGCTACAGGACATGTAAACTGACCAAGAGATCTCTGTAATGTGATTAACTTAGTTGAGAAATTGCATTTTAAGGCCTTTTTATGACCTCATGTTTTTGAAGTGGAAATCAAATGTGACTTTATGACTTCAGAAACAGGACATCATTAGGCTGATTCCTGTTGTTTTTTTTTTTTTTTGTAACATGTTGGTGCCAGTGTGGGATGGCTAAGTTCAAAGGAAACGTTTAATTAAGGAGTTATATATAGGAAATGTATGTTTTCTACTGATGGCACCTTATTTAAAATACCTCCTCAGAGGAAATCATTTGTTTGTAATTTTAAATTCTAAAAGGAGGAGCTAGATGACTCACAGAAGAGGTGTGGAGACAGTTTAAACTGATACTTGTGTCTGATATGTTGTCATATTATTTTTGGGACTCTAAAGAGACACCGCTCTCTGATCTAACTATACGCACTTCCAGAGGTAATACCTTAGACAGCAAAGTTCTAAATGTATGGTGGTAGGAGTTTTTGTTTTGTACTTTTCCCTTGTTCTTTTATGTGATTGTGAGCTCTTTTATATATTGTTCTGTGTTTACATTTTTCACATTTTTATCATCTTTTAGTAAAGTACCTTTTCTGTGAAAGACTGCCTGGGTATCTGTCAGTTCTTTTTGCATGTGACGTATGGGGGGTTAAGTCTGACAAAACTGTTCAACAGTTTGATGGTGTTACTAAACTTGGTAAAAGGTAAGAATATACCCAAGATCTCTTACAGAGTTAAAATGGTTCATTTTGGAAGCCTGGCTGGGTGCCCCTGGTGAAAGATTGTACCGCAATCCCCAAAGAGGGTACGTATCTGAGCCTGTCATTGGGTACACTAGCATAAGGTTCACAGTTTGAATCCCCCCAGAACTTGAGACTAAAGGTGATTTGGACCCAAAAGTAGGCAGGAGGGTTACCCTGTCTGTTACCTGTTCACACTATCGCGTTCAGAGGTTGGCACTGTGGGAACAGAGGGCCTGACCTGCGGAGTGCATTTGTGACACCCACCACTCCTATTTCCCTCTGATCATGCTACTCCTTGTCCCCTACTCTCCCTCCTTCTAAAGTGTTCCTCCCCCTTCTTTCTCTACCCTTAATCTTGCTCCCTCCTGTGAGCTTGATCACTGCCTTGTGCAGGCAGGATCCATAGTACAGAGTGGGCAACACTTTACCCCTTTCCCCTATTTCTCTTTTTACTGCACCCCCTCAGTCACTGCTAGATCACTGCCTTGTGCAGGCAGGGTCACCCAGCACACTGGTGGGGTACTACCCCCCCCACACTATAGTTGACCTCTGCTCAGACTCATATGCCTACTCCCTACCACTCCTATTTTCCTCTGATCATGCTCCTCCTTGTCCTCTACTCTCCTGCCTCCTAAAGTGTTTCTCCCCCTTTTTTCTCTACCCTTAATCTATCTCCTTCCTGTGAGCTTGATCCCTGCCTTGTGCAGGCAGGATCCACAGTGCACGG
Source organism: Neoceratodus forsteri (assembly GCA_016271365.2). NCBI lineage: Eukaryota > Metazoa > Chordata > Ceratodontiformes > Ceratodontidae > Neoceratodus > Neoceratodus forsteri. The sequence goes on along the minus strand of CM057453.1, from coordinate 1,572,955,963 downwards.
TGGGCAACAATTTTCCCCTATTTCTCCTTTTAGTGCACCCCCTCAGTCACTGCTGGATCACTGCATTGTGCAGACAGGGTCACCCAGCACACTGGTGGGGTACTACCCCCCTTCTATAGTTGATCTCTGCTACCCCCTCCCACAACATCCCTCCCCCAACACTCCCCTCTCTTGCATCACTATATATAAGTAGCTCTCATGGCCTATAACCAGTGTCCTACCAGTAGGGCTGTCCACTGCCCTGCCCAGATAGGGATAACAGGACACTGTTGAATTTCAACCCCTTCCCCTTGGATACCCCCACCTACAGTACCTCTCTCATCACCCTGCCACATTCTACCTCTCCTCTCCTCCTACCCCCCTTCTGGTTAACATAGCCTAACACTGGCCTACCCCTACACTCAATTAACACTTATAATGTACCCCTCTTATATGCACTTTAATCCACCCTGTCGTCTCTGTTTGCCTCGAAAATCGTGTTCCCACTGCGTCTTTCTGTAAATTTCCTTTCCTTTCTTCCATTCTACCCTCTGCAATTTTTTGTTCCCTTCTTCCATTCTCCCTCTCTTTACTCTAATCACTGTAAATCTTGAATATCTATGTTACACTAATGGCTACCATTTCCTATTGAGTCACCTTACCATCCAGTGCTACATACTGTTGCCAAGTTATTGTATGTGTTCCAGTGTTACCAACTGTCACCAACTGTTGCCAATTTGCTATATGTGTCTTCATATCTACTATACTTAACTGCTGCATTGTTAGCCAATGTTATCCACCTGTTATCCCTCCTGCTCTCATTGTATGCAAGTAAGCAAATTGTATTCCAACATTGTAACATTTCTTTGTATTCTGTTATATTGCTCCCTACCCCCAGATTGCACCAGGAGATGAGCAACGTGTTGCTTAGCATGCCTTCCTGGTGAAACATTTCAATAAATAATATAAATAAAGACATTGAAAAGCGCTGTCAGAGGTGCAACTAGCTCTTCTTTCAGTTCCCTCAGTATCCTGGGGTGCACCCCATCTGGCCCATTGTTTTGTCTACTTTTTTTTTTGATAGTTTCCTAAATTCTCTTTCTTCTGTAAATGGTTTTGTGTCCACTTCCTGTCTCTTTATACCCTTGCCCTTTACCCTTGGCCCATTTCCTTCCCCCACTTCTGTAAACACTGGACATAAATAGTTGTTTAATAAATCCACTTTTTGGTGGTCCTCTTCCACACTGCACCCTCATTCCCCTTTTAGTCTTTCTAGCCCCCCTTTGTCCTTCTGTTTTCACTTATGTATCTAAAAAATGTTTTATCTCCCTTTGTCACTGACTTGGCAGTTCTTTCCTCTGGCTGTGCCTTTGCACTTCTAACTGCCTTCTCTACCTCTCTTTGTTTCTCTTGGTAAGCCACCCTACCCCCTTCTGTGTTTTTTGTACACTCTAAATGCCTTTTTTTTTCCTCTTACCTTTTCTGCTGCTTCCTTAAAGAAACATAATGGTCTCCTTTTTCTCTTGCCCTTGCTCACCTGCCTTACACAGAGGTTTGTAGCTTGCCTAATTCCCTCTTTTAGTTTTATCCACCTTTCCTTGACTCCCCACAGTTTTTCTATCCCTGCCAGGGCTTCCCTCAGGCATTCTCTAATTTTCCTAAAATCTGCTTACCTGATGTCCAGGACTCTTGCCCTTGTGTGATTCAATTTTGACTCAGTCCTTTTCTCAACCAACACTGGACGGTGATCTCTGTTTACCAGGTGGTCCCCCACTCTGACATCAGTCACACTGTCCCTGTTTGACAGCCCAAAGTCCAGATGTGCCCCCTCGCAAGTGGGCTCCCACATTAATTTCCTGAGGAACTCCCCTTGCATGGAGTTCAGGATGTACCTACTCCTGGTCATAGCTGCAGCAGGGAGACTCCAATACATGCCTGGTAGATTGAAGTCTCCCACTATCAGTACCATCCCCTTACAAGCCATATTCTGGGTTGTTTCCACCATTTCCTTATCAACCTCTTCCCCTTGTGTTAGAAGTCTGCAGATGACTCCTGTTCTAATAGCAATAGTTTACAGTAAGGAATAAATAAGATAACAGTCAAGTTTCCTGACTGCAAATACCATGGTAAGACATTCTTTTTCTGTGATGCCGTAGTTATGCTCAGCAGAAGAAAGAACTGCAGGAAATAACATGTTCAGTTCCATCTTGAACTTGACTCAGCACAGTGCCCACTGCAAAAAAGTTGCATCTGTGTAAAATTTGAAAGGTTGGCTGAACCTAGGGTAGCCCAAAAGAGGAATGGAGACAAACCTTTCCTTTAAGATAAAAGCTTCTTTGCACTTGGAAGTCCATGTGTATTCACATCCCTTTTTAATGAGGTCATACAGTTAAGCACCAATCTTGGCATAGTCACTGATGAACTTTCTGTAATATCCAGAAAGGCCTAAGAAAGCTCAGAGGTCATTAAGGTTGATGTGTTCTGGATAATCTTTAACTGCTGAGAGTTTGTCTGGGTCAGGAGAGATGCTATGAGAACTAACAGTGCATCCTAGGTAGTGAAATTGAGGCTGTGCATAGCAACACTCCTCTGAGAGGAACCTGAGGTCAGCTTGGTAAAGGCATTCAAACAGTTCTTCAAGGTGTAATAGATATTCCTGGAAAGTTCTGTGGAAGACAATACATTATCCAAGTAGACTAGGCTAGATTTCAAAAACAATCCATGTAGTACTGCTTCCATGACATGCTATAATGTGGTTGGACTGTTCCATAGTCCCATAGGCAGTCATTTGAACTAGAAAAGTCCCAATTGACAGTGCTAACCTGTGAATAGTCAAGATGATGAGTCAAAAGATACTTGGTATAACCCACTTTGAAGATTCAAAGTGGTAAAGTGGGCTGGGCTGGGCTGTCCACACCAAGACTCTACAAGTCCTCCTCTGTTGTCGGTAAGGGATGAGCATATTAAGCTTCCTGTAGTTTATCCAAAGCAATACCCCTTGTCCTTCTTTACCACCAGAAAACATGGTGCATCCCAAGGACTGGTGCAATAGATTCCACAAAGAGGTTTTGTTCCAGCATGTCCTTGATCATGGCCTGTAGAAACTATAACTGTTTGGAATAGAAACATTTAAATGCCTCCTTGAAGGGGAGGGGGAATGAGACCTTGTTAATAGGCTCCTTAAACATGAGCCCTTCTGGGGTTTTACTTTAAAAATACTTTACCGTAATGGCCCCACTGAAGAACGTCTCTACTCCCCATTTTTGGATTAAATGTTAAAATGATGGGTGACATAACAGAATATTGAAATACTGGATTGTAGGTTACTCTGAATTTTGGAGACAGTTATGAATGAAATAATGGTGACTGAAACTGTGTTTTGAAATTTATCTATAGTACTATGAAATGAAAATGTTTTGTGCTAGTGATGATACGACTTTAAAGTTTTATGCACTGGGGCCTGGATATTCAAAGGGGTTGCACCTGGCGCAACAGAGTTGTGCCAGCGCAACCCCGCATTGTGCCCTAGTGGGATATTGAGAAGGCTTCCTGGCACAGTGCAAATCACGATGTGCCAGGGTGAAATGATAATATATGCAGTGCAGCTGCAGGGGGTGTGTCCATGCATATGCGGCACATCCCGATATTCAGCCCGGGATGTGCGGCGCATATGCTGGCACAACCCTGCATTAAGCCACATAGGGGGGCTCAAAGTTGAGCCCCTGAAAAGCTGGAACAACTCCTGGCCACCCACAGTCAGGCTGCAGTATTGCAGGGCACAACACAGCAGCCCAGCCATGAGTGGCCACCTGCCCACCCAGAACACCATCAGCAAGCACACACATAACTGTGGTAGTCAAGTGGAACCTCCCGCCCGTTGCCGTGATCGTGGTAGATGTAGTAAAACCTGGTCCCTGGTAGTCTAATGGTCCCCCCCATGAGTCCCAGATTCCCTGATAAATGTAATAAAAGACCATCCTTGGTGGTCTAGTGGTCCCCCCACCCAATTCCCTGAGAAATGTAAAAATGACCATCCCTGGTGGTCTAGTGGAACCCCCCCCACTCATTGCCATGATCGTGGTAATCCTCTGTAATAAATGCCCTGGTACAGTCAGTGGCACCCCCACCCTCCCACCCACACAGGACCCCTTACCCACCCCGCTCCCCCCGTCATTGGTGGGCAGTTGCAAATATGTGACTTCATTCACATATTTGGGACTGTCTAGTACAGTATGCCTGCAAGCCCATTGGTCCACACTGGGAACCAATGGGCTCACAGCCATACTGTACCTGTCATTCAGCGGATGGCCAGGCGGTATGCAGGTGGTTGCAGCCACCCGCCGGATGATGGGGCGGAGCGGGTGGGCAAGGGTTCATTGTGGGTGGGAGGGGTGGGGTGCCACTGGATCACCACAGCATTCATTTACGGAGGATTACCATGATCGCAGCAGCTGGCGGGAGGGTTCCCACTTTACATTTCTTGGGGAATCATGGGAGGGCGGACCACTAGGCTACCATGGAAGGACTTTTATTACAGTTATCGGGGAATTGGGGATTTGGAGGGGCACTAGACTACCAGGGATTGTTTGTTATACATATATGCAATCACGGCTATGGGGCAGGAATGCCCTGGGATCCCCACTGCACATGTAATGCTGTGCAGGGTGCCAGGCGCAAGTCACCAGGCTGCCCTGCACAAGGCATGCAAATGGGGCCATAATGACATGCAAATGGACCCATTTGCACCTTGAATATTGTATGGCCTCATTTGCATGCCCTCAGCTGGATATTGTGCACCATGTGCAGTCCGTGCCATGTTCAACGGTGCTGCACCATGGCACATCACCATTGAGTATCACCTGGCCCTGGCACTGGTGCATCCCAGTTGTGCTGTGCCCAGGCTTGTGACACTGCCTGGCACAGTCTGAATATCTGGGCCTGGGTGTATTTGTGGCAAATGGGTTTTACCACTTCAAATATTTTGCTTAAAAGCCTCATCCTAGGAGCCATTGGTTGACTCTGATGAAGGCTTAGGAAATATGTTAAAAAGTTAGTCTGTCATCATGTACGTAGGCACTGAAGTGACTGAATAGAAAAGATTGGTTTATTATTTTGCACCCTGTAAAGTAAAATTTAGAAGCTATGTGCAAAGGACATGCTGAATACAAACGCATAGTGTTTACCAGGTTGTGCCAGGGAAAATTGCATAGCACAAAGCACTTTTTGCAGATCGAAAGGTTGGTCTGTGAGAGTGCCCAGAATGGTGGCTCTGAACTGTTTACAGAGCAATTTTACACTTTAACTTTATTGTCTGCAAAATTTTCCTTTGGTTTCCCATTTGGATTGAAAGCCATGAACAAGCCTAATTTTGCACTGTATACCTGCAACCAACAAAATATTACTGCTGAAGTGAGATGCTGATGTGTGGTAATTAAAAGGTTTTGCACAAGACGCAGTGCTGGTAAGTGTATTGTTCCCGTCAATATATAGAGCATTATGTTGCTGACCCCCACCCCAACAGTACCTACAGTTATTAGACTGTGTTTTTAATTTGTGGTTTATCCCTTCATGGGTTATGAGCACAACCTGGGAAGACCACTTAAAAACTATGATTTGAAATCTGTTGATACTAGTTGGAAGAGGCTAGAAGTATAAGTTGAGCATACAGGAAATTGAAATGGCAGCAAACAACATGAATGCAGAATGCCTCACTATTTCTGATGAGGATGGGGAACGGATGTGTTCTCACTGGAGAACATTGGCCAGACTTTTTCTGCCACTCCTGCAGCTAAACAAGATAATATTGATATCAGAATATTAGAAAACCTTAGGAAAAGGGATAGTAGGCTCTACTTACATGTAGTATCATTGTCCCAGTACCGGATGTAAAAGAGAATCCCAAGAGGATTAAGAATTCAGAAGCCACTATCGTCTGGAAAGGATGATGTGGACTACCTAAAAACATTGGGAACAGGGTTTAAACAAATGCAGTCATGACGTGATGTTATTAACTATTAAAAAGGTATAAATGAATTGGAAGAGGCAAAAGAAAAAAATCCAGAGTTTAGAACCTAAATTAGAAGCTAAATTTAATGCAGAGGATTTAAAGTTAATGAAAGACAAGATGAAACAACAACTGGACAAGTTCCAAAATGAATTAAAAACTTACAAACAAAAGAACACACATGAGATGCAACAGATTATGAGGACGGCACAGTTATTCATGGCATGGCCCCCCAAAAATAAAACAACAAAATAAATCCATGACCAGACTTCAGAATTGATGCAAATAATATCTCCTTGAGGGTGGATAGTAACAATAGTGAAACAGAACAAAGGAACTATAGAGAATTGAGAAATGTAGGAAGACATTTTCTTTTAGGTGATCCGGATGAGGGACCAGCACGGATTCAAGTACAAGGAGAGAGGATACCAACACAAGAAGACAAAGCATAGGAAGTGGAGGGAAAAGAGGTAGAGGGAAAAGAGGAAACAGGAGAGGGAGATGAGGACCCTGTGGTTGGAGGAATTGGGGGAGGTCAAAAGGTCACTGAGGAACCTGAACAGAAATTTGCAATAATTAACTTGACTGATGAACAACTTACCGCTATGCAAATACAAGTTCAGGAAAATGGGCTTTCCTTTTTGCCAACTGGCAAACATAAACCATTTGATACTGAGGTGGACTTATTCCTCTTTTTTAGAAGCCTGCAATTGAAGGAATATGTTTTAAAGAATATACCAAACATGGATATAAAAGAAGCAGATCCAAATAGAGAAAATATTGGACTAATAAAAAAAATCCTTGCCAGACAAAAAATGTTATACAAATTTTGATGGAGATCCAACTGCCATTAAAAAGCAGAGGTCTGATGAGCATATCAAAATTGGAGCGAGATCTGGCTGGATAATACTACTGGAAGCAAACTTTCTAACAGTTACTAACTTAGGAAACCTGCCTTCCACCAGTCACTGAAATTGTATAAGAATCATACTCCTGTTCCAGGCACCCAATAGTGTCATCAGTTTAATCAGTAAGGAACCAATGTCAAAATGGGTGGATTACATCATAAAAAAGTACCAGCATTACATGCATATGTTAGAGATACAAATTATATTGCTCAAGTACTGTAAAATGTAAATGTACCTGAGGATTTAAGGGTGACTATCGATATTGAAAGTTTACATTCTATTATCCCCCAAAAAGGGGGGTTGGAGGCAGGGAATAAAGCATTTAGTAATAGAGCAGAGGATGCAGTATCACCTACCCATTACATAATGGAACTGGCAAGATTTGTTTTAGAATCCAGCTATTTTCTGTTTGAGAATAAGTATTATGCCCAACATAAGGGAACATTGATGGGCACTACATTTGCACCTAACTTAAACATTCACATAGGACAATGGGAGGAGAGTGGTGTATTCAACCCACACGGAAACCCATATACTCAAGCCATAAAAATATGGCAATGATTTTTGGATTATATACTTTCGATATGGTCAGCACCTGAGAATGAGCTAAAAGGATTCTTGCTGTATATTAATACATTGAATAGTCACCTGAGTTTTACTTCAGAATACAGTAAAAGTGAAATAACATTTCTGGATCTTTGAATATACAAAAAATAACAATAAGCTGGAAACTGAAGTGTATTGGAAGAATACAGTGAGAAATACTCTGTTAAAGTATGATGGTAACCACCCTCAGCATCTTAAGGAGACTATTCCTATGGGACAATTTTTGAGAATCAGAAGGACATGCTCAGTTGATGAAGAGTTCCAAAAGGAGTCAAACAATCTGGCAAAGAGTTTATTTTAGAGAGACAACTATTTAAAAAGTGTATACAAATGGTTATGAACATGCTGCAAATAAGAACAGATCACAATTGCTGGAAGAAAACAGAAATAGAGATACAGGCCCTTCCCCCTGCCACACACACACACACACACACACACACACACACACTCATTTGTAGCAGAATACAGAACACATTCTTTTAAATAGGAAAAATTATTAAAAAAAAAAATTAGCAGGATATGCTCAAACCAGGCAGGAGAATGGAAAGTATATTGTCCCAGAACCCTAGAATAACTTACTGACAAGGAGAAAACCTAAAGGATCAGTTAGTATACACAACATTGCCACCACATACAGTAAATACTTGGCTACCAGGACTGGCTAAAGGAAACTATAAATACAGGCACTCCTGTGCTTGTTCTAACATGATAAATACAGCCATGTTTAATCACCCTAGATCTGAGAAGAGGTACTACATAAATGAATTAATTAATTGCAGTACAGAAGGGGTGATATACATGCACTATTGTCCTTGTGGTCTGTAGTCATCAGACAAACAAAACTCCAACTTAAAATAAGGATAGCCTAGCATAAAACAGCTATAAGAACAAAAAATGAATCATATGCTATAGCCAGACATTTTGTGGAAGTGGGACACAGTCGCCAGCTTGTTTAAAATTTATTGGAAAAGAAAAAAATGACATGGGTTTTGGGGGATGATCAAATAGACTCCTGAAACATGAGGTCTTCTCTATTTTTACTTTAAACACTTCATACTTTAATGGCCCCAATGAAGAACTTCTCTAGAATCCATTTTTAGATTAAACATGAGAATGATGGGTGACATAACAGAATATTGAAATGTTGGATTGTAGATTTCTCTGAATTTTGGAGACAATTATGAATGAAATAATGGTGACTAAAACTGTGGTTTGAAATTTGTCTGTAGTACTATGAAATGAAAATGCTCTGTGCCAGTGATGATAAGCCTTTAAAGTGTTATACACTGGGTGTGTTTGTGATAAATAGGTTTTACCACTTTAAATATTTAGTCTAAAAGCCTCTTCCTAGGAGCCATTGGTTGACTCTGATGAAGGTGAAGGAAATACTTTGAAATATTAGTCTGACATCATGCATGTTGGCACTGGGGTGGCTGAACAGAAAAGACGGGTTTATTTTGTGGCTAGCAACGGTAAAATGTAAAAGCTGTATGCAAAGGAGATGCTCAGTACATATGCACAGTGTTTACTGGGTTGTACTGAGGAAAACTACACAGCACTAAGCACGTTTTGCAGACTGAAAAGGTGGTCTGTGAGAACACCCAGAATGATGGCTCTGAATTGCTTACAAAGCAAGTTTACACTTTATGGAGCATAATGGTGCTGACCCGACAACAGTAACTGTGATTACTAGACTTTGTTTTGAATTTGGGTTTATCCCTTCACAAGGTATATGCACATCCTGGGGAAGCACTCACTCAGCCTCAGGCAGCCATTTTGAATACGGTTAAGCATAGAACCTTTCGACTCATATTCATGCTGTGGGGCTGAGTGAAACTACTTTTAGGTAAAACTATTTGTGTCCAACTTTGTAGGCTTGCTGATGGATGTGTTTCTGATTTCACTTGCACCTCACTGTTGTGTTGCAGAATATCACAACATCTGAGCTTGTTGTCCATACCAACAAAGACATTCGAGTAGTCCTCCAGGAAATCCAAAAGCTACTGTTTCTCCATTGGAAGTGCTGGAAGCTTAGAAGAAGATAGTCACTTAACGTAAAGTTGGTGACACTGATGTGGGTTTGGGAGGGATGACAGGAGTAGAGGTGGTGAAACCAGGCTGAGATTTCTGCATCACATGGACCTGGTCCCTAGTAGACAGGCAGACACATTTTCCTACACTGGTACTCTTGGAGATGGCAACTGGCTCATCTGAAAAGTTGCAGCATCGCTAGAATACAAAGCCATTATGCACAGCAAAAAAGGTGTTTCCCATGAAAAGACCTGAAGAATGTAAAGTGGGTGGTCCATGGCTATGCCTACAACACCTTGTGGCAGAGGTTCACCTCAAATGCTGGCTATCAAAACCATCACTGTCTTTGGAGGAACAGTTACTGAGTCTGTAGCTGCAAGCTGTCTTCTGGAATCCAATGCCAGTTTGTTTGAAGCAAAGTCCAGGATGGCTTTGTGGCATTTGAGAAAATCCATGTCAACAATCATTGCTGGTTGTAGATTAGACACCAGGTAGAACAGTAGCATATTGTATGCCAAAGTGTAATTTGAGGGGATGACACCTGTGATTGATACCTTGATAGTGCTTGCTGGGGCAATGTATTTCTACTCAACTGGAGATATACTCAGAGATGGGTAAAGAGATCTGTTATTTATGGTGCTTGTGTGTATAACTTAACTTCTGTTCCTGTGTCAATCAATGCATGTGTGGACCGATCTCCAGTCTTCCCCTTGATATAGTTAACTAGAAATGGTGATCTGATGACAGGTACAGCTATGTCTTAAGGTGCCAGTGTTGGTGTCTGGAGCTGAAGGAGGTTGTTCTCATGAACTGGCAGAGTCAGAGGGGCTGTCAGTTAAAATGTTCCTTTATCTAACAAAGGCAGGTTTGTTAGGCAGTACTCATTTTTCTGATCCTGTTCAAAGTGAATCTCATCCTGCTGATGGTGCAGTGGTGGACCCCTCTGGTTCCTATCAGTCCAGTGTTTGCATTTCAGTGGTCTGCTGACTGCAGCAGTGTGTCCTCTGAACCCACACCACTGGCAGATGATGGACTCTTCATACTGAGGTGGCTGAGCAGGTAGCTGTCTAGGTAGTTGCAGGGTCTTGACAGATGTAGCAAATGAAGTTTGACTGAGATGTAAGTCATTGATGGACCTGATCAGACTGCATTCACCACCAGATTGTATTCACCACCACTTTCAATGGTGCCTTTGGTGACATCAGAGCAATACTGAAAAAACATTGGCATGCATTGTAAGCCACACAGGAAGGACAAAAGGTTTTTATGGAATAACCAATGGTAGTGGCTAAAAGGATTGTCCATACAAACCACATGATACAAAAACAACCTACTGGAAATTCTTTGAACACTTCAGATATGAAGGACTATTACCCTTGTGGACTGTGTACACATTATTTGAATACTTATAAACTGAAAAGTATAAAAAAATGTATATGAGGGCAATAATGTGGCAATCAGGGAGTTCATTATTTATTTATTTCAAAAGTTTTATCAGGAAAGACATACCGACTGTTTTGAGATGCATCCTTAGGGGTAGCAGTATGAAAGATAGTAAAAGAGGAGAAAAAGTAAACAGTAGTTAACAGCATAACAAAAATAATAGTCTTAATTATTTAATTAATTGCCAAAGTACAGGGGTAGTCTATATATTAAAGTTCCTGTGTGATTTGGTGTATGTGGGGAAAACAAGCAAGCAACTAAAAACAAGAGCGAGAGAGCACAAAAGTGCAAATCAGGACAGATTACCCCAATTTACTCATCACACAGCATTTTAAAGAAAAAAGTCATACCATCCCCTAATTAAGATGTTTTGACATAGAAAATGTGACAACTTGAAAAACAGGAGGGAATTTGGAGCATAAACTACTTAACAGACAAGCCTATAATACTGAATACATTTTGAGATATAGACTCCAAATATGAGTGAAACAAAACAGTAGATTTGCTTCCGATTATGTGATTTCATTATCTATCGTTGATAGAGTTTAAAAAACAAACTCTTTTTTATTCTAGTTTCTTCCCAGGGAATTCTACCTTACATTCTAGCTGGTATAGGTACCCTCTACCTATGTCATTCTTTCTCTCTTAGTTTTAAAGGACAAGTATGCATATCGGCGGACCCCACCCCCGCCCAACATCTGTCGCACATACAAGTGAATCTGGGGTGAGTATGCTAAAGCTACCTTTACATATTTATATAAAGAACTGGTGCCTGGGGTGCCACCCCTAGCCATTGCTCAAATATTTTACACCTAGAAGCCTGTGGAAGGCTAGGGTAACAAATGGATACTTGACAGAAGAGATGATATCTTTAACAGATCTTTTATTGGCTGGAACCATCGGTGAATTCAAAACACACAAAAAATAAAAATGAACTGCATGACAAAACAAAACAAATGCAGGTCTTCTATAGCCTTCATTCCATTATACAGGCATAGTATAGGGTAGTACATTCCTTTATTACCATCTTTAAGATGCTTCTAACACAGCACCCAAATCCCAACTGAATCTGTACATGAAGAAGCTCTGGCATATAAAGGGTGCAAGACAACAGGATTGGTTCCTTCAACAGTCAATCATATATTGTTTAAGCATTTCAAACTAATCTTACTATTTTGTACATATTATATCATCCTAGACGTTCTAATCAATTAATACTTGTTATTTCCCAAAGTAATATTTGTCTCTTGAGAAAGTTTATTCTGATACAACAGTTTTTAGAATGCTAAGAGATCCCACCCCAGCTTTCCGGCATAAAAGAAGGAAGAAGAGGGCCGGCCGGCTCTTAGAAAGCAGGAGAGCTGGGCAAGTCTCTGGCATTTAAAACCGCGGTCTAGGATATCACTTTGATCCAAACAAGAAGAAATAAAAAAATGCCCAGCTAAGATCCTTTAAGGTAACTAAATCCACTAATGCACTGAAAAGGGGGAACAGTAATTTAAACAATTCATCCCCATTCTGTTGTAAACCTTTGTTTTTTTAAAGTTCCGAAACGGAAAGTACTGTGGCACGACTGTGCGCACTTTCGAGATGGACCTAATAGATGCAAAGACACTTCGGGAAGTACGTTACAATTTTCTGCTATTTTATTAAAAGAGAGGGACTTCTTTTAGTCATAACTAGATTTTAGCTTAGGAAGGAGAAGGGACACCAAACTGACCCATACTCGACAGACACTGCAGCCTCAAGGAAAAAGTCCGCAGAGAGGTAAATAGAAAATCTCTGGGTACGGAGCTAAAACGGGAAGAAACTAGCAGTATTTCTAATAGTCCATATTTCTCGGGACTAACTTGACTAAAAGCTACATTTTCTTTATTTGTTTTATTTGATGCATCAAAAATAAAAATAAAGGGGACAGGAGTACATAAAGTGGGAACGTGCTACTTAAAACGGGGGGGGCTTGTAGCATTATGCTAAAGAAAATAAAACATTTGTTCAAAGAGTCACCTTATCGAGGTACATATGGCACACAAGTCAGATACAGTGTTAACATTCTAATTAAATAGTGTGTAATAGATGGCCAGGCTATTACTCACTATTTACTTACATACCAAGGGCAAAAAATATTACGGACAGACATAAACATGCAGACCGCATTCATTCCACAAGACAAACAAATAAATATACGGACAAAAAGAAAGGGGGGGGGGCTGCTCTCCCTTTCACAAAGCCCATACAGTCAGGTCACAAAAATTCATCTATGTTTTGGATTTTTAGCACTATAACCCAGGATACTATGCTATATCTGACATCTGAGCCTCCAGGCCACTGGGCGGTGCAATTCCAGCATGTTGGAAGGGATATGAGCATGTGCACATGTTGATACAAATGTGCATATTTTCGCTTGATGTCACTAAGTGGTGATGTCATAATGTAGCAGTTCACCCTCCTGATTGGGGCATGCTAGAGATTTAAATCCACTCTAGTGATGACAGAACACTCCCTGCAGTGGAATGGCCTCGGGTCATGCTAATCAGCATACTACAGTGGTGAGAGATAAAACTTTACTAAACATGTTACTACAAGAACACACTAGAATAAAGTTGAAGGGGATTCTTTATTAACAAAATAACCTTTATTAATGTATCTTCCCCATGTTTAGGTATGACAGATTCAAATCCTGGAGAAGTGCGAATTAAACACAAGGAATCTTGTAAATTTTTTTTTTCCTCAGCAGTGCTATAGGTAAGGAAATATAGAAAATAATCTCTAGGTAACAGTGAGTAATGATTTTCTTAATACATCCGAGGTGTGTGATACCACACAGATCACGAGATCAAAGGTTGAGAGGTTTATATACAGTGGATATCCCATACCGAGGGTGTGTAAAAAAAAAAAAAAACAGTAATCACTGCTGCCCATTTTTTTTTTTTATAATTTCAGGTTCTCCAAAAATAAGTTTCTAAAGGATGTTTGTTGAGAGTCCAGTGGGAGAATGATTCCAGTTTTGGGCTCCACCAAGTGACTTCTGTGGTTCAGTACTTCAGTAGAGAGGCGTTTTCTAATTTAACATTTTAATTTCTAAGTAAAAAAGGTAAGTAACTGTATAACAATAAAAGAACAAAGCCCAAGCATAGGATAGATATGTTTCAAGGATACAAGGGAGCCTGCCATTAGGTATGATTCACCTTTTTGAATACTGCAAATAAAGAAAATATATTATAGGGGCACGATGGCGCTCCTACAGTTAGGGTTGAGTTGTCTGTTCAATGTTTTAAACCCCAATTTTTGTACCTTAACAACTTAGGTGTCGTTTGAACAAATAGCCCAAAATTTAGCATGTGCAATCAGGCTGTCAAAATCTCAAGATACGAAAAGTTTCTTGATAGCATCTTGTATGGTTTTCCAGATACGGACCAAAAAAAAAACCAAACTATGACAATGTGAATTTTTTTCATGAAATTTTCAGGTTTGAAGGGGCCTGTGCCAAAAGTGTGTCTTTTGAAGGTTTGGTGAAAAAATACTGAACCATTTTAGTTATAAAGATTTTTGAGTTGACAGTTAAGTTCGACCAGTAAAAAGAGTTTTTTTGCATGTGCTTATTTTTATGATTTTACCTCTTGTACTGAAACAAATACTGATCATAACAGCTGCCATTTCTTTCTGCTTTAAACTCACAAATATTGAAAATACATAGGCCTTATCTATTAAAAAAAAAATACCGTAAGACCTTTCTTACTATGGTATGACAAATTGTCTAGCAATAACAGTGCTGTTTTTCTCTTCTGTTGCTTGTTGCCAATATGCCTTGTTACCCTCTTACTTGTTGCTACCATCTTATAGTTGTCTTATAAATTCCTGTGTGAATTTGTGCCATCTAAATAGCCCAGGTGATGCCTGAAAATGGTCCCTGGGATTAGTGTACTTACCTGGTCATCAAATAAATAAACCTGGCTAAACAGGATCAGTTTAGCTACATTCTGCTTTTTTTTTTTTAAGGTTGCCACAAATGCCTTTTCTGTGCAACTCAAAATCCAGGGTGCTCAGCTTAGCAAGAGGAGTCATTCACTTTCTTGATTTCTGCAGCTGCAGCTGGAAGTCTTGCTGTGGGCTGCAGTGAGAACAATGAGCCACCAATCCCTTTCTGTCTCTGTCTCTCTTTCTGTGTCTATCTGTTTGTCTGTCTATGTACTGTTTGTCTATCTATCTAGCTATCTATTTTTACAGCCGTGGGCGGAGCCTACAGCCATTTTGCATTCCCTTGCTGAAAACATCTGACCGTGGCATACTTCCATTGGGCTTTTGGAAGTATCCTTCTGAAAGTCCAACAGAGCTGGGAACACTCCACCATGGTTGGCCACTACAAAGTAACAGCTGCACTATTTCAGCTGTTACTTCTGCATTCTAGGACAAGAACTCCGCATGCACACAGTTCTGCTGACACCGCCATGTTGGGAATAACAGAATGCCATTCACCACAACTATGCATGCGTGAATGCTGTGCATTTGCAGTTGCATCACTGCTGCCATCTTGGAGATGGCACTCTGTGGCGCTCACTCTCCAGAGCTTTTCAAGCGCGCCACAACTGTATCGGCTCTGGCTAGAACTTGTTTTATTAAGTGGACCAGTGTGTCCACCCCCGGTACTGCTTATTTCTCCCCCTTCCCCTCCACATGGCCTACCCTTCCCAATGTTTATTTTTAATATATAAGCAGACCCAAGTGCCCACCCCTGGTACTGCCCCTGTGGACCCCCCTCCCCTCCAGTGGATGACCCCTGTTTGCCAAACCTGCTTGTCACCTGAAATAAAAAAAATATCCCTCAATGTTTTTTTCTTAACCCACAAGCAAGAAAATGGTCCCTCACCAATCTGAACACCCCAACCTGACTTCCCACTCAGCACCCACCACCCACACCCCCTGCATTCCCCCCACACACCCTCACTCACCTGAACATGTCCTAGGGTGAAGATCCACTCTCCAATTGAAGACACGTCTTGCTCCTGGAAATGCTGACTGCAATATGAGTAACTAAGGTAAGTGCAGTCCAAGGTATTTCAATGGGGTTTTGAACACTGTTGCATAATTTTATCATTTTTTCATATTTTAACCTTTAAATTGTTAAAATGGCCATTTTTGGACCCCACCTCATGACCAGTGGTGATGAAATTATACAAATCAGGCCTGAAAGGTGATTTTGCAGTTGTGTTGTGAAATCACCTTTCAGAAGGAATTTGAAAATGTTCACTGCTCTTGTTTATGAGGATGGGGTCATAAGAAGACTATGTTGAACATTTGAGGTCAAAATATGTAAAATTGGCAAAGTTATGTGCATACATTGAAAATGTTCTACGCTCGAATGTAACTTTGGTAATTTTAACATTTTCGACCCCAAATTTTCAGCATAGTCATTTTTTCGCACCACCTCATGAATGTGACAGCTGTCAATTTTCAAATCCCAGCCAAAATGTGTTTTCATACCTGTGGCACAGAATGACGTTTCAGTAGCACAGAATGATGTTTTGACAGGGATTTGAAAATGTTCACCTACCAGGCCCATGAGGTGGATCAATAAGAAGGCTATGCTTGGGCTAGCAGTATAGCCTAGAGGTTAGAGGAATGAAGTGTGAACGAGCTTGATACATCCAGCAGACCAGACCTGAGTTTGATTCTCACAATCTCCACTTGCATACTGTGTGACTCTGAGCAAGTCGTTTAACCGCCCAATTATCCAGGTCACCCCTGAAAACAGGCACTTGTGCCTAGTGGGCCTTACCCAGTTAGCAAAGACTAAAATAAAAAATAAATAAAAAATGCTGAAAATATGGTGTATAAACATGGCAAAATGCCCAGGTTACAACTGAACATTACAGTATTTCATCGTTCACTCATAACTTCACTAATTTTCAATATCTTGACTCCAAACTTTCAACAAAGTCATTTTTCCATACCACCTCATAAACGTGAAATGTTTCATTTTTTAAATCCTGGATGAGATGTGTTTTCACACTTCTGATGTGAAATGACATTTTGCTCAATATACTATAAATGGCACATGTCATTTTATAAGGTGAATCATAAAACTAGTGTCTTGAAAATGTGGGGTCAAAATTAAAAAAAAAAAAATATATATATATATATATATATGTGTATTTGTTAACAAACTTTGTGTGTCGTGCCAGTCTTGACCCCAGCATGCTTTATATCCTGTGCTGGCAAGCTGAGTTTGGAGATGAACTCAGTGACCCAGATGAATGGGATGAGGATGGGAGGATGGGGCTAGTATGCCAGTTTTTTGTAAAGAATATATATATATATATATATATATATATATACAGAGTTACTGCATATGATTGTAGGAATTACAGAAGTTCTTGAGGGAGATTAGCAGTGGGTTTCTAGTGAGCACAAATTTCTTGCAATTTAGAAGATAGCAGTTAAGTACATATTGTAGAGTTGTAAAATAAATAATTTATGTTTTAGACACCTGTCCACCCAGAGGAAGGGGTACAGTTACCCCAATATTTTAGTAGGACAGCAGGCAATTTCTGAAGACCTTGTAAATAGAAGAAAATTTAATGTGACACAATTGGTGAGTTGGTCAATTTCTCTGATGTCTTATCTGTTTTGATGGTATTGATTGGACCTGCAGTGGAACAGGCTGCTCCCGGTAAAATGTGTTTTGTCTTTACAGAACCAGAGGCTGGGCTGAATTTTGCATTGTGCAGCCTGACACACTGCTGCTTTGATGAATGCACCAGGCTGTTTTTACTCACAAGTACATCTGGGATGTGTAGTCCCAGTGGCACCTGCCAGTAACTACAGCCCAGTGCTTCAAAGTGGTAGCATGGCAGACTGTAACAGAGCCACAGTGGCAACCATCACATTAGTAGCATCACTGGTGGCTAAGGAACAAGTTGGTTTAATATGTTATTGTGTGCTGTGCTTCTCAGAGGTAGGTCTTTAAGCAACTTGTGGGGTGGTATTTTGGAAAAAGAAAAAAACTGGGTGGTTACACCAGTGGTCATCAGCTAGTGGTGGAGGTTATACAATATTGACTAAAATACAAACATGGTGATTGAGAGATGGGGAAGAAATGTAGGTAGATGGGAGGGTGGGAGCTACAGAAGCTGTGAAAGAATAAAAGGCAGATTTAAGGGGGGAAATTTGATGGACAGGTGGTTAACAGCCATCTTAAAGAGCTAGTGTACTGCCTAAAACTATTATTAGTTTTTAAAAGCAATCAATTATTACATTTTATATTTGAAGTACTTTTCCTTTTCCCTTTGGTTAATTAGAAGGTTGTTTACCTAATGTTAGTAGGTGTGATGTGTGAACAGCACTATGCCTGGCCGCTGACATATCTAGCTCTGATCCCCCTATTACATATTCAACATTGTGACTTCACTGGCTGTGACATCACTGCTGCTTAGGAACAGTCACTCAGTAGTTGCCAGGTCAGTCGCCAGTGATGTCACTGTCAGTGAGATCACAATGATGATGATGTAGTGGTGGGGGGATAGAGATAAATACGTCAGCTGTCAAGCTAAGAGTTTTTCCACACATTCAACACAATATTATCACATAGAAAACTTTCTAATGAGCAAAACAAAAAAGACAAATACTTCAGAAATAAAAAGTTACGACTGACTACTTCTTAAAATGTGTATCATTTGCCTGTCTGTCTGTTTTGTTTCCACTAGCTCTTTAATGGCAGCACAATGCTTTTTCTAGGTCCACATAGAAAACAAGAGCTGAACCATGGCTCTGGTTATGCTGCAAAATGAACATGGCTTGGGGAATTTCATTAGCCACAGATTTTTTTTCAACCCATTTAAAAACTGTGTTTTATAAATGTGTGCAGAATTATGTTGAAGTGAAAATAATTATGGAAGTATTGCTGTTGTTTCGGACAATGTGTTATTGTTTTTTTTTTCTGATTAACCTAATATTCTCAACCTTTGTATCCTTCCTCATTTGTTGAGAAAGGGTGCAATTAAGCAATAAGGCATGCCAGGATATGTATTATTGTGGGTTATAATATGGATTTCAGAATTCTCTGGAATCCTAGCAACTTCAGTGGTCAAAAAGCATCACCTGACCCTTCAGTCCTGACCCTTCATTTCCAGTAAATGCACAGTTTGTAGCCAACCTACCATAATCAATCTAACAACAGCCTAATAACTACACAAAAAATAAAACCTTTTCCTATTAATTAAGAACAGTCATCACTAATAACCCCACACCCCAGTGTGGGGCTGATCCCAATTTGCACTTTTTGTGCCAAATAAAATTATTTACATACTGTTTACTGCAGTATAGTATATTGTATCTGACTGATCCTGTTGATTGGCAAGCTGACATTTACTGTAACTGGAAATGTCAGCATTCCCTGTTGCTAATGTCAGAGCTGTACTACAGCTGCAGGAGACTCAATAGCTTAAAGTGCATATTGGAGCAATTATAAGTTCCAATCAGCTGTTTGCCAGTCCTGCTATTCTCCTGGGACCAAATACAGGTCTCTGTGACTGTTCTTAGCCCTGGGAGAACAGCGAGACCATCAAGCAAAAGACCAGAGCTTACGGAAACTCTATCATGTACCTCAGGCTGTTGGATCTTCCACAGCTGCAGCCTTGCTCTGATGTCAGCTGCAGAGAATTCTGGGATTCCTGGTTACAGCAAATGTCAAGGTGGGAGTCAGCAGGGTCAACCAGATACAATGTAATATTCTACAATAAACAGTAAGAAAAAATTTGCTTTTGTACACAGACTGAAAAATGGAACACCCCCACACGTTGGTGTGAGGTTCTTAGTCCTGTAAAAATAAACAAACTTTTTTTTCACTTTGTAAGCCCAATGACCCACTTCAGGATGTGCATTTCTTGAGAATTAATGCACTTCTGGGTGCACTGAAAGTCACTCAGCCATTGGTCTCATGCCTTCCAATGTAGGTGTGTGGCAATTCTCCAAAAAGGGCCATATTTTTGGAGTTTAATGTACCCACCCTGCACTCACTTACATCATACATCATTTGAAAGCTTATTTTATGTATGTTTAGATGAGATATGATGTGAAGCTGTCACGTAGAGCCATAAGCCTGTAGGCGAGGTTGAACTATGGTACCCAAAATGAGAAAGTGTCATTTTTTGCAGTTCCAGAAGTACTGCAACATGACTATTACTCCAGTTTTTACTGTTTACGTTAATTTCAATACCTTGATATGGTATTTATTGGTCAAAGCTGCCAAATAATAGTGTATTAAAAGATTTTTATTGGTTTTGCATTGGCTAGTATTTTTTTTTCAGAAATGAAGCTGATTAGCATTTGGCAAAAATGGTGAATATCAACATTTTGCAGTACTCTAAAATGAAATGTTTTCACATCGCAGATTCTTAATTGTCAATGTGTCTCACAAGTGATTATAATTTTTTTCTGTATTTTCAATTGAAATTTGCTGCTCAGATCAGTCTCACACTGAAGGTTGTGCACCAGTAGCTATAGATTGCATGTCTGTCATTTGTACTGCATAGTGAGCAGATATAAATCTACGTGAAATCCTAATGTAATGCTTCTCCATTTGTAAGCTTTTGTACATGCAATATAACGTCTAGTCTGCCTGGTAGACGGTTTTAATTTGTAATTGCCTATGCATGCAGTACTAGCCTTTGAAATATTCTAGAAACTAGCTTTTTAATTCAGTGACTCTTTTGCACAGGTCAGTATTAGTGTTAGAGATGACAATAGACAGCTTCATATTGGGCTTCAATCAAAGTGCTCACTAAATAAAAATGGCAGTTTTGATATTAAATATAGATGTAATTTATATCTAATTTAACGCAAGTCTGTACACTTGTACAAAATGAAAATTGGCGGTAGTGGTGGTGGTGATGCTAACAATATACTTTTTGAATTTTACCTTCACAGAGAAGTTACAGTATATGAAGACATGGAGGATACACGCCTCTTAACGCTTACATCAAAGAGAAAAAGGCTTTCCACAAACTTTGAAAAATGTGTTATTTGTCAAGAAAATCAACATAATGCAAAACTGTCAAAAGCCACCAGTGCTGGACAGAATTCTGTGATGCTGGCAGCAGAAGCAATTGTATTGGCAGCTACTGGATGAGTTTTCTGGTTTACATGATGTGCCACCAATACTCTATCACCGGGTTTGCTTTCAGAAATACACAAGCAAGTATAATATGGCACATGTCACAGTTGTATTCAACCTAGAAAAGAAAACAGACTCTGAATCTGATTAGACAGCATCATGTTCACCTGCTTCTATAGCCACCAGAGTAAGCATGTCCTCCAGCGATTGGTCCTGTTGCAGTGTTTGCTTGAGAAAAACACACAAGAAAGACAAGAAACTTCACAAAATTAAAACATTTGAGAGAGCAACCAATCTAAGGGAGGCAGCACTTCAAAGAGGAGATGATGACATGTTGCGCAGAATATCTGAGGAAGACTTGATTGCTGAGGATGCAGTTTATCACTTGACATGCCTTTCTTCCAACTTAAGGAAAACGAATCTGAAAGCAATACTATTTAGCTCCACTGCAACAATACAGTCACCTTATGAGACTGCATTTTATCAGCTGATTGAAGAGATAGACAATGATCTTATCTACAACAAGAAGGCTCTTCTCCTTTCCAAGCTGCTACAAAGATATAAAGTTCTTCTTCCCTCAGATGTAGTAACTGAAAGCTAGTCCACTAGCAAATTACTGGCAAGATTAGAAAAACACTATGATTCTGCAATTTCATTCCATGCACAGCATGAACAAGGCAAGTCTACCATTGTTCTATGCAGTGCAATGACATTAGCTGATGCTGTCCAAGCTGCTAGTAATGTGAAGCAGGAACATAAGTCTTCCAGATGTTTTGTGGATGTTCTTCTGGGTAGTGAGCCTGATGAACAGCTTTCAAATGAACAAGTGGTTTTGTATAATGCTGCTTCAATCCTTTGGTCTGAAATAGCGAAAATGAAACCCTCAGGATGCAGTTTACAGAGGTCAGCTACTTTTGTGCCCCAGTTGGTGCAGGAGTTTGTCCTTTGGTTGATAGATAAAGAGGCATATAACTCAGCCAGCAATGAGTATCATCCTTCAGAAGATATTCAAGGAAAGTACCTCTCACTTGTGGAGTGCATAGTATTTAGCAGTTCCAAAATTATCACACCACTGCACATAAACCTTGCTGCACAGCTGCACCATGAGGTTGAGTCTTGCAATTTAATTGACATACTTCACCTTCATGGATTCTGCATCAGTTATGATGAACTGAGGTGGTTCATGACTAGTGCTGCAAAAACTGAAGTAGAAAGTCTCCAAGGAGGTGTGTTCATTCCAAATGGAATTGTATCACTTCATGCTGGTGGAAATCTCATCCATGAAGGAGATGATTATATAGACATCAAACGTAGAGACCATTGATGGAAAGAATACCTTCCATGTAATGGCTAGAGTTGTATTTCAAGAACAGTCTGCATGAAGTCCAGCATCACAAGAAATATCACTGAAGTGTGGGAAAGAAAAGTCACTTACTCTCCCCAGGCAATCAGTCTCTTATGCAGTGTGCAGCATTTGAAAAGCCTTGAACATGTCCTGAACTGACTCACTATGAAAAAGTACTTGAGAAAATAATCTCTTGTTACCTACAAGTGAAAGCTGTCCAACATTTCTCCTAGTGTCTTTTAAGACTACTACATCGTGATGTACCACCAATACCAAATTGCACTGATATTGTTCACACTCAGGTGATTCCATTTTGGATTAGTTTCAACCACAAGCTTGCCACAAATAAGAACACCTACACAGCAGTTGCATACAGTGGCGTGAAAAAGTATTTGCCCCCTTCCTGATTTTCTCTATTATTGCATATTTGTCACACTGGATGTTTTCAGGTCTTTAGAGAAAATGTAATATTAGATAAAGGGAACCTGAGTGAACAAATAACACTTGGTTTTTTTTTTAATTTCACTTATTTAATGAAAAAAAGTTAACCAACACCAACTGGCACTGTGTGAAAAAGTAATTGCCCCCTTACACTTAATAACTGGTTACGCCACATTTAGCTGCAATGACTGCAACCAAACACTTCCTATAATTCAATATCAGTATTTCACATCGCTGTGGAGGAATTTTAACCCACTCTTCCTCGCAGAACTGCTTTAATTCAATAACATTTGGTAGGTTTTCGAGCATGAACTGCTCGTTTCAGGTCCTGCCACAGCATCTCTATTGGGTTTAAGTCTGGACTTTGACTAGGCCACTCCAAAACTTTAATTTTACTTCTTTTAGCCATTCTGATGTGGACTTGCTTTTGTGTTTTGGATCATTGTCTTGCTGCATGACCCAACTACGCTTCAGCTTCAGCTGACGGAAGGATGACCGGACATTCTCCTTAAGAATTTTCTGGTACAGAGCAGAATTCATGGTTCCTTTAATTATGGCAAGTCATCCAGGTCCTTAGGCAGCAAAGCATCCCCACACCATCACACTACCACCACCATGTTTGACTGTTGGTGTGGTGTTCTTACTGTGGAATACTGTGTTTGCTTTACGCAAGACATTATGGGATCCATGTCGTCCAAAAAGTTCCACTTTGGACTCATCTGTCCATAGAACATTTTCCCAAAAGGCTTGTGGATCATCCAGGTGCTTCTTGGCAAATGAGAGACAAGAGTTTATGTTCTTCTTGGTTAGCAGTGGTTTCCGCCTTGCTACTCTCACATGAAGCCCATTTTTGCCCAGTCTCTTTCTGATTGTGAAGTCATGAACACTGACCTTAGCTGAGGCAAGAGAAGCCTGCAGTTCTTGGATGTTGTTTTAGGATCCTTTGAGACTTCCTGGGTGATTTTATGCTGCACTCTTGGAGTAATTTGGCAGGCCGCCCACTCCTGGGAAGATTCACTACTGTTCCAAGTGTTCTCCATTTGGAGATTATGGCTCTCACTGTGGTTCGATGGAGTCCCAGAGCCTTAGAAATAGCTTTGTAACCCTTTCCAGACTGATAGAGGGCAACAAATTTTTTTCTGATCTTTTCAGGAACTTCCTTTGATCATGGCATAATGTGCTTGTTGAATCTTTCTGCTGGCAACGTGACTCTGATGGTAAGGGTCAAAATAAGTGAGGTTTATATTGAGCAGGGCTGGCTGTAATCAAGCCTGGCTGTGTTCAATCAGCTGACTCTAATTATCCCTTTAATTGGGTTGATTTAACTAGGGGGCAATTACTTTTTCACACAGTGCCAGTTGGTGTTGGTTAACTTTTTTCATTAAATAAATGAAATAAAAAAAAAAGTGTTATTTGTTCACTCAGGTTCCCTTTATCTAATATTATATTTTGTCTAAAGACCTGAAAACATCCAGTGTGACAAATATGCAATAATAGAGAAAATCAGGAAGGGGGCAAATACTTTTTCACGCCACTGTATGTATCTATTGTGGTTGTCAAACCAGCTGACATGGCCACAGTCTATACTACAATGCTGAAATATAAGGAAATGTCAGCAGCTCTAGGTCAGCAACATGCATGGATCAGCAGCAACATGCCGTTCAGACCATGGATCAGCAGCAGCATGCCATTCAGACCATGGATCAGTAGCAACATGCCATTCATACCATGGATCAGTAGCAACATGCCATTCAGACCATGGATCAGCTGCAACATGCCGTTCAGACCATGGATCAGTAGCAACATGCCATTCAGACCATGGATCAGTAGCAGCATGCCGTTCAGACCATGGATCAGCAGCAACATGCCGTTCAGACCATGGATCAGCAGCAGCATGCCGTTCAGACCGTGGATCAGTAGCAACATGCCGTTCAGACCATGGATCAGCTGCAACATGCCGTTCAGACCATGGATCAGCAGCAGCTGTATTGTTGTTCATCAAGTAAGATAGACTTTCCCAAATGAACTCTGAGGAAGCCCTGTGGAGGGGGGGATACGTAAGCAGGCAGTGTGCTAACACTGCAGTCTTTCTTCTGTGGATTCTGTACTTTAGCTGGAATAAAATGGACTTAATGAATTGAGCTGATTCTGCATCCTTCATTAAAAGATCCTAGTGTTTTGGTGAGTGCAGCTGCCCCACTTAAACTTGGTACCAATATGAGTCACCTGGGTGGTTTTCACACCCTGTGTTGTTTTATTGCATGTATTGGGAAATTTTGGGGAGATACAGGATTGCCGGACCTTCTTGCTGACTCTGATGTATATGCAGCTTGTACTGCAGATCAGATGCTTGCTGTTAAGCAATTCAACCATGCTCTACATGGCTTGACTCTAGCATTTGAGGCCCTGAGTGCTCTGAACCTTTCTTCATTTGTTAAATGGTGAGAGCAGGGATGAGGTACTCATAGAGTTCCAGCATTTGTCTGGCAGATGTTGGCCGACACTCAAAAGGTGTTTGAGTCTGAAGACATTGAGTCCTTACACAATATGTCATTAAAGAGCTGGATGATGCTCTGACTCAGCATCTGCTACCATGACTGGAGGAATTTCAGACACGGGGGTAAGCCCAGTCTCCTACATTCAAGTTCTGCAATAATTTTTTCCAGGTTATGCAGATACTACTTCTAAATGTCCATGCAGTTTGAGAGGGTGATTGGAAACTTCACCTACACACACAGCATACCATGCTTCCATATTTCTTTGTTGCAGACAGGCCCAACTCTGCCAGGTGGATTCCAGTCTACATTCTTGATATGCTAAATCTGTCTGAAGAAGTACACACTGCCTTTGAATCTGGGGAATTTACTGTGCATCAGACTCCTGGTTCTTTCAATGGAATTTGGAGTGACATGGAAACAGAAAAAAATGTCATCAAAGACTCAGAAGGCAGCAGTGGAATTGTAGAACTGACAAGAAATAAACCAACTCTTGTCAGATGGACCCTCACAAGACATGTCCTGAGTGAATATTCAAACACTATGAGAGAAAGAAGTGGCCTGTCAATAAGTAGTGAAGACAAAGTCCACAAACAAGTCCTTGCCTCTGCACTGAAGAGAGATGAAGAGCATGTTACAGCCCTTGCCAACCATGTCATCAACAATATGACAAACCCATTTGACCCTGAATCACATCCAGAGGTGCTTATCAACATATCTATTGGACTGCACGTGACATCAGATGCACAAGAGTCTCTACTGAAAATAGCAGATGTTGGTGAAGAACAAATAGAGAAATCTGTGAGAGGTACACTTGATTCTGATGAGACAGGTAGCTTCTTCAGCCCTGTCAAGAAATCTGGCATCAAAACATTTGCTGACATGGCCATGAAGACCATATTTAAATCTAGCAAGGGAAGGACACTCACAACAGCTATCAGTCCAGAAATTGTTTTACGAAGAGCCATGTCCTTAGCAAGATGCAGAGATGATGTTTCAATGGCAACTATTCTCAGTCACCCAATAGGACATGTGCCTATGTCCCTCTTCCATGCTGATGGAACAATGAGAAAAACAAAGATGAATTAAGGCATCAGCTGGAAGCTTAAGCTAAAGTATCCATGCAGCACCCATGCACTACGAGGATGCAACAAAGAAACTACAGTGTACATTAGAGATGCCACCGCTGTCATTTAAATGATGGCTGGAGACAAATTTCACACATTTGATGAATTGGCTGCTAAGTACTTGAGGCAGGTCCTAAAAGGATTTGGCAAAGCTAATTGTGTAATCAAAGTCTTTGACAGATATGACACCAGCAACTCTGTGAAAACTGCAGAAAGACAGTGCCACAGGAACTAAGGCTGGATGCAAGCAATATCAGGTGATTGGTGGACACCCTGTACCTCAGTAGAAAAAGTTTCTAAACATAACATCCAACAAGCAGTCACTTGTGTAATTCCTCTGTGAATCTATGGTTCAAAATACACATGAGAGTGTAGGAGCACACCCAACACAAGCACTCCTCTTGCTGGAGACTTTTCCAATGGAGAAGTAGCAAAGTCCATCACCAGCAGAGGTGTTGAAGAAGCCCAAGATTTGCACAGTACTCAAGAGGAAGTAGACACAAGGATGCTTCTGCATGCTGAATGTGCCAATATGGCTTTTGGTTCTCATGGTGTCAGAGGAACCATAGTAATTAGATCACCTTATACAGATGTGTTGGTCCTTGCTGTTCACTACTTTCCAAAAATGGAACACATAGATAACATGTGGATAGAAACAGGCACCATTACCAGCACAACTGACAAGTGGAGGCAGTATAGTGCAGTGGTTTAAGGCTCTGAGCTGCAAACCTGGTGACCTGGGTTTGAATCCCACAGCCCCCACTTGCATACTGTGTGACCCTGAGCAAGTCATTTAACTTCCTTGTGCTCCCAGGTCGCACCTGTAAACAAGATTTCAGTTTAGTATGTCTCTCCTAGTTAACAAAAAAAAAGTGTTGCTTCATACCTGTGCATGTAATTTGTGATGCACTCACTCCTGACTTCTGTAACATACTTCCTGCTGTACACGCATTAACAGGATGTGACTCTGTGTCATCCCTATTTGGTATTGAGAAAGAATCTGTGTTTAATGTTGTCAAAACAAAGGAAGCTTTCCGCTTCACAGATCTTTTTATATTGGGAGAGAGTGACGAACAGGTCACAATTTCTGCATCAAGGAAGTTAGTAGCAGTGCTGTATGACAAGAGCAAGAAAGAAAAGGAGGCCCACAGAAACCTGAATTACTTGCGCCTCAATCTAACCATCAAAAAAGACAACTCACTGGTCAAACTCCCACCGTGTAAAGACAGATTGGAATAGCATGTCAAAAGAGCATCTTGGCAAACAAAACTTTGGATGTCTTTGCACATACTGTAGGTAAACCAAATATTGGATCACCATTGCAACATGGATGGAAAAATGTGGATGATGAACTACTTCCTGTATTCTTCAAGGGCCCAATGGCATCTGAGTTTCTACAAGACCTTATTTGTGTCTGTACCAGTAGGGGTCACTGCACAATCAACTGTGTCTGTAGTTAGAACAATCTTGCCAGCACAGAACTGTGTACATGCCAAGGCAATGAAGACTGTGGTAACTCATGCACTCTCGACATAGATCATGATGATGAACAAGATGATACATAGATACATAGACAGTGTCGGCAGATAAGGGCCTATGGCCCACCCAGTCTGCCCATTTGAGCTTGTAAATTCAGTTTATGTTTTCCTAGAAGTCTGTTGCCCCTTACCCCTGACCTCCAGAATTCCTTTATGTCTATCCCATGCATTCTTAAATCCCGTGATTGTTTCAGCCCCCACCACTTCCTCTGGCAGGGTGTTCCACTTGTCCACCACCCGTTCTGTGAAGAAATTCTTCCTCATGTTTCCTCTGAATCGTCCTCCCTCCAACTTCATCCCATGCCCTCTAGTCCTGGAACATCTTTTTCGCTTAAAAATAGTGTTTTCCTGCACCCTGTTCCTCCCTGTAAGATACTTGTATGTCTCTATCATATCCCCTCTCCTCCTCTCTCCAGGGAGTACATGTTCAGTTCCTTCAACCTGTCTTCATAGGACTTGTGATGCAATCCATGCACTATCTTTGTTGCCCTCCTCTGAACCTTCTCTACCCTGTCTATGTCCTTACGTAGGTATGGTCTCCAGAACTGTACCACTGTACTCCAGGTGGGGCCTCACTAGTGTCTTGTATAGGCGGATATGACCTCCCTTTCCTGCTGGTGATGCCCCTGCCTATACATCCCAGCATCCTATTTGCTTTACCTGCTGCCTTGTCACACTGTTTCCCTACCTTGAGGTCATCAGAGATGATAACCCCAAGATACCTTTCCTGCTTGGTGCATGCTATATCCTCACCCCCAACTGATATATTGTGCCAGGGTTTTGTGCCCCATATGCATTATCTTGCACTTCCTTGCATTGAATTTCAACTGCCAAACCCCTGACCATTCTTCAAGTTTCGCATGGTCCTTCTCATTCTGTCTACACCCTCTGGTGTGTCTACTCTGTTACAGAGCTTTGTGTCATCAGCAAACAGTGAAATTCTGCCTTCTAGGTCCCAAGCGCAATGTCACTGATAAAGATGTTGAATAGGACCGTCCCAGCATTGATCCCTGTGGTACCCCACTGGTCACTCTTCCTCTGTGGAGTGACAGCCATTTACCACCACCCTCTGTGTCCTGCCACCCAGCCAGTTACCTACCCACCACACTACTGTCCTGCCCACACCCATATTCCCCAGTTTGTGTAATAGTCTTCTGTGTGGCACAGTGTCAAAGACCTTGCTGAAGTCCAGATAGGCCATGTCCACTGCCCTCCCCTGATCCACCTCCCTAGTCACCCAGTCAGAAAATTCAATGAGGTTGGTCTGACATGACCTCCCCCTGGTGAAACCATGCTGCCTTGGGTCCTATAGTCCATTGACAACCAGATGTTCCACCAATCTCTCCTTCAGTAGTGCTTCCAATGATGATAATGATGTTGACTAGAAATGTCACCAGTGCTATTACTTTTCAATGTCACCAGTGCTATTACTTTTCAATGATACCGGTACAAATTTATTGTTAGATTTTGTTTTACCTTTTAGATAGTTGTGATGCTTTGAGGTCACAAAGAAATCCTATTTTATATCATTAAACTAACAGAAAAAAATGCAAATATTTCAAAGTGGTCATTCTAACATGTTAAGGGATGTCATTGTTTAGCCCGGTTTCTATGGTAACAGCAACACTTGACAGCTCCACATCATACCTCATCTTAAAGTAGACATAATAAGTTTTCAAATGATGTACTGTATGATGTGCGTGTGTGTAGAGAGGGTACATTAAGACAACAAAATTGGTGGTGTCTGCCGCTTGCCTAATTCACCTGAGGTGTGCAGTAATTCTCTAGAAATGCATGCTGTGTTGTGAGTTTTTGCTTACATACAGCACACCTAAGGAAATAAGGCACAAGGCACAGCTAAGTGCCTTACTCGCCTGAAAAGACCATTATCCCAGAATTAAGCACACCCTGGCATGTCTTATTGCAACTGTAAAGTGACTTCCCAGATTTTTAGTTTTAAAGGCTCAGAACTCATAAAAACAACTGTTCTTGGTCAGTGGTGCTGAGGCAAACATAAAAGTCTCAAGGAATTTAAAAGTCACACACTCATCACCTTTTGAAAGAAGCTGTTTACACCATCTGCTCTTGCGCAAAAGAATCTTTATTGGTGCAATAAAAAACTACCACTCCTTATGCTTTGATGTGTTTCGAATCAATACCTTTTCAGAAAAGCATGCTTTTGGAAAAAGGTATTGATCTGAAATGTGTCGAAGCACAAGGAGTGGTGTTTTTTTTATTGAACCAATAAAGATTTTTAGTTTTAACTTTGCTGTGCCATGGACAGCTCAGGGACCCATGTCGAGGAGGTCATGAGGGCACTGCAGAAGCAGTCCTCCCCCAAATCTCTAGCAAGCTCAGGGACCCATGTTGAGGAGGTCGTGAGGGCACTGCAGAAGTAGCCCTCCCCCAAATCACTAGCAAGCTCAGGGACCCATGTCGAGGAGGTCATGAGGGCACTACAGAAGCAGCCCTCCCCCAAATCACTAGCAAGGTACAGATGGCATTCCAAATTCGAGATGTGGCTGTTAGGATTCAAATGTAGAACTATTTTTATTCGAATCAGGACTATGTTAAAAAAGCGCAACAGGACTGCAAAGCTTTAAAAGTCAGCACAAGCCAGCAGATTTTTTTTTTTTTTGCTCTAACATCTGTAGCTGATTTATTGTTTAACTGCACAACTGTCGAATGCTTTAAGGGATCTCAATTTAAATGCTGTTGTCAATTCTAGATTGCCTTTAACTCGGTAAAGCACTCTGTTTGTGCAGCTTATGCTAGGTAGCCTTAAGTTTAACTTGATTCTGCTCCGATTTAAAAAAAATAAATATAAAGCCTAGGGCTGCTTTATGGAGGGACAGGTAGTTTTGACTTGATTCTGCTCCGATTTAAAAAAGTCATACTGGGCATGCTGTGATTACAGAGCTCCTTTTAGTGATAAACTGTGGGGCGGGAATTGTAATTTGAGTTCCAGTTGGGCTGTGAGCACCTTGTATGCTACGGTTTTTGCAATTGTTAATCAAATGAGTTATACCTTGCTTGCTGGTCACCTTTTAAATCCTGTCTTCTTTTAATCCTGTATCCACAGCTCAGGAACCCATGTCAAGGAGGTTGTGAGGGCACTGCAGAAGCAGTCCTCCCCCAAATCTCTAGCAAGGTATGGATGGCATTCCGAGTTTGAGACGTGGCTCTTAGGATTGCTCCGCCGATGCTTCACGTTGGCTGCCCCACCACCCCCGCCACCACCCTCAGTGGACGTTTACTTTTATACAGTGTCTCACATGCGATGTTTTAGCCTATCAGTCAGCTTTCCCATTAGTAGCCTATACTCTGTCACCACTTGAGGCTGCCAATGTATGTTTTTCTTTCTCCAACTTATAAGTTTCCTTCAAAAGATATTCCCACCATGTTTCCTCTATACATCATCCTTTTTGCTCCACTGTTCTCACTAGTGTCACTCCCCCCCCGCCTCCAACTTCACAATGGAGCCAGTTCAAAATGTTACAACCTACACAATACCAGCTTGGCAGACACCTTCTGGCACTCCCTGCACCAGGCTTTACCAGAAGTCCACAGTGCTCATCTGGTTGGTCGGACCTCAATCCTGCCACCCTCCTTCCACACTGGCCTTATGTCCCAAACTCTACTGCTCTGTATCTACCCAGAGATGGCAGCCATCCTAGGCCCACTATCTGCAAACCTCAGAGCTCCATGCCCTAGTACAAGTTCCTAATGACCATTCTGCTGCTACTCTCTGGGGATATTGAGACAAACCCAGGGTCACCTACCACCCCAATTACAGGACCATCCACTACCACCTTAATCTACCTCATGGTCTAAAAATGATGCATTTAAACATCTGCAGCCTGTAAACAAAATCACCTTGCTGCAGCCAACTATCACCTCCCTAAAACCCAAAGTCCTGATTATCACTGAAACCTGGATCACCCCCCCCCCAAACAATGACTGTGAAATCTCCATCCCAGGCTACTCCACCATCAGGATTGACTGAGCAGGCAACAAGAGGGGAGGTGGGATAGTTATGTATATCTCTTCTGCCATCCATTTCACCCCTGTAAATATACCAAAACTCCTTCACCCGACAGAAGCACTACTAATGAAACTCTCCCTCCCCATACCACCCCATGATTTATAGCAGGGTCTTACTGCCCCCCCAAAACAACATTACCATCTATTATGAAACACCTGGACTCCCTGAATTCCCTCGCCAAGGGTGGTGAGCTCCATATCCTAGGGGACTTTAACCTTAACTGTTGTCCAGCACCACCTCCAAGCTCTGTAACCAAGTTGCAGCACTAAATCTGTCGCAAATGATCGTTGAACCCACTCAACTGAACAAAAAGTCAAAAAACCACTACCTTCTGGACTGGGCCCTCACATCCCATTGGCATCGCATAATTGCCTCAGGCACACTACCTGACTCACTTAGTGATCACCATATGATTTATTTAATCTGTAAAATTTTCCAGCCTAAAGCCCCCCTCCCAGAACAATTCTCTCAAGGTTATTTAAATCCCTGGACATTGCCGCACTGCTAAATAACCTGACTGCCACCGATTGTTCCACCATCCACAGGATCTCTTCTATCAATGATGTGTGGCTCTATTTCAAACTCAAGTTCCTAGCTGCATGGGACACCCATGCACCTCTCAGACAGTCTCGGGTGAGGGGTGCCCACTTGCCATGGACCACTGCTGAGATCATGTCCCTCACCAGAGCCAGAGACCAGGCATAGAAGACTTTCAAGGACTCGAGTTCCCCTGTCGCCCAATCGAAATACAGATCATTATGCACACCTGCAGTAGGCAAATCAGGCAGGCTAAGGCATCCTACTCTAAATCTTCATTCCAGGCTAACATAAACCACCCATCAAAATTCTGGAGAGTGGTCAAATTCCTTTTCTCCCCACCCTCTCAGACCCCCTCACCTGCATTGAGTGTAGGCGGTACCGTAGTAATGGACACACTAGCAGTAGTAACCAAATTTAACCCCTATTTTACAAGTTGCAGCTTGGCACTGCTGTCTGCACTCCTCCCAGTCCAGTCCAAATCCCCCTCCACCGCAGCTACCCCCCTTCTGCCCCCTCTTTCTCCTTCTGTAAAGTCTCCCCTCGGTAGTTTTAAAAGCTTTGCTCTTCTTAAACCCTAACAAAGGTAAATGCCCCACCAGGCTGGATTCAAAGATGCTCTACCTAGCTGCTCCTGCAATTGCCACCCCCCTGGCTGATCTTTACAATATCTCCTTCTCTCTTGTTTCAGTTCCCTCAGAATGGAAACACATTACTATCATCCTACACTCAAAAGGAAGTGACTCCTCTGTCCCTGGAAACTACCATCCTATCTCCCTCCTCCCCATCCTGGTGAAACTTCAAGAGAAACTAGTTCTCTCCCAGTTCTCCTCCTTCCTCAACTCCTCCTCTTTCTTCTCACCCTACCAGTCTGGCTTCAGAAAGTCCCACTCCATAGCCACCTCACTCATATTGCTCACCAATTCCATCTTGGGTGGCATGGACAAGGGTCACATCACTGCCTCTATTTTTTTAGACCTGGCCAAGGCATTCGACACAGTGTCTCATGCCATCCTACTAGATAAGCTCTCCATTCCTGGGCTATCTGCCAAAGGCACCAGTTGGTTCCACTCCTACTTGGTAGGCCAATCCCAATCCATCAGAATTGGTGGTTCCACCTTGCCCTCCCTCCCAGTTACCACTGGAGTCCCCCAAGGCTCAGTCCTTGGCCTGATCCTATTTTCCATCTTCCTAAATGACCTGCCCACTGCCTGCTCATGCACATCCATACATATGAATGCAGACAACACAGTCTTACATGCTTCTGGCCCTTCACCCTCTGATGTAGCGACCGGGTTGCAGCAGGACTTCAGTGAAGTCCAGTTCTGGTTTTGCGCTAACCAGCTGTTCCTCAATGCCAAGAAGACTGTCTTCATGACCTTCGGCATGAGACAGAGACTCTCTTGGCTTAAAACCACCCCCTCCTTCCACACCTTGGATGACTACTTTAGAGGCTTGCCCCTCCTTTAGATATCTTGGTGTTTGGCTGGACCAGCATCTCGACTTTTCCGTACACATCAATGCCATACACAAGAAGCTTCACCCCAAACTGGGTGCTCTCTACTGCAACCGTGGTTGCATCCCCTTGCCAGCACATAGGGCACTCATACAGAAAATGATTCTCCCCATATTTGACTATGGGAATGTAGTTTACAGTGCCACTCCCAAGTCCAACCTAGCCAAACTGGACCATCTTTTCTGCTCTTTCTGCAGATTCACCACTGACAGCACATCCTACACACACCACTGCAACCTCTGTCGGTCCCTAACACTGCCCTTGCTCCACGACCACCATCAGGCCCACTGCGCCAAGCCCACAGCAAAGTTGTTGTCCCAGTCCTTGCCCTCGTACCTTGAGGCCATACTCATGACCCATACTCCACCTGCATATTCCCTGAGAAATGCTGACACCTGCCTCCTGTCGGTCCCACATATGTCATCGTCAGCAGGACAAGCAGCTTTCAGACACGGCATGCCCAAATTATGGAACTCCCTCCCTGCAAGCACCCGGCTAATGACCCCCTCCCAGAACCTCAGTCACCTCATAAATGAACACTTCACCACACCATGTGAGTGTGGCTAGAAGTGCACATGAACAGTATCTCTCTCCAGCCTTACTCTAGCTGACTGTGAAGTTTGTCACTGATCCTGTTCCTGGATTGTATTCTGTAACTATCGTATTCTCAAGTGCTGCTAGGTATTAATTATATATTGTAACTTTAACTTATGTTAGCATAGCCATGTTTGTTGAAATTGTACTGTACGTATTCTGCATCTGTTGCCATGTTCCCCTTCCCCCAGGACACACCTGGAATCAAGCAGTACTCTGCTCAGTGTGCCCTCATGGTAAAACTTGTAAATAAATAAATATTTCAGTCCTGAATTCCTATACATTCTTTTTTTTATCTCCTCCTTATTTTTGCACCTCTGCAGTGCTACCAGTGGGAGCATCCAGCTGCTGGCCCCCACCAACCAGGAGAGCAGCAGGCTCACTTGAATGTTGGGGGTCCGGTGCAGCTGCCCCAACCCACCGGAGGGTCTCCCCTTACGTCTCCGCATTGGGCTGGACTGGACCCCCCAGTGTGATTCCACGACAGTCCTTTGGGTCAGCAGGAGTACAGCCATCAAGCTGCTAGGTCGCGGCCAGCCTTTTTCCCTCCATGTTTTTGCCCTGGAGCTAGCAATGCAAGGATGTACTGCATGTACACGGATGTCTTGCCATGCTCTTCCCCGCTTGGCACGGCAACTGTGCTGCTCCTGGTCATCACCAGGGGCTGCTCCAGCGCAACATGCTCCCCAAACCCACCCCAGAGGGAGGAAAGCAGTCCTGGGATGCTCAATCCACCCTCTCCCCTACCAACCCCCGGTGGCCCGACTCCATTCCTGAACCGAGGTTGCTGGTGTGGTGTGAGGTGTGGTGTTCAGCGCCTCAACCCTCAGTGCCATCGGGCTGGCATTGAGAATTCCTATACATTCTAATTCTGTCGGCAGCCTAAGGGTTAAAACGCAGTAATGGGATTCAGAAAGTTAAGTATTTCTAACCTGTGCCGGAATAACACATGGTCACATGATCACATTTTCTTTGTTTTTACACATCCTTAGTGTATAATGTCTACAGAAACCTTTCTAGTATCACCTATGGAAGTTACACATCTTGGATGTGTAAAACAAATTCATAATGCCCATGTATAATTCTCTAGCCAACAGATTTCTCTGAAAGCAATCAGCAAACAAAAATGAGGAGTTGATGGAGCTTCAAGCCCATATAGCACTCTTACTCTCTTAATCCTCTGTTTAGATACAGCAGAAACCCATTTGGAGGTACTCATGAGTTCCATTTTGTGTTCCAGCGAATAGACCCTGCTTTTAATATCTGTAGTTCTATAGCTTATTCAGTGCATTATGCAGTCTTGATGATCACTAGATCCTTGCAGCACACACAGCCAGGTGCAATCAATTTTGCTTTTCATTTTATTGCTTCTATTACTATTGTTAATTTTACTGTAACTTATTGCAAAATATATAAGTATATTGACCTGCCTACAGGAGCCTCATCCCTCCTACTGCTCATTCTTCTCATCAACCTTTGTCCCTGCCAATCCTCATTGGAAAACTTTACCAAACAGATAACAACCACAGTGACCCTTAACATCCCACAAGCACCCTCTACCCTTACCATGGGAATAATACCCTTTATCCCACACCCCCTATTAACCATTATAGTGTACCCCCCACCATCACCACAAGGCTACAAAACTATGGCTCTGTCTAGCATCTCTGTGGTCTTGCTCCACTCTCCAAAATTCCTTGACCACCACCACCCCCTCCAAATCCAACAAACATATAGGAAGACATTGTTCCTGTACACAATACCCTTTACCCAAGATGCTATGCCTTTTACTACTACTACTTGCTGGCAACATGGAGAAAACCCTGGTCCTGGAGTATCCACATGTACAGCACAAGCTACATCTGTGGACAAGGCAAAATTACTACTTATAGTATGCATCAGCATAAAAAGCCTACTACCCTTGGTAGCTCCTCATTGTGCCTGGATCTAATTACACTACCCTGATGTCCTGGTCATCACAAACTCCTGGCTCAGAACACAGATCTCCAATAATGAAATATTCATAAATGGCTAGTCTATTGTCAGACTTAATAGATCCTCAGGATGAGATGGTGGCCTATTCTTTTACATCAAAGACAACTTTAAGTTTGTAGCCTATAACCTGAGATTGGCAAATTAACTTAGTTGGCTATCTGATGTTCTTATGACTAAAATCCCTCAAGGCTATAAGGATCTGTCAGCTGTATTTACAGACTACCCAATGTCCCTAAGTCCTTACTTCTTCGTCTCATGGGCCTTGTTCCAAAACACCACTTAATACTGAAACCTTATTACTGGGTGACTTCAGTGTCAATTGGAATGATTCTAAACACATGGCAACTAGAGACTGGTCCACCGAACACCACCTTACCTGATTTATACCCACCTTCACATGGTACAACACTAGAATCAAGACTGGAACATGCAATATTTGAATCCTTACCAACAGACCAGATAGAACGGCTGGAGAATAGGACACAGAGGGTAATAGTAAATGGAGTCCACTCTGAAGAAAGGGGAGTTACTAGTGGGGTACCGCAGGGTTCAGAATTAGGACCAGTCCTCTTCAATGTCTTTATAAGTGACATTGCAGAGGGACTGGAAGGAAAAGTATGTCTCTTTGCAGATGACACAAAGATCTGCAACAGAGTTGATGTGCAAGGTGGGGTGGAAAGAATGAGAAGGGACTTGGCAAGGTTAGAGAAATGGTCAAATGTATGGCAGCTTAGATTCAATGCTAAGAAGTGCAAGGTAGTGCACCTGGGAAACAAAAACCCAGGGGAAGAGTACACAATGGGGGGGGTGAGATACTAACAACTACAAAAATGGAAAGGGACCTGGGGGTAGTCATATCAGATGACTTAAAGGTGGGCAAGCAATGTGAGCGGGCAGTAAAGAGGGCTGGGGGGTACTGGGATGCATAGGGAGAGGCATCACCAGTAGAAAACAGGAAGTTGTTATCCCTCTGTACAGACAGCTGGTAAGACCTCATCTGGAGTACTGTGTGCAGTTCTGGAGACCCAATCTCCGCAAGGACATAGACAAGATGGAAGCTGTCCAGAGGAGGGCAGCTAAAATGGTGCAGGGTCTGCACCAGAAGACATATGGAGAGAGACTAAAGAAGCTTAATATGTATAGCCTTGAGGAAAGGAGGGAGAAGGGGGACATGATAGAAACTTTCAAGTACCTCAAGGGAATCAACAAAGTTCAAGAGGGTAGCATCTTTCAAAAAAAGAGGTGTGCAAGAACAAGGGGCACAATTTGAAGATAGAGGGGGTGGCTCAGAGGTATGTAAGGAAGTATTTTTCACAGAGAGGGTTGTGGATGCATGGAGCGGCCTTCTGGAGGAGGTTGTGGAGTCAAAAACAGTGGTTGAATTCTAGCATGCATGGGACAGTCATAAGGTAATTCTAGGGGTTGGGGGTAGAAAGAAGTAGGCTGCTGGTTAACTAGGATCTGCAGGTTATCCATTAGGTAGGGAAATGGGCAGACTGGGTGGGCCAAGCGGTCCTTATCTGCCATCAAATTCTATGTTTCTGTGTTTATGTTTCTACCTCAAATATCTATCCTGATTTGCTGTGTGACCACTGTCCCATCTCCTACTCATGGAAGTGCATTATTAACAAACCTCACCCTCCAGTGTGTCAATGTCTACAGTCTGATCACTGAATATGGACCTACTCAATACAGAGCTTAATAAACTAAATTGGAACAAGCAGGATTTCGTCTCTGCCATGGAAGCTGATTGGGCCTTCTTTGAATCTGAGTTGAAGTCAGTCTGTGACAACTTGCTCCCTGTGAAGATGATAAAAGTGCTGGGTGGTCAACAGATCTGGATATCCCCAGAACTCTTGGAACATGGCAGATGATGTGACAAGACATGAGCAAGATGCAAGGCTGCTCTTGAGAGCTGTGACTGAGAACTGCATGGACAACTCATGAACTCATGAAGCAGGCAGCATACTGTTCTAGCTACTGGAAGACAAACTGCAACAAGCCAAATAACCTCGAGACTGGCATCAACACTTTGCTAGAAAGGGGAAAACCACAATCTATATTTCACATAATTTACAATGGAACCCTAATCACAGGCAAAGCAGAAGCTGCATGAGCCCAGAACCAACATTTCTCAAACTTAAACCTGTCACTCAGCGTGCCCCCACAGCCTCCCGATCTTGACGCCCCATGCACCACTGTCCACCAGCTGAAATGCACCATTCAGTCTACTGCTTTCACCATTGTGGAAATTAGCCAAGGAAATGTGCAGAAGTTGCTGCCAGAGCTTGATATCACAAAGTGTGCTGTATTCAATGGCTTTGAACCCCCCACTGCTAACAGCTGCAGCATCTAATGTGGCACAATAAATCACAGCACTCTTTATTATTTCCCTCAGCACTGGACAAGTGTCAACACCCTGGAAAGTTGCCATCATTACCTCTCTGCTCAAACCAAGACCCCTTTAAGATTAGTAAACTCCTGGAAAAGCTAGCTCACAAGCAACTGATAAAGTCCTCCACAATCTTCTCACTGAAGCACAATCAGTCTTACAGCCTAACCACTCTTGCTGCACTGCACTATTGAAAGTCACAACTGACTTATAATCTGCCCTCAATACCAGCCTTGGTGAAAGTACACAGTGGACCATGGCATTCTTCTTTCCAAATTACAGCTGGCCTGGCACAAAATGTACTATCATATTTTCACAAAAGAAAGGGTCCTACAAGAGCTCGATAAGCTCAGGGCAAACAAGGCAATGGGACCTGATGGCGTACATCCCAGGGTACTAAAGGAGCTAAGGGTGGAACTTGCAGAGCCATTATCATAACTGTTTAGTGAGTCTCTGAGCACAGGAGAGGTCTCAGAAGACTGGAGAAGGGCTCATGTGATCCCGCTCCACAAGAGTGGTAGCAGTGAGGAGGCAGGGAACTACAAACCAGTCAGTCTTACCTCAGTAGTGGGCAAGATTATGGAGACACTCCTTAAGGAAAGGATAGTGCAACACCTGGAATCCATAGGAGCACAGGATGCAAGACAGCATGGGTTTACAAAAGGAAGGGCCTGTCAAACTAATCTCATAGATTTCTTTGACTTGGAAACCAGAGTGGTGCACCAAGGGGGAGCAGTTGATGTTGCCTACCTTGACTTCAGCAAAGCTTTCGATACTGTTCCACATAGAAGATTGATTAATAAGCTGGGTAGGCTTGGGTGGGTCAGATGTTGGTCAGCTGGGTGGCAAACTGGTTGATGGGCAGAAAACAGAGAGTGGTGGTAAATGGTATACAGTCAGAAGAGATGCAAGTCACAAGTGGGGTACCTCAGGGATCAGTCCTAGGGCCAGTCCTCTTCAATATCTTCTTCAGTGACATTGCAGATGGACTGGAGGATAAGGTTTGTCTGTTTGCAGATGGCACCAAGATCCGCAACACAGTAGATGATCCAGATGGGGTGGGCAGAATGAGGAGAGATCTGGATAAACTAGCAAAATGGTCGGAAGAGTGGCAACTGGGGTTTAACGCAAAGAAGTGCAAGATCATGCACACAGGGAAGAGAAACCCTGAAGCCACCTATAGGCCGGGAGAGGAGTTGCTGGCAGTCACAAGGGAAGAAAGAGACTTGGGCGTCATCATCACCGATGACCTGAAATCATCCAAGCAGACCACTAAAGCAGTAGGTAAGGCTAGAGGGATGTTGGAATGTATTAGAAGGGATATCACAAGTTAGAAGAGGGAGGTAATAATCCCTCTGTACAAGACACTGGTTAGGCCCCATCTGAAGTACTGTGTGCAGTACTGGAGGCCACACATTCACATGACCTGAAATCATCCAAGCAGACCACTGAAGCAGTAGGTAAGGCTAGAGGGATGTTGGAGTGTATTAGCAGGGGTATCACAAGGCGGAAGAGGGAGGTAATAATCCCTCTTTACAAGACACTGGTTAGGCCCCATCTGGAGTACTGCGTGCAGTACTGGAGGCCACACCTTCACAAGGACATTAACCAAAAAGAGGCAGGCCAGAGAAGGGCAACTAAAATGGTGCAGGGACTGCATCAGAAAACATATGAGGACAGATTAACTGAGCTCAATATGTATACCCTAGAGCAAAGGAGGGAGAGGGGTGATATGATTGAAACATTCAGACACCTTAAGGGCATTAACAAGGTGAAAGAGTCTAACATATTTCAATATAAGAAAACTAGCAGGACAAGAGGACACAGCATGAGATTAGAGGGAGGCCAATTAAGGGGTAATGTGAGGAAGTTCTTTTTCACAGAAAGGGTGGTGGATGCATAGAACAGCCTACCTCAGGAAATGGTGGATATGAATACAGTGCAGGGCTTCAAACAGGCATGGGATAGGCATAAGGGAGCAATACAGATGAGTATGAATAGATAGGCCATTGACAGAGCAAAGGCCAATGGCACATTCATAAGGTAGAAAAAGAAATGGGCAGACTGGATGGGCCTTGTGGCCCTTATCTGCCATCAACTTCTATGCTTCTGTGTTTCTATGTCTTAGATTCTACCTCACCAACAGGTCACAGATTGTACAGCTCAAAGAGGAATTCTCTCCTCCATCCTCCCCCCGGACCTTGGGGATCCCCCAAGGATCAATCATTGGTCCACTGCTCTGCAGCCTTCTCTCCTCTGTATGCTCTGATTGCAACACAAATATCCTTCTCTATCCAGCCGACACCTTCATTTACTCTAAATCAAAATCCCCTTGTGATCTTAACAAAGCACTCCAAACTGTTTGACCAAACCTGTAACTGGATGGGTGCAAACAACTTGCTGTTGAATTGTAAGCAAACTAAAGTCCAGACTTTCAGTGGGAAAATCACACAATCACAAGCCATACAAATCCTACCTTGCATAGAACAACCTCTGGAGACTGTATAGCCCTTCAGATGTCTTGGGCTCTGGCTAGACCAAAAAGTAAGCATCTCAAACCACATCACTAGAACCACTAGGAGTGATCATCAAAAACTAGATACACAACATTGTATCTCAATAAACATAGGGAAACTAATTATTATACAGTCCCTGCTCCCAGCTCCTAGCTCTAGAATATGGCAGTAAAGTCTACAGGTCAGCTGCTGCACTTTTTCTGTGCAAAATCACTGCGACATTCTGTAATAGTTTACACTGACTTGTGGTAAACCCACCCATCACTGTCTTTTCTATGGCAATCTCAACCACCCTCATCCAGAGAAATGGAGGGAGTTGAAATGAGCCGCCCCCTTAGTTTATAATTGTATGCATGGAAATTATACAAAATATCTCAGAATCCTTTTACATACTGTAAACCCACCCAGTCATACACACAGAGATTCCAACAATTGAGCCTCCTCCATGTACTAAGGATAAGGCAAGTTATGGAACTAAATTCTTTGCAGTAGCTTTTTGAACTGCTTGGAATACCCTCACAATCAGTGCTAAAGAAGCCCAGGCCATCATTGTCTTCATGTACAGTCATCTCAGTATCCCATGTATTTACTGTCACCCTTACACTATTGAGATCCCTGCCTTGCAGGTTTTCACTCCACCAACATGCTATGTCTCTCATTGTGAGAACACAAAACTAATTTCCGTAACATGTACATATTATATTCCACTTATTATCAACTGTGATATCTCTATCGGTATGTAAATAATTTATAATTATTGGGTTTTGTTTTTTCCTATGGGAAACCCATACCATAATTTGCCATAATAAAGGAATGTTCATTATGACAAACGTGCTGGGTTTCTCTCGCTGTGCACATGCCCAGCCACAGCCACCACTCTTCTGCATCCCCACAGACCAAACTGCCACTCTGACTTGGTGGTAAGTAAAACCTTTAAAAAAAAAAGAAACAAACAGCTGCACAAAGAATTTTGAACTGCATCCTAGCAATCGAAAAATAAAAGCCTTTTTTCCTAGCAACCGCGTCTGACCACTGACCCTGCTGAAACCCGGTCGGATGGCAACTTCGCGGAGACGTCTTTTATTTATTTTGTATAATTGTTGTGGCAGAAAATACAAAACCCAGAATTATATAAAATAAATTGGGAGAATGTGTTAAATTCAATTTACACACGTGTTGGATGTTGGATAAACCCCTCGTGCTTTGCTCGGGGTTTATGGCATCCAACAGCTTGGGGGGGTGTAAAATTCTCATTACATACACCATCCCATAATTTATCCTATATATGATGTTTTTTTCCACTTATTATCAACTGTGATATTTCTGTCACTATATATATAATTTATAATGCATTTATTAATAACGCCTGCTACTATTACTGTGCCCCAACCCCTGTTGAAAACTTGGCTTGTAGCCTAAATGTGGAGGAAGGAAGGAAGGAAGGAAGGAAGGGTGGATGGATGCTCAGCAAACACATGTTCTACCCTGTATCCGAATGTACTGTAACTCCCAGATCCAAATCCAAAACTCTATTTAAGTAACTCTATGCAGCATTGGAGAAACAGAGAAACATACACAATGATGACAGAAAATGACTATTGGTCCATCCAGTCTGCCCATAAAATCCTAACAAACCCAGGACCTATTGACCATACAGGGTTCTAACCAACACTACCCACCCCCATACTGCCCGCCCTACTGCTACCACCCTGATAAACCACTAAACCCTTCACTCTGTCCCAGCCATGTTTGAAACCATTGATAGTTTTGTCACCCACCACATCAGCTGGAAGATTGTTCCACAGCTCCTCCACCTTTTCTGTAAACAAAAAAAAACCTCTCACTTCGCCCTTGAACATTTCCTCTGTCAGTTTCCACTCATGCCCCTGTGTTCTCGAGCCATTACATATTCTAAACAGTTCCTCACAATTTACCTTGTTCATCCCTTTCAGCAACTCGAAAATCTCTATCATATGTCCCCTCTCTCTCATCTGGCCTCCAGTGAATGCATATTCAATGCCTTGAACAGATCCTCGGAAGATCTGCCCTGCTGGCCCTAAATCATTTTGGTCACCCTACACTGCACTGCCTCCAGCCTGTCCTTATCTTTCCATAGATGAGGACTCTAGAACTGGGCACAGTACTCTGGGGGGGGGCTCACCAGCAATCTATTGAGAGGTAATAATACCTCCTTCATTCTGTTGTTAATACCCCCTCCTATACACAAACACAATCCCTAATGTTTCTATCACAATTCCTGAATATGCCATTACCCACCAGGACTGCAGTGGTAGGGGTGGGGGTTTAGCTATCTACTCCTCCTCCTCCTCTCTCCAAACCACTACTGTTCTATCAACCACCAACCCCATTGCCTATGAAGCCCTCATCATTAGACTATCGCTACCCTTTTCTGTACCAATATTTATTGCAGGAGTTTATTGCCATCCTGCTCTACACCACTCTGTAGCCACCAATCTAATCACCACTATTGGGTCCCTTATCTGCTCGGGGGAGTTCTACCTGTTAGGGGATCTAAACCTGAACTGGTTGTCACCTGCCCTAGTTAAGACTCGTACAGACATATCTGCCCTTAACCTGTCCCAATTAATCATGGAACCTACTTGCCTAAACCACAGATCCCATCACCACACTCTCATCGACTGGGCCCTTACCTCCCATCCTCACAGGGTAATCCAGTCGGGCCTACTGCCAGATGCTCTTAGTGATCATCATATAATCTACCTAGTTAGGAAAGTACACAGATGTAAGGCACCCCACAAACTAGTAACAATCCACTCTTACAAAACATTAGACCTTACCCCTCTGCATCATGACTTAACTCACGTTGACTGGGCCCCTATATCCGCAGCCAAAACTATCAATCACACCCTGGCATATTTCAAAGATAATTTCATCAACGTCTGGAACAAACATGCTCCCCTAAAACAAGTTAGAGTGCATGGTAGTCACCTCCTCTGGGCAACCCTTAAACTCTTGACCTGTCAACAAGATCATGATAAAGCATGGAAAACCCACAAATCCTCCAAACTCCCTCATGACTATGCTATCTACTGGACACTCTAAAATGTCTGTACCAAAGCTACCTGCCTGGCC
The DNA here is from genome assembly GCA_016271365.2 of Neoceratodus forsteri. Classification (NCBI taxonomy): domain Eukaryota; kingdom Metazoa; phylum Chordata; order Ceratodontiformes; family Ceratodontidae; genus Neoceratodus; species Neoceratodus forsteri. The sequence continues at coordinate 1,572,911,226 of CM057453.1, read as the reverse complement.
AAAGCAGAATATTTCCAGTCCACCTTTAATACTAACATAAACAACCCGTCAAATTTTGGAAAGTAGTTCACTCACATTTCTCTCCCCAAACTAAACCTCCATTCCTGCTGCCCAAAATAAACAACCAACTCATCGCTGATCATCCTACAGTAGCGGTGGAATTCAATTCCCACTTTACTTTCTGCGCCTCCACCCTGTTAGCCTCCCTCCCACCCTACATTACTACCTCCTCCCTTCCTCCCTATTACTCCCAACACTACCAATTAGTGGAGAGTTTTGCCTTTTCACCCATCTCTCCTAACAACACCTTAAAGGTACTACTGTCTATCAACCCACCTAAGGGAAGCTCCCCTGATGGCCTTGACCCTAAGCTGCTGTATCTCTCTCTGCTCCTGTTGTTTCCCTCCCTCTTGCTGAACTCCTCAACCTGTCTTTCCACACTGTGACTATCCCTAAAGCCTGGAAACATGCTACAGTTCTCCCCCTACCAAATGGAGGTGATCTCTCATCTCCTGGGAATTACTGCCCCATCTCACTTCTACCCACCCTGGATAAACTTCAGGAACACCTTGTGCTCTCCCAACTCTCCTCCTTTCTTGATGACTCCTCCTTCTTCACCCCTTTCCAATCTGGTTTTCGGAAGAATTACTCCACAACCACTTCCCTACTTAGACTTACTGACTCTATCCATTCAGCCATGGATAGAGGTCACATCACTTCTGCTATCTTTGTCGACCTTGCCAAGGCTTTCGACAGTCTCCCACTCACTCCTCCTCAAAACTCACTCATCAGCTGGCTTGTCTCTGTCTGCTGCAACTGGTTCAGAGCCTACCTGGTAGGTAGAACTCAATCTGTTAAAATATCTGACTCTACGTCCCCTCCACTACCCATCTCTACTGGTGTGCCTCAAGGCTCCATACTTGGCCCACTCTTATTCTCAATTTTTCTAAATGACCTACCATCAGTATGCTCCTCATCCTCTATCCATATGTATTCTGACAACACAGTCTTGTTCACCTCTGGCCATTCTCCCTCCTATGTGACTTCCAGACTACAGCTTGACTTCAATAATGTTCAGTGCTGGCTAAGCTCACATCAACTCTTCCTCAACACCAAGAAGACAGTCTCCATGACCTTTGGCACTAGGCAGAGACTCTCTAGGCTGCTCTCCCTTCCCTCCTTCCACACCCTTGATGGGACAACACTAGAGGACACCACCTCTTTTAAATACATGGGTATCTGACTTGACCAACACCTTAGCTTTTCTGTACATATAGACGATATACTGAAAAAACTGCGCCCCAAGATTGGTGCCCTTTACAGGAACCAGAGTTCCTTACCACTACCGGTTAGGCATGATCTTGTTCAGAAAATGATGCTCCCTATTTTTGACTGTTGCAACATAGTCTAGTGTGCTGGTCCTAAGTCTTCCCTTACCAGGTTGGATACTCTGTTTAATGCTTTCTGTCGCCTTGCTCTTGACTTCCCCTCCCACACACACATCACTGTACATTGTACCATTCTCTAGCTTTCCCTGCCCTTGAGTGCAGGTGTCTCTCTCACTGTGCCAAATTCTGGTTTGGGAATCTCCCTTCTTACCTCTCCTCCTTACTCTCTATTCCACCTCCCTCCTTCCACCCTCTCAGATCCACTGACACATGCACTCTAGCTATTCCTCATTGCTTTACCTCTATAGGCCAGGAAGCTTTCTCCTACTGCTTCCCAAAGCTTTGGAACTTGCTGTCACCTCCTATCAGATTTTCCTCTTCTCCATCTTCAATCTCCTTAGCCCTTCACAATTTATGTTCCCCTAACTACACTTGTTTTCAGCCCTCCCCACTCTGGTGCATTATCCTTTAGCCCTACTTTACTTCTGTTCTCCTAACTGTACTTGTTCCTAGTCCCCCTTCACAACCCTCCCCACCCTTGCACACTATCCCCCTACTCATCTATTCCTTACTTACCTCCTGTCTCCTAACCAAACCCTTCCTCTGATTACTACCTCACATGCTACCACCTATTATACCACCTCCTCCAACCCCCTACCACAGTCTGCTGTGCCATTTTGACACTCTACTGCCATCCACAACCTACTGTGCTGTTTCAACACTCTACTGCTGTCCTTCCTCCGCACTACCCCCCTCTTCCCCCCCCACTGATGCCCTCCCTTTTTTCCCATTCCTAGTTTACCCCTATTTTCTCCAGCCTCACTATTCCTTTATCATATCCTCTCTCCTCTGGTCGCCTGCCATACCCACGCACTCCACCTCCTGCCCCCTTTCTCTCCCTCCTTTTCTACCTGGTCCTGTCCCCCTTGCAGGGTCCTCTGTCATCCTGAAGGGGTATAGCTCTTGGCTGTCTTTCTTCTACCCCTCTTCCTTTCTTCCCACTTTCTTATTCTGACCCCCTTGCAGGGTTCTCTGCATCCTGAAGGATTATAGATTCTCTCTCTCGCTCTCTTTCTCCTTCTTCTTTCAAATCCATTGCCCACCCACCTCCCTACTTCCTCTGCTCCTTTTTCCCCTCCTGTTCTCCCACCCCTCTCTTCTCTACCTCCCGGCCCCCTTTCTGTCCCCTCCCTTTCAACCTGGTCCTGTCCTCCTTGCAGGGTTCTCAGCATCCTGAAGGGGTATAGATCTTGGCTGTCCCTTTCTCTCTCCCTCTTCCATTTCCCCCACCTTCTACCCCTCACCTGTACACTTCCCCACTTGTCTTATAACTGCCCTCCCTTGGGTATACAATAGCACTTCCAGTCTTGTGCTCAGCCTACTAACTCTAGCACTTCAAATGTGTTATTCATCCTCTATCGTTTACCCTACTGGATCACCTGCTCTTGTGTTGTTATAATGTATGTTATATCCAAATATAGTTTTGTTTACCCTGGTGGTTGGTCTGGGTTATTTCTGATCTGTAATTGTACTACACTGTTTGTTTTTAGTAATTGTACTTGTATTGCTCTGTTATTGCTATGTGTTTGCTTGTTCTCCAAACTTTTGTAACCCCTTCCCCCCAGGACACTTCTGGAAATGAAGTGTTTACAGCTCATGTTGTCTTTCCTGGTGAAACATTTTCCAAATAAAAATAAATAAAATACACCCCGGCATCCCATCTGCCTTACTGTTGGTCTTGTTATATTGGCTTGATTGTTTAAGGGAGTCACTGATGCTGACCACTGGGTCTCTTTTCCTAAGAGATCATGCCCAGCTTTATCCCCCCCCTCCCAGTACCCTGTCCTGGGGTTCATGTTCCTTAGATGCATCACTTTGAACTTTTTGGTGTTAAATTGCACTATCACACCTTTGATCATCTTTCTAGCCTTTGCAAGTCTCTTTGCATCTCCCTACCCCCCCTGCTCATTGTCTACCCTGCCACAGAGCTTAGTGTTGTCTGTGGAGACACATCTTGCCCTGGATTCCTTCTTCTATGTCACTGATGAACATATTAGAAAGGACTGGACCCAAGACCGATCCTTCTGGCACCCCACCGGTGGCCTCCTTCTCGTTTGATTTGACTCCACTAACCACATCCCTCTGCTGTCTCCCTTCCAACCAGCTTCTTATCCTTCAAACTGTGTCTTTCACTGCACCCAGATCCTCTAGCTCCTTCAGCAAAGTTCTGTGAGGCACTGAGTTGAAAGGCTTGCTAAAATCAAAGCTGAGTGAATCCACAGCATGGCTGTTATCCACTACCCTCATTACCCAGTCAAAGAATACTATCAGGTTGGTCTAACAAGACCTTGCTGCCACAAACCCATGATAATTACTGTCCTGGAGTCTATTGTTCTCCAGGTAGCTCACGAGGTTCTCTTTTAGCTAGTGTCACCATCAGTTGCCCACAATAGAGGTAAGACTGACAGATCTGTAGTAACCTGGTTGCTTCTTGCCCCCCCTCATAGAACAGGACTATATACACTACCTCCAGTCTTTGAAACAACCACTGTCTCAATTGAGCTACTGAATAGCCCTACCAGGGTTCAGTTAATTCCATTGCCAATTCCCTGAGCACCTTCAGATGCAGCTCATCTAGCCCCAAGGCCTTATCTGTCTTTATGGTTGCTAACCCTTTCACTGGTAATACTTGCTGCCTCATCTCAGGGTTCCCCCAGCCACCTTAATGCCACTCTGTGGCAGAGGCCCTCTGTCTTTCCTTATGAATATACAGCAGAAGTAGTCATTAAGATCAGCTGCTTTCTGCCCATCCTCCTCAATTACCCTAACTCCCACTGTTACTCTAACTATTCCTCCTCCCATTTTTCTCATTTCCCTAATATATCTAAAGAACTGTTTTCCTCTCCCTTGACATCCTCCACAATATGCAGCTCTCTGTCTCCCTTTACTTCCCTGACCGCCCTCCTTGTTTCCCTTGTTCTCATTTGGTACTTTCCTCATTCTTCCTTGTAATTGGTGAAGGCCTTCCTTTGCCTCTCACTGTTTCTCTGACATTTCCAGAGAAACATATTTGTCTCTTGTACCTGTTTCTTTTGATCACCATTCTCATGTAAGACTTTGTTGCCTCGAGAATGGCCCCCTTGATTTCCCCCAGCTTGCCTTCACATCCCTGGTGTTGTCCATTTCAACTAACTTGCCCTGGGCCAGCCCCTTCATTTGGTTGAAGTCTGCCCTTCTGAAGTCTAGGACTTCAGCCTTTAATGAGAGCTAACTTCTCCCAAGGGTCAGGTCGAACCATATAGAGAGTTAGGGTTGCTGGACACCAGTGGCTCCCCTACCCTCACTCCTCCCACCATTTCCGAATTGATGAGCACCACATTGAGAATGGCAGCCTGCCTAGTTGGTTCCTTAACCAACTGCATGAGCAGGCTGTCCAGCAATGGGTAGCCCATCAAGATAGTGAATGAAGAATGGTGATGACCAAAAACAGCACAGGAAAACTGCAAGTGCTGTGTCAGCAATGGGGGGGGGTCCCCCCTCTCTGAGTTGCGCCCCTCCCTGGAGTTGGCATATTTAGTAAGGGGAGTGGAGGGAGCAAAGTCACCCACAAGGGGAGGTATAGGGGCAAAGCCCTTGAAAATAAAGAGATCGCCGTATGTGTACTCGCTGTATTCCATGTGCCGTTTTCAGTCATCGCCATTCTTCATTCGTTATGTTGACATGGAACCCCTGCAATTTATCCAGCAGGACCTGACTTCTGGAACTCCTGGCCACTGGAATGACCCAATCAATATCTGGCAGATTTAGATCTACCACCACCACCACCACCACCTCCCCCTCTGCCACCCCCTTTCTAGTTCTGCACCTAGCTCCTTATCACTCTCTTTCCCCTCTCCGTAAGGTCTATAGATCACTCCAATCTATACTTTCTTGCAGGAGGAAACTTTGAGCTGAATCCACAGTGACTCTGTTTCCCCATTACTGCCCCTGATGTTTCCATCCTCCACTGCCTCTCTGCCTCTCTGCCTTCCCAGACATATAGAGCCACTCCTCCTCCTTTACCTTTTCCTCTGTCATGTCTAAACATGGTGCAGCCCGGGACTGTTAGGTCCCAATCATTATTCTCTATGGCCCAAGTTTCTGTGATGGCTACTAGGTCCATTGCAGTCTCTGCCACCATTGCCTGGAGCTCACTAATTTTATTTTCCAGACTCCTGGCATTAAGGCAGACCCCTTTCCTTCATTCTCCTGAGCCCCTTTTGCTTTTTCCTATTCCTTCTTCCTTATTCTTCCCTAGACTGTATAATTTTTTATTTTTCATGCTGAATATAGGCATTGTCAGCTCTCCCTCTTTGTCCTGTTCCCTAAACCTAATTTGAGCTTCAACCTTACTGTTATCCACCTTACTGCTACTAGTCCCCTGTCCATGGGGACTCTAGCTAGGTTCCCCACCTGCTTTCCCTTCTTGCTGGTTCCTCTAGCCTACATCTCCCCCACAGTCAGTTTAACTGTCCAATGCAGACATCATATTTTACCCCCAGAGCACTGGCCCCCTCATCAGGTGTAGGCCATCACCCTTGGTGAGCATCCTATCCCAGAGGCTCCACCATACCCCACATAGTAGTATCCCTCCTTCTCCTCCTGACACCAACCCTGACACCATGACATGACATGACACCATCATGACAGCATGACATGACATAACACCATCATCTCTGGGTAGTCAGTTTCTATAACAGTTGTGTTAGTTGTAGAATGCCACACAAATGGAAACATTCAACTGGTTCACTGCTGTTTGACAGACTCTGTGTGGCAAGGGAATTGCACCTGTACAGCCCTATGCCATATGGGCTTATGTCAACAGCTTCACCGGAACCAGGATCTTCCATGCTACAGACTCCTGACCGTCGTGGTTGCCCTAGGAACCAGCTACCTTTACAACAGGAAGCCTTCATGACACTTCATGTTTAGCGGTCACTGTTACTGTCAAGCTCCACGGACCTGCATCTTATGTCTGTCCCATGGATCTTTATTCACTTTTGCAGGGATTTAATTCGTTTGACTGCCTTATTCCACTCACATTTATGCTTATGTGCATGCCGCTGGTAAGTGAAATGAATGGAATTCATCTTTGGATTACAGCTTTACAAAAGTCTCAACATGCACATGACTCTTGCATGTTGAACTGATCCAAACTTGCAGATTGTGTGGGAGCAGTACTTGTTTGTTTTTTCTTTTTAAAAATGACCTAACTTTAATACTGTCACTGTTGGCTCAAATAGCCCAAAGATCAATAACAACCTGCTGTTTATTTGTGTTTTGTGTACTGAGGGTTTAGATTAGCACTACAACTGGGTGAAATTAGTAAATTTACAGAATGTTCACAAAATTCTGCAAAATGTTGTGACATTTCGCAAAATATTTAGGAATGTTCCAAAATATTTCGTTGGTCATACCTTGGTCTGAATTACTGTTCGAGGTCTGCAATTTGGTATGCTTATTGTCTGGAATGGACTCCAAAAGCGTGCCAAGTGTCATAACATTTGGAAGAAGAGCAGGAAAGTCATAAGGGCTCAAAGTCTGGCAATTTAATATTCATGTGAACATTTCTGAAAATATTTCTATGTTTATAACTTAGCCACTTTTGGAGCTAGATAATTGAAAATGTAGATGCATACTTTCTTGTAAAAGTCATAGAAACTGCTAAATAGAGAAGTAATGGTTATGTAAATTGTACGTTTTAGTCATGGCCTGTTTCCCGACATGACTTCCAGGGTTCGCTTCCAAACCCGGGGCATCAGCATGGCAGCATGATGCTCTGATGCTGGGCCAAGGGAGTTGCCTTAAAGCCTAATATTTAGGGTCAATGACCCTAAGAACATTGGTGATATTCCTTTCTCTAGTTTTAAACTGATAGGGCTTAACATTCTGCAGTTAAGGTAGTTGCAAAATGTAATTTTAAAATGTACAAAGGTATTGAGTCTTATAGCTCAGTCACCTTTAAAGTTAGAGATCTGAAACTTCCCACACCTCTGTATGGACATTGAAAAATTCATCATGTCAAATGTGGTGCAGTTTGGGCAAAGCATTTTAGATTAGATAACTGAAATCACAATTTTGGTGAAATTTCATGGAATTTTTGTGGAAATTTAGCAAAATGTTATGGAAGCAAAATCAGCACTTCGCCAGAATTCCATTGGCAGAAGATAAATTTCACCCAGCCCTAATTAACACTAATGTTTCAGAATGCCGCAGATAGTGCTTTACTTTTTACAGCAGAGGGGGAGGCTACTGAATGCTCAATATATTGTGGTCAGTACTTTACAGAAGGGAATGATTTTGGTGATCTCTGCCTCACAATTCATACAAGGCCTTACGATAAAAATGCTAAAATTAATGTACTCTTACTAGGGTATGACCCTAAGAGTTATCCAGAGAGTTAACTCTATCTTTAATGTCTACACTAATCCGAGGTCAAGGGTACATCCCTCTTTCTGCAGTTCCTAAGAGACCGGTACATTACAAAGGGTTCCAGGAATAGTCATATAACCCACCATCTCTTCAAGCAGTTAGACTATATACTCTGAAATGTAAGCTGATCTATGGGACATGGTGCTAATACATGTACTGACTTAGCCAGGGCTGCTATTTTTGGGGCCAAATAATTGATGGAACATCTTTCCTATATACTGTACTGACTTACATTATGTTATGTTATATTATTATGTTTAGAGCTTTTCTATTAGCAGATTATATCCTCTCACCACTAGAGGGCTATATCTGTATCTCTCTTTATCTAGTACATAAGCCATGTGGGCTCTCTCTGCCTTTCTCTCACCTCTCCTCCTCCTCCTCCTTGCCCTGGCCCCCCTCTTCTCTCTCCCTGGTCCTAGCCACCCCCCACCCCACCCCACCGCCACCCTCTGCTCTGGTTTCCACTGCTACTCCAAGGAACTCTCCACTTCCCTTTCGAGACTTGTGCTTGGCGCACCATTTGGATATTCCTGGTTACTAACACTGACCACTACTCTCAACAAGTGTGGCCACGTCTCTACACTGTACCACCTTGCAGTCCATATGGGACACCACCTGGAACCTTGCAACTTCTACTCCAGGAAACAACAATCAAAACTATCTCTCAAAGAGCTGCGACTCTGCTCCTTAAAACTCATACTCCTCCTCCTTCTCATCTCGGGCAGCGTCCATCCCAATCCTGGCCCTAGAAGCTCAGGCCACACACAAACACCAGGTGCCCTTATCCTTGCAACCATTAATATCTGCAGCCTACTACCAAAGCTGGATGCACTCCAAGCCTTCATATGCCAACACAACCCTGACATCCTTGCAGTGGTGGAAACTTGGCTGACACCTAAAGTTCCTGACTCAGCAATAACAATACAGGGCTACAATGTCCACAGGCTGGACCAGATATCCAAAAAAGGCGGTGGTTATGCAATCTATATCAAAGACTCCCTGTCTTGGCACCCTGTAGCAACTCCATCACTTTCTGCCTCAGCCCAGATTCTGCCAATAAAAATCGTCCTAGGTCCCAACCATAAAGCCCTGACTATTGTCTCCATATACATCCCACCCAGGGACCCTAAACATGGATTCAACGACGTCCTAAACTTTATCAACTCCTCCTCCTCGAAGCTGAACTTATTCTACTATGGGATTTCAACATAAACTGGTTAGCATCGCGTGCCAGTGCCTATAAAGACTCCATCTCAGCTGCTAACCTCATGCAAATGGTAAACTCCCCTACTAGGATTAACTACAAGACTGGCACCAGTACCCTCTTGGACTGGGTCCTCACCACTCACCCCACAAGGATTTCTCGTATGACCATTCTCCCAGACTCACTCAGTGACCACTCCCCAGTCATGTGTGCATGGTCTAACAAATTCCTTAAGCCCCCTCCCAAAATTATCGCTAGCAGAGTCCTTCCTCATTGAAAACTTCCACATCTCAAACAACACCTGCTTCTACAAGACTGGCTACCCATCTATGGAGCAACAGATGTTAACTTGGCTCTTGATCACTTCATCTCAATTTTCAACAAAGCCTGCGACCTCTTTGCTCCTGCTAAAAGGTGCAAAACAAAATCTCTGTCTAACCCATGGGTCACCGTGGCTCTTCTCTCACAGCTGAAACTAAGGGATCACCTCTGGGTAGTTGCCAGGGCCACTGGCAAACAACTGGACATCCAAAATTACAAACAAGCATGAAATGCCTGCACAAAAGCCATACGGCTAATGAAATCCACCTATTACAAAGATGCTCTCACCAGTACATGGGGAAATGGTCGTGCTTTCTGGGACAATATCAAGGATGTCACAGGGAAGCAGCCAAAAACCTCTCCGGCCATGTTAATGGTTGATGGATCCTCAACCCTTGACCCCAAAGTGATCGCAAACATCTTTAACACGGCTTTTTCAGACCTTAGTGCTGTTCTACCCCATGACTTTTTCGAGAACAGGGCCTACTCCCCAAATACCTCAGCCCTTCAGTCTAACCATCCCTCTTCTACTTCAGGAAGGTAAGGCTGAATGAAGCTCTTCGCTATATTACTGCAGCTATCTCTAAATCTAGATCTAAGTAGCGACACCCTGGACCATAGCTTCTGTTGCTCACCCTCGATGAGGTAATTAATTCATTAACAAAAATCCTAAACCTCTCTCTCAGCTGTGGAAAATTCCGGACCTATGGAAACAGCCACCGTGATACCGTCCATAAAGTGGGGACAAGGCGATTCACTCAAATTATCGCCCTATCTCCACTGCCCCCTCTAAGGCACTTGGGCGCATCGTGGCTGATCAACTTACCGACCACTTGGATAAATACAATATACCTTGTCCACAACAGCACGGCTTCTGGAAAGGTCACAGCACCACCACAGCCCTTCTTGACTTCACTGGAGCTTTGCACAAATCCCTTGACAACGGCCTTCTCACAGGAGCTGTTTTCATCGACCTCTCCAAGGCCTTCGATACAGTACACCATGGACTACTAATACACCAACTACTGAATACCGGGCTATCACCTGACTCTTCTCTCTGGATTAAAAGCTACTTAGAAAACCGGTCACAGAGAGTAAAATTGAGACTCTTTCTAACACCCTGTCTGTTAACAAGGTGTCCCACAGGGATCCATACTGGGACCCCTCCTTTTAGCCTTTTCTTAAACTCCTACCTTATCACTCTCTGAGCAGATCATACTATATGCCGATGATGCTGTTGTATTCTCCACTCACAAAGATCCTGCAACTCTTCAACACAACCTTCAACTTGGTTTAAGTTCTGTAGAGACATGGTTTCTTAATCATAAACTGGTTCTCAATGACAAGAAAACCAAATCTATGCTCTTCTGCAGCTCTCATAACCCACACAGCTACACCACTTGGCTCTCCACCACCCAGGGAATACTCTAGATCAGGTGGTGTCCTTCAAATACTTAGGGATACAGCTTGACTCTAATCTCTCCTATGGACTTCATGTAGATAATGTAGCTAGAGCTGCTAATACACGGCTTGGTCTCCTCTACAAACACAGACCACACCTCACGCCAGAAGCTTTGAAGGTTGCAGTCCTGAGCTCTGTGATCTCTGTAATAGACTATGGTCTCATCATTTATGTCTCAGCCACAACCACAACCCTTAGATGCCTCTCAACTGCCTTAAATAAAGCATGTCGGCTCATCACTGGTGCTCACCATCTCACCCACACGTGACCTGTACACTGAGACCGGCTGGCTCCAACTATCAAACCACATAAAGTTTCTCACCTGCTCCATGGTCAAAAAAAATCTACCTTGGCCTTGCACCTACTGGGGTCTCAACTCTGTTACAACACCGAATTAACAAATGGTGCCTTAGGAGATCCACACTACAGCTACTGAAAGTCCCCCACTGTCACATTTCACAGGGACAACGCTCTTTTGCTTATCGAGCACCACTCTGGCTCAATGGCCTCAGCCCAACCATCTCCTCTGCCCCAACTATTGGTATGTTTAAAACTAGGCTCCGGGACTATCTCACTACCAACAGCTCCTGTGACTGCCCAACTTAACCTTGTTTCTCCACTTCCCTTTCTGCTCTAGTTGTCCCCCCTCCCCTCCTCACTGGATTCTACCCTCACATCTTGGTATACCCAATGCTGCACTTTTCACCCTCTCGCCACCCTTCCTACATTCCTTCTCCCCCCCACCCTCTCCCTATGACTCTGGCACTTCTTATCTGTTGTCTGTTTACTCTGACAAATGCCGCTGGCTGCCTTGTTACAATGCTACCCTTGAACTGTATTAATCTGTACTCTGTTTGCAATGTCCACATTGTTGTAATGCCTGTCTTGATGTTCCCCATAATTTGTATATAATTACTGGTGACCCCCTTTACCAAACTGTTTTCAAGGCTCTTCAAAACTCCGTAATAACTCGAAAACTAGTTATTACGGCATTTTCGAAACCGCCTATCTCCTTTGTGTGTCACCATCTGTATTCTGCCTTTCATTGGCTCGCGGTCTGTGGTGGCGGGCTGAATAGCTTGAAAAAATGGCGGCTTGTTTTTCCACTTGCCGACGAGCCGTTTTTATTTACCACCCTCCCCATCTTTATTTGATTTTGTATTGTTTTATCTGGTTGATCCCACCTTCCAAATACAAAATGGCTATCTGGTTGATCCTGCCGTGTCTCTGATGGGGAGATGCAGTCGCCGACTCCAAGCTGAATGCTGGACGGACCCCAGTACCAGTCCATAGCTGACAGTTTAAAAAAAAAAAAAAGGTTAGTCTGACAGAGCAAGGGAGAAAGAGAAAGTGTGTGAGTGTGTGTGTGTGAAAGACAGTGTATGTGAGTAAGACAGTGTGTGTGTGTGTGTGTGTGTGTGTGTGTGTGTGTGTGAGACAGACAGTGTCTGTGAGACAGTGTGTGTGTGTGTGTGTGTGTGTGTTTGTAAATAGCAGATATACTAAGACACTAAACAAATTCTGCACCAGTAATTATAAAAAATTAAAAATAAGCAACTGTGTGTATATGGATTCGCTTCGCTCTCGAGGTTTATGGGTCATCACACACCTCGGGTGTGTAAAACAATCCATAACACACAGTTGCCTATCTATTATTCTCTATTTCTCTGACGTGGAACCTTTGTAAAAGAGCCTTGGCTCAAAGGTATTTGTAATCCTAGACTTGATAAATAAAAAAAAAAATCTTATATATTCTATTACACTGCTTCACAGGATTTGTGACTCCTCCCACCATTTAATAAGTGTTTTCTTCTCCCTCAGTACATAATAGTTTAACACAGACACTATGATGTTTTATTGACTATTACATAATTTTCAGGCTAAGGATATACAGAACATCTTATATGGAATGACACATAGAGTTAAATTGGGTAGAGTTTGTCACCAATTCACCTAGTATCCAATAGAGCTGAAATTTTCAGCTGCTATCACTTTGAACACTAGTTTAGTGTTATTAGCAATGCTATAGTAGAGTGTATTTTCACACTATAACTGATCTTATGTTACATTGTTGAATTCACATCAGACAACTTCCCAGCTTCTGTGTGTATTGTATGTGTTTAGGTAATACAACTGATACCTTATTCGATAGTTAATAATAATGGGGTCTATGCACTTAAACATTAATTGCCTACACACCACAGATCCATTACATGTAGGCAACCCTACATTGGAAAGCTGTGCACTACATGGACTCCAGGCTGCATTAATGGAAGGGATGCATGCCACTTGCACACTTGATCCCCCAGCTGTTCATGCAGCTATGTACACAGATGGTCCAGGGGCAGTGTCAGGGGTGTGCCTGCTCTCCACACCATTTGCAATAGCATGGAGTGCTGGGCAGGGAGGGCACAATATCTGGCAGCAGGAACCCTGCTGTATCTGTTGTGTGTTCCCCACAGTGTATTCCTGCCAGCCGCTGGACAACTGTGATCCCCCCTTCCGTGCTGTCCCAGCCCTGCAGTCAGGCAGGGAGTGCTGGAGGCAGTCATTTGAGCACTCGCCTGGTGATTTTGTATTGCAAATATTTTGTACTTTTGCATTTGATGTAGCTTGCAGGCTTCATGGATCATCAATACAGGGGACTTACACACATAAAATACAACTGGGAAGCAAGTGGTGCTGTCTAATGGTGATTTAGCTGCCATGCTTGGGGGGGGGCTTGCATGAATTAGAGTTCCCCATGATTAATACCCCACCCATCCACTCAAATTAATAGTCCCTATAAGAGAGAACATAAGCGCACAAAATCCCTTACAGAACATCCAACACATTACCTTCACTGCTGCCATCCCATAATCCCCTGCCCTGTGTGGAGCAGGTGTTCTACTCTCAGGACCAGGATGAGCATCTGACTGGATGCTTGTCTGTGTCCTCCAATCCACCTCTTGCACACCAGTGCACCAGGGGGTGGGAACTTGGACAGGTGTAAGGTGGTGGCCAGTGAATGCCGACCACTACACGCTTGTCCAGGGATTTGGCCCAGCAATAATGCATAGTCCCATATAACGTTATTATAAACTACTTTGCTGAATGATCATTACATTTTAAATTCTTAGAGAGAGTTAGGATTAATATTTATGCTGTTTACCTTGGAGAACTTTTAAGTCACATTCCTATGATATTGCTGTGGCACATCTGTGCTTAAGATTTATCATGATACCTATGACATTATTTTAAGGAATGTAAAAGACTTGGGCAATCTGCTAACAAAGCAAAAAAAACATTGTGTTATATTGTAAGCCCCTCTCTTTTGAGAGGGGCTTATGCTCCCTAGGGACCCCCTTCCACCTTCTACCCCCCCGAGCTTGGGGATTTATTAGTGCCCTGGTGGTTTCATTCCTGCTGGTCGCCTGAAGGTGGCAGCAGAGAGCAGGTTGAAGGGATGCAAATAGGGTTGGAACAGGAAGTTCTAGGCTTTTTCAGCCTTGTGTGGTAGGCCTGAGGCTGGAGGGGTGGCTGGAAGAGCAGAGAAGGCAGGCAAGGAGGGAGCTCAATGGTCCAGGATGGGCCTGAGGGAGACCTCCCCAAAGTGAAGACTTAGGGATGGCTTTTATGCAGTGGCATGGTGTCAAGGAGCAGGGATGGGAGCTCTGAGGGAGGATGGCCAGCTAGCTGATACTGCGTCATTGGGATGGGGGAGGCCCAGAAAGTATGGCATTGATAGGGCGGGCTTAGAGGAACCCCATTCAGATCTCATGCATGTGTGGCTTGGGCTTCCAGGGCTGTGGGAACCATGGCAGGGTTCTTACAGGGGAGGAATCAGTGACAGAGGTCCTCTCCCATTTCCGGGTGTGGCAGGGTGGCTCGGGCATAGAGGGGGCCCAGGAGTGTCCTTCACCCACTCAAGAGGCTTGCTTAGAAGGGCAGGTCCTGGGGCACCAGCATTTTAAGTGCCGGGTGGGCTGCAGATCTTCGGACAGGCTCTGGAGGGCAGCTCCTGAGTGGGAACATAATTCAAGCCCAGGATGTATTTGGCAGGGATACAGATAGGAGGCTGGAGCCATCCCTGGATGGTCATCAGGAGTGGATGCCAGGGATGCCAGAAAGGATTTTAGCTGCTCATAGGGCCTGGGTGGTGGCAGAGCCCAGGTTCCTCTCTTGGCAGGGCAGTTCAGGTTATGGCAGTGTGCACTGGGGGCTACGGCCTGGGTATGCTGTTGACCGATCAGGTATCAAGGTTTGGGCTGGCCCTGGGACTGCCATTTACGAGCTGGCCTTTCAGGCCCACAAAGGGTTGCAGCACCAGTGGGAGCAGGGGCAAGATAACCGGTGGGGTTGATGAGGCAGTGGGGGTCACTCCGAAGCTGTTTGAGTGCAGGCTAAATGGAGGGTTACAGGGTCTGGTTCAGGAAGGAAATCCTGGGACCCCTGCAGGATTCAGGCTGAATCCAGGGGCCAGGTGGAAGAAGCTGCTCACTTCTCTGAGTGAAAACAGGGCATGCTGACCAGTGCAGAAAAAAGAGACAGGAGAAAAGGTAACCTGGTAAAAGATTGACTTACCAGTGCCAGTGGCAAAGGAGTCTGTATGATTCTTCCAAGATGAAGGATCTGCTTAGGTAAATCAGCTGAGCTTCCTAAGTGACTGACAGCCTTGCATGTACTGCCTGTTTTGTCACCTTATGACTGCTTGAGAGTTCCAGCTGAGTGAGCTTGTATAAAGTTTTTATAGCCCCATGGAGTTGCTTTATTTTTTGGTGTAAGATGGTGCCCCTGTGTTCTCTGAAATCATTTGGGGCACAGGTGAAAATAAAGAGCTGTTCTGGGAAATGACTTGCATGGTGATTGTCTGTTTAGTTCAAGGGAGTAAATGAAATGCAAAGCCCTCATATTTATTTCTGCCTTGCGTTTGTATTTCCAGAAGGTTTCCCACAGTTTGCACTGGGATCGAGGGGCTCGGGAGCCAAGGGGATCTGGAGGCTACAAATCAACAGAGGTGCCTGGTTCCAGTGGCAGAGGTTTGGGGCAAAGCCAGTTCACTGAAGAGAGATCAAGGATGCACTGAAGAGCTGACACTATCGAGAGGTAGGCTAAATTTTCCTATTTTTCTCTGCTGTGCAGTGTCAAAGATGTTTCACAATGCTATAGGCCCTTTCCCTGGTTCATCAGCAAATCTCTCATGCCCCTAGACAGTTTGGGGAAGGGGTGGCTACATGTGGGGACTCATCTGGGATCCTTGTCTGGGATCTTACCTGTACCTCAAAACCCCACCGGACCCTGAGTTCTCTGGGTCCAAAGTGCTGTCAGTTTACACAGTCTAGGTAGGTCCTGAGGCGCAGTTTACATTAGTTGTGGATCAGGCCTAAGAAGGTATACAGGCCTTACCATGCCTGGTGTGGTGTGCTCGCATGACTGGCTGATCATGTGATGCTCTGGCCACCTCCGATTAGTGGATGATGCAGGAGAAGCAAAAGCAACTGCTGAGGGAGCACCATCTTTGCAGAGCAGTAGGGAGGGAGCAGTGCAGAGAGAGAACCAGCTGAAAGAGAGAGACCAAATCAGCACAAAAGCCACACAGGAGCAGAAAAGCAAGAATCTCCATCAAAAAGCAAGAGTGTGCCTTTGAGCTGGGTACTGTGAGGGGCAGCAGGGTAGAGACTTTAGCGAGTTGCCGCATGGACTTGCACTGGAGCATGGCAGGCCAAGAACCTAAAGCTGAAAAGGAGGTGATCCCCCAGGAGGAACCATTTGCCACGGTTCCTGCCTCACTGCTCTCCTGGCTATGGAAGTCAGGGAAAGGGACAGATCAATGAGCAATGTGTGAGGTGTGGATATTGAGGGAAGGAATTGTGATGTTGCCTGTTTGTGAAATTTGCTCCAGTTTGGCTCTGGGAGGCATTTTTGATCACTCCCCCACTCGTTTACATTTGGGGGCTCCCATCCAGTACCACAGATGGCTCTTACAAGTTATGGTCACCGGCTAGTGGGTATTCAAGAGCGTTTGATAGACTCTTCCTGGGGGAAGGCGCCCTGATCCAGACAATTAAAGCCAGGAGCATTTCCCCTGATGTTATCATAGAGGCTGAGGAAGAAGAGGGTGCAGCAATAAAGGAAAGGTTAGGAGGTAACGAGGAGCACAGACATCTGCCCTGCTCCCCACTGCTGGCTACCGACTATCCCCGTGGCAGAGGGAGGGGCAGGGGTCTCTGAAAACTGGCAGGAAACTCCCCAGGGCCCCAGGGGATCCCTGCCTCAGCCCCTGTCCCGGCGGTAGCCCCCAGGCTCGGTCTACCAGGTCAGAGCCTGCGGCTGGAGTCAAATTGAAGAGTCTAAAACCCAGTGGGCTTGGCTCCATGGTAGCTGCTGCACTGGCAGAGACCAGGGAGGGTGCTATGGCTCTGGAACAGCAGGAGTAGCTGGATGAAGAGAAATTTATTGGCAAAAAGTTCCATTTTCAGGACTTTCAAGTAAATCAAGTCATCCCCAGACCTTTTCATCGCCCAGTGGTCACCATAGCAGACTGTACCCCACAGCTTCCAGTCTGTGGCAAAACCCTCCTGACCCATATGGATGGGTAAATCCCCAGTGACCCACTGAACATCGAGTACAGAAGGGGGATGTGGTTACAATCAGGGCAAGCAAGGAGGGCCAGTGTGAGAGACTTGCCAGAATGGAACCAAGCTGAGAGATGGGTCCACAGAAGGCTACATGTGGAGTATCCTCATTTGGACTACCCATATGTGCCCGAGAGGGTTTAGGACATCATCCAGGAGATGAGGGAAGAGTGGATTTTCAAGGAACAGCTGAACAGATTAAAGAACCGCACTGGAGGTGGAGGTGTTCCCTCACAGCAACTGTTCTAGCAGGCCCAGTCAATGTGCCACACAGGGACCTGGTCTAGTTTGACCCTCTTTAAGAATTTTGCCTTGGTCCAGGACTTGTCTGGGACATGGACCAAATGTTACATCTTAGACCGAGATTCTTTTGGGGATGTGACCACCAAACTGGACCCAGATTACTATTTTCCACTAGGAGGGGGACCTGCAACTTAAGCCTCCTATAACAGACTTATGGATTGCGCCAGAACAGTTGCTCCATGGAGCAGGATATGATGACTGTAAATAGTTTCTTTCTGGAAAAATGGAAACCAGTTTATGGTTTAATAGTCAGAATGCAGAGATTATGGACATTAAGGGATAATAAATAATAGTGTGAATGCTGGTTAGGGGTTCTATGTGAAAATGGCGATCATGGAAGGGTGATCGCCATTTGGGCGAGTGTACGTCTGAAAATGAATTACAGCGATGTACACTCGCACCAACTAGAAAACCGGTGCCAGTTTTCTATGTTATGCGGGGGGCTGTGCCTCCCCATAACAACCCTGCTAATTAAGGATTCTCAACTTTAGGGGGGTGCATGTCGGGGGGGTGTAAAATGTTAAAAAAGTTGAAAACCCCAACCCGACACAAAAAATGATCGCGCCCCAGAATGGAACACTGTACCCTCCCAACCCCAGCCCACCACCTACCCACCATGCCACAGGGCCAGCTCGGCAGCCAACCCCGCACTACTCCCCACATACCCTCCCTCCCCTTCCCTCGTCGTGTGGCTTGGTCCCCTCGGGCGTGTATATATAGCAACATCCCATCACTGTAGTCACCTACCCCCATATCCAGCCACTACCCTGCCAGGTAGCCCAGAACACAGGCACCGTGACTGAGTTGCCCTTTTTGTAAGCACTCAATCATGGTCGCCATGTTCACTGGCTACCTTGGTTAGCAGAGAGAATGTAAGAGTGAGTGAGTGTGTGTGTGAGTGTGTAAGGGGATTGTACAAAGAGTAACATGTTTTTAGATGGAGGGAGGTATAATGGGGCTTGTTAAAATTTTAGAACTACCTCAACACTGTTTAAAATGTTATTGTTAAAATTTAAACTAAGAAATCAAAATGTGTGGGTTGTCTACTGACATAACTCTGTTTTTCTAAAATTTCATAATTGTCTCCTGGCAACGGTAAATTTTATTTCATAGAGTAAACTGGGTTTAGAAAGGTTGGTTTGGGTAGGTGCCCTTTTGGCCAGATATGATGTATTTGCCCTTTGTGGGCTGGGGAGTGCGCATACCCAGCTTGCTGGGGGGAGGCCATCACTGGGCCCTTTGTCATCATTCCCAGGAGGGAATGCTTTCCTGGGTGGAGAAAGAATGTAAGCCCCCTCTCTTTTGAGAGGGGCTTATGCTCCCATTAGGGGTCCACTTCCACCTTCTACCCCTCCCCAGAGCTTGGGGATTTATTAGTGCTCTGGAGGTTTTATTTCTACTGAATGCCGGAAGGTGGCAACAAAGAGCAGGTTGAAGGGATATAAAAAGAGTTGGCACAGGAAGTTCTGGGCTTTTCCAGCCTTGTGCGGTAGGCCTGAGGCTGGAGGGGTGCTGGAAGAGCAGGAAAGGCAGGCAAGGAGGGAGCTTGATGGTCCGGGATGGGCCTAAAGGGGTACACCCCCCAAAGTGAGTAGTTAGGGATGGCTTTTCTGCAGTGGCATGGTGTTCAGGAGCAGGGATGGCAGCTCCTAGGGAGGATGGCCAACTAGCTGGTACTGCGTTGGGATGGGGAGGCCTGGAAAGTATGGAGTTGGCAGGGTGTAGAGGAACCCCATTCCGATCCTGTGCAGGTATGGCTTGGGCTTCCAGGGCTGTAGGAACCATGGCAGGGTTCTCACAGGGGAGAGGTCAGTGGCAGAGGTCCTCTCCCATTTCCCAGTGTGGCAGGGTGGCTCAGGCATAGAGGGGACCTGGGAGTGTCCTTCACCCACTCAAGGGGCTTTCTTGGAAGTGTAGGTCCTGGGGCACCAGCATTTTAATGGCCAGGTGGGCTGCAGGTCTTTGGACAGGCCTTGGAGGGCAGCTCCTGGGTGGGAGATTAATTCAAGCCCAGGATGTGTTTGGCAGGGATGCAGACAGGAGGTGGAGGCCATTCCCAGATGCTCAACAGGGGCTCTGCAAGAGAGGAGTGGATGCCAGGGACACCAGAAAGGATTTGAGCTGCTCAGAGGGCCTGGGTGGTGGCAGGGCCCAGGTTCCTCTCATGGCAGGGCAGTTCAGGTGATGGCAGTGGGCATTGGGGGCTATAGCCTGGGTACGCTGTGGGATGGTCAGGTATCAAAGTTTGGGCCTGCCCTGGGGCCACTATTTATGAGCTGGTCTTTTAGGCCCACAAAGGGTTGCAGCACCAGTGGGAGCAGGAGCAAGAGAACCAGTGGGGTTGCAGAGCCAGTGGGGGTCGCTCCAAAGCAGTTTGAGTGCAGGCTAAATGGAGCGTTACAGGGCCTGGTTCAGGAAGAAAAATCCTGGGACCCCTGTAGAGTTCAGGCTGAATCCAGGGGTCAGGTGGGAGAAGCAGCTTGCTTCTCTGAGCATAGACAAGGCTGACCAGTGCAGAAAAAAGAGACAGGATATAAGGTGACCCAGTGAAAAAGTGGCTTACCAGCGCTAGTGGGAAAGGAGCCTGTATGATTCTTCCAAGATGAATGATCTGCTTACGTAAATCAGCTGAGCTTCCAAAGTGATTGACAGCCTTGCATATACTGCCTATTTTGTCACTTTATGACTGCTCCAGAGTTCCAGCTGGGTGAACTTGTATTAAGTGTTAATAGCCCCATGGAGCTGCTTTATTTCTTGGTGTAAGATCGTGCACCTGTGTTCTCTGAAATCATTTGGGGCACAGGAGAAAATAAAGAGCTGTTCTGGGAAAGGACTTGCATGGTGATTGTCTATTTAGTTCAAGGGGGTAAATGAAATGTGAAGACCGCATACTTATTTGTGTCATGAGTGTGTGTCTGCAAGAAGTTTCCAACAGTTTGCACTAGGATCAAGGGGCTCGGGAGCCAAAGGGATCTGGAGGTTACAAATCAACAGAGGTGCCTGGTTCTGGTGGCGGAGGCTTGGGGCAAAGTCAGTTCATTGAAGAGAGATCAAGGGTGCACTGAAGAGCTGAAACCATCGAGAGATAGGCTAAGTTTTCTTACTTTACTCTGCTGTGCAGTGTCGGAGATGTTTCACTATACTGTAGGCCCATTTCTTCTAGTCCATCAGCAAATCCTTCATGCCCCTAGACAGTTTGGGGAAGGGGGTGGCTACAATTTTAAACAAGAAGAAAGCTGACACTGTTTTGATACAAGAGACCCACTTACAACCAGTGGAGGCAGAAAAATTGCAGAGGTCATGGGTCGCTCGGTTGGGATACAGAAGCTTTAACAGTAAAAAATGTGTCACAGCCATATTGATAAGAGAAGGGGTCAAATTTACAAAAAGCGTTCACATTTCTGATGGGAGGAATGGTTTCAAATATTTTCTGGATCTTTAGATGGATAGAATACAATCCTGTGTTAAATGTATGCTCCGAATACCAAACAGGAAGACTTCTTCAACTCACAAACAATAGAACTAAGTAAATTCTCAGATCATGAGATGATAATAGGGAGGGATGGTAATAAAGTCCTTGATCCAATTCTGGAATCTGGATAGATGCTCACACAAAAAGTAAGTTTCAAACACTAAATCTAGAATCTCTCTTATGAAAATGTCTTAGGAAAAGGAAGATGATCTAGGGTTAAAAGACTCATGGAGGCTAGTCAGCCCTTACGGGAAAAATTTAATAATTATGTTCACCCTTGCGTTTGTGCAAAGCGAATTTGTTGGTATGATTGTGGATTTTGAGAGGTGTGCCAGTCTCAGGCTAATGCAGGGCAGTCTACAAGGGGCTCGACAGTGTCACACCAGTCATCAGCCAGACTGATCATGACACTCTTCTGGTCTTTCTGGGTGGAAACTTTGTGTAGTTCAAAGAAAAGAGCCATCTGAATCATAGGGTGGCTCTTTCCTTTGGTCTGTATATTGCAAGCAGAGCTGATCAGTGTCATGATCAAGCTGCTGTGGTCCTTCCCCCCACAATGAAAAAACAATCCCTCCCACCCTCTGCCAAGTAGTCCTCCCACCTAACATTGCTTCCCCTTCCTTCTTAATTTTCTGACATGGAGTGCTTAATCCCTGGTGCCGGCTAGAACCCCCTACCCATCCCACTTTCACTGTGCAACACTGGGGAGCCTACCCCTGGTGCCATCAAACATAACACTGACACTGGGGTTCCCAATCCTCAGTGTCAGTACCTGAAATAAAGAAAACTGTCCCTCATAGTATTTTTTTTTTTTACTCCCTGTAAAAAGAAAACTGTCCATTGATGTCTGTTGCCACCACTGGCCCACTGCCGATGTTACTTTCCCCCATCTGACCGTCCCACTCAGCATTCCCCCCACACACACTTTACGTACCTACCAGGGGTCCAATGCCATAACCCTCACTGGACTGTATACATGTCTTCACTCTTCAATGCTAGACAGGGAACTGAGGAAATCAAGCATGTGGTTCAACACATTTCAATGAATTTTGAACTTGTCCTCATAACTCAGTCATTTTTTAATATTTTTTACCCAGATTTTCAAAATGGCCTTTTTGGGACCCCACCTCATTTACAAGCACAGTGAAATTATGCAAATCCATCCTGAAAGTTAAGTTTGTGGTCACTGCACAAAATCACCTTTTGGGTAGGATTTGAAAATGTTTTCCACCCTTGTTCATGAGATGGGGTCATAAGAAAGCTATGTTGAAAATTCAAGGTAAAATATTAAAAAAAAAAAAGTTATGACCATACATTGAGATTTTTTCAATACACGCTTATAACTTTGGTCATTTTTAATATTTGTACTCCAAATTTTCAGCATAGCCATTTTTTCACTTTGCCTCATGAACATAGTAACTGTAATTTTTCAAATCCTGGCCAAAATGTGTTTTCACACTTGTAGCATAAAATCGCCTTTTGAACAGGATTTGAAAATTTTCTCTACCCTTGTTCATGAGGTGGGGCCATAAGAAGGCTATGTTGACAATTTGGGGTAGATATATTAAAAAGGAACAAAGTTATGAGCCTATATTGAAATTTTTCAATACACACTCGTAACTTTGTTAAGTTTCAATATTTTGACCCTAAATTTTTAACATAGCCATTTTTCACACCCTCTTGTGAATGTGACAGTTGTTATTTTTCCTGGCCAAAATGTGTTTTCACACTTATAGCGTTTAATGACATTTTGAGCACTATGTTATATTTCTGTTTTTGCTTCCACGTCCTGATTGGCCCCCATTAGTCACATTGCTCCATCTAGCTTCGTCATCTGCCATCCCTGGACTTATCTCAACTGTACTTGTTCCCCATGGATAACCACCATGGGAAGGGCTTCTGGGAGCCACCCTTTAACCCTGGGCAGAGTTGAAATGTTGGGCAGTGAGTCGGGGTGCCATTCGGTGGTGTGGAACCCATGATGGGCGGCGGACAGTATCTTTTATCAAGTCTGGCTTTTTTCACTTTTTCTGTTCCCTGTTCCCCAGGATAGTGTGCATGCACATGTGGAGATGTGCACATGCACCAGAATGAATCAGGCGTCCTCCTTTCCTGATCCTGATAGTGCTGGCCGCATCACCACCTGTAGTCACCCACGTGGCAGTAGTGCACCAGTGTCCATACACCCTCCCTCCCAGAGGTGGAGATTGTCTGCTCCAGTGCTTCACTCACCTCTCCCTGGCCGGCCCTCTGACAACTCGGGCTCATTCCTTAACCTGGGTTGACAGTGTCATGAGCGGTAACACTGCCACTGTGCCAGAGGGCCAGCCCTCTCAACCGCTGTTTTATAAATGACACTTGCCATGTTCGGAAGGAAGGGTCATCAAAAGACTATGTTGAAAATTTGGTGTCAAAATATGAAAACACAGCTAATTTATTAAGAAAAGTTGATTTTTCCAAAGTTTACTCATAACATCATTTTTGCAGATTTGGGCACCCTAATGTTCAACATATCCCTTGTGTTACCCCACCTCCTGAACATGACAGATGTTTTTGGTTTTTTTTTTCCAAATCCCCTTCAAAGCTTGTTTTCACAGTTACACTGGGAAATCACCTTATGGATGGGATTTAAAAAAATCACCTGTGTTGATCATGATGTCAGGTGATAAAAGGCTGCTGGAAATTTGGGTTTAAAATGTTGGCGCCCACTGAAAATTAAATATTGCCTCTCAGCTGGCCTATCCTAGGTAAATACAATCTAAAAATGTCAAAACCAGGACACCACTGAATGTGAGATATTACATCTCATTTGGTTTATCCTGGGTAAATATATAATAAATATGTACAAGAAAGACCCAGTACATCAGCAATGCAAGTGGCAAACATTTGGCTTTGACAAATGCTTGCTTTTTAATAGACATTTAACATACAGTAGATTGGATTATCAAATCTCTAAGAAACTAATAAATTCAGTATTTTCAGCAGGGATAGACCCCATAACTTTGTCAAATCGTGGCCTGATTAACATTAGCCTAGGTTCTGGAGAAGGGTGCCCGAAATCATACAGATGGACGTTGAATTCTAACTCAGTCAAAGAAAATGAGTTTGTAGAATGAGTAAAGAAACTATGGAATTCTTCACATTTAATAACAATGGAAAAGTCTCTCAAATGTGTATTTTGGAGGCCTACAGGGTGTTTATTGGAGGAAGAATATAATTTTTTTGTCTGAAAGGGAAAAAAGAGGCTCAAAGATCTTACTAATAAGGGAGAGGAACTTTAGAATCTAGTAGACCAGCTTAAACAAATCTAAGCCACTGGACATAACAATAATGCATAAAGTAACCCTTCTCAAATTTGAGAGTAACCAGATTCTATCTGAGAACATGGAATATGCCTTATTCAGACTAAACAGAGGTATTGGAAAGCAGTGGGATAGTCTGTCAAGCTATTAGCTTTTCACCTAAAGAAAATGCAAAACCAAAATATTATTTCAGGTACTTACAAATAACATGGGCATAAACATGGAATTCCTGGTTTGTTACAGTCAAATATACTCTAGAGGGGGTAAAGAGACACCTGTGTAAATAAACAACTTCATAACATGCCTGAAACTTCCAACTTTATCTTCATAAGATAAAGAAACTTTTGGTAAAACCATATCAATGGAGGAAGTTACTCAAAAAATCATGGATCTTCCCTTGGGAAAGACTCCTGGCCCTAATGGCTTTCTAGGGGAGTTTTATAAAATAGTAGCCTCGACCCTAACCAAACACATACATATAGGCCCAGATATTCAAAAGGGTTGCGCCATGCGCAACAGGGTTCTTGCGTGCGCAACTCAAAAATCGCCATTCTGCAATATTCAGAAGGGCGCTAAGCGCACCGAAACATGCTGAGCAACAGCACAATGGAAATGAAGGCATGCGCAACCGAAGGGGGCGGGTCCATGCATAAAGTGCGCAATGCGATATCTGAACACTTGCGCAATGCGCAAGAGTGACATAGCCGGAAGTTGCGCAGTACCGGATTTGAGCCAAAATAAAAAGGCTCAAGGAAGCGGCGCAAGAACTCTAGCAGGCCGCAAACTGGGGGAGAGAGACAGAGAGAGAGAGAGAGAGACAGGAGCTGGAAGGGCAGAGAGGGACAGTGGGTCCAGGAGGACAGAGGCCAGTGGGGGTGCCCGGTGCAGTGGAAGCAGCAGTGGGGCAGCGGGGCAACACAGGAACAGCAGCGGGGCAGAAGCCAGGGAGATGGACAGTGTCAGCTTCACATGGAAGCTGTAATGAGGTGAGACACCATGCTGCAGGGGCGTGGCGCGGAGGGGCCCGTCGGCAGTATACCCCGACAGGCGGTATCGTGCCCGCATCAGCTCGAGCTGTACACAGATGTCGAGATTGTGGCCCGGTACCGCCTGAACAGGGCAATACTGAGGACGGCTCACGAGCTGTGCAGTGATGTGATGCAGGCACCCTCACGTGAGTCATGCTCTGTCCGTGGAGACCAAGGTGACAGCCTGCATGTGCCTGCTCGCCACGGGCACCTTCCAGAGGCCGACAGGGGACACCACAGGCATTACACAGTCGGCCATGTCACGCATCCTCACCCAATTCCTCAGCGCACTGCTGCCTCATGCTGCGGAGTACATCCATTTCCCCAGCACCGCGGCAGAGCGTACAACAAACATGCAGGAGTTCCACAGGGTAGCACATATGCCTGGCGTGCTAGGGGCCATAGACTGCACCCATGTGGCCATTCGGACGCCACCTGGCCCCGACGGCCAGGCGACGGAACCGAAAGGGCTTTTCCAGTGTCAACTGCCAGGTGGTGTGATGCCACTGGGTGCATTATCAATGTCTGTGCCACATACCTGGCGGAGCACATGATGCCTTCATATGGCACCAGTCTGCACTGTGCCATCGATTCGAGAGTGGGAACATCCCCACGGGTCATCTAGTGGGTAAGTACACATGTATGGAATGCAAACTCTGTGCAAGGGTGGGATGACACAGATGCCATGGTAGTGGCACACAAGGATATAGGCAATATGGACCTGACATGACACTGATCTCCACTATCTCCACACAGGTGACTGCGGATACCCACTCCATCCCTGGCTGCTCACACCATACCGGCGCCCCCGACCCCCAGCGCAGCTCGGTTTCAATGAGGCACATGCCGCAACACGTAACATCATAGGCGGTGTTTGGGATGCTCAAGGCACGCTTCCGATGCCTGGACACCTCCGGCGGAGCCCTACAGTACAGCCCCCAAAAGGCCTGTGGGATATTCCTGGCCTGTTGCATCCTGAACAACATGGCCAAGGACCATGGGATAGCCATACAGGTCCAAGAGGGGGACAGTGATGGGGACGCCAGTGGCGCCGGTGATGTGGGTGATGAGCAGCCCCCCCTAGGACGGAGGGACCCCCGACTGACCCGGCAGGCCCAGCTGCACCGGGACACCATTGCAGAAGAGCACTACGCCCAACACAGGTAAGTCAAGGGGACATGTGCAGGCAACACTGTCCATGCGCAAACCACAGGCACACAGGGGAACACACCGTGCATGAAGGTCAGGGGAGTTGAAGGTTCCAGGCATACCAACACACCATCAGAGAGGGGGAGCACTCATATGGACACACACACACACAGGCAGCATACATGGGCGGCAGCACAGCACTGCGGAAATGACATTGCCAACACACAGCACCACCAACCACCCCACCCTGGACTGTCCATATGCGTGTGTCAGGACCTGGGCACCCTTGCACCTTGGTGTACAGTGCAATGCAGGCATCATCATGCACACGCACCTGTGGACAGCAGTTGGGAGAGTGTGCAGGTGGTCCGTGTGTCAGCTTGGTGAGCAGAGCACCCAGCAGTGCACTGCCCACCATGACACACATTGCACACAGGGCAGCACCAGACAGGGCCTGCACTGGGAGACAGTTCAGTCAGGTAGCACTGTCCACGGCCACCACGGATGCGTGGGCAGCCCGCCGTGGCCAGCAGCACTGGCAGGCTGAGCAGGGGCCACATCGGGTGGCGCTGGTGCACCACCAGGGTCCCACTGCGTGAGAGCGACCTTGCCCGCACAGGGTCTGCATCCTGCCAAACAAACTTACCAGGGTGCTCGGGATGCCCACAGCAGAACCCGGCATCGACAGGCCTGGTGTCGCCACGGCGCCGGGAGAGCGGGGTGGAGGCGCACTGTGTGGGGTGTGTGGTACAGGGCACCTGACAGTGTGGCCAATGCATCATGACAGAGACCACTGCCTGGGTCAGCCTGTCAATGGCAGCGGTCACATCCGTCCGCGTAAGGACCAGCTCGGCTCGGTCCCGAGCACACTCCTGCTATGCCGCTCCACGGACACAGACAGTGCCTCCACGGACCTTGCAACCCGCCCCTGCAGCTGTACCCGACTCCTGCAGCAGGCGGGTGTCGGCGATCAATGGGTACTGTGCCCCAATGGCATCGTGACCCCCAGGGTGTGGACGGTCCTGGTGCACAGCACCCCTTGAGGGTGGGCGCTGTTCGCCAGGACCAGGTATGGGCGGATCAGAGGGTGGTGGACATGTGCCACTGCTGGACACTGTACCCCCAGACCTGGTGTGCAACTGCTGCTGCCGCCCCTCCAACTGCTGAGCCCCCAGGTCCACCTGTTCCACCTCCGTGCTGACAACAGTGCCAGACACCTGCACAGCCACCGGTGCTGCCCCACCGGTGCTGACAGGCACAGCCTGGGACTGTGCCAGCATGCTGGTACACAGGTGTGAACCAGGAAGGCCCAGGGGCACGTGCTGGCCTGCCATGTGTCCGTCATGGGACACACACCTATCACTGCCCATTGCAGGCCTGCTATCATCAATGGTGCAGGTGCGTGCCACTGCCATAGGCACAGCATGCTGGCATACCTGCGTGCCAGACTGCTGTGACACAGGCTGTGCACCCCCTGCACCCGTATCACTGACACCGGAGTTGTTGGCCCAGCGTGCATGCTGCTGCAGTGCCTGCAGGCTGGTGGCGGAGTGGATGCTCCCTCCTCCACGTCCAGCAGGTCTGCCTCACTGTCTGGACCCACCACCACCACCGTCTCCTGCAGGCGAACAGGATCTGTAACAGAAAGAGAGTACATGTGAGTGCATGTGAACAGCCCCCCAACAACATCACCATGTCATACCGTGCAGTGATGGGCTTCCACCTGTCTGGAATCCTCCGCCATGCGCCGCAATGGCACTTCGGCTGCATGGCGCGACCAGTGTCTCCTCTGTGGGGTCAGCTGCAACACCACTGGTGGGCCCCCACCAGTGCCAGCCGCGATGCCACCCTGAGAGGCTGCCACCTTCTCCTTCAGCCTCCTGCGGTCAGTCCCCATCTTCTTCCTGCATTCCTGCACGGAGCGCTGGTGGCTTCCGTGCAGGTTGACAGCCCGAGCTACCCCCTCCCATGCAGCTGCACGCTCCTGAGGGGTGCCCCTCCGTCCACTCAATGTTGGCTCATCCTCCAGGTAGGCCTGGAAGAGGGCCTCTGTCTCTGCCATGGTGAAGTTCGGCCTCCTCCTACACCCGCCGTCCACACCCTCAGCTTGGCTCTGGTCAGTCATGGTGATCTGTATGGGTGGAAGTGGACACCTGTCACTGTGCAGTCGACAGCATTTCCCCATGAGCATAGCTGCCGGCCGGGGGGTGCAGAAGCCCCCGTTTCCTCTCCGCATGGCAGATACTGATAGAAAGGGTGCCCTTTGTCCCTTTCTAAGTGCCCTTTTCATGCTCAGCCCCCTCAGCCTTTATCATCCTCCGCCCATGAGCATTGTCCTGAGCATCACACAGCATGTAACTCACCTCTCACCTGCAGTAACCAAATCTGGCCAGCACAACCCACTGTCTCATTTTTATAGCGCAACACATGCAAATGAGGTGTGGCTCAACTTCAATGACATGCTAATCGCGCCACTGCGCCTTTGAATGGCTGATCGGATGATTTGCATATGTCGGCTGAATATCGCGTATGGCGCTTGCGCATGCTGGAAGGTCGGCTGAGCCAATGGCACAGGTTTGTGGCTGCGTGCCACACCGCGTTGCGCATGCCCAGACAGCTTACGCATGCGTCTATCGCGCTGCAGACCTGCTGAGCGCGATAGGCGATTCAGGCCATGGCCACCATTGTGCCAGTGGCGCTACAGCACTGGGCACTATATGGCGCTGTGGCACTACTGCGCGATAGTCCACTGTGGCACTGGTGCTCAGCTTGGCAGTCGTGCAGGATGCCTATACGTCCATGGCGCTGTGCGTAGCCTTGCGTCATTGCCGTGACCTTGTGTATGCCGTCTGACCCCTGGCGCTGTTGGCATGCCATGTGTACGTCCCTATTGCGCTGTCTGGTGACAGCGCCATGTACATGGCGCTGTTCGAACAGCGCCGATTGAGCCTGTGGTGGTCTACGCGCAACAACCCACGGGGTTACGCGAGCGGGCGCCATATTGCCTGCTGCAAAGTTGGTGCCATGGCTAGAGGAGGGCGGTGTCCTGGAGCCAGCTTGAAGTGGCCAACCTGGTGGCCCTGGTGGAGCCCACTGTGAGGCACTGTATGGTGAGGCCCCCTCACCATGCCCTGGGACCCACGTGTGGCAGCAAGTGGCCACTGACCTGGTGGAGGTCACTGGCGGGCGGTCTGCTGAGCAGTGCCGGCACCGGTACAGTGACCTCCGCTGGAGGGAGCCGGAACTCCTGACGCGGCTGCGTTCACGTGCCAGGCGGGGCGTGGTGCCTAGGCCAGGTGAGTGTACCATCTATGCACCTATATTCTCTGTAGGGGTGTGTGTGTGCTTGGGTGACTGTGCATAGGTGTGTCAGTGTGTGCAGCTGTGCGATGGTTATGGCTGTGTGGGCAGGCACTTTCACTGGGGCAGGGGGCACTCTGCTTTTGAGTCACACTGATGTTTGTCTCAACATATGTCTCCCACAGGCGGATTGGCGAGGACACAGGACCAGGGTGGCGTGGGCCATGCCAGGGCCCGGTGCGGGGTGTTGTGCCCACAGCAGCAGCAGCAGCAGCAGCGTCGGACCCAGCTGCTGGAGGTGTGAGTATCATTACTTCATGGATGCTATTGCATGCTGGGGGGGCAAGACCACCAGCCATGCGGGACACAACCAAAGGGGAGGTCATAATTCCACTATACAAAACACTAGTGAGTCCCCACACTGGAGTACAGTGTACAGTTCCGGAGACCATACCTACGTATGGACATGGACTGGGTGGAGAGGGTTCAGAGGAGGGCGACATGGATGGTGCATGGATTGCATCACAGGTCCTATGCAGACAGGTTGACAGAACTGAACATGTACTCCCTGGAGGGGAGGAGGGTGTGGGGATATGATGGGGACATACAAGTATCTTACAGGGGAACAGAGTGCAGGAAAACAATATTTTTAAGCGTAAAGGATGTTCCAGGACTAGAGGGCATGGGATGAAGTTGGAGGGGACGATTCAGAGAAACATGAGAAGTATTCCTTCACAGAATGGGTGGTGGACAAGTGGAACACCCTGCCAGAGGAAGTGGTGGGGCTGACTTGGTCACCGGATTTGTGAATGCATGAGCTAGTATACTGAATTCTGGAGGTCAGGGGTAAGGGGGAACGGACTTATAGGACAACAGAGTGAACGTACAAGGTCAAATGGACAGACTGGGTGTCCCATAGGCCCTTATCTGCCGACACTGTCTATGTATCCATGTATGTAGGCATGACACAGGTGACCTGCATCACAGTGCAGTATCACGGCACGTCTGTGTATGCATCACTGGTGGTCCAGGCATGCACTGGGCACATAGCTGTGTAACTGGCATCGCACCATGTTGCCACATCACTTGCCAGCCTAGTTTGTACTGTGAGTGACGTGGGCAGTGTGTGTGGGCGGTGGTGCGCATGGCTGGTGCCGCCTGTTTGTGATGGCCATGTGCATGTTCACTGTGGGTGGGTGCATGCCATCACAGGTGCGGGACATTGGGCTATATGGCTTGCAGGTTGGGTGGTGTTCAGGGTTGTGGTCAGTCTCAGCCATTGACTGTGTTCCCATTTTCCTAGGCCTCAGGTACTCAGGAGGATGTCCCAGGATCTTGGCACCTCAGCCAGGTTGCAGATCAGAACCAGGAGGTCCTGCAGGCCATACAGCGCCAGGGTGATCGTGAAGGAGCCACAGGAGGCGCCAGCAGGAGGACCAGCAGCCAGCTGGGCCATAGCCCACATTCCCTTCCCACTTCTCCCATCCCCATCACCCTGCCTTCCCTCTCCAAGTTGTTATTCCTTCCCCCTTGAACACCCCTGCCTTTTACCTGTCCCCCCCACTTGTACATAGTTTCACTTGGTTTTGTGATTAGTCCTTTAAATATACATTTCTATTTTGATATGAATACTGTGTTGGTCTCTGATTTGCAGCTGGCTATGGGTGCTCAGTTGCAGGGGTGTACATGCCATCTGGGCTGGTATGGTCCTGGGTATGTGTGTGTGTGTGTGTGCATGTGTGTGCATGGGAGTATCTCCAGCATGGCAGTGCCTTTCAGTTGGTCTTGCCGTCTGCTGCCACCCACTGCTGGGTGCACAGGGTGTGTCTGGCTTGTAGGCTTCTGTGTTGCACGGGGCTGATGAGTGCTGGGGGGACTGCATGGTTTCCTGAAGTGCCAGTCACTGCACATGGGTGGTGTCTTGGGGTCACAGTGCAGGGTGCGCTGTGTATACGGGGGGCTGATGTGCACTGTGGTTGTCAACCCCCTGTGTGTGGCACTCTCTGCCTGCCAGTGGTTGTGCTGGGGTGTCAGGGCTCTGCTATGCTTTGTTGGCTTGTCCCCATGGGCACGTGGATCATCCGTCCCACCCCAGTGATGCTGTGCTTGGGGTGTGCGGTGTGGTGTGGGTTCTGCAGTGTGTTCCTGTGCCCATGTGGCATGGCTGGTGGTGGCCCCAGCCTGCCTCCCTGGATGTGCAGTTCCATTGCTCTGGGGGAGCTGTGCTTGCGCTATGGCAGCTCTGGAATGCTCAGCTGAGCTTCATGGTTGCGCCATAGCGCAACATTATGGCTCAGCTTCTCCTTCCTGGTTGCGCGATGGCGCAGTATGTGCGATATTCAGACGTTGGTTGCTTGCGCTATTTGCTCTGCTCCATGTTTGAATATCGCACCTGTTGCGCATTTGCGCAACTGGTTTGTGCTTGCTCCTGCTGTTGCGCTACTTTTGAGCGCAGTTTGAATATCTGGGCCATAGTATTTAAAGAAGCATGGAACACTAAAACTCTTCCCCCAACGATGAAGGATGCAAGCATTATTGTAATGCATAAAAAGAATAAAGACTCATTAGTTTGTGTCAGTTATACGTCAGTTTCACTTAGAAACTGCAGTTACAAGATTCTGACAAAAATTCTGTCCATGAGAATGCAATTGGTCATCACATGTCTGGTGGAAAGAGAACAGGTCAGTTTTATATTAGGCAGATCAGGAGCAGATAGTGTCAGATGCCTTATTAATGTATTATGGTGGGCTAATAAACAGAAGGACCCATGCACCGCCTTGTCTTCTGATTTGTTCAAGGTATTTGATTCTGTTCATTGGGATTATATGTTACAAGTACTAGAACATTTTGGTTGTGGCAACAAATTTAACTCATGGGTTGCTATGATACACAAAAAAACACTGTGCAGGTTTTTGCTAATGAAATACTTTCTCCCTTATTGTTGTCATGAGGAACTAAACGAGGGAGCTTTCTGTCCCCTTGTGTCTTTACATTAGCATTTGAACCACTAATAAGGGCTGTAAATATGAACGCTGGCATTAATGGGGTAAAAGTAGGCAGGCAAATTCAAAAAGTATTTTTCTTTGCAGAATATGACAGAATTAGAATTTTTATCAAGCCTCAGAATCAATTGAGAAAAATCCCAAGCCCTACACATGAATCTATTGGCAACTATTGAAAACAACTTATAAAAACTTTTAAACAATGATTGGCTAAAGGAGAAAATAACTTACTTAGGTTTGGACTTCTGTAACAGAATGGATAAACTACTAGAAATAAACATAATCCCACTTTTAAAAGATTAAAAAATAGATCTTAAAGGAGGAGACTCATCCTTTCCCCATGGGGAAGGGTTAATGCCATCAAATGATTGTAGTCCCTGAACTGTTCATTTTTCAAAACATTACAATTCTTTTAGAACAGAAATACCATACAAAATTACACGTCTATTTACAGTGAACCACCAGCACAGATATGGATAAATGGTAAGTTGACAGGGGTTTTCAGGCTCTCCTGGGGCACCAGGCAGGAATAGCCACTCTCCCCATTCCTTTATATGTTATCATTAGTACGCTTGGCTGCAGCTATTAGGAGTCACCAGAAAATATTGGGAGTAAAGATGGATGGAGTGGAGCACAGTGCATCCTTGTTCACTGATGAGCTTCTGCTCTACCTGTCTATCCTGGTGATAGACCTGCCAGCCCTTCACACTCTCCTAGAGGAATATGGCAAGCTATCCCCCCACAAAATGAATTGATCCAAAAGTGAAATACTGTACTCCCAGTAGCCAGACAACACAGGGAGAACTGATCCACAGTGCTATGGGGCTGCAGCTTGTCATGGCCATTAAATACTTGGGGTGAGAATCTCTGCCGAGCTCCCCATATTGTATAAGTGAAACTTCCCTTCTACTGACTGCCATCAGAGGTGACTGTGACAGCTGGGAGTCTTTGCCATTGTCAGCCATAGCAAGAGTAAAGGCAGCTAAAATGAACATTCTACCTTAGTGCCTCTATTTGTTTCAGTTACTCCCTACTAACATACCTCATCATTAATTAATTAATTGTGTGATTCATTGGTTTCTATGATGGGTTAAAGTTGCCAGAGTTAAGAGAATGATACTGCAACTTCTGACGAGAAAGGATGGGTGTTCACTCCCAAATTTTACAAACTATTACTTAGCTATACAACTGAGCTTCCTGCCCATTTGAGAGCATCCCCACAGCCCAGCATGGTTAGCAATGGACAAAGATGAACTTGGTTGTGACATAGCAGTATAACCTAGAGATTAGAGTAATGAGCTGTGAATGAGATTGGTACATCTAGCAGATCTAGGTTTGATTCCCACAACCTCCACTTGTATACTGTGTGACTCTAAACAAGTTGCTTAACCACCCCATTGCTCCCGGGTCACCCCTGAAAACAGGCACTTGTGCCTAGTGGGTCTTACCTGGTTACCAAAGAATACATTAAAAAATAAAATGAGTAGGGGACTGTTGTTTTCCTCCTTTAGAAACATGGCTCTTCCATGCATCTTGAATCCCTTCACAAATGTCACGGCTGGGGTGTGGCTTGCAGCCCACCTCACCCTTCACTGGCCCAAGGGCATATCATGCCAGGCATCCTTGAGAGTCATCTTAAAAGACATGTCTCAGTATAGTGTCACCCTACATCAGCTCTTAATCTGATGGGATAAGAGAGGCCTGTGTTACCTCAATCAGTTGTATGGGGGGGCACCTGAGGGACTTCACAGGGCTACAGGGGAACCTCCAACCAAGGAGGGGTTTTTACCTACTTAAGGGTTAGACACATGGTCAGAGAGAGGCCTCATGGAGGGCCGGGACAGTGGATTGGTATGCCTGCACCTATGACTCCAATAAAAGAGGAGCCATATGTGCTCCAGCCTCTCCAGAAACCCCTTGCAGTGTATTATAATTTATTGAGAGGTGGAGAGCCTCTGCCAGTAGAGTGAATCTACCAGAGATGGATGGAGGACCTCGGCACTCCCATTACAGATGCAGCTTGGAAGCTAGTGGTGAGTCATATGGCCAACTGTTCCAGAAATAACAAGACAGATACAATTAAAGTTCCTCTACCAAGCTTATGATGCTTTGGCTAGGGTCTATCCGAGATGTGTTGAGAAATCCTAAGTCAGCCCTAAGTGTCAATTAGGGGAAGGTACCGTGTTGTACATGACTCTGACCTACCCCAAAGTCAGCCCATTTTGGCACGCCATGCACAGAATCATGGAACGAGTTTTGTTAGTTAAATTTCAAAAGTCCCCACTGGAGCTTCTATTGGATGTGGATGCAAAGCACAACTCACTGGGTGGGCCATCAGTACTATGATCCATAGCTCTAATAAATACTAGGAAAACCATCAATTTTAACTGATTTTACAAGTCATTATTACCACTGTCTTATCCTAGTATGTTAATGCCATGTACTATGCATTACCTGTCATTTGCCTTTGACAACTCATTATGCTGTAATATGAACTTACAAATACTTGCTTGTACTGTTACTTGACAATGTTCCTCTGGAACTGCGTACTTTGTATCTTGTCGTTAATCAATCTGTGTACATTGTCCTTGTCCATTGACATGGAACCTTCGTAAAAGAGCTCCTGTGCTCAAAGAAATTTCCAAATGAATGAATAAATTAATTAATTAATGAAATAAAATAAAACCATTGCCCAGCAATGGGCCTCCCTATCCCCACCCTCTATAGCACAATGGGCCAAAAACTTTGGGCTATGCCTAAAAGTAGGAAGAATGCAACTAACAGCAAATGGTCAGGGAAAACAGTGTCATAAGATACGTGATCCAATATTGCAGGCAGTCAATGATGGTACTTGGTCACTGTAATGGGTTGATATTATGCAAGCAATAACACACGATGAGGTGTGGTTTATTGCCTGATAAGAGCACACCCAGGGGTGTACTAAGGCACAAGGCGCTTGCGCTGAGTGCCTTATGCCCCTGGACAGTGCTCTTATCAGGCGATAAACCACACCTCGGAGTGCGTTATTGCACTTATAAAATGGGCCCTTCAATTAATGGATCCTTATGTAAGTGATTAAAAAAGAAGAGAGGAAAAACAAATCTAGAAAGGAAGTTTGAATAGGAGAAATAGAAAAAAATAGTCCCATTTGGAAACTGTTTCCTTAGTAGCAGAGGGCTGGCTATGTATTTCTTATTATATTTTTCAGGTGGTTTAGTAGCACCCCCCCCCCCACACACACACATTCTTTTTTTGTTTTGTAGTGTGTTGAGGATAAGTGCTCAGAGTCTCCGTTCGCTTGAGAGGAACTGTAGGCTTTACTGAAAATTAGCTTGTAACTGAGTCCTTTCTAAGAAATGTCCTGTGTATTTAACAAGTTGTATTTTGCATTAGGTCTTTTTTTAGAAGGTGCTGACAGCTGAATTGCAAGAGGAAGAGAGTGTATAATTCAGAAATTGTCGCAATCACGAGCGAGCATTGCCATGAAAACAGATGCTGCGGTTTGTAGGATTGTGACCATTGGACTCTCTCAGTTACTGGGCATTTAGAAAGTTTAATTTTTGGATTATCTTTACTTGTTTTGGGTCTGACAAGGTGCTGAGAGTCAAAATCCATCAGGGAGAGAGTCCAAAGTTCAGAAGTGAGTGGAAGTCCGAGCGTGTGTTGCCATGGCAATGCACGATGACGTTTGTCAGCAGTTTTTTGAAAGTACGACTCTAATTTGATACTCCTTTTTGTAGTGCTGGGAATTTCAGAACACAGAAAAAACACAAGAGAGGCTCAGAAAAAGAGAGAGAGATTCTTCAGTTTAAAAAGTCTATCCGTGTCACTCTGAGTGTGAGGGAATCGAGTGTATAGAGAAGGAAAATGACACAATTTAAACGGAAGAGCGGAGCGGTAGCCAGCAAAAGAAAATAAAAGTGTGTGCATATTAGCTTATTAGGGTGCATGTGAAACACTTTTGTTGGTTGGATTTTGATTTTTTTCCCCGAGTTAAGCTCTGATGAATGAGTTCTGGTTTTGCGATTGGGTTGTGATAGCAGCGTGCAGTTTGAGCAGTTGTCAGCGCGGACTACTGATTTCCCGCTGCCGCTCACTGAGCTGTGCCAGGCTGTCTTTTTGTTTCTGCTTGGCACAGCTCAGTGATTTGTTGTTGTTAAGGGGCAGACTGGCAGACGTTAGTGCCGGTTGGGTAAAATATAATGGATTAAGGACACGGCTGGGAAACTGAAACAGCCAATCAGTGGCTCACATTTTTTAGCCCATTTTATAAGTAGAATTAACATTAACTAAGGCTGTATAGGGCCATTGAAACTGCCTGGTGCATATTGCTGATCCACTCATTGCATCCCAGGTTTAATGTGTTCACTGCTTTTCTGTATACTCACAGGTAAAGATGTATTCAGACTTACAATTCCGTAAGTGTGATTGTATATCCAAGACAAGATGTTGTTGCTTATAATGCTGAAATTGCTTGCCTTGCTTAATAAAATATGTTTTCTTCCCAAAAAGGAAGAAATTAGATGGAATCATTAACAAATTATTATGGGAAGGGAACCCCCCCCCAGGCTCAGTATTAATAAACTTAGAGCATCACATGCATGTGGGGTCTAGCCCTCCCATGGTGAGAAAAATACCAGTGTGCCTTCCTATTGAAACAAATTATTTTGTGCTCAAAAGAAGATACAACTAAACAAACCAGTCCCCCATAAGCCTCTCTATAGAGACACACCTGATGAAACCTTGCAGTCTTTATGACTACCCATAACTGCAAGTACCTAATGACCTCAGAGACAATCGGTGTATAAATACATCAATTAAAGTGCTCAGAAAGGTCAGAGGTTTCATCAGTATGAGCAAATCACCTTTGAACCTTATGCCCCTATGGTCAAACCTCTATATGAAGATGGGCCTCTGATCAAGAATGGACTAAAGCTGACATAATTTGGGTTAAATACATATTAAATAAAGAATACTAGAATGCATCTCTCCTTTAAAGAAATTAAGGAGAAATTCAGTATCTATGCGTTTCAATTTTATCATTATCTACAAATTAGGGACACCCTTAGAAAGATGATCCTCCTATCAGGCTACTCACTGCCAAGTTGCCAAGAATGGGTACAACTAACTGGCCCATCTGCGCAGCAGTGGGGCTATCACTCACAATGCTGGTCACCCGGGTTCAGGAATGAGTCTGGGTCATTGCAGGTCAGCCAGGTGGAGAAGCTCTTGTCCTCCTCTGGGGAGGGAGGGTGCCACGTCCTGCAGCACTGCTGCCACCTGTGGAGATACGAGTGGCAGTGCACTTGGGACACAGGGAGAGAGGAACATTTTGTCATGTATCATGGACTATGCTTGAGTATGCACACATCATAGACTTTGGTCCAATTCCACTGCCATCCCTGGGGGAACAAGGCACAAGAAGAAGATGCAGCCATAACAGGCAGTGAATCTCCGTCTGCCTGTAGCCACATGATGTTTGATACACCCAGCTGGAAGGCATTACGTCTGCTGCACTAAGGCAGGCACGCAAAAAGTATAAACAAAAAAAAAGAATGGGGACAACTTATAAAAGTAGTTTCACTCAGAAAAGGTGTGGGCTTGATTTATAAAATATTGACAGCACTATATCTTTATCTTTAACATCCAAGCCAGTAGCAAAGAGGTACAAGGTAAGCTCTTATGATATGAAACATTGTGCTATTTCTATATGTCCCAGCCAAATAAAATAAACATGGGTGTTACAGAAAATAGCAATTGCTGGAGATGTAACCAGGATGAAGCAGGTTTATTACACATTATGGTCTTCTCCAAACATTGCAAATTTATGGTCTAATGTTGAAAACATATGTGAAAAAGTCACAGAGGAATCTCTCTCTCTCTCTCTCTCTCTCCTCTAGTGTTTATTTTAGGCATTTTCCCTGTATCAACTGACATACATTTTTTCTCAGAAATTATGGGTATCCTCAGCAGCACTTGATGTCAGACAAATTCTCCTGAAGAAATGGAAAAGCTAGAACCATCTTCTTTGCCAGAGTAGTTTCATCAAATGACTTCTGGTTAGCAATGACAGGGTCAATTACTATGGCCACCTAACATTCCAATCATTACTTTTTATGTACGGTATATGAATAGCCTATAGGCTGATAGATGTCATCATTTGTATATACTTAGGCTGAGACAAAGTTATGCTTGATGCCTTGTATATACTTACTAAGAGTATACTTCCTTGAATGATACATTTTGAATGTTTGAAGACAATTAAGAAATGTGGCTTTTATGTTATTGAATGTATTTAACATTTTTTGTATTTGCTGCATTCGTGATTTTAAATAAAATAAAAATGTATTAAGAAAAAATAGATGTCAGTAAATATTTATTTCTGAAGTTTCTGAAGTTTTTAACTTTGCCCATATAACCATGTAAACCGACAACAAAACCATCAGTTCAGCCGGCCCAGTGGCAAAGAGGGCTGGGTGCTTGCACCTCACCTGCCACCATGCCGGTGACCCGGGTTCAGAAATGACTTCAGGTTGCTGGGTGTCAGCAAGGAGGGAAAGGATTGAGCATCCCATCGAGTGCTCACCACTCCTGGGAAGGGGTGTCTCAGCTGTCTCAGCTGTTGACAGCCAATGGCTGGAGGCCGGGGGGCTATTGCAGGCTCCAAGAGACTTTGATGGGTAGGGGCAGTGGTTCCACAGAGCATGTGCACCTCCAGACACATGCACTTACATGCTGCTGCAGCCAGGGGATAGAGAAAAAATAGAAAATGGAGTTAAGGAAGCATCACCCACTCTCCTTCTGCCCGCACTGCTCAGGTGGACTTAATAAAGCATCGCCTGTTCTCCTTCAGCCTGCACTTCCAATTGGTCTCAGGGGCACTTCTGGATTGTGCACCAGGGGGTTAGGATGGCCCTCCCTCCTCTGCCCCACCATGTAGGGAATCCATGGGGGACTTAAGCCTCTGGGACTGAGGGAAGTGGTTGCCAGTTGTGGGTGAGGCAATAGGGCTGAGCGGCCACCCGCCTGACCCTAAGGAAAAAAAAGCTTTATGGAAAAAGAAAGTGTCAATAAAAAAATGACTGAGTCTACAGTTTGGATATTGTTTAAGGTCATAACATACCTTTTTCAGTATCAGTGTTTTGTGAAAAATGATTGCATAGTTCTATAAGAAAAATCCGTTTCTAATGCAGGTGAAAACTTTGAAAGAAAAACTGTTTATCTTTGAGACTGGGCATTTCTTTATGCAAAATTGTTGCCTAGCTGTTTAGAATGTTTGAGATGATCAGTGTTTTGCACAAAATCAGTACCAGGTACCTGAGGGCCATATCCTTGAAACAAGTAGCTGGGAAGTCAGTAGGGACTGCCATTTAATTTGAAGGTTTGTCACAGCTGGCCCAGAGTGCCTGGCACATTCTGCAAGGTAATTATAAAAAACCCTTAGACAGGAAGCTGAGGGAAAATTAGAAAAGATGTAAATATGTTTGCCATATGCAGCGACGATTTTTATAAGGAAAGTCATGAACACTTATCCAGTTCAGATATAATTTGCTTCATGACACATTAGTGTGAATGTGAACACATCAGTTGATATGAAGCTCTTTGCATTTGCATTTGTAAAAAGGTTTGATTTTTAACTCTTTCAGTGTTGGAGCAGAGACTATACTGTGTATTACATTTACAATATGATTAAGTGGTGTGTACTGAAGATCAGCACAGAAGGGGTTAAATGAAAGCAGCATTCTGCAAATCAAGTTCAGAATTAAAGCTTTATTGGATTGGCACATGCCATTACCACTAAAACCCAATAAATACATATATAAAAATCATATAAAATACATATGCATTCATCAAATAGTAATATTAACACTAAAATCCCAATGATGTATAAGGCATCATAAAATCTTAATATCTGAAGCGTTTGCTTTTCCTGACCCATCTGATAATGTAAAAACACTGTGCAACCTTATTTGTAATAATTTCATCTCAGACTGTAAACAAATCAGCGGGTCATCTGACATATAGGTCAACTCTTTCCATGTACTGTGTATCCATAGCTTGTGAATTTTTTCACACCAAGAGCATATAAACAATACATGAAATAGATTTTCATTTCCTCCCAGTGGACATGAACAGGGAGTTTCAGCAGCATTAGGGATCCTGGCAAATCTAGCAGCACATATATCACTTGGGAAGGTCTCAAATTTAATTTAAAGCCCAGATATGCACTTCTCTTAAAATCATGGACACAATCCAGATACAATCTAAAGCTGAACTGTAAATCGTTAGTCATATACCAGGGGGAGAATCTGGACCTTTTGATTTCCTTGATGTCCCTCTCCTGGCTGTGGATTCTGATTTTGTTCCTTAGGTATTTTTTATATTTTAGGCTGATAACAATACCTTTTTGAAAGTATCTGTGTAAATAATCAGCCTTATAAACGCTGAATAAAAGGTGCACATATGCTAACCAGAGTGATTTTTTATACCCTATATTCCCCAATTTTTCTTTTTCCTCCAAACAGGTACCTAAAGGGCTCCTTGGGGATTTTATCCAATAACCTAGCATGGAGAGAATCAGCCAGTGTTTTGTAGCTGTTCAGGCCCAGCTTCATCCTAATATAGGGAGTGGGTATAGATTTGGTTAAACCCA
The DNA here is from genome assembly GCA_016271365.2 of Neoceratodus forsteri. NCBI lineage: Eukaryota > Metazoa > Chordata > Ceratodontiformes > Ceratodontidae > Neoceratodus > Neoceratodus forsteri. Next base: position 1,572,869,554 of record CM057453.1, on the reverse strand, counting down.
GGAACAATTTGAAAAGCTGGATAGAGATTATTTCTAATTCTGAGATCATGTAATGAGACCATATTTCAGCCACAAATAGAGCTTGGGATGTTAGCTTGGAGGAAGTAGCCTGTAATAGAGGTCTAATACTGTTACCCCCCATGGCTATGGTTAAATTTTTTGAACCCTGTTGCAGTTTTTTTAAAGTGTCATATTTTCCATTTTTTTCACCCCTCTCTATGAGTTTACACAATTAGTCCAGTGATGTTCAGGTTGTTAGCATGTTTATTGGGTAACATTTTATGCAACTTTTGTATGTCATGCTGCTGTTTTAGTAAATTAGTTTCCTCTACCAAACAAAATAGATTCTGATGTGAGATGCTGGCTCAAATACAATAAGTATCTGACCAGCAATAAACATTAGTTTCACATGGAAGTTTATCAGCACCAGTTAATTTGGAAAATGATTTTTAGAATAGTTATTTTTTATTTTATTTATGACTTTGATAACCGGGTAAGTGCGCTGATCCCAGGGACCATTTTCAGGAACGACCCGGGCCATGTCACATGCCACAGGAAGGCAGAGAATACAAGGTGAGCAACTAATTACGCATGTAGGAGATCAGATTCAGATACAGCAACTGAAGCACAATACATTGGTGTGGTACAAGTCCAGTGAGTGACAGCGAATGCTGTTTACAATATGATGCTAGGTACACAAACAGCAGTTGTAAACAAAGGTAGGTACATAAGTCAGGTGGGCATGATTGTGACATAACATATATAGTGGGAACAACTATACAGTGCGTCATACGTAGAATTAGATATACATTATATACAAGGTTGAGAGCTGACACATTAGTAACCTATAGAGTAAGAAAACAGGCAGGAGGTAATTTGTAGTAGGGGATAAGTCAGGCTAGGTGGGTAACCCCTGGGGGTAGGTTGACAAGTATGGCTAGGTGGGTAAACCCCTGGGAGTTAGTAGGCTAGTGTGGCCAGGAAGGTACCCTTGGGGGCAGCAGCAGTAGGAGTTTGCCAGGAGCCATGTTTTGAGGCAGGATTTGAAGCTGGGGTGAGTGTTGATGGTCTGGTGTTCTGCTGGCAGGCTGTTCCACTGCAAGGGGGTGGCTTTAGATCAGGCCCTGCTTCCCATGTTGGTGGATACCCTGGAAATAGCTAGATAATGGATACCAGTTGAGCGGAGGCTACGGTGCAGGGTACAGGTTTTCAGAAGGGCAGCAGGGAGGGATTCAGTGCCTGTGGGGATGACTTTGTCCACCATGCCACAAAGGGCAAAGTTAAAGTGTCCCTGCAATGGTAGCCATCCCAGGATACTGTAGAGTGTGCAGAGGTGGGTGGAGAATGGGGACAGTAAAGCAAAACAACAGGCACTGTTATAGGCAGTAGAGAGTTTAGCCATTGTGGCAGTAGAGGTCCTGGAGTATATGGGAGAGCAGTACTCCAGGATATGGAGGAGATTTCCCTGGACAATGGCTAGTTTGGCTTCAGGGGTGAGGTATTGTTTGAATTGATATGCGACACCCAATTTCTGATGGAACCTACTGATAATGGACATGGACTTGCTCGGTGAAGGTGAGAGCAGGACCGAGCAATACTCCTAAGTATTTATAAGTATCAACATCTTCAAGGGCTGAGCCGTCAGGGGAGAGAATGCTGGGGGGGGGGCATGAGTTTTGGATTTAGCAAGGAAAGGCTTAGATCCAAACAGCATGGATTTCATTTTCTTGGCATTAACTAAGAGGAGGTTATTAGAAAACCAGTTGTGGGCTGAGGCAATAATTGTGAGAGAGTACCGAGGAGATAACGGCCGTGGATTTGTTGCTGTGGAAGAGAACCAGGTCATCAGCATACAGGAGGGAGTGGCAGTTAAGGCTATCAGAAGGAAGCGAGATGACAAATATGGAGAAGAGAAGGGGGCCCAGGATTGAACCTTGAGGGACCACCATGGAGACAGGCAGAGTGGGGGAGTAAGTTTGGCCTGAACACACGGATTGTGAGCAGCCAGTCAGGTAGTTGGTGAACCAGTTGGTGATTTCCTGTGAACAGCCTAGGAGACTAAGCTTGGAGGTGAGGAGAGCATGGTTAACCATGTCGAAAGCCTTTGAGAGGTCAGCGAAGATGGCCTCAGTGGCTTTACCTTTGTCCATGTTGGAGAGGATGTGGTCTGTCAGAAGGGCAAGGGTAGTGGCAGTGGAATGGTTCTTGCAAAAGCCATGCTGTTGGTTGCATAGGAGGCTGTGCCTGTCTACGTATTTGGCAAATCGGTTGTGTACAGCTCTCTCAAGTAATTTACTAAGATGAGGGAGGATGGATATTAGGCGATAGTTATCAGTGGATTTGGGGTCACCAGATTTAAGAATGGGGATTACCTTGGCTATTTTCCAGGGATCAGGCATGGAGGATGTAGAAAGGGCAAGGCTAAAGACGTGTGTTAGTGGTTTGGCTATGGCCAGAGAGACCAATTTGAGGAATGCTGGGGATAGGCTGTCCACACCTGGGGAGCCATGGTTAGGTAGGCTTTTGAGTAGCCTAAGCATGTCACAATAGGAAAGGGCTTTGAAGTAGAAAGGGGGCATTTGCTGGTGACTGTTGGAGGTGCATTGCAGTGGATCAGGTATGGTGGATGGGCATTGCTGTTGGACAATAGAGAGTTTGTTTAGATACATAGTTAGGTTTGTGAATTTGCTATTGATGACATTGGCCACTTCAAGAGGGTCAGTGAGCAGCCCATCCTGGGAGCTGAGTTGTGGCACAGCATGGCTGGAACGGGGGTTTAGGAGGGTGTTTATTGAATCCTAGAATTTTCTGGGGTCCTGCAGGTTGTCCCTTTGTAGGTTGTGGAAATGGGTTAGTTTAATTGATTTTGCTTGTTGTTTACATTTGTTCCTCAGATGCCTATATGCCTTCCAGAAGGCAGGAGAGGAGGTTGATTTGAAAGTTAACCAGGCATGGTCTTTGCCCTTCATAAGGGTTAGTAGGTCACTGGAGACCCAGCATGATTCCCCCACTCGTCTGGTGGTGACAGGGAAAAAGTGGTCTTGGAGGGATAGCAGTGCCTTTGTAAATGTAGAAACCGCTGAGGCTGCATTGGATGTAGAGAGAAGTGCAGACCAGTCAATGGACCAGGTCTCCTCGAGGAAATTTGTGGTGTCTGGGCAGCTAAAATTTCAGGATAGATATTTGGGTGGTGGGCACTTTAGTTTGGAGAACCAGAGAAGATAGGTTGGTGAGTGGTCACTAATAGAGTCAGCCAAGGTGCCGGCATGTAATGCTCAGTCTTCCCTATTTATGAGGATCCAGTCCACTAGAGTCTGGGTGGCCGTTCGATGGTTAAGTCTGGTGGGGGAGAAAGATCACCTGCATCAGGTTGTGCTGCTTTAGCAGGGATGCACAGTCAGGCTGGTGGCGGCTCAGCCAGTTCAGATTGAAGTTGCCGAGAAGGATAGTTTCCCTATGGGGAGATAAAGCACTCAGGCCCTGGAGGAAACTGAAGAGTTCAGCGGTTCCTGTCGAAGGGGGGTTGTAGCAGCAGCCAATATAGAGTTTTTTACAGTATCCCAGGGTCAGTTCAGAGAGTAGCCATTCACTAGGCGAGGATGCATCAGAGTGCATGATGATGCTGGCTAAGAGGGGTTCCTTAAGGAGTAGGGCCACACCTCCGCTTTTTTTCCTGCCTGGCCTATCTAGGCATAGGTAGGAGTAGCCAGGTAGTTGGAAGGTGTTATCAGCGTGATGTGGTTTTAGCCATGTTTCCAAGAGACCCAGAATATGGGGCTTGTGTAGCATAGTCCAAGCCTCAAGGTCAGTGAATTTAGATGGAAGGCTGCAGATATTAATATGTGCAATTTTAAGACCAGGGGCATTAGTCCAGATATTGTATATTTAAGCAATAAGGCACGACAGGGTGTGGTATATCAAGAGCATATCATCACACCTTGGGTGGTTGGGCATGAGGCCACAGGCAGAGTGCATCCAACCACCCAAGAAGTGATGATATCCCATGATATATCACACCCTGGAGTGACTTATTGCTATTATGAACCAAGTTTGAAGTTTTATAAATAAAAAAAAATAAAACAAACAGGTTTTAAAACATTTTATGAATGAGCTTTTGGGTGGTGTAGGAGTACATTTTGAAAAAATAGTTCTCAGACAGTAGAGAGCAAAGAGGCTGGTGGTGCCAGAACTTTTCTGAAGCCGTGATGATGTAGCCTGATATCATCACTGTTTCAAAGAGCTCTTGGCCAATCAGAGTCCTCTGTTTACTATCCTCGGTTCATACAGTAATTAAGAAATAATTCACAATGGGGTGTGTGTCATGCTGGAATAACCTCATGCCTAGGGTGGTTGGACACAAGGCTGCAGGCTGAATGTGTCCAACACTCGTGAATTTACATTATCCCGCACAGACACACACCCTGGAGTGCATTATTTCTATTGTACAATGACTCACTTTTACTAAGGGAAAAAAAAAGATTACAAAACACATTTTTGTAAATACATTTTCTGCTTATTTTATATGGGCAAATACACATAAAAAAAGTTCTATGGTGCTCTTTGACCAGTAGGTGGTGCTGCAGTTTCTAGTTTTTTTCTATCTCTCACTCTTTTCCTGTCATCTCCCCTACCCCCCACCCCATACTATCTCTGTTTCTACCAGGATCAATAGTGCTGCAGTTTTTAGTTTTGCATTGTACAATTCCTATCATCAGCCCTCCACCTCCCGGCTGTCTCAATGTGCCTTTACCTGGAAATCAGCGATCTGTAAGCGGAGCGCATGTGAGACTGTGAGCACATGTTCCATCATCAGCCCTCCGCCTCCCGTCTGTCTCAATGTGCCTTTACCTGGAGATGAGCGATCTGTAAGTGGAGCGCATGTGAGACTGTGAGCACATGTTCCATCATCAGCCCTCCGCCTCCCGTCTGTCTCAATGTGCCTTTACCTGGAGATGAGCGATCTGTAAGTGGAGCGCATGTGAGACTGTGAGCACATGTTCCATCATCAGCCCTCCGCCTCCCGTCTGTCTCAATGTGCCTTTACCTGGAGATGAGCGATCTGTAAGTGGAGCGCATGTGAGACTGTGAGCACATGTTCCATCATCAGCCCTCCGCCTCCTGTCTGTCTCAATGTGCCTTTACCTGGAGATGAGCGATCTGTAAGTGGAGCACATGTGAGACTGTGAGCACATGTTCCATCATCAGCCCTCCGCCTCTCGTCTGTCTCAATGTGCCTTTACCTGGAGCTGAGCGATCTGTAAGTGGAGCGCATGTGAGACTGTGAGCACATGTTCCATCATCAGCCCTCCGCCTCCCGTCTGTCTCAATGTGCCTTTACCTGGAGATGAGCGATCTGTAAGTGGAGCGCATGTGAGACTGTGAGCACATGTTCCATCATCAGCCCTCCGCCTCCCGTCTGTCTCAATGTGCCTTTACCTGGAGATGAGCGATCTGTAAGTGGAGCGCATGTGAGACTGTGAGCACATGTTCCATCATCAGCCTCCGCCTCCCGTCTGTCTCAATGTGCCTTTACCTGGAGATGAGCGATCTGTAAGTGGAGCGCATGTGAGACTGTGAGCACATGTTCCATCATCAGCCCTCCGCCTCCCGTCTGTCTCAATGTGCCTTTACCTGGAGATGAGCGATCTGTAAGTGGAGCGCATGTGAGACTGTGGGCACATGTTCCATCATCAGCCCTCCGCCTCCCGTCTGTCTCAATGTGCCTTTACCTGGAGATGAGCGATCTGTAAGTGGAGCGCATGTGAGACTGTGAGCACATGTTCCATCATCAGCCCTCCACCTCCCGTCTGTCTCAATGTGCCTTTACCTGGAGATGAGCGATCTGTAAGTGGGCGCGTGAGACTGTGACACATGTTCCATCATCAGCCCTCCGCCTCCCGTCTGTCTCAATGTGCCTTTACCTGGAGATGAGCGATCTGTAAGTGGAGCGCATGTGAGACTGAGCACATGTTCCATCATCAGCCCTCCGCCTCCCGTCTGTCTCAGTGTGCCTTTACCTGGAGATGAGCGATCTGTAAGTGGAGCGCATGTGAGACTGTGAGCACATGTTCCATCATCAGCCCTCCGCCTCCCGTCTGTCTCAATGTGCCTTTACCTGGAGATGAGCGATCTGTAAGTGGAGCGCATGTGAGACTGTGAGCACATGTTCCATCATCAGCCCTCCGCCTCCCGTCTGTCTCAATGTGCCTTTACCTGGAGCTGAGCGATCTGTAAGTGGAGCGCATGTGAGACTGTGAGCACATGTTCCATCATCAGCCCTCCGCCTCCCGTCTGTCTCAATGTGCCTTTACCTGGAGCTGAGCGATCTGTAAGTGGAGCGCATGTGAGACTGTGAGCACATGTTCCATCATCAGCCCTCCGCCTCCCGTCTGTCTCAATGTGCCTTTACCTGGAGATGAGCGATCTGTAAGTGGAGCGCATGTGAGACTGTGAGCACATGTTCCATCATCAGCCCTCCGCCTCCCATTTGTCTCAATGTGCCTTTACCTGGAGATGAGCGATCTGTAAGTGGAGCGCATGTGAGACTGTGAGCACATGTTCCATCATCAGCCCTCCGCCTCCTGTCTGTCTCAATGTGCCTTTACCTGAGATGAGCGATCTGTAAGTGGGCGCATGTGAGACTGTGAGCACATGTTCCATCATCAGCCCTCCGCCTCCCGTCTGTCTCAATGTGCCTTTACCTGGAGATGAGCGATCTGTAAGTGGAGCGCATGTGAGACTGTGAGCACATGTTCCATCATCAGCCCTCCGCCTCCCGTCTGTCTCAATGTGCCTTTACCTGGAGATGAGCGATCTGTAAGTGGAGGCGCATGTGAGACTGGAGCACATGTTCCATCATCAGCCCTCCGCCTCCCGTCTGTCTCAATGTGCCTTTACCTGGAGATGAGCGATCTGTAAGTGGGCGCATGTGAGACTGTGAGCACATGTTCCATCATCGGCCCTCCGCCTCCCGTCTGTCTCAATGTGCCTTTACCTGGAGATGAGCGATCTGTAAGTGGAGCGCATATGAGACTGTGAGCACATGTTCTTGAAGCTCATGCTGGACTGAGCAGAAGTGTACTGATCATTGTGACAGCTTGATTTTTGCTTGCTTAAATTTTTTTTCAAATTAAGTAAAAGGCAATCAGGAAGTGGAGTGTGGTACCAGTGCTCACTAGCAGGGGAAGAGTGGGAAAGCATTGACACAGGCTGTCATTTTGAAATTCTGCTTGCTGTCTTTGAAGCCATAAGGAGCTGTGGTCTATTAATTAAGACTGTTATAAAATCAAGAAATATAGAGAACTGCTACAGGAATACATGACTAAAAATTTAAAATTGTGTCTTTTGGGGGGGCACAAGGGAAGTTATATTTAATGTGGAGTAATATGTTTCCTGGCATATATGTGAGAATGTCTGATTGTACCTGGACTTGTTACAGTGATTTTATGTAAGCAATTAGACATGACAGGTGTTCATTGAACAAATATTACCACACGGTCAGTGGCATAGTGAGTTACGAGGCTGCAGGCCAAGTGCCTTCAGCCCCAAACTGTGTAGTAATATCTGCACACCCAGTCATGTCTTATTGTGCTTATGAAAAGGGTTCCCTGTTTTAAATCTTTTTTAGGTTAAGATAAAATTTAGATATAAATAAACATAAATAATTTAGTGTATTTTTAGTAAAATAGTATTTCCATATTTGTGTTGTGTAATTGCTTTAGGATATTTGTCCTTTATTGTGATCTATAGTTATGGTACAAGAGGTCACCCCCTCCCCCAAGGACCATGCGGACATAGTGGAGCAAGTGTCTGTAGCGTCAACCCCAATTGGCTGCTTAGTAAAGGAATGGAGTTTAAGTTTCATTTTAACCAAAAAGAAAAAAAAAGCTTTACAGCAAGCGGACATTCAGGAAGGGACTAGCTGCACTTTCACGGTGCCCTCCTCCTTCACTGAGCATGTGTCCTTATTTTCAGGAGCGGCTGTACTCGCCCCCAGAAAAAGTGTACTATTGGAACAGAGTGTGTAATCTCAGCTTCCAAGAAAAAAAAAATCAGAGGCAAAGGATTTTACATTTTAAAGTGTGGGCTGGCAGCACAAATGGTGCATCAGGCAGCAGGAGCAGATGGGAACTCAGGAAGGAGACATACAAGCATGGCATTGAAGAAAAGTGGGATATAAGAAAATACAGGCTTACATTAAGTATTAAATGTGAGATGTGTACAACTTGCATCATCTACACAAATTGGGCATGTATGGTTTCTGGAGAGCTTAGGAGTCTAACATTTTAATGAAGATTTCCTCCGTAACAGAGGAAAAAATGGTGGCATTTTAAAAAAACAGTGTTCTGATGACACAGTGATTTTTTCTGTAGCTCGGTCCTGCTTTTGAGCACTTGTTTTTACGTGTGCATCAAATGGATTCAATGCACAGGTAAGAACCAATCAGATTTCATGAATTTCCCTGCCCATTTTATAAGCTCAGATAACATCACTGTTCCAGGCAGGCAATGATCAGTCAGAATGCTCGAAATATTCTTGCCATTTTATAATTTGGATTATTCCACTTTAGACATATAAGCGTTTTATATGGTATAGTCTTTCATTCATCATGGGCTAACATCTGAGAATCCACAAGATTTACCAGAATTAATGAGGAAGATATTCTAAGCTAACAGGGGCTTTATAGTCTTTCTCTGTTGCAGGCCGAAGCAGAAAAATGTCCAAGGGCTCCAGTGATCACAGTACTAAGCAATGACAGCTCATGTCTCCATGGAGCAGCAGCCATGCCATCCAGTCATGCTGGAAAACTTTGTACTCTGAAAACACCCGGGGTGGAACAGGAAAACATCTTAGAAATATTATGAGAATTAAGGTTTTCTCAATTGCTTGATCCAACAACAGAAATTCAGTTGGAAGATCTTCTCTAAGTTCTTTCTTCCCAGTTCGACAAATGTGCAGTCACGTGATGAGCCTCAGCAGGTAAAGACGCGCTATCAGCTGCTCCGCTCCCTCACTGTTTTTTTTTTTATGTTTGCTTGCGCACATGCACAAGAAACTTTTTGTGGCAGCTTGCTGGAGTAGCAGGTTATGGAGGTGCGGCAGTGTTGTGGCCAGTGCTGGCAGTGCTTTTTTGGGCTGGCCTCTGTGGCGCCAATGGAGGAGCACGCTGTTCGATGACAGCAGTTTTGAAGAGTGCCACCAACCTGAAAGAAATTCACCACTGTAATCAGGGAGTGCCCTGTCATTGGAGAATCAACTGTTTTTCCTGAACAGTCTGATGCTGGGGCAGTATCTGATTGCAGCAGCAAATAGCAGCTTGCCTTGTCTGGTGTCACATTTCAATAAACATGGTGGTGGCTGTCACTGTCTGCCTCTCACAGTCCTTATGAAAGCCGACGGGGGTGCCCAATCCCCCAGTTGGCATGCCTCCTCCCCAGTTCATTTGCCAACGGGCAGCCAAATCCCCATTGGCATAATGTCCCCCCATTCATTGTGTGCCAAGGGGGATGCCCAATCCCCCTAGGCTCATGTGCCCCCCCAAAACACATTGTATGTGCTGACGGGGTGGCCAATCCCCATCGGCTCCAGCCCTCCTCCAACAAACACCCAGGTGGCATGCTGGGAGCCCACCCCAGCGTGCCCATTGTCCCTGTAAGTAGAGAAACCATCTCACAACTTTTTTTTAAACATGTGAAAACAGAAAACTGTCCCTCGTTGTGTCCGTTGCCCCTTCCCCCAAACTGCACCCACCCTCTGTGCACCCCACTTCCCCATGCCCCCCTTATTCCATACTTACCTCTGGAGCCTGGTGTGATGATCTTCAGTGGAGTGGGAACACATCTGCACTCTTCAAAGCTGACCGTGAACTGAAGAAATGCCGATAAGCTGTATAATGGCAAAAATGTGTTTTTTTTCAACCTAGGTGGATAGCTCAGCCATTTTTGCAAATTTTAGCACCACATTTTCAACATGGGGTTCTTGGGACCCCATCTCATGAATTCAGTCACTGTCATCTGGTTACTCAGTCCTGAAAGGTGATTTCACGATCACTGTGTGGAATCACCTTTTGGGACCGATTAACAAAATGACAGTGTCACAGTTCATGAGGTGGGCTCCCAAAAAGCCTACTGTATGTTGCAAATTTGTTAAAAAAATCAAAAAAATTACTGTTACAAGTGTGCATTGTGCAGTTTCCCTACACACTCTTAACTTTGAGAATTTGTAATATTTTCACTCCAGATTTTCAACATTGGAATTTTGTTACACCTCCTTATGAACAGTACAGCTGTAATTTTTCACATCCTAGCCAAAACTTTTCGCACATCCAACAAACAATAGCACTGTCGTGGGAAATCAGTGTTCAGGACAGATTAAGAAAATCACAGTGACACTGTTCATGAGTGGAGGTTCCAAAATGCCTATGCTGAAAATTTGGTGACAAAGTCTGCAAAATAACTATGTTACGAGTGTGCATTGTGCGGTTTCCCCACACACTCATAACTTTGTGAATTTGTAATACTTGCACTCAAGATTTTCAACACTGTCATGTTTGCACATCTCCTTATGAACAGTACAACTGTCATTTTTCACATCCTGCCCAAAATGTGTTTTTGCACATCTGGCGCACAATGGCACGGTCGCTGTGGGAAATCAACGTTTGGGACAGATTAAGAAAATCATAGTGACTCTGTTCATGAACAGAGTTCACAAAATGCTTATGTTGAAAATTGAGTGAAATAATTCCATGAAATGACTGTGTTAGGAGCATGCATTGCGAAGTTTCCAAGTATGCTCGTAAGTTCAAGAATTTTTAATATTTTCACTCCAGATTTTCAACATTGCCATCTCTTCACACCTCCCTATGAATGGTACAGATGTCATTTTTCACATCCTGCCTGAACTGTGTTTTCACACATCTAACACAGAATGGCGTGGTCTCTGTGGGAAATCAACGTTCAGGACAGATTAACAAAATCACTGTGCCACTGTTCATGAGCAGGGGTCCCAAACGCTTTCATGAGGTGGGGTCACAAAAAGGCCATGTTGAAAATTTGTAGTGTAAATACCAGCAAACACCTGGGGTATTAGCGTTTCTAACCATAACGTCCCACCCGGTACAGACTGACAGGCATCGGGGTGTACCTTTGGATTACCGGCTGTAATGCTCATGCCATTCCACCCCCGACCCTGCAGGCAGTGACAGGCATCGAGGTGTGCCTTGGACTCTTCAGCCCCAGAGTTCACCCCATTCTCCTATACTGCACCCATTTCAGCATATGTCCTTATGGAATGGGGTGACTGTAAAGCCAAATACCCCAAAGCACACCTCAACACTTGTCAGTGTCTGCAGGATAGGGTGAGGTGATATGGCATGAGCGTTACGGGTGACGACTCAAAGGCACACCCCAATGCCTGTCCATCTCTGCAAAGTGGAGGTGGGGTTGGCATGAGTTCAATACTTCACTGCTATTCCTATTCTGCATCTGTCTAACTCCTGCACTTCCAATACTTATACCAGCAAGCAAACATTCGACGTTGACAAATGCTTGTTTTAGTTAAAATTACCTGTTGAAAATCAGCATTTTGAGACTTCTTGAATTTTAGCAGCTTTACCTTGTCAGTAAGTGCAGTGGGTGTATGTTTTCAATCCAAGTGATGGAGGCTGAGATAAAGAACGTGCTGATGCGCCATACACCTCCTACTACTACAGATAACTCTTAAGTGCTCAAAGGCAAAGGGGTCGTCTACTGCTCGATCATCTTCCACCTCACAGGCCCTTACTGAGGACCGGTTCTTGCAGGAGATTTTTCCATTAAAGGATTCTCTCTCCAAGTCATCACAGAGGAGCTCTGGAAAATGCGACTGGAAAACGAAGCTCCGTCTCTGCGGGTCTCTGATACTGAAACCCTCATAAGCTCTATTGACAACTGAAGGGATTGCTGGGAGCCTGAGGTGGTGGCCTTACACCAGAAAGCTGCCTAACTTGAAGAGAAATTCGAAGACCTGGAAGGGCACAATCTGCAAAATAACGTGGTGATACCGCGGCTACCAGAGGGTGCCGAGGACTCTTAACACCCCATTATTCACCCAAAAGCTTTGTGAGAAGATGGCAGACCCATCACCAAATGGGCCCTCCTACATAATCGAGCATGCTCATTGGGCCCTCCACCCCATTCCACCTGTTGGCTGTACCCCACAGCCATTCATCTTTTAGTGCCTTAACTACCTGGACCAACAGCACATCTTAGGAAAGGTTCAGGATCTGAAAGAGGCTACCTGGCAGGGGCACAAATTATGAGTTGCTCAAGATCTACTACTAGCTGTGCACCAAAAATGATCCGCTTATAGCCCTCTCGTTTCCAAACTTACAGTGGCTCAAACTGGGTTTAAAATGCTGCACTTGAATGTCGAGGCTCAAGATAGTGTATCAGGATGATCAGAAACACTTTGATTCTGCAGAGTAGGCTAGCTGGAGTTACCCTGCTTATTCCCTGATCTATTCAAATCTGACACTTGAAGGATCTTCTATGGGCTTCTTGACTGGATGCAAACTGCTGGATTGTGAGTAAGCTGTGTATTTGATTTCTGTTTCTGCTGTTGATTGTGCTTTGCTGATGGCCATTATCTCAGTTTCAGTGGATGGTGTAACACACTTACTCCTTACATGGTTTACAGTTTTCTCTTTTCTTTTCATCTCCTGGATGATATGTGTGGCTTTTAAGGGGACAGTGTGATCTGACAGACCTTTATTTTTCTTTAGTCATGGTTACTGCACAAATGTGCATAAGTTGTTTTTTTTTTTTTTGCACTCTGCTTTGCTGGGTCAGTGCCCTCTGCTGATGGACACTTGTTATTGGTTCTTTTGTGGATGGCGTTATATGCTTCAAGACCTCCTGCACACCATACAGCACTATGGATCCCCTGTTCGTCGATCTTTGAACTGACTTACCAGAGGATACAGCAACTAGGTCATCTCCTGATTTCTCTTGCGATTAATACCATTTCTTTTTTTGTATGGTGTTCCTTATTATTGACTGCACCTCTTTTATCTGCTAATATGGACCGCATTCCTATTCCCATTTTGTGTCCCACACTCCTCCTAATATGCATCCACAGACTTGAGATGTATGTATACTATTATACTGAGTTTGGGTACAGATTCTGAAACTTGTCAGCTGACCGCCAGGGTGGCGGATTTGAACACTGTTCTTTTTCCTGTCATGGGCTGAATTTTTTTGTTTTGATTAGCTATTGTTTTGAATGATTTATCTATATACTTATTATTTTTCAAGCAGCAGTTCACTCTGTTTAGTTGCAATGCTTGTACAAGGGATTATAGTACAGGGTCCATACCCTTCATTGCATTGTCATTTCAATTACAAAGTGTTATGCCAGCCTGGCATGGCTACTATATGTAAGCAATAAGACATGATGGGGTGTTCATTATGGTGTGATAACTGCACTCCTAGGGGTGTAGTTAGAGCCTTTTGAGGAGCCGAAGGCAGTGCCAGTTAATCTAGAATTACCAGTTATCACCGTAATGCACAACCCTGTGTGCCTTATTACATTTATAAAATTTCCCTTTATTTTTAAAAGCAGTTTCTTTATTTTTAAACACAATTTTAAATACATAAAGATGTAAGTGAATCTGTGCTTTTAACATAAAATAGTCCTTCCGCCTATTGGTGCTAGATTAAAGTGGTGTTATACAGTGTGTGCCTGCCTGCCCACTTAAACTTCATATTCCCCTGTCAACCACAACAATTCACAAATGCTGTTTTTCTCATTCTAAGTATGACACATAGCCTCCTTATTTTATTTCATTCTTCTCACTCTGTAGACAAAATTAAAAGGAAGCCATAACAGAGGCTTCTCAGTCCCCCAGTGCTGCACGCATGAGTGTGGTTCAAAACTGCCGTACTCACTGACAGCATCATGAACTGCTCACTCTGTCCTAAAAGATAAACACTAGAGTGAGTCATTTACCACCTTTTCTCTTTGTTTATATAGTATTATTGCTTACTTTCTTCATTCTGTTTTTTTCCTTCTGTGTTTCCCCACATTCAAGAAATGGAATGTTTATCACGGAATGTTTACCATCGAACACAGGGATTCAAAATTCTGCTCAGTTCTACTAGCAGAATGTTCCTCTACTAACATACTGTGCACACAGACAACAAAGGCCTGTTTTAGAGCCAGAGACTCAATTGTCTCACTTGTCAGGGAAAGCAGAAGAGATTTCCCTGATGAACAGGTAAAACTAGAATGGGGATTTTTCACTGTTAGCAAAGAAACAGTTGTAATGAAAACTATGAACAATACTTAATGTTTCTAATTTGTTTATGTGTGTAAGGAGAGTGTGATGATCTGGTAAACAACATTTAATTAATTTGTTTTAGTTTATATTTAAAATAATTTTAATTTTAGGGCCCAGTTGAAGGTTTCTACAGTGTAAAGGTAGTGGCCATGTTTGTGGTGGAAGATCAGTTCTGGTTGTAGGGAGACTGATGGAAGATAGTTGTGGTTGTAGGAGGACTGATCTGCTCATTGTGTTATGTGGTTTAGGGCCATGATGACTGTGCGTATACAGAGAATTAATGTACGGTCAGCTTATCTGTCTTGGCCAATGAGATTTCTAGATTTTTTCTTGCCATTTTATAATCATGACTGTTATCTTTTATAATGTGGGATCGCTGTTGTTGTTTGTTTTTAGCTTATCTAGTTTGATATAGTTAGCAGGTACAGTATATTTGCACCATTGTAAAATTGTTCTACTGTTATTTTCCAGGGCGGCCAAGTGGGGTTCTATAGTTTTATCATGGACCTGTTCGTTGTTTGGGAGCTGCGGTTACTAGAACCAGGGGTTTCTGGGTTTTTAGGGTTTATGAATAGGAGTTCTGTAGGTTATGATGGATGGGGCTTACTTTTTACCTTCCATGTACATTTTTTACCATGGGGGAACTCAGCCAGGTTCTTTTGGGGCTTGTGGGGGGGGGCTGCTAGGTAGGGGCTCTCACAACAACTGTATATTTTCACTGGTTATGCTATAGCAGGTCAAATGTTTATTACTTAGAATATAAAAGGGGGTCAAGAGAAGAGTAAGCGCCATATGGTGGTTTGTCATCTCCAGAAATTGGGGTCCGGAATAGCATACTTGCAGGAAACACATGTTAGGAGAGAGGATATTCTCCTCTTCAGATGTACATGAGTGGGGCAAGCCCATGAGGTGGGTTGTAGTATGAAGAGGGGTGAGGTTTCTATTTTGATTGGCCGACTTGTTCCCTTTGTTTTGACTAAAGAATTTTGGGACACGAGGGTCATTATATATTCTTGCACAGTAAATTGGAGTCTGTGGAGGTCACGCTGGGGTCTATATACTGTATGGCCCGAATGTGGACTCCCCCACTTTTTTCTCCAAACTGCTCCCTATTCTATCCACCTTGGCTCACCTGTCTTTATTTCTTGCGGGGACTAGAATATTGCATTTCAATCAGATGTAGACAGGTTGGGTTGGTATAGGCAAGGACTCTCACCTGGGCAATGGGGCCTATGGGATATGATGGATGAGCTGGGCCTTGTGGAACCGTGGCACATACTCCACCCCATTGATAGGCAGTATACTTTTTATTCCTACCCCACATAGCACGTGTTCTAGATTGGACTACTTTCTCATAAACCAGGAATCCCTCAGTGGTGTTCTGTCTTCGGAGATACTTTCAATAGTAATATCTGACCATGCCCCTGTCAACCTGATCCAAACTTTCAGTGGGAGGGGGGATTGCGGTACCATGTAGCGCCTCAATGCTCAGCTCCTCCAGGATCCCTATATGCTTCAATCTATAAGAAGTTTCCTTAAGAATTTCCTGGATCAGAACAAAGGGTTGGTTTCGGCCACTGTTGTATTATGGGGTGCATTTAAATGCTCTGTATTCACCTTGCATCTAAGTGAGCTAAAGCTCGGCAAGCCCACCTGGACAGTCTTCTGATGGACATCTGCTCCCTCAAGCACACCCTTACATCTCATTCCTTGCCTGACATCTGGTCCCAGCTGCATAACCTCAGAGTCCAATATGTAGACCTACTTGCCCAGAAGGTGGAATTGGCTGTGCATTGGACTAAAATTAAATACTTGGAATCAGGGGAAAAAGCTTCTAGGCTGCTTGCCTTTAGCTCCAGAACATCCAATCTACTATTTATATTCCCAAAATATGGCCTAATTCACAAGAGGAAGTGGTTACACATTCCCAGGTTATAGCCAAGATTTTTTGTTCATTTTATGCCAGTCTGTATGCTGATGAACCTCCTGATCCACAATTGCTAGCTGACATCGTTACCTATCTAAACCCCATCCCCCTTCCTGTACTTGAACCCTCCCAGCAGGATTTCCTTAAAACCCTAATTACTTTGTCAGAGGTCCTCCAGGCCATAATGATGCCCCCCCCCCGATAAAGCCCCAGGGCTGGATGGTTTTGTTAATAATTTTTACTCATTTTTTGCAGAAGGTATTGCTCCTCTTCTAGTCTGTTTATAATTTCTGGTTTGATTCAGGCTTTTCCAACTCATCTTTTACAGAGGCCTGGATAATGCTGCTAAAGAAACCTGGAAGGGAGGAGTAATCCCCAGACAGTTGCCACCCAGTTTCCCTACTTAATTCAGATATGAAACTTCTAGCTAAAATTTTAGCTAACAGACTGATGCAGATGTGGGATGGGTTGGTCGGCCCCTCACAAGTAGGACTCATGAGAGGTTGCCTATCTTGCGACCATCTCCGCAAGTTACATTATTTGATCTTGGCATCGGGGTGCAGTGGTCCCCTGCAGTCCTGCTGTCCCTGGATGCTGAAAAGGCCTTTGATTGAGTGGTATGGCCCTATCTTTTTGCAGTCCTCAAAAAGTTTGGTTTCCCATGGGAATTCTCCACTTGGATTGAATTACTGTACAGTTACCCATCAACCAGCATTTTTTGTAATGGGTTGTTATCCGATTCTTTCCCTCTACAATGTGGTACCAGGGAGGGCTGCCCCCTTTCCTTTTCAACCTTTATTTGGAGCCATTGATATTTTATATTCAAAGCAATCCTAGTATCAAGGGCATCCAAGTAAAGGAGAGTAGATATATTCTCTCAGCATATGTTGATGATTTATTATTACACATTGAGGAACCTTTCATCTCCTTACCGGCCGTATTCTGGAAAGTCTAACACTTTTCGGTAATTTCGGGGTACAAACTGAATATGAATAAAACATAGGTCCTTCCTCTTAATAATCTTGTTTGTAAACAGGAAATTATTGATATGGGCTTGTTATGGGAGCCGAGGATCATCACCTACCTGGGAATTTGCATTGGTCATGCACCCTCTCACCTGGTTAAAGACAACTTGACTCCTTTGTTGCTTTCTGTCCAACAAGACCTACAAAGATTGTCTAATCTCCCCCCCTCTCTCTTTTTCGGGCTGAGTCAACATCGTAAAATTGAATATTCTCCCCCTGTATTTTATATCCGCTGGGAATGTTAAATGTCTTCCTAACTAAAGCCTGGTTTACTGGGTTGCAAACAACAATTAATGGATTCTTGTGGAAGGGCTGGGCCGTTTGGCATCCCTATTTTAAGCTTACAGTGCCCAGGATGTGTGGTGGTCTCCAGCTTCCAAACTTCTTGTGCTATGGAGCCCTCATAGCAGTAAATCCTTGTTATGGTCTGCCCATGAAACTGACCCTTTACCTTTTTCCTATACCCCCCTCTGGCTAGAATTGGAGTGCTCACTATGTCGCATTCATGGTGTTTGACTCTCTAGTCTACTTTATAGAAAACCCTCTTTACTACCCAAACCCCTCCACTCCTCACCTCTTTTTTGGTCGTTGAAGGCCCATCAACAGGTAAGCATGTATTTGAGACTGCTATGGCCTAAATCAGCAGCCCAACCCCTCATTGGCAGTCCTAATATTCAGATGGCAGGGAGGCCTGTCCCACCTTCATTCTGTCCCCCCATTTCATGAACTGAATATAGATACCCTATTGAATGGTGATACCTTCTCTCAATTTCACTGTATTAGGAGTTGCTGCCACCTTCTGAATGCTGCCAGCTTTAAATATTTCCAACTGACACACACCATATTGAAATTCCTGGACCCTTGACCTCGGACGTAGTGGGACTCTGAAGTGCATGAGTTCCTTATTACTGCAGCTCTACAGCCTCACTATGTTTCTAAGCTACACCAGCTTTTTCAAACTTTGGACTCTCATAGCCTGATGGGGGTCTACTTTTACTGGTCACAGCTTTTAGACCTGCAGAACTCCCCTAACTTTTGGTGCCCTGTATGGCGAACCCTTTATAAGTACATTAAGCAGGATAGGCTTCGTTTTACACAATTTTGCATATTCCATAACCTTTATTACACTCAATCAAAATGATTTAAAATGGGCAAACTATCATCCCCCCATGTATCAGATGTGGCCTTGTATAGGGCACATTGAAACATGCATCATGGGATTGTGCTAACGTAACCCCCTTCTGGAATTTCATAACGGACTCCTTGGATCCTCTCTTGGATCTGCAGGATCTTTTTTTCACCTAAGATTTGTTTAGTTGTGTTATATCCCCCAGACCTCTCAGCTGTCCAAAAAGTTCATATGGTGCTTATGACCTAAACTGCAAAACTCACTATATTAAGACATCGAAAGGATTCCTCAATATCAGGAGTGGCATCAGGAGATCCTGTTACCCTTGATGGGGGGGAAAAACATATTGCCTATCTGAGGAAATGTCCTGGTCAGTTTCATTCCAGATGGGAATCCCTTTACACTTTATTTTCAATATCCTTCACAAGACCACAGCTGTAGTTTTTGCAGCCTGTTTTTTGTATTCTGTTTATTGTTCATCAGGCTTTGAGTGCCCTTTATGCTTCTGTTCCCCTTTTCACTGTGACTTTCCATAGGCTGAGCTCCGGGGGGGGGTGTCAGGTGGGTTCCAGGCTTATTTGGCCTTTTTGCCTGTGTTTGTATGTTTTCTTTGTTATGTGTTTTTGTATTTCTTTATGAGGTATATATGTTATTGTATTGTTTGGATTGTTCTTGTTCTTGAACTTCAATAAAGTATACATAATGAAAAAAAGGCTGCAAATGCACCTCTACTGTCAGTTTGTATTTTTTTCTGTTCCAATGTACCCTATGTCTCTACCTATGTCTGGTCGCCAATGAAAACAGGCAGATTTCTTGCTTATGGTCTCACCAGATGTTAATCAATAAATAAAATAAATAATTGCAAGGACATGCTGACTCATGGCTTTCTTAATGTTGGATATTGCAAATGGTTGCAGATGAGACAGTGTAGAGAGAGTGTGAGTTGGGCCAAGAGGAGGGAGTTCGGAAGTGGTAATCAGTAAAAGGGAAACATACTGGATTTACTGTCTGCAGGCATCTAGGAGTCCTGGATTAAATAATTCATTTGAATTGCAGCATTTCTTGCAATATATTGGGAAAAAGCAGAAATGATAAGAACACAACAGGGAAGGGTAAGTAACGGAGGTGCCCTGATACGTAGAAAAGGATAGTATAACATAAATATGTTATAAAACCAAATTTATGCTGTGTATTTTGGATTTCCTATAGCAACTGGCATACTGCCAAAACTTGATGTGACCAGACGTCCTGAGGGGATCTCAGCAATTGAGTCCATCATGGAAGCCAAAGAAGTTGGAGTGATGAGGAGAATTCACCCCCTGTTTTTTGGACAGCTGTGTTGCAAATCAAATTATTTAGCACAAATTGCTAAAGGACAATGTTAGTGGTATATAAATGTTATTGATTTTAAACTGCTGTATTTGTAATGTCAAAATGTAACTAGGTTTGTTCAAAAAATTAGATGACTTGGAACTAATGTAATTAAGTTAGCACCTCACACAGAAAGGAATGATTGGTCACCATGATGTGTTAAGTGTAAATAGATTTTAAGAGATTGTAAGTATTTAAGAGAATCTGAATGCAGTATACTAACAGCTCTGAGGAAGCTCCGTTTACTGGAGCAAAACTTCAGCAACCATATTACTTGGTCACTGCTGTGTATTAGCTGTAGTGATGCTTCTTCTATTTTGCATCTGAATGTTGCATCTGAAATTTAAGTCAAAGAGTTTTTTTGTGAATAAATAACCAAATAAGAAGATATTTTATAACACACTCCCTGGAGTGGTGAGTCATACGTGCACACTCATAGTACAAGCTATTGGAGGTTGGGAAGCAGGTGTTTCACCTGATCTCTAAGTACAACTTTTTTTACAGAAGCACCGTTATATCTTAAAGTGGAGACGTTTTTTGAAATGGATGAGGGAAGTTGCTAAAGCTTACAGCAATCCTTTACTGGAAAAAAAGCAACCTCAAAGTGGCTAGGAACATATCCATGGGAAGATTTCTAGAGGGTCAGTGAAGGCAAACGGATCACCCTGGGAAAAGTAGTGCATGAGGCAAAAATTAAGCATGATGCAGATAAACAATCTTGCACATACTCCCCACAAACCAACTACAGCAACTCATTTCCACTACCCTAATTCTCAGGCCCCATTTTCATTTGCAAATGAATAAACAAAAAGTTTTAAAAAAAGCAAACTTACTAAATACAGAGTCTCTAATAACATACATGATCTAAATTTATTGCAAAAAATTGTGTTAATGCACCAGATAGGGTTCAACTTAACACCTCAAAAGTGAAGAAATGTGGTGTTAGGGTTTCCAATCCTAACCCCCCCTCAAGCAGTAAAAGGACAAGACCATACAAGCAGCCACAGACAGCCATCAGGTAAGACAAACAATATACAACTGTTTCTGGATGATACAAATGCAGTAGCACTGATGTGCTACATTCATGGATTTATATCTGTGGTACACACACTGCAAGACATATACACTCAGTTCTGGCTGGAGATAGAAATCCACAATATTCAAATCACAACACTACTTCTGTGTGCAGAAGTACAGGTCAATGCAGCCACAGATGCAAACCCATGATACCCAAATTACAAGAGTTCTTCTGTCTACAGAAGCACAGGTCCCTATTTGGCCAGTGCTCCTTTAACCACATGCACGCATGCACACTCTAAGACATAAACACAGTTCTAGCTGCAGAAGTGCAGGCCCCATAAAATCCATGAGACCCAGATTGAAATGCTACTTCTGTCTGCAGAAGTGCAGGGCCCTGAGCTACAGGTTTAAGACATACACACGGACTTCCCCAAATGGGACCTGCACTTCCACACAGCATATAGAAATACACAACCCCCAAAATGCAACTGTACTTCTGTCTGCAGAAGTGAATGCCCCTCTGGGAACAGTGCTTCTGCACTCACAAGCACTCATGCACACTGTAAGACATGCACACAGTTGTGGCTGCAGAAGCAAATCCACATCAGTACTACTGCATTTGTTTCCTCTGGGAACAGTTGTATGTTGTTTGTCTTACCTGATGATGGCTGCTTGTTGCTTATACAGTCTTGTCCTTTTGCTGCTTGGAGGTTGGGTAGTTAAGGTTAGAAACCCTAACATCATAATTCTCCACTTTTGTGGAGTTAAGTCTAACCCTTACTGGTGCAGTAACGCATTTTTTTTCAGTGAATTTCATTTATTTTTGAGATAGTGGAATTGTATCCTCATTCACACAGGTCCCTTTGAGACCTAGGTGAACAGATATAGAGGGCCGTGTGCCATGGGAAGAGTCTATCTGGCTACAGACGTGCAGGGCCCTCTGGGTTTGTTAAAATATGGCAGAAAAATAAATTCTAGTGAAAAATATTGAAAATTAATGAATGTATGTGTGAACATTGAAATATTTCAACATTCACTCATAACTTTGCAATTATTGACACATTTTTCCACCAAATTTTCCACATGGCCTTTTTGAGACCCCCACCTCATGAATAACGTAAGTAAAATTTTCCAAATCCCATTCCAAAGGTGATTTTGCAGAGTGACTGCAAAATCGCCTTTTAGGCCAGACTTGAAAGCTTTCACCTGCCTTGTTCATGAGGTAGGTTCCTAAAAGGCCATGCTGAAAATTTGGTGGAAAAATATTTTTACAAACTGCAAAGTTATGAGTAAATGTTCAAAACACATTGAAACACATTAACCAGACTTACCTTATTCACTGATATTGCAGTCAGGGTTCCCATAGGAGGACATCTTTCATATCAGAGAGTATATCAATGATGTGGAACCCTCTTTAAGTAAATGAGGGTGTGTGTGGGTTGTGGGTTGGTAGGAGCTGAGTGGTGGATTGGGGTGGGGTGGGGAATCAGAGATTGACAAAAGACTGTTTTATTCTTTTCTTGCTTAAAATAAAAAAAGAACTATGAGAGGCAGTTCTTTTTTTTCGCGCAGGTGGGCTGGACTGACACTGGAGATTGGGCACCCCAGTGTTGGCCCATACTCTTTTGGTGGCAACAGGGCACCCTGGTGTCATCATCTATGTGTTGAGGGGCAGATGATCTAGAGGAGAAGTGGGTTGAGATGGAACAGTGCCAGGTGTAGGCAACCTGGTCCACTTAAAGCAGTTCACTGAAAAAAAGAGAGATCTGTGAGGGACAGTTTTCTTTTTTAAAGAGGGATTGGATTGACACAGGGGATTGGGCACCCCAGTGTCAGCATACTGATCAGTGGCTTAGGGGTGGGCATCCCAGTATTGCCAGCTATTTAGGGAGCTGGAGATCTGGAGGGGAGGGCAAACAAAAGAAAAAGCAATGGGGGGAACTCTGCGAAGTAGTGTACTCTATATGCACCCTGAATTAATGCTCAAACACCATATTTTTCCAAAACAAGATTTTTATTTTACATGCAGTTTTTCTTTACACACTTTTCCCACAAACCAAGAGGTTTACGTGTTTTTTATATAAGGTTAATCTTATGTGACTCAGAACAAATTCCTTGTTTCAACTTCAGTGCTTTTTCTTGGCTCAATTTCCTATTCCTCTTGTGCCTTTCTCATTGCATTCCTTTCCGAACCAGAAACCATGTATTCACATCCTGTGTTGGTGGCCATTCACTATGCAGATCCCTAAACAAAGGGTATCGTTTTGGCCCAAGCCGCTCCAACCTCACCTGTCTTTAGGTGTGATTATGTAATAACATGCTGACATTTTGGAGTCGTCATGACTCCATCCTCAGAGTTGGCAATATGAGGAGACATCAGACATTTTAAGCTGTCTGGTTACCATGAATACTCATAATGTCAAATTCTAAACTTTCATTTGTCAAACTTCTTTAAACATTATTCTTATCAACATTCTTTTTACTATGATCTGTTTTTCCTACTTTTTAAAAAAATGTTTGAGGTGTGGTTAATATATCTGCTCTTTTATATGGCATACTGTGTGTATCCTATAAATAATTAAGTTATTAAGTTATTTTTGTTATTTACAATGTATTTACAAGGGGTGCGACTGATGGTCTATCAATTTAATTGTGATATCCATAACTTATCTTCTTTTAATCTTTTATCTCAAATCCTGTGTTATAACAATTACATATTTATTTTTCAACAACTTATTTACAGATATCTGATATCTCTATTACATCTGTTTATATGCAGAGTATATGTCTAACATGGACAAGTGACCACTTATCTAAAGGAAAAGCAAACAGATATCAGGCAAGATGAGGGAGGGCTGACTGAGCAAGGAGGGAGAGGGAACATATAGGAGGACATCTTAGTAATGTCTTGAAAATGGCTCCCCTTGCTAAGCTGGACACCCATGATTTTAGGGGTGCCCAGAAAAGGAATTCCTGGTGTGAAGGTGAAAAAATTAACACCAGAATTGAGCTAAATGGGCCTGTTTACCAAGGTTCAGGTGTTTTGGTTTTTATTTTAGGTTTTTAAAATCATTGTTTACTGTATATGTATTTTCCATCATTTTTGTTTGGAAAAAAAAGACAGTGGCCAACAGGACCTGAAAGTTATTTCTTATGACAGGAAAATCACTAATTATGTCACCACATCTTCTAGGTATAGTTGCCATCAGGATTGATGATTGTAGGCTAGCAATATGAATTGCAGATAATATCAGCTTTTAAAATGTAGTAATTTTCCATCCACCCAATAGACACATATACAGTACAAGTCACATTAAACTGTTTCTCCAATAAGTTGCTGTAGCATTTCTGACTGAGTTGCATAAGTGTTGCTGGATCCAGCATAAAGTCTTACACAAACTGCTTCTTAAGAGTTAAAATGCAGTTTTGTATTGCACTGTGACAGGACTGCAGATGCATTCCAACTGGGTTGCAAAAACATTCTGAAAACATTGCTCTTCAGCTGGTTAAGCACTGAAAAATAATTCAATATTAGTTGGCAATGCATTGCCAACTCTAGAAAAACAATGCTAAACCAACTAATTGATGGAACAGTTTAATGTGACTTGTACTGTAAGTCCTCCAAAGTTATAATACAAAACACAATTTGCTATTCCTTATATACGTGCAAATAGCAAAACTAATCACCAGCTTCCCAAACCTTTAGCAGCCACAGTCCAAGGGCACTCCCATGCCCTTCTGCCCCTGGACCCCTCCTGACAAGCATGTTTCACCCCCCAAAAAATCTCTGCCCTTCTACTTTTGCACTGGGTAGAGGGGTCGGATCCCTGTGGCAATTTCTACAGGTGCACCAATTGTTTGGTGCTAGCCTGTGGGTGTGACAACTCCAGGGTTTTTGGTGCAGGTACCCCTGATTTTACAGAATTGGGCACCAGGTCCCTGACACACCCACAGTTCACTACAGCCCTAGATCACTGCAAATTGCAGTGATCTAAGGACTTTTTGAAAATTGAGCCCATAGATCAAGTTTGGAGTCGACCAATGGTACAGAAGTAATAGGACAAAAAACACAAATGTAGACACATAAAATACACAACCCAAAAACAAAAAGGAAAAAGAGAAAACAGTTGTATAAGTTGAAGGAGAAGAAGGGACATATTCCAGGTCGAAGACAGGGTCATCTTTAACCTTTCAAGATGGCAACTAACTGAAAACATGGAACTTGTGTTATCTAGGGGTCTGACCTTTGTGTCTATAGCTATCACTGATAGGTTTGAAATTAAATTGGACCTTCAGAGATTCCATAGCCCCCTTAGACTTAAATACCACATTATAGACTGCAAATACCTTTGATCAAGAAAATTGTGAACTTAGAGATAAATTGAACATTGTTTCCAGGTTTATCCCACCTGGTCCCTTTCCACAAACTACTGACTCTTTTATGGAAGAGGTAGATAAAGAAGTATAGTCTCTACTTAAAAATGTCATGACCACAAGAAGAGGAAGAAATGTGACTACAATGGAGAGAGCAACTATTACCTCTCTAGAAAAAGACAAGGCAATAAACAAGCAGACAAAGGGGGAGGGGTTGTAGTCATAGATGTAGATGATTACACTTCAATTCAATTCAATTTATTTATTTTACCAGGAAAAAGCTCCAATGAGCAAGTTAATTGCCAAGGGGATCCTGGGTAGGAGAGTCGAAATACAACAAAGTACAGTGAACAGTAATAAAAATACAGTGAAATAATATATGTATCGAATCCACAATAAGCATCTAATATATAAGATAGTACAGCAATGTTCAGTTGTACTAGAAATAGAGGAAAGTACTTAGAAAAGCTGGCACAGTGAAGCAGTGCATATTTAAAGATAAACAGTAATGTAAGTTCAGCTGCAATTAAGTTTTGTAATGTAGTACTCACCTAGGAAACACTCAACTAGGTGACTAGAGGAATGGAATACATTGGGAGAATGAGGTTGATCTAAAGGTATCAATATACCATAGGCCTTTACTGTTATACTAAGGAGCCTGGCTATATAACATACTATGTGTTATTATACTATAGAGGCCAGCTAAATAGAACATCCTGTGGACAGCATATTTGATTCTTGGCATAGTCGACCCTATTTGCATGTACATGCTTCAGGATAAATGCTATCGATGAGGAATTTGAAGTACTTTCTTCCAACCAGGGAGTTAAGTTTGAATGTGCTCTGAATTCTGGATGTTTACTAGAGGTATTCCTTATCCATTGTTACCTTTTTTCTATTATGTTGCTGCATCCTCACTGTTAATTTTTTTGCACTGCCTGTGTATTTTTTGTAACTTCCCAGGTCATACCTGAAAATAGGCATATATTTGTCTTGTGTGCTTACATGCTCAATAAATGCTAAATAAATTAATAAAATAAAAATTCAGAAACAGGTTCACTCACTCCCCTAAAGTCTACTGTCTCAGGGCTGTGATCTGCCCTGGAACCCCTTTCTTGTTATACGGACCACTTTCTAAAGTATTATGTACAGATGATGCTTTCTTATCTCCAAGTGTCACGTGATGTTTTGACATGATTGCAGGACTTCAGTAAATGAGGAATAAATCTAAATGGGTGGTGGATGATGACCATGGACATTGCAGACCTGTACACCTCACCTCTCAGGATGAGGGGCTAGAAGTACTGAGAAACATTCTGAATTTCAGGAACTTGGAGGAAAAAAAACGCGTACATTTTTCTTAATAGACTTGGCATCATGTGTTCTTGAAAACAGTTCTTTTCAGTTTGATCATTCATTTTACTTGCAGACTAGAGGGATGGTGATGTGGTTCACCATGGCCCCATCATTCACAAACCTGTACCAATTTGAAACTGATTTTATAACAAGTGATACAAATCCATTTCAAAAACAGGTACTGTTGTATCATAGATATGTAGACAATTTCCTTTTCCTCTGGCAAGGGTCAGTGGAAGAGCTACAAGCTTTCCATGTACACCTTAATGGACTGAACCGAAACATTCAGTTTACAACTCAATATGATTTACAGAGCATTCATTATCTAGATCTAGAGATCTTTAAGGAAAATATTGGGCTTTGTAGCAAGTTATACAGGAAAGCAACAAGCAAAAATACCTTATTGAGAAGGGACAGTTCATAACCAAAAAGTCTATTAAACAATATACCATGTGGCCAGTTCCTTACAGTCAAACACAATTGTACCAAGGCTGAGGACTTTGCATTTGCAGCAGATAACCTTGAACCGCGGTTCAGAAAACAAGTTATTACAAAAGTGTCATTGACAATACTAGAACATGGGCAACTGATGTACCATGGGACTAGCCTATTAGCAACAGAGCCAAAAGAAGTACCTAACACCAAAGGCATGGTTGTGTTTTCTATACCAGTTAACAGTGCCTTTGGACACATCAAGGGCATCACAAAGAAAAATTGGCATATTTTGAAAAAGACAGATGGGATGAGCGAACATTAAAAGAGCCCCCTTTAATTGTAGTTAAATATAGTAAAATTTTGAAGGACCATTTTGTCCATTCTAACTACATTTCAGAACCAAAGATCACATCAGGCTTTACTTTTGGTCCACCACCACTGAATAACTACTCTTGTGGTCACTGTAGTCAATACAATAATACATGCAAATTGAGTGTAATCTATAATCTATAAAGGGATGAAAATATTAAAATCAGACAGATAAACATGTATCCACAAATGTCATATACATAGTGAAGTATCATTGTGATAAATTCAATACAGGTCAAACAAAAAGGGAACCGACTGGTTAAATATTTCAGAATATAAGTCAACGATCCATAGAAAAGACCATGAATCTAGCTTGTCATGACACTTTGAAAAAGAAAACTATCAATCCTCATCCTTGAGAATTTATGGTATTGAGAGAGTAAAAAATCCAAATAGAGGTAAGACTGGAAATGCAAACTCCTCCTAAGAGAGGCCTTTTGGATAGAAAGATTTAACACTTTAAACAGCAGGATAGGCATGAATGAAGAAATTGACTGGGTGCCCCATTGTAAATTTCGGCTAGTTGGATCATTACCGTTTTGCGTAACTGTATTAATTCCTAAAAAACAGATTTTTACCATTGTGTTTCAGTGATTTTTCACTTCCCTATACCAACTATTCCCCACCACCACCAACCCCCCAACAAAGAACCACCCACACCATATCCTGCCTCATATCCATCACACCCCAATCACTCACATCTCTTGCTGTCCACACTTTTTTCTCCAGAGGTACAAACAGCCTCCCAACCCTCTCTCACCCCACTTCCCCTATCTGTTTTTACTATGCTGTTGTCAGATCATCATTATCATTGAATAGGTTCATATTTTTACAAAAAAGAAACATGTCTACCTGCATTTTGTATTGTTTATTCAAGAAGTATGAACAATCATGTTTGCCATATTGTGGTAAATATTTTCCATGTGAGTTTGATTTCATTAGTTATTATTTTTTAGTTTAAGACTGTACAGTTCAACATTTTGATAGCTCCACACCACAATAGATATGTTTGAAATGGTGTACAAGTTGAACAATGGGCAACTCTGCCCATGACCTTGAGCAATATCAAGACTGACCTCCCATCCCCCACTGTTTGGGACATTGAACTGTGACTAAGGTTCACACATAAAAAGGTTTACATATAAAATGGATTAGTTTGCATGTGATATGACTACATTGCCCAAAGAGGCACAAATTAATTATGTTGAAAGTTGCAAAGCCACTGGTGTGATGATTAAAATGTAGTATGCCCCATTTAGTGGAATCAGAAGGTTGCAGCTAATACGGCCACCTGCTGAAACTGTGCATATGAACAGAGTGCACTAGGTGCCACAAAGTGATGTTAGATGTTCCAGTGTGCATCTCTTGTCACTGCACCATCATCAGTGGTAGCCTTGACATGTACAAGGTAGTAGAATGCTGACAGATCAGAACTGCATGGTAATGTCTTTACTGAGTATACAAGATTGTGGATGCCCACAGGCTACTTTTTATAGGTGGCAGGCTTGGCAACATGGCATGCCAAAGATTCACCCGGAGAGGGACCCCTTATTGAGATAGAGTGATATATAGTGGGACATCATTTGAGGGTGTAGGAACAAGATGAGGAGAAGGGTTCCTTGGTTCTGAGGGATGGAGTTTGCCACCAACCCCTGACACCTGTTGTCAATTTGAGGATGCCTCTCTTATCCCCCTCCTCTGTAACCACTTTACCAAGAAGGCTATAGGCACAGGGAAACACAAACAACTCGTGCGCAGCCAGTTTTTTCAGTTTAAGCAGGTGAGACACACTAAGCTGAAACCTTGTCTACAGGTGCAACCTGGGAGCACAGGGAAGTTGAGTGACTTGCTCAAGGTCACACAGTATGCAAGTGGGGGCTGTGGGATTCAAACCCAGGTCTCCAGATTTGCAGCTCAGAGCCTTAAACCACTGCGCTATACTGCCTCCTTATGTTGTCTTTGTTTTACATGGCTATTTTATTATTAGTGGTTCTAATGAAGGTTTATCACTACAGTTCAGAGCATTAAATCAAGTACAGAACTGTTTAACCAGTGCTGCTGTACAACATACATTTTTTTTATGCAGAGAACTACTACAGATGTAATTCATGTACAGTACATGCATGCATCAGATGTAATTCATGTACAGTACATGCATGCATTATGTTGGGAACAATTACAATATTGCCAATTCCTAATGTTGTAGTCTGTATTTTTTTGGAGCAAGCAGCTAATGTACGACCTTCTGTAATGCAATATTTATATCTCCAAATAAAAGTGAATTAAAAAAGTAGCAGCCCTAGGGTAGACCCATGACATGCCCCACTAACTGCCTCTGTGATATCAGAGAACTTTCCATTCAGGGCTCGTCTCTGAGTCCCATCAAATAACCAAGCCACAATCCATCTGTTTAGCCCATCCCCATCTCTTTGGTCACCTACCTTCCTCGTTAACCTCCTATGTGATGCTAAATCAAAGACTGTGCCGAAATCCAGATACAGCATGTTAACTGCCTGCTCTCTAGCTATCATTTTGTGTCACCAAATTGAAAAAAATCCATCCAGTTTGTTTGGCACAACCGGCCATTTGCAAACTTATGTTGATTCTTAGCCGTAGGCTCATTTTTTATCAGGAATTCAGCTATCCGTACCTTTATAATTGCTGAGTCAGTAGTTTTCCACAATAGATGTAAGGATCACTGCTATGCAATTTCCCAGGTTCTCCTTTTCCCCACTCTTGTGCAGGGAGACCACAATCATCCCCTCCAGTCCATTGGTACTTCACCCATAGCTAGAAACTTCTAAAACTGGTCTGCCAAGGATGCGTTTATTGACACTCCTGCAATGCTTGCAGCTCAGTTGAATATCTCTCTAACTCAGATGAACCATGGCTGTCATACAAAAAGTAAACAGGACTGACATCACTGTATTTCTTTTGACAGGTACTGTACGAAGGTAGATGGGAATGAGGAGGGTTCTGTGCAGCTGGATAGTTGCAGTGGGCAGGAAAGTAAAAACACGCCTATATGGTAGATGGGGGGGGTGGGGGGATCTGAATGGAAAACAGACATTTCAGTCTTTTCCCAAAACTTACACAACAAAATGCATATAATGAATAAACCACAACCATCAGTCATACATAATGGTGTAAATCTTTCTCAGACTCTGGTGACAAATTTAAATGGCCTCAGTGTTTATGAACACCACGGGAAGTTGAACCCCTCAATACCTTCACACCTTTATTATGTACAGTTGCATATAGTTTATCTGTTATATTATGTACACTTGGGTATTGTTTATTCTGTATGAAATGACACTATCAGATATATGTCATACCACACATATTTAAACCTAAATATGAAAGTAAATAATATCTGGCTTTTAGTGTGTGGCACTTTTACTTTTCATCTCCATTCTGGTCTTAGTGGCCCAGTAACAGAGAGTGCAAGAAACCAGAAGCTGATACAGGCCCTACAGGATATATTCCTGACACTAAAGGTGGAGAAGCCCACAATGGATGAGGCCATTCTGTATTTTGTCCTCACAGCATTGGAAAGGTCACAGTAAGGCAACCCCTGAGAAGTAGCAATCACTTGACCACGTGGTTTGATATAAAATTAGAGGTCAAAAGGAAACTAAGGTTTTAGACTACAGAAAGATGGATTTTGGTAGAATAAAGGAATTGGTTAGAGAGAAGCTGGTGTGGGTGGTGGCATAAGTGGGGTGGATAGCAAATGGCAAGGCAAGGCAATTTTATTTATATGGCACCCAATCCCAGATGCTCTTGGTGCCTAACAATAAAATAAAACAATAAAATAAGCCACAGTTAAGAACAGTGCTATAAGAACATTTAATCAGGAATCTGGGCCAAAGCATAAATTAAAGAAATAGGATTTTTTTAAATATCCAGTAAAGGAGCACCTCTCACTTCCTGGAGAAGGGTGTTCCAGAGAATCAGGATGACCACACTGAATGCCCTATCACCCAAGGTCTTTAACCAGGATCTATGTATGGACAGGAGGTCAGCCTCCATTGACCGGAGGGTGCGACCAGGAGTATATGGCATCAGGAGGTCTTGCAGGTAGCCTGGACCCAGACCATGCAGGGCCTTGTATGTCAACAAGCACACCTTGAAGCTAATGTGCCACCAAACTGGCAGCCAGTGGAGATCACAGAGAACTGGTGGATATGATTGAACCGGGAGGTCCCAGCAACCAGCCACGCTGCCGCATTCTGGAGTAGCTGCAGGTGACGCATCAGCCTCGTGGATTACCCAAGGTAAAGAGCATTACAATAATCCAGCCTAGACATAACTAAGGCATGCACCAGGTAAGCTATAAGACATGATGGGGTGTGCATTGAACAGATATTACTGCACGCACAGGGGCACAGTGAGTCATGAGGCCACGGGCCAAGAGCCTTCAGCCTTCGGAAGTGTGGTAATATCTGTTCAGTGCACACCCCAGAGTGTCTTTTTGCACTTATAAAATAGGAAAAATAATTTTTCTTTTAACATTAAGAAAAATAATGTTTATATGTAGGAAAAACGCATTTGTGTATGTAAATTTATGATGAAATAGTCCTTCCACCTACCAAATAATGACGTCATTGTACATGTTCTGTAAAAAGTGTGTCCTTTACTGGCATCAGTTGTAATGTTTGTTGCCAGTATAATGCAGGAGCACTATCCCCGCCCAAGTGTATTGGTGTGTTTTTTTTTTGTTGTTTGTTTTTTTAAGTAGGGCGGACAGGACAGTAAAGAGAGAACTGTGTTTTCCTTTCCTTTTTTTTAAATTGGACCACAAGGAATGGCAGCACAGTAGGAGCAGGCAGCAACTGCAGCAGAAGCAGGAGGGGACTTGGAGAAGTGGCATTGTGATGTAAGTACAGATGTTTTGTCTAAGGCAAAGGAGGCTCTCCTGCCACAATAGTGCACTCTGATGGGATCGAATGTAAGACCTAAGACACCCATTTCAGGGAGCAAGTAATGGAAGCACTCCCGCTACCTTGCTTACCAAAATTCGGCATATAAAAATTAAAGGAGTAATAACTGAAGTTACAGAAGCCGATTTTAGTTCAAGAAGTGCCGGGATGGGAGCGCAATTGCTAACAGGTACAGTGGGAGCAGGCATGCCGTGGGAACAAGATCGTCTGGTCAGAGAAACAGTACACATCAGAAGTTTTCTTTTTTAAATGAAATTTATACAACTGGGAGAGCCTGAGTGATGGAAAATGGTAAAAGGAATTGTCTATTACAATTAAATTTTTGAAACACATACAGAGATTGTACAAATAAGGGCACCTAAATAGCATCAGGGATAGAGAAG
Organism: Neoceratodus forsteri; assembly: GCA_016271365.2. Classification (NCBI taxonomy): domain Eukaryota; kingdom Metazoa; phylum Chordata; order Ceratodontiformes; family Ceratodontidae; genus Neoceratodus; species Neoceratodus forsteri. The sequence goes on along the minus strand of CM057453.1, from coordinate 1,572,836,905 downwards.
GAGGCATGCTGCAGGAGCAGCAGTGCAATCTGAAGCAAACAGTACAGAAACCATTTCTAAATATGTACTTTTCACAGTATTTCACAAACAGATAATTGTGGGGCTAAAGCTTCTTCTTTAAAATGTGCCAATTGTGTTTACTGTACGTCGTTTATACATGGATAATTTGTCCTTGCTAATAGATGGAAAACATGGTGGCATTTCAAAACTGTGTATTTTAAGGGCAGAGTGTTTTTTTGGTATTGTAGTTTTGCTTTTTTGAACTTGTTTTTACCTGTGCATCAAACAGATTTGATGCACAGGTAACAACAAATGAAAATGCAGGATCTTCTCTCCCAATTTTTAATGTGTGGTAAATAGGGTTATTTAGAAAATGGTTGTTTGAAGCAAGAATATCTGTGTTAGAATAGCAGGAAAATACATGACAAGAAGAAAATCAATCTGGCAAACAAAGGAAGTGGAGGAGGCAGTATGGGAGAAAAGGAAGGCCTTCAAAATATACAAGGCCAACTAGACAGGTGATAACAATAAAGCATACCAGACCAACATGAGAGATGCCAACAATGGAGTTAAGAGAGCAAAGTCAGAAGCAGAGCACAGGTGAGGACTGTGGAAGTGGTGAAGAATGAGTATGAGGTGTTTTTCTGCTACATGGGGAAGAAACACAAATCATGGAGGGGGATTGTTAGACTGAACATGGGGGAAGGGCGGGTGCAGGAGGATAAGGGTAAAGTTGAAATAGTGAATTAATAGTTTTGTTCAATATTCATGGTAGAGGAAAAGGAGTCACTACTCAAATTGGGTCTGGAGACCAGAAGAGCAGTGGGGATCAAATTTAACATGAATCTGAGATCATGCAAGACAGTATGAGTGCTGAGTAGTCTAAGCAGTTTGAAGACTGACAAATAAATGGACCCAGATGGGTTGCACCCTGGAGTGCAAAGGAAATGTAGCAGGACCTGGCTGTCCCACTGGAAGACTTTCAGTTGTTCACTACTAGAAGTAGGAATGGGTTCAGTGGTTTGGAAGACAGTTGAAGTGGTACCTCTGCACAAGAGAGGGAGCAGGGATAGACCAGGGAATTAAGTTTCCTTACACGATAAACAAAGTAGACACCTAGGTACTGTTCACAATGAGTGAAAACACAGGTACATGGGGGAATTCAAAGAAGTTGGTGGAAGGGAGATCCAGGAAGGATGTCAGAAAGTATTTATTACAAAGAAGGTGGTAGATAAGTGGAACAGGCTACCAAAGGGGTATATGTAGAAAAATTGCTAAGATGCAAAATGTAATTATTCTTCTCAGTTAATCAATCAGAACTAACACTTTGGCCCAGATATTCAAAACGGTTGCGCCATGTGCAACAGGGATGCACCAGCTCAAGTCCGAAATTGCGTCATTCTGCGATATTCAGCGGGAGGCAGATGCGCCCCCCCCCAAATCACACTGTGCAAGAGCACAATGATAATGAATGCATGCGCAACTGAAGGGGGAGGAATCATGCATAAATGGCGCAGTGCGATATTCAACAACATGCGCAATGTGCAATAGCGGAGCAAACAGAAGTTGTACGATAGCAGAAATGATCCAAAATAAAAAGGAACAAGAGAGAGGCACAAGAACGCTACAGGGAAGCCACATGTTGGTGAACTGCAGGCAGCCACACAGGCACACAGAAACTGGGAGCAGGACACAGCACCTGGAACCACCAGGAACAGGGAAGGTGTGGGGAGCCTGTGCCACAGTGCAGGACAAAAGGTGGAAGTGCCACACAGCACTGAGGGCACAGATAGTGGGCAGTATGGCCACTACAGGGAGGTGTTCCTGGTGCAGGGGGATTAGCAGCAAGGACAGCGGGGGAGAACAGAGAAACAGCTGCTGGGGGGTGTTACACAAGTCAGGGACATGGCCAGTGCCACCATCCAGATGGAGGCAGTTATGAGGGGGGTGAGAAGGCAGGCAGCAGGGGGGTGCGGCCATGGAAGGGCCCATCGACGGTATGCCCCCAACAGGCAGTACTGAGCCTGCACCAGCTTTGAGCTGTACACTGATACTGAGATCGTGGGCCAGTACCGCCTGAACTGGATGATCCTGAGGCAGCTCTGTGAGCTGTGCAGTGATGTGATGCAGTCACCCACATGACAGCCATGCTCTGTCAGTGGAGACCAAAGTGACAGTTGTCATGTGCCTGCTCACCATGGGTACCTTCCAAAGACCAACAGGGGACACAACAGGCATAACCCAGTCGGCCGCGTCACACCTCCTCACCCAATTCCTCAGTGCACTGCTGCCACATGCTGTGGAGTACATCCATTTCTCCAGCACACCGGTGGAGCGCACAGCAAACATACAGGAGTTCCACAGGGTAGCACATATGCCTGGTGTGTTCGGGGCAAGAGACTGCACCCATGTGGCCATCCGCATGCCACCTGGCCCCGAAGGGGCCGCATACATGAATCAGAAGGGGTATGCAAGCATCAACTGCCAGGTGGTGTGCGGTGCCAGGAGGTGCATAATCAATGTCTGTGCCACGCACCTTGGGGGAGCACATGATGCCTTCATTAGACACCAGTCTGCATTGTGCCACAGGTTCAAGAGTGGGGACATCCCCACTGGCCACCTAGTGGGTGAGTATGCAAATCACGCAGAAAGACATGGCCCTTGGGAGGGGTATAGTTAGAGGTGACATGGTTATTGGCCTAGATGGCCCATGGCAGGGCGATGCTGATCACCAAACTAATGTCCACCCTCTACACACAAGAGACAGTGGATACCCACTCCATCCCTGGCTGCTCACACCATACCGGCAGCCCGCGACCCCATCGAAGCAACGCTACAGTGAGGCACATGCCACCACATGCAATGTCATCAAGTGGGTGTTTGGGATGCTGAAGGCACGTTTCCGTTGCCTGGACACGTCTGGCGGTGCCCTACAGTACAGCCCCTCAAAGGCCTGTGGGCTATTTCTGGCCTGTTGCATCCTGCACAACATGGCCAACGACTGTGGGATAGCCATACAGGTCAAAGAGGGGGACAGCGATGGGGACGATGAGGACGCTGGTGAAGATGGTGATGGGCAGCCTCCCCTTGGTCAAAGGGATCCCCGACTGATCCGGATGGCACAGCAGCACCTGGACACCATCACAGAGGAGCACTTCAACCAACCCAGGTAAGTCATGGGGCCATGTGCAACCACCAGTGGCAAGGGCACAACCCACAGACATGCATGGACAAACCCCAGGGGTGCATGTCATTAAGGGAATTGGCTGAGCATGGAACCGCACATGCCGTCAGGGATGGGCAAGGTCTAACATGGCATGCGGTCACATACACACCCCACAAGATATGCACAAAGGGTAGGAGGCATGCCGACCCCAACCAGCACCCCTAACCCCACACACACGTCCACAGACCACCACGTCCAGTGCCTGTCATTGTGCATGTGTCAGACGCTGGGCACCATTGCACAGTGGCGGACAGCACAACACAGGCATCATCATGCACACGCCACAGTGGACAGCAGCTGGGAGGATGTGCAGATGGAATATGTGTGTGTGTGTGTGTGCAGGGCCAGGTACCCCACCCGTGCATTGCACGTTGAACAACACAATGCACACAGGGCAGCATCAGACAGTAGCCGTGGTGGGAGACAGGTCAGTCATGCACCACAGTGCCACGGCTGCCATGGGTGCATGGGCAGCCCTGCTGAGACCCGCCAGCAGTGACAGGCTGACCAATGGCCTCATGGGGTGGCACCGACGGTCCCCTAGGAGTTCCGCTGCGTGAACGCGACCATGCTCACGCGGGGTCTGCAGCACACCGAACATGCCTGCGCCAGGCATGCTCGGGATGCCCACAGCTGAACCCGGAGTCAACAAGGAGGGTGTCGCACGATGCCAGGAATGGGAGGTGGACATTGCACTGAGCGGTGTCTGTGACGCACGGGCAAATAACTGTGTGCCCACTGTGGCCATGGCAGCTGTGATTGTCTGTGTCAGCCTGTCAATGACAGCGGTCACATCCTCCCGCATCTGGTCCATCCCTGCCAGGAGCAGAGTGGTATCTCTGCTGCACTGCTCCTCTGCCTGGCGCAGAGCTGCACTGAGTGCATCCACCGCCGTCACAAGCTGCAACTGCTGATCGACTGATTCTTGGAGTATGTGGGTGTGCTCTTCTAAGAGGTCATCTGCCTGATTGGTTTGCTGTCCCTCACAGTGTTCATGGCCCTGATGGGCAGCACCCCTAGAGGGTGGGTGCTGCTCACCAGGGCCAGGCCTGGGCATGTCCACAGGCGGTGCACTGATGCCATCCCCTGACACTGTACCCCCATGGCCATTGGCCGACTGCTGACACTGCCCCTCCAGCTGCTGCTCTCCAGGGCTCAACGGTGCCACCACAGCAGCTGCAACAGCCCCACTGTCCTGGACACACACTAGTGCTGCCCCACTGGTGCAGACAGGCACAGGCTGGGACTGTGATGTCACGCAGGCCTCCATGACGGCACCACCCATGGCCATGCACGTGATGTCACCTGCTGTGTGGCCATCCTGTGGCCCACATGTATCACTGTCCATGAAGTGAGCTCCATCATCATCAGTGATGGATCCAGCACCAGCCTGAGTCTCAGCATGTTGGCATCCATGGACACTGGCACGCTAGGACACGGGCAGGGCCTCCTCCGCACCTGCTCCACCAACATCAGTCCAGATGGCCAGGCGAGCCCACTGTCGCCCTGACCCTCAGATGCCTGCAGAGGTGGACGGGCCCTCCTTTATGTCCACGGTATGGCCCTCAGTGGACAAGCCCACCACCATTGACCCATGTAGATGCTCAGGAGCTGTAAGGGAACACAGTAGCATTAATGTATCTGCCCTACCCTGTCCCCCCCATTGACAGACCAGGACCTACCATGCAGTGATGGGCTACCACCCATCTGGAATCCACCACCTGGAACACCCTTGATGGCACAATGCCACATGTTGCCTGCAACCTGCTCTTCTTGTGGGGTCAGGTGTTGCACGGCTGGCTGTCCCCCACCGGTCATAGCCCATGCTGCCCTAATGGCAGCCACCTTGTCCTTAATCCTCCACCTGTCCGTGCCCATCTTCATTTTGCATTCCTGCATGGACCGCTGGTGGCTGCCATGCAGGTTGACAGCATGTGCCACCTCTTCCCATGCAGCAGCATGGGCCTGTGGTGTTCCCCGATGTCCACTGAGCAGTGGCTCCAGGTCGAGGTAGGCCTCAAACAGGGCATCTGTTTCTGCCTTTATGAAGTTAGGCCTCCTCTTCCTCCCATATCTCTGTTCCTCTTCCTCCACCTCACGATCACTCATTCTTCATCCTGTGAGAATGACAGGTGTTACCTGTGACTGTGCAGTCCCATGCATGTCCCACACACCACAGTCCACACTCCCAAACAGCATGCAACTCACCACAATAGACTGCACTAACAGACTATGGCCACTGCAGCCCAATGTCACATTTTTATAGTGCAACGCATGCAAATGAAGGGAGGTGCAATTATAAGTGGATGCAAATGCAGTATCTGCACCATTGAATGTCTGATTAGCTGATTTGCATATACCGGCTGAATATCACGCAGTTGTGCTTTGCGCAATTGTGTTGAATGTGCTCAGGCAAGGGTGTATTTCTGTGACATGTGCAGTAGACACTGAATGGTGCATGCCTGGGATGATGACACCGACGCTTGCCATGCTGCTGACGTGCTGTGCACAGGAGGCAATGCAGGGCATGGCCACCATTGTGCCAGTGGCGCTACTGCGCTGTTCACATGTATGGTGCTCTGGCACTGGGGTGCTGTAGGCACACTGGGGCCACAGTGTGGTAGGCCACTGCAGGAAGTGGCACACAGGCACCCTACTGCGCTACACGCGGTGAGTACCAGTCGTGCTGTGGCGGTCCATGGCAAGAGACCCCTGACCCTGTGCCGACCTTTGCCCCCTAGGCACCATGCGACCGCATGGGTGCACCTCTATTGCGCTGTTCAGTGACAGTGCAATGGGGAATGACAGTGCAGTACCACACAGTATCTGCACATGGTGAATGACCGTGCGTTACAGAGCGCCATTTTGATACCAAAACTGTACAGGATGGCAAGGAGAAGGGCGTCTATCTGGAGCCAACTTGAACTGGCCAATCTGGTCCAGTTGGTGGAGCCCCATGCCAATGCCCTATTTGGGGAGGCACTCCTGGATAGGGCCAGGAGTGCGGTGTGGGAGGAGGTGGCGGTGGCCCTGGAGGAGGCCACAGGAATGGAGAGGATGGCTGAGCAGTGAAGGCACCGCTATGGTGACCTGCAGCGGTGGGACCCAGACAGGCTTGCCCACCTGTGGGCGTGTGCCAGGAGGGGCACAGTGCCATGGCCAGGTAGGTGCCCCATCCATACACTGTTAACATCCAGACGGGTATCACGGTGGCATGTGTCCAGCACATGGGGCCATCCAGTGTTGGCCATTCTGGAGGTATCGGGGTGGGGGGAGGATGGGTATGGCTGTGTGGGATTGCACACACACAGGGCAGGGGGACTTTGCTACCACATTGTACTGATGTTCCTCTCTCCATGTTTGCACCCTAGGCTCAGAGGAGCGCTGGCGGGCAAGGGAGAGGAGGCTGCGCCAAGATGAACAGCAGGCCAGGAGGACTGCCGGACAAGACAGGCGCAGGGACCAGCCTGATGATGGTGAGTGCCTTACATCCATGATTACTATTGCATGCTGTGTAGCAGGGTGGGCAGCGGGGCATGGCCATCCATTAACACCACTGCCATGCATGCAACTTGTTACAGTCAGCACTGTCCAGTGGCACTGTATGTCTGGGAGTGCATCAATGGTGGTCCATGCCTGCACCGGGTACATGGCTGTGCCACTGCTTTTGCACCACATAGCCATGTCACTGTATAGCCACAGTGGTGCTGTGCGGGACTTGGGGGTGGGTGTGTGCAGTGGTCCACATGTCTGTGTGCGCCTGGGTAGGCAGGTCATGTGGACACAATTGCTGTGGGTGGTCGCACACCATCACAGGGGCGTGTCCCATGGCTGTATGCCATGCACAATGGGTGGGCTGCAGGGGGATGGACATTCACACTTATTGACTCTGCTCCCTTTTCCTAGGTGGACAGCGGCTGATGTGGCTGGAGAGGGCCATGCAGGAGCTCCTCCAAATTGTGAGGGCATCATTGGAGGTACTCCAGAGGTTGGACCAGCACGGTGTCCGGAGGCGGCGAACCAGGAGGCACCACAGGAGCAAGGAGCAGAATGGCCGCTAAGCCCTCCATGCCCAAAGATACACCCTATCCCCTGGACCCTCACACCCCTTCTTCCCTCTCCCATTTGTTCACCCTTGCCTCTTACCCACCCCCACCTGGTATGTGGCCCTCAACCCCCTTATGTATATAACTGTATATAGTTTTTTGTACCTTGAAAAAATACATTTGTTCTGTTATGCTTACTGTTGTGGTCTCTGATTTGCAGTGGGCTACAGGTGCTCAGCTGCAGTGGTGTGCATGGCATCAGGGGTGGAGCGGGCATGGGCATGTATGTGTATCCATAGGGGAAGAGCCTATGGTGTGGATGTAGCTATCAGTCACTGTCTGTGGTTTGTGTGTTGTTCCCTGTGCACTGGATGACTGTGTGCAGTGGTACAGTGCATGAACTGTGTCCATGGTGCCCCTGTCAGACCATCCATGGCCTGTGCAGCTGACACCCTTGCATGTCTGTGATCTGCATGGTCTGCTGGCATGTCAGTGGTGGCTGTCCATGCTGGACAGCCACTGTACCCAGCACAATGCCGGGTTGCCTCCTGTCACCAGTATGGTGCACATCTGCCTCGGTTGGCACTGTGGCCTCCGCTGTTGTTGTCCCACCTCCATGCTGTCACTTGAGTCTGTTGCAGGGATGTGCTCCACTGTCTGTCACTTGTACTCCGGCTGCATGCTGGTGGCATACAGCTTCATGGTGCCTGCACAGGGTGGCTGGCACACCTATGCCATGTAGGGGTACTGGCTGTGTGTACATGGCTGCCGTGGCCCCACGCTAGTGGCTTGGTTGACCTGCTACTGTGTCCCTGTGTTGGTGTGCCCTTGGGTATGGGTGGGTGTTTGTCCATGCACTGTGTTGCATCCTGTGTGGCGCATGCTTCCATGCAACACTGTGTGTGTCTGTGCTGGCTGTTGTGGCCAGTGCTGGGACGGGATGTGTCATTGGGAGGGTGTGCATGGTGCTGTACCACTGGTGGTGGGGTCCGAGGCATGCCCTGTCACATGTGGGGTACCTCATGTGCCGACGCATGGTCGGTTTCTCAGCTGTACCTTGGGGGGGACGTGCAGGGTGGCACTGAGTATGCAGTTGTTACATCGCTGTCTGCTGCTGTCCGCTGCAGGGTGCTCATGGTGGGGCTGCCTTGCACGGCTCCGTGTTGCACAGGGTTGCATTGTCACAGTGGGGGTGGTGGCATGCATGGGGTGTCCTGCACTGTTGGGTGCTACTCCTGGGCAGGGTGTATGGGGATCATGGTGCAGGGCATGCTCTGCATTGGTGGGATGGTGTGGAATGGGGTGGTCAGCCCTCCTTGTGTGCCAGTCACAGCTTGCCAGGGGGTGTGCTGGGGCACCATGCCCCAGCTGTGGGTTGGTTGCTGGTATCCATGGGGTGGTAGTTATTCCGGCTCTCCACCAGTTGTGCAGTGCATGGGTTGGGGGCCATGTCTGTTCTGCTGTGTGCTTCTTTGCCCATCTGTGGCATGGGTGGTGGGCCCCTGCATCCTGTCCCTGTGCATCCCTGGTTGTGCTGTTGCACTGCTGCCCTGCTCCATGGGGCATCCCTGGCTGCGCTATGGCGCATCTGCACTGTGCAACTGCACATCCCTGGTTGCGCTATGGCACAGGTGGTGCAATATTCAGTCGTGTGCTGCAGGTGCATCTTGACCTGCGTAGTTTTTGAATATCACGCTTCATGCGCATGGGCGCAGTGGACTTGCACTTGCTCCTACTGTTGCACACTTTTTGGGGTGCAGTTTGAATATCCGGGCCTTTGAGTTTACTTTATGTTTGTATTACTTATCATGCCTTAGCAAAAGTATTTTGATTACAGGAATCCTGTGCACACATACCTAAGGATTTGGGCTAGCTACTTCTACAAGATGGCTATTGTGGACTGAGGCTACAGAAGAAAGAAGACAATTTAAGACATGCAAGGTATGTCTGTATGACAAAGGAAAGAGTTAATTAAAAGAAGACTACTCAGATAAATAACTCCTTCATCCATGGAACTGTGTGTTATTTCTCAATGACTTCTACCACAGGGATGTGCCTAGATCAGATAAGGATGCATTCCTGTTACATAAGCAAGCCTCACCTACCATAAAGGAGCCTCATGTCACTTCAGGAGGTTCAAAGAGTAAAAAAAGCCTCACAGCCACCTCATGAATCATGGGCAAGATTTGGCACTTATGCAGGTACAAACTTTCCTTCAGCACACTTTTTTCTACTTGGACAGAAAGGCAAGGAATTGAAAGCTTTCCTCTGGACTACTTTCAGGATGATAGCTATACAAAAGGAAATAAATATTTTGGGATACTGCCTTGAAATGCAAGTAGAATCAAGTAGCCCTGGAATTCTGAACCTTTGCTGAGATCTCTTGAAGGGTGAATTTGTAATTATAACTGATGTCAGCAAACAGATAATTTTTCATGGAAGCCAGAACTAGAACTGAACCTCTGAACCAGAAATTTACCAGCACAATACTTTCCTCCTTCAAAGCCAAGACTGCAGATAAAGATGTTTCATGCCAGCTGACAAATTTAATCATTTCCTTAATATTTTTGCTCAAAGGCATGTGCTGGAAGTAGCTGGAGAGGATGGTCAGGTATTGTTACCTGCAATCTAATGGGAATTATAGTGGCACAATAGTGTCGGTATAGTTAGGGTGGAGCAGGGATTTCTATGTTAAACCCAAATTTTCAGTTTGATAACTTTGCAGCCATTCAATGGATTTGCATAATATTTTGCATACACAATCTCATGGGCCAGACCTTTTGACATGCCAGGTTCCGTTCTGGTCAGATATGCAGGTTCCGAGATCTGAATAGTGAAAAAAGTTAGCAAATTGGGAAGGGGTTGCTTTTTCTTTGTCATCACCTAACACCCAGACAATTTGGAATTTTGCTCTGAAATGTTCAGGGTACCAAGGGCTTGGGCCACAGTGGTGCTTTTCACTGGTTTGGTAAACAAATATATATCCAGTCCAAAGTTATAAGAATTTGACATTTAAGTTCTGAGCATGCTCCATGGTCTGATGCCTTTGTTCAAAGCTGCATTCAGATGAATGGGGCATTTCCAGTACTGTGATTTGCTATGGCATGCCATCGTTTGCTATTATTGTAAGTCACTTAAAGTCATTTAATGCATGAAGGAGCTATGAAGGCTGAAGTCCAAATGCAGCTCCTTTAGATTAGGTTATAATAACTCATGTTTCCTCCTTCAGCTATGTATCTATCCAAGTTTCTTTGTAAATTTCCTTTATCGCTTATCATTATATGTTCTGGGAGTCTATTCCATAAGTTAGCAACTCTTTGAGAGTAGACATTTTTTCTTTTGTTTTGAAATGATTTACTTTGACTTGTAGTGGATGTCCCCTTGTGACCGAGTTTACGTCTTTATATTTTTTTATTTAATTTGTTTATCATGAGTGGGCCATTCATAATGTCATAATAAAATAGAATGTCTCTTGGCTTCCTTCTTGTTGCCAAACTATGTAACCCAAGATGCTCCAACCTGTTTAAGTATGGTGCAATTTGAAGATGTTTTATCAATTTTGTGTATCTGTGTTGTACCCTTTCTAATCTGTCCACCTCCCTCCTCATGTATGGACACCAGACCTCACTACAGTAGTCCAACTGTGGCCTAACTTAAGACAAGTATAGTGACATCATCACCTCTTTTGTCCTACTTTTTATATTTCTTTTAATAGCCCCGATTGTTCTTTTAGCCTTTGCGACTACAGTAGCGCAATGGTCACTAAAATCCAGCTTATTATCTATCAGTATACCCAAGTCTTTTTCTGTATTTTTTGATTGCAAGTTACAGTTGTTTAAGACATATTTATGTAACCCTGGCACCAGTATCTAGGGGCTATACTACCCCTGCCTTGCTGGCCGAAACAAGGTTGAGGGGCCTGGGTTCCTACTTTACTTTAAAAACTGGTTCTTTTCCAAGATAACATAAATGTGCAGTGCCTTCACCCAGAGTATACTTACATGGGCTAGATTAAACCTGGTACAACCCCCTAGGATGCTCTACCCATCATACCACTAAGTCACCCCACACATGACCCACAATTCAAAACCCCACATTTCAAACATTTTGTAATGATTGGTTCTCTATAATAATATGCTCACAACAACCAATGTATGCAAAAACAGTAACAACAATTTATTTACATGGAGTGAGGGTTAGGAATGGGAAATTGGAAGCAGTGGTTAGCTATTTACAGTTGATTTGGATGACTGCCATTTGGTTTAAATTGACATTGCAATTAGGATCAAGATTGTCATTTTGCATCATAAGGCAAACATTTATCATAATGGCCACCCACCAACTTTCTGATGGATTCAGGTGCTTTCCTAACTATCTAGCTAGTTGCATTAGATGGCAGAAACATAGTATTAGATGCCCACACAATACCGGTCCCAAAATGTATTAGAACCCCGCAATTTCAGCACCTATTCTGGGTACCCAGTACTACAGTCTTAAATGTTGCAGGCCTGATAGTTGCAACTGAGTTGGGGCCCTTAAAGAAAAGCAGATCACTCTTATCTTTAATTTTTAAAACACATCATCCTAACTGTAATGTTACAGAACTTTACCCCTTTTTTTGATTTAGTTACTTAACTTTGGATGCTGAACTTGTTAACCACTTGAACTATTTACATGTCCCTCCAGGTTGTACAGGGATGGACCCTGCATACTTACGGTTCAGTAGTCATCACAGGCAAAGTCAAAGTCAGCTGTACAAGACAAATTCTTGGAAGTTACAGAAGTAGCTTTTAACTGAGGCAAGGCAGGAGCTTTGGTGTTCCCTTGTTTTGGGAAGGCTCTTACAGCATTGAATAAACTAGACACTTTCTCTCAGCACTTGAAACAGCTGCCCCCTTTCTGTGAGCATTGAAATTACTTCTGTGGAAATGTCTGGAACAAGACCAGGTTGGGATCGGGGCCAGTATGCTTCAAACCCCACATCTAGGCTATGCCCTCAGGGGAAGCTCAAATGGCAGTGCCTTAGATGGTGACACAGTACCAGGCTATCTTCCAGGCCACTCTAACTGTTGTGTTGCATTCAACACATTTATAAACAGCACATTTATACATTCAGTAGTTGCTTTGAGTAGTCACAATCTTTCAGTCATGTGCCCCATGTGGCAGACATGGACTCTTTGCTAGTCGGGTTACAATTTTAAAACCAGGGCACAATTACAAGCATTTTAGGGACAAGCACCCACACTCCTTCATGGGGTGCACAATCAGAGCCCAGATCATAGCTACCAAAGCAGATCACAGGATGCAATCTTTCAGGTAAAATCTTGTCTTTCTTTAAAGCAGAAGTGGAGCTGAAGGCATAACTCTCCACTAACACACCAGACTGAGCTTGAGACCTGGCTCTCTACCACTTGAAACATTCAAAACACAGACCGAGCTTGAGGCATGGCTCCCCACCATTTAATAGACGTTACTTCAATCAATCAATCAATCAATCAATCAATCAAGTCTTTATTTAACCAGGTGTTCATCATTGAGCAGAAGCTCATTTGCAAGATGGACCTGGGTACCTTGTTAGCAAACTGATACTGTAGCATTTCTCAAGCTTGAAACACAATATTTATTTATTTTATTTATTGAGTACAAGGATTACAAATACCTTTGAACCAGAGGTTCTTTTACAAAGGTTCCACATCAGCAGACAGTGTAAAAACAAACAGTGGAGAATACAATACAAAAGTGAATTATCATAATAGTACAGTAACAGAGACAATTTATGCGGTGCAGGCAATAAGGAACAGGTATACAAGAATCAAGCACAACTAAAGAACTAACCTAGGGGTGTGAGAGGAGACAAACTTGGGGTGGAGGATAAAGAGAGGGGAGGGGGTTAGGCATCTTATTAGGATCCCCTTCACAGTGGTACAGCCAGCACAACATGGGTTATTTAAGTGGCCCCCTTCATTCAATAGTTCCCCTGATGCCCTCTTAAATGTCCAGTGTTATTTACATTTATATACACTTTTGTGCCTGTTGCTAGCACTGACATTTTTTAAAGGCCTGTCAGCACCAGAACAGACAGTTCAGGAATAGTAATGCTGTCCTCATTAATATTCATGAACTAACAAGACACAGTGTGCTTGGTGCTCATTATTTACAAAAAATAGAGGGCTCTCCTGGCCCTTACTCTGGTCACAGGTCCCCATCTAGCTGAGCAGGGGCACTGGAACCACTGAAATACTTTTAATTCGACTACAAAACCGGTGGTCAGGAGATCAAAGGCTCACCTTGCGCATGCGCAAGTGCCGCTTAGCACCCAAGTGCATAACAAAGTAGCGGCATCTCACAGCTTAGCTCTTGAGCCTGAAACAGGTTAAAATTAAGTACTGGGGCTGATCTGGTGCCCTGGGGCATAATTCAGGACTTGGGCTGAGGCGGTGAAACTTTGGGGACAATTGCAGGCAATCGGGAGACACTCCAGAAGTGGGAGCAAATGGGAGACTGAGCCATTAAGGTAAGCCCCCATTTGGAGGGGGCGTTACACCCTCCCCTGCCTGAGAAAGCTTGATGTCCCGCATAGGCGCTGAATGAAGGGAGGGCGTCACCGTTCACTTTTTTCTGCAGTCTAAAGAGGCCCCTATTATACTTCTGTGGAAGGGTAGCGGGAGCCGACTGGCGTCTACGGTTTTTTATTTGTTTTCGCCGGTGTTCCAGCAGCGCTTATTCCCTTCCCAACCCTAGCCACTAAGAAGCATTTTCATTTTTTTTAAGGTAGGGGTGGGGTCTAAACATGGACCTGATTGAGATGGCAAATATATCTCTCAATCAGGTCCGCTTTAAGAAATGAAGGCGTGACTTCAGTTAGGGGCGGGTCACGGGGGCTCTTTAAATGCACACAGATTTCCTCCACTTTTCTATTCCTGGCTATTCCCTTTCTGACTACTTGGAGAGTGGTGACCTGTGAGACGTGGACGGTGCACGGCGGTCGAGCAGAGGATGAGGACGGGCTACTTGAGGAAGAGCGCAGAGCGGTGGTGGAGACTTAAGTTGCTGTTGTGGAGCAGGCGGCAGCATAACTTGGAACTACTCAACTGGTGTCCGGTCCGGTCCAGGGGCAGTGCAGCGGCTAGTGAGCGACTAAGCGAGGCAGTACTACCAGCGGCGACTCAGCGAGTCGCGACCGGTGCACCTCTTGAGGCTCTTTGTCTTTATTAGTTGCAGGCTGCAGCAGCAACTTGGCGCGGGCGTGCTAGTCGTGGAGAGGAGCGGCAGGATCCAGCTTCAACTAAGCCTGCTAGTATTGCTTGCTACTTTGCGAGAAGCCTTGCTCTTAGTTAGCCAGCCTGAGCTTCCCTAAAGAGGAGAAAGCTACTCTGGGACTCGGTAGTTGCCTAGTCACCTAGTCAGAGACGGAGAGGAGCCTGAAGAGTACCGGAGATCGAGGAAGCATTAAGCTACTGGGCCTGGGCATCTGGATGGAGTGGAGTCTGTTGGGATAGGGATTCCAGATTTGAGAAGGAGAATCAGCTGCGGGTCGGCGGCAGAGCAACTTCACGGACTGTACCAGATACATCACTAGCAAAGTAAGTCACTCACTGTCTTATTTTCCTGAGGGTACTATGTTATATAATGGCTGGGCCTGGCTGTGATTTTGAGGAGTTTAGTTCTACTATGGAACGACATGCAGGGCTTACTTTCCCGGGGATCAGACTGGGAAATAAACACATGCCTTATGGCCTTAGGGATCTTGGCTTTATCCTAACCTGTATCACTAACATTAGTCAAAGTGGTGAGTGCATGGCAATTGGCAAGAAAGTTTGTTTATTAGGTGGATGGGATCAATGGTTCAGGGCTGCTAAATGTTTTATGTATTAATTAAACCATGAGTGTGAGGAGTTGGCAATGGCTTGGCAGGGTTTTTTGATTGTTTCAAGTGCCCTTGCTTGTTAAAGAAGGGACCCAGGATCATGTGTAGAGGTGGAGGAGCAGGGGATCAACCCAGCAGCCTGTGTGGAATTATAGTTGTGATGGAGAGGGGCTCCACTTGCAACAACACAGTGGCCAAACCAGTACCACACAGACGGCAGCTGAGTGAGGAGGGCTACCTGCTGTAGTGCAAGGTCAGCGAAAAGCAAAACAAAACATCCAGGCTGTCTTCAGGCTGGTGCAGCACCCTTGCAGTCTCCTTCTCCTCCGTCTCTCTGGACTGTACCCTTTTTCCCAGGCTATGGCTCTTCTTATAGCAGCCCATTGATCCCCCCCACCTGACTGGCCAGTCAGTTCTTGTGCTCAGCAAGCTGCCCTCACCTCTCATCCTTTCCCAGGGTCCTCTATGGCAGGGGAATTGATGGGGACCACCACATTCGTTTACTTGATGCTTCCCTGGCTATGGCGGCCCATTCCTGGGCTACTAACTATATGCATACCTCTTGCCCCATAAATCAAGGATGATGCTTAAAATCTGGTACAAAGACCCCAAAACAGGGACACATCTTAAAAATCGGTAATATTATTCACCCAGAAAGATGTTAAAATAAGGGGATTAGTATAAGATGCATTTTCTGAATAACAAGTCTGTAACTTTAATGTTTGACATTATTTTGTGCTTGCAATCTCCATTGTTCAGTCATAAAAACACATATTTTAAGAGGGACACTGGAAAATGTTGAGGCAAAATCAGGGATGTGACGTCCCTGAAAATCAGGGACAGTTAAGAGGTATGACTATATGTCCTAGTCCTGCTTACTCTGGGTCCAGGAAAACCCTCCCTTTACTTGTATGGGGCTCCAGAAACAAGAGGCACCCAGTTCATGCCTTCCCTGCTTACCAGTGTACATGTGCACCTTGCTTTCACCATTCGGTCCCTCTGCCTATCTGGGGGGTTTCCTGGTCCCCAATCAGGTGCCTAGAGGTGAGAAGTACTTAATTTCCTGCTCTGCTGCCTGCCCTGGAGCCAGGTAACTTTTAACCTGTGCCGCATGGCCTAGTTATTACTTTGGAGCCGCAGCTCCTTTAAGGTTCAAGGCCACAGACATCTGCATGCTGGCCATATTTGTTTACATTCTGGTCCATTTCCCCAGGCTATCCCTGGACCAGCCAGTGTCCCCAAATGCCCAGAGGTTCTTATTGCACAGTGGATCTGGGACCCCCCACCATGGGGTCAAGAAGTAAGAAGATGGCCCTTAAATATGGACAAGGGCAGTGCTGACAGAATAGTGTCAGGGTGGTTATGTTAAAGTCTATGGGAGTCTCCACCATAAAGGCTCATCTGGTAACTTTAAACTGACAGATACAGCAACTAGCAGCTTCTACTCAGACAATCTGCTGTTGTGACAAACTGCTATTATAAAGACAGAAGTAACATTGGCAATGTCATCCAGAGCATTTGTCTGAATGTCTTTGGAGAGATTACCTGTCAGATTAGAAAATACATCCCTTCCCCCAACCTTGCACTATTAGACAGTAGCAAAGTGTTATACTACTACCCTGTTATAGCTGTGCTGGACGAGTGCACACTAGACAAAAGACTATCATGTCACACTGTCTCAGATGTTTGCCTCAATGCAGTATTCTAGCTAAATCACACTTTCTTCATTATTTAAAGCTATCAACAGTCCCTATTTTCCCAGGACAGTTCCTATTTTAGGCATCATGTCCCACTATCCCCACACATTTTGCAAAATGTAACATTTGTCCTGGTTTTGTCCCTTGTGGGTTTTTTTTTTTTTTGCTGACTGCTAATCCATGAGTGACAGTTTTCAGCACTACTGTGGCACTGCTTGTGCTGGACAACAGTTTGCAACTCAACCCCTGCACCTGTGTTGCACCACAAGCACAAGGGAGCACGGAAAAGTATGTTCCTTCCTGTTAGGTTAGACTAGTTGGCAGACAACTGCATCTGGTCATCTGTCTGCCAGCAGCGGAGAGGGACTCCAGACAGAAGAGACCGCAGCAGTGAACTAAGGTACCTGATCCTGATCAGCTGCAGGAGGTGTGTGAAACAATCTGGTGTGGTTGTGGGAGTCACTGAAGTGAAGTGAGGTTTGCTCAGCAACTGAGGTGAGTGTAAGCGGCTGATGGGACTGTCAGGAGGAGGAGCAATGCATGTAGCTTGAATGTCTGAACACAATGTAACGCAGGTTTGCTTCTAATGAATTTTCTGTACATCATGATTTGAAACTTGCTGCAGCAGAATGCTGCATTTTAATCTGGATGTTTGCTACTGGTGTTAATGTGGCCAGCATGGCCAGAGCAAGCACACTATTTTAATTGTGTGCAGCATACTCTGTGGTGGTACTCATGGAGTGACATGAAACTTGGAGCGGATATGGTCAAGATGGACCATGTCCCAGTTTTAGGCCTCGGAAAGTTGGTAATTTTATCATTATTGGCAATAATGGCAAATATAATGACCTCCTTCCTGTTGAGGGGAAATGTATATTGGGGCAAGTTACACAGAATAAAACTCAAAATAAATGTGCTAACTAGTGAAGCAGCACTATGTTCTCATAACACTGTAGTTGTTTAAAGTACACTGTAACTGCAGTGAATTTATAATGCAGTTGTGTAACAAACTAGTACGTAATTTCCTGTGTTGCAAGCATTGGTTACCTACCCCATAGGCGCTGGGTTGTATGGGCCCATGGGACACTGAGCCCCAGCAATATTTTGCCACAAGCTGCCTTTTTTAAGACATTTTCTCCCCCCGATTTCTCTGCGCCTGCCCTCTGCTGCTGAGTATGACACATGCCCGCAACCCCCTCGCAGCACTACCGCTGTTTAATTAGGCAGGCCGCGGCTGGCATTATTTAAAACTAGCACCTTTATCTTGTTACCTCCCTCCCTTCCCCTTCGTTTGTGCTTGCCCCTGAGAAAATCATTAGGGTTCACTATTCAATCACAGTGCAATTTTTCAGCATGCTGCACTGTGATTGTCCAGGAGGAGGGCTTGTATTGGGCATGATATGCATGCATGCATGCATGCATTGGGGCAGTTCTGTGTTTGAAGGGGACTGTTTTGTGGCGGTGGGTCACAGTGGTCTGTGGGGATGGGTGGGGGAGACTGGTCTGTCTTTGCAGCAGTGTGTGACTCATCTTATTGTCATGAGGGTGAACTCTGTTTGTGGCAGCTCTGCAGTGTCTGATACGTTTTGGGGGGATACCCTGACTGGGCCCTGGGAAGCTTCAGGACTGGAACCAAGAGCTAGCCTACTGGTTGGCTTGCTAGCATGCTTGCTGTCTTGCTGAAGCCTTCAAGTCGGTTAGCAAGCTAGCCAGTAGGCTAGGTCTTGTTTCCTGTCCTAAAGGCCTTGTCATGGGGTAAGCACTGCAGTAAGCAAAACGGGTAATAAGGTGTCTGTGGTGGCCTGTGGGGATGGGTGGGATGCTGGTCTGTCTCTGCAGCAGTGTGCGACTCATCTTATGGGCATGAGGGTGAACTCTGTCTCTGCCAGCTCTGCAGTGTTGCATGATGGGAGGGGGGCATGGGACATTTCAGGATGGGTGGAAGGGAAGAGTAAGAGATCCCCAAGAGGTTAAAACAAGGTGAAGAAGACCTAGGGGAAAAATAAGCAAGTTAGTGAAAGGAGACTAAAGACAAAGAATGGTTTATTCATTTATTTTATAAATTTTAACATGACAGTCTCTTGAGCAAAATCTCATTTTGAAGGTAGACGTCACCAAAATAGTCAAAGCGTAATGGTCTGAAAAGCAAACACTTTTTTTTGTAACATCTTTGCTGGTCCAATAAAAGGTATCATACCACCATTTACTTCTGGATCTACCTCAAAGTAAACAACTGAAATCCTTTATTGGTCAATTATGTGCTGAATATGAAATACAGAGCATGGGTGCCATTTGTATTCAGTTATACAAAAATGAGATGACAGCAGCTTGTCTTATGGTATGTCCTGGGCGGGAAATTGAGATGCATATTTCGCAGAAAACTGCAGTGTATGGTTTTTAACCCTAGTTCTTGTGTAAAAATGAGTTCTGGCTTTAGTTTGCTGTATAAAATGCAAGTCAGTCATAACTATTCCCCCGACTGGTCTATGTCTCTGTTTAAATACAGCCGTATCTGTAGATCTGGCATCTGGGAGCAATAGGTTTGACAGACCAATATAGCATCATTTTCATTCTAGCACCATTTGGTGTGTGTGTGTGTGTTTTTTTGTTTGTTTTATAACGGATCAGCCACACTAGGCTAAAGACCTATTGATGTGTGCCATCAAAACGGACAATAAAAAGTTCATGCTGGCTGACGAAGCCTATAAATACTGCCAGTTTATGTACAAATATGTACAAATATTTGCATGGCTGAAACTGATTAAAATCTTCCAGTTAAAAACAAAGCATAGCATTTACTAAGATTGTGCAAGTAACTGTAATTGTTCTAATAGCTTGGATTGCCAGGACTGACATTTCAGATCTAGGGAGCACTTGCATTACAAAGTAGTGATGTACAAATGTGTCTAAAGTGAGCTGGGTGTGGATGAGGCAGCAGTAAGAGTGCTTAGAATGATTAATGATGCGTGTCTTACATATTGTGGCACTGGCAGACAATGCCATGGAATCTGCCTTGCATGTTGGACTGGATTGGAGTATGGCACTGGTGTGTTCAGGGGTGGTAAATGAAGTTGACACTTTGCATGACTTGTGTGAAACCACTGTGTGGTATAGGGAGCATTAAAAAGCAGTACCACTATGTCAAAGTTCTCCCTATGGGCACCGTGTATAAAACTGAGGTTTGATGTGATTCTCGTATAAAAACAATTCAATGTTGGGTGGATAGTGTATAGTGCTTGCATGCACTGACCTTTGGCCTCTGTCCCCACCCTTGGTTGAAGAACCAGGCAGTGATGGGGAATTGTTTACTCCACTTGCTAATGGGTGATCTCAGAGAAGGAAGAGTTGGGGAAGTTGGGGGCATTTGAAAATTCTGAGTTTTAGCTGCTGGGAGAGGTTGGCTCATATGTGACATGGGGCGGGGGAGAGGAGGAGGCAAATTTCACAATACCGAAATCATGGACATACAATGGCAAGGCTTTTGTTAACAGTTGGGCAGCTGAGTAACAGTGGCATACAATAGTTTCATTGTCAGTACCAGTGTCACACTCATGAGTCCACCTAGTTCCAAAAGGTTAACTTGGTTAATAGAAAATCGTTTTTGATCTCCATGAGAATCCAGTTGACTGGCTGGACATCAAATCATACCTCCTATCCCTTATTAGAGCCAGTAGATGTGTCCATTCTGAGGAGTATGTAGCTTATTTGAGCATAATTTACAACATTTTATACTCCCTCTCGTCTTACTACCCATCGCTTTACTGACCAAATCTCCTTTAAGTAGAATACGTCTTTATTTTTTTCAGTTATCATTTTTCCCTTCCTGCACTGCCAGCATGTCTTCAGGAGGGTGCCCCCAGTCCCGTTCCCCGGTGTCTACAAGCCAAAGCCCCTAAAATGTTATTGGACTCTCGTCTTATACACTGGTGGTGCAGTACACAAGCATTTTGATGCATGGATCACTAGCCAAGAATATCTAAAGTAGGCCCAGTAGTTGCGGATTGCGAACTATTGACAAAGATGGGGGTGAGATATAAAATGTTTGCCATAGAAATTCTATTGCTAGCATGCTTAATGTTCATGCTGCAGTACCTTATCAGAAGATGGTAATCGGATGGGTTCACTAAACTGTATACACAATTCTTTCTCAGAGCTTGCACGGTCTCATTGAATTCAAATATGCCACGGTCTGAGAGACGAAAACGACAGATGGAGAAACAACTGGCTGGTATTGCTGCCAAGATGCCAAGAAAACTAAATTACTGGTTTGGGAGTGCCAAGATGCCAATATCTTCAGAGCATGCAAGGGACATCGCGGCCAGGAATAATACCACTGACACTGCCACAAGCACTGCAGCTGTCAGCTGTACCGGTATTGTAAGTGCCAATGTAACTGTGCATACCACTTCACTGCCAATGGCTTTGACAGAGTCAGATGCAGCCATGTGTTCAAATGCTGCATCAGTGCTAGAACCAACATGTTCCTTGCCTGATTGTCCTGCAGCTGCTATTCCAGTGCTCCTGGATGGTAAGGCCTGCTCTTTCTCTGATACAGAAAACAGCTGCAGAGCTGTTTCCCATGAACAGCAACAGTGATGGCAACATCGTGCATATCTCTGAGAATACCCAGCTCACAGCAGTTGAACCAACCGTGCCTGAATCTGCTGTCTCTCCCCTCCTGTTCTGAGAAAACCTGGGTAACTGCAGTTGAACCAACCATGCCTGAATCTGATGTCTCTTTGTCTCTCCCCTCCTGTTCTGAGAAAACCTGGGTAACTGCAGTTGAACCTACCGTGCCTGAATCTGCTGTCTCTTTGTCTCTCCCCTTCTGTACTGAGAAAGCCTGGGTAACTGCAGTTGAAACAACCATGTCTGAATCTGCTGTCTCTTTGTCTCTCCCCTCCTGCTCTTCTGTTTGTTGCCACAATATTAACAGTGTTTTTCAACCAAGCAGTGTTATAGACACTTCGATCAAACAAGTCATTCTGCGAACCAGTGGGAGAAGTGAAACAAGAACTTGTCAAACACGGTGGTTTTATCTTCAACTGGCTAACATACTGTGTTTCAAAAGGATGTGTTCTGCTACTACTGTCGGGCAGCAGTGGAAAGAAAACTAATCACAGGCAGTCGTTGTGGTGAAACTACCTTCATTTCAGCAGGATTTAGTGATTGGAAGAAAGCAATTGACAAATTCGAGAAACATCAGACATCATTATTCTACCATGAAGCTGTTGAGAAGTATACTGCATTCAACAACACAAGGATGAACGTTGGTGCTCAGCTCAGCCAGCATCTTGCACAGGAACAGGCGAGAAACAGAGACCGGTTCCTGAAACAGGTAAATGCAATAAAGCTTCTAGTTCGACAAGGACTAGCAATTCATGGCCATGAAGAACAGGAAAGCAACCTGAGGTGGGAAATGCTGAGTAGGGCAGTTGACATGCCAGAACTACAGGGATGGATCCAGAAAGGGAAGTATCAGAGTTCAGATGTTGTGAATGAAGTCATGGAACTCATGGCACATCCGCTGCTGAGGAACCTTCTGGAAGAGATACGCAATTAATCAAAGCTGTATGCAATCATCGCAGATGAATCACGGGATATTAGCCAACATGAACAGATGACAATATGTATCCAATGGGTTTCCCTGCCCCATTTTGTTATACATGAAGATTTTATTGGGATGTATGAAATGGCGAAGACTGATGCAGAATCCATCACCAGTGCCATTAAGGATGTTCTAGTAAGATGCAACTTACCAATCAACAACTTGAGGGGACAGGCGTATGATGGAGCAGCAAATATGAGTGGATGCATTTCTGGAACTGCAACAAGAATTAAGAGAGAAAATCCACTAGCATTGAATGTCCATTGTGCAAGTCATTCCTTGGACCTGGTGTTGCAAAACTGTAGCAGAACGAGTGATGCCATTGACGATGCCCTCAGCTTTGTCCAGAATTTAAGTGTGTTGATTCGGGGATCCCCACAGAGGCTGGCTCTTTATGAAAATATTGCAGTGAATGACAGTGACGACCCTTACATGATGATAGAAGGCCTGCACTTACTTTGTCCAACAAGATGGACAGCAAGAACAAAGAGTATCAAGTCGCTTTCAAAACTATGGAGCACCCCATGACACCTAGAGGAGCTGAAACGAGACAAAGCTACAGATGTACGAATCCAAGGTCAAAGGCCTGATGTCGGTGATGAAAAAGTTTCGGACCTATTTTGGACTGGTTGTATCATACAACATATTCAGCGTATCAGAACAAGTGGCTTCAATCCTGCAAACAAAAACACTGACAGCAGAAACTACAATGATGAGCATAAACTCCCTGAAGAAGAATTTACAACGCCAGTGCGATGACTTTTTTTTTTTTTTTTTTTAGTTGTTGTTTAACCAGGTATAGCACACTAAGCTGAAAGCTTTTTTACAGGAGCAACCTGGGAGCACAAGGAGGTTAAGTGACTTGCTCAGGGTCACACAGTATGCAAGTGGAAGCTGAGGGATTCAAACCCAGGTCTGGTCTGCTGGATGTCACCAGATTTGCAGCTCAGAGCCTTAGACCACTGCGCTATACTGCCTCACTTTGACCAGGTCTATGAAGGCATCAATGAGAGAGTGCAACTATTGAAAAAAGTGAAGGAGCCAAAACTTCCCAGACAGCACTATGTGCCAGCAAGGCTGCAACATGGTAGTGCACTGCATCACCATCCCGAATCTGCTAAGGACTGGTATCGACAGATGTACTATGAAGCCATTGATGCTTGTCTTTTTGAACTAGACCGACGTTTTGGTCAAGAAACCTACGCTTTGCTGTCATCCATGGAGAATTTGTTGCTTCAAGCAGCCAATGCAAAGATGTTTTCAGTTCCTCCTCGGATCACACAGTGGTATGGAGATAAGGACTTGGACATTGACATTCTGAATGCACAATTGAACTTGCTCCCAGGACTTGTGCAGCAGGTTCTGCCAGAGGTGAGGGCAGTAACTTCAATCAACACCATTATTGATGCCTTAGTGGGAAAAGACTGCCAGCAGCAGATACTGTATTCAGAAGTAGTGAAGCTCATTCAAATTTACCTCCTCATCCCAATGAGTACAGCAACTGGGGCGAGATCTTTTTCAACTTAGCGGATGATAAAGTCTTACTTAAGAAACACCATGACAGAGAAGAGGTACAATCACCTAATGCTGTTGCACATTCACAAAGAGAGAACGGACAACTTGGATCGGACACTAATTGTTCGGGAGTTTGTGCAATGAAACGAGAGATGACTTAACTTTTTTGGAAAAATCTGATACAGAAATTCTGTACTTTACAGAGATTCATATGGTGGTAAATTTGTTGCTTGGTTGTGGTGGCCACCAGGGCTTGGTGGAGGTTTGCGAGGCTTACCAGCCTGAAGTGGCTCCCAGAGCATTCATGGGATGATTTGGTGGCCACCAGGGCTTGGTGGAGGCTTGCACAGGCTTACCAGCCTGAAGTGGCACCAAGAGCATTCATGGGATGATTCGGTGGCCAACAGGGCTTGGTGGAGGCTTGCAAGGCTTACCAGCCTGAAGTGGCTCCCAGAGCAATCATGGGATGATTTGGTGGCCACCAGGGCTTGGTGGAGGCTTGCAAGGCTTACTAGCCTGAAGTGGCTCCCAGAGCATCTCATGGATGATTCTGCGGCCACCAGGGCTTGAGGAGGCTTGCAAGGCTTACTAGCCTGAAGTGGCTCCAAGAGCATTCATGGGATGATTTGCTGGCCACCAGGGCTTGGTGGGGGCTTGCAAGGCTTACCATCCTGAAGTGGTGACCAGAGCATTCATGGGATGATTTGGTGGTCACCAGGGCTTGGTGGAGGCTTACAAGGCTTACCAGCCTGAAGTGGTGACCAGAGCATTCATGGGATGATTTGGTAGTCACCAGGGCTTGGTGGAAGCTTGCAAGGCTTACCAGCCTGAAGTGGTGACCAGAGCATCAAGGATTAATTCATGGCAGGAGTATAGATGTGATGGTAAATTGGTTAGTTGGGTGAGTCTGTGGTATGCAGTAGCAACAGTACAGGAATGAATGAGCAGATGTTTTTCCTCTATTGAATTCTTTGGAACATTGGCCCATTTCCAAATGTATCTCACTCCTCCATCCATCCAGACTTTGCTGTAAAAATCTGTTTATACCCCTGTCATTGTACAATATTGTTTACTGTCATTGTAGACTATGATTCATTAATAAATACACTTTACGATGCACGCTGTGATTCATTAATAAATAAGCTGTGTAAACATAATGGCTCTGTGTCTTGATTTCCCTAGCCTCAGGAGTTTACCTTGTCACTGGTAGTTGGGCTTAACCGCTAACTTCTATCTTGAAGTTAGTGGAACCAAAAACTCCTAACTCATTAGTATGAAGACTGCATGCTTGGGACTGGTGATGCACATTACTATGGCATCTCTCTGTTGCACCTCGACAACCACTGTAACAGGTTAAGGAATGTGTGGTTCAAACGTCATGTGGAGCTATTGGAGGGAATGGGTCGACAGCTGCTTTCTTAATATATCTGTACACATGAGGGGTGGTCTTTTTGCTGGCACCTTTGTATGCCGTTGCATAATTAGTCCTAAATGGGACTGCATTCTTAACATTATGATGTGTGTACATGATTTATTGTATTTTTGTATGGCAAAAACTAGTGTCGAAAGTGCCCTTTTGACACTTAAAAGTGCCCCTCTGATCCTCCACCCCCTCAGTTTTTACCATCTTCCGGCACCCCTGTGTCCTTGCCAAGCCTGTGCCAAGCCCGGCACCCAATAAGTGGCATTCAATTGTTTTGAACATTTAACAAGTCTAACTAGACACATGGCTTCCTATCTAGAATTGGTTGCCAGTTTCCTAATCTAGACAAATACTTCTGTCTAAACAGCAATAAAACATTTGCAACATAAACTGTGAGCATTTTCCAGATGACACACATTCCCGGTGACCCTTGCAGTAAAAGCTGTTACATTGGAATAAATATCAGGTGCAATTCCACTTTTAGCCACAAGGGGGAGTGCACCCCCCCAACACTCACTGACCAGCAGTGAACTGGCTTTGAGCAGATTTGGCACCAAAAACACTTTTCCATTTCATTTGCATAAGCAGCAGCCATTTTAGGGGTCTCGATGCTTAGAGAGCTGGGGGGGTGTCCATGCTGGGCGTGACATGACATACTGGAGATCCCAGTGATGCCTCCATTTATTTGTTGGATTATGTCTCCCCATGTATAGAACACATTTATCAGGGTTTAGTGACATTCCCCACTTATGCGCTCAATTTGCTTTAGTGTTTAGATTATCTTGTATGAGTTTGCATTGTTCTGTTGTTTTACATGTGCCTCCTAATTTCACATCATCAGCATACTTGACAATGTAATTGTGAATGTTCTCATCCATATCTACTGTAAAAAGCTGAAATAAACTGGCCACAACACTGATCCCTGGGGCACACCACTGGTCATCTTACCCTTTGCTGATAGGTACCCCTTTATTGTGACCTTTTGTGTTCTTTCAAGTAACCAGTTTTTTGTCCATGCAACTATATGTTTGTCATTACCATAGCTCAACAGTTTATCACCCACCACCCAGTGAGGAATAAATCAAATGCTTTACTGAAATCTGTTAATATCACATCACATGTATATCGTTTGTCCAGGTGTTTACTCATGTGTTCATAAAAACAGACCAAGTTTGTTGGACATGAATGTCCACGTCTAAAACCATGTTGGTTTCAATCAAAAAATTGACTATTTATAATATGATTCTGGATGTTCTCTTTCATAATTGATTCCAATATCTTACATGGCACAGTTTCATGTAAATACAGTGAATATATTTCAGCGAGTGCAAGTTCAGTGAGTTTTTAATAGTGAAGCCCATTTCAGTGATCAGGAAATTCATCAAATGTCTATTCAGTGCTCATCTTTGAATGTGCTATTGTGAACTAAATGCCACTCCTTGCATGTAATCCTACTGTGACCGTGTGCTGTGCTCCTGTACAACTCCAAACATGTGGTCAGTCA
Organism: Neoceratodus forsteri; assembly: GCA_016271365.2. NCBI lineage: Eukaryota > Metazoa > Chordata > Ceratodontiformes > Ceratodontidae > Neoceratodus > Neoceratodus forsteri. Next base: position 1,572,810,019 of record CM057453.1, on the reverse strand, counting down.
AATCACGACTTCAGACATTGAGGCAGTTACAAGTGCTATCCGAAGTGCACTTACAATAGGATACTAAAGTGGTAAGGACTAGTATTGCAGGGGGGCTTTGCCCCTGTGCCCCAAACCCCCCATTTCTAAAATAACATCCTCTGAGGTACACCTGGACCTTGAAGGTAGGCTATTACCCCATAGTCACTGAAACTGTTCCCTGCTGTAATGCAGCGATCGCTATTATTGCAGTCGCTATAATAGCATCGCTGTAATTGACTCACTGAAATTGCAGTGCTGAAATGATGTGCTACCACATGGCACAGGGGTTAAGCTTATGGGTCTGTTGTTACGTATATTTTGTTTGCAACCCTTTTTTGTGAATCGGTGTAATTTTAGCTATCTTCCAGTCACTGGGTACTTCTGTATTTATTGATTTCTAAAACAATATTTTGAGGGGTGTAGAAATACTATATTTCATTCATTTTAACATTGCCGGTATAATATTGTCTAGATCAGGAGCACTACATGGTTTTATAGTCTCGATTTTTAGAATGATATCTTCTGTTGTAATTTCATGCATTCCCAGTTCGCTGTTAGTATCCATAGTCACTGTGGTATTACTGGGATTATTATAGCTTGAACAGAAGTGAGTGTTAAAAATATTTGACATGTCTACCTGGTCTGTGATCAAAGTGTTGTTTTCTTTTATTGCATTTAGTTCTGTACATGTCTTTTTAAGTGAATTAATGTACCCATAAAACTGTTTACTATTGTTTTTATTTGCTGATGCTGTGAGTTTTTCCTCATGAGTACATTTTGCTTTGTTTATTTTATTTTTACAGGATTTTTGAAGTGTTTTAAATTTTTCCCAGCTTTCCTCAGTATTTTGATTTTTGTAAATGTTGTATGCCGTATTTATTTTCTTTTTATTAATGTCATTATACCCTTGTGGAGCCACTTTGGTTTTAGTCCTCTATGATTACATTTCTTAACCCAGCTTATGTATTTATTTATTACAGAGAGTATGGTGTTTTCTATATAACCCCAGCTTTCCTCCACTGTTTTGTCACATAGTGTTGCACTCCAATTACTGTAATTCCATTCATTCAGCATTTATACTTTCCACGTTGTCTGTTCTTTATTGTTATATCTCTGTGCACCCTTTCTGATGGGTGTAGATATTTTCTACAAAAAATGTTACACAGGCGTGGTCACTATTACCTAATGGTGGTGTAACTTTACATTTTGTAATATTAACTCTTTCTGTACTGACCACCAAATCTAGCAGGTTTTCTCCTCTTTAAGGGGCATTGACGTGCTGTATCAAATTATTATCAAAACTAGTCTCTACAAAGGCTATACTTTGTTTTGAGATGGCCTTCTTGTTTTTCCAATTTATGTCTGGATAGTTAAAATCCCCAGCCAGTATAATATTTCTGCTCTCCATAGCCTTCATTATTTCATCTAAGATCTCCTTATTTCTCTCCTCAGATGTATCAGATGATCTATAACATAAACCTAGAATGTAATCCTCAGTGGTACCATTATTTAGTTTCAACCATAGCGTCTCTGTGGTAGATGACTCATGATTGGTCTTGGAGGAAATATCTGTTGTTTTTATTGTTTTTGAAGCATACATTGTGATACCATCCCATTTCTTGCTCTTTCTGTCCAACTTTATTATAGAGTAACCCAATACATTTTTATTCCATTCATCATTCTCAGTCCACCAGGTCTCTGTTAGCATAGCTGTATCAATATCTTCTGAATATAAGATGGTCTGTAACTCTGCCATTTTGTTGTTAAGGCTCCTTGTATTACAAAGTGAACACTCAATGAGTTTTTTCCTACGTTTTCCTGTTTGTTTCAGTAGTTTTTTGCTAATGATCTAATCACCCAATTCCCCCTTCTATATAAGTTTAAATGAATGGACTCCATATGTGTTTTAATTAAGTTCCCCAAAATATGTGCTTCTTTGTTGTTTAAGTTTAGACCATCTCTGCTGTATAAGGTATATTTTCTGTTGAAATGACCCCAGGAGTCAATAAAATGAAAACCTTACCTGTCACACCTATTGTTTAGTCTTACATTTATTCTCTGTATAGTGTTGTTTTTCTCATGGAGTGCCTTTGGTACTGGAAGGAGGCCTGACAGTAACACCTCTGCTCCCTTATCTTTCATATATTTTGCTATTTTGATTAGTTCCAAGCAGATATCCTTCTCATGATTGTAACCTATGTCATTTATACCAGCGTGGATAGCAATTGTTTTTTTCCAGAATGTTTTAAAATGTTTGCTGCAACTGTTTTACTATCTTCTAGTTTTGAACCCGGGAAACAAGAGAGCATTTGATTTGTTTATCTGTGTTACAAATAATTGCTTCACATTTTCTGATAATTGAATCTCCCAGGATAATCATCTCTCTCTGTTCTACATTTATGGAGTATATATTAGGATCACTTGGGAGAGTGTCCATAAGAACCCTGTATCTGTTTTCAGTTTGTAACTCAAATGTGGTGATAGCTCTTCTTCCTTTTTTATTGCCCTCACTATGTTTTACTATACACCAGTAATTATCATCTTTATTTGTTGTCTCTCTGCTTTTTTATGACTATTCGTACACATGCTATGGGGGTCATCATCAGATGGTCCTGACTGGCTGTGGCTACCATTGTAGATGTGCCAGTGGGCTTTTTTCTGCCATCAGTTTCTACGTTTCTATTTTTCAATGTAAATATAGCTTTATGAGCCTGACATCAGTAATCATTTATGTCAAGTACACTTTTGCATCAATGTATTCTTTATTATGCAATGGTTGGAAAAAATCTAGAAACGTTACAAACATTCTTTTTTTTCTATAGAACTTTTTTCCACTGGGGCTAGCAGGCAGGCCCTGGCTGTCTCTCAGGGGACTCGATTTATTCTTTGGCATGCCTCCTGATCCAGCCCCCACACCTGGCAGGTTCTCTCATGGATTTTCTTCTGTGGCGGGGCCAAGGAAGGGAGGGCCATTCTTGCCCCCCCAGCACAATCCAGATTGCCTGAGGGATGCCAGAGTTGGGAGTGCGGCTAAGGCTTCCTGCAGCCTGCTAGCTCCTTTTCCATTTTCTCCATTCCCTGTGCTGATGTGCACTTCAACATGTGCGCATGGAGGCACCTGCTCTGCAGTCCTGCAGCACCCTCCCATCTTGGTCACCCTGAGTCCTGCACTACCACCAGGCCTCCATTTGGTAGCAGTCATTCTGCAGGAGTGATGAACCACACACCCCAGGAGAGGAGAGCAGTCCTTCAGACGCTCAATCCTCTCCCTCCCCAGCTGACCCCCGATGACTCATATTTGCTCCCGAACATGGGTCGCCAGCATGCCAGGAGGTAAAGCATTCAGTGCCTCAGCCATCCATGCAACTGGGCCAGCTTGGCTATAAACATTCTTTACCAATGGTGTTATTACACCATAACTCACTAGTAAAAATTAGTCCCTCCAGCCAGAACCTGATTGCATCCATTGATACATTAGATATCACTACTCATATTTTCCAGCCTGCCATAGCCAGTGCTCACATGAAAACAGCTTTCATACCCACCTACCACAATATTAAATTCAACACACCATGCAGACAGTGTCCCCAATACTCACTCACCCCCCACACCCACCACACAGGTCAAATGAAAGCTGGCTTGCAGCTAATGTCCGGAACCAACCTGATACACAAAAAAACTAAACTTTTTAACTCCCATCCCCTAGCACACATGTTAAATGAATGCCGCCATGCCATGTAAACAACCCCTCAGTTTTACCACACACCCTGCCTAATGCCACACTGTATCCAGATTTGCCTATTTAGTGCATCATTAATATTAACATAGACACAAGCTTCTGAATGTAGAGCACCAATCCATCATATAAACTGATCGGGAGGGCCAGAATACTGTAATATCTTAAACAGTAACTGATGTGATATCCTATCAAATGTCTTTTTCTGATCGATTGATAGTATTGTCCCAGAACCTTCCCCATTCTGCTCTGCCTCAAATACAATATTTCTGTAAGGAAAATAACATTTCCTGCATTTTTCTAGTTGGTATTGAGCAATCCTGCTGCTTAGGAATTAAATGTCTTATCACAAAAGTGAGTCAATTACACAGGTTTATGGCTAACATGTCAGTATTTAATAAACTGATAGGTCTCCAATTATGTCTTCTGTATTCCCCTTTTTCATATGAAAATATCACGAGAGGCAAAGATATATTTGAAGATAAGGATCCCTTTTCAAGGCACCACTGGAACATTTTGGCAAGATCCTCCACTATATGTTCCACAAAAAAAAAATCTTTATCAGCTGCTGTATCAGAAGATAAAGATTTGTTTGCAGCCATCACTTCCAGTGGAGAAATGTCTGCTACCAGTGAGTCTGGTAGATTTGGGGTGAGACTAGGAATCTGAATATCAGTGAACTATGAATCCAGACTTGGCTTGCAAAATATTCAGCCCCAAAATGGGTTTCAATATATTGTCCAAGAAAGGTGGAGATATCTGGTCTAGACTTCAAACGTGAGCACTCGGGGGTAACCAGAGTGGAAATAATTTTTTTAATGCACTCCTGGCAAATAAGAAAGGGATCTAATATAAATGTATTTCCTTGTGTTTTCAGCTGTTGCTCTGTTTTCAATGAAAGCAAGCAGTTATATTGGCATTTCTGCATTTAAGCAAACATCAAAAAATCAGGCACTCTCCATCTCCTCCAGAAAGGACACTCACTACTCCATAAATAGTTTTGGAAAACGTGTGCATACTTGTGCAAACTGTATTTGTGCCATATAAAAACAGCTAGACAGCAGATTGATGGGTTTCAGAAGTAACTCTTTCTCCAAAGACATTTCTGCATTTTAGTCCAAATTTGTTGGATCCGGGAGTTTACATTATGTAATCCTGAATTTGAAGAGGAGATCAGTTTTTGTAGCTAGGATCTAAGCCTGTGAAGTACAAAGTCCTAGGATAAAGGGTCATCATACATTGCATTGACTTTCTGGCTTGCCACACTCCACGCAGCATATGTATGACAGCCTGTTGAAACAGAATTTGATTACAGATAAGGACCACTTGGCCCACAAAGTCTGCCCATTTATCCCTACCTACATTATTACCACATACTGTACTTAGTCTTCAGCTCTTTCTACTTCCCCCTTCCTTTCTGATATGATTTCCTTGTGCTTATCCCATGCATTCTTGAACCCCACCACTGTCTGTGCCCCCACCAGTTCCATTGGAAGGCTGCTTCAGGAATGTATCACTCTATCTGTGATGAAGTACTTCCTCACATCTCTCCTGAATCTACCCCCCTCCAGCTACATAGAATTTCCCCTTATTCTTGAGCACCTTTTCTTCTGAACAATACTTCCATTCCGTACCTTAGTTACCCCCATGAGATATTTAAAGGTCTTTATCATATCGCCCTACCTCTTCTCTTCCTAGGTGTACATATTGAGGCCCTTAATCTCTCCTCACAGGGCTGTTGATGCAGACCCTGCACCATTTTTGTTGTCCCCCTCTGGACCGCCTCGACTCTATGTCCTCCCAGAGATGTGGTCTCCAGAACTGGACACAATACTCTAGGTGGGGTCTTACCAGTGATATATAGAGAGGCAACACTACCTCCCACTTTCTGCTGGTGATACCCCACACTATACGTCCCAGCATCCCACTGTCCCTCCTGACTGCCTTGTTACACTGCCTGGCCACTTTTAGGTCATCTGATATGATTACCCCCAGGTCTCTTTCATGTTTTTAGTTGTCAGTACCACTCCACTCATTTTGTACTCCACCTCTGAGTTTCTGTGTCCTAAGTGCATTATTTTGCACTTTTTCACATTGAAACCCAGCTATCATACCATTGACCCTTCTTTAGTATTCTCAAGTCTCTGCTTACCTTTTCCACCCTTCCTAGAGTGCCCATGCTATTGCCGAGTTTGGTGTCATCTGCAAAGAGGCAGACCTCCCCTCTTCTAGCTCCTCTGCAATGTTACTTATAAAGACTTTAAAGAGGGCTGGTCCTAGCACTGATCCCTGAGGCATCCCCATGGTTACCCTCCCTTCCTTGGAGTGAACTCTGTTTATTGCCACCCTCTGTCCCCTATCCCCAACCAATTTATTATCCAGTTTACCACCTTTGGACCCACTGCTAAGCTATCCAGCTTGCCTCCTGCATGGAATTATGTCGAAAAGCCTAACTGAAATCTAGGTAGGCCACATCCACTGCTCCACCTTGATCTAAATCATTTGTCACCCAGTCAAAGAAATGTATCAGATTTCTCTGACTTGACGTCCCTACTGTGAACCCATGCTGTCTTGTAACCCACTGGATTCAAGATATTTCACAACCCTTTCCTCCAACAGTGATTCCATTAACTTTCCCACCACCAATGTCAGGTTGACTGGCCTATAATTGCCAGGTTAAAATAAAAGACCCAGTGCACCCCTCCTCCCCCAAACAATTGCAACATCAATGAATTGTTACAATATGCTTTCTGCCACAAATGACTACTCACTTACTACATCCCAAAGGGAAGCTGGGGTCTCTTAGTTTTTCAAATCAGAGGCCTGGTGTGAAAGTAAGCTTAGCCATCAATCTGCAAGGTGGACCTCCCGTCAGCTGAGGCCCTATTCTAAACTGCATCTCCCAGAGTTGCTCCCTTTTATAATATTGCGCACTGCCTTATTTGTTCACTTTAAATAAGGTGCAGTCCCATGCCAATGTACTGGTAATTAGTGGGGAGCCAGCTAATGGAGACAGCCACATATCTCCCACACATCAACAAGTCCAAAATTAGCAGCTTGATGCAATCACCTTCACAAACTCTAAATTGCTTTTCTCATTGGGGTGCTACTGGTCATGGCATAACAATGTAAGCTTCCCAAATTGGGCCTGCATCTGTGGGCTACAGCCCCAACACTCTCCCGCAGTATGCTCCAGTGGCTCCGGGATGGCTCTGAGCCTGTGGTGCCCACATGTTTCCACAGCGCAGCCACCGTGATTTCATTTCCTTAGCCCATGCCAGAAGGGGGCCAAGGTTCAGAGTGTGTTTCTGTGCCTCTGGGCACTCGGGGGGGGGGTGACGTTGTTCGGTCTGTTGGGGCAGCTGTGAAGTGGCGGACTGAGGGAGTAAATAAACAAGATAGCCGCATGCACCTTGTGCGCATGTGCAGCTGCCCTGCCACAAAATTTAAAGGAGCCTTGGCTCCATTTGGAAAAGTGACATGAAAGGACACATTTAGGACAATGTGTTTTGGGAGCCCAATAAGGAAAAGGGGGCTCCCATCATTTAAATAAAGAGTGTCCTGACTCCAGGTAGAAATGTGTAGCCAGGACAAGTACTTTCCAGCCCCTGAGAGGGCAAAATAACAAAAAAATAAGGCAGATTTGTTTTGGGGAAGTATAAACAGTAACAGCGGCTCCTATATGTGAGGCTGTTCAGGGGTGCACTGGGAAAGGTGAGAGGACACAGAGAAAAAGACCAGGAGAATAGCAGCCAATCAGGAGAGAGCTGCTGGGAATCCATAAATACCCCCTTCAGCCATTTAAGTCGTGGACAACCACATCTGTTTGCCCTCTGTGACTGTTTTCACTCCATAGAGTAACTGTTTCTGCTGTGAGCCAACTGTTTATTAAATGGGATCTCCTGTTCCAGCATTCTGTTTGTTGTTTCAGTTGTTTATAAACTGTTTGCTGATAACAAGTCTTGCCTACACAGCCCAGCACCTCGTGGCCAGTGGGCACCATGATTTCAGCATGGCCTTGGAAATGATGGCCAATCAGGTATGTGTTTCTTCTGCTGTGCGTGCCCCTTCCCCACAGATTTCTACCATCATCATACCCCTAGACACTGGGGAGGGGGTCTTACAACATGGGGATCATCCAGGATTTGACTTTTGGGGTGCCCCAACCCTTTTCAGACTTTGGAATGTGGTGCTGGGCAAGACTGTGGAAGTTCCTCCCCAAAGCAGCCTATGAATTGTGCAATTATGTTGGCAGGAGCTGGGAGCAAGAATGGACCTGGTGGGAAAAGAGACTGTGCTGTCAGTGACACCTCATACCATGCCTAGAGCCAAGGTATGATGGGGTGGCCTGCCTAAGGACTACAGAGTGCCCCAGAACTTGAACTGGAGAGCGATTCCTCTTAGTGACTCATTAACTGATTCAGTTTGGGAACTGAGCTTTTGGGGGAAATGATCCCTCCTGTTGAAAAGAGAGGCGAAAAAAACACTGCCTATAACTGTTTATGCTACGCTGCCATGGTTTGTATATTATCTGTTTAAATGCTGCATTTATCGTGCTTTGTTCTTGAATGAGTTTGCATCCTGTTCACCAATATCTTACCGTTTCAGGGGGGATGTTCCACTCAGGAAAGAAAAAGAAGAATGTTGTGTGAAAATGGTTTCTGGCAGCTTTAACTGTTTTTCTCTAGCTTCATTGTTTTCTTATCGGATAGCAGAGAAGGAGAAAATGTTTATAGTGTATGCTCCTACAGTATAGTTTGCTAGCTATTGTTTACATTTTTGCATCTGCTATATCTTGTCTTCTGTTTGAATGTCCAGGCAGTTCAGGCAGGCAGCTGGCAGCTTTAAAGGGGTTTAGGGGTGAATTTGGTTTAGAGATAGAAACATAGAAAGTGATGGCAGAAGAAGACCAAGAGTCCATCTAGTCTGCCCATTCGTTCCCGAGATCTTTTTAGATCCCAAGACCTAACACTGCTACTGTTTAATGCCCCCTACTGCTCCCACTGATTTTATTTGAGCTTTTGCTCAGTCCCACACAGGTTGAATAATGTCACTGTGTTTGCTTCCACCACCTCAGCAGACAGCCTATTCCTTGGTTCTGCTACCCCTTCCATAAACATGTTTCCTGAGCTCCCTCCTGAAGCTCCCCCCCCAAACTTCCATTCATGTCCTCTATTACTATAGTTGTCGACCCTGATGAACACATCTGAGGAGGGCACTTTGTTTATTCCTCTTAGAAACTTGTATGTCTCTATCATGTCCCCTGTCTCTCTTCTAGTCTCCAGAGAGAACATATTCAATGCTTCTAAACGGCCTTCATAGGAGAGCCCCTGGAGGGACTGGATCATCTTGGTTGACCTTTTCTGGATGACTTCCAGCCTGCTCCTATCCTTCTTAAGAAGTGGACTCCAAAATTGGACACAGTACTCCAGATGAGGCCTTACCAGGGAGCTGCATAATGGTAGAATCACCTCTTTGCCCCTGCTGTCAAATCCTCTTCCTTTGTACCCTAGCATTCTGTTTGCCTTGCTGCCAGCTGTGTTGCATTATCTGGCCTGTTTAAGGGTATTGGAAATGATGACTTCTAGGTCCCTTTCTTCCTGTGAGATACTGAGCTGAACCCCGTTAAGCCAGTATGCTATCCTCGGATTCCCCTTACCTAGATGCATCACTTTGCACTTTTTTGCATTAAACCTCAGCTGCCAGATTTTGGACCACTTTTCCAGCCTCTACAGGTCTTTCTGAAGGTCCTTAACCACCTCTTTGCAGACTTCCCTTCTGCCTAGCTTGATATCATCTGCAAATAGTGTAATTTTGCCATGGATACCTATGTTAATGTTATCGGTCCCGGACAATCAAGTCTGTTTGCCTGCTGTGACTGTTTTTGCTCAGTGGAATAACTGTTTCTGCTGTGAGTCAGCTGTTTATTAAATGGGATCCCCTGTTCCTGCATTGTTTGTTGCCTCAATTGTTTATTAACTGTTTGCTAATAACAAGTCTTGCCTCCACAGCCCAGCACCCTGAGGCCCGTGGGCATCCCAGTTTCAGCATGGCCTGAGAAACAATGGCCAATTAGGAATGTGTTTCTTCTGTTGTATGTGCCCCTTCCCCACAGATTTCCACTATCATACCCCTAGACACTGGGAAGGGGGGCCTTACAATATGGGGGCTCATCCAGGATTTGACTTGTGGGTGCCCCCACCCTTTTCATACTTTGGAATGTGGTGCTGGGCAAGACTGTGGAAGTTCCTCCCCAAAGCAGTCCAAGTGTTTCACAATTAAGATGGCACTAGAGACTGGGACAGTTCACACCTTGTGAGTGGAGCTGCATTTGCCATTTCTTGCACCTACTGGCTGGAGCTGGGAGCGAGAATAGACTTGGTGGGAACATTGACTGTGCTGTCAGTGATGCCATATGCCATGCCTAGGGCCCAGGTATGGTGGAGTGGCCTGCCTAAGGGCTACTGAGTGCCCCAGGTCTTGGATTAGAGGGTGGTTCCTCTTAGTGAGTCATTAATTGCTTCAGTTTGGGAACTGAACTTTTGGGGGAAATGATCCCTCCTGTTGAAAAGAGAGGGAAAAAACACTGCCTATAACTGTCTATGCTAAGCTGCTATAGTTTATGTATTATCTGTCTGAATGTTGCATTTATTGTGCTTTGTTCATGAATCAGCTTGCACCCTGTTCACCAATATCTTACTGTTTCAAGGGGGGATGTTCCAATCGGGAAAGAGAAAGAAGAATGTTGAGTAAAATGGTTACTGGTAGCTATAAGTGTTTTTCTTTAGCTTCAGTGTTTTCTTATCAGATGGCATAGAGGGAGAAAATGTTTATAGTGTACGCTCCTACAGTATAATTTGCTAACTATTGCTTAAATTTTCGCATCTGCTATATCTTGTATGTGAATGTCCAGGCAGTCCAGGCAGGAAGCTGTCAGCTTTAAAAGGGGTTTAGGGTTGAATCTGGTTTAGAGATAGAATCATAGAAACTTTAAAAGTGACAGCAGAAGGAGACCAAGAGTCCATCTAGTTTGCCCATTATTTCCTGAGATCTTTTTAGACCACAGGACCTAACCCTTCTACTGTTTAATGCCCCCTACTGCTCCCACTGATTTTATTTGAACTTTTGCTCTATCCCACCCCAGCTTGAATAATGTCATTGTCTGTGCTTCCACCACCTCAGCTGGCATCCTGTTCCATGGTTCCACAACCCTTTCTGTAAAATAGTGTTTCCTGAGTTCCCTTCTGAAGCTACCCCCTCAACATCCACTCATGTCCTCTAGTGCTGGAGTTGTCGACCCTGATGAACAGATAAGAGGAGGGCACCTTGTTTATTCCTCTCATAATTTGTTTGCCTCTGTCATGTCCCCTCTCTCCTGCCTAGTCTCCAGAGAGAACATATTCAAAGCTTCTAAACACCCTTCATAGGAGAGCCCCTGGAGGCCCTAGATCATCTTGGTTGCCCTTCTCTGGATGACTTCCAGCCTGTTCCTATCCTTCTTAAGAAGTGGACTCCAAAACTGGACACAGTACTCCAGATGAGGCCTTACCAGGGAGCTGCATAATGGTAGAATCACCTCTTTGCTCCTGCTGTCAAATCCTCTTCCTATGTACCCTAGCATTCTGTTTGCCTTGCTGTCAGCTGTGTTGCATTGGCTGGCCTGTTTAAGGGTATTGGAAATGATGACTCCTAGGACCCTTTCTTCCTGTGAGATACTGAGCTGAACCCCGTTAAGCCAGTATGCTGTCCTCAGAGTCCCCTTACATAGATGCATCACTTCACACTTTTTGCGTTAAACCTCAGCTGCCAGATTTTGAACCAATTTTACAGCCTTTGGAAGTCTTTCTGAAGGTCCCTAACTGCCTCTTCACAGTCCACCCATCTGCCTAGCTTGGTATCATCCATGAATAGGGCAATTTGCCCTAGATACCTATGTTGAGTTATTGATAAATGCATTAAACCTAAATGCATTAAAATAGGAACCTGGGATGCCACTGTTCAGGCTGAAAGCCAGTGTCAGTAGGTTCTGCCAGTGGGTGGGCCAGGGAGAAAGTGATCCTGGGTGGTTTGGAGAGCTGGGATAGTGTTAGTTTAGGTTTGTGTGTGAGAATTTTCATTTTGCTACCTCAGTGATGTCAGCGTTAAGCCCCTGTATGGTTGGACAGTTTGGGGAGGTACACATGTCATGGCTACTGGGCCATGGTCGAGGTGGCTTTTATGTCACTTTTTGGCTCCCCGGGATGGTGACCATTTGGCAAGGGGAGTGTGTAAGTCCCCCAAATTGGGCTTACCTCTGTGGGCTATGGCCTTGACACTCTCCTGCAGCATCCTCCAGTGGCTCTGGGAGGACTCCGAGCCTGTGGTGCCCTGCATGTTCCTGCAGCATAGCTGCCATGACTTTGTTTCCTCAGCCCTATGCCTGAAGGGGTCCAATGTCCACAGTGTGTTTCTGCACCTCCAGGCACTCAGTAGGGGATGTTGTTCATTTCATTGGGTCAGCCATGGAGCAGCGGATCAAGGAAGGAAATAAACAAAATGGCCACATGAGCCTTGTGTGCATGTACGGCCACCATGTCAGAAAATTTAAAGAAGCTGCAGCTCCATTTAGAAAAGTGCCATGAAAGGGCGCATTTGGGGGCAGTGTGTTTTAGAAGCCCCGATAAGGAAAAGGGAGCTCCTACAACTTAAATAAAGGGTGTCCTGGGTCAGTAATTCCCAGCCCCTGAAAAGGCAAAATAACAAAAAAATAGAGAAAACTTGTTTTGGGAAAGTATAAACAGTAATAGCAACCCCCATAGTCGGGGCTGTTCAGGGGCCCACTGTGAAAGGTTAGGAAACACAGAGAAAAAGACTGGGAGAACAGCAGTCAATTGGGAGAGAACTTCGGGGAATCCATAAATACCCCCTGCAGCCTGCCAAACAGGGGATTCATTTGGAGAGTTAGAGGAGTATAGGCAGGGGCAGGGGTGATCACCTGCCTGAGCTTCAGTCAAGTTGTTGCTATTTTGGTGGTGCAGATTGTAGAGAGGGCTAGGGTGACATGATAGCGGCCAGCAATTTAGAGCCCCAGTGTTAAGGTGGTGGATGGATGGTCTGCCTTTTAGATTCCTCCAGCATGTAAGGAGTGCTGCACTCCCAGAAGTTGGGTTCAGGCTGGTTGGCCACTGGCCTGGAGGGTCTGGGTCAGAGAGGGGCCTTGGAGAGGAAGTGCAGTTCTATGAGATACCAGAGCTAGAGGGCATAGGAGAGACAGTGAGTCCAGAAGAAAAATGGAGCTGCAAGAATCTGTGATGCTGTACCTGTTTGTTGCAGCATGGTGAGATGTCCACCATGTGGAAAGCAAGTGCAGAGTCACCATTCATGGCTGGTATGCAGACTGGAGTGAGAGGAGGAGTGGTGGCCCTGGATCCAGCTGGTGCTGAGAGCCTAATCAGATAGCAAGAATGGGTATACGTGAAGGAGGACAGGGGAAAGGTCTGCTGCTGCCAACAGGATAAAGGCCTGATTCAGCCATGTGCCTGTGTTGGACTGTGGCTACCTTGCCTGAGTGGTAGTTGTCTGGAGTCAATGCTCAGATGTGACTTTCATATTCCAGAGTGAAACAATTGTTCTGATGTCACCTTCATGGTCCAGAGCACAAATGTTCTGAGGTGACCATTTTGGTCCCAGACAACCATGTCTGTTTTTCCTCTGTGACTGTTTTCTCTCCATTGAGTAACTGTTTCTGCTGTGAGTCAACTGTTTATTAAATAGGATCCCCTGTTCCTGCATTCTGTTTGTTGCCGCAGTTTTTTATGAACTGTTTGCTGATAATAAGTCTTGCCTCCACAGCCCAGTACCTTGAGGTCAGTGGGAACCCCAGTTTCAGCATGGTCTGGGAAATGTGCCCCTCCCCATAGATTTCCATCATCATACCCCTAGACTTGTGGAAGGGGGCCTTGCAATATGTTAAACCAAAAGACCCAGCACACACCCTTCCAACCCCCTAAACTTGGTAAGTCAATAAATTGTTAAAATATGCTTTTGGCCTCAAATGGCCACTCACATGTTTGTTTATTTATTTAGTTGTTGTTATATGATAACGGGGAGTGGGTGTCTGTTAGTTTTTTAGATCAGAGCTGTGATGTGAAATTAAGCTCAGCCACCAGTTGGCAAGGTGGACCTCCCATCAGCTGAGGCCATACTCTAAAATGCAACTGTCAGAGTTGCTGCTTTTGATAATATGGTGCACTGTCAGCTTCCTCCCTGTTACCACTTTTGTGTAGTGGTACTACATCTGCCCTCCTCCAGCCCTCCAGAACCACTCCTCTTTCTAGTGAACTATCAAATAGGACTTCCAGAGGTGCAGCCAGGTGAAGACAGTACCTCCTGAGCTGTTGCTGTAAAAGCATTTTATTTAACCACTAGTGCCCTTTTTTTGCCACGGGTTGTTGATTATGTAAAAGAGTAGGGGAATTTCTATTGACAGAAACAATTACAAAAACATCATAATCACAAAGTCAAATCAAAACACAATGCAGGTCTCATACAAAACAATCTCAGACTGTACCCAGGATCACAATTCTGGATTACAATTCAAAAAAACTAGTCCATTTTATTCTTTTTCTCTGAACATAATGTTACCTATAATACGAAATCCCAGATTATAATACGTTAAATTTGTCCCTTGATAGTGTTCAAAATTTGAAATCTCTAATCATCTGTAGTTCTCTGTGTATTGGTTTCACACAGTACTGCTAATGGCCCTCTTGTTCATGGATTACATATTGACATCTGACTTGCCAGATTGACCATTTTATACAAGCCATAAGAAGCAATATTGTACTTCTATTTCACTTAAAGTTTATTTTATGGACCTGGCCTAAAACTAAATTGTAATATGCAATCTGATTTGCAAAGGGGGCCCTCCAGTTATGACTCAGCATACTCCAAATGTTTTGTATGTAATAGCATTGAAAACAAACTCTGGGCAGAGCTGATAGGGCTGTATCTACGAAATTGGGGATAAAAATATTGAAAATTACCAAATTTATGAGCTTGCATTAGTGAAATGTAACGTAGGCTCATAAATTAGTTGTTTTGTAATATTTTTTCACCAAAGTTTCAACATAGCCTTGTTATGACCCTGCCTCATGAAGAAGGGCAGAGAAAATGTTTAACTCCTGACCTAAAGGTGACTTCATGCAGGGACCATGAAATCACCTTTCAGGATGTGAAAAAATATTTTGGCCAGGATTTGAAAAATGACAGCCATCACATTCACATGGTACTGTAAATATATGGCTATGTTGTAAATCTGGGGTAAAAATATTGAACATTGCCAAAGTTACAAGCCTGCATTCATGAAATTCAAGGTAGGCTCATAACTTTGTTCTATTTTAATATTTCTATACCAAATTTTCAACATAGCCTTCTTGAGATCTCACTTCATGAAAAGGGCAGAGACAATTTTCAACTCCTGCACCTTTTGGGACAGATTTGTCTAATGTCAGTGCAATTGTCCATGAGGCAGGTTCCCAAAAAAGGCATGTTTAAACTTTTGGCCAAAAATATACATAAAATACCCAAGTTATGCCACTAAGTTCAAAACACCATTGAAATACATTGAACCGCATACCTGTTTCTTCAGTTTGTGGTCTGGCTTTGAAGAGTGAAGATGTGTCTGTGGTCCAGAGAGGATTATGGCATTGGACTGCCAATGGGTAAGTAAAGGCTTGGGGGGGGGATGGTGGGTACTGAATGGAAGGGGCAGGTAGGGGGACAGGAAGAGCTGCAAAGACATCGATGGATGGTTTTCTTTTTACAGGGTTAAAAAAAATGAGGATTCCAGATCATGACACTGGGGGATTGGGCACCCCCAGTGTCACTCATGTTTCTGGGGGAGGTGGGGTGATGTGGGGTGGTGGGTGCTGAGAAGGAAGGTTGGGTGGGAGGGGGAATATTAAAAAAAAACACTATAGACTCCTGATCGTGACACTAGGGTATTGGGCACCCACAGTGTCACTCTTATGTTTTGGAGGGTGGACCCTGAGAGGGAGGATTATGTGGGGGGATATCTTTAATTTAAAAAAAATCATCAGTCACAGTGGAACACGGAACACTCTGCCGTGTCAAAGATGGCCACCTCACTGTACCGCGCATGCACTAGTGGTCACGCATGTGCAATACAATTTGGCAGCCATCTTGGACATGGCAGAGTGTGCCATGTTCCACCGTGACTGCCGACACAATAAAAATAGTGCAGCGCTACTTCCAATGGAGACAATGAGTGGAGTGCTTCACAGACACGGAGACGACTAAGGTGCAACTCCAACATGTTGTTCAATTGGAAGGAATGTGCTTAGTCCTTTTCTCATAGCAAGAAGTCTGCAGAGTTATGCCCACTGCAAACCTAAAATGGTGATTCATTGTTTCTTCTTGCTGTCTACATTCAGGCCTGGGACATAACTGTTTCACTCCACTTTTATCTTTTAAGTTACTTTTAACCTGAAGTTTCCCATGAGCAGACAGCCAGACAACATCCCACATTTCTTGGTGAATTATTTTGTCACATAGTTGCTCCATCATGACTTTCACTGGTATTGAAGTGGTTAATGTGTACACTAGGTCTGAGAAAATGCCGACTTAAGAATATAATCATTTAACTTTTTCCTAGATTGCACTGTCACCATCTGATAGGTTATTTTCTATTTAGTCATGTTCCTGAAAAGATTCAAAATATATTCAGAAATAGGGTATACAGTATAACCTCGATTATCTGACCCCCCATTATCTGAACCTCTGGATTATCTGAACTTGTACCACGTCCCCTGAGCTAATAGGAAAAGGTATGAGGGACCTTCGATTTTACGAACCCCTCGATTACCCGAACTAATCTTACATCACCCAGTAAGTTTGGATAATTGAGGTTGTACTGTAACAGCCTCTTTACAGCCTTAAGGGTCATAGCTTTCCAGGCTAGTAGGTAATTCCTACAGGTATCAGGAAAAATGGTGCCCCATGTTTTAAATTTAGAGAAAAAACTGAAATTACAACAAACGAATATACTTACGAAGAAAGCTACAGGATTCACCATCCCTAGTCCTCCTTCCTTAAATTCCTGTAGGAGTGAGCCCCTTTAACTGGGTTTAAATGACTTCCCCACAGAAGTCTAAAAAATAGCCCATAGAGTTTTGTCTCCAGACATGCTGGAGGAAGAAAAATATGTCTAATGTATAAGAAAATTGGGACTAGGAACTTTTTAACCATACAGACTCTTATTTGTGAAATAGGTGTCTGAAAGGAAGGCAGGCACTCCCCGGGGTGGAGGGTAAGAGTTGTAGGTGATTGTTTCTGGACAGCATAGGTTTACTCCCACCCACCCTTCACCTCACCCCACTCGCCCCAAGTGCATAACTTCCTTTATAGCAGGGGCTCTGACATCACTTCCTCAAAACTGCCAACAACATACACCTGTTCATATCCTTAAAGGCACAGCACACTGAATAGGGGTAGAGAACTCACAAGCTTGCACACACTAAAACAAGAACAAAAAAATTAAAAAGCATCTGTAACTAGAAGGGACACAGACATGTGGGGAGTGGTGCAATGCACTGGCTGTGGAGCAGCAGTCTTCCGGGAGACATTCTGGAAACTGTGTTGCTGCCCTATTTGCAGGCACCTCTGTGGTCTGAGGGAGGAGGTTGTTCATCTCCATGCTGACCTGGCAAGGATTCAGGAAACCTGCTTCCCCACGCAGGGACCATCCAGGCCACCACCACTACCTCAGAGGTTGACAAGAAAGAGGAGTGATTGGACCACAGTGGTCTCAGGGAGGGTGAGGGTGGTGGAACAGAAGTGCATACCTCCAGTTGTGCCTCTCCACAATTCATTCACCACTCTGGTGAAGCATGGTTCCTCTATGGAGGCACCTGCAGTGGAGACCAAGGAGGATGCTGGGAACCTCCACAATGGAGACCCACAGGAGAGTGGCCCAGGACCCCATAGGGAAAGGAAACAACTCCTGGTGGAGGACTCAATTGTTAGGGGGTAGAACTGGGGGAGGGAGGGGAAAGGAAGGAAGGTGCCTGCCCAGCACCAAGGCTTGAGGGACAGGAAACGAATCCTCAGGATCGTAGGAGCAGTGGCAAGGGGGAGGGAGCTGGATGTCATTATCCACCTAGGGATGAATGACCTGGCTGAGAATGGGATCAGAGCAGTGCAACAGGAGTTTGTGGAATTGGAGAGGGGCCTTAGTCAAGTAGCACACACAGTAACTTTCTCAGAAGTGCTACCTGTCTATGGCATGGAAGAGGCTAGGGCACTCCGCACCATAGGATTCAGTGACTGGTTGAAAAGCTGATGCAGAGCTCAGGGATTTGGCTTCATTGGGGACTGGGGCTCCACCTGGAGGGATGCAGGCCTATACAGGCGCAATGTTCTGCATCTATCCTGGAGGGGAACCAGGATCCTAGGTGATAGATTTAAATGCTTCAGTGGCAAGCATTTAAACTAGCCAAGGGGGGAGGCACTGAAGAGGAGAAGGCATAGGCGGATTTAGAAGGGGGGGCTAAGGGTGCTATAGCTCCCCCATCATGGAGCTCCTCTATTAGTAACACACTGTGCTGCATTCTTTATCAGTATGCAGTAATGCCTCCACTGAAGCTGCCTGAGCCACACAGGTCTCATCTGTCCTCCAGCAGAGCTGGCCTTAGCTAGGTGCAAACGGTGCCCCTGCACCTTGGGGGCCCATGCTTTTTTCTTGAGGGAAAAAAAATGTAAAACATTTAAAAATGCCTAAATGTTGTTAGAGATAAAAATGTTTACCAGTGAATGAAAGTGGAAGACAACTGGCTCTGTTGCTGTTACAAAAGGTGGGGGCAGCTTTGCTGCAGTGGAAAAGATTAGGTTAAGTAAGTGCTAATGGTGTTAATGGCCATACTTTACACCTCTCAGGTTGACTACTTTCACAAACAAAGGGCTATATTGACAAGAGAACTTGTTTGTAACCTGGTCATGTAGGTGAAACAATGAATGATATGACAAAATATGTTTCAAAAGTCTGTGAGCACTCAAAATGGTTTAAAAACCTGACCAGCAGAGAGCAAAACCGGATTTCCTGATAGGGACCCTGAAAACCTCATAACCAGGTAAAAATCTGACATGTGGTAACCTTACTGGTGTCCCATGATAATCCTCTCTATTCTGTCTCACTCACACCTCCAGAAAAGTTAAATTGTTCAACCTGTTTGCAAATCAGATTATCGAAGGTGTGAGTGCCCAGTCTTGATGTCCCTGTCCTTACAGAAAATAATACGTTAGTAGTACCGTGTTTACTTAAGTTCTTGCTCCAGGCTCAGTCAGATTCATTTCCAATGGTGAAGTCAAATAATTCAATGCAGTCAAAGGCACTAATTAAAAGATGCTGGTTAAACTAGCAGGGGGCAGCTGCTGGGATTGGACAGGACATTAGTGATCCATCAAACTGGGTGTGTAATAAATGTAGTACTAGTATTATTAATTTCTAGTATGGGGAACTTAAATTCATGACATTAAATTTGTTTAAGGTCACTGCTAGTTTTGTCCTATATGGCAAATTGATTTTGGTGTGGATTTGCAGGAGAGGGAGTTGGAGCGTTGTGCCCTCCTGTACCATGCTAGGAATGGTACAAAACTAATGCTGGGGCAGGTCTGGTCTCGGCGACAGCATGAACCAGGAGAGGCAAAAACTGGTACATGAGACCTTTGAACTGAGGTAAAAATTTCAGCGTGTACTGTATGTCTAATCTGTGTTGTCTTTTCAGTCGTGGTTGTACAGTGTGAATGGGTACAGAGGGAATTAATAGACATAGGGACTTTGAAGGTGTTCTGCTGTATATTACGGCATGTGCAGGAGTTTCTGCATGCTTGGAGAGCAAAATTGGCAACAGAAGTCATAAGACCTTGTTTGGCCTATTGACACAGGCAGTTACAAAACTGGAAAAAGTGATAGAATCAAATATTTGGTTTATGTAGTTCTATGTGTTGAATGGGGGGCAAGTTGTAATGTACCGCAAGTGTTGTTAATAAAAAAATGCATTTTATATTTGTTTAAAACTGTTTTTCTGTCTGCTTACTGACTTCTTGGGCCTATCATAAAAATTAGATGCCTCATACCATGGGGTTATCCCAGTAAAGGACATTTTAAAACAATAAAAACTATTTTATTTATTTAAAAATGTATTTTCTTTGGAATAAATTGTTCTATAAAATAAAATATGTTTTGCAAAAATAGCAAGCAGACTTGAAATTATATTTTCAGAAACTAGATAGCAAAGTGACTTTGTTCCCATATTTCTATAGTTATTGTATTTATTTTTTTACTGAGATAAGTTTGGGGGATACATTAATATGTACTGCAGGACAAACTTCGATGGGTTGGCTTTATGGTAATGTCATAATGTGCTTGAGTGAGTGACATTTGTGAACTTGTTTACTTGGATTGTCATGTAATTTGTTTGCAATTTGTCTTTATCACCAAGTCTCTTTCAACTTTTCTCATTCTATGTGTTTTGAATGTGCTGCTGCCCAGCTGCAGTCTTTTGGTATTGTGTGTGTTTTTTTGGGGGGTGGGGGAGGGTATTTTGGGCAACATACTGTCATGTGGACTGTGGGAACTCTGGGGATGGTGCTAGGATGCAACAAAGCATGGGGAGGGAGGAAATGAGTAGAAATTGCATTAGAAATACCCTCCAAAATGCACCAGAATGCACCAAAATATTAAATTTCTGGGGGCCTTGGTGGCCCACCAGACTCTCAGACTATTATTTTAATTTTTTATCTGACTTGAGCTCCCCCATCTATAGGACTCCTGGATCCACCCCTGAGAAGGGAAATCCTAGCCCCCCCCAAAAAAAAATCAGGGTAAGTAGTGAGGTAAACACCAAAATAGAGCAGTCGATAGGGAGAAGGGCAGGGGTAAATGGAGAAAAAGACAAAGGCAGTATGGACAGGGATGGACAGGGATGGGGAAAAAAGAAATAAAGCCATAAAAAATGGAGGGTAATTGAGTACCAATGCCCGTAGTCTAGGTAAAAAGCTCCCTGAAATAGTGGCCTTGATGGAAGAGGGATACCTGGATATTACCTGGATATTATGGCAGTCACAGAAACATGGTACACAGAGAACCATGACTGGGATGTCAACATACCAGGGTACACAATCTACAGGAGGGACAGGGAGGGAAGAAGAGGAGGAGTAGCTGTCTATGTAATGGAAGGGATAAAAGCAACAGAACTAAAGGGTAAACAGGGAGGAGAGGAGGCACTGTGGGTCACCCTGGAGACTGGAAATGGCTCCACAATCCACAGAGGGGTTGTATACAGACCCCTGTCTCAGGGGGAGGAAATGGACAAGGGAATGATAGAAGGCATCCTTGGGATGGCAGAGAAAGGAGAGATATTGCTGATGGGGGACCTGAATATGCCAGATGTTGACTGGAGCACCTTTGCTGCAGCCACATCCAAGAGCAGGGCCATTCTCGATGCCCTACAGGGGGCATGCCTCAGACAGCTAGTTTTGGAACCCACTCAGGAGAGAGCAATCTTAGACCTGGTACTCTCAAATGGGGATGGAGAGAGGATCTCTGATCTTGAAGTGGGTAGCCATCTGGGAACAAGCACCACCAAACAGTGTGGTTCACGATCAACTTAGCTGTAGAGTCAAGCCACACAAAAGTGAAGGTACTGGACTTTAGGAGGGCTGATTTTGACAAAATGGGAGAGTGCCTCAGAAAAGCACTAGCAAACAGGCAAGAAGGTGGAGTGGAGCAACAATGGGGAAACATCAAAACTGCCATCACAGAGGCAACAAGTCTTTGTGTGAAGCAAATAAACAAATCAAAACAAAAGGAAAAACCACGATGGTTCTCAAAAGAAGTGGCGGGGAAGGTAAGGGAAAAAAAGATAGCATTCAGGAAGTATAAGGAAACACAGAAGGAGCAGGACAGAGAACTGTACCAGTTAAAGCAGAAGGAAGCAGGTAAGGCAGTCAGAATAGCAAAGGTCCAAACCAAGGAAAAGATAGCCAACTCAGTTAAGAAAGGGGATAAAACCTTTTATATGTTCATTAGGGAGCAAAGAAAGACTAAGGCAGGAATACTGAGGCTGAACACAGATTAAGGTGGTTGGGCAGAGAGTGACAGTGAAAAAGCAGGGATACTGAATGAATACTTCTGCTCAGTGTTCACAATGGAAAAGCAGGGGAAAATACCTAATCTGGTCAATAGAAGCACCCTGGATGGGGGGTTGATATTAGTCCTTTCACAGAAGAAAGGGTTCTGAAAGAACTCTTAAAACTGAAGGTGGACAAAGCAATGGGGCCTGATGGGATTCACCCCAGAATTTTAAAAGAACTAAGGGAAGAACTAGTAATACCACTGACTACCCTTTTTAATAAATCATGGGAGGATGGGGTGGTGCCTGAGGACTGGAGGAGGGTGGATGTGATTCCCCTTCACAAAAGTGGGAGCAAGACAGAGGCAGAAAACTACAGACCTGTCAGTTTGACCTCAGTGGTAGGGAAAATGTTGGAATCACTTCTGAAGGAAAGAATTGTTGAATACCTAGAGGCCAGTGGGGCACAGGACCCAAGGCAGCACAGATTCACAGTGGGAAGGTCATGTCAGACAAATCTAATTGATTTCTTTGACTGGGTGACCAAAGCAGTTGACCAGGGAGGGGCTGTGGACATGACCTACCTAGACTTTAGCAAGGCATTTGACACAGTCCCACACAAAAGATTAATAAACAAATTAGCCAGCCTGGGAGTGGGTCCTGGGGTGGTAGCCTGGGTAAAACACAGGTTGGACAACAGGACACAGCGGGTAATAGTAAATGGAGTCCACAGTGAAGAAAGGAGGGTTACTAGTGGGGTACCGCAGGGTTCAGTACTGGGGCCGGTCCTTTTTAATGTCTTTATAAGTGACATTGCAGAGGGACTGGAAGGGAAAGTATGTCTCTTTGCAGATGACACAAAGATCTGCAACAGGGTTGATACACAAGGTAGGGTGGAAAGAATGAAAAGGGACTTGGCAAGGTTGGAGGAATGGTCAAATGTATGACAGCTTAGAGTCAATGTGAAGAAGTGCAAAGTAATGCACCTGGGAAACAAAAACCCAGGGGAAGAGTACACAATGGGGGTGAGATACTGATAACAACAAAAATGGAAAGGGACCTGGGGGTAGTCATAGCAGATGACCTAAAGGTGGGCCAGCAATGTGAGAAGGCAGTAAGTAGGGCTGGGGGGATACTGGGATGCACAGGGAGAGGCATCACCAGCAGGAAACAGGAAGTTGTTGGCCCTCTGTACAGACAGTTGGTAAGACCACATCTGGAGTACCGTATGCAGCTCTGGAGACCCCATCTCTGCAAAGACATAGACAGGGTGGAGGCTGTCCAGAGGAGGGCAACCAAAATGATGCAGGGTCCGCATCAGAAGACATATGAAGAAAGACTAAAGGAACTAAAGATGTATAGCCTCGAGGAAAGGAGGGAGAGGGGGGACATGATAGAAACTTTCAAATACCTAAAGGGAATCTACAAAGTCCAAGAGGGAAGCATCTTCCAAAAAAAGAGATGTACAAAAAAAGGGGGCACAATTTGAAGATAGAGGGGGGATGGCTCAGAGGTAATGTGAGGAAGTATTTCTTCACAGAGAGGGTTGTGGATACATGGAACAGCCTTCCTGAGGAGGTCGTAGAGTCAAAGACAGTGGGGGAATTCAAGAATGCATGGGACAGACATAAGGCAATTCTAGTGGGGGGTAGGAGGAAGTAGGCTGTTGGGTAACTAGGATCTGCAGCTTATCTGTTAGGTAGGGAACTGGGCAGACTAGGTGGGCCAAGTGGTCCTTTTCTGCCATCAAATTCTATGTTTCTATGTTTCTATTTGCTTTGACATGGGCCATTTATCCCATTCAGCTATAGATTTATCTGCTGGTTCTAATTTCTCAGACCAAGTTAAAGTGATTTTCTGAGGTTTGATATAGCAAATGGGAGTAGGAACCTGTAAGAGTTGTAAGTCAGTTTCCTACCATTCAAACAGCCAAACCGTGCTGTTTTCCATGAATAAAATGCTTTTATTTCTGTGCTCTGCTTCATTTGCATAACCCTGCTGCTTTTTTTCTCAGTGCTGCAACCAACTGTGACATCATGCAAGGGAAACAAAGTTTTTTAAGGGGCATTGTCAGTTTTTAGCTTACACTTTACATAGTTTGCTAGTAGCTGTATCTAGCATTATAACGTGTAGAAAAAGTCTAGTGATTTGATTGTCTGTAAGCAGGTCAGAGCCATGTAATCGCTGACCCATAATTACACTACTGAACTACTTACAGTTATTCAGGCCCTATAACATAAACATAGAAAAGTATTATCATGCTCTCACATTCTGAGGGGAGCTGTAATTTCAGACCTGTCACTTCATCAGCAGGCAGTAAAAGTGAAACAACATCTACACAAAATGGCAAATTATTTTTTTGACCTGCCTACATCGCAGACATTTTCCAGAAACTTTTCTACAGACTGTGCTGCTGTAAACAGTACTGAAATAGGAGACTGCACTTTGATAAGGGAGACAGAAAATTCAGCTATGTACTGTACCCACAATGCCTCACTGTGTAAATTAGTATGCAGACTGTTATAGTTCTGTGGTCACTACAGAAATAGGAGACTACATTTCTCAGTAAAGAAATCTTGTCATCTAGATACTATATGCACAATGCCTTGTTTTGAAAATAAACATATGAGAACTTTTATTCTTGAAGCCACTACATAAATATAAGACCACACCTCACAGTAAGGAAACTGAAAAATGACTTCTTATTGTTCCCACAGTACCTTGCTATGTACATCTGCATATTAGGTGCTATACTGCAGTCCCCACCACCAAATTAAGGGACTGCACCTCTGAGTAATGAACATTTAAGTCAACTATAATTTACCCAAAATTCCTTGTTGATGTATGTAAAATATTGACAGATCCCTTTCATTACATCATTCTGGAGGTGTGTCTGCACACAGAAAACTAGAGGGTGGGCAGAAACAAAGTGCTGATAAAACATGAAAAAAGACAACTATGACAGATTTTTTTTCAAAACAAATTGCAGCTTCAACATCTGAAGCATGGGTGGCAATGGCTTACTATGTGAAAAAGGCATTTGCGTAATGTCAATAAGTCACTTTAACATTACTCTATCTACAGTATCAAATTTTACCCCTAAAATTTTAATAGGTTCATTCTTAACTTATGTTCCTGCAACATTTGTTGTTGTTGGTGACTCAGTTTATCCAAACTCCATTGTTATACTTTTAGATATATTCAAAAAAGATCCTGATGCTTTCAAAAATTCTTGAAAAATAGAAACTGTCACTTCTCCTGAGGCTCTATATTTCACTATTAGACTGACATCACCCACATATGCCAAAATATTCATGTAGGTCAGACTTCCTAAAGTCTGCAGTGGGTGTACTCTAGCATCAGAATTTAATTTTCAAACTACTGGGTCTAGAAAAAAACAAGTATAGCATTGGGCTTTATGGGCATCCTTGCCTGACACCTCTCCGAACTCTACAAGCCACACCTAGTCTTCCGTAAACCAAAGACATCACTACAGCAGACTGATGTCAAATTTTAAACTAAGCTAGAAATCAGTCTGGGAGTTTGTAATTATGAAGTACAGAAAATAAAAAACTTATGTGAAACCATATCAAAAGCCTTTTCTTTTTTATCCAGCGATAATATAAAACCAGATGACTTTCTTAATTTTGTTCTTTCTCTCACCTCCCTCAAATACACTAGATTATCATAAATGTATCTGCCTAGTAGGGAGCAGGTTTGGGATGAAGAAATAAATTCAGATGCAGCCTTTAAATGGGAGCACACATTTTTAGATAATATTTAATCATCTGTATTTAGCAGGCTAATAGGCCTCCAGTTGTCGAGGTTTTCTCTGCCTCCGATTTTATACAGGAAAATAAGGGTCCCATTTTTTGCACTGTATCCAAGATTCTTAGTGTCTGCCAGATACTGAAGGATTTCAGTAAGAATTTCCAGAACTGAGGCCTGTAGGTATTTTTACAGTTCCCCGGTAGACCATCATCTCCTAGGGCTGTTCCCACATTCAAAGAGACAATGACTTCCTACACTCCCCCTTCCAATATAGGTACTTATAATAAGTCTTTTATGCCATTAGATAATTGTAGATGTGATACTGAGGACAAAAACTCTTCCCACCCCTCCCCCTGTTCTACTATTTCCCCAAAAACCCTTTGAGTGTACTATGAAACAGTATTAATAATATTGCCAGGGTTTGCACTCCTCTTACCCTTTTCATATGTAACCCCCATGTTACCTGGGGTTACTAGAATCTCAGTAAGACCTAGTGGTAGGCAGGAAAGGCAGCTTGTGAAACCCCAGTTAAATGGATTTCACACTGTCTCACTCTGTTCTCAGTCTCAGCTGAGACTGAGGGATGACATCACCATAAAACTCTCACAGCTGCATGAGCCACACTGGAGTGCTGCAGTTGGAAGCTAGGATAGAATGTTGGGGATTTTGAACAGAGTCTGTGTGCAGTCTTGGAGAGAGACAACAGCACAGCAGTCTGTGTGCAGGCTCTCAGAGCCTTAAACTCTGTTTTAGAGCTACTGTAAGGAAGGTGTGTGTTTCCACCGTAAGAGGAACACAGTAAGCTGATTGCTGAAGTGGTGGAGACCGCTGTCACTGGTCCAAGTGCTCCCTCCCTGAGGGGATGGGGGGAAAGGTTTGCCTGTTCTTCCAGGGGCAACCTCCTGGTTCCGGGCAGGGAAGAAGCTGCCTATTTCAAGTTGTGCTACGGCACCAGAAGCTGTGGGAGAGAAATTCCTGTGAGGAATCACCTGTGAGGCACCTGCAACCAAAGGGTGAGTTAGCTCTGACATAGGGCCTATGTTTTTCACCTGAACTGTTGAAACATGGGGATTGGACTACTTAATCTGTAGGAGGTCTAGTGTAATAGACATTGCCGGTTAACTCAAGTAGGTTCAAGTCCAGCACCAAAGAGTGAAGTAAAGTGGGGATTGGACTGCTTAATCAGTGGGGAGCCTAGAGCAATGGGTTATGCCAATTTAAAGTATGTTCAAGTCCAGCACAAAGGGAAAACAAGACAAGTAGAGGAAATGTGACATACATTTAGCCCTAATCTATATTACCAAGCTTTACAGTACGAGGTGTTTACTGTCCAGAGAAATGGCCGGGTATGAATTGTGGAAGCAAGAGGTGGGAGACCCCCCCCATCAGTAGTAACCAAATTCACCTCTACGGATTTGCTCTGTGGCACCTTTACTTTCTCTCAGGTACTTGGCCAGTGCCTGAGGAAAGTACCCAGACGTAGGATTAAAAGGAAGTTTCCCTGATAGAGCTGAGGTGCTCTAAGGTGGTTTAGGGTGCCACCAGCAAATGTTTCCATGACATATGGAAGGTGTCTGAATGGCTGCAAGGAGCTGAGCCAGGAAAACCCAGATCAGTGTACAAGTTTGGGCTGTGTACCCAAGTAGTGAAGTCCGGGCTGTGTGTCCGGTGGGTTCAGAGCCTGTGGGCTAAAAGTGTTGAGGAAGTGTTCTTGATTCTTTTAATCTGCATTACCAGGAGTGTAGCCCCGTGGGGGTCCATCTATGCTTTGTTTATTCTGTTTGGATGTGAATAAAAGCCACACTTTAGAATCCCATTCCTGCTATTGGACATTACAGTTACTGCTTCCTGTGTTCAGAGTTACTTGGGTACCCCTGTGCAGAGTAGCCAAACCTAGCCTTTATGCCAAGTGACCTATTCCTCCCCGAACCCAGTCCTCACCTGGTACAGCTGTCAGATTCAAACAGCATACCACCTGTCATTTACAAAATGATGGGGTTGGGGGTTACAAAATGGAAGCACCACTTTGGATTTGAAATTTTAGGGAGGAAAGGTGCTCTGGCAAAGGGCTAGCATTTTGGTTATCTGGCAGTGGGTAGCCCAAAAAGCTGAAGCAAGGTTAACTAGTGTGTCGCAGTGTGCTGTTGTCCATATGCTGCTGTTAAAATGCCAACTGTTTACCAAGGAGCAGTAAAGCTTGAGAGAGTATGCCCTTGTCCTGCATCAAAAATTACAGTGTTTTGCCAGCTTTTAAAAATTGTTGTGACAAAGAAAAGCATGGAAGACTAGGGGTAACAAAAGGAAAATTGTGCCCTGGACATTGGAAATGCTTTTTAGTGAATGGAGAGACTTGCTGTGTTAATGGCCATGACAAATGGCTGAAATGGGCTCCTGCCGTGGAGTCAGTTCGAAAAAAAAAAAAAGTGGTTTTGCAGTTTAAATTTGCCTGCTCGATGATCACCGTGAGGAGAAGAGCACTCACGAGGGAAAGAGGCTCATTTGCATGGCGTCGTGTAATTGGTGAGATGGCAATCAGTCCCGCCCCAAACCAGCTTTACAGCGACTGCTCAGCATCCGAGAGGGACTGTGAGTGGAGTGCGTGTACTGGCTTACCGGAAGAGTGTCGCAGTGACTGAAAGCAGTGTAAAAGTTCAAAAAACAGACTTTTCCGTCTAAATTTGGGCTCAACCCGCATCTCGATTGACTGGATTGTGAGTGTGGTGTTCAGAGGGATGATCAGCAGGACTGCCAACTCGCTTCTGTCCAGAGGCCTCCAAGACTGGCTGCAGGCCATTTTCTGTCGCAGCAAACAGCTACTGATAACAGTGAGTACCAACAGAAATAATTGCTCAAACCAGTGATTTTTGCCAAAAGTCAGCTGAATCTGTGTGCAGTAATGTAGTCATTTTGCAATCAAAGACTGTGTTAAGTTTACCAGCAAAATCAAGCCTTTTAAGCCATCGACTGTGAGCATAGTTATGGGATTCAGCGTCAGTGTAAGTTTCAAAGCCATGAGAGAGACACTGTAAGTTGTATCAAGTTATACAGCAAGAGATACAGGCAATCCTGTGCTTGAAATACTGAGGCTTTAAGGGACTGTGAGCTAGATGAATGTCTTCAGCAAGTGAAAAGTCCATGGTAAATCATATAAATGTGCTAGGAAAAAGAACAGTGCAAGTTTGTGCAGGTTTGAGCAAAGTTATCAGTAGAGTATGTAAACCGGATGCGCAGTGGCTTGACCCAATTTCAGAATGTTGATGCACAGGAGTGCTGCCGCCGCCATTACAGGGTGGGGTAGTAATGTAAACACAGCAGCAGAGGAGCCATTTTGAAAGAAAGAGAACGTTTTCAGTGATATGGGACTTGAAATAACAGTGAGCGTTTGTTTGTTTTTCTCTGCAGTCATGGCCTCAGGACCAGCCCGCTACCCGGATCATGCCTGGGCTGTGGTAGCAGCAGAAGTAAACAAGTTAAGGGACATTGAGAGGTGTTACTATGGAGGACAACTGCCTCCTCATGTGGCGATTCCTGGATACCAAGTACAAGTGTGCTTAATATGCTTAATTGCTGGAAGGGACGTCTTCATGGTACCTCACTGTTCTGGGTGCCTCGAGAAATACAGTTTATTTAAAGTGCCCAAGATTCATTTGGCTCCCACATGGACAAAAGTTAAAGAATTTGCAGTTGGCAGCACACAGCACCAGGCGGAGCCTGTTGGAGGAGGCCCTTTGGGGGAGTGTGGCACAAAGCCAGAGGGTACAGATTTGCAGACAGAACAATGTGCTGATGTTTCGGATTCTGGATCGTAGAGAGACAATTCAGAAAGAGCATCAGTAGACCCTTGGAGAGGGGGGCCTAGTCCAAGTCTCATAGGAGAAGATGAGATGAGGAGGCCTTTGACTGGGAGGTTTCAACCTCCACGCCCAGCGAAGAGTGGATAGTCTCAGGAGTGAGGATGACTGCTCACTCCTGGGCACAGATTCTCAGTGAGGAAGAAGAAGAGGGGGAACCTATGTGGCCTTGTGAAAAAGAAATTGGTACACAGCCTCAAGCTCTTACCTCAGAGGAATGCATGGAAGAGAGTGGTGATGCCACTGCCCTGGCTGTGCAAGAAGACGTCAGGGATCCATTTATTGTGTCGTTGAGAATGTGTAGCTGGTAGAACCAGGACTGGCCGCCCCCAAGCCAGGCCAGAGGTCTCAAGTTGACCAAAGCTAGTAAAGAGGAGAGACTGGTTCATAGGAAGGTGAATGAAATCTATGGGATGTCCTTTCCTACCTTTCCTCGGAGAGTCTGGGAGGAGATTGAGAACAGCAGAAAATCCTGGATTTGGGCCGAAGCAATGAAATGTGTGCATCCTGGTGCAAATAAGCATGTCAGGAACAGAATGTTTCATGAAAAATACAGCCAGTGGAAAAGAGGCAGGATGCTGTTAATGGACACTGTTCAAATACAAGCGCCTGACCCATTGTGCTATTGGCCACAATGCAAAGACCTCCCTGCAAATGTGCCCATGCCTACCAACTGGAAAGCAGAGCAGTGGTAGCCAGTGCTGCCACTCCAGCCATCGCAATGCCTTTGTTGTTCCACCAGTATGGACGTCCAAGACTCAGGTGCCCCACATTCATCAGTTCTACGGTGTACTGACTTTCCAGAATCCATCGACTGGCCCACCAGATGACTTCAGATCCAGAGAGGACACCAGCCCAGCTGTATCCTGATTCATCGCCTGGCAACTGGATGACATCAGACCAGCTGTTTTCCTTTTTGTTCCTGTTCCAAGGTTCCATCTCCAGAGATGACATCAGCCCAGCAGTTTCCAGATGTGCCCTCCTGTCATTCCCAGAAGATGTCCGCCCAGCTGTATCGGAAGAATGCTGCCAGGGAGAGTCTTTGGCTGAGGACCAGGTCTGTGTTTTGTTTGTTCTACAAGGGACTGGTAAGTCCAAACTTTTCTATTCTTATGACATTGCAGTACACACCCTACACTAGCACACTCCAGATGTGTGAACTGTCCTCAAAGACTCTCCCCTTCAGGGCTTTGGCCTGCTAGAACTGTGCTTCACCAGGCTCCGGCCCAGGAGAGACTCTTTAATGGACTAGCCTTCGGGCACTGTGGTCACTAGATGGGACTTTTAGGGCACTCCATCCCCCAAATATGTGTATTGTAAATAATGTCATTGTTTTCTACTGTTTTCTAATGTTTATACTGTTTTTCTACTTTTCTAAAAAAAAATATATATATATTTTTTGGATTCTCCAGTGTTTTGACGGTAGGGGTTTAGATAGACTGTGTATGCAGATTAGGAGTGTCTGTTGTCTTTCTTTTTCTTGCAGGTGTTCCTGAAGAAGATAGAAGAGAAGACAAGAAGAGGAGGAGGGACTCATCATAGTTCCTCACTAGTACTTTAGTGTGTAGTATTTAAAGTACTGTTGTTGTTGTTGTTACTGTGTGTAACCCTTTTCTTCCACAGGTATGGTTGTGGGGAAATGTGGGAGTAATGCATATGGTTGGTATTAGCTCCTGGTGTGTGGTTGCATGGTGCCCAAGGTCGGGGAGGTCTCCTGTTTGTTTTGTTTTGGGATTTGAGTTAGAGGCAGACAGATTTTCCCTAGAGGGCTACGGGGGATACACAGGCTGTGGTCCTGAATGGCCATAGGGACTGCAGTGCTGCTCTATTAGGGCTATGCTCTGGACAGTTTTACCAGAGCCACTAGGTACCCATAGTTAGCGGGTAGAGTAGAGGCTGATATGTCAGCCAAAGGCCTCTGGGCCCTTAGTGCTGCCTGCCTGTGCTAGCACATGGTAGGAGGGGGCCTGATCACCCCCCTCCGCAGGTAGCACATAGGGTGAGATGGCCTAAGCCAGGTAAATAATGACTTCGGACAGTCATTTTCCTGGCCCAGGGTGAGTGTAACCCCCCTGTTACCCGGGGTTGCTAGAATCCCAGTAAGACCTTGTGGTAGGCAGGGAAGGCAGCTTGTGAAACCCCAGTTAAATGGATTTCACACTGTCTCACTCTGTTCTCAGTCTCAGCTGAGACTGAGGGATGACATCACCATAAAACTCTCGCAGCTGCATGAGCCACACTGGAGTGCTGCAGTTGGAAGTTAGGATAGAATGTTGGGGATTTTGAACAGAGTGTATATGCAGTCTTGGAGAGAGACAGCAGCACAGCAGTCTGTGTGCAGGCTCTCAGAGCCTTAAACTCTGTTTTAGAGCTACTGTAAGGAAGGTGTGTGTTTCCACCGTAAGAGGAACACAGTAAGCTGATTGCTGAAGTGGTGGAGACCACTGTCACTGGTCCAAGTGCCCCCTCCCTGAGGGGATGGGAGGAAAAGGTTTGCCTGTCTTCCAGGGTCAACCCTCCTTGATCCGGCTAAGGGAAGAAGCTGCCTATTTCAAGTTGTGCTGTGGCACCAGAAGCTGTGGGAGAGAAATTCCTGTGAGGAATCACCTATGGGGCACCTGCAACCAAATTGTGAGTTCGCTCTGACATAGGGCCTATGTTTTTCACCTGAACTGTTGAAACGTGGGGATTGGACTACTTAATCTGTAGGAGGTCTAGTGTAATAGACATTGCCGGTTAACTCAAGTAGGTT
Source organism: Neoceratodus forsteri (assembly GCA_016271365.2). Lineage (NCBI taxonomy): Eukaryota > Metazoa > Chordata > Ceratodontiformes > Ceratodontidae > Neoceratodus > Neoceratodus forsteri. Next base: position 1,572,777,757 of record CM057453.1, on the reverse strand, counting down.
CAAGTCCAGCACCAAAGAGTGAAGTAAAGTGGGGATTGGACTGCTTAATCAGTGGGGGGCCTAGAGCAATGGGCTATGCCAATTTAAAGTATGTTCAAGTCCAGCACAAAGGGAAAACAAGACAAGTAGAGGAAATGTGGCATACATTTAGCCTTAATCTACATTGCCAAGCTTTACAGTAGGAGGTGTTTACTGTCCAGAGAAATGGCCGGGTATGAATTGTGGAAGCGAGAGATGGGAGACCCCCCATCAGTAGTAACCAAATTCACCTCTATGGATTTGCTCTGTGGCACCTTTACTTTCTCTCAGGTACTTGGCCAGTGCCTGAAGAAAGTACCTAGACCTGGGATTAAAAGGAAGTTTCCCTGATAGAGCTGAGGTGCTCTTAAGTGGTTTAGGGAGCCACCAGCAAATGTTTCCATGACATATGGAAGGCGTCCAAATGGCCGGCAAGGGAGCTGAGCCAGGGAAAACCTAGATCAGTGAACAAGTTTGGTCTGTGTACCCAAAGCAGCATACAAGTCCGGGCTGTGTGCCTGGTGGGTTCAGAGCCTGAGGGCTAAAAGTGTTGAGGAAGTGTTCTTGATTCTTTTAATCTGAATTGCCAGGAGTGTAGCCCTGTGGGGGTCCATCTATGCTTTGTTTATTCTGTTTGGATGTGAATAAAAGCCACACTTTAGAAGCCCATTCCTGGTATTGGACATTACAGTTATTGCTTCCTGTGTTCGGAGTTACTTGGGTACCCCTGTGCGGAGTAGCCAAACCTAGCCTTTGTGCTGAGTGACCTATTCCTCCCTGAACCCAGTCCCCACCTGGTACAGCTGTCAGATTCAAACAGCATACCACCTGTCATTTGCAAAATGATGGGGGTGGAGGTTACACATATATTAATGCTTTTATACCCCTGCTTGAAATAATGCTTTCTGCAATCCAAAAAGGGACTAATCTGCGACTTTTTCCATTGGGTCCCAAGTTTATGTTCCTTCCACAAACTGTTCATTCTGTCATATTGTAGACTTATCATTTATTTTGTAATTTTTTTGGACTGGGTAGAGAAATTGCTTTTTGTTTCATAAGCTAGGGATAGTAAACACTGGACTTGTCTTAAGTTTAGATATTTTAAATATTGCTTATTTTTCATTTGTTTTGAGTGTGACTAACAGAAGGAGCGAAGCTCCTTCTTGAAGTTTTCCCACCATTCAAGTGGCAAGTCAAACATGACCACTAAAGACTTTTTAGCTTCCATAGAGTTATCTAATTTGCAACAAAAGTGAGGATTTTACACTAGTGATGTATTCATCTGTCATAACCCAGGCCTATTCAGGTTCACATGTTTTATGAAGTTCACTGATACTAATTTATTATCTGAGGTTTCTATAGGGACTGTTTTAGTCTTATGAATAGTGTTGTGCAAAATTAACACATTTCATTATGCGGACTATTTTACGAAATTCACTCATTCATGCAATATTTTGCGGTTGCGAAATGCAAAATTTCACTCTCCGCGGGTGAAATTTCACTAGCAAAATGGTGAAATTCACTACTTGTGGGTAAAATGTTGCCATTTTCAATACACAAAATCATCCCTGGTGTCTAGTGGTCTGACCCCCAGGCCGATCACTGGCCCAAATTAAAGAATCCCTCTCCCTGGTGTCTAGTGGTCCCACCCCCCCCAGCCAATCACCAGCCCAAACTGAAGAATTCCCTATCCCCCCCACTGAGATTTATATTCTAATCATATCCCTGGTGTCTAGTGGTCCCACCCCCCTAGCCGATCACTGGCCCAAATTGAAGAATTTCCCATCCCCCACCAAGATTTATATAATAACATATCCCTGGTGTTCTAGTGGTCCCACCTCCACCTCTGGCTGATCTGCAGCCTGAATTGAAGAATTCTCCATCCCCCTTGCAATTTACATCAATTTCCCAAATCCCAATCCCTACAGTATTGCACAAAATTCCTGACCCCTGGCAGTCTAGTGGAGCCCTCACTCCCACCCCTGTCAGCAGAGTGCTCACTTCTAGTACTTGGAGGGTTAACACAACCTCAGACTAACCTCCATGGTCGTAAAGCCTCGATTGAGTGCTTCAATGAATGAGCGCAGGCTTTCAGGCTGCTACGCACTCATTCATTGAAGTGCTCAGTCAGGCTGCCAGCCACGGAGGTGAGTGGAGGGCTGTGCTGGTGGCCCATTCAGGGTACTGAGGGGAGTGGGGGACATTATCTGATGACAGGGTGGGGGTCTACTAGACACCAGGGAGTGGGGAATTTTGTTTTTTATTTCTATACTGTGGGGATGGGGATTTGGGGAAATTGATGTAAATCGTGGCGAGAGGACGGGGAATTCTTTCAATTTAAGGTGTGATCGCCGGGGGTGGGACCACCAGACACCAGGGATAAGGATTAAATACAGTTAAGGGCAGAAGAATTGAGTTGTAAAATTTTGGGTGAAATGTTGCAGTTTTATGAAATATTTCGCATGGCGAAATTGCCGATTTTGCTGCAGTTTTGTTGGCAAAATTTTATTTTGTAACATCTCTACTTATCAATGGGTAGCCATGATGAACAAAAACAAAAATTGATTCTTGTTGATAAGGACCCTTTATAAAAGGTATGCTCACCTTTCTGCTTATTAACTAGGGCTGCATCCATTAACTGTGCTTAAAGGAAAACTACACCCAAAACCTGAAAAAATATATGTTGTGCAGAGTGTTTTAATTTGTATGTGAAGTTCTAGTGTTTCCTTCTCTCTGACTAGTATTAGGAGTTTTTCACAAATTAGCCTGCTAGCTTTATGCTAGTTTTATGACCCCTGGGGATCTCCATACCTGATAGTGTAATTGTATTTCTGGTTCCCACAGTGCATTTTGTCTCATGTGACTGTGATGTAAGAGAGACCCAACATTCAGCACACGCATGCCAAACAAACTAAATATCTTGAAGCTTTACAAGCTGCACAAAAATTACCAGCAGCAAAGTTTTTCAGGACAGTAAAACCTTTAGGATGAGGGTGGTCACCAAGCTGAATTCTACAGATTTTAAAATATAGCCATCTCTGTTGTTGTGAACTGATTGTAATGCAATGCTTTCTGCTGGATTTATGGGTTCTGCTACATCACCATCACATGAAACAAGGTGCATTCTAGGACAAAGAAATGCAATAAACCTATTTGATATGGTGATCTCCAGGGGTCGTAAAACTACCCTTAAGCTAGCAGGCTAATTTAAGAAAAACTCCTAATACCAGTTAGAGGGAAGGAAACACTAGAACTTCACATACAAATTAAAACACTCTGCACAACATTTATTTTTTCAAGTTTTGGGTGTAGTTTTCCTTTAATGCAGGTCACAGAAAATTGTATTTCTTTTTGCCTTTGCCTTTCACAGTTAGTCCACAATTAACGCCTCCCCACAAAAATACTGTCTTTGGTAGTAAATAAGTAATTAATTTAAACATTTCCACTCTTGCAGCTTTAGTCTGAGGCTCATATATGTTTACCTTAAATTTACTTTGTGAAACCAGACATCCAATATTAAAGCTTGACTTGGGATTAAAATCTATCAAGCGTTCAACTTTACAATTAAAAGAGGAAAACATTATTCCCATCTCTGAGAATGTGTCTTCCCCAGTTGACCAGAACAAAGGACCACCTGTCCAGGCTTTTCAGGCTTTTTCTATGTTCGCCTGGGACCGTAGTCTAGTGCACTGAAGAAAATAGGTATCATGATCTAAATCTTTCAAAATAGTATAGAACAGTGTTCTGCATGTCAGCTTTAGAATACTATTAACATTCAGTGTTGCCATTGAAAAATTACAGTTTGGCAAGTCATTCATCAGGGATAGGAGAAAAAATAGCAAAATTCCACCATCACATTACTCATTCTTTTTACTTCCTCTTCTTCCCCAACCCTGGATTTTTTTTTTTTTTTTTGTGTGTGGCTGATTCCTCTGGTGGCGGTTCCTCTGTACCTGAAGATATATATCCAATTGTGAGGAAAATATTGAGGATGAGTCAGAATCCTCCTCGGCCTCCCCCCAGTTTGTATTCTCAGCTAATACCTCATATTTATTATTCAGTGCCATGGACTCCTGTCTTTGGACTTTTGGTTTGGGTTGCCTACCCTGCCTTATTTTTTCAGGCCACTCTCTGAAATACTTCAGTGATTGTGGTTGGTAGGGGTGGGATCTTTGTCCAGCTCTTGGCTCTTTTCACCCAAAGTCAGGGTTACAATTGCAGTAGATTGTTGAAAGTGTGTCTACTGGATTTCGGCTGAGATTCCTTCTTGCTCCACTAGAAAGTGAGCCTCTCTAAGTAAATTTCCTCTACTAGCCTCAGAGGATGTTGCATCTGCTTGCAGTATCTCCATTATTTGTTCAGTTGTGTGATTACCTGCCTGATTCTGGATATCCTCATCCAGAGAAATGATACTTAAGTGCTCCGAGTCCTGCACAGCATTTATTTATTTATTGAGGAGTATTGGAATTACAACCTTTGAGTCAAAAGACTCTTTTGCAAAGGTTGCACGTCAGGAATCACATACATAGCAAAAACACAGATGTGGCAACAACAATATACAACAGTCAGGTTACAGTTTTTTGGGGGTGTTAAGACAGACCCCAAGTTGTTACATATTTATTTTTAATTTTTTGTAAACAAGGAGTAAACAAACATGCACAGCAGGGTCAGAATAATGACAGAGTTTCAGCAGGTGGCTGGCTGTGGTGAGCTAGGATAGGGCAGCTTAGTTAGATGCAGTCACAGTTGGATTGGGTGAGGAGTACTGTGTGGAGTGAGGACTTATAGTATCCTAGCTGCAGTTCTGAGGAGATAACCGGGGGTAGTTCATTCACCCAAAGGGGGGCCCTATAGTAAAAGGGGCATTGGCCCAGTAAGGTCCTACTGTAGGGGACTGAGAGTGGGGTGGATACAGAGCTCCTGGTGGCCTTTGGGCAGGGAGCAGTCTGGACCAGGAGATAACGACTTGGTGGGGAGAGGCTGAGGGAGAGCTTCCTGGCTAGGAGGCAGGTATGGTATCTAAGTCTTCCCTCAAAGTTAAGCCAGTTTTGAGAGCCTATAGAGCTCACATGTATGGGTCCACCTGGAGCACCCTGAGACTAGGTGGCAGGCTTTATTCTGGGAGTCCTTGATGCTATGAAGAGCAGTGTGATCAGCTGATCCATAGAATATTATCCCATAGTCTTTTAGGGATAATACCAGTGAAATCACTGCAAGTCGTAGAGCCTCAGGAGGCAAGCACCCCCAATGCCTATAAAGGAGTCCTATTCTAGTGTTGACAGCTGAGTGATACATCATGGAGGAGTCAAGAGTGACACCCAGGTATTTAAAAGTGGATACTAGTTCAAGTGGGGAACTCTGGAAGTTACAGATGGTAAGGGGAAAGTGTCTGAGTGAATTTTGGCGGTAGGCGAAGAGCATCACCTTAGTTTTTTTATAGCTCAGAACAAGTCTGTGCTTTGTGAACCAGGCTTCTGCTTCTGAGAATGTACGTTGCAGGAAGGATTGGAGGGAGTGGAGGTCAGGGTGGCTAGTGAACAGAATCGCATCATTGACAAAGAGGAGCAATTGGCCTGAGTAGGCCTTAGGGAGAGTGTTTAAGAAGAAGGTGAAGAGAAGGGGACCAAAATTGAGCCCTGGGGTACTCCAGAGCAGACCGGTTGACTGGAAGAGAGTGTAGAGTTAATTTTGACCCTTTGGTATCTGTCGCAGAGGCAGCTTTTGAACCAGTTGGTGGCTTCCAAGGACAGTCCCATAGCAGGCAGAGATTGGAGAAGGAGGGTGTGGCTGATAGACTCAAACGTTTTTGTCAGGTCAGTATAGGCAGCCATTTGGCTGTGCTGTTTGAAGGTATTGTTTTTGACCTCTTTGTTGTGTCTGGTTAACATAAAATTCCTGCTCAATTTGATCTAATGGGTCATCTTTATTATGAGAAGACCATGGGCAATTCCTATAGGAGTTCCCATGTTCCTCACAAAGGTTACATTTCATCCTGTTTGTACATTGTGCCCCATAATGGCCGATTTCTGTGCACAACCCACACCAAATGGCATCACATGCTTTACTTAAGTGTGTGCATGTGCTGCATCTGTAGGAAGCTATGGGCTGATCCTGATATAAGACTACCCCCCATCTCTTCCGAGATAGAAACAGTTAGACAGATGTTGTAAACCTGCTTCTGTCTGTGGCAACTGAACTCTTATTCACCACCCACCAGTCCAAATGTTCTTGGAATCTAAGATGGGTTCTGGGTTTCTCAAAACATCACATTTTTGTCTTAACCAGTATAAAATATCAGCAATACTGACCCCTGCATTCTTAAACAAAACTGTAACTGTTTTAAATTAAGTTTTGTTAATGGACTCACTATAAATGGGGCCCACAAAGGAGTTTGTTTTAATTCATTATACCTCAGTCAAAAACATTCCAGACCTGCTTGTTTTTTAAAACTAATGTCAAAATTGGGGTCACCTTAAGAGTTCATAAGTGCAAACAATTCTGTGGCAGAGAACTCCATACTTTCTGTCAACAACTTTTTTTAGCAACAAAAACTCTATCTGTTATTTCCCCCCACCCCCCCACACACCATACTTCAGACTAACAGCATTACATCCCTTGGCCGGTTCTTTTCCAGACTCAAATAAGTCAGAGTACTTTTTCTGTCCAGCTCTGGGATGCTCTTCATTAGCACTGTTGGTTTCTACACTAGTGGATGGCTGGGCCCCATGTTCTGAGGACTGAATGTTCATTATCAGTTGTTTGGTTCACAGCTGCCACTGGAGATGAACCCCGGGGGTAACTGAGAAGCATTAGTTGTTACACACATTGATGATGAGAGTTCCACTTCTGTTGCCACCTTGATAGCTGGGATTTCTTTGTTTCTAGCTTGTATTGCAAGTGAGGGGAACTCTAAAACTCCCCTCCCCCCTCCAGTTCTTTGTTTAAACAATTTTGGTTCCAATGTAAAATTAAAAGTGGATGGAACCTCCAAGGAAATAATTGTACTGCACATATTTGGAATTCTTTCTTTAGCTTGTTTCTCTGTAAGGGTGACTGGTTACATAGTGAGCATTGACCTTTTGTTTCCATGGCTTGTACTTGCAGGTTGTGGAGTTTGTTGTGCTATCACTGCTATGCCTGCCATCTTCAAGGAGTCTGTACATTGATTATTAAAACCTTTCTGGGGTACTTAAACATGCCAGGATCCTCTCCTGACTCATCCAGTTTGTGGATCCAGCCAGCTTGTAGTAAGCCAGCTTCAATGTGTTGTGGAGTGGCATTTTACCTGGAAGGATTGCTAGATTTCACATCGGACTGCAGCTGGTGGCTGAGATCAAAGTGTTTGCTGTCACTCAGCTGATTCAATTGACAGCTTTCTTTTCATGTGCCAAAACTGTAGCTTGTTTTTTCAATGGCATGATGAGTTGGTGTTGCAGACAAGTTACCAGCTTTCCCTGTCTTGAGGTCTTTTGACTGCTGTTCAGCCACATTACACAGAGCTGCAGCAAGTCTTACTAGAGATTTTTGTTACATACATTTCTGTTCCTCTTCTGCAAGTAAACGTAGCAAGGTTGTACATTTCTCATGAAATTCTTGATCTAAATGTTTCTCCATTGAAACAAGATCCTCTGTTGGAACCAGTGTCTGTCCCTGCTAGGGATCATGTCAGTAGTTTTATTGTGCATTTCAGTTTGCATACCTATTTCAGGTGTTTCAGGTATCATCATTTCCACTGCTGGAATGTTGTTTTCAGCTATACCTGCTTTGGTTTCAGGCTGAGGCTGGCTATCCTGGACTTCAGGTTCCATAGCTGATGCAACCACTCTCATAGTTGTTTGCAGGCCTTCCATGTTACACTTCATGGGGAGAGATGCAGTCTCCTCCACCTGGGCAGCCATTCCACCTTCCTCCTCCCTTCCTAGTTCCTCCATCCTCCTAGCAGAAAGTCAGCATGGCCCCATGCAGGAAGAGTAGGGGAATTTTTATTAACACAAAAAGGACAAACAGAACAGTAAACAATAATCAGCAATCCATAATCATAATCAGGTAAAATGCAAACAGAAAAAAATACATGTAGTTAATGCAAAATAACAAAAAATGTAAAATAAAACAAGCAGACAGATACAAAGAAAGAAACAAAATAAAAACATCTCCCTGATCTGAATAAACTGCTCAGATAAAGTTAACAATGATCAAAATAATAGGAAGTGCAAATTTTAATGATGACGATTTCTGATAGCTGCCGCCATTTGGCAGCTAAGTGGGGGGAAGGGGGCAGTAAGCCTCCTACATTCTGATAAATATATTGAGGCAAGCTCCCTCTCTATGAGTTGTAGCAGGGATGGTGGCAGTATATCTTTCTGTTGAAACAGGTAAGCACAACCTGACTGCCAAAGGTAAAATTTAATGGTAGTGCTGACCAGTATTAGTGTGCTGGCATCATAAAGCTTCATTCAGGGAGTGGTACCCAAAATTAAATTGCTGTAAATCGGGTTTGACCACAATGGATCACCCCATGTTTTTGCTAAGTCTATCTAAAAATTTTGAGAATATGGACAGTCTAAACAAAGTGCTCCATTATCTCTAAGTGTGCGTCAATGCCCAACTGAGGGCAGGTCCATTCCGAGATGCTTTTGTGTTTTGCATTTACCTTAACACTAAGTTGCCACTGACTACTGAACTACAGCAAGTCCCACATCTTTGATGGGGTTCTACTACCTTTCAAATATGTATTTACCAGATGGTAATCCACAGGAGTGACTCCCTTATAGAGATATGGGTCCCTAAAATGGCCGTCCAGGATCAGGTGATATATACCCTCCCGCTAGGTGGGAGTTATCTGGGGTAAACCGACCCTCCACTTTCTCAGTTTTTCCATCAGGATGGTCACATAAGCAGGGGTGTCAGCCAGTTTTCTCAAGGAGGAGACATTTGTGGACCAAACAGTAAGCAGTGGATGCATCCATCTGTTTACCCATGGGTGCCAAAATTTGTGTATGTGGTTGAGGTGGCTAGTAAAGTTCCACTTGAGGAGCAAACTAAAATAAAATACTAGGAGGTTCAACATATTAAGTCCACCATGTTTAATGAGCTGGTATAAAATGTTTCTCTTGATGGGGTTTAACCGACTTCCCCAGATTAGCTGAAAGAACAAGCTGTAGAGCTGCACTTCCATATTCCATGGTATGGGGTATAGAACACCAAGGTAGGAAAAAAATAGGCAAAACAAACTTTTTAGAAATTTCTACTTTGTTCTTTCTAGTCTGATGCCAGTGTTTCTATACCTGCATCTTTGTATCACAGTGGTTAAGTTGATTCTCTGAATTTAATGCTGCCATGTCTCCTTTACCAAAAGTAAGACCCAAAATCGACTGGTGATGTAGTGACAACGATTCCTCCAATATCTGATATTGGGTCTGCTTCTTCCCTTATAGCTAGTCCCACACAGTTAGTTAAATTCAGAGCAACCCCTGAAAGGGGTGACTGAAAAATCCCATAGAGGAAGTAGACCCGATCGGGAGTACTTCATAAACAGGGTGACATCATCAACACAGGCAGCAGTCTTGACACAGCACTTGCCATCAAGCATGCCCATACCATGAATCTGTGGATGTTGTGAGATTTTGAATAATGGGGTCTATGCAAACTACATAAAGATCAGGGGACATCCTTGCCAAACCCCAGTCCTGAGGCTGATCCTGTTTCCCACATGTCCATTAATATTTGGAAGAAGGCTGGCTGAAGCATACAATTTCTGAAGCCAGGAAACATAAACACTGGGAAGGCCAAAGGGGTTCAGAACCTCCAAGAGGTATTGATGGGAAACTTTGTCAATAGCCTTTTCTTGGTCCAGTTTCAAAACATACTCTAAGTCAGTGCCCTGTTCACCCTTTCCTACTATTTCCCAAGTAAGTAACAAATTATCATAGATGCTCCACCCCTGTACTGAGAAGGTCTGGTGCTCCAAAATTACATGCCGGGCAGCGGAGGCTAGTTTACTATTTAACATCTTCATTAAAATCTTCAAGTCTGTGTTTTAAAGGCTTAGCAGTCTTCAGTTTTTCAAGTTAGCCTCTTCATCCTTTTTATATAAAAGGATTTATAATGCTTCCCTGAAAGAGTCCGAAGGGGTGTCCGTCCATCAAAATCCAGTTTATAGGGACTTCCGGTGCAGCAGGGATCAAGATGGGCAGCCTAATCTGAGAAGCTCTGTTCACCTTCTACGTCATTGCTACATACTGTATATTGCTTCCATTCCCTCAGGATTATGTTTTTGAGCAGCGGACCTACCTTCTAGTGTGGCTCTCCATTTTTTACTAGCAGCTTTGTGACTTTTGGACTGTTTTTTTTTTTTACTCTGTTGCCTTACTGTGTCACGGTGCCGGCTGTTGCCTATCCATATGCAATGTCGGAGTCAACTGAGCCTTCGGTCCAAGTTAGCAAAGAGGATATCACCGATATCAGGACCATGTTTAACTCTGGCCCAGGACATTCCCACTATTAAAGCTGCTGTTACCCACCTGGAGGAATAGGTGGACACTGATGAGAGTAGAATTGCCAGCTCTGAACTATTTTGCCTGCAACTTGACTCCTCTGTGGCCCGGCATGAGGATAGAATCTTCAAACTAGAGCCCCAAGACCAGTTCCTGTCTCTTAAACTGGAAGATCTTGAAAATTGGAGGCACAGGAACAATTTGCTCTTCTTGGGGTTCCTGGAAAGATCAGAGGAGGAGAATGTGTGAATTACTGCAGATGGTACTGCCCCGGCTTCTGAATTATACCTGGGAAACCCCCCCCCCCTTGAGATCAAGCAGGCTCACCTCTCTTTGGGCCCCCGACTGGTGAGAGGCTTGCCCCTTGCCCAATCTTGACTTATTTTCTCAAGTTCAGCATTAAAGAACAAGTGCTTTGTCTGACTCATGAGAGAGGGCCACTTATTTGGAATGGTCATCTGGTTCATCTATTTCAGGACTTTTCTAAAGGGGTCACTGATCGGAGGAAGGTTTTTGCCCCTATCATAAAAGAGCTGGCAGCCAGGAACATTAAATTCAATCTCTGATACCCTGCAGTGCTGCATGTCTGTCAGGAGGAAGTCTGGAGAAAGTCTGACTCCCTGCTGGATGCCCAATCATTTCTACGATCCTTGTGGGCCCCTGTTAAATCTAACTCAGCTGATCACCAGCTGCAGGAGACAGGGGGACCAACTACAAAAGGATCTGGTGGCACTGCACCAAATGTTCCCCCGCCCTCAGCCTCTGGACCACAGGCTTCATGTTCAGACTGTTCCTCCAGTTGGCAATTACATAAATGTCAGCACAAGTTGATGGCTTCATTAAGACAGGCTATGATGGAATCACTTCAGGTTATGGGGGACAGGAGGAATTCCACTTATGTTTGTCCCTCCTCCCCACTGGCACCTGTGGAGAGCTCCCCCTTCCCCAAAGTGAAACACCTGCGGCTGTCTCTGACTCTACAGGATTACTCTCCCAGTGCTGCAGAGATGGACTGGACCAATTTTGGCAAAGAAGAACTGCTGACCGCTTCACAACCCGCACCAACTCAGGTTCCTAAACCAGATTGCCATTCTCCTTTGATGGGAGATTCTGGGTCATAGTCAGTGGTTTCTGCGGCAACGGTAGTACAGGACTGCATGCTGCATGATGACATTTCACAGGGAACTCCTGGGCCATGAACCCTCAAACCTTATCACAAAAGGAACTATATCTCACTGCTGATATGATCTTAATTTGTTTTCCCTTTTTTGAGGGGGATGTACTTTTGGGGGTAAGCTCTTTGTTAGTCGGGGCCATATCAGCCTTATCTGGGAGGTAGTGGGGCCTCATGGTAATTCTTACAGAGGCTAACTCTTGCTATTGTTATGGGTGTGCAACTGGGTTTTTTCTCCTAGTGATCTGCTGGGGACTTACATGCCATAGGGGATTTTCTTGATTGGGGTAATTTTTGACTCCTTCTGAGGTGATGTTCAGTTATTTCCCGGGGGAGTGGTTTATCTTCTGGGTAACTGGCCCATGTCCGCTGGGGCACTTATCATTTGTCTACCACATGTTTTATATGCTCTTACTGAAGGCATAGAGCATTTAAATGTGGCTAGCAGTCCTCCTGGACATTATGGGCGGCAGTTGGAGATGGGCCTCAGTTTTAAAATTTTGGCCACAATATGGGTTTATTTTGAGCATTACGGATACAAGGACATAAGGGAGGGAGGGTCAGGGTCGACTCTGGCCGGCCTTCTTAAACAGATATTGCAAGTGTTGGACTATGGAAGGTGAGCTATGTTAGAGGGAGGTTTCTTTTCTGAAACAAGGGGTATTACATCTGCTCTTAAGCAGAGGTGGCTGGAGCTGGGTGCAGGCTGGACCATAGGGGTATTGGGCGGTAACTATCTATGTTCACTTCTGCAGCTGCTTGGTAGAAAGTAGGCATTGGCGGGGGTTCCCGCTCACCTTTTTATGTTCTCTTCTTGAGTTTCTGTGTGAGGTGGTAGCACGGAGGGGTTAGGGGTCTATCTACAGTTAATGTTGTTCCTGTTAGTTCTACTTGTCAGTTGGGCAGGGATGTTAAGAAAGAAGTTGCTAATTTAGTTGGTATGCTATAGTTGGGCATGTTATTAGTGAAGTGGTATGTTTACTGTCTGTTGGGGTGGTTCTTATGTTCACTGCTAGCTGGGTTAAGGGAGGGGGTTCACTTAGTTGGAGAGGGGTTGTTGTGGGGCTTTGCTTGTTATTGGGGCTGTACAGGGACATATCAGTACTGAATCTGGGATTTCTACATCCTTAAACTGCTGTACCATTTTGTTGATAAGTTATTTACACTTTCTGGGGAGTATTATTTTTGGTCTTATACATCGTGATCTAATACTATGGCTCCTCTTTCTATCATGACCTGGAATGTGCAAGGGTTGAATGTCCCTATAAAACAGAAAAAGGCATTGGCATATTTGAGGTCCTGTAACTGCGATATTGTCTTTCTACAGGAAACACACCCAGTAAAGAAAGATGAAGGAGTTTTGCCATGGGATTGGGTGGATAAGACATACACAAGTTCTTCTGGTTCTAAGAAGAGAGGGGTTGCTATTTTGATAAAACGGGGTTGTTCCTTTCATGTGTTGAAATGGGACTCAGATAAAATGAGGCACTGGGTGATGGTATTGGGCAGGCTAGATTTAGTGGAGGTACTGCTTATGAATGTATATGCCCTGAATGATGACACTGCTGAATTTTTCACTCAGCGCAGATTATTTCTGAGTGGTATACCAGCCCTGTGGTGTTGATCTTGGGGGATGATTTCAATTTTGCCCTGGACCCGCTTATAGATCAGTTTCCCATTAAAAACGGCACATCATCACATCAGAGGTCCTGGGGGGTACTTGAGTGGTTGTGTGCTGAATTCAGGCTGAGGGATTGCTGGTGAGTGGCCAACCCGAAGGCTCGTGATTTCACCTTCCGCTCTGCAAGGTTTCACTCATTTAGTTGATTAGACTATTTTCTATGTAGTTCCTGGATTTTATCACATGTGGTGGAGGTTTTTCATAAGGCCATATTACTTTCAAACCATGCTCCGGTGATTTTGGTTTGGGAACCCCGGCCTAGAGTTTCGAGAACTCCTTGATGGCAATTCAATCCGGCACTACTGTATGAAACAGACTTCATGCAATGGCTGCATGAGGAAATTGAACTTTATTTTGAGTTGAACTCCACCCCAGATATTAAGCCTTTTATGGGATGTGTTTAAGCCCTTTATTAGGGGATGCTTTATTTTCTATGCCTCACATGTGAACAAAAAATGTAAGGCACATTTGGAGGTGCTGGAGACTAACATCTGGAAGTTGGAGGTGGAGGTTTACTCCCCCTAATTGGATGCAGAATGGAAAACCCAGGAATTAATGAGGTATAAAGACCAGTTACATTTTATTTTGCATCAAAAGGCCCAGTGAGCCCTATTTTTTCTAAAACAGTCATATTGGGAGTCAGAGGATAAAACCGGTAAGCTTTTGGCATACTGGTTGGAGAAACAATCTCTAGAGGCTTTGATCTCATGTTGAATGGTTGAGGAGGGCAAGCTTACATCGGACACGGGGCAATTTGTTGACAAATTTTCAGATGTTTTATCTAAATTTATATCAATCCTCAGCACGCCCCTCGGAGGACAAATATGAGGCATTTCTTGCTCAACTGGAGCTGCCCAGATTAATGGAGGAACTATCTACCTCTTTAGAGGCTGATTTACTTTGCAAGAAGTTCAACAGGCTATAAGGGCTCTGGCTCGAGGTCTGCCACCCCCATCTTACTCGACTCCCTCCCCCAGGTCGGTCTCTCCCAAGGGCCACTCTCCTGGTTTAGCAGCTACCTGTCCAACCAGTCCCAATGTGTAAAGAGTAACAACATCCTGTCCAGTACTCAACCTGTTCACTCCGGAGTGCCCCTGGGCTCCATCCTGGGCCCCCTTACCTTCAGTCTCTACCTCAACATGCTACTTAACTCCTGTGTTGTCAGGGTCATACTCTATGGAGATGATGCTGTCCTTTTTGCCTCCCACCCTGACCCTGCCTAACTTCAGGTAGCTGTCCAGCACTCCTTTACCCAGATATAGCACTGGTTCAGTGACCACAGATCAGTCATCAATTTAAAAAAAAAAAAAATGCTCTTCGCCCACCGCCAAAACAAGGCCAGAAACTCCCCTCCTCCAAATATTCTCCAGTACACAACACCCCTCAAACAAGTACCATCCTACAGATATTTGGGTATAACCTTTGACTCAGCCCTCACCTTCCACTCACACATTAGCACCCTCTCCTCTGCCATGAATATGCAAATCAGGCTACTATACTGCCACAGAGACTGTCTAGCTCCCAAAGCCCTCCTGCTAGCTGTCACCTCATCTGTCCTGTCCCTCGCGGACTATGGCTTTCCAATCTATGCTGCTGCAGACAACACTGCCCTTAATAAGGTCCTTACATCTATCAATGAGGCCTGCAGGCTCCTGACTGGGGCAGACAGATGTACCCACACTCGCTCCCTATACTCCCTGGCCAACGTACTCCACTTTGAGGAGAGGCTGCTCTATCAAACACGCCTGCTGACCAAAAAAACACTCCTAGATCTCTTGCCCCCTGGAGTGACCACCTCCATCCTCAGTGCTACCCACTCCACCTCTACCCGCAGTGCCTGCAAGACCACCCTCTGGATTCCCAGGGTCAGGACCTCGCTTGCTCAGCGGTCCTTTTACTACAGGGCCCCGGCCTGGTTCAGCTCCCTCCCTCACTCCCACTGTCACGGACCGTCCTAAAATCAGTCCTTTCAACACCGCCCTAAGAAACCACATATTTGCCTCTCGCCACTGCAGTTGTGCTTAACCAGTTGGTCCCCTTACCTCTCTGGCCTTCCTGCCCACAGCCCATCTGCTTAGCCCACTGTTTATGATGACAATGTCATCTGGGACAGCTACTATGGCACCACTTCAACACCCCACCCCTCAGTACTAACCACAAGTGCCCATCTCCCCTCTGCCTGAGCTGCTGACTCTCCTTTATCTAGAGCTGCTGCTATAGCTGCCAGTTCAAATACCACATAATGCTGTTCAGAGCATTCCATTACACTGTTCATTTTGCCTCTAGTAAGCATTTATGTAACTAAGTAACTTTGTCAATGGAACCTTGCACCTCTGTAACCATGTATAGTCTCTGAAGCTTGTATACCATTGTAGCTGTGGTTGTCTATCGATCTATGTAAACTATGTGAATGTCTTTCTCTTGACGAGGAGCCTTTCAAAACTAATCTATGACTCAAAGGATTGTAATTCTGATATTTTTATAAATAAATAAATAAATAAATAAATAAAAGCACCTAGACCAGATGGGTTCAGTGTTGATTTTTATCAGACATTTGAGTCGCAGATCTCTCGGTGCTTGTTATCCATTTTTAAGGCCATTGGGGATATCAGCTCCATGCCACCATGTATGAGGGAAGTCATTATTACAGTTCTGCCAAAGCTGGGCAAAAAACCCACAATTTGAATTACCAGCCCATTTCGCTGCTTAATGTTGACTGTAAGGTCTTTACCAAGATTCTGGCTATGCAGCTAGAATGGGCATTGCCATTACTGGTAAGCAAAACCCAATCAGGTTTAATGAAAGGCAGGCAGGGCAGCGATAATATCTGGTCGGTAATTGATCTTATTCAGGTGGTGGGGAGGGGCCTGGATTTGGCAGCTTTGGTGGGGCTGCACGCCAAAAAAGTGTTCAACGCCATTGAATGGCAATACCTGCAGTTTGTTTTGACCAGGTTTGGCATTGGGCCCAGGTTTCTGTGTTGTGTTAGTTGCCTTTATTCAGAGCCCCGGGCTCGGGTACTTGCTAACAGGGTACGTTCAGACTCTTTCCCTTTATCCTGGGGCACAGGGCAGGGTTGCCCATTGAGTCCCCTTTTATTTATGTTGATGATAGAGCCTTTGAATCAGGCTTTATCCCAGGACCGGGGGATTTCAGGCCTAGCTGTTGGGATACATCTTTCTCCACGCTACTTAATGTGGAGAGATTTGCTGTTGATGTTATCCAGGGTAGAGACCTTTCTCCCTAGAGCATGGGAGGTTATTAACTCCTTTGGCTCCATCTCCAGTTTAAAGATAAATTGTGGCAAGATGGAATTGTTGCCTTTATAGAAGGTGGACCCGTCATGGGCCTATAAGCTTAAATGGGCTCCTAATGGTATAAAATATTTGGGTATGCATGTCTCACCACAAGTCCAAGATATGTGTTCAAGGAATTTATTAGAGCTCTTGGAGAAAGTTAAACAGGATTTTCAGAGGTGGAAGAAGCTTAATTTATCTTTTCCTGGGAAAATAGCCACCATCAAAATGATGGTGTTTTCCCATATGTTCTACACACTTTGTAATCTACCCTTGAGTATTCCAAAGGGTGTATGGGTGAAAATAGATAAGATACTTTCGGCCTTTATATGGAACAGTAATCTTCCCTGGTTTAGTCGATGAATACTTCGAGCACTCGAGACAATGGGAAGTTGGAACTTATCATGGCTGTGGACTTACCACTTGAGTTTTGGGGTAAAACAGACATTTTCTTGGGTCTTGCCTCTTGAAATTGGTGCACCCCTCTGGGTAGAGGTGGAATTGGCATTATTAGGTAACATGCCTTTAGCTACTTTGTTGAAATCCCGTGGAAGGGTGCCTCAGTTTGAAACTACTTCTATGAGATTCTTCTGACAGGTGTGGGGTAGCTATTTTAATGCTCTTAGGTGGGATATCATGTCCTTGGGGGTATTTGAATCTTTATGATATAATACGGATATTGTAACAGGCCACGACCCCATCTATTGGAAAATATGGGCTGACAAAGGGGTGCAGGTTTTGGGTGATTTAGTGGAGTGGGAAACTGGCCTATTTTTGTCTTTTACTGATTTACAAACAAAGTTTTACCTTTCTTCAAAGGATCAGTGGAGGTATTTCCAGCTGAGGCACTCACTACAGGGCCATTTTTTTAAATCTTACAGGCTAATCGAGACCTCGTTTTCCCAGAACCTTCTCAAATGGGCAAAATTGTCAAAGGGTCAAATTAGTTTACTGTGCAAGGATTTGCCGAAGAAGTACTCACCGAATTGGGATTCCAATAGATTGAAATGGGGGAGGATTTACAAATTTGCATGGATTTAGAGGTCTGGCACCGTTGCTGGTACATGGCGCACAAGGCTTCTCCAGACCCTAGGTTGCAGCTGATCCAGAAAAAATGTTAGGTAGGTGGCATATGACTCCTGCTTTTTTGTCTCAGATTGCTGTGTCCAACATCAATTTGTGCTGGAGGTGTCAGATAGTGGTTGGGGTCTCTCGTTCATATTTTATAGGCCTATCCTCTTTTAAAAAATTGGTGGGCACTATTCTTAAATGTCTGGAAGAGGTCCTACAGCTTTCTATTCCAAAGTCCCCACGTTTTTGGATTTTGGGTGTTCCAGGGCTATTAGATGTAAATGTTGTAACCTATAAAGGGGTTCTTTTTGTGGCAGCCGTTGAGGCAAACAGACTGTTGATTCAAAATTGGAGATCAACTATTTTACCTTCCACTCTGCAGTGGCAGTAAGTGGTTTCTAAAGCTACTGCTTACTATTGAGTACTTTTTTCGAGAATAAATGCTCTCCCTCATTTCATGAAGACTTGGGAAAAATAGATTGCCTCAGTGGGACTTTGACATGGGGTTTTGCTGAGGGCTGTCCCAGCCCCAAATAAGATTAAAAACTTTAGTATTATACTTGGGTTAGATGCAAGGTGGATATTTTAGGGAGGGGATCCAACACTCTCTTGATCTGGGTTTTTTTCCTCTTATATTTAGGTTACAATGTTTTGATTCCAGTGTTGAGAAGTTTCAGATTATCAGTTGTATTAGTTCACATTCCTGTACCAATTTATCTTTTTCTTGTGATCCACTTTAACATGTTATGCATACATTTTTTTGGGGGGGGGATTGCTGTTTAGTCATGTTGGCTATGTTTGATATATTTTAGTAAATAAAGCATTTATATACAAAACAAAATCCAGTAGTAAATTATTGGTAAAATGTCCACCAAGGGAGATATGAACATTTCATAAAATTACAGCATGAGGCCATTCAGTTCTGCGGCTACACCATGTTTCAACTGATGAATGGCAAAACAGACCTCAACCGAAGTAAGGGGGTTAGCCAGGGAATGTACTGTAGCTGCTGTATGGTCAAACACTGAGGTCAAATGTTTCTGTGTAATTGACAAAATGTTATCTTTGTCTGCTACCATAGTGCCCAAACTGTCACTCTTCCAGGTAATGTTCTGTCGCTGCACCCTATCTTTGCAGCTCTCGTAAACATTCCCTTTTCCTTTCATCCCCTGAGTACCACTCTGGTGTTCCATTAAGAGTGAATGACCTCTAGCCTATTGTAGGGCCTTCATTCTTTCTTTAATATTATTAATTTCCTGAAAAATTCCCCCCACCCAAGTGCATAAATGTTAATGCTTTGGCAAGTTGTATCCTCAATTCTAGGTACTCCATGTATTCTGTCTTATGTTGTTTCAAAGACATATACCTGAAAAGTTTAGTCGAGTTCAGTTTTGTGCCCTCCCACCAGGATCCCAAATTGTCTTCCATACATGCCACTGATTGTCTTGCCAATAATAAACCTTGTATTTTGGCCAATGTTTGTGGGGCATCAAGGAGAGAGTTGTTTAATCTCCATACCCCTTTACCTGTATTAATAACCTAAGTGCCTTCAAGTGTGCCACCCACCAGTAGGTGGTCCGAGGATTCTATGGGGATGATTTTAATGTCCTGAGTTTTCAAATGGGGAGAAGTAAATATAAAGTCTTTCCTGGTGGCTAGGGAGTTTCTATAATATGTGAACCTTCCTGTCAGATGCTTTGGTCTGTAAGCACTGCTAAGTGATGCATCATGTATCAGTTTATTCAGAAAATTAGTATCAAAATACAGCTTTGGTGTCTGGGCCTCTCTGTCTAAGGCTGATAAGCCACAGTTAAAATCTCCACCAGGAAGCAGATGCCTACAGGTATAAAGATACAGCTGAATTGCTTTGAACAGATCCTCCTTATCTTTCTCCACTTGCAGTGCATAAATGGTAATTACTCTAAACCGCATCCCATGATGGGGCATGTCTATCAACATGGCTGTACCTGGGTCTGTGTCAATTAGTTTATGTACAGTGAAGGAGGAACCCCAGAAAAGAATACCCACACCATCACAGGTGGCAATCCCAATTGACCAAAATGAGGGAGCCCAACACCAATGCCGCTGCACCCGCGCCATGTCAGTAGTGCTGGTAAATCTTGTTTCTTGCAGGAGAAAAACATCATGTGCCAAGTCCTTCAGGGTAGAAAAAAGAATGTTCCTCCTGCTAGCATTCTTGATGTTGTTGCCATTCAGGGAGGCAAGGCAGATAGATGGTGGCATTGTAGTTGATGAAAAGTCATGTCACTACCCATAGTCTCCGGTGTCACAGTCCTGTCCACTGTGGCTCCTGGTGACCATCTTGTACTTCTTCCATTGCTTCTTTGTATAAGTCTTTGTGGTGAAATCCTCTTCAGTGTCAGTCAGCACAGGATGCTGTGAAGATCTGATTGAAGAGGCTTCAGAAACCCGGGCTGCCATCGGAATCCATGTGGTCCATGCTGAGCATGTCAAATCTGTTGCCAAGGGGAAGTGAAGTGAAAGCAGACACAGGTTTAGTAGATTCTGTTTTGGACTGGAACTGCCTCAATGATCTTTTTTTCTGGATATCAGGGATGGATCAGGGGGAGGCATGACCTCAATCTGCTGCAGGGCCGATGCAGAGGTGTCCATAGCTGTGATTTGCACTGAGACAGGAGGTGGTAAGTCAATGGCTCATTTCAATTCTTCCATGCTTACAGCAGGTGGAAGTAATGTGGGCAAGTTGAGAGGTTCAGACATTGGAGGTGATATTGTCTTTATCGGGGTAGCAGCAGAGATGTGTCCTCCCTGATGTGCTAGGATGGTAGCTGCCTCTTTATGGAGGCTTTTAAGAAAGAGCTTTCTGCTCTTTATCCAAAATAGCTTCCTGTGGTAGTCTATCATCCCTGTTGTGTGTAGCCCATGGAAAACCACTGTAGGAGTGACCAATCTCCTCACAGAGGTTATAATGAAATTTCATTGGAGCAATGTGAAGTGATGTATCCAAAGGATAAGCAGAAGTTGTGTCTAATCTTTTCATATACGCTGCTGAGATAAGTGTCTGAACAGCACTTGAAACAGGTTTTCAACTGTCCTGGGTAGAACCATTGACTTATATCTCATCCAAGAAAGAAAACACTGTGTAGATGTTGCAGACCAGGTAATTTATGTGTCAGTTGTACTTTGCACCTCCAATTCCCCATCCAGAACTCTTTCTTGTCCACTATTGGTTCAGGATCTCCCTGAATATTAACATCTACGCACTAGCCAGTAGTGGATGTTGTGCACATTCACCCATTCATTTTTGAGGAGTATGGTAACCGTTCAAAGAGCTGGTTTAGTCAATGAGATGGACTGGAAGGGCAGCCAAAGAGAAGTATGTTTCAAAACCTTGTACTGAGCCTAGAAATGGTCCTGGTTTTAAGGGGGTTTAAAGCCTAAATCAAAGTAACCATCACTAGGGGTGTGTATCAGAGCATAAAGTTGATTTGGAATGTAGTGAATGGATTCTTTAAGAAGAAGAAGAAGACCCAAGTAGGCATGATCCGGCAGGAGGTTAAGGCCCCCTTTGTACAACAGGCAAACAGCATTTCTATTCTGATCCAGAGCAGGAGAGCAAGAAAATACATATGCTTTCTGAATTGGGACCATTGTGTTCTGAATCCTGCAGTATCATCCTCTGCAGTGCAATAAGAGTGGGAGGGGCAGTGGCCACCTCTGCCTGTTCCACTAGCTCCACCTAAGACTGAGGCTGGTCATCCGACATAGCTGCACTAGCTGGTGGGGGGGGGGGTTACTGAGGGTGCCATCAAAACATTGTCTGTATGCGCCCCCATAGGGTTAAGCATGCCATCAATATCCCCTCAGCTCTTGAGTGTTAGGGAAGTCATCTGTAAATTGTGAGAAGTTTTTAAAGGAGATAGGAAATGTTTTTTACATAGTTGGCTGCCCTTTCATCTTCCTTCTTATGCCAGTTATGTATTCTGATATGCTTTGATGATTTTCTGATAAATAAATATCCTAGCTTTGGGGTGCCCTCAGATCTACATAGAGTTTCACTCTCCTCACCAGGCACTGCATTTGATTTTCATATTTCTAAGACATTCTATGACATCAATAACTCCCAGTCCATCATATTGATCTGAATGGCCTGGAATGAGAGTTTGTGATATTACAGAATATTCAGGCAGTATGAAAAGAGACAGTAGCAAATGCTGAGGAGACTTGGATTCAGGGTACTTAAAAAGGCAACAAAATTAGATTATTAATTTAACAAAAAAGGTCAAAAACATCAGAATACTGGGTAGCCAATAAAAGAACAAATGGAGGCCATCTAGAGGTGTAAAAACTGTTTCCTAGCACCTTTAAATTCTGCAGCTGAATCATCAGTAGCATGTGTAGGGCAGCTAGGAGTAACCACCAATGATTTTGAGCCTGAATACAAGCTGGAACAGTGTATGGGGGGGCACCTTGCTTCTCGGGTCTTTAAAGTTCAGTGCTCAACATAGGGGGGAAAAGCAGGGGTATCTAAGTCAAAAACAGCATGCTTAAAAGGTTAAACCAGGTCAGGCATACCTTGATACAATGTAGAAGGGGTAGGTTCCTTTGGGTTGGGGGGATGCCATTGCCCAATGGCATCGCAAGTCCTACCCACTTCATGCAGCACCACAAATGGCATCTATTCTCTAGGGGGATAGGCATGAGGTCCTGTATGTCCCTCACCTCTATGCAGGCCTAATGATTTCAGACCCAAATCAGGCTGATAAGGTAGTTCAGAGTTAGTCACAGACACTGCCCACATGCTACAGTTTACGGTTGCAGCTGTCGGAGACGGCACCTCAGGTAGTCCATGAGGGAAAGAAGAGTCAGGCATTTTCCAAGTGTTCAGAGACTGATGTGCTACAGATGTGGAAAAACATTTGTATCCTGTGCAGTTTTAACTCCCAATTACAGAAATTCTGAAGTAAATGGTGCTGGCGCAGTATTTGCAGGTAGAGCTTGTAGCGGCTTAGGGAGGAACACAGCAGTGACAGGAGTGCTCTCGGGTTTTTGGTAGCTCCTGTGATGCTCCTGCATCGCAAACTTTGACAGGGGCTGTGTTAGTGTCAGTCCCGAAGGGCCCCTTTTTACAAGGAGTAGTTGTATTATGCTTTGAGAGCAAGTTTTCTTTTTTTCATTGGTAAGTTGCTTCCTCTTCAGCTATCAATGATAGCAAATGTTGTTACTTTGTCAATGGTGTTTGTTGCAAATGAACTTCAGCCAAATAAAAGTCAGAAGCCAGTGATATATCCTCATCTGTGTGCATGACTGGTACGGAATCATCCACATTCATAATTTCCTCAGAAGCTGTCTGTCGAACAAGGAAATGTGTGAAACATCGGTGGCCCCAAAAGAGAGGCTATGGAGAAGGGGACTTGCTGCTCCATGTCCAGAGCTGCTGCTGCTCTGTTGTCCCCCAATTCTGCCATCTTGTATGAATGGCCTGTGATGCTCCCTACTACAAGAATAGGGTTATTGCCCTGGTGTCCTGGCCAAATTTCCCTCATTCCCTAAACATTCCAATACCAGCTTCACCTGATTCAATATGTCAGTTTGCAACTGAACACCTCCCCGGATCAGGTTGAAAATAGGTAGGATTGCCTGTCCCTCCTTTCCTGGTCAAAAAAATAAGTAGAACCCCTCTTTGTTGCACCATTCTTTCATGGTTAAAAACTAGAGTATCAGACTCCTTTAAAAATATCCCCAACCATGGTTTATGGAGGAAAAAATAGGACAAAGAAAGGAGGTCAAGTCAAGTCAAGTCAAGTTTATTGTTCATTCAAGACATAAAAGTTTTTGGACTTTACGATTTTTACAGAATAAAAAAGAAGGTATAAATTAACATTGTATTAAAAATCAGGCATAAAACATATGTTTATTACCTGTCTATCTCTAAAACCAGCATAATACATATATCTCAGTACATCAATACTGTACATGAGAGGGTTTCACTATGACAGAACAATATCCCTCTTAAATTTATCGTTTCTTTCTTTTATGCCTAACAGCAGTGGCTAGAGATTTAGAAATCATCTCAGGATCTGCTTTATACATGGAATGGAGTAGAATGAAAACCAGATCATAGTTTGCATTTGCATATCTGACCAGAAACTCTTTCAGAATAATATCCCTGGAATGATTATCCAGGGGGCATTGGGTAATTATATGAAAAATGTTTTCCAAAAATCCTTTTTTGCATAGGCACTGTTTATCTTGAATCAGTCCCCCTTTTCTATGTTTATTGAAGTTTGTATATTTGGAAGTGATGAGTCCAAATCTCACCCATGTAATCCATTTCCTAGATACTGGAGATATTGGTAGTAACAGATAATCATTGATAACATGATCTATGTTATTATTTCCATACCATAAGGTATGTCTTTGCTCTTTGACATCATCCATGTATTCTTGGGGCAATATGAAACAATTTATTTTTAATCACTTTCTTATACAATATTGAAATATTAATGTCCCTTATGTAATCCTCCCAGAGAAAAGAGAGGTCAATCTTTTTAATGTGTTCAACAGCTTCCTCAGCCAGAGGGAATCAAAACCATTCTTGGACCAATTAATTTTTGCCAACAGATAATCTAATTGCAGATTATTATTATTTATTAATTATTATTATTGGTAAAAATCATTTTACAGACCTTTGAGTCAAAGACTCATTTACAAAGGCACCTCATCATTGAGAACAGTGACATACATTGATGCATAGAGAGCACAACAATTGTAATAAGCAGATTATAGGGTTACGGACAATGGCACAAGTTCCATAGTAAAATACAGAGTATTACTGATAAAGTATTATTGATAATTCTTAACCAATATGAAACCAATCGGTCCTCTGTTAATGCAACAATTGAGATTCTACCCATCTCTGCCCAGACTGCTGGGGAAGATGTCACTCTACAGGGACTTGTAAAATTGCTTTATAATACTATAACAAAGGGGGATCAAGATTAACTGTATTTTGTGCTCCTCAAACTTCAGCCCCATATAATAACAATGGATTAATTTTTGCTTCTCCAGCTTGAATAGTGAGTGCTACAGTTTTACCCACATATTAATAATTAAAATGTAGTAGTGCTTTTGCCGCATGTTTAGCCTTATTGCTTTGTTCCTTAAGATGTGCTGTCCATTTGCCATTAGTAGGTAGTTTTACCCCTAAATAAGTATAGTGTGATACCACTTCTATTGATTCATCATTTAGATAAAGTTTGACTTTAGATGAATTATCTCCAGATATCATGATCTTGTTTTTTTTTTTATTTTATATTTAATTCAAGGGACTCACAGTTTTGTTTAAGTTAGGTTATTTTTTTCTGAAGACCTATAGCAGAAAGTGAGAAAATCACAACATCATCTGCGTATGCCAATGAGTGGCAGGGAGTATTATTTATTTTAGATGAGTTCAGGGACTCCTGGGTCTCATAGTGTAACATAGAGTCTATGGGTGGGATATTCAGAAGGGTTGCGCATGGCGCATCACAGTTGCACCATGTGCAACCCACTGATGCACCCCGGCATGATATTCAAAAGGGGAAAGTGCATGGCACAGATCCCGATGCGCTGGGGTGCATCAGTAATGTATGCGGCACAAGTGGGGGGGGCGTGCCCATGCATATTCTGCACATCCTGATATTCATCCCGGGATGTGCTGAGCAGATGCAGGCACAACCACTACCTGCGCCTCACACAGTTGAGCCAAGAAAAACAGGAATAACAGCTGGCTACCCACAGGTGAGCTGCCATACTGCAGGGTGCAACAGGACAGCTGCCAGCTGTGGGTGGCCACCCGAGCTTCTGCGGCACCATCTATCATGGTAGTGCCCCCCCATGCCCGATCATGGGCTTCAGTATTGAACTAAATCATCCAATATCCCTGGTGGTCCAGTGGACCACTTCCAGCCCAATCACGTGCTTCAGTATTGAAATAAATAGTCCAATATCCCTGGTGGTCCAGTGGACCACTACCAGCCCGATTGCGGGGTTCAGTATTGAATTAAATTGTCCAATATCCCTGGTGGTCCAGTGGACCGCTTCCAGCCTGATCGTGGGCATAAGTATTAAACTAGAACGTCTGAACCATCCCTAGTGGCCCAGCGGTACCCCCTCCCCACCTGCCCACTGAGCCCCACCACCCCACTCCCCCCCGGTCAGTGGCTGGTGGCAGATCCCTGCCCGCAAACCACCCAGCAGCCGCACAGCTGACTGCATACAATGCGGCTGTACACCCATTGGTCCACAGCATGGGCCAATGGGCATGCAGGCTCATACCGTACTGGGCGTCCAGATATGTGAATGGGTTCATTCATATCTGGACAATATCAACAAGCTCTGGACTGCATGCCCATTAGCACACTGCCAGACCAGTGACTGCTTACAGTTGGTGGGTGGCCGGAGTGGTTTCGGGAAAGGCTACTGCAAAACCGTGACCGGGAATGAGATAGTGGACTCAGTGGCAGAAGGGCTCGCTGGACCACGAGGATAGTTCAGTGTTCAGTTTAACTGCTGGGCCCGGCTGGGCTGATGCCTGGTTCAAGCCAGACGTTTAATTCAATAAAAACCTGTCAGGCTGGAGTGTCACCAGACCACCAGAATATTGACTATTATTCAATACTGGCCAGCCATCAGGCTGGAAGAGGTCTGGACCACCAGAGAGATGAACGTTTATTAATACTGAAGCTCATGATCGGCATGGGGGCATTACCATGATAGACGGTGCCGCAGGAGCTCGGGTGGCCACCCACAGCTGGCAGCTGTTCTGTTGCTCCCTGCAGTATGGCGGCTCACCTGTGGGTAGCCAGCTGTTGCTCCAGTGGGAGCAGGGGGTGTCAGTCCCAGATGGCTACTGCCTGGCAGGGTGCCAGGTGCAAGTCACCAGGGATCAGCACACCTGTCTGCAAATGGGGCCATAATGACATGTTAATGGCCCCATTTGCGCCTTGCATGCATTGTGGCTCCATTAGCATGTCCACCACTGAATATCATTGTTGATGCACCTAGCACAATGGCACATGCGCTAACGCATCCCCCTGCTCCTCTCTGGCCACTTGCACTGGCGCAGTGCCACTGCACCATGCGCAATGCAGGTGGCCACAGTGCCATATTCAATGGTGCTGAGCCATGCTGCAGCACCTTTGAATATCGCCCAGGCCATGCCCTGGCGCATCCCAGTTGCGCTGCACCCTGCTTGCACCCCTGCTGGGCACAGTTCTGAATATTCCACCCTATGTGTATACTAACACAGGCAAGGTAATGGAGAGGCTCAGTGGAGAGGGGTAGCGGAGCTGAAAGGAATACCAAAGGAAAGGCTCTGAGTTGTTTCTGGTTTGTTTTTTGCTGATTTTTTTTTTATATTTCAGGTGTTTTTGGATGATAGTAGTTGGGCGCTCGATTGATAACCTTCTTTTTCATCCACTGTCTTTTCAGCAGGGGAAGGGCCCACCCACCCACTATCTAACCACCCCCTGCTACTCTCCTTTATAGGGCATGTCTATAGTATATAGTCTATAGTGGCCTTTGAAGTCACTGAGAGAAGATGGCCGCCCGGGCTGGGCGTGCTGTCGGCTGCTTCTGCTTTGTAGTTTAGTGTTTTGCGTGTCCCTGTTGTTTATTTTGGTTTTTAGTTTTCTGCGTTTTCCTGAACTCTACAGATTAAATAAACTGGGCTTTTTTCATGGTTTCAAGCTCCAAATCAGTACCGGAGCAGGTGTGTTGGAACAAGTACGACAGAAAATTGCGCCAAGTTTACAAATGATACCGCTAGGATTTTTTTACCATCACGTAGTGTGCTCTAGAGCTGCTGACTTTCCATCTGTTGTTGTTTGTGTGCTTGGTTTACTGGGTTTGCTACCACAGATTTTGCCGTTTATTGACTGTGGGGTTCAGTGCCTCATTCCTTGGATTGGTGTCACGATTTGGATTTGTTGGACTTACTTTCAACCTTTGATACCTGGATAATCATCTGCTGGTCTTCTAAGGGGAGGTATTGATCATAGAACCTGACAGGGTTGTTCGTGACTGAAAGGCCAGGAGATTACTGGTGAAGCGTCAATGGATTGAATTGCTGATATCACTCC
The DNA here is from genome assembly GCA_016271365.2 of Neoceratodus forsteri. Taxonomy (NCBI): domain Eukaryota; kingdom Metazoa; phylum Chordata; order Ceratodontiformes; family Ceratodontidae; genus Neoceratodus; species Neoceratodus forsteri. Next base: position 1,572,749,918 of record CM057453.1, on the reverse strand, counting down.
GAAGTGTCGTGAGTGGGGGACCCGATTCATTGATCGGTCGCCCTCCTTTTATGGGATTTTATTTTTTGACTATATTTTCTAATTTGGAGTGTCCAGCATTGAATTAGGGGAAGCAGGTCCTGTTTGGTGTATTGGTTGAGGGAGGCTCCTACCCCCCCCTTCTTTGTGCCTGGGTGATCGTGGACTATGCTGCCCGGGACCGAGCAGGAGTTGCCTCACTTTGCCTCTGGGGAACTAGAGGATTTTTTGGGGTACTCCTAGGTTATTCTGAGGTTGGCCTTATTAGTCTGGCCTCTGGGTATCTGTGGCTGTGGGTCTTGAGTGGTGTGATAGAGCCTGATTAGGCGGTTTGGGTGTTTGGAGAGGGGGAGTCCTCACTCTCTGCTGGTCTGCCTGTGTACATCTCTGGCCCATTTTCAGGATTTCTCTGCTTCCTCTGATTAATCTGTACTGAGACCAGTCCTTTTTAAACAGCTCCACCAAACTTCAAGAAGAAGAAAATCATTTTACTTTTCTTTTGCTTTCATCTGAATGGCAATGAGAGTACCTCTTTGGTTCCCTCAGTAGTGAGAGTGCTCGGGGGTTGAATGATAAAAATAAAAAGCTCTTGGGCTCAGGAAGTGAGAGTACCTGTGCTCTACTGGCCTCCCTAGGCTGTGAGAGGGCCTTCGGCGGCTGAAGAATTGTTCTTTATTTTTACATTTCTCATCATAAACTTTATATTTTTGGACTTAAGTTACAGTTAAAATTTTTGTTTGAACTTTATTATTTATATTTTTTCTTTTGTGAGGGTGGGTGATTGGAGGGTATTTATTGATTTTATGGTTTTTGAAATAGTTGATTATTGTATGTTTGGGTTTGGATATAGGCTAAATTTGTAGTTTGGGATTGTTTATTTATTGGAATTTGGTTAGCGCAGCAAATATGTGCTGGGATGGCATTAGGGTGGTCGGGTATTATGCCCCCTCCAGGCTCAGAGACCTCTGTCCATTCTTTTGTCCTCCCCTGTCACCAGAGGTGTATAGACAGTGTAGGGCTCTGGGGATTACTAGGAAAAAGGGGAGGATGAGGGTCAGGCCTGGAGAGGGACCGGAAAAGAGTGGGCGGATAGGGATAGTGGGGACAAGAAGACATCCTGGGGTGAAATGGGTCCAGGAAAGGGGTCCTCCCTGGCTGGTTCCCATACCCAAGGGTTCTGCTGGTAGTCAGCAGGTAGCATGGTCATCCTCAGATGCTCATCCAACTCAGGTGGTGTTATGCAATGCCAGGTCCATTAAAAACAAGACCGCTATTATAGCAGATTTTGTTGGAACATCTGACCTGGCCTGCATCACCGAGACCTGGCTGGATGAAAATGCTGGCCCAGTTTTGGCATCAGGAATTCTAGCCAGGTACTCGGTGATACAACGCCCTAGGATGGATTGTAGGGCCGGGGGTGTTGCCATCTGTTTTAGATTGGAACTGGGCCTATTGGAAATACCAGTGGGAACTACCAACTCCTTTGAATGTATCATGGGTAAGGGTGTGGGGCACAGGATTCTTCTCATTTACCGTCCAGCAGGTGATGGGAATGTTTTTCTGCAGGAAGTCGCAGACTTCATTGTCGACCTGACATGGGGATCCCCCAGATGGCTGGTTCTGGGGGATTTCAATGCCTGGGTCAATGATGAATTCTCACAGTTTGGTCAAGACTTTCACCAGTTAATGATTTCACTGGGCTTCACACAGGTTATTTCCTCCCCGACCCATATTGGTGGTCATTCATTGGATTTGGTGTTCCTACTGGGGATGGAGATATCCGATTTGGTGGTGGAACCAGTTGGATGGTCTGACCATCATTCCATTGGGTTCAGTTTTGGGGCCACCCCTAGTAGGCCAGCCCCTATGGATATGGTCCAGTACTGCCCTTTGAGGGGTATTTCCCCAGATGGCATGATGGACCTATCGGGTTTACCGAGTGATTGCATGGACCCAGGGAACTTGGTATTTACCTGTAATAAGGCAGTAGCAGGAGCCCTGAATTCCATTGCTCCTGTTCATGTTCATCCCCTCACTCTTCGCCCTAGGTCTTCTTGGTTTGATAAGACTCTAAGGGAGTTGAGGAGAGTTAGACGAAGATTAGAGGGACGTTGACGGAGATCAGGCCTGGATTGTGACAAACTTAGTTTGATGGACCATTATGTGGTCTATCAATCAGCAATCTCTCATAAGAAGGCAGAATTCCTGTCCAGAGAGATTGCTGCTGCACAGAATAGACCAGCTCAGCTTTTCCGGACTGTAGACAGATTGTGCAATCCAATCTTTCTTCAGCCCAGAAGAGCCTTTTCTCAAGAATCGTGTGAGAAGCTTGCTCAGTTCTTTTCAGATAAGGTTGCCACAATCAAGTCCGATGTCTGCTCGACCCTCCCTAGTGGGAGTTGTGATGGTCAACAGGAGATGTCGGACACCCATTTTGTGTGGTCCGACTTCAGCCTTCTCACGATCAATGACATTGTGATGGTCATCCGACTATTGCGTCCGACCAACTGTGGTTTGGACCCAGGCCCTACACGTCTCCTAGTGGGCTGTGTAGATAAAATCAGCCTGGTCCTGGCTGAGATAGTCTGGAGATCTTTGGAGAGGGGGATTTTTCCAAATCCTCTGAAGGAGGCTATGGTTCAGCCCCTTCTTAAGAAGCCCTCCTTGGACCCGGACTGTCTGGCTAACTACAGACCCATCTCTAACCTGCCCTTTGTGGGAAAGATTATTGAGAAGGTGGTCGCGTCACAGTTGGATGATCATTTAACCAGCCACGATGTCTATGATTCTCTCCAGTCCGGATTTAGGAAGAGACACAGTACCGAGACAGCTCTGGTCCGGGTACTAAATGACCTCCTAATAGCGAGAGATCGAAGGACCTGTTCTATCTTGGTCCTTCTTGATCTCTCTGTGGCATTTGACACCTTGGACCATGCTGTGCTATTGGAGTGCCTTCGGTTTATCTGTGGGCTGTCTGGTACAGTCCTCAGTTGGTTTCGATCCTTCCTCGAGGGTAGGACCCAGAGGGTGGTGTCTGGGATTTTTTCTTCGACATCATTCCCCCATCCTGTGGGGTGCCACAAGGCTCCATTTTGGCACCCATGTTGTTTGCGGTGTACATGCTGCCATTGGGAGTGATCATCAGGCGGCATGGTTTGAGTTTTCACTGCTATGCAGATGATACTCAACTGTACATGTCCCTTGTAGTTGACCAAGATGCTGCCTTTTCAGTCTTTAACAGCTGTCTTGCCGAAATCCAGGACTGGATGAATGTGAGTTGGCTGTGGTTGAATCCAGAAAAAACTGAGGCGTTGGTCATGGACCCAGGTCGCCGGGAGGCGGGTTTGTTGGCGCGATCTCCCTCGGGCTTATGGTTTGGGGGTGTCCAGCTAACTACCTCAGACTGGGTGCGGAATCTGGGCGTTGTATTTGATAACTGTTTGACACTTAAATCACTGGTGTCGGCAGGTGTAAAAGCCTCTTTTTACCACCTGAGGAACATCACCTGGGTGAAACACCTGGTTCCTCCTGACGATCTTCCTACTTTGGTCCACGCCTTCGTTACCTCCCGTCTTGACTACTGCAATTCCCTTTATCTTGGGCTACCGGGGGTTGATATTCACCACTTGCAGCTAGTGCAGCATGTGGCAACCAGGCTACTGACTGGTTCCTTTAAGTCCAGTCATATAACACCTGTGCTCCGTGGTCTACATTGGCTGCCAATATGCTGGCGTATCACCTTCAGGGTTGGTTTGCTGACCTATAAGGCCCTACATGATCAGGGACCTGGCTACCTGAAAGATGTCCTTCATCCCTACTGTCCCTCCCGCTCTCTCCGATCCACTGACGAGGGATTGCTAGAGATTCCCAGGGTTCGTTTGAAGACCTTTGGGGCCAGAACTTTTAGTTTTATGGCCCTGACCCTGTGGAATTCTCTACCTCATCAGGTACGAGATTGCCCGACTGTCCAAACTTTTAAGGGGGCACTTAAAACATATCTTTTTAAACATGCATATAATGATTTTTAATTGTTATTAGGTTTGGATTAATTTTATTGTTTTAGTAATATTGTTTTTATTATGTGATGTACAGGCACCTTGGTTCTGGAAAGGTGCCTTTTACAAATAAAGTTTTGATTGATTGATTGATTGATTGATTGATTGATTGATTTATTGATTGATGTCCAACATACCATTTCTTGTAGATGCACAGGAAAGGGAGGGTCAGCTAGATCACCATCAATCTCACTGTAAGGTGGAAGAATAAGAAATAAAACTGAAAACCTTCTATTTTCTGTCCATTATTTCCAGGCACAAACACAATAAGCATGGACATCGTTAACTGCTGGCACTGTGTGACAGTGTTCAACAGGGCAGTTATTGAAGGCTTAAGTGACTGTCCTACATGCTGGACACTCAGGGATCTGAGGACCCAACTCCAGCAGCAGCATGGACAGAAATAGCCTGCCTCCAATCTCATATACAGGAGGGAAGGCACTATGAGAACCACTCACCATTTTCCCAACACCCAACTGAAGCACCTCATCCACAGAGGGCGGTTGGTCCTGGAGGCTGACAGGTGGTGAGAAGGGGGCAAACAGTGTGCCTCAAAAAATAAACACACAACAGAGTAGCACCAACAGTAATCCAATAAATACAACAAACAGATTTTTGCCTCTAACTCCAAAAACAAACACAGTTAAAAAGGCACTGCACAATCACGTAAAATGACACCCAAAAAACTAAACAGATTAAAAAAGACAAAACTACAAAAAAACTTTTGATCATAGGTGACTCCACGATTCAGGGAGTTGATACCCACCTTCAGCTAGAAGTAATGGTCAGATGTCTCCCCAGGAACATCCGCATGGAGAGACACTGAACGCATTGCTAAAATCATATAAAATGTAGAAGAAAATGTCAACATCCTAATCTACATAGGAACCAACAATCTTGCCACTTGATCAGTACAGGAGACCAAGGGACACCTGACCAGGCTTGGCGAATGTTTGGCTAACATTTCATCCAGCATCTCCTTCTCTGAGGTTCTGCCTATCTGGGAAAGGGGACAGGCAGGCAGAGGATCAGGGAAAGAGACATAGGGGAGCTAAACACTTGGCTCAAGAAATGGTGTCATGAGAAAGGACACAAATTGGTAGGTGATTGGCAACAGTTCTGGGAGAGGAAGGTCTTCGGGTTCAATGGCCTGCACCTGACTAGGAAAGGAGTCAGTGCACTGGGGCAGAAGTTTGACATTTTTGCAGATCATTTAAACTAGCAAAGGGGGAGAGGGGTCCTGCACCCATTCCATCATACAGGGAGGAAAACACCTTTTAGCTAGCAATCCACCACTGGTACAGCATTTGTGTAAGCCATTTACTCCAAAAGAAGGGAAAAAAAGTCTGGCACCCCCTACACTGCACTGGGAAGGAGTTGGACATTCCCCCTTAGCTAGCAAACTGCCGTCTAAAACATGGAAAGTCATGAACACAAATGCCCACAGTATGGGAAACAAGGTCCCAGACCTGGAAGCTGCAATGGCAGAGGCTAAGCTGGACATAGTAGCCATTACCGAGACATGGTTCACCAGGATACACACATGGGAGGCTAATATACCAGGTTATGTATGGTTCAAAAGAGATAGGGAGGGAAAGAAGGAAGGGGGGATTGCCCTTTAGGTCAAAGAAAACATAAAAATCTATAGGCCTCCAGATCAAGGAGAGAGTGAGTGGACAGATTACTAATGGAGGACATACAAAATATGACAGTGAAGGGTGAGGTTCTGCTCATGGGTGATTTTAACTTGCCAGATGCAGACTGGTCAACATCTACTGGAGCGTCAGCCAGGACATAGGACATGGTAGATTCCATGCAGGGGAGGGCCTCATACAACTGGTGCAAAAACCCACCAGAGACAAGGCAATCCTGGATCTGGTGCTGACAAATGATGAAAGAATCACAGATCTCTAGGTCAAAGGTCAATTGGGATCCAGCGACCATCACATGGTATTCTTCAGTTTGGCCACAGGAATGCAAGTGACTCATTCAAAGGCAAAAATCTTAGATTTCAGAGGGACCGACTTTGGTAAGATGGGTGAACAATGTTAAAGGAGCCCAGGCAAAGAGAAATGCAGGAGAGGGTGTAGAGGGGAAATGGGTGCATATCAAGGAGGCAATAACTGTGGAAAAGGATGGACAAGGCCAACAGCTAGACACTAAATACACAGGGAGGAGGGAGGTGAACACCGGTCCTTTCACAAAAGAGAGGGTCCTGGAAGAGCTCAATAAGATTAGGGTTGATAAAGCTATGGAGCCTGATGGCATACATCCAAGGATACTAAAGGAGCTGAAAGAGGAACTAGCAGAACCACTAGCTGTACTGTTTAGCGAGTCATTGAGCACAGAAGTCCCAGAGGACTGGAAAAGGGCTCATGTGGTCCCTCAGCATAAGAGTGGCAGCAGGGATGAAGCAGAAAACTACAAGCCAGTCAGTCTCACATCAGTGGTGGATAAGATCATGGAGACACTCCTTAAGGAAAGGATTGTGGAACACCTGGAAGCCACAGGAGCACAGGATCCAAGACAGCATGGTTTTACAGTGGGAAGGTCCTGTCAGATTAATCTGATAGATTTCTTTGACTGAGTGACCAAGGAGGTAGATCAAGGGGGTCTAGCTGATGTTGCCTACCTTAATTTCAGCAAAGCCTTTGATACTGTTCCATGTAGAAGACTGGTGAACAAGCTAGGTGGTCTAGGGGTGGGCCAAAGGCTGGTGAAATGGGTGGGGAACTGGTTAAGGGACAGAAAACAAAGAGTGTTGGTAAATGGCACAAAATTGGAGGAGATGTGGGTCACCAGTGGTGTGCCTCAGGGATCAGTTCTAGTGCCAGTCCTCTTCAATGTCTTCAGCAGTGACATTGCAAATAGGCTGGAGGGAAAAGTTTGCCTGTTTGTGGATGACAACAAGATCTGCAGCAGAGTGGATACTCCAGAGGGGGTTGAAAAGATGAGGAACATCTGGAAAAACTGGAGAGATGATCTGAAGAGTGGCAACTGGGGTTTAACGCAAAGAAGTGCAAAATTATGCACATGGGAAGGAGGAACCTTAAAGCAAGTTATAATTTGGGGAGTAAGTTGCTGATAGTCATTAGGGAAGAAAGAGACCTGGGAGTCATTATTACAGATTACCTAAAAGCATCCAAGCAGACCACAAAGGCAGTAGGGAAGGCTAGAGGGATGTTGGGGTGTATTAATAGGGGTATAACAAGCTTTAAGAGGGAGGTAATGATTCCTCTCTACAAAACACTGGTTAGGCCCCATCTGGAATACTGCATGCAGTATTGGAGGCTGCATCTGCGCAAAGACATCAACAAGATGGAGACAGTGCAGAGGAGGGCAATGAAGATGGTACAGGGCCTGCAACAGAAGGCATATGATGACATATTACAGGAACTCAATATTTATACCCTAGAGCAAAGGAGGGAGAAGGGTGATATGATCGAGACATTCAAATATCTCAAAGGCATTAATAAAGTGAAGGAGGCAGACATTTTTCATTTTAAACCGAATAGTAAAACAAGAGGGTATGACTTGAGATTAGAAGGAGGCCGACTAAGGAGGAATGTGAGAAAGTTCTTTTTCATAGAAAGGGTGGTAGGTGTATGGAACAACCTGCCACTGGAGGTGGTGGGAAAGAGCACAGTGCAGGGCTTCAAACAGGCATGGGATAGGTACAAAGGAATCATAGGGAAGAGGAAGATCAGCTAAGGTCAATGACTAAGTAAAGTCAGCTGACACATTCAACAGGTAGGGTATATGGGCAGACTGGATGGGCCTGGCAGTCCTTATCTGCTGACAATTTCTATGTTTCTATGTAAACAACAGAGGGGCCAACAGACAGCCTTGTGTGACACCCTTGTCTGTGTTAAAATATTCTAATAGGTTCCTCTTATTATTGTATCTGATGGCTGTACTGGTATTAGAGTATAACAGATATATTGGGATTAGCAGATCAAATGTAAGACCTCTTTTTATTGAAATTCTCCAGAGTATTTCTCTATTCACTGAGTTGAAAGCCACCCTGAAATCTACAAATAATGCTTATAACTTAATTTTCCTAAGATCCCCTGTATTTTTCTAGCAAGTGTGCCAGACAGCAGATGATGTCAATAGTTGAAAAGGAGGTGGGTTAATCATTTATGGTAAATTACACATCCAAAATAACTTAGTTGACTTATAACTGAACAATACCAATTTGGAAACATTAGCTTTAGGGGTAAAATTATTGCATGCTCAGCCTATCTGCTAGTAGAAATTTATCGTTCCCCCAAGTGTCCTGATATAGTTTTTTTATGACTTACAAGATGCACTTCACATTTTAGACATAGCCATGAGACACTTGTGACAAGTGATTTTAATGTTAACTGGAACATGGTGGAGCAGAATAATGAACTGTTTGACCTGAGCTCCAACTTAGGTTTAGCACTGTTAATTAAAGAAGTTATCAGAGTTAACCATAGGGATACAACAGCTTCTGCAATTCTGAATCTCATATTTACAGGATCTCAAGAGTAATTCCAGATTCATTCAGTGACCATCAGGGAATTATTTGTACTAAAATAAAAAAAAAACCAATGGATATAATTATGTATTTTATAGATCCTGGAAACACTTTGATTCTTTAGCCTTCATGACAGATCTGGATATAGTTAGATGAAATAGGCTTTAACTAATTCCATATGTAAACGAAGCTTGGACTTTCTTCCAGGAAGAGTTTAATTTGGTCTGTGATAGACATGCCCCCTTAAAAAGAGATTAGTAAAAATATGTAATGCCCCATTGTATAATAAGGATCTATTCAAGCATAGGGGAGTAAGAGATAAATGCTGGAAAGCTGAAAAAAAATCAGATACTCAGACTGGACTAAATATAGTCAGGTCAGAAACAATTATATTACATAACTTAAAAGAGCTAAACAAACCTATTACAAAACCTCCTTTATGACTTCTATTGGTTCTAACCTAAGACATTTCTGGGGATCAGTGCATAACTTGCAATCTACAGGCAATATAGGATTGCCCCCACTCATTTGTAATAGATAATCAGGAGTTACATTGGGGAGTGAAGCAGCTAATTATTTTAATAATTTTTTTTGTGAACATGGGGATGGATGCCTTAAATCATTAATTAAATGCCGTAGTAATTATAGAATGCCAAAAGAAATAAGACCGAGTACGACAAATGAATTTGCTTTTCAGGAAATCAAAGCAGTATTAGTTCAGGATGAATTACTTAAATTGAATACTCAAAAAGCAGACAGTCTGGATGGCTTATCCACTAAATTGTTGAAATATACTGCACCTGCAACTGTCCTGGAGTATCCATTTTCTTACGTTTTCAGTGTATCCCTTCAAACAGGAGAGTTTCCTGCAGAGTGGAAAAAAGCTAAAGTCACACCAATCCATAAATCAGGAGAGAGAACATATATTAATAACTATAGGCCTAGTTCACTTATTTCAACAGTTTCCAAGACATTTGAAAAACTGGTCAGTGGACAATTGAAAACCTATTTAGAAGACAATAATTTGTTAAACTTATATCAATCTGGCTTCAGGGGCAAGCACAGCACAGCACAAGCTCTACACTTTTGAAAGTAGTTAGTGACATTCAAGACTTAATTGATAAAAAGATGGTAGTGGGTGCTGTGTTTGTAGACCTGACAAAAGCTTTTGACATGCTTAATCATGGGATACTGATGGAGAAACTCAAATATCTGGGCATCTCTGGGCCTTCAGCAAGCTGGTTCAGAGATTACCTAATAGATAGTATGCAAGCTAATAGATAGTATGCAACAAGTTACACCAAGTGGGTGGTCTTTTAGTTAAAAAAAGGTGCGCACTATGGACCTAAGTCTTATTAGCTCTGTATAAACCTATGTTGCCTAGGAATTCTTAAACTTCCAACTATTTGCCATCAAAGTTAGGAGTACCACAAGGGTCCATTTTAGGACCATTGTTGTTTAATACAGTGGCGTGAAAAAGTATTTGCCCCCTTCCTGATTTTCTCTATTATTGCATATTTGTCACACTGGATGTTTTCAGGTCTTTAGACAAAATATAATATTAGATAAAGGGAACCTGAGTGAACAAATAACACTTTTTTTTTTATTTATTTCATTTATTTAATGAAAAAAGTTAACCAACACCAACTGGCACTGTGTGAAAAAGTAATTGCCCCTAGTTAAATCAACCCAATTAAAGGGATAATTAGAGTCAGCTGATTGAACACAGCCAGGCTTGATTACAGCCAGCCCTGCTCAATATAAACCTCACTTATTTTGACCCTTACCATCAGAGTCACGTTGCCAGCACAAAGATTCAACAAGCACATTATGCCATGATCAAAGGAAGTTCCTGAAAAGATCAGAAAAAAATTTGTTGCCCTCTATCAGTCTGGAAAGGGTTACAAAGCTATTTCTAAGGCTCTGGGACTCCATCGAACCACAGTGAGAGCCATAATCTCCAAATGGAGAACACTTGGAACAGTAGTGAATCTTCCCAGGAGTGGGCGGCCTGCCAAATTACTCCAAGAGCGCAGCATAAAATCACCCAGGAAGTCTCAAAGGATCCTAAAACAACATCCAAAGAACTGCAGGCTTCTCTTGCCTCAGCTAAGGTCAGTGTTCATGACTTCACAATCAGAAAGAGACTGGGCAAAAATGGGCTTCATGTGAGAGTCAAGGCGGAAACCACTGCTAACCAAGAAGAACATAAACTTGTCTCTCATTTGCCAAGAAGCACCTGGATGATCCACAAGCCTTTTGGGAAAAATGTTCTATGGACAGATGAGTCCAAAGTGGAACTTTTTGGACGACATGGATCCCATAATGTCTTATGAAAGCAAACACAGTATTCCACAGTAAGAACACCATACCAACAGTCAAACATGGTGGTGGTAGTGTGATGGTGGGGATGCTTTGCTGCCTAAGGACCTGATGACTTGCCATAATTAAAGGAACCATGAATTCTGCTCTGTACCAGAAAATTCTTAAGGAGAATGTCCGTCATCCTTCCGTCAGCTGAAGCTGAAGCGTAGTTGGGTCATGCAGCAAGACAATGATCCAAAACACAAAAGCAAGTCCACATCAGAATGGCTAAAAAGAAGTAAAATTAAAGTTTTGGAGTGGCTTAGTCAAAGTCCAGACTTAAACTCTAATAGAGATGCTGTGGCAGGATCTCGAAACGAGCAGTTCATGCTCGAAACCTACCAAATGTTATTGAATTAAAGCAGTTCTATGAGGAAGAGTGGGTTAAAATTCCTCCACAGCGATGTGAAATACTGATATTGAATTATAGGAAGTGTTTGGTTGCATTGCAGCTAAATGTGGCATGCAACCAGTTATTAAGTGTAAGGCAATTACTTTTTCACACAGTGCCAGTTGGTGTTGGTTAACTTTTTTTCATTAAATAAGTGAAATTAAAAAAAAAAACAAGTGTTATTTGTTCACTCAGGTTCCCTTTATCTAATATTACATTTTCTCTAAAGACCTGAAAACATCCAGTGTGACAAATATGCAATAATAGAGAAAATCAGGAAGGGGGCAAATACTTTTTCACGCCACTGTATCTACTTGAGCTCATTACAGATATATGGACCATATGAAAACCACCTTTATGCAGATGATACGATACTATATGCCACTGGGAGTTCATTCATTCAGGTTCAGGAAACCCTGCAAACCCTGCAAGAAACTTTTAATTTGCTGCAGAATTTCCTTTATAGGCATAAATTGGTGTTAAATTAAAAAAAAAAAATCTAAAGTTATGACTTTTGATAATTCCAGTAGAGCATATTCTCCTAATGAAAGCTTTGACACTGTTACATTTTCCAGGGACATGCTGGAACAGGTCCTATAAATATCATTATACAATGGCAAGGAAAATTCCTTTATTCTGATTGGTCAGTGTGTACCTGGCACAGTGATGATATTACACAATAACATCACTGTATTAAGACCAGGCACACAAATGACCACCTCACAGTAAAATTCCTCCCTCCCAACGCAAGTCGTCATGAAGCTAACGATGCTCTGAAGCTGACACGGCTCACCCCCGCCACACACACACACACACACACACACACACACACACACACAAACTTCAGAGCCTGGGTGTCTCGGGAATTCACATAAAAGCTGTCGGCTTCACAAAAAAAAAAAGAAAAACAGCTGCCATCTCTTTCACTTCAGACGCTGCCCCATGCTAGTAAAATGTGCGTGCTCGGCCATTTCCATACCTAACACACTTTCTTTTGAAGCCCATGGCAGTCTCTCACCAAAGCCACATACACTAGCCATTCAAACAAACCACTTTAACAATAAAAACCAGAACAGTTCCATAACTCACACATTCCGATGATGTCCAATTACAGAGTGAACACAGAAACCAGAAGTCTCCAGGCGGCTCAGCTATTTTTTCATTTTTACTCTGTTAGTTTTCACAGGGGAGACAAAAAAACCAAAAAAAACATTTTTGCCGGGCCCCAGGGCAAGTTGGGGAACCACAGATTCATGTTAGAGCAAAGGTCACCACATAACAACGAGTGTGTGTGTGTGGGAGGGGGGAGACACATCTACATGAAACCCACAGTATAAGCAACAGCATCACCTAGTGGACTACTTTTTCTCATATTACCAAAATATGGCTCCAGTTCAAAAAAGAATAAAAATAAAAATGTTACAATTTGTTTTTAAAGCTTTGTATTATTATTTTTAAAATGAGCCATTATAATAAGAAGACATTCAGGTGTGTGTTATTGTCTATGATCATCACTCCTGGTAGGAAGCACTCGGCTGTGCCTCGTGCTTCAACCCACCCCAGGAGTGATGTTATTAGACAATAACACACACCCTGTCGTGCCTTATTGCTTAATTATGTCCTATAAATATCTAGATCTATGGATAGTTGAGGGTTTCTGCTGGGATACATATTGCTCAAACTGTTAAAAGTGTAAATAAGAAATTGTAGGCACTATATCATGTTATAAAAGAATTGCCTATAGAAGCTAAAGCTAGAATTATGGAGGCCATGTATTTGCCTATTATAGATTGTGGGGACATTATCTATGGTGAAGCAGCAGGTGCAGAGCTGTATAAATTAGATATTTTATACAGTTAGTTAGCTACTGTAGATATGTGTTAGACACCCCACATAAAAGACATCACCACTCTCTTTATAGGGATTTGACTTGAGTAAGACTGGAAAATTGCAGAAAAACTGCATAGTTAAGGCATGATGGCTAAAGCCTATAAAAACTTCTGCCAAATTACATACTAGAAGAAATGGTAACTAGAGTAAGTAAACCAAACTTAAAATCATCTATGGGCATTGAATTCTGTGTACAGACCACAAAAACAAATGTGGGTAGAGCCTTCTTTTTAGGACTGCAGTGGGCAAAGCCCTGCAGACCTCTTGCTATAAGAAAAGGACTCCCACATTCCATCCTACCAAACAACATGTTGGAGTTCCAACACAGTCAACTCCACGTCTGTGAATCACTCTGCTCACTGTCTCTATAGGCAGTTGCACTGCACTATTTTTACTGTCGGCAGTCATGGTGGAACACAACACACTCCACCGTGTTCAAGATGGCCATAAACAGTATTGTGCATGTGCAACTACTGGCGTATGTGCAGTACATTGTTGTGGCCATCTTAGTCACAGTGGACTGTGCTGTGCTCCGCCATGACCAGTAATTTATTTTTTTAAATTAAACATATCCCTCTACCTGAGCCTCCCTCTCAGCACCCTCCATCTCCCCCAGAAACATAATGGTGGCACTGGGGGTCCACAACCCCCCAGGGTCCCAATCACAAAATCCTCTGACACCCCCCCATGCACTACCATGCATACATAGTTATTTGTGCCTCTGTTTCCTATATTTATTGTTTTCTCTCCCCACCCTACTCTACCTCTCAGCACCCACCACCCAACTCACCCCTCCAGAAATGTAACAGTGGTACTGGGGGGTGCCCAATCCTCCAGTGCAAGAATCCTCACTTGCCCCCCCATGCACTTCCACACATGTGTAGTTATTTGTACCTTTTCTTGTTTTTAACTATATTTATTGTTTCCTCCCCCACCCGACCCTTCCGCTCAGCACTCACCACCTCACTCCCCCCCCATAAATGTAACAGTGGCACTGGGGTGCACAATCTCCCAGTGTGGAAATCCTCAGGGGGAGGGTTGTTTTTAACCTGTAAAGAAAATAATCCATTGATGTCTTTTGCACCGTTGCACTCCCACCCACTAAACCCTCCCACTCAACACCTACCACCCTGCACAAACACCCCCCCAGCCCTTACTTACCCATCGAGGGTCCAACGCCATACTCCTCTCTGGACCACAGACACGACTTCACTCTTCAAAGTTGGACCATGAACTGAAGAAACAGGCATTTGGTTCAATGTATTTCAATGGTGTTTTGAACTTAGTGGCATAACTTGGCCATTTTGTTATATTTTGGCCCATATTTTCAACATGCCTTTTTTTGGGACCCCAACTCATGAACAGTTACACTGTCATTAGGCAATTTGTCCTGAAAGGCACCTTTCAGAAGGAGTTGAAATTTTTATCTGCCCTTGTTCATGAGGTGGGATCATAAGAAGGCTATGTTGAAACTTTGGTGTAAAAATATTAAAAAACAACAAAATTATGAGCCTACATTGAATTTTACAAATGCAGGCTTGTAACTTTGGCAATTTTCAATATTCTTACCCCAAAGTTACAACATAGTCATATCTGTACGCATCTCATGAATGTGACAGCTGTCATTTTTCATATCCTGGCCAAAATGTTTTTTCACATCCTGAAAGGTGATTTCCTGGTCCCTGCATGAAATCACCTTTTGGGCAGGAGTTAAAATTTTGTTCTGCCGTTGTTCATGAGGTGAGGTCATAAGAAGGCTGTGTTGAAAATCTGTTGTAAAAATATGAAAAAAACAACAAAGTTTGGAATTTTGTGAATGCAGGCTCGTAACTTTGGTAATGTTCAATATTTTTTACCCCAAATTTACAACGTAGCCATTTGTTTACGGCACCTCATGAATGCGACAGCAGTAATTTTTCATCTCTGGCCCAAAATGTGTTTTTGTGTTCCGTTAGTTGATTTTGCAGTCCCTGAGTGAAATCACCTTTCAGGCAGGAGTTGAACATTTGTTCTGCCTTTCTTCATGAGGCAGGGTCATAATAAGACTACGTTGAAAATTTGGTGTACAAATATTGCAAAACAACAAATTTATGAGCCTGCATTACATTTTGCTAATGCAGGCTTGTAACTTTGGTAATTTTCAATATGTGTACCACAAATTCCTCACATTCAGCCCTATCGGCTCTGGCCAAAGTTTGTTTTATAGAGTGCCAATTTCGTGGAATTGTTTGCCAATTCATCTTAGACCAAATGCAAATCCTGCATATTATAAAAAATTGGCTAGTGCAAGAACGCTCTAAACCATAAATCTGCTGCCCTGATGATGATGTTAGTTAAACTTTGTGTGCGTCTGCTTTTATCTTTAAACTAGTCTTTATTTAACTGCATGTATTGAACATCATTGTAACTGAGATTTGTATTATAATATCATTGTTTTTATCTACATGTGTTTGTAACTGTAGATATTTATGTATGTGTTAATGGTACCCATTGAAAATAAGCTTCTCCCTCAGCTGGGGTTGACCTTGTTCATGGTATTTTGTAAATCACAAATAAAATATTACTACTACTACTACTGCTACTACATGTAGCTAAATGTGCCTTAACTGGATTGATTTCATTTAAATGCTGCTAGCTCTGTTTGTTCCCCAATAGTTGTGGTAGTAGCAGTGGTGAAGTGGTGACTTACGGACTGCCTGGTGCTCTAATCTCATGTTGCTTTCTAATAATGGTGCATTTACGTTGCGTTCCATACCGAGAGTGATTGCTAAACAAAAGTGGTGCCTGTGACTGCGAAATAAAACTAATTATATAAACAAACACACTATCTCCTTTCTCCTTCTACAAAAATCATACTCAGGAGACTGGTTAAAAAAACAGAGATCTGGAATGTGCCTGCCTTTGGATCAAATCTTCATCATCCTGGGATGGGTGGGAGGTGCAGCCAGTGCATGGCATTGTACTGGTAGCAAATGTGGCAGACATGTCCCTGTTCTCACACAGTCTCTTTCTCATTCTAAGGAGATCATTTAGCTAAATGAGCCTTAGCTGGATTGACTTAAATGCTACTAGCTCTGTTTTTCCCCCTGATAGCAGTGGTATTAGCAGTGGTGAAATGGTGACTTTTGTACTACCTGGTGCTCTTCTCTCATGTTGCTTCCTAATAGAGCTGCATTTATGCTGCGTTCCCTACAGAGAGCCATTACCTGTGCCTGTGACTTGAGAAATAAACCAAGCTATACAAACAAACAAACTATCCCCTTCTACAAAAATTAGACTTGGGAGACTAGTTACAAAATAAAGATCTGGGACTTGCTTGTCATCACAGTCGCTTTTTTATTCTTTTCTAAGCAGTCCTTTTTGGTAAATGTGCCTTAACCATATTGATCTTAGTGCTGGTTCAGCCATTCTGTTTTTCCCCTGATTCTAATACACAGGGGTAGTAGCAGTCTTGAAGTGGTAGCTGGCAGACTGGCTGTCTGACTGTTTGATGTTTCTGATTCTCCATTGCGGTGTGTTCCTCCTTGTTCATTAATCTTAACTGAGATATGCACAGTGGTGCCTGTTGAAAAATAGAGGTCACTACTGTTATTGACTATGTACACAGTATTATTTTCTTAAATGTCAGAAACAGAAGAGTAGTTAGAGAGCATTCTGGGAGTTGTCTGCCTTTTGACAAAATCACACAGAGAGTATGCATGTGGTGGGTGACTTTCAAGAGTTTAATACTCACACAGGTCTTCTAACTGCTATGATTCTGGTTGGCTCACACTGGTGCTGTTACTACTAACCTATAAGGGCTGGTCAGAGTTCTCGGACTTGCCTCCCTTTGGACAAAATCATCATCATCATCATCATCATCATCCTGTAGGTGGGTGCTGGTTGTGAGGTTCAGCATGTACATATTACAGCATTGGCACTTCCAGTAGACACATCCACAGTCGCATCATTCACTTCTTCTCATCTCTTTTCACTAATCATTCTGTTTATTACTACTAAACAGTGGTTTAGTTGTTTTTTTTCTACAGATATGTTGATTAAAAGCGGTTTAAAATATGTTTTTTCTCCTTATCAGAACCTTTAAGAACCTCAGAACCTTTTGAGGGTCTCCCATCACTAATTACTACTCCTATCCTTCCAATCAGGAGAAGCTGATCAGAGGGGATGAAATTACAACACATGCAACAAAAATGTTAAGTTGGTGAAGGGACGAAGCAGAATGGATGCTGCTGCTGTGATAGTGGGAGGAAGGATATGACTTATTGTATAGTGGGGTGGGACAGAGAGGGCCTTAACTGGGTGGGGGAGTTTAACAATAGTTTGATGCAGCACTGGAATTGGATTCTGCTTCCAAATCTGACCCTTTTATAGTATTTAGGATTTTTGGTCTTTAATTCCACAAATCCTAAAACTTAAATTTGCTCATCATCTGACCAGTCTAAAGTCATTGGTCCAATTTCAGTCAATGCTAGTCCTCACTTGAAGTACTGTATGCAGGTCTGGAGCCTGCATTTGAGGAAGGACAGATTTGAGATGGTACAAGGAGGTTAACCAAAATGATCCAGGTACAATGAGGGAAATCCTACATGTTGAGTTTGGAAGAACTCAGTATGTACACCTTGGAGGCAAGAAAGGAGATGGTGATATGAAACAGACATCCAAGTATCTCCATGGAGTAAATAGGGTAGACTGCAAGGAGCTGTTCACACTGAGTGGGAACACAGGCACAGGATGGAACTCAGTGAAGCTCGTGGAGGGGGATTCAGGAAGGCTGCTTTTCACGCAGAGAGTGGTGGACAAGTGGAGCAAGCTACCAAGGGAAACTGTCTGTGTTTAGTCAGTAGAAGGACTCAAACATGGGTGGAACAGATAGCTGGGTTGTATAAGGGCAGAAGTAGAGGATAGGGAGATGAAGGAGTGAGTGACCACTAGGGCCATCACATCCAACCATAGGTAGGGTTGGCAGACTGGATGGATCACTGGGCCTTTTTCTGCCATCAACATCTTTGTTTCTACATTGCCTGAAGGCAAAAGCTAAGAGTAATATGGATACTGGAAGCCAGTAGTTTAGGGGTCAGGGGTCAATATTTTTCACACTAGGTATATCCTGAAACGTGATCAATATCTGTTTTTATAAATACTTGTTTCACTAAATTACACACACACACACACACACACACACACACACACACACACACTAGGTGACTAGCCACCTTTAGAAAAGTAAAGTAATTAAGCTGACAATAACTGAAATAATGAAATCTAATCCCATTTGGACACAGTATTGCAAGCACGTGAGCAAATGTGTGGCTCCACTGATGACCCACAGCTGCTCCTGGCCCCAGCACTTACTCTGCATTTTATCCATCTCAGGGATTTCTGGTGGCCATAGCCACATCAGTTTTTCTCTCAGCTGTTTTTTTTTTTTGGCACCACCAGATGATTTTCATGTTCTCCATGCTTGATCCCCCAACTACATGCTGCTGCTGTGTTGTTGGAAAACAGAAGCACAGGGTGAGAGTTCTGTCAACAGTAGTCAATAGTTTGGAACTATTGTCCATCCTTAAGAATTATTCCCCATAGCTAAGTAAACACATAGGGTTAGTCCCTATTATTAAACCTATTATCAAAAGCATGGCCTGTGCTTGGCTAAAACCTGATCACATGACCAGAAATAGCTGGCTACTGCCCTTTAATCCCTAGCAATAGAAAATAGTTCTAGCAATGGGCAATAGCCACAAAAGCTATTGCCCCTGCACTGGCACATGTGCACAATCCCTTTAAAAAAAAAACACGGGCCAGTCCCTGAATATGAGGGCTCCCTACTGCCGTATCCCCACCCCCACCCCCAACACCACCATTGTTCTGCTCACAGTTTTTATTTCCTGTTATTCCAGGGGCCAATCCCAGAATGATCTCCATGATCTCCTCCCTGATCCCCTTCATTGTCACCATCTGACCCTAAGAATGTGGCCGGAATTAACCTCCACTCACCTTTACCGCATGCCGCCATCTCACAGAGGTATAATTTGCATTGTTGAAATAACTTTGTCGATATTGTACTTGTGTTAGCGGAATACCAATAAAGTATTTTCCCATAAGGCAAGTAATTTCATTTGCATGAGACAGTGGTCAGCAGTGGAGGTCAGTGGAGGGGCCATCTCAGGGTCTTAAATGGGGAGGGGGCACTGGACTACCAGGGAATATATATATATATCTTTTTTTTTTCATCATGGGGAGAGGGCAGTAGACCACCAGGGAACATATTTATTAAACTGTGCACTAAAGTCGATTAACCATCCAATTTAAAAGCTAGGAACCATTGTCTACCGTCCTCCCTAACAACGGTTCATAGTAGGTAGTAATGGGCAATAGTTCAAAAACTACATTCGCGCATGAGCTCCATCGAGATGTGGTCAGTAGAAGGGGTGAGCGAAGGCGAAATACTGTCCGCTTTCTTGGGGCCGCCAAGGTCGGAGACAGCCGGGAGGTTACGAGTTGGGTCCGGGAGGGAGTGGGACACTAGACTATCAGGTAAAAGGTGTTTATTTATTTATTTATTTTTACAATGAAGGAGGGGGTTACTATGTGGAGCCCAAGGGGACACCACTGTCTCTAACGGACTTGTGATTTTTAAATCTATGGTACACCACAAAAAGGTACGTTTTCTTCATTTACTGTGTGGGGTGGTGGAAT